>OX101826.2:48473863-53473863 GCA_944452925.2 Chrysolina oricalcia
TTATACAAAAAACGCCGTCTCCAACGATGTTTCGAAACATTGGGAAGACATAAAATCGTGATACACCATCAACCGTGAAGGTATTATTTACAACAATGGAAGTAAAATAAATTATCTACATTGTATTTGAGTACTCGTAACCTATTTTTTATGTCCCATGAAGATCATAAAACAAAACATAAATTGAACACCACACATGCCTGCATATTATGTGTTTCTGAACATGGGCCATTCGTTACCAAGTCGTTATAGGTATCTACCTTACCTACCGCTTTGAATCCAAGTTGGGGAAGTTTATTCACTTGAACTTGAGAAAGTTATTGGATGGATACGATAAGCCTTTTTTTTGTCAAAAAGTACCAACAAAGTACGTCGTGTACTTTGTGTCAGAATGAATGCATATATTTTATTAATTCATTTGATATCTGAAAAATGTTTGGACGTAAACCCTGTATATGCTAAACTATTTAAAATGAAAAGGCAGATTTTGGTATTTTTCATAAATTTTTTTCAGTGTGTTTCATATGAGAAACTTTTTATTGTGAAATTGTCCTAAGAGACTGGCTCTTTTAAGTTTGATGTTAGAGTAAAATGGACAAAAAAATGTTAATGGGAGTAATTAAACAGTATATCTAAGTTATCGCTCTGTACAATCGTTTTTTATTATATGGATTTCAAACTACAAACATTTATAAGTTATTTTTCTCACTACCTGATCTTTTGATTCTTTACTCTGCTTTGCTATGATTTGAAGTCGTCTTTACATCAATTCCTAGAAATATTGGCATAGAAAATAGATATTTATTTCAATGAATTTCAGTTGTTTTATGAAGTATTTGGGGCCAACTAGTTTTTCATCAGTACAACAAGACAGTTTCGATTTTTGGGATATCTGTTGTGTATACTTTTTGAGCAGGAGAATAGTTAGGAGAAAGCCGTGATGTTGAATCATTTACTATCGCTTTTTCAGTACAAAAATCTTTTGGAGGGAACATTCTTAAAGTTTTGAGTTGCAGCGGATGAGGAATAAAGATATTCAAAATTCGACGGACCTCTTTAGGAGTTATCATTTAACCGATTCCAACTCTTTAGATGATGTAGTGTTGCAGGTTTTTCCGGGTTTCCCTGCAGCTGTGAAAGCGAATGCGCCACCGAATTAATTTAAGCCACCCCAGAGGGCCAATAATTTTTTTTGTTGTTACTTTGTTTTCGATACTTTACATAATAAAATTTAGATTCACTGAAATTTAAATAAAAATGGTATATATTAACTCTTGCATCTCAGTGTACATTGTTTTGGCCTTTTAATAAGTAGCAACCAAGTGTCACTTCAAAGATTAGGAAATGTCACTTTTATAGTCAGTCAGTTTGATGTCGTAAGACGTCAGAAATCCAAAAAGCTAAGCGAAGAAGAAGAAGAAGATAGTCAGTCAGCAAGTGGAAAACATATTCATTTATTTATTTATGATTTAAGAGGTTATTTCTTGAACCTTGGCTTGTATGTAGTGGATTTGCTTCTTGGGGGTTTGGTTCAATAACAAATTTTTGAAAACACCTTATGTTTTATTATTTACTTCAATATTTCGACGGGGGGGGGGGGGGCTTATCTTCATCACGAACATATAAAAATTGAAATTGCTGAAAATTTTACATTTTTAAAATGGTAAAACAGATTTTGTGATTTCTTACCTAAATTATAAAACATTGTTGTCTAAAATTAGCAGATTCACATGAGGGCATTTTTTTAATTGATAAGATTACTAAAAAACATGATTTCAACAGCACGTATAGTTGTCAATACAACATTGTTTCTAGATCACTAAAGAATGAGAATATCATTAAAAATACACATAATATTTCACGATATAGCAGTTGCAAAAGTTGGTATTTTTGAATTTCAGTTGTTTAGCCCATTTTTTATTTCTATGACATTGGAGCTTTCATATTACATTTCATATGGATAAATTCTTGTTTTCAAGCTCTACTGTTGGGTAAAAGTATAAGAGCCAATACCAATAGTCTCCTTCCATCATGGATATAAATACCTTCATATACCTTGTATGATGTGATGATAATAATATGATATGGTATTGTATTCTGGGGACAAACTCATGACTCGGGCCAACTCTTTACCTCCTAAAAAAAAGTTATGCGTTGCATATTGAAATGTTATAAGTCAACTCCATGTAAAAATCATTTTGTTAGCCTGATCTTATTGACACTACCATGCCTACTCATTTATTCAGTTATCATGTGTGTGAAACATAAAAAAAACTCAAAGTGAGGAAGAGTAATCGTGATCACCACACTAGTAACAAGAAAAAAAATGAACTACCATTCTCCAGGCCATCAATTGGACAAGAAAAACCCCAATAACATCTGGAACAAATGCTACAATAAAATGTGTACCATGAAAGAGCTTCAGCACCAACCAACTCAAACAGTCTGAAAGCATTCTTGAAACAAAAAGCTACTATTCAGTGCATGAATTCATGGAAGATAACCTCATTGGATAACTCTCAATCCAACACAGTTTTCAATCTATATTGAAATGTTAGTGTGTATACCAACATTTTTATATTTATAATATATTACTATTCACATGTCTCCAAGAATAAATGGATATTGTAGTGATCATCCATGTTCGACAATTTTACAATCAAGTTTCATTATAATTTTCATTTCATCTTTATCTATGTAACCTAGTCTCCAAACTCTTAAATACACAGTGTGAGTCTTTATAAAGTGCACATATTTTGAAATGAGAAAAACTATACTAAATTTAATAGACGGCAAAAAAATCTCGATTTTTTTAAATTTTGTTTTATGAAACAAACTCCATAATGATTGGAATTAATAGGGCGTCCTTATAAAATGGAAATTGTGGAAAACACTGCCCCCAATTGAAAATAAACATGTTTCTTTAGCAAAAGTATGTTTGTTTTCCATAAATTAAAAAAAAAATCGTAAAATTTTTCAATAAAGACCCTTATTACCTACCTTCTTCATTACTTTAGATTATTCTTAGCTACCTGATGATGAAAATTGCATGTTTATAAACTCAATCGTAACATTTTATATCAACTGTTAAAAGAGAGCATTCTCAAGGCATGCTTTATTTGGGGAGATAATTAATTTCTATAACAGTTGATAGAAAATGTTGTGATAGAGTTATTGACATCAGATTTTTACCATTCGATAGTTAATACGATGAAAAATAACTTAAAGTAATGAAAAATATAGGTAATGGGTGCGTTTCATTGAAAATTTTTACGATTATTGTAAAAATTGACAAACAGATTTTTGCCAAATAAACATGTTTATTTTCAATTGCGGGTAGTTTTCTTCGTAATTTTCATTTTATGAGGACGCCCAATTACTTCCAATCATTATGGAGTAGATAATTTATTCAAAAGGTACACCGTTTCGTTCACACAGGGAATAGAATAATTTTATTTAACTATGTTACATACAGATGTCTATTTATAGCAGGTCAAGGGTAGTAGTAATAGTAAAAACAATAACAAATACAATGTACATTTCAAGTAAAAACACACAACTAAAAACACAAGACAACACAGAACATGTAAACATTTGAAATATTTAAAAAAATTATATTTACAATTTAAAATTTAAAAAGCAGACCTCACAATTTAAAAATCAGTGAGTATGTTCATTTCAACAAAAGAATTAGAAGAACTTTTAGAAATGTCTTCAGAGTATTCACTGACAGAATAGAAAGTTATTTGTAAAGTATGTTTTCATAACTTTTTGGATTTTTTTCAAATTCAGTATTTTGAGATGATGAGATTCTGATGTTATCAGCATTTCTAGTGTTAATTGTGAATGTCACTCTGTGCTACTTGCTCTCTTATGAATTTCAGTTATTACGTTATATAGATATAAGGACGGAAGGGTCATAATTTTAGATCTCAAGAATAATGGTCGGCAAGTTACTCTCGAGCCAACATTTGCCAAAATTCTAATAGCTTTTTTTTGCACTCGCTGCTGATGAGTTGCCCCAGAGAGAGATGGCGTAACTCATGTTGGAATGGAAGAGTGAAAAATACGTCGTTCTTTGAGCATCACTATTTGAAATATGCCTTAACTGTCGTAAAAGAAACAATGCCTGTGATCTAAGGTGATACCTAGTAGCTTGAAAGTTCCTTCATGTAGTCTGCTTTGATATGTAGTTATGTTTTATCTTTGAGACTTGTCGTTATTCAATTTGAGATTATGTGATGTAAACCATTTTTCTGCTTTTTTTTTCAATTTCTTTAGATTGGTCTGACAGTAATTCGTAATCTGTATTTGAAAATATAAATGACGTATCATCAGCAAAAAGAACACATTTGTACGGTGACATAAAATTGGCAAGGTCGTTTATATAAATGATGAATAAAAGCGGTCCCAGTACAGAGCCCTGAGGCACTCCGTGGTTTATTCCTTTGAAGTCAGATATCTCATTTTTGTAACATACACTCTGGAAACGATTTGTTAGGTATGTCTTCAGAAGAGATAGGGCAACCCCTCTCACGGGATCACGTTATCGAATAGAAATTAATAATATACAGTGTGTCCCACTTACCATGCTCACCATCGGTATCTTTTTAATGGTGAGAGATACGAGGTCGGTTAAATGACACCAAATGTGGAGTTTATCAAGGCCAACTATAATAAGAAAAAATGTTTTGATAAAATCTATTCGTTTTTGTTTTATACGCAAAAAACAGATTTTGATCATTTTCTTTATTTATGAAAATATTTATGAATTTGAGATATCAGCACCAACTTTTATTTTTCAAATGTAGGTCATAGCTCACTATGACTTAATTATGAATAACTCCTTTTTTTTTGCAGATGATGTGTCACAGTAATAGTTTTTGTTGATACCATCGGAGTTATCGTCATTTATACAAAAACAAGAACTATTTTGAAGTCGCCATCTTGAATTTATAAATTTTAACAAAAAAAATCATGATCTCCGACCTCAAAAACGCCCACATACCAATTTTGAATGGAATCGGACCATGATCACAAATCTCGTCGCCATATTGGAGAAGCCGTCATTTTAAATTTTTTATTTCAATAAAAATTCCATAGTGCATTGTCACCGAAATTATGAACATCTGTAAAATTTCAAGTTATTAGGACCGCCAGAAGTGGGTCAAAATTCACTTGCAAGAGACATGAAAATGATCAAAATCTGTTATTTGCGTATAATACAAAAACTAATAGATTTTATCATTTTTTCACATTATAGTTGACCTTGATGAAGTCCACATTTGGTGTCATTTAACCGACCTCGTATCTCTTACCATTAAAAAGATAGTGAGCATGGTAAGTGGGACACACTATATATATATATATATATATATATATATATACATATATATATATATATATATATATATATATATATATATATATATATATATATATATATATATATATATATAAATATATATATGCTGAATACTTGTTTCAAGGAGCAATAAATGTTCCAGTGACTGTAAAACAGTCGAAAACAATCCTTTAGGAACTCACTATACCTTTGTATAGATTGTATGGCATATGTCCGACAGAACACAACTACTTCTCTGGCTAATACCTGGACAGATATTGAAATATATCTGTCAGACATATGTGCAAAGATCCTTACTTTGAAGGAACAACTTTGCAAGAGCTCTCAGAGACAGACAGCAGGACACCGCCTGATCCAAACAAGGAACCAACTGCAGACCGGTTTCGGGATGTAGTCCCTCATCAGTGCAGTCCAGGTTATCACGGCTGTATACACGCGGGGGCCCGGTGCCACTCATCGTTCGCCGGGATGAACACTGCAATCGCTTACAGGATCCACCACGGCAACAGATTAGAGAGCGCTCCAGAAGGACATTTCAGATGCGAAATGGTATATGCTGAATACTTGTTTCAAGGAGCAATAAATGTTCCAGTGACTGTAAAACAGTCAAAAACAATCCTTTAGGAACTCACTATACCTTTGTATAGATTGTATGGCATATGTCCGACAGAAAACAACTACTTCTCTGGCTAATACCTCGACAGATATTGAATTATATCTGTCAGACATATGTGCAAAGATCCTTACTTTGAAGGAACAATTTTGCAAGAGCTCTCAGAGACAGACAGCAGGACACCGCCTGATCCAAACAAGGAACCAACTGCAGACCGGTTTCGGGATGAAGTCCCTCATCAGTGCAGTCCTGGTTATCACGGTTGTATACACGCGGGGGCCCGGTGCCCGTCATCGTTCGCCGGGATGAACACTGCAATCGCTTACAGGATCCACCACGGCAACATATTAGAGAGCGCTCCAGAAGGACATTTCTGATGCGAAATGGTATATGCTGAATACTTGTTTCAAGGAGCAATAAATGTTCCAGTGACTGTAAAACAGTCGAAAACAATCCTTTAGGAACTCACTATACCTTTGTATAGATTGTATGGCATATGTCCGACAGTAAACCACTACTTCTCTGGCTAATACCTCGACAGATATTGAATTATATCTGTCAGACATATGTGCAAAGATCCTTATTTAGAAGGAACAACTTTGCAAGAGCTCTACACTGAAAAAAATTTTTGGTTAGGGTAACAAAAAATAATGTTACGTTGGCCATATACTTCTGTCAGTATAGGCACAACCATATATATGATTACACTAACTATCTCAAAATTGTTAAGTGAATATGGTTGAAATAACGAAACATTGATGATCAAATCGCCGTTAAATAAAAAAGATATCAGAGTTGTGGGTTTGAACCGTCGATTTATTTAATTTATTGTTTGGTATTGATCAACATTAACCATGGGGCCACGAGCGCTTCGTAGAAGGTGATGTAAAATGTGTTATATATAAGATTGAATGATGAGAGCGGGTGAATTATAATAAGGAAAAACAATAATGATTGTGGATGGAATATTCACACTGTCTTCACTTGATGGAAATCCATTGTATATAAAGGTAAAACACAATTAAATTTCCTCTGTAGCTTTAGCTTTATCAAGCGACTTTGCCATCATAACTAAACGAGGATTGTCTTCCATTTTTTCAATTAATATTTCATCCTAGCTGACAATAATAGGTATCGTATATATAACTGAATTTTTCAGTTTTGGATAGTGATAACAAGACAATTATTGCGTAAATAAATTTTAGTATTAGGTTGGATTTTTGTTTTGTCGAAACTATTGAATAACCTTGTTCAGTCAATTGAATTGTATTATCAAAATAACAATATTTCTATAACAATTTGCATATTGTTCTTGTAACAATGAAGTATTGTTCTTTCAAGTGAAATGTATTGTCACACTAACAATCTTTCGATAACAATTTCCATGTTGTTCCTGTAGCAATGCAACAATCAGTAGTTTGGTATATTTCATTGAAAATTATTGCTACCCTAACAAGAAAATTGTTAACCAAGTCGTTTTGTTATCACTTACAATATTATTTCTTTCAGTGTAAGAGACAGACAGCAGGACACCGCCTGATCCAAACAAGGAACCAACTGCAGACCGGTTTCGGGATGTAGTCCCTCATCAGTGCAGTCCAGGTTATCACGGTCGTATACACGCGGGGGCCCGGTGCCCGTCATCGTTCGCCGGGATGAACACTGCAATCGCTTACAGGATCCACCACGGCAACAGATTAGAGAGCGCTCCAGAAGGACATTTCGGGTGCGAAATGGTATATGCTGAATACTTGTTTCAAGGAGCAATAAATGTTCCAGTGACTGTAAAACAGTCGAAAACAATCCTTTAGGAACTCACTGTACCTTTGTATAGATTGTATGGCATATGTCCGACAGAAAACAACTACTTCTCTGGCTAATACCTCGACAGATATTGAATTATATCTGTATGTCTCTGAGAGCTCTTGCAGAGTTGTTCCTTCAAAGTAAGGATCTTTGCACATATGTCTGACAGATATAATTCAATATCTGTCGAGGTATTAGCAAGAGAAGTAGTTGTTTATATATCTTATGTATATATCTTATGTATATAAATAAGGATGGATATAGCGAGGGGAAATATATGAAAATATAAGTAGAAAAGCTTTTGGGTATAACCCTCAAAATGTTCTGCAACCGTAGACACGTGTTTCGAGCTTAAGCTCTCATCAGTACGGTAAAATCAAGTGCGAAGATGTACAACACTTGGATGTAAAAATAGAAACAAAGGAAGTCAACAACAGGAAGCCAACCACACATTTGTGGCTTCGGTTAGAAGACCTTGTGCTTACAAGGCAACAACTAACGTCGCCACGGAGGCAGCTATAGCTACCAGCGTGACAATCCTACCCAGGAAAATACAAATAAGGATGGATATAGCGAGGGGAAATATATGAAAATATAAGTAGAAAAGTTTTTGGGTATAACCCTCAAAATGTTCTGCAACGGTAGACACGTGTTTCGAGCTTAAGCTCTCATCAGTACGGTAAAATCAAGTGCGAAGATGTACAACACTTGGATGTAAAAATAGAAACAAAGGAAGTCAACAACAGGAAGCCAACCACACATTTGTTGTTGACTTCCTTTGTTTCTATTTTTACATCCAAGTGTTGTACATCTTCGCACTTGATTTTACCGTACTGATGAGAGCTTAAGCTCGAAACACGTGTCTACGGTTGCAGAACATTTTGAGGGTTATACCCAAAAACTTTTCTACTTATATTTTCATATATTTCCCCTCGCTATATCCATCCTTATTTGTATTTTCCTGTGTAGGATTGTCACGCTGGTAGCTATAGCTGCCTCCGTGGCGACGTTAGTTGTTGCCTTCTAAACACAAGGTCTTCTAACCGAAGCCACAAATGTGTGGTTGGCTTCCTGTTGTTGACTTCCTTTGTTTCTATTTTTACATCCAAGTGTTGTACATCTTCGCACTTGATTTTACCGTACTGATGAGAGCTTAAGCTCGAAACACGTGTCTACGGTTGCAGAACATTTTGAGGGTTATACCCAAAAACTTTTCTACTTATATTTTCATATATTTCCCCTCGCTATATCCATCCTTATTTGTATTTTCCTGGGTAGGATTGTCACGCTGGTAGCTATAGCTGCCTCCGTGGCGACGTTAGTTGTTGCCTTCTAAACACAAGGTCTTCTAACCGAAGCCACAAATGTGTGGTTGGCTTCCTGTTGTTGACTTCCTTTGTTTCTATTTTGACATCCAAGTGTTGTACATCTTCGCACTTGATTTTACCGTACTGATGAGAGCTTAAGCTCGAAACACGTGTCTACGGTTGCAGAACATTTTGAGGGTTATACCCAAAAACTTTTCTACTTATATTTTCATATATTTCCCCTCGCTATATCCATCCTTATTTGTATTTTCCTGGGTAGGATTGTCACGCTGGTAGCTATAGCTGCCTCCGTGGCGACGTTAGTTGTTGCCTTGTAAGCACAAGGTCTTCTAACCGAAGCCACAAATGTGTGGTTGGCTTCCTGTTGTTGACTTCCTTTGTTTCTATTTTTACATCCAAGTGTTGTACATCTTCGCACTTGATTTTACCGTACTGATGAGAGCTTAAGCTCGAAACACGTGTCTACGGTTGCAGAACATTTTGAGGGTTATACCCAAAAATTTTTCTACTTATATTTTCATATATTTCCCCTCGCTATATCCATCCTTATTTGTATTTTCCTGGGTAGGATTGTCACGCTGGTAGCTATAGCTGCCTCCGTGGCGACGTTAGTTGTTGCCTTGTAAGCACAATGTCTTCTAACCGAAGCCACAAATGTGTGGTTGGCTTCCTGTTGTTGACTTCCTTTGTTTCTATTTTTACATCCAAGTGTTGTACATCTTCGCACTTGATTTTACCGTACTGATGAGAGCTTAAGCTCGAAACACGTGTCTACGGTTGCAGAACATTTTGAGGGTTATACCCAAAAACTTTTCTACTTATATTTTCATATATTTCCCCTCGCTATATCCATCCTTATTTGTATTTTCCTGGGTAGGATTGTCACGCTGGTAGCTATAGCTGCCTCCGTGGCGACGTTAGTTGTTGCCTTGTAAGCACAAGGTCTTCTAACCGAAGCCACAAATGTGTGGTTGGCTTCCTGTTGTTGACTTCCTTTGTTTCTATTTTTACATCCAAGTGTTGTACATCTTCGCACTTGATTTTACCGTACTGATGAGAGCTTAAGCTCGAAACACGTGTCTACGGTTGCAGAACATTTTGAGGGTTATACCCAAAAACTTTTCTACTTATATTTTCATATATTTCCCCTCGCTATATTCATCCTTATTTGTATTTTCCTGGGTAGGATTGTCACGCTGGTAGCTATAGCTGCCTCCGTGGTGACGTTAGTTCTTGCCTTGTAAGCACAAGGTCTTCTAACCGAAGCCACAAATGTGTGGTTGGCTTCCTGTTGTTGACTTCCTTTGTTTCTATTTTTACATCCAAGTGTTGTACATCTTCGCACTTGATTTTACCGTACTGATGAGAGCTTAAGCTCGAAACACGTGTCTACGGTTGCAGAACATTTTGAGGGTTATACCCAAAAACTTTTCTACTTATATTTTCATATATTTCCCCTCGCTATATCCATCCTTATTTGTATTTTCCTGGGTAGGATTGTCACGCTGGTAGCTATAGCTGCCTCCGTGGCGACGTTAGTTGTTGCCTTGTAAGCACAAGGTCTTCTAACCGAAGCCACAAATGTGTGGTTGGCTTCCTGTTGTTGACTTCCTTTGTTTCTATTTTTACATCCAAGTGTTGTACATCTTCGCACTTGATTTTACCGTACTGATGAGAGCTTAAGCTCGAAACACGTGTCTACGGTTGCAGAACATTTTGAGGGTTATACCCAAAAACTTTTCTACTTATATTTTCATATATTTCCCCTCGCTATATCCATCCTTATTTGTATTTTCCTGGGTAGGATTGTCACGCTGGTAGCTATAGCTGCCTCCGTGGCGACGTTAGTTGTTGCCTTGTAAGCACAAGGTCTTCTAACCGAAGCCACAAATGTGTGGTTGGCTTCCTGTTGTTGACTTCCTTTGTTTCTATTTTTACATCCAAGTGTTGTACATCTTCGCACTTGATTTTACCGTACTGATGAGAGCTTAAGCTCGAAATATGTATATATATATATATATATATATATATATATATATATATATATATATGTTTTAGATTTTTTCAATACGTTTTCCGTCTATAAAATCAAGAATGGTTTCCCTCATTTCAATATGTGCACTTTATGAAAACTCGCACTGTATTGTACTGACCGTCAATCTTTTGACGATTCCCATAATGTACTGTACCTGTATTGTACAACATTCATATCTAACTGTCTTTCAATGACTATGGAAGAGACAAATCCCAAAGATTTCCACGGTACATTCAAAAGCAATTTAAAATGATGTAACTTTCATGCATTCAACTTTTTCAGGCCAACAATTCATTCATTTCATAACGGTTATTCCTTGATTATTCATTGAGCTTACATTTTCAAGTTTAGCATAATTAATAATTGAAATCCAACTTTCGTAATAATTTGAATTCATAATTTATGACCCTTTCTTAATCAAATTCAAGAATGTTGTAAGTAGTGAAACAAATAACTAATTAACTTACAAATGCTATCGCTAGCAAGACGTAAAGTTGTAAAACATGAGAAGGCATGAATAATGCAGTTGCATGCTTTTATGAAATCTACGTCTTTTTGTGGTGCCAACCAATGATTATCATCGAGTTACATGGCTGTGCATAATCTAGCGACTGAAATGAAAATTGTAAATGAATTAATATCTTCATAGACCTTAGTTATGTTAATAATTGAAATATATGCACAGGTGAAACTAGAAATTTGTTAATATTATTCAACTAATTACCTTTTCAGGAAAAAATATCGTATTCTCTGTTATATCTAACGGTTAAGTCATAATTTCGATAATAAAACTATAATGTAAATGATTTTGACAAAAAAGTTTTATAAAACCACTACGATTGTTTCGCTGTTCAACAGCTTCTTCAAGGGCGTCCGAAGTCACCGAAGTCGCACTTAAGTTAACTCGAGTTGAGTTCGGGCGACTTCGGGTGACTTTGAAGCACTTAGAGTAACTTCCAGTGACATTTTCAACACATTTTCCATCTCTCAGGTGAAAATCAAAATTAAACAAATTGTAGATATTGATCTCTACTTCTAATTGCCGTTCACAAAATTTGAGTAAGATGATTTCCCACACGGAGAAAACTCGGCCAAGTAAATTGTTTACTTGAAAAAAGGTCAATTGTGGGTACTAAATTTTCACCTACGGTAGGAATATGAGATACTCAGCAAAACAATGTTTCTGGAAGTGTGTTCCTACCGTAACTCATCAGAATACTAAGTGAATCGAAATATTTTCCATGTTCGATATCTACAGGTGCAGACTAAACTAATTGTAAGTACAATGAAACCTACCACTACTAAATCGTTTGTCTGAAAAAACTTCACTTGGTCTGAGCCATCTCAGTAGTAACATCAATCGATCAAGTCGATTAGGTTAGTGATCAATTTACTTATGCTTAGTTAACTTTTCCGGTTCGGGCACTTTCGGATGTTTCCGCAAAATTATTCTGTTGCGAAAACGGCCTCACAACCAGTGTTACCAATGTGTGAGGAATTCCCCAATTTGTGAGGATTTGGTGTGGTGCTGGGGAATTCATTGGGGATTGAAAAAATGTGAGGATTTTGTGAGGATTTCGAATTTGATATTATACCACAAAAAATTGGCATCTTACAATTTTGAGAATAATCAGTGGACGAAAAATTCAATAAACTTCAGCTGAAAGGTGGAAATGTGAACGGTAAATATAACGGTTCTTGCTCTTGGATGTTGCAGAACAAAAGTGTTCTACGGTTTATCGTTCTGTAACGGTGGTTCTATATGTGAAATGACATTTGACAGCTGACTGCGTTTCAAACTAATCTGACATATCATTTGGGGGTTCACAAACTTTTTACGTTTCGTATACTGATTAGTGAAGCAGAATTTTAAATTTACCTGAAACAAAAAGCTGTATTTTCACATTGCTTAACCAATCAGAAAACGAATCGTGAAAACAAAACCTAAAGGGAGCTTTAGGTTTTTTGTTTTGGAACATTTAGGATTAATTTTAAATCAGAAAACAAGAGTGGGTTTGGAAGGTTGAAGGACAATGGTTGAAGGTTTGATTTCTGTTCTTCAATTCCATGCATTCATTTGTTATTTCTGTTTCGTTTGACTTTTGACAACTAAAAGGAATATAGCAAATTGTTAGAGCTGTTTTTGTCGTTGAACCGTATTCAATGATGTTTTAAAAACTTTTTCAATTCAACGTCATAGATTTGACTATGGCTTCAAAATGGTGCATTTCGTTTTAAAACATTCTGTCTATGACGTCAGTGTTTCAACGCTAAAATGAAAAGTTTTTAAAACGGACTAAATAATTTAAAAAAAGTGATTCGACAAAAACAGCCTAAGTTTCTCCGACATTACACAAAAAGTTTTCAGTTTGCTGCTTTAAAAAGGTTTTTATTTCGTTCTAACCAAACTGATTCAACTGAAGTAATAGAAAATTCTTTGAATCACATTGTCATGCTCAATTATTTTCCATAGTTTTTGGGTGTGAGGATTATGTGAGGATTTTTAAATCTTTCATTGAGGATTATGGGTATTTGCCAGGAAAATTTCGGGGAATCTAACAATATTGGATTGGCAACACTGCTCACAACTCACAAGCCACGGCGTCATTTCGTCATTTTATCCACATGTAGCGTCATGTTATGAGTGTGATATTGTTGCTGGCATCACATTTATGCATGTTTGTAGTAATGAAATCCTCGTAAGTGTATTATTTGTGAATGGTTTTCCAGTGAGTATAGCCTATGTGGTAATATTCAAATATTTCTAGTGTTATAAGGATGATAATTGTAAGTATATATGACAAATTATACTTTGAATCATGCAATAATCTAATATGTCGAGGACTATTGTCAAAGATAGGAGAAAATCATACTTACTTGATAATAATAGTCATTCGATTATTTCATATTTTGAAATGATTCAAAGTATTTTTTCTATGATGCAATCTTCATCCACTTACAGTACACATTCTTGAAACTGACTATGAAGGCTACTCAGAGAAAATAATACATCAATGACAATAGAACTGCTTATTTACTGGGTATTGAAAATAATACCAAAGATAGGTCAAAAAGAAAGTAGAGGCTGAAAAATTATAGATTGAGTTCACTTGGGGTTACTGATCAACGTACTAATAATAACGCACCTATATTCTACCCATAAGTGAACAATTCATTTGGCATTAGTAAAGAGGACAATAGAGGGTATTAATCTGAAATATATCAAAATAGGTTAGTAGTGGTAAGTGTTCATTTCCAGGAACACAATTTTTTCAGAGGTAATTAACTTGTTTATTTGTCCCATATGATATTCAAGTTTTTACTTGTGGATACACTAATGGTTAGACATTTTTTTTCTCCGTGCAGATATCGACGCATTTAGAAAGATTCGCCCTTAAATTGTTTATAAGGCGATTGTGCAAAAAATACACATCAGATAGAAAACTTCTGGCTCACAGTTGAACCACATGTTAATAGATATCTATCAGATTACGGAATATTGTTTTTCTGAAATCGTTCAAGAATGCCCACTTTCTCGGAGCAACTTCAGGCCTCATAATACGCTAATCTACACCTTTTTCATATGTAATTCAGAAAGTGTAACTTGTAATTCAGATTAGTAAAATGTAATTCAGAAAACGTAACTTGTAATTCAGAATTGTTAATTGTATTTCAGAAACCGTAACATGTAATTCAGATTAGTAAATTGTATTTCAGAAACCGTAACATGTAATTCAGATTAGCAAGTTGTAATTCAGAAAGTGTAACTTGAATTTCAGATTAGTGAATTGTTATTCAGAAAGCGTCAATTGTAATTCAGAAACCATCACTTGTAATTCAGAAACCATCAAAGATCTGACCGGTGTGAAAAGAGCGGCCAAAGATAGCAGCCGAAATCTCCGGGACACCCCGGAGACACCAAAAGGGGGCTATTATGATAAATAATAACAAATATCTACAAAATAGAGTATGTGGACCTTTTGCAGAACTTTACTGACGACAGGGTTGAACGTGGGTGAATAATGCGGTTGTAGCGTAAAATGATTTCCGGCAAATTAAGGTATTGTAATAAAATTATTTCGCTTTTGGACTAGGGTTGGATATTTTGAATATGCAATTTTCGTAAAGTACTGAATAATGGGATTCAGGGTTGAAATTTTCAACCCTAAAATTTTGAATATTCATTTCAAATTGGTTCTAGCATACACATATTTTGAATGTCCATTTTTTGTTGTAAATGGACCATTCCGTTAGAGAATTGTTGACCTCCGTTGGGATCCCGTGGTGGATTTTTCAACCCTACTATCGGGGGAGCCAGGTGGTGCATTTAGCACTTATCTTAAAAATTCGACTTATGAGTGAAGTCGTCGTCGGAGCACTAACAGATTTTGTCAAAATGTTGCATATCACTTCTCCTTTACTGTTTGATCAGAAAATTCGACTTCCCGTTTGAGGATTTTTCCACTTCGGAAGGTTGTTGAGGGTAGTTTCTGATTCACAAATTATTTCACCCGATAGAGCGTGTTCAGTAGCTGTAGAATAATTCATTTTTGTCAAAAAAAATCGAGCAACAGGTTTTTAAACTGTTTGAGGAATTTTCCACTTCGGAGGGTTGTTGAGGGTGGTTTTTGATTCACAAATTATTTTACCCCATAGAACGTGTACAGTAGCTGTAGAATGATGCATTTCCGCCAAAAAACATCGAGCAACGAGTTTATAAACTGTTTCAGGATATTTCAACTTCAAAGGGTTGTTGAGGGGTAGTTTCTGATTCACAAATTATTTCACCCTACAGAGCGTGATCAGTAACTGTAGAATAATGCATTTCCGTCAAAATACCTCGAGCAACGGGTAATTCAACTGTTTCAAGATTTTTCTAATTTAGAGGGGTGTGGAGGGGTAGTTTTTGATTCACAAATTATTTAACCACATGGAAAATATTCAGCATGTTCACAATAGTTAATTTCCGTCGAAAAACCTGGAGCAACGGTTATACTTGAATCGAAAAATAAAAGAAAAAAAAATCGTTGCTGGAAAAACCGTTGCTGCTTGCTTTCACACCCGCGGTCTTCATTAGTTTTTCATAAATTCCATGAGAAAGGTTCAGGGTTTTGTTTGTTTGACTTGATTGATTTTTTGAGATATGCGTCTATATGCAATGAGGGAAAATTTCCGAAAAAATGATTGGAAAACTGAGGAAACTTGAAAATATGAAGAAAAAAATTGGAATTTTTTAAAATTCGAAATTTCTCGGAAACGCTCAAAATTTTCCAAATTTATAAACAAATCTTTTTTGATTGCCTTCAGAAAATCTACAAAAAATGTGATTGAATTTTTTCCATAAAATCAATGTACCGTGAAATAATCCAAAAAACCCGGGGAATCGATAGATCTCCCAAACTATTGAAAAAATCCAAATTGTTTTTTGCAGCAAATACCTTTTGACAAAATCTACCTACTCTTCAAATTTCAGTTTTTAGAATTTGTTAACAGAGCGGGGAAAAAATAAAATCGAAAAAAAAGGGACTTTTTTATAAAAGCATCAAAATCTAAAAATTAAACGAGATATCGAAAAGTTTGTAAAAAATTTCACGACATTAGCGCCTTCTGGCGGGCCTTTATCTTCCACCAAGTCTTCTGGCAATTTTTTCTCCCCTTATTTGTATAACATCCGATTATTCTGCCAATTTCCAGCCTTGCACCTTATGACTTATTTTACGTAAAAAATGCATATTTAACCCTCAACCCTCGCGTTATTCTTCCGGGGTGCCTTATGGCGGCCCGTCTCACGCTACGTTGGTGACACCCGAACCTATAAATGCTAAATTTCACTTTGCACCGAGTCACCCGTATTTCTCCGTAGTCAGCTCTCCGTCTAATACGGGTTGTTCTTGGTTTCTGAATTACAGTTGACACTTTCTGAATTACAACTCACGCTTTCTGAATTACATGTCACACTTTCTGATTAACAATTCACTAATCTGAATTACAAGTTACACAATCTGAAATACATCTTACTAATCTGAATTACATGTTACGGTTTCTGAATTACAATTTACTATTCTGAATTACAAATTATACTTTCTGAAATACATGTTATACTTTCTGAATTACAATTGAAAAAGGTGTAGTATTTTAGTCCGTTGCTAAGCAACGAACTTTCCCGGACCGTTTTCGGACCTAAACGGTACGGGAATAGTAATTTACGTAACAAGTCCGGAAAATACTGTTTTTTTTGGACGAGTAGACCAAATTCTAGGACGATTGTTAGCGAGTCCTGGAAGTCTAAAAAACTGTTTTCGGACGAGTTGCGTACACTATTATTTCGGCAATCCTGTAAAATAACAAATCAATGAGACGCATTTAGTCTAAGAGACGAAGAGAGGTCGACTTTCACCCATCTGTTAATCGGATGAAACGATTCCAAATTTGAATATTTCGAACATTTCAGTTCTTATTTGTATTATACAGGGCTATTCAAATTCGTTTCTGTACATGGGGATCTCCTAAACGATAAGAGATAGAGTGTCGGTCAAATCATGGCAAAGTTGCGTATTCCAGAGACCTATTCAATGATGTAAAAAAATCGAGTTTAGCTATTTTGGTTCTGGAGATATACAGGAAAAACCAAAAAATCCCAAATTGCCTGTATCTTATTTATTCGCAGACATATTGAAAATCTGTCCATATTTTGCTGGCACTTGATGTGGGCTATCAAAAAATGTCCATGAATCTTTTATACAGGGTGTCATCTGACTTGGGCAACCCCCATCTTTGAATTTTTAAATACGGCCCGGTATTTTTTGTTGTAGTTTTTGGATCGTCGACGTTCTCTTCATACTGAGAAATTGAATTTAATTTTATATCTTAGGATGTTTCGGTAATATTTTATTATAATTAAAAAAATATTAAATATTCCCTTTTAAATTACGGCCCTGGAAATTGGTTGACTGGCCTAAATAAAAACACAATAGCAACTTTCACGTTTCCCCGTGTACCATAGTGTTTTTCGAGATTTTTTTTTTTCATTTTCAGGTACTAATTCATATTTCTTCACATTCACTGCGCCATTAATTTTTTTGTGTGTATAAATTACTTCATAACAATTTTGATTACAATTATAGTGTTCGTTTCGGATGTAATTATTGCTATAATTTCTTTTTCAGCTTATCAGAATACATATAATCTATTTTTGTTGTAGATATATATCAGATAATCATAAAATGTTTTGCTATTCGAAGTTCATTGTAGAAAACGCTCAAAGAGCATTGAATTTTAATTTTTTTTTTACATTGTTGAATTGAATTGAAAATGTGAAGAAATATGAATTGGTACCTAAAAATGAAAAAATACTCTCGAAAAACACTATGGTACATGGGGAGACGTGAAAGTTGCTATTGTGTTTTTATTTAACTCAGTCAACCTATTTCCAGGGCCGTAATTTAAAAGGGAATAATTCACCCAATTATAATAGAATATTACCGAAACATCCAGAACTATAAAATTTAATTTAATTTCTCAGCGTAGCCTTTTATATATAGGACCTACACTATATAATAGTCTACCACTCCAAATAAAACAAATAAACAAAATCAATTCCTTTAAGTAAGAAATTAAATAAAATTATCAATGAAAATAAAATCTACCTCCATGCCCTAATAAGTTTGCATTTCTCACAGCACTTCTTTAACTTCTTTAACTTCTTAAAAAACATAATTTAGGTTAATTTTACCATCCTCGTTCAGAAATATGCAAAACAAGCATTTATTCTTAGGCAATTTCTGGACAGGATAATTTGTAAACAATATTAGAATGTTAGAATGAATAAAGTTTGATTTGATTTGATTCCCTAAAGTGCATGAATATTTGTAAAACTTTCATTTCGCTTCATACAAAATCAACTGAAAATTGTGTTACTTGAATCCCCTATATCTGCAACATTTAGTGCCTCTAAAAAAGAAAAGATGACGAAAGCATTCCACCTCGTTCCAGCTCGGACATAATGCCATCGAACTCATCCACCAACCCTCGAAAAACACCCCTAAATCAATCATCCCTTAGGCCTCAACTCGCTCGAGACCAAAAGCGTTTCCTGTCTCTTTTTCGACTCCAAAACGCGCGAGCTTGCAATTGTGAACAGCTTTAGCGGAAGCAATAAACCCAAGATCCTGTTTCATCCCTCTCTCATCCCCTTTCAGCGATCCAGATTGCCATTCCGTAGAATGTGACCACTCCAGGCGGGATGGCATGTTGAGTTAGATTAAGTCATCTGAAGCATATATAGAATCGGCAGTTTTATGATTCTTTTGAAATACGCCTCGTAAAATGGTTCATATGTGCATATCATTTATGTTCATCTATCTTTTGTATATATCGTAAGGAGGAGCGGAGGATGCGTGGGAACAGAGCAGCAACACGGATTAATAACGTGCTTTGATATCAATATATTTTCAATAGGTTGCGAAAATGCCGATTTCATTTAAAATTCTTAAAATTGTCAAAATTTTTAAAAAATCTGAAATTGTTATAATTATTGAAATTGTTGAAATTGTTAAAATCATTAAAATTGTTAAAATTGTTGAAATTGTTAAGATTGTTAAAATTGTTAAAAATGTTAAAATTGTTAAAATTGTTGAAATTGTTGAAATTGTTAAAATTGTTAAAATTGTTAAACTTGTTAAAATTGTTAAGACTGTTAAAATTGTTGAAATTGTTAAAATTGTCTTCGAGAGACTTGTGTGCGCTAGGGCAGTTTTATGATGCTTTTGAAATACGCGTCGTAAAATGGTTCATATGTGCATATCATTTATGTTCATCTATCTTTTGTATATATCGCAAGGAGGAGCGGATGATGCGTGGGAACAGAGCAGCAACACGGGTTAATAACTTGCTTTGATATCAATATATTTTCAATAGGTTGCGAAAATGCCGAAATCATTTAAAATTCTTAAAATTGTCAAAATTTTTAAAAAATCTGAAATTGTTATAATTATTGAAATTGTTGAAATTGTTAAAATCATTAAAATTGTTAAAATTGTTGAAATTGTTAAGATTGTTAAAATTGTTAAAATTGTTAAAATTGTTGAAATTGTTAAAATTGTTCAAATAGTTGAAATTGTTAAAATTGTTGATAATGTGAAAATTGTTAAAATTGTTAAAATTGTTGAAATTGTTAAAATTGTTAGGATTGTTAAAATTGTTGAAATTGTTAAAATTGTCTTCGAGAGACTTGTGTGCGCTAGGGCAGTTTTATGATGCTTTTGAAATACGCGTCGTAAAATGGTTCATATGTGCATATCATTTATGTTCATCTATCTTTTGTATATATCGCAAGGAGGAGCGGAGGATGCGTGGGAACAGAGCAGCAACACGGGTTAATAACGTGCTTTGATATCAATATATTTTCAATAGGTTGCGAAAATGCCGAAATCATTTAAAATTCTTAAAATTGTCAAAATTTTCAAAAAATCTGAAATTGTTATAATTATTGAAATTGTTGAAATTGTTAAAATCATTAAAATTGTTAAAATTGTTGAAATTGTTAAGATTGTTAAAATTGTTGAAATTGTTAAAATTGTTAAAATTGTTAAAATTGTTAAAATTGTTAAAATTGTTAAAATTGTTGAAATTGCTGAAATTGTTAAAATTGTTAAAATTGTTCAAATAGTTGAAATTGTTAAAATTGTTGAAAATGTTAAAATTGTTAAAATTGTTGAAATTGTTAAAATTGTTGAAATTGTTAAAATTGTTGAATGTGTTAAAATTGTCTTCGAGAGACTTGTGTGCGCTAGGGAAGACGCAGCCCTGACCTTTTAACGTGTGATGCCATGCACGAGACCGAGGACCATGAGGGGATTTGAACCTTCTACCCTTCGCTAGAGAGGCGAACGCTCTACCAGCTCGCCCACCACGGCACATGAAACAGTTTCATTTGATCTACACCTTTCCAGTAGTATTTCAGATAACGTCATTTGAATTTCAGAACAATCACTTATATTTCGGTAAAAAACAATTGTATTTCAGATAGTGAGTTGATTTTCGGAAAGCGTAAATAGTATTTCAGAATAGTAAAATGAATTTCAGACAGCATCAGTCGATTTTTCAGAAAAGCCATTTCCATTTCACAAAGCAGCAGTTGTATTTCAGAATAGTTTATTATAATTCAGAAAATATCATATACAGCGTGATTTACGTAGGTCGTGCATTAGAAGTTTTTCGACTTGCAGTTGGACTAGAAACTTGAAACCGCACCTAGTAACACCGTGCGCTTCATAGTTTCATTTTCTTTAAAGGGCATTGAATTAAGGCTGGACACCGGCGATACATTGATTCGTTGTAATATACAGGATGATTCATTAAATGTGACGACCGGCTCTATTATCAGATATAATAAAAGTTATCAAAAAATAGTTGAATCAAATAATTATAACATATTCACCTTCAAACTCAATACATTTAATTTAAATATGTATTCAGATTACACACACAGGCAATTACACATACAGGCAATTACAAGACAAATATAATTAATTTATTATAGTACACCTCCCTGTTCATTTATGCTAATTTGGAATTTTGGCAATTTTCTACTAAAACAAACTCTTGAAGTTTAAAATAATAATATTGAATCTGTTACATCAGCTAAAAGGCTCGGGATAACAGAATTGGGACGAATATTGCTACAAGAGTAAATACTTTACAAGATGGAACAAATGCCCAAAATGACTAATAATCAGTGACTCACACGGTATGTACCGGCAACGAAGATCTTCATTATCTGTAGAATATGGGGCTATATTTCCAAAAGGATTGAATCATGAGCACATCATTTATATAGGCAAGGATATATTTTAGAACCGTCCATTAGGTAATAATTATTGGATAACATAACATTAACCGATTATAAGATGAGAAATCTTGTCATTCTTACAAAAATATAACAATAAATCTGACGAGAATATACCACTAGAGTATTTTGAGTGAGAATAAATTAGAATGTTTATACACATATTATAAATGCTTAATGATTAATAAAATGCCCTAGATCGATATTACTACACTTGTAAATCTGGTGCTCGCAAGTGTCGATAATTTCTTATGCGTTTTGTGGTATGCATCAACATTTTTAATGCATTAGTCTCCCATGTGAAAGCGAAAAATGCATCATCATGCCGTTGACTAGAATCCGTATAAGATGCAACAAATACACATAAACATTAACCATTTTTTTTCAATTTTCTACTTTATGATTAATTTGTATACACATGTTCCTAAAAAAATAAAAAAAAAACATTTATAAAGGAAAATTTTAGGTGACCCTGTATAATATAAAAATGATATACGAGGCCCAAACTCAATGTTCTTTATGCCAGTTGATGAAATCGACGTAAAACACATAATAATAACATTTAAAAAGAAATACTCGTCAGGAATTGATGAAATACCAGCAATCGTACTGATAGAATGTGTAAATAAAATCTCCAACCAATTATCCCAGATCATTAACACATCCGTCACCCAAGGAATCTTCCCAAGCCAACTAAAAATCGCTAAAACCATTCCGGTGTTTAAAAAGGGCGATCCGCAATTTGTTGAAAACTACAGGATGATATGTATATTGAGCTGTTTCTCTAAAATAATTGAGATAGCCGTGTATAACCAATTAGTCAAATACCTAAATAAAAATAATATAATAACGTCGTCACAACATGGTTTCCGACCCAACTTCTCAATAGAGACTGCATCAGCGGAACTAACACAATACATCCATGAAAATATAGACCAGAACAAATATTTAGTAGGAATCCTTTGATCTTACTCGCGCTTTTGCTACGATTAATCCCAAATACATAACAATAAAATTAGAAGCTATAGGCATGAGAAGACCAATCCAGTCGTGGATGGAATCTTATATGTCCGGCAGAAGGCTTAGAGTTCGGATCGAGGATGAGTTATCTAACGAATTTACTACCCCCATTGGGACTGGACTCCCCAAGGTGGGGTGTTAGGCCCACTATTATTTTTGCTATACGTCAACGATTTACCCACATTTATCAACCATGGACGAGTATTCATCTATGCAGATGACACCACAATTATTGTCTCAGCTGATAGTCTAGATGAGCTAAATAACAAAACACAAACAGTCAAGAGCAACTTCGCACATTGGTGTCAACGAAATCATCTTATCATTAACGAAAATAAAACTGTAATCGTCCAATTTACCGCACCGCTGAAGGAAGAAAATAATATATCTATAACTACAAGCAATAATAGTGTAATTTGTACATCTAAAAGCACCAAATTCCTTGGAATGGAAATGGACTCCAAACTGAACTTCAACAAACAAATAGACTGTTTGTGTAAAAAACTGAATAAATTGTATTTTGCCTTCAATAGCCTAAAGTCTAATTTTTACCTAAGTCACCTAGTCAACTTATAAAATGCTTTAGTGTACTCCGCAATCAGCTGCAATATAATTGTGTGGGGTAGATCGACGGAAATCACGAGGATATTTATCTTGCAAAAGCGATTCATTCGCCTAATATTCAACTTGGACTATAGGGAGTCATGTAGGGATACCTTCAGGGGGAATAAGCTGCTAACTTTAACAAGTATTAACCTTTACAAGCTCCTACGTTATACTAACCAGAACAAACATAGGTTTCAAAAGAACAGTGATATCCAAGTATATAACACTAGAGCAAAAAGCGATGTCCACCTTTCCAAATTCAATCGAATGAAAATAAGAAAATCTCCACTGTATGCAGGGGGATACTTCTATAAAATGCTACCAGACGAAATGAAACTTATGACAAATATAATCAAATTCAAATCCATTCTGAAAGCATTTCTGATCGACAATTGTTTTTATTCCCTGGATGAATTTATAAATCAATGTTTGTATTCCGTTTCTATTCCGTTCCGTACCAATCGACATGGACGCCGATAAAGAGTTGCTGATGCAAGAGCTCGTCAAATTTAAAAAATCCGAGCTGATCGACTTGATGGTATGTATTCGCAAAACTCACAACAAAAGTGAACGCGAGTGAACAATTGCGCGATATCCGGAAAAAACTAGAAATTATCATAAAAAGTGAACTAACAGTGGACAAAAACACATTTCACGATTTTTATGACCGCCATAGTTCAATAGAATTGTGTAGTAAACAATCTTGTCTCAAAAACAAGATCCAAGTTGAAGTCTCAGCATCAGAAGAGAAAGGACTAAATAGACTCGTAAGTGAATTAGACAAACGTATCCTAGACCTCGAAGAAATTATACAACTTTTGAAAAAATCTCCGAACAATCAGAAGGATGTTGGAGTAGCACCACCAACACCATCTATAAGCGATTCTCAGGTACCAGAAAACTCAAATTCGCAGTCTCCTGCATACATCAAGGCAATAAACACAAGGCAAACGAACCACGCCACACAAAAAATCGAAGACACTAGACCGATAAAAAGCTATGAACACAAAAAGAACGATAAACATACCGTTGAACATTCGTCAAAGGAAATTCCACAACAACATACAGAGTGGACTGAAGTGCATCATAGAGGACGGAAACAGTACAATCATAGACGTAGACCAATTGTAGGAACAAACACCGATATCCAATGTGTGAAAACTTCAAAAAAATACGGTTTTTTACATGTTTATGGGTTAGATGATTCCGCCGCAGCAGAGGATCTCAAGGCAGGACTCATTGAAACAGTCCCCCATATCCCATTTCAATTCGAATTGCTAAGCAAAAAACATAGGAAATGTTCCATGATTGCAAAGTTCCCAATTGAACATGTTAAAGAAGTATATAACCCTGATATTTGGCCACGAGGAGCAGTTGTCAACAGATTTAATTTTTGGCCAGGAGGGCCAAAACCCGAACTAACAAAAAACTGAACGAAAATGATTACGATTGTGGAAGAACAATCGAAAATAAAGAAGATTTTTTGCAGGGATATCGTTTCTCTCAGAGAAATGTCCGTAAAATATTGTTTCGAATGCTCAGCAGTTGAAGTCAATAAAGAAATATGCATTCTATCAATATACAGGGCACCTTATAGAAATCATGATATTTTCTTGGGTATTCTTGATGACCTACTGAGGAAAGTATTGACAGAGTATAAATCAATTATCATCACTGGCGACTTTAATATAAATTTCTTAAAGGGAGACTGTACTCACAGAAAGGCATTACTTGACATGACAGACTCCTACAAACTGAAAATAATGACGACGGGTCCAACAAGGGTGGCAAAATATGGAGACAGAATAACTAGCACTGGAATCGATTACATAATTACCAACATAGACGAAATTGTGAAAACGAAATTATTGACACGGGTTTTTCAGACCACACTGGGCAAATTTTCAGATGGAAAATGATGACAGATTCCCATTCTAATAAACCAGTAACGAAAGAAATTAGAAAATATACAAGTGAGAACTTACATGAATTTAGAACACGAATAATACAATTTGATATTCACCTGGGGCAAAATTGTGAACAAATGTTTTCCGAATTCCTGGAACATACAAAATGGTGTTTCGAAGTTTGTTTTCCAAAACATAAGGTAAAATTTTTTGAAAATACTTTACGTTACCCTCTTACATTACCGGTTGAGCTAGGGGTAGAACTTAATCATTTGAAGTCACTCAATTGGTTACGAAAACAATATCCAAAAAATACCTTCTTGGATCAATATTATAAAAAAAACAAATCAGAATTGGAAAAGAGAGCCGAACAAAATAAAATGGCATACCATAGGGATAGAATTTTGTCTTCAACCAATAAAACGAAAACCTTATGGAACATTGTTAATGAAAAACTAGGAAAAAATAAAAACTATCATAACAAAAAACACATTGAACTAAACTCAATCACTGACATAACTACACTGAACTTATTCGGAAAACATTTTTCACAGTCAATCAAAGAACAAATAGATGGTTTAAACTTGCCTTTAGATAAATACACAACAATAGAATATCCACACTATAACTCAATGTCCTACATTCCATGTACTGCTCTCGAAATTGAAACAATCATCTCCACTTTCAAGAATAAACATTCCAGCGGTATTGATGAAATACCCATGAAAATATTTCAATCCTGTTCAGACTTGATTTCTGAGACTTTAGCGTGTCTCATAAATGAATCCGTCACAAATGGAACATTTCCTAGCTCATTAAAAACAGCAAAAGTTATTCCAGTTTTTAAAAAAGGCGACCCTGAAAATGTTGCAAATTACCGTGGAATATGTGTGCTTAGTTCTTTGTCCAAAATTATGGAAAATATTGTTTATGACAGGACAATCAAATATTTAGAAGTCAATAAAGTAATATCCCCATCACAACATGGATTTAGAAAAGATTTTTCAATCGAAACAGCATCCACGGAGGTCGTTCAATACATATATGACAATATTGACCAAAGTAAACATGTATTAGGAATATTCTTCGACTTAACTCGAGCATTTGAAACAATAAATCCAATATTTCTTGGTGATAAAATATCAAAAATGGGCATTCGGGGACCCATAAATCGATGGATACTGAGTTATGTAAGGCATCGCAACATGATTGTGAAAGTGAATAATGAATTCTCTGAAAACTTCGAAGTTGATCTAGATACACCCCAGGGCGGAGTTCTGGGACCATTGCTGTTCCTACTGTACGTGAACGACCTCCCTCTTCATATAAGTGAAGGGACGGTGTTCATGTACGCAGATGACACAACCATAATTGTTACATCCGAAACTCTCGAAAACCTGAAAGAAAAAGCATTAACGGTCATGAACCAATTTAGTCATTGGTGTGAATGCAACCATCTAATAAATAATACAAACAAAACTGTTTTCATTGAATTCACAAGTAAATATCGAACAGCTAATCAATTGAGTATCAATCTGAATACCAATTTGATAACAACAACGAATTGCACAAAATTTCTAGGAATTCAACTCGATGAAAAACTTTCTTTCAACGGTCACATAGAACAGGTATGCTCTGCCCTAAAAAAACTATACTTTGCGTTCAACACACTTAAATCAAACTTTGACAGAAAATATATATTAGACCTCTATTACGCTTTCATATATTCCAAAATTTGTTCAAATATAACAACATGGGGACAAGCTACCGAGGTTTCCAGAGTATTCATTATTCAAAAGAGAATTATAAGACTCATATTTGGTCTCAAATTCAATGAATCCTGCAGGGACACTTTCAAAAATAACAAAATCCTCACTGTCACAAGTATATATTTATTCAAATTACTCTGTTATGTACATAAGAACTTGAATTCATTTGAAAAAAATCATGATAATCATAACTACTCAACAAGAAGGAGAAATGATATCCATATTCAAAACACTTACAACTTACAACAATATAAAAAGTCTCCCTTTTACGCTGGGGCAGATCACTTCAACAAACTGCCAGAACAAATCAAACATTGTCCTTGTGAAAAAGCCTTCAAAACATCTCTTAAAGAATATCTATCGGTAAATTGTTTTTATTCGTTAAGCGAATTTACAAACTAAGAATGAATGTCTTAATCGTGAAAAATTATCATTAGTCAATTAGGCCTCTACACCTATATTTTAATTTAAATTTTAATTAAATTTATTTATTTATTTTTATCCATGTATCTGATATGACTTGTCATGTACTTCTATGTGAAAAACGATGATCAATAAAAACTGTAACTGTAACTGTAACTGTAATCTTGTGGATGAATTTATAAAGCAATGTTTGTAATCTTGTGCACCTTATTTTATACATTATGTCCTAAACCGTATAATATTGAAACTGGTGATAGACCAGGTTATGACTGTTCAGAATATCGTAATTTCACCTCAGTAAAAATATCACCGTTTTCGAGATAATGGGCATTTTAAGAATTTCTGGAAAATCGCTACCTCACCTTGGATTTTTGAGTGCCATGTTTACAAATTGAGTCAAAATCAAATATCTTTACTGCTGAAGATTACTGATGAGTGATGTTTTTAGACGTACAGAACAGTTTTTCAGAAAGTGAAAAAAAATTCAAGAAATGAGGGTAAAATGACAGATTTGAGTTTCATAAATTAAAAAAAAAAAGTTTGACATTATTGTCTGAAAGAAACAAAACTAATTGGAAGTGGTCATTCATTTCAGAAGAATGCTCATTTTGTCCAGACTCTACCATGGTATAAAACAAACTCTAATTATTTTTGGAGGAAGTGATTTCCATTGAATTAGGCGTGGTTTTATTCTAAGCTTCCATCAACTTTTGTACTTACGCCCAAAAATTATTTTATTTCGACTTTATCAAGATAAAATGTGGTAGTGATTGTTAATAATGAAGAATAGATGGCTTGGTAGCATTAAATAGTATGTCAATAAATAGTTATTTATGCAACAAGTGCAAAAAGTGAATGTTCATTGCACTCGACGTGAAATTGTCCGACGAGGCCGTTAGGCCGAGTTGGACAACACGTCGAGTGCAATAAACAATTTTTGCACGAGTTGCAAACAACATTTTTTCTACGTTCATGCAAAAAGCAAAAACCGATTTATTGAGGTGCGGCACTAGGTGTAGGAAAATGAAAAGCGCAACTTGAATACTTTATTATTAATATCGATTTGCATTGAAACAGGAACTAATACGTTACGAACAATTTCACTCAAACTTTATTTTTACCCTCAATGTTGAAAGTGAATGAACAATTGGTGCAATTTTCAATATGAATATTTCGTAGTGAAGTACCTATTGCCAATCTCACAGAATATCTGCTAAATATGTAGTAGGTTTAAACGTTTATGTTTGTCATGATGACAGCACGTTGAATTAGAATGACAGATGAGTGCAATAAAACTTTATTGCACTAGTGCAATAAAGAACTTCTTTTTCCACTGAATATAGTTCAATAAAGTTTTGCTTTTTGCATGAATGTAGAAAAATTAAATTAAAATTAACTTTTCATATACCTAAGTAAGCCTAATAAAATTATCGAAATGAAATGTCGATTATTCGACATGGCACCGATTAATACGAATTCTTGTAATAAATATCGCAATTGTCCAACATCCAGATTCCAACGAAGTTTCAGAGACCGACAGATACACAGGGTGTAACCAAATAGGTGCAAAATTTTTAAGGAGGTGAATCCTTGTCGATAATTAAAACTGTTCTTACTCCTGTGTTGTGTCCGTAGAAGCAATAGTTCCCTGTTTAAAAAATGAAATACAACATTGTGCATGAACGGATCTTCTGTAAATAGAATTGAAAAAAATTTAGTAGTGGCTGTCACATTTTGTTTGAACAACTTGTGACTTCTGTCGTAGTTTTTTGAAATTATTCCGCTTGTTTCATTCAGTGGTATTTATTTCTTTGTCATGCCGTACTATACTCCTCGAGAATATGCGCATATGCACTACATTTATGGTGAATGTGGAGGTAGTGCTACTGCTGCAGCAGCGCTTTATGCAGAACGATATCCGATTACTCAGAGAATCGCTAATTTGGGGGCTTTAACCTATAACTCATTTGAAAAGGTTCTTCTTGAAAAGATGTCATCTTTGCGTACGAGTGGATGGAAAATAACAGTTTATTCAGTGCGATGTAGAATAATCGTTATTGTGGTTTATAGTGTATGTTGATTCAAAAATACGTTAAATTAGTATTTACTTCTTTACATCTCATTGAATGCTTCTAAGCAGTTGATTCGTTATTACTCATAATTATATAATCAATTCATCTCGATAGGATAAAAATAAAAGACATTACTGTCTAATGGAATTGATTTTTGCTCAGAATAATATCACTCTCTAATGTAATCGAAATTCTACTCCTTCCAAAAATAATTATCGTATGTTTTATACCATGGTAGAGTCTGAACAAAATGGGCATTCTTTTGTAATGAATATCCACTTCCACTTGGTAATGTTTATTTCAAACCATAATGTCAAACTGTTGTTAAAAAAATTGGTGAAACTCAAATCTGGCATTGTACTCTCGTTTCTTGAAAAATTGTACCGTTTTCTGAAAAACTGTTTTGTACGTCTGAAAGCATCACTCATCAGTAATCTTCAGAAGCAAAGATATTTGAATTGGTCCAAATTTGTAGACATGGCACTCAAAAATCCAAGATGAGGTAGTGATTTTGCAGAAATTAAAAAAATGCTTATTATCTCGAAAACGGTGATATTTTTACTGAGGTGAAATTCCGATATTCTGAACAGTCATGACCTGGTCTATCACTAGTTTCAATATTGTACAAGGATTACCGGACACCCTGTATATTAATGTTTGCGTACATATTCGTAATGTTTTGTTCGGAATTGTGTCCTACTACATTGTATTTTTTATCTTTTATTTATTTTAAACCACTTCTGTATGACTTATCTCATGTCATGTATATGATTCGAAGAGATCAATATCTATCTATCTAATAGTAATCTCAGATCACCCAATATCATAATCAAATGATCTTAACCTATTTTGCAGGTCGACGAGCGTTTAACTGATATTGTTCAAAGAATTACATAAACAGTATGTAATTATCAATAACCCTGTATACGGAGTCTTAAGATCTTTTCATTATAACTCGTGTCGACAATATTAACCCTTTTGCTCACCGTGTCCCCAAATAAGGACAACCTATTCAAACATTATTTATGTTAAGCTCTGTTTGTCTTCACTGCAATCTTCTATCGCACTCTGATCAGGATAGTGTATTATTTGAAAAGAACACATGTGCAGCCATCTGCAGAATATAGCAAGAAGGTGAAATTCAAATGAAATAAGCGTTTCTAGAAGTCTGCGTATATGACCGTGTAGTGCTTTGTTCTGTAATTCTTCTTGGTGACATTCGAGTAGTGGCAACTGTCAAATAAAGTCTATTGTGAAGAAAACTTGTTGAATTTCGGTTAATAATTAGTGTATCATTCGTTTTTCGTATATTTTGAACTCTAAGATTTTTATAGTGTGGTGTACTCTTTTGTGGACATTGTGAGTCAACGGTAAAATCAACGTAACCTTTTTATATATCACTATGATATATTTCAGTGCATAAAAACTGGCTAGGAGACCACTCACTGATGAGGAACTATTGCAGATAATTGAACGAAGTTTATCAGATATTGAATGTATGAGTGATGACGATGATGATGTACGGGAAAAACAAGAATACTTTGTAGCAAGTGCAATGTTTATTTATGTTTGTCGAAAAAAACTGTTTCATCAATTGTCATGTGTATGTGAACAATTGTTAATAACATATCATTGTAATAATGTGATAAACTCTTGTTTCATTTAATAGGGTTCATATAATTTTTACGCCACTGTCCTCATTTGGGGACACGCCCTAGGGCACAAAAGAACATTTTGAAAAAAGTATATGTATATCAAAAAATTGCAAAAAAATCATAGACATAATTCGTGAGCGAGAGGGTTAAGATTGCAATCATTATCCTTAACTGTTTGTAACAAAATAATCGCCGCATTATTGATTTTCTGAAGGAAAGTAATAAAGCTGCCTCTTCATGTTTGACACCCTGCATCTCAAAAACTGTCCATTAGATCTCGTTGTGCCCATGGAGACATTTGATCAGGACATTAGCTGTGAAGTATGGCACTGTGAACATCGCAGCAATGAGCTCTGGCATTCTTTTAAATTAAAGTGACATTCCTTTGGTGTTCAATTTCAAATTATATTCCAGCTACTGAACATCGATATATGACGAATTGAATTGTCAAGTGAAAGTGCTGAAAAACTTTGAAAATCACTGGTAATAAACTTGATCGTTTGGGTGAACTATAACAGTGTTGCCAATTCACCAGAATGGCGAGTAAAACAACTCGAAGCAATAGTGCATCGACGGCGACCAATATGGATGAAAGTACACTTGAATCTATAATCAACAAGCTGGCTCCAAAACTTATAGGTAAAATTGAAGAGCAGTTAGACAAATTAGGTAAGCAGATCGAGAAAATGGACATTAAAATGAACAACATAGTGACCAAATTGGATTCATTGGAAAAACTAGCGCATTCCAATCAAGAGGAAGTGAAGTTATTGAGAAGAAAAGTAGATTTCTTAGAACAAAGAAGTAGACTGAACACGTTGAGACTGGTGGGAATGAAAGAAAAGCGTAATGAAAACATAGTAGCTAATGTCCTTCTTTTATTCAATGATGGACTGAAAATTAAATGTGCAGTAGGAGATATTAACAATATTTATCGAATTGGAAAATTCGCTGAGAATAAACAAACACCCAGAACAGTCATAGTGGATTTTGTCTCTTATTGGAAACACAATGAAATTTACAAAATCGGAGCCGCACTAAAAGGAACAGGAATTTATATAAACGAAGATTTGACTGAAAAACAATATAATCTTTTAACATCAGCAAGGAAAAAGTTAGGAGTACAAAATGTCTGGACCAGGAGTGGAAGAATTTTCTCAAAAGTTGGCAACGAGGTGAAAATGATAAACGAATCAGTGGACATAATTTAGCAACATGTCTGAAAAAACTCAACTGATAACTAAACTGGTTGTTTGTTTTTGCTGCTCTTTGGCGAGCATTCAGAATAGAGTTTTTATTTAATTTTTTTTTTCTATTTACCTACTTTGGTAAAGCTAGTTTCACACACTCGGTGTCGAGTATAGGAACTATGTCAGTAAGATAATTTTAAAATTATATTTGTAAATTATTTTCGTATTTTCCATGAATGTCGTTCTGTGTTATATTTACGTAAATACATTTAAATCATAGGGCAGTCACTTGAGTATTTCTACATTTTATATAGATTTTTATTCCAGGCTCACTATCAGATAAACAGTATTATATCCAATCTTTCTATTTATTACCAGAATTGCAGGGACTTGAATACTAAATGCAAAGAATTTTATAGGAGGTCTCTTGAAGATGACTATGACATCATCATGATTACTGAAACGTGGTTACAGGAAGGAGTCAGAGATGGAGAAATAGTATATGTCGATAATTTCAATTTGGTAAGATCAGATAGAAATTTGCAGTTTACGAATAAGAGTACTGGGGGTGGGGTCCTAATGGCTATTAATAGAAAATATAAAATTCTCAAAATTGTGAAGTATGCCACGTCCTTCGAAGCAGTAATTATTCAAGTTAGATTGAGTAAACAAATTTATTTTTTTGGTGTTATTTATATTCCTCCCAATAGCCCGAATGATGTGTATGAATCCGCATTTAATTTTTTTACAAGACAATATCACAGATTTCGAAAAATCATATATTGTTGGGGATTTTAATATACAAGGAATAACAGGTATCAATTTCAATCCAAATTTGCCCAGTGGGAAAGTCAACCTTTTATCCGACTTTATGGACTTCAACACTGTCAAACAATTGAATCATACAATGAATGTACATGGCCGTACTTTAGATTTAGTTCTGAGCTCTGAAATTAATGTAGCTAATTGTGCGGTGGGAAATATTACTCAGCCATTCGTTAAGAGGGGTTTAACCCTATTAGTGACTATTAGTAAAACAAGGAACGGAAGAAAACAAAATACTCGGAGCTCGCTGAATAAACTCGAGATTTTTTTTCATCATCCGATTTTCGAATGTTGGCTCTAGGCATCTCACGAAGTACTTTTTCATATAAAAAAAGAAAAACGTTGAAAAAATAGGCAGAACATTGACCAGATTCACTAACTTTTATCTCAGGATTTGTTCTTTTTTTCGAAAAAGTACTTCGTGAGATGCCTCACTTATACTTTTATCTATGTTCAAAAAAAAAATTGGAATGATCTATTCAAAATTACATCGTCAAAGCGTTTTCTGTTGAACCTCTACATACTCAATTTTCGAGCATTTATCTTCACTGATTCGAGCGCCCTCACATAACTATGCTCTTTTACATGGACACTATGGATAACTGAATGAATTGCAGATTCATTCATGAGTTGAAAAATTATTCTGAAGCTATTCCGGAAATTTTAGCACTGGAGATAAAACAATAGAAGTTGTAAGTGGGTTTATTGAAGTTGCAAATATGCCGAATTGAGTAGCCTATATAAGAATAATGAAGTTATATATTATCAAATTATAATTCTTATGTATTTCATAATTCAATTTAATTTGAACATTTTCTTTCTGGAAATGGACAAATAATAAGTAATGAGCAGCAGAAATGATTTATTGACGGATCGTGATTACGTTCCAGGTCACTCACACAATCAGTTACTAAAAACTGGATTTGTTTTGCAAGGGGCTGGCGAGCGACTGGCGGCAAGTGACAAAGGGACCAATTATCCCGAAATGAGTTTCACAGAGAAGGGTCGGGGAGGGGGCTACCGTTAAAGTTTAGTTTGCTCTTGTATTGTGATAGTTACACTTATGTTTTTCAATATTTGTTTGTCAATTAAGCAACATTATGCCCAATTCAAATTATCGAACTGGTAATAAATACCGTAAACTACTATTCTTAAAAAAATTATCAGCCAAAAAGAGGATCTTGAGAATAAATAAGGTAAGTGAATATTTATATTACTGAACCTTTGAATAGTATATTGAGTATAAAAAACGAAAAGCACATTTTACCGATCTAAGACAATTGTTTGGAGAAGGAGCGTAGGAGGTGGTGGTTATAGCGTTTTTTGTACGATTCTAGCAATTTTTCCCTCGATTAAAATAAATTAATTTCCACCTAATTATTGAAAAGTCAAAAGTGACATTTATAGTGATTTACGTAGGTCGTGCATTAGAAGTTTTTCAACTTACAGTTGGACTAGAAACTTGAAATTTGGTATGCTGTCATAATTGATCATGTGCGGTCTACCTCAAGTGTTTTTAGTCCTACGACTATACAGGGTATGACAAAAGTTGGCACCGACTTTCTTATTTTAAATGGAAACCTATTTTTTTGTCATGGTTCGATTGGCCTACTGATTATGACTTTAGACAACCTTTGTTATGTTGACTTATCTATTAGTTTTTGAGATTTGCTCATTTTTCTGAAAAAAAAATAATTCTGTAGTAGTTTACGAAAACACGTGTAGTCCGCAAACCGTTCAAAATTAGGACACCAAATTCATGGAGCAGTTAGCTGGTAGTCCAGGCTAATACCTGATATCCCTTCGACGGTCCCATTTTGTACCATATGGTCACAGCTGATTTTCGAAAGTCGCATTATAAAATTGTCAAAAACTCAAATTTTTCAAATGGCACCTACCATTTCTTTTTTAACCATTCAAAAGAAAATAGAATTTAAGGATGACTTATTTCAGCTTTTCCTATACCCAAGTTCAACCTCTATCGAGTTTTTCAATAAAAATCAAGAAATGCCTTATCTGGCCGAATGCTTTTGTGTTTATTCAAGTATGCCATGGAAACAAAAAACAACTGTAAATAAGAAGGTGATATTCTGTCAAAGTAAAAATCTTAAATAAAATTGATTCAAATATGGAAAATTATACAAACGCAGTTGTGTTTGAAAATACAAGTATGCCGGATTCTTAGACAACATAATATAGTTTTGTCAGCAGGGAGTTTACAAAAGGCGCAATCGACATTTTTGGGCTTCCAAAAATCCACATATTGTGTTCGAAGTTGAAAATCAAGTACAATTTCGAATAAATGTGTTTTGTTTGGTAATGAACGCTATTTTATGAACGATGAAAATTTGAATAGTGAAATTGAAGAAACGGAATAATTATTCCAATGCTCAAGGGATAAAGTCATCACAGTCCTATGGGACCCACTGCGAGAAACCAGACCTGGAAGAGAAGGTATTACAGCAGGCAATTTCTGAGTACCTGAAGGAATTACAGTTAACTTCGACTGAGAAAAAAAAGTATTGAAGAAATAACGAGAAACCAGGCAGATTCGGAAATGTGGAAAAATGAAAGAAGAAAGAGAGTGACAGCATCAAAATTTGCGGAAATTTGCAAAAAAAAACCTGAATCGTCTAGAAAAAATTTGATCAAATCAATATTGTATCCAAAAAGAATATTTGCAAAATCTATAAAACATGGCGTGGAAAATGAAAAAAATTCAATAAAGCAATTAGAGGATTATTTGGCGATTAAAGTTTCCAAATGTGGTTTATTCATTGATCAGAACATCGACTTTATCGCTGCAGGCCCTGATGGCGTTATCGAAGGAACCAAAGCTCTTGTCGAAGTAAAGTGCCCTTATTCTGCAAGAGATCTGACTCCTGAGGAAGGCATTGCTAAAGGCTGATGAAATGTTGGAAAACAAATGGGGAATTCAATATAAACCATAATTGATATTTTCAGGTTCAAGGGCAGTTGCATGTCACTGGTTTCGATTTCTGTAACTTCATGGTATGGACATATCAAGGTTTCAAAGTCGAAAAATTTTTTCGCGATGATACATTTTGGCAAGACAATACATGCTTCCTGAAATAGTGGATAGTCGATTCGAGAGGAATATGGAAATTAGGAATGAACGTTGTTTCTGTGGTGTTGATATCGTTAACTTTTATTATTATTATATTAGAGGTTTCATTTTGAGATGAATATATTTTAAATCTATAATATATTTTTTGTGATTTCCTGGATTATCATTAAACTCTTCTATTACTATAGGAATGTTGTATTTTAGTTATTGTAAAAGAAATACAAACGGTTCCCTAACGACCTAATTAAAATATTTCTCTTACTTGAAAACTAAAAACTAACTAAAAAAATGAAATACTAACTAACTAGTAACTAAATGTAACACTTTATATTCATACAAATTCGTACCTATGTATCTAAACTATCATTGAAACCTTCAATGTTAAGCTACTAGTCTGTAAATATTCTATAATTGAATGACTTGAACTGAATCTACTTTCCTTGCAGTCACCATGTATTATCATGCAGTCACCGAGTGAATCTCATGTATTCACGATGCAATACATGTAATGTTCATGTAATCTTGTTATTAGTGAGGCAGGGATCTCATCAATGGCTAAACCTTCGCCCCGAAAACTGCCAAAAATTATTCAATTCGATGTTTCACTGTACCTACGGTGATTCGCCCAAGTGTTCGCGGCTCTTTTTTTTCAAAGGAGTGCTCATATTTTTTATTGTGAATTATGATAGAGACTGTCATTCCGAGTACAACTATACATTTTCATCATAGTTACAGTTTTTTTCAAAGGAGTGCTCATATTTTTTATTGTGAATTATGATAGAGACTGTCATTCCGAGTACAACTATACATTTTCATCATAGTTACATCGAATAGTACTGGGGTTAATTGGCCTGCTAGGTCGCCAAATCTTACCCCACTGGACTTTTTCATCTGGTCCTATCTCAAATAATTTGTTCACTTAGAGCCCTTGCAAATATCGAAGACCTCAAGCACAGAGTTCAGTATTCTGTGCCTCAATTATAATATGCATTGAGTGTCAGACGTTGATCAAAGCCAGTCTCCGAAGAAAACACACTCAGGTTGTTATCAACAGGGTACAGTTGTGTTTGAAAACAATAAACCGAATATCTGAAAGATTAATATCTGTCTTTGATTGTTTCCACTTTTGTTAATTATTTTTTTAGAAAACAGATGAACATATATATTTTTTTATTACCTCTATCAATAATTATCAATATGCGAAATATTCATCCAAGGAAGAAAACAATGCATTTTGCATTTTGTCCGCCGCAGTTTGCGGTATCCTTTGATATCCAGGTAACAAAGCCCCGACGAGGATCGCCGTCACGAAGGTCACATTTTTATTTGGTAGGCCGAGTTGTAAAAGTGTTTGGAATTTCAAGCGGCATATACGCGTTCAAGGCCAATTTTACTATAACGTAAATGGGCAATGAGCTGGAGTGAGACGCTATTAGATTTATTTTAATATTAGACTCCGCCTCCGTCGTTCGGGATTCCTATTTCCCCCTTTACACCGCAAATGTACTTTGACCTTTTTCAAAAGGTAAAGCCCTTCTTAAGGCGGATGATTACCATCCTGCTCTATGTATCGCCATTTCTTTTCTTGGAGGAATGAAAGAACCAGCGAATCTCGATCGATCTCCTAGGTATAACTATAAAAAAGCTGATTTCCTTAAGCTGAGTAACGCTATCAGAGACGTTAATTGGAAATCGGTGTTAGATGAGCAAGATGTGAACTCAGCTTTAGGTTATTTCTATGAGATATGGGATGATGTTGTATCAAATTGTGTTCCAAAATGTATCGTAAATAAATATAATAATTCACATCCAATCTGGTTCACTAAAGAAATTAGGAGTTTGTTAAAAGAAAAAAAAATGCTTAGGAAATTGAAATCGCTATCGGATTTTTACAACAATAAGTTCATAGAGGCAAGAAGCAAACTAAAAATTATGATTAGAAAAGAAGAGAAACGATATTATACAAAAATTGAGGAGGGCATAAACAATGAAGTTAATGAGTTTTGGCGTTTTGTAAGTTCCAAAATGAAAAATAACACCAATATAGGTAGTTTTGTTTGCAACAATGAACCAGTGGCAGATGAAAAAACCGCGAGCGTATTTGCAAATTTTTTCTCGTCAGTTTTTTGCACAGAACCAGTTACATATAACACAAATTTCATAGATAATGATACAAAGTTTTGTAATGAAATATTCACCATTAATTCAATAAATGAGTCTGATTTCAACTATGCAGTGAAAAAACTTAAACCTAAAAAATCAGAAGGTACAGATGGTATACCTCCTTACATACTGAAAGGCTGCAGCGAATGGGTAAGAGTCCCACTGACCCATATTTTCAACTTAATCATAGAAACTAATTCCTTTCCATCCATCTGGAAAACTTCTATAACCATACCTTTGCATAAATCTGGAGACAAAATGAATGTAACAAACTATAGGGCTATCTCAATAATGTGCTCACCAGCAAAATTATTTGAACATATTATTTTCAACAAACTCAGTAATTTCACTAATAAATACATAGTACCGCAACAGCACGGTTTCATGAGACAAAAATCAATCAGTACAAATCTATTAGTATTCAGCAATAAGGTTTTCACCACTTTGGAAACTAAAGCACAACTAGATGTGGTGTTTACAGATTTTCATAAAGCATTTAACCAGGTTCATCATGACATTCTCTTAAAAAAGATAAGCAGGTATGGAGTGTCTGAAAATTTTTTAAAATTGATTAAAAATTATTTACAAAATAGATATTTTATTGTTAGGCACAATGGAAAAATTTCTGTCCAATTCTGGAGTGCCTTGAATCTCAAATTTTCAGACTGTCTACTTTTTGCCGATGATTTGAAACTTTACAAGAGAGTCGAAACAGTAAGAGATTGTATAGGACTACAGAAAGACATTGATAGTATTTTGGAGTGGAGCCAAAAGAATAAACTATATTTCAATTTCAAGAAATGTTCTGTACTCTCCATAACTCGTTTGAAAGAACCAGTTATTTTTGGGTATGAAATGGATAGTGGGATTCTGGAAAGAAAAACAGAAATAAAGGATCTTGGGGTAACGTACAATTCGCAGTTCTCCTTTTCCAGCCATATAAACAAAAATGTGAAATCTGCCAATAAGATTTTAGGATTTGTAATCAGACAGACGTCATGTTTTTCCAATATAAATACGATCAAGTCACTGTATTATTCCTTAGTCAGGCCAAAACTAGAATTTGCTTCTATTATTTGGTTTGGAGAATATCAATCACATTTGTTCGAAATGGAAAAAATCCAGAATAAACTTCTGAGGTATTTATATTTCAAGCAGCATCATGTATGGCCCGATTATAATACTATTAGAACTTGTCATTTGAGGTCCGAATATAAGATACTATCCCTGGAGCAAAGGAGAAGCTTAACTTCTATGATATTTTTGCACAAAATTATAAATAGCAAAGTGGATTCCCCAGAAATTCTCGACATGATTCCCTTCAATGTACCTCCACGTCGAACAAGATCCTCCTTTATGTTCAATGTTTCAGCAGTAGGTAAAACAACGAAGGCACCGCTGGTATCTGTACTGAAATTAGCCAACAATTTTAATATGTTCATTGATTTAGACTGGACTTTACCCCCATCGCTTTATCGTACACGCATTTTAAATCATATAGTGAATATAGCTCTCTGACAAATTCTTCAATATTCGAGGAAACATATTCTCCTGCAATTCTGGTTTATAACTCATAACATTATAATTATTTCTGTATAGGAATTTAGTTGATTTAAAAAAATTATTATTATTTTTAATTTTGTAATGTTATCAGAATTATCCATGTAATTAGGCTACAATAGCCTGTTTGGGTAATAATAATAATAAATAAATAAATAAATCATAAAATTATACTAAATTTTCAGACAATTCGACTGGGACCCAATTTCCATAAGAACCGTGCGGAGTCCTTTGGTATGCTGTCATAATTGATCATGTACGTTCTACCTCAAATGTTTTTAGTCCTACAACTATAGAGGGTATGCCAAAAGTCGGTACCAACTTTTTGATTTTAAATGGAAACCTAATTTTTTGTCATGGTTCGACTGGCCTTCTGATTATGACTTCATACAACCTGAGTTATGTTATCGTATCTATTACAGTTTTTGAGATATGTCCATTTTTCTGAAAAATATTACCGCTGTAGTAGTTTACGAAAACACGTGTAGCCCGCAAATCGCTCAAAATTAGGAAACCAAATTTATGGAGCAGTTAGCTGGTAGTCCAGGCTAACACCTGATGTCCCTAAAAGAATTGTTTGTAATTAACTTTTTCAACAATATTGCCAAACAAAATATATATTTTTAATTATTATATTATTATTATAATTGTGATATTTGTCGGGTGTGCTATTTTTGATTATGTGTTTTTATTTTGTGCCTTGTCTAAAACTTCTTCAAGAATATTTCTTTGATTTCAGATGCAACCTGTATGTGATGCCACAATAGTTCGTTCAGTGATAATTCAATTGCGACTCAGAAACACTTTAACAAAAAACGAAGCTACTGTAGAGTAGTTACTGAACATACAATTGTCACACTAGAATGGAGATTCAGAGTATCGTACCAACTGAAAAAAATAAATCGTTCGAGACTGAATTCGATTTAGCTGTGTTCTACACAATCTAAGAATCAATGAAGAAGTCAACTGGTACAGATAATCCAAAGGTAGATTGAAGATGACGAAGAAAATGACTACCAAACAGTTCTGGGTCTGTGAAGCAGAACAAACGTAACAATCATCGAGGTTTAAGAATAGACTATTCACATCAGCTTTCGGAGAAGATTTGGTGTTTTACTTGATGAAATACTTTGCCAGGACATCAGCATATATTGAAATATTGAACTGTTAGAAGCATTTCTATGTAGTAGTAAAGCGAAATAAATAGAAAAGGGGTCCTAAATGACTTCCTTGGGGTACACCAGAGGGACTCGAAACAATAGGATTTGAAACCACTTAGTGTGATGATTTGAGACCTATTAGTTATATTAGAATAAACTTTTTTCTATTCAACAACTTCCGTTTTTTCATTATAATAGAGTCTATACATTTAGTGAAGCATACATATCCATAACCAAATTACTCTCAATTGATGAGTTTTTCCAAAACGAGCTTGTTTATCTTAACAACATGATTGATTTTTCATATAGTGGAAAAGTTTTAGGGAAGGATTGAAAGGAAAGTTTGTGAAATTCAAAAACATCCACATATTGTATGCAAATTACAGAGGTGAACACAAAAATGCGAAGCACACTGTACTTATGGATAGACTTAAAATAATATTGGAACTACTAAAATGAGAAAAAACATGCAAGCTTTCTAACGATACTCAAGATGACATGTGGTTCTATTTATAAAAATCAAATAGGTATAACAATTCACAGAAAGGTGCAAAGTGAAATAACTTTCAACTTTCATCAAAACCTTTTTTCAATAACTCTTATATTAACTGAGAAAAATGGACGGGTCAATACATTTGACTAACTCTGTATAAAAAATCGATATCATGTGTCTATGGTCTGAAACAGAACGTCTCAAGGGATATTTATTTTAGGTTCGGAAATTAGAGACTGGAGGAGACTGGATGAATTTATTAATATGATCAGTGCTGGAATCAGAAAAACTTTCACTATCTCTTTACATACAAAACAGCTCATTGGTATACTAGGTATGAAACTAACTATAATTTAGCTTACCTGGAATAAGAAAAACACCAGGTACAAAAATCACGCTTATTTTTAATAACAAATATTTGGGCACTTCTGAAACCAAGGCTGTTTGTCAAATTCGACACGTCATATTGACAGATAAACAAATCGAAACAATTCGTATCCAACTCGGTTTTATCAAATGAACAAAAACTACTCGCTAGATTCAAGGTGATGTTATAGACAGATTATAAATTATACAGGGCGAAAATTCCGCTTCAACTGCTCCCCCGAAGCCGCCAATCCTTTTTTATTTAGGTTGGTGGCTTTATTCCCTAACATGGAATTCTTTCAGGTGGCTGGCGTGGAAAATGCCCCGTTCTACGCCACTTTCTGGATTTTCCAGAACGTAGGTGGCAAAACTTACAGACTTTTTTACACGAAAAGGACCCTCAAATAAAAGCAGAAACTTTTTAGTCTTTGAATTGACTTTTTAGTCTTTGAATTGACCAAGTCACCTGACTTGAAATTTGTATGTGGTCGACCCGGATTACGTGCCTTTCTACGAGCAGCCTTAACCTCTAATGTTTCTCTCGCCAATACCAATTTATCCTTACAGCCAATGAAATCGGAGTTTGGTGGTCGAAGCCTCGGTGGTAAAATACTTTCTCGCACTTTACCGAAATGAAGTTCGTTGGGAGTAAAGCCAGTTGCTTCGTGAACCACATTATTAAGAAAGTTACCAAACCTAACGACTTCGAATGCCCAACGGGTATGTTTATCATGGCAATAGACACGAAATAAGCGACCCAATTCCCTCATTATTCGTTCCGAAGGGTTGGCTTGGGGGTGCCGGACAGAAGTATAAATAACCTGCACATTGAGTGCATTGAGAGTGGTTTACCACCTAGGTGAAGAGAATTGGGTTTCCTGATCAGAAATAATTTTTTTTGGGTACTCCAACGAGTAGTGGCGGATCGAAGGATAAAGGGCCACATATTTAGTAAAAAGATCTACAATGACTAGCAAATAGCATGCACCACTGCGGCTACGTGGAAGAGGACCATACAGGTCCAGCGCGATTATGTCACCTTTCGATGTGGCTACAATAGGATTAAGGGGAGGTTTTGGCAATGCAGCTGTTTTTGACAGTTGGCAGATCTCACAAGTTTTAATAAACCTTTTCACGTCTCGCGACATATTAGTCCACCAAACTTCATGTTTGAGGGCAGACCAACATTTATAAGACCCAAAATGCCCCAGAGCCTCGTGAAAAGCCTCGACAACATTTTTCCGAAGTGCTTCTGGAACGCACAATAAATTATTGTCTTCATCACTCTTGCAATGATACAAGATTTCGTAATGAAGCACAAATTTGGCCTGAAGAGACAAATCGTCAACGAGACACTCGCGTATATCCCGTAATTTGGCGTCATCTAGTTGATAACGTTTTATATCTTTTAATAAAAGTTTGAAGTTTTCTGGTAATTTCAAACTCAAAACTTGAAATGATTTAGTTTCCGGAGTAGGAAATCGAACGCAAGCATATCGCGACAGACAATCTGCTACGATATTATCGGTTCCTGGTAAATATTTTATCTTGAAATCAAACTCTTGGAGAGCTAATGCCCACCGCATAACTCGGGGTGAAAGCAAGCGGCAGGTATTTAAGTACGTAACCGCCTTATTGTCGGTATGGACTACAAATTCGCGTTCCAAAAGATAAACGCGCCAAGTGTTTACTGCGAATACTAGGGCCCATACTTCTTTTTCAAAACTGCAATACCGTCGCTCGCGATCTAATAGTAATCGGCTCGACCAAGCAACGGCTTTCCGTTTACCGTTTACTACTTGAAAAGTTGTGCTGCAACTGGCGTCCGTCTCGAGGTGAAAAGGGAGATGAGGTTCAGGATAGTACAACAAAGTAGCATTTTTTAGTTCTTCTTTAATTCGATTGAACGCGTCATTTTGTGCTTTTCCCCACGACCACGGATTTTTTTTTTCGCAATAAAAAGGTTAGAGGTTCTGCAGTAGCAGAAAATTTAGGGCAAAAAGAGCGGTCATATTGACAAAAACCCAAAAATTTTTGAAGCTGGACGACGTTTCGGGGAACCTGGTAATCTATAATAGCCTGCACCCTGTTCGGGTCTGGCCGAAAACCCTCTTCTTCCAAAACATAACCAAGAAAGTTGAGTTGTCTACAACAATACAACAGAGTGAGGCGTGCCTGTCTCAAGGGATATTTATTTTAGGTTCGGAAATTAGAGACTGGAGGAGACTGGATGAATTTATTAATATGATCAGTGCTGGAATAAGAAAAACACCAGGTACAGAAATCACGCTTATTTGTAATAACAAATATTTGGACCCTTCTGAAACCAACGGCTGTTTGTCAAATTCGACACGTCATATTGACAGATAAACAAATCGGAACAATTCGTATCCAACTCGGTTTTATCAAATGAACAAAAACTACTCGCTAGATTCAAGGTGATGTTATAGACAGATTATAAATTATACAGGGCGAAAATTCCGCTTCAGGTCTTCTTGCTAATATCCTCCTAAAATAAAAAGTTATTTTCTGTTATTCGTTCTATACGGGTTGACCCAGAGTTAAACTGCCAAGAGTTCAGGATCGGTTTTTTAGATAAAAATATGACTTTTTTTCCATAAGCATGTGTCCTAATTTGCTTCGTTTTCGAGATACAAGATGCTTTAAAAAAAAATTGAAAAAAAACGCTTTTTTGTCGATTATTCAAAAACCTTTTTGCTGATTTCAATGAAACTTGGTATGCTTATTAGCGGTCATAAGGGTCTCATCTTAATGCTTTCAATGCACTTATAATAAAATTATGAACTACATTGGCGTCTCAAAGAGGAATATAATTGATATTAGGACAATTGCACTCCACATTTTTGTGTGTTCAATTTTTTCTGACAATTGAAAATAATTTTTTTGTCTCTTGAAAGTATTTCGTATCTCGCATAATTTTTGAGAAAAATTTAAAAACTATTTCCTTGCATGAGATAGGCAAAAACTACTTATAGGCTCGGCATAAACTTTAATTTTTATTGTACCCTGTAAAAAATCCATATGGGTCAAGTCAGGAGATCGTGAAGGCCAAGGAACTTTGAAACCTTGGATCTCAAAACCGAAAAAAGTTAGGTCACGTGATTATAGGGAACAAAAATCGTATTTTTTCCTGAAAAACCGACCTTAAATGTTTGGCGGTTCATTCCTGGGTCACCCTGTGTATTTCACAAAATATCCTACGACATTATAACTAATTCAGTATAAAATCTGGCAAAAATCAGCTCCACAGTTTGAGAAATTCAATGTCATCACAGTCTCAGCTTCCATTATGGCTTGGAAGGGTGGATAACTAAAACACTGTATCTTTGTAGGGCGTAGGGAAGTTCTACGAATGGCGGTAATAAAAAAGGGAAATTGAAAAGGGCCCACATTATTTCTCTCTGGAATACCAAGTAACTGAATTATTTCTCCTAAGCAATTCGTGAACTTTATCGTCCAAAAAAACTCTAAATCTCCTGAAATGACTTTTGATTTACTTAAACATTTGTTTTTATTGCAGGAATATAGGGCGATGGAGAAAAGTACCACTCCACAACTAGAGACAATCGTCCTGCTTCGGTATGAAGACGTACACATCTACAGTACAGATATATGAGAACAAACCAATACAACCCTTATTTTCAATAAACTATTTGGATGTTTTTATATATACTACAGAGTTATCTTTTCAATTAGGAATTGATCAAAGAGTCAAAATTGACGATACATTGAGCAAAACGCTATAAATCACAACAGATGGGATACCACAGGGAACTGTATTGGGGCCAATGCTGTTCTCAATACATTATAATATAAATTTTTTCATTTTTTTTTTCAGATAGCCCTCGTTGTGGTGACATTTATTATACAGGGTGGGTCACGGTCGATGGTACCTTAGACGTTTACGGAGAACGGGACATAGGATCATTCTGAAAATTTGGTTTCTCAAGTAGTTGCTCTTGGTCTATCGATCTAAAATATTTTCAGCAATGCAGCGTTGCCGCTTTTACCAGAAAGTAGCAGCATCTTTGTTATTTCAAATGGGTCACCCTGTAGATTACCGCATTTTTGAACTTGTCATTCCTTTCTGATTATTTCTGCCTCATACTCCCCTATACCTATCTTTAACGGTTTTTGAGATATTGGTTATTTTCCATATTTTTTATCCAAAACATAGCTCGAATTGAATGTTTATTTCTGCGGTATTTGGGTTCTTAGGAAGTTGCAATTTTGTGTTTAGTTCATCAAGATCATGTACATTGATTCTGTATAGAGAAGTTTGTTCTGCGTTATACAGGGTCGTTCAAATTTCATGATCTTACTGCTAGAGACGAAAAGGGTTGAAAGTGCGGTTTTTTAAATGGAACATCCTGTAAATTATGAAATATACTGAAAGATGACTAAATTCCCTTCGAATTGATATATCATGTTCCTATTCCTAAATAGCCAGAATTCCGAGATAATAGCAAATTTCACTTGTAATCTCACAAGTGCTTGAATTATTGCCGGAAATTTTTCGAGTACATGAATTTTTTTTGAAAATTCATTTACGAGATAAATTTACTGCAATTAATTCAAGCACGAGGGGGATTCGGTAAGAAAATTTCACACCCAGAAATGAAAATCATCCAACAATTCATAAGAAATAACTAACGATGGTTTCACCTGAACTATTTATAACCACTGAAATATTGATAAGTAAAATACTTAACAAAATTTTCATCAATAAATGTGTTTAAATTTGGAACAAAAAATAAATAAAAAAGTTGTTACGTTCTTATCGTGGATCGAACCATCGACCTAGCGACTCATAGGCCGCATAGAACGTGCAGAAAATTCAATGAAACCTACCCTGATTTACAACCAATGAACAAAAGGAAGTTTGTACGATTACAACATAATTTCATTAATTATGGATCAAAATTGAAAACGAAACGACATTTACCGATGCCTATAACTTCAGATGAAGACAACATAATAAATATTTTGTAAAACAGGGTACGTTTCATTGAATTTTCTGCACGTTCTTGCTACAATTCCCTCACATTTTCCATGAAGAATAAACAATTTCATCAGAACTTCGTTTGAATAGTTATTTCCCTTCATTTCAATAATTTTTGAGTCACTTTCGTTGAGAAACACAACGGTATTATTAATTGTTAAAATAGTTTTTTTCCGTTAACCAGCTGTCGTCCCCTTACGAACGGCAGCCCTCAAAAGTCGAAACTTGTGCGAGCGAAGGATTAACGAGGTCTTACCTTTTTACGTGCGATTCCTAGCACTTTCTCGGGCCATCAGAAAAAATTCTGCAGTCGCCATGGTTTGAACCACCGCCGACCGGCAGCCAGTGACTAAAACAATGTCGCTTTAACCACTCGGCTATCTGGCCCCTCAAATAGTGCACTAATTGTGAAATTTTCATAATGTCATGTACCATCATGACATTTGATAGCCACCTTAGATGAATGTGAGAAAAATATTTTTTTTTGAAAATTTCACACCTTACTTTTGTAGCCAATCAAAAAATTCGTTCTTGTTTAGATACCATCGCAACCATAAACATTTCTGGAAATTTTTATCTTCCTGGATAACCTGGGCGAAATTAATAAGTGGAAATTTTTCTGTCAAACATTTGACATGTGACAAGTTGATATTTTGCTTTAATGTACAAATGGAGGTCTAGTTTTCATATGAAAGGAGATAATTATGTATTTACTAGATATTTGGAATGTGTCTGAAAATATTTTCTCCACGATTATTGCAAACATTGTCAATTCTGAAATCATATTTCACAAGAAGTTCAATACACCATTTGTCAGAAGTCCCGTAGCTCAGCGGTAGTGTTGCGGCCTATGAGTCGCTAGGTCGATGGTTCATTCCACGATAAGAACATAACAACTTTTTTTATTTTTTTTGTTCCAAATTTAAACACATTTATTGATGAAAATTTTGTTAAGTATTTTACATATCAATATTTCAGTGGTTATAAATAGTTCAGGTGAAACCATCGTTAGTTATTTCTTATGAATTGTTGGATGAATTTCATTTCTCGGTGTGAAATTTTCTTACCGAATCCCCCTCGTGCTTGAATTAATTGCCGTAAATTTATCTCGTACTTGAATTTTCAAAAAAAAATTCATGAACTCGAAAAATTGCTGTTATCTCCGAATTCTGGCTATTTAGGTATAGGAACATGATATATCAATTCGAAGGGAATTCAGTCATCTTTCAGGATATTTCATAATATACAGGATGTTCGATTTAAAAAAAACGCACTTTCAACCCTTTTCGTATCTAGCAGTAAGATCATGAATTTTGAACGACCCTGTATAACGCAGAACAAACTTCTCTATACAGAATCAATGTACATGATCTTGATGAACTGAACACAAAATTGCAACTTTCTAAGAATCCAAATACCGCAGAAATAAACATTCAATTCGAGCTATGTTTTGGATGAAAAATATGGAAAATAACCAATATCTCAAAAACCGTTAGAGACAGGTATAGGGGAGTATGAGGCAGAAATAATCAGAAAGGAATGACAAGTTCAAAAATGCGGTAATATACAGGGTGACCCATTTGAAATAACAAAGATGCTGCTACTTTCTGGTATAAACGGCAACGCTGCATCGCTGATTTGATACTTTTGAAATTTTATTATATTTATTGCTTAATTGTTTTGATAAATATTTGTTCTCTTTTGTTATTTCTGTTCTGATTCGGTAACTGTGACAATGCTATAGTACCTACCTGCTCCATACCATTTGATTTCATATATATACCTTTTCATTAAATTTTATATTTATTGTGACTTTATCAATGGGGTTGAAATCTTCCGATAATAAAGTATGTTTTGATTTGATATGATTTGATTTCATAAAACACCTATAAAATCATGTCAAAAAGCAAATTTCGTTCACAAAATCGAACTTTCAATCAACACTTCTCAACAGTGATTTCGTAGATTTGTCAATAATCATTATCGTATATTACCCAAATACTGCGAATACGTGATTGGTTACTTTTTACCACTCACCTAATGTGCGAAATACGTCGACAAATAGTGCAAAACCGTGTTATGTGTTATGTATATATTACGTTGATACGGTATTCATGGAACATTTCGTGAAATGACAGCTCATAATCGTAACAGCGATATGAAAGAGCTGTAAATGTGGCCAGTCTGCTTCTGGGATATGTGGCCGCATGCTAATTTTACGAGCCTTTCACAATTTTTGCGGATATATCTATACGGAATAAATAATGCAATGAAAATGGTAATATGAGGGTTACGATGGATTGCTTGGGATATTATCGAAAAAATTCATTCCAAGTTGATCAAAATAAACGTGTTTTTGTTTGGGAAATTCGCGTCGAGACTCAAAAATAATGTTTTTCAGTAAAACAGCCATTTATGTAGATATTTCAGATCTATTGTGGAGGCTCCAATTGCTTATAGCACATCATCTAGCTTCGTCCATTTTATCAGACTGAGCTAATTTGATAATGGCCTCTCTAGATAGCTTTCCGCTCTTGGTTTTTCATCTCCAAGTTGTAGAAACCGCACCCTTGCTAGTCCTTCGCACTGGCACATTACATGTATTGCGGTTTCCTCTTCTTTCTGGCAGAACCTGCAGATTTCTTCTTCCGCCAGACCTATAATATCCATATGTCTGTTGAGACTACAGTGGCCTGTCTGCAGACCTACTATTTGTCTGACGATCCTCCTTTTGTAGCTGAGGAGGTCCGTCGTGAATTTTGGCGAGCGTCTTTTGATGAACTCCTTGGCCTGTCTCAATCCTGGTCGGGTTTCCCACCACTTTTGAGATTTGTTTTGTACCACTGTTTAGTGTGGGCTTTTGTGGTGGATTTTGTTACGCCGCAGAAGGGTTCCGGTTCAATGAGCGCTGCCGAAGAGCCTTCTCTGGCTAGTGTATCGGCCCGCTCATTGCCCAGGTTTCCCTCGTGGACCGGCACCCAAGCTTGGGTCACATTGTTACGACTACCCAGCTCGGTCAGATCACGCAAACAGTCCCACACCAGTCTTGATTTGACTTGGTGGGAACCGATTGACTTGAGCGCAGCTTGACTGTCGGAGTAGATGGCCACTGTTTTATTCCTTATCTCTCGTCTCAGTATTTCTCCGACACAGTGTTGTATAGCCGTTACCTCTGCCTGAAACATTGTGGCGTGTTTTCCAAGGCTAAGCTGGATGTTAATCCTTGGCTTTGACCCGTAAACTCCAGCGCCGACTCCGTTATCTGTCTTTGACCCGTCAGTGTACCAGACCGATCTAGCATTTACGGGCGGCCCTTTCTCCCAGTCCTTTCTGTCTGGTATCAGTATTTTGAAGTTCTTTTTGAAGCTATATTTGGGAACCATCGCGTCCGTAGGCATTCCCATTACTGGGTCTGCCCTCAGTTCCTCATGTAGCTTCCGGTATTCAGCTCCGTGCTTCTGGCTCATTGGAGCTTGACCCTGCATTAGTCTGTGTGTCATGGACCTTGCTTCTCCTTGAACGTATATGTGTAGTGGTGGCAGGTCCAGTATGACCTCCATCGCAGCCGTCGGAGTTGTTTTCATGGCCCCTGTCACCCTCAGGCTTGCCTGCCTCTGGATGCCTAATGATCCCTGTCTGCTGTGCTTTTGTCCACCACGCCAACGACCCGTAGGTTATCATGGGTCTCACGACCATCGTGTATAACCATAGGGTCATTTTAGGGTTGAGCCCCCAGTTTTTTCCGCACATCCAGCCACACATTCCGAGTGTAATGGTGGCTTTATGCGCGATTTTTTGAACGTGAGAGTTCCACGTTAGTCTTTGGTCGAAAGTTTCTCCAAGGTACTTGGCCTCTTTAACAAACTGGATCTCTACATCGTTCAGCATTGGTGATTTCATGCCTACCAGTGTTCTTTTATTTGTGAATATTGCCACGGTGGTTTTTTGTGCATTAATGGAGAGATGCTCTTCTCTGCACCACCTGTCAACGATGTTTAGAGCGCTTTGCGTACGCTCCGAGACTAAATCGTCCTCTCTCGACTATTACCGGGTCGTCTGCGTATCCTAGGCAATAGTGGCCTTCTGCGGATAGTTTTGTAATGAGGCCGTCTACTAGAGTCGCCCACATTAGTGGCGATAGTACTCTGCCCTGTGGGCACCCTCTATTGACTTTGGCTTCTATGGTTGCCTCGCCCAGGGTGGACGTAATGGTCCTATTTTCTAGGCTGGCTTAGATCCATTAACTTATTGTGGGAGGAACTCCTCTCATCGTCAGTGCATTTCTCAAGGATATAGTGGATACGTTCTTGAAAGCTCCTTCTATATCCAGAAAGGTGGCTATTGCTAGTTCTTTGTCTTCAAGTGACTTTGAAAGTAGCCTGGTGAGATCATCCAACTCCAAGTCGGTTGATCTTCCTGGTTGGTATGAGTATTGATGTTCACTCAGGGGTTGGGGCTTGAGCGTGTCGTCTCTAATGTACCTATCTATCAATCTCTCCAGCGTTTTGAGCAGGAAGGACGATAGACTGATTGGCCAGTATGACTTGGGAGTGAAGTCTGAAATCCTGCCTACTTTTGGCAAGAATAGGACCTCCAGTCTCTGCCATTTATGTAACATTAGAAACGAAGAACACAAACAAGAAAAAAAGGACACATAACTGATGAAAGGAAACCGGAAACGAATAAAAAAAGAAGGCAACAAGAAAAGATTATAACAAAAAAAGCTAAGTAAGAAACAGGAAGCAAAATATTAGAAACGAGAAAGTACAGGAACAGAAAAAAAAAGTTAACAAAAATCAAAATATTAACAAGTAGTGAACAAGAATCAAGATACAGAATATAAACAAGAAACAGGAGAACCAAGAAACAAGAAGCAAGAAATACATATAACAAAAATGAAGAATAAACAAGTAAACGAGAAAAAAAAAAGAAACAAGCAACAAGAAACAGTCAACAAAAGAACAAAGAAACAATCACGTAAGAAACAGGAAGCAAAATATTGGAAACAGAAAACTAGAAACAAGATACAGGAAGAAAACAAGAAACAGGAGAACCAAGAAACAAGAAGCAAGAAATACGTATAACAAAAATCAAGAATGAAGAAACAAGTAAAAGAGAAAAAAAAAGAAAAAGCATCAAGAAACAATCAACAAAAGAACAAAGAAACAATCACATAAGAAACAGGAAGCAAAATATTAGAAACAGAAAACTGGAAAAAATAAACAGGAAGAAAACAAGAAACAGAGAATCAAGGAACAAGACGCAAGAAATACTTAGTGAGAAATAATAATCAAGAATGAAGTAACAAGGAACAATTAATGAAAATTAAACAATGATACAGTTATATAAGGAACAGAAAGCAAAATATTAGAAATATGAAGAAAACCACAGAAATAAAAATAAGAAATAATAAACAAAAATCAAAGAATTATGAGATGGAAAAAAGTGGTAAACCAAAAACAAGAATTGGACAACAAAACAAGAACAAGAATACACAGGAGAAGCAGAATATACGTGATAAGAAACAAGATTTAAGAATAAAGAAACAAGAAATGAGATACAAAATCAAGAAACAAGAATTGAGAAATATGAAAATCAAAAACAGAAACAAGAAGAAAAGAAGAGAAGCCAAGAATTATGAGATGGAAAAAAGTGGTAAACCAAAAACAAGAATTGGACAACAAAACAAGAACAAGAATACACAGGAGAAGCAGAATATACGTGATAAGAAACAAGATTTAAGAATAAAGAAACAAGAAATGAGATACAAAATCAAGAAACAAGAATTGAGAAATATGAAAATCAAAAACAGAAACAAGAAGAAAAGAAGAGAAACCAAGAATTATGAGATGGAAAAAAGTGGTAAACCAAAAACAAGAATTGGACAACAAAACAAGAACAAGAATACACAGGAGAAGCAGAATATACGTGATAAGAAACAAGATTTAAGAATAAAGAAACAAGAAATGAGATACAAAATCAAGAAACAAGAATTGAGAAATAAGAAAATCAAAAACAGAATCAAGAAGAAAAGAAGAGAAACCAAGAAACTTGAAATAAAAAAAAGGTGGAAGAAAAAAATAGAAGAATCCAAACAAGAAATCAAGGAATAAAATAAAAACATACATGAAACAATCTCCAAGAGAAATTATAAAAGGAGGAGAAATCACCCAAAATATATTAAACAGAAAATAAGAAAGAGAACAACTATGATGTTTTGCCTGTGTCACAAACTTTTTTATAAATATAACTTAAGCAAAATTTAAACCTGCTTTTTGAAATTGAATAGAGATATATCAAAATTTTATTGCATTTTTGCTGATTCGCCTAATAAACTAACTTGATTTTTATTGAAGTGACATATACCAATACTTCAAATTTTATTTCACTGTAAGTAAAATATTCATTTTTATATACACTTCTTTTTCTCATATATTTTTCACTCATATTATGTAAGTAGATTCAGGAATGTTTTCCAATTTTAATTCCTTTTTTCCAGTTGTCCTGAGGAAGGAAATAAAATTTTCCGAAAACGTGACAAATAAAAGTGAGTTTTTTTCAATATAACAACAAACTGTAACCTCACGAAAAAACGTCTTTTATATTTATTGACTGTCCAGAATCAACCCAATTTTTTTATAAATATTTCTAGATTTTTGATAACCAAGTCATCTTCATCAATGGGATTTCTTATAAAAATACAGATACTTGAGATATTCAATCGTGGATAGCACATTTCTGTGAACAAATAAATACTAAGGAGTGTTTCTCACTTTGGAAAAGAAAAATTATAGCAAATCATAAGCTTTTTCAAAAATATTTGAATTTACCACGATTTGCTTCATTGCTTCAAACTCCACTCAATTATCTATTGGATATAGTTTTGAAGAAAGAAGAATTGATAATCCATATTATACAGTGCGGCTTTTTTTAGCCCCCCCCCCCTGTTAACTTTTGGACGGTTCGACGTACAGATTTAAAAAAAATCGTTTGGAGGGTTTCACCGATACTACTTTTTGAAACAAAAATTATGGTGATTGCTCTACAGGGGGCGCGGGGGGACACATCAACTCAAAAAGTTTAAATGGCTTGGGGGGTCAAGCGTTACATCGTTGAAAAGAGAATTCAATTCTCTTTACAACCATCCAAATATTTTTGAATTTAGTTGAGAAAGTTTTTTCCAATTTCGATTTTTATGCCTTTCGAAATTTTCGAATTTATGTGCCCCCAGCGCCATCTGTCGAGTAATTGCAATGTTTCTTCTCTCAAAAAGTAGTATCGGTAATACCCTTCGAAATATTTTTGGTTTCATTGCTCCACAACAATCCGTTCCAAGTTGCAAGTCGGAATTCCGAGTTGCAAGGCGGAATTCCGACAAGTCGGAATTCCAAGTTGCAAGTCAGAATTCCGAGTTGCAAGTCGGAATTCCGAGATGCAAGTCGGAATTCCGAGTTGCAAGTCGGAATTCCGAGTTGCAAGTCGGAATTCCGAGTTGCAAGTCGGAATTTATTTCGAAATGAAAATAAAATTAGTTGTGGCCCTTCTACGCTTTCGTAGTTTTCGGATCCGCTTTTTTATTTGATATTTCGAATTTTATTTGCAAAAAACGTATTAACGAATTTCAAAAAAAATTAGGTGGTTATGAAGAGAATTGAATTATCTTTTCAACGATGTGACACTTGACCCCCCATGCCATTTAAATTTTTTGAGTTGATGTGCCCCCCCCCCGCGCCCCCTGTCGAGCAATCACCATAGTTTTTCTATCAAAAAGTAGTATCGGTGAAACCCTCCAAACGGTTTTTTTTTTCAAATCTGTACGTCGAACCGTTCAAAAGTTAACAGGGGGGGGGGGGGGGCTGAAAAAGCCGCACTGTATAATACACGATGAATTTGGATAAAATGAGTGTTGATATTTATGAATTATCGATTGAAACTTAAACATGGAAATATCTCAGCTCACTTAGCTGCACAAAAAAGTTTAAAAACACCTTTTCTGTGAATTGTTAGTCAAGTCTATGACAAAAAAAGTTTTCTTGGAAAAACAGTCAACATACTATAGATTTCTGGAAGATAAAATTGAAATTCACGTTAGAGACTAGTAATGACACTGAAACTTATAACTATATAATATAAATTTCTACAATGGGTCTCACATTGAACTAATTTTTCATGGAGCAACTCTAGTGAACATGTCAAATATCAAATTTGGTAAGTTTGCTCCCCTATTTGGAAAAAAGACCCAACTGTTTTGGAGAAATACAGATTCGCACCAGAGATTTGGTAACAGAAGTCTCTGAATTGGATATCATCTTTGTTGACACAACAAAAACAAATTCTATGCTGTTTGAACAAGAGAGCTAAAAAAATCGTCTGTAAGCAGGGATCTTGAAATGGGTGTCCCGCAAGGCTCGATATTTGGTCCAACTCTCTTTACATTGTATGTAAAATACTTGGACTCGATAGTTGGAAATAAGGAATAAGTAGCGTAATAATCTTTATGTCTTTTTTCAAATACGAATTGAGATGTGTTTTTCTCGAGAAGTGTTATTACTTATAGTACGATTTTATAACAATTTAGCTCACATGTGAAGAATTTTGCGTAATGATATACCTCTGCTTGAACTTTTCATGGTTTCAACAGTTCATAATTGTTCATTTTGTGTATTTTTATCGATTTATTGACAATTCCAGAAAATGTAAACTATGTCAAAAAATAATAATGTTTATTTTCAAAAATTTCAAAATACAAGATACATCCAAATTTGAAAATAAACGTGAAGATCACTGAAGCTTCGAAAGCTTGTGCGTGATGTAGGTATCAATAATATAATATAACTATCAAATCAATCAAATTATCAGTAATTTCATAATAATATTAAAATAATCGCAACATAAAAATAATCACATGGGTTAAAGCATTAAAATCACAATGGTAAAACATTTTCATAATAATATTAAAATAATCGCAACATAAAAATAGTCACATGGGTTAAAACATTGAAATCACAAAGGTAAAACATTTAAATAATCACATAAGTAAAATATTAACACTAATTAGAAAGCATTTTTGTTTGTTTTTTGGTCGAAGTAGGGTATTTGCGTCTCATTTTGGTAGGTTTGTAGTCATAATTAAGAAAAATGTCGTATTTGGGGGATATAGGGAGATCTAATTTTTTATTGTAGAAACTTTAGGTCTATCAGGTTATTCAGTATTTTTCTATCTGTAGTAGTCATCCATTGTTTTACATGGTATTTGAAGGAGATATAACTTTTGATGGATTTTAGATTGTCTTATATATTTTTGGTGCAAGAAATTCTGCTGATCGTTGGCCGGCGGTTTTTTCGAGAGTCGGATATTTCATATTTTTATTTTTTGTTCGAGTTTCATAGCGGTGTTCGATGGGTGTTAACTTAATTTTATTTTTGTGAATATACATCAGAATCCGTTGGCAAAATATTTGTCTGGCATCAAGAATATTGTTGTCTGAAAATAGCTTGTCACTGGGATATCTTATAATCTTTTTCGATATTATTCTTAGGATCCATTTTTGTATGATACCCAAATTATGTATGTTACTTTCTGCTGCACCACCCCAACCTAGGATCCCATAAGACATTTGGGATTGTACAAGTGCTTCTTCAAGTTCTTTATGTCCAGAAATTTCACTAGGTACCTGAATTTCGTGAGTAGAACTCTCAATTTGTTTTTCACTTGCTCGATATGTCCCACCTCAAATGTCTATTAAGTGTAATTCCTAGATATTTCAACCGATCTTTTTCTTTTATACTAATGTCATCTCCAATGTTCAGAGTTCCCAGGTTTGGAAGGTGATTTGAGTAAGATGTAAAAGGTAGATAGTAGGTTTTTTTATTGTTGACTGTTAGTTTGTTGTATTTAAACCAGTCACATACATTTCTCAATTCTTATTCTGTTGCGGTCTTTAGATCTGTCCATGTTTTCCCCTTGTAGATTATTGCCATATCATCTGCAAAACTGATAAGTTTACCTTCAGATCATAGTGTCATTAAACTATATATATATATATATATATATATATATATATATATATCTTCGCACTTGATTTTACCGTACTGAAGAGAGCTTAAGCTCGAAACACGTGTCTACGGTTGCACAACTTTTTGAGGGTTATACCCAATAACTTTTTTACTTATATTTTCATATATTGCCCCTCGCTAAATCCATCCTTATATATATATATATAATATTTATATATATATATATATATATATATATATATATATATATATATATATATAAGGATGGATTTAGCGAGGGGCAATATATGAAAATATATATATATATATATATATGTTCGGAAAGGTTTCCGCGGTCAGAAATATGTACATTACTAAGTTCATGGGTTGAACCGCGTTGAGAGTTTATAACTCGACGTTTCGGCTCCTGCTTTGGAGCCATTTTCAAGAGTGTGACTGCGAGGCCTCTATCTGCCTACTCCTCGAGTCGTGGTCTTGAGAGATATCAAGGTCTCAACCTGCGTACTCCTTGATCTCAAAAGACGATCCGATGTTGGTTGCACTGTAGTATTTATAGGTGGTTGGCTACCTGGAGATGGGCGGATAGAGGCCTCGCAGTCACACTCTTGAAAATGGCTCCAAAGCAGGAGCCGAAACGTCGAGTTATAAACTCTCAACGCGGTTCAACCCATGAACTTAGTAATGTACATATATATATATATATATATATATATATATATATATATATATATATATATATATATATATATATATATATATATATATATATATATATATATATAATATATATATATATGTGGGACACCGTATGTGGTAGTCCTAGGATCGTAAAAAAGAAAATAAAGATTGATTGATTGGTTGTGCGTGTGGCTAAAAGAAAACGTTAATGAGTAGGTTATACTTAAATAAGAAATTGGACGATGGAAATTTTATAGCAAACGTTTCGGTTGCAATTCTTGCCATCTTCAGAGCTATAATAGAAAAAGAAATATTCATTAATGAACACAATGTTAATTATTTCCTTTCTTTTCTATCTTTTTCTCATTCATTAATGGAGCTAAACTAATAGCTTCCTTCCAATACGTAAAATTGAGGACGTTAAAGAAGTTCCCTGTAATCACTCCCCATTTTCCTTGAAATGCATCCGAAAATAGTAGTCATTCTAGTGTGCTATAAAAGATTCTGAAATGACTATCGTCCATCAACGTTTTATGAGAATTGGCCAACCCTCGTAGCAGTGCTTTATTACATGTTTTCCTCAGAACTGTTTTCCCGGAATTAGTTCGTTTTTCTTAGTCTGCGTTTTACCGACTGGAACGATTGAGAGTTGCCGATCGTATTTTGTTTCGATTGGAACGAAATCGAATGACTGGATTGGGAAGTGCCGGATTGGAGATTTTTCTTCTACCCATCTCAATCGCTGAAACTAAGTGCCTCAATGCTAATGTGAACACGATATGAAACTTTACAGTGTCCTTAAAAAAATGAATTATAATTTATTTATTTAAGTTTTATTAAGTTTTGATTTGAAATATAGATAGTTTCATATCTACAGAACAGGCAAATCGCAGTGAACATAGGATCTGACTCTTCTGAGGAAATGGAATTGAATATTGTGGTAGGCAAGGTTCAATACTTGGTCCACTACTCTTCATTATCTTTATCAATGACTTAACGCAATTTGTAACCTCCGGAAACATATATATTTATACGGATGACACGTCAGTAACTATTCACGTCAACAATTTAATAGAACTTGACACAGAAGCAGTAATCAAGCAGTTCAAATCGTGGTGTCTTAAGAATTCTTTGATCATGAATGTAAACAAAACAGTTTTTCTGCTTTTCTCATTGATTAGGACAAATATCCTGCTAAAAAGTCATATTGAAACCAGCGACCAGTGAAATTTCCTGGAACAACCATCTATAGTAATCTAACGTTTCATCGAGAAATAGACTCAGTGTTCTCCAAGCTTGCTAAAAATAAGTTTGTCATTCTATCTAAACTTGAAGAAAGAAATTAATCAGTGTGAGTGTTGAAAACTTGTTATTATACACTTGTCTACTCAATCTTGAGTTATAATATAACAATATGGGGCCAATCCAAATAAAATTGACTGAATTTTTGTAATACAGAAAAGAATTTAAAAATTATATATAATTTGAAATACAGAGAATTTTTTAGAGACAATTTCAAGAAACAGAAAAACTGTGACCAGAATATGTATTTTCAAAATATCTCAATCATCATGTGCATAGGAATCAGATAATGAGAGCACAAAAAAATCCACATCTTGCGTTTTAATATCAAAACGTTAAAAAATCACCTTATCGTGCTGGAAGGTTAATTTATAATAAAATTCCGTTAGAAATCAGATCTGCTGCAACTTTTACTACTTTCGCAAAGATAATATAAACGTTTTTATTTGAACATAGTTTTTATAACCTATATCAATTTTATTAAACTTTGCGACCGTCTAGTGAAGTATATTGAAGGTACTTTCAATAATATATTTTAGAATGTCTGTCTGCGTGTTTATCTAACCATTAGTCAAGAAAAATTAGTGTTATTACTGAGTTTATATTATGTACACTATTTTTGTTTTTGTGTTGTAGTATCACGTTTTTAGTTTTCGTGACAAAACCTTGTGTTCTTTGTAGAGCATTTATGACAACTAAATTTCTATCTATTGTCAAGCTACAATTTCTCCAGACTCCAAGTTGCAGTGAAACAATAACTCATAATTCACTTAAAAGGCTAGGACAGTGGGAACATGCACTCACATACAGCGTGTCTAACGGTCGACGTTAGACGACGTTAGACGGTAAGACGTTTATGGTAAACGCAAAGCAGGATTTCCCTGAAAATTTCACATCTTACATTTTGTTACCTGATCTATCGATCTAAAATATTTTCAGCTTTGCGGCGTTGCCACGTCTATCAAAAAAAAAACTAGCAACTTTATTTTTTTAAATAGAACACCCCGTATATTAACTCATTTTCTGAATCGCTCTTTCATTATAACACTTTTTTATTAATAATGTCCTATACCTATCTCTATCTGTTTTCGAAATAAAAAATAATTTGTGTTAAATATGGTCCAAAACATAGCCCTAATTGAACTTCAGTACATCAGTACTCTCAATTCATGAAAAGTTGATATTTTGATTATAGGTTGGACAAATTCGAAGTATTTACTTAACACCAAGAAATCGACTCCATATCATACAGGGCGTGCTAAAATTACTGTTATTTCCATAATGCATAAAAGTGGTCAAAAGTTCATTTTTTCAAATGAAACCCCCTGTATAGTACTCGATAAATTGAAAGATGATGAAAAATGCTTCAAGATGATATATCATGTTCCTATACCTAAATCATCAACTTTTCTGTGGAAAAATAGTTATTTATTATACCTACAAGTGATGGAAGTGGCATTTTATTTTGTGAGTGGGGAATATTGCGAAACGAACGGCAGCGAGTGGAGCAAATCCATGTATCATACACATTTTTGTGTACAACAGTTACAGCTAGTAACAAAAAAAAAACAAAAAAATTAATGAGGTCCATGGGATTCGAACACACGATCTTTGGATTACAAGGCAGATGCTTCATCTACATACACCAGTGCACATGTTTATTTAAATGTTATTATTGGTTATTCATGAAGGACTTTCTACAGTTGAATTGAATAGTAGGTACTTCGTCAGTTACTTCACAAGGAATAAATATTACCAATTGCACAAACTGCCAAATACATGTGTGAACTTTTCTAAATAATTCTTTCTGAGTAGATGTTCTGATTGTTTCTATTAAAGAGATTTTTAATGACAGTTCGGACAGTTGTATAAAATATTTAAAGAATTTGATTTTAGGTGGCCGTGCTTATGACAGCTTGGTGACTTTTATAAGTAATTAACTAATGGTTATTGACGGTGTTTTAAAAAATCGCCAAAAATGAATGCTATTGACTATTCAAACGAAGTTCTTATGAAATTATTTATTATACATGGGCAGTGTGATCAAATCATTTCCAGAACTTGCAGAAAATTCAACCAAATGTATCCTGAATTAACACCAATGAACGAGAGGAAGTTTGTAAGATTACAAAATAATTTCCTTAAATATGGCTCAAAGTTAAAAGCGCCTTCAACATTACCAAAACCTGTTACTTTAAATGAGGAAAGTACTGTTAACGTCTTGGCATATTTTTATGATTTGGGTGTATCACATGCTTCAGTACAACGAATTTTGGAAAATCACGAAATGCATCCGTATAAATTTACCAAAGTTCAAGCTCTCAAAGTAGAAGACTTTGAACGCAGAGTGCATTTTTGCGAATCCCTTCTAATACATATACAGGAAGATCGGGAATTTTTGTCAAAAATAATTTGGAGCGACGAATCAAAATTTATGAGGGATGGCATTTTTAATAGAAGGAATAAACATTTTTGGGCTGATCATAATCCTCATGTGACAAAAGAAATGGATTTTCAAGAAAAATTTTCCCTGAATGTGTTTTGTATTTTGAAGAAAAATAAAATTAGCTTTTTTATTTATGAAGACACACTGAATGCAGAGAGATATCTTCATATTTTAAGGACGACTGTTACCGATTTCCTTGAAAACTTGCCTTTTGAGGAATATAGGAATTCGTGGTTTCAACTGGACGGAGCGCCAGCTCATTGCACTCAGGAAGTTTCCAGGAAACTTCACCAAATGTTTGACGATCGTTGGTTTAGGCGTTTAGGGCCGTGGGATTGGCCACCGAGATCACCCGATCTCACGCCACTTGACTTTTTTTATGGGGTGTTTCAAAAGAAAGGGTGTACAGTACTCCAGTGCCTACCAAAGAAAAACTGCGACGGCGAATAGTGCGGTGTATTGAAGATCTAGATCCCCATGAAATTGGAAAAGCAACTACAAGTCGCGTACAAAAGAATATTTTAAAATGTTTAGAATGTAATTTCCAGCATTTATTGTAAAAATGTGATATTTTGTTTACAATTTTGTTATTTTTAATCCTCCTAATTCTGTTTTTTTCTGTACTTTCACATGTTATATTCCAGAAAATCCTACTTTTTACCTTGAAATGCCTGGTTTTTGGACAGTTGTTCCCTGGAAACTTTCAGCCATAGTTAAGAAAATAATTTTGTTATCTTACATACTTCCTCTCGTTCATTGGTGTTAATTCAGGATACATTTGGTTGAAATTTCTGCAAGTTCTGGCAATGACTTGATCACACTGTCCGTGTATAATGAATAATTTCATAAGAACTTTGTTTGAATAATCGATATTTGCATTCACTTTGGAAGATAATTTGAAACACCGTCGATAACTATTCGTAAATTACTTATAAAAGTTACCAAACTGTTATAAGCTTAACAAATCCACTGTTACCTAAAACCAAATTCTTAAAAAGCAATTTTATTAAGAAAAGTTGATGACTTAGGTATAGGGACATGATATATCATCTTGAAGCATTTTTCATCATCTTTCAATTTATCGAGTAATATACAGGGGGTTTCATTTGAAAAAATGAACTTTTGACCACTTTTATGCATTATGGAAATAACAGTAATTTTAGCACGCCCTGTATGATATGGAGTCGATTTCTTGGTGTTAAGTAAATACTTCGAATTTGTCCAACCTATAATCAAAATATCAACTTTTCATGAATTGAGAGAACTGATGTACTAAAGTTCAATTAGGGCTAAGTTTTGGACCATATTTAACACAAATTATTTTTTATTTCGAAAACAGATAGAGATAGGTATAGGACATTATCAACAAAAAAGTATTATAACGAAAGAGCGATTCAAAAAATGAGTTAATATACGGGGTATTCTATTTAAAAAAATAAAGTTGCTAGTTTTTTTTATAGACGTGGCAACGCCGCAAAGCTGAAAATATTTTAGATCGATAGATCAGGTAACAAAATGTAAGTTGTGAAATTTTGCAGAATTTTAATAACGATTCGTTCAAAATTATATAGGGCGTTCGCCAGACAATGACATAGATTCAGTTGAAACTATAGTAAACCCATTTTTCAAATGGAAACCCCCAATTGTATAATCTCATAAAAAATTATGCTAACTTCAAATACGGTTAGGTCTTTCTATTTCAGAAAGTCACAAAACCCTCAAGAAACTTTGTTAAACGAATTAAAGAAACTCCGAACACTTTTAATCCGTCAGAGCAAAAGTTCAGAGAAACAAACCAATTGTTGATAATGAAGATATTGAAATTGCAATTTTGTGATGTTTTGCCGCATACCGGGTGACCACGAGGTGAGGTACGCCCCCCAATTTTTCTATAGTTTTGAAGATACAGGTTTCAAATTTGGCATTGTATTTCTGGTTCCTTTCAGAATTCTTCAAATCTTTTCATTCGAGTAATCTGATAATTCATCATCTTTCAGCATAACAATGTGAAAAGAGTATGTTGCTATTTGAGAAATGGCAGTTGTGAGCCTTTCTTTATGGGTACTAATCCGTTTTGAGGAAATGTTTGATAATTGATGGGAAATATGGTTGCTGCAATTACATGGGAAGCTCAATTTTCAGCTGTATCTTACCTCGAACCTTCCTCTCGTAAATGCTGACGCCGTTCGTCAGTTGTGATGATTTGAGTTTGATGTTCATGGCCAACTTTGTTCGATTGAACAATCAACTGTATCTCCGCCATTTTTCAACCGATTTTCAATTTTGGAGAACAGTGTTATCACAAATTGCGTGTTCTTCCTGATAATGAAAAAAATTGTACAGGGTGTCATTTAAAAAAAAAAGTTTGGGGTCACTTCCGGTTAAACCGGAAGTGGTGAATTTTCGGTTATGGAGTCAAAATATGCGTATTTGAGTAATATATCGACGTGCCAAATTTGAAACCTGTATCTTCAAAACTATAGAAAAATTGGGGGGCGTACCTCACCCCGTGGTCACCCGGTATGTGAAAAATTGCAAAGGAATTTACTATGGTCATGAAATTCAGTACACAGAATACTGTGTTGAACATAAATGTCTACCATATTAGTTCCCCGTAGTTCAGCTCCTGAAAAAAACTGGTTTTCCACGGAATTTGGTCACAAAGGAACGAATTATTTTTGGATAATATCATATTGACAGACGAATCTAAATTTACTTCAGATATACCTTCCGAATAGCAAATGTATCCAGATGTTCTTGATGAGATAACCCTATTACAGTCGCCAAAAAAATGAAAAGATTTAATTATTATTAATTTGAACAATTCAAACCAGCTGGCATGATTAATTACAATGACATTTCCATGGCAGTTTGTTTGTTCCTAACTCGACCATGGCCAATTGAGAGTACCTAAACTCATCAATACAATATTTTTTGGAAAAACGAGATGTGAATTCGCCAATATTTCGAAAGCGTTGAATGTAGGCATTTAACCATATTCAATTAGCCTCATTTTCGATACTTTAGCGAATGAGATTATAAAATTGTGGGGTTTCCAATTTCAACAGACTTTTAAACTGCTTCCATACCACTGTTTGACGAAAGCCCTGTATAACTCTAATCGCATCGATATCAGAATTCTTGAGATCTTCTTGGAATACATCGATACATAATCAACAACAGTAAATAATCCCGTGCAACAATAGAAAAATAGTTATTTATTATACAAGGGAAAAAATTATTAGATTTTAGCTCGAGGTTGTGTTGTCTCCCGACGCGAAGCGGAGGGTGACAAAAAACCAAGAGCTAAAATCTAATATTTTTTCCCGTGTATAATACAGTATTTCTTTCTGTGGTGGGAAAAACGACGATTCAATAGTGAGAAAAACATATTATCACAATATATTGAAGTCAGAATATTATCGATATGAAATTTGAATTTTTAAACTAGTAAGCTGTTGTTCGTATAGCGACAATTAGACCAGCGTTGCTAAGGAAAACTTCAAAGTAATCAAACATCTGTCAGTTTAATTCTGTGATTTGATTTGAAAATTGCGAACTCAGTAATTGTTTAATAGTTATTTTGAATAATATAAAGTTGAAAAATGTCTGATTCCGAGTTTTCTCTGACTCCACCGGAGTTGGTAGAAGCAGCGAAAGTAGCGTCACGAAAATTATTGCCAGAAGTATCTTCCTTTATCTATGTGTGAATGTCCGGGAAAAAAGTATTCACTTTTTTCCCGGGGAAAAAAGTAATTTCATGAAAAGTTATATTTTGTTACCTGGCAACAGAGATAAAATGTCAAATTTTTTTCCCGTCACAGAAAAAAGAATTTTTCGATTTGTATTGGCAATTTTCGACTTAGAATTTGAAATATTTCGGAAAGGTTAGAGTTGAGTACAAGGAGTCTTATTTAAATTGTGGAAGTTGATGCCCCCTTTGGATACAACCAGAAGTGTCACATTCCTAAAAAAAATTCAACCGGTTAGCCCGCATCAACAATAGTAAATTGTCAAATTTTCAAATTCGACTTACAAATCGAATGTACCTAGTAATGCATTTTTTAATCAAGAAAGATATTTATTCTTTTCTAAAATCTTTTCAATATCATCGAATTAATCTGCATAATTTCCATTTTTGAAAACCGAATACTATTCGATTATCTACACATAAGCATGACTCAAAATCCTCTTACAGAACAGTATTGAAAAGAAACTGCAAAACTCACCCATAAACAGAAATATCTACAGTAGGAATAATTGAGCATTCAACATTTTTTAGTTAGACTGTACCACAGCTGAATATGTCAATAAAAGAAGCCAGTCCAATCTACTAACTGTATCTTCCAAAATGCAGTTGCAATTCACAATATTGTGTATGCTCTCAAAAAGGAATGCGTATGACGAAACGACACAATGAAAAATTAACTTGAAGAGAGGAGACCCGATTTTGGGGAACTGCAATGTGTTTTCATTTCTTTCAAATGTTTTTACAAACTGCTTTTTGTCTAATGTTCATCACAAAATCATTTCAAAACTGTTCAAAATAATGTTCTTAATCATTAATTTAATTCAATGAGATTCATATTGGTATCTACTGAACGACTAGGAATCGCACGTAAAAAGGTAAGACCTCGTTAATCCTTGGCTCGCACAAGTTTCGACTTTTGAGGGCTGCCATTCGAAAGCGGACGACAGCTGGTTAACGGAAAAAACAACAAAACAAAATTTAAAACAATTTTTTAACATGCATTGAAATTTGAAGATATTCAATAAATGTAAAAATAACCAGTTATGAAGTTTAGTAAACTTCAGTGCCCTCTGGTTTATATCAGCTGAATCAAAGGGGACCCAATATGGTCGTCGTGACTGAAATGGTTTCACGACTAGTGACACCTATGTGGGAATAGCAGAACTGAACTGTTCTCTCCCCTTTCAAGTGAAGATTTCTGAAATGTATTCTACTATTGGCAAAATGGTAATCCGATATTCAATTACAATTTGTTTATAATTTAATGTATCTGAGTCATGAAGATATTTGACTGTATTTAAATTAATGAAATATTGTTGAATCTATTAATTTCCGTTCGATCACAGAGGCCCCATTCTCAAATGTGTACTAACCTAAGACGCATGCGACAAAATATGTCCATCGCCTTTCTCGAATATGCATTGAAAAGAGATGGAGATATCTTGTCACATGCGACATAGAGCAGTCGACATTTGAGAATCGAACCCGGAGGCAGATTTTCTTTTGACTGCCCTCTAGTATTGATGGCAACAACTAGTTACTTTACAGTATTCTTCATTTCCCAATTAAATATTGATTTTTTGGCATGAGAAAACTAGTTATGATTCCAAATTTTCTATAAAGAAAAATTTTGAAGAATGATTAACATTTAGGAATGACAATATAATTATAAAGTTCATCAAGAAATCCATGAATCTTGAATCTAGGTTTGTATGTCATAAAAACAATATCTCATCAAGACAGAGCACTGTTAGAATAAATAATCGACTGCTGGCTTTAAAACATAGATTTTACACATCAAGAAAAATGTTTGCCTCAAAATCCTTCTGATGCCTTATTTATCACTAGTGGAATTTTCAGATACTGCGTTATAATATGGAAAGTCCTGTTCGTTCACCAAAACACGTAAATTGGCTGTATGTGACCGTCATACGTCCAATGATCATATTTATTTATTTATTTATTTATTTCTCAAACAAGTTACAAGAACTTTTTTACATGAGAAAACTAAGATTAACCTAAAACTAATAATTAGCAGAGATGTACTTAATATAGTGTACTGTATACATAATATATATTCACTAGCAGCAAAATATGTTTTAAAATACCTAGATCAAAACGAGTAACAACGTAATTCGCTGAAAAACTTTCTGGGACAGAGATCAAAACTAAAACCGGGGTCCCATGCATACGTTTGTCCGAATGAATTTCGTCCGAAATGACGTAAATTGTCGTATAAAATAATTTTCTGTCACATGTGTCCGACTAAATTATATGATTAGTTTAGTGTTCGATGTATTGTTGTGATTTTTGTCAACGATAATAAATAAATGGAATCAGAAATGGAAAGCCTGGATTTCGAAAGTGAAATTGCTGAAAACAGTTTAAATGTAAAGACTACCACGTTTTATGTAATTAGATAGGTATATTATAATGTCTAAATCTATTATATATTGAAACAATGCATTACACTGTCGAGGAACTATTAATTAGTTGTTTACTTGCGAGGCCAGCACTTTGGGATTCTCGTATGCCCTTACGAGAAAGGAGCAAAAATTAGTTTTTCTTAGTTCTTTTTTAGTTGTGAGGTTATAAACCATCCACTATCGGACAAAAGTTGAAATAATTTAACTTTATACGACTGTCAAAATATCTTAACCAATAGGAGCATAGTCGGATCATCGTATCATCGGACAAACGTATGCATGGGACCCCGGCTTAAGTTCAGATAACTGCAGGATATTATTTGTAATTTTAACCATTGTTGTAACTGAAGAACAGAAATTACTTGAGGGAGTAAGTGGAATTTCTAGAAATTGCTTGTATCTAGTAGCACGAGGAGGAACTCTTACCTTGAGAAGGGCTTTTAGTTTTGGGCAGTTGTAAACTTGGATGAACAGTTTATAACACATAGTAACCGATGCTATTTGTCTTCTCGTTTCCAAGCTCATCAAATCGAATTCATTTCGAAGACTTGCTGATCTGTAGTCTGTAGTTCTGTAGTCTGGGTAAATGTGGTGTTTTTTCATATATAGAAATCTCAATAAACTATTCTGTATTTTTTCCAATGTGTGAGAATTTACATTTGTTGTTGGATACCAGATTACAGAACAGTACTCAAGTTTGGGTCTAACCATATAATTGTAGAGTAATTTAATTGTTTCCCAATTTCGAAAATACCTGGAGTTCCTTTGCACATATCCCAAACTATTCAGTGCTTGTGCGCTAACTTGCTCAATGTGTGATCTGAATGAAAGTGCATGATCATACTCAACGCCTAAATCCCTAACTTTTTTTACTCTCATCAATTTGTCATTTTCAATCGTGTATTCATATTCTAGTTATTTTCATTTGTACATGATAATATGGCACATTTCAATTTGTTGAATGGCAAGTCGTTTTCAACAGACCATGAGAACGCTGAGTCTATATCACTCTGGAGGTGAAGGCAGTCATCATCATTTACAATTTTTTTATAAAATTTAAGGTCATCAGCAAACATTAAACATTCAGAATGTCTCAGATTCTGCGGTAAGTCATTATGTATGGCTATGTAGTCTGGTGGAGCAAGGGCCATCAAAAAATGGGTGAGGAAATGGAAGTAAACGTTTTGGCCATAGTACATGCAAATCCGACGATATCACTGAGACAAATTGAGGACGAAATCGGCGTGAATCGAGAGACCGCTAGAAGAGTTTTGAAAAGAACAGCTCTGAACTGCTCTTTTACTCTAGCGAAATTATTATCAGGTGGGTGGCGTCTTTCCGGAAATCTTTCGACATACAATTGTTCAGCCTCTCTACAATTTCTCTTGCACTCTCCGAATATCAGTACAATCAAATGATGTTTACCTGTCAAACACAAAACATTATGTGACACCGCCTACTAGGCAAAATATTATTGCAAATATCTAGACTAACAGACTTGTGAACTGGTGGATCAGGGGAACAATTTTAATTTGATGTTTCCAAATGGAAAGATCATGATATTGCTACATGGCCAAAGAGAAAGACAGATAGTTCCTTCACAAGTAGCCAAATTGAAAAAAACGTGTTCCTATCTCAGTTTTCGCAATATCGTCAGTTATTTTCAGATGTTCTTTCTTTTTATTAAAGAAATTATTGACAATCTGTAGGAAGTGATCAGGTATGGAAAAAACTGAAATTATATCGTTTAACTGATACTCTTTGGATTTCCAAGCCTACCAAGCATCGAAAGATTATCGAATTCGGGTAACAGCCAACTTGATGTTTTTCAATAAAATGCAATTCATCTGCGAATTGAGAAACGAATGCCACTTTGTGATACACGGTTGAATAGAGAATTTCAAGACAAATAAGATAGGCCAGATAAATGTACAGTGTGTCATTAAAAAAAAGAAGTTGGAGTTACTGCCGATCAAACAGGTAATTGAAAAAAGTTGTCGTTAGATTTAAATGAAGCGCTATCATTGATTACGTAACTTCTGCAAATTTCAAATCTTCATGTCTTCAAATAAAAAAACTACAGGCTGCTACATGTCTGCTGTGTCACCCGGTAGGTATATTCATCAACAGCGCCTAAAGCTATCAAAAGCTAGGCAAATTAAAAAATATATACCTATACTTTGAAACGTGAATTTTTACATGAGTGCCTTTTTCTTGAAACATTTCATTTTGGTTTCAATTAAAACATTTTTGCAACTAAAAAATATTGGAAAAACTTGAAAAACCTGGATTACGTTTCAAATAACGTTTCAAAAAGTCCATAATAGGGTAAAATTGAAATGTTTCCGGAAGGTTTCATGTTTAGTGGGTAACTTCCACGAACAATAGTTCTGGTGTTTTTTTTTTGTATTTCGAAGGTCAGTGCTACTTTTGAATCGTCTATGTAACTTGGTGGTTCAATGATCGTTACACCGCTTAAAATTGAGAAAAACCAACAAGTCTCTCCGAATCATAATTTTCTCAACATTTTCAATGATTTTCAATAGTTGTAAGAAAAAATTAACAGGCAAAGACCAGGTGGAGAATGTTGTGGAGGCTTTATCTCTAAGTAAAAAAATATTTAAACACGAAAACACTCGAAATGGTGAAATTGGGAGGCAGTTTAGGGGTTGAAAACGTTTTTTTTGTGATTTGCGACGAAACGTGAGCTCCTAGCGGAACATGTTCAATGAAAAAGGTGTAGATAATGAAAAAAACAAAAACTTCTTTCATGAACACTTTTTGACATAACCTCAAATTAATCGTCATAATGGATAAAAACGATTATTCAGTATTTTTCTTGCTTATAAATGATTCAGTTCAGATGAAAATTTGTAGATATACTAGAATGTCTTTTTTTTGTGTCGAATGAGCATTAATTTTTCGTAAATGAGAAGACTACTAGTGTTCGAGTTATTTACATTTATCGAAAAAAATACCTTTATCTTCCACGAACTATTGTCTTGATATGTTTTTGAATTGCAAACGTCTATAAGTGAGCATTTTAATTGTTGAAATGACTACTTTGAAATGGTGGTTCATTGATTGTTAAACCGCTTAAAATTGAGAAAATAGTCTCTCTGAATCATGATTTTCCCAATATTTTCAATGATTTTCGACTTTCTTCATTATTTTTATAACAAAAAGGAGTTTATATTAAGTTAATCATATTTAAATACTGGAATATAAAATTACACTAAAAATTTTATTTAATAATATCAATTTTATTCTTTTCTACAACTATTGAAAATCATTGAAAATATTGAGAAAATTCAATATCAATAAACCACTAACTCACACAGACCATTCGAAAGTAGACATTTCAACAATTGAAATAATTACTTATAGACTTTCGAAATACAAAAAAAACACCACAACAATAATTGTTCGTGGTCAAAAAATGTCATATTTCTACAAATTTTGATCTGAATTAAATCATTTATAACCGAGAAAAAAATAAATAATGAAAAATTGTTATTTCGCCATTTTGAAAGGTAATTTCAGGTTATGTCGAAAAAGGCTGAATACAAAAGTTTTTTTATTTTTTTATTATCTACAACCTTTCTATTGAATATTTTCCGCTAAGAGGTCACGTTTCGCTGCAAATCAGAAAAAAACGTTTTCGTGTTTAAATATTTTTTTCTCAAAATCAACAACATTTTCCACATGGTCCTTGCCTGTTACTTCTTTCTTTTTCAAAAAAATGGTAGGCATAATTCATATTCATATTCATATTCATATTCATTTATTTAACTACGTTACATTTTCGAAAATGTTTGTAGCACGTCAAAAAAAATACAAGTGTATAAAAAACAGATGAAAGGGTAACATATACCAATTATTAAAAATAAAGTCATTATAAATATTACGAAACAATTAAAATGAACTGACAGATCAACACGCTAAATTAAAAAAATATTAAAAAATTATTGGTAAATATGTTCACAAATTCCTATTTTGTAAATGACTAACATATTCATCGACAGAGTAGAAGCAATATCTCAAGAGAAAACTCTTTAAGGAAATGAGACATTGAAAGACACTTAAAATCATCTGAAAAATGATTGTAAACTAACTAACTAACGTATTTCTCTTGGATTTATTCAGGCGGTAGCGATTTGTTCGAATATTATTTGCGGATCTGGTATTGTGATCATGAACGTCAGATTTATTAACATATTTGCCTTCTTATGAATTTCTAACTGTATAGATATAAGGTGGGCAGTGGCATAATTTGAAGTATCAGAAAAAGAGGTTGACATTGATCCCTATAGCCTGAATTTGTAATGAGTCTTATAGCTCTTTTCTGAAGTTTGAAAATCTTTAGAGCTCCACTGGAATTTCCCCAGAGAATGATCCCATAACTGATGTAAGAGTGGAAAAGAGATAAATATGTAGTTTTCAGTGTATCATAATTGGTGATATTCTTCAGTTGACGTAAAAGAAAAAGAGTGATACATAATCTACTGTTTAATTGTTTGATGTGATCATTCCAAGAGAGATTGCTGTCCACAGTGACTCCAAGTAATGTTACACTGTTCACATCTGACGTAGTGGTTCTAGCTGTAAAATTAAGTTGTTGAGTTTTGTCAGAATTTAATTTGAGTTTGTTTGCAAAAAACCAAGTTTCTGCTTTACTATTTACCTCTTCAGATATTCTCGCAAGTTCTGAAAAGTCCTTATCGGAATAAATGAAAGTAGTGTCGTCTGCAAACAGAACAGATCTATGCGGGTTCATAAAACGACTGATATCATTCACAGAAATGATAAATAAGAGCGGCCCCAAAACTGATCCTTGAGGAACACCATGCTTAACAAGTTTGAAATTCGAAGTAATACTATTGGTCGTTACAGCTTGATGTCGACCCTCTAAATATGACCTCATTAAAGACAAAGACACTCCCCTGATGCCATAGTAAAATAGTTTCTCAAGTAGGATATCGTGAGAGACGCAATCGAAGGCCTTGGATAGGTCACAGAGTGTAATTGCTGTGTGTTGCCCTAGCTCTATGCCCTCGACTACATCGCTAACGACTTTTAAAACAGCCTGCATTGTAGAGCGGTCCTTACGAAAACCAAAATGCGAAATTCTATCTAGTTGTGTTAACGACTCTAAATCGATACCTTTGATGTGAACGTAATGCCTTCTCCAACCTTCAACAACACATAAAAATAACGAGAAAGGTGCTACAAATACCAATATTCCTCCAAACATCGATATCTCCCTTCAAAAACTGTTCGACGCATAAATTCACAGAGAACTAAAAGTCACAAAACCGAAGATAAAAACTTCACCTTCGTTGCATTCTTGCCGTCACCTATTAAGAACGAGTTAAGGCTGTTAAGCGCTGCATTTGTTGATTTTACGATCAAAATGACCTCCACTTTTTTTTTGAATCAGGACTTCTGTTACATGTTACATTTCGACTGTTATCGTTTTACGAGGATTATACGACTGGCTCTAAAGTTTTATATGGTACGTGCTCTTCTTAGTCCTCATTGCATTTCCTTGTTCCTGTTTGATTTTAAATTTCTGACACGAGACTCTGATTTCAGTAAGATTCGTGACTTGCGTTGATCGACAGCTATTGGCGATTAATTTTCTACTTATATTTCGATTTGTGTTGTTTTGATTCGTGTGAACTAGCTTATGATCGGTTACTGAAAGTGTCCCGACTCAAAGTGGCTCTGCTGTTGAAATTTTCGAATTTTTGGAATCTATAAAACAATTTCGAAAGTTGGATTTATGATTAGGACAACAGTAAGTTATCTAAGTAAGAGCAGGAATTCAAAAATTCCCGTTTTAGTAGAACAAAAATATTCAAAATCCTCCCGTTCTTTTTATGTGGATGAATTTATAGAAGTGACAAATCTTAATCACAGCTACAAGAATACCGCAAACTTTAATAAGGAAATCGACCCCATGTCAAATTAGTAGAATTTTTGGTAAGTTATAGTCCAGGTCATTCCTCACAAAAATTCCTATGTACAAAACTTTGTCTATACACTAGTTTTGGTTCTGGACTTCGCTGAAAACTCGTATTTTTTCTCCATACATCATAAACAACGCATAATATTATCCTGCGTAATCATTTCTATTCTGGGTACTTGCAATAAAAAACGTCTATACTATAAGATACTATTAAATACTTTGGACAACTTCAGGCCAGAGACTGTTCCTCAGAGCTTTTCGAAGATTTTGGAATATGCATTTTTAGAACGCTTGATGAATTTTGTTAACACATGTAACATTTTGATTCCCATGCAACACGGTTTCCGTTCTGGAAAATCCACTCAGACAGCCTTACTAACCTTCTTCAAGAATTTAATGGATTTTATGGATAAAGGCGAATACCCTGCTGCAATTCTATGTGATTTGAGCAGAGCCTTTGATTGCGTGAATCATTCAAAGTTATTGCAAATTCTGGAATCTTACGGTGTCAGAGGAACACCTCTCACCTGGATCTCGACTTTCCTCAAGAACAGAAATCAGTGTGTGTCTCTGGAATTGGAACACAATGGTGTAACATCGACCTCTACTTCAGAAACGCGTCAGGTTCGGTCTGGGGTACCCAAGGGTTCTATTCTGGGGACAGTCTTGTTTCTTCTGTATATTAACAATATGGATAGAGAAATATCCCACTCTTTATTTACAGCATATGCAGATGACATATCACTACTGATTTCTCATGAAAATACAGAAGCTCTTAAATGCCAATGTGAATATCTCTTGAATGCAACTTCCACGTATTTCAATGAGCATGACTTATTTTTCAATACGACAAAAACTCAACTGATACGCTTTCATAATTATCAAAGCAAAATTGAAGGCCTCGAATTGAATATTAATAACACAAGTCTACGCAGTGTAGTAAAATTTTTAGGAATAAGTATAGACCAGCATCTCAACTGGAATTCACACTGTGAATCAATTATTTCCAAATTGAGCTCAGTAAAATATATGATCAAAAATCTACGATTAGTTTTATATAAGAATCAACTAAAAAGCATTTACTATGGTCAGGTTGAATCTAGATTACGTTATGATGTTTGCTTGTGGGGCAACTCCACAATGAGCAAAAACATTTTTATTGTACAAAAATCCATTTTACGGTGTATATTCAATGCTCAAAAGCGATATTCATGCATAACTCTTTTTACGACTCATAATATTTTAACCCTTGTTAGCCTATACATATACAGGGTGTCAATTTGAAAACATCCCACCCTCAATATCTTCCTTCCAGTAAACAATATGAGTAATCGAAAAAACAGGTCAATTTTATTGTCAAGGAGGACACTTTCACGGACTATTTGTAGCCCTCGTGGTTCAACCCCCTAGGAGGGGTAGATGTTACCCTTAGAATTTTAAAAGGGAAGGGGGGTCAAGTGGTACATCATTTTGATGGGCGTTCAATTCTTGTTCCAATGGTACCCTGACTTATTATTTTGTGATGAGCATTTTCCGAAAAATTGCGTTCTAAACTAACAGAAGTAATTATTAGAACGCCTATACTGAGATGCATTATTGTATTGACTCCCTTTAATTAAAATGGTTAGAAGAGTAGGTGGCACCGCTACAACCCTTGAATGACAGGAATAAATTTATTACGCATGGGATTTTTTATTTGGTGGTTATTTTCCTTCTACACAATAAAATTTAATTTGCGAGAAAGACATTTCCAACATAAAATCTACTTACGCTTATCTTATTAGCTGTTCGAAATGTTGTCCATTTTGCTCTAAACAGTAATACAGTCTGTTTTCGAACTCCCCTCTAACATTACGGAAAACTTCACTAGGAATTGACCGGCATGCTGCTGTAATTCGTCTTTTAAGTTCGTCAATATCAGAAGGTTGTGTTTTATAAACAACGGATTTAAGATGCCCCCAAAGAAAGAAATCTAGGGTGTTAAATCCGGTGATCTCGGAGGCCATTCAACTGCTCCCCTTCTGCCAATCCATCTACCCGGAAATCTCTCGTTTAACCACTGTCGGACGGGAAGAAAATAATGAGGTGGAGCACCGTCCTGCTGGAAATGTAACAGATCCTCCTGCAAAAGTTCATTACCTTCTGCATCAATTTGAGTTTCTAGCTCGTGAGTTATAAGAGGATCGATAGTCTCTTCAAGCATATCAAGGTACAGATTGCCAGTCAAGTTTTCTTCCAGAAATAATGGACCAAGAATGGCATTTCCAAGAATACCAGCCCAAACATTAACTTTTTGTGGCTGTTGTGTATGCCCTTCCAGAAAAATATGTGGGTTTTCGTCACTCCAATAGCGACAATTTTGTCTATTAACATTGCCATTCAGAAAAAATGAACACTCATCGCTGAAACAGATGTTTAACAGAAGATTAGGGATGGTATTGACTCGATGAGACATGATTTCACAAAACTCTATTCTTCTATCATAATCATCCTCGTGGAGCTCTTGAAGAATCTGCATTTTATATGGATGAAATTTATTTCAATGCTTTTCTTATAGTCTCGCGTGACATTCCCGTCTGTTCTGATACTGATCGTAAGGAGCTCATGGGCTCTGCAGCAAATGTTCCCAAAACTTCAATTTGAGCTGCTTCATTTAGTACTCTGGGGTTATTTCTTTTTTTATTTGTCACTGAACCAGTTTCGTAAAACTTATTCACCAAATCAAGCACATACCGGTGACTTACATTACAATTTGGATGTCTTTCGTTAAAAAGACATGCCGCCCTTCGTGCGCACTTTCCAACTTCGCCATAAATTACAATCATTTCAATTCTGTCTTGAAGAATGTAAACCATTTTTACACTTTTATACACTTATTAAAGTAATTCCTAAACAGCCCAACAGGTACAACGGTATTCACAGTACTACCACATAGTTCAAATTTGCTAACCAATTTTTTGCCGGAAAACAGAAACTTTTTACAGCAAAAGTAGCAAAAAAGGAAGGCTATCTGTACAATTTCTGCGATGACACTTAAAAATTCAGCATGTAATAAACACAACTTTACTACCATCTACGTTTTACTATTAGACTACTTTTTTATGTAAAGTGTTTGGAGCTAATGGCTAATGTTACCCCTAATAAAGGGTTGGAACGGTACCACCTAATATTCTAACCAGTTCTGGCCAAACCATGCATCTCAGTATAGGCGTTCTAATAATTACTTCTGTTAGTTTAGAACGCAATTTTTCGGAAAATGCTCATCAAAAAATAATAAGTCAGGGTACTATTGGAACAAGAATTGAACGCCCATCAAAATGATGTGCCACTTGACCCCCCTTCCCATTTAAAATTCTAAGGGTAACATCTACCCCTCCTAGGGGGTTGAACCACGAGGGCTACAAATAGTCCTTGAAAGTGTCCCCCTTGACAATAAAATTGACCTGTTTTTTCGATTACTCATATTGTTTACTGGAAGGAAGATATTTAGGGTGGGAAGTTTTCAAATTGACACCCTGTATGAGTTAGCTATCTATATTTTTCCCAATAAAAGCGATTTCAAACTCAATGAAGATATTCACAATATTGATACCCGGAAAAAGGAATTTATACATACTTCTGCTGCCAAGTGCAAAACAACTCAAAATTCTCCAGATTTCATGGGCCCTAGAGTATTCAATAGTTTGCCAAGTTATATAAAATCTGTCAATAAACTGACGGACTTCAAGAAGACCCTGAAATTGTTTTTATTGAATAAATGTTTTTATACACTAAATTAATATTTTAGCATAAACTGAGTAGTTATTTTAAAGTGTTCGTGAATTTCATTGTACTTTTTTTGTGTTTTTAGTCTTTACATTGTTTCGTCCTTTGATTTTATTTTCATGACTATTCCTATACAAAACCTGTTTTTGTCATTTTAAGGAATATAAAGAATTTTGAATTTGAATTTGACTTTTAAGCGACGATGAAGGAGATGCTGTGATTATTATTGAAGGCCCTCGGCGTCGAAGGATATTTAGAAATCGGATAAACCATTTTATCTTGTAATAGAATTTGAAAACAAAATAAAACGGATTTCGATCATCAAGATAGTCTGTATGCTTGCTAAAGAGGCACATAGAGAGGCAAATTTGCAAAGACCAACTAATAAGTCAACATTTCTAATAGTTCTAATTACTTTGGAATTATAAGTATTTTCAATGTTAGAAATAATCTTATACCGCCAGTAACACAAGTGTTAATTACACTCAGATTTCATGCAACATGTTTATTTTTGGTAGTTGTTGGAGATTTTGGAGGATTCTCAAATCTATTGATGGCAATTTTATTATTTATTATAGAAAATTAGAGAATGTCACAGGAAAAACCACTGAAATAAAATTATAATAGTCATCATATTATAATTTCATTTCAGTGGGAAAAACTGCGAAAAATTCTAGGTTACATATTTGCCTTCTTCTTCTTCTTCTTTTTATTTCAGAAATGAGACATTTATGAAACTGCCATTTTAAAGCTGAAGTTAACTTGACTGTTCAAATTAAAGTTAACTTCGAGAGATGTTTATAATACCGGCCCTTAGTGTCATTCAGCTACTATAGATTATATCAACAGTTTTAGATGCACAAGAAGATAATTGTGTTAGAGGTTAAGTATATAATCTTTTCGAAAGTTAACAAGTAGAACACATAATGTTGAATTCAAAAATCATGTGAGTAAAGAGATTAACATTATATGAGGTGTACCTCAAGGAACAGTATTGGGGTCGGTATGCTTTTCGTAATTTACTTGAACAACCTATTAGAACAGGAAACAATCGGTAAAATAATCGTTTTCGCGGAGGACACCATGATATATTACAAAAATGATGACTGGTACAGTCTCAAATTAAACATTGAAAATGATGTTAGAAAACTCAAACAATGGTCCAACATTAGATAACTTTCAATAAACTTCGACAAAACCATATACTTATTATTATAAATGTAAACAAGCCGGCAAAAATTTTCTCGGATCGTTTTTTGTACGGGAATAGTATATTGTGTATCTAGTAGTAAAAGCAATAGATAGATAGATAGATAGATTTTATCAATCCTTTTTGCTACAGGTTATGTAGATGGGACAAGTCATAGTTTTGTGTATATCGATACAGATGTAGTTAATTAAATCTAAGATGTACAAGCACTTTAATATATACATACATAAAAAACTCGAACTATAAATAAAATATGAGAAAACAGGACATTTAAGAATAAAATTAAATATATTGACAGATAATCATCATAGGTATGTGCTTGACCTTAATGTAAATGTATGTAGAAGTGTAAATATAAAAAAATATATACATGAGTCTAATAAAGAACATAGAACAATACTGTGACAAAGACATTTTAAAATAAAATAACATTTTCAGAATAAATACGGTCGTGCATTGCTTACTTCAAGTGTAAATTCATCCACTGTATAAAAACATTTTTCTGATAAAAAAAGTTTCAATTTTTTTTTGAAAGTGTTAGGTGACAAGTTCTTTATATCATTTGGCAATACATTATAAAGGCGAATGGCAGCAAATTTAGGAGATTTTTCATATTTAGCGTGATTATGTTTTTGTGTAGTTAACGTATTTTTATTCCTTATGTTATAATTATGCATTTCAGCTCTCATTTGTAGGAGTCCTTTGTTTTCATGAATATGTGTTAATATTTTCAAAATGAACAAACTGGTAACAGTCAATATTTTATTTTGTCGGAAAGTCTCTCTACAGGAAGTTCTATAGTCTAGATTGAAAATCATTCTCAGCAGTGCTTTTTGCTTTATAAAAATCCTGTCTGATCCAGTAGCTAGTCCCCAGACATCAATGTTTTGATTTATAATCGAATGGAACTTGGCATAATACACTGATATCAGTGATTTTGTATCAAGCTTATTCTTGAGAGATTTTATCAGGTAATATGATCGATTCAATCTCTTACATGTGAAATCTATATGTTCTTGCCATGTGAAGAATGAGTCAATCATTGTTCCCAAGAATTTTGTTGATCTGGCCAATTCTAAAGGTTCGTTTCGGAAACTGAGATTGAGGTCATGTAGACTACGAGATGAATTTGCAAATTGCATGTATACTGTTTTTTTCATGTTCACAATGAGTCTGTTCTTATCACACCAGTCATTGAATTCGGTTAAAACTGTATTGACTAATTGTTTCATATCGTCAGATGTTTGGCTTGATAGGATGATAGACGTGTCATCAGCATAGAGATACGTTTTTCCATGACTTATATTAGTGGGAAGATCATTCACATATAGTAGGAATATTAGTGGCCCAAGAACGCTACCTTGAGGGGTCCCCGTAGTTACGAGGAACTTATCAGACATTACGTTATTATGCTTCACTTGAAAACATCTATTCGTCAAAAACGACACTAGCAGCTGATTGATATTTCCTCGAATTCCCATATTAAAAAGTTTTTCTGCTACAAATTTGGTGTTCAAAGTGTCGAAGGCCCTGCTCAAGTCAAAAAAAATTCCTACAACAATATATTTTTTGTCAATTAAATCATGTATATGTTGTGTTAGATTGAGCGCTGCAGTTTCTGTCGAGTGATTTTTCCTGAACCCATGTTGACAGTCCGTCATTAGTTCGAATATTTCCAGGTAATCATTTATCCTGTGAGATATAAGTTTTTCAAACATTTTTGAGAACGCACTGATAAGCGATATTGGACGATAATTCTCGATTTTACTGCTGTCACCATTTTTCAGTATTGGGACTAGGACGGCAATCTTGAGAAGATTGGGATATTCTCCACAAGAAATACATAAATTCATAATATGCCCTATTACTTCTGATAGTATATCTACACATTCTTTGACAATTTTTGTGGAAACTTCATCATGTCCTGTGCTTTTTTTATTGGGTAGTGAGACTATCACTTTTTTTACATCGTCTGGTGTTACGGGTTTAAAGAACATCGTTGTATTGACATTCGGCATTATCGTACAGCTACCTGAATTATTTTCCGGGAAATGTATTTTGATTTTATTGTCAATTATGGTTGAGAAGTATTCTCCAAATGTTTCAGTGACTTCTACATCGTCACTAATATTTTTTTGATTATGATTCAGGACTATACGTTTGTTTCCACTTGATGTGGATGGCTGCTTGATGATATTCCAAAGAGTTTTGCTTTTGTTGCTGGAATCATTGACTTTTTTCATATGCTGATTAATCTTCTCCTGTCGAATCTCATTTTCTACGTTTTTCTTTGCTATCTTATATGCAATGTTGTCATTTTCAGAGTTCTCATGTTTTCTCAAATAATTCATATGCTTGAGATCATCAATTTTTTTCTTTAGTGGGGCGGAGAGGACAATTTTTGTATTGTGTTGTTGAGTTTTTTTTCTCGAACATTTGGGGATGGCTGCTTCGAAGCACCAATGAAAATGTTCCCAGAAAACACCGAAAGCTTCGTCTATATTGGAAAATTTGGTGGCACTAAAGTTTTTTAAGAATTCCATATCACCAGTAAGAAGTTTTTTGAATTCGGCTAAGCAGAGATCTGTAATTTTTCGAATTTCATAAGTTATATCAGTTTTTTTTGTCTTGGGATATATTTTTTATTTCATTTTTCCAAACTACGGTTTGTAAATGATGATCAGATAAGCCTAGGTCAAAATTACTAAGGACTAAGCTACCTCTACTGATGTTGGTCAATACATAGTCTATACTACTTATAGTTTCCCGATTACCTAGATGTCCAATTATGTCAAGAAGCATTATTGTGTTAATATTTCTAGTTAAACTGTCAATGTTGAAGTCGCCACATATGAATACATTTTCATATGCTTCAGTCACTTTTGCCAATAAAATGGACAGTTGCGTAAAGAACAGATTTATATTGCTACTTGGTGATCTATAGAGACAAATTATAGCACAATACATTCCCCGACGACAATGTAAATTGTTGGCCGAGGCGTTAAGCCGAGGCCAACCAGCATTGAAGTCTGGGAATGTGCTTTTACTACGAGGTACACATACTATTTTTTCTGAAATCACAATCAGCATTATCATAAATTGACGATTCGAAATTACGTGCTTTCCTGAAACGTCAAAGTGACAACTATATACCAAAGACCGATTTTGACGGCCTAGGCCGGCAAAGTACTTTCCCGTATCGTTTTTAAACAGTCTGGGAAAGATCGTTGCTTAGCAACGGAATAAAATACTAGAATAGCGTATTTTGAGGCCTGCAGTTCAGAAAAATTAAATACTTGTGCGTTTACATTAACAATCATTCACGAAGCAAACAAATCATATGGAATATTTTGGAAAAAAACTTTGCAGTATCGTATTTCGATTCAAACAAGTTGGGCTATTTTTGAGATTCAAATATAAAACAATACTGAACAACAGTTTGGTTTAGTCACACCTTAACTATGGCATTATTGGATTAGAAGGAGTATTAAGAAACTATACCTACATGTCCTCAAAATCTTTCAAAAACGATTCATGAGAATGATACTTCACAATCCTGCAAGATATCCAAGCTGAGTCATAGAGATCTGTTCGGGTTTTAAAGGTACGGCGTATCTCAAGGTTTAGTATTGATGATATTTTTGATCATATGAACCCATTATACAGTGTATTATTCACAGACATATATTTTAATTCAAACCATGTCGAGTTGAAAAATGAAATGGGAACATGTAGTTCCACAATTGTAAATGGAATTTTTTAAATTGAAACTTGGAAATGGTGTTGCCACAGTGACTAATTGTGGAGAATGCTTTCCGATTATTATTTCTTTCTAGACATCTTACCAAAGTTCCAAGCCTAAACATTCTCAAAATAACTCATTTTTCTTACTTATATATTCGCCCATCACTTGTGGCACTGTAATACAATTCCACCCATGATACTTTTTTTAGATCACTATAACTCATGTAAAGAAGTACTTTGTAAGGTTTCTGTTGTTTTTAACAATTTTTGAATGTGCTTTTGTACATTTCTGGTGAATTCATTTTACGAATTTCTAACGGTATTTTGTTGAACCATAAATATATGGCTTTAGGGTAACAGTTTTATTTACTTGTGGTATATTTGGTCTTGTTGGACATTTATTTCTATAGTGGGATTTTTTTTTTCGAATTTTTCTTCATTTAGTAAAGTATCAAATAAAAGTTCTTTGACGTCAAGAACTTGCGGCATATAAAGTTCAGCTGTGGGGAGTCTCCTGATATTTTTTCACAGATGAATTTCAAAATCCATTTTTGTAAAGTTATATATAAATGATGACTATAAGCACCACCCCATGGTATCAAGCCATATCTGAGCTGCGATTCTACTTACGCAAAATATGTTGGTTTTAAATCGTTGACGTTCACTATCGTTTCAAAATGTCTGAATAGATAGAGCAAATTCCATAATTTTCTTGATAAGTTAGTTATATGATGGTTCCAGTTGAGATTACAGTCAATTGTCAAACCCAGGTAATCGACTGAGAAAACAGGTGATATTAAAAATATTTGATGGGGTTGTGAGGGATATTGTGAGAAAGATATCAATATCAAGTTTTTGTATACTGAATGGAACCTGAGAAATTTATTGTTAGTAATCTAGAATCGAATCATATTTTAATTTTTTCAAAGTCAAAGTGTTCTTTCTTATTCCAATTTTTTTCGTTATGAAAGATGGCAAAACTTTTCACCTGGCCTTGAATAAATTGTTCGAATATAAATATTGAAGAGACAGGGGCTTGAAACAGTTGTCTGATGTACACCAAACTCAACGGTTTTGAATTCGCTTAAAACTCCCTGAATCTCAACACATCGGCTTCATTGATCAATTCAAAGCACTTTTCACTTATTTTCATCTCCTCAAGTGATTTTATGAGTTTTATTTAATGTATAATATAACTGAATATGCATCTGTATAATCCAAGACAGGAATGTTTCCCCTCAAAATTACTTCTTATGAATCACAATGAAAACCAAATGCGGAACCCATAAACCATAGCTGTATGAATAAAATAATGGCGACTGAACTTCCCTCAAAATTCCCATGGGTATAGAGTTGAAGAATCTTCCGGCATCTGTTCTCTTATTGAGAAGGGTAGCTACCCTCACAGAATCACCGTCCGCACCTCCCATTTCATGATGGATGCTGTAGTCAGCCAATGCCTATCGGGATAAATAGTCCGGGACAGAATCCGGATCCTCCGCCATAGTCGCTGATTTTTGTTGGTATCTTCCTTTCTCTGTCGTTCTCATTTCAACGTTTACGTTTTGAGTTATCGATTGATTTGATGGTCATGCGAGGAATTATGGAAAATTATAAGATATGTCATGAGTACACTTTGTAATTTTATGAATATAATGGAAAAAAGTAATTTATTTACAATCCTTACACATTTACATATGATTAGTTGAATTCATGTCGCGCAAGAAGCGAATACTAATTTCTGTTACGCACCTGGTGTGCGATGAAAGCATAATAAAGTTCTATAAACCTTTGATGAATTTTCTGGAAACATCTTGAAACACTCATTTTTGTTCTAAATCGAATGTCAAATATTCTTATTGTATTCTGTAATTATGATTATTATCAGATATAGTTCTTGAATCATTAAGAATAATGATTCAAGAACTATATTTGATAATAATCATAATCGTCTTTATTATTCCCAAAAATACATTGGTATAATGACAAGATGTTTTGGAAATAAAGGGCGAAGTTTATTTTTGTTGGTCTAAGAGATGTTTTTTGTTGTGCATTCTGAAGTTATGAGCTTTTCTGTTACTATTTCATTCAGAACCGGATTGCATAGCGAGTAGATCGTGTTGGTGAAAGATCGTCTGAAAAATTCAGTTCTGAAGTGTGATATATCAATAGCCCCTTATTTCTGATATTCAAGTTATGCACGTCTGTACGCTATGTTATTTTGTTATACAGATAGGGGGGTGATTTTTTCTTAATGATTTTTTGAAACAGGAAAACAGTATGATATGTTCGTCTATTGTCCATATTTAGCCATCCAATTTCAATAAGTTTGTGTGTAAATTAAACGGAGACAAGAATTTTACACTTTTTGATGTTTTTTCTCTTAAACAATAGTTGAATTTGGGCCATAGAGAAGATCAGCGTAGATAAATATAGAAACAATCAGTGCTTCACAAAATAACTTTTTGGTATGGATGGGTAGCAAGTGACGGTTACCGTAAATTGTTTTCAGGCTGCTGTAAGCTCGTGTTTTTCAAATCTAGAATCAAGGTCCATGATAACTCCAAGATTTTTTGCTTCACTTACCATCACGAGTTCATCATTGATATGGATATTGATTGAATTTGAAATTCTTCTACAAAGTTGTCTACTACCGAACAACATGACTTTAGATTAGTTAGGATTGATAAGTAGCGGCTCTCAAAAATTAATTGAGATCTTCATTAATAGGAGTGTAAGCATTGTCCACTTCATTTGGGGTGAAACTGAGGTAAAGTTGAGTATCTGCGTAAAGGTAAACATTGCATGTTTGAATGTTTTTCAAAAGATGGGAACAATAAATTGAAAATAAAAGAGGGCCAAGGATAGACCCTTGAGGTACACCTGATTTGAGTGTTGGGTAATTGGAATTCACGTTTTCCTTTATAAGTCGTACAGTTGTAAGATTCATATGATGATACTTCAGAAACGGACAGTTTATGAATAATAACCATTTGAAGTGACTAGTATTATAGTACAGTGTTGTCAAGTTCAGATAAAGTAATGAAAGCAGTTGTATCACTTATTTTGAACCCGAAAACGTATAACAGTACTAATATACAAAGTCGACCCTGACTCTAGACGCCGTCAAAGTGGCCTCAAATTTCCTTCCTTTGTCTTTTGTTGTCAATATTTACAAAATAGGAGCAATCAATTTTACTAGCTCGATACACTTTTTGGAAGCTAAAAGTTTAAAATATCACGTAATGACTTTTTTAAACGATTTAAAAAAATCAAAATACGATAATTTTGATTTAGAGTCTAGATCATCATTAAAGAGGCCAAAACGAAATACTACAGGAATCGAATAGAGAGAGGAGAAAATAACTCTAAAACACTTTGGAAAACTGTAAATGAAATAATAACTGAACAAGAACCAATACCTATAAATATGATAAAAACAAAAAACAACGAAACAATCAAAGATCCACTTAAAATAGCAGATAATTTCAACGATTATTTTATTTCTATAGGTGAGAAATTAGCAAATAATATAAACAGAAATGTAAATTACTCCGAAATAAAACGTAAATGTAACCATTCCATATTTCTAAAACCAGCAACTGAAGAGGAAATAAAAAATATTATATCCCAACTCAAAAACAAAAAAGCGCCTGGTTACGACGAAATCAGAGCAGAAACTCTTAAACTAGTTTCTAGTAGTATTTCGAAACCACTTACACATTTAATCAATATGTCGTTAGAGCAGGGGTATTTTCCTACAGCCTTCAAAACAGCAATAATAACACCTATATATAAAAGTGGACAAAAATGTGATGTAGCAAACTATAGACCGATATCTCTCATAACAAGCCTTGCTAAAATATTAGAAAAGGTCATCCAAAAGAGATTGAATACATTCCTGAAAAAACACCAGCTGATGTCAGAATCACAATACGGCTTCAGAGAGAATAAGTCAGCTCAAGATCCAATAAAAATACTTACACAGCAAATTTATAAGTGTTTGGATAAATCAAAACCTTCGATTGCTGTTTTCATAGACCTAAGGAAAGCCTTTGATACCGTTGACCACAATATATTGTTGACTCTCTTAGAAGATCTTGGAATAAGAGGAATAACTAACGAACTTTTCAAGAGTTATTTACTGAACAGGAAGCAAAGGGTAAGAGTAGGTGATCATGAAAGTGGAGAGAAAACTATTCTATGTGGTGTGCCTCAGGGGACGGTGTTAGGGCCGATCCTATTTAATATCTATTTAAACAATATTTGTTTACTGAATACCAACTCCAACATTATAAGTTTTGCTGATGACACCGTATTATTTTGCGAAGACAACAACTGGTTTGACCTAAAACGGAAACTAGAACACGATCTAGATCAAATTATTTCGTGGTTCGGCTACAGACTCTTATCAATCAACTTTGATAAAACACATTATTTACCACTGAGCAGTTATGAAATATACCTTCCAAAATATGAATTGAAAATTTCCGATAGAGTGGCTATCAAACCCACAAAACAAATTAAATATCTTGGCATATTTCTGGATAGCCATCTTAGATGGAACCACCACATGGACTACTTAGTTAAAAAACTACGCTGTATACTCTACAAATTCAAAAGAATCTCAAACATGCTCAATCATAAACAGAAAATCATTCTTCATAAAAGTTTAGTGGAGTCCCATCTGAGCTATGGCATAATTGGTTCGGGTGGAGTATCCAGAACCTATCTACAACCTCTTGAGGTTGTCCAAAAAAGATTCCTACGATGCATCCTGCAGAAAAGATATGACTACCCTAGCGACCTTCTTTACTCAGAATCTCAGATATTTGATCTCAGACAGCTATATTATATGAACATTATCGTCGTACAATATAAAAATAAAAATGAACTTATCACGTTTAGCCATCAATATGCTACTCGTCGAAATCACAGAATTGTCATACCACTAATGCACAAAACAGTTGGCCAAAAAAATTACGCTTATCTAGGGCCAAAACTATACAGTCTCTTACCTGATGAGTTAAGATGCGAATTGAACTTCAATAAGTTCAAGAATCAAATAAAGTCAATTATTATCCATACTCCTCGAGCAGAAATAAATAGACAAATAGAGACCTAAACTGAATTACTACCCAAACATATTTTGTTACTTATAACTATATATTACATATTTATTTGTTTTTGTAAACTTGTACTTATTTTAACAGGTATAATTTAGTTATACACTGATTTTATTTATTTTATTATGTTATATATTCTATATTAATTACCTATATACTAATTTTTTGAAAAAAATTTTGAATTTTGAATTTTCTGTAACATCTAGAGAACTGGCTTGAATTCATCTTCAAAAATTGAAGAAGTAATTCAGCATTGCTCAAAATTTCGACAGTTATAAAATAATTCTTGAACCAAAGCGAAACAACCTGCTATAAATCTCAAATTCAGAAATAACTGCCATACACCTAGCTATCTGAAATTGATAAATAGGATTACTGTTGTTCAAGTTTGACCTTTGCTTGACCTTCTAATAAATAGACATTAATCCAGCTTTGCTTCAGAATCGAGTACCAGAAATTAGAATCAACAGCACTTAGGTTTTTCTAACTTTTAATGCAAAATATAGTATCTGGTCAACAACGTCGAAGAACCACCTGTCCATAGGACAGGGTAGGAACACAAAACAGTTTATTTGAAAACAAAGTTGTGGTAGGTACTTGTAAGTTGTTTTTTTCCGTTTTTGATCATAATACTTGTGAATAAATACCTTACACAAAACTGCTCACAAACCACTCTTGGACTCTTGTAGAATGATGTATACTTTGTCAGATTTGACAAGGAATCACTTCATCAGCATTATAGCACTTTCTCAGTTATATTTCTGAATGGAAGTTTAGAAAGGACCCCGCAAACACCTTATGGGATTTGGGTCCCGGTGGATTTTTTTGAATTTTTGGTATGATGTACCTAGTCCATGTTATTCTCAACCAATGTTACCATTGCGCCAACTCAAAAAAATGAACAGTTTTGCTGCTAGGGGGCGTTGAAATCACCCCTAGCGCAGATTAGACTATTTATTTTTGAATACGGTAACAATATGTTCACTTATTTCATTGTTGCTAACGTTGCACAATGTTGTGCTGTTTTATAAAAAAAATCTTACCCCCCTCCTTCTTCCCCCTAACTCCTATTACGTAACGAAAAAGAAAATATTTCTTGGGTGCTTTTAAATGTATCGTCGAACGTTTAAATATGCCTTAATAAGGGAAATAGCAGTTTTGTATGATTATCCCCCCCACCCCCCCGAAAGACACAAAATGAAAAAATTTCGGTGGATTTTTCTGAATTTTTAATATGATGTAGTTCAAGTTATTTTGAATCGAAAATAATTGGGTGACAAACCCCGAAAATGAATAGTTTTGATGCTAGGGGGCGTTGAAATCTCATTTTGCTCAGAATAGACTATTTATTAATATAGGCTGAAACAATTTCTCTACGTATTGTAGTTTAGATTATGCTGAACAATTGTGTAATTTCTTATAAAAAAAAAATCTGAAACCTCCCCCTTACCCCCAACCCCTATTTTAAAACACGATACTTATTGTAAATGCTTTATCAAAATGTTTAAATCAGCAAAAATTAGGGAAACTGTACAGTGGTTCAATTTCACCTTTTCCTCCATTCAAAAAAATATTGGTGGATTCAAAGGAAGAGGGGAGAGATTAAATTAAACAACTGTACGATTTCCTTCATTTGAACTGATTAAAACATTTATTTTGATAAAACATTTATTTCGATAAAGCATTTACAAGTAGTCGAGAATAATTTTTTTTGTGTTTTAAAATAGGGGTTGGGGGTAAGGGGGAGGTTTCAGATTTTTTTTTATAGGAAATCACACAATTGTTCAGTATAATCTAAACTACAATACGTAGAGAAATTGTTTCAGCCTATATTAATAAATAGTCTATTCTGAGCAAAATGAGATTTCAACGCCCCCTAACATCAAAACTATTCATTTTCGGGGTTTGTCACCCAATTATTTTCGATTCAAAATAACTTGAACTACATCATATTAAAAATTCAGAAAAATCCACCGAAATTTTTTCATTTTGTGTCTTTCGGGGGGAGGGGGGATAATCATACAAAACTGCTATTTCCCTTATTAAGGCATATTTAAACGTTCGACGATACATTTAAAAGCACCCAAGAAAAATTTTCTTTTTCGATACGTAATAGGAGTTGGGGGGAGGAAGGAGGGGGGTAAGATTTTTTTTATAAAACAGCACAATATTGTGCAACGTTAGCAACAATGAAACAAGTGAACATATTGTTACCGGATTCAAAAATAAATAGTCTAATATGCGCTAGGTGTGATTTCAACGCCCCCTAGCAGCAAAACTGTTCATTTTATTGAGTTGGCGCAATGGTAACATTGGTTGAGAATAACATGCACTACATCATACCAAAAATTCAAAAAAATCCACCGGGACCCAAATCCCATATGGTGTTTGCGGGGTCCTTTCACAATCATACTTTATCATGGACTCGGACTGGTGAAGTAAACTATTTATTTCACTATTTATGAGTTAGTTTTCACAAATACTGTGGTTCTTTTTCGGAATTAAGGATTTCAACTCAACAAAAAGCTAGTACCAAACACACCGAGCCTTATGACGTGACACACGCCTACTTTGATATTTTTTTACTTGGAAAGCTGAGGTGGAAATCGAACAGGGTTGGCTTCAGATATTTTCTCTCAACACTATCTGGTTCTTTACATTAGTGCAACCCAAACTTTTTTTGTAAATGTCTTGATAAAGGAAATAAATATTTCCAAAAGCTTGGCCAAATAACAAACAGTATTCTTCAAAACAGCCCAGTATTTTGACTGCATCCTCAAGATCTAACCACATTTTTCATTATAAAATAGTTATTTATGCAACAAGTGCAAAAAGCGAATGTTTATTGCACTCGACGTGAAATTGTCCGACGAGGCCGTTAGGCCGAGTTGGACACGTCGAGTGCAATAAACAATTTTTGCACGAGTTGCATACAACATTTTTACTACGTTCATGCAAAAAGCAAAAAATGATTTATTGAGGTGCGGCACTAGGTGTAGGAAAATGAAAAGCGCAACTTGAATACTTTATCATTAATATCGATTTGCATTGAAACAGGAACTAATACGTTACAAACAATTTAACTCAAACTTTATTTTTACCCTCAATGTTGAAAGTGAATGAACAATTGGTGCAGTTTTCAATATGAATATTTCGTAGTGAAGTACCTATTGCCAATCTCACAGAATATCTGCTAAATATGTAGTAGGTTTAAACGTTTATGTCATGATGACAGCACGTTGAAGTAGAATGACAGATGAGTGCAATAAAAACTTTATTGCACTAGTGCAATAAAGAACTTCTTTTTCCACTGAATATAGTTCAATAAAGTTTTGCTTTTTACATGAATGTAGAAAAAAGAATGAAATATTTTAAAATCGGTGAGATTCTAAAACCATCTAATATTAGTTATACTCGAGAATCGAAGTCATTATGGAATGTAGTTGAAACAAATAGTCAGAAAGAAAGAATGTTGATACCAATGCAAAAAATTAGGAATAATCAATTCTAAACAGAGTGATTTTTTTTGTACAAACAGTTGCCTATCTGAGATCTGGCAATTATATAGAAAATTCTCGTTTAATGACAAACCCTTTCAAAACTTGTATATTTTTTCTGCCAGCGAATCAACTGGAAGTATATGAAACCATTTTATGAAGTTGAAAAACAGTAAATCAGTAAGCAAGGATGGAATTGCAGTAAAACTTCTGAAATATGCGATGAGATATACAAGCCGTTTGTTGACCTCTCCGGGAAAACTATTAAAAAATAGCCTTATGTTAAACATATATTTAAAAAGGTGACAAGCGTGTCATCAACGATTAGAGGCATATTGCTATCTTGTCAAGTATCAGTAAGATCCTCGAAAAAGTAATATGCTCAAGATTTACTACATTTTTCAAATTCAACCATATTTTGTGTGAAATACAAAATGATATCAGGAAGCAAAAGAAGGTTTCAATGAATGACTGAATTTAATTCTGATGGTTTTATAACAGATAAACTACAACTTACTCTGTACCTCAAGGTTCAGTGTTGGACCCCCTGTCATATGTGCTCTATACCAATAATGCACTTGAAGTTATTAGTAAGTATATGGTTTAATATTCTGACGCCTGCTCGAATATATTCAATTTTGATTATCAAGAATCGCAATACAATATTACCAATAATTTGAATACAACGAAGAAATATTCCACAATTCATTATCTTAAGCTGACTAACTGTAAAATTCAGATCATCCCCTCTACTCAAAAAGGTAATGTCGACAGCTTCAAACATGGCACAATTTCCAAAAATCCTGTATCTGAACTTTCTTTTGCATTACAATTATCCATTCCAAATTTTTTGTTGTTATTTCTAACGCTGAGTATATAAGTTTAGTATGGTCATATCTAACAAGCGCCGAAGCGCTCTATCTCTCAGTGATATCATTTTGAAAATTTTGAAAGTGATCAGTTATCTATCCATATAATCCACACAATATTTCGTTTTTACAAGCTAGATGGAAAAAATTATTTTTCGGCTTTTTTGCATTTATATCGACTAGTTGAGTTTTATAATAAGTGAATAAAACATTTTTATTAATTATAAATTGACTGAGAGATTTGCCAGGAGAAAAACGAAATACAGTATTTTATTCGAAAAACAATGTAGGTGATAGATACTGAATGAAAAATACAAAAATACAGGGTGTTTCTTAAGTACGTGTAGAAACTTCAAGAGCATGTTGCTGACGTCGAAATAAGAAAGAAAGTTCCCATAAACACATGTCCGCAAGTTACGTTTCTAAGATACAGAGTGTCAAAGTTTAATTATTATATTTGTTTTTTTGTGAATAAATGCCAAAATATTTGTGATATTCTAGTAAAGTTTGGTATCTGGGATGATTTTTCAATGACAAAATCAAATTTTGTGTTAATTGTGAAAAAATTGGATAAATACAAATAAATAATAAAATGACAAAAAACCAATAATGCGAAGAAATTAGAACAAAACACACAGATCTAGATGTCCTCAAGTAACACTCAATTTCGGATGTTTCAGAATCGTCGTCCGATGAATCAAATCAGATTGAGACTTTATTGTAGGAGCTATAATCAGTTTCAAGACTTGTGCTCACAGTATACCCTACAAGCTACATTACATTGGCCTTTCGAAAAATGCATAAAACCTAATGACTAGAGTTATTTCACTGACAGAACCCAAATAGTCAAACCAGACCAATAAGGGATGTTCCCCGAGGTTCGGTACTCGGACCCTTGCTTGTTTGTATATACACTTCTCAGTCAACTTTAAATGTGGAGCAATGCAAAATTCATGCTTATACTGATGATATACCCAAGTTTATCATTCGTTTAATCCCTCCAGTCCGTATAACTAGAATCTACAGATCAAATATGAAAGTGTACTGAAATCCGAGCTACTTCTCAATCCTACCAGAACCAAAGTTTCAATTTTTTGCCCCGTGAAGCTCGGTCAGAAAATGAGTTTGAAATAAAAATCAGACTGAATAACGCAGTATTAGAAGTGTTAAAGGAAGCCAAACACCTAGACAACTTTCAGATACAAGAAACACGTTTTCAATTCTTTCCAAAAATCATATTCAAGTCTGAGAATTGCATATCCTTATAGAACATATCTCACTAGAGAAATAAAACCAAAGCTCTATGAAACACGTATTCTAACACATTTTTCTTTATGCTCACAGGTTTACCATCCTTGCTGAGATTATAGTTTCAGCAATTTTCGAGGAATATTTGGTCAACTCCATTCTGATATCTCTTTCAGAGTTTTCAGTAAGAACTTCAGAGTTGAATTTGGACGAAATAAATTCGAAAAGGTGAGCGTTTCTTCAATCTTTTCCGTGTTCCATCAGTTATTCTTTGAAAAAATCGATTCTGGTAACCAGTGAAGATAATCTGAAAAAAAAGGTTATACTCTAGTGTGCTGGCTGTCAAACATTTTATTATGCATATGACTGGCTCAGCTATTATACACAGAACATTTTGCTTCGTTAGAAGTGGGTACATATAATTTTTAATTACTGGATTCAAAACTTGAAAAAAAAAAGGTTTTAGTTCATTTCCAAACTGAAATAAGAAAAGGAAGAAAAATATAACTTTTGTCCAGTTTCCACTAACACTTTACTACTTTATTACGACCGGTTTCGGCTTTTACACCATTTTCAAGTTACTTGTAAAAGCTGAAACCGGTCGTAATAAAGTAGTAAAGTGTTAGTGGAAACTGGACAAAAGTTATATTTTTCTTCCTTTTCTTATTTCATCATGAATTTCCACAAAATAAATAGATCATCAATCAAACAAGTCATTTCCAAACTGTTTTTTATATTGCTCATTTAATTTTTTGAATATAGTAGAAACATTGTTTATATAGAAGATAGTTAGTCAACCTTATGGGATTATAATTGGATCAAAATGGATGCGACATGTAGATGGCGATAGTGAGCTCGCATCCAAGTCATGTCGTAACTTCAGTGATCTGGCCTCCAAGTCATGTCGTAACTTGATTAAAACAATGGAAAAGCATTAAAATCAGGGTTTTTTGAAGAAACCTGCATTCAAATGACGTCAAATATTCATGTTTGTAACTAATCACGCTAGATGACACTCGCGTTTGTGTCCAATACCTTTTCCACAGGCATTGACTAACTATGTTCTATTTAAACAATGGTAGAAATAATATTTTACCAATGTGCTATCAAACTTTGATATACATTATAGTTTTTCAACCCTAGCATCGATATGAGTGGAAAATTTGGATTGCAATATTTACTCTAGATGTTGAGAACAATATGTAGACAATATTTTCTCATCTATATTGGTAGAAATTATTCAACAAATATTGACTCAATTTTATAATAGGTATATGAACCAATGTATACATTCAGAATATACTTAGGTTGGATAAATATTTTACCAATATTATTAATATAAATATTCTCCCATATATTGGACCAATATTATTTTTTCTACAATATATCTATATATTGGCCCAACATGAAACCAAGATTCAGCCAATATGAGATTTCATCTGGGGAGCCTGAAGATCAAAAATAATATTTCGTTCCAAAAAAAGAGCGTTATTGAAGTTTTTCGCAGGTAGTGAACGAATTTATTGAACGTTTATCTCAATAGCCGTTTCACATGTGACTTCCACAGTTGACGATTTCGTTTCATACCTCATTTTATTGCGTGAGAAATACCAACCCCATTCTATCGCCAAACAACTACATTGTATAAACTCTAATAAAAAAAATACTCCAAAAATAAAACCACCCTCAGACGTTCAGACCCATCTCATTCCCATACAGTCGGCCATTTCGCCGCAGAGAAATTTCATCTCCCCCAGGGAGAACCCACCGCACTTTCATAAGGGTGACTCGCCGTCATTCCTCACCCCCGATTGTCGTTTCTTTATCGTCTCCGACCAATGGCAGGACGCTAATAGCCATAAAGGCTTTATTGCGAAAGTACACATGGCGTAGTAAAATTTTTATATCCTGAGCCGATATTGCATCGCATCGCGAAGTTCATTTGATGAAACTTTCATTAATTTTTATGGTTTTCTGCTCTTGTGTGTAATGCGCTCTTGACTTCGGAGGATTTATTGGGGTTCAGATTAATAAGGAATGGACCGGGGTCTTTCAATTTATGACGGGAATATTGGTATCCTCGGAGGGATATTACATAGGAGTTTCATTAGTATTAGTTGTCGTAGATAAAACATTTTTTTTCTACTACGTCACTGGAAAACTTTATTTTCGACCCCTAAAGAAGGGAGGAAAATGGTACTTCTCCTCCCGCCGGGAGGAAAATAGTACTTTTCCTCTCGATTTATCAGGAAGATGATGCATTGAAATCAATTTTGCCTCTTCAGCGAGATCTTTTGGCAGGTCATCTTCGCTAGAACTCATTTTAAAAACTTAGAAGCAACTGAAAAGGGTAAACAACGTGACAGCTTATGACAACTGTTATGTTTGTATTACCAAACAACGCCATAGCAACAAATCGATGTCAACACGATGAGGACGTTATAAAAATGACGACCTTAAAGGTAGTAGAAAAAACTATATACATACCTCAGGAGGAAAATGCTTTTCCTCCCGCGGATATTAATGCAAACTATCCGCGGGAGGAAAAGCATGATTTTCCTCCCTTGGTATGTAAATAGCTATTTACTGAAAATTCAGAATGGTGACTTTTCAATTATCGTAAATTTTTTGTAATGACAGACTTTTGCGCACTTGTGTTAATCAATTAATCAAACTACACTTCATTGTACAAGAGAAATTCGTATTGACAAAGCTTTGTGAAGAGGAATCAGAAAGAATTAAATAATAGTTATTTTCCTAACAAGTGCGGAAAGTGATACTTTCCCGCACGCGACTGCCGTTGACCCGAACGACGCGAAGCGGAGTTCGGGCAAGCAGTCAAGGGCGGGAAAGACACTTTACGCATGAATTAGGAACATTATTTTTTCTACGACCGCATAAAGATTCAAAAAGCACATTGAAAATATATATTTTATTTCAACATACAAAACATTCCATGAAAATCCTCTAATTATTATTAATATTAATGTTGAAAACACAATTTGTTGCATTCTGCAAATGCGTCAGAATAGCCGGTCCAGAGTAGTTAGTTGGTGGACGGCATCGGTTGCAAGTTGCCAGTACATGAAAGAATTTTATTCGAGATGGTTTTCTTCTGTTCTAACGGAGTCCTCCAAATAACTCTCAGCAACAATGAAATGTACATTTAATAACGAATTATTGACATATTTTACTTTCCCGCACTAGTGCGGGAAAGTGACACTTTCCAAACTAAAATGAGTGCGGGAAAGTGGGTAAAAACGCACGGTCGTAGAAAAAAATCATTACACATAAAAGCTGTTTATGATACAAGTTCGTAAAGTAGGACTTTTTTGTACGAGCGTGAAGTTTGTTGAATGAAAATAGTTTTACTGTTATTTGTAATAATATAAACAGTTCAAATTCATTAAATATTGAATATAATGGAATACGAAGATTTAGAGTTGGAAAATACACCTCCAGAAATTATTCAGAAAGCAATTTAGATGTTTGCAATAATTTGCTACCAAGCACATCAAGAGAAAAATATGTCAATGAACTTCGAAAATTAAAAATTGATGACATGGAAGATCTTAATTCGGCCCTTTTAATAAAATTACACGATACTAAAACCAAGGTTCCTAGAAATCTCACAGTCACAGGAGAATTCTACCAAATTTACAAAAAATATGTGAAGCTTCGACCATGCTCAAATGAAACACGTTTTTTTTTAAATAACAAAAATATCAAATGTACGTAACAGCCTGTGGGGATAAATAAATGTGGCACCATGGCGAAATAAATAGCGAAATTTTTGCAATTACCGAACCCTGAATTATATACTGGCCACTGTTTCCGAAGGTCAACTGCGACTAGTTTAGTTAATGCAGGGGCAGATCTTTTAACTTTAAAACGCCATGGGAGTTGGAAATCCAGCAATGTTGCTGAATCTTATATCGACAACTACATAGCTAACAAAATGAAAATTTCAAAAAGTGTAGTAGAATCCATTCAGCCTCCAGTACCATTAGAAACTGTACACAACAATGCTGTGGGAGCTCAGTACGTTTCCCCATCAACTTCAACTTCGACCGCTACTAATATTTCAATTACCGAAAACATGTTGAAACAAAACAACCTACCAGGAATTACTTTACAAAATAGTTCAAATATAACTGTTAATTACTATTTTAAATAAAATATAAAAATGAGTTAATGACATACAAGTATTATTATATATGTATTTTAATTTTCAATACTTGAAAACAACGCATCCGTAGAAAAAGTACAATGTACAATTCGTGAGAAAACGACATATTTCTCACTCGCTTGATTTGAGGCACTCGCCTTCGGCTCTTGCCAACAAACTTCTGCGCTCGTGAGAAATATGTCGTTTTTCTCACTTGTTGTACAATATACTATTTCTCACTAGTGAGTTTGCGGCACTCGCCCTTCTGGCTCGTACCACAAACTTCCACACTCGTGAGAAAAGTTGAACTTTCCCCACTTGCTGCACAATATACTATTACGCATATTTGATGATTTTAGGCACAGGTGATTTTTGTACGCACTTGTGCGTAAAAGCTCAGTTTACGCACTGTCGTAGAAAAATATATATACACACATACTAAATACATACAAATACATATTAATACACAAAAATATATACATTAAAATATACAAGAAATAACTACCAAATCATGGTAAGATATTATTTTTTGTAAAAATATTTGTCGAACAAAATTTACATTTATACACAGGGTGTCCGGTAAACCTTGATCTTGAAACTAGTGGTAGACCAGGTCATGATTGTTTAGAATAGTAGAATTTCACCTCAAAAATCTCAGCATTTTCAGTTTTTTTCGAAATTTGGTGATATCGCTTCCTCACCTCAGTTTATTGGTTGCCATGTCTACAATTTAAGACCAATTAAAAAATGTTAGCTGCTGAAGATTGATGATTAGTGGTGCTTTTAGACGTATAAAACAGTTTTGCAGAAATTGATACAGTTTTTCTAGAAATGGGGGTAAAATGCCAGATTTGAATTTTACCACTTTTTGATTATACGAGGATGTATTGATATCTAGTTAGCCTAGACCAGTTCCCTGCATAAACAAAATATTGCGTTACCATAGCAACGAACAATAACTTATTAGAAGTGTCAGTGTAAAGTTTGACGTCAAAAAAATTAACCAGAGTTACGTAATAAATTAAAAGAAAAAATATGTCCACCGAAATTATGAAAATCTAAAAATTGGAGTAACGAGCCATCATCAAGTACCTGTATTTAAAAGGGTTAAGGGGTAAGCAGATTTACGAAGATATGCCTAATACCCTTGGTGATCAATGTCCTTCGTATGCGACCGTGAAAAATTGGACTGCAAGCTTCAAAAGAGGTAAATTTTCCATTGAAGATGATGACCGATCGGGAAGGCCAGTTTCTGTGTCAGTCCCCGAAAATATCGATGCAGTTCATGACATGATTTTAACAGACCGTCGAATTGGACTAAAACGGATATCTGAATCACTGAATATTTCATACGAACGCGTTCATCATATAGTTCACGTTAATTTGGACATGAGAAAAACTACTGCAAAATGGATCCCCAAATGTTTGAATGTTGACCAAAAGCGTGCAAGGGTAGTAGCATCGCGTTCGATCTGTGCTCGATTTGAAACGATGTAGACTTCTTAAACGAAATTGTTACTATGCATGAGACTTGGGAACATTTCTACGATCCAGAAACAAAGCAACAATCGATGGAATGGCGACTCTCCGGTTCTCCAAGACCTAAGAAGTTTCGTGTCCAAAAATCTGCTGGAAAAGTTCTTGCTTCAGTTTTTTGGGATTGCCGTGGAGTAATCATGATTGATTTTTTGGATAAGGGTATAGAACAATAACTGCCCACTAAACATGTAATGTTACAAAATATTGCCACAATATTATGCTCAATGCTCAATGCTATATTTAAGTTTTTAACATAACAGAATAAACTACAGACAAGTTGTTTGTAAGGTATAAAGCAAGCTATTGATTGAGTTTCAAGTGCAATGTTACATGATCCATGAAAGTTCCTTGCAAATGCAACAATACAGAAACATCTACGAACAACGTGAGTGCAAGTTACATTTGGAACTATCGAACGAGTTCAAATCGCAATGTTGCACTGAGTTTGAAATTCCATGATGTTTATAACCATACATAAGCTAACTACAAACAATATTGACAGTATTTAGAAAACACAATACACTTTCAATTTTCGATTGCATCATCGCAGAAATATACAAAATGATACACGCTAGGACAATTTTAAATGGTAAGTATAAAGAAACTTGAAATAATATTTCATTTATCAGGAATCCAACCAGTTTTGAATTTCCCGGTCTTGATAAGATGCCACCTAACGGGGCGACCCAGTAACCCAGATCCCAGACAAGCACGCGCCTTGCGCCATTTTGATATTGTAAATTATATTGTTGTTGTGTGCCATGCCTTTGCGATAGTTTCGTTTTGGATACTTTCATTCGTTCTTAACCTAGGTACCTAAGTAAAGTACATATTCTTCTGCAATTTTGTTTTTTGATTAAGAGTTCATTGAGTGTTGAAGCAGCATAATGGATAATGCTAATAAATTTAAGGCATCTTCATGTAAGGTAAGACGATACATCAAATATTATTTTAGGTTAGGATGGTCTGGTATGCTCATTCTGCGTTTATTAGGGGAATGTTTTTTTCTCCTTATACTGCGAATAAATCTAGTAGTACTATCAATTTGAAAGGTACTTTTACATTTGTAAATGATGTGGAATACTTTTACACCTCGATTTTAGTTGCAGGTTTTTCAATATATTGGTGGCTTGAATGAAAAGTTTTATGTTGGGACAAGTCTTGAACGTTTTTTCACAAATCATTGTGCCATGTTACGCAATTGGATCAACAAAAAAGACAATTTCAGAATGAAACAATTGAAATCAAAACAAATTTTAAAATTCGAGTCAGTTCAATTTGAATATTCAAATTCAAAAAAATTCAAAAATTTATTCAGTCTCTCTTCCGATACATTGTTTATGAAACACATTATAAGGCAGCAGATGGAGGAGAAAAGAGATAAATAAGATACATCTTACGAGGCAAAATAATCTGCCTGTGTGTAAGGGATACAAACTAATTAACATGAAACGAATAGTATATAGGTAATTAATATAGAATATATAACATAATAAAATAAATAAAATCAGTGTATAACTAATTTATACCTGTTAAAATAAGTACAAGTTTACAAAAACAAATAAATATGTAATAATAGTAACAAAATATGTTTGGGTAGTAATTCAGTTTAGGTCTCTATTTTTCTATTTATTTTTGCTCGAGGAGTATGGATAATAATTGACTTTATTTGATTCTTGAACTTATTGAAGTTCAATTCGCATCTTAACTCATCAGGTAAGAGACTGTATAGTTTTGGCCCTAGATAAGCGTAATTTTTTTGGCCAACTGTTTTGTGCATTAGTGGTATGACAATTCTGTGATTTCGACGAGTAGCATATTGATGGCTAAACGTGATAAGTTCATTTTTATTTTTATATTGTTTGACGATAATGTTCATATAATATAGCTGTCTGAGATCAAATATCTGAGATTCTGAGTAAAGAAGGTCGCTAGGGTAGTCATATCTTTTCTGCAGGATGCATCATAGGAATCTTTTTTGGACAACCTCAAGAGGTTGTAGATAGGTTCTGGATACTCCACCCCAACCAATTATGCCATAGCTCAGATGGGACTCCACTAAACTTTTATAAAGAATGATTTTCTGTTTATGATTGAGCATGTTTGAGATTCTTTTGAATTTGTAGAGTATACAGCGTAGTTTATTAACTAAGTAGTCCATGTGGTGGTTCCATCTAAGATGGCTATCCAGAAATATGCCAAGATATTTAATTTTTTTTGTGGGTTTGATAGCCGCTCTATCGGAAATTTTCAATTCATATTTTGGAAGGGATATTTCATAACTGCTCAGTGGTAAATAATGTGTTTTATCAAAGTTGATTGATAAGAGTCTGTAGTCGAACCACGAAATAATTTGATCTAGATCGTGTTCTAGTTTCCGTTTTAGGTCAAACCAGTTGTTGTCTTCGCAAAATAATACGGTGTCATCAGCAAAACTTATAATGTTGGAGTTGGTATTCAGTAAACAAATATTGTTTAAATAGATATTAAATAGGATCGGCCCTAACACCGTCCCCTGAGGCACACCACATAGAATAGTTTTCTCTCCACTTTCATGATCACCTACTCTTACCCTTTGCTTCCTGTTCAGTAAATAACTCTTGAAAAGTTCATTAGTTATTCCTCTTATTCCAAGATCTTCTAAGAGAGTCAACAATATATTGTGGTCAACGGTATCAAAGGCTTTCCTTAGGTCTATGAAAACAGCAATCAAAGGTTTTGATTTATCCAAACACTTATAAATTTGCTGTGTAAGTATTTTTATTGTATCTTGAGCTGACTTATTCTCTCTGAAGCCGTATTGTGATTCTGACATCAGCTGGTGTTTTTTCAGGAATGTATTCAATCTCTTTTGGATGACCTTTTCTAATATTTTAGCAAGGCTTGTTATGAGAGATATCGGTCTATAGTTTGCTACATCACATTTTTGTCCACTTTTATATATAGGTGTTATTATTGCTGTTTTGAAGGCTGTAGGAAAATACCCCTGCTCTAACGACATATTGATTAAATGTGTAAGTGGTTTCGAAATACTACTAGAAACTAGTTTAAGAGTTTCTGCTCTGATTTCGTCGTAACCAGGCGCTTTTTTGTTTTTGAGTTGGGATATAATATTTTTTATTTCCTCTTCAGTTGCTGGTTTTAGAAATATGGAATGGTTACATTTACGTTTTATTTCGGAGTAATTTACATTTCTGTTTATATTATTTGCTAATTTCTCACCTATAGAAATAAAATAATCGTTGAAATTATCTGCTATTTTAAGTGGATCTTTGATTGTTTCGTTGTTTTTTGTTTTTATCATATTTATAGGTATTGGTTCTTGTTCAGTTATTATTTCATTTACAGTTTTCCAAAGTGTTTTAGAGTTATTTTCTCCTCTCTCTATTCGATCCCTGTAGTATTTCGTTTTGGCCTCTTTAATTGTTTTTTCCAAGATTTTTTTATAATTTCGATACTCATCTTGTAGATCCGTATTGTTTGGATTTTTCGTAGTTCACGATACATACCATTTTTTTTGTTCACAGAATTAATCAAATTTCCAGTTATCCATTTTTTTCGTTTTTTTTTGTTTATTTTTAATTTTTATGTATTTTGAACACTCTTCCAAATTTGTTTTTATGATTTCAATAAACTTGTTTACTCCAAGATCAAGACCGTTGCATTGAAAGATATCACTCCAGTCGACACCCTCTAGCTTCTCTATAAATGTTTTCTCGTCTAGTTTTTTTATAGATTTTTTTATTATTATTTATATTTCCAGCGATATTATCATCAGGTATAACTATTTGTGTTAAGGTTGAGAAATGATCCGTAACGCATGTTTCAAAAGTGATTGGTAGGATTGTCTCATAATTTAGATTTTTTGTTTTGATGAAGATATGATCTAAACATGTGTGGGAGTTTTGTTGGATCCTTGTCGGTGTATTTATTGCGGAAATATACCCATGTTCACTCATGGTGTCTAAGTAGCGCTCGCTTTCGCGTGAATTAACCAAAATATCAATGTTCATGTCACCAATTATCACATTGAAATCAGTTTTTTCATTATCCCGGTTCAGAATGGAGTTCAACTCATCAACAAAAGGTTCAATTTCTGTCGCTGGTGATCTATAGATAGCGTTAATAGCAAAAACTGTATTATGAACGTTCATTTTGACTTTGAGTAAAAAGCTTTTATTTAGTTCGATAGTCGTGTGAGAGTCGTATGTCTCCGACTTGACAAACATTATAACGCCATCGTTTTGATTTAGTTTCCCAAAATTGTATAATGTTGTATAGCCTGGTTTATTGTATATTGAGATGTCTGGGATGATACAAGTTTCGGTGAAAACTATACAGTCGAATGATAAATCTAATCCATCGAGCAGAATTAAAAATTCATCAAGATTATTTGAAATGCTACGAATATTATTGTGAATTATTTTAAAGTTGCTGAACCCTGAATTTATTTCCAATACTTCTTTGACCTCTGAATTACTACTCAATGAAAACGTATCTATTTTGGTTATGGAGAAATCTCGTATGTATGGATCCATTTGGATAGTACATGCGCATAAACTAAGAATATAAGTCTTGGAATATCACATCTATTACAATAACAATAATATTACTGTATTGTTGAGTTTGTTCTTGTTCGCAGTTGTCGTGGTTTCTCTGAAATCTTCTTACTTTTTTCGTTTTCTGATTTTTCTTGACAAGCTGCTTTTCCTGTGTTGTTGCTATCTTCGGGATGTTGGTTTTCAGGATGTTCCTTGTCTCTAAATTAGTTTTTTCCTCTATCAGCATGTCTTTATAGGTATAGCCTACGCTGTTTATAAATAGTTTCCCTCCCTTTATATGTGCTTTTTGATTATTCTCCTTTTCTTTTTTCATTCGCTGTATAAATAATTTTCTTTCTTGTCTGTCTTCTAAACCAAGGTCTTCTGCTATCACTATAGATGTATTTTTAAGCAAATAGCAGTTTTTCAATAGGAGCGTTTTTGTTAGGAAAGATACAAATCTTACAACAATAGCTTTTGATTTTTATTTGTTTTGAGGGATCAGGTGGATGCTATCTATATCACTATTTGTAATTGGTAGCTGCAGATGAGTTCGAAATAATTCTTTTATGTATTCTAGTGGGTCTCCTTGGGTATATTGTGAATTGAAAATTATCACGTTGTTTTTTTTTGATGATCTTTCTAGGCTGCGGTTTTTTGTTTTAGTTCCTCAATCTCTACCTCAAGTTTTTTTATTTTTTCAGACTCTTTCAGCAAGATATTCTTCAATTCAGCAATTTTTTCAGTAACCTCTCTATTGATTTGAAGGGTTATTTCTTCAGTTTGCTTTTTGTTTTCTATGATTATTAATTTTCGTAGCTCTTCCAACAATTCTCTATTACCAGCCATCGTTTTATGTATGCTTATTGGTGAAGAAGCACCCGTACTATTTATTCGCCAGAATTATTTATTTCCACTTGAGGTTTTTTGTTCGATGTGTATTTACAAATAGATATTTATTTCTTTACGCTGCCTTTTTATTAATATTTGGAATTTGTGATTTTGCGTTCAGGTTCTATGCGCACTGTTCGATTGCATGTAATACCTGAATGGAATATTCTTCAAGTTTTATTTTTTAACTCTCGTATGCATGGTCCCTTTTCCTTGGCACTAGTAATTTTTCATTAATTTATGTCTTGTCTGAACCACTTAACATATTAATAATTCACGCAGCGACTTGGACACAACTGCACTGTATGAAATCATTAATTTTAATATAAAGCAAATATGTAAGCACAATAGTGTCATAATCAAGGACAAGTTCAATTGTACATTCTATATTGAAATAAGACCATTATTGTTGAGTTGACTAATTATATATTTATTTATAATATTTTTGTTCCAGATGCAGTGAGAAATTCATCTCCATGCATCAGAGATGATGCATTTCAAGTAAATGTGATGGCTTGGCTACAATTCGCAAAAACACGTTACATATTTAAGCTACACATTCAATTCAATGATTATTTTGTTTCAGGTACCTGATAAGGCCAAACAGATTTTTATTTTAAATATGACATTTCAATATGAGTACTTATTTGTTTTTTTGTGATATTTTAATTAAAGGTTTCAATATCAAATTTTTGTATTTTTGATCTCCAAGATTTAAATGGACATTCAAATTAATAGGTATCATTTCAGAAGATTTTTTGGGTTGTCACTGCTTGTTTCTAAAAACTAGAAAATGATGAATCTGATTTCCATAGAGGACACATCAATACTGAATGATCTGTCTCCCATGAAGATTGTATTCATTTTCTATCAATATTAGTAGCAAGTAGTGAAAATCTAAAAATTTTTCAGTAGCGAACAAACCTACTGGAACGTAATTTATGAAATCTTACTGTTATGTTATGGAAAGGAATAGACAGGATTGGTGGTAAGTTGCTGCTATATAAAAATATTGAATATATTATTTTCCACTAATTTATATTTTATGTTGCGGTAACCTTACTGCAATTACTAATTATGAAAGATTACATCCATCAATCCATTTCAGTAGTTGCTGCAACATTGTCATAAGACGTCATTTTTAATATCACATTTGCAATTTTCCTGTATATTATATGCAATGTTGCAGAAACCTTGCTAGAATAATTGATAATGGCATATCCGGGGCCGGCCGAACGCATCATGCAGCTAATGCACAGCATGAGGGCGCACCTGCCAAGAGGCGCCAAAATGAGTTGAAATATTTGAATAATATATACTCATTTCAAAACTCCCTTGGAAGATTTCGCTAATTCATAACCGATGTTTTCCTGCATCTAATAAGTAGTCTCCTAGCGCCCTGAACCATAATTCATTGTTTTTCAGTATTAAATATTCCATAGGACCTTTTTGGTAATATTGGTATCGTTTAATTTGCTATTGAATAGTTAGAGACAGTTGTGCGGTGAACAATTGGCAGTTGTGTGGATATAAGGCAATGTTTGTTGAGTATTCAATTTTCTCGTTGGGAGGGCTGACGGTAGTTCCTAATCATTTTAGAATTTAATATAGCAATCGAAAATTGAAAACGAAGGGTTTCTAGAGACTTAGAATCAGAAAAACAAAGAGGAAGTCTGGTAAAATTTCTGAAAATATTCACTGACAATGGCGAATCGTCCAATTCTCAAACAGAAACTGGGACTGCAGCATGAGTCCATTTCATCCTCTTCATATGTTTCCACAATAGATGGAGAAAAAAATAGCCTGGCTTATTCACCACATGAATATAAAAATGAGGGGCGAAAGGGAGTTGATTTCAGAGTTTATCACTAGGAAGAGGTATCCCAAAAATTCAACCGAAAGCCGGTTGTCTCATTCAGTAATGATGAGAGTAAAGATCCATTACAAACTTTGGAAATTTATCGTGACCCGTCTATATTGGTTATGTTGCAAACTATTTCCAACAACAGAAAATAAAATCAAACTGATTTCCAACGAAATTTATTCTGATTGGCAGAATTTGTCCAACTCTTTGAAACTCCATGATATTTCTTTCGTACATATACAGGGTGTTTCTTAAGTACGTGTAGAAACTTCAGGAGCATGTTGCTGACGTCGAAATAAGAAAAAAAGTTCCCAAATACACATGTCCGCCTGTTATTCGTTTCGAAGATACAGAGTGTCAAAGTTTAATTCTTATATTTGTTTGTTGTAAATAAATTCTAAAATATTTGTGATATTCGAGTAAAGTTTGGTGTCTGGGATGATTTTTCAATGACAAAATCAAATTTTATGTTAATTGCGAAAAAACTGATTTCTTATTGAATTTCTTTAAAATTTAAAAATCTTGTCATTAAAAATTACATGCATCGATTATTTCAAATCTCAATAATTCGAAAACAGTTACTATCAGTGACCTCTACAAAGAATTTTTTTTTACGCAAACTACATGATGAATATTCCCAGATACCAAACTACCCAAATATCAAAATTATTTTGAAATTATTCACAAAAAAATAAGAATTCAACTTTGACACTCTGTATCTCAGAAACGAATAACTTGCGGACATATGTTTATAGGGACTTTTCTTCTTATTTTGACGTACTTAAGAAATACCCTGTATACTGGAAATCTGATATTAAATGAATTATACAAGTTATAAAATTCTTGATACAGAAAAATTTGGCATTCAGAGGATCTTCTGATAAACTCTTCTGTGATATAAACTTGTTTCTTATAATCTATATGAGACCAATGGTAGTCTTTTTCTATTTTGAAAATATTGTTTTATTCAATAAAAAAAAAATTATGTTCATAAAAGTCATCAAGTTAAGCTGCTTCATTTTCAGATAATGTATGGAACTGTAAAAGTGCATCATCTCATATACTTTCTGTTCATTAACGTGATGATTATTATGTTCATCATATTACGATACAATGTGTATAAAGGAGCAAATAAAATTTTGCATGAGGGCGCTCAGTACTCTAGAGCCGGCCCTGGGCATATCTCATTTGTAATATTGCTGAACGTCCGTTTCAGTAGTTGCTGAACCTTTGCAGTAAGGTAGCAGAAAACTCTGATGTAACATTACACATTACCATGAAAGGTTACTGAAATATTGAATGAATGTTACTTTGCTTAGTGGGTGAAGATTACTATTCGACATTACTGACCACTCTACGGGAAAAAATTAAAGAGAAAAGACGCGGAAAGCTATCCAAAAAAGTTTTGTTTATGCAGGACAAAGCCCCTGCACACAAATCTCATGTTGCCATGCAAAAAATTCGGGATTTAGGGTTTGAATTACTAGAACCCCCCCTTGTTCACCAGATTTGGCACCGAAAAAAGTTTAAAAGGTCGTAAATTTTCTTTCAACGAGGAGGTAATAAAAGCTGTGGAGGTCTGGTTTGCAGAGAAACAAGAAACATTTTTTTTGAAAGGTCTAGAGACGTTGCAGGTTCGCTGTAATAAATGTATCCAATTAACCCGTTAGCGCTCAGCGTCCTCGTTTGAAGACGGCTGGAGACAACCCTGTAGTATTTCTAGGAAACAATAAAATCGGATCTATTTTTAGCCAAGTGCACGTGCAATAGTCGGACTCCACCCCAACAGTTTCAGTTAACTCTTGAGTTCGATGTGAATCAGTTGAATTATTCGCCGAAACTGTATGTTATCAATTGTTCTGTACTTATTGATATTTGCTATTATATTTCTCAAGATATTTAGAGGTAAGTGTTTATCATATTATTATTACAAACTTCAAACACATATCTTTTGTTATGGTATATTACAGAACTATACTTTGCTCATTATTTTTCTGAAATCATTGAAAAACTGTAGTGTCCTCAAATGAGGACGTTGGGATTACAGTCATATTTTGGTATTTTTTTTCTGAAAAAAAGTTTTCATTTTTCAGAATTATCCAACATGAGCATATCAAGACAAGTTTTCAAAACACTGGAAGAGGCTGCTGAATATCTGTATTCCAACGAAATTGAAGCTGATCTCTTAGCTTTACCACCTGAAGTGGATGAACTTACTGATGAGGAAGCCATCAATGATGAGGATTTGGACGTACCAGTTGTAATGGACATTGCAGGACAAATGGAAATAGATTTGCCGTCCGATAATGATTCTGATGATGATATTCCTTTATCAAGTTTTGCCAGACAAGCACCGTCAACGTCGCATGAAGAGTCTGCAGGACAAATGGAAATAGATTTGCCGTCCGATAATGATTCTGATGATGATATTCCTTTATCAAGTTTTGCCAGACAAGCACCGTCAACGTCGCATGAAGAGTCTGCAGGACAAATGGAAATAGATTTGCCGTCCGATAATGATTCTGATGATGATATTCCTTTATCAAGTTTTGCCAGACAAGCACCGTCAACGTCGCATGAAGAGTCATCGCATTCTTCAGGCAATAAAAATGAAACTGCTAGAAAACGGAAAACTGCCACAAAAACTAAGAACGAAAATCCAGAATGGAAGAAAATTGATCCACAATTTGATTTTTTGAATACCACTGATTCGCCAGAACAATTATTCGCCAAAATGCTCCCTACCTTATCTAAGTTGAGCATGTTGGATATTTTTGAACATTTTTTCACTGAGGAAGTGTATCAGAAAATTTTGGATGAAACAATTCGATATGCAACTGAACAAAAAAATAAACCAACGTTCAATATGACAATTGAAGATATAAAGATATTCATTGGATTTTTGATCTTTTCCGGATATCATACACTGCCAAGTGAAAGAGATTATTGGTCTGACGCCGAAGATCTGGGCATACAATTAGTGAAGAATGCCATGAGCCGGAATAGATATTCAGAAATAAAGTCATTTTTACATTTGCAAGATAATGCAAAGGCAAATGAAAATAAACATGATCGGGCTTTCAAAATCAGACCACTTCTTGATGATACAAATGAGAACTTTCGGAAATGGGGAATTTTCCAGAAGCACTTATCTATTGATGAAATGATGGTAAGGTACTATGGTCACCATGGACTGAAGCAATTTATAAGGGGGAAACCAATAAGATTTGGTTACAAACTATGGGCTTTGTGTGGCGATAGTGGATACTGCTTCAATTTTTCTCTCTATTGTGGAAAAGAAGCAAATCAATCAAAAGACCCTCTGGGAACAAGAGTTGTTACAAATATGCTGTCTGTGGTAGGTGACCCGTATGGACATACAGTTCATTTTGACAACTATTTCAGTAGTTACAATTTGTTGAAAATCTTGAGAGAAAAAGGATTTCGAGCCAGTGGCACAATACGAGATGATAGGACTGGAAAATGCCCTTTGAAACCCGTGAAACAAGTGGAAAAGTCAAAAAGGGGGGACGTTGATTACCAATTCGACCAAAAAAACAAGATTCTAATGGTGAGATGGAATGACAATAAATGTGTCACGATGGGAAGTAATTTTGATACTATTGAGCCAAAATGTGCAGTCCAGAGATGGAATAAGGATAAAAAAGAATATAGTGCAATTCCACAACCCAAACTGATACACCACTACAATAAACATATGGGTGGTGTTGATCACCACGATTGGCTACTTGAAAAACATTCAATCGCCATCAGAGGTAAAAAGTGGTATTGGTGTTTGATTACCCGTATCGTGGACATGGCCATAGTTAACAGTTTCGTTTTATATAACTTACTTCATGCACAGGAGTGTACCTCAATAAAAGACTTTCGCCGGAATATTGCTGTCCCATATCTAAAATTAGGTCATGGTCAACGTTTACAAAAGGGCAGACCGCTAAGTTTACCTTCAACATCAAGAGCTAACATTTTGGATGATGTTAGATTTGATGGGAGAAATCATATAATGGACAAAAGAAATAATCAACGCCGGTGTCAGTTCATTTTATGTAAAGGGAAACCACGTACTTTTTGCAGAAAATGTAACGTAACACTCTGCATTCCCTGTTTTCCCAAATTTCATGAAAAATCCTTACTTGCCAAATAAATTCTTGTAACTTCATTCCATTTATTTAATATCATAATTGTAATTTCTTACTATTTGAAATAAAACACTGTTTCTTTCTAGCACAATTATTGCAAATGACTTTTTTCAGTACGACGTGACTACGACCATAATTTTCAATGTAAAACGCCCAGCGTCCTCGTATGAGGACGGCCCTTAAAATAAAAAATGTGAATTGAAAAAAAATTCTATCCACCTAGACATCATCTATAGAGTCACAATAGTAACCTGTGTGAATATTTTGAAATTTTGATTAAAAAAAATAAATTGGGCGCTAACGGGTTTTAAGAGGAGAATATGTTGAGAAATAAAATATTTTGACATTGAAATTTTGTTTGGTTCTATAGTAGGATAATAATTTTTGAATATATCCTCGTACAACTTTCACAGTATTTTATGAAAAAAAATAACCACGAATGGAGGTGGACAGTTATTATACAAAAATGGTATAAAACTCGCTGTAATTACTTTTGGATTTAGTGATATTTGCTTCAAATTAGAGTAGGTATGGTGTTATTCTGGGCAACATCAACTTTTATAATTTCTCCAACGGAGGTGATTCATAATATACAGTGGAGGTGAGATCTTACTGGGTAGTAAAAAACTTACAGTCGAACTCCACCAAATAAAATCTTGATTGTTAATGTGAGTGTAGTCAGAGGACACACATCAGCACATTTCGAGATGTAGTCGGAAGACTTACATCAGCAGCAAGACATGTTTCGAAGGATTAATCCTTCATCTTCAGCGAAAAAGGGTTACAAAGCTAAGATCATATGTGGTGGAAAAAAGTGCTTCTATGGAAAATGTAGAAAAATTAAATTAAACAATTGCTCTGCTAACAAAAAATCTTTGTATTCGGTTTCCTCAATTAGGCGTTTTGTATTGAAAATGATGAGAAAAACCAATCTACAACAATTGGCCAAAGAATTGAAAATTGGAACCGTCATCCCATCAGTTTTCAAAAGCAAAGATTGAACTACTATCGAATTATACCAGTACTGCGCAAAGTAATTGAAAAAATTGTGTACAATAAAATATTTTCATTCCTTTCTAAATTTAAAAACATCGAAGGATATTTCTTTGAAAATGCCAGTACACCCCTGTGTGATGGATCAATACTCTCTGCAGGGATATGAGCATTCAAGCAGTGAAGTTAGGGCGCCATGCGCGTCAAGAAAACCACCCCTATTTCATAATGGAAGTCTCGTTGATATACCAATGGCATAGGCCATCCTTGATGAATATTTTCAGTCTCTGAATCAGGACCGAAGTGACAGAAATTCATAGTTTCAACAGCAACGGAAAATCATTTACGATTAACAATTTTTCTCTTTCAGACCTTAAATAAACATCAAGTGAAGGTTGCAATAAAAAAATTGCACGAATTGAAGGAAACTGAATATTTTAGGTATCCACACTACACTTTTAACTTGTTGACGGGGTTAATTCTAGATGAATAATTTTGTTTAGTCCATTTTTGTCATGTCAATTTACTTAAGTCTCAATATCATCAGACATTTCTTTTCAGAGACATATACTTTTATGCAGTTACTGACACAATATTTCCGATATACATATAATTAAAGTCAAATATAAAACATTTTACAATGTGAAACATTCTCAAAAATTACATGAAGAGATTACTGTATCCCATTGAAAAGTTAATTCAGGTTATACGTGTGGAGGTAAGTTTGCTAAGTAACTTTTCAACTGATATTTGAATGTGTTTTCAAGGTATATAACTTTCATAGATGGTGGTATGTGATTGAAAATTGTTGAGCAATTTTTTCCTGAAGTCTTCATGTGACGTTCTCCCATTTCAAAGGCATATATAATCCATTTCTATTTCGGGCAGCCCAGAGTTGTAGTTCCTTAATTTTATAGATCATATTTTAATTTTTTTGACCAACATACGTATCTATAAGATATAAAGTGCAGTCAAGCTGACAATTCTCACTTTTGTGAATGACTCTTGACATGAAAGATCTTGTTTCAGGCCAGATATGCTTCCTTAGAACTTTTTTTTGTTTAACAAATATGTTTTGAGAAGATGAGGAGTTTCCTCATACCTCCGCATAGTCCATACCTCAATCCACTCTCAACTTCTATGTAATACAACCACTATACCATTTGATGCATCTCCAATATAGATTTTATATTTCTCAACATATGGTGCTGGCATACAAGTTTGGCACCTAACAGAATACAACAATTCTTCCTGTTCAAACAGGAATTGATATTGAGACCCACAATTCTCTCATTTAAATGGAAGTCACTGACTGCAGAATTGTGAAATATTCCAAGGCTCTCCTGAGACTTTAGGAATATGTGAAAATGCAGTAATTTAGTTTCATCTCTATTGAAACATTGATATAGGGATCTTGGAACCACTGATTTAGTTTATTCAGAGTAGTTTGAAAGTTTTCTTTTAGTTATTTACTACCAGAGAGTATAAGAAGAGTATCGGGTTGTGACTTTTATAACTGCTAGGATATATAACCCATCTCGTTGAGATATGGAATGAAAAGAAAGGGGCCCAATACCGAGCCCTGTGGGACTCATAGATCAATTTCAACGACATGAAGAATTGAAAAACGTTCCTCGTGATTACCTTTATTGTTTATTCATCGTTATTACACAATTTTACAATGGTATATGCAAAAAAAATATAATGATTAATGTTCAACTTAACCGAAAGAAAATAAAGAGACTGAGTACATAAACACACATGCACATCATTTCGGAATAGTATATTTCATTATGAGTTCAGAAAATAGGCTTTTTCCGTGCGTGCACGACATGTTCCCGTGGGATACGAAAACGCCGAACACGGGAAGTCGTGCAAGCACGGAAATAGATATTTGTATTACTAGGGAGGAAAGTGCCACTTTTCCTTCCGCAGGATGTAGTTTACTGCCCGACGCGAAGCGGAGGGCAGTAAACATCCAAGGGAGGAAAAGGCACTTTACTCCCATGAAATACATATGATTTTTCCTCCTACCCACTCAATAAAACCTTTTATGACTATGTTTGCAAATAGAGCCATTCTTACTTAATGGAAAGTATGTGTATCTGAGAATCTGCGGTGGTGCAATGGCTAGCGTCTTGGGCTTGTAATCCGAAGGTCCCGGGTTCATCTCCTGGCAATTACAACTTTTTTTTTTTCAAGAACGTTATTTTACTTTTTTCTTGTTGTGATTTGAATGATTGGACATTTAGATAGCTTATACATTTCGGATTGCTATTGAGTGATTTTCTCATAAGCAATGTTATGTGCCTACATTTGAATGAAGTGTCGATAATTTTTTTTCTAAGAGCTGCGCTTGTAGAAAAAATAATGTGTGTATTTCGAGCACAAAGTGTCATTGTCGTTCTCCAAAGATTAATCTCTTTGTCAAGCAACAATCAATCACTTTGTGTTCTAAATACACAAATAGCTATTTAAAGAACTAGAGTAGAAGTAACATTCATGTTTGATTTTTACCAGAGTACAGGATATATAAGATTTTCTAGAAATTACGGAAACAATTTGATTATAATAGATTCACAAGTTTCATCGTTTACAACTTACTTGAAATGAGGGGGAGGAAAAGTACTGTAGTAGATTTATACTCTAATTAACTGACTAAAATAATTTATTTAACGAAATACAATGATACAATAACACAATACTCTAATTTACATAACATCACGGAACTAGGTATTTATATTCGACTTTCACTTCACTGACTATATGTCTGCTGCGTAGTTCTTTTTATATCGAACGCCCACTTCTCCGAAAGCTCCAGAATTTTCCATCGAATCGCCCAGACTCACCAAAGCGCCCAGATTCTTCTCGGTGCAAGCGCATCGACAGTCTCCCGCGGTTGGTCGCTAGCTATACGTGAGAGTTCAGGTCCGGCATCGCCCGCAGCTTCGCCACATTGCCCCCTTCTTAGAGATATTTCGTCCCGAAATGTCATCCTTGGAGTGTGTCGATATTTGCAGGATTCCCCATATCTGCATCGTGAAGTTCGATGAAAATAACACTCCACAGTCTTCATGTTAGGTCGTGGAATAGGATTACAACAAACCAAAATCTGGATGCCGCTGGATCGGAATATCGTCTCCAACATACTTCTTATAACTCTCCAATCTAGCCCATCAATACCACAGGATAATTTTGGGATTGCCAAGTCCACCAGATTCTGGTTCACCATCGTATCTCTTAGTTGTGTGAGGCTCCTCCAGACATCTTCATAGGACGGTTTGTCTTGGGAATGCTTCTTGGTCACCAAGTAGTAGACGTTCCTCTGGCCCTTCTTCAGCTGTAGCACACCTCCAATTTCTGGATTCTGTTTCCGTAGTGTCTGGAGTTGGCCAAATTTCTTGGAGAACACTACAGCGATGCCCCTGGACATTCGAAGATCTTCTGCGACGCAGTGTGCTAGGGCGTAATCGACTGGCACTTTGAAAAGGTCCCGTGGCTCCTCCCGAGTTACCCCGTGTGACACTTTCTGTCCATTTGAGTATAAGGACATGAATTTCTGGAACGTCATCGCATCCTCTGGTGGTCTGAGGGTGCGGACTTGGTCATGATTTCCAGCGTAAGGGGCCAACCTGTTGAAATGAACGACCCTGGGTTTACCTTTGGGTGGCTTGTGGATTCGGTAAAGCAGGTCGTTTATCCTCTTGATGATCTTGTACGGACCTTCCCATGAATTCCGTAATTTCGGTGACAGGCCCCGACGACGCATCGGGTTGTACAGCCAAACTAGGTCACCAACCTGAAATCCTCCAGCATCGGCATTGATGTCATAAGTCGCTTTCCTTCGGTTGCTGGCACTCTGGATGTTCAAACGGACTCGTTCGTGGATGTCCTCCATTCGCTGCCGGAGTTTACTGACGTAGTCCTCTCCCGCGGTATCCTGTCCTGGTGGCATCCCAAACTTTAGGTCACAGGGAAGTCGCAGCTCTCGGCCCATTATGATACTAGCAGGGGTTTGGCCGGTCGACTCGTGTACTGCGGAACGGTAGGCCATCAGAAACAAATGGAGATACTGATCCCAGTCTCTTTGATGGTCAGAGACTAACTTGGACAAGTGGCGATTGATAGTCCTGTTCATCCGCTCAACCATTCCATCGGACTGTGGATGTAGAGCTGTGGTTCTCGTCTTGCGGATGTTCAGCAGTTGGCAGATTTCTTGGAACAGGTTGGATTCGAAATTTCTGCCTTGGTCCGAGTGCAGCTCCAAGGGGACACCGAATCGACATACGCGACGGTGATGGCTTCCTGGTTGGGCAGGGCATAGGCTTCGGCCCACTTGCTGAAATAGTCCATTGCCACAAGGATGTATTTATTTCCATGATCTGATACGGGGAACGGGCCGGCGATGTCAATGGCGATTCTTTCGAATGGACTACCTACATTATACTGACGCATCGGGGCCTTGGGTCGTGTCCGAGGTCCATTGCTGGCAGCACAAACAGCACACTTTCTGCACCAGTCATTGACATCAACTTGACAATTGACCCAGTAAAACCGTTGTCTTACTTTCTGCAGGGTCTTCGTCACACCCAGATGTCCTCCAGCAACTCCATCATGGATTTCTCGGAGTACTTCCTGTCTTCTGTTCTTGGGCACCACTATCTGACGTCTGTCCTCCCCACCATCTTCGGACTCCAATACACGTTTCAGGACCCCATTGTCCAGGGTAAGGGAATTCCATTGGGCCCAGTAGGATTTAACTGCTGGGGAATATCTTGCGATTTCCTGCCATGTCGGTCTTTGATTACTATTTTTCCAACCGATGACTAAACCAAGATCCGGATCTCTTCCTTGGTCTTTCTGGACCTCGTTGTCATTCCAGTTATTGTCAACTGCCGTGGTTCTACAAATCGCTGCTTCCTTCTCTTCTGCTCGTCGGCAGTGTGAGCAGTCGTCTGGGCATGGTCTCCTTGACAGGGCATCTGCGTTCTTGTGGCCACTCCCTGCTCGATGTTCGATCTCGAAGTCAAATTCTTGGAGTCTTTCGATCCAACGTGCTACTTGGCCCTCGGGGTTTTTGAACTGTAGAAGCCACTTAAGGGCTGCGTGGTCGGTTCTTAACAGGAATCTTCTCCCGTACACGTATTTATAAAAGTGTTCTACTCCCTTGACAACAGCCAACAGTTCTCGTCTGGTGACACAGTAGTTACGCTCCGGTTTACTGAGAGTTTTACTGAAGTAACCGATGACCTTCTCTTGCCCATCCTGGATCTGGGACAAGACAGCTCCAAGTCCCACGTTGCTGGCATCCGTGTCCAAAATGAATTTTCCACTCGGAAGGGGATAACTTAGAATCGGTGCATTGATCAATGCCCCCTTCAGCGTCCTGAACGAGTCTTGGCATTCTTCGGACCATTGGAATTTTGTTTGACCTTCCGTGAGCCTGGTAAGTGGTTTAGCGATGTTGGCAAACCCCAGCACATATCGGCGATAGTATGTGCACAAACCAAGGAAACTTCGTAGTTGGTGTATGTCTTTCGGGATAGGCCACTCCTTCACTGCTTTAATCTTCTCGTCATCCACTGCTACTCCGCGCCCAGAGACAAAATGGCCAAGGTAACGTACTTCTTTTTGGAGCAGGTGGCATTTCTTGGGGCTCAGCTTCAATCCAGAGTTTCTTAGTCGCAGGAATACCTCCTCCAGGTTTTTAACGTGGTCTTCGAACGATTTGCCAACTACAATGATGTCATCGAGATATACCAGACACGTCCTCCATGAGAGTCCTTTCAGAACCGTCTCCATCAATCTCTCGAATGTTGCTGGAGCATTACAAAGTCCGAATGGCATGACGGTGAAATGCCACAGTCCTGAGCCGATGGTGAAGGCTGTCTTTTCTCTATCTTCTGGAGCCAGTTCTACCTGCCAGTATCCACTCTTCAGATCAAGGGTCGAGAAAATCGTGGAGCCGGCCAACGTGTCTAGGGTGTCATCTATTCTCGGAAGAGGGTAACTGTCTTTCTTCGTCACGTTGTTCAGTTGACGATAGTCTACGCAAAAGCGTGTTGATCCATCTTTCTTCTTCACCAGAACGACTGGAGAGGACCATGGACTGTCGGACGGTTCAATAACTCCATCTTTCCCCATATCACTGACTATTTTGTCAGCCTCTTCCTTCTTGGCAAGAGGAAGTCTTCTAGCTGATTGTCGGATTGGTCGAGCGTCCCCAGTATCAATTTTATGTTGGACTACATTCGTTCGACCCCCTTTTCCTTGTCCGGTATCGAAGATGTCTTGGTACTTCTTGACTAATTCTCTCAATCTGGGCTGTTGGGCTGGTTTAATGCCCTTGGAAGAGATGGTAACCAATTTTTCCAGTTCCGCTGTCAGGTTGTTGTCTTGACTAACAGTACCGTGTACACTCCTGATCACAGAGGAAATTGACGAACAGTGCCCCAAAACAGTTCCTTTCTTCAAGGTCACTGGGTAATAATTGACATTCATTACTCTTACTGGCACAAATTTATCAGCACGCAACAAAGTCTTGCCTAGTGCAATACCTCGTCCAATTTTCTCATCATGAAGCTTGGGCTCGAACATCACCACGCTTCCATTGCTCGCACCTCCGTCCAAGCGAGCCTCCAGTATGGTCTCAGCCCTCTCGGGTACACTTACATCTTCAACCAGCAGAACACGAATCATCTCTTCACTTCTTCCATGTAGCACCAGCTCTTCTCCGTTCACACGTAGGACGCCATCTTTGAAGTTCAATTCAAACCCTCTGGAATTCATGATGTCCATTCCAATGATTGCGTCGTCCTCAATGTCCGCTACTAATGCCCGATGTTTCACTTTTGTACTGCCTAGAATCAGTTCAATCGGTAGCTCACCATGTACAGTGGCCGGCTCTCCTGTTGCTGTGCGTAGCTTCCAGGATGTTAGTTCCATTCTCTCTGGTGTTTTAATAAAAGCAGGTCCAAGGATTGTCCTAGTCGCACCTGTATCCAGCAGCATTGTGCAAGGCTTGTTGTTGATGAAACCGTCTACAAAGGCTCCTTTGTTCTGTCGTTGGAGGACAGCGACATATGCATTGTTCACCGGGTCTTTCTGAATAGTGGCCGACGATTGCCCCTTCTCAAAAACCTTCGTTGGTCTCGACCTCTTGAGGGTTGGACATTGACTACGCACGTGTCCAAGTTTCCTACAGTTCCGGCATCTCACTAGTCTTTTCTCAGGCAACATTTCCTTCACGACCTTCCTTATGGCAGCTTCCAGGTCAGCAGGCTCCTGTGGGTCTTCCTCAATAAATCGGACTTTACTTTGGCTTCTGCAGGATTGCTTTGCCGCCTCAAATTCCAAAGCGCGTGCCAGTGCATCCACGAGATGTGTTGGACGAGCTAGTGTCAATGCTTGTCTGGTTTCCTGGTCACGAAGTCCATCTAAGAATGCCTGAACTGCTAGTCGTTCCATTACTTTTTCCGGTGTGGCTGGATATGCAAGGCGAACCAAACGTGCAATGTCTGCTTCAAACTCCTGTAGGGACTCGCTTGATTTCTGGCAGCGGTTTTTGAGCTGTGAGTGGTATACATGTTCTAGATGGGTCTGTCCATACCGTAATTCGAGATGTTTAATCAGCTGCTCGTAGTCCTCTTGTTCTTGTGCCGTGAGGGTTTGTAAAATATTCGTTGCTTCTCCACGCAAGGCCAGTGTTAATGCCACAGCTCTTTCTCCTGCATTCCATCCATTCGCCTTTGCTGCAGCTTCAAATTGTCGGAGGTAGTTTGCCCATGGTGTTTTTCCATCAAACTGAGGTGGTTTCATAGAGAGTTTTCCTGTTTCTGGACTGATTTTTACATCTTTCAAACCCCTTTGAACATCATCTAAGTTCAAACTCAGTTCCAGCATTGAATTTTCATTGACAGATTCTGTGGTGTGGGTAGTGTCATTCTGATTTTCCAACTTACTGAGTTTCTCCTTTATTTTGATGATTTCCGCCTCGAGTCCGCCTCTGATTTCATCGCTGATAGTTTCCTTCAATTTTCCCATCTCTTCCTCAATTTCATCTTTGATGCCGCCTCTGATTTCATCACTGATGGTTTCCTTCAATTTCCCCATCTCTTGCTCAATTCCATCTTTGATTTTCTCCATCTCTGTCTCAACAGTCCCCATTCTTTCTTCTAATCGATTCGCCACGCCACAAAGTTCTTCTTTCATGTTCTTCGAGTTTTCTAGAAGCTCTTCCCTCAAACCCTTCGAATTTTCTAGAATCTCTTCTCTCAAATTCCTCGAACTATCTTGAAATTCTTCTTTCAGACTATTCGAATTTTCCAGAAGTCTTTCTTGAAGTTTTTCTTCCAATTTTCTCGAACTCTCTTGAAATTCTTCTTTCAGACCATTCGAATTTTCTAGAAGTTTTTCCTGAATTTTGTCTTCCATTCCGTCGAGTTTACTCATTATGGAACTCATATCTATTCCAGAAACTTCGAATAGAAATGTTTCTGGGTCCTCGCCCTCCTGAACTAATCCCTCGGCAAGTCTAGTTTGAAGCACGGCCTTTTTACCACTTGTGTCAAGTTCCCTCTCCTCCAGTTCTTGCTTCAATTCCGCAACCTTCAATTCAACCAGGCGAACTTTCCTCGAACACATTTTGTCTTAGTCTATGTCTCACAGTCTATTTCACGGGTCACCAGTCTATTATTATTATTATTGTCTATCTCACACAGTCTATTTCCCGGACACTAGTCTATTACTATTATTATTGTCTATTTCACACAGTCTATTCCACGGCCACCAGTCTATTATTATTATTATTGTCTATTTCACACGCGAAAATAATTGTCCGAAATACACAAACTTTCTACTTACACGAACACTCTGTATTTAAAGATCGCACTTCTAACACCAATGTAGTAGATTTATACTCTAATTAACTGACTAAAATAATTTATTTAACGAAATACAATGATACAATAACACAATACTCTAATTTACATAACATCACGGAACTAGGTATTTATATTCGACTTTCACTTCACTGACTATATGCTGCGTAGTTCTTTTTATATCGAACGCCCACTTCTCCGAAAGCTCCAGAATTTTCCATCGAATCGCCCAGACTCACCAAAGCGCCCAGATTCTTCTCGGTGCAAGCGCATCGACAGTCTCCCGCGGTTGGTCGCTAGCTATACGTGAGAGTTCAGGTCCGGCATCGCCCGCAGCTTCGCCACAGTACTTTCCTCCCTAGGGAGGAAAAGTACTTTCCTTCCTTGGGAGGAAAAGTATGAGTTTCCTCTCTGGTTTGAGGGAGGAAAGTGTGTACCTTTTATAGGGGTAGGAGGAAAAAGCATTTATAGAAGAGTAATGAACGATATTTTTCATTATATCTACCTGAAAACCACAGATTGTTAAGAAACATTTATTTTTAAGGAAGAAGTAACAAAATCATGTATTATTAATTGAAATATTATGGTTAAAAAATATCCAGGAATTGCCACAAAACAAGCGTTATTTACCTTGTTGGTAAGGAAATATTCAAACAATTTGAGATTTCTGACATAGTATTTGATTTTGACATGTAAATAGGCAAGCTATATAATGACACCAGCGGAAGGAAAATTTTTCCGTGCGGGCGCACGAAAAATGCCCTTTTTCAGTATGATAAATAAGCATGTAAATATAGTGTTTTCAGATAGGAATAATGAAAACTTCTTTTCTGTATATAATTAGCTTGGTCATACAATTCATAAAGAACATACCTACGTATATCTATGGTCGTAAATGTTGTCAATTGAAATGTAACTCCTTTCTGATTCAAAATTGACGAATATATATGATATCAATAGTTGAAATAGAAGTACACCTAGTCGACTGGGCCATTCTACCTACATATTGAAACATGAAAAAACATTTCTGAAAATTAGAGAACTCATCATAGTAATCACAGTTAAAATCCACCAAAACATCAGTTATCAAAGTATTAGATTAGAAATTTGCTAATTTAAAATTTTGTAAATGGACAGTGATCGAAGATTCTGGATATTGATGAATTTACGTAGAACTTAAATATCTTAGATCTTTCAAAGCGAGCATATCACAATCCAGGTCATTTATTTTCAATGGTCAAACTAGCCAAATAGAAAAAAATAATTTTAGGTTAAAAATCTGCGGAATCGTGTTGTGATCGTTTTCTTTCTAAAAAAATTAAAAAAAAAAAACGTTGAACACATGCACCATAAGGCTTTGGGGTCCATCACCTTCTTAAAGTTTTGAGCAAAAATATCTACTAACAACATCCACTAACTAAAACTAAAGTAAAAAAGGAAAATTCTATTCAATTCTATGTTTGTTTTTTGGATTTCTGACTCCATACGGAAACAATTTCTCCAGATCAGGTAATTTGAAATAAATTCAAGTATTTTTAAATAGCAGTATGGCCCCTAGCTCCGACAAATCCGTTGTCATCCATCCGGCCTGGATACCGGCGTAGGAAGCTAGAGAATTAATTTGACGAGTTCAATAAATTTATATATAAAAATGTACAAATAGAACGAATGCGAAAAGAAAATGTTGTAACCGACGACATACAGGAAGATGCAAAATTACTGAATGTGTCTCTATTACCGGAAAAATCAAGATTCCGTTATGGAAAATAGTATAACATTCTACTAAATTGGACGAGGGAAAAAAGAATGAAAAATATTTGTGAAGAGGTGATTTTGGCCTTTCAACCACCTACATTATGGTCAAAATATTCAATGTATAAAGTACTCCAAGTTAATAGCAGTTTTAAAGACATTAGGGGTGAGTATAAAGCCCAGAAGGATTTTGTTTTTCCAGTGAGGAGATTATTAAGTTTATTGTCGAAGCACCAGATGACCAGTATTTAATGATGAAGTTATATTTTAGTCATTGATAAGTTTTTTGTCAATAATTGGTTATTTTTATTGTAGGTGCGATCTGTGATGCATACCGATTTGACGGTTTATGTTAAATATGACAGTTGAAGATATACAAGTTAAGGGCAATATTATTTCAATTTTATCGTAGGTTTTTTCAATTTCCAGAGGAGTCATGAATTGGTTCAATTTTCAATTGAGAATGTTTCTCTATACAACATGAATCTCTTCCAAGAGAGGTTATCTTGTACGATGGAAAATAGCGACTAAATTCCAACTTTCAGTCGCAGATGATTCCACAACTGACTTTATGAACATCCTGTTCATATTTTCAATAAAATCAACATGCCATACCCATGACAGGTTTTATGTCAGAAAAATATTTTCAAAGTTTCACCGCAGAAGAAATAGTCCAACAATTCCTCATTACAGTGTGAAATTGCTTCTGAAGAGTATGTTTTCCAATTCTTCCGACCTCCCTGATGATCTTAGAAGAGTGAAATAGATTTTTGTCGACCAAAATGTATTGGAGGCCTAGCGAAAGAGATGCAATTCACGCATCAATGAAATGAGCGATTTTCTGTGAATGATACTTCTGAATAACATTCTCCCTTATCTCATTCATAGATAAGAATCTCCAATGGAAACTGGACATTTAATAAATAATCAACTATCTGAATGAAAATGCAAATTTCCACTTACAAATTTCTTCTCTCAAGTTATATAGGGTCTTTCTCAATATCTATCAGATGTAGTTCAATGTCCAGCGGGGCTTTAGCCGGGGAATTAGTTGTTTTCTGTTAGATATTGAAAAAAAGTAACTTCAATTTTATCGTAGGTTTTTTCCATTTCCAAAGGAGTCATGAATTGGTTCAATTTTCAATTGAGAATGTTTATCTTTACAACAAAGGGAATATATTATTACAAACAATACCATTGGCAATGTCAACATCAACAAAAAGTATAGGTACATGAGATCAACGAAAACGGATCATCGTCGTTTCTTTCCAAGTTATAGAAAATAAAAATGCTCCCTCCCTAGAGCGGAAAAGTGACACTTTCAACCCTAAAAATAGGGAGGAAAAGTCAATTTTCATAGGAGGTGTTAGAAAAATAAACTTGCATCATGAGATTATTAATTAAATCAGCAGAACATTTCCACCAAGAATAGTTCGTCGGAAAAGTTTAAAAAATGCGACTGACTGATCAACTGTTTTTCGGCAAGGACAAAAAACAGTGAATCCTTTGTGTCGATTCAAGGCCTAGTTATTGTACGAAAGCCTTCGCCACACAACAAGCCTCCTGGGATTTATCGTTCGCATCTATCATTGTTGATGTTTTTTATAGTTTCTTAAACATAACGATCTGATTCATCCGTTGTGTGTGGAGCGAGAAAGGTTTATCCTTGGGCATTGGCTCACCAATATCCCAACATAATATCCCCCTATAATTTATGGTATGGAAGCAACATTTCACAGAGATCGTAAACGTAAAAAGATCGTTAAAAAGCCGCACCGAGTGCAAATGGCCGCTTCGGCTGTATATGTAACTAAATGTAAACTGATGGTTGGTTACATTGGGATGGTAGGTAGTCAACAGCAAATTACATAAGTTGTTTAGATGAATACACAACAAAAAATCACGTTATTCTCATGCATATTCATTTCAGTCATAAGCAGTAAAACTGGAGTTTAATTATTATTTTATATTTTCAAATTATTACCCTGGCAATTTAGTCAAAACCTATTGATTGAGTTGAAAATCCTAAAATTGGTGCAAAGCCACCATGTGGAGAAAAAACGTAGTAAATGTATTAAATGGTTACCATGAGAAATTTAGAATAGATCGAATTTAAAGTCCCACTGATGGGTACTAATTCTGTACCTAAACCATAATTATAATAATAAAAGAAATTTATTCAATGAGCTGAAAATAAATTGAATGTTAAAAAAAGAATTGTTCATAGTTCATCATCCTGAAAGACATGTTTTTCAATATAGCTAGTATTCCATAAATATAGAAATGTGTATAAACTATTTTACTATATACTTAACTAATAAATACGTAGGAAGTTTCTCAAAACATATACAGTGTCATCCCCAAATGGAAAACTTATTTATTAGGGGTTTTTCGACGAAAAGTAATTCTTGATAAAAGTTTGTGCATCCCCTAAAACTATAAACATACACCAAGAAAATACAGTAAAACACACGTAATGTACGAGGAACCTTCAAATATTTGATTTTGAGAGAGGAGTAAAGTACTCTTATTTTGAAAAATCTCGGGAAATGTTATTTAGAAAAGTTGTTCAGCATTAAAAAATACATCTAGTTTTGGAGTCATGGTCCTCTCAGTAGAGTTTTATTTTTTACCCATTTTTTTTAAAAATGGGGTCTACGATAAAAATATTTGCTAAAACGATAAATAGACAGCATCCAAAAGAATTCTTATATTCGCTTTAAAAACAAAAGCATGTTTTCGAAAGAAGTATTCTACATCTCAGTATGATGTCCATCCCGCAACATGCACAGTTCGGTTCTTCTTACACAATCCCCAGTCAACACAGAATGGTCTCAGAGATGGTAGTAGGATTCACATTCATGTTTCAGATCACACCAGTGAATCGCAAAGTGACTTCCTTTATTATCGCATAAACGTCTATTCGGTGCCCCGTTGGTCATGTCGAGCATCAAAATGTGATGCAAAATGTGACTCGAAATTAGCCCAATGTGACACTCCATTTATACTTCGGAATCGAATGCACATTGAGACCCTTTCGATGTAACAATGTGAAATTGAATGGACTGGTACTTATTTAAAAATGCGCTTCACTTTCTGATTCATCTGTATGTCGAAAATAATACAAAGCTCGCCATGTTTCAACATAAATAGAAATTATACACCAATATTATTATTCTTAGTAATGAATTACTGTTCATATGGATTGGAATGCTAGAAAACAAATGCGTGACTTGATTCCGTAGTATATACTTCTCACAAATAAAAAAAATTATCAAACTATGTCTGAATCATGAAAAAAAAACATTAACAGAAATGTAGAAAAATCTATAACCCCTGGACAGCATTTTCTTCGCGGCGAAATCAGTAGGTACCTATCCTGAATTATGTAAATCACTGAATTTACCTTTCTTGTTCTACTCACAGTTCCGGTCCTTGAAGAGATACAGTTCTTGGTAGAAATAATAATTGGGCATTGTTAATAAACACATTTGATTCAACTATTGAAATAAGAAGAAGCAATAGAATACTACACACTATCAGAAGTACCTATAGAATATTTAAAGAATGGCGTCAACCAAATTCTACTTGACTCTCGACTCGACAAACACCTCTGGCCGCTGGCCATTTTGTGCCGTGATGGTTCTGTCATGATCAATTTTGTTACCAACCTAATTCCTTTTATACCGACAAAATCGCAATTGAACCAAAATTCCTGTTAATGTGCTTCGCAATTTTCTTCACATTTTATGCTCAAAGTGACACTAATGAGAAGAGAATTGTGAACAATTCATAACATTTGGCATCACTAAGTGGTAACAATGACGTCTAAATGCAACTCATTTTGTTACCATAATAATCAAGAAAGGAACATCTCCTAGATGTTTGTGTTAACTGGGTCCTTGACTGCATTCGTAATGTGCTCCGGTTGAATGGCCCTGACACAATTAGTAATCACATTTTTTAAATGTTCTCTATCCCAAAATGAACGATGTTTGTAAACTTCGTTCTTCAATGAACTCCATAAGAAGAAATCCATTGGGGTTAGATCTGGTGAGCGCGCTGGCATTGGATACTCTGAGTAACGTCCTATCCATTTTCCATTGAATGTTTCATTTAAAAATTGTCGTATTGCAACACTACAGTGAACACTAGCTCCATCTAACTGATACTAAATTCTTTCTCTTTTTCTACGCGGTATTTCATTTAAAATTGGTAATAAATCTTGTTGTAAAAATTGTCCATCAATGGAGAAGGGACCAATCACAGTATTGTTTAACAGTCCAAATAAGACATTTACCTTAAATGAGTATTGGTCCTTACACTCTATAGTGAAACGAGGGTTTTCTAAAGCCCGCCATCTACAGTTCTGTGAACTTTACGGTTCTATTAGTTGTAAATGTTGCTTCATCAGTCCATAAAATATTTATTGAGAACTGTGCGTTTTCTTCGTATTCTCCCTGATACCATGCGGAAAACTCAAATCTTGGAATAAAATCCCTTTTTTTAGGGCATTTATAAATTTTGGTTTGAAAGCTTTGAATTTATTTCTTCTTAAAACTTTTTGTACGGTAGTAATAGGTACAGATCGACAAGCGTAAGGATGCCTCTGAGAAGCGCAAACGATAGAAAGCATGAGTAGATGTGCAACAAAGATCGACTACTGTTTAATAAGGCAGAGCGATTGAGCTCCTGCCCCACTCCAGGGTTTTGTTTACTGCGCAACCAATTCTTGGAGGCATCCTTACGCTTGTCGATCAGTACATCAAGAGATGTTGATATTTGTTTAATTAATTGATGTCTTACCATTTTCGGTAACACTTAAACACACTTCCTCTTCCACTTCTCTAGATACTTTTGCATCTGAGTGAAGTTATTTGAAATTGTTATTGATACTGTTTGTTTCTTTAAATTCATTTAAAATACGGGTAACTGTAGTGTGTTTTACCTTGCGATTAGGATGCCTGGCCTCAAAAATGTCTATAACTTGTCTGCTTACGGTATTTTTCACACAACAATATAATCACAACTTTTTCTTTTGTAAGCATATTGATATTATTTAAATAGTACCCTATTATCAAACGTTAACAAAATAAACAATAACAATAACTACATAATGAATATTCAGCAAATATATGTCACGTACTTAATGTCAAACATACGTTTGGTTTCAAAGCCAACTTCAAACACTTATTTTGGACAAGAAAATCTCCAGAAAATCAATGAGTTTGTTCCGAAATACCTATTTTGTTTTGATGTTTTGTGATTTGATAATATTGAATATTAAGTTCTTGTTACAAACTGTATAATTTTGAGTAATCTTCGGTGTTACCAAAATATAAAAATAACTTTGCACCAAAAATTTTGAAAATTATTTTTCTCCTCAGAAAAATTTACCATGGTTAACACCATAGTAGTGTAATTTGTAAAATTACAGGCTTTTAAAATAAACCGTCGTTTACAGGATGCTGTCTATTTATCGTTTTAGCTAATTATTTTTTTCGTAGTCCCCATTTATAAAAAATGGATATAAAAATAAAACTTCATTTAGATGGCCATGACTTTAAAACTAGATGTATTTTTTAATGCTGAACAACTTTTCTAAATAACATTTCCCGAAATTTCTAAAAATAAGAATACTTATTAAATTGTGAAAGGCTTTCGCGGCCATCGTCACTTACATGGTGGTTCTTCGGGTAGTAAGGCCGACGTGTTTTCAGAGAAGAACTCGACGTTTCGCCAACACGAGTGGTTAGCATTTTCAAGAGTTATTTTAAAAATTTTTGCTTTCTGTAGTCGCTGTCAAATGCTTGACATTTGTTATACGTTGTCTCAATAAATACCTGTGATTTGACGTTCTTACATCTGATTGGTCCATAGCGTTAGCAGACATCATAGAATCGTTCGTTCCGTTATTTTGTGGGTAGGGAGCTAATTGAGAATTTTTGAGAACTGGAAGCCAAACCTTGTTCAATTGTAGTCCTTCTTCGGTTCTGTTGAAGTTGCTGTGGTGTTTCTGGATTTCAATTGCTTCCCAAGACTCTTCCGGGAAGCAATCGTACAAACTTCCTTTTGTTCATTGGTTGTAAATCAGGGTACGTTTCATTGAATTTTCTGCACGTTCTTGCTATAATTCACTCACATTTTCCATGAAGAATAAACAATTTCATCAGAACTTCGTTTGAATAGTTATTTCCCTCCATTTCAATAATTTTTGAGTCACTTCCGTTAAGAAACATACAACGGTATTATTAATAGTGCACTAATTGTCAAATTTTCATAATGTCATGTACCATCATGACATTTATTAGCCACCTTAGATGAATATGAGAAAAATAAATCGTTTTTTTTTGGAAAATTTCACACCTCACTTTTGTAGCCAATCAAAAAATTCGTTCTTGTTTAGATACCAAGGCAACCCTAAAAATTTCTGGAAATTTTTATCCTCATTTGACATGTGACAAGTTGATATTTTGCTTTAATGTACAAATGGAGATCTAGTTTTTATATGAAAGGAGATAATTATGTATTTACTAGATATTTGGAATGTATCTGAAAATATTTTCTCCACGATTATTGCAGATATTGTCAATTCTGAAATCATATTTCAGAAGAAGTTCAATACACCAATTGTCACAAGTTTTTATCACTTTTATCACTTCGCGACAAGGGTAATTTTCAAAAAATTCATGTACTCGAAAAATTTCCGGCAATAATTCAAGCATCTCGGAATTCTGGCTATTTAGGTATAGGAACATGATATATCAATTCGAAGGGAATTTAGTCATCTTTCAGGATATTCCATAATATACAGGATGTTCCATTTAAAAAAACGCACTTTCAACCCTTCTCGTATCTAGCAGTAAGATCATGAATTTTGAACGACCCTGTATAACGCAGAACAAACTTCTCTATACAGAATCATTGTACATGATCTTGATGAACTAAACACAAAATTGCAACTTTCTAAGAATCCAAATACCGCAGAAATAAACATTCAATTCGAGCTATGTTTTGGATAAAAAATATGGAAAATAACCAATATCTCAAAAACCGTTAGAGATAGGTATAGGGGAGTATGGGGCAGAAATAGTCAGAAAGGAATGACATGTTAAAAAATGCAGTAATATACAGGGTGACCCATTTGAAATAACAAAGATGCTGCTACTTTCTGGTATAAGCGGCAACGGTGCATTGCTGAAAATATTTTAGATCGATAGATCAAGAGCAACTACTTGAGAAACCAAATTTTCAGAATGATTCTATGTTTCTCCGTAAATGTCTAAGGTACCATCGACCGTGACCCACCCTGTATATATATATATATATATATATATATATATATATATATGTATATATATATATATATATATATATATATATATATATATATATATATATATATATATATATATATATATTGTACAAGACTTTGTCTATGAGATCAAAAATCTTCTGACAATAAAGTATATTTTGATTGATTGATTGATATTAGTAGATGCAGAAGGAGTTCCAACTTCTCTGAAGACATGGGGGTTGGAAATCGTCCAAAGTCGTAGAAGAATATATCGACGATTCTGCTACTAACAGGTTAAATATTGCCAATAAAATTATGGGTGCCATCAGTAGTACTTCGAAAGCTGTCACTCCGCCTCTTCGAGAAACTGGCATCGAGTCTGCTACTGTACATAGTGTACAAATGACAGAGAGAAATCTGTCTAACTCCTCATTGCAAAGTCCATTACAATTTACTAATTGTAATAATACTAATATTACTTTTAATTTCTACAATTCTGATCAGTAATCTTGTTCAATTATTACTTTTCTTTGTAAAATTCTCAAAATAATGTGAAAATATATAATTTTTTTTGCAATTATGCATTAATCTGTGGTTGTCGTAGAAATAGTGTACATTATTTGTATGGAAAGTGCCATTTCAGACTCCTGTGAAATGGGTCACTTTCCACACTAGTAGCTTAAAATACTATTTCAGAAAGTCTTTTGTTATCATTGGTATAGATTAAGGAAATTATGACATTTGATTGGTTTATATTATATGAGGGAAACTGTCATCTAGTGATGCATTAATTTTTATAACTTATATCTGGGGATCATCCAGTCATCTGAATGATGCATTTATTATGCAGAGAAAAAAAACAATGAGATGCATGGTGGGAACTTCATCAACTGCATCTTGTAAAGAATTATTCAGGAAAACTAGAATCTTAACCTTACCCAGCCTTTACATATTCAAACTCATTTTAGATTTTACACAGCAAACACTCAATATTTCTAAGAACCGAGATATTCATAATTATTATACAAGAAATAGGAATAAAATTCATCAACCATTTTCGAGACTGACTCTTGGACAGAAATCACACAAATACCAACAAATAAAATGTTATAAGTATCTGGAGTTATGCTCAGAACCAAACAAGCCGAGTACATTTAAGAATGGACTTCATACATTACTTTGTAATGGCGCGTTTTATTCTCTGGATGAGTACCTGATGGCATGATTATTGCAGTGTTGAAGTACAAACCCAAAGTATGTCCTGAACCCAATAGAATGTTTTAGAGTTTTAAATATGTTTAAAAAAAATTATATTTGTGATTTTGTAAACAATAAGAATATTTTAAAGAATTTTAAATATGTGTTAGAAATGTTTTATATATGTGAACTGCTTGAACTTTTAGCCTTAGTATTAAGATTTTGACTAGTCTGATAAGCATATGTTCACCAGCAGGCTAATTGTGTATATGTTTTAGAGATGAATAAAGCTACTTACTTACTTACTATATTCAAATGTAAGTTTTCTATAACTTACTATCAAATGTTAGTTTTCAATTAATTTAGTTGTTCTCGATTTTTTTCCAGAGTAAGGCACTCATAGTGTCCTATAATTAAAGTTAAATGAGGAGAGAATAAAACACTAGTTAGAAACGGTATTTTATTAAAACATATTATGCTATACTGGACAACTATAAACATTAATACTTTTATCCTCTGATACAGAAAGTATTTTATTACTGTCAGGATTGAACTTCACTCCCCACACCTGAAATAAAAAAAAAACAATATTCAATAGTGACAAATATGAATATACAGGGTGTTCGGGTTATAACAGCCACGATTCCAACATACAAAAACATCGGGGCGTGACGCAGTGGTTAGAGCGTCCGACTTTGGGTCGAAAGGTCCGGAGTTCGAGCCCCAGTTGCGGCTGGGATTTTTTAATTTAATTTGACCGATTAAATTATTCAAATCTCGTGGCTGGACTGGGGTGAGTCTTGCACGATTCACTGTTGCGTTCCAATTAACAGTGCTGCTCCTAAGGTGGCGCACGGAGTTAGTAACAAGGCCTATCCAGAACACGTGGCTAATGACCATAGCAGTCGATGCCAAGACACCAAAGAAAAAAAAACATACAAAAACCAAACGAGTTGTATTTATTTTGAACCCATGGAAAAAAATTGCTGCTCATAAAAGCCAAACCAGATTTGAAAAGAAACAATTGCGGTAGGAAATTATTTGTAACACACCCGAAACCTTATTTAAATACATTTTCAAACGAACATTGTTCAATATTCATAGACCATTACCTGATCTGTGTGTTCCTTGAAAGTGTGTACACACTGTTTAGAATTGAGATCCCACACTTTGACCGTTTTATCTGAACTACCAGATACAAAAAACTTCCCATCTGGAGAAAATGCGACACTAAGAACCCATGACGCATGCCCTGATAATGTCGCTACCATTTCTGTGTGAAGCCTGAAAAAAAGTAAACGTAATTTATTTCAAAAATTGAATTATTCCAACTGACAAAAGCACATCAGAGTGCAAAAACATGACAAAAAGGCAGGCTTGGCAATTTTCAAAACTTATTCCAATCAAAATAATATTCGAGATTTTTTTATTTAATTAAATTTTTAATGTAAAAAAATTATACAAACTAAATCAGAAAGTAAAAAATAAACGTAAACAATATATTTTTTAACCAAGCGTTTGCTTCTAAACTATTGAAATGAATTGAGTGTCTTGATTGTCATTCAATGTGAGTTGCGTACACTATTTTTTCTACGACCTGCAATAATAAAAGAAAATAACACTTCAATTCTGAAATTTATAAATTACCAGTTGAAGTAGCCATTGTTATTAAAACTTACACGTCATATAACTTCATGTGTCCATCATCAGACGCGGTCAAAAGCAGCTCAGAATCGGGGGAGAAACATAATGAGCGAATGGGCATAGCGTGACCTTCTAAGGTATGACCTAATTTATTCGAGGCTACATCAAATATGTTTATGATTCCGTCCAAGGCTCCGCTGGCAATATATTTTCCATCAGGACTCTGCAATATACATAAGTGAAAATAGAGTGTTTTTCGATTTGATTCCGAGAGTTCCAACCTTTGACAGCTGTTTCGTGATAACCCACTCGTAAGAAAGGATTTCTGGAAGCTCTCGAAATCGAATCGAATCCAGTCATAATTAATGCCGATAGGCAACGACAGTATATAACAAAAAGTAACTTGTGACATCTATAGTCACTCGTTGAAAATTAAATTGAAACGAACCAAGGGATCCAAAGTTAGATGATTATCTACTCATTGACAGGTAGCCAACAATGTTGTTGTTCTGACCAACCCTACGCCTCATTCAACAACCTTCACGCTCATAAAAAAAGTCCTACTTTACGAACTTGTATCATAAATAGCTATTTTCTACGAAAGTTTATAAACTAAGGTAAGTGACACTTCTTAACGAAAGTGCGTGAAAAACGTCAACTTGCGTAATGTAATTTTTTAGGCAATGTACATACATTTACATCTCAAGAAAGAAAAGTATTTTGCGTCAAATTTTAAACTGAAGTCATCAATTGATAATATGACGAAAATTCAAAACTCAATAAAACATTCAACAATCGAAACAATTTGCCAATATTGCAGTAGAAAAAATTTCTTATGATACATTTTCGTAAAGAGCGTTTTTGTACTTGCGTGTTTTTTGAGCTCAAGAATATTCACGATCATAAAAAAAAGTACTACTTTACGAACTTATATCATAAATAACAAATTGGTGAAAAAAATATTTCTAAATACTCAAACTTCTTCATTGTAGACAAATAAAACATTTTAAATTATACAAATATGTTTGCCAAATTAACGAGAAATTTATATACAATCGCCATCTTCTTACCGGAGGTCGAAGCTCGTTCGAGCTTTTCGGTTTAAATGAAAAAAGGTTTCTACTTTAGTAACGTTCTTTCAGCCACAATTTTCAATATTTACAGAAAACTTTCTTTCCGTTTATGAGGCACCATCTACCGGTTAGGTTGTAGGTGTGTTATTACGCAATTCCCTTATCACAAATAGATTACGCTACTCGATCAATAACTATTAAACAATACATATTTTTCAATTAGAGTAAGTATAGTAGTGATAGATATCAACAAGTTATGTATATCCTTTCTAAATAAGAGGAGAAAAGGAGAACCACAAAACTTACATATGCAATGCTAAGAGTAAACTTCCCTCTTGTCTCGAAAGTCTGTTCTGCCTTGGCGCTTTCTACACTGTAAGTGGTGATTTTGCCAGCGTGAGATCCAGAAATAATATACTTATCATCAGGGCTGAAAGCAACTGTCCAAAGATCGACCGGACCAACATCTATGTTGGCAATTTTTTCTCCCTTGTCCAAATCCCATATTCTCATACTTGAATCGAGTGAACTTGAAGCACACACTAAAACAACAAAACGTGAGTAAATCGGTGAATTACAAGGTGTTTTATAGTTGTTACGTTTTCCACTGTTGCTTATTGTAACTGACACAACTCCAAGGGAATGCCCTTCGAGATTATGTTTGAGCACAAGCCTATCGTCCTGCAGTTCCCAGACTTTCACCAAATCATCCACACCCCCCGTTACGATGTAATCTGTAGGAGCATCATCAGACATTATCGAATCTCTGAAACATAACCCAACAATAATAGAACCACAGACAGATGTGTTACTGTATTATATATTACTGTATTACCTGGACTTATCATCGTCGCCTTGATTATCATCGTCCTTTTTCTTTCGTTCAGGGGAATATCTTCCCCAAGCACAGCTCCAGATACTTTCTTCATGAGCATTTTCTTTTTTTTGAAGAACTGAATACTGAAAACGATAAAATTAGGGTTAGTTTACGTCAATTGATTTCTTGTAACAGAGTAGGTACCATTGTGTTTCAAAAGCAACCCTTTTAAGTAAAATAATATGTAAAAGGTGAAAATTACTAGATTTGAGGTTATGTTATCCTAATGCCAAAAATAAAAAACAATGTTCTTCTTCTTATTAGTTATATTCGCGGAATGCTTCTCCGGTAGATGGCGCTCAGGATTTAGTCGCGAAACAGTATACTTTTGAAACGGTAGAAAGTTGAATTGAGTTCATCAGATATTTTGCTCTACGTAGAAAGGAATTTTTGATGAAACTTTGTGGTACTATTGATGCATTCCTATACAGAGCAAATACGCCTTGTAATGGAATTTTTGACTTTTGCGCACTTTCAAGTTAACTTATCCTACAAGTATGAAATGAATACTAAAAGAATATCATGAAACTCAATTATTCGTTCAATTAATGATTAATGATTCCAAAACAGTTAAAATGAATTAAAACAACCGCTTATGAGAAGAAAAGTCTGTTGTACTTTATATAAGTTCATCTAAATAATTATAGATGTCGCAACCTGCGATATCGAGAATGACAACATAATTTGAGGTTATGTTACGTGTTTTGTTGATAAACGAAATTTTTAATAATCTGTTTTTTTATCGAATAAGACCAATTAAGGATGTCAGCTACATTCAAGAATGCAAAAAAGAAGTTATCACAATCAGAACTTCGAAAGTTCATGAATGAACACAAGAATAAACCAAAAGATGTGAAGAAAATCGACTCACCATTAGCAAAATATCCTTTTTATGCTCAAACGTTGCTGTATTATAGTGTATATTACATCTACATCAACAAAATAGTTTTTAACTTGAACATAATAGAGAATAATGGTGATAGTTTATTGGTTCTTCATTCATTGTTGTATTATAGGTTACATATTCAGGCATCAATACTTTTTTGAGAATTCCTTAACACTCAGTACATATAACGACCAGGGCCAACTTACATGTATACTTTGCAAATCCGTCGTGAGAAGCGAATCAGTTTGGACAGTACACATAAATGCGAAGCAGCACAAACAGAATGTAGAGCTTGCGAAGAAACTAAAAGAAAGAACTAACAATTTCACGACACCTCTCAAGCGGCCTCTCACCCCGCCTCTACCAGATGTTCCTGAGAAAAAAATCAAGGGTATTTTGAAAAACAGTGCATCGGGAACAGCTACAGACACAGAGGTTGGAAGCACGAACGGTATCGAAAAGGAAAAGAATAAGTTGCCAGATGATTTCTTTGATTCTAAACTCCCAAGTTCCAAGCCCTTTGTCATGAAGAAGGATGCAAATCCTGTGGAGAGTGTTCCAGAAGTTAAAGATCCTTTGCCAGAAGGATTTTTTGATGATCCCAAACTAGATGCAAAGGTATTTTTGCAAATAAGGATTTTTTTCTCATTGCTTTCCCTACCAAAACCGTTTTGAAATTAATTGGAGCAGAACAATTGAAAATGTCACGGAATCCAAATATCTGGGTCTGATTTACTTATATTTACAACAGAATAAAGTCACTCTAATACCTATATATGGAGAACCAACAAAAAACATCTTTTTCTGCAAAGTTTCTATTGTTCTACATCCAGAAATAACGACCTCTACAGACATTTTTCAATCAATATCTACTTACTTACTGCTTCAGTCTATTGAATAGAGAAAAAAAACATCTACAGACCCTACAAAACATTCAGAATCATCTACAATGTAAAATCTTTCAGTTGATCTTGCTTTGTGCATTTTTATAGTTATGAATTAGGTACTTAAATAAAAATCTCAATAAAAAGAAGTAAATTATCACAGTTTTTTTGGATCTAAAGAAATCTTTCAATGTAGTGGACCACAAAACATTACTGCATAAATTGTATATAGTATAAAATCATACTCAACTAACAGAAACCAATTCGTAACTATTGATGAGACTAAAAGTAATCTACTAGATACCAAAACAAGCATACCCCAAGGATCTGTTATTGGACTGCTCTTGTATAATGCTAAAAGTAATGAGCTTGCAAAAAGCTTCATTGAAAAATAGGTACTTCAATTTTGCAGATGACACTATTTTGGCTTATAATGACTCATCATAAGAAAAACTGGTTGAAATAGTTAATGCAGATCTGAAATTGTATAAAAAATGGCTACTTCATACTAAGCTGAAAGTCAATGAGATGAAGTGTGTATATGATTTTTAAACAAAAAAATATGGCTATGACTGAAATTAATGTGAAATTAGATGAAACCACCTTAAACCGGGTGAAATATACAATATACCTAGGCCTTACAATTGATGAGTTGCTAGATTGGAGTGAACATGTAGGTACAGAAGATGAGACAAAAAATTACTCCTATAATATATATAATTGAATCAACGTCAATAGTGGATTTGTAGACTTGAAATAAGTAATGATAATACTCTTTTCATTATTTTATATAACAGTAACGATAATAATGGTTTCATTGATAGATGAAAAGATTTGATGCTGATTTATTTATTGTATGTCAATTTTAAATTTTTTCTTCTGAGCATTGCTCTTAAGGTTGCAAACGGTTGACAAATTTTGAATAAAAACAAACAAATTATCCAATCTTTATTCATGTTTTAATAGTTTATTGAAATGCCTCAGAAATTGGATATCAACAAACAACAAAATTCTATCTTTACTTGTACTGATAGTTCCACAGTACTTGGTTAATGTACTAGCACAATCCTTGCAATTTTCAGGCTAGAAATCAAGAATATAAAGATCCTGTGGAAGAGGAATGGGAAAAATTCATCAGAGCTATAAAAGAAGCGGATAGTGAAAGTAATGCTATAATTGCAGAAGATCAGGATGAAGCTACTACTGAGAGACAAATTGATGAGATTGATGAACAAATGAAGAAACTTTCAAGGTAGTTATTTCAGCAAACCTTTTCCCATTTAGCTGATTGAAAATAAAAACTGATTTGCAAAAACTTTATAAGCCACATTAGCTTTTATTCAAAATGCAGGAAACAGACTGGAATTTCAATGTTTCTTATCTTAATGACGAATATGAGTTGACCAGTTGTAGCATATTACTAACTTTCTTCTCTTATACTTGCTTTTTTAAACGATTTGTTACATTTCAACTGTTTCAGGGTATTGGATATGGAAAAGAAAAAGGAAGAAATGGTTTCATTACAAAGTGATTCAAGAAATGTTAATACTGCTGGAGATGATGATGAGAATGTGGAAGATTTTGATGAATTCTTGGACTGGAGAGAAAAAAAGTCTTTCAAGTGAACATGTAAAATTATGTACTATCTAACAATTTCTATTATTAAACAGTAAATCATCAAAATGATTTTCTCTGCTAACAAATATAATGTGGGATATCAACAATGATTTGGGAGTAAGGTTATTCTGGACTTTCATTGTCTAAAAAAGAACAAAGAAAAATTCAATTCTCTGCAATTTTTAATCACTTCAAAAATTGCAGAGAATTGAATTTTTCTTTGTTCTTTTTCAGACAATGAAAGTCCAGAATAACCTTACTCAAAGTGAAACATTGTCAACAACTTTCAAACAAATGATTTGGGAGTTAAATGTGTATCAACTATTTGTTATGTTTACTATAATTACATGCCAAAAAATGTAATTCCACTGTCTTCAAAGGTGGCTTTTCAACAAAATTCTAAAAAAGAGTTTGAAGACAGACCTGTGTAGACCTGTCTTTACCTTTCGTGGGACCGCCCCATTATATGAACTATACATAAAGTTCATCAGATGCGTCGATAATAATGCACTTTTCCAAAGTAAGACAAATCAATCAAATTCGAATAGAGATATTATCATCTTAACAAATCGCAAATATTTAAATGTGACTGAAGCCAATTAAGATAATGAAGGAATCAATGGACAACCACTTATTCTTGCCTTGTTGAACCTGTACCAGAATTTGATTATATAATGATAAAGTTCTTGAAGATTACAACACAATTTACTGTACCTACTTAAGGCGTGGAAATTTTGATACTTCTCAGTAGATGGCGGAGAGATCGAAAATGAGGTGATATAATTTCAATACAGTTGAATCATTTCCACGATTAACTTCTGGGAAGGAGTTATCGGGAAAGAGGTATTTCCCAGGCTTTTAAGCAGTGTTTGGAGGCAATAAATGTAAAAAATGTGCAATACATTAAATCTGGATTCGAAGCAACAGTTAAAAAATTTTTCAAAAACTTTCCAAAACGCAAGATCTTGCATCAACTGCAGAAGCAAAGACAACAATGGGAGAGACTTCCAAGAAGCTAAATTGGAAAAGCCACGAGCATAGTAGTGAGGACGCAAAAAAAATATTGGTAGATCCTGGCAAAAGTATTTTTCCAGATTTTTCAAATATATCCCTTAATTGTCTACAGAAAATCCGAAAGATGAATCAAAGGAGGAAACAATTACATGTATTCATTAATCCCAAACAATGCACACCTGTCAGTAAAGCATTATAAGTTGTGTTTGTAATCATCACTCAGTGGTTAAAAAATCACTGATTTATAATATCTATTCACCATCAAGCTTTATTTACCATTTTACGAGGATATATTGAAAAATTCTTAGCCTACAATAGAACCAAACAAAATTTCAATGTCAAAATATTTTATTACTCAACATATTCTCCTCTTAATTGGATACATTTATTACAGCGAACCTGCAACGTCTCTAGACCTTTCAAAAAAATATTTCTTCTTGCTCTGAAAATCAGACCTCCACAGCTTTTATTACCTCCTCGTTGGAAGACAATTTACGACCTTTTAAACTTTTTTTCAGTTGAGGAAAGAGATTATAGTCGGACGGAGCCAAATCTGGTGAATAAGGGGGATGTTCTAGTAATTCAAACCCTAAATCAAGAAGTTTTTGCATGACAACATGAGATTTGTGTGCAGGGGCGTTGTCCTGCAAAAACAAAACACTTTTGGATAGCTTTCCGCGTCTTTTCTCTTTAATTTTTTCCCGTAGAGTGGCCAGAAATGTCGAATAGTAATCTCGAGTTATTGTTCTACCTTCATCCATAAAATCAATCATGATTACTCCATGGCAATCCCAAAAAACTGAAGAAAGAACTTTTCCAGCAGATTTTTGTACACGAAACTTCTTAAGTCTTGGAGAACCGGAGTGTCGCCATTCCATCAATTGTTGCTTTGTTTCTGGATCGTAGAAATGTACCCAAGTCTCATCCATAGTAACAATTCGGTTTAAGAAGTCTACATCGTTTTCAAATCGAGCACGATCGAACGTGATGCTACTACCCTTGCTCGCTTTCGGTCAACATTCAAACATTTGGGGATCCATTTTGCAGCAATTTATCTCATGTCCAAATTGACGTGAACTATATGATGAACGCGTTCGTATGAAATATTCAGTGCTTCAGATATCCGTTTTAGCCCAATTCGACGGTCTGTTAAAATCATGTCATGAACTGCATCGATACTTTCGGGGACTGACACAGAAACTGGCCTTCCCGATCGGTCATCATCTTCAATGGAAAATTTACCTCTTTTGAAGCTTGCAGCCCAATTTTTCACGGTCGCATACGAAGGACATTGATCTCCAAGGAGCATATCTTCGTATATCTGCTTACCTCTTAACCCTTTTAAATACAGGTACTTGATGATGGCTCGATACTCCAATTTTTCGATTTTCACAATTTCGGTGGACATATTTTTTCTTTTAATTTATTTCGTAACTCTGGTTTACTTTTTTGACGTCAAACTTTACACTGGCACTTCTAATAAGTTGTTGTTCGTTGCTATGGTAACGCAATATTTTGTATATGTAGGCTAACTAGATACTACATCCTCGTATTCGTTATTCCTGTCTTTCCAATTTTACAAAATTGGATTTGCTTAACCCGGCGTTACATACGTGGATAATTGTTGCATGAGTACATACGTGGGGTGTGACATACCCCATTTCCTGCAAAATCGTTTTTTTTTATATTGTTCTTTTTCTGATATTACGTTGTTCCATAGTATCAGGGGATCATTTCGGAACAATAAAAACACTCAAGGAATAATCAAATAGGCTTTATTTCAAGAAATCTGATATAAACTGAAAAAGGCTAGTTTTTCATGTACCAAAAAACACACCGCGACAAAAAAATCATGTGAGATAAATGAACATCTCACCCCGGAATGAACATTCGGAAACTAAAATTTGATCATGATGAAATACAAAGAAAATTATTGCTTATTGAAAAACAGAAAGGAAAAAAATTAGTCGCTGTCTGAGCCATGCAATTTTGGCAAGTAATCACACCCCAGAGCACTTAAGTTCCCTATAACTTTCAGTGTCTACAAGATACTGCGGAAATGCCTGAATTCGATGATGCGGACATATTTTGGAAGCTATTAGGAGGGGAGTACGCATAAGTTTACGTTTGGCATATTTTCAAAGCGATATTCGGCGGCTGGGGTCCATCACACCCCACGTATGTAACGCAGGGTTAATGTTATTATATTTACTTTGTCACAAATAGGATAATATGATGCAACAATAAAATTGATCAGTATATACTTAAAAACACGTCCTAACTGTATGAAATGTAATGTAAGGGATAAACCAAAGACAAAACCAAAGAGAAAGAAATTATTGTTTAGCTCCGAGAGTGACGAAGATATATTACCCACCAATTTGCGAAATTAAAATCATTTCTGTACTACAAGTAATGATAGTGACGACGATGTAGAAATTTGATTACTTATATTTCAGACGTCCATCATCTTAATGGTTGAAAGATTTCTATCTCTTTCAAATTTTTTCACAACGTTTCAATTGCTTGAATCCGCAATCGTCTTCTGGTGAATAGTAACAAACTCAGATGCTACGCGACCTTTTATAGGTCTATAATTAAAGTGTAATTACGCGCGGTCTTGTGGCGCGCGTGGTTTCGCGCTTTTTCTTCCTCCAAAACGGTCCATGAGCGGTTTCCATACGTTTTTAATTTCCACGCTTGATTGACTGAAGGCACCATTGGCTTCTATGTAGGTGGTTTCCATAAATTTCCGTTTGAACCAATGAAGAACACTAGCTTCGTCCCAGAGAATTCGGTGGTGTTTTGTCCAGGCGTGGTCAGCAATTCCCGATTTTGATGTTTCCCCTCGTTGAGTCCACTTTTTGTGTTCGGCTATTCTTACTGATAGATACTGTACTGTGTGATACTGTAGAAACTTTTTCAGACTTTTTCAGTTTGCAGATAAAAGTGTCCTTCACTAAGATAACGGCTATTTATGCACATTTCTAAAAGAATGAGTGAGAAAGTGAAGAATAGCAGAGGAAGATATTGGTTTCGTGGAGAAAAATTAAATAAAGGAAATTTAATCGTTGCTGCAACATTGAGGATATTAGAGAAAATTTGCAGAAAACATTGAAGGAAGTCAGCTTTAACAATGTTCTTGTTTTTCTTATGAATATTTTTGAGATTTTGAAAACTTATGTCCAGCATTTCATTGTTCACTAGATGAATTTCTATAAAAAAATAAAGATTTACTTCTTTGCACTGAAATCTGTTTTATTACAAATTTTAATGAAATATCAGCAGAAATAAACTTTGTATTACTTCTATTTCTTTTTATTTAGCCCTGATACTAAGTCTACAAGTAAACAGATACATTTTTCAAGTCAATCTTCAAATAACCCCATAACGGGGCTACTTGAAAACGATCACTTTATATATTTTTTTTTTCGAAAAGTGGTGAGAGCTGGAATTTTTGTATTGCTATGAGAGCTTTCTTCGACACGCAGTTCCATCAGAGTAATTTTTATTCTCTGAAAAAATTCATAATTTGAAGCCAAGTTTCCAAAAAGTTTTATATATTCGACTAATAATAAAATGGATTAAGCAATCCAGACTTCTGCATTTAACCTATACAATAGGTATAATCGTCGGCAAGTCTCCAACAGAAAACAACTACTGCCCCCTACGACCATTGAATTATATCTGTTAGATTCTTGGCAAAGTATTCTACAAGAACTACTTTGCAATGTTCTCCCAATCTCAACGCCAAAACATGTCTCAACCCACACGAGGGAACACCTACGGACCGGTTTCATGGTTCCTTGCCAATCATCAGCGCAGGGTAGCTCACCCAACGCAATCGAAAAATATCTTGACCCCAAGATTCGAAGAGCACTCCGACTATGGTGTCGACTTCGTCTGAAGCCAAATAAATTCAGAAGAAACTATTTGATGAGACATGTTTTGGCGTTGAGATTGGGAGAACATTGCAAAGTAGTTCTTGTAGAATACTTTGCCAAGAATCTAACAGATATAATTCCATGGTCGTAGGGGGCAGTAGTTGTTTTCTGTTGGAGACTTGCCGACGATTATACCTATTGTATAGGTTAAATGCAGAAGTCTGGATTGCTTAATCCATTTTATTATTAGTTTAATGGGCTTCTGCCAAGTAGTGTCATCAAATATTTTCTTCTGAATTTATTTGGCTTCAGACGAAGTCGACACCTAGTCGGAGTGCTCTTCGAATCTTGGGGTCAAGATATTTTTCGATTGCGTTGGGTGAGCTACCCTGCGCTGATGATTGGCAAGGAACCATGAAACCGGTCCGAAGGTGTTCCCTCGTGTGGGTTGAGACATGTTTTGGCGTTGAGATTGAGAGAACATTGCAAAGTAGTTCTTGTAGAATACTTTGCCAAGAATCTAACAGAAATAATTCAATGGTCGTAGGGGGCAGTAGTTGTTTTCTGTTGGAGACTTGCCGACGATTATACCTATTGTATAGGTTAAATGCAGAAGTCTGGATTGCTTAATCCATTTTATTATTAGTTTAATGGGCTTCTGCCAAGTAGCGTCATCAAATATTTTCTTCTGAATTTATTTGGCTTCAGACGAAGTCGACACCTAGTCGGAGTGCTCTTCGAATCTTGGGGTCAAGATATTTTTCGATTGCGTTGGGTGAGCTACCCTGCGCTGATGATTGGCAAGGAACCATGAAACCGGTCCGAAGGTGTTCCCTCGTGTGGGTTGAGACATGTTTTGGCGTTGAGATTGGGAGAACATTGCAAAGTAGTTCTTGTAGAATACTTTGCCAAGAATCTAACAGAAATAATTCAATGGTCGTAGGGGGCAGTAGTTGTTTTCTGTTGGAGACTTGCCGACGATTATACCTATTGTATAGGTTAAATGCAGAAGTCTGGATTGCTTAATCCATTTTATTATTAGTTTAATGGGCTTCTGCCAAGTAGCGTCATCAAATATTTTCTTCTGAATTTATTTGGCTTCAGACGAAGTCGACACCTAGTCGGAGTGCTCTTCGAATCTTGGGGTCAAGATATTTTTCGATTGCGTTGGGTGAGCTACCCTGCGCTGATGATTGGCAAGGAACCATGAAACCGGTCCGAAGGTGTTCCCTCGTGTGGGTTGAGACATGTTTTGGCGTTGAGATTGGGAGAACATTGCAAAGTAGTTCTTGTAGAATACTTTGCCAAGAATCTAACAGAAATAATTCAATGGTCGTAGGGGGCAGTAGTTGTTTTCTGTTGGAGACTTGCCGACGATTATACCTATTGTATAGGTTAAATGCAGAAGTCTGGATTGCTTAATCCATTTTATTATTAGTTTAATGGGCTTCTGCCAAGTAGGGTCATCAAATATTTTCTTCTGAATTTATTTGGCTTCAGACGAAGTCGACACCTAGTCGGAGTGCTCTTCGAATCTTGGGGTCAAGATATTTTTCGATTGCGTTGGGTGAGCTACCCTGCGCTGATGATTGGCAAGGAACCATGAAACCGGTCCGAAGGTGTTCCCTCGTGTGGGTTGAGACATGTTTTGGCGTTGAGATTGGGAGAACATTGCAAAGTAGTTCTTGTAGAATACTTTGCCAAGAATCTAACAGAAATAATTCAATGGTCGTAGGGGGCAGTAGTTGTTTTCTGTTGGAGACTTGCCGACGATTATACCTATTGTATAGGTTAAATGCAGAAGTCTGGATTGCTTAATCCATTTTATTATTAGTTTAATGGGCTTCTGCCAAGTAGCGTCATCAAATATTTTCTTCTGAATTTATTTGGCTTCAGACGAAGTCGACACCTAGTCGGAGTGCTCTTCGAATCTTGGGGTCAAGATATTTTTCGATTGCGTTGGGTGAGCTACCCTGCGCTGATGATTGGCAAGGAACCATGAAACCGGTCCGAAGGTGTTCCCTCGTGTGGGTTGAGACATGTTTTGGCGTTGAGATTGGGAGAACATTGCAAAGTAGTTCTTGTAGAATACTTTGCCAAGAATCTAACAGATATAATTCAATGGTCGTAGGGGGCAATAGTTGTTTTCTGTTGGAGACTTGCCGACGATTATACCTATTGTATAGGTTAAATGCAGAAGTCTGGATTGCTTAATCCATTTTATTATTAGTTTAATGGGCTTCTGCCAAGTAGCGTCATCAAATATTTTCTTCTGAATTTATTTGGCTTCAGACGAAGTCGACACCTAGTCGGAGTGCTCTTCGAATCTTGGGGTCAAGATATTTTTCGATTGCGTTGGGTGAGCTACCCTGCGCTGATGATTGGCAAGGAACCATAAAACCGGTCCGAAGGTGTTCCCTCGTGTGGGTTGAGACATGTTTTGGCGTAGAGATTGGGAGAACATTGCAAAGTAGTTCTTGTAGAATACTTTGCCAAGAATCTAACAGATATAATTCAATGGTCGTAGGGGGCAGTAGTTGTTTTCTATTGGAGACTTGCCGACGATTATACCTATTGTATAGATTAAATGCAGAAGTCTGGATTGCTTAATCCATTTTATTATTAGTTTAATGGGCTTCTGCCAAGTAGTGTTATCAAATAGTTTCTTCTGAAATTATGTATTCGAATGGCATAAAAATACAATAGAATGTCAAAAGGGGTATAAGTTATCAGAGTGAACTTCAAATACATAAAATTGATTTGTTCACTATGGGATCTTCTACTATTTTTTTGGTGTTCATATAACTTTAATCTGGAGAACTGTATTTTCTTGTTACCTATTTTCTATCCACTATTGTCCAGTATTCACCACGCTTTTCAGAAACAAACTGAAAGGGATAGGAAGTTTCGAAAAAAAAGTTGGTAAAACATTTCCTTCTACAATAATGAAAACGCTGAAGAATTCAGTAGCATTTTATTAAAAGTTGTTGGCAAGTAAGTGAAAACACAAGTTTACAGTACAAGAGTATAAAGATATAAGCTATATAATATAAATGTTTGTTTCATATCAAACACACACAATGTATCGTTAAACTCGTAATATCTGCAAGCAGAGCTAAGCTCGTGTAACTCCACTATAATGATTATCCTTATATATCTGTGACTGAACATCTAAAGTTTGAACCCTACTATTATATTGAATATATCTAAAACTATAGAGTAGATGAATAAAATGAGCAACTGCAGTTTGTATGTCTGTGAGACGTAGCTTTGCTTTCTATTTGTACAAGTTGTATTTCGATAAGGAGCGGAGAGATATACCTCAAGGATCAAGGTGTATCTGTCTGCGTTTGAACTGAACTGGGCAAAAAGTTTTCCCAGCACTTTTTGTCCACTCCAGTTCCTAATAAGCTACCAACATACAATCACAGCGTTTATTTGGTAGTATCACAAAATTTTCCCAGTATTTTTGTTACCACCAAACTTAATTTGTATAGAGATTAAGTAAAGCAGATAAATATTCGTAGAATCAGATTCTACATGAGTACGAACTTGGTGCTAATATCTCTCCAATTTGTGCTTCTGAAAAACCGAACTGTACTAGAAGAATATTTGTACGATACTTATTGTGACCTTTGGATAATGCAAAATGCAAAAAGAATTTACAGAGTTATTTTACAAGATGTGATGGCTGGACAAAATCGTTACTGTATGGTCCCTATCATCACTTTACTACCGAGGTAAGTAGATTGTAGAATTTGAAATAGTCGTTATATAGGCGTTGCGATGTATTCAAACTTTCCGAAGAAAAGTGAGCTCAAGCTCTGGGCTCTTGGATTTCCACGGTTACGCTCCCCAACATAGGTGTCGCTGCTGGGTTGTTGGCTTGTGGAGGGCTCTTGTTGGATCTAGTAGACGCTGCTGAGATGTTGCTACTACCCCTAGAACCTCTACGGGAGCCTAGAAACAAACGCCCTGTGGTAGGGATGTCGTAAAAGAGAGGTGCAGAAAATTTTGTAAAACTAGCCTACGAAAAATGTTGTATGGTTGTCATGGAGCAGTTACTTTCAATGGAATACCACTTGGAAACATTTGAAACATTCTGAATGTACGTTTAAGAAATATATCAGAAACATGTCACATTTTCATTACATGTGAAATGTTACTGACATATTTCAAATGCACGTTTGAAACGTCAATGAATATAAAACGTGTACGAAATAATGTACTTATAAAACGTCAGTAAAGAAGAAACGTGCATGAAACTTTTCAAATGCACTCATAAAATGCCTTTCATTGTTTTGTTCATTTATATTCACGAACGATAAAATATAAATAAACTACTCAACACTAATTTCGTAGCACCCCAAAATTTTGACAATATTAAAATCTGAATAACTTTTTTCTGCATCTAACAATTTGAATTCTGTTAACACTGTTCGCTAGCCCAGTCCTTCAGCTATAATCTCGTACTTCTTCAAAACATAAGGTTCTCCGCATAAAATCGCTACAGGGTATTATCTGAAACTGTGCAAAATTTCTGAATTTTCAAAAGGATCCCAAATGAAGAAAAAAAAATTTTTTTTCAAATTTGACAGCAGTGGTATGAAGATGAACTCATTACCTCAAGAAATTTTTCGAATTGTCTTATTATCTCTTTTGTTTACAGGGTGATCTCAAAAAATTAACTTTTTGGTTTTGCAGTCATAACTTTTTTCCTCGTCATCCGATTTTCAAAATCTCCGGCTCATTTTGAAGCTGACACTTTAGATGAAGAGATATGAAGATCAAAATAGACTAAAGATGAAGATTGAAGATCAAGGGTTTCCTCAAAGGTGACCTAAATCTGAAACACCCTCAAAATCCGGTTGGGAGGAGAATTAAATGAAAATCAACTTGTTTTCGGAATGATCATCCATTCTGAATACGTCCAGATCTTTCATGCTGTCAGTAGTCAAGAATTGTGCATGAGAAAACCCAATTGTAACGGCAGGATTTTGAAAAATAAAATAAAATCAACCCATTGTTTGCCTGAAATGCATGGCCCGTAACCAAGGTAACAAAAATCACAATCAATGACTGACAAGCTAGGTTAGACGTCAATTTTGATTCGTTTGCAAAAAAAAAAAATATCATATCGATGCCGCATCTAACGCCCGACCAGCTGAAACTGATTCCACGAATGACGGAACAAGGATTATCTACCCTCCAAATTGCCAATCTGCTTGGAACAACAGTTAGATCCGTCCAAAGGGCCCACGTCCGAGCTAACGCTGGGGATATTCAGTATCGACCTAGGGGGCCAAGAAGGGGTTCAAGAAGAAGAACAACTCCCGCTCAAGACCGCCTTATTGGAAGATTGGTACGGTGGACTCGGACTTCAACCGCATCCAAAATTCGTCGTGAATTGATCGATGCTACGGGAATTCAGGTTTCAAGTCAGACAATCCGACGCCGGATCCACGATCTTGGATTATACGCAAGGAGACGAGCTGCCTGCCCCTTACTGAAACCTGTACATCGAGCAGCAAGACGATCATGGGGGAAGAACATCAAAACTGGGGAATAGCAGAGTGGAATAGGTGTATGTTTACGGATGAGAGTAGGTTCAACTTGTTTCGAAAGGATGGTCGTGTGTTGGTATGGAGAGGGAGGAATGAAAGGTTTTTGGAAGGAAATATGGACTGTGTGGGGTGGAATATCGATGAATGGGAGGAGTGAATTGGTGATTCTGAGAGGAGAGAGTATGAACGATGGGAGGTATAGAGATTTATGTATGAGAGAAATCGCAAATATCGCAAATATCGGCAACAACTTTCTTCTCGTTGATGACAATGCGAGACCGCATAGGGCTCACATTGTCAACGAGTTTTTGAGGAATCACGGTATTGAGCGAATGAACTGTCCACCTTTCACTCCGGATATGAATCCGATGGAATGTCTGGAGTCGTATGAAATTGAAAGAAAGGGAAGGGCGAATGGAAAATTTGGATGACTTGGTGAATGCGGTACAGCAAGATTGGACAGCTGTACCACAGACAGGAGTTCATTGATAGTCTGATAGACAGCATGCCGGAAAGGGTCAATGAAGTAATTGCCAAAAGGGGAGGGCCCACTAAATACTGAATATCACAAATATTTTTCGATTCTAATGTTGTCCAAGTTATTTTCTCTTTGTTGTTGTTCAATAAAAACTCAATAAAACTTGTTTTCTTGTTCTTGCTTACTAACACGATTAATGGTTCACGATTGAGAAAAAACCTGCCATTGTGGAATGAGCCTCAGCTGGTCAGGCTTGTCAGTCACTGAATGTGATTCTTGTTACCTTGGTTACGGGCCATGCATTTCAGGCGATCAATGGTTTGATTTTATTTTATTTTTTTCAAAATCCTGCCATTACAATTGGGTTTTTTTATGCACTATTCTTGACTACTGACAGCAAGAAAGATCTGGACGTATTCAGAATGGATGATCATTCCGAAAACAGGTTGATTTTCATTTTATTCTCCTCCCAACCGAACTTTGAGGGTGTTTCAGATTTAGGTCACCTTTGAGGAAACCCTTGATCTTCAATCTTCACCTTGAGTATATTCTGATCTCCGTATCTCTTCATCTAAAGTGTCAGCTTCAAAATGAGCAGGAGATTTTGGAAATCGGTTGACGAGGAAAAAAGTTATGACTACAAAACCAAAAAGTTAATTTTTTGAGATCACCCTGTAAACGAAAGAGATAATAAGACAATTCGAAAAATGTCTTGAGGTAATGAGTCCATCTGAAGGACTGGGCTAGCGAACAGTATTTACAGAATTCAAATTGTTCAATGCAGAAAAAAGTTATTCAGATTTTAATAGGGTCAAAATTTTGGGGTGCGACGAAATTAGTGTTGAGTACTTTATATGATTTCTGTAAATGATTTTTACATATTCCATTGCTACAGTTGGGTACTGAAATAGTTGTTGATTTCAAACGCCATCTATTTGAAGTAGGTAAATGATTTGCAGAAATCCTGTATTTTAGTAGATTTTCCTATTAGGCCTAGCTGTAGCTAAAAATAAAAGGCTCTTTTCACGCCAAATAAAAGGCAAACGGCCTATACTACTTTTTATAAGATAGTGAATGAAAACCCTAGTTTTCGCCCCAGCAAAATCGCTTCTTGGAAATTTTTAAACCAGAAGTAGTGAAAAAATTACAACTTTTTTGGTTTTTTTGCGAATATCTCTAAAAGTATTGAAAGAATCGCTTACAGTCAATAACTTTTGTACAGAATTATAAAACCTAAAAATTGGATTTTTATACGACCAGATCGGTGCATTTTCACTGAGAAAATCTGGGAAAACCTCGAAAAAGAGACCATTTTTCAAAAATTCATAATTTTCATAAATCTGAAGCTGGAAGAATAATATTGCTGAAACTAATAGATAATAACATGTGGTTCACTGTGCGCAAAATGCGTTGGAAGTAGAGATCAATATCTACAATTTGTATATTTTGGATTGTGGTGAAAATGTCACTGGAAGTTTCTAGTTTCAAACGTTTCAAACCTAGGCCATTTCTGGTGTCTGGTATGTTTCAAAAATGTTTCTGAGTCAAAAGCTGAAATGTTTCACGTGAGAAATAATTGGTTTACGAGATGTTTCAGACAAATAATTTGGTTTACTGGGAAGTTTTTAGTTAGGTTAAATCAAATTGCGAAAGAGTCAAAATCGGTCTAAACGTGCGGGTGTGAGACTTAGTTTTATCTTATTCCATTGTGTTGAATTTCAAATAAAGTCCCGATGATAAATGAGACAGACATATACGATTTTCACATGCGAAAAGAAGATGTGTTGATAATTTCCAGCGGCTATAAACTTTTCGATTCATCGGCTTCATTTTGATTAATGGAATCACAGATCTGTATATTTGACAATTTGAAATTTGTAAAATGGTGAATAAAGATAAATTCTCCAGTTTCTTACACCCGCAAGCAAAAAAAAATGGTACCTAGTGAATATTTTGAATTATTTCGAAAATAATTTTTTTTTAGAAGACAGGTGTAATAGTAGTAATTTAGGGATCTCAAACACAAATCCGAAGGAATTTAGGTCCAATTTTTTCCCCCTAATGTAACTTTCCGGAAAAATGGGTGGTGCAGTGCATATCACGTAGGATTACTCCTTTCATGCACTGAGTTAATTTTGAGTGTATCTAACGATCATGGAAATTTCATGTTTCTACGTCAAAAATTACGGAAGATACGAGGGTGTTTCTATAAGAAGTGAAACAAACACTGTTTGTTTTTGCTTTTTTCCATAACAATTCAAAAACTTGTTTCCACACATAAGTTTCTTTTCATGAAAATAACTGCTCTGTATTCAAGTTAGTGCGATAGTTTTCTGAATTTTAACTCATAACCAGTAATTATAATAATAATAATGAATTGAACATTATTCACCACTGAAGCACTAGCATTGACAGTGGACAATGAAAGCTTAGCAATGTAGTGTTGCCCATAATAAAAACAAGACACATGTAGGTATTAAGCAGTGTGTTGATACAGAGTGTCTTGAAATATTGGCCATAACCACAACAGAAATAAAAACATATATTTGGATATACTGAAATATACACAAACATTTTTGAATCGAATCACTTATCAAGACACCCTATATATGAAAATAAGCTGCGAAGCAGTGGCTCTCAAACGTCAAGGTGCAGTATTTGAAACATCGATATTAACCTTCTATGAATGCATCAGAGAGCAGAAAAATAACATCAGACAATATGAATATTTAAAGAAAGGACAACAGAAACTTGATAGTTTCAAAAGCGTTTTCAAGCTGATTTACATCACATGATGGTCATTATTTTTATCGTTGGATGGTTTCAGCTACAATTATAGCAAACATCGATATTGAGCTTTCACACAGAAATTTGATTTATGGAACGTTTAGAAACATAATTATGAGTTGATGTGCGAAATATTGAAATTAATGTACAGAGTTCTCAGAGGCGTAAGGTACAGGAAGAATTGGAAAGCCTTTCGTAAACACAAGAGCAATAAAAAGAAAGATTGATTTGTAACATTTTTTTCTAAAAATTAGGTTTAATAATTTTTTTGTAATGAAAGTTTCTTGTTTGGGATATTAAAAGGTGACGTGAAATTAATTTTCTAGCTCAATGCTCTCTAAGTGAAGCTAGACAAAAGTTGTTCGAAATTCAAGAAACAACCATATCAATAAACTGATTTGAAAAATAAAGATCTTTCGAACGATTTATCACTAGTCTTATGATGCAATTTCAATTTTTTGGGTTTGTGGTTTCGAAATACGTAGTCTCAATGAACAGCTTCTTTGTATCCAATGACACTTTATCAAAAAATAGTAGACTAGTTATTTTGAAAACCAATTTTCTAATAGTTTTATATTTTTCCCTTCATAATCTTTCTTTACAATAATTTTCTCCGATTGATCTGTATCAATAATTATGTCTAGTTCCATATTTTCCCAGGTAGCACATCATATCGGCTGAATCTTGGTTCCATATTGGGCCAATATAGATATATTGTATATGAAAAAATAATATTGGTCCAATATGGGTCAATATTCAAAAAGCAATATTATATTAAAAATATTGGTGGAATATTGGTTGAACCTGTTTTTAATGTAAATTGTCACATGTGATATTGGGTCAATATTGGTTGAATAATTTCTACCAATATCGATAATACAATATAGTCCATATATTGTTTTCCACATCTAGAATAAATATTGCAATCCCAATATTCCAGTCATATCGATTCTAAGGATAAAAACTATATTGTAGTTCCAAGATTGACAGCACATTGGTTGAATATCATTTCAACTTCATTTAACAAATTGTAATAACTCATTTTGGGTTAATATTGGTTCAATGATATTTACCAATATCGATAAAACAATATTGTTTTCAACATCTAAAATGAATATTGCAATCCCATTATTCCCTTCATATCGATTCTAGGAATAAAAACTATATTGTATTTCCAAGTGTGATCACACATTGGTTGAATATTATTTCGCCAATATTCAACAAATCTTATCAATCAATATTGGGTCAATATTGGTTCAATAATATTTACCGATATTGTTAAAACAATATTGTATCCATATTGTTTCCCACATCTAGATTAAGATGAATTTCGAATATTTGCGGAATATTCAATGAAACATATTAAAATTATATAAAAATCCGCTAGATGGCTCTACATATAGAACGTCTTCTAAAACTTACAATGATGTATTAAATACTTCCCATGACTTGTTTTCAATATAACTTACTCAGTGGTTATAGCGATCAAAAGGCAGACTCTAGTGTCAACTTGATCAACTAAAAGACATTTATTAATTTACCAAGGTATATTCACTTCCACCAATATATCCAAATGTTATTGAACCAATATCGATAAATGTTTTGAGGTCATTATTGCTTCAAAAATACCTCACCAATACTATTTTTGAAATGCCTAAACAATATTCGACCAATATCGCAAAATATTCACATTTTACTTCTCCACAATATGACGTTTGAATATTGTGCCAATATTGTCAGAATATTGTACGAGCGATATTGTACAAATATCGCCGAATATTTTGAGGCCAATATTGCTTCGAGAATATTTCGCCAATATTGTTCAAGTAATATTGTACCAATATCGCCGAATGTTCACATTTTTTTTCTCGCCAATATTGCATTTCAAATATTTCGCCAATATATTCACAATATTGTACCAATATTTTACCAATATAGGTGTGCTACTTGGGTTGTACCACTGTAAATAGTAATTGTAGTTCTATAATATTCCTTCCAATTTCTAGATTTACATTTATAAACTTATTACTTTCACCTAATTTTTTTCCACTTATCCCCAGTGAGAACAAAGAGTGTTTCACCCCTTCACCACATAAGTAATTTAATTCCTGGATGCGCATTTCGATAAAAAAGTTATCTTCATCAGTAGGAATTTCTAAACTAACGGTAAATCGGCATACCAGTCTTATTTATATCACATAATTAAATACCATGAGGTAATCTGTATACTAGGAAGTGACCCGACCTGATGGACAGGTACAACCCCACCCAATAAACAATACAACAAAGGCACTTAATTATTCATTTACTGGTTTCAAATAAAAAAAGTTTGGAATTTAATGGACCATCATCATTATTAGGCAAGAGTTTCGAGCCCCTTTTTTGAATAGCAATACTTTCATAACAATTTGATTTTCTGTATTTATTTTCTCGCGAATATTTAGCTTGTGCCAAATGTTCGCGGAAACAAACATTCGTAAATCTTTTGGTTTGGCCATAATATACACTATCGCAGTTTTGACAGCTAATTCAATAGATTCCTGATCTCTCTAAGGTTAGAATTTCACCTTTCGGATTGCCTAACAACATTTGGAGATTGTTCGTACTGCTATGTACTAGCTGAAGGTTTGCGTCTCGGAAGATAGAGTTGAGACCTCTCGTAAGCCCTATATAGTGTGTAATTTTAATGAACTTTTTCCTGTCTTTAGGTTGTTGTAGTGAGGTTATTTGTCTTAAGGACGATCTGAACTTTTTCTTTTTCAATAAATTATTTTTGTATAGTGAAGGTGTAAAATACTTTTTGTTCTCACCGAGTGACACCACAGGCGACCAATATCCCATTTCCACTTATCTCCACTAAATTTGTTTTTGGCATTTTAAGAATTTTGTTCTTAAACTCTTTTCCATTTTCTACAATATTTTCGTTTATAAGACTGATCCTGTATCAATAAGAATTTTTACTTCCTTCTATCCAATTTTTCCCTATAAAATTATTAAACTAGTTTTTCGATCAATTTCTCTATTTTCATTTGAATTAATGTACTTTATAGGGTGTTCGTGAATTGGTTTCTTCAGCTTCAATATATGGTTTTCTTAACCACACGAGAAAATGGAATCACTTATTACATGAGATGTCCCTCTAAACTTTCCAATCACCCTATATCTTGAAAAATTATTATTTATTGAGACGTTTGGGTGGAAACTTTTTATCACCCCCTGTATATTTGGAAATTATTGAAAACTAATCTGATTATTTATAACGCTGGATTGATATCTACATCTCACTTCGGCGACTTTAACTTATACCTTGTGAATTCGGAGACTGTGCCCTTAGAGAAACCATGCTGGGCTGCCTGCTAGGACCCCGACTAGTCCTGGAGCCTCTTCGGTCAGGATGCTTGTTTTCCTTCAGCAGAGAGACGTTCATCAACCTTGGATTCGGCGTGTTGAAGATGGTTCTGTTTTCTCTCCATCTAGCCCTTGAAAAAAAAAATGGAATTCTCAGTAAGTATTCAGGAATTGTTACAGATGTGGACGACGGTTTCAGGTTTTTTTTCCTTCATTGAGTACAAAGAACTTGAGTAGAGTAGGTATACTAGTTCAATTGACTAAGTAATATGCATGAAAAACAAAATGGTAAGCCATGATTGGACCAATTCAATCTATCGTCGATAATGAGACCAAGAAACGTTAGTTAATTTCCATCTTGGTACATTACGTGCTAGAGGAAATCCTACGTTCTGAGTCTTGCTTTCATTCAATAGAAACATATGGAGTGTTTGGACTACATGCTCTAGAACTATTGAAAGACATTGGAAAAAGAACGATGAAATCTACCAACGAACCAAGATCATACTCCTTCTTGATTCAGCGAATTAGTTTAGCTATTCAGAGAGGCAATTCCGCTTCAGTTATGGGCACATTCCCAATTCAGAAAATTAGATGAAATTTTCTTGCACTTACAAAAACAAGGTCGTCACGGATTTGAAAACAATACCTTCAGGACAAAAATCGAAAATTCTTTCTAGCTCCAATCTTCTGCGGACAGTATGAGGATCCCTGTACCAATGAACAAATTTGACATTGTTCCTGCACTGCCAGCTCTCAGTACTCCAAAATCTCTCGGTCTACATGGGTTGAAAAATATTGGTAACTCATGCTTTTTGAATAGTGTTATCCAGTGTTTATCGAATACAAGAAAGTTATTGGAATATTTGAACACAGATGCTTAGACAAGGGATACAAACACTAATGTTTCTAGGGAGGGAGATTTAATCAAAGCTTTTGCTGAGGTCAAGGAACTTTGGTCAGAAGATTCGTCAGATAGAGTTGTTGATACAGTCGCATTGAAAAGTCAAATCCAAAGATTTGCTCCTCGTTTTATTGGTTATGCCCAAGAAGATGCTCCAGAGTTCTTACGATTCCTGTTGGAGGGTCTACATGAAGACGTCAATAGAGCAACGGAGAAGCCGAAACCCATAATTAGAGGGATAGACGAGAAATTAAGTAATAGTGAAAAGGCCCAAGAGTCATGGTCAAGATACTCAAGGACAGACAATTCCAAAATTATGGATTACTTTGTTGGCCAGTTAAAGTTTACAATAAAATGTGCTTATTGTGGTCGTTGTTCAGTGTCCTTCGATCCTTTCTGGGATCTTTCTCTCTCAATAAAACGAATAACAAGTCAACTGAGATTATCACAATGTTTGAATTTATTCAAAAGGGAAGAAACTCTAGATGGCGACGAGAAGCCGTCATGTGCGAAGTGCAAAGAGAGAAGGAAGTGTTCAAAATCCCAATCAATTTATAAATTCCCGAAAATTTCAGTGATCCATTCGAAACGGTTTTCTTCAACAGAAAGATTCCGAGGGAAATTGAATGTCACCATTGATTTTTCTTTAGAGGGATTGGATATGAGTAATTAAGCTGATGAAAACATAGCACCTATATTTATATATTTTACTGTAGTTTTATATATTTAACTGAATGTGTCTATTAATTTGTAGAAATGTAAAACGTGTATTCGGTTAGTGTAGAGAACAGAAGGGTTGTGTCGTCAGCAAATAAAACACAGTTTCCGTGTGTTGACACTAGTCATTAATATAAACAGTGATTATAAATGGTCCAAGAACTGAACTTTGCGGTACCCCATGTTCAATTTTTTTGAATTCAGATTTAACGTTGTTCAACTCAATGCATATTGAAATCTGTCAGAGAGATAAGAACGAAGTAGATCTAAGGTGATGCCTCCTATTACATAGTAAATCAGATTTTCAACTATGGTATGCGTTATACAATCAAAGTATTTATGTATGTTTTGATCGTGGCTCTCAACTATGTCAGTCACAATTTTGAAAGCGTCCTGTGTCAAAGATGTATTTTAGCGAAAACCACATTGTGACTCGCTGAAATAAATCTCTTTTCAAAATAGGAGGACAATCTTTATTTCAGAATATATATATATATATATATATATATATATATATATATATATATATATATATATATAGCCCAGTTGGTGCAGAAGTAATTAGCAATCTCACTGATTTTTTTAAAAATTACTTTAGAGTATATTGGTTGATATAAGAAAAAGTTCATTGGTCAATAGATTCCTGAAGTAAAAAAAAACTGTCGAAAAATATTTTCACTTTCAAAATCCTAGAATATTTTTGGTTGGGATGGATACAATGAGAAATAAATAATACTATCTTGTAGGGAAAGTTTTTTTCTACCAAAAATAAATTTGCACTTTTTTTGTCAGAGTTATAGTTTGTCCGCAAAAAAATCATTTAGGAACGTATGTATTCTACGCACGGGATGCCCAGGACCTATTTTTCAGAACCGGGTGTATTACATTATAATTTGATACGCACTTACGAGATCTTGAATTGGAATTTCATATACTCTGTTTTCAAGTAGGAAATCTGAACTTTCTAATGGTATAGTTTATTTTTCGTTTGTAATGAAACATTGTATAGAAATAAACGCGTATATATATTAGAGTCGAAAATTTTGTATTCATTATAAATTTTCTCAAACGTAATTATAATTCGGATTTTTTTTTCATTTCGGAGAATTGTTATTTAGGTGACCTAATTCACGAAAAAAAATTTCCAGTTATTCATTTTGTCTCGTTATGAAATATTGCTCTTGTGATGATTTTGAAATTTTTCGGAATCAAAAGATCATAATAGAGCATTTGAAATTCCAATTTAAGATCTCGTAAGTACGTATCAGATTATAATGGAATACGCCCGGTTCTAAAAAATAGGTCCTCACGAGGCTGACCAGTATGCATACGTTCCTAAATGATTTTTTTGCGAAATAACTATAACTCTTACAAAAAAAGTGAGAAATATCTTTTTGGTAGAAAATAACTTACACTACAAGACGGTATTTTTTATTTTTCATTATAATTGCCCTAGCCCAAAATATACTAGGATTTTGAAAATAAAAATATTTTCGACATTTTTTTGGACTTTAGGAAATTAATTGACCATTGAACTTTTTCTTATATCAAACAATACACTCTAAAATAATTATTAAAAAAGAATCAGTGAGATTGCTAATTACTTGTTCTCGTGATCTCCGCCAACTGGACTCATATTCAATGATTTCACCGAAGATAGAAATGATGCAAATTGAGTGCTTCTACAGATTAATCTAGTGCAGTAGGTTTTTCTTTCGAGTACGAGACGCACTTGCAAGCGCGCCCTTGAGGTATATTGCACAAGAATATGTCAGATACAACTCAATATTCGTCGTTTTAGCCAAGGAAGTAGCAGTTTACTGTCAGCCTATTGCCTCATATACTGTTTTAGGGATATTGGAGAACATGGCATTGGCGACATTAATCGATTTAATTTTCTCACATATTTCTCAGAATTATTTGTTCGATATCTATATTTTCTGTTGAGTGAAAATATCACAATTTGAAGAGAAAATTGTTCGTGTCCATTCTCATTTCAAATAGTAAATTGCTAACAAGCAAGTTGACATGAAGGGATCACATCTAGTGAAGCTATTATACATTGTTTATTGATAAAATTATGTCCACACGCGATACCGTAGCAGAGTAGAAGTTCCCTGTTGATCGTTCCAGGAACGGCTTAAGGGGAGCTTCTTTGTATATTTTCATTTACTGGGAATAGACAGAAAGTTTCAATTATATTTGGTGTAAAAAATATATTATTCAACACTTACTGTATACAGCGAGTCGAAGATAAAGATGCGTGCCATGAGGATATCGGAAAAGAAAACAGATTCAGCTTTGATTGAATGAGAGAAAAAAGGGCAATAAATGGGTCATTCGTATGGCAGTATAATTTTTCCTAAACATTTTATATTTTGAAGTAATTTCGAAAAATGAGAATTTTTCGATTACTCATTTTATTTTTTCTGGTGTATTGTAAAGAGCTGGAATAAAATACACTCATTCACAAAAACTGTTCATAAACTTTCTCACTGACCAATGTTTCGTTATCGATCGAGATTATCATTTTTTTTTAAATACGTCCTTCTTTTAATAAAAAAAGTTTTTCAAGTACTTTCCGTACTAAAAATAATGATGTGCCACATGTGACGGTTTCATTGAATTTAATATCCTGTCTAATTTTTGAAGAGACTTTCGATAACGGACCTGAAATGAAAATATTATAGTAAAAATTGTTATTCTACAGCTGAAGAAACCGAAAAGGTTATGTCCATATTTTTTTAATGTTTTGTGAAAATCTCTTTGAAATTGGTGATGATGGCCGAAAAGAATCTGAAACTATCATTCGTGATACACCAAGGGTTTACGAAAAAAAATACTTTCGAATTTAAAAAAAAAATTACGATAACGAAACTTCGGATAGTAAAACTAATTTTATCACGAAAAAGCTTATAAAAAGTTGCTGCTAAAAAATATAACATCTACTTTTCCGAGGTAACTTGACAACTCTAAAACCTTTTGAAAATTACATACCGCCATTTGACTGGTCATTACGTTACGCAACTATTTCCTATTTGGCAGAACTGTTTCTTTTACCGTTTCCGATATCCTCATGATGGATATCCTTTTTGGACACATGATATATTGTTATAAAATTCAACAGTGGTACATTCTAATACCTTGTGAACATTTCACGTCCTATGCTAAAACATGACTCATTTGAGCCATTTTGACAACCGATAATGTTAAAAATGTATTTACAGAAAAAAACCCGTCTATGTAAAAAACTTTACCTACTACCCTATTATAAAATCTACCTACAGATTATACACAAAATGATATACAATGACTCTGTTTAAAAGAACATGTTCCAAAATTATCCCATCTACCTAATGACTGAAAGTCATAGAAACAAGCGAGACGTAATATGATATTCTTATGTTTGGTGGAAATTAGATTTTATTGTGAAAATACTATGTTAATTTTTAGCAGGTGTTACATACTGTTGATAATTCGGAAAGTATACCATCATAAAATAAATTAGTTAGGTACCTTTGACTTGAGAAAAGTTTATTCCACTGTGTAATCCACAGAAAAAATGCCACATACAAAGATGAATTTAACGTATGCGTAACAATACCGCCTTTTTCTTATTGTTTACGTTATGGCCAATAGTAAACGATACATCAACCAAACCAAGCGTTGTCACAATAAATTGGATCTTGATCAGACTCATTCCCAATCAAAGTATATGTTAGCTGTCACCCCTAGGAATTTGACTGCTATTATTGGAGTTTGTTATTATATTAAAAAAAAACAAAAAACTAGTATAAGTTTGTAAGTTGTTTATGATTACATTTTAACATTTACAAGCACTTTGAAGCAGTTAAAAAAAGTGAATAAGTAGACTCATGGTTGAAATATGTAGGATGAACTTTCCAACAGTTGTAACAACGCCACTGGAAGGCTTTTTTTAGCATACACTGTGTGACTATCACAACATCGATATTATAAGCTAGGCTGAAATGTGCATGAATTAGAATTGTTCCTATAATTCATGAAAGTTGAATGAACCTTCGATAGCTCTGTGAACACGCACATTTTAAAGGAAACAAAGGAATAGGATTGACCTGAATTTAACAATTCGCTACTGTTATGGGCTTTGTTCTTAGACAAAAAACATTTTAATTATTTACTATTCGATTTTTGTTTCTCCACTTTTCATTACCCACTTGTGAGCTCTCTATACTGTTCTACTATTTTTACATTTCTCTGAAAATCGTTACATCAAACGTATTTTATAAATCAGATTTCTCTTAGGATATCTATTCTCTGTTTATACTGAAGAAACTTCGCAGAAAATCGGATTTTCCCACTTCAGTTATGGCTGACCTGAATACGTATATATCCTTTTCAGCTCCTGCTTCTCCTTTCATCAAAAGTTCCAAAGTTCATACGTGGGGAGTTGGCACAGTTATCCCTCAAACTCAGCTGTTCTTTTATGATTCTTGTTGTGCCAATTCAACATCTGCATGCATACTCTCGAAAGAAACAGATTTTGTATTGTCTTCTTATCCTTTTTGTTGGTCAGTTTTTATGCAATATATTTTATTTCAATCGCCAGACAGATTTACGATACTTTCGGTTCAAAAGTCATGTTGGATATGAAGCAAAATATATATAGAAAATGTTGAAAAGTAATAAGTACACACACACAATACTCAATTTTCTACAATTGTCAAAAAAGTGCACTTTTTTGTATAGTTTGTGTGAAGGATACAAAATATAATTTAGTCATTTCACAGAAAAGCAGGGGATTGAACCACCTAAAATTATGTCAATGTTGAGCTCAAAAAATGAAAATTTAGCGATTGGACATGTGCTAGGCATATAGAAGATTCATTTTCCGTTTGCAGAATAAAAAGTTTTTTTTCAATCTCTCGTTTATGGCATTTTAACATAACAATGTATTTGTGAAATACCAAAGCCATATGATTTGGACGTACTGACAGGGATGAAGTAAGGGAGCGATCTTGTAAAAAAATCTCGGTTGCTGATAAATTTTTTCGCTTATGGCAATCGAGAGAATTAAATTTAATATCGTTAGGAACCCGAAAAAAAATTCCCATGAGCCGGTCATTGTAAATTTTCGGGCCGGATAACTTTTTAATTTTTTTTTCGCATCCTGCAGACTTTCTTGTTTATTTACACAGCTGACCGGCTTATGGGATTTTTTTCAGGTTCCTAACGATATGAAATTCAATTCTGTCATAAGCGAGAAAATGCATCAGCAATCGAGTATTTTTTTACAAGATCGCGCCCTTATTTCAACCCTTTCAGTACGTTCAAATCTTATAGTTTTCCACTATTGGATGAGCGTTTCAATTAGCACACAAACTTGAAAAAACTGAGTAAAATTAAAGAGGCTTAAAGTTCATGTTTGAAGAGAAACGTTCAGGCAGCATTATCATTAAAACTTGATTATAACCAGGAAACACAGTGTTTGTAGATTGCCCTATCATCACAATAATCATGGAATTCTGATATTACTGTTAGATACGAACCAATATAACAGCGAAGGTTCTGGCAAAGACCGATTTTTTTCAATTTAGTGCCATCTGGTGCGGACAAAAAGAGGGAATTTTGTAATCATCAACAAAATACTAATGTTCCACTACAGTCGAGCCATTCAGAAAAAAACTTTGATTTTCGTAAAGAGATAGGAAAATATAAAAAAGACAACTTCAATTTTTTCCCTATTATTGCTTGAAACTCTGTATGTGAGTATAAAATTAAATTCCAAGCAACTTTTTCAAATTACGTTTTTCGATATCAGACCCAACTTTTTGCAACCTCATGGTATTTTTTCCAATTTGCCGCCATACTAGTGGAACAAACTGTATGTATATATTTGTAATGACAAAAAGTAACTTGTGACATCTGTAGTCACTCGTTGAAACTCAATTTGAATCGAACCAAGGAATCCAACGTTAGATGATTACCTACTCATTGACAGGCACTAGAAACTTGGGTCTTATCTCACGTGACATGTGTCAGAATAGATTTTTAGGTTATCGAACATGCACAAACTCTTCTCCAAAAGTATTTTTCCAATACTCTAATAATAAACTTTGTTTCCATATGGTACATACTTTTTGGCGGTCACTGTATGCACGTGACCATTTGTAAAAAAAAATATTATTTTTTGTTATTAATTTTGGTCAATTTTTAGCCTAGAAAATGTATTGAATTGCCCTGTTCTGATTCTATTCAAAAATCAATTGAAGGATGAAAACTAATTAAAGAACATCTCCATCTGCTGAAAATTTTGTAAATTTTATCACTTTGATTCAAAATCATTGCAATATTACATTGAAACACAGTTTGAAAAATTCGAAGGTACTAATTGGAGTGGTTAAAGATACAAGGTAATCGAATAATAGGTATCAAAAATATCATTTGGTAGAAATATTTGTGTACCCAACAAGAACAGCATTATGATATCCTTCATCATTTTACTCACATATTAATTGTACACGGTAAAAACAGTCTTGTTATTTTAATCTCTTTTTCTACATTCATGCAAAACTTTATTGAACTGTATTTAGTGAAAAAACTGGGTCTTCATTGCACTAAGTGCAAAAAAGCCTTTATGAAATTGTATTACGTTTTGAACAGTTGCATATGTTATATTATTGTCAATTGTATTTATTACATACTTGGATTACAACATCACTAGAAATGCAATTTAATAAAAATAAAATTTGTTTTTGTTTAATATTATTATATTACTTTTAGCAGCTAGGTTTGAACAAAGAATGTCTTTCTTACACTTTAGTACCATCTAAGGGAAAAAAATATGGTATCCAGCTCGTGCAAAAATAGTTTATTGCACTCCACGTGTTGTCCAACTCGGCCTGACGTCGAGTGCAAAACACACTTACTTTTTGCACATGTTGCATAAATAACTATTCTTTTTGTTGAGAGTTTATTGTCGAATGAAGAAAATGGCTTGCTGCTGCAGCAAAAACAAGTTTGAATAACTAGCAGTATTTATTGAATGAACAAAATTTACTCAAATACACAAAATATTTTGTTATCATGAGAAAATTTATACTTCGGTCAAATACTTTTTGTGTATCCAACATGTGTATCAGAATTAGTTTGACATTGTAATTGAATTGTCATGACTATCACAATTATTTAATTCGGCAGATATGATGTTCAACGAACTACCTCAAAATTAAATGAATTGGTTGAACAAAAAGAATTGTTTCAGTACTTTGTAAATTTGATTCAAAGATGCACTGAATAAGTTAACAAAATATTTTGTTTGGTTGGAATCAAACCATAATCAAAATAATGAGAGGTGATATTGAAATATCAAATCAGATCGACTGAAATATCTGATGTTTTCAAGAAGACAAAACGAAATTTTCTATGAACAAAACATATACTCAATTGGAAGCAAATTGCATTCAATTTGAAAGAATTGCAGATATGCAAATCAATGACAATAATTATTTCATTCGAATTATTATTTAATTGAGGTATACTGATTCTTTCATTTATTCGAGTTGAATAATATTTTGTTAATTCAACCATGATTTTTTAATGCGGTTACTGAAAAATATAGGCGGATTCATACATTGGACTTACTCTGTATTATACCAGTCGAATTGAAAACTTCCACCTTTTTCAATGACGCTTGAGAAGTGCGGGAATTATCCAAAATTTAACAGGACTATAAACCACCTCTATGTGATAACATGTGAAAAATTGCGAGCAATGAATATATGATGATAAGCCAAATACCGCCGGACCTACAAACCATCCTGGATGCGATTCCGGATGAAATGTTTCGGGCCGAAGTGGAAAGCTGAAAGCCTTTGGGGCTTTGTTGAATGTTTGAAAAGCTGTTATCGTTAATTAAAATCTGAATTGATGGAGCAACAAACAATCCTGTAAACTTTGCTCGAAATCGTCGGCCTATACAATTACTCTATTTTGTTTGATAACGGTTTGACAGGATTTTCTGTGATATTTATTTCTAGAATGCGTATTGACTTCAATACAGTCTATGTTATTTATGCACCACTCCATAGATTGATCAGCTGGGAGGAGTATTCATTCGCCCGCTTTCCTTTCCTAACCTCGCTAGGAGAATAAAAATCATTGTTTACAGGATGTCGTAAAGTTCGATATAAATATCTTCTGGACACAAATAACCTTTTTCTACCACCGCTTACCGAAGAGTGTCATTTTGTGACAGCTTTCACGCTCCAGAGCGAGAATATTGAAAAATCGCTCGATCTCCCTAGCTTTTGTTGAAAACGAACCTATTCTTGCATGATGGAGAGTGAACACAAGAAATTCAAAACACCCTAAGGAACTGCGGTGGTGTTAAGGTTAGCGATGCTTCCTACTAATCTGGGTTTTCGATCTTGGCGTGAGTTCGATTTCGGTATTCGGTATTTTTTTCATTTGGCAAGTTTTTCCTTTTTGTTCATTTGTTGGAGATGTAAATTATTGGATATTTGGATAGCTTATACATTTGGGAATACTATTGAATGTGAATTTTCTCATAGGTAATATTATGTGCCTATGTTAAAAGAAGTGTTTATCGTTTTTATGTCGTTTGTATAAAAATCATGTGTGTATTTCAAGCACAATGTGTCATTGCCGCTCTCCAAAGATCACCGCGCGATAATCAATCACTTTGCGCTCTAAATACACAAATAGCTATTTTCTTCCATGAACATGGGTCCTAAAATTCACCCTCTCTAAACTACAGGAATCAAAAGTTTCACGAAAAAAAACTGTTAAATAACCATTTGACAAACGTCAAACTTACAAGTGAATCAATGTGCAGTTTTACAATTCAAATATCAAAAGTGTCAAAAGGGGATACAAAGTAAAGAGTCATAGCCCCCTAAGGGCCGGTATTATAAAACTATTTTGACAGATAACTAGAATTTAACTTGAGGAATGACGTCACATCTTACAGTTAACTTCAAGATGTAATAGTTAACTTTATTGGTAGAAAGGGGTATCAGTTAAAGTTAACTTTCTATAAAATGGTGGTTTTCGACAGGTCTTAAATCAATAATGTAGCATAAAACCTCAATTTGATTGTTTTTTTTCGCAATAATTTCAGCAAACAATATCCTGGTTATTTTCGAGGAATTGTTAAGCGACGATGAAGGAGATTCTGTGATTATTATTGAGAGCCCTCGGCGTCGAATGATATTTAGAAATCGGTAAAACCATTTCATCTTGTAGAACGAAAAAGAATTTGAAAACAAATTAAAATGGATTTAGATCAAGAAAGTCTGTGTATGCTTGTTGAAGGGGCAAATTCGCAAAGACCAACTAATGAGTCAACATTTCTAATTCTAATTACTGTGGAATTACAAGTACTTTCAATTTTAGAAATCATCTTCTATCGCCAGTAATTGGAATGTTAATTACACTCAGGTTTCATCCAACATGTTCATTTTTGGTAGTTGTTAGTGATTTTGGAGGATTCTCAAATCTATTGCTAGTAATTTCAATATTTATTAGAAAATTAGAAATTTCACAAGAGAAATTGCTAAAAATTCTAGGTTACATATTCATCTTCTTTTTATTTCAGGAATAAGACATTTATAAAACTGCCATTTGAAAGCTGAAGTTAACTTGACTGTTAAAATTAAAGTTAACTTCGAGAGATGTTTATAATACCGGCCCTAAGTATTTTAGTTGGTTACTTTAAAGTTTTCCTTTCATTTGACAGCGATTTACCAGAAAACTGTAGGCTGATTAAAGAAAGCAAGATGCCAAAATTTTAGGTTTTGTCATGGCCAACTGAAGAGACCATGAGCGCGATCATATTTTTTGCGTTTTTTAGGGTGAAAGATGACTCAAAAACGGTTCGTCGTATCGATTTCAAACAAGGACAGAATTCTAGATGACGTTCGATTTTAGGTACGTGCTGTAATGCAAACATCCAATCTACGTTTCAACAAAAAATAACTCGTAGATGTCCCAAATATGCAGTTACTTTGAAGCAATTTTTTGGGTAGATAGACGAATAATTTCAAAAAACATTACAGCACTTACATGAATTACCGTTTTACCTTTCTTTTTATACCAAATTCATTTCGATTGAATAAAGATTGCTTCAGATTTCAATGGAACACTGAAAGAAATAATATTGTAAGTGATAACAAATAGTATATTGTGTATCTACTAGTAAAAGCAATACATTGTTGGCCGAGGCGTTAAGCCGAGGCCAACAAGCATTGAAGTCTGGGAATGTGCTTTTACTACGAGGTACACATACTATTTTTTCTGAAATCGCAATCAGCATTATCAAAAAGTAAGGAATTCTACATATTATTTGCGTGAATTCAATAACTGTCTAAAATGTAAACAAGCCGGCAAAAATTTTCTCCGATCGTTTTCTGTACGGGAATAGTATATTGCGCATCTAGTAGTAAAAGCAATACATTCCCGGACGACAATGTAAATTGTTGGCCGAGGCGTTAAGCCGAGGCCAACAAGCATTGAAGTCTGGGAATGTGCTTGTACTACGAGGTACACATACTATTTTTTCTGAAATCGCAATCAGCATTATCAAAAACTAAGGAATTCTACATATTATTTGCGTGAATTCAATAACTGTCTAAAATGTAACCAAGCCGGCAAAAATATTCCGGTATCGTTTTCGATACGGGAATAGTAATTTACGTAACAAATCTGGAAAATACTGTATTTTTGGAAGAGTAGACCAAATTCTAGGACGAGCGTTAGCGAGTCCTGGAAGTCTGCGAGTCCAAAAAAATTGTTTTCGGACGTGTTTCGTACACTATTTTTTCGGCATCCATGTAGAATAACAAATCAATGAGCATTTAGTCTAAGAGACGAGGAGAGGTCGACTTACACCCATCTGTTAACCGGATGAAACGATTCCAAATTTGAAAATTTCGAACATTTCAGTTCTTATTTGTATTATACAGGGCTATTCAAATTCGAGTCTATGCATGGGGATTTCGATAACGGTAAGAGATAGAGGGTTGGTTAAATGGGGGCAAAGTAGCGTATTTCAGAGGTTAATTATATGGATGAAAAAAATCTGACCTAGCTTCTTCAGTTCTGGAGTTATACAGAAAAAATCGAAAATTTCGAAATTCTTCTTTTGCCTATATCTTTTTATTTTACGAAGATTTTTTTTAAATTTTGCCACTTTGCCATAGCAACTTTTTGTAGCCTTTCCAAATATCTGAATAAAAATTATATACAGGGTATCGTATAAATTGGGCCACCCTCAACTTTTAATTTTCAAATACGGACCTGTATTTTTTATTGCATTTTTTTGAATGCCAAGAGTCATGTTTCATATTGACGTAGTATTTTCATCTGAATTACAGAGTGTTTTGGAAATATTGAACTATTACCAGTAAAATTTCAACATTTTTTTATTCCATAACAACTCTAATTGAATAATATCAGAGAATGAGAGGTGAGTCAGACAAATTTGTTCTTTAAGAATAATCAATTTCAGAATTTTCAGATTATCTAGTCTCACTACTTGTTCGGAATAACAATAAAATAAAATCAACAATTCCAAGAGACATTTTTCTTTACCATAATGTAGCACTAGTAGAATAATTATTCATCCCCTTGTCGATTGACCTCAGTAGGTACGAAGAAGATCTGTTGTATGTAACTGTTTCTGCTGAGAACTCACAAACATAATCTGTCACAAACATAACATTGTATTTGATCATATACATAGCTTTTCATATTTTATAACTAATCACACAAGAACTTGTTTAATTATTATCAAGAATTGAAATAACAGCCATTATAAGTAATCATGATCAAAATAAATGTTCAAATTGACGACCTTCTCGTTCCAGACATTTACGGAGTCGTTTTTTTAAGTTATTATTTGCTCTGAAAATATCTCTTCGCCGTAGTGATGCGAAAGCGTTCATGATTTTAATTCTTAAATCTTCTATATTTTCAATTTCGTTTTGATATATTCTATTTTTTAGTGTACCCCATAAAAAAAAGTCAAGTACACTGAGATCAGGGGATCTTGCAGGCCATCTTATAGGCCCATTATTTGCTATCCATCTGTCTTGAAATGTTTCTTGTAAAAATTGATTAATGTCTCTTGTGCAGTGTGGACGAGCTCCATCGTGTTGAAACCACAACCGATTTAAATTAGCAATGGGAATATCATCGAGATATTCACTGAAAGTTTGTCTGAGGAAGTCTAGATAACGTTCGCCATTCAGCGTCCCGGCATAGATGTACGGACCTAGAACTCGATCCTTCAAAATTCCAGCCCATACATTTAGACCAAACCGCACTTGAGGTCTCACTTCTCTAAAATTATGTTCATTGGTTTGTGACCAAACATGCTCGTTGTTCCTGTTGAAAACACCACAATTTGTGAAACGAGTTTCATCCGACCAAATAATACTATTCAAAAAGTTTCTGTCATCGCCCAATTTTTGCAACATCCAATTACAAAAATTTTGCCGTCTTTCGGCGTCTCCTGGATACAATTTATGAACAATTTTAACTTTATAGCATTTGAATCTGTTTTTTCTTAAAGTACGCCATACTGCAGTTTGCGACATATTCAATTCCTCAGCAATTTGTACTGTTGATTTTGATTGATTTGTATTGATCTGAAATATGGAGATGAGCCTAATTAACATTTTTTCAGTATTACCTACTTACCGCTTGAAGTATGTTTTCCTGTAACTCAATAGGAGTTTTGTTTCCATATTTTCTCCTTGGTTTTGTGAAAGATCCATATTCGCGAAGGTTTCTGTCCAAAAGTCTGAAATATGTGGGATGCGGCTGATGTCTTTCAGGGTACAGATCTAAATAATTTTCAGCGGAAAGATGAATGTTTTCTGTACAAAACGTTAACCATATCTCTCTTCTGCTCTGTGGGGAAACCCATTTTCAGTACTAACAGATTTTTCATCAAATACCAACGATAATTTCCAAGAAACTGTCAAAATATTGACAAGTGAGGTGAACTAAATATTTATTTTCCAAAGCATACTATGAGAACTCAAATGGTTTAATCATGATTGTTGTATATAGCAAGAGAATGCCCATGAATTTGCTGAAAAATATAGGTAGTTCGAAAAGTGAGTAACAATAAAATATTTCCAAATTGGTGTCTGAAGTATGAAGATTGCCATTCGAAGATTTTTTTCCAATGATTATATGCACATACACATACTAGGAAGAATAAGTTTTCACATTTTCGCACATTGATCATGGGTTGCGTGAACTGAAATGTGGATGAATTCTTGAAGAAGACAATCTTCGTCGAATAATGTTGATTTTCTTCCAAATCCTATGCATTCTATACCTTATTCTATGATATATTTTTTTCAATTACAGCTGGAATTAAAAAAAAATTTGAAATTTTACTGGTAATAGTTCAATATTTCCAAAACACTCTGTAATTCAGATGAAAATACTACGTCAATATGAAACATGACTCTTGGCATTCAAAAAAATGCAATAAAAAATACAGGTCCGTATTTGAAAATTAAAAGTTGAGGGTGGCCCAATTTATACGATACCCTGTATATAATTTTTATTCAGATATTTGGAAAGGCTACAAAAAGTTGCTATGGCAAAGTGGCAAGATTTAAAAAAAATCTTCGTAAAATAAAAAGATATAGGCAAAAGAAGAATTTCGAAATTTTCGATTTTTCCTTTATAACTCCAGAACTGAAGAAGCTAGGTCAGATTTTTTTCATCCATATAATTAACCTCTGAAATACGCTACTTTGCCCCCATTTAACTAACCCTCTATCTCTTACCGTTATCGAAATCCCCATGCATAGACTCGAATTTGAATAGCCCTGTATATTGAAATTCGAAAAGAAGATAGGTACCAACAGAAATATTCTAATTCTTATTTATAATAATATTTGTATTAAAATTCAAGCACTTTCCCAAAGAAAAAGTGTCCGGAAGTGAACACTTCCCGGATGGTTGCCGAAAAAGTACTTTCCCGTACAGAAAACGATCCGAGAAAATTTTTGTCGGCTTGTTTACATTTTAGACAGTTATTGAATTCACGCAAACAATATGTAGAATTCCTTAGTTTTTGATAATGCTGATTGCGATTTCAGAAAAAATAGTATGTGTACCTCGTAGTACAAGCACATTCCCAGACTTCAGTGCTTGTTGGCCTCGGCTTAACGCCTCGGCCAACAATTTACATTGTCGTCCGGGAATATATTGCTTTTACTACTAGATACACAATATACTATTGATCTGAAAATGTAGTAAACATGTTACATAAATAGTTTTCTTACCCCGGCAACTCAACCAAAATTTCGGATAGTATTTGGCTACATTCGTGCTTCAAGACACATTAAAATAATTATGGTTATAGAAAATATTTCATAATTAAATGACATACAGACGATATTTTGAACTTTGGAACCACTTTATACTTACGTCAAAAAAACATAAGATGGTTTATATCCGTAGACACTATAATATTACAGGAAGTTTTTAAAGAAGAGTAATAATTATTATTTGGAAAATCGAGAATGAATACAAAAAACGGACATAACCACAAATATACATACAGTGATTATTCGATATTAAACAAAAGTAGTTTTTATACAACACAAACGCATGTTCTTTCCGTCATGACTTCCGTCAAATTATAAACAAATTTTTCTAAACGACACAGTAGAAGGCCCTGGAGAACTCTATATTAAATTCAGTGTGTTAATCTACCTGTTAACCACTAGCTGCTTATGTTAATTGAATAGTTTCCAAGAGTTTGCGGATGAGAGAAATCAATTCAAATTCAATGGTATATTATCGTCAATACGGTGAATTATTAAGTAAGCGTAGTTTCCAATTAACAGGTTTCACAAATTTTTAATTTCAATTATTGATTGCATAGTGTGTTAGTATTAATAAATCCAAACTCTTTGAGTATTCCTGCTGATGAAGGTTATTTGGTCATCGAAATGCACATCTAGGAGTGAAAATACTTACGTGGCAAAGGTGAAAATATTATTTGTTTTCAATAAATCATCGTTACGAAAAATGTTTCGCCCGTTCTAGTCTACAATAGACTTGTAAAGCAAGCATTCATAATTCCTTGAAAAACCAATAAATATCTCAAATCCAACAGTAAATAAAAAAAAATGCGGAACACACACAAAATAAACCAATCCGGACATTCTATGAATTCTATCGCATCCGATATAAATCCTCCGAAGTACAATTTGTGGAAGTGGCTATCGAGCGAATTTAACAATTCCAGCGGGATCTTTTTTCTGTTGGAAATTCATGAGTTTCTCGACAGAATAAAAAATCGACATCGGTGGAGGGTGAAATCTTGGTGTCGTTTGATGTTACTTCACAAATTCCAAGTATGGCCATATCTTTGGACTGCTAGAGAGATTGAATTCAATATTATAGCAACAGGTACAGTAATTGAATTAAGTATTAAGAAATATTACAATTTTTTCCACTAACAAGAAGGTAAGAAGGCTTTTTAGGTAGATCCTAAGCCTCAGATACGACATTAGCTTGTTTTTCTTGTAAATACAGGGTCTCCTAAATGAAGCCACGAATTTGCGGTTTACTCCGTTTGTTTGTAATTTTACAATCAACTGTTGCACATCATCATCATACAATTTTTTTAATATGTTTGTTCAATGTTTTCTGTGATAAGTACTTCCATTACTCATCACTATCTTTATTTGTCAACATTCATTACTTTTATAAATATTATTATCATCTCACATATTCTTTTCTCAGCTTCTGTACCGTCTATATTCGGTATCTTTTGAAACTGTTGAAAATGAAAAATTTCCAAACATCAATCTGGGGTACGTCCAATTCTGCTTCAATTTGGTGAGTTGATTAATAAAGATCATTTGCATTATGAAATTATTGAGAATTTGTTTTCTTGATGATCTCATCATTTCAGAAAACTGAGACCACAAATACGATTTTCCATAAAAATGTGTGCTGGAATATGAGGAATTTGAAATCTTCGTCCTTTCATCTAGTTTAATAATCACTGATATCTAGAATACTTGTCAATATTTGTTTTGCCTAACTAAACAGACCAAGATTTCATCATGACAGATCACCATCACATAACAAGAAAATATATGCCAATATTTGAATGAATGTCTTGGAAAGTGAATAGGAAAACGTAGAGTAGTATGAACACCCACAAGCACAGATCTTAATCCTCTTGATTTTTTCTGTAGGCACCTCTGAAGATATCATGGAATTTCCACCGAAAAGTCTTTGAATCATGATCTGTGATATATCATTGCATTCAATATAGGTAAACTACTTTTCATATATTTGATAAAATGAAGTAGACAATTGTCCCAAAGGGATGAAACATCCAATCTGTAAACTGCATACGTAACCCTGTGGATCTTCAGATATGGCAATGACAAAAAAAATTTAAAAAAACATGAGTTCGTTAAATAATTTTATTTCTAAATCAGCTGGAATTATTGTAGATTCTATTTCGCTATTTCACTCAGAAACTTTAAACTTTCACAGTATCTCTCACCGTTTCTGAGATACCCATATACAGAGTGTCACTTTTGTAAGGAAAACACTACAATAACTTTATTTCTACAAATGAGTATACAATTTTCAATAACGATAGAAATAAACTAAATATAGAAAATGATGTTTGTTTCTCCACTCAGAAGTGATTTTGATGATATTGGAGACCATGGAGAAATGTTGTTCGATTTGAAAGATTTTTTTCAAGAAATCAACTTCATCCATATAAAACCGCCATAACTTCTTAATAATATTCGAAATATCAAGGCCTTCTTCGATTTTTTTCAAAATAAAAAATCCAAAAAACAAAGTAACAATTTTTTTACATAAAATTTGACTACGCCTCTGAATTTGTGACAATTTTTAACTGGTGCAACAGACACTACACTTTTTTATCAATATATGTCATATTTCTCCGTCAGCGTACTTGCGGTGCAAAAAGCTTCACTATTTGTTCATTTATCAAGTACACTACAGAATTGTAATAAAATCCCAAAGGGTTCATCACAGAAGTTTCAGTTAAAGAAACCAGTCACACACACAAACTAGAGTTAAGTTATAAACCTAAAAATAAAAAACTTGAAAATAAACGAACTAATTTAACTGAAAATAAATAAACCCATTCATTTCTATCAGTTGAGTACTTACTTGTAAGAAAACGTGAGAAAATGTACTTTTGGAATTTATTTTGATAAGTGACCGAGTGTCATTATACTGAAGAAGTATGCAAACGAATACATTTATTTCAATATTGTTAGCGATATAGTCGAGGGTTTTGAGAATGGCATGGAAGTTGGTATTACTTTATGCGATCTGTCGAAAGCATTCTTAATGGAAAGCTTAATAACTATGGTGTCAGGAGCATACCGCTCGATCTATTCCAGTCTTACTTACATAACAGGAAGCAAGCAGTGAATATAAGTGAATCTTGTTCTGAATTTCACAATATTACATATGGGGTGCCACAGGGATCTGTTTCGGGCCCTTCTCTATTCATCATTGACATGAATGATTTGTCCCATTCTATGGAACCTAAAAAATATGTGGCTTATGCTAATAACACAACTTTACTCAATACTGCTTCCGACGCGTACAGTCTATCTTTCGTTACGTATGACGTGCTCTATCGAATCTGCACAAAATTGGTTCAAGGCCAACCATCTGAAGTTGAACCATGATAATACCCAAAATCTTGTTCTTTCTACCACGGGCGCAGGTGATGGTAAGTGTGTCAAACTTCTTGGGGTTGTTATAGATGAAAAACTGACTAGGTCAGCCCATATATATCAACTATGTAATAGATTATCGAGTTCACTATATTTGTTACGCAATATGAAGATACAACTATATCTTAACACAGTTCGACCATGTTATTTTTCATTTTTCCATGCTCACATGAATTATGGCGTTATCCTATTGTGGAATTCTTGTCACACCGTTGCGGTTTTCAAAATGCAGAAGAAATCAGTCAGAATTATGGCTGATGCTGGTTACACGGACCACTGTATTATGCCTGTTCCATTATTATTTATTTATAATACGGTATTAGAGGTAGGTAAAAACAAAAAATCATTTTTGGCCAACGCTGATTTTCATGATTACCAAACTCGCTGTGCAACCGATTTGAGACCTCCTCGCTACAGATAGTTCAAGCGCAGGAGACTAAATATTCCCAAAACTTGACATTAAATTCCATGCTAATGATTTTTGGCACAGAGGTAGAGTAATGATAGTACTTTAAGAAAAAAAATTGTTCTGCACGCGGGCTGCTTCGGAAAGTGTCTAAAATTCCCGGAAAACACCCCTAAATCGATATTTGGTTAATAACGTGAAATTAGTTAAGAATTTCGCTATATTGTTATGGGCAAAGTTGTAGAAGGCAAAAAATTTGACAGAAAATCGTTATACATATACAGGGTGTCCCACGACGATTAAGGCAGGGAATATCTGGGAACCCGAGATAAGTAGAGAATCGTAATTTTGGTGTTGCAAATTGAAGCAATTGGTGCAGCTTTTTTTGATATTACGTTACCGAAAGAGCTTTCCATTTTTGGTCACGTAACATCAAATTCAAAATTATTAATGGGAAAACCTGTATATTTTGGCATTTTTATGTTCCTTCTGATTAAACGACTCAAACAAACTATCACACTTGTGGTCTAAAACGATTAATTTAAGAACTACAGGTACTTCAATATCCTTTGTCCCACGGCGATTTCGATTACGTTTCTTAATGAAATATAAATTATTATTATAATTTCACCTTGTTAATCACCACAGAGAATATAGGACTGCCCAAATATACAAGGTGACCTTGAACTTAAATAATTTGGCAATTGCTCGTTTCAGACGTTTGTCATAATTGTCAGGATACTCTGCTGGAAATTTGGATTACGGACTGTATTTATCTGGATTTTATTCTTTACAGAGTTCCCTTCATCCAGATTTTCATCACAAAAAAAACAATCTTGATGAAAATTGAAATAACCAGTACTTTTTCTGAGTTTCTTTCTTGTTGGGCTAAATGAAAAATTCAGTCCATCCAGTGGAAACTCAGCATTGTCATGTTGAAACTGTTTATTTCTAGCACGCTTAGTGTATTTCTGATAACAAATTCGATGCACTTTCAGCTCAGTTATATTTTTAATTGTTCTGTATCTTCCATCATCTCTTTCAAGAGATACACTACGAAGAGTTTTCATACCTGATGAAACTGTGGTTACATCACCATTTTCTAAACTTTGGTCACAGATATTACAATTATTAGAGTCGCACGTATGATGAAATACTTTTCTTTTTAAACTTATTTCAAACTTATTCACTGATTTTTCACAAAACAGCACAAAAAACGAAGCTCTGTTGACAATACGCCGGCATGAGCAAACGTCAGCTAATTGAGTTGACAGCCGCGCACCCTGCCGAGCGGCCATTTTTGTGCCGACTTGGTCACTGGTATTAAAAAGTGCCGACTGTTATTTCAATCCTAAAATGGCCTGAGATATTCAGGACAAAAATAAATATCACCAGGAGATAGAGCACAACCTTAACTATTATTTTTCAGATTTACAGAGCGAAAGTTGAAAGAATAATCTTGCGCGACTCAGCAAAAGAATTTTTATAGGTTTTCACGATTTTTCGAGAAATGTACAAATTCATGAATGAAAACTTCATTTCAAGACGTTTTTCGGTGCATATTCTGAAAGTTCAGCTTCTTAGCTATCAAATAACATATATCTCCTTTAACAAATCTATACCTTTAATATCATTATGTCGGCTGCAAGAATAAGTGGCATAAAAATTGCTCTAGACAAAAATAAGTGAAATTGGTTTCATTTTGGCCCAAGAGGGGAGGGAAAAAAACGGGATATGTGATTTTGTACCTTTTCAGCTGGTTAATATTTACACGGCATCATTGATTTAGATATATCAGCGGAAAAATTATAAAAATCCATACGATTCCATCGTATATTTATTAACAATTAGTTTGTTAATATACGAATATTAACTGGAAACCTCTTCTACGGCACTTGCTAGCTGAATATTTCGAAAGTTTGTGGAATTTCCTTTAAAATGCCGTTTGATTTATGAAGATTCGTTAAAACAAACAAGTTAGAGTGATTCTAGTCGAGCGTCAGGAGGAATTCGCGCGCAAATCTGGGACCAACGATGATAGCTTATTATCTCGTCCAGGAAGCATTTTCTGGAAATATATGTGCACACATTTTTTGTCCAGAATTTTGCGCTCTACAACTTAGCTCATAACACTATAGCAAAATTCTCAACTCATTTCACGTTATTAACGAAATATCGATTTTGGGGTGTTTCCCGGGAATTTTCGACACTTTCCGGAGCAGCCCGCGTGCAGAACAATTTTTTTCTCAAAGTACTATCATTACTCTACCTTTTTACCAAAAATCATTAACATGGGATTTAATGTCAGGTTAAAATGTCTTGGACTAAGACTCAATAAAACACAAATGAATTCACTGTATGTCAGTGTCTAACTTTTTTCCTGATGAGTTCAAGATTTTGACTTGGAACTGTCTTAAATCGAAACTGAAACGACACATTCTCAATAACTGCTTTTACTCCATTGACGAATATTTGAGTATGCCTCTATGTCTCAGCAATATCTAGATCTCCCAAATAATGGGACACTGTTTTTCAGATTGTTTTTGTGTGTTTTGTCGTTTTTATTATTATTATTTTTTACCTATGACTATTTTACCCAAACTATTTTAATGTCGATTTTAAATGTATTTAAACTTGTACTACTGAATTGCCGAAAACATAATTTTAACTTGGTCAAATGAATAGCTATTTTATTCTATTCTATTCATTGCTTCGAACATAGTGGGAAAAAATGGGATTTTCGAATTTTTTTAATATGTTTGTGCTCTGTTCATAGTTGACTTTGTTTTCACGTTTTTGTTTGTTCTTCACACATTTATTCATATGCATAAGACTTATACATACTTATTTTGTCAATAAGATTAACTCTTCGGTCAATAAAGCATATTTATTATTATTATTCCCTCAATTTTCAAAAAAGTGTGTGGTAAATGGGAAACATATCACTAATAGTTCTAGTTGATCTTTCAGTAATATTTTCTGATCTATTGAATTGTGGCCTGATTTGTTCACGAACTCTAAGAGATTATGGCAGTTTATGTAGCAACATAGGTAATCAAAATCAAATAACTGCATGAATTTGCGTTCTGAATACGACACTTATTCGTTGATATTAAATTTTAGCTCAGCTTAAAGCTGCTCTGGTTACCATAATTCAGAAGACAAATTACCCTCCGATTACCTCTTCCAGGACTGTGTTTCAAACGATGTGGTTTGAGACCTACTATCTTGCATACATTTTAGATGTTCCACCAGACATTAACTCGTATCCAAGCCCAAATTACGTAGGTGGAAGGTGTTGCATTTAATTTTTAATGAAACCTGATGCATTTCGATTGCAGAAGGCTAGATTAACACAAAATACAGACTCCTGCATGATGTGGGATGTGCGTGACTCAAATAAAGATTAATATCCATCCATTGCGAGAATGTGTTGAGATCGTGATATTTTCCTGCGGACGCTTAATCGATATGGATTTGGGGGAGTCACTCTGAACTGGTTCAGATCTTATGTCTCTGATAGAAAGTAGTTTGTAAAATTATACACTACTTCAGATACAATTGTCATAAGGTGTGGAGTGTCCCAGGGCTCTTTACTGGGTCCTATACTTTCTCTTTCAAGTGAAAATAGAGTATTTTTTGATTTGATTCCCAGAGTTCCAACCTTTGACAGCTGATTCGTGGTCACCCACTCATCAGAAAGGATTTATGGATTTCTCGATATCAAACCGAATCTATTTATATATAAATGACATTACAATTCTACCAATATCGGGAAATTTAACATTATTTGCAATGATACAACCATTTAATGGCACCATTGAGATAAAGAAAAACTCCACGAAGTAATGTGTAGTGACGGGCAGACACGAATTGAGGACCAAGTTAACTAATTAAAAACCTAGAAGAAATACACAAGGGATGTCATGTTATTATTTATTATACAAAATAACCTCATGCAAAATTATTCCGTCCAATTATTAGTTTGATCTAACCTGAACGAACTAACCTAGCTCGCAAGTTGAAAGGTTATTATTGGTCATGATATTATTGTCATAGGATATTATTGGACGGGGGATTTTTGGCAGGATATGTTTTTAATATACGTGTCTGTTTGAAAATTATTTAATATGTTCTATGGTGTTGCTCCTACATTGATGCTCCGTGCCAGAAAATAGCCACCAGGTTAGTCAGTTAATTCAGAAATTCACCAACTTCAATTCAGAATTCAGCATAAAAAACTCAAGTTCCTTAGTAAATAGTACAAAAAACATAAGACTCAATAGTAACTGTAAATTCGTATCGTTTGATGTCAAAAACCAATTTCCTAGCATTCCAACAACATCAACAATGGAGGTACTTGAAGGCCTACTAGAACGACAAAACAATCTCCCAATAATTACAGAGGAAATTTTAGGTTCAACAAAATTATGCATAGACCAAAGCTACCTGGAATTCGGTAATAAATTTTATCAACAAAATACTGGCCTTCCCATGGGTTCACCTTTATCTCCTTTGCTTGCCAAAATCTTTATGAACCACTTAGAAAACCAAATTCACAAATCTAAACATAAATCCTTGTTCAAATATTGGTATCGATATGTTGATGATATTTTCGTTTGCTGGATTGGAACGGTACGTCAATTGAACAATTTTCTAAATTATTTGAACGGCCTTAATTCTAACATAGAATTCACATCAGAAATAGAAAATGATAGCAATTCGATTAACTTTCTAGATTTAACTATCTCTCGCAAAAATAACATATGCAACTTCTCTATATGCCACAAACCCACTCATACAGACACTAGAATACACAAACACTCTATACACCCACAATCACACAAACTTGCAGCATATCATTCTATGGTTCACAGACTGGTGAATATACCACAAAGCGATTCTGATTTCAGGTGTGAATTGAATAGAATTAAACAGATCGCCGTGAATAATGGGTATAAAACATCGATCATAGATAGAATGGTCAAACAAAAACAAAATAGGAAAACGTTAAATTTAATATACCCCCACATCAGAGAAAAATCCGATCAACGTTTTGCATGTCTAACATATCTCGGTCACCATACGAATAAGATTTCTCGTTTCCTTCAGAAACGTAATATAAATGTTGTATTCAGAACTAACAACAATCTATATTCATTCATAAATAACGCAAAATCTGTACGGGATAAATTCAAGAAATCAGGAGTTTACAAACTTGAGTGTGAGGACTGTAATGCAATATACATAGGCCAGACTGGCCGTAGTTTTGATCAAAGGCTCGGTAAACATTGGAGGAGCTACAGATTGAATAAGCAGGATTCAAACTACGCCAAACATCTCATTGAAAGTAAACATAACTTCACACAGAATCCTGAAATTTTGCATATTCAACCTAAAGGTCTGAAATTAAACATATTGGAATCCTTAGAAATTAAGAAGCACCTGCATAACAATAATAATTTAGTACTTAACGACCAGGTAAATCTGTACAGCTCCCCAATAATCAACTACCTTATTTCTAACAACCATATTGTTCCCTGATTTCAATTATTCGACATCAACAATATTTGTACCTGAATTTATATTTAAGAAGAGGAAGTGTGGAAGAATAGCAGTTTATAACTCGCTCAGAAGATGACACTGTGTGTCGAAACAATATTGTCAGCATATATATTTACATATATTTTTTCAAGTTTCAAATTTATTGGAAGTATTTATTTCCTCCCTATTTATCAGTTATTTTATATATTTACAAACATATGCAAAGAAGGGTGCTTTGCCTGCTACTAATCCGACCCTCTATTTATAATCCCTTCGGTGGTCCGCAATTCGGAGCTGGTTTTAAGGTCCTCAATTCGAGTAAACTAGTGTGATTCTAATTTACTTTCACTGAATACTAAAAATGCAAGTGCTACTTCTTCTAAACTGTGATACCGGATGTGAATATAGGTAGCCATTTCTTTCAAAACTGTAATACCAGATGTGAATGTAGGTAGAGAAATATTAGTTAATAAGGACACAGCAAAAATTTTGGGAATTTACTCGAACAAAAATCTGAAATTTGAGCACATAAGAAACATAAATAATTGACATCTTCTTGTGATGTTTTGTGGGTGGTTTCTAATGAGTTGGGATTTTCTGCTGCAAAATCAGTTTATGGAGTTCCATTTTTTTAGTCAGTGTTTATACGACAAAAGCGAACAATTAGATACCTAATGTGTAAAATAAAATTTAGGACTCATATAAACCACTCTTTATTGAACATGGTGTCCTGACCATTGTTTTAATTTTTATATTAGAAACGGTTTCATTAATTCACAAAAATAGATTCAAATAAGGAATAGATGATGTCCCCTATTGTACTTGTCAAAACGAAAATGGTTTAAAGCTCTCCATTTCCTTGAAATATCTAATAAAAGACTCTCTGATCTATAATAGGGTGAAAATGTAAAATGAATTACCTCGTAAAATTAAGAAAAAGAGGTACTTCATTTTTAGAAATATGACGAATACACTACTGATAAGGCATATTATAGTTCAGCGGAGTTTTGTGACGATTCATTTCAATGTTTACTTTTATAATTTTGAAATAACGAACTTTATATTCAACATATTTCTTTTTTTAACCTTAACATATCTTTATCATGTATATACCCATATGCCTGCATTGTTATTATTAGACTATATTTAAAATTCTAAGAGTTTGTATATAACATATTATCCATGATTTTACGTGTGTTTGTCAAAAAGAATTCTTATGTACAATAAACATATACATCATTTCATATATACGATAGAAAAATGATAAGTTAGGTGCTTTTTGAAGGAACTACTCTTTCATTTAATTTCGATGACAGCACTATATTCTGGCACCATAGGATCAAAAATGATCTTGATGAAATTAAACGATTTGATCTGAAAACATTAAGAGATTGATGTGGTTCAGATTTAAGGTGCATTTAGTCAACATCATTTTAAAATTGAGCTTAAATATATGTTAAAAGCGAAAGTTGAATCTGTTTTATCAAATGGCACCATTTATACAACAATGTTAAGTTTATGCTAAAAACCTTTGATGTTGCCGCTATGTTTTTGATAATGCTTGTGCTACAGTTGACTAAATCCACCCTTAGTTAACATCATTTTAAAATTGTGCTTAAATATATGTCAAATGCGAAAGTAGAATCTGTTATATCAAATGGCGCCATTTATACAACAATGTGAAGTTTATGCTAAAAACCTTTGTTGTTGCCGTTATGTTTATGATAATGCTTGTGCTAAAGTTGACTAAATCCACCTTTCCTGTCATTAAACATAAAGAAAACTAACTTAGTTTCCTTCAAATGTCATCTTGAAGATGTACCTTTGGACAATAACTTTGTTGAAGATGAATTAAAATTTGAACAGTACACTGAAATTGTATTTAAATAACTCTCTTATGGTTGTTAGGCATTGAGAGTTTGTATCGAATGAATTAGGATTTTCAGCTCCCATACCTGCGTATCATTCTCTCATTGAATCACATCTACGCTATGGAATAGCATTTGGGGGAGTTTGTTGTGGTTATTGATTTCGGAATGTTCTAATTTTACAGAAGCGTGCTTTGCAATATTTATGCAAAGCAAAGTATCGGGATTCATGTCGACCTCTATTTTCAAAATAATAAATTTCAGCAGTTGTTTAAATTTTCATTTTTGAAACTGTGTGCATAAGCATAAAACAGAATTCACTATTGGTTATTTTTTTGATCGTATTACAAGACAAAATATTGAATTGAAATTGCCAATCCCTAAAAGTACTCTGATCAAAAATTCAATATTTATAATGCATGTAAAATGTTTAATCACCTTCCATCAAACATTAGATGTATCAAATGACTATTTCGGTTCAGAAATAATGTAAAGTGTTTTGAAACTCACAATTCAAGCATGAAACGAATAAAGTTGAAATTAAATATCATTTATTGTTTCCAACTAGATCACTTTTTGAGTTAAATTTTTTTGGTATGATTTCATGAGCATTCTTATCATTGATGGACTGGAACGTTTTCACAAAGTGCTGCATGTGAATTGGCAAAAAATTACAGGAATGAAGCTATTATTGGTGTGATGATGAGCATTAATGACCCTCTGGTGGTATTGTGAAGTTTACCGGGTGTTCATGCAGTTGGGATAGAGAATGCCCCACCTTTTTTATTAAGTTGCCCCGGTGCATATGTTGGTGGTACTTTCTTTTATCTGGACTTATGTTCAGATGGAAGAGACTTTCACTATTATAGTTCACATTGAATAATAATTTCAATTTACTCATAGTTGAAAAGATATTTTTCGTGCAATCGCACGCGAAGTCAGTATTTCGCGTTCTCAGCACAGTCCGCGAAATTTAATTTCGCGGCCGTTACCCATAGCAACGGCCGCGAAACCAAACGTCACTTTCAAAAATGTTTTCAGACATCGTCTTAACATTCTGTTTGTCACACCAATCTTTAAACTCTCGCCGTAACATTTTTCGTACTCCCGTTTAGATATGTCGGGTATTAAAACGGAAAGCGCCGAATTTACAACGCTATTGAGTTCAGGAGGAGTGGAAGGTACTGAAATATCGTTATCAGTATCAGACATTTTGCGTTTTGACAAGAACGGTCAAAATATTTTGTATATATTGAAACATATCATTTCCATAGCAGACGGTGATATTGTTAAATAAATTGAACTGCTGTTGATATTAGAGCAATAATACATTTATTTACAACTATCTATTTTAATAATTTTAACGATTGCACGAAAAATAGTGTGTATGCCATGGCCGCGAAACTTTTTAACGACCTCAAGATTATCTTGCCTCGGCCGCAAGCGGCCGAGGCGATAATTGTTCTTTCGGTACGTTAAAAAGGTATTTCGCGGCCTTAGCATACAACTAACTATTCTCATAGTTGAAAAACTTCTAACATTACCGTATATTCTGACTTTGACTTTGACAACTCGATACATCTTGCCCAAATGACATTCCAACTTTTCAAAACATCGAACATGTAAAATTTTTACATTTCTGCAAAATAGTTCCTCGTTGGTCATAATTTGTTCCTATAGTCATTATTCACTATTGAAGTAACTGACGAATTGGCATAAAATCAATGAACTAACCGATTGATTCACAACGCTAGCTGTTGAAAAATATTTGACTAAACACTTTAGAACAGCAATTATTTTTGTAAAAAAACTCAATGATTTTTGATACTTTTACTTACTTGCTGAATAATCGTAGAACAACGCAGATGGTGATGAACATCAGGAACATTGCCACTAGAATTCCAATCATTGCCGGGTCGATGTATTTTTCTGGGTAATATTTTCTTTGAACAACTGAAAATAAGCAAGAGGTCATGAACATTAAACAACGGAAATAAACGGAAACTAGCTTTGAAATTAATGTCTAGTATGAAGAACCTCGTCGAAGCCATCCTTGTCAAAATTAACAATAATGGAAAAGTAAACACAAATTTCGGAAGTATTTAACAAAATTCAATGACGAAAGAAATGAGAGTTAAATAAAATGCATGGATGACATGAACCATTTATGACACTTTCTACTATATTTTCTGCAATTTCGAATATCCTTCTGTTGCAAATACGAAAGCAACTTTTTTCTTTATCTATCTTTATATTTCTACCTATTTCAAGTCTTTTTTCTTATCAACTATCAATGAAGCTCGTTGATATCCTGATAGCAGTCTGCATGTTATTTTTTTCACATGAATAAATAAAATACAAATAATCAATAGAAAATAAAATGCACGTCTTATCTCTCAAGTTTTTTATAGGACACTATGAGACCCATCAAGTAAGGAAGGATAAATGTGACTGATTGTGATGTGACATGTTTAGATGCCAATCCTGATGTCTAATACTGACCATCCGAGGTGGAGCAGTAGTTTCTTGGGGTTTCCTAGAGCTGAAAAGTGAACACAAGAAAATTGCTCTGGACCGCTGCAGCAAATAATAATATTTGCCATCCTCTACCAGCGCATTCCATAACTTTGGGTTCTCCAAGAGTGTTCATGAAAGAGAATCACTATCATTATGTGAGCAAGTCACGTACAGGTAGCCTAAATTCTGGATTTTTTTAATAGATAAGTGTTTTTTTTACCATTTGTCTAAATATTTTGATTGATCTGTTTGTCGGTTTTCCACATTACCTAGTGTCTACTTATTATTACTCTTTTTATGAGTGGTTTTAATCGATATATGATTTTATGTATAATATATATATATATATATATATATATATATATATATATATATATATAAATATATATATATATATATAGAGTAAAACTGTTTGTAGGGCCTGCAGCGATGTAAAAGGAAACTCTTTTAAGTTTTTTCCAAGCTTTCGGAATCTTTTATTCCATCATCAGGGAGACTACAATTGGAAATGTCATATAAGATTGTAAATTCAAAATTATAAGTACTCACATCTTATTTGAGGATGCTTACATATATGTTCATAAAAGTTATTTATAAGAACCATTTATGTTTACAAGATTAAGTTTCTGCTAAATAAACATATCAGTAATGCAGTATTTTCAGTTCTTTTTAAAAAAATACAAAACTGATAAATTGAACGAAATGACAAATTAGTTGTACATAGAAACCTACTTCATTTGTTTATTTTCAAATGTGACAGTTATTAATTTGACAAGTGACATTATTTTGTTCTGACAAATAAACTTTAGTGTAGGTTAGAATTTCTGCGTTCGGTTACTCTGATTTCATGGTGTTTTATGTCAAGAGAAAGTAAAAAAGAATAAATTTCACTCAAATGGCTTATATCTGTTCGTTTATTGATGGAGTTATTCTCTTGAGAGATAAAGGCCATTTCTAAGAAAGATCTTTTTGAAAGATGTGATTCTCTTGCAAGAACTTTTGTTGAAGAGTAGTTCATTCGGTGGTCAAGGTCATTGACATGTTTTGCTAAAGCACATCTTTCAGGATGTAGTCTACTATCACTTTTATGAGAAGTGATTCTATAATTTAGTAATCTTTTAGTTTGGCCAATGTAATTTTTTTCACAATCAAGACAAGGGATACTATAAAAATGAGCTAAACAAGATGTTATTAACAGAGGTTGACAATAGTGTAAGACAAAATATGAATTCTCATAATGAACAACCAGTTGCAGATTCGAATCAAAATTCAATTTTCTATGCTTCATTACCTTACATCAAGGAAATAACACCCAAACTAACCAGAATTTTACAACCATTTGATAATATCAAAATTGCAAATAGAACAGTTACTTCAATAAGACAAATATATTCAAAAGTAAAGGACAAAAATGATATTTTCTCACTTTCAAATGTTGTTTATAGTATCCCTTGTCTTGATTGTGAAAAAAATTACATTGGCCAAACTACATTCTGAAAGATGTGCTTTAGCAAACATGTCAATGACCTTGACCACCGAATGAACTACTCTTCAACAAAAGTTCTTGCAAGAGAATCACATCTTTCAAAAAGATCTTTCTTAGAAATGGCCTTTATCTCTCAAGAGAATAACTCCATCAATAAACGAACAGATATAAGCCATTTGAGTGAAATTTATTCTTTTTTACTTTCTCTTGACATAAAACACCATGAAATCAGAGTAACTGAACGCAAAAATTCTAACCTACACTAAAGTTTATTTGTCAGAACAAAATAATGTCACTTGTCAAATTAATAACTGTCACATTTGAAAATAAACAAATGAAGTAGGTCTCTATGTACAACTAATTTGTCATTTCGTTCAGTTTATCAGTTTTGTATTTTATAAAAAAGAACTGAAAATACTGCATTACTGATATGTTTATTTAGCAGAAACTTAATCTTGTAAACATAAATGGTTCTTATAAATAACTTTCATGAACATATATGTAAGCATCCTCAAATAAGATGTGAGTACTTATAATTTTGAATTTACAATCTTATATGACATTTCCAATTGTAGTCTCCCTGATGATGGAATAAAAGATTCCGAAAGCTTGGAAAAAACTTAAAAGAGTTTCCTTTTACATCGCTGCAGGCCCTACAAACAGTTTTACTCTTTCCTTTTTTCAATTCTTTCTATATATATATATATATATATATATATATATATATATATATATATATATATATATATATATATGTGTTCGGATAGGTTTCCGCGGTCAGATATTTGAAAACTAGAAGTTCGGGTTGAAATACATAAGCCTGACGTTCCACTCCGACCCATCGTCAGTGCCTTTGGATCACCAACCCAGAACCTTGCCAAACACCTAGCGAGTACTCTTCAACCACTAGCAGAAGAAGCTTCATCCTATGTGAAAAATTCATTTCACTTCATAGACCTTCTCAAATCCTATAGAATCCAAAGCACCGACATTCTGGTGAGCTTCGATGTTGTCTCCCTCTTCACAAATATTCCCCTAACGGACACGCTGGAAATCCTCAAAACCAAACACAGAATACCTAAGGACACCCTGGATCTCATTACTCATTGTATGAACAACACTTACTTCCTCTTCCAAGGAACCTATTGCAAACAAGTGAAAGGTGCTCCTATGGGCTCCCCACTTTCTCCAGTCCTTGCCAACCTCTTCATGGAAGACTTCGAAACCAAGGCCATAGAAGCATTTGACCACAAGCCTACTTGCTGGTTCAGATACGTGGACGACATTTTTGTCATATGGCCCCATGGCTACGAAATCTTGAACACCTTCTTACATCACCTGAACGATTCCCATCCTAACATGAAGTTCACAATGGAGGCCGAAGTGGACAACTCTCTAGCTTTCTTGGACGTTCTCATCACAAAGTCCAATAACTCTTTCACCCACACAGTATACAGGAAACAGACCCACACCAACAGATATCTACACGCTAACTCCCATCATCATCCTGCACAAACAAACTCTGTATTGAACTCCCTAATATACAGATCAATTCAGCTTACCGACAACCAGAACAGACAACAAGAATTAGACAAACTGAAATCCGCGCTACTCCAAAATGGTTACAACAATTCCCAAATCGACAAGTCCATCCGCAATCAACTGACCCGCTCTCCCAAAACGGATGATCAAGTAGACAATATTCAGCCTCACAAAGCTTTCCTACCCTACATCAAAGGTGTTACAGACAAAATCAGCTATATCTTGAGAAAACACGAGATAAAAACAATTTTCACAGCCAACAACCAAATATCCAAATTCCTGAGAACTCCAAAGGACACAATACCAAATGAATCCCAAGGCATATATGAAATACCATGTTCAGAGTGTCCCAGAACTTACATTGGCCAAACTAACAGACGAATAACATCTAGAATCTATGAACATGAACTCGCAGTCCGACAAGCATCATCCACATCCGCACTTTATAAACATCGTGAAGACACAGGCCACAAAATAGACTTTTAAAAACACCAAAACAATTGCCACCGAGAAAACTCTGCAAACCAGGATCATACGCGAAGCCCTTGAGATAGAGAAGCGCCCTAATTGCCTCAATACCCGCGACGATGGACGTAGACTTCCCAATACCTGGAAGCCTCTCATTGCTCACATCCCCTCACTCCGCGCCAACCCAGTTCCCGCACACAGCTCTAGCGCCAACCCAGTTCCCGCACAAAGCTCATCACGCGCCAGCCCCGCCCACACGGTCATTAAACCTAGTATAAATATAGGTCCACAACCCGCAAATCCTCAGTTCTCTCGAAGGAGTAGGCGGATTGAGACCTTAGAGAGAGCCAGTGACGAGAATTGGGGAGTAGGCAGATTGAGACCCCGACGTCAAGTCACAAAATCCTAACGCGATAATACCTGAGGAGTAGGCAGACTGAGACCTCAGTGTAGAATCACGTTTCCTCACTATACCTATCCTTCTTATTCTTGAAAATGGCTCCAAAATCGGAGCCGAAACGTCGAATTTCAACAAATTCCAGACGCGGTTCAACCCGAACTTCTAGTTTTCATATATATATATATACGCTTATTTATTTTTATACCTGACTATTTTTATATTATAACAATGTAATCTGTGGCAAAATAAATTCTATCTATCCATCTTATAGGAACTCACTTTCACAATCCACTCGTCCATCGGGTCTGACTACTGGCTGTTTGTCGAAGCGGCAAATACAGATTCCTTCTTTACATTCGGTTTGGTAGTTCACTGCTTCACATTGAGCACTGAACGTACAGGATTCATTCACTCGAACAGCTGAAAATAAATAGAAAATATTGATGATGATTATCCAAAAACTGAATAATTTCAACAAAGATCAAAATACCCGCCCCTTCATCAGAAATAATGTGGGACAAATAACATAAAAAAATTACTACTAAACGGGTAGACACTTCGACGGACATTTGAACACGTCTGACAGATACTTGTGCTATGTTCTTCAAGGAGGACACTGATACAAGTGATTCCTACAGCTGAACAACAGAATCATCTCGAAGTTTTTGTCCTACACCAATTATAATGCATAAAATCAGTGATTTTTTAACAGAAACACTAGTAGAAATCTGACTGTCATGACATGGTTGACAGTCCGTAGTAATATTCTGTTATGTTTTGATAATATGAATTGAAGAACAATCATGATTCCTTTTATTAAAAATCATACAGATGTAATCCATTGGTCGTATGGGACAGTAGTTATTTTTTGTTGGATGCTCGTCGATGAAATTTCGATAGTATATAATTTGTCGTACATGGTTGGATAAATGAATCGATTCAAGTAATTACGATCTAATTTGATGTTCTCGTTTAGAATAGGAGACTTTTATCGATCATTTAATTCCTTTATAACCCATTGGGAATTTTATAAACGCGATGTGATTCCCGCAACGGAGTTATTAGTGCAGCATTCATTTATTGACAATTCTCGTGTAGGGATTATTTCCCGACATATTGCAGTGGCGTGCATATACCATAGGCATATAATAATGATAAAATTTATTTCAGAAAACATTGTATAAAATTGTATAAAGATAATAATAACGTTCAAGCAATTTCGTCGTAAAAAAAGATTTCATATATATATATATATATATATATATATATATATATATACAGGGTGAGTCAGAATAAGACCGACAAACTCCGACTACAGATTCCTTCCCTCATTTTGAGATGAAAAGTTTTCATCAAGGTATGTCGTAAAATGCATCCTGTCTGAGATACAGGGTGTCAAAAGTGCGAAAAAAATTTAGATTTTTTTTTTCTCTAAAACTCCTGGAGAAAAAAATGTCAAGCTTGGTGCATTAATCAAGGTTTATCAACGTGATAATTTGAAGTTTTAATTTTCAATTTTCGTAAACCAGTGGCGTAGTTACGATGGTATGTGGTCATATTTTCCTTCATATTTTCTTTGGACAACTGAATTGAGAAATGAGCGTTTGACATCAGTTAGGCTCATCCGTACTCAACCTAAAAGTCAAAACATTCCATTTGCCTAAAAGTGAAGATTTCTGAGATATTTGCAAAAAATTGAAGATATGTCCTGAGAAAAGCCATAACATCCTGTGTGCTATAATCGCATGATGCAACTTTATTATAACTTATAGGAATAATTGTCAACCTCTTGAACGTTTTTTAATGTTGGGAGTATTCATAACATAGTACAGGTAAGTCAGAATGAGACAGACAAACTCCGTTTTTTATTCGTCATATTATTTGAACGAATCGATTTAGTACATTCACCGATATGTGACCATACATTGTTGCATAATGATTATTCTGAAAGATCCACTGACAAACCCAGCCTCAAAATATAATACTCATGTTAAAGGAGAGTTAAAGCCTAAAATAATATTTGCGAAAAACTGTAAATAAGTACCTACTTTTAATTTGTTAAATTTTATGTTGGAGTATCATTATCAAAGTCATTTCATACTGAATTATCTAGGAAAATATTTTCCAATCATCATGTTTTTGGTGAAGAAAAACAACAAATCAAGAGTGCTTATCTTCGGGTTTTCGCAAAAATTGGTTCAGATCTAAACTCTTATTTGAGTGGAGTATTATTAATTTGAAGTTGGGTTTGTTTCTTTTTTTGATTATTGCATATAGGAAATTACGTTGATACTCAGGACATATCTTCAGTTTTTCTCAATTATCTCAGAAACCTTCACTTTTAGACACATAGAATGTTATGACTTTTAGGTTGAGTATCGATGAGCCTAACTAATGACAAACGCTCATTTATCAATTCAGTTGTCCAAAGAAAATTCGTTCAAATAATATGACGAATAGAAAAACGGAGTTTGTCGGTCTCATTCTGACTTACCTGTACTATGTTATGAATACTCCCAACATTGAGAAATGTTCAGGAGGTTGACAATTATTCCTATAAGTTATAATAAAGTTGCATCATGCGATTATAGCACACAGGATGTTATGTCTCTTCTCAGGACATATCTTCAGTTTATCTCAGAAACCTTCACTTTTAGGCAAATGGAATGTTATGACTTTTAGGTTGAGTATGGATGAGCCTATCTGATATCAAACGTTCATTTGTCAATTCAGTTATCCAAAGAAAATATGAAGGAAAATATGACCACATACCATCGTAACTACGCCACTGGTTTACGAAAATTGAAAATTATAACTTCAAATTATCACGTTGATAAACCTTGATTAATGCACCAAGTTTGAAATTTTCTGTTTCAGGAGTTTTAGAGAAAAAAAAATCAAACTTTTTTCGCACCTTTGACACCCTGTATCTCAGAGGGGATGCATTTTAGGACATACCTTGATAGAAACTTTTCATCTCAAAATAAGGCAAGGAATCTGTAGTCGGAGTTTGTCGGTCTTATTCTGACTCACCCTGTATATATATATATATATATATATATATATATATATATATATATATATATATATATATATATATAAACCAGCTAATATTGGGGATTGCAGCAAAGTTAAAAGTGTACTCTTTTATAGAGGTAATTCCCAGCTTTCGTAAATTTCAATTTTCAACAGTTGGTACAAGATTACAGTTGGTAACACTGACTTGAAAATTACAGATTTCTCTTTTCTATTGACAGTTGACACTTGATGTATATCGCTTAGATACAATCAACAAGTCTTTTGTTTTTCGACTGAAATTTCAAAATTTTCTGTTTATTTATATTCGTAAAGTCTCTTTTTTCATTATTTACAATTTTAAACTGTAATGTCACTATAAAAAGCATTAGGAACATGTCAAACAACCTCACTTTAGTTGTAAGTACAATTTAATAACATCAACATGTAAAATTGACATAATAATTCTTTGTAGTTCCCTGAAGATGTAAATAAAATTTACGAAAGCTTGGAATTAACTCTATAAAAGAGTACACTTTTGACTTTGCTGCAATCCCCAATATTAACTGGTTTCATTCTTAACTATTCAGCAACGACTACCCTTTCTATATATATATATATATATATATATATATATATATATATATATATAGAAGAAAATTACTTATGACATCTACAGTCACTAGTTGAAACTTAATTTGACACGAACCAAGGAATCCAAAGTTAGATGTTTATCTACTCATTGACAGGCAGCCAACAATTTGTTGTTCTGACCAACCCAAGGTTCAATCAAGTTTCTCGTACGTTAAGAGGAACGCAAGCAGAATCTAAGTGAAAATAGAGTATTTTTCGTTTTAATTCCGAGAGTTCTAACCTTTGACAGCTGTTTCGTGCTAACGCACTCATCAGAAAGGATTTATGGAGCTCTCGAAATCAAAACGAATCCACTCAAGAATTAATACCGTGAAGGCAAGACAGATATAACAGAAAATTACTTATGACATCTACAGTCACTAGTTGAAACTTAATTTGACACGAACCAAGGAATCCAAAGTTAGATGTTTATCTACTCATTGACAGGCAGCCAACAATTTGTTGTTCTGACGGACAACACTCTTGATACAATATTAAAATGACAAAACTTTTTTAAAATATGATTAAAAATGATCATGGTAGATTAAAATAATTGCGAAACAACATTTAAAATTACACAAGGGCTCTTATGGAGGCCATAATGAATTAAAGAGGAAATGATGTATATGAATGACAATGACAAATGAATAATGAAGTGTCAACTTCAAGTTCAATACTATTTTTCATAGTTATCACTTATTTTAGAACAATATTTTTGACGTTTGTAGAAAAAATTTTGTTTGCATCTCATGCGCGAAATACTTTGGTAATCTCGACTATTTTTTTTAACTCGGCTGCGCCTCGTTAAAAAAAATCAGTTCTCGATCACCAAAGTAGCATTTCGCGCACTAGATACAAAAATAACTATTGTTAACAAGTACGTCTTTGACGTGTTTCTTGAGGAAGTGTGTTTCGTGATAGGGTCTTCATCTGGTACATGATTGAAATATCTGCAGGCTTTGAAATATGGAGTATTTTAAAAATTTCTTTTATAGACAGTATTTTGGTTTATAAATTATACAAAAAGCGATTTTGGTGAGCGTGTCAAGAACAATACTTATAATAAAGTTGACAAACTAGAGAAGGGTTGAAACGAAACATTTTCCGTTTCTTTGAAACGTTCTTGTAGATTTGCTTGTTTGAGAAATTTCCACTATTCAATCATAAATATGGCACCCATTGTATAACGCGTCCCACCTGGTGGCTAATAGCACAAATTTACTGGACTTCATTTCCATGACCGTTATGGGGTTGGCTCCTGTCCGATAGAGGGCGCAGGGATGTCCATTTCTAGGGTTTCGTATCCAAATTTAAACTGGGTTTTTTGTGTTTGTAAAGTTAAAAGATAAGGAAATAAAATGCTGGCAAAAAATCATCATTTATTAAAAATGCACAACTAGATTATTTTCGTGCAAGTAGTCATTTGGGAATGAGAAATACTCTACGGCCTCGCTGATTTGTGGAAGCTATTTCTAAGAGCCCAAACGGCCCTTATGCTCGTCTCATTAATTTGATCGCGCAGCCTGGTTTTAGGTAAGCCCTTTGAACCTAAAATATTACTTTGTGAAATTTACATAGTTGGTTTTAGAATACTTACACAGATCCAACCATCCAACAACTGTTTTTCTTATTTGGTCAGACCCCACCTTTTCGTAATTGTTTCAGGGTGAGACTTGCCCTAATCGTCCTCCGTCTTATATCGGACAAACTGGTAGAAATTTCAAAAATCGCATAACAAAATATTGGAATTGTTATGTGGGTGTCAAAACGAATTGAAATTTTGCTACCCACCTGGTCACACCAAATCATACATTTGAATATGATTTCGAAATACTTCATGTAGAAAATAAAGGGAAGAGATCAAATCTTGGAAAGTATTCTCATAACTTAATTAATTACCAAATAGTACTTAATAACTTCATTTCTGGTTTCTGCAATAGATGATTCAAAATCCATTTTTACGGTAACCTAGATATAAAGATATCTTTACTGAATTTAATATTGAGACAGTCATTGGAAAATTAGAAACAAATTATCTGAAGAAGCACTCAAACTGTTTTCAACTTTTTTCAAGAGTCTCTCTCAGAACTTCATTCTTTCTCCTAAGCGGGTATTGCTCAAATATCTTCCCATCTCTTTTCCTGCTCGTTCACGTCTCGACCTCGTCTACGATGGTATCGTAAGGTGTTGTTCTGTGTATTCGTGAATTTTACATGAAAATTGGCCTGAGTGACAAAAAAGGTCCCAGCACCCCGAGCTTTGGGAATTGATTCACATTAAAACGCCACTGTCACGAAACAGTTGGCATTCAATTTCGTATATTGATTCAGTGTAGGGCTGTAGTTTGTAATGAATTTATGTATGGCAGGAAATTAAATCTCCAGATTCGGAGAACTTGATATCATTTGGATCTTCGTGCTGGAAATTTGAAGGAAAGAAACTTGAGCGAGATTTTTTTTGGTACTTGTGTTATCATCGAAAGTTTTGGGTATTGAGGTTGAAACTGCAAGATTTTCGATAAATCAACTCCTTTAGGAATAAAACCATTTAACTATGACGTCTGAGTTTATATGGCAGCGATAAAAAGTTGCATTATTTAGTATCGCGATGTAACTCTTATATTAATTGTGTTATTTATTGATGAGAGTTTTGTGATTTTGACAGCGATGAAAAAGGTGAATCCAGTTTTATCACCAATGGAAACACCTGTCCCTCATAACCAGACCACATCTAGTACGCTTACGTCACTTCAATGCCTGCTCTATTAGTTATTATAATCAACGATAACAAAAAAATTGGATAAATGGATTCCACAAATCACAAAAAAAACTAACGTGTCAATATGGAGACAATTCATGGAGTTTTGTCAACTCCAAAATTACGAACTGTCAGAAATAAATTTGTTACACACAGCGAAGTGGTCGAGGGTTTGGCTTCCATCCAGACGGTCCGGGTTCGATCCCCGGTCGTGTATCACTGAGCTGAAGTGGTTCGGATTCCACTTTTATTTAAACTGTAGGTCCCGGATCTCCCTTGCTCACACAAGCTCTGCTTTTTAGGGTTTTTCTCCAAAAACCTGGGAGTTTCGTAAAAACAAATTTTACAAAACAAAAATTTACAAGAAGTAGCAGATATAAATATTAAAGTATTGCGCGTATAATACGAAAAAGGGGAATGGAGAAGATTATAAAGAAAATGCAGTTTGAATTCAACTGGGAAAAACCAAAGTTGCTTTTCCGGTATTTTAAAACATGTATAATGAAGTGAAGAACTATATACATGAATATTACATCACAGGGTTGTTACAGAAAGTCGTAGAATGATCACATTAAACAAAGAATAACAACTAGGAATACGCGAAAAGAAATATTTACCGCATTAAACACACATTTTTATAAGCATATATTTCAGATTTACATAAATCTACATTTGAAACATCAATGAAATAAAATCTCTGCATTGATTATTTTTTGATGATGTGTTGAATATTTACTAGGTTTGAAATATATTATTACGTAGCTTCATTTATTTTGAGCTTCAGAGTTAACAATGAACAATTTTTATGTCTGTTTAAATCGTGGTGGAAGCCAATGAAATGTTCTACCATTTCTCGAATCGTTCGAGACGTTTATTTCCAAATCTTTCTCGGCACAGCCTTTTATTGTTGTTACGTGACCGAGCCAAGGCCGTTGAAAGCACTGATGGATGTTTTCGAAACGTTGTCCCCTTCCAATTTTCACCGACCTCATCAAAAGTTTCCGTATCGCAAAAATACCAGTGGAGCTACGTCCATTCAAGCCCTAAGCAAGTACACGAAACACAACAATCAAGGTTGCAACCATTTCTTCACTATACAATATTCTTTAAAATAGAAGACAATGTGTTTCTTTGGAAATTGACCATAATAATACAGGAGGCATAAGATGTCCGGGGGACTGCTCACTGCTAATATCCTATACAATAGGAAAGTTGGGTCGAAAATCCATCAGAAAACAACTACTTTCCTGGCTAATGCCACGACGAACATTGAATTACATCTGATGAAATTTCCGTGCAGAGTTCCTACAAGGTTCTCTCTGCAATTGCTTGGTTGCATGGGAATGTTCATCGAAACATTCGGACCACCTATATATCGATTTCGGAGTGTTGCTCCTCATCAGTATAGGGTAGGTCTAGCAGTCAATAACTAATGACTGCAACGACTGAATCGACGACCAAACCCATTTAAAGACCGAAACTGAGATCGCGCCCGCACAGTGGATTAATTCCAAACTGCGAGCGCCATCTCAGTGCCGGAAGCCCAACCAAAGCAATACCCATGACCACGATCGTCAAGACCGTATATAAACAGAAAAGAACACTGTAGGTCACAATGAGCTTATGACAAGAGGCATAAGATGTCCGGAGGACTGCTCACTGCTAATATCCTATACAATAGGAAAGTTGGGTCGAAAATCCATCAGAAAACAACTACTTTCCTGGCTAATGCCACGACGAACATTGAATTACATCTGATGAAATTTCCGTGCAGAGTTCCTACAAGGTTCTCTCTGCAATTGCTTGGTTGCATGGGAATGTTCATCGAAACATTCGGACCACCTATATATCGATTTCGGAGTGTTGCTCCTCATCAGTATAGGGTAGGTCTAGCAGTCAATGACTAATGACTGCAACGAATGAATCGACGACCAAACCCATTTAATAATACAGTAATAATACAGTATCACATGTGAGATCAAAAATAGGTTCGATGTTTGGTGTCCCGCAGAGATCCATACTGGGACCGATTCAATTTCTATTGTACGTCAACAGATTTGAAGATAATATAGTCCACGCTGATTTCGTTGCGTATATTGACTATATGTCTACCTTAAAGTAGTTGACAGATACATTGTTATTGAAACAAGAAACCGAAGTATTACTAGACGCCGCTTGCATATTTTTTAATAATCATGATCTATATTTTGATGCTAAGAAAAATTAGGTAAATCATTTTTATAACTATAAACAGCCAACTGGATTTCGATAACTTAGTCTTGTCCTATGAAGAAAAAGTTGAATTTCTTGGAATTTACTGATAAACACATACACTGCGAGAGTATAATCTCAAAGTTGCACACCTCATATTATACTTATATTGCTAGATTTCTTCAATTGTCAGGTACTGTAAAAATATTTTTTTATTGTTTTCCGTTATACAGGGTGTTATTTAAGTACGTGGCCAAACTTAAAGGGGTGATTCTTTGAGTGATTCTAAGATGAAAAGTTCATATAAACATAGGTCCGGTAATGCTTCGTTTTCAACATTTTTAAAAGAAATCGTTTTTGTCGTAAATATCTTAATAACCCTTCAACCGATTTTATTGAAATTTGGCAGTGTTATTGGAGGTCGTAAAGGGCGAATTTAACCCTAACTATATCAAAATTATCATGTCCAGTGGCGTACCGGAAGGCACTGTAACCAATATTTTTGACAGAAGACATGTGCGCCACAGATTTTTTTGCAATTTTTGTATTTGTTTCACATTGAGCAACTGAAATTACAACTTTTTTATATCTAGAATTTTTTTCGTATCTTGCTTTGTTTTTGAGAAAAAACATAAAAATCACTTCATTGCACATCCCTGTGACAACACAATAAAACATTTCAACTACTAAACCATCAAAATCTGGGGTCTTACTAATATTTTTTCATATCAATACTCTATTCTAGTCTTAGAATTTTCTATCAAAATTAATGCAATGAAAAAAAAAATATGTATGTATGAATTGCAGCACTTGCCTTCGGCTCTTGGCTTCGGCTCGTGCTGCAAAATGGGCTCATTGTTGTCCATGGACATGCAATAAAGACATATTTATTTATGATTAAACAATTAATACCTATTACATGGAAGTCATCTTTTAATTTTTTTCGCTCATATTACCTGTTTTCGATGAAACAAATAATGTTGTTATGTATTACTGCAGTGTTTTGAAACTAAAGTAAGAGGGCCATGGAAGGAACAACAAATGTTCAAACAAATTTAACTTCATAACTGTCACAAATTGAAACGATACATACGTCATTATTTGATAGTAATTATTTGAGGTGTTTTCAAGAGTTTTGAGATAGAAAATTTGTTACTGATATCTGAAAATGGTTAGGTTAACAAACTCGGAAATGGCCGATATGCATTTTGTCCATGGAATGGCCCAAGGCAGCTCCAGAGCGGCTAGACGCATTTATCAAGAAAGATATCCTCCTATATATATATGTTAATGACATAGATAAGATCTCGGAAAAAGCTAATTTTGTTACATATGCTGACGATACGTCATTGTTGTTATCAAGTAAATGTGACAGTGTACTAAAAAATGAAGGTTATCTGGCCTTGAGTAATTTGTTTAGTTGGTTTAGTTCCATTTCATTATACTTCAATACTGACAAAACCCATATCATGAGGTTCAGAACCCAAAAGAGTAAGTGTGAAGATATCAATATTACTGTTAATAATGAATATGTGAATAATACAGAATCAGTAAAATTTCTAGGTATCATAGTAGACCAACACCTAACATGGAAGAAACATTGTGAATCCCTCGTGTCAAAGCTGTCTTCTTTAGCATATTTATTTTTCAATCTTAGATCTGTTTTAGATGTAAAACAAATAATGGCCCTATATAACTCACATGTTGATTGTCGCCTTCGTTATGGAGTTTGTTTCTGAGGAAGCTCCACAAACTCAAATGATGTGTTCCTTTCGCAAAAGCGTATAATCCGAAGAATTGCAGGTAAACCAAACTCTTATCCATGTAGAGATTTATTTTAAGAATTTTCTGTATTAACTTTACCTAGCCTCTATATACTAGAGATGGCTTTATATATTTATAAAAATAAAAATAAATTTCAAACCAACTTGAATTACCATGGAGTAACGACACGACAAAAGGATGATTTCCATGTTCCTTTTGCAAGGCTTAAATCTGTAATTGACTCACCTTATCATCTGGGTTTGAAAGTTTTTAATGCACTTCCCATCCCAATGAAGAATTGCGAAAACGAAAAATGTTTCAAAAAGGCTATCAAGAATTTTTTACTTGAAAATGCATTTTATTCTGCACTCGAGTTTTTTATCAAGGTGTCTTGACATTCCTTTCATGTGTAATGTAATGTGATGTACTGATTTTAGATGTAGTAGTAATAGTAGTTTAGGTTAAGTTTTAAATGTATGTTTACTGACTGTTCCTATACAGTTTTATATCTGTCAAGAAGGAAATAAATTATTATTTTCCAAATAGGCAAACATTTGTGAGAATACATGAAAGGCTGTGCGAATCACCTTTCGAAGGTCGGCTGCTCTTATTGGGAGACCTGCAACGGTAAGAACAGTGGCGCTGGAGGAAGAAGTTTTACATGAAGTTGAGCGTTGCCCCGGTACAAGCACACGCAAAATTGCACAACAATTAAACATTTCTCACTTTACTGTATGGAAGATTTTGAAAGAGTACCAACTGTATCCTTACCACATACAGCGTGTTCAAGCATTATTTCCTGCGGATTTTCCCAAGCGAGTTGTTTATACTACGTGGCTTTTGCAACAACAGGTTGCATCTCCGACATTTTTATCCAGTATATTATTTACCGATGAAGCGTGTTTTTCCCACAATTCAATTATGAACTTTCATAACAACCATAACTGGGCAGAAGAAAATCCCCATGCGGTTATAGAAAATAATTATCAACAGCAGTTTTTCGTGAATGTCTGGGTTGGTATTGTTGGCGATTATCTCATTGGACCTCATTTTTTACCCCCGAGATTAAATGGTCAAGAGTATAGTAATTTTTTGGAATTTGTATTACTTGTACTACTAGAAAATGTCCCGCTGGCAGTAAGAAGAGCAATGTGGTTCATGCACGATGGGGCTCCACCTCACTTCAGCATAGTAGCACGTCAATTTCTGAATGAAACTTATGGAGAAAACTGGATCGGTCGCGCAGGTCCACAGTCATGGCCGCCCAGGTCAACGGATTTAAATCCCTTGGATTTTTTCCTTTGGGGACATTTAAAGTCCCTCGTTTGTAAAACTCCAGTCAACACTGAAGAAGAATTAATCCAACGAATACGGGATTCATGTGATCAGATAAGAAATATTTCAACGTATTCGGGAATCGATGTTAAGACGAGTTAATGCTTGCATTGAAGTTGAAAGAGGACATTTTGAGCAACTATTGTAAGTTTTGTGTTAGTTATTATTGAATGTATTCTTACAGAAACAAATTGCCTAGGTACCATTTTTGTTTCAGTGTGGTTTTAATAAAGGGTGTTTCTTGTTTGATGTTGCTTTGGCATTTCCGGCGTTACCACTATGCACGCACTGGCCAAATGAAACAAACAATTTTTAAGCATAACAGATTCACCTGTAATCATTAAAAACCCTATAAAAACAATTTTTTATTGTGTTGTGCCAGGGACGTGCAATGAAGTGATTTTTGTTTTTTCTCAAAAACCAAACAAGATACGAAAAAAATTCCAGATATAAAAAAGTTGTAATTTCAGTTGCTCAATGTGAAACAAATACAAAAATTGCAAAAAAATCAGTGGCGCACATGTTTTCTGTCAAAAATATTGGTTACAGTTCCTTCCGGGACGCCACTGGACATGATAATTTTGATATAGTTAGGGTTAAATTCGCCCTTTACGACCTTCAATAACACTGCCAAATTGCAATAAAATCGGTTGAAGGGTTAATAAGATATTTACGACAAAGACGATTTATTTTAAAAATGTTGACACCCTGTATCTTGATAACGAAGCATTACCGGACCTATGTTTATATAAACTTTTTGTCTTAGAATTACTCAAAGAATCACCCCTTTAAGTTTGGCAACGTACTTAAATAACACCCTGTAGTTTAGTATGTAAAAAAATTCATGAGTACATTTCCATTTCCAGGGCCAACTAATGAGATTTTTCACGGTAAAAGGTTTTAGGAAAAATTCCAACTACGCCACTGTATTGGCCGACATTTCCAAATAGTTCACATGTAAATTACGTTGAAATGCGCCAGTCAATGAAAAAGTTATAAGGGAATGAAATTTGAAAAATATGCCGTTTATCAACCCACCAATTCAATTTCAAAACTTTTATCAGAACTTCGACTACACCACCGGATTCAGGGAGTCTCGAAATATCACTGGCTGTAATTTCATCAAAATCTGCTGATAAATAAAAAAATATGAGATACAATTGACATGTCAAAGTTCTGATAAAAGTTTTGTAATCGAATTGGTGGGTTGATTAAACGGCATATTTTTTAAATATGCTAGTTTTTATTGATTGACGCATCTCAACGTTATACACATAAGAACCATTCGAAAATGTCGCAAATCCAGTGGTGTAGTAAGAATTTTTGTAATTTTTTTAGATTTTTTACCTTGACAAAACAGATTAGTTGACCCTGGAAATGGATATTCGTGAAATTTGGTGTCCTTGTAGACTTCTAGAATGTCTACCTGATAGAAACATTCGAATCGGTTGCAAAATGTAGATTTTATAAAGGTCTCAAGTGGGTCACACTGTATTACTATGACAACCACAATACGCAACTCTGACAACTCCGAATATACAATACAAGTACTGAATATCATATACAGTGTGACACACTTAAGATGAAGACACCCCTGTATTTTAGTCATTTTTGAAAGCAGAGATTTGATTTTCGGTACAGACGTATACCTTCATGGGCCGCACTTTTCGCAATACCCAGCCCGAGTGACAGCCTTAAACCCAGCCTACTGCGATCCCGCGAAAAGGGCAAATTCTCGATATTTTGCGTCGCGTTGGAGATACCGAAAAATGTTATTCGAAAATGTTGCTTAGAAATCGATGTTGACCCTACATACCGAATTTCAACGCAAAATTCTAATTTTGAATTTTTTTGTAATTTTCATATTAAAGTCCGATTTTCAATTAATGATTCTGAATAAGAAGCTACAGAAATGATAAAATATTAGGTTTATCTTTCTTATTCCTACATTCTGACGAATTTATTGTTTTCGTAGCTTCTTATTCAGAACCATTAATTGTAAATCGGACTTTAATATGAAAATTACAAAAAATTCAAAATTCGAATTTTGCGTTGAAATTCGGTGCGTAAGGTCAAAATCGATTTCTAAGCAACTTTTTCGAATAACTTTTTTCGGTATCTCCAACGCGACGCAAAATATCGAGAATTTGCCCTTTTCGCGGGATCGCAGTTGGCTGGGTTTAAGGCTGTCTCTCGGGCTGAGTATTGCGAAAAATGCGGCCCATGAAGGTCTACGTCTGTACCGAAAATCAAATCTCTGCTTTCAAAAATGACTAAAATACAGAGGTGTCTTCATCTTAAGTGTGTCACACTGTATCATAAGATGAAAAAATGTCAAAGTGGCGCAGTCGGATTTGAAATGAAAATCTCCTATAGAAACGTATCTATTTTTGTACCAAAACAGTTGCTACCTGAACTACCCAGACAATTCCATCGATATCCATGGGAATAATAACTAAAATCGTCACAAGTAATAGTCCTGAAAGTCAGGAATAGATCCTTTCATCAAAACACACTTCTCTCTATCAACAATCGCTGGAATCAACTCCAAAAAAATAAAAGAGGGCCTAAACGAACCTTATGATGCTCATCAAATTGGGACCGACAGAAATCTTATAAGAAAGAAAGAAACTAGGTCACGATAATAAAGATCCTCTTTCCGGTGACTGCCTTACAAAGGACATCAAATAAATGAAGAGTCGAAATTGGAAGTGGACAGATAAAAAGTGCCTGAAAAGTATGCTGACACCTAACGAAAGTAATTAGGATAAGAGAACTTGGGGTCTGACTACATTCCAACCTTGTTAGAAGTGACTCATTAATTATGTGGCGGAGAGGGATATAGTTACACGTGCAAAACTGAACTCTGAACTGAACAGGGTGATGATTTGGAAACGTAGCTACGCTGCTTCTGAATATTTCCAACATAAAATACAGTGTGAGCGATTCGAAACCGCGACACCTTGTCATTTTGGAACCCATGGTCCAATTTTGAGAAATTGAAATTTCAAATTATAGTACTCGACGAGCTTCATTCAAAGATGTTGACGGATATGTTTTAATCTTATTTTCTAAGCTATGCTCTGCTAAATGGGTCGAAATTTCGAGAAGGACTATTAGGCATTTTTTTCTCGAAAAAGTGGCCAGCCCCTTGTGACCCCCTTTTGGGGTGGTCTGCTCCGGCAGCTCTTTAGGTATGGAGGCTATGGGGTGGAATTCTGATAGTTACTGAGTGTTTTTGTTTAATGGGCGCCATCCAGTTTTGCTAAGTTAAAATTTTTGATATAAAAAACACTTAATGAAATGAAGACAACTATAACAAGAAAAATTATATTCAAGAAATCAGGTGGGACACAGTATTGATCCTGTTAATTAAATATTACCAATAACCAATATTAGGGGTACCTCAAATAACGTTATTTTCGGCTCACACGTAAAATGTTTATGTTAAACTTATCATGAAGTTTACGATTATCTAAAGTGATCAATAGCATTAAATTTTTGAGACGAAATTTGAAATATTATTGAGAGTTTTTCAATTTTCTCGGAGAAAAGCACTGTCCGCAGGTATCAGCAGGATAGTCAAATAAATTGGAAAGTCCTGACCTTATTTTCTGTTCAGTCGATGGTGGGTGTTCTCCCTTTGAGGGTGAGAAATAACAAATTGCTCTCAGCTTTCCAAAATAACGTAATTCGTTCCTCATTCAAATTGGTAGTGTTGGTTGTTGTTATTTCTATGGATATCTCTCATAATAAATTATCATCAAACGATCCTCAGACTCAGGCAGTATGAAAAATAAAAAAAGTCCTACAAATCTGTAAAAAGAAAATATCGGTTTCTACCAAGGAAATGGACTTGGTTATGGAAACATATTTACAAAACACAAAGAGTGTTTTTGATTTCTATAGAATGAACATTACCTCACTTGGATGGCCCACAAAATTCACATAAAACATATAGGTAACAATTCGGCAATATACATATTGGTTCTTATACGGACATTTCACATAAAGTCTGTCGATTTCCTTCGCATGGAATCTCGATACCTATTTGCTTTTTGTCGCGTTTTCTTTCCATCGACTCGAATACAGCTGATTATTTTTAATGTTTATTGTTAAAGGTTCGGAAAATCTAGGATCCGGATTAAATTCGGGCACTAGATCAAATTTACTGTTAAACCCTTTTCGATTTTGGCATATGTTAAATACGTATATACCATGTTTCAGCCCAATATCTCATATAGGGTGTTAGTTATATGATGACAAATTTTCAAATTCATGCTTTTTGACTGACCCTGTATGAAAGTATTTGAACTTCACAAAAAAATGAAGTAGTTATGCAATGGAAAAATACTTCGTATACTCAGGTAATCGTTTCATGAAGTTGTCTCTAGTTTATCCAAAATCAACAAATCAAAAGATGAAAACTTGTGTTTATTTTCAGAACAAAAACCGGCAACTAGAATAAATAGAACAGTTTCTTCAGATATTGGTGAATTCAGTAGATTTCCCTTCACGCCACCAACAATCAGTGAGTCGCCATGGAGTGCCAAGTCAAATATTAATAATGGCCGTCCTCTACCCGCATAGGCTATGCATTTTCGTAAACTCTTCGAGTGTTCATGAGGGAGTTTCATCATTATTATTAGTATTATTATCATTGCAAGTAAATCAATGTTTCAATGTGTTTTGGAATGACAAAAAAAGAATAAGTGGCACTCATATGAAGTGAAAGTAACTCATGAACTTAATGAAGGTGATTTCGATCGCAGACGAGGATTTTTAGAGTGGCCAGCTAGATCTTCTGATCTAATCCCACTAGATTTTTTTTGTGGGGATACCTTGAGTGTGCAGTTTACGTTAACAGATCTTATATTACATTATTATGAATGAAATATCTTTCATTTACCGAAGTTAGTTATCCAACATAAGAAAAAATATGAAATACATACACAGAAAAATGCGTTCTTTTTGAAAGTATTATCAAAATAGGGTAATGCCATTAAAAAAAAAAATGCAATGACGTCATAACTCGAACAGTGGTGACGCCATCAAAAAGACGTGTCTGAGCTTATTTTCTCCAATGGCCATATCAAGCGTTTAACGAATTTGTTCCAACCTTTACGTGCTCACTGTATATTTTATATCCTATCATCATAATGTTTACCATTTGTATATTTCTCTACGTACTAATATATTCATTTATATTTGTCCTTATTCAGAGGGAAAACTTAGGTTCATCGGTACATCATATGTATGTACCTTTTATTTGGAAAATTTGATTTTTTGGATAATCATTTCTGCTCTATCAATCTAAAACATTTTCCAAAATTTCAGCTCTCTTCGTATCCAAATACTGCAGTGATAAACATTTAATTGAAGCTATGTTTCGCACAAAAAATACGGAAATTATTGAAAATTGAATAGTCCAAATCACCTACACCTGCTCATCTTCATTTCAAAAGGCACGAACAGAATGTTGAATCGTCACGTTGAAAGCGAAGTTGCCAAAAGCTCATCATATATTCCACCGTCACTATCGTAAACTCTGAACTCCAGATCGGACATTTCAACGGAGCTTTCCAGAGAAACAGTTCACTTCCAGGCTGGATTACTGTTTCCTGGAATTTCCGTGTAATCAATCATTGATGTTTATCGGGGTAGCGTTGATGGTGAACGTTGTTTTGTGTACTGCGGCTGGCCTAAAGAATCCTTCCGCTTCCGGTGGCCGGTGATTATAAGTTTCCATAATGTATACCCCAGCTGTACGTAGGTAATTCGCAAGAAAACCCGTTTCACAGATAACCGCATAGTAAGTCTGAATGTCAAGAAAAGTGAATTTATCACATTCACTTTGACATACAGTAATCAACCAAGTTTGAATTCATTCACATGTTCACTTATTTGCAGATGCCGCTCTGATTCACTTCTCAAATCCAGAATTCTTGACAGTGGTAGAGAATGTAAATGAAACTTTGGAAAATGTATACAAATGGTGTTGTGCAAACAAACTCAAGATAAATACAGTTAAAACTAAATTTATGATGATATGTGTTAACAAGGAAAATAATAAGTTTGAAGAAAGTAATTGTAGAATAAAATTAAATGGTAACTCAATTGAAGTAGTGGATACTTTCAAATATCTTGGAATCATTATCGACCGAGAATTGAAATTCAAAAATTATACGAGTTATATAATTAAAACAATTTCATTAATTATTTATTCAGATGTTCCAGTTTTCTATCGAAATGGCCAAAAACTATTATATACAATACGCTGGTACTCCCTTACTTCAACTACTGCTCTACCATTCTATATTTGCTACAACAAAATGAATTGAGCCGTTTACAAAAACTCCAAAATCGGGCCATGAGAACAACACTATCCTGTTCCAAGCGAACACCTATGAATGAAATGTTGTGTTTATTGAAATGGCTACCAGTTGATAGAACGTTCTTATATCAAATAATAATTTTTATTTTCAAAATAAGAACAGGTGATGCCCAAAATTATCTGATGGAAAAAATATCCTCCGTTGCTGAACACCATAATTATAACACCAGATCTAGAAATAATATATTCATTGAGCCTGTTAAAACAAAGAAATCTCAAAATTCAGTCTTTTTCAAAGGGTTGAGTAACTTTGATGACCTCCCTGATGAATTGAAAAATGCAAATTTGTTATCTTTATTCAAAATTAAAGAATATCGTGATAGATGAGTGCAGTCCTTGATGCCATATTCATTGTTCTACTGTTATTTTAATTGTTGACTGATATGATTTTTACCTGTTCTTTAAGATATATGTTTAAAGGTTTTTTTCGTCGACCTCTGCAAAAAATGACATTTTACGTACTAATTTCCGGACGAAAAATCGACTATTTTTGAAGGCAAGTACTTTTCGTCCGCAAACACTTTTCGTCCGCAAACTCTTTTCATCCGCTGTGGTCACTATGATACGGCACGGTACGAGAGCGGCGATTGAGTCATTTTCGTAAATCCACGTTTTAATTAATACATAGGCGCCTGTGACAATAACTGTCATTTGCTGTTGTCAAATTAATTATTTACGAAATCCGCTAGATTTTACGTGTGAATTTAGACCGTGGTGTGAATATTAGTGTTCATAATAATCAAGAATTAATCGAGTCTGCAGTTCGAAGAGTTGGACGTAAGTAAATGTGCTATGGAGATTCAAAAAGTAAGCTTATGGGAATTAACACGGGAAAACGCTAAGGTTCATTCTGGAGTTTTTGGTTCCTTTCAAGGTCACGCGCTCGCTGCTCTGCCGTCAGTGTGTGACGTAGTCGAGCTGATCCGCCGCGCCGTGGAGATAACGAGTTTGCCAGTACCCAGCGCGGAGAACAATTATAGATGAAATAATTAGAATAATAATAATGATGTTTGAGAAAATAGAATTATAGAAAAAACAAGTATGAGAGAAAAAAAGATGGAGGCGCCTGATTGGTCAACACACATCATGGGACGATACACACATTTGAAACAACTACTTGCCCATACAGAGAATGGATTACATCAGACATTTTCTCGATGAGAGTGTGTTTACATTTATCTGTCAACTGTCATTTGAAAAAAGATTAGTAAAAGAAAAAACATGGCGGTCGGTTATCAAATGGAATACAGGGTGTACCATCATGTTATTCAAGAGGAAAAAACATGGCGGCTGCTCGGTAAATGGTATACAGGGTGTTTCAAAACAGTCAATTAGGAGAAAAACATTTATCATTTGACAGAAAAAAAAACACGGCGTCTTTTTGTCAAAAGCTATACAGGGTGTACCAATAAATGATGTAAACAAAAAAAATATGGCCGCCGCTGTCATTTGTCAAAGAAAACACGTGCCATTGGGGGTATGGAGGATTCACAATGTTTTCGTGATGGGGTCCGTCATTTTTAAAGTGTGATACCAATTCGTTTTCAAGGAATACATCGGAGCCATCTGTCGTTGAATATATACATTAATGATATTTTGGATCTGTACGAATCATCAAAAAATAAGCACTTCCGGTTTCAAAAAATTAAGATAGAAGAAAAGTAATAGTAAATTCGGATTACCAACATCGAGGAGAGTCCAAATCTGCAATAAAATTGCTACTTCCGGTACAACCCGGAAATTGCACTTCCGGTCGTCCGATTCGGATGATTTTGGCATCAATAGATTCGTTTGGATGTCAAGAAACATTTTTAAGCATTTTCCGAGGTCAAAAGGGCATAGGAGGCTATCTTCGTTATTAGTAAAGTTACAGAAACGTGCGGGTACTCTAAGAAGACAACTTTCATGGGAGATCAAGAAAATAATAGAATTTGCGTACGTCAACTGCCATAAGGGCCGTAAACCACACATATTACTGTGTTATGTACTTATTGCTTAAATCTTAGAAGCTGATTCGTAAAAGTTTGTCATTTTTCGTTCAGAATGCCACTCAATATATGTGTCTTTGTTTCGTTTTCACTATCCATCATCATCAGGCGGAGTTAGACAACATTATTTTGGGGAAGTATGTTACTGCCATTGGGCAGTTGAAATAATCAGCGATGGAATGGCATCTGAAGAGTACAGACAGAAGTTTGAGGAGTTTTGTATACGTGTGCAAGATTTAAAAAAATACAATATCCGTCACAGTTATAGTCAAAGGAAAAGTCGTTTCAACATAAGTCACAGTAATAGCCAAAGAGTTGTTGTTCGAATATCCGTCCCAGGTTTGTAAAATTATCTGATATATTTTAATATTCACGACAATGCGCATTTTGAGCAACACCACATCTCATTTCAGATTTATTCAAATAAAAAGTGATATGAAGTCGACCCAATTTTGTTAGACTCTAAATTGAAAAATAAAACTCAGAAATACCATATACTTTATGGTTCAAATAAAAATCTTTGTCAGTTTGATTCCTTTCATTGGTAAATATATGAAATTAACAAACAACCATAACGTTAATCGGCTTATCTGCAGTTTGGCATTGAACTGCGCCAGTCGACGTTATCTGTTATTGAAAAACCTAGTAAACATGTTTGCTGGAAATATGCTTCATTATCAAAACCGCAAGAGTAACGGTTGTTGTTATCGGAATATTCTTGAACATTGTCGAAGGTTTTCTTTATCACAGTTGTTATTATAAAAAATCAAATTGGGAGACGCGGCGAACGTTAGTTAGTCGTCAGCCAGGGAAGAAAAGTGAAGCAGTGATTTGCGCATCATTTATTTTTCGTTTCGTGTTTGTGCACGGATCTCTAGATACAGAGTGAGTTTTTCATACATTTCTATTATGTGATGAGGGTGTTTCTTATTTGATTATGGAAATTGGAATAAGTAATGTAATTTTGTTTGTTTTATTTCGAGAATAAGTTGTTTTTGTAGTTTTCAAAATTACTTCAGCTATTGACGAACAACGGTCGACTTTTTCCTACACAAAACTCGCGATAGGTACCCTTACGAGGTGAGTGTATTAACTTTTACGGTCTGTTATCCCTTTTTGAAAACAAAGGTTGTCCCTATCAAAAAGAAAGTTAGGTATAGACAGTGTTTTTCGTTAGGGGAAATTGTTACCTATGTGGTTATCAAAAAGCTGTATTTGTCTAGCTGCTTAATGATTATTTCGATAAACGTTCCATATTCCTTTTCATCTCAAATGACTGAAACATATTCTCACACACATTCATGCAAATCATAATAATCCAAGAATTTTCATTTTTTTCTTTTCGTGTCTTATATATTTTTTCGAAAAGCGAAGACATTCAAAGCATTTTTTACCAATGAACTTGCTTTCAATATTAAAAAATAACGATTGTGCTAATTTTAAAGTCGCCCGAGAATGATTTTTTCAATTATTTTTGGGACTTAGCCAAATTTTTCTCGTTTAATTTTTTGGATAGTAAACCTATGTATTTTATATTTTTGATTGAAAGGTGACGATATTTTAGGAATCTTTTACCGATGAACTCGCTTTCCATTACCGAAAATAACGTTGGAATGATTTTTTCAATTATTTTTGGGAGATAGCCAAATTTTTCTCGTTTAATTTTTTGATAGTAAACCCATGTATTTTATATTTTTGATTGAAAGGTGACGATATTTGAGGAATCTTTGACCGATGAACTTGCATTCAATATCCGAAAATAACGTTGGAATGATTTTTTCAATTATTTTTGGGACTTAGCCAAATTTTTCTCATTCAATTTTTTGATAGTAAACCTATGTATTTTATATTTTTTATTGAAAGGTGACGATATTTGAGGAATCTTTGACCAATAAACTTGAGCTCAATATCCGAAAATAACGTTGGAATGATTTTTTCAATTATTTTTGGGAGATAGCCAAATTTTTCTCGTTTAATTTTTTGATAGTAAACCCGTATATTTTATAGTTTTGATTGAAAGGTGACGATATTTGGGGAATCTTTGACCAATAAACTTGAGTTCAATATCCGAAAATAACATTGGAATGATTTTTTCAATTATTTTTGGGAGATAGCCAAATTTTTCTCGTTTAATTTTTTGATAGTAAACCCGTATATTTTATATTTTTTATTGAAAGGTGACGATATTTGAAAAATCTTTCACCAATGAACTTGCATTCAATATCCGAAAATAACGTTGGAATGATTTTTTCAATTATTTTTGGGAGATAGCCAAATTTTTCTCGTTTAATTGTTCGATAGTAAACCCGTATATTTTATATTTTTGATTGAAAGGTGACAATATTTAAGGAATCTTTCACCAATGAACTTGCATTCAATATCCGAAAATAACGTTGGAATGATTTTTTCAATTATTTTCGGGAGATAGCCAAATTTTTCTCGTTTAATTTTTTGATAGTAAACCTATGTATTTTATATTTTTGATTAAAAGGTAACGATATTTTAGGAATCTTTCACCGATGAACTCGCTTTCCATCACCGAAAGTAACGTTGGAATGATTTTTTCAATTATTTTTGGGAGATAGCCAAATTTTGATTTTTTCAATTATTTTTGGGACTTAGCCAAATTTTTCTCATTTAATTTTTCGATAGTAAACCCATATATTTTATATTTTTGATTGAAAGGTGACGATATTTGAAAAATCTTTTACCAATAAACTTGTGTTCAATATCCGAAAATAACGACTGTATGAATTTTAAAGTCGCCCGAGAATGATTTTTTCAATTATTTTCGGGGCAGCCAAATTTTTCTCGTTTAATTTTTTGATATTAAACCTATGTATTTTATATTTTTTATTGAAAGGTAACGATATTTTAGGAATCTTTTACCGATGAACTCGCTTTCCATCACCGAAAATAACGTTGGAATGATTTTTTCAATTATTTTTGGGAGATAGCCAAATTTTTCTCGTTTAATTTTTTGATAGTAAACCCGTATATTTTATATTTTTGAGTGAAAGGTGACGATATTTGAGGAATCTTTGACCAATAAACTTGAGTTCAATACCCGAAAATAACGTTGGAATGACTTTTTCAATTATTTTTGGGAGATAGCCAAATTTTTCTCATTTAATTTTTTGATAGTAAACCTATGTATTTTATATTTTTTATTGAAAGGTGACGATATTTGAGGAATCTTTGACCGATGAACTTGCATTCAATATCCGAAAATAACGTTGGAATGATTTTTTCAATTATTTTTGGGAGATAGCCAAATTTTTCTCATTTAATTTTTTGATAGTAAACCTATGTATTTTATATTTTTTATTGAAAGGTGACGATATTTGAGGAATCTTTGACCAATAAACTTGAGCTCAATATCCGAAAATAACGTTGGAATGATTTTTTCAATTATTTTTGGGAGATAGCCAAATTTTTCTCGTTTAATTTTTTGATAGTAAACCCATGTATTTTATATTTTTGATTGAAAGGTGACGATATTTGAAAAATCTTTCACCAATGAACTTGCATTCAATATCCGAAAATAACGTTGGAATGATTATTTTCGGGACAGCCAAATTTTTCTCATGTAATTTTTTTATAGTAAACTCGTATATTTTATATCAAAGAAAATACATACTTCAAGTACAATGAATTTCATGCAGAGAATACTCGTTGAAGTAGGAACATTCAATTGGTCCATCTTCGGCATTGAATGTCCTAACAATAACATTTTAAATGACTTGAAAACCTTATTGTCAAAACTAACATCTTTTTATGAATAATTTCAAAAAATGTATAGACCTTCAATAAATAAGAAAAGAAAACCTAAATAAGTTTTTTAATTGTTTTTCGAGTTCGTGGGAAGGATATCGCTAATGAGATAAATATTCTGGACTGAAACGTGGAAATTATTCCTAAAACCAAATTGGCATTATATTATTCACTTAACCGACGAGACATTTGACAGAACCAGACAAAGGTGACAAAGGTGCTGCCGAAAATATTGGATTATTTTAGAAATATGTATTCAATTTTAAATGAAAATGGTCGGATTGTACCACTCCTGTTACCAGGGTGGACTAAATGAGTTGATTTGACCATACCGTTCAATGGTATGACCCAAACTCTAAAATTTAAATGTAAATGAAGTGACCTTTGGACCATTGACGAAACGTTAACGATCCAAACTCCAACATATTGGTTATAATTGTACCAAATCCAAAATTTAAATGTTAATGGCAAGCTTTGTCGACCATGGTGCATACCACCATTGCGCATGCTCATCATTTGAGGGCAATGTTGTTCAGTAGCCGACATATTTTTTGGAGTGGTCAAATCGGATCGATTTCAAATATGTCTTATGTAGTGTCTCAGAGAAGTAGTTCGTAAGGAGGATATCGCCGACGAGACATAATTATGAATTTAAAGGTGGGTGATATTTCGCTGGTTGAAAAAATAGATGTTTTTGCAATCCATCGCAACATAATAATCGTCTGAAACACCTAGTTATTTGATATAAAGACTCGAAAAAGGTTGAAATGAAGGAAACATATGCTAGTGAAAAGCTTAAATGTTTTTCAAATTTTATTATGGATATCTGAACATTGGACATATTATTTCACCACAATAATTACAACCACATTTTTCGAATAATCGTTCAGATTCTTCATTGCTGCAAAAAGCTATAAATTCTTCATGATTCTTGATGTGAGCGATGAGTTTAGCTGCATATCCTTTTCTTTGGTATTCCAGTAATGTATTAATATAATTGATGGTTTTCGGTTTTGAATGTCTCCTCAGGGGGTCAAAATCCATGGTTGAGAGCAGCGCAAATGCTGTTGGTTTATTATTGATGTAGATAATATAACAGCTGATTTTTCCATCATAATACCACTGTTCTATAAAATTACTATCAATATTCAACCGTCTAATTTTCATAGCAGCTTGAGCACCAAAAATTACTTACTGCTCCCATCTTAGATGTCGGGAATGAACTGCGTGTTAGGGGGCTTCCTCCACTAAAACTTCTTTACCCCTTCTCCTTTTTTTGGTTAGTCTTGCACCCTTATGTCATTTTTTAAGTTGGCTTTGTGTATTCAATAACTCGCAATATTAATTTTTTTCGTTGTCAAGTATTGTAGCTATAACATTATGGGCATTTTTCTGAATTTTCAATAAACTTTTTGGAGCTCTATCAAAGTACTCTGTTGTGGACTTGGTTTGTTTGACATTACGATAAATATTGATCATTTTGGTATCTTCAGCAGTATGACGCATAAACATACCCTTCTTCAATGTAAATGGGTATTCATGAGGAAAATAAAATTTAGTGATGACATCAGTAGGATCATACACTATTTGATTATGCTCAATCCAAAAATGCGGTGTAATTGTAACACCATTCGAATAAAACTTCGTTCCGACACATAACTTTACTATAATTCCATACTTCTCGGCTAACTCATATAAAATTAAAGTGGCCGGCACACATGCTCCACAATAATTGTTTTTTATAAATGCTTGTTCAATACATGATTTAATCAAGTTTAAGTGAAATTGGTGGAACATTGGATTAGACATATTTGCTAATGCGACTGCGCAGAGTGAACGTTAAATAATGAATGAAACTTCCAAATCATTTTTAAACAGATTTTCATTACCCCCACTCCTTTTTATTAGGCGTCTGAAATATAGTTTTTGCAAATTTCATATGTCGAACGATATACAACATTTTACATACATTCTTATGGGAAATGAAGAATAAAAATGTTACAAATACCTCGATAAATGATAAATACAGCACTTTTATATGTATTTTTATGTTAACTGAAGCACAAATTTTTAACTGAGTGCCTTTCGAGTCGTTTGAAAAAATGTTTCATCAAATAAACCATTAATATTTACCCCCACTCCTTTTTATTATACGGATCATAGGAACATAGATTGTAGAAAATTTTTTGTGTCAAACAATATACAACATTTTGCATGCGTTCTTATGGGAATCAAAGCATAAAAATGTTACAAATAGCTGGATATATGATAAATGCAGCACTTTTATATGTATTCTTTTGCTAATTGAAACACAAATTTTTACAAACTGGGGGCCTTTTGAAACCTTTCAGTCGTCGTTTGAAAAATTTTCTTTACCCCCACCTTTTTATAAAGCGTTCAGTCTTCCGTCCGACCCAAGCTTACATTATGCTGAGCTATGTTAAATTTCATCAGTTCACTTTGAAACGTTTAACGTTCAACATCTGACCTTCTATAATTTCAGTATGTCGATGTTTGCCGATCTTGTGCGGTATATTGCTACCATCTTGGGGCTCATAACCCCCAATTATAATGAAAAAATTGCCAAAGAGGGCCTTGAAGAGTGTGCGAAGGGGATGCGGAGGATCCGAAAAGCGTTGAAGAATGCAACTTCCGTGGGTGAGAAGCAACACCTAGAAGCCCACTTGAGGAATATCCTGAGTATGAGGAACCAGTTTAAAGCCATGCTGAAAAAGGGGGCAGGGATTTCTCCTCGACCTGAAGGAGCGAGAGAACGTGTGCACTGGGATGATACCGACTCCGCATTCTATGGTCGAATCAGAACTGGCGTTATTTCCAACCTCAAACACAAGGATCCAGGCTCATTCCTGATTGATTCCAAAGCCATATTCAAAAGGAGAATTCAGAATGCTCTCAAGAAAGATGGATCAGTGAAAGTCAACATGGTTTTTTGTGGCGAATTCGAGGTGCTGAAGGGTGCTAGTGTACTGAAGGAATACAAGTATTTCACGACCGCCAACTCTCCCATTTACCAGGACACCAATCTGGATGAATGGTTTGATTCCAAGGTTATTGCTCCAATCATGAAAGACCTTGAGGAGTTCCAGGAACGCGATTCAGGCTGGGCGTTGAAGAAGGTGGTCAACTTGGGAGTCAACATCAACAAATTTACACCCCAGCTTGGATCTTCCTATATCGAGTTGCCTGAAGAAATCAAGAAAAAGCATGCATGTATCAATGTTAAAAATGACGATCAAGCTTGCTTCGCTTGGGCTGTCGTTTCTGCTTTGTATCCGGCACAATATGATCTGCACAAACTCTCATCATACCCCCACTACTCCAGTGTACTCAAACTAAAAGGTATTCAGTTCCCAATGACCATGAAGCAGATCCCTAACTTTGAGAAACAAAATAACGTCTCAATTAACGTATACGTCTTAGAAAAGTGTAAAAAGCTATTCAAAACCCTTCCTGCATATCTGACTAAGAATAAGCAAGAAAAACACGTCAATCTTCTTTTGGTGCAAGATAAATATTATGTTGAGGGTGAGGAGGATGGTGGAGCTCCAACAAAATTCCATTTTGTTTGGATAAAAACTATGTCGAGACTCCTTTCAACGCAGCTGAGCAAACATACAGGATCAAAAAAATATTTTTGTGACCGATGTCTTCATTATTTCTATAGCGAACAAAAGCTCGACAAACACCTCGAGGATTGCAAGAAATTAAATGAGACTGCCATTAAGATGCCCGAGCCGGGGAAAAACACCTTGAAATTCAAAAATTACATGAACAAAGAAAAGGTCCCATTCGTGGTGTATGCCGACTTGGAGAGTGTGCTGGAGAAGAGTGATAATCCCAAGAAGCCTCAGCACCACGTTCCAGCTGCCGTCGGATACTACATGAAATGCTCCTATGACGATTCCCTCTCTTTTTACCGGTGTCATCGTGAGCAGGACTGTATGGCGTGGTTCGCTGATGAGATGGCTCAATTAGCTGAAGATTTGGCCTCTGTGTTTTGGTGTCCGTATGATATAAATATGACATGGGTGCAAGAAGCACAATTTAAACTTGCCACCCATTGTCATATTTGCGAGCAGCCTTTCACTCCAGATTGTAAAAAGGTAAGGGATCACAACCACCTGATTGCCGGGAATAACTATCGTGGAGCAGCTCATGAAGGCTGCAATATCAACTATAAAGACTCCCACACTGTTCCCGTTGTTTTCCATAACTTGAGCGGATATGATGCGCACTTCATCGTGACAGATATCGCAACAAGAATGGCCGGGAAAGTTGATCTGCTGCCTATCACCAAAGAGAAATATATTTCCTTCACGAAACACGTTGATGATACACCTATTCAATTTCGATTTATTGACTCCTTTAGATTTATGAATTCCTCTCTAGATAAATTAGCATCTTATCTACCTGAGTTTCCTAACCTAAAGTCTCAATTCACCGATACTGAACACCTTGAACTGTTGACGAAGAAAGGAGTCATGCCTTATGACTATATTGACTCCTTTGATCGATTTGCTGAAACAGCTCTGCCATCTCAGGATAAATTTTACAACAAGCTGGAAAATAAGCCCTGCCCCCGACGTCTATACCAACGTGCACAAAATGTTTGGACCACCTTCAATTGCCAAAACTTAGGTGAATATGTTGATATTTACATGAAGACTGACATTCTCCTACTGGCTGATGTCTTCGAGATGTTCAGAACATGCATCCTTAAGTCACATAAATTAGACCCCGCCCACTATTTCACGCTGCCGGGCTATACTTGGGACGCCATGTTGAAATATACTGGGATCGAATTTGAGCTCCTCACCGATGTCGATATGTTTTTGTTCGTTGAACGTGGTATTCGAGGAGGTCTTAGTCAGGTCTGCTCAAAAAGACGAGCTAAAGCCAACAATAAATATATGCCAAATCGCTATGATCCATCTAAACCGAAAACCTTCTTGATGTACTTTGACGTTAATAATCAATACGGTTGGGCTATGTCTCAGTACCTTCCATATGGAGGGTTTGAATGGGCTGACACTAACATCGATGTCACCTCAATTGCTGATGATGCTGATGAAGGATACATTCTAGAAGTAGACTTGAAATATCCCCAATACTTGCACGATAAGCACAAGGATATCCCATTCTGCTCCCAACATATAAACTCTAAAACTGGCAAACCTCCAAAGTCCTCCAAAGAACTTACAAAATTGATGGCGACTCTTCATGATAAGACCAAATATATCATTCACTACCGAGCATTAAAGCAAGCATTGCAGCATGGATTGATTGTAACTAAAATCCACCGAGTATTGAAATTTAAGCAGAGTCCCTGGCTGAAGTCCTATATTGACTTAAACACCGAGCTCCGTAAGAAAGCCACCAATGAGTTTGAAAAAAACTTGTATAAGTTGATGAACAACGCAGTCTTCGGTAAAACAATGGAGAACGTTCGGAAGAGGGTTAACATCCGCCTGCTCACCGAATGGAGTGGAAGATATGGTGCTGAAGCCTACATCGCTAAACCAGAATTTAAAAATTGTGCCATATTCAATGAAAACTTGGTGGCTGTTGAGCTTAGTAAGCTGCAAATTTATATGAATAAGCCTATCTATGTAGGGCAAGCCATATTGGATTTGGCAAAGACTACCATCTACGACTTCCACTATAGCTATATGAGGGAATGTTTTGGTGAGGACTGTACCATTATGTATACAGACACCGATTCCTTCATATATGAGCTGCGCCAAGATCCCTATGAACTAATGAGGCGAGACTGCCATCAACGCTTTGACACATCAGATTATCCTCCAGATAACATTTATGGAATTCCTCAGGTCAACAAAAAAGTGCTGGGTATGATGAAGGATGAAAATAATGGCGTTCCTATGACGGACTATGTCGGACTTCGATCCAAATTGTATGCAACAAAGGTGCTGACAACTGAGCCTGATAATGAGGAGAGGAGGAAAAAATTGCGTGAAGATGGTTATGATGAAGATGAAATTGAGGTGGAATTGAAAAATTTGGGGACCACTAAAAAGGCAAAAGGAGTAAAATCGTCTGTGGTGAAAACAACGATTACGTTTGAAGACTATATCGATTGTCTCGACAGCTGCGACAAGAAGATTGTACGCCAGAATTTGATTCGCTCTGAAAAACATCAAGTACACTCCATCGTTCAAGAGAAGATCGCCCTTTCACCCGAAGATGACAAACGCTACCTGATTCCGGGAACTAATGAAACATTGCCATGGGGACATTATTTAATCCCGCTAGAAGAGGCGATGGATGTTGATAACACTCTCTAATATTTTTTATCATGACTATGTTCGAAATAACATAACATTTAGTCTGGGAGACGATAAAGATATCACATTCCTAAATTTGAAACTTTGCTTTAGTAAACTCATATAGTCCTTCTTCGTAGTTTGCCGTATTTACTCAGACATAAACTTACACGTCATACTCAAACTTCCGCTCAAACAGCAGTCCTTTTCAAAAGTACATGCATTACATGTTGACTATTCAGATATTACTATCGATTGTTGTAAAGTAAAAACATCAATGATGGGAACCTGTGTGTTCATTCCCTGTATCCCCAAAAAAAATATATATTCAAGGTTCGAAGAATATCTCCTATTAAACTTGGGAACATGTGTATTCACTCCTTGTATCCCCAAAAAAATAAGCAAGGTTTGAAGAATACCTCCTAACTAAACTTGGGAACCTGTGTATTCACTCCTTGTATTTTAACTACACCTCATCATGATATATCCATCAACTGACCACCATTGTTTCATCATTGATGTACTTACTTTACATCAATTCGATATTAATATCCAATTAGATGAACTAATCCTATAGCATGAACATTGGAAACGACTGCTGAATAAAATTTCATTACCCATATGCATACTTACTATGTTTTTATGCTTAACTTTATATTGAGTATTTCTACTCACTCCCACAATGACAAAATTTGTATTGGCTACATAAGCAATAACTTAAAAATAATTTTCAGTAGTAAGATCGAAGATAATTTTCGTACAATTTGATTGGTGGTTATGCTATGCCTAATGGGGAGTCTTCCACAATAAAAAAAGGGTAACGCATTGGTAGTCCTACCTCCTGGGTGATGTGGAAACGGACTCATCATCATGTGGAATGAGTACATTTTTTCCAGACAATTTCATACATCATTACATTTCAAGTGCGATTCCTTTAATATTTGAAATTATTATTAATTAAGCAAAGTGTTACTTAAATAGTACATAAATGAAAGTTGATTAGAAATAAAACACACATCATAATTTCAATATCTGTTGAATACAAGAGGACCTCTACATAATCTATAAGCTTCATCTAGTTTTCTGTCGAAATATTCGAGTTGTCCCATATCACTTTTCATTGCTTCATTGTTATCAATATAGGAGAGCATTTGGATATTGCTGCTGCTGCGATGTTCAAGCTGGGTATTGTATGATAAATGCTTATTTTTTCTTCTTTTAGGTGGAAACAACATGATATAATATTTCGATATTTCCATGAACTATTAGCGTTCACAGGTTCGTCTGATTTATATCTTTGCTTGTGAGCATTAGTCATCATTAAAATATTTTTATATGCTGTCAAATCTTCTGCATTGTAATGCTGAGGTACTCGTTTACATAACAATTGGAGTAACCCCTCCGTTAGAACAAAACTTTTGTCATGTACAACCACTCTATCATTTTCATAACGTACTGGGATATTACCAATAACATATCCATCGTTGAATCGTAGACCATAAGCATCAGACTCGATCATTCTTTGCTGTTTCCCATGATTACTACCCTCCACCTCTATATTTTCACAAACTGTTCGGTGCAACATATTGAATACAACTGAATTGTCTACATTCCATCAAGTCTTATATAACAATGACATACTGCACCATACTGCGACATACTGCAACATACCGAACATACACATACTGCATCATACGGTGACAAACCTAACCATACCGAACATATCCATACTGCGACATACTGCGACATACCGAACATACCCATACTGCATCATACGGCGACAAACCGAACCATACCAAACATATCCATACTGCGACATACCGAACATACGGTGACAAACCGAACCATACCGAACATATCCATACTACGACATACGGCGACATACCGAACATACCCATACTACGACATACGACGACACACACCGCGTTTAGCGTAAGTATGGCATACTGTGACATACACTAACATACTTAACCATATAGAACATAACCATACAGCTACATACCGCGTTTTTATCTAACCTCACTTTATGTTGAAGAAATAACGCTAGCGAAAACGAAGAACGCTGACATATATTTTTTGTTTTTTCTAAATAAACAGTCGGACGGAAGACTGAACGGTTCAATAAAAAAACACGCAAAAATGTGATAAAATAGACGTTTTTCGCGTTCCAAAAAAGACCTAAAATTATCAGCGCTGAAACGCATAAAAATATGTAACGAAAACACGCGTTTTCACGTTCCGAAAAACAACTAAAATTACGAACGCTAAAAATGCACTTTTACATGTATTTCTTATGGAGATTCGACATTTCAAAATTGCTCAAAATGTTCGTTTTCGCATTCCAAAAAACATCTAAAATTTGAAACGTTGAAACATGCAAAAATGTGACCACAATATGCGTTTTTCGCATTCCAAAAAACAGTCTAAAATTAAACCATAAAAACTGTATGTTTACAAGTTATTCTTATGGACAATAGGCATTTCAAAATTGCTTAAAATGATCGTTTTCGCGTCACAAAAAAACAACTAAAATTTGAAACGCTGAAACATGCAAAAAATGTAACAAAAATAGACGTTTTACGCATTCGAAAAAACATAAAATTTCGAACGCTGAATTACATAAAATATGTAACAAAAACATGTGTTTTTATGTTCCAAAAAACAACTAAAATTTGAAACGCCAAAAATACACTTTTACATGTAATTCTTATGGACAATAGGCATTTCAAAATTGCTTAAAATGATCGTTTTCGCGTCACAAAAAAACAACTAAAATTTGAAACGCTGAAACATGCAAAAAATGTAACAAAAATAGACGTTTTACGCATTCGAAAAAACATATAAAATTTCGAACGCTGAATTACATAATATATGTAACAAAAACATGTGTTTTTATGTTCCAAAAAACAACTATAATTTGAAACTCCAAAAATACACTTTTACATGTAATTCTTATGGACAATAGGCATTTCAAAATTGCTTAAAATGATCGTTCTCGCGTCACAAAAAAACAACTAAAATTTGAAACGCTGAAACACATAAAAAATGCAACGAAAATAGACGTTTTCGCGTCCCAAAAAACAACTAAAATTTGAAACGCTGAAACATGCAAAAAATGCTACAAAAATAGACGTTTTCGCGTCCCAAAAAACAAGTAAAATTAGAAGCGTTAAAACAAGTAAAAATGTGATCACAATAAGCGTTTTATAAGGTTAGTTCATTCTGTTAGTTCTCTCTGTATGGGTGAGTAGTTGTTTTCTACAATACACACACACACACAGATGTAATTCAATCTCATACTTTAAAAAAATGTGCTGCCTAACCCCGCCTGATGATGATGGATAGTGAAAACGAAACAAAGACAAATATATTGAGTGACGTTCTGAACGAAAAATGTCAAACTTTTACGAATCAGCTTCTAAGATTTAATCAATGAGTACATAACACATTAATATGTGTGGTTTACGGCCCTTATGGCAGTTGACGTACGCAAATTCTATTATTTTCTTGATCTCCCATGAAAGTTGTCTTCTTAGAGTACCCGCACGTTTCTGTAACTTTACTAATAACGAAGATAGCCTCCTATGCCCTTTTGACCTCGGAAAATGCTTAAAAATGTTTCTTGACATCCAAACGAATCTATTGATGCCAAAATCATCCGAATCGGACGACCGGAAGTGCAATTTCCGGTTTGGACCGGAAGTAGCCATTTTATTGCAGATTTGGACTCTCCTCGATGTTGGTAATCCGAATTTACTATTACTTTTCTTCTATCTTAATTTTTTGAAACCGGAAGTGCTTATTTTTTTATGATTCGTACAGATCCAAAATATCATTAATGTATATATTGAACGACAGATGGCTCCGATGTATTCCTTGAAAACGAATTGGTATCACACTTTAAAAATGACGCCATGTTTTTTCCTCTTGAATAACATGATGGTACACCCTGTATTCCATTTGATAACCGACCGCCATGTTTTTTCTTTTACTAATCTTTTTTCAAATGTAAACACACTCTCATCGAGAAAATGTCTGATGTAATCCATTCTCTGTATGGGCAAGTAGTTGTTTCAAATGTGTGTATCGTCCCATGATGTGTGTTGACCAATCAGGCGCCTCCATCTTTTTTTCTCTCATACTTGTTTTTTCTATAATTCTATTTTCTCAAACATCATTATTATTATTCTAATTATTTCATCTATAATTGTTCTCCGCGCTGGGTACTGGCAAACTCGTTATCTCCACGGCGCGGCGGATCAGCTCGACTACGTCACACACTGACGGCAGAGCAGCGAGCGCGTGACCTTGAAAGGAACCAAAAACTCCAGAATGAACCTTAGCGTTTTCCCGTGTTAATTCCCATAAGCTTACTTTTTGAATCTCCATAGCACATTTACTGACGTAGCTGAGGCCAGCAAACATGCGAGTACTTACTTTCATAAAGGTATGTAGAGGTCGACGAAAAAATGTAATATGCACCTTGGCGAAAAACTGTCTACTGTCTCGCCTGCTTGCTATCCTCCGCTGCGCCTCGGCTATCAATTTGCAGGCTCGACTATAATAGACAGTTTTTCGTCCTTGGTACATAAATAACTATTATCTATATGTAAATTTTTAATTTTTCCACACATGTACATTAATAGTATTGGACTAAATAAAGGATTAAGATATATGCTCTTTTTGTATTCCTCCTCCTCCTCGGATGTCCTGTGCTATTTCCTCCACCCACCATTACTCAATGTTAGCTGAATACGTGTACTTTTTACAATATTCCAATATACATATGCTGAAAAATGTTACCTAAAAGTGGGTATATGGATATATGGATATATGGTAGAATTCAAGCTTCATTTTTTTATTCTGTTTTGCATCCTGTCTCATTTCCAAAACTGATACCAATTCTAAATCGCAAAACTTGAAACTTATTACATAAACTTCGATTGTGTCTGATGCTAAATGGCAAGACAATGATTGAAAAACTGACACGACACGTTAATTGAGCTATTTGTGCTTTAGGCAAACAATTTACAGGAAGGGGAACAGTGGTCCAGTTAAATACTTGAACCTACCTCGCGTATATTTGTTATGTTTTGTACTGGTCGACTGGCTCCTTGAACTATTTGCCGATAATATTTTTCTGTATCTATATACTATGGTGACTGAATATTGTAGACTAAGTTCAACTCATACGGTTATACTTGTCGATGATTCGATGATGGTGAATTAAAAATATTTCAAGATTGATTAAATCGATGAGCTTTTGGAAGAGAACATTTTCGAATTCTCATTATAATTTTGTGAATTTCCCAATATGTATATCGTTTCTTTGTGCTTACACCAATATCTGATGCATATTTAACCTGTGGTAGAAGTCCATTGTGTCTCGAAGTGGAGTGGTGTACATTTATGATATAGAAAAACTCAAAGTCATCTCCACAATTTAATATAACCATCCACGTTATGTAATGGTGGATCGATCAAAAACCATCGATCAGTTAATTGGTATCGTAGTAGTACATGTTTCGAGCCTATATAGGCTCATCATCAGCTAAACTAAAATTCTACAAAAAAGGAAGAACATCTTAACTATCAGTAATCTAATAGTGTAATATACTTACATGGAGAAGAAATTGTAATGTGAAATTTTTTTTTTTATAAAAATGTGTCGCCACATGTTGCCACATGGGTTATGTGGTCCCAATAACATGTCGTTTTTTTAAAAACCAAAATGACAATAAGGGAGGCTTAGGGCCTGTATCTCATTTTGCAATGGGCGGAGTAAACATTAAGGGAGGCTTAGAGCCTATATCCCTATTATAGGAATAAAATTAACATAAGCCACCACATGGATCAACTAATATTTATTTTTTTGAATTAGAGTTACTGCTACCGGGACTGCCAGTTAATTCCTTAATCTTTCTAAGTGGTATTTTCAATATAAATTTTGAATATGATAATTCTTACAAGTGTCAATTTCTTACTAATTTTAGAAATGAACATTGACCCGTTAGTTTATTGTTCTAGTATGGAACCATGAAGATATTGTAGTATATTTAAAGTCTAAGCGATTTTTCATTCATTTATTCCACATACAAACTACAATTAATATGTGTTTTATTTAACACTATACGCACTTTGTCTACCGCTTCGCTTAACTAAAACTGTATCCAATTCTCTGGTTCTGTCTGCTTCTGCGAGGCCTATATACTCGAATGGAATCCAACTAGAAAGTTCTGGAACCGCTTCTATTCGCATCTAGATGTCGCACTTTCTAGATGACGGGAGACGAGGATTCCGAACATTGTTCGGATCACAAGGGTAAAGGCGACAGGTTTGCACTTGCTTGCAGCAACGCCACATTATCTTTAATAATAATAATAATAACAATAATAATAATAATAGGTCTTTATTTCCCACAATATAAATGTCACATAAAAGTACATAAAATACACAAATACAGATTCATGGAAAAATGCCAAAGATCATGTGGTCATGCATCATGTATGAAATACACAATACATAAACTACTGTTATTATTCCTAAGCAGGAAGAATAAATAAAAAGTTTTAAAAAAATACAAAAGAAAATTCTAATTCAATACATATGGGCATAATCGTATATTTCGATATGTAGTTATGAGCAACAATATAATACGATGTATTTATATGTGTGTGACCAAGTCGTAGCTCGTCATCATGGGACCCTAAAGCATCAGATCGTTCAGGAGATATTTTTTCATTTGCTTTTTGAAACTGACTCCTCTAAAACACTTCCAGTGTTGTGGAATTGAGTTATAAATCCGTGACACTTGATAGGAAAATGACCGTCTGAGTATTGTTGTTTTGTGAATGGGGCCGTTATAAGTCCCTTGAACCGAATATTTACGGAAAGTAATTTTTTTTATCAGACAATGATTCTGTGAAATAGACAAGTTGAATGAAGAAACCTTTTTTTACAGCTTCTGAGATATACGAACAATATGTTTAAAATGTTTTAAATGAGACAACTCGTATATTTTACAATTTTCTGTCACAGGTTTTTATTGCCGATGCAGCAGACATACTGTTGATTGCCAAAATTAACAATCAACTTTAAAGAAATTAGGAAAAACATTTTAATTGCAACGGTTAATATTAACATAAAGAAAAAATAAAATGGGCCACTTGGTATTTCTTAAAAATATTACATCACCTAGTTATTCACTGAAAAATTATCTTAGTTTCTTCTGTTTTAGTGTTTCCCAATACTTTCTTATTAACCTTCTCTCAAGAGTACCTACGTTTTATGTTGTATTGAAATAAATTCAATGACAAAAATACAAAAATCCCGAAAGTGGGGGCTGAAGTAAGGTACCTGACAAAGATTTCTCAAAATGCTAGAAAGCATTATTGATCTGGGGTAAATACATAAGAGATCATGTTTTTATAGATAAATACATTTTTAATTGCATGAATAGGTATTTTATTGTTACGACAAAAAATCGAGAATCAAGGGAGTGAAAAAATCGCGAGAGCTTGCTCTACTTCCCTTGATTCGAGATGTTTTGTGAAAAGACAATAAAATTTGATTGCAATTTGAAATGTATTTAGATATAAAAATATGACCTCGAATGTATTTTAGGGAGATTAATACACAACTACATGATACAAAAATTTATTTTTACATAAATTTCATTCAAAAATAACAACTGGTAGATACTTGATAATATTTTAAATATATTGGAAAGATATTAGATATTAAAATATTTCAAAAAAATATTATGAAGAATTCGACTGAACCTCAGTAACATACATATTCTGAACATTGAATATGCAATGGTTATATTTTATATTACAACCAGATTTTTTTTGCATGGTATTTACGTGTCCTGCGGTCAAATTTTCATCTATAATGTTTATATCGCCTTATGTTTCTATTCCAGAAGGTCCTGGTCTCAAGTTGTTGATTAAACTAGCATGATGTTCCTCTTCTAACTGTAAATAAGGTCATTTGCATGTCCAGTCATTTAGATGAGCTGTTCTTCCGGGACACCCGATTTGGCAAAATTTGATAAAGCACTTGATCGATTTGAATGATTCGTGATCTTGTTTGTCAGAGTATCAATACGTATTATTTCAGCTGATTGTTTCATCCATTTCCCAATCTAATTTGAACCAATAGGCATATTTTTGGACAATGCAGAAGAGTTTTTATTCCAACAGTCAAAAATAGACGATCTGACGTAATTTTGTCACTGCGTTTTGATGAAAGTATTTTGAATAACCTTACCTTACACATCGATATTATTTGATTAGGCACTAACCACTTACTATCCGATAATTTTTGGGCTCCTCCCTGGCGTGTTTTGGAAAACATCGGGTTGTATTCAATTTTTCCGGTTAATTCAACGTTTAATTTTTTCTCCTCCTTGAAAAAATGCACTTTGCATATGGCTGCCTCGCCCCCTCTCCAGGCTAGTTCAAAAGCTATTATATGAAACAGCTTTTTTTGAAGTCCCTCTGGACAATCTTGGTGCAATAGATTAATTATTTAATATAAATATTCCTTACATAAAACATTCGAACTTTGTTTTCTTTTCCCGGGAATAGACTGAAGCTGCCTTTCAATATTCAATATCTGCGAATGGATTGAATTTTCGGCTGTACTCTTTATAGTATTTTTCTTGAAGGCACTTTGCAGTAACGTTCCACATGGTCTTTATGACACATTCTTTATAATCTTCACCATCAACTCTCTTCATACTGAAAGCCCAATCTTTCATGATTAGCCCAAGCTCTTCGTTTGAAGTCGTTTCTCGAAGTTTATAATGCTTCTCTTTTAGAAATGTTTCGAACTGCTTCCATATAGACTTATGGTTATTCACTGTGTTTCTTGGAATAACACTAAGTACAGTTTTTTCAATGCATTTCAATGATTCTTGACTAAATCCTGCCATTATGTTTTATTCTAACAACTCGAAAATAATCTGACAGTTATAGTTGTCAAGATAGAAATTTGAACACTATCATTCAAGGCGTGCTTGATTACGTGAGAAGGTGCATATTTATCACTCATTGGGAAAGCTAGGTAGGTTTTTATCACTGTAATCAAGCGTTGATTGGTGATTCTAAGAAATTGAAGTAATTTCATTGACTGTTAGAATAGGCGTTTATTAATCGTGGTAAAACTCACCAACTCCACATCTGTCTAGATGATTCGTTACTGGCAACTCCGGTCTGCAAAGACACTTATGTGTTTTATCATCACAGACTGACCCATCGAAACCGCATTCTTTCGTTTGGCCGCATTTGTCACCAAATTTCTTGTTTCCCCGATCTGTAACAGAAAAAATGGCATTGAAAATCGTTCAATTTTATTGTGTATAGAAAAAAAAAGAGAGAATCAATTGTATGATACAGGAGTTGTCCATTTTGGGATATTTTCAGATGAAAGTGATTTGATCAAACCAATGATGGTAGATTCCAGGGACTATCAACATTTTATAAAATAAGTTGTAAAATAGTATTACGGCAACCCCAAAAAGTTACCTAAGGCCTCTTGCGAGAATTAGGAAACAACCTATCAACTTAAAGAATGCGCGAATAAAAATATTTTAATAGCACTTTGGTTTTCGACAACTTTTAAATTTGGGGGAGGCCGAAAGACAATGAAAAAAAGTTCGTAGCTCATATTAGTAACACTTCATTGGATATTACATGAATAAAATATTCATTTTCAACTCTGGATTTCGCAAACAAGATTTTCGAATTGAAATTTTTCTTGTTACAACTTGTTAAAAGTTCAGTTTGGTGAAGAAAAAGTTGAAATAATTCGAAAATATCAGGGCGGTTCTTGAGAGACAGAAGCGTCATTCGATAATTTTGGTTTTTAGGTTAATCTACGAACCTGCAGAAAACAATATTCAGTGAATGATTAAATTTGATTTTCTGTCATTAAAAAAATAATCGATTTTTGTATTAACATGACAATAATTATCGCTAGTAATGTGCCTTGTTTCAGTTCGAAGACTGTGTGTTTGATTTTTTCCTCTATTCTATCTTAGTGGGCAATAATAAAGTTGCATTTGAAGTTGTCACATTACTAAAATTAATACTCGTGAAAAAACACAACATTGAAACTCAAAATCCAACAACTACCAACATTCATTGAATTATTTCTGTACTAAGTAGTTTCATATGAGGTGGAAGATTATTGAAGAATCTGCGGTCCATGTAATTTGGAAATTGATCAAATAAATGATTACTTGGTACCTTTGGTGTGAATATAATTCAAGGAAAAAGTTAGCATCGTCAGGAGCTAATGGCTTACTAGTTTACAGTAAGCTTACAGTAAGCTTTCAGCGAACTTTTCCAAATTAAGAATAGAAAAAAATCATTTTGATGAACAATATTTAATCTAGATATTGATTAAATCTCTAACTAAATGGAATACACATAAATTATTTTCAGAAAACTGAAATAAGGCTTCATTTTTTTTATTTATTTGTTTATGCTTGTTTACGTCCAAAATTTGAATGACCGGCCATGTTTCCAAATACAATTACACTTCTACCATGGCGTAGGAGTGTAAAAGTCGTCAAAGCGACTTTGGAAAGCGGAAAACTGCAAATATTCTAACTTTCAACGTTAGTCTGTCAGGCAACTAACTTCATACCCGGAGCGCGACTATAGTTGCTTATCCGACCAAAAACTGAACCAAGTACAACTAACGAAAAATCTAAACTTAAGCTTCAAACTTCAGCTCTCCAAACTGTCTGTTTTCATGAGGGCTTGTGTCTGTGAAGTTTCTTCACAACGTAATCTTTTTGTGCGTGTAGTAGGAGGCAGTGTATTAGAATGATCTTTTCGCGCGTTTCCGATTCAAAAGTTAGGTTAGGATCATTCCAGTTCCTCTCATTTTACTATATACTTTTTTTTATCAAGCAACTTAGCCAGTAGTATGCCATTGTCACTGGAATAAAAAGATTAATAAATTGAGTAAATTATTATTATCTAAATATCGCCGGCACGTCCTCCGTAGTAAATATTTGGAAAAAGGTTAGTTTTGAAGATGACTCCACGAAAACGTTTTCAACTTTACTGAAAAATTGCCCACTGCTTAGTTGAATCTTACAAGGTCGAGCTTCCGTCGGGAAAACGTTTAACATAACTAAAGTTGTCACTTGAACGTTTTAAAAACGTTATTCCCATTCCTCAAACTTTTACTAATTGTAGTCAGTTGGGTGAACGTTCTGACAACGTCGTAGCTTAACTGATGTCATGCTCAACGTTGAGACAACGTCGTCTGGTAGTTAAGAGAGCATCGTTTTATAAATGACTAATTTCTGCACCAAATACAATGTTAATTATGGTGTATTATGAGGTTATAGTCGCCAAAGTGATACTTGGGTAGGTTAGCAGTGTTTGTCAGTAAGGTTTTATATCTTGGATAATAAACACATATTATCTTTCTTTCTTAATGTACTTGTACACTGTATGAGCTAATAATGATATCGTGTATACATCTATTGACAACTCCTATAAAGTTTGGATTCAACGTCTTTGAGGAGAACAAGTGAGTGTGGAAATCCGCCTTTCGCTCGGAAATTCTGATGTCTATAATACGACACGTGTGAATCCACCTCTACCGGGAATCCACCTCTACCGGGAATCCACCTCTAACGGCAATGCACCTGTAACGGGAATCCGTCTAGATCGTAGAAATTTGAAGTGCCTATTAAAACTGAAAGCTCGGAAGTTGATGTTAATACCCATTTTTTAAACTATAATTATTTTACAATAATAATCTGATAATACGACCCGCGTGGATCCACCTATAGCTCGGAAAACTTCAACGATACCCATTTTTTAAACTATAATTGTCTTACAATAAGATAATTATTGTAAGAATTATTGAAGAAAACTCTTCAGAAACTTTTTGTTATTCTGTTTGAGTACAATAAAACTGTCCGTATACATTTTTTCGATATCTTGTTTCGTTCTTGATTTTTTGGTGTTTGAAAACCCAAAAAAGGCGAAATTTCTTCTAAGTCCACATCTCGAATTTTTTTTTCAAGATATGGAAAACTTTCATGAGAACTTTTTGTAGATCTCATTGAGGACAATAAAACTGTTCATATACATTTATTCGATATTTTGTTCCGTTTTCGAGTTGTTGGTGTTGCAATAAATCAAAAGTCCCCATCTCAATTTTTTTTTCCGGAAAATGACAAAATATCATAGGAACTTTTTGTAAATCTATTTCGGCCCAATGAAATTGTTCATATACATTTTTTGATATCTTTCAATTTTTTACTTTTGTCAATTTCAAAACCCACGGAAAACCCCGTTACAATTTTCCGATTCCAACCAAAAACTATACAGCTCTTGAAAACATCTGGAAGTATATTTTCACCAAATTTGACGCCTGAAAAAAAATCTCCCTGACCGTTATCCAATACAGTAGCGATATTTCCCGGACTATTGATTTTACGGAATTTTTTTTTTGACGTTTCTGTTCATTTTTGGAAGGCGATCAGAAAATATGTTTGTAAAACTGAAAAATTCGCAGCAGTTTTCGAGATATTCAAAGTTCTAGAAATTTAAAGTTTTTTGTTTTTACATTTTTTTACATTTATTGAATTTTCACCATTTTCCGGAGGTTTTTTGGAAAAACGTTTCCCACACGATTCGTTCGTTAGGTTGAGCTGTATTTGTTGCGATTTTAAAATCTCCGTTTCGTTCATCGGTATAGCCGCTATGAGGACTCAAAAAAAAACACCGTTTTGAAAACGGCTCGGAAAACCCCGTTACAATTTTCCGATTCCAACCAAAAACTATACAGCTCTCAAAAACATATGAGAATATATTCTCACCGAATATGAAAAAAATCTCCCCGACCGCTATCGAATCCAGTAGCGAAAATTTACAAAAATGGCCGTAAAATTTTTCCGATCGAGAAAAAAAAAAAAATTTACGACAACAGTTTTTTGTCTTATTGATGTAAAACAGATTTTGATTCGATATCTCCAAGGGTTTAAAAGTTATGATTTTCCAAAAAAAGACGACGGACAGACAGGTTTTTGTGACCGAAAAATTTTTGTATTTTTTCTTAATTTTTTTCTCAATTCATACCTACTTTTCGACGGAGATCATTTTCTTTCAAATAACTTTTCCTCTAGCTTTTCTAATAAGAAAGTTAGGGCTATTTTTTTTTGCTTTTCCGTTTTTCAGAGGGAAATATTATTATTATTATTATTATTTTTGTCGCCAAGATCTACGTTTTTGATAAGGTTTACGCTCGTTTTTGAATCACGTCGATATCTGTTCAAATAAAAAAGTTTGGCCCCCTGCAAAAAGCAGGCCGTAGTATAATACTCGTAATAGTCGTATTATAATAAAGTTATTATTGCAAACCGCTTGAAATTCGAAATGAAGATTTCGCTGGGGTTCATTGTATTTCATTGAGAACGAACGAATAATCAATCTCCAGATACGCTGCGGATGTCCACATATCGTTCCTTTTGGTGCCATTCGCGTCCTAGCATCATAAACTGAGTTGCACCTTTCTCCGACAGCAAAAAAATCAATATTTCATTCACTGCCAACAATTTATTCATGTCTTTTCCATTCGACCACCCCCTGCAAAACCGCAATACTGCAATACTGCAAAACTGCAATAATTATACATCACAGATTTGTCGTTGAGAAATTTCCTCGATATTTACATTAAAAAAATAAGTACATGTATGTTCATGTATATATCTACATTTACTTATGAGTGTTCATAACGTCTATATATTGTTCATTCTTTTGTTTATGTAACAAGATTTACTTCTTTGACATGTCCAATACCATGTATATGGTCTTACTGGAATGAATAAATAAATAAATTGAAAAACAAAATTAAATTAAAATGCATAGATGACACAAACCATTTATGAGACTTTCTTCCATATTTTCAGCAATTTTGAATATCTCATTTTTTTGTCTTGCAAAATATAGGTATCAAATACGAAAGCAACTTTTTTTTCTTCATCTTCGTCTATATTTCTATTTATTTCAAGATACTTTCGTATCTCAATACTCACTTTCACAATCCACTCGTCCATCGGGTCTAACTACTGGCAGTTTTTCGAACCGGCATTTACAGATTCCTTCTTTGCATTCGGTTTGGTAGTTGACTGCTTCACATTGTGCGTTGAACGTACAGGATTCATCTATTCGAACAGCTGAAAAATTAATACAAAATAATGGCAAGGTTACAATGGACCTTTACATTTACGAAAAATAAATTGTAAAATTCGTTTAAATCGATAGTTTTTAGCCTGAAACGTCCATTTAACAAAGAGTTTCACTATGTTTTTTTAATTTTCAAAAAATATCACATTTGAAAGTGTTTCGTTGACGTCACGTTCATTGGAAAAACCCACCACCATAGTCCATGTTCCGAAACAGGCAATACCGTTCTCCTTGAAAATATAGCTCTTAGCTTGATATAAACCATTGAGAAATAACTAAAACTTTGTCACCTAATCAACTCAGAGACAAAATATCCACATGTTACCTATTTTTATTGCATTTGAATTCAAAATCTGCGAATGGATTGAATATTCGGCTGTCCTATTTATAGTATTTTTCTTAAAGACACTTTGCAGTAACGTTCCACATGGACTTTATGTCACATTCTTTATAATATTCACCATCAACTCTCTTCATATTGAAAGCCCAATCTTTCATGATTAGCCCAAGCTCTTCATTTGAAGTCGTTTCTCGAAGTTCATAATGCAATTGCAGAGATAACCTTGTAGGAACTCTGCACGGAAATTTCATCAGATGTAATTCAATGTTCGTCGTGGCATTAGCCAGGAAAGTAGTTGTTTTCTGATGGATTTTCGTCCCAACTTTTCCTATTGTATAGGATATTAGCAATGAGCAGTCCTCCGGACATCTTATTGTAACAATTGTCACTGGTAGATCAAAATAATACGCATCCCGAATCCGAATTTCATGAAAGATTATAAACAGATTTATATATTGAAATACAATTCGTTCAAATTCACGATATGAATTCTCATATCTTAAATAACACCGCAGACCACCGAGGTAGTCTGCTACAATGTATCGCAAATCGGTTGAATAGCAAGATTTGGTAGACTAAATAAACTCAAGCAAGAGGATACATTTCCATATGATTATTATTCCAACTAAATGAATGGACCCATTTGTGTGACTGGATGATTGAGGTCATGAGACAAAAACTCTAAACGAAATAATCTTTATGATAAGATTTTAAATTATGCTACATTAAAATCACGTAGTGCTGACTTCATATTTTACCCTGGTGAGAAAATAAATTAAGACCCACCATATTTGTTGAGGGCGGAGTATGTATTATCAATTTGACAAAAAAGCAATAACTCATTTGAACGGATGAATGACTGAAGAATTTCCTTGAGAGGGACGGTTCTACAATTGGATCGGGGGCGCGAAGGAGTTTTTTTTTTTTTGCTTCTGGGGAGATGCTAAACAAAGAAACTTGAGACAGGCAGTTAGGCCGAGATTTTTGAACAGCATGGTTCGCGTAAGGGCGGATGGTTGGGAAAGTAGATTCAATAGTCTAGGGAGAGTCCATTACATTTGTGAACGCGCGAATCGACCTAACTCAAATAATTGTCGGTATTTGTATTTTGCGGACGAACCTAGAAATCGGATTTTAAATAGTGGCGGACGAGTGAGAATAGTTACATACAGAGTGATTCCCAGACGAGATTTAAGGATTTAGCGTTGGGTGTTAAACCCTCCTCGAGAGAGTAAGAAATTTATGTATTGTTGTGATTAACTGACATACCAACCCTAATTTGAATACCCCACGTAATTTTAAACTTTGCATCCTTTTGTATTGAGGTACTTCCCAGAACAAAGCACCAAACAATATAGTTAGACAGTGGTTCCAGTGACTTACTGGGTAGGTTAATTAGGGGTTAACAAGGAGACACCCCTGAACGTAATCAGTTTTCTTTTTTTTCGTATTTGTTAGTGGTAAATAACGTAAGTTCACCCTTTTGGGGACTTACCTAACAATCGTTAGGGTTCTTTCATTGCATTATTAAGTGGTTAATTATTTCTTTTGTTATTTGTTGATAAATTTTTTTCTTGTTATCCTATTCCAAATTTTGATATTTTATTCAATAGATATAATATTTACCCAACGTACGTGTTTAATTTTGGCATTTCACAAGAAAAAAAATTAGTATTACGAACTGTAGGCATCATCAATTGAGCAAACTTTACTTAAGACTACCCCTTCGCGCGGGTAGCACGAACCCAACATCCCTTTCGGACAAGTTGGAAGGCCTTGAGAGGAGTAGAGCCACAAGAAGGGGTTTTGTTGGTATCTCCTGGCTAACAAATCACACCATCTATACACACACACAAGGAGTGGTGACAGCAGCCGATTGATTTTGTATTTTGAGACGAGCAAGTTAGTAGCAAGGGGCTCTATTCAACTCTACTCTATGTAGTGAAAAACAGAATTTTGGAATTTTTTTTTTGTTTTTCAACTTTAACTTTTCCTCTTCTAGGGGTTGGTGAGGGTAGACTCTGAGATTTGGAGAATATTCTTAGTCACCCCACACCCCAAAGGGTGGGTTATCACATTATGCCTAAATTCATAATGCTTCTCTTTTAGAAATGTTTCGAACTGCTTCCATATAGATTTCTGGTTATTCACTGTGTTTCTTGGAATAACACTAAGTCCATTTTTTCCAATGCATTTTGATGATTCTTGACTAAATCTTGCCATTTTATTTTATTCTAACAACACGAAAATAATCTGACAGTTATAGTTGTCAATATAGAAATTTGAACACTATCATTCACGGCGTGCTTGATTACGTGAGCAAGGTGCATATTTATCAATCATTGGGAAAGCTAGGTAGGTTTTTATCACTGTTAGAATAGGCGTGTATTAATCGTGGTAAAACTCACCTACTCCACATCTGTCTAGATGATTCGTTACTGGCAACTCCGGTCTGCAAAGACACTTATGTGTCATATCATCACAGACTGATCCATCGAAACCACATTCTTTCGTTTGGCCACATTTGTCACCATATATCTTGTTTCCTCGATCTGTAAGTGAATAATTGTCATTGAAAATCGTTCAATTTGATTGTGTATAGAAAAAAAAGAGAGAATCAATTGTATGATACAGGAGTTGTCCATTTTGGGATATTTTCAGATGAAAGTGATTTGATCAAACCAATGATGGTAGATTCCAGGGACTATCAACATTTCATGTTGATTCAACTGAAGGTGCCGGAAAACTAACTGTAATTCAATAAAATTTTGATTACGATCCAATTTAAAATCCGTCTTCAAATGGCATTGTATGATACACCTCTTGATTCAGAGTGAAAAGTTGATTCAAACATACTTTTCCATACTTTCAGCAATTTTGAATATCTCATTTTTTTGTCTTGCAAAATACAGGTATCGAATACGAAAGCAACCTTTTTTTTCATCATTTTTGTCTATATTTCTATTTATTTCAAGATACTTTCGTATTCATATTTTGATTGGGGATACCAAAAATACTGACCGTGACCATTTCAATACTCACTTTCACAATCCACCCGTCCATCGGGTCTAACTACTGGGTGTATTTCGAACCGGCATTTACAGATTCCTTCTTTGCATTCGGTTTGGTTGTTCTCTGCTTCACATTGTTCACTGAACGTACAGGATTCATCCACTCGAACTGCTGAAAAATTAATACAAAATGATGACAAGGTGACAATATATCACATTTGAAAGTGTGCCGTTGACGTCACGTTCATTGGAAACACCCCCCAACATTATCCACGTTCCGAAACAGGCAATACCGTTCTCCTTGAAATTATAGCTTCGAGCTTGATATAAACCATTGAGAACTAACTAAAACTTTGTCACTTGATTAACTCAGATACTCAGAGAAATTTTCTGAATGGAACTACCTTTTGATGAGAAACGAGCATTGGCAATACCGCAAATCGTAATAATGCGCTCATTATTCATCGGGTGAAATCAAATCAGATAAAAAAATATCTAGGATTTCATTGTGACTTTCATCTCTTTGAATTTGGTTTGTCAAGTATATATTTCTAAAACTTTACTAGTACCAAAAAATTTTTGATAGTTCAAGGTGTTTCTTGCAATGACCAAAATTTTAAATCTTTCCTTGAACTCTGCTTTGAATACAATACAATAATAACACAACATAAAATACTCACTTGAAAATGTTCTTTACAATAACATATATTTCCGCTTTTACACAGGGTTTATTCACTGCTTCAAAACACATTTCGCGATGCGCTTCATCTTTAGTGCATAAAAAATTGTTTATTAGAATTTTCACTGGTACAAAGCACTTTTTTAACATGTTCACAGTTATTGCAGGGATACAGATACAGGAATTAAAAAAAAATGGAGAATACAAAAAACAAAAACTTTCAAAACTTTCAAAACCGCATTAACCACAAATAGGATATCACGCAGGGCCTGTTCGTGTGCTGCATAGATATTTGATGGAACTGCTTTACTTGTATCCAATTTTGATGAAGACAAACGAGTTAAACAGAGACAAACGATTCTTATTGGTTTGCTACGTTAAACAGACGAACGAACCCATCTGGTATCAAATGATAATTGTTATAAGACACATTATATTTGAATGATAATTTGAGATTCAATGGTGCACAACTTTTACAACGTTGTCAAGTCTAGTTTTGATGAACTTGACGTCATGAATCAGATTTCTTCTAATTATAGAAAAACTAGCGGGTGGGAAAAAAATCCCTAGGAATATTAGCGTATACAGGGTGTTTCATAATTGATTGCTGATCCTGAAGGGCGATTTTTTCTGGAAAAATTCTTCATATGAACATAGGTCCGTAACAGCGTCATTTCTGAGATACAGGATGTTGAAATTTAACAAAATCAGTTCTTACCCAATATCTCTGAAACCGCTTTGGTTTTTTTTCAATTTTAGTAAATACCAAGTATGCATAAAAATACATTTTTTCCATGATGAAGGATTTCTTAATTTTCATCAGTGGCGTCCCTGTTAACAAACCCTGTCAAATTTTTCATTAAAATAATGATTCGCCACTGTCTTTTTTTCCAAATAAATGTTTTTTTTGCAATTTTCCTTTATCTTTTCATAAAAATTGTCTCTTGTCTTTTTTTCGTCTGGAGGACGGTTTTCGATTTAGAAAATAAAATACATTCATTTGCTTGTCCCTACTCGATTTTTTCTCTTAGTCTTAATTTCACAATTGTGATACCCAAAAGATCTGAGCAATATTTTTATAATTTTATGGTAACTATTATTCAGTTTTTATAATGAGTATGCATACATAAAAATACATTTTTATTTTTAAAAACAACTAATTATGAACAAAAAATACCAAAATTAAATTAAGTGTTCAAAATGTCCGCCTTCTGCAAGTTTCAGCCCTCCTTCTCATGGACTCGCGTACTCTTTGAAAGATCCCTGGAGTATTCCTCATGGTTTCACAGGAAACTATTATGCGGTTTCGCAATTCTTCCTCCGTTTGAATTGGTTGACTGACACCAAAGTTTTAAGATGTCCCCAAAGAAAATAATCGAGACTGTTTAAGTCTGGGGATCTAGCTGGCCATGACTCTGTTCCCCCACGACCTATCCAGTGATTATGGAAGTTTTGGCAGAGCAGGTGCGCCATCGTGCATAAACCACATGCGATTTCGCAACAGAATTGGCAAATTATCTTCAAGAAATCGGCCATAATTATGTCCATTTAATCTCCGTGGTAAAAAAAAGTCCAATTAGGTAATCTCCAATAATTACAGCCCAGACATTCAACGAGAACTGCCCTTGGTGATGAGATTCCACGATTGTATGCGGATTTTCCTCGGCCCAAAAATGATTATTATGAAAATTTCTGATCCTGTGTTTGGCAAAACTTGCTTAGTCCGTGAATAAAATTTATCTGTCAAATAAAGGATTTTCAGTAACTTTTTGGAGAAACCATTGGCAGAAATTCACTCGTAAAGGAAAGTCTCGAGGAAGTAGAGCCTTATCCCGTTGAATGTGATAGGGATATAATAAATAATCATGAATAATCCTCCATACCAGACTATGGGCAATATTCAAATTATTGGCAACTTGCCTCGTACTTATTTCAGGATTTTCGTCAACTGAATTTAAAACGGCTACCTCAATTGCTGGAGTTCCTGCAGTCCGATGTGCTCCTCTCAAGTGATGCATTGGCTCAAAACTTTCTGTTTCACATAACCTTCTGTGGGTGTTTGAAAGCGTTTGAGCATCAGGAACCATTCTATTTGGGAAGCGCTCTTGATGCAATCGCCTGGCTTCATATGCGTTCCCGTCAGCAAGCCCATACAGATAATGCATTTGGTATTTGTAAAATTTACCATGTTTTTTTCAATAAACAAGTTTTTATAAAGTGAATAATATCACGTATCTAGCTAAAGAAGTGTCAAAATTGTTTGTGTTGAAAACAACGAAAGGTGTTATTTATTTATTTATTTATTTATTTCAGAAAACAAACAGGTTTACACCTCATTATATGTTCTCTACTAACTCACAAACTAACATAAGTGTATTAAGTATACGTGAGTAAAGTTGAAACTAAGGTATTTTCTGACTATACTTATGTGCAGTTTAACACGAAAATTGGCAAGGTTAATACACAGTAATAATAGTAAGTAATACTAAATGAAAAATAAATTCAATGAATGATGAAAGAGCATTACTCATAAGTCCAGTCAATATCTCTATTTAAAAGGTTTCTTAAGTTAAGGTTGCGCGTATTAACTCACTTTTGAATTTGTGGAGGCTCACCCCAAAAAATCAAGATGAATAGTGAACAGAGAATTCGTTACATAGGGCTTGCATGTGATCTAATAATTTGTTACTTTTATTTCCATTTACTGAAAACAGTATTGGGCGCGGACGTAGGTAATTTAATGGGATGAAAAATTGAATTTCTGATAACAGATATGGACTTTCAATGAAATTATTCAATAGTTTGAAGATAAATAAAATTTTGTTGACCTTTCTTCTGTGCTCGAGACGACCTATCTCGAATTCTTCTCTTATCGGTTGAAAAGATTCATAACCTAGGTTTACTCCGTTCTTACGGTAGTACAGATAATAATAATAATAATCTTTATTCATGAAAAGTATAAAATTCAAATGCAAAACAAAACAATATGAACAAAGCTGAAGTGCGATAAGTGCTGTTGCACTTGTTTCGCAGAAAAGAAAAAACAGAGGTAAATGATTAATCCAATTAAATAAATAAAATTATCTGTGACCCTATACACAAATACAATAATATTAATGTAATTAAGCTAAACTCAATTAAATGTTAGTAGACGAATAGAAACAAAATTGATGAAATGCAATGAAACGTATACAATAAAAAATTGAATGAGTAGGATCAAATTAAATAATCTTACATGTATTGCATATAACGTATATAATATAAATGAAATGAAATATTGTCATACGCATCATAAGGTGCATCAAATTTACAATAGTGTGTAAAATGTATAAAAATATAGATATAAATGTATGCAAATATTGATAAAAATTTATATTAAAATGTAGCAAAAAAATATATACATATAGAAATATTAATGAAAAATGTATGGACATGTATATATAAAAAAAAAAAAAGAAAAATCAAGATATGTTAATAAAAAATGTATAAATGTATAAAGTATTGACACAAATGTATAATAATATAGATAAAGAAATTATTAAAATATAGAGAGAAAATGTGTAAACATATAGATATATCAAAATACAACGTTTATAGACAATATATAAAAAAATACAATAAAATTAGTTTTAGTTCACCAGTGGATTCATTCAAGTAAATTTATCACGAATTGTCTTTCCTTTTCAAAGAGGAATAGTTTCAATTTATTCTTGAACATTGGTCTCGAAGTTATGTTTTTTATGTTGTCTGGTTATGTATTATAAAACTTAACTGCGGAGAAGGAGTATGATCTTTGAGATATAGACTTTTTCAATATAGTTGGAAATGTAAGTTGCTTTTGGTGACGTGTGTTGTATTGATGGTTCCTGGATTTTGCTTTATTTTCACTGAAATGGTATTTCACGTTAGTACAAAAATAATATAGTTGTCTAAGGTCCATTATTCGACTTTCTTTGTATAAACTATCTGATGAAAACCGTGAACTTTTAGACAAAATTAATTTAAGAAATCTTCTTTGTATTACTTCTAGAGGGTTCAGATGTGTTCGTAAAGCTGCACCCCATGCAGTGATGCCATATCTCAGATGGCTTTCAACGAGGGCGGAATATAATAGTTTGAGTTCTCTGAGTGGTAAGCACTTTTTCAGACAACGGAATCTGTAGAGGACCATTTGGAGTTTTTTTATAGTGTAACGAATGTGGGAGTCCCATTTCATATTACTATCTAAATATATACCCAGGTATTTTATTTCTTTCACAGAATGGACAGTCAATGTATATCCTTGCATACCGATATCAAGTTTTAAGAACGGGCAGACACCGGATATATTACAGCTAAATGGCAGAAAGTGTGTTTTTGATAAGTTAAGAGCCTGTAGTCGAACCACTGCTTGACTAGTTGGAAATCTGTCTCTACTTTGTTTTTGAGAGCGGTCCAAGTTTCCGCTTCATAAAATATTGCAGTATCGTCTGCAAATCCAATTATGTTACCAGTACTGTTCAGTTTAAATAGATCATTAATATACATATTGAATAATATCGGACCTAATACTGTGCCTTGAGGCACACCACACTCAATTTGCCTTTGATCACTTTTGACATCAGCCACCCTTACCACTTGCTGTCTGTTCTGTAGATAGCTTTCAAAAATTTTCAAGCAACTTCCTCTGATGCCATTTTTTTCTAGGGTTTTCAAGAGTAGCTGATGATCAACAGTATCAAAAGCCTTCGTCAGATCTATAAACAGGCATAATGAAGGTCTACCTTTTTCTAGGGATTTGTGAATCAGTTCTGTTAGTTCCAAAATAGCATCTTCGGTGGAGGTTTTTTCTTTAAATCCAAACTGTTTTCGAGAAATGAGCTCATATTTGTTAACAAATGATGTTAGTCGATTTTTCAATAATTTTTCAAAAATTTTTGAGAGATGAGTGATTAGGGAAATGGGTCTGTAGTTATTTGTGTCTGTTTTATCTCCTTTCTTATGTATCGGGGTAACTATGGTCATCTTGAAACAGTCGGGCCATACACCCATCGATAAAAATTTATTTATGATGAATACTAGGGGGTCCAGTATGTAGGTTGAGATGGATTTCAGTACTTCTGCTCTTATTTCGTCGATCCCAACCGATTTATTATTTTTTAATTCACTTATCAGAGAGTTGATTTCTTTTTTATCAGTAGGCATTAAAACTAAGGAATTGGGTAGCCTATTATTCGTTGGGATGTAATTGGGATTTTTTTTTATTTTACTCGCCAAGTTTTTGCCAAAACCTATGAATTTGTCATTGAATTCATTGGCTATATCATTTTTATTTTTCAATATTTTTCCACAATCGGTTTTGATAGTTTCAATATTACTGGGTATTGAACTTGTCCCAGTGAGTTCTTGCACTATTTCCCATAGCTGTTTGGTACTTTGTTTGTTATTTTCTATTTTACTTTTATAATAATTGTATTTTGTTTTTTGTAACTGATTCGTTACTATATTTTTATATTGCTTGTATTGATTTTTCAAAATAATACTATCAGGGTGTTTTAGTAGAGTTTGGAACATGCTATTTTTTTTATTAATCATTCTCAACAAAGAGTTAGTTAACCACGGAGCAATTTTTGTGTTTTTCCTATGAGACTTTTTCAGTTCGGTGCATTCATTCAGTGTGTTTATAATGATGGCTAAAAAATCGTTCAGAGCTTTATTTGGATCTAATGCGGTATAAATCGACTCCCAAGTTACGTCTCGTAGTTTCTCATGTATTTTATTATAATTGTGGTATTTGATGTGTTTGTTATTGACTGGTTTGTTATTTTTTGGATAATCAGTTATAATTTGTAATATCGTCGTTGAATGATCTGTTATATTGGTTTTTACAATAAGAGGTATAATCATGTCAATAGCATTGTATAACTTTGATTTGATGAAGATATGATCTAGACATGAATCGAGTCTGGTGGAGTTATTGATGGTGGAAATGTAACCATATTCGTTTAAGATATTCTAGGAACTTGTTTTGTGTCATTTCTAGTTTTTTTAAGAGTTTTGTTTATGCGGATCCCAAATGATTGATGCAAATTCAAGATGACTTCTTATCATAGCGTTGTACAGTGCTTTAATTGAGTTGGTAGTTTTGAATCTGGTTGAGTTGCGTTTTATGAATCCAAGTAGTTTCAATGCTTTGTTACAGATTATGTCTATATGATTCTTGAAATTAAAGTCACTAGTGAAAGTGACACCTAGATCTTTTGAACTATTAATGCGGCTAATATATTCATCATCCATTTTATAGATGTATTTGATCGTGTTCTGACGAGTGGAGTATGTCATGACACTACATTTCTCTAAATTGAAATGCAACTTATTATCTTTCGACCAATTGATGATATTGTCAATGTCGAATTGTAAGTCGAGATAGTCATTGATATTTCTGATTGGTTTGAAAAGCTTAAAGTCGTCCGCGAATAATAAACTATCCGATGATACTTTCTCTGCTAAGTCGTTTATGAAGATTGTGAATAAGAGGGGACCCAGGTTTGACCCTTGCGGTACACCCGACCCCGCCTGAAAGCTCTTCGATTTGTAACCCATATAATTTACAAATTGTGATATTTCTTTCAGATACGAAATTATTAGCCGTATAATCATCTCGTCTAAACCATAACAAAAAAGTTTCGTTATCAATATGGATGTTCTTGCATACTAGATGTGTCTAGCCTAGTGACAAGCAAATGGATGCTTTTTATTTTCTAACTCAAAAAACCGTTCGCCGGACGAAACAAAGACAGGAAAACATTTTTATGAGAAAATAAAGGACAATTGCAAAAATAACATTTATTTGAAAAAAAAAACAGTGGCGTATCATTAATTTGATGAAAAATATGACAGGGTATGTTAACAGGGACGCCACTGATGAAAATTAAGAAATCCTTCATCATGGAAAAAATATAATTTTATGCGTACTTGCCATGTACCAAAATTGAAAAGAAAAGCCAAAGCGGTTTCAGAGATATTGGGGAAGAACTGATTTTTTTGTTAAATTTCAACATCCTGTATCTCAGAAATGACGCTGTTACGGACCTTTGATCATATAAAGAATTTTTCCTAAAATCATCCAAGGATTATCGCCCTTCAGGATCAGCATTCAATTATAAAATACCATGTATACTTCCTCAGTACAGTGTTTTCTCATATCTCGTGGGAAGGTCCATCGAAATAAATCTCGAAAAACCGAGTAAGATCAACAGAGATCAAAACTAAAAAATGCCTCAAAAAATAACTAGTGTTTAGGTTGATACTTCGACGGATATTTGAACACATCTGACATATACTTGTGCTATGTACCTCGAAGAGGGCACTTGTGTTATTTCCCCAGTAGAGTAGAAAAGGGAGAGCAATAAGTTCTCTTCGAATCGGATGAATTTATAGAGGAAAAAGAATATGCATATTTTGGAATAACACTCTATAGCGCAAGAAGAATGATAGGCAACGATGAGCATTTTCATCATTGAGTGATAACATCAAAGATATCAGGTATGGAAAAGAGAAGTATTATTTAGTTATTATGGACTTATTTTTTTCAGACAGGACATTTTTTCGAAAACATTGAATAATATTTTCAAGACAACAGTCGTTCAAAAGCGATAACCTTTCGGGACAAAAAACCACGTCAAGATGTATTGGAAGTATTTATTTTCAATATATTTCAGACGACGTAAATTCACATTCACAATTGTACAAAAAATGTTGTTTGTATTGTATAAAATTCGTGCTTTCATAGTACATTCAAAAGAATGTTTGGTCACGACCTGTGGTCTCAGACAAAAATTTACACTTTCATGAGCAATTAAAAAAACACTCATTTCACGTACTTAATACAAAAATAACTATTTTGTACTCCTCCTCCCTGGATGAGTTCTGCTATTTGCCCCACCTACCATTACTCCTTGTGAATACGTGTATTTCTTACAATATTCCAATATACAGATGCAGAAAAATGTTACCAGCATATAGGATTACCAATGCGTTTGGCTGATAGTTCATGTATCCAGTCGACCAGTACAAAATATAACAAATTTATGCGATGAAAATTCAAGTATTCAACTGGCCCACTCTACAGTGGTTTGTCCCCACTTGTATCTTGCTGTTGAGGATGGTATCAAAGTGTTATGGGGGTAGTGTGCGTCTGGTTTATCATGTATTTTCTACAATTTCCTGTTACAGGTATTCATTGCCCATGCAGCATGCAAACTGTTAGAGACCAATATTGACCATTAATCTTAGGATCATCTTAGCTTCTGTGTTTCCCAATGAACTCTTCATTTTTAGCTTTGTTATCACCTTCTGCCTTTTCATTAACTGAGATGCACATTCTATTAGGAGTATATGAAGAACTCTGTTGCATTTTCATGATCTCCTAGATCTGTGTACACGTGTAAGTTTTTTGTTGTATTGAGATAAGTTCAATGACTACAAAAATACCGAAAGTGGGGGATGAAATAACATACCGAACAAAGATGTTCTGTAAATGGTAGAAAACGTTATTGAGACTAGTAAAACTCACCCACTCCACATCTGTCTAGATGATTCGTTACTGGCAACTCCGGTCTGCAAAGACACTTACGTGTCAAATCATCACAGACTGATCCGTCGAAACCACATTCTTGCGTTTGGCCGCATTTGTCTCCAAATTTCTTGTTTCCATGACCTGTAAGAGAAAAAATGGTATTGAAAATCATCTCCAAATGAAGTGAAACTACCTGATATATTCATGTCATTGCTATACAGGGTGTTTCTTAAGTACGTGTAGAAAATTCAGGAGCGTGTTGCTGACATCAAAATAAGAAGAAAAGTTCCTATAAACATATGTCCGCAAGTTATTCGTTTCTGAGATACAGAGTATCAATGTTGAATTCTTATTTTTATTTTTTGTGAATAATTTGAAAATAATTTTGATATTTGGGAAAGTTTCGTATCTGGGAATATTTATTATTTAGTTTGTGTAAAAAATATATTCTTGGTAGAGGTTACTGCTAGCAACTGGTTTCGAGTTATTGAGATTTGAAATAATCGATGCAAGTGATTTTGAATGACACGATTTTTAAATTTAAAATAAACTCAATTACAAATTAGTTTTTTAACAATTAACATAAAATTTGATTTTGTCTTTGAAAAATCATCCCAGATACCAAACTTTACTCGAATATCACAAATATTTTGGAATTTATTCACAAAAAAACAAATATAAGAATTAAACTTTGACACTCTGTATCTTAGAAACGAATAACTTGCGGACATGTGTTTATGGGAACTTTTTTCCTCATTTCAACGTCAGCAACATACTCCCAAAGTTTCTACACGTACTTAAGAAACACCCTGTATAATGAGAAGAGCACATGACCAAGTACTGAACCTGGTTGAATACCATAGCAAATAGGATGGAGCTGCGTGTTTTGACAATTTGATGACGATCTGATAAATATGACTCGAACCACCTCAAAGTAGTAACCCTGAATATATATAATTCAATTTTTTGCATAAGTATTCTGTAATTGATACAGTCAAATGCCTTAGACAGATCCCGAAACACAACAAATTCTTTCGTATTGATTTTACTGTACACTTCAATGATCAAGTCAAGTACAGCTTCGTTGGTGTTCTGAAACTAAAACTGTTAACAACAACGACAACAATTAGAATGTTGTGCCTGTCCAAAAGCTGAAAAACTCTAATCATAAACAACTTTCCAATTAACTTGGCCATAGTGCAGTTCAGTGATTTATTACAGCGAACCTGCAACGTCTCTAGACCTTTCAAAAAAAATGTTTCTTCTTACTCTGCAAACCAGACCTCCACAGCTTTTATTACTTCCTCGTTGGAAGAAAATTTACGACCTTTTGAACTTTTTTTAGGTTGAGGAAAGAGGTGATAGTCGGACGGTGCCAATAAGGGGGGGGGTGTTCTAGTAATTCAAATTTTTTGCAAGGCAACATGTGATTTGTGTGCAGGGGCGTTGTCCTGCAAAAACAAAACACCTTTGGATGGCTTTCCGCATCTTTTCTCTTTAATTTTTTCCCGTAGAGTGGTCAGTAATGTCGAATAGTAATCTCCAGTTATTGTTTTACCCTCATCCCAAAAATCAATCATGATTACTCCATGGCAATCCCAAAAACTGAAGCAAGAACTTTTCCAGCAGATTTTTGGACACGAAACTTCTTAGGTCTTGGAGAACCGGAGTGTGGCCATTCCATCGATTGTTGCTTTGTTTCTGGATACTAGAAATGTACCCAAGTATCATCCATAGTAACAATTCGGTTTAAGCAGTCTACATCGTTTTCAAATCGAGCACAGATCGAACGCGATGCTACTACCCTTGCACGCTTTAGGTCAACATTCAAACATTTAGGGATCCATTTTGCAGCAATTTTTCTCATGTCCAAATTGACGTGAACTATATGATGAACGCATTTGTATGAAATATTCAGTGCTTCAGATATCCGTTTTAGCCCAATTCAACGGTCTGTTAAAATCATGTCATGAACTGCATCGATATTTTCGGGGACTGACACAGAAACTGGCCTTCCCGATCGGTCTTCATTTTCAATGGAAAATTTACCTTTTTTGAAGCTTGCAGTCCAATTTTTCACGGTCGCATACGAAGGATCACCAAGGGTATTAGCATATCTTCGTAAATCTACTTACCTCTCAACCCTTTTAAATACAGGTACTTGATGATGGCTCGATACTCCAATTTTTCGATTTTCACAATTTCGGTGGACATGTTTTTTCTTTTAATTCATTGCGTAACTTTGGTTTACTTTTTTAACGTCAAACTTTACACTGACACTTCTAATAAGTTATTGTTCGTTGCTATGTTAACGCAATATTTTGTTTATGCAGGGAACTGGTCTAGGCTAACTAGATATCAATACATCCTCGTACAATTCAAACCGAAACTAAATGAAGGAGGTATCTCCCAAAAAAGCTCTCAGGGATCTTGTCTGTGGAAATTCCCTGCTCTTTGAAAAACGAAATACAAAAAACAAGAATGTCAAGTGATAAAGTACTATGAACATGTTAAACATGGACATACTTACATAGTCATAGAGAAACTGTGAGAGTGTAACAGATGAATCATTAAAATAATCTAAATATAAAAACAGCAGAAGTAGCCATCAAGCCACAACAATAAATATATGAGAAAGAAAAATATGTTGAGTGTAGATACACAGAAATTCGAATGATGTGAATAAATATCAAGGATCGATGAGTTTATGAAAAGCACTGCTGTTCATAGACAAAATCCAAGCTCTTATCTTCTTTTTGTATAGATTTTTTCAGTTTATAATTTTCAGTGAGACAGGTAATACATTTCTCAACCAATATAACCGAAATATATTTGTCCTATTGAATTATGTGCCCGTGGTAATGTTTCACTCACAACAGTATCTATAAACGTCAACGTCTACTTGTATATACAAATTACCAGCTTAATAATCAGCAACCAACCCATTTGTCACAATTGAGCAAGTAGGGAACTGTGGCCGTGGGTATTACCCAGCCTTGTCTGTGCGATGATTTCCTGAATCATTGATGCAGCAGCACCATGACAAAGGCATTCATGAATACAAATGAGTTTGTCAAGTGGCTGCGGCGGCAACATGCCTCTGAGGACAGTCGCATGAATGAGGTACATACGCTGTAGAAGATGAGACGACAAGCACTCATTCATTAATAGAAATGATCGTTTAATGGGAGACAGCGTTGCCAACTCTACGTCTTTTTACGTAGATCTACGTACTTCAGGCCTTTCCTGCAAACCTACGAACTTCAGCGTCAGAATCTACGTATTTTTTATCAAATTGTACAAATTTGCAAAATAACATAACTGATTGGGCTGAATGGGCATAATTTCCATTTCTTTCAAAAAAAAAGTTATTAAACGCTCCGTTCCGTTTCATACCAATGAACAATTGAAAAAAGAAAGCCGCCTTATGAACAAAAATATTCACACCTGTGGAAAAAGACAAAAAGTATTCAGGTTGGGTTGAAAAAAGCTTCCCACTGAAACGCTAACAGGCTTAATTTTCACAAAAAGTGGTTTTAAAAAATGCGAGTATTCGCAAGAACACATTGAACATTTTAATAAATATAACTGTATACATTCAAATTGCCTGAAAGTAATAATGAAAATTAATAATTTAAATGAATTGTGAAACAAACACTCTTTTCAGTCATCATTATCCTCATTATTTCACTCAGAAAAAAAGTACGTAGATCTACGAACTTTTCATATGTAAATTTTACCAAATCTACGTAATTTTCTTATCCAACCTACGTCTTTTTCAAAATCTGAGTTGGTAACGCTGATGGGAGATTGTGTTTTGTAAGAGCGATGTGCAAAAGTCAAGGTCATTCATATGGAGCTTGAAAAAGTAATAATAATAATAATATAGTTTATTCGAATAATTAATTAATATAGATACAATACAATACAGATACAATACAGATAAATATTTAAAATACATTAATCAAATGAAGGAATAAACACTGTGAACACTAAAGGCTAGGCCTTGAAAGTGTCATCCTTAGCTTGATACCTTCTGTGATATCATCATCAAATTCATAAAAATTGTAAAATATTGTAGAATTCATAAAATTGTAAAATATTGTAGAACAATCAAGTATAAAATAGTAAAATAAATCACTCAAATAAAAAATACAATAGAATAACATCACTAAATGTACATAAACAGATTAACAAGATTACAGGTAATAAATATGGTAGAGATAAGTTAAGGTGCTAAGACAATTTAGGAATATTCGAATGATGCTTACATATTTCAAAAATGGTGTTATTAACGTCAACAAACTGGTGCACCATAAGACGAGGTATACTACTCATCCATTTTTTCAGTTTCGATTTGAATAGGTTCATCGAATTTATGGATTTGAATTCTGGAGGTATTGTGTTATAGAACTTTGGTGCTAGGTATACAAAACATCTTTGAAGCGCATTTTTTTCAGGTCTTGGAATGACGGAATTGTTTTTGTTTCTTGTTTCATATTTGTGGTTTGAGAAGGAGAGTTCCGATTTGAACTTGTGTTGTCTCGTGACAGTCGTTAAGAAATATAATTGTCGTGCATCAAAAATGTTCGTATCTAAGTATAACTGATTTGTAGGGTGGGTATATGGCTTGTTATAGATTATTTTCAGAATCCACATCTGAATTTTTTCCAGGCGAAACATGTAATTGTTAGTGGCAGCGCCCCATGCTTTCAGTGGTTGCTCATATCTCATATCTTTGAACAGGAACAAGGCACATTAATAGCAAAAAATTTAATAGAAAAGACAATTATCTTTTGAACGAGACAAAATCTTATAACAATCACTTGCTGAATATTCTTCTCTACAGACACGTTAGTCACAAACTTCTGAGGTGTATTTTTACTAGAATCTAAGAGTGATTAGTACAACAAAACAAAAAACTATTTCTGCAAATACGAGTTATGATTGTGGGCACATTGGTAGATAGATAATTTATTCATCATTGAAGTGTGAATCCGCTTTTATATGATCCTATTATTATTATATTCGAAAATCTTATTATCATTATTTTCTAAGCTTTATTAAGAAGTTTCATTCCTTGATAGTTCTTGTTAGTCTTTTTTTCATGGATAGTTATTATTTGTCCCATTCTTCTGGCATTTTCCTCATATTTTCTATTATGAAATAATCCTTCTCCCCTTTAACTCAATTTTCGATGATAATTCTATTTCTTTCTGGTGATTGATCATGTCTATTTTTCTCTATATCTATGTTCAACTCATTACTGGTTGGCTGAATACTTCTTTTTACCCCTTTCTTTTTGTCTTCTTCTTCTAGACGTTTCATACTATTGCAAAATCAGTCTATCTGAACAATAGTGTCTGTCGAATAGAGGACTAAAAACAATATTTCACCACGTAATAGTTAGGAAATTCCATGAAAATTGTTGCTGATAAAAATATATCTCACAATGACCAATTGAATTGTTGGGCAGTCTTTCCTCTGATGATATTATTATGTGTCTACCGACGATAAAAACTTTTAATTCAATAGATAACTTGATGAATATTCTCCGTTTTGTGCAGAGTATATATCAAATAGATTACCATCGGATAACACCCTTTGTCAGTCACGATATTGACCGGAATAGCTGTTTTTTATGTTAAATAATTTGCACATGTATACAGGATGGTCACTTTTTCAATGTGATTGTATAATATGGATGTGATCTCCACAGTTCAAGTATGGTCATGAATTATTTGATTCAGACTTGTTCCAATTCATGGCCAGTGTTGTGGCCTACCAGATTTCCAGATCTGAATCCATCAGATTATTATTTGTGGGGGCATCTCAAGAATATAGTGTAATGTACAATTAACACAACGATTGAGATTGTCTTCGAAAAGATTAAAGATGCATTGGAATATTATCAAGAATAGGAAATAAGCAATAGGAAACAAAATTTGAATTTCAGAAAATGGTGAACATGTTGAACAATTTCACTATTAATTTCGATGATGTTTTCAATCCTAAAAACTGAATAACTTTTTTTTACTATTATCAGTGATTGCCTTTTGAAATATCTACATGACTATTATTCTTGTTGATGAGTTGTTTAATTTTTGGAGAATTACATGAGTTTTGGGATAATTGACTTTATCTTTCCATCGAGAAATCTTACACTATGTTGATTCAAATGAAGATGACACAAACTAAATTGTTAATAAAAAAAATGGTACGGTCCTTATTACGCAAAAACCGTATTCGAAAGTTACTGTAAGATAAGATTTCCAAGACGGAATTAGGAAAAAAATAATTTTTGTATGGTCCGGAGAATACGAAACGATGGATGCAAAATCCGAAAATGTTAAATCAAAAAGAACTTGTTTGATTGATGATCTATTTATTTTGTGGAAGTTTATGATGAAATAAGAAAAGGAAGAAAAAATATAACTTTTGTCCAGTTTCCACTAACACTTTACTACTTTATTACGACCGGTTTCGGCTTTTACACCATTTTCAAGTAACTACAGATTTCATCAAGTTCGTGAATATTTATACATAAGAAAGTAATTAAAGAAAGGTTGGGTTTAAATTACCTAACTGATGTTTCAAAACAAGTTGGGAAAATACCTGGAATCTACCTGATGAGTCAATCTAATTTATCTAATAGGGGTTCATGCAATCGGTGGGTCCAACTTTGTTATCAAAAGTCACAAATTCAGAAGTGGAGAGCTACATACCCTCATTGACCAGTTAGAATTATGTAGCTCTCCACTTCTGAATTTGTGACTTTTGATAACAAAGTTGGACCCACCGATTGTATGAACCCCTATTAGATAAATTAGATTGACTCATCTGGTAGATTCCAGGTATTTTCCCAACTTGTTTTGAAACATCAGTTAGGTAATTTAAACCCAACCTTTCTTTAATTACTTTTTTATGTATAAATATTCATGAACTTGATGAAATCTGTAGTTACTTGAAAATGGTGTAAAAGCTGAAACCGGTCGTAATAAAGTAGTAAAGTGTTAGTGGAAACTGGACAAAAGTTATATTTTTTCTTCCTTTTCTTATTAAATCAAAGAGAATTTACTATAAAATGAAAAGCTCACAAAACATCTTTTGTTAAATCTGAAAATAAATGAAGAATAACCTAAAAACCGAAAGGATTCAATGTCGTTTTTTTCGTCATATGTTAAGAACCGGCCCTGATATTTTCGAATTATTTCCACCGCTAGATGATGCTTCCAGATAATCAACTTTTCCCAATTTACCTGAACTTTTAACAAGTTTTTAACAAGAGGTTTTCCATATCAAGTATCTTGTTTGCGAAACCAGTTACACAGAGTTGAAAGTAAATATTTTATTTTTGCAGTATCTAATAAAGTGTTATTTATCTATATGAGCCACGAACTTTTCTCATTGTCTTCGGTTTCTCCCAAATTTAAAAGTTGTCGAAAGCCGAAGTGCTATTAAAAAAAAAATTATTCGCCAATTCTTTCAAGTGTTTGCTTGTTTTTTATTTCTCTCACGAGGCATTCGGTGATATTGGGTTGCCATAGAGGGAAAAAAACTGAGGGGGTTTACAATTTACAATTTACAAGAACCCCGCAAAATCCCTAGGAATTTGGGTCTTGGAGAATTTTTTTGTATTTTTGGTATAATGTAGTCCATAAAAATTTCAACCAATGTAACTATTGCACCAATCCCAAAAAATTAATAGTTTTGCTGCTAGGGGGCGATGAGATCTCCCCTTGCACAAAATACACTATTTATTTTTAAAACCGAAAACAATATTTTTACTTGTGTCACTGTAGCTAATTACATAACTTGATTACCATGAAAATTCATAGTGAGAATTAGAAAATATATCAGAAATTGAAATCCAGTTTGTTCCTATTGGTATAATTAAACAAGACAAGTGTACAATTGCCCTAATTTGAGCTGATTAAAATATTTATTTTGATAACGCATTTACTAGTAGTCGAAAATTAATTTTTTTCTTGTTTTAAAATAGGGGTTGGGGGTAAAGAAGGCGTTTTAGAATTGGTTTCATTGAAAATTACAACATCATTCGACAAAATCTGAAATAAAACTCAAAAATATTTTTTCCACCATTAATCATGAATATTTTATTATGAGGGAGGTATTATGTTAACGCCCCCTGGCATCAAAACTATCCATTTTTGGGGTTTGTCTCCAAATAAATTTTTATTCAAAATGAACTGAATTGCATTATATTGAAAAGTTAGAAATATCCACCGACATTCTTTTGTTATGTGCCCCTTGTGTGGTGGGGGATAATCGTAAAAAAGTGCTAAAAAATAGATTATCAGAATATTTTGAAAAAAATTATGTATTAAATAAAGCTCAATTTGGGTACAGACAGAGGAGTTCTACCATTGATGCAATCTGCGGAATATATAAAAATATTATAGAAGCTTTCGAAGAGCGTAAATGGTGCTGTGCAAAATTTTATGACATGTCTAAAGCGATTGACACGGTGGAACATGGAGTATTATTACAAAAATTAGAATATTATGGGATCAGAGGAAAAGCCTTAAATCTATTTACATCTTACCTTGCAGGCCGCCAGCAACGTGTTAAATTTAACGGAGATATATCAAAACCTGCAAAAGTCAATTATGGGGTACCTCAGGGTTCAGTCCTGGGTCCTCTATTATTTATTATATATATATATATATATAAAACTAGTTAATATTGGGGATTGCAGCAAAGTCAAAAGTGTACTCTTTTATAGAGATTATTCCAAGCTTTCGTAAATTTTATTTACATCTTCAGGGAACTACAAAGAATTATTATGTCAATTATACATTTTGATGTTATTAAAATTTTACTTACAATTATAGTGAGGTTAGTTGACATGTTCTTAGTTCTTTGTATAGTGACATTACAGCTTAAAATTGTAAATAATAAGGAAAAAAGACTTTACGAATATAAATAACAGAAAATTTTGAAATTTAGTCGAAAAACAAAAGACTTGTTGATTGTATCCAAGGGACACAAATCAGTTGTCAATAGAAAAGAAATCTGTAATTTTCAAGTCAATGTTACCAACTGTAATCTTGTACCAACTGTAATCTTGTACCAACTGTAATGTAGTACCAACTGTTGAAATATACGACTGTTGTTTTGTAAGTTAGGAAAAAAATTACATTTCCAATTGAGTAGTTATGGAGATATTATTATTCATATGGAGAGTGTGGTCTAACGACAATAAGAAGGAATAAATCTCACTCAAATGATTTATATCAGTTCTTTTATTCATACATTTTTTGTCTTGATATATGAAGGCCATTTCCAAAAAAGTTCTCTTAGTCATATGTGTCTCTTTAGCTAATATTTTAGTTGAGTTATAATTTATTCGATGGTCAAATTTGTTTACATGATCAGCAAGAGCACATCTTTCAGGATGAAGTCTACAATCACTTTTATGTGAGGAGATTCTACTTTTCAGGCTTCTAGAAGTCTGGCCAATATAATTTTTATCACAGTCCTGACAAGGAATGCTATATACTACATTTAAAGTGGAAGTTAATGGAATTTTATCCTTCACTTTTGAATAAATTGGTAAATTGGTAAAATAGTTTTATTTGCTATTTTGACATTACATACTGAATGAAAGAGCCTGGACAATCTTGGTGTAATATCTCTTATATATGGAAGTGAAGTGAATGTAGGAATTGTAGGATTTGTAGGATTAGTATTAGCAACATTGCTATTAATGGATATGTTCAGATTGTTAGATATAATATCTGTTTCAATATTTAATGGTGTGCTGAACAGAATACTTCTCAGTAATTTTGGTGGATAAGCATTGTCAGAAAAGAGTTTGAAAAGAATATCTAGGTTTTTTTTATGAAAGGATCTATCTGAGATTTTGAGTACTCTAGCTTTCATTTGTTTCACAAGGTTTATTTTCATTGACCGCTTGTGATAAGACTCGAAGTTAATATATCTTCCAGAACTGCATGGTTTCCTGTACCAGTCTATAAGAATTTTGTTATTAAGACCACGTATGAATCTTGTATCTAAGAAAGGTACGGAAAAATCATCATCCTCAGTTTCTATTGTAAACTGAATATATGGGTCAAAGCTGTTAAAAGTACTAAGAATCTCAGTAATGCCATCTTTTGGTAAAGCGACAATGATATCATCAACATATTTTTTGATGAAAAAAGGTTTAAATGATAGTACTGGAATTACTGTGTCCAACACATCATCCATCACATATGAAGCTAATATAGGGGAGATTGAAGCTCCCATTGGAGTTCCAAAACTTTGTTTATAAATTTTGTTGTTAAAAGAGAAATATGTGTTATTGAACAAGAAAGTTAAAATTTTCATGAATGTTTCTTCATTAATGTTACAATAATTGCTAACACGATACCAATTTTTGTGAATTGATCTTTGACAAACTTCTAAATATATATTACTAAAAAGAGAAACCACATCAAGACTTGCCAAAACGTAGTCATTAGGTATGTTTGTGTTATTAAATTTATTATTTACTTCAAAAGAGTCTTGTATAAAGTATTCATTATCGGAATCATATGCTTTAGTTAGAATATCTGTGAGAAGTGAGGCAATGGCTTCTGTTGGAGCACCAATACATGAAACTATAGGTCTCATCGATAAAGTAGGTTTATGTATTTTTGGTAATGAATAGAATTTTGGAGAAATAGCATTATAGCATGTGAGTTTCTTTTTTGTGACATCATCAATTTGATTTGTGTCTTTAAGTACTTTCAAAAATTCATTAGCTTTACTTTGTATCGTAGTCGTAGGATCTTTTGCTAATTCAATATAGGAATTACTGTTGATAATTATTTCATTTGAAAGATTAAGATATTGATCTTTTTCCATAATGACTGTCACATTACCTTTGTCAGATTGAATCAATATCAGATTCGGATTGTCTTTTAGAAACTTTTTTGATTTTAAAAGTAAGCCTCTAAAAATAGAAGAATGCTGATTTGATTGTATATTATTAGTTATAATATTAGTTGCTCTTGCTATAGTGATATTTCTTTGGTATTCGTCACTGATAGATGAAGTGATGTAATCAACATCAGCTAAAAAACTCTTGATGGAAATGTCTTTTATAATTAACGGTTCCACACTGAACTTTGGTCCTAAAGCAAAAAATTGTAAAATATCTTCAGGAATGATGGTATTAGAAATATTTGATATCCAGTTTGGTTTTGTTCTCAATTTTTTTTGAAAATGATTGTTTTTTAGGTTATTAATTTTATTGATATTTCTACTTTTTACATCGTGGAACAGTTCATTATATGTTCTTAATTGTTTACTGAGAAAATTTTCAAAAATAAGTTCACTTGTAAGAGAAATGATTTCACTCCTAGTTGTCGTCAGAGAACACTCTAAATTTTTAATCAAAGTATGATTTGTAGAGATCTCAATGTTAAGTAATTTTATTCCTAACCTGTAATTCTGTTGCTTGATATTCGCATGAGCCTCTTGCCTAAGAAGTAGGTTCTCAATAGGCTCATGCGAATATCAAGCAACAGAATTACAGGTTAGGAATAAAATTACTCAACATTGAGATCTCTACAAATCATACTTTGATTAAAAATTTAGAGTGTTCTCTGACGACAACTAGGAGTGAAATCATTTCTTTTACAAGTGAACTTATTTTTGAAAATTTTCTCAGTAAACAATTAAGAACATATAATGAACTGTTCCACGATGTAAAAAGTAGAAATATCAATAAAATTAATAACCTAAAAAACAATCATTTTCAAAAAAAATTGAGAACAAAACCAAACTGGATATCAAATATTTCTAATACCATCATTCCTGAAGATATTTTACAATTTTTTGCTTTAGGACCAAAGTTCAGTGTGGAACCGTTAATTATAAAAGACATTTCCATCAAGAGTTTTTTAGCTGATGTTGATTACATCACTTCATCTATCAGTGACGAATACCAAAGAAATATCACTATAGCAAGAGCAACTAATATTATAACTAATAATATACAATCAAATCAGCATTCTTCTATTTTTAGAGGCTTACTTTTAAAATCAAAAAAGTTTCTAAAAGACAATCCGAATCTGATATTGATTCAATCTGACAAAGGTAATGTGACAGTCATTATGGAAAAAGATCAATATCTTAATCTTTCAAATGAAATAATTATCAACAGTAATTCCTATATTGAATTAGCAAAAGATCCTACGACTACGATACAAAGTAAAGCTAATGAATTTTTGAAAGTACTTAAAGACACAAATCAAATTGATGATGTCACAAAAAAGACACTCACATGCTATAATGCTATTTCTCCAAAATTCTATTCATTACCAAAAATACATAAACCTACTTTATCGATGAGACCTATAGTTTCATGTATTGGTGCTCCAACAGAAGCCATTGCCTCACTTCTCACAGATATTCTAACTAAAGCATATGATTCCGATAATGAATACTTTATACAAGACTCTTTTGAAGTAAATAATAAATTTAATAACACAAACATACCTAATGACTACGTTTTGGCAAGTCTTGATGTGGTTTCTCTTTTTAGTAATATATATTTAGAAGTTTGTCAAAGATCAATTCACAAAAATTGGTATCGTGTTAGCAATTATTGTAACATTAATGAAGAAACATTCATGAAAATTTTAACTTTCTTGTTCAATAACACATATTTCTCTTTTAACAACAAAATTTATAAACAAAGTTTTGGAACTCCAATGGGAGCTTCAATCTCCCCTATATTAGCTTCATATGTGATGGATGATGTGTTGGACACAGTAATTCCAGTACTATCATTTAAACCTTTTTTCATCAAAAAATATGTTGATGATATCATTGTCGCTTTACCAAAAGATGGCATTACTGAGATTCTTAGTACTTTTAACAGCTTTGACCCATATATTCAGTTTACAATAGAAACTGAGGATGATGATTTTTCCGTACCTTTCTTAGATACAAGATTCATACGTGGTCTTAATAACAAAATTCTTATAGACTGGTACAGGAAACCATGCAGTTCTGGAAGATATATTAACTTCGAGTCTTATCACAAGCGGTCAATGAAAATAAACCTTGTGAAACAAATGAAAGCTAGAGTACTCAAAATCTCAGATAGATCCTTTCATAAAAAAAAACCTAGATATTCTTTTCAAACTCTTTTCTGACAATGCTTATCCACCAAAATTACAGAGAAGTATTCTGTTCAGCACACCATTAAATATTGAAAGAGATATTATATCTAACAATCTGAACATATCCATTAATAGCAATGTTGCTAATACTAATCCTACGAATCCTACAATTCCTACATTCACTTCACTTCCATATATAAGAGATATTACACCAAGATTGTCCAGGCTCTTTCATTCAGTATGTAATGTCAAAATAGCAAATAAAACTATTTTACCAATAAGATCAATTTATTCAAAAGTGAAGGATAAAATTCCATTAACTTCCACTTCAAATGTAGTATATAGCATTCCTTGTAAGGACTGTGATAAAAATTATATTGGCCAGACTTCTAGAAGCCTGAAAAGTAGAATCTCCTCACATAAAAGTGATTGTAGACTTCATCCTGAAAGATGTGCTCTTGCTGATCATGTAAACAAATTTGACCATCGAATAAATTATAACTCAACTAAAATATTAGCTAAAGAGACACATATGACTAAGAGAACTTTTTTGGAAATGGCCTTCATATATCAAGACAAAAAATGTATGAATAAAAGAACTGATATAAATCATTTGAGTGAGATTTATTCCTTCTTATTGTCGTTAGACCACACTCTCCATATGAATAATAATATCTCCATAACTACTCAATTGGAAATGTAATTTTTTTCCTAACTTACAAAACAACAGTCGTATATTTCAACAGTTGGTACTACATTACAGTTGGTACAAGATTACAGTTGGTACAAGATTACAGTTGGTAACATTGACTTGAAAATTACAGATTTCTTTTCTATTGACAACTGATTTGTGTCCCTTGGATACAATCAACAAGTCTTTTGTTTTTCGACTAAATTTCAAAATTTTCTGTTATTTATATTCGTAAAGTCTTTTTTCCTTATTATTTACAATTTTAAGCTGTAATGTCACTATACAAAGAACTAAGAACATGTCAACTAACCTCACTATAATTGTAAGTAAAATTTTAATAACATCAAAATGTATAATTGACATAATAATTCTTTGTAGTTCCCTGAAGATGTAAATAAAATTTACGAAAGCTTGGAATAATCTCTATGACTTTGCTGCAATCCCCAATATTAACTAGTTTTATTCTTAACTAGTCAGCAACGACTACCCTTTCTATATATATATATATATATATATATATATATATATATATATATATATATATATATATATTAATGATATGTCTTTTAATCTAAAGAATGCGTGTCCGATAATGTATGCTGATGATGCCACTTATTTATTAACTGACACCACGTCTTACAATCTACTCTCGAATGCTAATGAATCTGAAAGTTTTATAACAAACTGGTCTAGAAGAAATTATCTTACTCTAAATGATGATAAAACCAAAACTTTAGATTTTTCAACAAAAAATAAAAAACTAAATAACGAACCAATTAAGCTTCATTTGGATTCATCTCTAAATTTATTACCACATATTCACAAGTTATCAAAGCGCCTGTCCACATGCATATACATGATCAGACAACTTAGCAACACAACAACAACATACTGTTTAAGAGTAGCTTATTTCGCCATTTTTCATAGCATAATGACATATAGACTGATTGTATGGGGTTCATCATGTCACCTAGAGATGATTTTTAAATTACAAAAAAAAGTCGTCAGAACTATGGCACAGGCTAAATATGACGACCATTGCAAACCTTTCTTCGAAGGTCTTGGTATATTGACTTTTCGATCTTGCTACATATATGAATGTTTGTGTTATGTAAAAAAAATGAAAGGTGAAAATAAAGTGACTAAGCCGGAGGACATACACTGCCATGATACTAGGGCCAAAACAAGTTTAAGGCTACCCAAATATAGATTAAGTAAATCACAGAACTCATATCTATATCAATCATTAAAATTTTATAACGCTTTAACTAATGAGTTTAAGACTCCTGAATCGAGTATAAACACTTTTAAAGTAAAAATTAAGGATGTTCTTTTACAAAATGCCTTTTACACATTTTGAGGAATATTTTAATTATTTCGACTCATTACGTAATCCGTCGCCTGTCTGATAATGTATATTGATGTATATTTTTTTTTGAATTATTGTATTTCTGAATTTCGCTATGTCTTTCTCCTTTAGTTGTTTACTGACTACTTTCATTATGTCTGTATTATGTTTTTATCTGTTTCAATCTATTTATTTATTATTATTGACGTATGCAAACATTTATTGATGTATGTACTGCACGAATAAAATTCTATTCTATTCTATTCTATTTCCTTACTTCGAGCATACTTATTTAAAAATTTGACGATGCATTTAAAGGCAATAATAATTTTTTGCGTTTCATATTAGGAGGCGGGAGAAGAGCGGATGTTAATTTTTTCATAAAAATAGCACAATTTTATGCAACATCAGCTACAATAAAAAAAGTGAAAATTTCTTTCCTGGTTTTAAAATAGTCTATTCTGAGTAAGGTGTGATTTCAACGACCCCTAGCAGACAAACTGATGATTTTATGGGGTTGGCTCAATGGTAAAATTAGTTGAGAATCACATGGTCTTCATTATACCATAAGGATTTTGCGGGGTTATTTTTATATTCCCTAAAATCTAGCAACACTGATTTTCCTATTTGATTCTATTGCAAACCGCTTGAGGGTTATTCCAAATGAAGATTCCGCTGGGTTGCACTATATCTCATCGAGAACAAACGAATAACCAATCTCAAGATACATTTCGAGCGTCCACATATCGTTCCTTTTGGAGCCCTTCGCGTCCTAGCATCATAAACTGAGTCGCACCTTTCTCCGACGCCAAAAAAATCAATATTTTATTCACCGCCAACATTTTATTCATGTCTTTTCCATTCGACCAACCCCTGAAAATTCCTGCAGGAGAATTGCTCCTGCATTCTTGCTGGAATATTAAGCTGTGGGTTTGCTCCCTTGGGGGTGATTGTAAAGCGCGCTCCAGGCAATCAAGAAATCTCCATTAAAGATTAATGAGATATAACCCTTGACATAAGAAATCAGTTTACATGTATTTGTATTTTGTTTTGCCGGTTTTGGTAGCGCGGAAATGAAAATGGAATTGAACTGAGTCTTGCAAATGACTGAGCAACGTTTCATACATAACATAGTCGAAAAACTCGTCCAATTTGTTGAATGAGAAGTTCACCCCATTTGAATTGGAAATATCCCTATACCTCAACTGGAAGGTGAAAAATGAAGTTCTCCAACAAACAAGGTTTTCAAAGAAAGTCGGAGGAATTCCCTGGAAAGGGATAAAATATATGTTATTAACGTTTCTGTTGCAAAATTAGTTATTTATTATACAAGGGAAAAAAGTATTAGATTTTAGCTCGAGGTTGTGTTGTCTCCCGACGCGAAGCGGAGGGAGACAAAAAACCAAGAGCTAAAATTTAATATATTTCCCGTGTATAATACACTATTTTTTTATGTGGCGGTAAAAACAACGATTCAATAGTGAGAAAAACATATTATCACAACATATTGAAGTCAGAATATTATCGATATGAAATTTGAATTTTTAAACTAGTAAGCTGTTGTACGTATAGCGACAATTAGACCAGCGTTGCTAAGGAAAACTTCAAAGTAATCAAACATCTTTCAGTTTAATTCTGTGATTTGATTTGAAAATTGCGAACTCAGTAATTGTTTAATAGTTATTTTGAATAATATAAAGTTGAAAAATGTCTGATTCCGAGTTTTCTCTGACTCCATCGGAGTTGATAGAAGCGGCGAAAGTGGCGTCACGAAAATTATTGTCAGCTAAATCGCGGAAAATTTACGAAACCGCGTATTCAAGATTTATGGAATGGAAGATGAGAAAGACATGCAGTTCTTTCTCGGAGATGGTGTTATTTGCTTATTTTTCGGAACTGGCACAACAACAAAAGCCATCAACAGTGTGGTCGAATTATTCAATAATCAAAAGCATGTTACGATCCAATAATAATGTAGACATTTCAATATATTTCAAGCTGATTACATTTCTGAAACAAAATTGGAAAGGTTACACGCCCAAGAAAGCTGCGATTATTACGAGTACACAAATTAGTGATTTTTTAAATAATGCACCCGATGAAGTTTATTTAATGGCCAAGGTTGTTGTTGTATTTGGGATTGCAGGAGCTTGTAGAATTTGTGAAATCAGCCATGTAACATTAGATGATATCGAAGATTCGAGAAAGTTATTAGTTGTGAAACTGAAGCAAACAAAGAACGATGTAAACAGAAGATTTGTAGTAACTGAAGAATATATTAAATTTTACCGAATGTCCAGCAGCAGCAAAGGATCGCCGCCTGTTTTATGCATATCGCAATGGAAAGTGTATCAATCAGATTGTGGGTAAAAATCAGTTTTATAAGGTACCTGAAACAGTAGCTAATTTTCTTCAACTTGAAAATGCTAGCTCATATACAGGTCATTCATTTCGAAGATCGTCTGCTACACTTTTAGTTGAATCTGGGGGAGATTTGATGAAACTAAAGAAACATGGCGGTTGGAAGTCATCAACGGTTGCTGAGGGCTATGTTGATGAATTGGTGGCACACAGGACAGAAATTGCTAATAAAGTGTTCAGAATGTGTGGCAGTGCTGAAATAACACCCGATTTGCGACCAGGTACATCAACGGCAGTTGTGTCCATGTCAGAAAAAAATGTTATTTCAACACAAGAAAATCCGACTGCTGTACCGAATAGTTCAAGGAACATGTCATTCATGCAATGCACATTCAATAATTGTACTTTTAATATAAAGGAAATGTAACTTATATTCAATAAAATATTCTAAACTTAAGTATCTTCTTTTATCTATGTGTGAATATGTCCGGGAAAAAAGTACTCACTTTTTTCCCGGGGAAAAAAGTAATTTCATGAAAAGTTGTATTTTGTTACCTGGCAACAGAGATAAAATGTCAAATTTTTTTCCCGTCACAGAAAAAATACTTTTTTTCTATTCGTTCTTTTGTCAAGTTGTCCGAAGACACAGTGTATCTCACTACTCATGGAAACACCCCAGTGAATTTCGTAATTTTTTATGTAGAATTGTGAAATTTGAAGAGTCGATAAATACATCAAAGATGAACAAATTGACTCGGGTTGGGCAAATTTAAGTGATATATACTGCACGCCAGTTGCAATAGAGCCATAGACAATTTCAAAAAAATGTATAATCTTCAGAAGGCTGAATCGCCAAAAGGTAATTTTCAATTGTCCGATAGAAGAATTTTCGATACAAAACTGTACTATTCATTAGATTCATCAGAAAAATAAATGAAATCAACTGAACCAGTATTGAGTCAACGTAACTACTGACATCTTCAGTCACAAATTGAAACTTAATTTGAAACGAGCCATCTAATCCAAAGTAATATGATTATCTACTAATTGACAGGCCAGCAATTTTGTTGTTTTGTGTGATACCCTGGTCCTATAAAAGGTATCACATCTTTCGGATGAACATAACCTTGATATTCAGTATAGAGGAAGACTCACATCACATACTCAAGCAACGTAACAATTTCTCATTTCAAATAACATGAGTTTACAATTCAATAACTAGAGTCTATAAAAAAATCTTTAAGGAAACCACTTTTGTAGATATGATTAATGAGTAGCAAGGTATTTTTCTTTGCGAATGGTTTATGGATTTGTCAACTGGTCATCATTTTCTAATCATCATTAAAAATTATTATCAATGTAACTGTTAGTTTAATCATATTTTTCGTAATTTATTTCGAAATTATTTCTATCATTAGTTGCTTAGAAAATTGTCATTATCATTATTATTTCAGTGAGAGCTTCATATGAAGAAGAGAGATTTTGTCGCAGTTCATGACCAGATGATCTTCGTTTTCTTTCTAGTGTATACCTGTAGGAACAGAAATTAATGACCAATTATTATTATTATTACAATTTTTCAAAATGCCGGTGGTTGTATCGCTGCTGGCGCGCAGTGTATATCACTAGAACTAATCCCTTATAGCATTTCGATAATTTTTCATTAATCTATCGATTGTGCAAATTCCTTATGTCAAAAATGATGGAAGTAACGGCGGAGTTTCCATGAGAAGTGAGACGCAATGTAGACTCAAAATAATGACCCTTCAATGAGCGATTGTTCACGAAAACCTTGTGCACACTAAACAAAATTTGAATGATCATTTCACTCGCACTGTCATACACAATTATGACACCAGAAATAAAACAGATATACTTAAAAAAACAGATTAGGCAAGAAGAAGGACATGGGTATCAAACTCTATTATACAGGGTGTCAATTTGAAAACTTCCCACCCTTAATATCTTCCTTCCAGTAAACAATATGAGTAATCGAAAAAACAGGTTAATTTTATTGTCAAGGGGGACACTTTCACGGACTATTTGTAGCCCTCGTGGTTCAACCCCCTAGGAGGGGTAGATGTTACCCTTAGAATTTTAAATGGGAAGGGGGGTCAAGTGGCACATCATTTTGATGGGCGTTCAATTCTTGTTCCAATGGTACCCTGACTTTTTATTTTGTGATGAGCATTTTCCGAAGTAATTATTAGAACGCCTATACTGAGATGCATTATTGTATTGACTCCCTTTAATAAAAATGGTTAGAAGAGTAGGTGGCACCGCTCCAACCCTTGAATGACAGGAATAAATTTATTACGCATGGGATTTTTTATTTGGTGGTTATTTTCCTTCTACACAATAAAATTTAATTTGCGAGAAAGACATTTCCAACATAAAATCTGCTTACGCTTATCTTATTAGCTGTTCGAAATGTTGTCCATTTTGCTCTAAACAGTAATACAGTCTGTTTTCGAACTCCCCTCTAACATTACGGAAAACTTCACTAGGAATTTACCGGCATGCTGCTGTAATTCGTCTTTTAAGTTCGTCAATATCAGAAGGTTGTGTTTTATAAACAACGGATTTAAGATGCCCCCAAAGAAAGAAATCTAAGGGTGTTAAATCCGGTGATCTCGGAGGCCAATCAACTGCTCCCCTTCTGCCAATTCATCTACCCGGAAATCTCTCGTTTAACCACTGTCGGACGGGAAGAAAATAATGAGGTGGAGCACCGTCCTACTGGAAATGTAACAGATCCTCCTGCAAATGTTCATTACCTTCTGCATCAATTTGAGTTTCTAGCTCGTGAGTTATAAGAGGATCGATAGTCTCTTCAAGCATATCAAGGTACAGATTGCCAGTCAAGTTTTCTTCCAGAAATAATGGACCAAGAATGGCATTTCCAAGAATACCAGCCCAAACATTAACTTTTTGTGGGTGTTGTGTATGCCCTTCCCGAAAAATATGTGGGTTTACGTCACTCCAATAGCGACAATTTCGTCTATTAACATTGCCATTCAGAAAAAATGAACACTCATCGCTGAAACAGATGTTTAACAGAAGATTAGGGATGGTATTGACTCGATGAGACATGATTTCACAAAACTCTATTCTTCTATCATAATCATCCTCGTGGAGCTCTTGAAGAATCTGCATTTTATATGGATGAAATTTATGCATTTTCAATGCTTTTCTTATAGTCTCGCGTGACATTCCCGTCTGTTCTGATACTGATCGTAAGGAGCTCGTGGGCTCTGCAGCAAATGTTCCCAAAACTTCAATTTGAGCTGCTTCATTTAGTACTCTGGGGTTATTTCTTTTTTTATTTGTCACTGAACCAGTTTCGTAAAACTTATTCACCAAATCAAGCACATACCGGTGACTTACATTACAATTTGGATGTCTTTCGTTAAAAAGACATGCCGCCCTTCGTGCGCACTTTCCAACTTCTCCATAAATTACAATCATTTCAATTCTGTCTTGAAGAATGTAAACCATTTTTACACTTTTATACACTTATTAAAGTAATTCCTAAACAGCCCAAAAGGTACAACGGTATTCACAATACTACCACATAGTTCAAATTTGCTAACCAATTTTTTGCCGGAAAACAGAAACTTTTTACAGCAGAAGTAGCAAAAAAGGAAGGCTATCTGTACAATTTCTGCGATGACACTTAAAAATTCAGCATTTAATAAACACAACTTTACTACCATCTACGTTTTACTATTAGACTACTTTTTTATGTAAAGTGTTTGGAGCTAATGGCTAATCTTTCCCCTAATACAGGGTTGGAACGGTACCACCTAATATTCTAACCAGTTCTGGCCAAACCATGCATCTCAGTATAGGCGTTCTAATAATTACTTCTGTTAGTTTAGAACGCAATTTTTCGGAAAATGCTCATCACAAAATAATAAGTCAGGGTACCATTGGAACAAGAATTGAACGCCCATCAAAATGATGTGCCACTTGACCCCCCTTCCCATTTAAAATTCGAAGGGTAACATCTACCCCTCCTAGGGGGTTGAACCACGAGGGCTACAAATAGTCCTTGAAAGTGTCCCCCTTGACAATAAAATTGACCTGTTTTTTCGATTACTCATATTGTTTACTGGAAGGAAGATATTAAGGGTGGGAAGTTTTCAAATTGACACCCTGTATATTGCCACTTGAACTACGCAACATGCCGCTACAAAAATGAAAAAAACTCAATTAAGTGAATTTTGGTTATGAATGTTGACGATTTTCTTCATGTTATCCAAAATGTAGAGATGCTCACGAAGTGATATTTTAACAGTTACCGCAGATTGCATTTGCTCAAAATTTTGATCATTTTACTGATATTTTAAAATGTATGTAAAACAGTATTTTTGTTATTGATATTTTTATTGCATTTTAATGTATGTAAACTTTAGGATTCTCAAGACAAGTAAAAATCATTATTATCATTATGTGTAATGATAGATATCGCATAAAAGTAACTCATTTTGTAGTTGGTTCGGGTATTTATCGAAAAAGTGTAACCATATGGCTTAGCTGTGGATCTCTACAATACTGAAAAAATTGTTGTTTCAGAATTTTGGCGACCGTGACAGGACACTTTTGTTTCAATTACGGAAAAAAGTTTGATAGCCTTTGCTCCCAGAGAAAAGCTTCTACAAAGGAACAGGATGAGTTGGAACAAAATTCGCCAAAAAAAGTTACGAATTTATAGAAATACAAAGTTATTCCAGAAACTCATGTTACATTAGCAGCTAGATTCAGAGGATGACGAAATAAAGCAACGAGTATAAATGCAGGAGTGAAATTGACGAAAAGGATGAGTTTTCAATATCATAAAAAAAAGTCAAGTTATATGTGTCGTGGTTGTCGTGATGGTAAAACATTCGCTGCTCAACCTTAAAGGTGTGGGTTCATTTTCCAGCATGGTCGCTAGTTTTGTGCATGGCATCATACGTTAAAAGGTGAGAGCCACGTCTACCCTACATCGCACAAACTCTCAACCTTCTGAGAACCGTTGACGGAAAAAACACATTTTTTTTCAGTTGGATTGTCACTGACGCAACTCTAAGACAAACGAAATCCCATGCAAAGTAATGATTTCCATTTTTGAATTTATGCAGTTGGGAGGTGACTTTCAAAGTAGGTTTTGTTTAATAGTTTCACAACGTTGAACACTTTCTTCACAAATGTGGCTACTAAACCATCCCATTTAATAAATTTCATTACCGTCTTCACTATAGCTCTGGCGACCAATCCTTCATAAATATTTCGAATTAACTATCCAATTAAGTCAACTCTCGGTATAGGAAAATAAAAATGCAGCTTGGCGAAAGTTTAGGAGAGTATGTTCTGTAATCGTGCCGCTTCCTGGCGCTTATAGATTTACTGTGTTCTGGAAGTTTGCCAAACTGGCATCTTTAAAGCGCCGTCCAAATATTATTCTTATCGCCCACTTCGAGTGTGGTATAATAGTCTGTTGAAACGTTATTACGAGTATTTGAGATTGCGAATAAATTCTAAAACTGTTTGCGGATAAGTTCCATGGGTTTGCTGCAATGCGTGACTTCTCTAATCCTTATTGTGAGGGGCAATAACCTACTTTGTCACAAGAAATATAAACATATTCAGTATATAGGGGGTCCAACAAATACTTACTACTACCTGTAATTTTCTTCATATTTTGTATGTTTCGCTAACCTTTCTGTCTGAAAAGGGACGAAAAAAATCAAGATTGAGATAAAATTGTTCCTTCGCCATATTTTGAAAACAACATACCCTCCGCCATTTTTTAATACCTCAACTCATTCGCCATATTTTCGAAACATCAGTCCCTACACCATACTTTGAGTGCTCCAATTTCATTATACGAAGACACTTTGGGGTAAATACGGCCTTTTAGATGGCCAACTTCGATACATTTGATATTAAACCCCTAGATGCTTTGGAGAAAATTCAAGAATTTGGAAAATTTTTGGGGTTCTCAGTTTTTTTCAACTACCCACAATAACGGTCAGGCAGGTGATTTGATCGATTTCGTTTTTTCCGAAAGTATACTCCTATATGCCCTACAGAAGTATAGTTTTTGAGGAAGATCGGAAAATGCTAACAAGCTTTTCTGGACGATTTCTCCAAAACAAGGGAATTTTTCAAAGTCCAAATGCAGCTAAAAGGATGATTGAAGCTAAAATTTGGAAATTTCAATCGATAGAGTATGTATCATCGAATGAACCGAACCTTTTTTTCAAAAACTGAGCGGAAAGTTGTGAAAATCACTTGAATCTGAAAAGGAAATTCTGAATTAGAGAAAAATACGAATTTTCTCACGAACGGTTGATATCTTTACGATTTACCAAGATGTGTTTTTTGACCTCCTTCAGAAAATCTACAAAAAACTTGAAGTAATTTTTTTCAAAGAATCAATAGTCCAAGAAATATTTCAAGAAAATAGAAAACTTGAAATATTATCCGTAGTAATGATAAAATTCAAATTTTTGAAATCGCTTCAAATACATCTTCACTAGCAACACGAAAATCCTGAACTATTTTTCTCTAACATTTAAAAAAACTCGTAATCGAAACGAGAATTCACATAAATGGATACCTACACTTTCATTATTCTTGAATAGGTCTACAAATAAGTTCAATTAACTTTTACCATATCTTGATAGATAAAGTCAAAAAAATTGACTCAACTTTAAAAAATGGGAAAAATTCAAGATTGAAAGATATGAAGGCTACCTACACTTTAATCGTTCTTGAATAGGTCTACAAAAAAGTCCCATCAACTTATTCAATATCTTGATAAAAAACTCGGAAAAAATTAACTAAATTTAAAAAAATGAGGAAATCGTTGCCGGAATTATTGAAAATTAGAAAAATTCATAATTGAAAGATACCAAAAAAATTTATAGGAACAATTTCTTTGTCCTAAACAAGATCAACACAAAATGAAGATGAACATTTTCCTTGATATATTTTTTATAAACAACAAAAATTCGAAAACAAAGCGAGATATCGAAAAATGTGTACAAATTATTCCATTGTCTTTAGCTTGGTCTATGAAAAATGTCAAATAACGAAAAATTGAAGATATTGACTTAAAAATTTACGTTCATTTCGAAATAAGATAAGGCCGAAAGCCATAACCAGTCGTCGTATTCAATTGTTCGAGTTATACAAATCGCAGAGGAATACCAAATAGTTATTTATTGTAAAAGCCATGATATACAGAATGGAATGTCTGTTTATAGTTCAGGTAGGTAGTAAACTATAAATAAGAAAACATATCCAATATACATAGATTGATTCCAAAAGTTGGAACTTGTGTGAGATAAAATAGTAAAATTGTATACTTATGGTAAAAGTTAAATTAAAATGAGAGAGGTATTAAAATTGATAATAACTAATACTAAAGACAAAAGTCAAAAATGTTAGTGTAAAGATGTAAAAGTTAGTAAACCTATTTGTATGTACAGGGTGTTTCACGACATATTCAAAATTTATCAGCCATATATGCATTTCTAAGCAATAAGTCAATTCCTTAATTTTTTTAAAGAAAAGTAAAATAGAAAACGAGATAAAAATTGTTGAAGTTTGTAACAAACCAGTCTAGAAAGCTGTTTACAATCAACTCTGTACTTCCACTGTAGTTGGGTCAGACTTTTTAATGACCACATGCTAGTGCTTTTACATAATATGTAGATTGTGTCAAATTGCTGAAAATCTGTCTAAATTTCCTTGTTAGCTACTTTTTGTAATTCTTCAAATGGTAAAGCCGAACTCACAGAAAAAGTAGCTACAGGGTTCAAGTTTTGCTGGCAGTAATTCACCGCCGTTACTTTCGTTTCAACATCATATAAGACTAGGTCGGTTCTGTAAGCAACTCACTGTACAAAAAAAATATCATGTTGTGAATAATCCTCCATACGGATTTAGAGCCGACTGTTTTTGCCAGGAGTAGCAGTTTCTTCAACAGTTGTTGGTCATTTAAAATTTTCTTCAGCCAACTGATCCATATGTAAATCATCAAACAAAATCTTATCTTTCAGAAGGCCTTCACGCCTCTTCTCTTGGATTTCATTGCTTCTGAAAATACCGATTTCATTTCCTTATTTAAAATAACGAATCTGGAGATTCTGAACTTATTGTCGACCCTAAATTTGTCTTATCATCTATCAACTAATAACAAAACAAGCTGCTTTCTGAGTCTATAATAGTTTCGAAGTATTTCATTTCAGTACATGTCTTATACTCAGATTTTTGTCTACATGCAAATTATGGATAATTCGTGTAAAATGCTATTTCAAGCAATTGATTAATATTCTTGAAATGAGCAATTTTTGGAGTTATGAAAGACTGCTGTGTCCATCAGCTTATGTTGTTGTTATTCCACAGCTATAGACAGAAATTACACCATTTAGGTATATATACTAAGTGTTGAGACAAGTATAGATCCTTGTGGTACACCATACTCTATCATTCGGATTTCACTCAGCGCATTGTTTATTTTCACCTACTGTGTTCGGTTTGATGAATATGATTTGAATAAATTGAGTTGACTGAAATATGAGATTGCGTATGAATTCTACGACTTTTGGCGGATATATTCCATGGTTTTGCTGCAATGAGCGACTTTTCTAATTCTCAATTTGTTGGTGAGTCGCAATAACCTATTCCGTCACAAAAAATACAAACAAATTCAGTATATAGGGGGTCATACAAATACTGAGCCATTACAAACCGTAAGCATTACAACAACTCTGTTGGTATCAGGTTGGACTACCATTACGATAGTTTTCTTCAAATTTCGCATGGTTTGCTAACCTTCTCGTATTAGAAAATGAACGAAAAAACGCATGCTTCCGATAAATTTTCCCCATAATTTGAAAAATCTTCCCTTTGCCATATTTTGTAAACACCAAACCCTTCGCCATATTTTGAAAACATCAATTCCTTCGCCATATTTTGAACGCACCAATTTCATCTCCATTTCAATTGTTAGTGAGTTGTAAAAATAGCAGAAATACCATAATATTCATTTATTGTATTGTTATTACACATATCAAATCAAATATATCCACAGTAAATCGATATTTTTTACAGAACGCTATAACGAAAAATCCTCCTCATATCCTAATATTTCGTGCAATTCAAAAGTAGTCAATACTGACCATCTTGAAACAAAAGATAATATTGCTGCAAAGCATTCGTGATATGGACATTGACCAAAAAAAATCATCACGATGAAAATGTCATTCAAACTGAATTGCGTGACGTTTGAGCATAAGGACAAACCGATCGAACATAAAACAACTACTAGTAAAGGCGCCAGTTTACCTTCGAATTATAAAATGGAAATAACATGCATTTACTGGTATGCAACCTCACCGATAATATTGTGAAGGTGATGAAATATTAGTACCTGTATTGGATTATATGTAATTTCTTGTTTTTTCGATTCAGTTTTGCAAGGAAGTGGTTCAGACTGATGGAAATTATAACGAAAATGTTGTACTTGTGAATTTAAGCCAGATGCTTGCGTTCAGACATGTTGCTAACCTATTTTTTCCAGCAACCACAATATCTATAAGCACAATTTTGGTTTGCACCGCAATTTGAGGACAACATATACATCATTCAAAATCAAATCAAGTCAAAATACACTCTACTGTCGGAAAAATCAAGTTTTTGTTGACAAAGTAAAAGATAAACAATACAAACATAATCCAAAGATGAGATACACACAAACATGTGAAATATAAAATATAAATAAAATAAATGTACCTATGAAATATTATTTGAACATTTAGTCAATTTTTCATATTTTTTCAGATGTCGCTCTCTAAGATAAGCAATACAAAGATACGAACGCACAGTAACATATATATATATATATATATATATATGTTCGGAAAGGTTTTCGCGGTCAGAAATATGTACATTACTAAGTTCATGGGTTGAACCGCGTTGAGAGTTTATAACTCGACGTTTCGGCTCCTGCTTTGGAGCCATTTTCAAGAGTGTGACTGCGAGGCCTCTATCTGCCTACTCCTCGAGTCGTGGTCTTGAGAGATATCAAGGTCTCAACCTGCCTACTCCTTGATCTCAAAAGACGATCCGATGTTGGTTGCGCTGTAGTATTTATAGGTGGTTGGCTACCTGGAGGTGGGCGGGTCTTACGGGTTTTCTCGTTTGTCTTGTCTGCTGGTGCCTGCTGTGTAGTTGGAGTTAATGGGATAATAATTGATTGCGGATAAGTTTCACGTGGCCTGGTAATTACGGTTGGAAGAAGGGGCTTCCAAATGGGGTTCAATTTAAGGCTATCATCTTTAATGTTCAGGCAATCAGGCCGTTTTTCGATTTCGATGGCTTCTTGAACGTACTGGGGCGATGGTTTTCGTTTTCTCGAAATCTATGGGGTGACCCGTTTGGATGAAATGAAGAGCTAATGCGGAGCTGGTGTCTCGATTTCTAACTGAAAGGGAGTGTTGATAGGATCGAAAATGGATCTGTTTCGAAGTTTCTCCTATATAAGAGTGGGGGCAGATAGAACAGGGAATTTCGTAAATACCATGGTCTTCGTTGGGAATTTTGTCTTTTGTTGGTCTGATGAGGTGTGATAGTTTTTGTTCTGTGGTAAAGATGGTTTTGATATTTGCTTTTCTGAAAAGTCGACTGATTTTGTCCGTCACCCCTTTGATGTAAGGGAAGAAGACTTTGGATGGACGGTCTTCAACTTGTGGTTCGTTTTTGGTTACTAATGGTTTCTGAAGCTGTTTTTGGATGTTTCTGTCTATGTGGTCTGGTCTGTATCCGTTTTGTAGGAGAGCTTGTTTTACGTTGTGAAGTTCGGATTGTCTGTTGTGGTCGTCGGTTAGTCGGATGGAGCGAGATATCAGAGTATTTACGACTGAGTTGAGTTGTGAGGGATGATGGTGGGACTTGGAGTTGAGATATCGGTTGGTGTGGGTGGGTTTTCTATAAATCGTGTACGAGAAACCTTGTTGAGGATTTTTAGTGATTTGTACATCTAAGAATGGCAGAGTTGAATTGCTTTCTATCTCCATCGTGAAGCGAATGTAAGGGTGTACTTCGTTCAGATGGGTCAGGAAAGAATCCAGGGTATCTCTCCCGTGGGGCCAGATGACAAAAGTGTCATCAACGTATCGTAACCAGCAGGAAGGTTGAAGAGTGGCTGATGAAAGGGCTTTGGTTTCGAAATCTTCCATGAATATATTGGCAATCGCAGGTGAGAGAGGGGATCCCATAGGGGCACCTTTGATTTGCCTATAAAAAGAGTTTTGGAAGGTGAAGTATGTGTTGGACATACAATGTTTGATTAGAGTGAGGATGTCTTGTGATATGTCGTGCTTGTTTTGTAATATGGTGAGGGTCTCGTCAATAGGGATGTTGGTGAAAAGAGAGACGATGTCGAAGCTGACTAGGATGTCGGAGTTAGATATGTTGAATTCCTTAATTCGATTGATGAAGTGGTAGGAGTTTTTCACGTGGGATTCGGATATTTCAACTATAGGTTGAAGAATGTTAGAAAGATGTTTCGCTAAGCGTTGGGTTGGGCAGTTGAATGCACTGACAATGGGTCTGAGAGGGGTTCCGATTTTGTGAATTTTAGGAAGGCCATATATTTTTGGGATTCGAGAGGATCTCTCCTTCGGTATTAATAGGGACTTGACGTCGGATGGAAGGTTTGATTTATTGATCTGGGCTTTTGTTGTTTTTTCCAGGTATGTGGTGGGATCATTGGGGACTTTCTTGTATTCATCTGTACTGATAAGGGAGTTCATTTTGTCGAAATAATCCGACGAATTTAGGATGACGGTTGTATTTCCTTTGTCGGCTGGAAGAATGACTATGTCGGGATTTTGATTTAATTCTTTGATCTTTCGATCCTATCAACACTCCCTTTCAGTTAGAAATCGAGACACCAGCTCCGCATTAGCTCTTCATTTCATCCAAACGGGTCACCCCATAGATTTCGAGAAAACGAAAACCATCGCCCCAGTACGTTCAAGAACTTCTCGTTTTATCAGAGAAGCCATCGAAATCGAAAAACGGCCTGATTGCCTGAACATTAAAGATGATAGCCGTAAATTGAACCCCATTTGGAAGCCCCTTCTTCCAACCGTAATTACCAGGCCACGTGAAACTTATCCGCAATCAATTATTATCCCATTAACTCCAACTACACAGCAGGCACCAGCAGACAAGACAAACGAGAAAACCCGTAAGACCCGCCCACCTCCAGGTAGCCAACCACCTATAAATACTACAGTGCAACCAACATCGGATCGTCTTTTGAGATCAAGGAGTAGGCAGGTTGAGACCTTGATATCTCTCAAGACCACGACTCGAGGAGTAGGCAGATAGAGGCCTCGCAGTCACACTTTCGAAAATGGCTCCAAAGCAGGAGCCGAAACGTCGAGTTATAAACTCTCAACGCGGTTCAACCCATGAACTTAGTAATGTACATATATTTATATATATATATATATATATATATATATATATATATATATATATATATATATATATATATATATATATATATATATATATATATGAATTAAATTCAACATGGCCTCCATAAGAGCCCTTGTGTAATTTTAAATTGTGTTTCCCAGTTATTTTAATCTACCATGATCATTTTTAATCATATTTTAAAAAAGTTTTGTCATTTTAATATTGTATCAAGAGTGTTGTCCGTTGTGACATGATATTTCATATAGTACGGCGAGTGAAAGGGATTTATAACCTCACTTTCAGTTCCTGATGAAGAGCCAATAAATGACTCGAAAGCTTGAATAGAAAAAAGAGTATACTTATTTTCCATTCCCTTGTTGACTGCATACCCGAATTTAAAGGATTCTTCTTTAACTTAGACAGTCGTCTAACCTTCACAACTTACTATATATATATATATATATATATATATATATATATATATATATATATATTGTCAAATTTTTGATGAGCCTCGGATTTGTATTTATTTGATTGTATCAGGTTTTCAACAAAGTGGAATGATCTGATACGCGATCAAAACGACCCATAATTTAAATAAAAATTTTTATGATTTACCTTGACAAATGTAAAGAGTGGTAATGTTTTACATGTTTGACGAAATTACTTTTTTCTAGTGATTTGGGGTGACCAAACCTACAGTAATCTACTACTTAACCTGATTGAGGCTGAAATTGAGAATCCCTAAGATGTGAAAGTATGAAAATGATTTTCATTTTCAATTGTTGCTCTATTTTGATACGAAATGTTTATATATTGTTGATTTTACCGCATAAACTTCAAAATATTGTGTTGCTCCGTACTTAAGTGATGGAATAGCCTCTCTATTCAATTGTTCTCATTCATCAAAAATTGGTGATAACATCTATATGTAGTGAAAATTTGGGACGAATATTTTGTTCACACAATGTTAGTCAGGGAAAGTTGGGGTTCAGAAATAACTTAATACTGTCGGAAATGGTCAAGATGGTATTGTGGTAGCAATGTTCAATAAGAATAATATCAGTAATACAGTTGAAAACATGATGATTTTTAGTAAAACTACAAATCTCTTCATTATTTCTGACTGCAATATTATTTCAGATGAAAACATAATTTATATTATTATCAAAAAAATTAGGAATTTCAAAGTACAAAGCAAAAACTGCCCAATGAACTTCTTGATTGATTATAAAAAGAAAACTAGCAATTCCACAGGGATCAATCTCAGGTCTATTCCTATATTTAATATTTGCTAATGACCTCAAATAATCAGTTTCCTCATTGGAACCTCTTTAGTACTTGTAACACGTTACGCAGATGTTAGCAACATCGTCATTGTTGAAAGGAATAAAATGGAGCTGAGATAAACTGCAGAAAATACCTACATTTAAATATCGACATGGCAGAGAAAAATGATTTGAAATTGAATGAATAAAAAACAAGTATGATGTTATATTACCTCGGACAGCAACAACAAATTAAACTTTTTGGTAATACCTTCAGAATCTGTGAAATTGCTAGGAATTACATTTGACTATAAATTACAAGGGAATTCACACATTGACTAAATATGTAATAAACTAAGAAGAGCATGTTACTCACTTAGAGTTTCATCTGCTCATTTTAGTGAGAGGGTTATGCTAACATATTATTATGAGAATTTTCATTTACACATGCAATACGGTATATTAAATTGGTGAATGAACTCTTCTCCATACCTAGTATTCAACTTCGAAAACATTGCGAAATTGGGTTATAGAGACTCTTGTAGTGATTCTCTCAAAAATTGAAAATTTCAACTCCCTTTGGAACCTATTGTTCTGAAAGCTTGTACTTTTGCATATTCGGACTGGGCTTTGTACAGGGAAAATAGACCATAACACTAGAATGAGGGACCAGTTGCTTCCCATTGTACATCACTCTGACTTATCCATCCATTGGTTGGGTTTTTTGATTTGTTTAATGTGTCTTTTTTTACTGTTTGATCTATTTTTCAACATATACATGCACATAGTTCTACCTTTGTATTCTGATAGTATACACAGTCTTGACGCATTTAATAATTGCAGATGTATACGTTACATTGTTTTCATATAATTCAATTGGAAAATAAAGATTTATCATTATTGTATTGATTCCAGTAGTCAAACTCCCTTATCACTTACGTAACACTACGAATTTTCACCTTCTAAACCCCAGAATTATTTCCGACACCAAATAGATCATACTCCCGAATCGAATTTCTATTGGGGATTGCTGATGTAGCCCCATTATCCCCGCTATTTCGATAAAGTACAAACACATCTGCCCCGCGTTGAACTAGCTCACGGGGATAAAGGACTCAGCGTATCCAAAATTACCCCTATTAACTTGGATAGGGGTGAATAAGGATGAAGACGGTACCCCGATAAACCATATACGTCGAACTCAAAGCCAAGGCTGGTCTAATTCATCTCCGCAGTGTCATTGCCAGAGGGCGTTGTGATGTAATCCAGGGAAGTGGTGTGCAGGAATAACTTTGCACAAGAAGTGATATATTGGATGGGGTTGGAACTATAGTGGATATTTTAGCATTCTAAAGTGTTTATGGTTGACCACTTATCACTTCGCTGAGCGTGGTACAAAGATACAATAATAATAATGATAATAATTCATTTTTCCACTGAATGTTACAATACAGTACATTACAGGAAGATACTATACGTTATGGGAATCGTCAAAAACAGATTAGATAGTTCGCTATTTGATACCTGGTTGTATGATAAAATGATGTGATATGATATAAAATAATATAAGATACAATAAAATACATACTACATAGGCACTTTTTTTAATAATTTATCATTTGCTAATTGAAATAGCCGATCTTGTTCTGTACGATATAAGCTAGCATGATATGTATGGAAACGGTCGATTATCTCTTAAAGTAAGATAGCTAGCGAAAAATGTTAGTATACAAAAGTTTTAGGGTTATTCAAAATCCATCATATAAATAAATATTAAGTATACAGGGTCAGTCAAAAAGACATGACGAAACAAAGTCGCTTTTTCTCTGATGGGACACCCTCTATATTATTCCATATTTCAATTTTACTCAAAATTCTGAACAAAATTGATACAGCACATGATTTCCTAAACTCAACCGTTTAAGAGATATCGAATTTTGAAAGTAACTTGTTACTACTCTCATATTTATTCAAGAAAAAGCACGAAATAATGGATATTTATTATGAAAGTCAGACAAGGTGGAGTATGTGGATATAATTACAATTTAATAATAATTTTTTTACCGAAAATAAAAAAGCATATTTGTTCAGGGTTGATAGAAATGCATGAAACGATAAAACGTATTTTTTAATGAATGTCTAGGATATTTGAAATTTTATGAAATAGTTATGCCAGGAGAAAAAGAGAGAAAACAAGTTTTTATAAACAACAAATTGTTCTTTGGACTTCTATATAATGAGGTGATCAAAGTGTTTACCATTTACCTCCTGACAGTAATGACCACGCTGAACAAAATTTTGTAGTGAATCTAAAACCATGTGAGGAGGAATGGTAGAAATTTCATGCCTTATTTTTTCTTGCAACTCTTCGATATTTGTCGGCCTATTTTTGTAGACTACATCTTTCATGTGACACCATAAAAAAAGTCAAGTGGTGTCATATCGAGAGACCTACCTGGTCATTCAATTGCTCCCCTGCGCCCGATCCATTTATCAGGAAAAGTTTCATCTAGATATGCCCGTACCACACGTCCAAAATGTGGAGGAGCCCCATCTTGTTGAAACCATATTTGTTCTGCTAGCAAATTGGGATTGTTATTATTCGGGAATAATCGTCTAAGCTCTGGAATAATATGCTGTTGTAAAAGTGACAAATATCGTTCAAATCGGTCAAATTTCCGTTAATAAAATAACGTCCTATGTCGTGTCCACCAATAATGCCACACCAGACATTTACTTTTTGTGACCGTTGAGTGTGAACTTCCTCAATCCAATGTGGATTTTGGTCTGACCAATACCTACAGTTATGTCGATTTACTTGCCCGTTTAAACAAAATGTAGATTCGTCAGAAAACAATATGTGGTTGACAAAGTTGACATTTTCATTTAATTTATCCATAATAACTTCACAGAACTCGATTCTACGATCAAAATCGTCTTCACTCAATTCTTGTACCATATGAATTTTGTTTGGATGGAATTTTTGCAGTTTGGTAATTTTTTGAATGAAATATCGACTCATGTTATGATTCAAAGCCCTCTGTTGTGCTTAATTTATTGGATTTTCCACCACATCTAACATGACATTCAAAGAATTTTCTTCATTTGTAACGCTTACTTGTCTTCCACTTTTTGGTCGATCTTTGACACCTCCAGTTTCATGAAAACGCTGCAATGTTTTTGAAACGGTTGATTTAGAAATGGGTTCTTGATTGGTTTGCAATTCATTAAAAATATCCACTTCTTGGTCACAACTTCGTCTTCTATCACCGTATCTTATGATCATTAAATTTTCAATACGCTCAGTATCATAAACGTGCCATTTTTGCGCGAAAATTATTTACACTAAAAGTATTTTTGACATGTGTTGTCAAGATCATCATTGTTAGACAAAAGAACGACGCGGCGTTGTTATGGAGCTGGAAACTTTCAAAGGTAACTTGATGGACTATGAACTTAATGGACTAAAACATTTTTGGATAATTTATTAGAAACTTATATTCAAAATTCGATATCTCGAAAACTGTTAACTTTAGGAAATGATGTGCTGAATAAATTTTGTTCAGAATTTTGAGAAAAATTGAAATGGGTAATAATATACAGGGGGTACCATTAGAGAAAAAGCAACTTTGTTTCGTCCTGACTTTTTGACTGACCCTGTATACTTAATTTTTCATTAATATGATGGATTTTGAAAAACCCTAGAACTTTTGTATCTCAACATTTTCCGCTAGCTATCTTACTTTAGGAAATAATCGACCGTTTCCATACATTTTAGCGACCCTGTATAATGACATAAGACAAGTAACATATATAAATATTATGTTTCAACTGTTTAGATTACTCTTCTCTCGTGATCTATATGATTTCAGTCAGAGTAATCATTAAGAAATTCCTGCAATGAGTAATAACATTTCTGTATCAAAAACTTCTTGAGATTTTTCTTGAAAAATGTTGTTTCACATTCTCTGAACTCCTCCACTGCAGAAATCATATTATAGCATTTGGGTCCCATATAATTGGGATTTTCCTGCACAATCCATAATCTGTAAAAACCTAAAGTGATTTCGTCCTTCTTTCGTGTATTATGACTGTGAACCTCATTTCTTGTCTTCAAAGTGTCCTGTTTATTACTAATGTAATAAATATACAAACTTGGTAACGACCTACGAGGATGTATTGATATCTAGTTGCCTAGACCAGTTCCCTGCATAAACAAAATATTGCGTTACCATAGCAACGAACAATAACTTATTAGAAGTGTCAGTGTAAAGTTTGACGTCAAAAAAGTAAACCAGAGTTACGCACTAAATTAAAAGAAAAAGTATGTTCACCGAAATTGTGAAAATCGAAAAATTGGAGTATCGAGCCATCATCAAGTACCTGTATTTAAAAGGGTTAAGAGGTAAGCAGATTTACGAAGATATGCTTAACGCCCTTGGTGATCAATGTTCTTCGTATGCGACCGTGAAAAATTGGACTGCAAGCTTCATATAGTTCACGTCAATTTGGACATGAGAAAAATTGCTGCATAATGGATCCCCAAATGTTTGAATGTTGACCAAAAGCGTGCAAGGGTAGTAGCATCGCGTTCGATCTGTGCTCGATTTGAAAACGATGTAGATTTTGTAAACCGAATTGTTACTATGGATGAGAGTTGGGTACATTTCTACAATCCAGAAACAAAGCAACAATCGATGGAATGGCGACACTCCGGTTCTCCAAGACCTAAGAAGTTTCGTGTCCAAAAATCTGCTGGAAAAGTTCCTGCTTCAGTTTTTTGGGATTGCCATGGAGTAATCATGATTGATTTTTTGGGTGAGGGTAGAACAATAACTGGAGATTACTATTCGACATTACTGAGCACTCTACGGGAAAAAATTAAAGAGAAAAGACGCGGAAAGCTATCCAGAGGTGTTTTGTTTTTACAGGACAACGCCCCTGCACACAAATCTCATGTTGCCATTCAAAAAATTCGTGATATAGGGTTCGAATTACTAGAACTTATTCACCGGATTTGGCTTCGTCCGACTATCATCTCTTTCCTCAACTGAAAAAAAGTTTAAAAGATCGTAAATTTTCTTCCAACGAGGAGGTAATGAAAGCTGTGGAGGTCTGGTTTGCAGAGCAAGAAGAAAAATTTTTTTTTGAAAGGTCTAAAGACGTTGCAGGTTCGCTGTAATAAATGTATCCAATTAGGAGGAGAATATGTTGAGTAATAAAATATTTTGACATTGAAATTTTGTTTGGTTCTATAATAGGCTAAGAATTTTTCAATATATCCTCGTATACTATAGGATTTTAGATCAGATTAGATTATTTATTGCAAAAGAAAAATTTTGGTTACATGGTGTTATAAATATTGTGTGTACTAGGTAGGCATATCACTAGGCGATTTGTTCCTAAATGAAAATAACTTGATTATATCAGAATTAATCACTCCTGATTTTATGCGGACAGGAAAAATGGAAAAAGAAAGGATGATAGAAGATATTAAAATAATAACACAGTATGTAACTGTATTTTCAGAAAATCGAGTGGTAACATTAACACAAATGTGAAGTTTTATCTGCACATATTTTCAAAACTGTTAGAGTTACAAGCAAAACACCAAGAAATATAATTAATACCAAAGAACTACAACCACATTCAATGTGTTTTGATGCAGAGGGTTCCACCCACCACATCAAAACGTCTGTAAACCAACCCTTCACTGAGTAGACCATATTTCGTAATTTAGCTAATCTACATCCCGTATCCCAATTAATATGCATATTGTGCATCCAGAAATCCAACTATCTAACTAACTCCACTCATGTCGCAATAAACCAGTGTCAATTGCGGTATATTGATCTAAAAAACCTGAAAAGCTCGCCTTTGTGAGGCAGATTTTCCAGGAAGTACTCGGTTTTCCCAATAAAAGTCCCTAGATGACTGAATCGCTTGCATCAGGAGAATTTCACCTCGTTTCACGCAGTTGGAATAAAACATCAAGCCCTCTGATGTAATTATGGGTTCAACATGGTGTGAAAATTTAACAACGTTGACTGAAAGGAGTTTCAGAGCTGAATGGAAATCAGTTGCTGAGTGATACTTACTGGAAATGTAACTACATTTTTTGAGTGAGGTAACTTTATTTATGATATATTTAATTATAATAATAAAGTGATAATATTGATAACAAAATTGAAAGGATTTCCGGGACAGTTTGAATTCGCTTTCAGGGAAACTTCAAAAAACACTATCTGAAGAGTTGAAATTACTTGGATGAAGAGGTCCGTCAAATGGGGAATATCTGCTGTTTTGTAAAAGAGGATGTAAGGTGTCAATAGATGCTGCAAGATGTGACAGTTCAGTACGTCAGCGAGATGCTGAGTCATAACTGAAGAGATTTAGAGTTATATTCTGATTTGCAGACACCGATAATATTTTATAGAGCCTTTCCAGAATATTACAAAATAATTTTATAAACATCTTTGCTTCTTTGAGAAAACTCAACTGTGCCTACATAAAATAGGTTTATCATTACAGTATGAAATAGTCTTGACTATTCCTTATTCAATTTTTATAATATAACTGAACAAGAGATTTATAAAAGCTCTGATAGTAAATTCAGATGAAGGTAACATGGAATATCAACAATGAAACGAAACTATTTTTGAAAAATTTTGAGAATTGCAAGAAGAAATTCTGATTCTATGAAGACAAACAGGCAAGGAAAATATAAATGTTGCCTCTGTTTACTATTCACAAGAAGCCATATTAATAATAATCTTTAATGAATATTAATAAATTTTAAACTGTACCTTGATATCTATTCAGAGAATATGATCGTGATTCAGATAATAAAATGTCATTTTATTAACAAACTTGAAACATGCCCATTATTTATGGATGATTCATTTAGAAAAAACTAACTATTCAAAATTCCCTCTATAGATTTGATTATTGTTTGTGGAAAACAAGTGTCAATTTGTTCTAGAAATAATCGTTTCATCATTTTGAATAATAACCATCTGCAATATTGAAACAAAGAGTTTTTTTGTATTATCAACTTATGCCATCTTTATATTCCCAAATGCGGCTATATTTTTTGTAAAATACTTTTGCTTCGAAGGCAACCATTGTAAAATAATACTACTATGCTATTTGTTAGAAATTTTTGACAAACTAGCAAATAAGACTGTCATTGGATGTCACTCATAACTGTTTCATACCTATTGGTAAACAAAATGAATATTTTCAGTTGTAATACCACAAGACAGATTTTTCGAAAACTTGTTGCCAGGCAATAGACTATATACAAGGCAATAGGCTATTGCCAAATGGCAACAATTTTGAGAAAAAATGTGGAGAATTATTTTCTACTTTATCGAACTCTCGTGTGGTACTCGATAGAATATTTTTCATAGTCATTTTCTCTATATAACATTTTTATTATTTATTTATTTTATATTCATTACGGTTATCTAAATTCATTTTTCAATTTGCATGCAAACTGATGACAGACGTCAAATCGAAAGTATCAGTTGTTGTCACACAATAAAAACAAAATACCACGAATATTCTTGAGGCAATAATCTAGGTGGAAAATTCCCACTATAATAATGTTGTGATTGGTTTGAAAGTACATCATAGCTTTAAATTGATGGTTTTCATTGGTTGCAAGATATGTCGAAAAATAATCACGAATATTTATGAGTGTGTGTCCCTAACCTTACCTATAATAAGGTTTTACTATTTAGGTACGAATCCAGACAGCATTCTCATGTTCAAGTGAACTATTCAATTTTATGGGAAACTTGTGTTTTTTTGCTATAAAATAATTATAAAGTGGTTACCAAAACAACAATTTATTTTCAAGAGCAGGATTGTATTTAAGGATACCTTAATATAATTGTCATTCAACGTAATGCAAGGTTATTTTGAAATATTTATTTAAAATATTTGTTTGAGAATTGGAAATATTGCCGAAATACAATGAAAAACTGTTTTATAGAAAAGAGGCTTTCAATTGGTTACTGAAACAAATCGCTTCAAATGGCGATTTTTGTTCCTAAGGATACTTCGATATAGGTAGGTATATTCGACAAAGTTTCAATTAAACTAGATATTACGATATTTATTGCAATCCTACACCCAACGGTATTGCTAGAAGAAATAACTTATCCAAGTCTTATTGACAAATGGTAAGTGGACTCTTGATCATTTCTGTAGGGAAAGCAGAAAACAAATATTCGATTGAAGTGTCCATGAATTTAGTAATGATTGAACTTGAAATATAATAAAATCTCAGTAACAGAAAGAGAATTCTCAATTGTATGAAAAATAATGGAGGATTAATGAGAGTACTAAATTTTACAAATGAATAACACATAGCGTTCAGGAGTTTACATTTGTTCTTAATTTGAATTATCAATATTATAACGAATGCACTTAGTTGACGGCTTTTTTGTTTCTCTTCAATTAATAAAATAGGATCATGGGAACTACCAAACTGTATAGGAAAAGCAGAAAACATCAAAATTCGATTGCCAGTATCCCTGAATTTCAGAATTATTGAAAAAAAAAATCCTTGTGCAAATAATACCCAGTATATCCTTTTGCAGAAGAGGTAATGGTTAGCTGTTCCAGAGGTACACGAAAATATTCATGATATCTTAGTACCTATTCTTTTTGCATTAATTTTGTTCATGGAAGGTTTATTCTCAATAAAAAATGCCCTGTATATGACATCAAAGTAAAACTTTGAACATATACGTTTCGGAGAGTTCTCAACGTGTTGCAAACATCAGTTTGTCCCTGGTATTACTAACTGATTTTTTGCACTTTGCAATGAGATAAATGCCACTTTCAGTGGTGGACTCTCAAGAATCCCTCAGTATGTGATACTCAAATAAGTTATTCAAGGAACTGACTTAGAAGTGGTGAAATCTCGAAGGGATTTATAAGGAATTGAAATTCTACAATTGTTACTGGATAATAAAGATGCGAATGAACAAAATTTTTCTCTTGCCAGTGTAGATAAAGAATTTGGAATTTATATTCAATGAATCGGTTACCCGAAATATTGAATTTCCATTCTGGAATACACTGCAACCTCAGTCCCAATTCGTTTGGATTTATTCGCAAATAACGTTCTGTGGTCTCTGCTGACGTCTACCAACCAGGGAAATCTGGATAGAACTGATTTTATTGCTGATACAGGAAAAAACTGCAACGGATGTTTGACCCCGCTAGGAATATCAATAAAGATCCCAGTGTATGTAACTTTACAAGAGTGTAATGAGAAACCAGATACTTTCTCATTAAAAAGGAAGGGTTTGGTTTACTAATGGCTCAGTAAAATCCATGGAAATAAAAAACGAACGAACGAAAGAGTTCAAAAAGTTTACTCATGGCCATATTGATGAAAAATAATTGGAAACAATAAGGAATACGGATATGCATAATTTTTTGAATTTGTTTAATCAATTTTTTACTTCGTTAAACATAGTAAAAAATATAAATACGGTTGAAAGTCTTAGAATTAATTTTTAAAATAATATATAAAATACCGATTGGATCTGACCTATTTGAACGCCTCCATTTTCGCGCGCTGTGGATGTCGTCACATGGCGCTATCAGTGTTGTTCTTCTTCAGTGTCGTTCGTTGAGACGTACTCTCATTGCTCTACTTGCTTGAAGTTGATATTTTATAAAAGTGTCAGACAAATGCAGTACAAGTGTTAGAGAGAGATGAACATATGTGAAAGTGATCTCGATCAACCAGAGTAGTCTTCAATCAACAAGCCTTTCTATAGTTATGACCAATGACACTATTGACAGTTATTAATTAGGTTAGGGATTTGCAGTTTTAATCGCTATTACGATAATGGAAAATGCTAAAAAACCATTTTATAGGTATTGACTAGTACCGGAATGCCAAAACACAATTATAAGTACACCAAGTTAAGTATTTTTTTCTGTTCCAAGAGATGCGAAAATACGTAAACAATGGTGTAAGGTTATGAGAAGAGGCGAAGTATCTCCAATATCACATTTACATTGTTGTGAAGATCATTTCAATGTGAGTACATTGTATTTCGATAGTTAACATGAAGTGAATTGATCAGAAGAAAGTTTTGTATGCATAAATGATGTTTTGTATATACCTGCCTCACCTAAATTACAAAAAGAAAACTATCATTTGATAAACTATTACTACTTATCAGTTCAGGTACTGTCGGATTGTGCTTTGACAAAACCGCTTTCAGTCATTGCTCTTGATAATTTACAATTGTCACTAGACCAAAATCGCACTATGTAATGGAAAACACTACAAATATATAAATAAAAACAAATTTTCTATGAAAGACGACTAGCACAGTATACAGGCCGTTTCTTTTATCATGTGGTAACATTGCTATATTCTAAACCGTAACAGATACGAAGACGATTAAATGGGAGAAAAGGTAACTATTGTGGAGAACAGTACAATGGTCAAAGAAAATTTACAGGGAGTCTCGCCCTTCCCGAGTTATACAGGGAAAACTAAAAATGCTGTTATTTGTTTTTTACGAATAGAATTGTTATTTCTGAAAATATAAAAAAATGGAAAAAGAAAGTTTTAATGTATTCTAAATGTACTATAAAAATGTGACAATGAATCTTTGATTAAACGTTTCGTGTCAACACGGCCACCATCAACATTTCTTTTCAAATACGGACCTGTCTGTTTTAGTACAAATATTGATAAAGCGATAACATCACAATTCAGTGGTACACCACACTTGATATTTTTATAACGTTTCATTTAAAATAACTAACATCATCAGTGACAACAATTTTTAATTACGGTCGTTAGGTCGTTTATGGATTCCACAAAACCTGACTCTCCGATATAAAAATTATCAGTGACGCTTTGAATAAATGTATCTATTAAAATTATGTTTACACTATAATAAAAGATATCTGTAGTTTCAGAGACGAACGATAGCAATTTACCTCGGAAATAAACTTACTTAAGAGTAGAAGAAATCAAACAAACAGAGAACAATTTATTTCATATTGAATTTTTGAGTGAAAATAAAACCAATACAGAAAATGAATTCTTCATGATAACCTACATTAAATGCTCGAATTGCCGACCTATTTGTTGAATGCACATAAGTTGTCTGTCCATACAATTTCTGTGGCAATTTTCTAGCATGATGGGTGTAATGCTATTACATGCATCTCTTATTTTTTGTTTGAGATGGTCGATATCTGTACTAGTTGTCGAAAAAACTTTATCCTTTATGTATCCCCAGACAAAAAAATCTAAAGGAGTCAGGTCTGGGGATCGAGCTGGCCAGGCAATTGGTCCATTGTTTCCAATCCATTTTCTTGGGAATATTGCATCTAAATGTTCCCTTACTATTGCTGCATTATGGGGAGGGGCACCGTCTTGTTGAAAATATTGTATTTCACGGCGGATGTTCAGTGGCAATTCATCTAAGTAGCCATCAAACTCATTGGATAAAAAATGTAAATACATTCCACCATTCAAATGCTCGTCGTAAAAGAAAGGACCTAGTATGTTTGTTCCCAAAATTCCCAACCAAACATTTATTCCGAACCTTTCCTGGAAATTGGTTTCTCTATGTAAATGTTCATTTGTATTATTCCACCTATAATGGATGTTTCTGTTAAACCAACCATTGTTGGTGAATTTTGATTCGTCCGTCCATATTATTTTATTACAAATATTTCCAACTTCCCTATTTCTACGCCTCAACCACATCGCAAATCGTACTCTCCTTCCGTAATCCCTTTCATTGAGGTGATGAACTTTGCGTATCCTGTAGCATTTGTATTTGTTCCTTTTCAAAATATTTCTGGTAGATTTTACAGAAACCCCTAGTTCGTGGGCAATTTCTCATAAAGAACAATCTTGATTAGAAATATTTTTGTAACTGACCAATCCTAAATTGACAAAAAATATTTTCGTCACTTTGTTAATCTTTATGAAGTAATATTTGCTTACCTAAAACATTTATTTGGTTCCGCATACTTCCAGTAACAACACATTTTCTAGTTTTATTTCCATCAAATGCACCGCAGTCTCTCAAATTTCTTTCTAATCGTCTAAACATTTGAATGTTTGGAATACGACGATTTGGGTATAGCTCACCATACATATTTTTTGCAAAAAGAGGATTTCTATTTTATTTTGCATAAGCAAATAGCATATCAGTCCTTTCGTCATTTGAATACATCTTTGATATGACTGAAAATATAAACGACTGACAGTTCTTAACACGTATCAACAACTCATTTATTTGTCCTGCCATAGAAACCAAGCAAAGCCTACTTGTTTAAAAATGGTAAATGAAGTGGGATGCTATTTAATTGTACCATATCACACAATAGTCGTATTTTGACCAAAAACTAATATTTTCGTTACTTCCAGGATTGAGAATTATAGAAATATTCAGTATGATAATTGATTCAGAAGAAATCAGCCTTGAAACAAGGATTTCTGTAATACAAAAATACCCAAGAAGGAAAAATACGAATGTTCGTTGTGTTGGGGTATCTTTTTATCGAAATTATTGGGTGAAGTCTGAAGTATGCCAATAGTTGAATAGGTTTTGAAGAAGTCAAAATAATTTACAAATGAACTAACGACAGGACCGTAATTAAAAATTGTTGTCACTGAGAATGCTAGTTATTTTAAATGAAACGTTATAAAAATATCAAGTGTGATATACCACTGAATTGTGATTTTATCGCTTTATCAATATTTGTACTAAGATAGACAGGTCCGTATTTGAAAAAGAAATGTTGATGGTGGCCGTGTTGACACGAAACGTTTAATCAAAGATTCATTGTTACATTTTTATAGTACATTTAGAATACATTAAAACTTTCCTTATAAATTTTTTTATATTTTCAGAAATAACAGTTCTATTCGTAAAAAACAAATAACAGCATTTTTGGTTTTCCCTGTATAACTCGGGAAGGGCGAGATTCCCTGTAAATTTTCTTCGGCCATTGTACTGTTCTCCACAATAGTTACCTTTTCTTCCATTTAATCGTCTTCGTATCTGTTACGGTTTAGAATATAGCAATGTTACCACATGATAAAAGAAACGGCCTGTATATATCAACACAGATAAATTTCATAACGTGCCATGTGACGTCATTCTTCGTTTCGACCAATGGTGATGCGTTTCGTAAATTTGAATTCCGCGCACTTATTATGCACTTTTTGTTTAAAGTTTTATGGAGTTAAGTACAAACTGAATAATAAACTAATGGTTTAGGTGTAATTTCCAGACAATAAAGTACATATATGAGGTAAAAAAATCAAGTAAATTTAAATCACTTGCATATTCCCTATTGAACCATCTAAGAGAAGCTATGAAGATAATTACTTCAGGAATGAAATGAAGAGACACATTCATATGTGCTACTTGTTTCAATATCCACGTTTTTAGCAATTATATCAATTTCTGATAATTTTGCTAAGATTGGGCTGCTACAAGCTAGGGAAATATATTTAAATTTTCATTGGAGGAAATATTACTATTTACTACTTCTTTTTCGTTTATTTTACTATTTTAATGTTATTTCAATGTGCAGTTTTTATTAAATTCATCGTAACATCTATCAATACAACGTTCATTTCGTAATATTCTCTTTACATTTTTCTTAACAACTTTATTTCGTTTTATTTCTAGAGATTTCTTTGGGATATGGATCAATAAAATCTGGAAAAAAGTATTGTTTTTATTTCCATGTTCCGGACTACATTTAATCTATCACCAGGGCTCTGTAACAATGAGTTCTTTGTTGGAAGAAAATTTACGACCTTTTCAACTTTTTTTCAGTTGAGAAAAGAGATGATAGTCGGACGGAGCCAAATCTGGTGAATAAGGGGGGTGTTCTAGTAATTCAAACCCTAAATCACGAATTTTTTGCATGGCAACATGAGATTTGTGTGCAGGGGCGTTGTCCTGCAAAAACAAAACACCTTTGGATAGCTTTCCGCGTCTTTTCTCTTCAATTTTTTCACGTAGAGTGGCCAGTTATTGTTCTACCCTTATCCAAAAAATCAATCATGATTACTCCATGGCAATCCCAAAAAACTGAAGCAAGAACTTTTCCAGCAGATTTGTGGACACGAAACTTCTTAGGACTTGGAGAACCGGAGTGTCGCCATTCCATTGACTGTTGCTTTGTTCCTCGATCGTAGAAATGTACCCAAGTCTCATCCATAGTAACAATTCGGTTTAAGAAGTCTACATCGTTTTCAAATCAAGCGCAGATTGAACGCGATGCTAGTACCCTTGCACGCTTTTCGTCAACATTGAAACATCTGGTGATCCATTGCAGCAATTTTTCTCATGTCCAAATTGACGTGAACTATATGATGAACACGTTCGTATGAAATATTTAGTGCTTCAGATAACCGCTTTAGCCCAATTCGACGGTCTGTTAAAATCCTATCATGAACTGTGTCGATATTTTCGGGGACTGACACAGAAACTGGCCTTCCCGATCGGTCATCATCATCTTCAATGGAAAATTTACCTCTTTTGAAGCTTGCAGTCCAATTTTTCACGGTCGCATACGAAGAACATTGATCACCAAGGGTATTAAGCATATCTTCGTAAATCTGCTTACCTCTTAACCCTTTTAAATACAGGTACTTGATGATGGCTCGATACTCCAATTTTTCGATTTTCACAATTTCGGTGGACATATTTTTTCTTTAAATTTATTTCGTAACTCTGGTTTACTTTTTTAACGTCAAACTTTACACCGTCACTTCTAATAAGTTATTGTTCGTTGCTATGGTAACGCAATATTTTGTTTATGCAGGGAACTGGTCTAGGCTAACTAGATATCAATACATCCTCGTATATCTTGCCAACATCGGATTCGAATTGGATACATTGTTATTAAAAATTGAAATTGTTAAAATTGTTATTTCCGTCAACCGATTGCACCCCTACGCGCAACCCTCGGAAGTCTTCGAGGGACTTGTGTGAGCTAGGGAAGACGCAGCCCTCACCTTTTAACGTGTGATGCCATGCACGAGACCGGTGAATCGGTGGATCGAACCCACGACCCCACGCTTGCGAGGCGAACGCTTTACTAGCCGACTACCACGGCCCATTGACTAGAAAGTTGGATATTTAGGAGGACAATCCAAAGATTAGTTTTCCTGTGATTGATATACTTGACCGAATTAATAAAAACTGACATTTTAAAATTCGTCAGTTATTTGTTTCGTTTTATTTTCGAATGTTTCGAGTTTTGTCTCTCTTGCTGCATAATGTTATGTCTAAATTCTGCATCAATCCAACCACCACATCTAAAATAGTTGGGATCCTGTAATAGCAGTAGGTTAGCTGAGGTTGACTCAATTAAGAAACTAAAACCAAAAAAATCAGCTGGTGTAGATAAAATTCCCCCATATGTATTGAAAGCATGTGCTGAATGGCTAGAAAAGCCGTTGTTGTATATATAATTTGGCGATAACAACGAATACCTTTCCAGAACTTTGGAAAACCGCAATCTGTGTTCCTATGCATAAATCTAGAGAGAAATCAGATATAGCAAACTATAGAGGTATATCGATACTCTCATCACCTGCAAAACTTTTTGAACATATACCATTCAACAAACTATATAAGCATGTCGAAAATAGTATAAATAAATGGCAGCATAGATTCGTAAATAAAAAGTCGGTCAATATCAATTTGTTTTCATTCACCAAAGAGGTGTATAAAGCTTTCGAGAATAAAAATCAACTTGATTCTATTTTTACGGACTTTTCAAAGTCTTTTGATAAGGTAGACCACGAAAAATTACTTGTTAAATTAGGCAAATTTGGTATCAGACATGGACTTATCACAAGTTATTTAAAAATAGACATTTTTTTGTCAAATATAATGGGAATATTTCGAATAAATTCGATATTAATTCTGGAGTGTCTCAAGGTTCAAATCTCGGTCCGCTATTTTTTGTACTTTTTATAAATGACCTCCCAACAGTTATCAAATCTTCACATGGGCTCTTATTTGCTGACGACTTCAAAATGTTCAAAGAAATCACTAATATAAGAGATTGCGTGGCACTCCAAAAATATATCAACAGTATTTTTGAATGGAGTATTGAAAATAATCTACATCTTAATATAAACAAATGTTTCATTATGACCCTTACTCTTAAGAAAAATTCAATAATTTTCGATTATGACATGAATTCAGTTGCGCTGAATAGAAAAACAAAAGTCAAAGATCTTGGAATTCAGTATGACTCAACCTTATCATTTGCACTTCATTTTGAGGATATGACTAGGAATTGTAATAGAAATTCCGGCTTCATTATCCGAAACTCGAAATTTTTCACTAATATAAATACACTCAACATGTTATATTATACACTTGTGAGGTCGAGATTAGATTTTGGCAGTATCATATGGGGAACACAGTCACAGACTTACCTAAGTAGACTCGAAAAAATTCAGAATAAGTTTCTTCATTATAAAACACATCAAACGTGGCCAGATATTCATACTGTGAGAACAACAGAGTTAAGGAAAACGTTCCAAATTTTGTCATTGGACATAAGAAGGAACGTAACTATGTGCATGTTCCTGTATAAAATATTAAATAATCATATCTCGGACTCCAGTACTATAAGTCTCATAAAATTTTACATTCCAACACATACATCTAGATATTCTTTGCTTTTCAAAGTACCATTCACAAGAATGACACTTCACGCTCTCCTCTTTCAGTTATGCTTCGTACAGCTAATGAAATTAATGTCAATAAAGATTTAGATTATTCTCTCTCACGAAATATGTTTTACAATACTATTGTGACTTACTTTCTAGAAATAACAATTTAGTATATTGTATTATCCATGTATCCAGGTACCCAGATGGGTACCATGTGTATTATTAATATGTAAAAGGGTAGTTTTTATATAGTTAAGTGCAGTTTATGAACTCTCTGGTGCCTATTTTATCAATATATATTTATATATTTCCATGTAATAAGGCAAACCAAACCGCCTGTATGGAAAAAGAAAATAAATAAATAAATAAAAATATTTCTAACGAAATTTTGATATATGGGCCAAAGAAGCCGAGGCCCTTACCTTTTATCGTGTGATTCCATGCACTAGACCAGTGACCGTTTTTGGAATTTGTACCCATTTGAGAGGCCAAAGTTCTGTCATCACGGCCACCACGGTCCAGTACTCCCTATATTTACCAATAGTTTCTTTTTGGATATCCCTTATTTTCATCCTTGAATAGATTCTAGTATATTTCTATGTAAGTAATCAGTCCAATTAACACCGATTTCTGCTCCAATGATGTCATGATCAGTAAATTTTGAATGATCCTGATAAAAAATTTGCTTTGATAATTTGTTATTATGGAATCTAACAGTGTGTTTCGGTTAGTTGTTTTTGTCGGTTTCTGTACTAATAATTCAAAGATTTGATAACGTTCATAAATTTACTTGCAACATTATTTTAAGTATAGGATGAAAATTAAACTGTCCCAAGATGATGATATCATTGGTAGATATTTGAATTCAAAACTCTTTGGAAATGATCTGAAAAAGTAGCACTATACCCATTTTTAAATCTATTATCACCCAAGTATATCTGAAATATATCTTAAGTGATGAACTCCAATATTTCTCATTATAACCAAATTTCAGAATGACTGAATATTGCAAACAGTTTTTTTATATAGATAGTTTTTCTAAAGTTTTGTTTAGATACCTTACCCCTGCTTTTGTAACACTTAAAAAGAAATGATGTCAAAGAAAACAAAGTTCTACCTATATGTTAGTAAACATAACTTAGTTTATGTATAACTTTATTATAATCGATTTAAACAATTATCATTACCTTTCACTGTGAGTGAAATTTCTGTCAATATATTTCATAACCGAAATGCAATCATTTTTGATATGATAGTTCATTTAGGTGTGACATTTTCTAACAGATTCTCCCATGATCTTGGATTAATTACCGGAAATTTCACCTCTAGGAAGTTTACAAGTGAAAATATTCTGAAAACTCAGACCTAGTATTATAGCAAATTTCATTTCCTCATTCCGTATCATATAGGCCTCTGACATTATGAATAAATTTGGGGTGTTATGTAATGTCAAACTCAAAATTTCCTCTCACCTCATCTCTCACCGAGTTGTTTATTCAAATCCTGTTAACGTCAAGGGTCGTTGTCTGTAGGGGTGAATATTTTTTCATCACGCTTTCCTGTCTCTGAGGACTCTGGGGAAATACATTTAATTAATTTGTTCTGCTGTTTTCAGTTTCACTTTTATATCCATGTTATTCGTGAAATAGTGATTGTCAGCCTGCTGAATTTACGACAGTTCTTGACTACCAGAGCATGGCATTGTAATTAAGTACAAATCGATGGAGAGTGAGGTGGTGTTGATGAATAGTTTAATGCTCTAGGGCATGTCAGCTTTATAGTTTGAATGGATTTATTTTAGGAAATTTGTATACCTACATTCAACATTCTCATGTCGTAGCCTTTTCAAGAGACTCAAAATATTACCTCTAGTTGGACTTTTCATTCTGGAACTCTTATTTCATGTTCACAAAAACAGGAATTCATTTACAAGAAACTAAATCCTTCACGAATAAGGAATGATTTCCATATACCTAGTACTCATCTCACACTTTGTATGAAAACATACAAAATATTAGGTCTGAGATTATATAATGTTCTTCCGGATCCCATAAAAAATACTAGCAAAATTCATTGTTTTGAGAAAAAGTCATGTGAGTTACTTCTAGATATAAGTCCATACACAATAACGGAGTTTTATGAATACTTCAAATTAACTGAAAAAAAAAACATTTTGTACTATTCTTGTGTATACAGATTGTATTTGTACTGTAATGTATGAGTAAAGGTGATTAGTGTATTGTATGTTATATAACTTTGATTAGTTTTAGCCTTTGACTTGTCCAATAGCCATTTTCATGTGCTCATATTTTATGGACTATATATTCTATCTATCTATCTATCTATCCTACATTCGAGGCTAGTTCATATTAATAGAGCAAGAATATGATTTGAAATTACATTTCTAAACGTTTTCAATGAGGCTGTCCAGTCTGAATCTATAAAAAAAATTGAATTGGTTTGCCAGCCAAAACAGCTCTTCCATTTTTGAATGCGAAGTAGTGTTTGTTTAAGCAATCACTGAATAATAAATATTATTGTCAGAAGAAACAAATCTTAACGTCATGTGGTATTACAAATTAAAAGGAAACAGACCACAAGACTACCAGAACAATAAAATTTACAAGCTGAATACAATTGGTATAGATGAAATAAATGAGATGTCAAAATAGTGAAATGTACCAGCTGAATAAAATTTGAATTAATAAAATGAATAAGATGTAAGCACATTGAAATCATTCATAACATTAAAGTGCGGGCATATTTTAATCCCTTAGATGTAATGGTGAGCAACTATAAATTTTCAGCCTATTATATAGGTAGAGGTTATGTTATTCTCAATGATTTGCACTGCGGTATATTTTTCTCAATTTTTGTGGATCAAGCAGGTGGTTTCTAAAATAAAGATCGAAGTAGCTGTTAGGATGTTAGGATTCTATGACTTTTGAAAAGCTCTATGCAGGACTTACGTGCTTTTACTTTACAGGGAGTCCTGATGGCTCTTTTTGTGACTTGTACCTTCTGCAATAGTTGATTGCTACATACACTCCAAAATGCTATAAAATAAACCAGATGAGATTCAATAAGAGCTTAATAGGCTGTTTCAGCAGTAGTAAAACCCAACTGTCGTGATATTATCCTGATAGCATAGCATCCGGAGGACAATTTCTTGCACAATTTTGTGACTTGCTCGGTAAATTTAAATTTTTTGTCAATGGGAAGTCCGACAAATTTGGTGTAGGTGGAATTTTCGAAATTATTTGTGACTGAGCTTAAGTCAGAAAGCTCGCATCGGAATGATAGTAAATTCGTTTTAGGGCGTTGAAAACAAGCAAGTTATCGTCACACCAGGATTCAATTTGTTCTATGTTCAATGTCTACTTGAATATTGTTATATGCTCGTCTTTATCATGCTAAAATATGGTGGTATAAACGTCAAATAATGTATACTTCCCAGATATAATAATTTTTGTAATATCGTTTATTTAAAGTAGGAACAGTGTGGTTCCAAGTACAGATTCCTGCGGTACACCACATTGGGTTGCCCAAATCCGTGAAAGGTGGCTAGTTTTCACCAGTTGAATGCGATTTTCTAGGTACGATCGGAACCACTGTTTGGAGCATATTACTATCAATAATTGTGTCAAGAAATTTACAATATTCTTGAAGATTATTGATACATAACTCCTCAGAGTTGAGTCTTTCTTTCGGCGATTTGTGAATTGAACGGCGATGGTTTTTGAATCGTTTTTAGTCATACAATACTCAGGGTACGAGACAAAATAGAAGTTGGTCGGCTTGGTGTGGGTTTGAAAACGAACTCTGAGGTTCATATGTCATACCCTATTTACACCTAGACTAGTAAATTGAGGTAAAATTGTGAAATTTGCATACTACTAAAAAGTGCTGTGCAAGAAGGTCGATGCCAAAAAGGAAGAATATATAATAATCAATATATATATCACACTTTATTAATAACTTTTGATCTTTTATTCAAACGAACAAACAATACTTACATACTAATTAATTACAAGGAATATTATTAATCAAATTATTTTCATGTACATATTATCGTTGAATATTTCTTTATCACAAACATTCTTTCTTGAATTATTCTCTCTCAATGTATTTGGTATTGAAAAGTACTGATCCTATAATGAATAAGTTATCAAAAGTTAGCAAAAGTTATTTGCTGATCTACTTCTTTATCATGTGAATGGACTTCATTGATATATGTCAGTTCTTGGGTAAGATATTTGGGTAGAATTTTATGACTTAATTTGATATAAAAATGAACATATTGTATGCAATTCTGTTTTATACTTATCAGCGACAATACATCGAGCATGAAATAAATAGGTAAACCTATGGTAGAAGTCCATTGTATCTCGAAGTGGAGTGGTGTGGATTTACGATGCAGAAAAACACAAAGTTTTCTCTACAATTTTTTTTTAATTGTGGAGATGACTTTGTGTTTTTCTGCATCGTAAATAAATAGGTTTTCTTCTATTGCAATGTATTGACTAGTTCATTTGTCCCACAGTCCCACAGTAATCAATGTGAGGAGCTATGATTGATTTATGAATTGTTAGTTTTGAAAAAGTGGACACCTTATTTTCCAGTAAAGTAATCTATATTCAATCATTTGATGAAATATAGGATATTCCATTAAGAAAAAACATAGGTTTGGTTTGGTGCACTTTTCTGGGTAACCTTGTATGCTTCGAAATATTTTGCAAAGATACTCTCTCAAGAATGAAAGATGCTTGCATTCGAAAGGAATTTTTCAGTTGCGCCGTTTAGATGCCGTGGACCACCGGAGCGCAGTTGCAGGGTCTTGTATATAAAATAGATTTTTCTGCCGATTTTTCGTTTCACAAAATCAAAATGTTGAGACATGTCTGAAGTAGCGCCTAGAATCTCCCCTAAGTACTCGAAATAGTTCATTTCGTCTATCTTGTTTCCATCTACTTTTATGTTGAAAGCGATTTTTTGTACCTTCAGGTATTTTAAATTATGGCGACTTGATATTACCATAACTTCAGTTTTATCCATATTCAGCATTAATCCATTATTTTTCAACTAGATGAATATGCTCTGTAAATCTTCGTTAAGAAAATACTCACTTTACTTTGGTTCACAAGAATGTTTGAAATGATGAATAATATTTAAAATTTTTTTGAAGAAAAAGGTACACCAAATTCAGTTTCTAATTTAGTTGAAAATATGTTGTTATATTTAACAATTTGTTTTGTTTTCTTCAGATATAATAAAATATTGTTCATTACAGTTTTTCAAACCTCGTATTCCACGACACTTTCTTTCTCGCTCTAACCACACACTTTGAGAAATCGACCCGAATCAATTACAGACAGCGATGAAAGCAAGATAAATCAGCAAGTGTGGAATTTAATTCTGGATCTATTTCTCATTTCATCCGCTGATATACCGAGAATATCATGGAAAAGTGCTTGGCTCTTCACCATAAATCATCTGCAGGCATTCATAACACCGCTTTTGTGTTTCTGGAGTGATAATCGAAAAGGCCTCAGGAATGAGGGTTGATGAATAGGGGGAGTGAAGAGCACCTCCTTATGAACTCCGCAGGAAAGGTCTCGAGATAAGAACTTGTCAATTAGAACCGAAAAACTTCACTGCTAGGGAAAAACAAGTGTTTTTGTTGGTATTGTTATCAATCACATCGTTCTCGAGCTGTTTCGTAAAAGTTTATCCCAACAAAAACAGTGGGACAGGAACGCTTGGTAATTAATTTGCCATTTTGTGTTATGGATTATTGAATTTTTGAAAGGCGGTTTTCCCTGTAAAGATATATGTTTGAAATGATACATTATTTGAGTTGCAAGAGAATTGTAGTACTTCAAGTTAAAATGGCAATTTTTCAGCGCTCAAAAGAAGAATAGGAGGAGTAACAATAATTCTTAAATCTGCTCTCAATCTTGGCTTGTACGTATTTTTTTTATGAAAATAAGTATATGGTTTGTGATAATTCAATTATTTTTTGATATATCGATAAGAACACGATTTCAACTGATCAACAAAATTATCTTCATTCTCATGGATCTGATGCAATCAGCCCTCCAAAAGTGAATTTATAGAAGTGAGAAGTACTGCTGACAAGAAGGTTTACGAGGATATATTGAAAGATTCTTACCCTACTATAGAACCAAACAAAATTTCGATGTCAAAATATTTTATTACTCAACATATTCTCCTCTTAATTGGATACATTTATTACAACGAACCTGCAACGTCTCTAGACCTTTCAAAAAAAATGTTTCTTCTTGCTCTGTAACCAGACCTCCTCAGCTTTTATTACCTCCTCGTTGGAAGAAAATTTACTGCCTTTTAAACTTTTTTTCAGTTGAGGAAAGAGATGATAGTCGGACGGAGCCAAATCTGCTGAATAAGGGGGGTGTTCGAGTAATTTAAATCCTAAATCAAGAATTTTTTGCATGGCAATATGAGATTTGTGTGCAGGGGCGTTGTCCTGCAAAAACAAAACAACTTTGGATAGCTTTCCGCGTCTTTTCTCTTTAATTTTCTCCCGTAGAGTGGTCAGTTATGTCGAATAGTAATCTCCAGTTATTGTTCTACCCTTATCCAAAAAATCAATCATGATAACTCCATGGCAATCCCAAAAAACTGAAGCAAGAGCTTCTCCAGCAGAGTTTTGAACACGAAACTTCTTAGGTCTTGGAGAACCGGAGTGTCGCCATTCCATCGATTGTTGCTTTGTTTCGGGATCGTAAAAATGTACCCAAGTCTCATCTATAGTAGCAATTCGGTTTGAGAAGTCTACATCGTTTTCAAATCGAGAACAGATCGAACGCGATGCTACTACCCTTGCACGCTTTTGGTCAACATTCAAACATTTGGGGATCCATTTTGCAGCAATTTTTCTCATGTCCAAATTGACATAAACTATATGATGAACGCGTTCGTATGAAGTATTCAGTGCTTCAGATATCCATTTTAGCCCAATTCGACGGTCTGTTAAAATCATGTCATGAACTGCATCGGTATTTTCGGGGACTGACACAGAAACTGGCCTTCCCGATCGGTCATCATCTTCAATAGAAAATTTACCTCTTTTGAAGCTTGCAGTCCAATTTTTCACGGTCGCATACGAAGGAAATTGATCACCAAGGGTATTGAGCATATCTTCGTAAATCTGCTTACCTCTTAACCCTTTTAAATACAGGTACTTGATGATGGCTCGATACTCCAATTTTTCGATTTTCACAATTTCGGTGGACAAATTTTTCTGGGTAGGTAAAAAAGTTATAGTCGAACCCCACCAAATAAAATCTTTGTTGATAGTGTGAGTGTAGCACATTACGAGATGTAGTGGGAAGACTTACATCAGCAGCAGTACATGTTTCGAAGGATTAATCCTTCATCTTCAGCGAAAAAAGGTTACAAACTAATGATCTACAGAAAAGAGAAATGTTACAATATTGAGAATAACAGTATTAAACTTCGAACATACCATATGTGGTGGAAAAAGTGTTTCTGTATAAATGTAGAATAATTAAATTAAAACAATTGTCAAAATGACTAACCGCATAACGAGCGGGTCCCTAATTGTTAGGGGGTATGATTGGATCTCGCTAAATAAATCATCATTCTATCAAAAACTTTTGTTAAACCGTGACCATGCACGTGCTCTTTATGCAAAACAATAGAGACTGTTCCGTGGACCTGTAAAGAGCATCATACAACATCGACTGTCAGTAATATTAGACTATAATAATAGAAAAAATAAAAGATTTATTAGTATTGTAGAATGTAGAACATTGGTTGTTGATCGAGTGTGACTTGTAAAAGTGGGAAAAAATTGATCAAGAAAAGAAAATTATTCACAATTTGATCGATCAAAATAGCAAGGAATTGAAAAGTTTTACTATTTTGATCGATCAAATTGTGAATAATTTTCTTTTCTTGATCAATTTTGTCACACTCTTACAAGTCACACTCGATCAACAACCAATGTTCTACATTCTACATTACTAATAAATCTTTTATTTTTTCTATTATTATAGTCTAATATTACTGACAGTCGATGTTGTATGATGATTGCTCTTTACAGGTCCACGGAACAGTCACTCTGTCACTTTGAGTCGTGACGTCTCACTCGACAGATGACAGATTTTATCCTCAATGTTCACTTTCACTTTTCATAACATAACCCTATTGCTCTACATAAAGAGCACGTGCATGGTCACGGTTTAACAAAAGTTTTTGATAAAATGATGATTTATTTAGCGAGATCCAATCATACCCCCTAACAGTTAGGGACCCGCTCGTTATGCGGTTACTGTCATTTTGACAATTGTTTTAATATAATTATTCTACATTTATATAGAAGCACTCTTTCCACCACATGTGGTATTTTCGAAATTTAATACTGTTATTCTCAATATTGTAACATTTCTCTTTCTGTAGATCATTAGTTTGTAACCTTTTTTCGCTGAAGATGAAGGATTAATCCTTCGAAACATGTCCTGCTGCTGATGTAAGTCTTCCGACTACATCTCGTAATGTGCTGATGTGTGTCCTCTGACTACACTCACAATATCAATAAAGATTTTATTTGGTGGAGTTCGACTGTAAGTTTTTCACCTACCCAGTAAGATCTCACCTCCACTGTATGTTATGGTTCGCCTCCGTTGGGGACATATTTTTTCTTTGAATTTATTGCGTAACTCTGGTTTACTTTTTTGACGTCAAACTTCACACTGACACATCTAATAAGTTATTGTTCGTTGCTATGATAACGCAATATTTTGTTTATGCAGGGAACTGGTCTAGGCTAACTTGATATCAATACATCCTCGTACTTCCGAAAGCTTAAAATCATCTGATGCAAAGTTCTGGGAAGAAGTAATAGCATTTGGAGTATCTAATATAATTCTGGAAAATATGAAAAGAAGGTTTGAAAATTGAAAGTTGGGAGATTGAACAGAGGAAAAGAGCCATATAATTTCAAAGAAAAAGGACTTTCTCCATTTTACCCAAAACTTCCAGAAGCATTTGGATCTGTAGGAGGTAGGGCAGCATCCATCACTTCAGCTGTCAGTAAGGCAAAATCTGATAAAGAATAGCTTGCTGAACAAAAAAAGCCTAATTTGGAGATGGAACAAAAAGGAAAAGATTTATATTTGAGACCTCTTTAGATCATGAAATGCTTGATAATATCAGAAACATTGCTGATGTTACTAAACCGAAGCCTTGACTAATAAATACCGATTCAAAATACCGAGCGTTTGGGAATTCCGTACTTTAAGAAGCAGGAAGTGCGGTATCATCAATCTTCATTCTGACTTTGGAAAGGAAATTCATTGGTCGGATATTCCAATGAAAATGTGTTAATCGAGGACAAAGCACTTAAAGACATTTATGAAACAGATACATATCAATTACCTTTCTACGGTGTTTCAGAGAAATGAGCAAGACCAATTGCTTTTTTTGGAACCAAATCTAAAAGCTGCACTGCACTGAATTGCACTAATTTCTGTAATTTAATTGTTTTTCATAAGGTACGACAACTCCTTCACGATGTCTATCGTTAAAGAAATTTTATTTTATTTTTTTAATTTAAATGTTGAAAGGACCATAATGACAGGTCATCATAGTTAGTCAACAACAAATAATGACTTTGGCTCCGGTGAAACGCTCAATTTTCTTTTTCTACCCAAAATGAACTATCATTGGGAAAATTACTTCAAAATGGAAAATAGTAATGAATTAGAAATGAATGTATTCTCGGAATTCTGCAAAGTAAAATACATAATTGAAGAGTAACGCTGTCTTGCAATATTTATTGATATTTTTCATCGACAGTAGGTACAGTTGAATCAATAAGTAATGAACGAATTGCTGGAAATGACCATCATGCTTTGCAGTGAGCCAACATACTATAGCATATTCTTTTTGAGATTACGAGGAATAATAAATGCACAGGACTTCAGGATGTGATAGCTCGTCCAAAAATATGAAAAAAAGTTTATATTAACTTACCCTCTAAAATGCACCATTTTCGAGATACAGGGTGTTGAAATTTAAAAAAAATAATCGTTTTTTGCGAATATCTCTGGAACCATGTATCGCACAGAAAACAGATTTCGTAGGCATTTTCTACTCATAATATGCTATGTTTTGTGCGAATTTTTTATTTTTTCAAATTCATAATTGTTGAAAATTTTGAAGGGGTAGTAGGTGTTTTTTTCTCAAACTTCTACGCCACTGAAAAACTACAGTTTTGAGTCTCTTATATGAACCGCCAATGTTTTCTACACAAAAAAGGTATTCTTGGTCATAAGCTCTAAAATTGACCGTTTTCAAGAAAAATCAACTTTCATGTTGTTTAAATAATGTTTTTTCCTCGAAAAATTGGTGCGTGCATTGAAGCTAACGGTGGACATTTCCAACAATTCAACTGAGTATGATTGTTATTGTTTTTTTCTTTATTTTGCAATTAAGAAGTCAACGTTTGGTTTTGTTACTTGTTTTAACGTTTAAATAAATTTTGTAAAATTAGGAAAAAAAATATTTAAAAAAATTTACCCTTGAAAGTTGATTTTTCTTGAAAACGGTCAACTTTAAAGCTTATGACCAAGAGTAACTTTTTTGTGTAGAAAATATTGGCGGTTCAAGTAGGCAGCTCAAAATCATAGTTTTTCCAGTGGCGTAGAAGTTGGAGAAAAAAACACCAACTACTCCTTCAAAATCTTCACCAATTATGAATTTTAAAAAATAAAAAATCTGCACAAAAGTTAGCTTATTATGAGTAGAAAATGATGCATTCTAAATCTGTTTTTGGTGCAATAAACGGCTCCAGAGATATTCGCAAAAAAATTTTTTAAATTTCAACACCCTGTATCTCGAAAATGGTGCATTTTAGAGGGTAAGTTAATAGAAACTTTTTTTCATATTTTTCAACGAGCTATCACATCCGGAAGTCCTGCGCATTTATTATGAAACACCCTGTATATCAAAATCTTATGTGCCTTACTGGAAATATTCTTAAACTCTGTTCGATTTTATGAATACATTATGTTTGCGCGTACAATAATCAATATCGATTGTTAATTAGTATTAAAATCATCAAAAATTATTTACATGCATTGATACTCGGTATAAAATAAAATGAGAACAAGTTACACTTGGTAATTTTTTTTAATAAGCATTATTATTAGGTATTGCCATTATCATTTATTTTTGGTGTCTTGGCATCGACTTCTATGGCAGTTAGCAGTTAGCAGTTAGCAGTTAGCAGTTTCTCACCGATGCCTCCAAAACCATGAAAGGCATGGGAGCCAGAATAAGCGAAGGTAAGGAAATAATGAGGTACTCATTCAGCATGTGTAACTTGGAAATAATAACACCAAAAATAGTCTTCTTCGTAGATTCGTAGAATCCGACATTCGAGGATGCATTCGGGACTGGGTCAAGCGAAAACAAAAGGAGAGGTGGCACGAAGCCCCTCTCATGCACCACGGGAAAACATACATTAAAGAACCGTCAAAACACAAAACTGAAGAACTACTCAAGCTGAGCAGGAATCAAGTTAGAACAATAACGGGTCTTCTCACTGGTCACAGTCCAATGAGAAAACACCTGCACAAAACACACAACGGAGAACTTTCCTGCAGACAATGTGGTAAAGGGACAGAAACAGCCAAACATATACTGTCAGAATGCGAGGCATTAGACCGCAAGAGACAGGCAATTTTTGGGAAACCCAATTTAACTCCCGAAGAATACAACAGCCAACCGGTGAAGAACCTGTACCGACTGGTACAGGGGACCAGAGTTACGGAGTGTGTGCTGTAAAACCAACACGGAAAACACAAAAAGCCCAAGAGGCTGAGGTGTAGCTGGTGAAAGGACCAGCATTCGAGGAAGGAAAAAAATAATCCTTCATCTTCAGCAAAATGTGGGTTGGTTAAAAGTTGATCTGAAGAAAACCACAAAGGATTACAGTAGAATTGATAATAATATTAGTAAATTATGTAACCTAACATTTCATAGAAGAGAACTGACACTGAAAGAGCAAAAAATATGATGTTTAATGGTCCACATCCAGTGCGGGATACACAAGTATTAGGGACCATAATTGGTCCAGTCAAACAAAATATTAATAATTTTTGTTTCAAATTTCAAAAAAATACCATGCAAGTGTCTGGTTCAGAATACTATACAAAGCAACAATATGGAACGTCATGATGCAAGGAGAGAAATGAATGCCCCATGCTTCCATGTTCCATCATCGGTTAGCAGCTAACAGTTCTGTTGAAAAGTGGAGAAATTGTGATTGCATTTTGTAAAAAATTATTGAGAATCTGAAATAGAAATAACTTACAAATGAGAGTGCTGCTCCTGAGGTGGCGTATGGAGTTAGTAACAAGGCCTACGCATAATACATGGCCAATGGCCATAGCAGTCAGATTGGAGTATTGCCTTATGAGGTCTAGGGATAGGATATCAAATAAGAAAAGAGTTGAAAAGGTTCAACCTGTCAAACTGGGTCTGTTCATTTATACATTGCAAATATGAACTTATGATTGCCTTATTTATTTCTAGTTTCTAGTAGATTGACTTTGTTGCCTATGTCGCAAATGTGTAAAAGTCAGAGTCAGTCAGAGTTGGAAGTAAAATTATTTTTCTCATTTATGATGTGATTGAAAAATACCGAATTTGAATCTATTTGTTCTTTTTCGAAGCTGGATAATTCTAACATATTCAGCTAGTAGAGTTCTAAATCTGTAACCCGTTTGACCGATATAACAGACTTTACAATCAGGGTTGAAACAGTTCAATTTATAAACTCAAGATTTATCAAGCAGTGGGATTTCATCTTTCAGTTTCAAACGAACTAGAGACAATTGAAATATTATTGGAATTGAATTTGCTCTGCAAAGTGTTTTTTAGTTTTGATGATAGGGGACCCAAATAGTATGCAGAGAAACACTCATTTTGTGAATATGATTGTGTTAATCTATTGTTTGGAAATGTATTATCAAATCATTCTGTAATATAATATTTATATTTTATTCAGTTCTGTTGGAAAGTTTGTATCACGAAGAGGTACATATCGTAAATAGAAGATGGAAAAGTAAATAAAAAATTCTTGTTCAAATTGATGGTTGGAGTGAAAAGGTTTAATTTTGTCAGTGGATGTAGGTTTTATATACATGGATAATTCTAGGGTTTCAGATTTGCGAATCATGAGGTCTAAAGAAGGTAATTTGTCTGATTCAATTTTCATGGTGAACTGCCACCTTGGATTCAAGAAATTTAAAGAGATAACAAATTATCAAGGTCATCCAAAGTGTCCTTGAAAATTGCATTATGTCATCGACATATTTTTGCCAGAATGAAATATTTCAAAAATTGGAGAGTTCTGAAATTGTAGATTCAAAACCTGATTATTGAACTTACAAAGAATTGGTAATTTGAAAAAAAATCTGTTTAAGGGCCAAATCGACTAAAGAGCATAAATTCAATATGTGAATGGTAGATAGATTGGAATTAGATACGAGTAGTTGTCTAACATCAGAAAATCTTCTGGGTCTGTGCTAGAAAAAAGGTTTGAGTCAAAAGTATGTGCTAGTGGTTGAAGAAAAAATCTAATAGGTCGAAGTGCGTGAGGCTGCAGATTATTTTCTACTCCCCTCCCCCTGCAATTTGATGAAATCGAATTCAAATCTGGTTACGTCATGAACGTGACTTTTGTTCCAATTAATCACTAACTATAATAATAGTAATAGTGTTTATCAACTCATGATAATACATATAAAAGACAATAAAATCAGGGAAAGGTAATCTATACATTCGGGGTCCATGAAAATAATCTGGGACAGCCGGTATAGGCAGGTACGGAAATATAAACCTGAATCGCGATTTTAATGATAGAATGTTATTGATTCCAGTTGAAAACAAAGGTTTAAAATATTGCGTGAGTCATGTGACGAGGTGTACTCTAAAATGTTTCATTTCAGCCATATAATTCCTGTTTGTTACCCCTTGTTTAATAGTATCTTGCGTGCTAAAGGAAATTTTCATAGGACCGAGTGACTTTCATGGTTGGTTGGGAATTTCTTTGTGTTTCTAGCTTGAAATGTTCGTAGAGTAAACTGGAATGGAAATGACAAATGACATGATCAAACCAAGAAGAATTAATTTGTGTGCCTTGGAATATAGATTTTATGAATGTTAAATGCAGAGGTTGTTTGGCAGAAGGGTGAGTACGAGTAAAATTGTATTGCTTTGAAAGAACTGTTAATTCAAGAGAAGAATGTTAAAATAGTATGCCAATAAAAATGCATAGCAAAATACAACAAATTGAGATTTTTTTGAATATGGGTTATATAATAAAATACTATTCCGATGAAATAGAGTCACAGCTGATACCATTAAATTCCAAACTATTTGATTTGATACCAGTAAAGGAATAATTAAGTGTCTTTGTTGTATTGTTCATTGCGCGGGGTTGTACCTGTCCATCAGGTAGGGTCACTTCCTAGTGAACAGACTACCTTATGGTAATTAATTATGTGTTATAAATAAGACTTATATGACGACTTACAGTTAGTTAAGTAATCCCTACTGATGAAGATAACTTTGTTATCGAAATGCGCATCTAGGAATTGAATTACTTGTGTGGTGAAGAGGAAAAATACTTTTTGTTCTCTACTTTTTTGTGATATCTAAACTGAAAACAACTACTTCCCCTACTAAAGCCACGCTGGACATTGAACTACATCTGATAGATATTGAGAAAGACCTTATATAACTTGAGAGAAAAAATCTGAAAGTGAAAAATTGCATTTTCATTCAGATAGTTATATATTTTTTTTAATATCCAGTTTCCATTGGAGATCTATAAATGAGATAAGGGAGAATATTATTCAGAAGTATTACTCACAGAAAATCGCTCATTCCATTGATGCGTGAATTGCATCTCTTTCGCTAGGCCTTCAATGCATTTTGGTGGACAAAAATTTATTTCACTTTGTTAAGATCATCAGGGAGGTCGGAAGAATTGGAAAACATAATCTTCAGAAGAAATTTCGCACTGTATTGATGAAATTGTTGGACTATTTCTTGTGCAGTGAAACTTTGAAAATATTTTTCTGGCGTAAAACCTGTCATGGGTATGGCATGTTGATTTTATTGAAAATATGAACAGGATGTTCATAAAGTCAGTTGTGGAATCATCTGCGACTGAAAGTTGGAATTTAGTCGCAGTTTTTCGTCGTACAAGATAACCTCTTTTTCAACTTTCAGTCGCAGATGATTCCACAACTGACTTTATGAACATCCTGTTCATATTTTCAATGAAATCAACATGCCAGGTTTTATGTCAGAAACATATTTTCAAAGTTTCACCCCACAAGAAATAGTCCAACAATTCCTTATTACAGTGTGAAATTGCTTCTGAAGAGTATGTTTTCCTATTCTTCCGACCTCCCTGATGATCTTAAATGAGTGAAATAGATTTTTGTCGACCAAAATGTATTGGAGGCCTAGTGAAAGAGATGCAATTATTTACGCATCAATGGAATGAGCGATTTTCTGTGAGTGATACTTCTGAATAACATTCTCCCTTATATCATTCATAGATAAGAATCTCCAATGGAAACTGGAAATTGAGAATGTCAGTGGTTGATAGCTCGTCTGATACTTGAATGTAGCTTTCTTTAAATACATAAGAAAAGTGGTCGCCATCTTGATATTCAAGATGGCCTGCCTAACCTATAAACTTTTTGTATGACTTGTAGCTATTTGAGAAAGAGAGTAACAGGAAAAAATAAGAACCACGATTTGATTGTTGAAATCGGTCATTTGCGATTTGCCGGTGGGATCAGCCTACACAACAGCCCAAATATTGGTTTCCATCTATTATTCAATAATAAACCAGTGTGGTTCATGAGCATTGACATCTGGTTCCATTCTGAATTGTCTTTCCAACCGTGCAAAATAGTTTCTAGTTTGTTGGCGTTGTCTGAGAGGGAATCGTTTTCTGTATAGAATACAAGCCGCAGTTGCATTTTTCTACACTACAATGTTTGCATCATCGGAATGTTTTAAAATAATCCAGTGATTGGCTTGAAAACGGATTTAATTACGAGAACTTTTAGATTGAAAAAATTATCTAAAAGTTATTTATAGTAGGAGCAGTTGCACAAACAAAAAAAAACTAGTACATTAAACGAATCAGATGAAACCTTTCAGCTGATCGAATGAACATATGTTGATGGGAAGAATCATAACATGAAATAAATCATCAGAATTTGCTTCCAATCACTCCTTACAGAGAGAACAAAAAGTATTTTACCCCTTCACCACACAAGTAATTTACTTCCCAGATGCGCATTTTAATAACAAAGTTATCTTAGATAAGATAACTTAGTTTAGTAATCCCTACTGATGAAGACTATTTCACTCACCTACGAAGTGAACCAATCAGAAGCTCTAGTCAAGTTCGGCTTACCGATAATACCAAACTTGACTCTTGACTCTGATTGGCCTATCAAGTTCGGTGTTTTCAGATTTGTTTACAGTGCATGTGACAGTTAAACGTCAAATATAAGTGATTACGCTGTGAACGCATTCAAAAATGAGTTGATTTGGGATGAATTCTATCGAATCAATCAACGAAAAAATCGATGAAAATGTACCGAAAAATACGAGGAAATCGAAGGAGTACATTTGGAAGCAATTTACCAGATTTTGCGATGAACGAAAATACCTATTAGATGAAGCAACGCCTGTCGAGAGACTAGCTATTATTTTGAAGGACTGGGGCTTTAACATGAGGAAAATCGATGGTTCTGATTACAAGGAATGTGTTGTGAAGACGATTTGGAATACGAGTGCTAGATTACTACAAGAAAAATTCTATAATGAATATGGACGAAGTTTCGACCCATTCAAAGATATTATTTTTCAATCGGCCAGAAATGCGCGAGATACAAAACGCAAGTTGCTTCAAGGTAACGTACAGAAACGAAAGATCAGTTCGGCACCGTTGACCCATGAAGAACATCAAGCAATATGTACACAATGGGATGAAGATACACCCACAGGACTCCAAAAGAAATTTTTTCATATCGCAGCAGTAGAACTTGCTTGGAGAGGAGGTGAAGCTGCATATTGTTTGTTAGATTATTTTAAAGAAGAATTAGATAATAAGTGGGCGACTACCGGCAGAATCGAATATAACACAGTTTTTTCAAAAACTTGCCAAGGAGGTGGTCAGCGATGTGCGAACAGCAAATGGTTTATTGAAAATGTGCAAAATGCAACAATGTGCCCCGTGAGACTTTATAAAAAGATGATTTCAAAATGAGGTAATAATGTAAGATCTAATAGGTTGTTTCTCACCGTGAATGGACATTGGAAGCCTGGTGATCATTGCACTCCTTGGTACAAAAATATGCCTCTAGGGATCAATACGATCAGTAAATGGACCAAAACATCAGCTCAGAATATAGGGCTTAATGTGAAAAAGCAAAAAATTACCAACCATTCAAATCGAGCAACTGCAGTCAGTGAACTTTTATGTAGAGGAGTAAGAGAACAGGAAACCATAAAAATTACTGGACATTCGAGCTCTAATTCGCTGAAACCCTACATCCAACTTAGTAAACAACATCACGAAAAACTTATAGCAAATGTCAGAAATTATAGCAATCAAGATGTAACAAATATTGCAAGTACAAGCGCGTCTTCAAATAATCAAGCTCAAAACATTGTATATAATAACTGTACCATTTATAATAATTATAATTGAAAAATATTTCAGTATGTTATGGTTATTGTTGGTAGTGTAGTATTTCTTTCGATGTCAATGTTTTCTGTTCATTAAAATTTATTGATTTCTCAGGTCAACTTTTTTGCCAATTTCCTCTAATACTGCCGAATTTCAGATTTTTTATCTTTCACTCTGTTTGTGAAATAGTCTAATAAAATTCCACTCGTGATTGAATTTATCTCATTTGTGATCTCAACTGAATTGATTCGAGAAAACACCACTCGTCCTGCGGACTCGTGGTGTTTTCTCGAAACAATTCAGTTTCGTTCAGAAATGAATCGACAGACTTATCGCGAAAATTCAATCACTTGTGGTATTACTACTGATAACTTTGTTATCGAAATGCACATCTAGGAATCAAATTACTTGTGTGGTGAAGGGGTAAAATACTTTTTGTTCTCACAGGCATCCAATATCCCATTTTCACTCCTTTCAGAAATAATATTGACCCACCCCAATCCACACACTACTGTTTAGTATTGATAGAGGTCGAACAACTGGGCTAGAACGATAAAGTGTGATTATGACATTATAAATGGTTCACAGTTGATAAACAAGTAAAATCAATCATTCATGACGCATTATGCTGCATATTATTTTACCGATATATGCTCACTGCTTTGTCGAGATAATGACATGGCTTCCCATAGGACAAATTATCCTATTGTATTGATTTGTGCCAAATTGACAAAATTATTCTGAATTAAATGGAGTTCAATCGATGTTGAAGATTCTTATTTACAAAATGATATTTTATTCGCCAATATTAGGTGGAAAAAATTAAAGTAGAAACTGCTAGAGAAATAGAATTTTTTTTCCTATCCCCTGAGGGGGTACATGGTTGTAAATTGTTATTTCAGATTTTACCATAATTTTTGAGCGGAAATAAATGAGCATATTTATTATTATGGATCAGCGGGGCTGGCCATGTAGGCAGTTCTACGTAGAACCTTTCTGATCCCCACTCAAGGGTCTATCTCGTGAATATTCCAGATTTTCTGAGATAAAGAGAGAAAGAAAAAATGTTATTATATTAACAGAAGTTGAAAAAAGTAAAGAGTAATAATGATTTATGTTGTACATACTTAATATCGATGTTGTTTTAAATATTACAGTAATCACATGATGACATAGTAATACGTCAAGTGTGATTAGAAACACATTGCAATTTTTTTAATAAAGTGTTTTTGAATGTTGTACATATATTAAGGAGAAATATGTAAAGTCTTGAGGATGCAGTCAAAAAATACTGTTTTAAAGACTACTCTTTGTCATTTGGTTGAGCTTTTGGAAATATTTATTTCCTTTATCAACACATCCACAAAAAAATTTGGAATTGCAATAATATGAAAAACAATTAAGTGATGAGGCAGTACTTACTAAACTTGAGGTTTATAGTGAAGAGTCAACATTGATAAAGACAAACGAAGGAATATTTCATCATGAAGGAAAACATCCACTTTCAGTTTTGGAAATACTGAATATAATTTAAAACTTTTTAAAAAACATTCACGTTTAAATCTGTTTTTTGCTCATACTGTTGGTATCACTCCATATAAAAAACATTTCCTTGAAGAGTCTTTTCTGTAAACTATTTTCAGTACATAGCACTTTTACCTGGTTATAATCTTTTAAATGTTTATTCGTGATTACATGCTCAGCAAGTGCACAAGTTGCCTTTTTGAGATTGCAATCACTTTTGTGTGAAGTTAAGCGTCCGAAAAGAATTCCTGATGTTGGTCCAATGTATGCTTTGTCACATGTCTGACAAGGAATTCTTTATACCACATTAGATCTCTCCAAAGTTTTTAACGATGTTTTTGTTTTCGAGAAAAGAAAACGTTGAGAAGCTTAGGGGTTAAAGATTGAAAATATGGCGAAGAGCTTCACCTTATATTAAAACATATACATATAAATATATAGGGTCGCTGATATGTATGGAAACAGTCGATTATTTCCTAAAGTAAGATAGCTAGCGAAAAATGTTGGGATACAAAAGTTCTAGGGTTTTTTAAAATCCATCATATTGTCGTAAATATTGAGTACTGCCCTTTGAATTGTTTTAGTGCATTGATCCAATCATCTTATTGTTTATTAATTCGTCCACGATATAGTTCTTTGTCATATGCGACCGACATTGAAATTAGCAAAGTCGCGTGACGAGCTAAAATTGTTGACCGAATGATATAAACATATTTCCTCATATAAATACAAGAGGAATGGAACGATGAGGTGGTTAGTAATAGACTCATATAGAGGGGAGAGCCCTAGTGCTCAGTTAGCCTCATAGGCTGGGCCCTTTTGGCCTTAGCTGTAAGTGTTGGTTTAGTTATGGTTTTAGGTAAGAGTTATCTGTTCCCTATTATATTATTGAATGTCCCTTATGTTCCAATGTATATATAACTTTCCCCAGTATCCCTGTTGTATAATAAATGTTTATATTCCTTTGCTACCCCTTGCGTTTCTATAGCTACCATCTCTAGCTACACCCCAAGTCGCAGTTAGTATAAGGGAAACAACCCTTTATACGGCTCAGGATGCTACCCTAGTAGCCCTAGTCGCGACAATATCAACAAAAAATTAAGTATACAGGGTCAGTCAAAAAGTCAGGACGAAATAAATTTGCTTTTTCTCTAATGGGACACCCTGTTTATTATACCATATTTCAATTTTGCTAGGAATTTTGAATAAAATTGATATAGCACATCATATCCTAAACTCAACCGTTTTCGAGATATCGAATTTTGAAAATGAGTCTCTAATGAATTATCCAAAAATGTTTTAGTCCATTAAGTTCATAGTCCATCAAGTTACCTTTGAAAGTTTCCAGCTCCATAACTACGCCGCGTCGTTCTTTTGTCTAACAGTGATGATCGTGACACCACATGTCAAAAATGCATTTGGTGTAAATAATTTTCGCGCAAAAATGTCACGTTTATCTGATACTGAGCGTATTGAAATTTTAATGATCATAGGATACGGTGATAGAAGACGAAGTTCTGACCAAGTAGTGGATATTTTTAATGAATTGCATCCCAATCGGGAACCCATTTCTAAATCAACCGTTTCAAAAACATTGCAGCGTTTTCATGAAACTGGAGGTGTCAAAGATCGACCAAAATGTGGAAGACCAGTAAGCGTTACAAATGAAGAAAATTCTTTGAATGTCATGTTAGATGTGGTGGAAAATCCAATAAATTCAGCCCAACAGAGTGCTTTGAATCATAACATGAGTCGATATTCCATTCAAAAAATTTGCAAACTGCAAAAATTCCATCAATATAAAATTCATTTGGTACAAGAATTCATTGAAGACGATTTTGATCGTAGAATCGAGTTCTGTGAAGTTATTATGGATAAATTAAATGAAAATTTAATTTTTTTCAACCACATATTTTTTTTGACGAATATTCATTTTGTTTAAACGTGTTGTACATATTTAGATGAAACTTTTCCTGATAAATGGATTGGGCGCAAGGGAGCAACTGAATGGCCAGCTAGGTCTCCCGATATGACCACACATGACATTTTTTATGGGGTCACAAAAATAGGCCGCCAAATATCGAAGAGTTGCAAGAAAGGATAAGGCATGAAATTTCTTCCATTCCTCCTCACATGGTTTTAGATTCACTACAAAATTTTGTTCAGCGAGTTCAACTGTCAGGAGGTAAATGGTAAACACTTTGAGCACCTTATTAAATAGAAGTCCAAAGAAAAAATTGTTGTTTATTAAAACTGGTTTTCTCTATTTTTCTCCTGGCATAACTATTGTGTCATAAAATTTCAAATATCCTAGTCATTCATTAAAAAATACATTTTATCGTTTCATGCATTTTTATCAACCCTGAACAAATAAGCTTTTTTTATTTTTTGTAAAAAAATTATAATTAAATTGTAATCATATCCACATACTCCACCTTGTGTGACTCTCATAATAAATATCCACTATCTCGAGCTTTTTCTTTGATAAATATGAGAGTAGTAACAAGTTTTTTTCAAAATTCGATATCTCGAAAACGGTTGAGTTTAGGAAATGATGTGCTGTATCAATTTTTTTCCAAATTTCGAGCAAAATTGAAATACGGAATAATATACAGGGTGTCCCATTAGAGAAAAAGCAACTTTGTTTCGTCCTGACTTTTTGACACACTGTATACTTAATTTTTCGTTAATATGATGGATTTTGAAAAACCCTAGAACTTTTGTATCTCAACATTTTTGCTACCTATCTTACTTTAAGAAATAATCTACCGTTTCCATACATATCAGCGACTCTGTATAGGAATAAATACATATCGTTTTACAATTACACGAAACTGTTCACATGGGTTGCCTCTACCAAGTCTCAGAATATTACTCCTCCAAACTATAGCAAGCTCCCTCAGGTAATGTATCTTCAACAGACTTTCAAAATTTTCTGAAAGAGTTAATTGTCTTTGATAGTCAGAGTATGTGCGGTTGTATATTTTGACACCTTCGTTAATAGGGTCAACCGCAATGGCTCCATTGCGTTATTGAATTTTAAGAACCTTCTAACACAATCATGCTTCCGTCAAGGATATGTCATGAGAGCTGAAGCATAGCAATATTGCAATGTTACTAAATTCGAGTAAGAAGTCGCTGATGGTCGTTGTCTACTTGTCCCCGATTTGTCGTGGTTGCACACTTATTACAGAATGGATAAAACATGAAAAATAAAACAGTTTCATTATTACAAAACGTGTCCAATACGGTCCTGTCTAACTCAAATAAGGTGTTCAAAGTTCTTTCAAACTGAACTTTTCAAAAACCCTCACAAAAAAAATCACACGGATTTAGGTCTGACGACCTTGTTGGACATGCAACTGGTCCATTTCGACCAATCCATCCATTCGCTTATTTTTCAGTTCGAGTTCGAGTTCTATACACAGTTGAAAGAAGGACCAACTTAGGATTCACCCTGTATAATTGAATTTTTGAACCTCCCGCATTTAATAGCCTTGTTATGAATGATGGCTGATGTTTACAAGCATTTCAAGGAATACACTTTTCACTTTTATTTCGTATAGGTATAATTGGTTGTTTACTATGGAATCACTTCTAATTATGGAAAGGTTATCAAAAGAATTTTTGAATTGGAATAACCCACGATAAGAGTAAATCTGACTAATTAGAAGGAAAGTGGAATCGATATAGATTCGTTAATGGAGGTTTCAGTAATTATGTTCTGATGAATTCCAGTTAGTGGTGACTATGATTCGAATGAGTGGATTGAATTTACAGAGTCGGACTTTAACCATTTGGTCCCACTAAAACTCAAATATGAAAACAGCTCAATAATAAAGTTACAATTGAATTAGTTTATAGAATATTTTACGAAGTAACAACTTATGTTCGACTGAAAATGTTGGAAATAAAGTTTCAGTCATCAATTCAAGAAAGTTTTTAGGGTCTTTTATACCATTGTCGAAGTAACTTCAACCTGTTATGTTAAGCATGTTCGGGTTACAAGTTTCGAGTTTTGACAATGAATGCTGATAGCACCAAAAGTCTGAACAGTTCGTCTATTATAATAGACTGAACACGTAGAGGTTGGAATAAATTCATTTTAAAGTTTATATAGTGCCAGAAGAGAAAAGTCACAATATAAATATCCAAACGAGCAGGTGTGACATCAAAACTTTGCCAGTTAAATGAAACGAACGTCTGTTGTCTTACCCAATATACATGAGTGGAACAAGGAGGACTAATGTAATTATTGGACAATTTCTTTTAACGGCATCAGCAAAAATCGTTGTGAAAATCATGAAATCAAGGTTGGAGGTGATTTTCAAAAAAAAAAAAATATTCTAACAAACAATACGATTTTCGGATAGGAATGTCAACGCAGGAAATCAGTAGAATACAGTGTGATCCCTAAGTTGATACTTTTTTTCAAACTATGTGTATAGAACTCGTTAAAATAAACAGCTTTTTCAGAAAAGTGAAAAATAAGCAAATCGGTGGATCGGTCGAAATGGACCAGTTGCGTGGCCACCAAGATCGCCAGACCTAAATGCGTGTGAATTTTTTGTGGGGGTTTATGAAAAGTTTAGTTTGTGACAACTATGAATACCTTATCGAATTAGACAGGACCGTATTGGACACGTTTAGTAATAATGTAACTGTTTTATTTTTTTATGTTTTTGGAAAAAGTTATTTGAAAAAGTTGTTTATTTTAACGAGTTCTAAACACAGTTGAAAAAGTATCAACTTAGGAATCACCCAGTATTTAGAATTCGAAAACTGCATATACTTGAACAAGCTACTGTGTTAGCGAAACCTGTGATTAAATAGAGTTAGTAAAGATTGAATCGTTTTTGGTCTAGTTTGTACAATCATACAATTTCCTCGAGAATTACAAGATTACTTCTCCTTTGCAATTTGGATATCGAATAGCAAAGTCAACAGAACTGTCACCATAGAATTTACTCAGACTATCTATGGACTAGCAGCTGGTGTTTGTTTTCTTAGATGTGACTGCAGCCTTCGACTGTGTAAATCATCAACATCTCTTCAAAAAACTAAAAAATCTTGGTGAACGTAATGAACTGTATCAAATACAACATGAAAATTAGTGTGCCTGTAGAAGATGTAATATAATTTGAAAAGTGCGTTGATATTAGTGTTCCTCAGGGTGCTGTATTGGGGCCACTTTTATTTTTGATATTTGTTAACGACCTTCCAGGCTATATAACAGAAAAGCAGATTTTTATGTACGCTGATGACACTTTTGTGTTAACTGAGTCATCAACCATAAGAGAATTATAACTCAAAATAAGAAATAGTTTGAATGATGGTGTCAACAGACTTCACTTAAAGTGAATGAATCTGAATCGGTATGAGTATACTTTTTCAATATACACAGTTGAAAACCCTTTAACAGTATAAAAATAAAAGACAGCATTTTACAACGGAAATAGACAGCCTTTCAAAATCGCCAGAGCAACCTTCACCAATTTGAACTGAAAGAAGAAAACAGGTGAAATAATCTAATTGTAGCTTATTCGTTAAAGAGCTATAACATAGTTGTATGGAGTAAATCAACGGAAGTTTCTGAGTTTTCACTATGCAAAGAAGAATAATAAAAATGATCTTCATTATACACATAGAACATTTTCGACAAAAATGAAGAGTATTATGAATGAATAGAAAAGGAACAGGCATAGTAGATAGATCTTCGAACATTAATTGACAATGATCCCTGTAACGAGCAACAGCAATAATTATTATCGCTCTTTTCTTAATTTATGTGTGCGTGTTGATGAAAAAGAAATAACATGACCGTAAAGTATTGTCGTGAAGTTGATTTTTAATATTGAACTGAACTGAAACAATGTGAAATCTTTCATTACATCAACCAACAGATTTCGTCTTCCTAGAGCACTGCAATTATTATTTTAATGGATATTGATAATTACTGTTTATTACCTCTTCGTTCATTGACACAAACTTGTATTCGTTGGATCATCGTAAAAGATTCTTTGACACGATGAATTTAGAAAACTTTACAACACTATTCATTCGCAAAACGATATTCAACTATATCTTTGGTATATCATTGGTTGAATGAAAACCACGTATTCAAATAATAAGCACAATTCATTGAATCAATGTACACCAATGATTGAATCAGCGTATGTAATTCGTTACTTTCAAGAATACTCCACTATAGTAACGACCAATACTCATGAGTTCAATGATTACCGTTCATTGAATTGATGCGAAATATCTATCGTCGCAATCAACGCTCAAATCAATAATACAGTATTTATTCCAAGAAAGAACAATAATAATCAAAGGAATCATCAATCGAATGTATACTTTTCATTCGTTTGATGAATGGGATTCGTAAAAATAACGAACCCATTTAATATACATGATCATGCAATTAACGAAGGTATTCATTAATATTGTGAACATCCGTATTCATAGTATCGATAACCAGTGCTGCATTGACATAACGATTGCGTTCGTTGGACCAATTTTGTCAACGATTTTATTCCTGCTATATCGAGTACCATTTATGTAGTGAAGTATAACGGTGGAACAGACGAACAAGAATGAAGAAGTTTCTATAAAGATGCATCATTTTATGGGTTTTAACGTCGAGTTGTTGCAGCTCTTCTTCAGCCCATTTTACCACTATATTTCACCACGCCATTATTATTATTATGATTTTCAAATAGTTCCGCTCATTGAGCTTGAAAAAAATTCTGGTTTCCTCTGCTGTATTTCTCAGATTGTTGATGTTGTTTGACAGCAGTAATCGATTGAACCAACTGTCGAGCTCTTTGAATAGATGCACACCATTTTTTTTATGGAGCCTACGCGACAGTTTTTTCGATTCTCTACATGTGAATGGCAGTGGAATCTATCAGAATGACTGCCAATTCAGGAGGTTGTGCTCGTTCTGGAACACGAGTCACGTTTTTACTCTAACCGAACATAAATCAGTGATTGCCCTTTTCTCGGCTCTGTTTCATTTGTTATTCTGCGGCTTCTTTGGTTGGTGAATTATGCTGTCAGCTGACTTCAATGATATGATTAAAAAAATATGTTATAGCGGAAACATGGCTTCGAAAAACGCATATAACTACAGCGCGAGTATAAAAGTTCAGGACCGTGGGATTTTTATAACTGTAGGAATTTTCGAAAATCGCTCAAACACACCTATTGATTAATTTTGAAAGTCACATTTTGTACCTCTATACGTGTCACAGTTATAACATCACAGCCTCTTCTTTTCGAATAAAATACCCCCTTTCATATAACAACAATTTAACCCTTTCACTAGTGTCCCTCACGAAGGACACAATTTTACACTGACCTAATCCAGTTACTTGAACATTTTAAGCGTTAAAGTTGTTTTGTCCTTCCTAAGGGATTTTATATCGTACCATATATTCAGACACCCCCACTTGGCAAAATTCTAGTTGGCGAAAATGACCGATAATTCAAACAGTTTACGATAGATAACAGGAAGTGGACAAAGTGTAAGCCAGTATAAATACGTTTTCAGCGATTATTCTTTCAATAATTGAATTTTGCTGTGTTTGTTGGCAAGTATAAAGATGCTGTTACATAGCGAAGTGGTCGTGGTGTTGGAGCATTTGGCTTCCACCCAGGCGGTCCGGGTTCGATCCCTGGTCGCGTATGACTGAGCTGAAGTGGTTCGGATTCCACTTTTATTTAAACTGTAGTTCCTGGATCTTCCTTGTTCGCACAAGCTCTGCTTTTGAGGTTTTTTTTTGAAAACCTGCGAGTTTCGTAAAAACAAAACATTGTCCTACAGTTTTTTCGCTGAGATAATAATAATGATCATAATACTGATGTAACATAGCAATGATACATATTTCAATGATAATTTCAGATAATGTAGTATGTGGATGCCCTCTCAGGATAGTAAGTTCTTCAATTGTATTTCTTTACGTAAGTCAATTCGTTTAGTTTTTGAATAGTTTTGGTTGTTAGTACCCCATTTTGAAACAGTTGCTTCGACTCTGAAAATACCTTCACGTTTTTACTGATAATGTCTATCAAGAAGAGGACATTGAAAGAGGAATAACTCCTATTCTATTTCGAGAATGACGATAACTTTATCATTGCAGATTTATCAGATGATGAATTGGGCTGACATGAAGACGAAGTTAGTCAAATATCTGATTATATTTGGGATTTGTTGAATCAAGGCCACCATGAAGTTGTTGAAAGTATTGAGGGACATAAAAACTTTAATGCGAAATTATTGGCGAAATTTCAACAGCTTTTTTTTGGCAATTTTGGATCCACGAACTCTTTTCGTTCCCTATGAGGTACACTCTGTACTAAAGAGTCAATTTGACAAAAAAAAATTATTGAAAGCACTTTCTGGTTTACTATTGAAAACTTGTGCTTGTTTTTGAAGTATGCTGTCGGTAATATTTTTAAATCTTCCGGAATTTTATTGTACAGTAATATTTCTATATTATATGTAAAGTAGACCGGTGGTTTGGATTGAGATTGTGCCGAATATTAATGTGATGGACGTCAGTGCCAAAGGTGATTTTGTGGTATAAATAGGGTGGTTTATGTGAAGTTATTATGTTATGGAATAAAGTGTATGTGTGAAGTATTTTTATTTTTATCAATACTTAGCCAACCTAGTTCTTGCACGTGAAAGCGAGCGTTATCTTTGGCGATGGCGGGTACATAAATGATGTCTACATGATTCAAATATGAGACTTACAAGTTTTTATACAGGGCTATTCAAATTCGTTTCTGTACATGGGGATCTCCTAAACGATAAGAGATAGAGTGTCGTTTAATTTGTGGCAAAGTTGCGTATTTCATAGACCTATTCAATGATGTGAAAAAATCGGATTTATCTCTTTTGGTTCTGGAGATATACAGGAAAAACAAAAAAATCCCAAATATTTTTTTGCCTGTATCTTCTTTATTCGTAGACATATTGAAAATCTGACCTCATTTTGCTATTGGCACTTGATGTGGGCTATTAGAATATGTCCATGAATATTTTATACAGGGTGTCATCTGACTTGGGACACCCCTGTCTTTGAATTTTTAAATACGGACCTGTATTTTTTGTTGTAGTTTTTGGATCGTCGACGTTCACTTCATACTGAGAAATTAAATGAAATTTTATATTTCGGGATGTTTCGGTAATATTTTATTATAATTGGGTGAATTATTCCCTTTCAAATTACGGCCCTGGAAATTGGTTGACTGAGTTAAATAAAAACACAATAGCAACTTTCACGTCTGCCCTTGTACCATAGTGTTTTTCGAGAGTATTTCCAAGAATCACTTTTGGTGCAAGAAAATGTGGAAGACTTGAGATTGAGGATTTTGAAGGGCAATAAATAATAATAATAATAATAATATGAAAAAACGAGTTAAAAATGTCTCAAAATGGAAGAATTCCAATTCGAACATTTATTGCACCATTAATTTTTTTGTGTACATCAATTAATTCATTTCAATTTTCATTACAATTATAGTGTTCGTTTCGGATGTAATTATTGCTATCATTTCTTTTTCAAATTATTAAATTACACATAATCTATTTTTGTTGTAGATATGTTTCAGATAATGCTCAAAGAGCATTGAAAATGTAAGGAATATGAATTGGTACCTAAAAATTAAAAAAATACTCTCGAACAACACTATGGTATATGGGGAGCCGTGAAAGTTGCTATTATATTTTTATTTAACTCAGTCAACCTATTTCCATGGCCGTAATTTAATGAAAATTGAAATGAAGTAATTTATATACACAAAAAAATGAAAGGCGCAATAAATGGTCGAATTCATTTCAATTCATATTATTTATTGCCCTTAATACACTTCTTTGCTGCACTGTTGCGAAAGCATTCAAAATCCGCAATCTCAAGTCTTCCACATTTTCTTGCATCATAAGTGATTCTTGGAAATACCCTCGAAAAACACTATGGTACATGGGGAGACGTGAAAGTTGGTATTGTGTTTTTATTTAACTCAGTCAACCAATTTCCAGGGCCGTAATTTGAAAAGGAATAATTCACCTAATTATAATAAAATATTACCAAAACATCCAGACATATAAAATTTAATTTAATTTCTCAGTATGAAGTGAACGCCGACGATACAAAAAACTACAACAAAAAATACAGGTCCGTATTAAAAAAAAATTCAAAGATGGGGTTGGCCCAAGTCAGATGACACCCTGTATAAAAGATTCATGTACATATTCTGATAGCCCATATCTAGTGCCAATAGCAAAATGTGGACAGATTTTCAATATGTATTCGAATAAAGAAGATACAGGCAAAAAAATAATTTGGGATTTTTTGGTTTTTCCTGTATTTCTCCAGAACCAAAAGAGCTAACCGACACTCTATCTCTTATCGTTCACGAGATCCCCATGTACAGAAACGAATTTGAATAGCCCTGTATATTGAATATGTATATATGAATGAATATTGAAGTATATTATATAATATGGATGTTATTATATGCATCTGTATTTGCATTTGATAATTTAATTAAAAATTTGGAGCTGACAGAAATTGTCCATTGATGCCAGGTCTATATTTTATATATTATATGTGTATGTACGAATAAATATAAATGTTTATTATATGATATGTAGAATATTATATGCAGCCATATTTCCATTTAATGATTTAATTAAAATTTTGGAGGTGACAAAAATTGTCAATTGATATCTGTAAATTCATGGTTCCACGTATTTTGAGTTGGTTATAAAAACATTTTCAAGTGAAGGAAACACTGGAATGTATTCGAAATTCTAGTGGACTCAAGATATTGAATTGACTATTTTGCGTTAGAATTCATCACAATTATTCCTACTCTTCCTGCGACTCCTGTACTGCTGGTATTAACCAATTAATGGCAAGAGAGATAACCCATCCCGCGATGTTGAGGCAATAATAATGGTAATAATAATTCGTCGTTTCTCATATTTTCAAATAATTAGCAACAGTTTGAAACATCAAAATAAAAGTCGCCCCTATCCGTAGATAATGGTAACTGATCTTTCATCCAACCCATACCAACATCATAACTTATATGTTCACAGTAATCTTTTAATTTAATATACAAAATGATTAAATATAAAAATATAAAAATATGAAACAACAACAAAAATTAATTGGCGCTCCGGGGCGACTTGATTGATTCCAGTGGCGCATTTGCTTTTTCAGCTGCAGGAAAACACGGAAAAACCTGCAGCACCACATCATCTGAAGATCTTGATCTGCCAATGTCCTCTCTCTCATAAAATAAAATGTAGGGTGTCTCCAGAGGCTCCAATAAACCCAAGATATCGTCAGAGCATTTAGAAACAAAACTATCGTCAAACTTAAACCAGTCCGTTCCATCTTTCGCCAATGCGTAATAATGGCCACATTCAACGCCGGAACCACAGTGAACAATGACTGCATGAAGATTATAATTGTGGTCTGCTACATTGAGGTGTTCATCTATTTTCAATCTTCGTATAAGTTTGGTGCCTCCGCCAGAGGTTGAGTCATGTTTGAAGAGCATCAGTGTTATTATCAGATTGACTGGTGCCTCAGTTATACTCGTTGTCTTATTTGCGCATATTGGGCAATAGAGTTGATCATCACCAGTTAAAAGTTCTATTTTCACATGATGAAACAGCATTTCATTTCGGAGATAAAAGAAACAAGTCATAATATATCAAACCCATCCTCGAGAAAAAGAATTTCAGAGAGTTATTGAATCTTTACTGGGTCAGAAATGGCGTTGTGAATTTTTGTAGAAAAGTATGAAAAGGGTCGTTGGTATAGAGGTGAATGGTGCTTTGGAGAGTACCTATGGTATTTATTGTGTGAACAGTCTTCCGAAATTATAGCTTTTCAGTAATAATATCACGACAAAATGCAGAATTTTCCAAAAGTACTTCGACCTTGCTGTTACGAAAACTTTGTTGCTTAGAAACACCACGAGAGCTTGCTCGAGTGCAGCAGCACAGTTTGAAGGGAGATTGTATCAGACAATTCCAAGAATGACTTGATGAAGTTGAACTTCATCCGTTTTGCCGAAACGATTCATTGTCGGGACACCGACTTGACAATTTCCTTCATATTATATAAATCGATCAAATGCCATCATTTTTTGAATTTAAACCAATGAGAAAAGAACTTTTCGAAAACACTATCTCCAGCTCGTGGTATTTTCAAATCGGTGTTTCGCTCCTTCTTTATTTATAGAGAGAGAGAGAGAGAGAGAGAGAGAGAATATACTTTATTATCATAAGAAATTAAATTCTTGTAGACAAAGTTAGCTTATGTTTAAGTACAAGTTTCAAAGTATGTCTATTACCCACTAGTCAATAATTAAAATAAAAAGTACTAAGATATTATAATATATCAATTTCATCAAAGTCAATATATAAAGTAAATGTATAAATAAAATAATAACAATACAATATGCTTACACAACCCAACACGCAACAGATTTTGTAGATATAAACAGGTAACAAATAAATAGTTTTAAAATGCGTCGGAATAAAATTCCTGTAAATTATAATAAGGTTTATGAATCAGCAAGTTTTTGACGGATTTTCTAAAAATGTTCAAATTGGGGGTGTTCTTGATACAATTGTATAGGTGATTCTGCTGACATCATTATATATCGTCTCTTTGAGTTCACTGCTGTTCTTGGCATGCCAAAATATTGTGGTGTCATCAGCGAATAGTGTGAACTTTCCAGATACGTTGATATTCGACAAATCATTAATATACAACAAAAACAGAACTGGGCCCAACACTGATCCCTGAGGCACTCCACATTTTATAGTAGAACTGGATGACCTGGACAAGGTTTCTACTATCTGGCTGCGATTTGATAAGTATGATTTTACCCAATTCATTGTTACTCCTCTGAAGCCATAACACCATAGCTTTTGCAGCAGTATTTCATGATTTACATGATATACATGATATACATTTCCATAGTTACAACAATCACTGTAAATTTGGAAACGTCAATTTGACGGTTCAACTCTCCAACTGATATTAATGACACAAGATGAACCATTCCTGCAATCTGTATTTAGTCCATAATAATATAATGTATTCGTAAAATTGTCTGATCGAATATCCCTTCAAAATGCAGAATTTCCAAAATACTTTCGCCTTGAAAGCTGTCGTGGTGTTTCTAAGCAACACAGTTTTTGTGACAGCAAGGTGAGAGTATTTTTTGAAAATACAGCATTTTGTCGGGATATTACTACTGAAAATACTAGGAGCAGGAAGCACTGTTTTCAGAAAATCTTGTTGTCATTGGTTTAGATTAAGAAAATGATGAAATTTGATTAGTTTATATTATATGAGGGAAATGGTAAGTAATAATATCCCGAAGAAATGCAGAATTTTCGAAAGTTACTTTCACCGTGCTTTCCCAAAAACTGTGTTGCTCAGAGCTTGCTGGAGTGGTGTTTTGCATAGCAGTACAGTTTGAGTGTCAGGCAAGGTGACAGTCTAAATACCACGAGCTGGAAGGATTGTTTTCAGAACATCTTGGTGTCATTGGTTCAGATTAAGAAAATAATGACATTTATATAATATGAGGGAAATTGTCAAATTAATATATTGGTGATTGAGAAAGGATTAGAATATGAGTGAAACAGCACAAATGTAAAATCCATTTTTGCTTCAGTTAGAGAATTGCACTTATTTTCCATCCAGTCTACCGATTTTTGAATACCTAACATTAATTGCAATTTTCTATTTAATGAAGATAAACAACTGAAATGAGTCACCAGGCTCTAGATGGTAACTTCAAACTGGAAATGAAGAAAAAGAGATCGCCTCTCCGATATGCTTCATAACCAACCCCTGCAGTGAACCCCAACTGCATCTTACACAGTTGCCAAACTACCCAAACCACCCCTAACAACCCGAAAACATATCAACAGATAGACAGGTTAACTGGAAGAAAGCATTCCTGTCACTCTTAATCGAGTTGATCCAGAGCTAACACTGCCTCTTGATAGGTGAGAATGATTTAATGATTTCACACTGTATTTTTTCTGTTTACCTATCAACAAAAGCGATTAAGGCCTTATCGCTTCATGTTTTGATTTTTAACAATACATTTTTCGTCAATAATTTGAATTAAATTCAAACTTCAACTGAAGATGACCAATTATAAGCTCGAAAATATTTTTTTGATATTGCTATGTTGATACAACCCCACGTTTGACAATTTATTGCCAAAGTCGCGTTGACAGCAGCCCCCTTCCTACCCTAGGGGTCAAATATATATTGTGGAGACGACTTCGAGTATTACTTAATTTCTTTAAAAGCGATTTTTATTTCATTATCATCATAGACGCTTACCGTCCGATTCTTGAGCGTTGAGAGGGATGCAGGAGCGGGCCCAGAGGATCAGCAGGAGCAGCACAGCCCCCAGCAGAGGTGCCATCCGCCGGCCCTGCTTCATAGTCACTGAACGCACTCACATTGTACGTCTACCGCCGCTCGACACACCATGCTGCGAGGCACTGACGTGCCGACGGCGATAGCACGGCGTCGCGGCGCTCTTTTGCCGCCGATGCCTCCGCAGTCGCGCGCTGCGGGAGCGCAGTGGCGCGCGCGCAGGCCGCTGGCGCCAGTGGAGGCACTTCGGCGGGGGGTGCTGTCATTGACCCGGGGTTGTGAGTTCTGCGTGGTGCCAAGTAGGTCGACTCTGGAGCAAATGGATCAAATAAGGGCAAGGTTGGGGTGAAGTGTGTTTTCGGGAAAACCCAAATAAACAGTGTATCCGATGGATTCACGATTCTGATGGAGTTACACATTTTTTTTGGTGGCGACAAAGCATGAGTACAGTTAAAAATATTGTATATGAAACAAATGAGGGTTTGGATTCGCCAAAAGCGCGGAAGTTAGAAGGAAGTTTTGAATATTAAGACTCAAAAGTTGATAATACGACTTAAATGTTAATACTACGACTCAAACGTGAATACTTCGACTTTTGTAGTACCTGTCCACGAATTACTCTAATTTATCGTGTGGCATGATTAAAACTGTAATTGATGGTTACTACGACCGAATTTCAGAAAAAAACGTCGAATTCATCTGTCAATATCTCAATTTTTTTTTCAAAATATGTAATAACTTCATAGTAACATTTTGCAAATCTGTTCGAGGTCAGTGAGACTGTTCATATGATTTTTTTCGATATTTTGCTTCGTCTTCGAATTTTTGTTGTTTACGAAAAATATTATAAAATTTTCCATAGTCCACATCCATAATTATTCGTTTTTTTTAAATATTTTCCAGACAATTTATAGTGCGGAAAAATGCAATTACATTTTTTCAATTTTGAATCTTTGTTAAGTTAAAATATTTCCATTCAAAAAATGCATTTTTTTGGTTGAGTCGATATTTCGGAGTTTATTCATCAAGATAAAAAATCCATTGAATTTTTTGTGAAACTCAAGGACAATAAAACTGAATGTAAGAATGAATTTTTGTGATATATCGTTTCGTTTTCCAATTTTTGGAGATTTTACAAGGGAAATACAATTTTTTGTAAGTTTTCTTATTTTTTTTTAACTTTTTCCACTTTCTAATCATGTTGGAGTGAAACGGTTTGGAAAGTCGGTGGAGCTTGTAAAGACGTATTTGAGGCGATTTAAAAAAATTATTTTATTCATAGGTACTCTAAATATCTCAATTTCTCCTTATTCAGAAATATTTTCTGGACCATTGCTTTTTCCAAAAAACTTTCAGTACATTTTTTGTAGATTTTCTGGAGGCGGTAAAAAAAGATATCTTGGTACATTGTGAAAAAAATCAATCGATCGTATTATCGAAAATTTTTGTTTTTAGATTTAATTGATTTTCACCATTTTCCGATCGGTTTTTCTAGAAACGCTTCATTTGGGATTCATTGATTCGTTAAAGCTCTATCGATTGCAGTTTTGAAATTTCAGTTCGTTCATCAGTTTAGCCGCAATAATTCCCGTTTTTTTGGAAAATCGCGCTCAGAAAATACTTTCTCAAAAATTATACAGCACTGTAGGGCATATTGGATTATATCTTCAAGAAATATGAAATGGATTCAAATCACTTGCCGCACCGCTATCGTTGGAAGTCGAGAGAACGGAAAAAATCACGCAAAAATTTTATGTTATTGATGTGGTTCAAATATCAAAGTGTGCGGAAATTATAGCGTTTCGAAGTATTCACGCGGAAAAATCTACAGACAGACAGAAAAATTCATATTTTCTTGACGAAAATCTCTTTTGATGAAGAATAATTTTGTCAAGAATAATTCTGTAAAGAATAAAAACAATTACAAATACAAAATAAAGGATTGAAGCTGAATCATTTCGACTCGTTATATACCATTCTGCTGGAACAAATCAACTACTCCCCACTTCAACAGCATAGAAGCAAATAGAGGCAGTTTGGTATCAAATCTGTTACTTCTATAACATATTCAGGTGTCTACTTCGATATGTACCTCAAATGGGACATACAGATCAATTATATAAGTAAAAATATATAACTCTATACAAGTTCAAACTATCAACATCTATTTCACCGTGGAATTAGCTGAAACCCTTTTCCTATGCACAAGTTGAAAGTCATCTTTGGTATGGGTTATTGGCATTGAGAGGGAGAGCATTGAAGACTCATCTATATCCTCTGGAAGTTCTCCAATGACGATTCCTAAAAACTGTTTTGTAAAAATGATACTGCCTATTCAACAAAAAATGGTTTGTGTACCGAATTCGAAGCTCTCAATGTCCACCAGTTAGTCTTTCATAAAACTAAATTTTCACACTTCTGTCAAGTCAGATTAGGGTTATCTTTGATTTATTAATGTATTTTCTATACCTGTTTGCATACTTTGTATTGTCCCACACTATGAGACAAAACTGTCCTAAACTCACCCGAATCCATTTAAATCACGCACAAGCACTGAAGAGCGTCTGTGATATATTCGTTTACTTACTTTTATCTATTTAAGTGAAATTTTGTATTTATGAATATTGTTATGTAAATAAACTTCATTATTATTATTATAATTATAATCTTCTCAAAATGCATTTGTAATGAATAGTGACAATTTCGTCGCAGAGTTAAAATCATTCCTAAATCACCTATTTCACAAAAACTGTTTATTTTTATTTTTGAAGCATATTTTGCCTAAAGGACAATGTAGATGTTTCACATCTGTTATCGCGTATCAACACTTAACCAGTGATTGACTACGTCAGAGAGAATTGGAATTGCAAAAGGAGTTTATTCAATATAAAATTACAGTGACGTTAAAAATCATCAAAAAAAAAAAACATTTGACAAATACATCAAAAATATCAACATAATAACAAAATCAGAATCCAAGGCGTTGCGATGATAGATCATTCAACATTCTCCCACCTTGAGTTGAATCTATAACTCAATGTCACGATGAATATCTATCAGGAGGCTTGATTCTTCTACCACACCTTGTATATTTCGGCTGATCTGTCTCAATAACATTATCCTTGATGTCTGCTTCCCTGGAATCTTCCTGTATTTTATTATTTCTCAGATTGTCATTTTCTTCCTGGCTGTCAACTTCTAATGGAAATAATCTTTGAACTGGTCGTAGAATAGTTCCAGTGGCTGTTTTTAGTTTCACTAACCTGATTTTCCCGTCTTTACCAGGAAAAATTTCTGAAACACGAGCTAAAGGCCATTCAATTCTTTTATCGTGATCGTTTCCGACAAGTACAATATCTCCAATTTTGATGTTCCCGTTGCATCTCTTCTTTTTCAGGAATAACTGACTCAAATACCCGTTTCTGAATCTCTGTTGCAAATGCCCTCTGAGGTTTGCTTTATATCTGTATCTTCTCCTGAGATCACTTGCTTCTACTTTATCAAGATCTTATACTCCAACTTCCTTGATATCGTTTAGGAACATTACAGGACTCAAAACTGCGAGATCGGAACTGTCTTCGCAAATGACAGTTAAAGGTCGTGAATTGACAACAGATTCACAATCGCACAAAACGGAAGAAAGTTCTTCGAAAGTAAGTCGGGCTTTTCCAAGAATTTTTCTCAGAAGGAACTTAACAATCCCAATCAGTCTCTCCCACCATCCTCCCCACCAGGCGGAGTAAGGTGGATTGAATTTCCAAGAGATTTTCTCTGCTGTACTATATTCACTTATTTCTTTCGAGTTCAATGCAGAAAAGGCATTTTCAGCACCAACAAAACATCTTCCGTTGTCACTATACACTATACTTGGTCTACCTCTTCTGGCTATGAACCTCCGAAAAGCTTGTAGGAAACTATAGGTGAACATAGACGTTACCAGCTCTAAGTGAATTGCTCTATAAACGGCGCACGTAAATATGCAAATCCACACTTTTTCTCCGTTTCTCAAATGTAGCGGCCCAGCAAGATCAACTCCGGTTACTTCAAAAACAGCAGCATCTTTCACTCTGTTCTTTGGCAATGGAACTGGAGCAGATTCTAAGTTTGACACATTATTCTTTCGGCCATTTATCAGCACTTTCCAATAACCAGTGTGGTCCCTCCCACCATCGAGACTGGATAAGTTGTCTCGAAGAGCATCCTCTAGATGGTAGATCGGCAGGATTGTTTTTACCAGAAACATGGTACCAGTGTTTTTCGTTTGTGAGGCTACGAATTTCTTGAACTCTATTGTGGATAAAAGTTTTCCGTTTGTCATTTCTTTTGATCCAAGAGAGCACAGTAGTAGAATCTGTCCAACAATATACTGATTTCACATCGAATTCCAAACTTTTTAATATTGAGGAAAGCAGTCGTGCTCCAATAGCCGCAGCAAGTAACTCTAGACGTGGAATGGATATTTTCTTGAGTGGGGACACTCTACTTTTTGCTTGTATAAGCTGAATATTCACATTTCGCGTCAAAGATTCACTTCTCAAGAATATTGCAACTGCGCAGGCATCTTTACTCGCATCACAGAAGAGATGTAAGCTGGAATCGTAGATATTTTCGGGCGATTCTTGAAATATCCATCGAGGAATTTTAAGATTGACAAGTAAATTCAATTCTGACATCCATGACAAAAACTCTTGTTTCATTTCTTCTGGGACCTCTGAATTCCATCCCAGTTTGGTACTCCAAGACTTTTGTAGCAATATTTTCGGGCGTAATAAAACGGGACAGATGAAACCTATAGGATCGAAAAGGCGATTTGCAGCTGAGAGGATGACTCGTTTGGTTACAACAGAAAGGTCGATATTTCTGAATCCCTCCAAACAGAGTTCCAACGTGTCGAATTTTCTGTTCCAAGAAAGTCCAAGTACTGGAGACAAGTGGGATTCTTCTTTATCCTCCATCGAAGTATACTCCCATCCTCGCAGGTCAAATTTACCTTCTTTCATAACGTCTACGAATTGTTGAATAAATTCGTGCAACTTTTGCTCATTGTCGACACTGGTTACACAATTATCGACGTAGAAGCTTTTCATCAATTTATTCAGTATCGAAGCACAATAAATTTTTTGTTCCTGGGCGTTTCTCAAATGGTGTTCGATGACGGCTCCTAACAAATATGGACTGGAAGTGATACCAAACACAACTCTTACATGACGATAAATCACAATCTGTTTATCTTCGTTATACCATAAGAATCGTACAAAATTTCTGTCCCTTTCGTTCAGACTGATTTGAAGAAAGGCTTTTCTGATGTCGGAAATGATACCGATTTTGCCCAAACGAAATGTCAAAATGATGGAAGGTATCAGAGAAATCAAATTGATTCCTTTCTCAAGACAGAGATTTAAAGAAGGGTGGTTTTTCTGTCTGGCCGATGCATCGAATACGGGACGAATTTTCGTCGTACTGCTATTCAGTTTCACCACATGTCGATGCGGAAGGTAATGTGCCTCAGCTGCATATTCCATTTCGTGAACTTTTTCGATGATTCCTTCAGCTAGCCACTCTTGAAAAACTGCCTCATATTCAATATAGTATCCATCTTTTGTCAATTTCTGCATGAGATTATCCAGTCGCTTTTTTGCTAAATCGAAGTTATCTGGCAAAGGTGGATGATCTTCAATCCATGGCATGGAAACTTCGTATCTGCCCAAATTATTGATAGTAACAGTTTTTATGAAATGTTCTTTCACCGCTGCTTCTCTTTCTTCTATTGTCTTTTGTGTTCCAGGATCCGTGATTCCTAGAATCTCGAGGTTCCACAAATCGGCAATGTCTCGTGAATGAAGTGAAACTGCCATCATGGAAGTGAAATTGTGGTTGTTCTGTGAGGATTTGTTCACTTTTCCCATTAAAGTCCAACCCAAAAGTGTCTCCATGGCTATGACTCCACTTTTCAAAATTTTCTTCTGGCCAGTGAACAGTTTCCCTGCTACATCTGCCCCTATGAGTATCTCGATTGGACCATCTGTGGTATCGTGTATTTTGATGCCCAGTTCTTGAAGTTCGGTCATCCACGGACCTTGCCGAATAGAAATTATACTGGAGCAGATCACTGGTTGGTCTAAAGCTTCGAAGCAACAAGCGTATTTTCTGTCCAGACTTTCAAGACCAATCTTGTAGCAAGAATGATTCACACTTTCAGAATGATAACCACCAAAAAGAGCATGAATCATTTGTTCTCTTCTAATCTCCCTGAGTTCCATATCAACTGCTACAGGTTTACTGATGTACGAACGTTGTGATCCAGTATCGATGATAGCTCGAACTTTTCTTGATTTGGAGTTCCCATTGAGTTGGACAACAAGAGTTTGTAGAAAAACTTCATTGTAAGTTTGATTCGACAAGTTTTCAACGGCTGTGGTGGGTAATTCGACTACACTTAGAGGAACACTTTCACATTCATCGGATTTGGGACACATTAGGAAAGAATGTCTTCCAGAACATGTTTTACATTGCAATTTTCCAGCTGATCTACATTTTCTAGAAATGTGACCGAATTTGAGACAGAGATGACAGCAACCTTTTTCAGACAACTTTTTCTTACGTTGTACTAATGTCAACTTCATCGCTTCAGTACAATCATCAGCCAGATGTTCTTTTCCACAAAAAATGCATTTTTGAAGTGGCGATTGATCAAACCTGATGCTGTTGGGATCATATTATTCTCTGCTGACACTTCTTTCTTTTTCGTTTTCTGAATGTCAAATCCACATGAAGCCAAATGTATTCTCTCTTCATTTTGCACTTCCTTCTTGAGAAAATTCATCATATCGTCCAAACGAGTTTTCAAAGTAGCTTGAGTAGAAAATGTTTAGAAAATTGTGGGTCTCTTTGCCAAGCACGTAATGTTTCTTCTGGTAAACACGATTCAACTAGAGGATACAGCATTGCGGCACATTTTTCAGACGTTACTCCTAGGGTTTCTAAGGCTCGTAGGTGGGATTCTAGTTGATCGTAAAGAATTGTCAGTTTAGTCTTTTTCTCAACATTATTAAGAATAAGTTTTAAAAGTTCTCGGACATAAACTTCCACCAGAAGATCATCACGTCCAAAACGTGATTTGAGACAGTCAATCACCTTCTCGTAGTTATCCTTGGTGGGAGGAAAACTATCAACCAACTGACGTGCTCTGGACTTGGGTAAAGTTGCCTGCACCAAGTATTGAAACTTGTCTTCGTTCTCCAACTGTTCATCCTCATGTATCCTTCTGAACTGGCTCCAAAAAGATAACCATTCTTTGACGTCTCCTCCATATTTTTTGAACTCGATCATCGGCAGTTTGAGCTTTCTTCTTGAACTGTAATTACATGAACTGCCTTGTTTCATGGATTCAACTATGGCCTCTTTGTGAATGAGGTGCTCTGCTTTGTATTTCAACGTTTGATACTTTTCAAGTATTGAATCGGCCTTTCGCATTTCTTCATCAGGATCCACATCGATAGAGTCGTCATCCAAAATGAAATCCATCAGCTTTTGGTTCAGATCACCCAGGGTTTCAATCTTCTGTTGAAGAATTCGGGTATTGCCTTGAATCTCGAACAGATCTTTATCGGGTTTCTCTAGTGCTTCAAGAGTACTGTTGTAGATGCGTGCAAATGCAGAACGGTGGATGTCTAAAGCTTTTATCACCTTCTCCATATCGGTTTACTCAGGACATAAATCTGGATACAATCGAAATGATATAGTTGTGGGTCCTGTAACGGTCGCCAAAAATATCGCGTATCAACACTTAACCAGTGATTGACTACGTCAGAGAGATTTGGAATTGCAAAAGGAGTTTATTCAATATAAAATTACAGTGACGTTAAAAATCATCAAAAAAAAAAACATTTGACAAATACATCAAAAATATCAACATAATAACAAAACCAGAATCCAAGGCGTTGCGATGATAGATCATTCAACATCTGTTATTATTAACAAAATTCATGACACCCTGTATTGGGAACGATTTATAGTGTTTAAGAACCATCAAGCATCGTCTAACACATACCTTTTTGCGTTGACATTTCTCATTTCATAAATGACCTGCGCGATCAGATCAGAATTATTATTACTATGATATATAAATAAAGACTAAGGACGGTGTCCTAAAATAATGAAGCGAGATTAACAAGTTAATATAAAATACGTAAAAAAAAGAGAAGCAACTTGTAGATAAGATGAAACTTTCTGGTCAGACTCGGTATATCTGAGGGAATTTTCATATTTGTTCTAAAGGAAAGTAGAACACTAAACCGATGATCTTTAGTGCCCTTTTCCACCTGTTTCATACGTTTCACTTCTCACACCCTCCTTACAGACGACTGAATCGCATGCTACCCCCCTTTCCTACCACAGTAATATGGAGTTTCGAAACTTTTCACAACTTTTACTTGGGCATGAGTCAATGCGGGGGAGAGTGCAGTTTCAATGTTTGGCAACTTTTCGATCGATAGTTTCACTGCCGCAGTAAACAGCTTTCCTGGAAATCTAGTAATCCGGAATTTATCAGAAGAAGAAATGTGGATCTAACGAGTATTCGTGGAAATGTGAATCTTGACGTCAAAACAGGACTCTCATAATGAGATAGAAATGAAGCTTTGAAATAAATTACGATACTGAATAATGTATTATTTTTTATTTTAAAGAGAAACATTCTCAATTGAAAATTGAATCAATACATGACTCCTCTGGAAATGGAAAAATCCTACGATAAAATTGAAGTTACTTTTTTGTAATATCTAACAGAAAACAACTACTTTCCCGGCTAAAGCCACGCTGGACATTGAACTACATCTGATAGATATTGAGAAAGACCCTATATAACCTGAGAGAAAAAATCTGAAAGTGAAAATTTGCATTTTCATTCAGATAGTTGATTATTTATTAAATGTCCAGTTTGCATTGGAGATTCTTATCTATGAATGAGATACGGGAGAATGTTATTCAGAAGTATCACTCACAGAAAATCGCTCATTCCATTGACGCGTGGATTGCATCACTTTCGCTAGGCCTCCAATTCATTTTGGTCTATAAAAGTCTATTTCACTCTTCTAAGATCATCAGGAAGGTCGGAAGAATTGGAAAACATAATCTTCAGAAGCAATTTCACACTGTAATGAGGAATTGTTACACTATTTCTTGTGCAATTCACGCATCAATGGAATGAGCGATTTTCTTTCTTTATTTCTCAGTTGCATCTGCATGGTGTTTATAGATTTGCATGCTTGGTATGCATTTTGACTCTGCAACTGCATAATATGTCTAGCCATTGCTTGGTTTTCCCGGTTGATTCTTATAATTGTTTCCGAACTCAGTTTCTTGAAGAGGACCAAGGCTGTTCCTTCTGTATTTTTTGGGAATCATCCATTTACTTGTACCTCATTGTTTGGAACCTTTTGCAATGAATACAATGGAATTGTATGCCAATACCAACCCACTATTTTGAATACCTCAGTTCAATCTTCCTTTGGAAGATAGTCACTTGGTGACTGAAACACATGTTGAGGGGTTGAAAATAGTGGCACGGTGTTGGAATAGAATTCCAATCTATCCACGTGTATATCTTAATGCCACTGTTGTATCAACTTTGTCTTTCACTATGAGATCAGGTGGTTTTGTCCTCGCAAACTTTTCTAAAGCTGTTTCTCTAATCTTTTTCAATTTCTGTTGTAGGTGGCATTGTTTTTGGAATAGCGCCACACCTGGGACAATCAAATTGAATTTATTTTTTTCTCTCTGTAATGGTATTGCCAAAATTTGTTGATGCTGTTTCTCTAAGCTTTTTCATTCTATGCTGTAGCTGGCAATGTTGTTGGTATAACTCCACACCTGGGCCTATCAAATTGAATTTTTTCTTCTCTGTAGTGGTAGTGCTCAATTTATTATTTACGTACTCACCTGATCTGATGTCTTGTCTTAACTTTGTTATGAATATCGGGGTATTTCCTAATTTTCCAAAAGAATAGAGGATGTGGAACAATTCATGATTATATTGTTTAAAGCAAATATGAGAGCTATCAAGGAAAAACATATTAATCTATTGGAGGACGGACAAAATTATGAATTTTAGAACAACAGCAATTTATTTTATCGTTTTGATTTTGTGCTTCCAGTAATAACTATAAAATGACGATAATCTAATATAACTCTTATCTAATCTAACTATTGACTCTCTTAATCTATAGAATGCATATTCAGTTTATGTTGAAATGAAGAGCATTGGGCTATCAAAGTTTGATATTGATTTTGTACGATGAGGTTACCACAAAAGCTGTGTTCCAAAAACAGCTCACCATTCTACTTACTTTCTGTGCTTCCCCAAACAGTGTTCGTTCAACAACCAAAATGATATGGAATTTTTATTCAACGGACAGGCGATGAGATTTTATAGGAGCGATGATTACCTGTTAGAAGACCATCATACTGTTGGCAAAATAGCCCTAGTTACTCCTATACACAAGAAAGGTGAGTATAACAATACAGAAAGTTATAGGCCTATTTCTATCATACTAGTTATCTCAAAAATATTTGAAATTGTCCTAAAAAATAGATTATTAGAATATTTTGAAAAATATAATCTATTAAATAAAGCTCAATTTGGGTACAGACAGAGGAGTTCTATAGCATCGATGCAATCTGCGAAATATATAAAAATATTATAGAAGCTTTCGAATGGTGCTGTGCAAAATTTTATGACATGTTTTTGACACGGTGGACCATGGATTATTATTACAAAAATTTGAATATTTTTTGGGATCAGAGGAAAAGCCTTAAATCTATTTACATCTTACCTTGCAGGCCGCCAGCAACGTGTTAAATTCAACAGATATATATCAAAACCTGCAAAAGTCAATTATGAGGTACCTCAGGGTTCAGTCCTGGATCCTCTATTATTTATTATATATATTAATGATATGCCTTTTAATCTAAAGAATGCGTTTCCGATAATGTATGCTGATGATGCAACTTTTTTATTAACTGACACCACGTCTTACAATCTACTCTCGAATGCTAATGAATCTGAAAGTTTTATAACAAACTGGTCTAGAAGCAATTATCTTACTCTAAATGATGATAAAACCAATTCTTTAGATTTTTCAACAAAAAATAATAAACTAAATAACGAACCCATTAAGCTTCTAGGAGTGTATTTGGATTCATCTCTAAATTTCTCACCACATATTCACAAGTTATCAAAGCGCCTGTCCACGTGCATATACATGATCAGACAACTCAGCAACACAACAACAACATATTGTTTAAGAGTAGCTTATTTCGCCATTTTTCATAGCATAATGACATATGGATTGATTGTATGGGGTTCATCATGTCATCTAGAGATGATTTTTAAATTACAAAAAAAGTCGTCAGAACTATGGCACAGGCTAAATATGACGACCATTGCAAATTTTTCTTCAAAGGTCTTGGTATATTGACTCTTCGATCTTGCTACATATATGAATGTTTGTGTTATGTAAAAAAAAATGAAAGGTGAAAATAAAGTGACTAAGCCGGAGGACATACACTGCCATGATACTAGGGCCAAAACAAGTTTAAGGCTACCCAAATATAGATTAAGTAAATCACAGAACTCATATCTATTTCAATCATTAAAACTTTATAACGCTTTAACTAATGAGTTTAAGACTCCTGAAACGAGTATAAACACTTTTAAAGTAAAAATTAAGAATGTTTTTTTACAGAATGCCTTTTTACACATTTGAGGAATATTTTAATTATTTCGACTCATTACGTAATCCGTCGCCTGTCTGATAATGTATATTTATGTATTATTTGAGTTTCGCTATGTCTTTCTCCTTTAGTTGTTTACTGACTACTTTCATTATGTCTGAATTATGTTTTTATCTGTTTCAATTCATTTATTTATTATTATTGACGTATGCAAACATTTATTGATGTATGTACTGCACGAATACAATTATATTCTATTCTATTCTAACCTCATTCATCTGATTCAGAGAGCTGAGATTTTCCACAGTTCATTATTCTCAGTTGGTGGAATAAATTTTACACTAAAAGCACAAGTGGTTAACAATCTCTCTGATTTTTTGAAAAATAATTAGTTTAGAGTATATTGGTTGATAAGAAAAAGTTCATTGGTCTATGTATTTCCTAAAGTCAAAAAAAAATTTCGAAAAAAATTTTTATTTTCAAAATCATAGAACATTTTGGGCTGGGATGAATATAATGAAATATATAAAAATACCATTTTGTAGGGAAAGTGTTTTTCTACCAAAACAATTTTCTGCACTTTCTTTAACACAGTAATTGGTCAACCGCTTGAGGAACTATTTTTTAGAACAGGGCGTATTTCATTATAATCTGATACGTACTTACGAGATCTTAAATTGGAATTTCAAATACTCTATTTTCAAGTAGGAAATCTAAACTTTGTAATAGTATAGTTAATTTTTCATTTTTAATAAAACATTGAATTTCGATAAATATTTTTATTTTCAAAATCATAGAATATTTTGGGCTGGGATGAATATAATGAAATATAAAAATACCATTTTGTAGGGAAAGTGTTTTTCTACCAAAACAATTTCTGCACTTTTTTTTAACACAGTAATTGGTCAACCGCTTGAGGAACTATTTTTTAGAACAGGGCGTATTTCATTATAATCTGATACGTACTTACGAGATCTTAAATTGGAATTTCAAATACTCTATTTTCAAGTAGGAAATCTAAACTTTGTAATAGTATAGTTAATTTTTCATTTTTAATAAAACATTGAATTTCGATAAATATTTTTATTTTCAAAATCATAGAATATTTTGGGCTGGGATGAATGTAATGAAATATAAAAATACCGTTTTGTAGGGAAAGTGTTTTTCTACCAAAACAATTTCTGCACTTTTTTTTAACACAGTAATTGGTCAACCGCTTGAGGAACTATTTTTTAGAACAGGGCGTATTTCATTATAATCTGATACGTACTTACGAGATCTTAAATTGGAATTTCAAATACTCTATTTTCAAGTAGGAAATCTAAACTTTGTAATAGTATAGTTAATTTTTCATTTTTAATAAAACATTGTATAGAATAAAACGCGAACATATATTAGAATCGAAAATTGAGCGTTCAGGTTTTAAATTTTCTCAAACATAATAATGATTCGGAAAAAAAAATTAATTTCGGAAAATTGTTATTTAGGTGACCTAATTCACGAATAAAGTTTTCCAGTCGCGCATTTTGTCTCGTAATGAAATATGGCTCTTGTGATGATTTTGAAACTTTTCGGAATCTAAAGATAATAGCGAATACCTGCATTCGCTTCTATTGTATTTCTTACCTGTCCAATATACACATTTTATTCTTTGAGTATTCATCTGTTTAGTATAATAGTATCGAAATTTATTTTCACCAATAAGAAGAGATAACAATTAGAACAAAAAAAGTGCCATTTTTTGTTATATACAAAAAATTATTAGATTTGTAAGAATAAGTTACTATATAATTTTTTTACGGACAAACTATAACTGTGACAAAAAAGTTCAAACATCTTTTTGTTAGAAAAAAACATCTCCTACAAGACACTATTTTTTATTTTTCATTATATCCATCCCATCCCGAAATATTCTAGGATTTTGAAAATAAAAATATTTTTCGATTTTTTTTTGACTTCGATTGACCAATGAATTTCTTCATATATCAACCAATATACTCTAAACTGATAAAAAAAATCATCGAGATTGCTAATTACTTGTTCTCGTGACCACCGCCAACCTAGTGGTTCACTTCTATAACGCCTAATATCCATATTACAATCCATGTTCAAATATCATCCATTTCAGATGAAAAAATTTCATACAAGCGAACTTTCATCCTCACCGATGGTTTTCAAGAAATGTTAACTCAAAAAAAAGTCCACTAAAACTGGTTCCACTTTTCAAACCGCAATATATCGTCATTGTTTCGAAACAATATTATAATAAATGTAGTCAATCGAGATCAGCAGAGATAAGATTATACCGTTATGTCATATGGAGGTGAGCACCCATACACAGACAGCTAGTGAAAGTGGTTCAAACCAATCTTAGCCTATACCCCGTGTATTCTTATTCCGAACACAACTGAAACTATTCAGTATCGATCTGGCATTGGCGGAGAACGATTGTTTCATTGAAAAATGCACGCAAACAGTATTTTGGTGATTATGGGGCTGGTGGTAGGGGCCAACAGTTTTCCTGATGGTGCGCCTGTGGATGCTTGTGTGAAACCCAGGCCGAATCAGCCCTATCATGGGCAAGCCAGGCCACAGTCGCCTCAGACCAATCCTTTCCAGATCCTGCAGTCGGCCGCAGAGTATGGGCCTGGGGCCCAAATCACAGGTTAGAATAAGTTTAGAATAAGTCTATTTTTTAAATTTTATTTATTAAGTTGAAAGAGATAGCGAACACTAACTATGATTGAAATTGTTGAGTTGGCTAGAATTCGGTAGGGATGTTGGAGAAAACCAAATTTTAAATCGTCGGAGTTTTGAAACTGTATTGCTTCAACTTCAGGAGTCTTAAATATATGAACAAAATCATATATATTAAAATGGAATTCTTGATTGATGATAAAAAATAAAATCATTAAGAAATAATAATGGATAAAAACACCTCGGGAATTATGCAGAAAAACAGCATCAATGGCTACTTACATTTAGGTTGGTTTTCCGAGTTAAAATGGATTGGAAATATGTAATATTGACATAAAATATGAATACTGGTTAACAAAATACATAGACAGAAACATATAATTCACTAACTGAACTCGATTGTGTATATACTTATGTTAAGTGGTTCACAAACTTTTTGTCGGTTATTAAATGTCGCTAGTTGAGTTTTTTCAGTATTGAAAAATTATAAATGGTCATCAAACCACTCTAAAATCTAAAATGTAATGAATTTGAGATGACTGAAGATAAGTCATCTGCATACAGTGTGAAAATCTGAAATCAGAAATAAACTCATATATATTAAGAAAAGACAGGGTCCCAGCACCGAGCCTTGTGGTACACCAGATTCCACTGAAAAATAGTCTGAATTATTGTTTTTCTGTTAATATTTTAAATTTTAATGAGGAATTATCAAGACGAGATAAAAATGCATATTGAAACATTTTAGAAAGCGAGAGAGGACCCGTTACTGATGGTCTTTAGTTTCCAAGCAGTGATTGCTTTTTTTTGAATATAGGAATAATCTTACCCACTTCCAAACAGAAAAGAAATGTGACTGCAGTGAATAAAGATGAATTCACCAAGTGAGTAAGTGAGGAATTTAATCCTAGGTTGGTTCGAAGTTCAAGAAAATCAAATATATCTCTTCTTCTATTATTGAAATATGCACTGCGAATTTGTGATAATACGTGTAGATTGTCTACTACTGTATGCAGTAGCTCATAGAAAAATAATATAATAGTAATTTTCCCCCTAAATTCTTAATCTGTGTATTTTAATTATTTACATTTAGGTTACACAAAAAACAAAGAATTTTTTTTGACCTTTTCAATTTCATTTTTTTTAACTGAATAATAGGGTAACCTTATTATTGAACCATATTGCAGTATTCTAAGGACAAATGCAATATAAAGTGGACATTTTTGTGAAATCAAATGAGTTCCTAGTGATGAAGCCAAACATTTCATCTGCTCTGTTCACAATTTTGGTCACATGTTGCTCAAAATTGAGATTTTCATCCAGCGTATTTCCCAAATCCCTATATTCTGCCTTCTTTGTTAAATATTTGTCATTTATCTTAAATTTGAAATTAATTCCTTTGTTTTTTCCTAGTAATTGACATACTGTATTTGTCAACTTTAGAAGTAAGGCGACTTGCCCGGGATCACACACAAACTCTATCTAAGTTACTTTGTAGCAAATTAACATCATCTTGATTTTTGACTTACTTTTGAATAAATTAAAATCGAAAGCAAATAATGCACATTCCGAGTACGTGCAGATCATCTATCATTAATAAAAAGAATAGGGGTCCTAGAACGGACCCTTGTGGTACACCAGTTCTTGTGAAGATATCCCCTGATTCGCCCCCTTAAAAACTACTCAGTGTATTGAAGGATCTCAGATTTTTCCTTAAGTACCAAAACGGTCGGTGTACTGTCCAACATGTTGGCAAAAAAAAGTATGCCTTCAATGATTGCCAAATACTTAAAAGTGAATAATGCAAATGGGTGTACTGGACATTGTTTGGGAAGAGCTTAGGATACTCTAATAATTGAGGCCAGTGCATCATATGAAACTTTAAAAATGCATGATCTTTTTTGGAAAAACAGTGTCAACAATGATATCGGTGCTTTTATGAAGTAACAAGTACTAGTGGTCCAGTATTTTTCTCCAAAGTCTCGAATAAATCCGAAGATTTGGGGTCAGATAATTTTACCGGAAAATTCAATTGCACTTAATTTTAATTAGTTGATATTATTGAAAAAAATTGGTTGTTTGGCTTAGTTTGTCGAGTTGTTGTTTGTACATTTTTCAAAATAAATAATTTTGTTGTAGCTTTTCCCTAAATCCTCGTCATAGGGCATTTCAAGTGTATTTATATCAACCGTATAAATAAAAAAATATTATACGAGTGAAACATGAAGCGATATTTTTGGATTATAGTACTATATTGCTTCATAAGCTTTTTTATTTGCATTTATGAGTATGCTATCATTCACAGAAATTGATATATTTGTCATATTATTGGCAATGGTACGATATTTTACAGTGTCAAACACATGAAGTACATTAGTACTTCATGTATCAGAGTATTAGATGAAATTTCTAAAGTTTATTGAATGTCTGAGATTTCAGGCCCTTTTAGGACCCAATAAAAGTTCTAAAACCCATTTAAATCGTGACAAAATGAACTTGATTCTATCACATTAACTGGTTGTTCTAGCCATTATGTAAATTCCTAAGAAGTAAATACCGGTTTTAAAACTCAAACAGACATTTAAAAAGCATTAGGGTCACTATTATGCAACATATCACGTTCATTACGTTATGTTTAGTTGGCTGCGATTATGAATGTTACAAAGTTACCATTTACTTTCGAAACAACGTTGGATATAAGTTTTGATAGATGGGCGATCTTGTAGCATCTAGATGTGTGAAAGTAAACGTTGATCAGTTTCGATATTTCTGTTATTTTTGGGTCAATCACTTATATCTACGTGACTTTGAAAGTATTCCTATAGGAGTGGTTTCTCTTACAGTCTTCGGATAGAATTATTTTCTCTTTCGATTCGATTTGAGAAATCACAACAAGCCTTTTTTATATGATTTTCCTGATATCAGCGTAATAATAATATTTATTTCTTCGGTTGACAATTACACTTGAAAAAATCAATGCCAAATGAAGGAACATATGTCTAAAAGTATTGTATTAAAATCACCTATAAGTATGAAAAAACAGATATGGTCATGTAAAAGTTGAAATTATAAACTACACACAATTTGTCAGTACAAGAGACATCAGTTAAACCTATAACATATAACGCCAGAATATTCTGTGAATGAAAACAAAATAGTTGAGAATGAACACTAAAAACTAAATATATTGAAGCTGAAGGTCTCAGTTACTAAAATTTTTCTCATTTGATTTTTGAATACTTAATTGGAAAATTTTCAACAGCTATCAGAAGGACATAGAACAATTAACACACATTACACTCAATGCTTTTTTCAAACATAAAAGTTCTATGAGCATTGGGAAGAAATATATTTCTAAAACGAGTATTGTGGTTATGAACAATAATAGGACTAAAAAATATATGTATTTGTACATATGCACAAGCATTTAGTATACAGTGCGGGTTTTTTAAAGCCCCCCCCCCCATTTTAACTTTTGAACGGTTCGACGTAGGAACATGAATTCTCTTTTCAACGATGTGACACTCGAACCCCCCATGCCATTTAAAAAAATTGAGTTGATGTGCCCCCCCGCGCCCCCTTTCGAGCAATCACCATATTTTTTGTCTCAAAAAGTAGTATCGGTGAAACCCTCCAAACGGTTTATTATTCATGTTTCTACGTCGAACCGTTCAAAAGTTAACAGGGGGGGGGGGCTAAAAAAGCCGCACTGTATAACTCTGGCAAGTATAGGAGCAAGTATATGGCAAGTATATGAGCTTTAATATTGCTACAATAAAAAAATTGAACATATGATGGAATATTAACATTAAGCTAATGTACTTCGTCTGCGGCTAATACAGGGTGTCAATTTGAAAACTTCCCACCCTTAATATCTTCCTTCCAGTAAACAATATGAGTAATCGAAAAAACAGGTCAATTTTATTGTCAAGGGGGACACTTTCAAGGACTATTTGTAGCCCTCGTTGTTCAACCCCCTAGGAGGGGTAGATGTTACCCTTAGAATTTTAAATGGGAAGGGGGGTCAAGTGGCACATCATTTTGATGGGCGTTCAATTCTTGTTCCAATGGTACCCTGACTTATTATTTTTTGATGAGCATTTTCCGAAAAATTGCGTTCTAAACTAACAGAAGTAATTATTAGAACGCCTATACTGAGATGCATGGTTTGGCCAGAACTGGTTAGAATATTAGGTGGTACCGTTCCAACCCTTTATTAGGGGTAACATTAGCCATTAGCTCCAAACACTTTACATAAAAAAGTAGTCTAATAGTAAAACGTAGATGGTAGTAAAGTTGTGTTTATTAAATGCTGAATTTTTAAGTGTCATCGCAGAAATTTTTTGCTACTTCTGCTGTAAAAAGTTTCTGTTTTCCGGCAAAAAATTGGTTAGCAAATTTGAACTATGTGGTAGTATTGTGAATACCGTTGTACCTGTTGGGCTGTTTAGGAATTACTTTAATTAGTGTATAAAAGTGTAAAAATGGTTTACATTCTTCAAGACAGAATTGAAATGATTGTAATTTATGGCGAAGTTGGAAAGTGCGCACGAAAGACATCCAAATTGTAATGTAAGTCACCGGTATGTGCTTGATTTGGTGAATAAGTTTTACGAAACTGGTTCAGTGACAAATAAAAAAAGAAATAACCCCAGAGTACTAAATGAAGCAGCTCAAATTGAAGTTTTGGGAACATTTGCTGCAGAGCCCACGAGCTCCTTACGATCAGTATCAGAACAGACGGGAATGTCACGCGAGACTATAAGAAAAGCATTGAAAATGCATAAATTTCATCCATATAAAATGCAGTTTCTTCAAGAGCTCCACGAGGATGATTATGTTAGAAGAATAGAGTTTTGTGAAATCATGTCTCATCGAGTCAATACCATCCCTAATCTTCTGTTAAACATCTGTTTCAGCGATGAGTGTTCATTTTTTCTGAATGGCAATGTTAATAGACAAAATTGTCGCTATTGGAGTGACGAAAACCCACATATTTTTCGGGAAGGGCATACACAACACCCACAAAAAGTTAATGTTTGGGCTGGTATTCTTGGAAATGCCATTCTTGGTCCATTATTTCTGGAAGAAAACTTGACTGGCAATCTGTTCCTTGATATGCTTGAAGAGACTATCGATCCTCTTATAACTCACGAGCTAGAAACTCAAATTGATGCAGAAGGTAATGAACTTTTGCAGGAGGATCTGTTACATTTCCAGCAGGACGGTGCTCCACCTCATTATTTTCTTCCCGTCCGACAGTGGTTAAACGAGAGATTTCCTGGTAGATGGATTGGCAGAAGGGGAGCAGTTGAATGGCCTCCGAGATCACAGGATTTAACACCCTTAGATTTCTTTCTTTGGGGGCATCTTAAATCCGTTGTTTATAAAACACAACCTTCTGATATTGACGAACTTAAAAGACGAATTACAGCAGCATGCCGGTCAATTCCTAGTGAAGTTTTCGTAATGTTAGAGGGGAGTTCGAAAACAGACTGTATTACTGTTTAGAGCAAAATGGACAACATTTCGAACAGCTAATAAGATAAGCGTAAGTAGATTTTATGTTGGAAATGTCTTTCTCGCAAATTAAATTTTATTGTGTAGAAGGAAAATAACCACCAAATAAAAAATCCCATGCGTAATAAATTTATTCCTGTCATTCAAGGGTTGGAGCGGTGCCACCTACTCTTCTAACCATTTTTATTAAAGGGAGTCAATACAATAATGCATCTCAGTAAAGGCGTTCTAATAATTACTTCTGTTAGTTTAGAACGCAATTTTTCGGAAAATGCTCATCACAAAATAATAAGTCAGGGTACCATTGGAACAAGAATTGAACGCCCATCAAAATGATGTGCCACTTGACCCCCCTTCCCATTTAAAATTCTAAGGGTAACATCTACCCCTCCTAGGGGGTTGAACCACGAGGGCTACAAATTGTCCGTGAAAGTGTCCCCCTTGACAATAAAATTGACCGGTTTTTTCGATTACTCATATTGTTTACTGGAAGGAAGATATCAAGGGTGGGAAGTTTTCAAATTGACACCCTGTATAATGTAAAACATAACATCTGGTGGTCTACTTGAAAACTCTCTTCCATACCATTTTCTATACTCTCCGTTATTGAATCAGAAAATCAATACCCTTTTTCCAATTATCTATTTGCATTGACAGTAAATAACATTATAACACGTTTTTTTCACTACTATCCCATTATTATTTCCGTGCAGCAACAATGAATGATTTTATATTGCAGATATCGGACCCATGATGATATGTACATTATATTATTAGGCTTCTGGACAATTAATAATAATAATAATATAACGTCTCTATTATATTCAAAAATTGGCTTCAGTGACATTTGAGCAATAAATCAATATAGAAAATAATGGGCGGAGTTCAAATTTTATGGTGAAATACCACAAAACTTGTTCTTCTCGAAAACAATTTTCCGAAAGACAATTCCCCGAAAATAGTTGCCCGAATGGACAATTGCCCGAATGGACAATTTCCCGAATCACAATTGATCGAATGTACAATTGCCCTAATAGACAATTTCCCGAAGAACAATTGCCCGAAAGGCAATTGTACATTCGATCAATTGTGTTTCGGGAAATTGTCCATTCGGGCAATTGTCCATTCGGGGAACTGCTTTCGGGGAATTTTCTTTCGGGAAATTGTTTCCGGGCAATTGTCCTAGATCCATATTATTATAATGTATATTTTAAGATTCAAAAATCACACTAGAAAATAAAATGACACATATAAAGTTGCAAAACAGAAAAAAATCGAACATGAAAATATAAGTGAAATGTATGCAACTCTGCATTAGCTGAAAACATATTTTAACGGGGCATTATTCCATATATTTCCATATCTGTTGAATAATAAAAGCTTTTTTGAGCTTGGAGAAGTTATCGACAATAGCCTGAATATTTTGAGGTACTCAGTATTACAGTACCTTCCTATTATTATGCCTCGCTGCCTGTGGAACTGTTTGTTTCGGGGTTTCCTTCTTTCTTGTTTCTCCTTGCCTGCTTCCAAAAGTCGGCAAAGCTAAATTATCTGCTTATATACAATGTATATAAGCAGATAATTGCCGCGAAACAAGCAGCAGTAAAAATTGTTCTTAGAATGTGACTCTTCTTGACCGCTTCTCGAAATGTTAATAACGAAGACTAACGGTAATGTGTCATTGGGCATTCCCACGCTACTCAATTCACACGGGGATGTTTGCTATTTGGTCGATACTTTATAATTTGAAGTCGCCACCTATTGGACAGTAGCTGAATTACTCGAAAGCATATTTTTAGCTGGTATAGGTGTCTTTTTGTGTTATGACTATTCACTCAACGGGCAGTTGCTCAATTTCAGTCTCTAGGACCCTAGTATAGGTAGATAACTACCAAAGTTTTGTACGTATTGTTATTAGTATCGCTATTCGTTTGTAGAGACCGGTAGCGGTCTCGGGGGTCTTGATTGTGGTGCTGAATAAATGATCACAGGTTTATATACATCATACTGGAGGTTTCACATTAGAAGTATCTGGAGAACAGAAAGACAGATTATTTCGAAAATTTGTGGACGTGGATAATCAAACTTGCTCTATCCGTTTAAAATATTTTCATCAATACAGTGTTGCCGCTTGTATCAGAAAGTAGTAGCGACTTTGTTATTTCAAATGGAACACCTCGTATATTATATAATTTTTGGAATCCTTATCAGATTCATCACAACTTTCCCACATAATTCCCTATACCTATCTATGACGATATCCGAGATAAAAATTATTTTGTCCAATTTTTGTGCAAAACCTGACCATTGAAAAATATCAATTTTTTCCCAATGCAAATTTACAAAATATTGCAATTTGAGTTATAGCTGCATAAGACCATTAAGTATTCTGTCGATGAACTGGATCTCAGTTTCAGCATACAGGTAGGCTCAGAAGTGAGTTCCTTCCGGGGACTCATGAAAATGACTGAAACTAAATGAAACACCTTGTATATTATTACTTATTTGAAAAGCTGTAACATTTTTCAATTTAATTAAGTATACTTTCCCTATACCCATCTCGTACAGTTTGTTAGTTATGATCACTTATGTTATTAATTTTCAATAAAATAAATATTGATTTAGATAGTAGGCTATAAACTTCATTCTGACAGAGAACTAACATATTATTCCTTCATTGTCATCCTGTATTCAAGTTGCATGGGTTTGAAAGTACTATGGCAGAAAATAATTACTCGAATGTGGTTTTGATGGATTTATTCATCATTTATGGTCAATGTAACAAGAATATCAGTAGAACATGCAGAGAGTTTAATGAAAAGTATGCTGATTTACCTCGAATGGATTCCAGAAAATTTATTAGATTGAGTAGAAATTTTTAAATGTTTGTATCATCATGAAAAGCTAAAAGTATCAAAGTCTAACATGTGTATTAATAAATCTAGAAAGATTTAGCAGTTCTGAATCATTTCAATAAATGTTCAAAATGTTTACCATTCGTTTCCAAACACTTTCTTATGCGAACATCAACGACATCTATTGTGGCTCTTTGAATTTAATTGGGATCTAATTCCTGAAACGCTAGGGTCACTCGATGTTCTAATTTTTCCCTTGTGTTGACCGGTGTTCTGTAGACTTTTTGCTTGATAGTGCCCCACAAGTAAAAGTCTAGGGGTGTCAGATCAGGGGATCTAGGGGAACAGTTCCATGGACCCAAACGTCTAATCCATCGATCGTCAAATATATGGTCCAATTCCAACCCGACTTCTGCAGTGCAATGAGCAGGAGCTTCATCAAGTTAATACCAAAATGATCGATATTGTTCTAGTGTCAGTTCTTCAATGAAATCCCCAACCGTTATTCTCAAGATATTCAAATATTTTCTAGAATCAAGGTTTTCATCATAAATCAAAAAGCGCAGTTAATTGTCAATAATTAAACAGAAAACGTTGGAACTAATTTTCTTGAAATCCCATTTCTCTTGTGACATGCGGATTTTCGGTTGCCCAGTAATGAAGATTCCTCCTGTTGAAAATACCTTCCCTCGAAAATTTTGATTCATCAGTCCATATTATCTTCTTGAGAAAATCTTCGTCTACTTGTGTACGCACCATCAACATGTCACATAGTTCGATCCTTTGCTGAGCATCTTGGGGCTTGAGAGCTTGAACTTTATGAAATTTGTAGTCATGCATTCCGTGTTCCTTCAGAATCCTATGAAATGATGAAAGTTTCACACCTAAATCGTGAACCACACTACGAATGGAAGCTTGAGGATTCCCGTGGAAGTATGCTAAAACATTTATTGCGTTGTCCGCATTACCTGTCACAAGTTTAGGCAAGTTTCCTGTTACTTTCAAAGAAGATCCAAACATTTCAAAATTTCTCTTCAATCTAATGAATTTTCTCAAATTCATTCGAGGTAAATCAGCATAGTATTCATTAAACTCTCTGCATGTTCTACTGATATTCTTGTGACATTGACCATAAATGATGAATAAATCCATCAAAACCACATTCGAGTAATTATTTTCTGCCATAGTACTTTCACACCTATGCAACTTGAATACAGGATGACAATGAAGGAATAACATGAATGATGGTTTTTCGGGTTTTTAGGCCGACGTTTATTTAGAGAAAAACTCGACGTTTCGCCAACACGAGTGGTTGGCATTTTCAAGAGAAATGTTTACAGTTTTGATCACTGAACACTACTTATTTGTTCAGGTGTTGTTCAGGTGTTGTTTCAGGTGTTTCATTTAAAAAAACGGAGTTTCCGTCATTTTCATGAGTGCCCGAAAGGAACTCACTTCTGAGCCTCCCTGTATGCTGAAATTGAGATCCATTTCATCAGATCTTGTATAAAAACCTCTATAACAAGTGAGCAGTAACTTTTCTCTGATAACCTTCTCATTACCACCTCTTGAGTTTTCTGATATTGACTTTTTGCACAACATGCTGAGAATCTAAAAACAAGTAGAATATTGTTGATCGCAATTTTCATCTCCATGGAATATGACATCCTGTTACAGTTCCCAAAGTTCATTTCATTTACCATTTTTTATTGCCTCCTTCATCAATCTTTATCGTTCCAGTGACTATACAAGGATCGGCAAACTTCAAGGGATTCTTCATCCAAGCCAGAAATGCCGCCACCAACGAATGGATCGGCGAATGGGTGGAGTCCCCTAACACGAAAGTCCACCCGGAATGTAGCGCTATCACCCACGGTGACCCAAGAGCCAAGCAGTCGGCGACTTTGATTTGGCAAGCACCAAGGAATGCTCGTGGAGGACAAGTCTATTTCACGTAAGTCGATTCGAACTAAAAAATGTTGGTGTCTGTCTTAGATTTCGCAGATGACTTTCTATTTTTCTTTGGAAAAATCTGATTTTTGTGAAATAATAATAATGAATTATTTCAAGAATTATGGGGAGATTGCAAATTCCTACAAGGGCTCGTACATTTCAGCCTTTTACTAGCAATTCCATTGCTATACTGTTTCTGGTGACCATTGCGCATGCTTTCTATACTTTTTACTGCAACAAAAAGGCTGAAAAAATTATAGGAATAATTCTATTTCGAAGTAAACTCTACGCAATTCGGTTTTATTTACTGGGTTTTAATATTCCAAGGAAAATTTTATAAACTCGCATATCATCTCAATTCTTTGAAATGTTAGTAATATTCAAATTACGTAATTTTGAATCAAGTAGCCTATGGTTTCTTCGAACAACTTGCCTTTTTACGATTTGTTATCATCCTTTTTCTGCCTACCTCATATTATCATGTCTGTTTAATGTTCTTCAGTGGAAATGAAATCGACCATTTATGACCCCTACAGTCTTTCACGAGACTCTCGAAATTCGAGATTTCTCGTCTCGTCTCGATTTCGAGATGTGATCGATACGAGACTAATGGTTTTCTTTCGAGACGAGATCAAGAGAAACACTTCGAGATTTTTCGAGAACGAGAAATTATTTCGAGATTTCTCGATCTCGAAAAAATATATGTGCTGCAATAATTCACAGCTCTAAATACGCCAGAAAAGAGAAAATAAAAAAATATGATAAAAATTAATTTTATTTCATTTTAAACATAAGAACATGACAAACCAAAAAAATTTTACAAAGATAACAAAGCAAATAAAAAGGACAAAGGTAAAAATAAATATTTCCAATAATCTTAAAGAACTTAAACACGATTAACACGAAAATTAAATTTAAACACTCAAAAATGAACAAAACATAAGAAAATAAATGAAAAATACACAAAGTTTTCTAACAGATAACAAAATTTTTGTTTACACACTTGTAAATATAACTTTGTTACATAGCCAAGAATTCAAACACAGTAAAAGTGAACCGATTATCCAGTTAATCGGCTTCGTTCTTTTCTGATGGTTAGTGTTGCTCTTGAAAACAGTCTTTCTGCCGGCACTGAAGTAGCTTGTATACTTAAAAAATTACGAGCCATCTTTGAAAAATTCGGGTATATGGCCTCGTTTTTTCTCCACCACTCTAAAATATCTTGATTCCCTTTAGCTCTCTTAGACAAACAATATTCATCTATTTCTTTTCTCCACTTATGCTCTATGTTGCCGTTGCTTTTTTCAAATAAACAGACGACTGTTTCGATTATAAAAAATCAGTTTGTTGCTGGTGCTGGTACATTCTTCTCTGCACGAACGAATAAACAATTTTAAACTTTCACCTTTCGTACCTAGGTAAATTTTAAATGTATGGATAAAAGATTAAATTGAAACATCAAGGATACGTGGGTTTTAGTTCATAGCATATGGCCTCTGTGTTTTAACGCATTTTTTTTAGAAAAAAATTTAATACCCTGTATTTTGGTGCAGCCTTGGCCTTGTGTTATACGTTATAACATATCCATAGCATTTTTTAATAAAATTCAGTATTTGTTTTCGAGACTCTCGAAATTTCGAGAGTCTCGTTCGAGAGTCTCGAATCAAGATCGAGAAATTGTCTTCGAGAGAAACATCGAGACGAGAGTTTGTTTATTTCTCGTCTCGATGATCGAGACGAGACGAGAAAGTGCCTTCGAGACGAGATTTCTCGTCTTGATGAAACCCTATAACCCCTATTAATGAACGATTTCTTATTAATGGATGATTTCGTAAAATTGTCCATTAATGACACCTATTAATGGTAGATTTGTCATTAATGTTCAATTTGTTATTAATGTTCGATTTATCTAAGAATGCTTGATTGTTGCATAGGCAACCGAAAATAAACGAATTCAGATATTATTGACGCTAAAATGGATATTGACGATAAAGGACCCCGCACAAATCAAATGAGAAATGGATCTCTGTCGAATTGGTAGAAATTTGGATATGTTGTAGTTCTTCCCCTTCTGATCAGAAGTCTCAATTGGCCCGAGACCTAAAAATGGACAGTTATTTAGGTATGGAAAGTCAAAAGTAGCAACTTGTGCAAATCTCCCAAGCGATCACATTTGATGTTGACCATGTATAATGGCGATGACTTTATTCAGTTTTGACAGGAATTATAACAATTTCTGAATGGTCACTATTATCATTAAAATAAAGTAACTATTCGCTAAATCCAGTTACTCAATAGGAAATAAGAATATCCTCATTTCCGAAAGTTAACCTTACCAAATGAAAATGTCGAAACAAGCTAGCAATAGACCTGCAGTGAAAAGGCTGAATAGCATATACACTGTGGTGAACTGTGGTGTATACCAGTAAAGAAAGTGTGAATTTTAATTGTATATCAATGTGACTAAAACAATGAAATGAAATAAAAGGTAAACTCTATCAAAACAGCATCGTGAATGCAAATAGGAAAACACAATTTTGTTTTTTTGCTACACACTAATAGACAAATTCATTTCAACATAGTCAAAAGGAGCAGAATCGCTTAATTAAAAAAAATCTGACTTGAGAAGAAACCAAGCCAGTATACAAAATCAAAATTAGCCAAAAGAAGCTATGATATTTCTCTTTCTTGGCCGATTACTTTTCAGCCTACCATCGTATATAACAACTCATAAATAGTCACTAGGAAGTGAGGTCGGTACTTTCACCATGAACTGTGACCTTTCCTAGACAAGATACAACCAATTTCCAGACCAATCTAACTCCTTGAATTACACAACATGCAACACATAGTAGAGATTTTACTAATTTCGACTGAACTAATTATTATACTGTGTTAATAGTTGATCGAAAACTTATGCAAATTAATTTAGTATGGCTATTGTGATGAGAGTGCTTCATGTTCGGTAATTACCATTTGCACTGGGAATAGGTGTGTATATGATGTGAATAATAATCAATAATCCATTTAATACGGAATTCAAACCGTTTCAATTTGTATTTTCATTCGTAATTGGCATTGCTAGGATTTATATTAGCCATAAAGCCTCACAGAAGAATTTTGCAATATCTGTAAGCAATCCCAGCTAGCGAAAACATCCCTGGGAGGTTTCGAGATGTTTGGAAAATTTAGGCACGCCTATGTCTCTTTGAGACATAATATGTACAGGGTGTCCCAAATTCGAGCCTCATCATTGGTATCTCGGAAACCAGAAGAGATACGAGGTCGGTTAAATGGAGGCAAAGTTGCGCAATTTCGTGTTCATTGAAACGCCGCTTTCATATTTGAAAAATTCCGAATACTTCCGTAGATTTTTGAAAAAAAAACGATTATTCGCGATTTCATTTTTATTTTTTTGTGACTCTATTTGAATAGATATAACAAAACAAATTTCACATTCTCATTGCTACTTTTTTTGTTCTACAAGATGGTGTTATCAGATTTTCAAACAGACGTTTCGTATTTGAGCTGCCATCATCAACTTTGTTTTTTTTAAAACGACCCTGGATTTTTTATTATGGATTTAAAAATCATCTAATGTCGCACTCATTCGAAAAGTTTATATTACTAACATTTTCCATAAGAACTCATGTGTTAGAGAGAGACAGAGAATAGATTTTTGGTAAGATCATAGCAGGACATCGTTAAAATAATTTTTTCGAAAAAGAACGATACTGATCAATAGTGTTCGTTGTGTCTGTTAAATAGTCCATCTGTTGAAAAACTGCATTCATCTGTCCATATAGTTTTATTAAGGAAGTCATCATTTTCATTAATTTTATTTTGCAACCAGTTACAAAATTCTAATCGTCTCTCAGCATCGCCAGGTCTTAGTGTTTGACTAATATGGATTTTGTAAGGTTTATATCCACGCTTATTTAAAGTTCTCCAAACTCTCATTCGCGGTAATCCTACTTCTTCTGAGAAAACTCTAACTGAAGCTCGAGGATTATTATTGGCCTTAAAAAATAATTTAAAGTTATTCATTTTACTTTCTACTTTGTAACAGTTTTCAAACTCACAGTGTTCAAGATAATTTGTTCCTCTTCTTGATTGATTCGTGTTCCATATTCAACCCTTGGCTTAACAAAACTTCCGTACTGAGCTAAATTATTATAAATATTAGCAAAATAACTATAATGCGGCTGTCTTTCTGGATGTTACAACAAGTAGCGCTCACAAGCCGTTTTTGAATTTCGATTCGAAAAATAATAAATCCTTATCATGTCTCGTATTTCTTCGTTAGAAAAAGTCATTTTCGTTTAATAAGCGTTAACGATTAGTGAACGAACAGTGAACTGTCAAAATATTGGATAATTTATACATTAACAAATGAACTAAGATAGCCAGAATGCACGATGCACAGCCACTTTGATAAAATGCAATTATTTTTGTAAATATAGCCTAGGGCCTAGAGTTTGAGGGATGACACTTCAATTGTATTATTTATTAACCACCCACTTTTATGTTAGTTTTTGAGTTTAACCCATTAAGGACCGAATTCAAATATTTTTATATTTTGTTGTTATTTTCATTAGTTTTGAATACCTGGGTAGTGAAATGACCCAAAATACCATTTTTTTCAAATACAGTATACAGGGTTGGACAAAAAACACTGATACCATATGGTATCTGTGGTCCTTGAAGGCTGTTTTTTAGTAACTTCGAAAAAATGTCTTAATTATGCGGTTAGCATTATAACGAGTTATTTGGTATGATAAGAAAAACAATCAACACAAAGTACAACACTGCATTTTTGCACATGGTCCTACCAAATGACTCACCCTTGTCCGGCATAATGCCGCCCTTGAAAGAAAACAACAATATGGAAACAATTTATCAATGGATCTTTTCCTTGGTATAAATCAAAATTGATGATATAACCGTCATTTCTGTTGAGACAGATTTTGTCACTGAAGCGAAGGGGCCTGCCATGAATGTAGCAAATCATACGAGATGATTGTTGAGTCATTCCCTGTGGCGTGACGCAAAACAGGCTTCTTCCTCTGGTGTCGGAGTCACACTTGTCTGTGGTAGAGTATAGCTGAGGTTGTACTATGCAACACCTATAAGAATTTCACTGTTAAAAATCCTTAAAATGGAATGAATTGTATTATATCTGTAAGATTATAAACTATCGCCCCGCCATCACCATCTATAGAATCCTCATCTGAATCAGCTTCGACATCTTCCGTGTGACGAAAATTTGATTGACACGTTCTTGCATTTCTCCATCGTCCTATAACATATTCAATGCTTGAGAAAGCGGAAACCTGACCTAAGATTATATATTTAGATAGTATTTCAACAATTTATTAGGCTTAATAATTTTGTGCCCAAAAGACCACGGATACCATTTGGTATCACCTGACTTTTGGGCATTATAATGTGAACTATTGAAAATGAATAATAATCACAATTATAAAAAAAAAAATTAATGGGCATATAAGAATATATTAGTAAATAAAACTTAGCATAAAATATTACCAATACCACAAAAATATAATTACGACCATCGAATATCCATTGTTTCAGACGAGTACAACTTAGTCCTCCAAAATTACACCATTATGACACTAAAAACCGTATAAACTACCTCGATCGCAACTAAATATCCAATGTGGATTTATAACGAATGAAATGCCAAGACTATGTGGCTGTTGAATTCATAGGGTGTCGACAGAGAGGGAATATTGCTCCATATGTTTTACGATACCATATGGTATCCGTGGTCCCAAATGGGTTGATGCAGTGCGTTGTTGCAAAAAAAGTTTGTTTCAACTCTATTAAAATTCTAATTTTTGTCTCTCTCTAACTCATGAGTTCTTATGAAAAATGCTATTAATATAAACTTTTAGAATAAGTGCGATACCTCATTAGTTTTGCGACATCAGAAACTTTTAAAATCTATAATAAAAAATCCAGGGCCGTATTTAAAAACACAAAGTTGATGATGGCAGCTCAAATACGAAACGTCTGTTTGAAAATCTGATAACACCACCTCGTAGAACAGAAAAAGTAGCAATGAGAATGTGAAATTTGTTTTGTTATATCTATTCAAATAGAGTCACAAAAAAAAAATGAAATCGCGAATAATCGGTTTTTTCCAAAAATCTTCGGAAGTATTCGGAATTTTTCAAATATGAGCACCAAATTGCGCAACTTTGCCTCCATTTGACCTACCTCGTATCTCTTCTGGTTTCCGAGATCCCAATGATGAGGCTCGAATTTGGGACACCCTGTACATTGCAAAGAGGTCTCTGGACGATATTCATGTTTTGTTTTTGATCTTTAGAGGCAGTTCCTTTACTGCCTGTAGGAATGTATCAGCGATGTGCACAAGATGTTATGTTGTGGATGTTTTCACTTTGCATAACATAGTTCATCCTTGAGACTTTCACCAAGAAAATGACAAATTTGTAATAATATTATGTACTACTCTAATAGGAATGTATTGGTAATTTTTGAACTATGAGAATCAAAGATTCGGTTGATGAACAATTTTAATACAATAAACTTCTGTACAACGGTGAAATCCGATACAAAATATCAGGATCGTTTCTTGAGATATTGAGGGAAACTATTCAAACATTTTTTCTTATTTTTTCGTTGATTCAAATGATATCAAAAATGGCTCAGATTTTGAATCTAACATTTTTCATTCTATGATCCACTCTAAACCTCTTTTTATTTTGAAAGAAGCTGTATACTTTTATCTTTGCCTTTTTACAATATTTCTTCATCCTGAATACATCAGGATGAAAACTGATCGTGAAAACAGGGAGAAGTTATGCCCATAGAGTAAGAAACATTTGAGTCATGATTTGATGTCGCCAAAGATAAAAAATAGCGAGTCTAGTATTTTTTTCAATAACACAAAACCGGCACTGATATTCCGCATCGGATTCACCACTGTGTGGAATTTTAATTTGTCCAACATTTTTGCCACTTGACCAACTTTCCAACTCTAAAGGTGCAAAAGTTACCGATACCATCCCATTAAAAAGTAACCACCATGTATAGAAATGTCATTTTATTTATGAATAATTTCAAACAAATAAGTTTTCATCACCTACACGGACATGCTTCAAAAAAGTGTATCGCATAGTGATTCACAATAACTATTTAATTACCGATAACGAACAAAAATCAATAATCATAATAATAATCAATAAATGTTTTCTTGAAGTTGGATTAAAAATGCAATTCAATATAAATAACATAGATCATTGTTCTTCAACCCATAAAAAGAAATAAGAATAAGTATTAGTAGGTATAATAACAATAAAACAGGACAAGTGAGGAATGTCATCCTGTTTTTACACATTATATTTGAATCCACAATATCTTGCAGAGAGAATGTAATTTTGCTCGAGATATAATACTAATCTGCATTTATAACTTTCTCAATTTTTTTGGTGAAATTTGTTGTTATTGATATGAATGGGCCCATAATAAAGCACAGTATTAAAAAAAATTAGAGCTGTCCTTGAGTCCCAATAGCTTACCTCAATTTAAAATCAATGAATGAAATGATTACCTCATTCCAAAGAAAGATTATTGAAATAAACCGAAAACTAACCATCATGCAAAAACTGTTCATATTTGAATGAAGTGCTAAACCAGAATTTTTTAATTTCCCGTTATTTTTGTAGTTTCAGAGTGCACAATTTTTTTGAATATATGTTTTCTGAAGTTGATGATTCAATGATAAAGTTTTTCTTTCATTTATTGTTTACTTGTAGAGTCCTAATTACTTTACTAAAATACACTGCCTGTTGAAGCCAATAGATGTCCAAAATAAGTCTGTGAAATAATAATCATTTAACACAGAATAATAGATTTATTGAATCTATACTTACAATAATTACTTATTTCAATTATCTATTGTCTCTTGCCTTCCTTTAGAGTAGCTCTTGCACTACATTTTGGTATGAATAAGTGGAAACATATTATTAAACGTGATAGAGCCTAACGTTTTCATTGAATTTAATGTATTTGTATGTATTAGAGAAAAATAATAATTTGTTGTCAAATTATACAGCAGTTTCAAGTTAGACACGAGTGTTTTTGCTTCAATTATTTGTGTCCAACTTTATGATAAACATGACTGTGTAATATTGGAAGTTAATCGATTTTTAAAGCTTCATCACTAATTTTATCATTTATTTTGATGTATTCTAATATTAAGGTAGGCGAAGTGATGAACGTTGAACGAAATTAATAGTTTATTTTTCCCTAAAGCTGAGAGTGTTGGTTTTCTATTGAAATTTTTTGCAAATCTTTGACAGCTAAAATTCAGTTGTCTTCAATCTGAGGGAGTTATCCCATCTCCCAAAAATCTGAATAACCGACACACTTCCTGTACAACAACGTTATCCACTAGCATATCAAATGAGTTTCCATTTTCCTTCCTGACTCATTTCCAGCGGTAAGCATCTAACTGATTTTCTTTTTCCAGGGGAACTGTACTGAAAGAATACTCCGAGTTTTGGTCAGAAATGGTGTCCCAACTTGCAGCGTAATTACTTTGTTTTGTTTCATTAAAATTGAATTTCCACCACAGTGAACGCTGTCCCTCTTTGTGCAACCAGAGTGAAATGTGAGTTTTCCGCTGTGTTTTGTGTGTATTTTTCATGAAATGGGTGTTTCGACAATTGCTTGTCGTGGTGGAAAAACTCTTTACCGGAAACGAAAGGACAATTGTTAATGATAATGATACCGTCGACCTTTTGGATTAATAATTATTCATGTACGAGTGAGATAAAATTGTGTTTTTGTAAAAAAATTACTTTCATTCTTGTATGTCTTCGAGAGGTTGACATTAAATTGTGTTTGTAACATTATCATGAAATGTCATTCAGAAGATCGAATGATTAATTTTTTTTATACATTTTATTTCACTTTGAGCTGCCACAATCTCATATTTAATTGAGAATATAATGAATTAGGTATTGTTTTCTACAAGGTATAATACTCAGAAATAAATGCCTACCTCCTTGTTAATGCAACATTAGTTTATCCATTTTCCAAGGCTAACTAAGACCACTTGAGATATCAAATGTTGGGGAAATTATATTATAGGTTTTTTATCACAAAGCTAACCCTAAATTATGGTTCTGAACATTTCTAAAACCCCTGGATATCAATGCTTCAATCATTTGAATATACAGGGTTTCATCTGTAGATGGCAACGATATTGAATATTTTTCATCCGCAAAGTTATGATTATTTCCAAAATCTCTTCTTGTCACGAAATTCACAAACATGTTCTATTACTGCGGGAAATAACCAATGTCACTTTTCCATGGCTTGCTATGACCTGATCAATAGTGAGAAATTGGGCTCTGGGACGAAAAGCGATGGACATAAAAGCGACGGACAAAACAGCGAGGCCAAAACAGCGACAGGACAAAATTGCGACATACAAAATAGCGACAGACAAAACGGCGACAAGACAAAATAGCGACAAAACAAAACGGCAACAGTAAGGATAGCGACAAAACAAAAAAACTGCAAAAGAAAATAATATTCGTGATTATGATAACACATTTATTTGATCTCAATTTCTGAAATCTTTACAAACTCCGATTTATTGCAATACTTTCCAAATATTCCTTAACATTACGCTCATTATAATTATCAACAAGAGTTCTTAACCTCTTATTCTTCAAGACATATTTTGAACATTGACTCTTGAATTGCCTGAAACCGCTCTTATATCTAGAAACAAATATTTCAGACCTATTCTGTTCTCTATTTAGAAATTCTACGAACTTGTAAATAGACGGGTGGTGGCAGTCGATAGATTTCTGAAATGCATTATGCCATGCTTCTAGGAAATTATTGGTTCTTGGAAGATTATTCTTCACGCGTTCAAACATATTCCAGGATTGTATTGAGAATCGTGGATTCATTTTCAAAAGTCGTCGTCCTACATAATTATTCTCCCAGTATTGTATTATTGGGGCAATCTCAGCTAATGAATTCTGGGAAATGATTTCAAAACCCCTTTGAACGTCTCCAGGAGGTACAAAACTCAACGCCAGGAGCATCTTCAACATCACTCTCACTTTTTCATCTCATCTATAAAGTTCGGTTAATTTCGACTCTTGGATTCTTCTCCACAAATTCTGTGATAGGTGAAAAAAACAACCTACAATATTAACACTCGGAAAAATGTTTTATGATGCATTCATAGACGCCATTTCAAAATCGGTTAAAATTGTTATAGGATTCAGTCCGGGTTCAAATCCTCTCAATTTAGACGTTTGTATGATTGCACATTTTTTGTTCCTCAAAAGACAATAAATTACAGGCACAACTTTATCATCAATCAGAATATGTATAGTATACATCTGAAAGAATAGAGTGGGTGCTACCTTGAATGAACCATCAACACACCAATGTTTGAATTCGTTCATCAAAGACAGGTTACTGATGGTTCCACACATGAATACGCTGTCGGAATCTTCTTTTCCAGAATTACAAAACAGAAAATTTTCCCCCTTTTCAGTTTTTCTTGTTTCTTTCTGCAATTATTATATCTCCCACCGTATTGAAAGTAGTATTTTCATTAGAGCCACTTCACTGCCGCTTGATAATTTTCCTTGAAGCCTCATAGCTTGGTAATAATGTGGACGTTTCAGTTGATATTCCAGACGTGGGATTGAATTATTTTTCTAGGCCTTTCGAGGGTGTTACTAGCCAACTCACGCATAGACTGTCTAACCTTCTTCACCTTCATCTCGGCGGGGTTAGGAGCATGATTGTGAAGAGTGGTGGGTTTTGGAATACCTTGCTGCACGCACAATCTTCCTTTGCAAAAAGGTTTCACACATCTCCATGACTCTGAAGCCAAGAAGACTTTGTCTTTCCGGTATATGTAGCCTTCGAATTGTATCAAATTTTTTTCTTTCTGTGATTTGACAATCTCCATTATCGCCAAAAACTATTGACAAAAGTTTTATGATGAATGTCATGCAACAAATCAATCGTAACCATAGAAATACCTATACCCAAACTGATAATATGGTATCGAATTGATATACAGTAAGAATTTTTTATTTTTGCTTCCTGAACGCTTCTCAATTTTATCGCCGTTTTGTTTTGTCACTATTTTGTCTTGTCGCCGTTTTGTCTGTCGCTATCTTGTATGCCGCAATTTTGTCCTGTCGCTGTTTTGTCCGTCGCTTTTATGTCCATCGCTTTTTCGTCCCAGAGCCGAGAAATTGTGGAAAACATATTGGAGAATTCGTTATAAAAAAATACAATTCTGTTTTGAAACACTGCAAAACATAATTTTAATTGTTTAATGGTTTTTTACGATAACCAGCTGTCGTCTTCTTCCTCGAAAACATCTTATATTGTCACAATTGTCACACTTTTCCATGGCTGAGTTAGACCAGCTACATAAAAAAGGAAACATATTATGGACTCTTTTATCATTGAACTAACATTAGATGCTGGCTCAGAATACTCTAAAACTCCTAGATCTCAATTCCCGATCCTGAGTCATTTGTAAAAACCAATATCATCAACTAATGTGAAGTTACAGCTTCGAAGAGAAAAAATTGACGTGCGCAATCATTTTCAAAATGAATCAATCTCCAGGATAAATATTTATGAGTTGACATTTTGCCATTTACAGATGACACCCTATATATTTCGTTACTTTGTGAATGAGATTTTTAGAGTGTTCTGAACAGAAATTTATTATTTTTTCAGCGAAATGAATCCATATGTTTTCCCCAATTTTTCACATATCAGCTGGTGCAAAAGTGATCCTTTGATCTGGGTTTTGAGACATTCCACACCAGGACTTGACGCAGTTTAAAAAAAAATCAATATTCATGTGGTCATAGTTTGCCACGGAAAAGTAAAATTTGGTATTTTTCGCCACAATAATTGGACGTTTTTGTGAATTTTGTAACAAGAGGAGAAATTTGGGAAATCAATCAAATATAAATGGTGGAAAAGAGTTGGATAATTTTTGCAACAATAAATTACACCATTTGTAATCAATTGATTTAAGCACTGCGTTCTGAGAATTTCAGGGTATTCTGAATCAGAAACTGTTAGTTTTGTGATGAAAATATATCCAATGAGTTTTCCAGAATTTTTCACTTCACAATAATTGAACATAGTTAGCCGTGGGCAATGGATATCCATAAAGGTAGATAATTAAAAGTACTATAACATAAAAACAAAAATCAAATATGAGAATTTGGCTGCTCGAAGGACACTGTATATTATAATGAAATTTTGACCCTCTATGTTTATATTGATTTCCTGTTGTTGGGGTTAGATCCTCATGAAGGAAAACCAGTATTTCTCAATAGTCCAAAGTTTTGGCAATATGTCGCTATCCTCAAGGCTCTAAACTATAAAATTATGTTCAATAACATATTTATTTTGTTGGTAAATATAGTATTTGAGAAACAACTATTTGAATTTTCCAACAGGAAACAATGTTAAAACGTATGTAGTAATAAATATAGTAAAAATACCAGCCCAAAAAAAGTTATGAAGTAAACTTACGTGAAGGGTTATAGTTTTTCATTGTCGGAAACTTTAGATAAAACATAACGTAAAAATGAAATAAGGTACTTATTTTCAACACGAATCGAATTTCATATTATACAGGGTGTTTCATAATAAATGCGCAGGACTTCCGGATGTGATAGCTCGTTCAAAAATATGAAAAAAAGTTTATATTAACTTACCCTCTAAAATTCAACATTTTCGAGTTACAGGGTGTTGAAATTTAAAAAAAATTCGGAATCGTTTATCGCACAAAAAACAGATTTTGAATTCATTTTCTACTCATAATAAGCTATGTTTTGTGCAGATTTTTTATTTTTTAAAATTCATAATTTTTGGTGTTTTTTTCTCCAACTTCTACGCCACTGGAAAAAGTATGATTTTGAGCCGCTTACTCAAACCGCCAATGTTTTCTACACAAAAAAGGTACTCTTTGTCATAAGCTCTAAAGTTGACCGTTTTCAAGAAAAATCAACTTTCATGTTGAAAAACATGGTACATTTTTTTAAAATAATTTTTTTCCTAATTATACAAAATTTATTTAAACGTTAGAACAAGTAGGTAACAAAACCAAATGTTGATTTCTCAATTGAAAAATAAAATAAAAAACAATAACAATCATACTCAGTTGAATTGTTGGAAATGTCTGCCGTTAGCTTCAATGCTCGCAGCAATTTTTCGAGGAAAAAACAATATTTAAACAACATGAAAGTTGATTTTTCTTGAAAACGGTCAACTTTAGAGCTTATGACCAAGAATACCTTTTTTGTGTAGAAAATATTGACGGTTCATATAGAAGGCTCAAAACTGTACTTTTTTCAGTGGCGTAGAAGTTGGAGAAAAAATCACCCTTCAAAATTTTCACCAATTATGAAATTGAAAAAATAAAAAATCCGCACAAAACATAGCTTGTTATGAGTAGAAAGTGCCTACGAAATCTGTTTTCTATGCTATAAACGGTTCAGAGATATTCGCAAAAAAAGATTATTTTTTTTAAATTTCAACTCCCTGTATCTCGAAAGTGGTGCATTTTAGAGGGTAAGTTCATGGAAACTTTTTTCATATTTTTGGACGAGCTATCACATCCTGAAGTCCTGCGCATTTATTATGAAACACCCTGTATAGAGAACATAAATGAAATGTCATATTTAAGATTCTAAGCAGTATTTGTAGCAAATGTTATAAAGGACGAAAAAGCGAAACATAACAACGAGAATGAAGAAACATAAACGGAAAATGAATCAAAATTAGTCAAAATGAAAAGAAACTATCTTCCAATTTAACGTCGCTGTGTCTAGTTCCTAATTTTATATTTATGTTATGCGTTATACTTTCTGACCAAGGAAGGCCAAAACCCTTCATCAAAGTCTACGTCATCAGGAATATTTCAAAATTATTTCACTCTATAATGGTTTTCCAATCTGGCTAGTATTATATTGTTACTGTACTTACTGGAAACTTTTACACGTTATATCTTATTAAAAAATTCAAATAGATAATTTTTCTGAATTTTCTACATACCTGTGTGTTTACAATTAGAGCCCTGACAAGGGCGAATTATATTGCCGCAATTTTGAACTGTTGGAAAATACTAGTTTTTCTTTATACTGCCTGTTATAATTTTTTTACGATATTGAATCCAAGTTTTTTGGTAAACGTTTCAGAAGATAATATCCTGAACATTGATAGGTTATTGAAGCATTCGGTACCAACTGTTGTTACATAATTGGTAACTGATGCTGAAAGTGGTCATCTTATAATAAATTATAAATTGTATATTTGTGAAAATGTAGAATGTTGTAATATATGTCTCAATAAAAATTTTTGAAATGGTTTTACTTCTAATTACAAAATGTCAACAGAAGAACACTGTTTGCTTGAACAAATACGATGCAAGGGTGAAGGGGGATGGAGTAAATTTACCTAAAATTCGGGAGCGGAGCGCCCTCAAAATTTGGGAAAAGGGGTGGGTGGGAGGAAAATTACCTAAAATTAGGACACAAAGCACACCGAAAATTTTGAGGAAGTGGGGAAGTGGAGAAAATAAGCTGAAATTCTGGTACGAAACACTCGAAAAATGTTGGGGTTAAAAATAAAAAAAACAGGCCCGGAGTGCCTGAAAAATTTTGGGGAGAGGAAGGAGGCGTGAAAATAGTCAAATCGCTGGATGGAAAGCTCTGGAAAATTTTGGGGAATAGACAGAGGGGGAGGGAAAAAAAAAGTATGAATAGTCCGGTAGCGAAGGGTACAGAAAAATAATCAAGGATCTGGGTTTTTGTCATTTTTGTACCGTATGGTTTAACGACTATTTCTTCATTTGTCTTTGAAGCAATGAAGAAACTTTTGCAGACATATGAAACTGTTCATATGATAATTTTCCAAATCTGGTTTCGTTCAAAATGTTCAAATTTGTAATTTTTACTTTTAAAATTTTTTTTTCGAATTGTTGGAGAACAATGGTTTGGAAATATAGATGTGGCTTATGATGTATACGAAGCAATTTTAGGATTTTCATTCATTCCATCAGTACGGTAAATATCTCGATTTTCCATTTTTTGAAAATATTTCGCGGATTTTTTAAAGACGGTGAATGAAGATTTGTTGGTGAATTGTAAAAATATTAACCGATTCCGAGATATTTGGGGATGCGCACTGAAGACTCATATGCGCCCTCTAGAAATATTGCAGAAAAGACTACTGAAACTGATTCTCTCTAAAGAATATAAATATCACTCAGATAGACTCTACAATGAGGCTAATGATTTCGATCTCCGACAGCTTTATTATTGTAATACAATCCTAACATACCACAAAAATAAAAACACATTCATCTTGCCATCTCATTCTTATCCCACTCGAAAAAAGCATCTCCACAAAGTTCCCCAAACACAAAAATTGGTTGGGCAACGGTCTTATCGATACTTAGCTCCCAAAATGTATAACACCAACACAGAATTAGTAGCCTAATGCTGCTGAAAAAAGAACTGAAGTCGTTTATTCGTAGTGAAACACGACAAAAAATTGCAGATTATGTGGACAACAGATAAATTGTTATTGTCGTTAATGCGCTAATCACTCAAACCCTGCTTGTATGATTTATTATTCGAGATTATGTTAAAAAAATTCCCCCTTTCTCCATTCCAGTAAACTCACAATGACCTTTTTTATGTTCGAATATATTATCAAGAATCTATTGGCCCATAAACAATATTATAACATCTGCATTCGATATTACACAGAAAGAAAATGTTCTTGGAATTAGTTCTTGATAACGGATATATTACTGATGTCTAAATAATACTCGTAACAGTGTCCGCTCCCTCTCGGAAATACTTATAATAATAATATGTGTCAACCCTAATAACTCACGGGTATTTATTTGTTTATATATGTATATATATATATATATATATATATATATATATATATATAGGTGTGTATTGTCTTTTATATGTATGTATTCGAATATTTGTATGTACATGTCTTTAAACTTTGACTTGTTTAGGGACATTTTTAATTATATTATATATTGAATTTTATTGATATCGTATTTTATCACATTTAAAAATCTATAGTTTTAGTTCATAGTTTTACATATTTTACAATATCATTTTTTATGTCTATAAATTTTGGGAAACAAGTGCTTTGCACTTATCCCTAAATGCTTTATTCACTGCATATTTTAAATTTTGTTCGAATTATTGTATTATTTATCTGAATAAAGTTATATTATTATTATTAATCGACTTTCTACGGTAGAAAAACTCTGTTAGCATTTTTTGATGATTTTCAAAAACCATACAAATGTATAGGACATATTGAAGTATAATTAAAAAAATACGGGGTCAAATAAATTCTTGAAACTGTATCAAGGGAAGTGCAAACGAAAAAAAAACTGAAAATTCACGTAAAAACTGTTCTCTCTCTTATTTTCAGACTGGTAATCCAATAAAATTAATCGTAATCTTGACAATAAAGAATATCTCTCTTTTCAAAATGATAAGTGGATTTTCTTCCATCAAAACAAATTGTTTTAGTTCAAATTCAATAACGTTTGGTCAATGAATATTTTTTTCAATTCTATCGTTATACAATCAGTATTTTCTTCTGTTTTTGCTTCTATGGCATCCCAATTGGCATTGTGAATAGGAATAATTTTGCCCCACCAGTCTCACCGCTTGAGGACAGTCAAAATTGACCCCCCCCTTAAAATGTCTGATGACGGGACATAGCACACCGAAACGTTTCTCGTCCACTTCGACTCCCAGCAACTGTTCACGTCCTCGACGACGACTTTGACCCCGTCGTCCCCTGTCGTCAAAGTTGGATGACTGCCTCGCGAGATGGGGTTGAGTAGACACTTTGCGGGGACGGAAAATATCGACGCGGCGCCGCAACGTACGGCGTCGCGACGGCACATTTCGAATCGACGCGTCGCAGTGTTCAGTGGTGCGGACTCCGGTTTAACGAACACTACTGGAACGGATTTGAACTACCGCGTGGTTTTTGGAGAAATTGCTGGACCAGAAAGTAAGTGGTTTTTTAATACTTATATTACACTGGTGTACAAACTGTAACTTTTATCTCAGATTTTTGTAAATATTTTTCGTTAATTGTACATTTTTTCTACACATGGTCTACCTAAGAGGCACAAAAAGGCTAACTGGGCTTATTTGTGTACCAATGACAAATATAAAATCAAATCTTACTCTTTATCTCCTTCAAATGACAACATTTTTCATTTCGTAAAGAAATAGGTGAAAGATACCTAGAACTAAGAAAAAGCATAATATACAAATACAGGGTGTCAATTTTAAATCGTACTACCCGCTATATTTCGGTCTATGTGGAAAATCAAAAAATATGAAAAAACACGTTAAACTTATAATCCAAGTGGACTAAAATCTCAAAGGAAAGGTGGGTTGTAGGATACCTTATTTCAAAGGTTGTTCAACTACCTTTTCAGAAATATCATATAAGTGACCATTCATTTTAGCACTTTTGGAGAAATCAAGTAAATCCGTGAAGATATTTAAAAATCAAGTATTTTATAATAAAACAACAACAATAGTTAATAAAAATTAATTTATGTCATTGAATTTTAGAACTGTTGTCCATTATTTAATAAACAATGATAACGTCTGCTCTCAAACTCCTCTCTAACATTCCGAAAAACTTCTGGCTACACGCAGCTGTTATATGTTCTTCAAATCTTCCGAATCTCTAGGTTGTGTTTTATAAACAATCAATTTTCATAGAAAGAAATCTAGTGCCGATAAGTTAGGTGATCGTAGTGGCCATTCTATCGCTCCGTATTGGCTAATCCATGTGCCAAAAAATCTGTCATTTAGCCACTGTCTAACAAAACTAAAGTAGTGTGGTGAAGAAGCTCCATCTTGTTGGAAGTGAATAAGATCTTCTTGCAAAATCATGTTACCAGCCGCATCAATTCGATTTTCCAAACTATTTGTTATTAAGAGATCTGTTATTTCTTCAAGCAGATTCAAGTAAAGCTCACCAGCTAGATTTTCCTCAAAGAACGAAGGTCCATTAATTGTATTTCCAAGAATACCAGCCCAAACTTGTTCTGGATACTGTGTATGACATTTCCTAAAAAGTAGAGGATTTTCATCGCTCCAATAACAAAAACTTTGTTTGTTAACATGTCCATTGAGAAAAAACGTACACTCATCAGTTAAAGCAAATATTGTGCGGAATATTTTGGTTTGCATTCATAAAATCCATCATTGCTTCACAAAATTCAATTCTTTTCTCAAAATCGTCGTCAAAAAGCCGTTGACGAATTTGAAACTTATACGGGTGAACTTTATGTTACTAATTTATGTAATGCTTTCCTCAATGTTTCGTAAGACATTTCTACTTGGCGTACCATATTACTAACTAATTCCAAGACATGATATAAATTACCTATCATTGGGATATCTTTCATTAAACATTGTTGCCGTTCTTATTGCGCATCTTCGACATTCCGCGTAAAAAATAATAATTCCAGTTCTTTGGTGAAGTTTAAACACCATTTTTTCAAATGATTCAATAGACGCACAACCTTTAACTCACAAAACTGATTTTACAATAAAGTAATTTTGGAAAAAAGAAATGGTCTCAAGAATTATACACAGATAACAACGTCTCGGCAAAAATGTTGGAAGTTTTTTTTTGCTCGCAATACACAATTTACTGTTGAGACTGTTTGAACTATTCAGAGGACTACCAGGGCCGGCTTCAGAGTTTTGTGCACCCTGAGGCAAACGATAAAATATGCGCCCTCCCCCACAAAAAATATCTTAGTACCATAAAAGTTCTAGTTTGGGTGAATTACATTCTTTCCGATGATAATTTTTAACTAAATATCATTCTTCTTTATTACTTTGTTGGATATTAGAAGAAAAACAAACACAGGTCAAGTATGTGGTATTTTTGAACAGGTACTTGAACGACCTCTAAAATGAGGTATCACTCAATCCACCTTTTCATATAAGATTTTAGGGGTTGCCTCCGCACCCGCTAGTAGATTGATGTAATTTAATTGACAACCAGCAAACAAAATGTCCCCCTTAAAAATAAATTCAACGTGTTTTTGCATATTTTTAGATGTATTTTAGGAGTCGAAATAAAGAGGGTGGTACGTTTTTAAATTGACACCCCGTATATTGAATACAAATACATTCAACCGGAGATATCACAGTTAGCAGTATATAAAAATGGTTAACTAACAAAAATGCCTTTTGAATGTCAGAAATATAATGGATTCGATTATTTCAGGTAAACGATAACAATTTTCATGCCAATGGATTATGGGAGCATTTTGATTTATCAAACAGTGGCATACCCAAAGTATACCATATGGGAAATTACTTTATTATGGGTTTTTCAACGAAACTGTATTCCTCACAAAAGTTTGTGCATTCCCTAAATATAAACACGCACAAATAAAATGTAGAAAAACATGCGTTATATACGAGGCGCATTAGAAAACTTGATTTTGAGCCAAATGTTAAGTACCCTTATTTTGAAAAAATATCGAAAAACATTATTAGAGAAGTTATTCAGCATCAAAAAAATACATCTGGATGTGAAGTCATGGATATCCAAGTGAAGTTTTACTTTTCTTAAAATGGCGTTCTCAAAAAATGAAATTCAGCCAAAAACGACAAGTGAACGTTATCCTGTATACAAAAAGCGTCTGATGGTACAAATTGACTATTTATTAAGTGAACTACGGTCAATTTCTTTTTCGAGTGAAATCAACTTTCAAAATGTTTGGTGCATAGGTATTTCTTTTTATTTGCTGAAAATAATACAGTAAATGTAAGTGCATGAAAATTACCGATAATTTTGTTATCTAATAATTGTACGAGGTTGTTTTCGTTTTGGCGAAGGAGGCCGAGGCCGAAGGAGGAGAGAGGGCTCTTTTACAAAATACAAATACAAAATAAATAACTGAGTGAAATTTTTATAAAATTACACGATCGAATGCAAAATTATCTGGTAATTTTTATGAACGAGTGTAATTCATTGGAATATTTCACGAATAAAGTTATTTTGATTTTTTATCTGAGAGATATCATGGTACTGACGAAGGCTATAAATAAAATGTTAGACCATCGACATTTTTTCACTTTTTGAAATGTATTTGACAATTTTCAGTTTTGTGACTGGATAGTTTCGCAGTGCAATTCTCGCTCCTTAATTTTTCGATAATTGCATTCCTCTTATAAGAAATTTTACATATGAGAGAGATATTCTCTATGATAACTTAGACTTCAACCTATATGATGAGTTCTTCCGTTTTGTCTACACACCTATGGCAGTTTAAAATTTCCAAAAATTTACAAAAACTGACTTATAGGCTCAATTTATAATAGGTATGTCCACTAATTTTTAATTATGATGTATTTCGATAGTTATTCCTCTCTCAAAACTCATTACCAGCACAAAAAGTCCCAAAAATGAAAATGTGATTAAATATACGCAAAACAAATATGGTGAAATCAGCGAGACTACAAAACGTACCCTGCACGAGGCTAGCAGCGATTGACGTCATTTCTTTGATAGTGTGAGCGGAGTGCATTATAATACCGCGCGCTTTTATGTGTTGATCATTTACAGCTGTGGGTTTCGCTGGATTTCGTCTGTAAATGGGTGTTTTAATAATTGGTGTTTTGTTCCTGGGTATGTAAACACATCCAAAAATAATATGGAGAAAATATTCATAACAGTACCACGAAATATTTCAAAAAACTAGAAATGGTTTATTGCTGTAAGAAGGAAGAGATAAAAGAGGGGTCGGTGAATACAGTATTTTTTTTATGAAGATCATTTCAACGTGAGTTAGGGTCTTTGTTAGTATTAATAACGAAATATTAAATAATGTTAACAGCTTGCAGAAGATATGGAAAACTATAAAGAATTATAAGTTTAGTAAAGTTGAAGCTCGAATGATGCCGGAGTAGTACCGCATATTTTCAGTTGGCAAGCGGATAAAAAAACATCCACTTCCCGTTTGAGTAGCGAGATAAGATCAAGGAAAAGGAAAATTTCTGAAATTATGAATGAATCTGAATTGAATATATTGAATTGAATTATTATTATTGAATATACTGTAGTTTTATCCCAACACCAAACCATTATTTTTAACACCTCGACACGTGTTTGAATCACCAAGTGATCATTCTCAAGAGAAAGATTAAACTAAGTTTGATCTCAGATTAACCTTAGTTTAATCTTCCTGTCGATGTGTCATTACTATACCAAAGGTCCAAAACAGTGTATTACATTTATTATTAGCAAAGACCATGAACTGCGGTTTGAATTATAGAAATACTTTATTATTTACCACTTATTTTAAATTTCAGCCTATATTATCACGAAATCCAAGAAAACTAAAATCGAAGTAAACCAAACATTGTCATTAGCTACTGATTTTGAAAAATCTATTATTTTAATAAACACGGTGCCATACATTTTTATTCAGAAATTGCCATACCTCACCTATATACCAAACTTATTTTATTGTCGCTAGTTTCACCTGAAATATAGATTTTTACACTCTTATGACAAAATTTATATAAAACTTGAACATGACTTCGAAACAAATGTGCATATAAGCATCACTATTATTGATAGCAGAATCACTATTTATTCATAAAATGAATTATCAAAATATGCACATATACCTACACTTACTGTTTAGCCTTCACTTGTTTGCGGTTGATTCAGGTTTTGCACTCTGTTAAAAAATCAAACAGCATAATAACATCTACTGTTGGTAAATTATATAGGAATCAGCCATTTGAAAACCCTCTTCCATCATGCAGTCAGTAGAACAATTATCTCAGGAAACAAGGTTACGGCTTTATTTCGAAAGAAATGTCAGCGTTCAATGCAAAACGAATGCACATGGTTTCGTTTTGGCGCGGGACTCACGATCGAATCGCTGACGTCACGCCAATCGGAGAGCGTTTCGTGCATTCAAACGAATACAGCAATTTCACATGAAGATTATGGGCTAACGCTTTTCTGGAATTTCATTTAACTTCACAGATCTAATTCTAAGGTCATAATGGATGGTTTCATTGTATTTATGCGCGGTTTTATTTTGTTGTGAACATCCATATTTTACATGTAACTAGAATATAGCAAAATACTCGTTACAGGCACTATCAAAGTTGTTCTTATAGAATATTTGCACTTAGCTTCAACTGATTAACTGATATAACTAAACGGTCGTAGAGGTCAGTAGTTGGTTTCTTAACGCTGAAATTACTATTGTACTAGAGGTTGAATTAAAATTAATCTATTTATTGTTCACTACAATAATGAATCAAAGATCCAAATGACCTTTCCCATTCACAAGCCTATCCGGAAACTCGCTCTTCTGGTGTAATTATTCAAAATCGATTATTAATATCAACACTATCACTCTATCGGTAAATTATTATCGGCTTTAACACGTCAGTCATTATCTACATTTTGCTAGCATTAAAGCGTATTTGCCGCATCTGGTTATCAGTTTATTTGCAGAGGATTAATATTCCAACACCGATCTGGTTCATTTGTTGAATTTGTACTCCATGCCCTGTGGAAAAGTTGTCATTGTCACATTTTCTAGAAACGCGACAGGGCCGACAGGCAATTCAAATGATAATTAGACTCGTTATCTACACACATCTGTTATAGACTCATACAAATACAGGGTGTTTCTCGACGAGCGTTCATTGGGAATATATGGAGAACCATAAAAAATTAAAACATGAAATTTTGTGGTAGTGAGTTTTATATTATGGCCTTCTCAACTGGAATATTTTCAACTTTCGGTCTCTTGTCGGAAGTAGAGGGCGACTTCCTTATTTCAAATGGAACACCCTGTTTTTCGTTATATTTTCGAATTTCCCAGTAGATTTTAGACCCACTTTGTCTAACAATGCCTATTTTCAAATTTGTTACTTTTCGAGATATTAATTTTATTCTAAAAAATTCGACAGTTACAGCACTGCTACCAAAAAATCATAACTCATAGACAGTAATATTTGGAAATGTGAAATTTCACAGAATCACATCTGAAGCATTGAGTCATGAACAGGTCCATCGAATTTTCAAAAATAATTTACAGGGTGGTCAAAATTTCCGATGACTGATGAAACACGATTTTTTCCATAAAAAAGATATTTTTTCAACTATTAGATTATTTTTGGATACTTCTGTAAAAAAATATCAGATTCATGAGGAATACCGTATATCTAAGATACACCCCTAGATAAATGCGATATTGAGAAATATTTGAAATGTAATTCAAATCGTTCGAAGCAATACCGAACCAAGAAAAAGAAAGAAAACCAGAGAAAGAAAGCATAGGAAAAAAGTCCTGGAGAAGAAGTCCGAAAAACAGTCTTGGAGAGAGCATAGAAAAGAAGCCTAGAAGGAAAGTCTGAAGAACATTCCAAGAAAGGAGTCATCAAAAAAATCTGGGAAACAAAAGTCCGTAAAAAAATCCATTTTAAAAATGATCGGGAAAAAGGTCCAGGGATAAGTACCCAAGAAAAAAAGAGCAAAAAATACAGGAAAAATTTCAAAAAAAGAAAGTACTTACTGGAAAAGAAGCCTGAGCAAGAAAAATACTGAAGATAGGACGGAGAAATTCTGAAAAATTGCCGAATGAAATTCTGAAAAGAAAGTTTGGAAAAAAACTGAAAAAGCTTAAAAAACTTCTGGGAAGAAAATTCGGACAAAATCTGAGAAAAATCGATTGAAAAAAATGCGGGAAAGAATCCGTTAGAAAAGAGTCCAAGAAAAAATGTCCGGAGAAAAAACTCCATGAAATAAATTCTGGAAAAAGAAAGTCCTGGAAGAAACCGATCCAACGAGTCCTAGGAAAAATCCATTCAAAAGTCCGGGCAAATTGAACCTAACTATAAAATCAGGAGAACCATCCATGAAAAAAAATCCCAGAAAATGTAAATACGAGGATAAACGTACGGAGAAAAAATCCGGAAAAAAGATCCAGGCAAAAATCTAGTAGAAAACTCGGAAACAACTGTAATGTCTGGATCACTTCCAAAAAAATATAAATAAATCCAAATTGAAAACAATTTCTGGTGAATAATATTGTTGAACATTTGATCTGGAGTATGATTTTGTTGAGCATTTGTTCATATTGCGAATTACTGTAATAAGAAAATCAAGAAGGATCAGATTCTACTCTTTGGCGATCAGTATTCGAATGATTTTTCGAAAGTAATTCAATTTCATCTACGATAAAAAATTTGGAGAACCTAAGACATTTCATATTGCAGATTAAAATATAAATTGCAGTATTAGGAGATTCAATGAAATGAAATGAAATGATAATAATACCAAAACATCACAAAATTCGATTGAGACGAAAAACAGAGACAGTGCTAATCACACTACCACCATAGATGGTGCTGTTATCTGATCCTTGGCGTCATTTTTTTAATATGATGTTTAGCTCTTTTTAATTTTCTTTGTTTCAACCAGATGAAGGAAATTGAAAAAAATTACTATTATCATCATTATCTGCAGTGCCATCGGATTGACGACTTCGTATTAAAAATGAATGATAAAAATATACATGAACGTGGACGATTTCTCATTTGCTCCAATAATGCATATCGAATATACATGTAATTATTTGTTGACATTCTCCTCTACATTGTCTACGTCACTGGGTTGTTTTTCTCCACGTTGTTTTGCAAATAGGTGATTCAATATGGGACGGGTATCGGAAGAAAAGGATGAATGGAAAGCTTTCCAGGAATATAAATGTAAGCCAAGAGTATTGGATCTACTGGTTTAGTTACGAATCCTAATGGAAATGGAACTATATTTAGAATGGAAGCCTCTGTTTGATTTGACTTACGTGGGAGAGTTAGACGATTCGACGAGAAAATGTGGTTTCCAGACAATTCGAGCAATTCTGAGAGAGCGATATTGTTTCAGTTCCATTAAGAGAACTCAGGAACTACTTTAGTGGCGATATAGAATAGAATAGAATAGAATAGAATATATGTTTATTCACAAGGTAACAGATGACAAAAAAAATTTACAAAACAATATACATTTATAAATACCGAGTAAATAAACAAAAACGCCATGTAGTCCTTGAAAGGACTGTCTATGGAGTGGTTTATGTTTATTTGCTTTCATGAATTTATGCGTGTACTAATAAAAAGGCCTGATTTAGTTTCATAGCTCATTAGTAGGTACCTTATTAAAATGTTACAATTATTTTTTTTTAATTAAAATAGCATAACAATAAATAAATTAAAAAATAAACAAGTAAACTTAGTCTACAAGATATAAGTAATAGGTATAATAAGTAGAATGAAAGAATTTAGCCATATGAGAATTTGAGATAATTTTGTTCATGACTCAATCAATAATCGAATGAAAGTATGCTCTTCCACATTGCAAAATCCATTTTTTAAAAGTTTTTTTGAAGAACAGTTTTGATTCTATACATCTTATATTTTCCGGGAGGGTATTATATAGTTTTGGTGCATTATACGTTAGAGATCGTTGCCCTAACGCTTTGTTGGCTCTCGGTGGATATGCATTTTTTATTCTCGTGCTCCGTGTATCATAAGAATGGTCAGGTTTATTCAGATAAGATGACTTATTTGAGAATATAAATATCAGAACTGATTTCACATATATTTGTCTGATATCCAATATTTCGAGTTCGTTATAAAGTTTGTCGGATGGGTATCGGTATGGTTTGAAAGATATTATTTTGAGAATTCTCTTCTGGAGTACCAGCAGGGGTTCCATCAGAGTCTTTCGTGCCCCTCCCCACCCGATTATACCATAACTCAATACGACTCTCCGATTGCAAAATATATCTCTTTCAGTTTTTGAAGTGGAAGTATATATCGACATTGGTAGAACTTATACAATAGGGAACGGATTTTCTTTTTGAGGTTTTCTGTGTGGACGTCCCATTTTAAACAGGAGTCGATGAATATTCCAAGATAACGGACACTACGAGCCGTTTCAACGTTTTGTCCATCAAAAACAATAGAATATGTTGGTAAGTTGGTGTCATATGAGGAAAAGGGTATTATCTTTGTTTTTGTGACATTTACTGTTAACAAATTCAATTTGAACCAATCATTAATTTTTTCCAAATCGTCTTCGGCCTTTTTCTTCACCTCAGCCCACGAATCAGCAACATAAATGATGGCCGTATCGTCAGCGAACGAGACTATTTCCCCGTCAATTTCCGAAGTGAGCAAGGAGTTTAAATATACTATGAACAGTATAGGACCAAGAACTGTGCCCTGTGGTACACCACAGGAAACTGATCTTGGATCACTTATTTTTCCATTTACTTTGACCATTTGTACGCGGTTTATGAGAAAGTTTCTAAGGAGTTCAAATGGAATTCCTCTAATGCCTAGATTTTCCAGCTTTTCTAACAAAAGTTCATGACTTACCGTGTCAAAAGCTTTTGCTAAATCTACAAAAACACCCAAACAAGGCTGTTTACTATCACAGCAGCGTATATTTGTGAAGTGAGGTACGCTATGGCATCCTGGGTGCTTCGATTTTCCCTGAACCCGTATTGTCTGTTTGAAATTATATTGTGGAGGTTAAGGTATTCCATAAGTCGCTTTTTGATTATTTTCTCAAATAATTTTGAAAATACCGATGTGAGTGAAATCGGTCGGTAATTTGACACACTTGATTTATCACCACCTTTAAATATTGGTATTATAATTGCAGTTTTGAAAGCCTTTGGCACAACTCCGGTGGAGATGCACAGGTTGAAGATATGACACAAGGGTGCAGATATATTTTCCGCCATCAATTTGACCTCCTCATTTTTAATCCCATCTGGACCGGGTGATTTATTATTCTTTAATGATGAAATTTCATTTTTAATTTCGGTAACAGTCGTGGGCCGAAGATAAATAGAGTTCGGGGATATTGTGTGGTGCTCTTTCAAATTAGATTTGTTAATTTTAGATGCAAGCTTCTGACCTATTTCGGAAAAATAATTATTTATTTCATTTGCTATATCATTTGCCTCAGTTATTTCCTCACCATCTGCCAGGATTAAATTTTTAATAGTGTTAGTTTTCTCTTTATAGTTACTGGTGAACAGGTTAACAACTTTCCACATATTTTTTGCTGATCCAACGTTCTTTTCGATTTCAGATTTAAAGTAATTGCTTTTAGCTTTTTTTATTAATTTATTTATTTTGTTGCGATAATTGATGTAATATTTTTTCAGTGTGTAATTGTTTGGTTCTGCTACTTGTTTTCGATGAAGAGAATCGCGGGTTTTAATGGAAGTCACTAGTCCTTGAGATATCCACGGCTTTTTTTTCTTTTTTACTTTTATTTGAATAGTTTTTGTTGCATCTTTTATTATTTTTGTCACTTCTGTTATGAATAATTCAAATGATTGTTCGGCGTTTTGGAGATTTTCAACATTGTCCCAATTTTTTAATTTTATTATATTGAGTAGTTTTTTTTCATCAGTTTTACAATATGTGAGTACACTTTCGGCTGGCGCCGACGTGTGTTTTCCCATATTGGTAAAAGCGAAGGTTGGATAGTGGTCGGTAATTAGTGTTTTTAGCACGACAGAATAGTTGTTTTCATCATAGTTTTTATTTTTTCCCCTTATAAATACGTGATCCAGACAAGATTTCGTATCGGAGGTAACTCTGGTGTATGTGTTTATTAAGGAGATGAAGCCCTTTTCCTGCAACATATTCAGATAGTCGTCAGATTCTTTACTGTTTTTGAGTATATCGATATTTATATCTCCGATGATGTATGTATAATCATAATTGTTGAAATTTTGATACTCTAATAAAACGGATAGACTGTTTGTGAATTCTTCTGGATCCGTTGATGGGGATCTGTAAGCTGCAATTAGTTTAATTTTATGCTTATTTCTATCAATTTCAATATTTAATGCATTAGATGAGCCTATTTGGACATTTTTATAACTCTGTAGTAATCCTTTTTTTAAGTAGACTACCACCCCATCGTTTTGATTCAGACGGGTATCTGTGTGAATCATATCATAATTTTCGATCTGACATAACTCTTTGTTTTTTATTTCCCAAGTTTCAGACAGAACAATACAGGTAGGGAGAAAATCAATTTGCGAAAGCAACACTTCGAGTTGAACGAGGTTTTTGTTGATACTACAAATGTTCAAATTACAGAATGATAATGCGTTATTCGAATTAGCGTTACTTTTTTTAAATTTATTATTCATATCATCGATTGTGTCATGTTCAATTGTGTTGAAGGTTTTCCCAATTTGATTTTGAATAAACCATTCCATAATATAATTTCGTTTTGTTTTATTATTGCCTTAATTCTTTATTCTTGATATTCTTTCAAAGCCTAGATAATTTTTTATTTTAATTTTTTAATTGTTTTCGACGTAATGATAAATTGTGATCTGAAACTAACAGAATACTACTATACTAAGTAAAAGGTAAAAACACATAAATACTTTTTCTCAATGTAGCAGGAGAAGATATGATAATGTTCTTTGGACAAAAATAAGAGAAAAAAAAGGGTGTATTATTGTTGAGACTGATTTCCAGAACGCGAGCCAGCACGGGTTCTCACTATGGTTTTTTCTAGTGGCTTCTCAGTTGGTTTCCTGGATGGGTTCTTTGTTTTCGGTGTCTCTGCTCTTTTGTCTTCCACTGAAGGTTGTATCTGATTTTTCATGAACTCCGGTGCATCGAATAATGGGTAGGTGGGTGTAGAGGGGGCGCTGCTTGGTCCTATTTCGTTTACTTGATCAAGGTCTAATAATTCCTGTACCGAATATTTTGTGTTATCCAATACCAGCTTGTCGCCTTGGATAAAGCAGTTTGTATATTTTCCTGTATTCCGGTGATGAGATAGATAATATTTCAATGCTTTATATTCTTCCCTTTGGTTTGAAGTTAGATCATTTGCTATGGAAATTCCGGTCCCTTTCAGCTTTTTGGCGTTTTTCAATATACTTTTTTTCTTTAGCTGCGTAACGAGTTCTATCTTTAGGGGGGCACTGGACGACCTTCCAAGTCGGTAAAAATCGCTAATATCAGATTCCGTCAGTTTTACTCCAACAAGATTTTCTATTTCGGTGCAAACAAATTCTGGAGTGGTTTCCTGAATAGCTTTATCTAAACCGAACACTATTATATTTTTGTTCCTGTCGCTCCTTTCCAGAGATTCAACTTTCTCCTTCAGCAAGTTGTTTTCTTCTTCCAGCTTTTTTATTTTGATATTTTGGTCCTCGATTTTCAAGACCACCCTAGTTTCACTTGAATCAATTCTATTTTTCAAATCCGCTCTGGTTTTCTGGATTTCTTTCAATATTTCCTTCTTAGCTTCTTCCAACAGTTTCTTTACCACTGCTTCATTCATTCTAATTGTCACGATTAGAATTATATTATTTTTAACAGATGTTTAGCGATAAGGGGACCTTTTTATGTGTAGTGTGTCGGAATGCCGTACACGATCGATTTGAAGTGATTCTGTTTATATTTGAACTATTGCTGAATCAAAGTATTAAAGTATACATACAGTTTTTTTTCCAATTTTCATTTCGTAGGACGAACACCAACAAAGGAACTAAGAACTTGTATAACTTTGCTAATTTTTCTGGTTTGTCTTTACACTATTTATTCATTAGTTTGTAGGAGCACTTTTACTTGCGACTACACTTGACTACATATGACATATCAAACATATGAAATAATAGTGCTGTTACTTACTGCACTTATCTAATAATATATATGAGGTAAAAATATGTATATGATGATGATTTTAATTTAAAATTTTCATTCTTTGAAATGCCCTGACTCACAAACCTTTATTTTACCTATTTTACCTTTCTTCCTTTGTATCTCCTTCCTTTTTTTTAGCTCAGCCGGAGAACACAAAAACTCTTGCTCTCAGTAGGACTCTGAAAACGTGGACTGCCCTGTATAGAGGTGATTGGATATAAAGCTGTCAGCCAAATGATAATCAAACTCAATAAATAAATTTAAATGAATGAATTTTATTCTTGTATTCAGAATAAAAAAACCTTTTTTAACTGAAACTCTTATTTATTATCTATTTACCCTGAGCTATTACCCTACTAAATCCTTTTTAAAAAAATAACTATTATACTTTATATTGCTTTTCAAATAGTGCATTGAACGCCCTCTATTATTCTAATCTCGACTTATGGTGTAACTTGCCAAATTCTTTAGGAACTATATTCCGCAAGATGGCATGGTAGTATTCAGTTACCGACAAATCGAGGTTATGAATAGTAAATGACAAAGTTCAATGAAATTCTATTTTTAAATAACTTATACTAATAAAATTGTCCGAAAGAATGGCAGTGAAAGTCAATGTAAATATTTATGAAGAATTCCGCAACGGTCACGATAAGTTTGTGGGTATTGTTTTCGGCTACCTGCTTTTCTGCTGGGCTCCAGACAAATAAACGTGGTACCAAAGGAAATTGTACTTATAAATACCTTTTTCGACTGATGATTTTCCAGTGATCAAATTTCAGAATAGTATTTCAGGATGCTGTTGACTTCAGGTAAGTAATTTTGATAGATTATTTGTGCTTAATTTGTTTGTCTTCTGATTTTGCTCTTTCCAATATTGTCTGTCGTTTCGTTTCTTCTTACTTTTCCGTTATAAATTCTAGTTTTTCTTAGTTTTCGGCTTTTCCAAAATATATTTCGTGTCGTCGTCCTTTCGTCGTTTTTTCCTCTCCTCGTTATTTTTCTCCCCGGGCAACCGTCTTCGAATTTTCTATCTGCTCTCCACCAATCACTTTTGGTCATTCCACATCACTAAATGTTTCCTGTTTTATTTTTATTCACGCACAGTTTTTATTAACACATCTTATTTCTAACAAATTTTACAATTTTCTAAATCTAATACTTTCAGTTTTCAAACGTTTTAAGGTTTTTATTCTTTTGCAAACTCTAATTTCTTATTACTTTTTTCAACTGTCATTGCTGACATTTCTCTCCTTGCTTTCCAAATCTTATGACGTTTTTGATATTGAAAAGTAAATTTTGTAAAATGACTGTTTTTGTGACTAAAATGAAATTTTGATTTGAGATACAAAGTTTTCTATTGGTCAGAATGAACTAATAGGATCAAATTCAATATAAACAAGGAAATAAAATAGGCAAAATACTAGTTATTTTAGAGCTTTTCCTTTTTTAATAAATTTCATTCCACCTTATCATAACAATATATATATATATATATATATATATATATAGAGGTGAAAATTCGTGACTGGCTGTATATTAGTTTGTAGTATTTGTGGGGTTGCAGTCAGGGTTGCGGGCTATTTCAAAGAAAACTCTTTGATATTGTCAAGCTTTCGGTATAATTCAATACCTTCCTCAGGACAACTGAAAATACAGACCAACAAGAAAATACTCTACCAATCTACAGATCTCTGCCATATATACAAGAATTGACTCCAAAATTGATAAACGTTTTTAAAGTTGACAATATTAAAATCTCCAAGAAAAATATTACTATAATATCAAAATTACATAGTAAAGTGAAAACACCCATTTCAAAATTACAAAAATCAAATGTTATTTATAAAATTCCTTGCATGGACTGTCCTAAGTCATATATTGGTCAGACGTCTAGAACACTGAATGGTCGCATTATTTCACATAAAAGCGACTGTAGACGAAATGTTGATTCATGTGCTTTGGCAGGACATGTTATCTCTAGAGACCACAGGATGGATTATAATAATACCGAAATTTTGAATAGTGAAACTGATCTGTCTAAAAGAATTTTCATGGAAATGGTTCAAATCAATAATGAAGAACAGTCGATGAACAAAAGAACTGACCTTAGTAATCTCAGCAAAATTTATACGTATCTACTTAATTTTGAGAAACATAGGATAAAATCACCCTCTAATCAGAATCTTCCAACTTGATTACTGAAATAAATTAAGTCACTGTCATTCTTACATCAGTCATTTCATTTCACTTCATGTATATTTTATTTTCGTTTTTTGCCAATTTCATTATTCATTCTCACGTTAGTAAGTACTCCATTTATTATTTCCTACATTTATTGTACAATGCGTATTTTCAGTTGTCCTGAGGAAGGTATTGAATTATACTGAAAGCTTGACAGTATCAAAGAGTTTTCTTTGAAATAGCCCGCAACCCTGACTGCAACCCTACAAATACTACAAACTATATATATATATATAGGTATATATGTATGTATATAATTGTTATGATATAGAGTATTTTCAATAATTAAAATTATGTAACTTATTTTTATAAAAACTGAGAAATAGTAAATAAACATATTTGAATCCTTTACCTGAACATGTAGAAGAATATTTTCAGATAATGAAAACCAACAACCAGTCAACTCCTACGAACCCACATTTCCAGAAATCAGACGAAATTTCACAACAAACAACCTAGTGAGTAAAAATAAGTATTAGACACATTATAAGGACAAAAATTAGCTCCTGAACGAATTGATATAGATACAAATTAGTAACAAGATTTAGTTTCATATAAATTATTTTAAATTCAACGTACTGTAGAAGAATTTGTACCAAATTTGACAAAAAAATTCACTGACAACAACAGAAAAATGCGACATTGAAAAATTTTGAATGGAAAACAAACAAATAGATGTGAAAATAGAAGAAAATTGAAAAGCTTCTATAAACTAGTAATAGTTATAAATACTAGGAATATTTTGGAAAAATGAAACTATTAGTAAAAGTATAATAAACAATGTGAGAGTGAGAGGTATCACGTTTGAAAAACAAGAAGATTGGTAACGAGAATTTTGGTTAAATAATGAAGAGAAGAAAAATATTTTGGACGAAATTAGACGCAAGTATAAAATTGAAAACCAGAAGAAAATATAAAAATGTGACAGTCACTTTGACATCAGGAATCTGGAGAAACACAGCTGCAACCCTCCTGTAGATAAGAGCTTTTCATGTCTCATTAGCGTCATACTGAGCTGAAAAGTTAAAAAAGGTTGAAAAAGTAATAAATGAAAACAATTATGCCAGGCAAAATATGTTTTATGTGTTTTATATCTAGCAATTAATGAATATTATCATTAACATAAATTCATAAAATCATACAAAATAATTCATCAAAACATTAAACTGTATGCGGAACTTTATTTGTATGAATGTGGTTTCATCGAATGTGAGATATAGTTATTCTGACATTGAACAAAAGTATAAACCCGTACGAATAGATTATGCAGAAGCAGGTGTGCGAATGTAGACGTTAGTTTTAAAGAGAAACATTCTCAATTGAAAATTGAATCAATACATGACTCGTCTGGAAATGGAAAAAACCCTACGATAAAATTAAAGTAACTTTTTTGTAATATCTAACAGAAAACAACTACTTCCCCGGCTAAAGCCACGCTGGAAATTGAACTACATCTGATAGATATTGAGAAAGACCCTATATAACTTGAGAGAACAAATCTGAAAGTGAAAATTTGCATTTTCATTCAAATAGTTGATTATTTATTAAATGTCCGGTTTCCATTGGAGATTCTTATCTATGAATGAGATAAGGGAGAATGTTATTCAGAAGTATCACTCATAGAAAATCGCTCATTCCATTGATGCGTGAATTGCATCTCTTTCGCTATGCCTCCAATACATTTTGGTCGACAAAAATCCATTTCACTCTTCTAAGATCATCAGGGAGGTCGGATGAATTGGAAAACATACTCTTCAGAAGCAATTTCACACTGTAATGAGGAATTGTTGAACTATTTCTTTTGCGGTGAAACTTTGAAAATATTTTTCTGACATAAAACCTGTCATGGGTATGGCATGTTCATTTCATTGAAAATATGAACAGACGTTAGTGTTGTAATAACAGATGCATAATAGTGCAAATACAGGGTGTCAATTTGAAAACTTCCCACCCTTAATATCTTCCTTCCAGTAAACAATATGAGTAATCGAAAAAACAGGTCAATTTTATTGTCAAGGGGGACACTTTCACGGACTATTTGTAGCCCTCGTGGTTCAACCCCCTAGGAGGGGTAGATGTTACCCTTAGAATTTTAAATGGGAAGGTGGGTCAAGTGGCACATCATTTTGATGGGCGTTCAATTCTTGTTCCAATGGTACCCTGACTTATTATTTTGTGATGAGCATTTTCCGAAAAATTGCGTTCTAAACTAACAGAAGTAATTATTAGAACGCCTATACTGAGATGCATTATTGTATTGACTCCCTTTAATAAAAATGGTCAGAAGAGTAGGTGGCACCGCTCCAACCCTTGAATGACAGGAATAAATTTATTACGCATGGGATTTTTTATTTGGTGGTTATTTTCCTTCTACACAATAAAATTTAATTTGCGAGAAAGACATTTCCAACATAAAATCTACTTACGCTTATCTTATTAGCTGTTCGAAATGTTGTCCATTTTGCTCTAAACAGTAGTTTATTTTCGAACTCCCCTCTAACATTACGGAAAACTTCACCAGGAATTGACTGGCATGCTGCTGTAATTCGTCTTTTAAGTTCGTCAATATCAGAAGGTTGTGTTTTATAAACAACCGATTTAAGATGCCCCCAAAGAAAGAAATCTAAGGGTGTTAAATCCGGTGATCTCGGAGGCCATTCAACTGCTCCCCTTCTGCCAATCCATCTACCCGGAAATCTCTCGTTTAACCACTGTCGGACGGGAAGAAAATAATGAGGTGGAGCACCGTCCTGCTGGTAATGTAACAGATCCTCCTGCAAAAGTTCATTACCTTCTGCATCAATTTGAGTTTCTAGCTCGTGAGTTATAAGAGGATCGATAGTCTCTTCAAGCATATCAAGGTACAGATTGCCAGTCAAGTTTTCTTCCAGAAATAATGGACCAAGAATGGCATTTCCAAGAATACCAGCCCAAACATTAACTTTTTGTGGGTGTTGTGTATGCCCTTCCCGAAAAATATGTGGGTTTTCGTCACTCCAATAGCGACAATTTTGTCTATTAACATTGCCATTCAGAAAAAATGAACACTCATCGCTGAAACAGATGTTTAACAGAAGATTAGGGATGGTATTGACTCGATGAGACATGATTTCACAAAACTATATTCTTCTATCATAATCATCCTCGTGGAGCTCTTGAAGAATCTGCATTTTATATGGATGAAATTTATGCATTTTCAATGCTTTTCTTATAGTCTCGCGTGACATTCCCGTCTGTTCTGATACTGATCGTAAGGAGCTCGTGGGCTCTGCAGCAAATGTTCCCAAAACTTCAATTTGAGCTGCTTCATTTAGTACTCTGGGGTTATTTCTCTTTTTATTTGTCACTTAACCAGTTTCGTAAAACTTATTCACCAAATCAAGCACATACCGGTGACTTACATTACAATTTGGATGTCTTTCGTTAAAAAGACATGCCGCCCTTCGTGCGCACTTTCCAACTTCTCCATGAATTACAATCATTTCAATTCTGTCTTGAAGAATGTAAACCATTTTTACACTTTTATACACTTATTAAAGTAATTCCTAAACAGCCCAACAGGTACAACGGTATTCACAATACTACCACATAGTTCAAATTTGCTAACCAATTTTTTGCCGGAACACAGAAACTTTTTACAGCAGAAGTAGCAAAAAAGGAAGGCTATCTGTACAATTTCTGCGATGACACTTAAAAATTCAGCATTTAATAAACACAACTTTACTACCATCTACGTTTTACTATTAGACTACTTTTTTATGTAAAGTGTTTGGAGCTAATGGCTAATGTTACCCCTAATACAGGGTTGGAACGGTACCACCTAATATTCTAACCAGTTCTGGCCAAACCATGCATCTCAGTATAGGCGTTCTAATAATTACTTCTGTTAGTTTAGAACGCAATTTTTCGGAAAATGCTCATCAAAAAATGATAAGTCAGGGTACCATTGGAACAAGAATTGAACGCCCATCAAAATGATGTGCCACTTGACCCCCCTTCCCATTTAAAATTCGAAGGGTAACATCTACCCCTCCTAGGGGGTTGAACCACGAGGGCTACAAATAGTCCTTGAAAGTGTCCCCCTTGACAATAAAATTGACCTGTTTTTTCGATTACTGATATTGTTTACTGGAAGGAAGATATTAAGGGTGGGAAGTTTTCAAATTGACACCCTGTATAATACAATGATATAAAAATACAAATATGGAGAATCAGATATAATTATATCTACTACTACCAAAAAGTTGAAAATAAACTGGCGCATGTTTGAATGAGAGGGTAGGTGATTAATATCAGACTTTCATATTTAGAAAAAAACAATCATATTTAAAAATGCAACTTACATAACCTGAAATCTATAAACTGGGCAATATACAAAGTGCATCTGAATATTTTTTATTCGATTTTGATTGGAATAGTGTCGATCAGAAAGCCAAGCAACCATTGTGGCGGTTACAGTTTGAATGGCCGACTGGCATCCTCAGACATTTTCAGTAGGCATTCTCAGCCGTTCTTGGAATCGTACGTCAAAAGGTATGACCCAGTCATTCCTAGTTCGCACGAGTCTCCTCAGAAAATCTGAGGGTAACTCATAAGGGTACAGCACAATGGCAAGCTTTGGGTTGATATAGTAAAAACTCTTCTGCTAACCTAAAAATAGCCAGAATACGATGAATCGATATTCAAGTTCATAATCATTGGAAGATACTAAAATTTTTTCGAAATCTCATTCTATTCCCAATTCCCAACTTTAACGATCATATAAAATGTGCAATTTAGATACCATTTGCCCAGTTATCCATCCACTTCGCTATATTCACGAGTTTATCACCATTTGCTTTTATTCACGTTAAAGAAGCGAATTGCCTATTTGACTTTTTATTCGAACTGGAAAAGAGTTCTATAAAACTCGTGTAATATATAAAAGCAACATAATTCAGTAGATCCTATTGTATAACGGATAATATGTAGGGAAAGTTTATAAAAAACTTCCAAACTTGAGAAATCAGTGGAACAGAATTTTAATCAATAATCTTAGTTGTCATATTAAACTGGATGAAGTATGGGCTATATTCTCGATGATTATGATCAGTATCTAAGTGGAAAATAATTATGGTGTCCCTCGGGGATCCATCTTGGGACCTCTAATTTTTTCTCTCTATATATCTCGGACTTTCATGATACCATAAAAAATTTTTAAATTCAGCACTACGCTGATAAAATCCAGCTCTACATTTCTTCCGATGGGCTCCACCTTAATGTAGCTATATAAAATATCAACAGAGACTTGAACAATCTTTACGAGTTTTCGACTGCTCCTAATTTACGTTTTAATCCAAAAAAGTCCCAGATTTTGTTATTCGGTTAGAAAAAAATAACCTGCCGGATGCTTCCGAAAACATAGAAGTGAAGACTGGGAAAAATGGACTGCCGTTAGTGAGTGAAGGCAAATACTTTGTCAATCAATAAAATTAAAATTAATGATAATACATAAAAAAACTATACATAAAATTATACATAAAATGTAAATGTAAATAGAGAATAAGTAAAAAAAAACACAGATATCATAATCGAAATACATCACGAGGACTAGGTTTCTATAAAATCATTAACATTATAAAAACATTTTTCCAATAAAAAATATTCCAATTTACGTTTAAATAAATACAGGTTACTAGTATTTTTAATTTCTACTGGGAGTTTGTTAAACATTTTAAGACCCACATGATTTGGTGCATTTGATTGGATTTTCCTTTTAGAAGGATTTATATGAAAATGGTACATATTCCTTGTTTCATATTCATGAACATCAGAGTTTTTTAAAAATTGTTCTTTATTCTTAAAAACATAAATACACATTTCAAAAATGAAAAGACTGGGAAGCGTCAACACATTAAACAATTTTAAAACAGTTCTACATATGTCTCTGTTAGAAATTCCAGCAAACATCTCAAGATTCATTTCTGGCCTATGAACAGTCCTCTCGAACCAGGTGAATTACCCCAGAGCCAAATGCCATACCTAAGTCTAGATACAATTTAAGCATGATAAACATTTAACATCTGATCCACTTCCAACACTGATCGTAAATTGATAAAGAGAAATTTAAAAGAATTCAATTTAGAGGATAATTGCTTACAATGGGATTTCCAAGAGAGATGTTCATCCAGCGAGATTCCCAAAAATATAACCTCACTATGTCAGTTGTACAAAATGTTTTCACCAATTTTAACTTCTAGGTCGTCGATGTTTTTCTGACGACAATGAATTCGTAACATTTGTGTCTTTTGAATATTGAAAAGTAAGTCCCTACAATTAAAGAAAGATGATACTCTTTGAATTGTTTCAGTGCATTTCGATTGTAGACAATTGTATCTATGGAAGATAACACTAATGAAAAGTCGTCTGCATATGCAGTATAGTCCCCAATGCCAATAACCGAATCCAGATGGTTCACATACAGAATGAAAAGAATGGGGCCCAGGATCGAACCTTGAGGTACACCCATTTCAATTTCCCTGCTAACCGAGCGTATAGTTTTGATTTGTCTTTCGAGTTGAAACAGCAGCGGTACAATTTGTTTTCGGTTCATCAAAAATGATGAAATCCAATTCAGCGGTATACCCCTAATGCCAAAATTCTCTAATATATCTATAAATTTTTGATGGTTCACACAATCGAATGCCTTACTTAAGTCGCAAAATATTGCAGCAGGGCATTCTTCAGCTTCAACAAATTGATCGATTCGTTTGTAAAACGAATACATTGCTGTAGATGTTGCCTATGGCTAATGATATTGTGATTTTCCAAAAATGATAACAATCAATCCAAAAATGCTTATCTACTCAAATACTTTCGCGAGGCTGTAAGGGACAGTCACCGGGCGATAATTTTCCAAGACAGTTCGATCCTTCTTCTTAAAAAGAGGAACCACTTTACCAATTTTCATATTTTGTGGAAAGACTCCAGACATAAAAGACTTGTTTACCAGAATGGTCAAGGGCTTTTTAATGACACTTAACACCTTCTTCAACACAAATCCTGGAATTTCATCCAGTCCAGCGGATTTTTTTGTTTTTCAACCGAGAATTCAACAAATTGTACAATTCATCCTCTAGAAACGGTTTTAGAAACATACCAAAACAATTGATTAGGTATAGCGAATTCATCATCACATAAAATGATATCCACTAAATTTTTAGGAGTGCATAAAATAATTATTGAATTCATTTGCAATTTTTACAGGGTTTTCTTCCAAATTTCCATTTGAGTTTTTCAGTACATTACTTTTTATTCCCCGTCGTTTGCTCCTCAGTTCAGCCACAACTTCCCATGAACTTTTCATATTATTTCCAGAATTTGAAATACGATTTTGATAATGACATTTACGCTTTTTTTTTAGCAAAGCGGTGTGTTTCTTTTTCGATTCTTTGTAAACAATTCGCAAGTTTGGATGAAATTTTTGCAGTATATAAAGATCTTTCAGAGCCTCACTAGATCGAATAACCTCACTATCAACCCATTTTTTTACCAACATCCCTATAACAGAAAGTTGTTGTTGGAAAAGCCTCATCGAAATGATATGTGAAAATATTATAAAAAATATTAAAAGCTTCATCGAAGTCACCAGCAGAGTCAACATTGGACCGATCTTCACATTCAAGTTTATTTTCAAATCGAACAATATTATTCGTTCGAAAGTCCCTTTTCAAGCATTTACTTTGTTTTGGTTTCACCTGCTTCCGATACATATCATAATGGATTTATTCCGAACTGAGATTCACAAAACATTTAAATCATCATTGTCAAATAATATCATTCAATGTTCTTAGACTTCTTCAACTTTTTTTTAATAGACACATGATCTGAAGCTGACTTCATGTGAAACAATAAATAACATCCAAGCTGTCTTACTGCGACGTCATTTTTTATGGCCTTGCTCTCTGTACTGACATTTTTGCATGTGGATATTTATACCGATCAGTTTGCTCAATTCTATATCAAAACAGTCTTCTGTAATTTGAGATTATGAGAGGAACATTTTTGTTTCATCAGCTCAAATTCCACGCATTTAACGGTGTGAGATTGCATACGGAAGTAATCTCTCAGCTATTGGGTTTGAATTCTTGAAATTCATGTAGCTTGCGGAAAAATCAATTTGCCACAGGATTGGATGAAGACTTGTTTTGTTTCCTGAGTGCTTTTGCTACGAAATGCATTAAAATGTTCGGGCTTGTTTTAGTTAGTATTCTCTATGCTCAAGTGAATATATTTTCTCTAAAATCACGAACTAGAATATAATTCATCATTCCCTTTTAGCATCAGAAAATAGAAGAACATGTTATGCATGTATTTTCATATACAAATTTATTCATTACATCATAGACGCCCTGGATAGGACAGGACACGAAGAAATATTATTGCTCAAAATATTCTTTAAAATACACAACACACATTTAAATAAACCAAGAAAATATTTTTGGAGTAAAATTTCAATTACAGCCGTTTCCATTCGTGAAAATCAGCAAATTTCAAATATACTAAATTTGTCGATCCATGTGACGAATTTTTCGGGCTGGAATTCCGATAATGGCAGTTAATAAGACCTAATGCACGAATTATTTTGCCGGGCAGGATTTTACGTTATTAGGCCCTTTCAAAATGTGAAAAAAACCACGAAATGCTAACTTCAAAAAATCGTACGAAGCTAACCGCGGATTTTTCAGTGAATTTTTCGGGCTGAAAGAATTCCGAGAAAGGCAGTTAATGAGACCTATTGCACGAAATATTTTGCCTGGCAGGATTTTACGTCATTAGGCCCTTTCAAAATGTGAAATAACAACGAAATGCTAACTTCAAAATATCGTACGAAGCTAACCGCGGATTTTTCTGTGAATTTTTCGGGCTGGAAAGATTCTTAGAGAGGCGCTGAATGAGATGTCATGCACAAAATATTTTCCTGGGCAGGATTTTACTTCGTACGGCCCTTTCAATATGTTAAAAAAACGACGAAATGCTAACTTCAAAAACTCATACGAAGCTAACCGCGGATTTTTCTGTGAATTTTTCGGGCTGAAAGAATTCCGAGAAAGGCAGTTAATAAGACCAAATGCACGTAATATTTTGCCGGGCAGGTTTTTACGTCATTAGGCCCTTTCAAAATGTGAAAAAATCGACGAAATGCTAACTTCAAAAACTCGTACGAAGCTAACCGCGGATTTTTCGGTGAATTTTTTGGGCTGAAAGAATTTCGAGAAAGGCAGTTAATAAGACCTAATGCACGTAATATTTTGACGGGCAGGATTTTACGTCATTAGGCCCTTTCAAGATGTGAAAAAAACCGACGAAATGCTAACTTCAAAAAATCGTACGAAGCTAACCGCAGATTTTTCTGTGAATTTTTTGGGCTGGATAGATTCTTAGAGAGGCGCTGAATGAGATGTAATTCACAAAATATTTTGCCGGGCAGGATTTTACTTCGCACGGCCCTTTCAAAATGTTAAAAAAACGACGAAATGCTAACTTCAAAAAATCGTACGAAGCTAACCGCTGATTTTTCTGTGATTTTTTCAGGCTGGAAAGATTCTTAGAGAGGCGCTGAATGAGATGTAATGCACAAAATATTTTGCCGGGCAGGATTTTACTTCGTACGGCTCTTTCAAAATGTTAAAAAAACGACGAAATGCTAACTTCAAAAAATCATAAGAAGCAAACCCGGGATTTTTCTGCGAATTATTTGGGCTGGAAGAATTCTTAGAGAGGCACTGGATGAGATGTGATCCACAAAATATTTTGCCGGGCAGGATTTTACGTCGTACGGCCGTTTTAAAATGTGAAGAAAACGACGAAATGCTTACATAAAAAAATCATACGAAGCTAATCGCGGATTTTTCTGCGAATTTTTTGGGCTGGAAGGATTTTGAGAGTAGCAGTGAATAATACCTAATTCACGGAATATTTTGCCGTGCCGGATTTTACTTCATACGGTTTTTTGAAAATGTGAAAAAAGAAACAACAACATGCTAGCTTCGAAAAATCATACGAAGATAAATGCGGATTATTCTGTGAATTTTTCGGGCTGAAAGAATTCCGAGAAAGGCAGTTAATAAGACCTTATGCATGAAATATTTTGCCGAGCAGGATTTTACGAGACCCTTTCAAAATGTGAAAAAAACGACAAAATGTTAACTTCAAAAAATCATACGAAACTAACCGCGTATTTTTATGTGAATTTTTTGGGCTGGAAGGATTCTTAGAGAGGCACTGAATGCTATGTAGTGCACAAAATATTTTGCCGGGCAGGATTTTACGTCATTAGGCCCTTTCAAAATGTGAATAAAACGATGAAATGCTAACTTCAAAAAATCATACGAAGCTAACCGCTGACTTTTCTGTGAATTTTTGGGGATGCAAGAATTCTTAGAGAGGCACTGGATACAACGTGATCCACAAAATATTTTGCCGGGCAGGATTTTACGTCGTACGGCCCTTTCAAAATGTGAGAAAACGACGAAAAGCTAACTTAAAAAAATCATACGAAGCTAACCGCGGATTTTTCTGCGAATTTTTCGGGATGCAAGAATTCTTAGAGAGGCACTGGATACAACGTGATCCACAAAATATTTTGCAGGGCAGGATTTTACGTCGTACGGCCCTTTCAAATTGTGAAAAAAACGACGAAATGCTAACTTCAAAAAATCATACAAAGCTAACCGCGGACTTTTCTGTGAATTTTTCGGGCTGGAAGGATTCTTAGAAAAGCACTGAATGAAAGTCATGCACAAACATGAAACGGCAATGCTATTGGTTGCTCGGAATTATCGGGAGAGTACGTCACAACAATTTGCAATGGCGCGAGAAAGATGTTATTTTCGACTTTAAATATTTTTTTAGGATAGAAACAATCAACAAAAAAAATTATTGAAAATTGCCAACAGAGTTTTAAAAAGCTGCAGAATCCACTGAAAATATTTTTCAAAATTTGTGTTCTCGCCTGTTTTTATTTTAACTAGATTTTCACGTACCGACACTGAATGGTAGATGTGAAGTTTGCTTCTATGAATAGCCATCGAAAAAGAGACATGAGTCAAATATCTAGTCCTTATCCAGGATAATATACTTGAAGAAGTGACCAACGACTGAACTAATGACTCGTTAATCAATGTATTTTCACTATGGTCCCCTTTCCTTCGACTCTGCAAGTCGTTATGTTGTTGTGCCAGTCCTTCATTTCTTTGTCGCTTCTCAAGGAAAATATATTATTTTATTCATTCCTTGCATGCTAGGAAATCATATAGTCTTTCCACGTTTCTGTAGAAAAGGTCGCGTGTTCGTATGGAGATTAATAATCCAACTGCTTTAGGGTTGGTATTATTGTGATATGCCAGTGAGCGATGTGAAAATAAACTAGTAGGCGGTAGACTCATAAATATCGGTCTAATAGAGGGTTCTAAAGTCGGACCACTCCTGACGAATGTGTGTTTTTGTATCGACCTGTATTTAGTTTCGTTAAAAATTATAAGTTCATTAAGACCAAATCTATTTTGTAGTAATCTTTGGTTGAAGTTTATTATATCGATCTATAACATAGGTACATTTATGTGTTTTTTTTAACATTCGCATTGACCCTAATTATTACTCAGCAATTTCAAAATTTTCCAACACTTTTCCAAAAATTCTGGATCAGCTTTTTCCTATTTCAGGATTCAAACAAAAATCTTGATCAGATAGTTCGGAAATTTTGAGAGCCAGGTTAGAATCCTACCATATCTCTAGTTGACCTTTGGTGCACTGAAAATTTTTTTTGGGTAGGGTAACAAAAAAACATGTTACGTTAACCATATACTTCTGTCAGTATAGGCACAACCAGATATATAATTACACTAACTTTCTCAAAATTGTTAAGTGAATATGGTTGAAGTAAAGAAACAAAAGATGATCAAAACAGTCACATATAAATAGTGTTACTTTAACAAAAAAATACTGTGAATATAATCAGTTACTGCAAGTGAGCAAAAAAACAAAAAAAAATCGTAAGATCCACTGGATTAACGAGGTCTTACCTTTTTACGTGCGATTCCTAGCACTTTCTCGGGCCATCAGAAAAATGTCTGCAGTCGGTAGGGTTTGAACCTTCCACTGGCAGCTAATGTGTTCGAAACATCGGCTACCTGGCTCCTAAATTGTATTGAGGTGTTACATATTTGTTTTCGGTGCGTGTGTTATGGTTTTGAACATCTTCATCATATAGTCTCGGTACGTGAAAATCTAGTTGAGATACCAATTCAAGGCCGTCTCTCATCATGAATCGATTTATTTACTAAAATACCATTTTCCTTCTACTCTCTAAGGCTATGAGGGAGAATCTATTTCAGTTTCTATACATTTCCTATTATATCTAATTGAATTGGCTCTTTATATTTTATACTTCTTGATTATTGATATATTCTTCTAAAATGACTACTAATTTGAAAATTATACAGTGAGATATGAAGCAACTTCCGAACTGAACGTCATGAACATCGTATGAAGACTCAGAATTTCGCAAAACACTCTCCTAACTAGCCAACCAACCGCACCCGGAGCAATCATCCTTCTTCGTATCCTTGTTGAAGCATGGCGCAGTTCGTCCTGTCAGGTTTGGTTTTTTATTAGGAGTCCGTTGCATGTTTTGGTGGTTTTCCGCCTTCACTCTAGAAAGGCGGAACAAAGCTATGTAAATCAGGAGTGAAGCCATGCAATTTCATCCAGGAGCAAGTGAAAATTTGAATTTGTTCAGGAATGATTCATGGATGCAATAACTGGAAAGCAGATCACGTGTATGAAATTAGGATTCTTTTGACAAACAGAAATGTAGGTGAAGTTGCTGTTTTCATAATGGATTGAATTTGAAAGAAAACTTTGAAGTTCTGTATGGTAACTACTGGAATGATTATGCATATTGTTATTATTGTTACATAGAGTATATTTTTAGAAAGTTGCTTCCTTTTTATAATTTTCCTCAAACAATTTTTGTTTTGAGGCAACAGGTGTGACAAAGTTGATGCAACCCTTATTTATTTAATTATTTATTTACAAATGGGAATACAAACGGGACTAAAACAGTATTCACAGATAGGTGATTTCTCAATATACAGAATCTACATTTGATTCTAAAGTAAAATTACCTTAAATCACAAAAATGGTGATAGATATAGAATATAAAAAAACAATAAGAGTAACGAATTAAGTGCACATAGTAAAGTCGAGGGAAATTTCTTGCATGGGTAATATCGTATATGAATTTTAGGAAAGTATACGTGAGATGGGATGACACGAACAGTGATATATTCAACGTAGACATTGGAGTTCCACAGGGCTCAGTTTTGGGACCGTTGATTTTTCTGATTTATATCAATGACTTACCACAACATTTAGGTACAAAGTCAGTGTCACTTTTTGTCGACGATACTGCAATTTCAGAAGTAGCTGATAGTCCTGCGAAACTACAGTTGAAGCTGAACACAATAAGTCGCGAATTTTCGAAATGGTGTCACACAAACAAACTCATAGTTAATGCCGATAAAACGGTATTAGTTAAATTTTTCAACCAAAGATACTTGGAGCAATCCTTTACAGGTTGATATCAATAATGTGACTATCTATCCGTCGGAATCCTCAAAATTTCTAGGACTTCATATATATTCTGGGTTGAGTTGGAAAGTTCACATAAATCAAGTTTGCAAGAGAATAAACAACAGTTTTTACGCATTGGTACAACTCAAAAAGGTTATGAATGAAGAGCATTTGTTGAACATTTACTATGCAATGGTTTATTCAGTAATTTCTTACAATGTGCTTTTGTGGGGAGAAGGAATCAATATTAGCCGAGCTTTCATCTCTCAAAAAAGGATTGTACGTATGATGTATGGTCTTCGACACACAGACTCCTGTAGGCCAATTTTTAGGGAAAGAAAAATTTGAACACTACCATGGATATACATTTATAATTGTTTGTTTTTTGTAAAAACACGGGATTCTGAGTTCGAGACGAATTCAAAGTGTCACAACTACCCAACAAGAAACGGAAACCTAATTAAACTGCAACAACATCGTACGAGACTATTTCAAAAATCGCCCTCTCTAGCAGCTTCCAAGCTACTCAATTGTCTGCCTTCAGAAATAAAGAGTATCTCAATAATATCTACTTTCAAAAGGAAAATTAAAGAATTCCTTTTAGATAGATGCTTTTATTCTATCAATGAATATTTTGTGTATACTTCCAAGTAACTGTGTTCAATGTTTGTAATGTGTGTGATATTTTTTTTTTTAACTCCGTACTATATATGTTTCTTTTATTTGACGTTTCCTATATCATTGTAAAATGATCATTTCAAGGAATAAAAACATTATTATTATTATTATTATTATTAATAAGTGAATGAAAACGAATATAATTATTCAATTGAAGTATGTGAAGCAAGACAGTATTTTTTCAAAATATAGGAAAATTTTGACAATGAGTAAGAGAAACTATCAATACTAATGGAATTTGATAACGCATTATATGATATGTTGCATCTATGCATGGGAGAGTTCAAAAAATTATTTGTTTGCGATTGATCGTAACAAAAAAGATGCTGATGCCTAGTAGTATATGTAGCAGCATTAAGATAAATGTTACTAAGGATGGCAGGCGAATCAACTAAATTATTGATGATTTTGAGGAGGAACTTCACTCTGAAATTTTCCTTCTGTTCGCCATTTTTAATATGTTTAGCTCATTCCGAACATAGATACGGTTGTTGGGGTTGGATGGAAAACATATTTTGTTTACGTAATCTAAGAATATATTCTGGACACGTTCAAGTTTTTTTTTTATGTAAATGTCGTATCCAGGGTTCCATATTAGGGAACCATAACTCAAAACTATTGACGTATGACATATAGAGAGTACAGAGAGTCTGTGTGTTTTAAATTCACGGCAAGTTCACATAATTAAACCTAACATTGATAACTTACTGATAACTTATTGATAACTTTTTCGAAAACTCCGAAAATGATGAGAATGAAGTGTTAGACAACTCTGTCTGATCACCACGGTCAAATATTAAACCTGGAAAATACGGTTTCCACTAGAAAAATTACTAATCAGGCTGAAACTATAGTCTCCAAAGTAAAATTGAAACATTTAGGAGATGAGCTACTGTTGGAAAACTGGGACGAAGTACTCAAAAATTCAGATGCTAATAAGGCATATTGCTTGATTCTAAAATATATGATTGTTCTGTAAATGGACAGAATCATGCCACAAAAGACAGTCAAGCATCAAAGTTTTATGCAGAAAATAAAGGATTATTATTTGAAAAACTTGTCAAAAATGTAGCAAAATTTTAAAATGCTCAACAAAGAAACGAAAGTGTTAAATAGTTCAGAAACAAAAATGATAGCAGAAAATAAAGGAAAATAAAGGAAAGGCATAAATAATATAACAAGAAAGAGTTAAAAAAAAAAAAAATCTCAATCATTTTGATTGTGAAAAAAAATATGTATCATCAGTCAAATACATATTATTTGAATGCATGTCCAAATATGGAAACAAAAAGCAAAACACATGTAGAATATCAGATTGAACTCCTATAGTATATTATGTGGAGATAACCCTTTAGAAATAGAAATAGAATGTATGAAATGTTTAAAAACAAAAATTACTATTCCTCTTTTGAAGAATGTAGCAGATTTGATGGCAAAACCTTTGGCACACATTATGAACTCTTTATCGAAATAAGAATCTTTCCAGAAGAACCCATATTTGAAAAAGGAAAAAAATATATACCCATATCTCCGCTTGCTAATATGAGCGAAATTCTTGGAAAAAAAATCATTGAAGACTGATGCCATTCCTAGAAAAAAATAAAGTCATAACTGAAAACCAAAATTGATTCAGAAAAGGAAGAACAACAGTACTAGAGAGTTATAAAGCTTTGGTAAAAATTATTGAAGCGCTAAATGATAGCAAATGTGAAATTAGCAGTGTGCTTTCGATACTGTGGAATATGAAATATTACTGCAAAAAAAGGAAAATTATGGAATTTGCGGAGTGGCATATACAATGCTTGAATGTTATCTATCCAACAGAAGACAATTTGTGGTAAGAAATGGTGGAACCGGCAACTTTTTCAATCAGAAATAGCCACAATTAACTTTGTGAAAGGGGCATTACTGACGAGACAAATTGTTCCTCTTGGGATATAATGTAACAACTCTAGTGTATTTGCAGTTTCAACCAACAAGACTGATAGTTTATAAGTTGTCGATGTTTACTCTAAAATGTCTTTAGTCTCATAAACCAGTAGCCTTTCGAAAGACACACGGAAAAAATGGTCCAGGTAAAATGTTTTCATGACTTGTTTTCGATTGTGTTAAGAAAATTAATACCTATTACTAAAAAAATAACGTTTTGTCTCTAAAAAAAATTAGTATTCTGAACGCATGAACTTGTAGCTATATAGCTATACAGCAAGTACTTCGAACATTAGATAATTAATTCACTTTGTATAATGTCAAGTCAATATTTTACTAGCACTGGAAAAGTGTATATTCATACTTATCTATTTTGTGTTTCTGAAAAATATATCATAACAGAGACTCGTGTTACAGGCATAATACAACAGTTTATTTGCGGTAGAGCTAAGTGTTTCTACGATAATGTAACTATTCACCTACTTATTGATATTCGACCAGTTCGGGATCAATCGGTAGTAACCGTCGCACCTATTCATCAACGTTTTCGCAAAACTGGCCTCATTCCAATTCCAGCATTTGAGTTAGTAGTTGTATGTGGACGTGTTGCATTGTGTGCCAGAATTATACTATTATTACTGTTGTGAGTTGTGTGAATGGTGTTAGTTTGAATTATGCATTTTACTTGTTGGTATGTAGAATGTGGATTTTGACCTAACATTTCTAGAGTTTTGACATTTTATGTATAATAGAATCAGGAGAATTTTCCAAAAGACTAAACAACAGTTTTGTATCAATAAAAATATTAAAAATTTACATATTTTTATTCTCTTTCTTCATTATCTTTTATTTTCAATTTTCAAAACGTTCTAATTCTACTTTATACATAACTTGGATTTGTTATGATCATAATGAGGCATTGGCTTGCCTGCTCGTTCATTCCTTCATGCAGATGAATACAAACAGATTCAACAAAGTTCCGAAATTTTTAATCATGAAACAGGTTGGGTGACCCAGTAAGGGTATGGCCAGAGGCGATGATTTGTTTGAAAGAACCGTCAAAATGTTTTATACTTCTTTCCACATCAACTTACAGTTCACGAAAAAAGATTGTCATAAAAACTACAATCTCTATCTCCAGATTTTCTTGAGTAGCGCATTTTGCTAGCTTGTATAAGCCATGCAAGTACGTTTTAATATAGTATAAACTGAATCATTGCTTCCTTGGTGCAAGCGAACCTATAATATCATTTAAAATTCAAGACTGAAATGAATAGCCAGGTAGCTGAGTGGTTAAAGTGACATGGTTTAATCACTTTAGATGCCAGTCGGCGATGGTTCAAACCATGGCGACTGCACAATTTTTTCTCATGGCCCGAGAAAGTGCTAGGAATCGCACGTAAAAAAGTAAGACCTCGTTAATCCTTGGCTCGCACAAGTTTCGACTTTTGAGGGCTGCCGTTCGTAAGGGAACGACAGCTGCTTAACGGAAAAAACAGTTTTAACAATTTTTAACAATGTATTGAAAATAAGGCTTATAAGCAACTTATATATTTTTTAGTAGGTTTAAGTATATGAGTTATTTGAGAGTAAATCATTCTTCATCAATGGTAAATTTACTTGTCACTAGTAGTTATCAAATTGAGCACCTACTGCAAATTAAACGTAGATTGAGGCTAATAAAATAAAAAGTTTGCTTCTAACAAATAGCCTAATATCATTAGATTACATTGCCTTCCTGAAATTACATCAATAACAGCAAGTGAACAAATTCAGGAACCTAATTTTTCTTGTGGCTAATAAAGCTTGTACTTGTCCCATATAGTATGCAAATTTTCACTTGGTGGTATGCAAATTTTACTTGCTACTATCAATTTTATTTCAGTGCATGAAGAATGATTTAATAGTCAGAAGTGTAATTGAGCTAATTCATATTTCTGAGATAGGAGTCTTGAGCTGCAGAATAATTAAATTTTTCACAGGGAATGAAAATTTTCCTGAGTATAATTAATTAATTTCGTTATTGCCGGTATAGCCGTGAATGTAGAACGCCAGATTTAGTGAAATAATTAATCAAAAGAGGATATAAAAATCAAGGAAATCCTTCAAGAATCCTCAACTTCCAAAACTTCTTCGTATTCTGTACCTGTTGGATTAAGCACGGACTAGTATAAAGAGATAATTGAATATTCTACTCTAATAACATTGTTTAATCCGGATTGTGAAATGGGGTGTGTGGACTACACTGAAACAACACAATTCCTACTCACACGATATTACGGCAAAGTTCAGTTAAGGTAGTTATGTGAACAGGGGAGGCCCAAGAAAAAAAATCTTAAACTAGATGAGTCTTTGGTGTTTGCTATTCTTGCAGGAAATACAAAATACTGAGATATTTTTCTGTTGGAGCATTAAAATCGTGCAGGAATTATTCATACATTTGTTGTATAATAGGGTAATTCGAGGATAGATGGCCCAGGTTTTGAAATTTCATGTTAGCATGTTCAAACATTGAATTGGAGTTGCTGTTAATTTATATAACGAATCTTTATTGAGTTTAGGAAAATGTCTTAAACACTAGAATTCATAAAAAAAATTAAACTCATGTTTCATGAAAAAAGTTAAAATAGTTAACAAAAACCATCTCCCCCACAGTGCTGAGGTGAGATGGCACAACTGAAAACAAAAGATATTTTGGCCAAAATGTCACTTCGTTTTACATACAACAACACCACAGTCAGGGCAAAAGTTAACAAACTTGGAGCAAGACTCGTGAAACCATTTGGAGCAACGTAAGCAATTTATCCAGTCGTCAGATTTTGTGGTCCAAACTGACAGCCTCGGGTTTCGCTGCAGAAATAACTTAAGCCATGGAAAACCAGGTAATCGTGATTCCTTATCAAAAGTTAAAACGATGTTAAATGCCCAGCTATTCGTCCAATTTTAAAGCCATACTTCGCACGTATGACGTAGGAGCAAAACCGTTTTATGGGAAGTTTTGAGTATGTTGGGCTAATTTTGCCTCAGCAGCTTCGCCTACTGTGAAGGAGGGTCCAAGAGGACCTTTCTTTACATTTTTTCTCAGATTTCTTCTTCGTAGAGTGGTTGCCGGTACCCCAAAGTTTCGAGCAGCATCATTCACTCCTATTATATTTTTATTAACGGCTTTTTTTTTTTTTTTTTTTTTTTTTTTTTTTTGATTTTTACGAAACTCCCAGGTTTTCGGAGAAAACCCCTCAAAAGCAGAGCTTGTGTGAGCAAGGGAGATCCGGGACCTACAGTTTAAATAAAAGTGGAATCCGAACCACTTCAGCTCAGTGACACACGACCGGGGATCGAACCCGGACCGTCTGGGTGGAAGCCAAACGCTCTAACACCTCGACCACTTCGCTGCATAATGGCTGCACAATGGCTGCACAATGGCTGCGATTAATTGTTGTTCGGTCCAACTAGCCCCGGAACAACTTCCAGTGCGTTTGTATATTGTAGGCATACTGGAAAAAAAAGAAATTTTAATGAGCCATCTCACCTCAAAAATATGTGAGCCATCTATCCTCGTTGTGAGAGGAGAGATGGCGCACATCACAGACCAAACACGTTTTGGAATATGAGGAATTTTAATGTTTTGCAACAAAACTTGAATGTTTTTACTTACCTGAAACGATAAAGTGAATAAAATTATTGAATAATTTAAAGTTCACTAGCGCGAAAACAAATTCGGAAAAATATATTTGTCCCCACCGGATCACGTATAACAAGATTATTCAATAGGCCTTTAACCGGTAAATTCAAACTTTGTGCCAGCTTATTTACAATGAACTGAAGCACATCAGATCACAACCGTTCATCTTGAACACTAGCGGTGGCGCTGTAAAACCATTGCGCCATCTCACCTTCTACGCCAACTATCCTCGACTTACCCTAATCTATAATTGGTGCTAAACCACAACCACAACATCAATTATTTAAACGACATACTACTTTTCTAGGTTTTTATGACAAGTAAATTCATTAAAATAACAAACTCTTTCGGCTATTAGGCCATCATCACTACAATACCTCCAAGTAAATACTTTTGTGTGAAATATTGAAAAAGTTAGTACAATTTTAAATCACTTACTCGTCGAGTATTTATACAAGATTTATACAGGATAGAACCATGGTTAACACTTGTTCGAAAGGAAATACATTCAACATATTTATATACCCATTTAGGGTATTTAAGATCTGGACTACCAGACACGTGGATCACGAAATAAAGACAGACATTATCGATTTTCAGAGAAGTCATATTTTTTCAATTTTCAGTTAAAAACATTTCAACCTGAATACCTTCCAAAAAAGATTGAACGATGGAAAATACCTACTAAAGTTTGTCTTTCAGTCGCAGATAACTCCACGTCTGATTTCAGGAACATGCTATTCACATATACGAAAAAAATGAGTCAATGATGCAGTAAATTTTTTGTTAAAGACATTTTAGATAACGGCTGAAATTCCAGCAATCTTAGAACCATCAGGTGTTAGTCGTGATGACGGTAAGCAACCGGATGGAATGTCATTGATTCCCTGGTAATTTAGCACACCACTCGTATGAGATTTCACTTGTATAGATACTATGGCCGCATCACATTTAAACTCCACCTCAATTCATCAGGGTGCTGCTGCAGAAATTGAAGAAAAAGTTAAGATAAAAAAATACCAAAACTTGGGAAATATCTATCTATTCTACCCTGTTGCAATCGAAACCTATGGAGTATTTGGCCCTCAAGCAATGGAATTCATCAGAGATATTGGTCGAAACATTTTTCAGGTGACCAATGATAGCCGTTCCACCAGTTTTCTTCTTCAACGCATCAGTATCGCCATTCAAAGAGGCAATGCAGCTCCGTTATTGGGAACAGTTCCTGTCGATCGTCATTTGGATGCATTTTTCAACATACCAAGATCTAAAAAGCACCTTCATATACCTAACCCGATACCAAATAACATCAATCAGTGTTTCAGTCCAAGCGACTAAATATCCAACAGTCTTAAGTCTAATACCTCATCACACCGATCAAGTGACAGGGGCAATCAGCACATCATAGACTATTCCGAAGACGATAGAAGTGGCAAACGCAGCGAAAACAGCCCACAGGACATGGTACTGTCAAAATTCTAGGTCTTAATGGGTTGAAAAATATTGGTAACACATGCCTCATGAACAGTATTATCCAGTGTTTATCGTACACAAGATGGTTATTGGAGTATTTGAAAAGAGATGCCCACACAGGGGATATAAACACTAACTTATCTAGGGAGGGAGCTGTAATCAAAGTATTTGCCCAGGTGATCAAGGGACTTTGGTCAGATGATTCGTCTGGAAGAGTTGTTAATACAGTCTCCTTGAAAAGTCAAATCGAAAGAATCGCTCCTCGTTTCATCGGTTTTGCACAGGAAGATGCTCAAGATTTCTCACGATTCCTGTTAGAGGGTTTACATGAAGACTTCAATAGAGTAATGGAAAAGCCCATACCCTTAATGAGAGAGACATCTGAGGTACTGAGTGACAGTGAGAAGGCTCAAGAGTCATGGTCAAGTTACTCAAGGATTGACAATTACAAAATTGTAGACAACTTCGTTGGCCAGTTAAAATCTACATTGAAATGTACTTATTGTGGTTACTGTTCAGTCTTTTTCGATCCGTTTTGGGATCTTTCCCTCTCAATACCACGAAGAGCTGGCCAGCTAACGCTATCACAATGTTTGGATTCATTCAGAAGGGAAGAAACTTTGGATGGTGACGAGAAGCCGACATGTACGAAGTGCAAAAAGAGAAGGAAGTGCACGAAATCTCTATCGATTCATGGATTCCCGAAAATTGTAGTTAATAATTTGAAACGGTTTCCTTCAACAGAGAGAAGAAAATTGAATGTTACCATAGATTTTCCGTTAGAGGGATTGGATATGAGTAATTATACAGCAGAAAACGTAACCCCTTGTCGATATAGTCTATATGCATTATCTTATCATAGTGGGACTACCTATAGTGGACACTGCACAGCCTACTGTAGACATCCGTATGCGAGCACGTGGCATGAATACAATGATTCACATGTGACCCCAATTTCATCTATTAGATCCCTGGTGAGCGGAGATGCCTATGTTCTCTCCTATGAGCAGGAAAGCACTAAATCGCTGCTATCTTATCATACTTAGTTTTATTTAATGTTTCATTTGTATTTTTATTGTTTTTATATTGTATTGATTATTCATTTAATTATTTATTTATTCATTTATTGTATATGTTTATATACTGAAATATTATATCAATAGTTCTCTTCACATTCACCACCAGAGAATTTGTGAACTCTACTCAAGTCATTGAATTTTTCTCTGGATTATCGGCATTCGCTGTGATCGTTGAATTATCTGCAAACAAAACTATGTTATCTATGATTTATGCGATTAGGCATATTTTTGATGAAAAGAAGAAAGGTGAGGAGACTGAACCTAAAACTATCCAAGATCAATGTCATACTTCACTACCGACCATTGTCAACTTCAATAGATATTTTTCTGAGAGTCAGGTATGATCTGAGCCATGAAAGAAACTCACCACTGATGCCGAGTAAATACATTTGTTTGCATATGATATGGGGGTCATCAATCTCGAATGCATTCGATAGGTCAAAGAAAAATACACCGACATACTTTCTTCTATCAAGTGAGTCATAGACACACCGGAAAAAAGTGCACATAGGCAAACATTTTAGGATAATGAGTTCTTCTTCAAGAACATGGAACACCTTGACACATCCGAAAATTTTATCATTGTCTTTCTCAGGGCAATATTCTGTGAACTTCGATATGAGCTGATTGGTGTGGGGGTAGACTCTGTCAGAACATTGGACTAGTATCAATGATGAAAAACTATTTTTCTCAGGGCCTGTTTTTTAGGTTCGAGTTTAGCTCCTGATAACTAACCATAGTTTAGACGATGAATGACATTCTTTATATGATGAATATATGAAGGATCACATTCTAACCATTAGTGGATCAATCTGGAGTTTAACTGGAATTTTGAAACCTGGCTTTCAGAAAATTCCAGGTAATTTCATATCAGGCACATGCATTCATTAACCTTAAAAATGAGTATTTGAACCCGACTTGAATTGCGTTGACATCTCTGTAACCGGAACTACTCTCTCATACGTTTTGATCTTGAATTACTTTGCTCTCGCGTAGGTTTTGACTTTAAATCCTCTTTTGCTCTCTCATAGGTTTTGACCTTGAATCCTTTTGCTCTCTCATAGGTTTTGACCTTGAATCATTTTGCTCTCTCATATTTACTCTACTTAAATTTTTCTCCCATGAGAGTAACATTTACAGAATTCCACAGGATTTTAGTGCTTCGTGATTATTGGTTCTTTTTAACGCTGGACAAGTCAGTTCAAGTCAGTATATCCAATACATAAGTACATTAAAAAAAGTTCCATGAACACTCTGAACATTGCCAAAATTTTCATAGACATTGTGGAAGTTTTCATTTGGAAGACACTCTTGTAGATGAGCAAGATTTTCTCTGCATGTATTCGTGAAACTAATTTTTCATAAGGTATTTTATTTCTACCGAAAGGTTAGATAAGTTCCATGAAAGGCATTAATGATTGGATTGAAGGCAATAATTGAGAATGTCTGAAAAGTTTCCCTTGAATGAATACACTTATTTTCCTTTGAAACGTTCAGAAACAATGGTCCTATCGCATCAAATATCAGAAAGTCTTAATGATCCTTTCTTCCATTTCTTGCCGTAATCCCCCTTTACAGTCCTACTTGACCTTTCAAACAAGCAATGGATACAAATGAATTTCGTTAATGGAAACAAATGAATCTCTTCAGCTTGGAATAGAAAGAAGTTGGTGAATGAGAGACAGGAAGTGCATTCTCAATTTAGTTGGGAATTTGAAGTTGGCGTTGACTGGAAATAAGTGAAGGGGTAATTATGGCTTTCACGTTTTGTGGAAATTGAATTATCCAATCAGTGTATGCTTCGTTGAAAAGTTCTTATTGAAGAGCTGAATCAATTTATACAGGACTGCTCATCGTAAATGTAATGCAAGGCATTACAGGCTTTCCGACAAAATCCAAAAACATGTCGATTTTGTTTTTCAGGGGATCAAGTCATTTACCAACTCCCATATTTTTTTTTGCATTGGTGCTAATTTTCATTACATTATATTATATCATTTTATAATATATTGAATTCATAGTTTTTATATACTCTATTTTACCAACAATTTAAACATATTTTTCACTCGTTTCATTCTGTCTTGTATTTTTTATACCGTTTCAACAAACCATTCCTGTGCAGGTATTTACGAAATCTCTCTGTAAGAACACAGTTTCATAGGAAAAGATAAAGGCAGAATCCGTAAAAGGAAACGTCTTGCTGGAAGCAATCCTCACTGCCCCAAATAAACGAGAAAGGGACTGTGACCACTAAACATTAAGCTGGGAAAATTTCACCGGAAAATAACGGAAACCTCGATGAAAGAGTTTCAAGGCGGAAACGAGGTTTGTGTCATTTGATGTCGGAAAATGGAAGGGTTTTCACGTTTTATTCCCAGCCGAATCGTATAGTTTCAATGGTAAGGAATTTCCTTGATGAAGATTCCTTTCATCAATTTTATTCATAGGATAACCAAAACAATAACTTCGTTATCTAATATTCAGCTAATGAAATACATACAAATGTTTGACAACGATGGTTTTTTGGTTCCCACGAAACGATAAATCGTATTATGTTCAGAAAACATAGTTGAAGCTAAGGGAAAAGGTGTTTTTCTTGAATTTATGTAGGATGCGTGCATCTAAAACTTTGCTGAATATGTATGTGAATCCTTTATTTAGTCCATTTGGCTAATATACATCTTCAAGTTACAACATATTCTCACAAATTGGGCATTTGAACCCTTGTCAGAAAAAATAAAAATATATCAATCAATACTGATAAAACTGAGTATATCATTTTCCAGCAAAAAAAAACAGAATATTTTGCTCAACCTCAATATCAGAAATGAAGTATTGAAACGAACTGAACAAGTGAAGTATCTTGTTATTTCGATTGATGAAAAACTGAAATGGGACAAACATATTGAGGTCTTAATAAAAAAAATATCTCCAATCATTGGTGCTTTGAGAAGATGTCCTAAACTTGATAAAACAATTATAAATATGATTCTACATGCTCACATTCTCAGTCGCATTACTTATTTAATAAACATTTGGGGAGCTTGTTCAAAAAATAATTTTAATAAATTATCTGCTTTATATAGGAAATCCTTGAGAGTACTGTATCGTCTCCCATTTGATATACCAACTAATGAACTATATGCAATTACAGACAAATTTTCTTTAGATGAATTGTATAAAATGAATACCCTGAAAATTTCATTCAAAATTATAAATAAAAAATTAAAATCAAATTTCATTTTGTAAAGAAACTCTGATATTCATAGTCATCACACTAGACAAAGTAACTTGTTTCACCTCGATTCTGCTGCCTCTTCAGTTGGTCAAAAAAGATTCACTCACGCTGCTCTAAGTGAATTTAACAATTTATCTAGTAATATAAAAAACTGCAAAAAAATTTCGAAATTCAAAATTTCTGTAAAGAAACACATTTTGTCCTTACGGAGTAGATCTTTGTTCACTAACTTATGATTTTATATATATTGATTATGATTTTTTATCTATATTGATTATGAGTTTTACATATATTGTAACAAAAAAGTTCTCGAAGAGGACAACCATTGAATCTACATCCGGAAGCCATTAAATTCAGCATTTAGTTTACGATACCGAGAAGGGCACCAAAACCTTCGCCCATATGGTTGCTATAAAAATCGTTCCAACACAGTTTCGAGAGTTTTACGAGGGGTATTTATAAATTCGAACCAAATATTTTGTGTCCAATAATCAGTTTTCATTATGAATTCAACGTCATATTTCCGTTAATAGAATTGATTCAAACCATAACCGAGTGTTACAGAAAGATCCATGACATAGAATAAGTAGAAATAAGATCAATTGTTTAGATATAAAGAGTTTTTTTCATAATGCGACAAATTTGCATTATGTTTTTTTTCTCGTAACGTCGGAATATCTGAGTTATAAAATATTTAATGCATAAGCCGATTGTAGGAGAAACTGAAAAAAAAATTCAATTCACTATTTAATTTTCGAACAACCCTTATATTTACTGCCTAAACAATGAAGATTTCGAAACCCAAGCTAACTTGAAGGACATATATTTTATGCTTCTAAACGGGAGTCCTGTTTTAAATCTTGAGAGTGTTAGATGTTTGTTAGTAACGTTACCTTTTTTGGTGAATGATCTGTTTCAAAATATCAGTTCAATACTTTAGTAAGAATTATAGCTTTTTGAGTAGTTTAGAAACGTAAATGTCATAAAATTTTATTCAATTCACTGGTTTTTAATTGGGTTTGATTTAATAACTTATAAATTTAAAACTTCTTAGTTATTCCGGCGTTCTATTTTTTTTCTTTCGGCATAATAAATGTTTTTGGCCGATTTCTTTGTTTTATTCAGTTAAATTTAATCTTCCACCTGGGCCTTCGGCCCAGATAATATTGATTAACAATTTGAGAAGAATTTGAATAGATTGAAATCCAGAAAAGTGTTGAAAATAATAATAAATAAAGTAACTTAAATAATTAAAACTACTGTGTGTGCAAAGCTGGTAGCAGCTTCCTGATGGTTGCCGGAGATGAGATTTGATAGGTAAGTAAATGTATAATTTCAGCTGTGATGAAACTCTATTTCAACGGAATAGCGTTTTATTATAATATTGATTATGATTTTATCTATATTGAATATGTTAATCCTTTTTATTATTTTTTATCAGTGATTTATGAAAGATTTGTTGAAATTGTTATTCATTTTTGTTAATTTTATATTTGTACAACTTCCTTATACCAGAACTTGTTCTGACTGGATGGTAGTTACACAAATGAATAAATAAATAATATATATACACATGTTTCGAGCTTAAGCTCTCATCAGTATGGTAAAATGAAGTGCGAAGATGTACAACACTTGGATGTAAAAATAGAAACAAAGTAAGTCAACAACAGGAAGCATACCACACATTTGTGGCTTCGGTTAGAAGACCTGGTGCTTACAAGGCAACAACTAACGTCGCCACGGAGGCAGCTATAGCTACCAGCGTGACAATCCTACCCAGGAAAATACAAATAAGGATGATGATATGGGTAGGATTGTCACGCTGGTAGCATTCTGCCTGCCTCTTTCACAAGATAATCAAATTCAAATCCCCTCAATATCTATGGAAAAAAATCACCTTTAGAAATGATGTCCACAATATCAACATTCGTTTCAAAGGAACACTTACACCACCTTCTCACAGGACTGAAACTTTCAAACGGGCTTTTTCATATCAAATTACCGCTACATACAATGGTATATCTCAAGATTTTAAAGACAAATCAATATGAACCTCTTCAAAAAATACCTAAAGAAAAAATTATTTAATGAGCAGCTCGATTCTGTGAGGTAAAGCAATAGGATTATAGATTTAGAAATCATTAGAAAGGAATTAAATTTTATTTGTAATTGTGGCGAACGATGACGGGCACCGGGCCCCCGCGTGTATACAACCGTGATAACCTGGACTGCACTGATGAGGGACTTCATCCCGAAACCGGTCTGCAGTTGGTTCCTTGTTTGGATCAGGCGGTGTCCTGCTGTCTGTCTCTGAGAGCTCTTGCAGAGTTGTTCCTTCAAAGTAAGGATCTTTGCACATATGTCTGACAGATATAATTCAATATCTGTCGAGGTATTAGACAGAGAAGTAGTTGTTTTCTGTCGGACATATGCCATACAATCTATACAAAGGTATAGTGAGTTCCTAAAGGATTGTTTTCGACTGTTTTACAGTCACTGGAATATATATATATATATATATATATATATATATATATATATATATATATATATATATATATATATATATATATATATATAATATACAGGGTGTTTCTTAAGTACGTGTAGAAAATTCAGGAGCGTGTTGCTGACATCAAAATAATAAGAAAAGTTCCTATAAACATATGTCCGCAAGTTATTCGTTTCTGAGATACAAAGTGTCAAACTTGAATTTTAATTTTTTGTGAATAATTTCAAAATAATTTTGATATTTGGGTAAAATTTGGTATCTGAGAATATTTATCATTTAGTTTCTGTAAAAAAATATATTCTTTGAGGTCACTACGAGCAACTGTTTTCGAGTTATTGAGATTCGAAATAATCGATGCAAGTGATTTTGAATGACAAGATTATTTAATTCAAAATAAATTCAATTAGAAATTAGTTTTTCCCACAATTGACATAAAATTTGATTTTGTTATTGAAAACTCATCCCAGTTACCAAACTTTACTCGAATATCAAAAATATTTTGAAATTTATTCACAGAAAACAAATATAAGAGTTAAACTTTGACACTCTGTATCTTAGAAACGAATAACTTGCGCACATGTGTTGATGGGAACTTTTTTTCTTAGATCGACGTCAGCAACATGCTTCTCAAGTTTTTACACGTACTTAAGAAACACCCTGTATAATAAATAAGTTTTCACGTAAATTTTGATTGATAATTACCATTTTACTCAATGTCTATTGTTATTGTTTATGAATAAACTGAGTTTTCACGTAATTCTTGAGAGAAAAATAACGATCTGTTAAATTTTTATCGTTTTCTATTTGAATTTTCTTTGTATTCGTTCGATAAACGATTTATTTTGGTTGAAATTTATTTCTTATCTCATTACCGCACTAGTGCGGTAATAGATTCAAAAAAGCACTAGTGCGATAATAAACGTCATTATGACATTCAAAAAAGTGTCAAATCATAATCATTACTATACAGTTGTAGATAAAAACTATTAAATGACTCCAACAAACAGTATTCATCAGAAATAATATTAATCATTTGTAAAGTTTTTGATCTAGCAACAATATCGATATAAATTTTGTGAAAAAGCCACCCTTTCAGTGTAAAAGATATTATGATAATAAAATCACTCAACAAAATAAAATGAACCCTTAGCGATGATTCTGGAAAATCGAATAATTATAAAATCTCCAGCGGTTTTCGTTCATAATTATTCGCAGCGCGCTCTTGAAACTTTTCAATGGAGTGAATAAAGACGATAGTTCCATGGCGATAATGAGTTTCCATTGTTCCTTTTATAGGTTATGCGGTAAATGAAACCGCCTCCAGATATAGTTGTCGCCAACACAAATGGGCGCTGCGCTGCGTATTGACTTTTTTGAAATTGTGTCGTCTGGGAGTGGAATTGCAATTTGTTTCTTTTGTGTAGCATCTGGATGAGTTTATTAACAGTTTCAAATGGTCATTAATGATGGTTGTGAACACAGATCTGACAATTTAATTTGACACCTTTGAACGGCTTTGTTTAAACACCAAAAAAAGTGTTTTGTGAAATTACAGTTAAAATCATGAATTATTTCTGGCACTAGATTTTAACTGTGAATTTAAAAATTCACAAATTCATTGTAAACTTACAGTGAACGCTTCGTCTTGAGCAGTACTTGTGAAATTAATATCATTTGTACTTTTACGTTGTGAAATTACTTGATACTTGTGAAATGACAAACAAATCATTAACTAAAAGAATATTTTGATTTCACATGTTACTCTCGTGAATATACCCACTAATTATGCAAATTCGTTGTGAAATTAAATTGTGGATCAATAGAGAATTGCTTATGGCAAAATCACAATTCAAAATTTCAATAATGATGTGAGTTCACCTGATATTGTGAAATTACCTGAAGCCTGTGATTGGATTGTAAATTCACAGTGATGAATTACAATTCCATTGTGAATACACATGGAGCTTGTATTTATTCATTTCATAAAACATCAGATTTTGTGAATTCACGTTGGTTTTGTATTCACAAACGTGTTTTCACATCTCTGAGTTTTGCGGATTCCTGCAACAAGAGCTCAAAGATGGAGAGTTCTGAAATCACATTGCTCTATTTTAGAATTTAATATTCATATTGTTCCACACGGTACATTTCTACAATTGAGGCAAGGTTACATGGCTGATATTCTCTCCGTTTTTGAATGGTCATATTTTTGGAACAAGCTAATACACAGTTTTCAGTTTCACAGAATCGTTTACAAACACAGTTTAAAGTAGAAGATAATTATTTCATTTGAACCATACTCAGACGATGTCATTGGTCAGAAAATAAAGCAATCTTAGAAATTATCGATGCAACTGTGAAGAGTTCACAAAATTTCTGTATGAGTGATTGCATTCTGATATCCAACGGAATCATGATTAATTTACATATTAGATATATTCAGAATCTGGAATGAAAAGTGTTTAACCTTGTTTTATGACACTGGGATTAAAACAATTGTTTTCTTTTTGAGTATCGAAATTACTGTAAATTTTAATATAGAAATAAGTTATTGCAGATGGCACAAGAAACAATATCTGTGAAAAAGCCGAAAATGTATGGGCACGAGAACATACAGGGGGTAATCTGAATGATGTCATTAATTTCAGGTGGTGATCCCTTGTCATATTTTATGAAAAAAAGGTCATATAAACGTATGTGCTAACTTGCTTTTTTTTTCAATTGACGGAGTGTCAAAGTTTTAATAAAAATTGGGTCATTTATTATTTACTCAAAAGTGTTTTCGCCGATTTTCATGAAACCTGGTGTGTTTATTAGCAGTTACAAGGGGCTCATGATGATCATAATGATCATTTTTATTTATTTATTGTACACAAAATGATACAGTGATACAGAATACGTATGATACAAAGTATGATACAAAGATAAATTAGGTTAATAACATAATAATAAAGAATAATAAAACAAACAAGTATGAATGAAGACAAACAATATATAAGGGACATAGTATAGATTGTGTACAGAAAGCACCTAAGTGACTTAACACTTGTGTTGTGCTACAAAGTAATGTTAATTGATCTAAAATTACAGTTGTGTACAGAAAGTAAAGAATTAAATAATGGTTTTATATCATGTTAGTGTAACTATTGATGTTCTAGTATTTTAATAAATTTGAAGTAATTTGCGAAGATGAATTTTTTTGATTCTCTCGAGAAGGTTTTATGATTTTTAATATGTTTTACCTCTAGGGGTAGGATATTACAAGTTTTGGGTAACGTATAAGTTAAGAAACGGTGACAAACATTTTTGTTGAATTTTGGAGTGGGTAGCGATTGGTTTGTATTGCTTCTAGTGGTATAAGCTGTTGGAACAGAATTCTGAAGTATTTTATTTTTGAATGCATACATACATACACTGTGAAAATATAATGTACGGATATTACTAATGTCTTCTGTATATATAAGGTTTGTATGGAATGATCTTTTTTTCTTCAAAATTATTTTTAGAATATAGTTTTGTATTGTGTTCAGTTTTTGTAAAGAATTCTTGTACATTGCCCCCCACACCAGAATACCATAACGTAAAAGTGATTCAGCTAGAGATTTGTAAATTAGTATCAGTAGATTTTTCGATAAAAACTGTCGTAGCTGGTAAAATTTATATATAAGCTTCCTCACCTTTTTTGTTAGATAGTCAATATGATTGTTCCACCTTAGATTTTCGTCAATAATTATGCCTAGGTATTTCACCTCGTTTGTTTCTTTAATTTCATCTTTCATACCTGGAACTTTAATACTGGAGAAATTAGGTCTGTTTGTTGCTGATATAGAGAAGGCGAGATAGTGGGTCTTACTTGCGTTTAATGAAAGGCGATACATACTCAGCCATTTATTAATTGCTGCCATGCTCTGCTGGACATAATTTTTAGTTTCAAGCCATGTGTTTCCACTCAAGATTGCGACCGTATCATCAGCGTATGATATAATTTTTGCTTTCCCGTTTAAACAGAGCAATGAATTTATATAAGCTTGAAAAAGTATTGGACCAAGAACGGTTCCTTGGGGGACCCCCATTCTTATAGTCATAGTTTCACTTATGGTATTGTTTATTTTAACACATTGTTCCCGATTAGCCAAGTAACTGCTAAAGACATCCAACACTGCACCACGTATACCAAAACGTTCCAGTATGTTAAGAAGTATTGCATGGTCAACAGTGTCGACTGCTTTTGCCAAGTCTAAAAACACTGCAATGCATTTTTTGTTTTTATCGGGTCCCTCTGTAATACTAGTAATAACATTGTGCATGGCATCAGTAGTAGCTATACCGGCCCGAAATCCATATTGGTGATTATGTATAATCTTATTTTCATCAAAAAATTGTACTAAGCGTGTTTTTAGACATTTTTCAAAGATCTTTCCAAAGCTGTTTATTACACTGATAGGTCTATAATTACTAATTTTAGTTTTGTCGCCAGTTTTATGAATTGGTGTAATTATAGAAGATTTGAACTGAGTGGGGACATGTCCCTTTTGGATGATCAGATTGAATAAATGTTTAAGGGGTTGGAGAATGTATTGGTGGATCTGTTTAATTATTTCAGTGGTTATTCCATCTATGCCAGGGGAAGTGTTATTTTTCAATGTAGAAATATGCTCTATGAGTTCATTTTCTGTTATTGGATTGAGAAACATGGAATTGGGATTTATTTCAATATTTTCATTAATTGTTAATGAAGTGTCAATTTCTTTAATCATATGTAAGCCAACATTATTAAAATAGTTATTACAATAATTTGCCATTACTTTGGTATCATTAAATACAACACCATCTTCGTTAGCAATCTGTAAGATATTTTTATTGTTATTTCTTTCATTGGTAGCTTCTGATATTAGTTGATACGTTTTTTTTAGATTATTTTTATTGTTTTTAATTTGTTCAAGATAATAGTTATTTTTAGTTTTATTCAGTAGTTTATTTAGTTTATTTCTATAAATTTTGTATTCTTGTTCTAATTCATATGAGAAGTGTTTATTTAATTGATTTTTCAATTTATCCCTATTTCTTATTGATATAATTAACCCTTTAGTTATCCATGGTTTAATTTTCGTGTTTTTTTTATGCCATAATTTTGTAGTTTTGGAGTTTTCAATAACGTTATTAAGTTTATTTAAGAAGACATTGGTTCCGAGTTGAGGGTCATTTTCATTTAATACTACATCCCAGTTTTCTAGCTGCAGTAAGTTTTCTAGTTTTTTAAAATCAATTTTTGTTGCAATTTTTTTTGTTGTATCAGGAGTTATTGTTTTTTTGCGATTGTACTCTATATTTAGTGATATTGGGTAATGATCTGTAATATTATACTTAAGAATATATGAATTAAAAATCAAATTTTTGTTATTGTTAGATTTTTTAAGGAAGATATGATCAATGCATGACTTAGTTTCTGGGGTAATTCTTGTGGGATTCAGTATGTATGGTACAAATCCATATTTAGCAAGCACAGACAGATATTTATTAACATAAACGTCGTTTTCATTTAATAGATTGATGTTGATGTCACCAATAAGAACATCCATTTTATTGGTCTGTATTTTGTCCAGGTATGAATCTAGTTCATCAATAAACGAGATCAGGTTAGTTGGGTTAGGCCTATATAGGGCAATTATTCTACAGGATACATTATTTATTGTTAGATTTATGATACATAATGAGACACCACATATGGTTAATTTGTAGTTTGAAATATTGTAGTTGAGGTTTGATTTTATTGGAATCAAAACTCCATCATTCTTATTAAAATCACCGTCATTATGTATCGTTGTATATCCTGGTATATTAAGGTTATTTATACATACATTTTTAAAGCATTCACTTAAGACAAACACATCACAGGTTAAGTTATATGTTTCAATGAGTGCTAGGAACTCATTGAAGTTTTTGTTAGCACGAATATTAAAATGTGTAATGTTAAACAGTTTCGTTTTTGGTAGCACAAAATTTCCAGGTTCTACATATTCTCCTCGGTGGTCTTGTTCTAGTAAACTTAAATTTTCTAAGATAGTATCTTGATCCACTAGTACCATTAACTACTATAGTCAATTTTATTTTTTGTCAAATTGATATGGAACTGTAGAGTTGGACAATTAGTATCTGTCGAGTAATGGTCAACACTATTTTTCAATTTGTATTTATCGTTGGATTTAACACAATTGGCACAAACTTTTTTTATTTTTGGACAGCTTTCTTGTTCATGTTCTTCACTACATAGGGGACAGATTAGTTTGTTAGGGCAGTTTTGTTTTTTATGATAAAACTCTTGACATTGGAAACAACGTGGGACTGTAAGATCCTCAAAGACTGAGTAACGTTCCCAACCTATGAATACCTTATTCAGTCGCATTAGTTGTCTAAAGGTTGATGGTGAGCATTCTCCAAAGACTGTTGACTTGTTATTTTTTCCTTTTTTAATAAATGTTACCTTGATTTCGTCCAGGGCTTCGTTTTGTTGTTTTATTGAGGTTTCAATTTCTTCCTTTGATAGATTTTGTTGAAACATTGGTATTTTAATCCTTGGTTTCTTCATCTTAGATGCTTCTATATTATACATATTTTCCATTTTGTTTTTGATTTCATTTTCCAGAATTTCAAATTCTGTCTTGTTTTTGCATTTGATGATGACCGATCCAGATTTCGTAGATTTCAAACTTCTAATGCCAATTTTTAAATCGGATGGATTGATAGTATTTATAATTTCATTCTTAGTTTTTTCCACATCTTGGGGGATCTTAGGTTTTATTATTATATCAGGAGCGTTTGGTGGAGATATGTTAGAAAATGTATTCGGGTTCTGTTGTAGAGCCTCGGAGTAAGTAGGCATTGTTATGTAGGTGCGTTCTGCTTCATAGTTGTTAAGTTTCTCTTGTAACATTTTTATAATTTCGTTCTTATTATTTATTATTTCTTCCTTGTCTTTTATAGTATATTGCAAACTTTCCACATAAATTTCAGAGTGCGTTTCTGGAGTGGCATACATTTTAGTTCTGATGCTGTTAAATCAGAACACTCTGTACAAATAAGATTTCGGCAGGAATCACAAGAAAAACAAGGGGATTTGACTTCTTTTGTTGGTTGTTTTATTACCTTGCATAAAATGATGATTTATGAAATTATTAACATTGAAATTTTGTTTCATTGTTTTTAAATTTACTACCTATGTGAAGTGGTAGCTGAATGTACAATTTAGGGCTACAGTAATTTGATTTTTTTTAAATTATGACATCCTACAGGGTGAAATAGTAATTACCTGATTGAAAGTAATTTGCGTATTATTTTTATGCGAAATGATATTGATGTGTTTCTCCAAATACAAATCCATAGTAAACTCTATTGAGTCCAATTTGTGACCCACCCCATACAATAATGCAGTATCCAATTATCGCCTACACTGAGGCACTGTAATAGTTTGAGAGAATAATAAATACCGGATTCTGGAAATCCTAGGAATGAAGCCGCAATGTAGGAAATAATACCCGGAATCCTATCCAACTAGAGGAAATATCCGCGGAATTTTCTATTCTTGAGAAGTGACATTGGGATCTTTGACTTATGCGGAATCCTGGAAATTTGCGTAGGCATGGAAAATACACGGTCGATGTAGAGGCGAAATGAAAATTCTTATGCTCGACGTACACACAATCACTAGAGTCTGATTGAAAAATTCCGAGATATTAAATCGGCACTTTCTTGTACATGAACAAAACATAAACACTTTCTAAGATATTATTAAAATCTTGATTTATATTCAATAGAGAGAGAAAGAGTGACAAACAAATTTTTCTGGTTTATTTAACGGAGGCAATGGAAATATTTTTTCAACAGTCATACAAGATTCACTTTCGACAGAATGGAAACAAAACTACCAAATGCTATCCTAATGCAGTCTTATTCAGTATTATAACATACTATGGCACCATAGGAGGTACTGTAGGGACAAGATTTTACTACTGAAAAATTCAGTGTACCTGACGGAAACTCATCCATTCATTTTGAGTAATAAATAAAACGCCTATGCTAGGCCGATTTTATGCACTTGATTCATGCTCTCAGTAACACAAGTTTGTATAAAATAGGTACTTTATATGTTCATTCGGTATAAAATTTGTATTGGTATAACGTTACACCATATTTCGTGTTCTTTTTTCAACCACATGGAATCCTATATTCACTTTATAAAGTTCGCGCGTAAAGTATGTAAGTTCTACAAATTGTGAAAGGCTTTCGCGGCCATCGTTAAATGAATGATGGTTTTTCGTGTTTGTAGGCCGACATTTATTTAGAGAAAATCTCGACGTTTCGCCAACACGAGTGGTTGGCATTTTCAAGAGAAATGTTTACAGCTTCGATCACTGAACACTACTTTGTTTAATTGTAACCCTTCTTCAGTTCTGTTGAAGTTGTTGGGATGTTACAATTGAACATAGCATGGCTACCTGTTCTCAAGAAAACGGTAATAACACCATACCGGGTAATTAATGAATCCGAAGGGGTACCCGACGCAGGGACGATGGCACCGGACGCAGGTACGAGTACGTCGACCCATAAATACTGGCTGAGACAACGCATACCAAACAAGTAGTGTTCAGTGATCGAAGCTGTAAACATTTCTCTTGAAAATGCCAACCACTCGTGTTGGCGAAACGTCGATATTTTCTCTAAATAAACGTCGGCCTAAAAACCCGAAAAACCATCATTCATTTATGTAAGTTCTGTTACAGTTTTTATTGCCAATGCAGCTTATAACTGTTATAGGCCAATATTGACCATTAATTTTAAGAAATTAGCAAAACAAGAGAAAATAGAATGGGCCGTTTGGTATTTGTTGGAGTTTAATTTTTTTTTGCTGTTCTGAAATGATAAACATGATATGAATATCGGTTTAGTTTCGATGAATGAAGTAGGTTTTACTGTCAGTAGGTACGTAATGATAGTTTTTTAAAAATAGGCTTATAGTGATAAAAATCAGAGTAAAATTCAATGGTACATTCAACAAAGCGTCGAAGAATTGAAATTTTAATCCTAAAAGGATGTGGTAACATATATTACCATAATATTATAAAATTTTAGTACGTTTTATTTGCGATATTATTTGTAGGACACGAACACTCCAGGAGGTATGTGACATACTTAATAACAAGTATGAAGACAGAACTCCTATAGCACATGGTACTGTTTCTGAAATCTTACATAAATTTGAGGAAAGTGGACATGTATGAGAACTCCCAAAAGGTGGCAGCCCTGCTATTATAGAGCAAACAAAACCTTATATTTTTGTCGATGGTTGAAGACCCTCATAACGCTACTAGAGTTGTTGCAACAGAAAATCAAATCAGTCAAACAATTGATCGTAAATATTTTGAAAAAGAAAAATGGCGTCCCTATAAAGTACAACTGCTACAGGAACTGAACGAAGATAATCTAGATCGCAGAATAGAATTCTGTGAAACAATGTTAATTTGATTTGACACAAAACCTAATTTCTTTAATCAATTCCTTTTTATCTGATGAGGCTATTTTCCAGTTAAATTGCACTGCCAATAAACAAAACTGCAGGTACTGATCAGATGAAAATCCTCAGGATGGTGGAGGCGCATACGCAGTATCCACAAAAGATTATTGTGTGTGCAGGAATTATTAATAATACCATCATTGGACCTTATTTAGGGAATAGAACCATGACAGGTGAAAACAGTAAAGAAGACTGGGCATTTTTAGAATAAGAGTTGATTCCAGAATTAGCCAGACTCATTCCTGATGATATGAATCCTCATCTCGTGAAGGGATCAATTTGGATTCAGCAGGATGTAGCTTCCCCTTATTATCTTCGAGGCGTTCGTGAGTTTCTCGACATAACATTTCCAAATCGTTCGATTGGAAGAAGAGAAACTATCTAATGGTCAGCAAGATCTCTGGATTTGATAGATTTTTTGTAGGTTTATTCAAAACGCAAAGGGTACGTGAATGGGCCACAGACTATCCAAGGACTGAAATACAGAGATAGCACTAGTTTCTCCGGAAACGAATGGAAAAGACTTGGATGAATTTTCATTCAGATTCATGTTTCCAAAGATCAGGAGGTCATTTTGAACATCTCCTTCAATTTTTTTCTTTAGGTATTGTTTTTTGTTTATACTGCAATATTAATTATAAAATAAAAATGTTTTTTCTACTTTCATAAATTATTATTGGCCATTACAATTTGTATGCTGCACCGGCAATCAAAAGCTGCAATTGAATATCGTAAAATATACGAGTTGTCCCATTTAAACATGAATGTATTGTTCGTATATCTCAGATACTGTACATTTGGCAACGTTAAAAATATGGAATTTAGATCGCTGGTCCATCTAATACCAATTACCGAAATTTTGTTATTTTATCTTACGGGTTGTCAAAGATATTTTCATGTTTCCATACTTTAAGCGAGCATAGTGCATAGATATAACGTATATATGGAATTGCTTATTCATCTATTCATTCATTAATTTATTATTGGTAATTCAACAGAACAAAAGTTCCAATTACAGAATTACGCAGTTTGAGAAAAATAATGCGTGTGACATAATTAATCCTTAAAACTAATAATAATTATAAAACTAACGGAAACTGAAATGAAACTAGCTGAAATTGAACTATAATTTGAATACATCAAAAGCCATTTTTTTAACCTGAGCAGGAGTGATGAAAACAAATCAATATGTGTGAAATAATTATTGTACAGATCTTGAATTGACATTACGAGTGAATTTTTTGATTAGTTTGTACTTCGGAAACCTGTGAAGTTGAGACCGTTTACTAAGTGTGCACTGTCAACTTGATTAATGACTATCTTAAAAAATAGAAAGCATACAAACGAGACTATTCTCCGCGCGGATTGTTTGGGTAAATTGAAACATTTGAGTCTTGTTTCATAGTTTAGATAGTGTAGTTGCCTATTGAATTTGAAATTCAAGAGGTTTTCAAATTTCTTCTGGACCCTCTCGAGTCGACTGATATATGTTTTTGATGATGTAAGTTCCAAATAATGCTGGAGAATTCTAGATGGCTGCAAATTAGTGAGTTGTATAAGATGATCAGAGACCTATGACTAGTGAATGATTTAGTGATACGCATAATGAACCCCAAATTGCACATGGACTTTTTCACAATGGATTCAATATGAGTTTCAAATGTCAGCTTAGAGTCTAACAAAACACCCGAGTCTGATTCGAAACCATACAATACTTCATTCCTTTACTATACGTAAACAACATACGTATAATGTGGATTTTCTAAAAATATGTTATATCTCTGATAGTTGTACACCAACAGATACATTATTTTTACCTGAAACTTGTAGAATGATTACGTTTATTATTGCGACTATTCCACTCTTCTCATGATATTCACGTAATCTAACCAATCACAAATAATTTATTAGTTGATATTAGTTGATAGTAATAATAAATTTGTTATGTAGTTACGATGTAACTCATTTTGACGTTTTCGCCTCCAATTATGATCAGTCAAAATGTCAAACTTTGCTTTGTCATCTATGGTTACATCGTTGAAAACACCAACGCTGACAGTCCAATCAGAATTGAGAGACAGCTGGTGTTTTCGCGATAATACAAGTTGTCTTTGATTTGTGATTGGTCAGATTACGTGAATATCTTGAGAAGAGTGGAATAGTCATGTATAATACAAGTGCCGATAAAATTGCCGATTATTCTTCGACTTCACTTGACGAGTTATCATAAAATTTGGAAATACAACGAGTGCGTAGCACGAGTTGTATTACCTAAAATTTTATGATAACGAGTAATTGTGAAGGAGGAGAATAATCAGGAAAATTTTATCGTCACGAGTTGTATTTTATATGAGAATTTCACAAAATTTGCTTTTTTTTTAGTAATAATAATTGGAACTAGAATTATTTATTTCAACTCATTCAGATACATAGATAATTACAATTCATTACAATTGAAATTTTGAACATTGAAAGTACAATTCTGGAACACTATTTTGAATTTGTTTGCTCATTTTTCGTCTCATTAGAGCTGCTGCAAGAGAAGACATTTTTGTTGGCATCGCTGAATGAAGAACTTGAACTAGCTCTCATTTTAGTGATGATTTCAGAGTGTCTTTTTGGCTGCATGTTCATATAGGATTGTAAAGAACTGGAACTGCTGTGTCCTGTGATCTTCATCATTTCTTGTTCAGACACTTCAGCTTGGGCAAGGTGAGTAACAGCGGTAGACCTATGGCTGTGATTGATCTCAGTAATCTCATATTTTCCTCAATTGTAAAAGCAGTTGAACTCGTTTTCCTCTTTTCGACATCCCCTTGAAGTAATTTTCTCTTCGCATCTCTTGCATCACGGGCTGATCTAAATTCTATGTCAGCAAATGGATTCATTTTCACATTATAATCATTATAAAACTTGTCTTGGAGCAGTTTTGCTACAACATTCCAATTGAATTTTATAACAGTTTCTTTATATTCACTGCCATCCTGCTTCTTCATATTGAAGGCATAATCTTTCAATATATTCGCAATTTCTACTGGGGTAGTTTCCTTTTCGACAACATAATTCCTATTTCGGCAAAAGTCCATAAATTGTTTCCAAGCATAATCTTTCGATTTCCTTGTATTTTTTGGCGTATTCTGTGCAATTGCCAAATTAATTTTGATATTTGTAGCAGTTCCCCATCTATTGGATTCCATTTCTTTTTCGAATTACCGAATAATATTCCGAAAGCGAAACGATATTCAAACGTCAGTTATGCGTCAGAATTTCCGTTACCATGGAAATCCAGATAGTGGTATAATCGTATATTAATTCGCTGCAGGAGAAAATAATCAACAAAGCTTCAACCTCATTGGATGTGTTTTGTCATTAGGAACAATTTCATTGGTTTTTTGACAGTTGCGTGAAATTCTCAGTAGTAATACCACAAGTGATTGAATTTTCGCGATAAGTCTGTCGATTCAATTCTGAACGAAACTGAATTGCTTCGAGAAAACACCACGAGTCCGCAGGACGAGTGGTGTTTTCTCGATACAATTCAGTTGAGTTCGGAAATAAAAGACAGACTTATGAGATAAATTCAATCACGAGTGGAATTTTATTAGACTATTTCACGAAGCATTAAAAGTATTATTATAAACATGAACAACCAATTCATCATAGCTACTCCTTCGATTTCCTTGTATTTTTCGGTACATTTTCATCGATTTTTTCGTTGATTGATTGGATAGAATTCTTCCCAAATCCAATCATTTTTGAATGCGTGCACAGCGTTATCACTTATATTTGACGTTTAACAGTCACATGCACTGTAAACAAATCTGAAAACACCGAACTTGATAGGCCAATCAGAGTCAAGAGTCAAGTTTGGTATTATCGGTAAGCCGAACTTGACTAGAGCTTCTAATTGGTTCATTTCGTAGGTGAGTGAAATAATAAACGTAATCATTCTACAAGTTTCAGGTAAAAATAATGTATCTGTTGGTATACAACTATCAGAGATATAACATATTTTTAGAAAATCAATATTATAAGTATGGTGTGAACGTATAGTGAACAAATGAAGTATTGTATGGTTTAGGATCAGACTCAGGTGTTTTGTTCGACTCTAATCTGACATTTGAAACTAATATTGAATCCATCATCAAAAACATGTGAATCGACTCGAGAGGGTCCGAAAGAAATTTGTAAACCTTGTGAATTTCATATTCAATATGCAACTGCACTATCAAAACTACGAAACAAGTATCGTAACTACATAATTATAATAAAACGCTATTCCGTTGAAATAGAGTTTCATCACAGCTGATACTATCAATTGTTAGGCCGAGCGGTGCCTTTTTCAATATTTTATAGGAGCGTTTATATAGGAACACATCAGGAAAATTATACATTTACTTACCTATCAAATCTCATCTCCGGCAACCATCAGGAAGCTGCTACCAGCTTTGCACACACACTAGTTTTAATTATTTAAGTTACTTTATTTATTATTATTTCCAACACTTTTCTGGATTTCAATCTATTCAAATACTTCTCAAATTGTTAATCAATATTATCTGGGCCGAAGGCCCAGGTGGAAGATTAAACTTAACTGAATAAAACAAAGAAATCGGCCAAAAACATTTATTATGCCGAAAGAAAAAAAATAGAACGCCGGAAAAACTAAGAAGTTTTAAATTTATAAGTTATTAAATCAAACCCAATTAAAAACCAGTGAATTGAATAACATTTTATGACATTTACGTTTTTAAACTACTCAAAAAGATAAATCCTTACTAAAGTATTGAACTGATATTTTGAAACAGATCATTCACCAGAAAAGGTCACGTTGCTAACAAACATCTAACACTCTCAAGATTTAAAACAGGACTGCCGTTTAGAAGCATAAAATATATGTCCTTCAAGTTAGCTTGGGTTTCGAAATCCCCATTATTTAGGCAGTAAATATAAGGGTTGTTCGAAAATTAAATAGTGAATTGAATTTCTTTTTCAGTTTCTTCTACAATCGGCTTATGCATTAAATATTTTATAACTCAGATATTCCGACGTTACGAGAAAAAAAAACATAATGCAAATTTGTCGCATTATGAAAAAAACTCTTTATATCTAAACAATTGATCTTATTTCTACTTATTCTATGTCATGGATCTTTCTGTAACACTCGGTTATGGTTTGAATCAATTCTATTAACGGAAATATGACGTTGAATTCATAATGAAAACTGATTATTGTACACAAAATATTTGGTTCGAATTTATAAATACCCCTCGTAAAACTCTCGAAACTGTGTTGGAACGATTTTTATAGCAACCATATGGGCGAAGGTTTTGGTGCCCTTCTCGGTATCGTAAACTAAATGCTGAATTTAATGGCTTCCGGATGTAGATTCAATGGTTGTCCTCTTCGAGAACTTTTAATGAATTTCAAGATTACATTATGTTACATAATAAATTATTGATAGTTATAATACATTTTTTGTGATTATAGTTGATTGATTATGGTTATGATGAATTGATTGTTCATGTTTATAATAATACTTTAACTTAATGCTCCGTGAAATAGTCTAATAAAATTCCACTCGTGATTGTATTTATCTCATAAGTCTGTTTTTTATTTCTGAGCTCAACTCGTCCTGCGGACTCGTGGTGTCTTCTCGAAGTAATTCAGTTTCGTTCAGAAATGAATCGACAGACTTATCGCGAAACTTCAATCACCTGTGGTATTACAACTGACAAGTCTACCTAGTAATCCACAAACTATTCCGTACCAAAAAACCAAAAATAGTTTCCTGACCATCTTGAAATGAATCAATAGTTGTATTAAAATATTATCACTTGTTTATGTATAGTAATGTTCTCCGCTGATGATCCAAGTAGATAAAGAGAATTCTATCGAAATTAGAGAAAAAAGAACTAATACTAATGCAGGGTTACGAAGGTACAGTAATATGGTCCTCCCTATATATAAAACACTTCCCTTCCAATCCATCACTTGTTTCATCAACGAACCCCATTCCGAGCATATTACTCCAATAACCGCCTATCAGTAGAAATTGCTCCATTTCACATGGAACGCATCCCCATAGCCATTTTGCGAGGTAGATCGATAGAAAGATTGATTAGATTGCCGCCAACGAAAACCTCTCTCGCTAAGCCCTTTTCCATCTCGCAACTAGTCCTTAAGCCCCGAACACGGTTCCCGCTGCCACGTCAGGAGAGATCTGCTGGATTCGTTGGTGTAGGATTACAAGTTTTTTTTTGTCGGGTTGCTGGAAATTCGAGAGAGATTTGCTCGGAATTACTAGCAGAGACAAGGAAAGTATGTCGATGAAGTGAAGAACCAGATTTTTTTTCCAGTGTGCAATTTGAAATAAATACTGGAAAACTCCAACTTCAGTATCATTTTAATTGGCTCATCAAGGGTGAATATATTAAGAGAACAAGGTGATATAATATGTAACAGACAAGTATGTCGATAAAGTGAAGAACCAAATCTTATTTATTTTCCCAGTGTGCAATTTGAAGTCAATACTGGAAAACTCCAACTTCAGTATTATTTTATTTGGCTCATTGAGGGCGAATATACAGTACGATGCAAATGTATGGAATAAATTCATTATTTCAGATTATAAACATATTTTGGAAAATTCCTCGAACACGTCGATTTTCTTTTCTGATTGGACAATTTTTGAACCCCACCCTGAATATATAGGGTTATCCGCATTCGAGTGAATATTACTTTAGTGATATTTTTAAATGGAACACCCAGTGTATTTTTCCATATTTAGTTAGGGATCGTCATACTAGTAATATCATATCCAGTAATACCAGGTTTGATGGGATTATGTCAAACGGCTGCGGAGATATGGCCAAAAAACTTCCTCGTATGTCCAATGAGTATGACTGAGACTTCACACGATTCGGAAGGTCAAAAGTCTCTGTCGCACTCATTGGGCATATGGAGAAGTTTTGTGCTCATATCTCCGCAGCCGTTTGACATAATCCTATCAAACCTGGTATTACTGGATTTGTAATGTCGATCCCTAACCAAATATGGAAAAATACAGTGGGTGTCCCATTTAAAAATATAACTAAACATTTTTTTTCTGGAATGCGGATAACCCTATATATTTAGGGTGGGTTTCAAAAATAAGCCAATCGGAAAAGAAAATCGACGTGTTCGAGGAATTTTCCAATATATGTTTATATTCAGAAATAATGAATTTATTCCATACATTTGCATCGTACTGTATAAACAGAACAAGGTGACATAATATGTAACAGTTGAAATGGGAAATGGTTTGTCTGAACATGAAGCAGTACTATGTAAATTACCAATCGATTAAGTACCTCTTGACACAAAGTTAGAAGTAGGACGATTGTTCAGTGGGAGCAATTATGAAAGATTTCTAGAATATTGTCTACTTACGAACTGGGTGTTAGGGGCGAAATTTAGGAAAGGAGAGCAGTGAATGTGCAATGATGTGTCACGCCTCTAACATACCCAGTAGCTCAGTAGGCGTGGATTCGACAATAAAAATTGATTTCGATAAGATTGAAATATGGGGTTAATTTTCCGGAGCGCCACGGATTTATCGCTAGTGAAAAATCCGAAACCACCCTGATGGAATGGGACAACCCACTGCACTAATATTACTAAAATATTAAAAAATAGATACCTGTAAATGGTATAATAAGAATATATAACTATGTAGAGGTTTTGTCTTCCCTTACGCTTAGATAACTTGGACCAGAATAAAAGAAATAGTCATGTCCCTTACTAATAAAATATATTGATCGTTACACACCCTGTATGTGCACAGTTCAGCTCACCGTACAAAAGAAAATGAAATTAATGTAAATATCAACCACCAAGATGAATTCAAGTGAATGCTGTGATTGAGAGTATGGTATTGTTTGAATATATAATATGAAACCTCCAGTGAGGGCTATGCCTGTGACGTCACGATGATAGCTTACAATAATCGATACTTACGCCTTATGGGCAGTCTTATTCCAAATTTATCTGATACTATGTAGATATTCTCAAGCATGCAAGTTCACCAATGATTGTGGTTGTAGTTCATCAGTGCCTTGGTGTATACAGGTGCACAATGGGTACGACACAATCAATCAACGTACATGTACAGCTGGGACGAATAGCGAAGGAATGCTGAACAACAGATATACAGCGGGACAACCACAGTCGAGCAGGAACAATCACAGTAGTGGAACAGTGGAAAGACAATCGTATAGCAACGAAACAGTGGAACAATCACATTAGTGGAACTCCAATAATCGGTAGCAGAGTAGTAGCAGGACTAACCGCAGCAGAGCAAAGTAGTAGCAGAGTGGTAGTCGCAGAGGAGCAGTAGCAGAGTGGTAAGCGCAGAAGAGCACCCTAGAATATACAATACCAGTCTGACTTCCGATTACACTTTTATGGGGCCATAAGCAGAGCCCAAATGCAAATACTAACCTCTATTAAGTGGGAGGGTTCTGATAACAGCTTTGATGGTCTGTTTGCTGTCTGATAGCTAGTTTCTCGTTCCAGTGGTTTAACACAATGATGAAATGACTTCTAACCTCAAAAATCCGCAAAGCGAATGGAGATTTCTCGAAAATATAAAGCGTCAAAAATCGCAAAAAATATGAGAAACTCTCCTGATATGAATTTTCCAAAGATCCATCAACGATGATCAAACTTTAATTGGAAATCTTCAAAGTAGGTCAGTCACTCATCAAGATCAAATAAGGAAGAAGAGAGTATCTCTCAGACGTCAAAGTCAAAACTGTCAATATCTGACAAGGCGCTTTCTTGTTCGTTAGTGTTCGGTGGGAACAGTCCAGGAACTAACTCGAGCTAATAGGAGCTATGAAAAGAACACCTTAAGATTCAGTGTTGCCAACTGAAACAAGACGAAAACGCCAGCCTCTCAATCTCAGAACCAAACACAAACAAACAAACACAAACAAACAAACAAGTATTCGAATGTGAAGTAGGTAACCTCAATGACACAAGATAGAGATAGAGTAGGAATGTTACGGTTTTGTGTTCTAAGTACAAAACAATAGACTAACCATAAGTATGTTAACAAAACAACGCTGTCATACCGCAAACAACTGATAACTGTCATTAGCTTAAGGCCGGTTCATGTCCGCTCGAACTAGTACGGCAAAGGTAAGTACTAACGTTCGGAACAAGCTATACATGACAACGATCAAGTTGTCATTTTGATACAGTGGCGTACAGAGTGGAAAGTGTATATCAATGACAGATAATTTCTGATGTTATTGTATTAAAACAGAAAGGGTTTTCTAGTGCAAAATAAACCCGTAACATGGGAAGAAGTAATTGCTTCACAAAATCCATTCAACTACATAACAAACAACTGAACAACTTCAATTCAGCATTTCCACGTCAGAAAATTAGTATTAATGAGTAAAAAAAGCACTGGATCAGCAAAGGTATCAAAATCTCGTCAAAAAATTTGAGGTCCCGCACTACATTAGAAAATATCCCATACATATTTTCATTCGTATTTTCACTGTCCCAGAGGGATATATCGAAAATTAATCAAACATGCTAGGAAAAAATATTATAGGGACAGAATTGAGCGTTCCAATAATGAATCGAAAGAGAGCTGGGCAATAGCAAATGAACTGTTGGAGAAACACAAAAAATACTTAGAAATTCCATTATGCCCAAATACCCTGAACGAATACTACTTCAGTGTTGCTGTCAAACTCACAGAAAACATTCATCCACAGATTGATCCTATGTCAAACTTTGACAGGAGTACATACCTTCATGTTACCTACATGAGACGAAGAAGACAATCCACCCACCTTTAGACCAATTGCCCTCATACCAAGACAGTTCTAATCTAGCAACAGTTCGGGTTTCAGAGCAAAAAGAGCACAACTGATGCCATATTTGACTTTCTTCTTGTTTTGTGATTTGTCCAAGGCATTTGACTCCATTAATCACAGAATACTCCTGCAAAAACTTGAAGTATATGGCTTCAGGGTTATTACTTTGAAGTGGTTCGAGTCAGCGGATTGTCAAAATATACTATTACTCACAACTTCATTCTATTTGCTGTGTTGTACCCCAAGGTGCGGTATTCGGTCCTGTGCTTTTGAATGATATGGCCAATTTGAATACATCAGGTAGTATCACTTTATTTGGCGACGATACTACCATTCAATGGCATGATTAGAATGAGGCTAACCTATTTCAATCCATTTGTAGAGATATTGACCGCATTAAAAAATTGTTTGATTCAACTTTACTACCATGAAATGTATCTACAACGAATCTACTAGGTTTCCGTTGCAATCTACCAGTCTGTCACTAGGCAATGATACTTTAGAAAGTAAATAAACTATAAAATTCCTTGGACTTCAGATTAATGCATTGAAATTCGATACACACATTTCAAATCTTAGCGAAAAGCTGGCATCGGGATGCTATACAATGCGAATTATTTCTACAAATTGGGATTTACTGCTACCAAGTTAGCATAAAATGGCCCTTATAGATTCTCATCTATATAAGCTACGGCATTGCTTTCTGGGGAATGTGTAGTAAAACACTTTGATACAATTTTCACTCTACAGAGAAGTGCCGTTAGATATTTTGTGCGTCCTACTCTGCAGTTTCAAAAATAACTCCAGACCCATAGAATAAATTTATTTCCATAGCCAACTAACAAGAAGTTGAAATGTTCAATACAAGGCATAGCACGGAAATAATCTTCATAAAAAATAATTATGAAACAAAAATGTTGTGGTTTTTTATTTTTTGTATTTTAATATGTATTTGAGTTTGTAAACAACTTTAAAAATTCTTATGTATTGATGCTGGAAAATTAAGTAAAACTAAAATTATAAGAATAATTAGTTTGCATAAAACTTATTCTGTAAAATGTTGGGCCATGAATTATTGTTACTTTCATGATATTCTTCAATCTTCCACAGCATACTTTCATAAAAATGTTCCGTTACGAGGGGAATACAAAAACTTATTTTTTTATAAAATGTCATTATATCAGCAGATTGTGAATTGGAAGTATGACAGTGATATATCATTGTAAAAGTAATTCCATAATGAATTGTAATAAAAAAAACTTCCCATTTGAAATATAAAAATTGGTTGCGCTTCCGGTAAAACCGGAAGTGTCATATTTGGATAGATACTTGCTAAATTGTATATTCATAACATCAAATCGAAGTACCGAATTTGAAACATCCATATAAAATAACAACGTAGATACAGAGGGGTAAATTGGTTCACCTGGTATAACTCGGCAACAAAATCATATAAAATTTCACCAACAACTTCCTTAATCAAAGACTCGGTCATATATAATGGATATAAGATGCACGAGGATGATATGAAAAACTCTTAGCCTACTATAGAACCAAACAAAGTTTCAATGCCAAAATATTTTATTACTCAACATATTCTCCTCTCAATTGGATACATTTATCACAGTGAACCTGCAACGTCTCTAGACCTTTCAAAAACATAAAAATTCTTCTTGCTCTGCAAACCAGACCTCCACAGCTTTTATTACCTCCTCGTTGGAAGAAAATTTACGATCTTTTAAACTTTTTTTCAGTTGAGGAAAGAGATGATAGTCGGACGGAACCAAATCTGGTGAATAGGGGGGTGTTCTAGTAATTCAAACCATAAATCACGAATTTTTTGCATGACAACATGAGATTTGTGTGCAGGGGAGTTGTCCTGCGAAAACGAAACACCTTTGGATAGTTTTCCGCGTCTTTTCTCTTTATTTTTTTCCCGTAGAGTGGTCAGTGATGTCGAATAGTAATCTCCAGTTATTGTTCTACCCTTATTCAAAAAATCAATCATGATTACTCCATGGCAATCCCAAAAAACTGAAGCAAGATCTTTTCCAGCAGATTTTTGGACACGAAACTTCTTAGGTCTTGGAGAACCGGAGTGTCGCCATTCCATCGATTGTTGCTTTGTTTCTGGATCGTAGAAATGTACCCAAGTCTCACCCTTAGTAACAATTCGGTTTAAGAAGTCTACACCGTTTTCAAATCGAGCACAGATCGAACGCGATGCTACTACCCTTGTACGCTTTTGGTCAACATTCAAACAGATGGTAATCCAGTTTGCAGCATTTTTTCTCATGTCCAAATTGACGTGAACCATATGATGAACGCGTTCGTATGAAATATTCATTGCTACAGATATCCGTTTTAGCCCAATTCGACGGTTTGTTAAAATCATGTCATGAACTGCATCGATATTTTCGGGGACTAACACAGAAACTGGCCTTCCCCATCGGTCATCATCTTCAATGGAAAATTTACCTCTTTTGAAGCTTGCAGTCCAATTTTTCACGGTGGCATACGAAGGACATTGATCACCAAGAGTTTTAAGCATATCTTCGTAAATCTGCTTACCTCTTAACCCTTTCAAATACAGGTACTTGATGATGGCTCGATACTCCAATTTTTCGATTTTCACAGTTTCGGTGGACATATGTTTTCTTTTAATTTATTGTGTAACTCTGGTTTACTTTTTTGACGTCAAACTTCACACTGACACTTCTAATAAGTTATTGTTCGTTGCTGTGGTAGGTAACGCAATATTTTATTTATGCAGGGAACTAGGCTACTATATATCAATACATCCTCGTATAATCACCTACCTACTTATATCAAGGAAATTACTGACCACAAAATATTCAGGAAGAGTCTCAAAAAGTTATTCATTGAAAAAGTTTATTTTGAATTGAAGGAATACTTCAGTGAGAGGTTTTAGTATTCATCCTGTGAATTTTAGTCAGTACCACGTGTAATCGATCCTGGAATCTATTCTATTCTGTAGATCATTTTTTGTGAGATCAGATTTTGGTGGTTAAATAAACGACATATTGCTACATATCGATAGCAGAGTACAAAATGAATAAAACACTATGAGAAATTACATAAAATTGAAAGCTTAGATGATGCTTGGTATACCTAATTCCATGAAGCATATATGTAAACTTTTTATGCATGTTGATCAGGAAAACAAAAAAAAATATTATAAATGTAAAATTAATGAATCTTTAAAAAACACTGAACAGATTGAAAAAAATCCGGGTATAACTACATAACGAAAATAATCTTTATAATTCCTGAAAATATACAGAACGATAGTAACCGAAAATGTAGCTGCTCAGACGCAGTAGAGGCAGATGAATCCAACAATTTTTTCAAACGTGACTGAAACTTTTCGAATAAAATGAAAAAACCCACCCAGCTATCAATAGAAATCAAGAAATCTATCATAAACTCGTTATTGCATCTAATCATAATTTTACAAATCTCTCCGTGATTCTCAACCTGTGAATAATGTCAGAATCCAGAAACCAGTTTATTCCCTGATCATCAAAAAAAAAAATTCCATATTTACAACCTGTCAAGATAATCCCTGCCACTCAGTATTTTGCCTGAAAATATTGCCACAGACTGATCGTTACAGTGAAACGCAAACATGAATAAGTGTGGAATAAGGAAATTGCAGTGAGCGTTGAAAGTCTTCACGAAAGAAGATATCATAATGATCGTATCTGAAAGCTGCTGAATGAGTTTGTAAAATATGAGGTAGATTCAATTTAAGCGTGATGACGCGATTACTATTTTCTCTGGAAAAGCCTTGTGTCCGACAAGAAAGAAACGACAAAATCATAAGAGACCTGAAATAATAGTTGTCGGAAATCTCTCTTTGAAGACTACCTCGTAAACAATGGCTCTCCTCGAGGGTCAGAAATAAAACTTGTCTTCATTCATCAAGGACACTTTATCTTCATGCTCGAGTTGAGCATTGCAGGAGCACCGAGACTTGTAGCTAGAATCCCGAGCAGGAAATTGCAGCTTGGGCCTTTGAAGTTTCGGAATATTCTTTCGAAATTAAATTCGATGAGACAGGATCGAAATATTAAATTTCTAGTGTAGACTGAAGCGCCAGGATTATTTCATGAATTTTTCATTGTGTATGGAAACTTGTATTAGAAACTTTATTCACTTGTGCATACCTTGATGATCGAATTCCAAGTGGTACTGAAGAACTACAACTGTAGAGTTAAAAATAATATCAATGTAAACCAACTCTAAATATTCAATATTTAAAGAACTTGTACATGAAAGTATTGACACCAGTAATTTCAATTAATATTAAGACTCAATTTTCCTGCCATTGTGTATCCTGGAAGTGATATTGATTTTATGAGTTTTAGAGTTTTCAAACAAATCAATATCATTGCAAAAAATTTGACTTTATTCAATGTCGATGGTAGTCGTATCTATGGATCATTCAAAACTAGAATGAAAATAGTTTCACGTCAGATATGTTTACCTTTTTGGATAGCCAGGCATGAATTTGAATTTGGTGATTGATTCTCTTGTCTTTCCATTGATAATTGGTATCGATTTTTTGAAAATGTTCTAAGCTGCAATGGACTTCCATAAAACGAATTTTCATTACGTTTAGACAATTATAAAATACATTTGGATCAGCTATAGGTCCTTCATGAATTCTAGCCACCTCTTATACAATCTATAAAGATTAAGGCAGTAAATCATTAGCGCCCCATACACAGGCGGATATCCGTACAGTTCAGATACGCAGAGATTTGATTCGACAGATCCGGATCGGACGGAGTAAATATTGGCGTGTCCACTAATTAACATACCAAGCATGCGTGTCTGATCTTCATACATGATTCGAGGTATCAAATCTGTCCATTTGTGTAGAAGATTCTTGAATTTCAGACAGATTCGATATGGCGCGTGGTCTCTTAGGTGAGCTAAAATATCTGGACGTTGCAGAAGCAGATTAGTGATAAGTGAGTGTTTAAAATGTTTTTGCAAAGCAAAAAATGCAAAGCTATTGCTTGTGCTGGTATCATAGCAGTTTCAGAATATCTGCTCAAAAAAAGAGTGCGAAGAAAGTGGGTCAAGAATTGGTTATCGCACCGAAACGATTTTAGCCATGTCACTTTTGAGAGAGCTGCGAGCAAATGATCCAAATGATTTTAGTAATTATATACGAATGGACGAAAATACGTTTAACTTTTTATTGAATCTTGTCAGAACACAATTACAGAAACAGAATACAGTGCGACAAGCAATTCCTCCTGAAGAACGACTGATTGCTACTCTTCGATTTCTGGCTACTGGCAGATCTTACGAAGTCTTGAAATTTTATTTTATTTGCCATAAACAAGTATGCCTTCTATAAATTTCTATAAAGTCGGTTAAAATTTCTCGTGTCCACTCAGCCATGATTTATAATAACACTATTATTCGCGCGTACCCACTGACGTCGAGATTTGGCCTGCAAGTTGAAACATGCAGATTTAATCTGTACGAAATACTAGTCGCGCCGTATCTGGCTCGTGGTTAACCATTAACGCACTGATATCCTTACGAATTTGGCTCACCACGTATCAAATATGACAGATATTTCGTTCGTGTATGGGGCGCTATTCTCTACCAGAAATGCCTATTAAAATGAATGATTCATTTGATATTCAGAAGGTTTTCAATGAAGTTGTGTTGAATGAAGAAGTAATGTAAAATTTTCGGGGATCGATTAATAAATATAAACAAATCTTTTCAGTTGAGCCAGGTTTAACAACATTATATGAGCATCCTATAATTTCGAATGAAGAAACTTTTTCTCCAGTAAAACCTTATGAGGCCAATAAACAGAGCAATTTTTCTCATAAAAGTTCAACTCGAATTGTTCCGCCGATTTCTTTTTTGCAATTCGGTCGTCACGGAGGGTTGAATAATTAGCAATAAAGTAATCACCCCCTGGGGGTGTGCACCCCCCCAAAATCGTAAAAACTTTTTTCTGGAAGGTATTTTCTTGACATTCCAGCCCCGAGCAATAAATATGAGTGAAAATCGGTATTAATAATGGGGGCGAATTATTTTCGACAATTAAACCCCCTTCCGGGGCATCAACCCCTTCCCGAAATCGTGTTTTATTGAGGTATTTTCAATGAATATGTAAAATTGTTAGTCCTGAGTAATGAAACTGGGCGAAAATTTGTAAAAATGATAGGTATAAATTATTAGAAACGATGTTTCCTCCCCCGCATTCGGGGCATATCCTCTGCATCGCGGAAACATTGGGGTGAGAATATTTGAAAAAACTCTCAAACTACTACTCCTAGATATAAATGTGGGTAAATAATCGTTGAGAACTGTCGTCATTGAGATTTAGAAGTATTGTTATGAAAATTATTCGCAAATTCGAGAGAAAATCAATTTATTGTATAAATCAAACGCAGACCGGAGGTAACGTGTTTTTCAAAAATAAACTCACCATTTTTAATTAATAACAGTGACATAGCATTAAGGGATGTTTCCTCGTCTCCGTTTTCCGCACATGAACTTTTATATTATCTGACGTTTACATAGAGAAACGTCGACTGATGCCCAGTGCGCACCGACAGAACCGCGCCGCTGTATTACACTATACAGCGGTGCGCTAGCTGCCGCATTGAGAAGGTCCCAAGCCGACATTATTTAGGATTTAGAATCTCAATGAGTTTAAATCAGGTACACTTCGGGACAGTTTCCTTTGGTGCACTGACTTCCTCGGTCTCGAATCCCCATATTCCATCAAGGACAGATTTTATTTTTCTTTCCATAGAACAATAATGCGATCAAATGCCGAGTAACCTCTATTTTGAGTACTTGAAAGATTGACTGGATTGCATTTAAAATTTGTATAAGTAACCAAATTTGTATGAATATTTCAGCAATGTTTTTTCTGCAAACTGGCTTTTCATTCATGTTTATACGTGCTTTTATCTTTGAATTATTAGCATTTGAATTTTTAAACTCCCTCAAGATTTTGTAACCTAAAATATGCGAGGAATTGAAAATACTCGTATTTAAAACCAACATTATTTGGACCAGTTAAACGTTATGCAATTTGACAATGAAGTATTCCTCAATTATTCATTTTACTTGCTACAGGTGATAAGACATATTTCAGTAATCACAAGCATTATATCACGAAGTCAGGAACTTTAATATTATAAAATTTTCAATTGCAATTTTGCAGTTGGCCACTGCGCATATAAATATAAATAATATCAGAATACAAAGCTGCGATCTTCATCTTCAGAATGACGTTAGAGTTATCCGAATTGAACATTTATGTGAGGAGTTATAGAACTTTACTTCACGCGCTGGTTGAAAAAATGCACGTTGGCGGGAGCCAGCGCTACACCTGCCCCATTGCGAAAGCTTCAACAATTTTTTCAAGAATACCGTGCGATTTCTCAAAATTTATTTCAGCACGTTTTTTTGGGGGGTGATAATTTTTCTCAGAAGTAATGTGCACACTGTGTTCTACAATTTAAAAAATAATTATCGGCGAAGCAATTTTAGTTGAGGTTGATAGCGCAAAGACAGTCTGTTTAATAAGAAATTAATAAAAATTGGTGTGATATAACTCGCTAATACTCCATTTTGTAGTCCATTGATGACAACAGTAAAAAAAAATATCCAGTGCGTTTGTGTTTAGACGCTCGCAGTCTGAATAGTGTCACAGTGAACGATATTGAAGTCCCCAGACCCAATAATGATATACTGAAAGATTTGAAGAATTTCATATATGCTTTTTTATTAGATTTAGATCAGATATGGTAAAAAAAAGTAGCAACTTTGGGTGCTACCATTTGAATGGAAGACGGCGGTGGCAAGCTTCGCTAGATGTTTAGATAACATTTTTGCACCACTTCTACAATCTTCTGTTCACATTTATATGGAATATTCTTTTCGTAAGCAATTCTTTTCAGGAATATGTGGAGCATTCATATCAGATTTTTGGTTGTCTGGCATCAGCTGGTTTCACTCTCAGAATGATCAAGTGCAACTTTTTCAAAACTGAAATAAAGTTCTTTGCTAATGTTTTACCAGATCTGGATAGAATTGAAGTTATATCTCAATATCCCACTCCGAAGAACATTAAAAAATCATAAATGTTCCTTGGACTTCGAAATTTTGATAGGATAACATCTCTTCTCACCGGGCTACCCCGTAAAAATATTGAGTGAGTTTGGGGAGTTAAATAGCAAAACGCATTTGAAAACGTTGAAGAAACTCTGTCACGAGAGGTCATGTTATATCACACCAGAGAGGACGAAATGTTTTATGTTCAGTGTGATGCAAGTAATACAGGGTTAGGTGCTCTGCTGTATCAAATGTATGGGGATAGTAAAAAAATAGTGACTTGCGTTAGAAGGAAATAACTGGGTAGGAAAACGCGTTACTCGGTACCAGAGAAAGAATTGTTTTGTAATCATTGTTGTATAATTTTTGCATTGCTGAAATGGCGTGTCTATTTGATAAATAAAGATTTCATAAATAGAAGATGTTATTGTGATTTGGAATCGTGTCGTTTACTGTTCAGTCGTATATCACGCACGTTGGTTATTAGATCTGCAGGAAATTTAGTTCCAAATGGAATACATAGAAAAATCAAATAACATCCTTCCAGATACTTTCTCTAGAAATTGATAGAGCGCCCTTCTGTTCCTGAGGATAGATCATTCAAAATTCTACATATTGAGTTTTTTTTTTATTCATTGTTGGCATTTTCATGTCTATTTCTGTAATATTGTTCCTTTGTACTTTTTATTACAAGATAATAAATCAATTTGTATTTGATGGAATATTCCAAAAAGAACCCACTATTTGTGTAATTCTTAATTGAGTTCAGTGGCCTGAAATTGTTGTTGCTGATATCTTCAATCCTTTAGTAATCCATGGCTTCTTATTCTATTCTTTTAATTTTACTAACAGAAAGGCAAAACAATTTGCTTTAGATAGAATTTCATGGATAGCATCAATTAGTTCAGGTTCACTCAATATACTGAGCCAGTCAATATTTGGATTTTTGGAAGTTGAAGAATTTTTGTCTGCCATACATTCTGTCATAACGCTGCTTCTTTTTTGGATCCTTCCATTTTAGTGGAATATACGACATTTTTGCCTTATGACCAGAAATAACTGCAAAAGATTCAACTTCTTCTTTCCTGAAGTAAGTACTTAACTAGTGAATAACAGTTGTTGTATGTGAACAAATCCAGGTGGGTCCTTTCACAAACATTGTCACATTCAAACTTCAAAACAACTTTGAGCGTTTTGGTAATCATTGATTCGTCGTTGGATTACAGTAACATACCGTTATACGGACCATTGAGTCAGAAATGATCCTTCATAGACAGTTCCACAAGGATGAGCAGCTTTCTGTTACAGAAGGTTCTTTGATATGAAAAGTCCAGAATTAATTTTAGCACGCTACAACAAATTGCTCACTAAACCGACTAACAGCTTACCCTCATATGTAACACAATTTCGGTAGACCTCACAGCGATTCTCATCAGAAGACTAATATCGAATTCAATACAGCTTAATCGCGTTGTCCCATTGAAACTCTCGATGAATTGGAGAATGGCTCTTCTGCTAATAGCCCAGCGGATATAATAACGCCTACTTCGATGCCCTCAGTTTATTATCGTTTGACGCAGACGGAAATTTAATTTCATATCTGGGGCAAGACGTGGAAATGGGGAGATTTTATGAAGGCTTCTGTCATCAGCATGGATTTCTGAATATCGAGTGATCGGCATCTGGTAGAACAGTAACTGAGCTGGTCTCTTTGGGTATTTTGATCCAGAGGATAGGCGTTTAAGGAAGTTCCAGGAATGCTTTGTGGAGTATGCTTTTTCGAAAAACAAACCGGGGCTTTCCAACTCATAACATTTTATCAGCAAACAGTTTTATTTACGGGTTTCAAGACGAAAAAAAAAACTTTTTTCTGAGAAGGTTTGGTCTGGGAATTTCCAGTTAGAAACTGTCAGTCACAGTCAGTCAACCGACAGACAGAGTTTATTCTTCGATTTCAAAACGTTCGGTCGTTTTTCAACTGAAACCACACAACTACATGGTGCCTCGGCTGAGATTCATCGTTATTTCAATGAAGGGATCGATCAAACGTTACCTCAAGTATTCGGCTTCGCTACAGCAGTTAAAATCTATACAAGAAGAATACAAAAGGCCGATATCGCTAAAAAACTATGTCATATTTGGTTGAAGAGTTAGAATAACACAGAATGAGGAATTTGTTATTGTCATACTATCGCAACTAGTCACATTTTTCAATCAACGCAATCGAAAAATGTTACACGTACTCAACAAGAAACATCAATGAAGTCCACCATCACCTAAAGGTGAAAAAGCCTGATATTTTGGCCCTAAGAGGAAGACAAGTAAACTTCTTCACCAACAAAGCCATTCTGCTGGGTCTTGAGACCAACAGAGCTAGAGGATCTGAAGGAATTTCGCCGATCATTCTCAAGAAATGTGCCCCCGAACTAACACCAGTTCTTTGCAAATAATTCAACCTCTCTTATGATTTGGTTGTCCTTCCGTCCAACTGGAATAATTCAAGATTACAAATCATACAGAAGAACAAAAAACAACCGAGCAACTATAGACCTATCGCATTGCTATCCATTAGAGCTCATTTTTCATATCCTTTGTCATCACTTTGGAAACATGCCGAACATCTCTTTCCAAGTAATGGTATAGCTTTGGAACTATCAGCTTCGGGAGGATTTCCTTGAGGCATACCGCCTGCAGAAATTCAAGAAGTAAACCAATTTCTGTTTTCCCCGAGTCGAGATGTTCACTGAGCATTACACGATTTTCCATTCCCATTTTCCAAATTGGATTTGACGAGTCCAATTGAGAGTACTCTGGAAAATCAAACCAAATAATTCAATGCTGCCTACGCTTGATGTGGCAGTGCTTGAATTTCATCTGTATTCCGTTTAAGTACCAAGCATCTGCCTTCTCATTGACTTAATATTTCAATCATATTTTTGTCAGAGTGAAGAAAGAAGTTTCATCAGAATACCAAACAGATCAATGAGGCTGCATGAAGCAACTCATGCCATTAAAGAAAATTATGCACAAAAGAGGTTTCAATACTGACCCTTGGGGAATACTATATTGAATAAGTTTAATATCCTGAAGCCAAACCAAAAGTTGTTTTCTGTTAGTTATAAAAGCTTTACTTAGTAATGTTTTGAAAGGATTGTCTGGACTTTTTTACAGACATGATTATTTTACCATATTTATTCAAAAGGAAGAAGTGCAACAAAAAATAGTGGAAGAGATGAAAGCTATTGTGTTATACAGCTGAAGAGACGGAAATGTTTTTCCGGTATGTGAATCCGGATGTATTTTCAACAGTACCGTTTCAAGAATCTTTTTATGTCTCCACGTTCACTGTAGAGATGATGTCTCTCATACATAGCGATAGTTGAATGCGGCTTTATCTTTCATGCAGTATTACGTCGTACCCACTACGAGAAAATGTAAACAGCAAAGTGCTCCTCTGGAATATGAAATTTTATGTCTACATGTGGGAGGCGAATAATAAAAATAATGTCTGGAGTTCTTGTGTCGTTTCGTATTTGCGATAACTTGTAGGGTGTTGAACAACAATGAGAACTTGAGTTAAAAATAAGTTCGCACCGTCTCAGGAGAAGGTGTTCAAGGCCAAGCAGATTTATTTATCGTCAACTGATTTATTGAAAAGTCACCTGAAACATAGTTGAAATGAGGGAACAACATGACTGTTGACAGTATTCGGGGTCACCACGGAGTGGGCGACATCTACGTTTCGAAATTTGTATATAAAACTCCTGGAAAACAAATATTCTGCCATAAGATTACGTGTTAATAAGTTAGTGATTATTTCTTTTTCATTCTATATTTGGTTAATTTTTTTTGATTTAATGGAAGAAGCATAGCTTTGATGTGACAAGTAAGCCAAAAAAAATTGTCCAGTGCCACAATGCAAGAATTATTCGTCTGCAAATGTCTCAATGCACTCTTTTTTCAGAAACCAGAAATTAGCTAAAACATTGGAAATTAAACTGAAAATCGCGAAAGTAATTCATACACATACGTGTATTTGCATCCGTGAACAGTGTGAACTCTTTATTTTGAATGTTTTCACATCTAGTGAGAGAATTTTGGTTCATAACTGGCGTAAATCAATCAATTTATTTTCGGGTAGCAAAAAAGAGTATACTTCTTTTCCCAGACCGAATCCCCGATAGAAGCAAGTTTCTTTAAGATAAGACGGTCGATATAATTTCCTCTTTATTAAAATAATTGATAAAAATTGTCATTTCTTCTCAAAAAATTGCAGAAACGAGTTCACTGAGGCAACGAAATAGAGGAATAAATGAAGTAATACAGAATTTTATAATTGTAATTGTGTTTTTTAACTTCAATAGTCAATACTTGACAAGGTCAATCAAGGTTAGACGCTGTTGAAGTTTCAGGATAACGGGCCATATTTCGTTCAAACACTACTGAAAAATTGCAGCCAAATGAATTTTCACAACAGGCATTTATAAAAAAGCACTCCAAAGTTGAAAAGTAGAAGTAAAATTCAATAATTAAAAAAAAACTGTCAAGACAAGATAATTAAATGACATTTGCTTTGTTTTCCCGGAGTTTTGGAGCGCCACCAGGTGTCAACGGTGATCTCGAATAATCACAATAGTGACATTTTTTTTTTAAATTACACTCAATTCTACCTAAAATCACAATCAGTGAGGTAAATTATCAATGCAGTGACCAGCAAAAGTATAAAACAAGTTCATGAACAAATTTGCTTTTTATTCTCACAAAACATTCTTTGAAAAGATCGATTTTCATTTTCAATTCCACACGTTGATGTAAAACTCAATTTTTTCATTCCGTTTTTGTAGAAGCTATAACATCATCGGCAATTTTATTCCCATAAAATTATTATTTAAATTCCACAAATATAACATAACATTCACAGAACATGTGCCCAACATCTATTAGCTTACTTGATCAAAAGAGGAGCTGAAAGTGCTTGACATCAAATCCATAATCGTTTGTTGGGTCCTCTGACACGCCAAAATAAGTGGAGGGAAACTAGCTGATACATATGACGAAGAGGCCCTAGAAGATTGAGTGCTCTTTCGCTGCTTTGAAGCAAGGCAATTGAAAGCTTCAAAATTCGAAGATATCAGTCCAGCATTCCATCTATGGTTGTATTTATCAACCAGTCGTTTTCATGAGGTAGTCACAACTTACATTTGTCTAAGTCGCATCAGATTTTTGAAAACGAAAGATTAAGGAACAAAATTTTGAGTGATTCATGTGAAATTTTCTAGAGTTGTGCCATAAACAGCATTATTCCATTTCTTCCAGGAAACAAATATTGTCTTCAAGTATAACTTCGATCTCTAAGATACTAATGTGATAAGTATATCTGATGTACTGAAAAAAAAACTACTGTAGCTGGTCTCAAACCAATCTCCAATGATAGCTGAGATTTCAGCGATCAGTACCTAGAAGGAAGAGCCAACTCTTATATGGCTTCCATTGCATTATGCATAAAAACATAAATAACTTGTTTTCGTTCATTAATGCATGAAGATCAGATTGTGAGCATATGTTGATTCGAAAGATAATAAGTAAATTTCATATTGAAGGATTTTTCCCAAAAACTTTTTTTTCTGATTGCTCGCGTCATTTGAACAGTTTTGCATTCGTTCTATATGATAAACAAAATCAAAACTCTCAAATCTTCACTTCCTCTAGATTTTTCTCTATTCATATGTTTTATTTGATCTTTTTTATAGTTTTTGTTGATTATCGTAAAAATAATTTTCAATTAATGACTTTGTGAAACAAACCAAAACAAAGTTGATTTCTTTCACATTAGGGAACCTATTTGATTTTGAAGCAACAGTTACAATCTTAAAAATCATACAAATACCTCTCTCTTGAATTGGAAGCAACCCATTGATTTTTCATGTAAAAACCTTCTACCAGTGTTGTTATAATTCTCTTTTGTAACGTATAAAATCTTTTTTCAATTATAAAAAGAATAATATTTGCACTATACGTTTCTTTGCAACTCACAAAATATCACGTTATTCTTCTATTTGGACTGAGATAGAGATATGATTGCAAAAAACAATCAATTGAACAGTATATATCAACACTGTACATACAAAAATCATTGAAACACATCAATTTCAACTTGAAAATTTGATACACTTGCGAATCTAGTAATATTGGTTATACAGTGCGGCTTTTTATAGTCCCCCCCCCTTGTTAACTTTTGAACGGTTCGACGTAGAAACATGAAAAAAAAACTTTCCGAGGGTTTCACCAATACTACTTTTTGAAATAAAGAAAATATTGATTGCACGATAGGGGGCACAGGGGGCCCATCAACTCAAAATTTTTAAATGGCATGTGGGGTCAAGTGTCACATCGTTGAAAAGAGAATTCAATTCTCTTTACAATCATCTAAATATTTTTGAATTTCGGTAATATTTTTTTGTAATTCAAAATCGAAATATCAAATATAAATGTGGATGTGAATACTACTCTTACCTCGATAAATTTGAACGGTTGGATGTGGAACAATGAAACCAAAAATTGTTTAAAGGGTATTACCGATACTACTTTTTGAGAAAAGAAACATTGCAATTACTCGACAGATGGTGCTGGGGGCATATTAATTTAAAAATTTTGAAAGGTATAAAAATCGAAATTGGGAAACAAAATTATAAACAAAATTAAAAAATATTTAGATGGTTGTAAAGAGAATTGAATTCTAGTTTCAACGATGTGACACTTGACCCCCCATGCCATTTAAAAATTTTGAGTTGATGGGCTCCCCCGCGCCCCCTATCGAGCAATCACCATATTTTTATTTCAAAAAGTAGTATTGGTGAAACCCTCGAAATATTTTTTTTTCATGTGTCTTCGTCGAACCGTTCAAAAGTTACCAGGGGGGACTATTAAAAGCCGCACTGTATAAATAATATAACCATCCCCCTATCATATGTCTAAAAAAGTCACTACTTTCGTAAAAATGTTCAAAAAACTATCAGCTCCATTGAGATTTTTTCTCGAATTGTGAATAAGTTCGTTTTATTTAGATTTTCATACCATATTTCTCATTTAAATAAGTAGCCAATAAACGAATTTGAGCGCTACGGCAGGTAATAGCAATGACCGTCCCCTGGGTATGGTCATGTATGTGTTCACGAGGAAGAATTTATCATTATTATCAAACCTCTCCCGTAAAACACCTCATTTTCCATCCATCGCAGAAACGTTGGAGATATTCAATGGAATGTTGTCAATTACTCAATGCTTAACAGTTTCATTGATATCGACCTTGTAAAATTCATCCCCATCTCACCATGTTGTCAACAATCTAGTAAAAAGTCTATCAATCTTGGTTGACAATGACTAATCCTTTATTTATTTTTGTGTAACTGTATTTACAAAACATAACTGTAGACCATCAAAACGTTCGATATTTATTTAGGTACATACTTGCAACAGTTTCGTCATACTATCTCACTTCCTTCTCTTCTATGTTTCCATTTCTCGTAATTTTTTGATAATCACCAGTGTTTACTTCGTTCTATTCATTATTTTTGCATGTATTTTACCATGTTGTATTCATTTTAAAAAAGACTGAAATAATGACCATGATGAAATATAATTATATGTTTCGTACTGCGCTACTTGGTCTTGAAAGAAGAAGAGAAATGGAAAATCCTTCAGCGTATCCTGAGCTTTCAAAAATGCATCGCATCTTCCACGTGATCAGCATTTCCAGGTGAAAATAAAGCCTCATGTTGACATAAACTTTCCTTCATTCACTTTCTGAAGTTGTGCAGTCATCTTCATGTGGTTTACTATTATTATTCTTTCGTTTAGTTTTATTTTGCTTCTTCTGTTTTTCGCTCCCGCTCGAAGCTGATTCACTTCCACCAGAGCTTTTTGGCTTTTTTGGCTTAGCCCATATCGACCGCTTGGCTTTGGCTTTTTGTTGGCTGGCTTCACATATGGAATTATTCCCAACAGAACAATCACATGGAAACGAAGCTTGCTCAGATCGATCCACCTTATCTGATTTTATTTCTTCTGGGCAGCTAGTATCCTCCTGAGCCAGTTTTTCAGTGCCCTTCTGGTCGGAAAAACTAACCTTCTTCTTGCAAGGGTAACATGCCTCATCAAGCACATCAGCCACGTGACCTGGAAATGGTTGTGGGGGTTTGGAGAGGACTAGCCTCCTCACACTGCTGGGTAACTCACTTTGGGGAGTGGGGGGCTGAAACTGAGCTCCAGCTTCGTTCGAACAGCCAGATTTCATGCAAGGGCAAGTTTCAAACCCGTTAGTCTCCATGCTCTGTAAATTGTGGGGCTGAGCCCCTGACTGCATCTGCATCACGCCCCCCATATTACAGAAATCAGGAGTACTTCTGGAACCCACGTTCAGCAGATTCGTGCTGGTCCCAACGTTTTGGTGAAATTTCAGTTGAAATGGGTGTTGAAGGTTCTGTTGCCGGTACTGTGGGTAGAATGGATTACAAGAAAGCTGCTGCTGGTATTCCAGCGACTCCAACCCATGTTTTGCCAAGGAATTCATTGCCATCTGTTGGTCCAAGGTGCTTGGACAAAAGCAAGCTTCTTGCAAATTACTGGGATACTGGTTTGTAGGATTATAATTGAACATTCTCTGAGGTTGTTGCTGTACATGAGGTTGCTGCTGCAGTTGATATTGATGCTGTAGCTGATGTTGTTGCTGTAGTTGATGTTGCGGCATGAAGGAGAATTGTACCCCACCAGGAACGAATTGTTTTCTTGCCTGGATGAAGCTACCTGGTACAAAGTTGGAACAGGCATGGCCATTTCTACCAGGAAAACCCACTATGGCAGTATTCAGGGAGTCGAATAGTTTTCTTTGTTGCTCTTGGGACACTATCACGTTCTGTCCGTACAGATTGGTTGGAGTTGAGTTGCAGAAGCTTTCGTCGTAGATGTTGGTGTTGGTTGAATAGAATGGATGGTTGTTCATGATGAAACAAGCAATTTTGATGGGTTTGACAAAATGTTGTGGAGTTGACAGTGTCATTGCTATACGTCAAATATGATATTTGTTCTACAGGTAAAAAAATCAATTGATTCCTCATATTTATAACTGAAGGGCTGGAAAATGGCATTCATTACAATAATTGTCACTAGTACCGAGATATCATGGTGTCAATGTGAAGCAAAAATGTACGTACATAAGAAGCTATACCTTCGTATCAGTTACATGATCTGAGCATTGGGTGTGTCTAACAGCGTGCAGCGGTTGCAGCCGCTTTTACGCTTCACGTGATAGACGGCTGACAGCTCTTGCAGCCGCTGTAGGTAAATAAAGCACTTTATTTTCCGTTGGATTTATTTGAAGCGGTTCAGCGGCCTGTAATTTGATATTTCATGGACTGTCTAGTAGACTTGTGAAGCGCTTTTGTGCTTCATCCAGCAAAGCGCTTTCCGCTTTTCTCTCATAGACACAGTCATTGTTTATATAGAAGTGAGATAGTCAATTACTGTGGAATTGGTATTGAATCAGAACGCGAGTGTCATCTAGCGTGATTAGTTACAAACATGAATATTTGACGTCATTTTAAAGCAGAGTTCTTCGAGAAAACCCGATTTCAATGCTCCACCATAGTTTCAATCAAGTTATGACATCACTGTTGTCATCTGTATGTCACATCAATTTGAATCCATTATAATGCTGGCTATCTTACTTCTATCATTGTTTATATAGAAGTAAGATAGTTAGCCAACCTTATGGGATTGATATTGGATTCAAATGGATGCGACATGTAGATGGCGACAGTGATCTCGCATCCAAGTCATGTCGTAACTTCAGTGACCTGGTAGTGACCTGGTAGTCATGTCGTAACTTGATTGAAACAATGGTGGCGTGTTCTGTTTCATGCATTGAGGACATAATGCGCATATGACCGTTCCGTTTCCTACATTGGGAGCGCATTGACACGCCCACTTTTATATTCCCCTCTTTGGCCTTGAGACATCGAAAGTGCATGAACTACTGCCCGTTCGTCTAGCAGCGATGAATGCGATCCAAGTAAGATCTGTCAAACTCAAAAGTCAAAACAAAGAGTTTCTTTTCAGAAACGTCATATACCGAATTAAAAGTTAAAATTTAATATTTAATGGAAGTGTCAAGTATCATGCATTATCACATTTACCTGATTTACTGTACAATGGAAGAAAAAATCGTTAATTCATTCAACATCATATCGTCGGTCTCATGCCAAAACCACGAATGTGCAATTTATCATTTCGAATGAGAAGAGTTTTAAGACTATTCGTGCTTCTTGCTTTGAAAACCTAGGGGAGTTTTCACATTCGCGAATTCACTCTCGTTCACAGTAGACAACCTGATAGCACTTTCGTAAGTTTGGCATTGAAAATTTTGGTAGAAAATTTTTATTTTACATATTGAAGTCAGAACCCTGGAATTAACATATTTGCGGTTTTGGCGTGGGACAGACGATATTATCCTCATAACTATCACTTGTTCCAGAATCTGAGCTACTCTCATTTTCACAAAGCTCGCTTCCTACTCTTGCCATTAACACTTTCTTTCTACCCGTATTAATTTATTTACTAGATAAACAGATTTGTTCTTGTTACATAAGAATTTGGTTAACTGATAAATGTCAACATCTGCGGGAAATGGGATGCACCACGCAAGCAAAAATCGTTCCGATTCAACCCATCAACGTCAATGTTAGTTGAAACAGTGATGCGATGGATGCATGAAACGGAACACGCCTTGGGACAGCATTAAAATCAGGGTTTTTTGAAGAAACCTGCATTAAAATGATGTCAAATATTCATATTTGTATTTAATCACGCTAGATGACACTCGCGTTTGGGTCCAACGCCTCTTCCACAGGCATTGACTAACTATCTTCTATTTAAACAATGCTTGTATATAAACAATGATCTGGGTAATGTTTTGAGTTCAACTATTTGGAAGTATGACAAGTGTATAATGGACCAACCACATTATTTATGGTTTTTGCCATGTGATGGTTGAGGATATCCTATTGGTAAGTTTCTGGTATGACTAACTTTTCTGAAAAGCCAAAAACAGACAGTGAGGATCCAATTATAATTGCCCTCATTGATCATAATGGACCTTTACATTTACGGAAAATAAATTACAAAACTCGTTTAAATCGATAGTTGTTAGTCTGAAAAGCCCATTTAACAAACAATTCCATTATTTTTCTTTCATTTTAAAAAAATATCACATTTGAAAGTGTGCCGCTGACGTCACGTTCATCGGAAATATCTCCAACCATAATCCACGTTCCGAAACAGGCAATACCGTTCTCCGTAAAAATATAACTTCTAGCATGATATAAGCCTTTGAGATATAATCAATACATTGTCAATTGATCAACTCATTGATAAAAATCCACATATAAGCTATTTTTCATTGTATTTGTAACTTTTAAAATTTCTGAACATACCATTCTTTTAATGAAGAACGAGCATTGACAACACAGCAAATCGTAATGACAGTTCTCAACTGTCAAAAGTTATATGGAGATGTGAGGTTAATGTTTATTTTATTTACGTTCAACAATCAACACTTGATAACGACTGTAGATTTTAACAGTTGAAACGTCGTGATTAAAAATTGCAGAGAATTGAATTTTTCTTTGTTCTTTTTTAGACAATGAAAGTCCAGAAAAACCTTTCGCAAAGTGAAACATTGTCAACCACTTTCAAATAAAAATCAACATTCAACTGATAAATTCGATAATAATGTAGTGACGTGTTATCATAAACGATTTGGTGTTAATTTATTTGTGTAATTGTGTATTAAAAATATGGAACAAGGCTTCGTGAAGGGAAGTTCGGATAATTTACCGAGGTACAAAGCACCTTTTCGACATGTTCAGTTATTACAGGGATACAGGTACTGGAGATACAGGAATTAATAACAAATTTTAGAACACAAACAACAAAAGCTCTCAAAACTTAGAAACCCCATTAACCTCAAAAAATAAATCAAGGTAGTGTTCGTTGAAGTTTAGATCTGATGGAACTGCTTCACTTGTATCAAATGGGTAGGCAAATGAGTTAGACAGAGACAAACTATTCTTATTGATCGCACCGTGAAACAGACGAAAGAACCCATCTGGTATCAAATGACAACTGTCATACGACACATTATATTTGAATGAGAATTTGGTGCACAACTTTAACAACGTTGCCAAGTTTAGTTTTGATGAACGTGACGTCACGAAACCACTTTTCTTCTGATTATAGATAAACTAGCGGTCAGAAAAAAAAATTAAAAATCCCGTGTGATATTAGCGTATTTACTTTCCAATTTCAGTGTTACCTCATATCTCGGAAAGGTCCATTGAGAGTTAAGTATCGTATTAGATACTTCATTCAATATTCATATAATCAATATACATATAAATAATTTGTAGGTTTAAACAAAGTAGTTGAAGGTCATTCGTATCTTTACATAGCTTTTTGGTAAGTTCAACAGTCCAGAGTCTGAAAATGAAAAAAATGTGTGTTCAAGGAAATATGTGCAAGTGAGTATGACAATGAGCTGATATAAGTTGCTGCGTTTAGAAGACTGTTGTCAAAAGATATCTGATTTATTTTGACTTAGACAAAAACAGATCTTATTTTTTTCAAATCTTATCAAAAATTCCGTTTCCAGCGAGTCTGCAGATAGTCACCGGTTTTGATTACCATCTGCTAGTTTTCACAGGGAGCATTGTAAAGTATTTTCTTGTAGAAAAACTTCGGCAGATATTGGGCAGGGATGATTCAGTATACATAGGGGCTTTTGGATTATTTTCTGTTGAATACTCATCTAGCACTAGATCAGATCACAGTAAGGTATTTTGAGTATTGTAAATCAAAAAATTTCAACGTGAAGCCATATTCATTACCTTTCGAAACTTTAACAACTTTCACCTCAGCAGCGTCCACGAGGATTCAAGTAATACGGCACTCAACGATATTTTCAATATCAATGACGTTGATGAAAAAATCGATTTTCTTAGTTATGTCGTGATGCTCTGTTTACTTGATAAACATGCCCCAATCAAAATAGTACGCGTCAACAATCCCAAAGCATCTTTCCAGTATGGCAGTGGGGCCTTTCATACACTTAACCTATAAAAATGTGACAACTTTGGAAGCCAATATCTGACGTTGGCGACATCACATCGGTATGGCGCTTTCAGAAATTTGTTCAGGACATCAAAATGAACAAAGAAAGCACATTTCCATGGTGGGGCCTATTAGACATGTTCATTGCTAAAAATGACATATTTGGTCCAGTATGGCGGCCACTTGGCGACGCCCCAGTGGTATGGCGTTTCGAAATCTTTGTTCTACAGTTCATTGTTAACAAGGATTACGAAACAACAGCGTGGGGCCCATGATCCATGTCCACAGTGAAAAAATTACACGTTTCGGTAAGTATGGTGGGCCTTAAGTGACGCCATATTAGTATGGTATATTGAGTTCGCGGACTTTGGCGACCTCCTTGACGACATAAAACAAGAATCAAAGTGGGGCCTATGATCCATGGGCATGGATATTAATTACACGTTTGAAATTCACCTCCCCTAAAAGCTACACTTCAGAGGTGCCATACCGGGATTTCACATTGGGGAATAACGTTGTTGAATGTGCAATGAACTGCCAAATGATATTGAAAATAATAGTCTGAATAATTTCAAAAAAAGAATTAAAGAATTGTTACTAACACACCAGGCTATCGAAATTTAATAATAATGAACTTATGTATGTATCTGTTTCATTTTGAAAATTTTACATTTGAGTTTTTTTCCCTTTTTTCCCTTTTACCTTCTTTATATATGTATGTTTGTATATTTTGTTGTTTTAAGCATATTTTTAAGCATATATTTTAAATGGCGTGATGGAAGATCAACTTAGTTGAATCTCGATCATATTTACCCTTATTTTTTTATGTAATTGTACACTACCATGTATTTCTTTTTTGGGTAAATGAATAAATAAACTAAACTAAACATTTTCATTCAGCACGATAGTTGAAAATTCTCGATTTATTTCAATTGCTTCTTTATTCCCAGGCGATATATGGTAGAAACGGGCAACTTCAAAGCGTACTTTGTCACTTGAAGATCTTTCAGAACTATCGCCTATGCCGGAGATTCGAGTTTAACAACCCCGAACAACGAGGTCATAAATATCGGGGTTAGCTGGAAAACATACTGGAAAACGTATGAGGAAATTGGAAGCATGGCGTTGTTGAAAAGGAAGTTTTACGAGCACGCTTTAGACTAGTACCTACGCGAAATAAATTCATTTTATTGGTTCATTTGTCCGCTCGCCAATGTAGTGATATATTTAATGACTATTGAGGTTGATTTGCAGCTACGAGACCACGTGGTAACTACAGCAGCGTAACATGTCAATGAACTGGGTCCGTATTGGCCAATTACGTTATAATAATAATAATAGTGATGAATAAATTAATTTGTTTAACAAATAACATGAGAATACAGAATATGAAACGAATATAAATTCGCGACTACAAGAGGGAATCCTCGTCAGAGATATGGTACATTCGAGTGTTGATTAAAGAAAAAGTGAATTTAAATACACTCACGTATATACACATATATTTCGTCGACATGAAACATAAATATAAACTATAAACTGATAAAATGAGTTGTGAATGATGCAATGATCACAAATAATAATAATGTAAAATACAATTTGATTTTGGTAAAAGGGTGAAATCTTCTTTATTATTGATAATCTTTGGAATAAATTTGAGGTTCGGGCTAGATAGAAAGATGATATGCTTTAATATCTGGAGGTATACCTTACTGTATTGACGAAGCTTTGTCTATAATGTAAACATGAGTATAAGTGTCTTCACAAAAGACATACATTCAGTCACAATAATATATATATATATATATATATATATATATATATATATATATATATCAATAGGAAAGTGTTGCAATATTTTTATGAAATTTAGATGATCATTCGATATCATAATTTAACTAGGTGAGTGATTATATATTTTGATGCCGTTGTATATAACAGATGCTTCGGCAAGTGTTGAGGTGGGGATGGGCAATCCTAGTTCATCAGACTGACTAGTTGAATATATCGAGAAGCTTTTCATGAACTTGTGTTTATATTTATTGATCTGATATTATGTATTCTGCAAATAACGCTTTGCAAGATTGTAGCCATAATATTGTGATGTCATCCGTGAATAAAGTACATTTTCCTCTAATGTATATAGTCATTTTCATATAGGAGAAAAAGAATTGGGCTAAGCACCGATCCCTGTGAAATTCCGCAGTTAGTGCTGGCTAGAGATGAATAAGTTGTCGCTTTCGTCGTTTTCATCCAGTTAGGTAAAATTGAAGCCATTCAAGTACAGTTCTATTGCAGTCTAGTTTCCGCAATAGTATTCCATGATTAACATAGATATTTCACAGAACACTGCTGCGAATACTTCGTATCCATTTAAAGAGGTGTAATCTTCGTATAGGAACAAAGATAGCATCGTGAGTGTTTTTTTTAGGTTGGAATCCGATGTGAGCATTACTCAACAAATTCTTGGCATCTAAAATTTTAGTTAGACACATTTTCATAAGTAGGTATTTCAACAATTTTTGTTAGCTGGGGGATGAGAAAAATGGGGAGAAAGTTTGAAGGATCTTCCATATCACCACCCTTGTGTACTGGTATAACTACATACGTTTTTAAGAAGTCTGGAAATATTACATTTTTGAATCTTTCAATAATTCGATTGTTAAGGCATGAAGAGTTGTAACGTATAAAACTACTACTACTAAATACTTTTTGTTTACCAGTTCTTTTCGTTTCTCACCTTAATTAGTTGGTTTGGAAATTAATTGCTATCTAGTGTGGGATTTTGTGAGATATGAGCTTGTCGGGCATTGTCTGTGATGAATCTCAGCCAAGCTGGTTCCGGTTTTATGAATTATTGTCGAATATTTGAGATTATTTGAAGAATTCATTTGTAGGGTAAGTGTAAGGATTTTTCATGAGGATTTTCACTATATTTTTCTGAAAACCTTTCAATTGTTGAATGTTTCCAGTGCACCCCCAAGCGGACTATTATATTTTTCAAACTGCAACCTTGTGGAAATAAATACTACTATCATTATTTATACTCACCAATTATTATCCTCATTACTGAACCAGAAGACAATCTTCCACATATTCTCCTCATCATCCATCATTACCTCGTATCCCCAAAGATTTACCCTTTCCGCCACAATATTGTTCGCGGATAATCGCTATTAATTAGTGAGGGTTTTCGTTATCCTGAGCTCCTTGGAGCTTAGATTCAATATATATCCCCGCTGCGGGTTTTACTGCTCTAATCGAACCGAAATGGAAGCGTGGCTCTCGTCTATTTCCATCTGCGGAAAGTTATATAATCTGCTGAAAGTATTGATCTTGCGACAATGGTTTTCACTTTGCCGTTTCATAGCGTGATCGGACATTATTGGAAGGACTTCCGCTCGAAAAGTTGCTTTGGGAACAGACAATACTCGATTGTATGACAGAGTGAAAGCTTGAGGAAAAGCGGATCTCGTTTTCCAGGATTAATTTAGTTAGGTACTCAAAATGTTCGTTTTGAATACAGTTGTAATTGAAATTATTTCCTATTTAGATGAAGATTTTCTGACATTTTAAAATGCCAACAGCATTGGTTACCATTCAAAAAAAAAATTCATTTCACTCACTTTTTCACAGTCTATCCATGATACCTCTTAGCGATTCAAACAAACAACAACAACAACAAATTATCTATAATAATGATTTTCCAATCCACCTAATCGATACATCATATTTCAGATATGTTAATAAATTCCTAAACTATAGATTTACATCCTATTTTCGCCCCATTTTATCAGAACTAAAAAATACCTTGCTCAACGAACTCAATGCTAACAATATTTCAAATTTCTCTATTTAATTCGAAACTTCTAATAATCTTAAATATTTGTTATAATAATACTTTATGTCCAGTAAGACATTATCACAAATAGTATGGGAATTGTCAGAACATAAAAAAATGTAGGAAGTACGATTCAAAGTACAAGACCTCTATCTAGTTTGAAAATTCTGTCAACCAATAAAAACATCTTTGCACCAAAAAACTTTTTAGCATTTGTTTGAAAAGAGCAAGATGCTCTGCATTTCTCATGTTGTCAGGAAGATTATTGAGAATTCTTCTCACGATTTACTCAGGTGAACAGCAAAAGGTAGATGAAATTGATACCTAATCCTGGTGATGAAAATTTTTTTTCACTTCAAATACCTACCTGTTTTCATTTGAGTGAAAATAGAGTATTTTTCGTTTTAATTCCGAGAGTTCCAACCTTTGACAGCTGTTTCGTGGTCACCCACTCATCAGAAAGGATTTATGGATTTAGTACCGTGAAGGCAAGACAGTATAAACAGAAGTTACTTATGACATCTACAGTCACTAGTTGGAACTTAATTTGACACGAACCAAGGAATCCAAAAGTAGAGGTTTGTCCACAAATTGACAGGCAGCCAACAATTCGTAGATGTATGAGTAATTTTCTGTTTTCATACACAGGGTGAGTCAGGCTGAACGCCTCGGACTCTCGTGGCCATATGGTATTTTTTTTTTCAGTAAACGGCCTGGGGTAGTACATGTATGTCGATCTGAAGCACATTTTAAAAATAATGATTTTGATACAAGGTGTTTGAAATAAGCGTGACATATCAAAGTTATGTTTTTTTTAATGGAACACCCTGTATTTTCTTACATTTTTTAATTTTTTGAGAAAAATTAAGCTGACTTTGCTAAAGTTTCCCTATACCTACCTACCTTGATCTCAAGGAGTAGGCAGGTTGAGACCTTGATATCTCTCAAGACCACGACTCGAGGAGTAGGCAGATAGAGGCCTCGCAGTCACACTCTTGAAAATGGCTCCAAAGCAGGAGCCGAAACGTCGAGTTATAACTCTCAACGCGGTTCAACCCATGAACTTAGTAATGTACATATATATATATATATATATATATATATATATATATATATATATATATATATAACAGAAAGTTACTTATGACATCTACAGTCACTAGTTGAAACTTAATTTGACACGAACCAAGGAATCCAAAGTTAGATGATTATCTACTCAATGACAAGCAGCCAACAATTCGTTGTTCTGACCAACCCAAGGTTCAATCAAGTTTCTCGTACGTTAAGAGGAACGCAAGCAGAATCTAAGTGAAAATAGAGTATTTTTCGTTTTAATTCCGAGAGTTCTAACCTTTGACAGCTGTTTCGTGCTAACGCACTCATCAGAAAGGATTTATGGAGCTCTCGAAATCAAAACGAATCCACTCAAGAATTAATACCGTGAAGGCAAGACAGATATAACAGAAAGTTACTTATGACATCTACAGTCACTAGTTGAAACTTAATTTGACACGAACCAAGGAATCCAAAGTTAGATGATTATCTACTCATTGACAGGCAGCCAACGATTCGTTGTTCTGACCAACCCAAGGTTCAATCAAGTTTCTCGTACGTTAAGAGGAACGCAAGCAGAATCTAAGTGAAAATAGAGTATTTTTTGTTTTAATTCCGAGAGTTCTAACCTTTGACAGCTGTTTCGTACTAACGCACTCATCAGAAAGGATTTATGGAGCTCTCGAAATCAAAACGAATCCACTCAAGAATTAATACCGTGAAGGCAAGACAGATATAACAGAAAGTTACTTATGACATCTACAGTCACTAGTTGAAACTTAATTTGACACGAACCATGGAATCCAAAGTTAGATGTTTATCTACTCATTGACAGGCAGCCAACAATTCGTTGTTCTGACCAACCCAAGGTTCAATCAAGTTTCTCGTACGTTAAGAGGAACGCAAGCAGAATCTAAGTGAAAATAGAGTATTTTTCGTTTCAATTCCGACAGTTCTAACCTTTGACAGCTGTTTCGTGCTAACGCACTCATCAGAAAGGATTTATGGAGCTCTTGAAATCAAATCGAATCCACTAAAGAATTAATACCGTGAAGGCAAGACAGAATATAACAGGAAGTTATTCATGACATCTACAGTCACTAGTTGAAACTTAATTTGACACGAACCATGGAATCCAAAGTTAGATGTTTATCTACTCATTGACAGGCAGCCAACAATTCGTTGTTCTGACCAACCCAAGGTTCAATCAAGTTTCTCGTACGTTAAGAGGAACGCATGCAGAATCTAAGTGAAAATAGAGTATTTTTCGTTTTAATTCCGAGAGTTCTAACCTTTGACAGCTGTTTCGTGCTAACGCACTCATCAGAAAGGATTTATGGAGCTCTCAAAATCAAAACGAATCCACTCAAGAATTAATACCGTGAACATAGGGATGGGTGTTAACACATTGAAATATTCAAATGATGGTTCACAAGATTCTCTAGCCGAGACTTTTGCGATATAACGCAATATGCGTTTATAGGCAATGAATACATCTTGCGCCATACTTGAACTACCCCAAAAACAGGCACCATACTTAAGTCTGGACTGCACCTGAGATTAATAAATATTCAGCAGCTGACTTTAATTTTTTTTATGAAAAGAAACTTCAGGGAATTAAACTTAGAAGTTAAGTGTTGACAATGGAAATTTCAGTTAAGACATTTGTCAAGAAAAATACCCAGAAACTTAACACTTTCGTTAGTCTCGAGATATGTCACATTATCAACCATGAAACTAAATCTCTCTATTTCATTCTGTCTATTAAGTATGCGGATAATCTCTGTTTTATCTGAATTGAAGAATAAATCATGATTATTGAAAAAATTTTATATCTGACCAACTGCACTGATACATTTACTTTCCAAAATTCTGGCATCTGACAGAAATAATCAAAGTTAAGTCATCAGCATAGGCCGTATGATGACACCCAGCAATTACAGAGTCAATATTAAAAAATAAACAGAATAGGACCCAAGATGGATCCCTGGGGTACACCCATCCCTATGTTCAAAGGCTCTGAAGAGACACATACTGACTCCGATTTTTAAGAAATGAGGATATCCAGCTGAGCGAGACATCTCAATTTTATAAGGAATGAAAATTAAAAAATGATCCTTAAAACTTAAGTCTAATGTTGAAAAAGCATGAGTTACTTCTCACAAAGTTATTCCGGAACTTTCCGAAATAGATATTTTCTTTATTCGCGTTCACACAGTAGGGGTTCATTCACAACTAATTGAGATTGTTACGTTCAGTGTAATGGAGCAAAAAATCTTCCCCGACAGTCAGGTCCGGACTGGGACCATTTGGGGCCTTCAGCTGATACCTGTAAAGGGGCTCTCTACCGGGGGTTCTGGGGAGTATGGAATACCCGCTAGCAAACGGGAGGTTTTTAAAAATGGATTCTATAATCCATTTTTCTTATTAATTTGATGGGCTTCTGCCAAGTAGTGTCATCAAATATTTTCTTCTGAATTTATTTGGCTTCAGAAGAAGTCGACACCATAGTCGGAGTGCTCCTCGAATCTTAGGGTTTTTATGAAAAGAAACTTCAGGGAATCAAACTTAGAAGTTAAGTGTTGACAATGGACATTTCAGTTAAGAAATTTTTCAAGAAAAATACCCAGAAACTTAACACTTTCGTTAGTCTCGAGATATCTCTCTATTTCATTCAATGGTCGTAGGGGGCAGTAGTTGTTTTGTGTTGGAGACTTGCCGATAACTAAACCTATTGAACATGGTCTATTTTCAGAGCAGTAAATGTCAGCACTTTTTCCCGCTTCTTTGGTTGGTTCCAAATCGTCTTCTTCGTCACTGCATCTGTATCCGAGTTCTCAGTGGACTCTGTGGCTATGAATTTGAATTTAACACAGTTTAGACACACTGTGAAGGGCTTCTGTGGGAAATGTTTCGAGTTTCAAGATAGAGTAAAACTTTTTGAGGTCCAACCAAGAGCAATCCTGTAAAACGTCTTTGTTTGCTCAAAATTTTCCTTCTATACTCATCCTCGCACAGTCTGAAATATCAAAATATACAATTTTGTAATGTTGAACTGTTGAAATACAGTCAGCTTCATATTTTGATTTTTCACCATGTATCAATTTCTTCTTTGACGTTCTTTTTCTCTTAAAGTCCAACTCTAACTCGACATCAATGTCATTTTTGTCTTGCTTAACATTACCTGCACTTGCAAAGGTTTTTATTTTGGGCACATTACTTCAAAATGCGCGTCATTCCTTTTGTCCATAACTTGCTGGAGCAGTGTTTGTACTAAGTTCCACGCTAAAGCATAATCAATTGTTTTACTATGTAAGTACTTAGAAACAGGGGAAGTGACCAAAAACAAATCTAGTGAAACAAACAACATAAAAAAGTTTTCAAATTTGGACCATTGACTTATCAGATTTCTTGCTGTGAATCGAGATTTGCTCTCAAAACTTCCATCAGATATTTTTATAAAAACAGAAATAAAATAAAAGAATCAAGCTGAATGTACTCTGTCTTCATTGATTGAGAATTCTTCAACAATTGAGCTTTCGGGGCCCCCATGGGCCGGGGGCCCTCCGCGATCGCGGACCTGCAGTCCTGGCCAGTCCGGGCCTGCAGCAACAGTGCTGAAACCACCTTCCATATCCGACGTGTTTCATATTTGTCAATTTCACTAGCAGAAGTTGCGATTTCCACCCTTCTCCACATAATTCCACATAATTCATAATGTTCTCTGGATGAAGAAGACGTTTCATTTCCACAAGATGTAGTGAACACATTGCTTCTGACAAGGGGTGATGTATAGGTTATATAATAAGTATTACTTGGGGTGCGGGGAGACTGATAATAAGAACTCTGATACGTTTCGTGAAGGAATGCAAAGAATATGAAGGCATACTATAATCAATTTTCTGATTGGAAATACGCAAACGTGTCAGTAATGCAACAAAAATTTTGCAACTTGAGGTGGGAGTTTAAACACCCTTCGTTACATAATAACGCTAGATGGCGGTATGCACAAACATTATAACAATAAAGTACTCATGAAATTGGGCGTGTTTAAATTTTGGAATTCTTCCGTTACATGGTCGGAATTACAAAATACGTAGAAAATGAGAGTGATTCTGTAGAGGTACTTCATTTCAGTGATATTTGTCCTGAGCGTTGGTGACATAATATTGATTTATTGTGTTTCGGGTGGTTTTGAACAAAGTAATTATAAGTGAGGATGATTTTTTGATAAGCGTGTGTTACGAGAGCATTTTTGCGAAGGATGTTAAACCAATTTAATCCTATGAAATAATTTTTGTTTTATCACTAATAAAATAAATTGATTTCACATGCATTATTTATTACTTAATCAGCAGGAAGATCAAGAAAGAATAACAAACAGTAAAAATTCAGCCTTATTGTAAATTCGTGATGATATTTGCATAGGAAATTGAATCCGTGAAATACGTCATAGTTTGACGGAAATAATAATTCAATTAACAAAAACGTGATGTCAGAGGTGTATTTGACAGTTGCATTTCTGGTGAGCCACTTGGCTTTAGATAGTCAAAAAAGGCATATAACTCTTCACAATAATTTGCTACGTAACTGTAAATTCTGAACATAGAAAACATAGAAAACTTACCTGAAATAGAAATAATGTTACGGGTTTATTTTGCACTAGAAAACCCTTTCTGTTTTAATACAATAACATCAGAAATTCTCTGTCATTGATATACACTTTCCACTCTGTACGCCACTGTATTCTTCTTCTTCTTCAGATTCCTCAAAATGACAACTTGATCGTTGTCATGTATAGCTTGTTCCGAATGTTAGTACTTACCTTTGCTGTACTAGTTCGAGCGGACATGAACCGGCCTTAAGCTAATGACAGTTATCAGTTGTTCTATTTTGCGGTATGACAGCATTATTTTGTAAACATACTTTTGGTTAGTCTATTGTTTTGTACTTAGAACACAAAACCGTAACATTCCTACTCTATCTCTATCTTGTGTCATTGAGGTTACCTACTTCACATTCTAATACTTGACCTTTTGTTTGTTTGTTTGTGTTTGGTTCTGAGATTGAGAGGCTGGCGTTTTCGTCTTGGTTCAGTTGGCAACACTGAATCTTAAGGTGTTCTTTTCATAGCTACTAGTAGCTCGAGTTAGTTCCTGGACTGTTCCCACCGAGCACTAACGAACAAGAAAGCGCCTTGTCAGATATTGACAGTTTTGACTTTGACGTCTGAGAGATATTCTCTTCTTCCCTTTTTGATCTTGATGAGTGACTGACCTACTTTGAAGATTTCCAATTAAAGTTTGATCATCGTTGATGGATCTTTGGAAAATTCATATCAGGAGAGTTTCTCATATTGTTTGCGATTTTTGACGCTATATATATTTTTGAGAAATCTCCGTTCGCTTTGCGGATTTTTGAGGTTAGAAGTCACTTCATCATTGTGTGAAACCACTGGAACGAGAAACTCGCTATCAGACAGCATACAGACCATCAAAGCTGTTATCAGAACCCTCCCACTTAATAGAGGTTAGTATTTGCATTTGGGCTCTACTTATGGCCCCATACAAGTGTAATCAGAAGTCAGACTGGTATTGTATATTCTAGGGTTCTCTGCTGCGGTTACCACTTTGCTACTGCTCCGCTGTGGCTACTACTTGGCTACTGTTACCTCTTCGCCGCTGGTAGAGCTCCACTACGGTCTATTGCTACTACTCTGCTACCGATTATTGGAGTTCCACTAATGAGATTGTTCCACTGTTTCTTTGCTATACGATTGTCTTTCCACTGTTCCACTACTGTGATTGTTCCTGCTCGACTGTGGTTGTCCCGCTGTATATCTGTTGTTCAGCATTCCTTCGCTATTCGTCCCAGCTGTACATGTACGTTGATTGATTGTGTCGTACCCACTGTGCACCTGTATACACCAAGGCACTGATGAACTACAACCACAATAATTGGTGAACTTGCATGCTTGAGAATATCTACATAGTATCAGATAAGTTTGGAATAAGACTGCCCCTAAGGCGTAAGTATCGATTATTGTAAGCTATCATCGTGACGTCACAGGCATAACCCTCACTGGAGGTTTCATATTATATATTCAAACAATACCATACTCTCAATCACAGCATTCACTTGAATTCATCTTGGTGGTTGATATTTACATTAATTTCATTTTCTTTTGTACGGTGAGCTGAACTGTGCACATACAGGGTGTGTAACGATCAATATATTTTATTAGTAAGGGACATGACTATTTCTTTTATTCTGGTCCAAGTTATCTAAGCGTAAGGGAAGACAAAACCTCTACATAGTTATATATTCTTATTATACCATTTACAGGTATCTATTTTTTTAATATTTTAGTAATATTAGTGCAGTGGGTTGTCCCATTCCATCAGGGTGGTTTCGGATTTTTCACTAGCGATAAATCCGTGGCGCTCCGGAAAATTAACCCCATATTTCAATCTTATCGAAATCAATTTTTATTGTCGAATCCACGCCTACTGAGCTGCTGGGTATGTTAGAGGCGTGACACATCATTGCACATTCACTGCTCTCCTTTCCTAAATTTCGCCCCTAACAATAATTCTAAATCAGTGTAATAATTTCTAGAGATGCTTCACAAAGGTTTAACTTTTATACTTGGTGAGTTTGAGTGAGAGTCAACCACTATTTCTGGGAAAAATAATCCGTTTCAAATCACGAAAATGTAAGAAGGTAACTATTGAAGAACTAAAATATGATATTTTGAGATAAAAACGGAATCTCTAGCACTTCTGGTATCACCGGAACTGGACCTAGGTTTGTATTTCCCGCTTGTTGAAGTGCTTTAAAAATTAATTCAGATAATGTCGATTGAATTTTTTTTCAGCTTCTCTTCTTGATGCGTACAAATCAACGTAGAAATCTCTCAACAAACAAGAATTAGCCCATTAGACACCAAATCTAAAATTAGAAGATACATCAAATCGTTGTCAGTTGCATTAAACACACTCAATCGAGATTGCCCAACTAGTCAAAAATAACGCGATATGTCGATGTCTCACTCTTCTTCACACGAGCCATCCCTTTTTTAATCGGACAAGGAAGAGGAAAACTTCGGTGGAAGGCAGAAGAAGACACTATTTTTATTCATATCGACGCACTGTCAACAAAATTTCAAAGTCAGTCTATTTGTGTTGGAATTGTTATTCCGTAAACAAAGCTCCTTCCCTATTTGCATCGAAATATCATTTTTTGTATGGAACAAAGTAACATGCGTTATACCGTTTTGAATTCTACATTTAATGGGGAATTTTTAGTGTAGTTGGCCACTCAGGTCCCCCTACATTTTTCAATCCACAGAAACTGAAACTTTGGCAAAAAACTCTAGCAAAACAGAATTTGAAATTAATTAATTTTTCTAATATTACCACAGTAATTACTTCGAAATTTCAATACCAGTCTGGTAGTCCACTTAATCTAGAATATTATTTCAAAAAAAATACTGATAATATTTCTTTCTTTGTGGCAGTGGCGCGCAAATAAGTAAAAGGGGTACAATATTTTTTAAATTCATAAAAGTCCAAATAACTCGAAAATTGTGGGACTTTCTGTAGAAAGGATTATAACACCGAAATGTATTTTCTGTACGGTCTTACTGTATCTACATTGACCTGTTTTAGGATTTTTCAGTTGCATTCATTATTACGTAAAAAATATATGAATTCATCATTTTAGGACCTCACTGTATAAATCGAGTTAACTCGTCAAAATATACCGTGTATTCATCGTTTTCAATATTTTGCATCAGATTGAAACTTCAACAAGTCATTCTAGAATGATATAAACTGTCACAACAACTTCAACTTTCTGTTGACAAAAGCCTGGTTGGAAAAAAAATATCCGTTATCCTTTCGAGAGCATAAAGTCGCCCTAAGTGGAAAAATATGTAAATCCGAATTATTTTCATCAAGGTTATGGTGATTTTACGTCGCTGGCGCGTCAAACCAGTATCTGACGCAAGCAGAATAATCAAATGATCAATTTGACTGACTGCCCTAGAGCAGAGCAAATTCGCTTAGGGCATATTTACAATTAAATTACTTCCATACTAATTGGAATGATGATTACGCCAATAATTCCAACACTGTGTTACATTCGCTATTCATTGTAGAATGAAAAGTATTTCTTCGTGTACATTTCGGAAATATTTGCATACATATCCAAACAACTTGCGCAAGGTAATGACCTTATGGGCCGTGGTGGTCTAGGGTTCAAATCCCCACATGGTCATCGGTCTCGTGCATGGCATCACACGTTAAAAGGTAAAGGCTGCGTCTTCCCTAGCTCACACAAGTCTCTCGAAGACTTTCGGTGATACATGGTGATAAGTTGAGAAAAATGCTGCTTAAGCTTTTGTATAGTTTATACAAACTCAGTTGACACAGCTCAAAAACTGAAATTCCATTTAGGGTAGGCGTATCTTTTATGAAACAGAGGCGGCTGATTTTTGTTTTTTTCATGGTAGAATAAATATTTATCATTACTAATCCTATGATATTGCATACGTTTTTATAAAAATTGCATGAGTTGTGCGAAGCAGAAGTTGTTTCTATACGGTAAATAAGACGACCTAGCACAATTCAAATAAATATTTATAATGTAAGGGCTTCTTATTTTCTTGATTTTTTTTTCATATGCAGTGATTGAAAGTTAGTAGTATAATTATTTTAGTGGTATAAAACAGTATTGTCAGATTAGCAAATCTTTAATACTTCAGATATTTCGTAGATTTTGAAAAAAAAATTGTTGCAATATGAAATTAAAATTTGATACAAGTGTAAAATTGGAGTAAAAACAAGTTTTTTCTGTAAATTTATCAGACAATGAAACAAATACGCATATTTTGAGCGATTACTTTGAAAAAATTAGATTTTGACTCGTCCGATTACGTCATGTGACATGTTTTTTCAACCAAAACTTAACATCCAACATCGATTTTGTTTTTCTATCCAAGCTCTGCGGAGAGTGAAAAGGCTTAGTTTCAGAGAATATCACGAGAACCAACGGCGAGAAGAGAAAGGAAATTCCATTTTGTGTAGTTTCAATATAATTATTGTATATACAGAATATTTTATGACCACGGTAAAACCAATATTTATTCAAGTCCAAGTAAACTCCTTTAGACGCTCACTCTTCAAAAACAGTACTTTGAGAACACTCACAATGCTGAATAATCTCGGAAGTCGAAACAATAGATGGCTGGATAAGATTTTCCACCGAGTTGCTCCTCTAAAGAAAACTATTTCCAAGGATTATATGATTGGATGGGTCTAAATGGGCTTAGGCAAATTGAATTATACACTCATTCATAGAGCTTCGTCTCCAAGAAGTGAATTCTCGTAATTAAAGTGAATTCAAGTGAGAATTATGACGTATTCAATATTGAGCGTCACCTCGTAATTTTGCACGTGTTTCGTACTCCAGAGGGGATAAGCTTTTCATAGAAAATGCTGTTTTTTTTTCAAGATACGCAGTAACAGCTACTTTACGTTACAGCATTGAGTTTCGAAGTGACAGTGAGGAAAGAAAAAAGATTATCGTAACATATTGACTAAACTCTGAAACATGTAATTATCTCTCGAAAAGAGATAACTGTTTCAACTCTGTCTATTCTAAGAAAACCGAGTTCTTTGGGGGATCGTTTAGTAACGAACAGTCGTTGCCGACCGATGATGAACCCTTTACTCCCATAAACACCTACTACGTAGGCTTATTATGGCAAGTACCTGTCAGAAAACGACTACTCCCCTGGCTAAGACCACGACGGGTATTGAATTAAATCTAACAGATACTTGTGCAACGTTCCTCAAAGCATCAGAGGACGCATTTGCAAGTGCTCTCTATGACCAACCAGCATAATTATGTTTTGATTTGGACAGGGTGACCCCCTGCAGACTAGTTTTGAGGTTGTTGCCTCTCCCTTGCACTTGAAACTATTTATGTCAATAGATATCTTCTTCCTATTCATGTAAAATCAAATTTGTGTGAGTCATTAATACTGTCCATATTTAATTATGCAGATGTACTCTATGGTCCATTCTTGTCCAGCCAATATCAAACGAAAATACAAAAGTACAAAATTCATGCTTACGATTAATATTTGGTATCCGCAGAATAGAACATATTTTACACAAATTGATAGATAATAGATGGCTGAATATGAGCAATACATTACATTACATGCTGCTGTTCTTTTTCAAAGAATCCTTTTTGATAAAACACCTTTATATTTGCACAGAAAAATCACCCATTGATTCGATATAGATAAACTAAATATCCGGTATAGAGGAACCCTTTCACCGCCAATCTTCAGACTAGAAATCTTCAGGCGAACTTATACTTATCAAATATGTTCAATTTATAATCAGATCCCTACCATGTCCAAATCTTACAGTTTGCAAAGATTCAAGATCGTCTACAAGAAACATTTATTTCCAATCAATCCTAATATACGTACGATAAATTTTTTGTTGTGATTGTTTAACTCTCATTCTTTTCTTTTTTTTTTCATTTGTTAAGAACGAAATACCGTGCGATATACTAAACTTCGCCTTTTGCTTTGTGTCAATTTCACATTATGTGTATTCTTTTCAATTTATACATGGATGCAATAAGGACGTTTATCATTATTATTATTATTATACAATAATGAATTATGTGTGAACGAAATGGAGTTGTATTTGTACATGATTCAAATAAATCAGTGAAATCAGTTAAGACTATTTTTATGACAGTGGCGTCGAAGTGAAATTTTCAAAATAAATAAGTGCTCGCGTATAGGACAGTTCCGGAAAAATAAACTGATAGACCTTTTTTCGCGCAAAATAGACAGTGATATAAGCTGACAACAACTGGTGGCCTATGAAACAAACATAAGGAATTCAAAAAACTGATGAACTTTTTGTGTAAAACACTCTGATACCTCATTCAAATACAAAATGTGATCGAGGAAAGAGCGCCTTGTGTCACTGAAAGTTGCAGAATTGAAACAAGAATTGAAGAAAAGGGAACTTGAAACGAATGGTAAAAAGGCCACACTCCAGACAAGACTTTCAGAGGGATTAATACAAGAGGGCGAAGATCCTGAAACATTTTTATTCGACGTTTCTAGAATTGACTTGATTTTGATAATGAATAAACTCGACGAAAATACCAAATCCTTAGAATATATGTTTTTAACCCTTCGAAATCAGAAAATCAGTTGCCAGGAAACTGGTAAACTGCACACGCAGTTACGGAATCCTGGGGTCCTATTCTCGAGTTTATACGCATACGAATTCGATTTCCTGTTTCACACTAATACACATGAAATATGTATATTTGTCTCTTTTATTCGTATACGAATTGTAAGTCGAATGATTCGAGAATAGCGCCCCTGGGCCTCAAATAGATTGAGGGTCACCCACGAAAGATCTAATAGTTCGAAATGCTTGCTAGGCCGCATTGCCCGTACTACCCCTCCAACAACCTGCAATTATTACTCTGGACGTTATAACAAAATTATATGCAAATTCCCACCTCCCCGATACTCCGCAAAGTTTCTTGTGAAACTTCCAAGTCCAGCAAAACAGTCGACTAGGCCCTTGTTGCATGTTCAGAATTGAGACATTTATAATTCGATATCATGTTTCTGACAACTGGCCTATTTCCATTACCCTCACTCCAATTATGACGACGTTATGCGTCAAAGATGAAGGGTATTATAATTAGCTATAAACCCCTCCTGGTGAAGATTATTTCAAGCTGGAAGTGTTGATTTGGGTAAACTAAATTTGCAGATGAGTTATCTTACATTTTATGGAGCTTTCCATGGCGAGTTGTAGCCATAGTTGTTCTATCATCGTGACCCTTCTTATTGTATGTTGGATTTGAGATCACCATCGAAGATGATTCCCGAGTTTTTCGCAGAGTCAACCTATTTGAGAATTTGGTCTCTTATGTTGATTTTGATGTTAAAAGTTGTCATTTTCAGATATCTTCGAGATACTCGTGTGAGCTAGGGATAACGCAGCCCTTACCTTTTAACATGTGATGCCATGCACGATACCGATGACCATGCGAGGTTTTGAACCCTCTACCCATCGCTAGAGAGACAAACGCTCTACCAGCACGGCCACCACGGCAACATATGCCTTTGGTTTTCTCAACCAAAGATCTATCCCTTTCGAAACTCTGCCAGGTAGACCGGAAGAATCTTTTGAGATATAATGAAAGCTGTTGTGAATCGGTCTTTCAAGAATTTTATTAATGGATCATGGAAGACTTAATGGGCGTAAATTTGAGAAGATTATTGGATTTTTGAACTTAGGTAGCAGATTTACAATGGCTTCCTTCCATAGCTTGGGAAAATAAGCTTTTTCCAGACAGTAGTTGATGACATGGACAACAATCTATGAAAGGGCAACAGTACTTGAGCATATATAATGAGATGCAGTCTGAGCCACAAGCAGTATATTTCTGGCTATTCAAAATGTCATTCACTTCGGAAGTAGTAATACATTTGAAAATGGAATTGTTTCTAATATTTTTGAAGTGATTATTACTGTAGAAATCAAGTAAGCTACCATCAGGCGCCTTATACACAAAGACAGGGCAGAAGTAATAATTAATTTCTTCTGTATTCTGGAGGTTATTAGTGATAACAACTGGTATTTCCTTCGAAATGTAAAGGTTGGATTTTATCCAAAGATATATGGAATTGTTTGTACTAAACGAATCCTCAGGCCTCACAAAACTCTGAAGCCTGCTTTGGTGGTCCTTTGAATGGTTTTAACAGTTTCAACAGTAAAATTTGTATTCCGAGCAAAGCAACTTTCAAAATTATTCTTTTGCCAAAATTACTTTATTGTAAAATTGGTTTTGTGAGTTGAAAATTGTGGGTTCATTGGATTATTTGAAAACATAGTGGGTATATGACAGTAAGATAAACACGATTAAATTTCCACAGATTTATTGTCTACGCGACATGTTTCAATACACAGTGTCTTTCTCAAGCGAATGTAATACATTAAATTATTCTACGTTGAACATTACTTAAATACCCTTCTTATCAATTGAGAGACCTAGTTTTCATCGAAGTCACGGTCTTCTACCAAAATCCAAAGTCATATTTTCCATCAGTAACACAGATTCGAAAACTTGGCAAACATGAGTCGATAATAAAGATTCCGTACTTGTTGTTCGACCTGAAAATAGATGCAGTTGTCGACAAGTTCCTATCTGGCCACAGTGGCCCTATTCCTACTTCCACTCAGGTTCCGAATATAGCATATGTAAATATAAATATCAATAAAAATGCTATCCGTGCAAAAATCGAATACATAATCAAATCATTAGCACACTATAGCTGCAAACAAAAACCATTCAGTAAGATTATTACCAAGAAATGTCCTCCATTGTACGTTAAAATAGCAGCGTAGTTGAGAGTATACTTCCCAAGATAATTTGCGTCTATTATAAATAACACCCAAACACTGCAAGTTTTGAAAGCTAACTAATTAATTATGTTCGCCTCTTCTCAACTGTTCTCATGAGCTTTATCCAATTTGTTTCAGGAATACGGCATGGAACATCTGCTGCTAATGCTGGTCGTGGGCTCAATTCTAACGGCTCAGAGGAGTTTTGTTGATACTGCTCCTCTTTCCGAAGGTAAATAATTCACCTGTAATTTAAATTTCGCTCTGATCGGTTCAGATTCTCGATGGGGTTCCACTTAGCGGGAAAACTACACTGAAATTACTTTACCAATTTACTTTGTGCTTTTATGATTGCTTTGGTAATCGATTTTCCGTGTCAAAATTAAAATCTGCGGGAACATTCGGGATAATGGTACATTGTGCAGCTGCAATACAGTTTGATACTGGGAAAATGTTTGCAGAATATGGACAAAGGACAATGCCCGTTATCGTTATGAATGGTTTGTGTGGATAGTGCGTAGTGTTAATTTTTCAGTACAGTTTCATCAGAGTATTACAATTTCCTACTTCATAGTGTGGAAATAGTATATTGTCAATGAGCATGAAATGACCCATTTCGTGCTCGTTGTACACAATAGTTTTTCTATGACTATTTGTATCATATCATAAGGAATCTGTTTTTTTTTTTCATGGGTGTTTCTCTCATAAATATTCATGCCTACATTGAAAATAAATTAGGCACGAACACTAATTTCTGAAAAAAATACCACGACTTTCAGAACGATGAATGAAATCATAACTCATTTTTATTAATTTTTTATTCAAAGTAGTTAAAAAACAATTGAATTTCTTAAAATAAAATGGAGTCAGATTGATGATAAGTTCTTGATTCTCTAATATACAGTATTATTTATGAAATATGGCATAAAGGAATGAAAAGTTGGGTTTTCTCATAGGGAAACATACAGGGTGTTAATTAAGTACGTTGACAAACTTCGGGAGGTGATTCTTTGAAGGTTTTCAGGACGAAATGTTCATATAAACATATGTCCCAAACGGCTTGGTTTTCGAGATACAGGGTGATAAAAATACATTTTTTTCAAGATTTTTTAGAGTTAACTTCGACATTTTCTACAATAATCAGTTCAAATTAGGCAAGTACAATCCATTCAATAGTACGCACGATACAAAATGATGCATTTCTAAAATAATTCACAGGGTCCTCCTTTTTTCAGGGTCAAGCTTTGTTCAACCCATCAGATTTTTTTTTTCTTCCGCCACTGACATATTATGAGAAAGGAATAATGAATGTTGTTTCATTTAACATCTTTTTGCTCTCCTGATGTTTTTCATTTACTTGTACGGTTCAGGAGTTACAATGAAAATATTAACGCAAACATTTTCCAGTAACGCATAACATAACGAAATTTGAGAAGCAAATAGTCTAACAAACTTGAAGGGTGATTCTTTGAAAGGTTTCAATATGAAAAGTTCATATAAACATGTCCCAAGTGGCTTGGTTTTCGAAGTACAGGGTGATCAAAATACATTTTTTAGGAGTTTTTGGAGTTTACTTCGAAATTTTCGACAATAATCGATCCAAATTAGTTCAAATTGGACAAGTACAATCCATTCAATAGTGCGCAGGATATAAAATAATTTCTCGAAGTGTCATTGCCACTCTCCAAAGATTAGAGCGTGACGCAATACGTCAATTTGTTCTCATTACACAAATAGCTATTTTCTGCTCGTGTAGAGAAAAAGTAATGTTATGGAGCTCCCATACATTTTTTACCATAACTCAGGTTGAATATGTATTGCACAAAGTTAATTATGGCAAAATAATTTTGGACATTTTCAATAGTGAATAACTTTATTATCAAATACTAGAGCAAAGTAACATAAATTCCCTAGGAATAAAATTAAGTTCAGAAAAGGACCATTATTGAAATTGATATGTCAGAGCAGCTGCTGGAAATGGCCACCGCCAACTTCAATGCATGCGTTTATGCGCCTAACCATAGACTGGCGGACACGCTCAAAAATACCAGGAGTGTTTCTTATAATTCCGCATGACTCCTGTATGCGATTCCTCAGGTCTTCTTCACTTTGAACTGGAGTTCGGTACACTAATGATTTAAGGTGCCCCCAGAGGAAAAAATCAAGTGGATTCATATCGGGTGACCTTGGTGGCCAAAGTTGTGGCCCACCACGCCCAATCCAGCGATCAGAATAATTCTCATCTAAATAATGGCGTGCAACCAATCTGAAGTGTACTGGAGCACCATCATGCATAAACCAAATTCCAATTCTTTCCCTCAGTGGGATCTCTTCTAGGAGTCCAGGTGAGATGAATTCAAGAAAATGTCGATAATGGTCACCATTGAGTCTTTGAGGCAGAAAATGTGGCCCGATAAGGAAATTCCCTACAATTCCAACCCAAACATTCACAGAAAACGTCTCTTGAAAATGGTTTTCAATCACGGCGTGTGGGTTTTCATCAGCCCACATATGATTGTTGTGAAAATTAATAATGGCTTTACGGGAAAAGCATGCCTCATCGGTGAATAACACTTGAGATAAAAACCATGGATTTTCCAACAATTTATTTCGAATCCAAGTGCAAAAAGTTAATCTCTTTGGAAAATCCCTTGGCAGAAGAGCTTGAACACGCTGTATGTGATAGGGATAAAGTTGTTGCTCTTTTAAAATTTGCCATACCAACACATGGGTTACGTTAAACTGTGCCGCAATTTGTCTTGTACTGGTGTCTGGATGCTTCTCAATTTCGTTAAGTACAGCTTCTTCTATCTGAACTGTTCTATCTCTCCTGGGTCTTCCTATGAGAACAGCAGACCTCTTGAAAGTACCCGTTTCACGAAGACGGGAGTAAATATTGATGAACATTTGTGTGCTGGGAATATGACGTTGTGGAAATCTTTCTAGATACATTCGTCTGGCGGCACGAGCGTTACCATCAGCCATGCCATACATTAAGTGCATGTCTGCCATTTCTGAATTTGTATATTCAACCATTTTATCCAAAGGAATATTGAATGAATCTGCTTTATAGCTTGCACTAATGAAGAATTAACAATGAGACAGTTTCTCAACTTTCGATAACTGTCAAGTTGTTGATATTTAAATAAATGAATCAATATCAAAGCCCACTTTGCTATTTTTATGAATTCAAATTGATTACAAAATTTCTGCGTTACTGCAGAAGAAAAAACAAACCGAAATTTCTGATAAAATAATGTACTTCGTACGGAAACAAAAATTTGTTTGATTTAGTTTTTCGGAGTTATGACCAGAGATTCATAAATGAAAATCAAATGTGTAATGATCTGCGACTATTAGATAAACCCTATTAACTATCTTCCATTACAGGATTACTTTTCGGAAGTTTTTTATGTTGAAAAGGAAACGTTCAATTGATAACTAAAAAATATCTTTTTTTAAAATAACAAAAAATTTGTATGAGTTCTCTATGAAGACTGATGGGTAAAAACATTTTTAATCAAATATCTCAATGAAAATGCACATTTTTAGCATCAGAATCTTCAGGTTGAAAGTTAAGGTTTTCCCAATATCTGTCAGATCTAGTTTAATATCCAGCGTACCGCAGTGACGGGGAGAAGGTAGTTTTCTGTTAGATATCACAAAAAGAAATCACATCTTTACAATAACAAGCTTTTATTTAGCTTCACTTTCCGATTCTGTTCAAAATTGGTATGTAATGGTTTTTGTGTTGGAGATTTTCAGTTTCACATAAAAAATAAACTAAAATGTTAAAAATGAAAATTATAAAAAGAAAACATTTTAAACTTTTTATACAATACACTGAAAAGGAAAAAATAATTCATTTCATTGTTTGATCTAGGTAATCTTGTACAGAAAGATTTTGATACTCACAGAATAATCTACAAAAAATGAAACAAATTATTTTTTCATTTTCAGTGCATTTGTATAAAAGCTTGTCTTTATATATTTTATTGTATAATTTTTATTCATCGTAGATTTTTCTAATTCTGAAAAAATATTTCCATCAATTTACAATAATTGAAAATGTTTATGCCACACTGGAAAATGTTTAAATTAATATTTTCATTATAGCCCCTGAACCGTACAAGTAAATGAAAAAATGCAAGATATCAAAAAGATGTTAAATGAAACAACATTGATTATTCCTTTCTCATAATATGTCAGTGGCGGCGGAAAAAAAAATTCTGAAGGGTTGAACAAAGCTTGACTCTGAAAAAAGGAGGACCCTGTGAATTATTTAAGAAATGCATTATTTTGTATCGTGCGCCCTATTGAATGGATTGTACTTGCCTAATTTGAACTGATTATTGTCGAAAATGTCGAAGTTAACTCTAAAAACTCTTGAAAAAAATGTATTTTTATCGCCCTGTATCTCGAAAACCAAGCCGTTTGGGACATATGTTTATATGAACTTTTCGTCCTGAAAACCTTCAAAGGATCACCTCCCGAAGTTTGTCAACGTACTTAATTAACACCCTGTATATTGGAATTAGTTTAAGGCAACAGCTTCATTGGAACGTGATGAATAAAGTTGACAAATTGGACAGAAAACAAAACACTAACTATGACAGGCAGAAAGTAGAAAAAAATTTATCAATTCAATTCGGGAGAACGAATGAAAGTAATAAGGAAAAAAATTAAAGTTCATAAAAAATAAATAAAGAGCTTCCTGAGAACAGAAATTAGTATTGAGTAAAATTAATCTGTGATAGTAAATTAAGAAAGAATAGTATATAAAAGTGATCCATTGAAACGAATGAGTGCTAAAAAACGGTAGTGTTGGTTATCAGGAGTTGACGCGACAACAAGAGGAAAGACAAAGAAATTTGAACCAGAAAAGACAATAGTATAACAGAACAGAATACGCACCAGACATCAAGAATTTCGGACAAACTGATGCAACATATCTAACAAAAGGCCAGTTTTCACATAGTAGCTAAAACTAAGGTATTTAGTCCTTCCAAACATTTTGCTGATATAACATCAAAACAATAATCTTACTGAGTGTTTCATAATCAAAATGATCCTCCAAGACTCTCAAATAAAATATTTGATAGTTTCATCTATAACTTAACCGCAAAAGATAAAAATATTTGATTCTGAGAAAAGTAGCTTTCTTTAAAAAAAAATTGCATTTTGCACACTAGAATAGATTTCTACAGAATTCTAATCTATTTTCATTAATTTCATTTTCAAAAGAATTTGTTCTCCTAGACTAGGGAAACTAATCTTAAGAAGTATGAAGTAGATATATGGAAAATTTGGGATTCAAAGGGGGAATAGAAAACTCTAATCTATTCTTTCATTTAGTTTTTTTAATTGATTGATACATGCCATCAAAAAACACCGAACTGAGCTAGAAATAGAGCTGATTGAAAGAAATTAATATAGGTGAAAATATAACTAATGGACTAAGAACAAATAACAAAATTTTAAAAATTATACACAACTCTTTTATACTGCCAACAGAAACAGCAATGAAATGAGAAACAAAAATCATAACAATAGATCTGTTTAGTTCAATTAAATTATTTCACTACGTTATATAATAAAACGTTTGTTGCATGTCAAAAAATAGCATCAAAGTAATGGTAAAACAATTTAAGAAGTTGAATAAAAACAATAAAAAGAAAAAAAACAAGCAAAAGAACAAAAAGACAAAATATAAAAACAAGAATGGATGAGTGTGTTGATATTATAAACATTTAAAATGATTCACACGTTGTTTTACAGAATAGAAGCTAAACATCAAAAGATTATTTTTAATTTGGACATACGAAGAACTTTAAAATTATCTGGAAGACAGTTGTAGTGGTTGAAGTCAAGAGTGATTTACTGAAACCATAGCGATTTGTACGAATTTTATTACACTGTCTGGTATTATGATCATGAAGGTCTGATAGCTCAATTAATGAATTTGATTTTAATGAATTTCAATGAGAACGCTATACAATAATAAAGTGGGTAACGCTATTATTCTTAGTTTCAATAAAAGAGGTTGACAATTATCTCTATAACCAGAGTTCTTCACCATTCTGAGAGCTTTTTTCTGCAATTTAAAAATTTTGAAAGCTCCACTTGAATTGCCCCAGAGTATAACACTATAGCTAATGTGAGAATGAAAGAGGGAGAAATACGTTATTTTCAGTATTTCGTTACTAGTTACATTTTCCAACTGACGCAATAAGAAAAGTGTTTTACATAGCTAATTACATCAAAGAAGTACCCACCCTGTATTTGGTTCAACAAATAAATAACCGTTATAAAGAGACCAACTTGTTCAATTTCAAATCAGTTCTGAACATTCCTGTATATTGAGCCGAAAATTCGTGTGTCAAGTATGGAAAATTATAGACTACACCAACTTTGCTAGTGCTGAATTAATGTCAGACTTGTCAGGATCACTGAAACGCGAAGAAAATATTGTAGACGTTGTACTAAATATTTTCCCGGGCAGCTTCCATATTTTCTGGTAGCGAACCATGAAATTAAATTTCCAAGTAAGTTAGACACAGAATCTGACTCGCAAGGAAGTTTTATGAAACAAGAGATAATCAAGTTTTATTATTTTAATAAGAGTTATTCATTATTACAATCATATCGTTGATGAGCGATGCATCCTTCAGTCATTGTCCTCAATATGGAAAGGAAATGACAAGTAGTAGTCAAGAAAATGTATAATCATCTCGCCTTCAAGTGTTTTGATTACCTATACAATGATTATGATTAATAATAATGATATATCATTTATTATTCACCAAAGTATATAAAGGGCTACAGATTCAGTATCCAAATGTGACTTTTTCTTTTGTTCAATCTGTGCTCGTATATTGAATATGAAATGAAAAAATCAACATGGGGATAAGAAAGAAATTGAAATAAGACCTACAGTCTCTGGTATCTACATATATGTATGTTTTAGCAGAGGTTTCCGAGTAGAGTAGGAGCCTTTGTGTTGATTAATTTCGAAGTCAAACATCCTTTTTCAGGTAATTACCACTTAATATGCATATGCAACTATTTATCCAGAACGATTTCACAATTAATAGTATCGATAATTCCGAGCAGCTGAAAAGCAATGAGTTTAGAACTTGGAATGCATACACGGCGAACAGGACGGCAATATGCAAACACTCTGCTCGCCTACAACAACTCAACTGGACTGTAGTAATCAAAATCTGTTTTCTTCCTTCAAAAGTTCAAGTGATCACTTAACCCTCCTGTCGCAGTGTCTACGTTTGTGATAAACGATCACACCAAATCTAATCCTTGATTGAATAAGTCCACTACTGTATTTTAAAACCAAATTATTGTGTGAGAAAAATGTCCAGTCCCTTCAGGACCAAGGACAGCAATAAATTCGAGACAACACATGAAGAGATCAAATAATAAACCTTACAAGATTTTAATAATCAAATTACACTCTAGGCAAGAATATTTAGCATTCTCCTACCTACCCAAAGACCCATTGATATTAAATCTTCAATATACATATACCAAATGAACTGTAGCACAATAGAATATGAACGGAAAAAGGGAGTGAAGCTGACGTACGAAAACGGGAAGAAGAATAGGAGGAGAAAGTGAAGTAGATAAGGAGGTTGATGATTCGTTAGTTTTAGTTATGATTGGTTATCAAGAAAGTAGGTATCACTTGTTTTTTATCTTGAAAGATGGCGGTGATATCTCAGACAAGTAGATTGGGTGGTATAATAATGAGTTCGTTGACAAGGGATGCAATGCAATAACTAAAAGAGCGTTTGAACAATTCGACTTCCGGCAGACGGCGGCCTTGTGTTGGAAGTCAGGTTAATGTGTGTAATGTCCACCGTCTGGGGACGTGCATCGACACAAGATTAAAGTGTTTGTTAAAAATTGAAAAGTGTAAACTAATATGGGATGCAGTATTGCCTAGAGCAAGACAGCTTTGCTGTCTACGCCGGTTAGAGGCCGGATAGGAACAGATTTCTCGCAGCAGGACATGTCCAAATGGCACCATATGGAAGCCGAAGGACAATAATTGAAGAGAGAGAGAGAGAGAGAGAGAGAAGAGCGTTTGAAGATTTGTTTATAATGGTTAGACTGGTGCCTATAATTTCTGTCAAAAAGAAGAGAATAACATGCAGGGACCAGGTGAAAAATATTGTTGAGGTTCCAACTATAGGGAAAAAAAATTTTAACCACGAAAACACTCAAAATAGTGAAATGGAGATGCAGTTTATGGGTTGAAAACGTTTTTTGCAATTTGCTTAGGAATGTGACCTCCAAGCGGAAAATATTTGATACAAAACTTGTAGATAACAAAGAAATCGAAAACATTTTTGTCACACTTTTTGACATAACCTCAAATTACCTGTCAAAATGGCGAAAACTCGATTTTCAGTAGTTAATTTTTTCACGCATATAAATGATGTAATATACATAGAAATTTGTAAAAATATGTCTGTTTGGTGTCGAATAATCCTGATTTTTTCGCAATTAAAAAAACTACTAGTTTTCAAATTAGGTTTTCGAAAAATCTTCCTCGACATTTTTTGTATTTCGAAGGTCTATATGTGATCATTTCAATTGTTGAAAAGTCTACTTCAGAATTGTCCATGTAACTTGGTAGTTTGTTAATCCTTAAATAGAGACAGAGAGAGAATTGAGAAAATCGTAAAAAGTCTCTCTGAATCATGATTTTCTCAATATTTTCAACTACTTTAAATTTTGAGTCCAAAGTTGGATGAAAATATGCGAAAACAGGAAGGGCGAGAATAACTATCTTTGCCAGAATTTGAGTGAAACGCGTTTTTGTTTTTCGATTGTTTGATGAGTTTCCTTTTGTTGTTATTGTCGTTTGACACTTGTTTTTTCTGTTTATCGGTATTCATATCGCACGAAACTTATACTCGACAAATAGATCGTGTATTACATGGGGATTTTAGCAATTTAATTATATTTTCGAATAGTTGTGGCATAAAATCTTCTTACCGAATCCTCCGCCTGATTGGATTGAATGAAGGAAAATTTGCTAGTAGATGAATTTTTAAAGAAAATTTCACACCTTGCTCTTTTTAGCTAATCAAAAAATTGGTTTTTGTTTAGTTGACATGGCAACCCAAAAAATTTCCGGAAATTTTTATCCAGGGCGAAATTAATAAGTGGAAATTTTTCTGTCAAATATTTGACATGTGGTAGTTGACATATTGCTTTTATGTACGAATTAAATATCATTTTTCATATGAAATCAGATAACATTTCATTATTATATGTATTTACTAGATATTTCGAATGTGTAAGAAAATATTTTGAGGACTCCTTGAATTTCAACAATTAATAGGTCCATCAATGAAAAAATTATATCAATCAAATGTCTACCTATACTTGACTACATGAATTTAATATTTGAAACAATTTTATTCAACTTATCTTTTCGTGAAAACTTGGTTGAAATTTCCAGAAGCTTTCTTTGCACTACGCTGATTGATTTCTCATTTTTGTTTTCTTCCACATTGCATTTTTTATTCAAATGGGCAAGATAAGTATTGTTTAATCCCCTCACTCACCAAGGACCATATGGTGGTACTGTAGGTTTTTTCCGGGTTTTTCCCTGTAGTTGAGATAGCAAATGCACCCCATTTTTCTTTTTCATTTGTTAAGTCGCCCCGGAACGCATATAGTGGTGGTGTTGCCTCTCATCAGGAATGATGTATAACTACTAATTAAATGACACTAAGGTAAACACGATTAAATTTCCACAGATTTATTGTCTTCGCGACATGTTTCGATACACTGTATCTTTTTCAAGCGAATGTAATACATTAAATTATTCTACCTTGAACATTACTTAAATACCCTTCTTAACAATTGAGGTAATTAGGAGCTACCTATGATAAAAATAAAATTGACAATACAATGTAGGTAGATACCTGGAAATCTCAAAACATATCTACTACTTAATTAGTTGAAAAGGTTCAACAAAGGGGAACTATTAAGGTCCAATTGATCATTTAGTAAACAATTCGAATTTTTCAATTTATTAATTTCCAAGAATTCTAACATAATTACAACATATATCTGAAGGTAATATATAGTGAACTTACGTTTAGGTTACATCCTTTGGAATTTGAAGTTTTAAATCAGGACACAAGAGAGCATGTCAATCAGATCATTCATAAGAAATTTATCAGACAGAAACGCAAGTTAAATTCTTTAATACCTAAAAACACACGTAAAGATTGTGATAGAAAATTCACTGATCATCAATTTTTTGATAGATTTGTGAATTTGTCAGAAGCCGTCTTTACAGAACAGGAAAATTCATTAATTACAAAAGGTTTTAAGCATAATATCAGAAGCAATAATATCATTAAGGACATGGAAATTCTTGGGATTGAAACTGAAATTGCCTTGAAAGGTACTTTTGACATCAATAACAATAAATATCAGGCTACTAATATTATCAAATCAGCATTTCTGAAGGATAATAGTGGTATAAATGACATGAGAACCATTAAATCTATAGAGCATAAAACTAAGGAAAAGGATGTAACCTTTACAAGAGCAGATAAAGGTAATACAGTAATTGCAATCAATAGGAATGATTATGTTAAAAAAACTCTTGATTTTTTAGATTCCGGTAAATTTACAGTACTTAAACGTGACCCCACTTATGTGTACCAACTACAAATCAAAAAATTCTTGAGAAACTCTAAATCAATTTTTAATGAAGCCGAGAAGTTCAGACTAACTCTTATGAATCCACAAACTCCGGAATTATATTCTCTGTTAAAATTGCATAAACAAAACTACCCTGTCCGGCCAGTAGTATCATTCGTAACAGCACCATCAGTTAAGTTATCAAGAAAGTTAATACATTTAATAACAAACTATTCTAAATTTGTACCGAAATTCAGCCTTAAAAATTCTTATGATTTGATAAATAAAATCGAGGATATTTCTGTTCCAGATAACGCGAAATTAATTTCTTTTGACGTTCAAAATCTTTTCCCTAGTATACCTCCTCAAGATACCATAGTCTTGGTTGAAGGTTTACTAGATAGAAATCATGTCAACCCAGTTATTAAACAAGAGATATTAGACCTTTTGTCGATATGTCTTGAACAAAATTACTTTCAGTTTGACAATAAAATATATTCTTCGTCTGAAGGCTTGATCATGGGAAATCCACTGAGTCCGCTACTGGCAGATATCTTCATGGACAACCTTGAAGGAATAATCCACAAGCACCCACTCTCGCAACAGTTTTTGTATTGGTACAGATATGTGGATGACATTATAGTTTGTTTTAAAGGTACCAACAGACAGTTAGACACCTTTCATACATATATTAACACTATTCACCCAAACATTAAATTCACAATAGAAATAGAAGTAGAAAAATCATTAAATTTTTTAGATCTGACAATAGGTAAAACCAACAACAAACACCATTTTTCTATTTTTCATAAACCTTCCCATACTGACATCACCATTCATAATAATTCGATACATCCATATATACATAAAATATCAGCATACCATAGTATGATACATAGATTAGTTAATATTCCTCTTTCTGTAGAAAACTTCTGCAAAGAATTAAATATTATAAAACAGATAGCAGTTAACAATGGATATCAAGTCAAATTAATAGAGAATATTCTTGCTAAAAAATTACATAGAAAGGCTATCCAAGAAGTGTACCCCACTAGGAGGAACCTTGACAATAATTACAGAACATTAACTTATTCAGGGCCCGTTTCAGAAAAAATAGCGTCATTTTTGAAAAAACAAAATTTAAGAGTAGCATTCAGAACAGATAACACGTTGGGAAGGTTTATTAAAAATAATAAAGATAAAACACAAAAATCTAAAAAATCAGGAGTTTATAAATTGAATTGTGGTTCTTGTTCCAAAGTATATGTAGGCCAGACTGGTAGACCATTCAAAAGCCGTGTACGTGAGCACCGTATGAATTATGTAAATAATAAAACACATTCAACATATGCCAATCATATTTTGGAAGAAGACCATGACTTCGATGAAAACTTTGAAATCCTTCATGTTGAAAATAAAGGTATTAGACTTAATTATTTAGAATTCTTGGAAATTAATAAATTGAAAAATTCGAATTGTTTACTAAATGATCAATTGGACCTTAATAGTTCCCCTTTGTTGAACCTTTTCAACTAATTAAGTAGTAGATATGTTTTGAGATTTCCAGGTATCTACCTACATTGTATTGTCAATTTTATTTTTATCATAGGTAGCTCCTAATTACCTCAATTGTTAAGAAGGGTATTTAAGTAATGTTCAAGGTAGAATAATTTAATGTATTACATTCGCTTGAAAAAGATACAGTGTATCGAAACATGTCGCGAAGACAATAAATCTGTGGAAATTTAATCGTGTTTACCTTAGTGTCATATACTATGAATTTCCATCAAGTAAAGGCCACGTCAATCCAAAAAAATACTAATTAAATTTCGATAAATTTTTCAACATTTTCTTTAATACAATGAAGCGGCTGCAGTCGCTTTCATGCTTCACGTGATAGACGGCTGACAGGTCTTCCAGCCGCTACAGATAAATCAATCGCTTCATTTTACGCTGGAATTATTTGAAGCGGTTCGCTGGTCTGTAATTTGGACCATCTAGAAGACTTGTGAAGCGCTTTCATGCTTTATTTAACAAAGCACTTTCCGCTTTTCTCTGATAGACACATATTTTCAACACACAGCAACAATACGAATGCGTATCTGTCCTTGTGTCAACAAAAACTATTCATTGCCCACTGATGTTATAACTTGTTTGCCTTGAATCTCTAAGATGAAATTAGCATTAATTTGCAAGATTTTGTTATGAAACTTTCTTACCGAATCCCTCGCGTACTTGAATTAATTGCAGGAAATTAATCTCGTACCTGTATTTTTTTAATTGCCAAAAAATGTACTTGATACATTTCTGGGAATAATTAAAGCACTTAGTAGATTATAAGTAAACATTTTCCTGAATAATTGAATTCATGGAAGATTATAGGTTAAAATTAGACTCAGCTCTTACACTGTTAGTTCAAAATACACGCTGGTTTCAAGACTGTAGCAAGTGACAGAATGAGAAAGACAAATTTCGCGGTACATGTACACAACACGGCTACGAGCACAATTACTGATGTGGGGTGTTAAATTCGAACATGGTGGAATTAATTTTCACGGAAATCTTGTTGAATGCAAATGCTACACGGCGACATCTACTAATTGGCCAATCAATTGCGGCTCTGAGCGGAAATTACAATATTCAGATTCGGGTCATTGTGATATTGTAGGTCAATGTGATACAAACGAATATTTGGGAGTGATTGGAGAGGAGGCCAATGTATTTCCAAACAACCAAATTGATTAACAATTCAAGAGGAGTTTGGTGCATGTATACACAATTTGCACTAATGAACAAAAAACTGAACAAATACGAATCGTTATAGAAAGTGGCGGCGATAAGGATTCGCCCCCCCTCGCCTAATTTTGTTTGGAAACTCCTACATGTGGCAATGAAATCTAGAAATACCAGACATAAAGGGACATAATTCTATATAATAATACATCGACATCGACTGCTATGGTCATTAGCCACGAGTTCTGATAGGCCTTGTTACTAAGTCCATGCGCCACCTCAAGAGCAGCACTGTTAACTGGAACGCAACAGTGAATCGTACAGGACTCACCACAGTTCAGCCACGAGATTTGAATAATTTAATCGATCAAATTATATTAAATATCAAAAGAAGTGTACTTTTTTTAAATAATTTATCGATATTCCGGTATATGGTTTTATTGCCACTGACTTGAATGTAAAATCTTACAATCGCAAAAATCGGCCTGGTTTTCGGTTTTCGGTTTTCCCTTTGTCAGCATTAACTCCTTTGATGTGGTCGAAAAGTTCCGCGTTTTTTATGATCGGAGAGTGAGCGGACTTAATTCGCTGATTTCCTAAATTTCAAAATGTGTGTCATTGAAATCTTCATATCTCAAATATATCGAAATATATATTTGTTTAATTTTCACATTTCGTTCTCCCATAGACATTCTACGTCACTGACACAATCCGACAACGTTGGAATCGTGGAGGCATTTGTCGATTGACTATTGTCAAGTCACTAATGTCATTTAATGTACGATCTGTCAGAGCTCTTAAGGTCGATTCATAAACTCTCCGTTTCGTTCACCGTTACCGTTGCCGTCTGCGTTCGCGGTTCCGTTGCCAGTTCAGTACATTATGAAATTTGATATCGTTAGGAACCCGAACACAATTTCCCATAATAATAATAATAATAATATTTATCTTCCATTAGACACAGATTACATGTATTGCAATCGTCAAAGTACACATAAAGTTACGACAGTACAGTTCACATTGTAAACAACTGACAACTGTAGTAATAATTTCTTCTTCTTGTAAGTTCTTGTAAATTATAAAAACAACTCTCAATTGAATAATTCTCCAACAAGCAACTGAATTTTTTAAAGTTTGTCATTTCTTTCAAATGTCTAGGGAGCTTATTAAAAATAGTAGGACCTAGCACTGACGGATAATTTAAGGCTATTTTGTATTTACAAAACGGAACATGGAAATCGTGTTTTTGTCTAGTGTTCACATTGTGAATACTTTCATTGAGCAGAAATATATTGTTGTTTTTAAGGTTAAAATCCTGAATTTTCGGAATAGGTTTCTACAAGAAAATGTGCTAGGAACTCCTGCTACAATACGAATATTTCTTTTCTGTGCCATAAACATATTTGAAACAAGTGTAGTTACCCCAGCTATGACGTAACTTGAGCATGATATTATATCTCCTCGCTTAACAACCAATCAGTCTATTTCAAATTTTGAAATTCAGCCAATATAATCGGAATTACAGTGGAAATATAGCTTGTCGCTGTATTTTCACGGTGATAAACCTGCTTAGTTTTTGTTTCTCTAGCTGTCAAGTGAAAATAATGATTTAAATTACAAACGTCAAATCTTTGTGTTTTGACTAGTTATATTTCTTAATCAATATGAGCGATCGTTGGGAACAAATGGCTATTGGTATCATAGATGACGGGTGTGAAGTTATCCACATCCACCAGATACACGGAGAAAAAAATATAGATTTTTTAAATTTCTATACTGGACTTTTTGTGTACCTCTAATCATTGAATATGCTTTTTCCGGCGGTCATCTCAGTAAAAAAACATGGTGCCTCGGTTTTCCAAATAGTTTTGAAGGGTGGAAATGGGGTGGAAAAGCATAAAAAACTATATTTCGGTAAATTAACTTTGTACACCTTCCATTTTCGAATATGTTGTTTCTTGTGGTCGAATTGACTAGAAAAATGATATGCCTAAGTTTTTCAGGCCGTCTAAGAGGGTGGAAATTGGATAAAAAAAAACTGTTATGTTCCCAAAGTTAGATCTGAAATAATTGATAAGAAAAAAAGTTGTTCACACACAATAAACAAATGGTGGAGAACGAAACCTATATTAGTCTCACTGTTCCTATACTTGATTGAATTATTTGATCACGCCGAGAAAATGCAAAACCCGTTGATAGCATTCAAATAGGGGTGTTATCGAGGTAGTTTAGTATGTTAGTTTGTTAGTGGTACTATTTGAATAATGACAATGGGGTGTTTCTTCACAGTTATTCACGATAACATAAAAAGTATAGGAATAGAATAATTCGTAAATATTGGGTTTGTACATAGAAAAATGCCCTAATCTGGAATACATTGGTGCTCACTTGGCTGATAATAGTTCCTTCCTGTCGTAATGAATCAATACAACTAGTGTTTCTTAGGTTTGAACTGTTATCGCTCAACAGGGACCACAGGAAGGTGTGAGCGCCCCTGTCGGGAAGGGATTTGGTAATGGGCTATTAGTTGAGGGGTGGAATGTTATTTTTATCAATTAAACTTCAAATTTACAATAAAAAATTACAATTAACATTCAAGAACCTGAGCTCATGGTCAGCCAAAATGATCTGTTTGGTTTCATAATGAAATTCTGAAATGTAGACGGTGGAAAATAAAAAAGTAGTTAAACAATGAGTTGAATATACTGCGGCTCACATTCCCAAACGAAGCGTACCGCAAATTAGAGTCTTATTAAACTTGTATTATACCAAAGTTACTATTATGACGTGTCGGCTGGGAATAATCCTCCACGATTCACTGTTGCGTTAAAAATTAACAGTGCTGATCCTAAAGTGGCGTATGGAGTTAGAAACAATGCCTATCCAGAACACATGGCTAATGACCATAGCAGTCGATGCCAAAACACCAAGGAAAAAAAAATACAAGAAGCAATAAAATGAAATCATGAATAATACAGAAAATATTGGTTTTGCATCAAAGGTCACAAATAACATGGTTATCACATGAAATTAGGTGTAGGAGATGGAACGTGTCAATATAAAAAAGTACAAAATATAATCACACGAAAAAAAAATCTGTAATGTTCCCAAAGTTAGATCTGAAATAATTGATAAGAAAAAAAGTTGTTCACACACAATAAACAAATGATGGAGAAAGAAACCCATATTAGCCTCACTGTTCCTATACTTGATTGAATCCTTTGATCACGCCAAGAATATACACAACCCATTGTTAGCATTCAAATATGGGTGTTATCGAGGTAGTTTAGTATGTTAGTTTGTTAGTGGGGCTATTTGAAATACGACAATGGGGTGATTCCTTTCAGTTATTCACGATAAGATTGAAAGTATAGGAATAGAGTAGTTCACAAATATTGGGTTGTACATCGAAAAATGTCTTAATCTACAATACATTGGTGCTCACTTGGCCGATAATAGTTCCTTCCTATCGTAATGAATCAATAAAACTTGTTTTTCTTAGGTTTGAACTGTTATCGCTCAACAGGGACCACGAGAAGGTGTGAGCGCCCCTGTCGGGAAGGTGGGACAAGGATGTTAGTGTAGAAGTGACATGTTATGTTCAAAAAATGTCATGAAATCGAATTCTACACATATCAAAGAATTCGAATTCAAAATAAAATAAAAATATTAATTTATTCACATACGATGCTGTAATTATAAAAAATTGTATACAAGTATATCAAGAATTCTATGGAAAATAAAACGAATAACAAAAATAAAATGACATAATATACCATGATACTCGAATTCACGTCATATAATGAAACGTTCATCACCTGTTGTGGGTTTCCACGTTCTGTCCAGGAAGCTAGTGGCATAGTGGCTTGTGAGTGATAAGGAAATTATAGGCTTTTTGATCTCACCTGAACCGAAGCGGTGTCAATTCAGATTTCTAGGAACGAGAGCAAAAATTAGACTGGACTATAATGAATACGAAACGAAACAAGAACAGAATGGACATGCTGTTGGAAGTCGAAACCGGATTCCTGAATGAGTTTCTATTGGCGCAACTATTCCGTGTGATTAGTTCTGCTCCACGCGAAACCGTCATCGATGATCGGGCTCCCGTATATATAGGCCTCTACGGGTGAGCATGTCAGCCACTGTGCTCGAGGCAGGGTTCATCTTACCATAGCTGAGCTACAGCCCTTACCACCGATGTAGACGGTATAACGAATGAAGCGGAGTTTGCCACACGGAGAATATGCCCCCGTCGATTCCCATTGAGAGATTTCGTTCCAAACAGTTTCCCCATTTCATTCTTCATCCGTTTGTTACCAGAATTCTCCAAACCAATTTTTTCTTCCGTCCCTTTCTATCCTAATTGAGAGTTGTGACTATAAGTAACTGAAAATTAGAAATATGTTTGGAAAACAAGATGTTAGGACATTCCAGGCTTCTCGAACCCACATGACAGTAAATACGTGTTGTATATAATTGTTTCTTACTAGCCTATTGTGCCAAAACTCCTCTTTGCAGATAGATAAATATCCTCCATGAGTTCCTAGAAAATAACTTTTCACGTGTAGAACATATCAATATGGTGAATAATACAAGAAGCAATAAAATGAAATCATGAATAATACAGAAAATATTGGTTTTGCATCAAAGGTCACAAATAACATGGTTATCACATGAAGTTAGGTGTAGGAGATGAAACGTGTCAATATAAAAAAAGTACAAAATATAGTCACACCAAAAAAAAATCTGTAATGTTCCAAAAGTTAGATCTGAAATAATTGATAAGAAAAAAAGTTGTACACACACAATAAACAAATGATGGAGAAAGAAACCCATATTAGCCTCACTGTTCCTACACTTAATTGAATACTTTGATCACGCCAAGAAAATACACAACCCATTGTTAGCATACAAAAAGGGGTGTTATCGAGGTAGTTTAGTATGTTAGTTTGTTAGTGGGGCTATTTGAAATACGGCAATGGGGTGATTCTTTTCAGTTATTCACGATAAGATTGGAAGTATAGGAATAGATTAGTTTACAAATATTGGGCTGTACATCGAAAAATGTCTTAATCTACAATACATTGGTGCTCACTTGGCCGATAATAGTTCCTTCCTATCGTAATGAATCAATAAAACTTGTTTTTCTTAGGTATGAACTGTTATCGCTCAACAGGGACCACGAGAAGGTGTGAGCGCCCCTGTCGGGAAGGTGGGACAAGGATGTTAGTGTAGAAGTGACATGTTATGTTCAGAAAATGTCATGAAATCGAATTCTACACATATCAAAGAATTCGAATTCAAAATAAAATAAAAATACTAATTTTTTCACATACAATGCTGTAATTTTAAAAAATTGCATACAAGTATATCAAGAATTCTATGAAAAATAAACCGAAGAACAAAAATAAAATGACATAATATACCATGATACTCGAATTCACGTCATATAATGAAACGTTCATCACCTGTTGTGGGTTTTCACGTTCTGTCCAGGAAGCTAGTGGCATAGTGGCTTGTGAGTGATAAGGAAATTATAGGCTTTTTGAACTCACCTGAACCGAAGCGGTGTCAATTCAGATTTCTAGGAACGAGAGCAAAAATTAGACGTGACTATACTGAATACGAAACGAAACAAGAACAGAATGGATATGCTGTTGGAAGTCGAAACCGGATTCCTGAATGAGTTTCTATTGGAGCAACTATTCCGTGTGATTAGTTCTGCTCCACGCGAAACCGTCATCGATGATCGGGCTCCCGTATATATATGCCTCTACGGGTGAGCATGTCAGCCACTGTGCTCGAGGCAGGGTTCATCTTACCATAGCTGAGCTACAGCCCTTACCACCGATGTAGACGGTATAACGAATGAAGCGGAGTTTGCCACACGGAGAATATGCCCCCGTCGATTCCCATTGAGGGATTTCGTTCCAAACAGTTTACCCATTTCATTCTTCATCCGTTTGTTACCAGAAATCTCCAAACCAATTTTTTTCTTTCCTCCCTTTCTATCCTAATTGAGAGTTGTGACTATAAGTAACTGAAAATTAGAAATATGTTTTGAAACCAAGATGTTAGGACATTCCAGGCTTCTCGAACCCACATGACTGTAAATACGTGTTGTATATAATTGTTTCTTACTAGCCTATTGTGCCAAAACTCCACTTTGAAGATAGATAAATATCCTCCATGAGTTCCTAGAAAAATAACTTTTCACGTGTAGAACATATCAATATGGTGAATAATACAAGAAGCAATAAAATGAAATCATGAATAATACAGAAAATATTGGTTTTGCATCAAAGGTCACAAATAACATGGTTATCACATGAAATTAGGTGTAGGAGATGAAACGTGTCAATATAAAAAAGTACAAAATATAATCACACGAAAAAAAAATCTGTAATGTTCCCAAAGTTAGATCTGAAATAATTGATAAGAAAAAAAGTTGTTCACACACAATAAACAAATGATGGAGAAAGAAACCCATATTAGCCTCACTGTTCCTGTACTTGATTGAATCCTTTGATCACGCCAAGAATATACACAACCCATTGTTAGCATTCAAATATGGGTGTTATCGAGGTAGTTTAGTATGTTAGTTTGTTAGTGGGGCTATTTGAAATACGACAATGGGGTGATTCCTTTCAGTTATTCACGATAAGATTGAAAGTATAGGAATAGAGTAGTTCACAAATATTGGGTTGTACATCGAAAAATGTCTTAATCTACAATACATTGGTGCTCACTTGGCCGATAATAGTTCCTTCCTATCGTAATGAATCAATAAAACTTGTTTTTCTTAGGTTTGAACTGTTATCGCTCAACAGGGACCACGAGAAGGTGTGAGCGCCCCTGTCGGGAAGGTGGGACAAGGATGTTAGTGTAGAAGTGACATGTTATGTTCAAAAAATGTCATGAAATCGAATTCTACACATATCAAAGAATTCGAATTCAAAATAAAATAAAAATATTAATTTATTCACATACGATGCTGTAATTATAAAAAATTGTATACAAGTATATCAAGAATTCTATGGAAAATAAAACGAATAACAAAAATAAAATGACATAATATACCATGATACTCGAATTCACGTCATATAATGAAACGTTCATCACCTGTTGTGGGTTTCCACGTTCTGTCCAGGAAGCTAGTGGCATAGTGGCTTGTGAGTGATAAGGAAATTATAGGCTTTTTGATCTCACCTGAACCGAAGCGGTGTCAATTCAGATTTCTAGGAACGAGAGCAAAAATTAGACTGGACTATAATGAATACGAAACGAAACAAGAACAGAATGGACATGCTGTTGGAAGTCGAAACCGGATTCCTGAATGAGTTTCTATTGGCGCAACTATTCCGTGTGATTAGTTCTGCTCCACGCGAAACCGTCATCGATGATCGGGCTCCCGTATATATAGGCCTCTACGGGTGAGCATGTCAGCCACTGTGCTCGAGGCAGGGTTCATCTTACCATAGCTGAGCTACAGCCCTTACCACCGATGTAGACGGTATAACGAATGAAGCGGAGTTTGCCACACGGAGAATATGCCCCCGTCGATTCCCATTGAGAGATTTCGTTCCAAACAGTTTCCCCATTTCATTCTTCATCCGTTTGTTACCAGAATTCTCCAAACCAATTTTTTCTTCCGTCCCTTTCTATCCTAATTGAGAGTTGTGACTATAAGTAACTGAAAATTAGAAATATGTTTGGAAAACAAGATGTTAGGACATTCCAGGCTTCTCGAACCCACATGACAGTAAATACGTGTTGTATATAATTGTTTCTTACTAGCCTATTGTGCCAAAACTCCTCTTTGCAGATAGATAAATATCCTCCATGAGTTCCTAGAAAATAACTTTTCACGTGTAGAACATATCAATATGGTGAATAATACAAGAAGCAATAAAATGAAATCATGAATAATACAGAAAATATTGGTTTTGCATCAAAGGTCACAAATAACATGGTTATCACATGAAGTTAGGTGTAGGAGATGAAACGTGTCAATATAAAAAAAGTACAAAATATAGTCACACCAAAAAAAAATCTGTAATGTTCCAAAAGTTAGATCTGAAATAATTGATAAGAAAAAAAGTTGTACACACACAATAAACAAATGATGGAGAAAGAAACCCATATTAGCCTCACTGTTCCTACACTTAATTGAATACTTTGATCACGCCAAGAAAATACACAACCCATTGTTAGCATACAAAAAGGGGTGTTATCGAGGTAGTTTAGTATGTTAGTTTGTTAGTGGGGCTATTTGAAATACGGCAATGGGGTGATTCTTTTCAGTTATTCACGATAAGATTGGAAGTATAGGAATAGATTAGTTTACAAATATTGGGCTGTACATCGAAAAATGTCTTAATCTACAATACATTGGTGCTCACTTGGCCGATAATAGTTCCTTCCTATCGTAATGAATCAATAAAACTTGTTTTTCTTAGGTATGAACTGTTATCGCTCAACAGGGACCACGAGAAGGTGTGAGCGCCCCTGTCGGGAAGGTGGGACAAGGATGTTAGTGTAGAAGTGACATGTTATGTTCAGAAAATGTCATGAAATCGAATTCTACACATATCAAAGAATTCGAATTCAAAATAAAATAAAAATACTAATTTTTTCACATACAATGCTGTAATTTTAAAAAATTGCATACAAGTATATCAAGAATTCTATGAAAAATAAACCGAAGAACAAAAATAAAATGACATAATATACCATGATACTCGAATTCACGTCATATAATGAAACGTTCATCACCTGTTGTGGGTTTTCACGTTCTGTCCAGGAAGCTAGTGGCATAGTGGCTTGTGAGTGATAAGGAAATTATAGGCTTTTTGAACTCACCTGAACCGAAGCGGTGTCAATTCAGATTTCTAGGAACGAGAGCAAAAATTAGACGTGACTATACTGAATACGAAACGAAACAAGAACAGAATGGATATGCTGTTGGAAGTCGAAACCGGATTCCTGAATGAGTTTCTATTGGAGCAACTATTCCGTGTGATTAGTTCTGCTCCACGCGAAACCGTCATCGATGATCGGGCTCCCGTATATATATGCCTCTACGGGTGAGCATGTCAGCCACTGTGCTCGAGGCAGGGTTCATCTTACCATAGCTGAGCTACAGCCCTTACCACCGATGTAGACGGTATAACGAATGAAGCGGAGTTTGCCACACGGAGAATATGCCCCCGTCGATTCCCATTGAGGGATTTCGTTCCAAACAGTTTACCCATTTCATTCTTCATCCGTTTGTTACCAGAAATCTCCAAACCAATTTTTTTCTTTCCTCCCTTTCTATCCTAATTGAGAGTTGTGACTATAAGTAACTGAAAATTAGAAATATGTTTTGAAACCAAGATGTTAGGACATTCCAGGCTTCTCGAACCCACATGACTGTAAATACGTGTTGTATATAATTGTTTCTTACTAGCCTATTGTGCCAAAACTCCACTTTGAAGATAGATAAATATCCTCCATGAGTTCCTAGAAAAATAACTTTTCACGTGTAGAACATATCAATATGGTGAATAATACAAGAAGCAATAAAATGAAATCATGAATAATACAGAAAATATTGGTTTTGCATCAAAGGTCACAAATAACATGGTTATCACATGAAATTAGGTGTAGGAGATGAAACGTGTCAATATAAAAAAGTACAAAATATAATCACACGAAAAAAAAATCTGTAATGTTCCCAAAGTTAGATCTGAAATAATTGATAAGAAAAAAAGTTGTTCACACACAATAAACAAATGATGGAGAAAGAAACCCATATTAGCCTCACTGTTCCTGTACTTGATTGAATCCTTTGATCACGCCAAGAATATACACAACCCATTGTTAGCATTCAAATATGGGTGTTATCGAGGTAGTTTAGTATGTTAGTTTGTTAGTGGGGCTATTTGAAATACGACAATGGGGTGATTCCTTTCAGTTATTCACGATAAGATTGAAAGTATAGGAATAGAGTAGTTCACAAATATTGGGTTGTACATCGAAAAATGTCTTAATCTACAATACATTGGTGCTCACTTGGCCGATAATAGTTCCTTCCTATCGTAATGAATCAATAAAACTTTTTTTTCTTAGGTTTGAACTGTTATCGCTCAACAGGGACCACGAGAAGGTGTGAGCGCCCCTGTCGGGAAGGTGGGACAAGGATGTTAGTGTAGAAGTGACATGTTATGTTCAAAAATGTCATGAAATCGAATTCTACACATATCAAAGAATTCGAATTCAAAATAAAATAAAAATATTAATTTATTCACATACAATGCTGTAATTATAAAAAATTGTATACAAGTATATCAAGAATTCTATGGAAAATAAAACGAATAACAAAAATAAAATGACATAATATACCATGATACTCGAATTCACGTCATATAATGAAACGTTCATCACCTGTTGTGGGTTTCCACGTTCTGTCCAGGAAGCTAGTGGCATATGTGAGTGATAAGGAAATTATAGGCTTTTTGATCTCACCTGACCCGAAGCGGTGTCAATTCAGATTTCTAGGAACGAGAGCAAAAATTAGACTGGACTATACTGAATACGAAACGAAACAAGAACAGAATGGATATGCTGTTGGAAGTCGAAACCGGATTCCTGAATGAGTTTCTATTGGAGCAACTATTCCGTGTGATTAGTTCTGCTCCACGCGAAACCGTCATCGATGATCGGGCTCCCGTATATATATGCCTCTACGGGTGAGCATGTCAGCCACTGTGCTCGAGGCAGGGTTCATCTTACCATAGCTGAGCTACAGCCCTTACCACCGATGTAGACGGTATAACGAATGAAGCGGAGTTTGCCACACGGAGAATATGCCCCCCGTCGATTCCCATTGAGGGATTTCGTTCCAAACAGTTTACACATTTCATTCTTCATCCGTTTGTTACCAGAATTCTCCAAACCAATTTTTTCTTTCCTCCCTTTCTATCCTAATTGAGAGTTGTGACTATAAGTAACTGAAAATTAGAAATATGTTTTGAAACCAAGATGTTAGGACATTCCAGGCTTCTCGAACCCACATGACTGTAAATACGTGTTGTATATAATTGTTTCTTACTAGCCTATTGTGCCAAAACTCCACTTTGAAGATAGATAAATATCCTCCATGAGTTCCTAGAAAAATAACTTTTCACGTGTAGAACATATCAATATGGTGAATAATACAAGAAGCAATAAAATGAAATCATGAATAATACAGAAAATATTGGTTTTGCATCAAAGGTCACAAATAACATGGTTATCACATGAAGTTAGGTGTAGGAGATAAAACGTGTCAATATAAAAAAAGTACAAAATATAATCACACCAAAAAAAATCTGTAATGTTCCAAAAGTTAAATCTGAAATAATTGATAAGAAAAAAAGTTGAACACACACAATAAACAAATGATGGAGAAAGAAACCCATATTAGCCTCACTGTTCCTATACTTGATTGAATCCTTTGATCACGCCAATTAAATACACAACCCATTGTTAGCATTCAAATAGGGGTGTTATCGAGGTAGTTTAGTATGTTAGTTTGTTAGTGGGGCTATTTGAAATACGACAATGGGGTGATTCTTTTCAGTTATTCACGATAAGATTGAAAGTATAGGAATAGAGTAGTTCACAAATATTGGGTTGAAGATCGAAAAATGTCATAATCTACAATACATTGGTGCTCACTTGGCCGATAATAGTTCCTTCCTATCGTAATGAATCAATAAAACTTGTTTTTCTTAGGTTTGAACTGTTATCGCTCAACAGGGACCACGAGAAGGTGTGAGCGCCCCTGTCGGGAAGGTGGGACAAGGATGTTAGTGTAGAAGGACATGTTATGTTCAGAAAATTTCATGAAATCGAATTCTACACATATCAAAGAATTCGAGTTCAAGATAAAATAAAAATATTAATTTATTCACATACAATGCTGTAATTATAAAAAACTGTATACAATTATATCAAGAACTCTATGGAAAATAAACCGAAGAACAAAAATAAAATGACATAATATACCATGATACACGAATTCACGTCATATAATGAAACGTTCATCACCTGTTGTGGGTTTTCACGTTCTGTCCAGGAAGCTAGTGGCATAGTGGCTTGTGAGAGATAAGTAAATTATAGGCTTTTTGATCTCACCTGACCCGAAGCGGTGTCAATTCAGATTTCTAGGAACGAGAGCAAAAATTAGACTGGACTATACTGAATACGAAACGGGACAAGAACAGAATGGATTTGCTGTTGGAAGTCGAAACCGGATTCCTGAATGAGTTTCTATTGGAGCAACTATTCCGTGTGATTAGTTCTACTCCACGCGAAACCGTCATCGATGATCGGGCTCCCGTATATATATGCCTCTACGGGTGAGCATGTCAGCCACTGTGCTCGAGGCAGGGTTCATCTTACCATAGCTGAGCTACAGCCCTTACCACCGATGTAGACGGTATAACGAATGAAGCGGAGTTTGCCACACGGAGAATATGCCCCCGTCGAATCCCATTGAGGGATTTCGTTCCAAACAGTTTCCCCATTTCATTCTTCATCCGTTTGGTACCAGAATTTTCCAAACCAATTTTTTCTCTCGTCCCTTTCTACCCTAATTGAGAGTTGTGACTATAAGTAACTGAAAATTAGAAATATGTTTTGAAACCAAGATGTTAGGACATTCCAGGCTTCTCGAACCCACATGACTGTAAATACGTGTTGTATATAATTGTTTCTTACTAGCCTATTGTGCCAAAACTCCACTTTGAAGATAGATAAATATCCTCCATGAGTTCCTAGAAAAATAACTTTTCACGTGTAGAATATGGTGAATAATACAAGAAGCAATAAAATGAAATCATGAATAATACAGAAAATATTGGTTTTGCATCAAAGGTCACAAATAACATGGTTATCACATGAAGTTAGGTGTAGGAGATAAAACGAGTCAATATAAAAAAGTACAAAATATAATCACACCAAAAAAAAATCTGTAATTTTCCAAAAGTTAGATCTGAAATAATTGATAAGAAAAAAAGTTGAACACACACAATAAACAAATGAAGGAGAAAGAAACCCATATTAGCCTCACTGTTCCTACACTTGATTGAATCCTTTGATCACGCCAATAAAATACACAACCCATTGTTAGCATTCAAATAGGGGTGTTATCGAGGTAGTTTAGTATGTTAGTTTGTTAGTGGGGCTATTTGAAATACGACAATGGGGTGATTCTTTTCAGTTATTCACGATAAGATTGAAAGTATAGGAATAGAGTAGTTCATAAATATTGGGTTGAAAATCGAAAAATGTCATAATCTACAATACATTGGTGCTCACTTGGCCGATAATAGTTCCTTCCTATCGTAATGAATCAATAAAACTTGTTTTTCTTAGGTTTGAACTGTTATCGCTCAACAGGGACCACGAGAAGGTGTGAGCGCCCCTGTCGGGAAGGTGGGACAAGGATGTTAGTGTAGAAGGACATGTTATGTTCAGAAAATGTCATGAAATCGAATTCTACACATATCAAAGAATTCGAGTTCAAGATAAAATAAAAATATTAATTTATTCACATACAATGCTGTAATTATAAAAAACTGTATACAATTATATCAAGAACTCTATGGAAAATAAACCGAAGAACAAAAATAAAATGACATAATATACCATGATACACGAATTCACGTCATATAATGAAACGTTCATCACCTATTGTGGGTTTTCACGTTCTGTCCAGGAAGCTAGTGGCATAGTGGCTTGTGAGAGATAAGTAAATTATAGGCTTTTTGATCTCACCTGACCCGAAGCGGTGTCAATTCAGATTTCTAGGAACGAGAGCAAAAATTAGACTGGACTATACTGAATACGAAACGAAACAAGAACAGAATGGATATGCTGTTTGAAGTCGAAACCGGATTCCTGAATGAGTTTCTATTGGAGCAACTATTCCGTGTGATTAGTTCTGCTCCACGCGAAACCGTCATCGATGATCGGGCTCCCGTATATATATGCCTCTACGGGTGAGCATGTCAGCCACTGTGCTCGAGGCAGGGTTCATCTTACCATAGCTGAGCTACAGCCCTTACCACCGATGTAGACGGTATAACGAATGAAGCGGAGTTTGCTACACGGAGAATATGCCCCCGTCGATTCCCATTGAGGGATTTCGTTCCAAACAGTTTCCCCATTTCATTCTTCATCCGTTTGGTACCAGAATTCTCCAAACCAATTTTTTCTCTCGTCCCTTTCTACCCTAATTGAGAGTTGTGACTATAAGTAACTGAAAATTAGAAATATGTTTTGAAACCAAGATGTTAGGACATTCCAGGCTTCTCGAACCCACATGACTGTAAATACGTGTTGTATATAATTGTTTCTTACTAGCCTATTGTGCCAAAACTCCACTTTGAAGATAGATAAATATCCTCCATGAGTTCCTAGAAAAATAACTTTTCACGTGTAGAACATATCAATATGGTGAATAATACAAGAAGCAATAAAATGAAATCATGAATAATACAGAAAATATTGGTTTTGCATCAAAGGTCACAAATAACATGGTTATCACATGAAATTAGGTGTAGGAGATAAAACGTCAATATAAAAAAAAGTACAAAATATAATCACACGAAGAAAAAAATCTGTAATGTTCCCAAAATTAGATCTGGAATAATTGATAAGAAAAAAAGTTGTTCACACACAATAAACAAATGATGGAGAAAGAAACACATATTAGCCTCACTGTTCCTATACTTGATTGAATCCTTTGATCACGCCAATAAAATACACAACCCATTGTTAGCATTCAAATAGGGGTGTTATCGAGGTAGTTTAGTATGTTAGTTTGTTAGTGGGGCTATTTGAAATACGACAATGGGGTGATTCTTTTCAGTTATTCACGATAAGATTGAAAGTATAGGAATAGAGTAGTTCACAAATATTGGGTTGAAAATCGAAAAATGTCATAATCTACAATACATTGGTGCTCACTTGGCCGATAATAGTTCCTTCCTATCCTAATGAATCAATAAAACTTGTTTTTCTTAGGTTTGAACTGTTATCGCTCAACAGGGACCACGAGAAGGTGTGAGCGCCCCTGTCGGGAAGGTGGGACAAGGATGTTAGTGTAGAAGGACATGTTATGTTCAGAAAATGTCATGAAATCGAATTCTACACATATCAAAGAATTCGAGTTCAAGTTAAAATAAAAATATTAATTTATTCACATACAATGCTGTAATTATAAAAAACTGTCTACAATTATATCAAGAACTCTATGGAAAATAAACCGAAGAACAAAAATAAAATGACATAATATACCATGATACACGAATTCACGTCATATAATGAAACGTTCATCACCTGTTGTGGGTTTCCACGTTCTGTCCAGGAAGCTAGTTGCATAGTGGCTTGTGAGTGATAAGGAAATTATAGGCTTTTTGATCTCACCTGAACCGAAGCGGTGTCAATTCAGATTTCTAGGAACGAGAGCAAAAATTAGACTGGACTATACTGAATACGAAACGAAACAAGAACAGAATGGATATGCTGTTGGAAGTCGAAACCGGATTCCTGAATGAGTTTCTATTGGGGCAACTATTCCGTGTGATTAGTTCTGCTCCACGCGAAACCGTCATCGATGATCGGGCTCCCGTATATATATGCCTCTACGGGTGAGCATGTCAGCCACTGTGCTCGAGGCAGGGTTCATCTTACCATAGCTGAGCTACAGCCCTTACCACCGATGTAGACGGTATAACGAATGAAGCGGAGTTTGCCACACGGAGAATATGCCCCCGTCGATTCCCATTGAGGGATTTCGTTCCAAACAGTTTCCCCATTTCATTCTTCATCCGTTTGGTACCAGAATTCTCCAAACCAATTGTTTCTCTCGTCCCTTTCTACCCTAATTGAGAGTTGTGACTATAAGTAACTGAAAATTAGAAATATGTTTGGAAACCAAGATGTTAGGACATACCAGGCTTCTCGAACCCACATGACTGTAAATACGTATTGATTGTTTCTTACTAGCTTAATGTGCCAAAACTCCTCTTTGCAGATAGATAAATATCCTCCATGAGTTTCTAGAAAAATAACTTTTCACGTGTTGAACATATCAATATGGTGAATAATACAAGAAGCAATAAAATGAAATCATGAATAATACAGAAAATATTGGTTTTGCATCAAAGGTCACAAATAACATGGTTATCACTTGAAATTAGGTGTAGGAGACAAAACGTCAATATAAAAAAAAGTACAAAATATAATCACACGAAGAAAAAAATCTGTAATGTTCCCAAAATTAGATCTGAAATAATTGATAAGAAAAAAAGTTGTTCACACACAATAAACAAATGATGGAGAAAGAAACCCATATTAGCCTCACTGTTCCTATACTTGATTGAATCCTTTGATCATGCCAATAAAATACACAACCCATTGTTAGCATTCAAATAGGGGTGTTATCGAGGTAGTTTAGTATGTTAGTTTGTTAGTGGGGCTATTTGAAATACGACAATGGAGTGATTCTTTTCAGTTATTCACAATAAGATTGAAAGTATAGGAATAGAGTAGATCACAAATATTGGGTTGAAAATCGAAAAATGTCTTAATCTACAATACATTGGTGCTCACTTGGCCGATAATAGTTCCTTCCTATCGTAATGAATCAATAAAACTTGTTTTTCTTAGGTTTGAACTGTTATCGCTCAACAGGGACCACGAGAAGGTGTGAGCGCCCCTGTCGGGAAGGTGGGACAAGGATGTTAGTGTAGAAGGACATGTAATGTTCAGAAAATGTCATGAAATCGAATTCTACACATATCAAAAAATTCGAGTTCACGATAAAATAAAAATATTAATTTATTCACATACAATGATGTAATTATAAAAAACTGTATACAATTATATCAAGAACTCTATGGAAAATAAACCGAAGAACAAAAATAAAATGACATAATATACCATGATACACGAATTCACGTCATATAATGAAACGTTCATCACCTGTTGTGGGTTTTCACGTTCTGTCCAGGAAGCTAGTGGCATAGTGGCTTGTGAGTGATAAGTAAATTATAGGCTTTTTTATCTCACCTGACCCGAAGCGGTGTCAATTCAGATTTCTAGGAACGAGAGCAAAAATTAGACTGGACTATACTGAATACGAAACGAAACAAGAACAGAATGGATATGCTGTTGGAAGTCGAAACCGGACTCCTGAATGAGTTTCTATTGGAGCAACTATTCCGTGTGATTAGTTCTACTCCACGCGAAACCGTCATCGATGATCGGGCTCCCGTATATATATGCCTCTACGGGTGAGCATGTCAGCCACTGTGCTCGAGGCAGGGTTCATCTTACCATAGCTGAGCTACAGCCCTTACCACCGATGTAGACGGTATAACGAATGAAGCGGAGTTTGCCACACGGAGAATATGCCCCCGTCGATTCCCATTGAGGGATTTCGTTCCAAACAGTTTACCCATTTCATTCTTCATCCGTTTGTTACCAGAAATCTCCAAACCAATTTTTTTCTTTCCTCCCTTTCTATCCTAATTGAGAGTTGTGACTATAAGTAACTGAAAATTAGAAATATGTTTTGAAACCAAGATGTTAGGACATTCCAGGCTTCTCGAACCCACATGACTGTAAATACGTGTTGTATATAATTGTTTCTTACTAGCCTATTGTGCCAAAACTCCACTTTGAAGATAGATAAATATCCTCCATGAGTTCCTAGAAAAATAACTTTTCACGTGTAGAATATGGTGAATAATACAAGAAGCAATAAAATGAAATCATGAATAATAGAGAAAATATTGGTTTTGCATCAAAGGTCACAAATAACATGGTTATCACATGAAGTTAGGTGTAGGAGATAAAACGAGTCAATATAAAAAAAGTACAAAATATAATCACACCAAAAAAAAATCTGTAATTTTCCAAAAGTTAGATCTGAAATAATTGATAAGAAAAAAAGTTGAACACACACAATAAACAAATGAAGGAGAAAGAAACCCATATTAGCCTCACTGTTCCTACACTTGATTGAATCCTTTGATCACGCCAATAAAATACACAACCCATTGTTAGCATTCAAATAGGGGTGTTATCGAGGTAGTTTAGTATGTTAGTTTGTTAGTGGGGCTATTTGAAATACGACAATGGGGTGATTCTTTTCAGTTATTCACGATAAGATTGAAAGTATAGGAATAGAGTAGTTCACAAATATTGGGTTGAAAATCGAAAAATGTCATAATCTACAATACATTGGTGCTCACTTGGCCGATAATAGTTCCTTCCTATCGTAATGAATCAATAAAACTTGTTTTTCTTAGGTTTGAACTGTTATCGCTCAACAGGGACCACGAGAAGGTGTGAGCGCCCCTGTCGGGAAGGTGGGACAAGGATGTTAGTGTAGAAGGACATGTTATGTTCAGAAAATGTCATGAAATCGAATTCTACACATATCAAAGAATTCGAGTTCAAGATAAAATAAAAATATTAATTTATTCACATACAATGCTGTAATTATAAAAAACTGTATACAATTATATCAAGAACTCTATGGAAAATAAACCGAAGAACAAAAATAAAATGACATAATATACCATGATACACGAATTCACGTCATATAATGAAACGTTCATCACCTATTGTGGGTTTTCACGTTCTGTCCAGGAAGCTAGTGGCATAGTGGCTTGTGAGTGATAAGTAAATTATAGGCTTTTTGATCTCACCTGAACCGAAGCGGTGTCAATTCAGATTTCTAGGAACGAGAGCAAAAATTAGACTGGACTATACTGAATACGAAACGAAACAAGAACAGAATGGATATGCTGTTGGAAGTCGAAACCGGATTCCTGAATGAGTTTCTATTGGGGCAACTATTCCGTGTGATTAGTTCTGCTCCACGCGAAACCGTCATCGATGATCGGGCTCCCGTATATATATGCCTCTACGGGTGCGCATGTCAGCCACTGTGCTCGAGGCAGGGTTCATCTTACCATAGCTGAGCTACAGCCCTTACCACCGATGTAGACGGTATAACGAATGAAGCGGAGTTTGCTACACGGAGAATATGCCCCCGTCGATTCCCATTGAGGGATTTCGTTCCAAACAGTTTCCCCATTTCATTCTTCATCCGTTTGGTACCAGAATTCTCCAAACCAATTTTTTCTCTCGTCCCTTTCTACCCTAATTGAGAGTTGTGACTATAAGTAACTGAAAATTAGAAATATGTTTTGAAACCAAGATGTTAGGACATTCCAGGCTTCTCGAACCCACATGACTGTAAATACGTGTTGTATATAATTGTTTCTTACTAGCCTATTGTGCCAAAACTCCACTTTGAAGATAGATAAATATCCTCCATGAGTTCCTAGAAAAATAACTTTTCACGTGTAGAACATATCAATATGGTGAATAATACAAGAAGCAATAAAATGAAATCATGAATAATACAGAAAATATTGGTTTTGCATCAAAGGTCACAAATAACATGGTTATCACATGAAGTTAGGTGTAGGAGATAAAACGAGTCAATATAAAAAAAGTACAAAATATAATCACACCAAAAAAAAATCTGTAATGTTCCAAAAGTTAGATCTGAAATAATTTATAAGAAAAAAAGTTGAACACACACAATAAACAAATGATGGAGAAAGAAACCCATGTTAGCCTCACTGTTCCTACACTTGATTGAATCCTTTGATCACGCCAATAAAATACACAACCCATTGTTAGCATTCAAATAGGGGTGTTATCGAGGTAGTTTAGTATGTTAGTTTGTTAGTGGGGCTATTTGAAATACGACAATGGGGTGATTCCTTTCAGTTATTCACGATAAGATTGAAAGTATAGGAATAGAGTAGTTCACAAATATTGGGTTGAAAATCGAAAAATGTCATAATCTACAATACATTGGTGCTCACTTGGTCGATAATAGTTCCTTCCTATCGTAATGAATCAATAAAACTTGTTTTTCTTAGGTTTGAACTGTTATCGCTCAACAGGGACCACGAGAAGGTGTGAGCGCCCCTGTCGGGAAGGTGGGACAAGGATGTTAGTGTAGAAGGACATGTTATGTTCAGAAAATGTCATGAAATCGAATTCTACACATATCAAAGAATTCGAGTTCAAGATAAAATAAAAATATTAATTTATTCACATACAATGCTGTAATTATAAAAAACTATACAATTATATCAAGAACTCTATGGAAAATAAACCGAAGAACAAAAATAAAATGACATAATATACCATGATACACGAATTCACGTCATATAATGAAACGTTCATCACCTGTTGTGGGTTTTCACGTTCTGTCCAGGAAGCTAGTGGCATAGTGGCTTGTGAGTGATAAGTAAATTATAGGCTTTTTGATCTCACCTGACCCGAAGCGGTGTCAATTCAGATTTCTAGGAACGAGAGCAAAAATTAGACTGGACTATACTGAATACGAAACGAAACAAGAACAGAATGGATATGCTGTTGGAAGTCGAAACCGGATTCCTGAATGAGTTTCTATTGGGGCAACTATTCCGTGTGATTAGTTCTGCTCCACGCGAAACCGTCATCGATGATCGGGCTCCCGTATATATATGCCTCTACGGGTGAGCATGTCAGCCACTGTGCTCGAGGCAGGGTTCATCTTACCATAGCTGAGCTACAGCCCTTACCACCGATGTAGACGGTATAACGAATGAAGCGGAGTTTGCCACACGGAGAATATGCCCCCGTCGATTCCCATTGAGGGATTTCGTTCCAAACAGTTTCCCCATTTCATTCTTCATCCGTTTGGTACCAGAATTCTCCAAACCAATTTTTTCTCTCGTCCCTTTCTACCCTAATTGAGAGTTGTGACTATAAGTAACTGAAAATTAGAAATATGTTTGGAAACCAAGATGTTAGGACATACCAGGCTTCTCGAACCCACATGACTGTAAATACGTATTGATTGTTTCTTACTAGCTTAATGTGCCAAAACTCCTCTTTGCAGATAGATAAATATCCTCCATGAGTTCCTAGAAAAATAACTTTTCACGTGTAGAACATATCAATATGGTGAATAATACAAGAAGCAATAAAATGAAATCATGAATAATACAGAAAATATTGCGTTTGCATCAAATGTCACAAATAATATGGTTATCACATGAAAATAGGTGTAGGAGATAAAACGTGTCAATATAAAAAAAATTACAAAATATAATCACTCGAAAAAAAAATCTGTAATGTTCCCAAAGTTAGATATGAAATAATTGATAAGAAAAAAAGTTGTTCACACACAATAAACAAATGATGGAGAAAGAAACCCATATTAGTTTCACTGTTCCTATACTGGATTGAATCCTTTGATCACGCCGAGAAAATACACATCCCATTGTTAGCATTCAAATAGGGGTGTTATCAAGGTAGTTTAGCATGTTAGTTTTTTAGTGGGGCTATTTGAAATACGACAATGGGGTGATTCTTTTCAGTTATTAACGATAAGATTGAAAGTATAGGAATAGTGTAGTTCACAAATATTGGGTTGTACATCGAAATATGTCTTAATCTACAATACATTGGTGCTCACTTGGCCGATAATAGTTCCTTCCTAACGTAATGAATCAATACAACTTGTTCTTCTTAGGTTTAAACTGTTATCGCTCAACAGGGACCACGGGAAGGTGTGAGCGCCCCTGTCGGGAAAGGATTTGGCAATGGGTATTAGTTGAGGAGCGGAAAGTTAGGTTTATCAATTACTCTTCAGATTAACAAAAATAAAATTAAAATTTACATTCAATAATCTGAGCTCATAGTCAGGCAAAATAATTTGGTTGGTTTTGAGGAAATTCCAAGCTTCTTGATTACACCTGAAATCATTCGATGTCCCAAATGATAAAAGAGTATTACAATATCTTATGAAATGATAGGACCATATAAAGGTTTTAATGCTTGTAAAAATCACAAATGACCAAAACCGACCACAAAAAACAATCAGCTGGTGACCACCAATTTAGCGTCAACTGAAATTATTAGCAAAATTATTCGATTCCTTAAATTAAAAAGCAGTATTACAATTATAATGAAATAACAGAATCACTCAATGTCAATAAAGTTTATAAAAATCACAATCAACCAGTGAAAACCACAAAAAAACAATCAGCTGATGACCGCCCAGTTGTGACGTCAGATGACAGTGCAGTGATTCATCGAGTACCGGAATAAAACTTCACGTCGTCTATCTCTGCCATCCAGCCGAAAACTGAATCGGAGAGTGTTATCAGCATGATTCAACCGCCACCACTCTGTCGGCCCTCATCGGTAGTTTTCGATGCAACGTTGTCACGTTTGGAAGATATCTACTTTTCTATTAGATTTTACGTTTCTTAACAAAATTTTGGTAGCTAATTCTTTAGCATAGATTATTGGCAAGTTTATGTAAATCACAACTAACCAGAAACAACCACAATACGCAATCAGCTGGTGACCGCCATGTTGTGACGTAACCTGATGTCATTAGCAAAATTTCTCAAATGAAATAGGAATATTACAATAAATAATCAAATAATAAGATCACTAAATGCCTAAAAAAATTATAAAAATCACAATTAACCAGAACCAAGTACATAATACAATATTATCTGATGACCACCATGTTGTGACGTCAACCAAAATTATTAGCAGCATTATTCGGTTCCTCAAATGAAAAAGGAGTATTACAATATATAATAATATAACGGGATCACTCAATGTCTATAAAGTTTATAAAAATCACAATCAACCAGTGAAAACCACCAAAAAACAATCAGCTGATTACCGCCATGTTGTGACGTCAGATGACAGTGCAGTGATTCATCGAGTACCGGAATAAAACTTCACGTCCTCTATCTCTGCCAGCCAGCCGAAAACTGAATCGGAGAGTGTTATCAGCATGATTCAACCACCCCCACTCTGTCGGCCCTCATCGGTAGTTTTCGATCCAGCGTTGTCATGTTTGGAAGAATTCAACTTTTCTGTTAGAATTTACGTTTCTTAACAAAATTTTTGTAGCTTCTTCTTTAGAATAGATTTTTGGCAAGTTTATGTAAATCACAACTAACCAGAAACAACCACAATACACAATCAGCTGGTTACCGCCATGTTGTGACGTAACCTGATGTCTTTAGCAAAATTGTTCGATTTTTCAAATGAAAAATAAATATTACAATATATAATCAAATAATAAGATCACTAAATGCCTGAAATATTCATAAAGATCACAAATAACCAGAACCATGTACAATATACAATATTATCTGGTGATCACCATGTTGTGACGTCAACTGAAATTATTAGCAAAATTTTTCGATTTCTCAAATGAAAAAGGAGTATTACAATTACAATAAAATAACAGGATCACTCAATGTCAATAAAGTTAATAAAAATCACAATCAACCAGTGAAAACCACAAAAAAAAACAATCAGGTGATGACCGCTATGTTGTGACGTCATATGACATTGCAGTGACTCATCGAGTACCGGAATAAAATTTCACGTCCGCTATCTCTGCCAGCCAGCCGAAAACTGAATTGGAGATTGGTATCAGCATGATTTAACCGCCCCCACTCTGTCGGCCCTCATCGGTAGTTTTCAATCCAGCGTTGTCACGTTTGGTAGATTTCAACTTTTCTATTAGATTTCACGTTTCTTAACAAAATTTTGGTAGCATCTTCTTTAGAATAGATTTTTGGCAAGTTTATGTAAATCACAACTAACTAGAAGCACCCACAATACACAATCAGCTGGTGACCTCCATGTTGTGACGTCACCTGATGTCATTAGCCAAATTATTCGATTTTTCAAATGAAAAAGGAATATAACAATATATAATCAAATAATAGGATCACTAAATGCCTGTAAAATTTATAAAGATCACAATTAACCAGAACCAAGTAAAAAATATAATATTATCCAGTGACCACCATGTTGTGACGTCAACTGAAATTATTAGCAAAATTATTCGATTTCTCAAATGAAAAAGGAGTATGACAATTATAATAAAATAACAGGATCGCTCAATGTCAATAAAGTTTATAAAAATCACAATCAACCAGTGAAAACCACGAAAAAACAATCAGCTGATGACTGCCATGTAGTGACGTCATATGACATTGCAGTAACTCATCGAGTACCGGAATAAAACTTCACGTCCTCTATCTCTGCCAGCTAGCCGAAAACTGAATCGGAGAGTGATATCAGCATGATTCAACCGCCCCCACTCTGTCGGCCCTCATCGGTAGTTTTCGATGCAGCCTTGTCACGTTTGGTAGATTTCAACTGTTCTATTAGATTTCACGTTTCTTAACAAAATTTTGGTAGCATCTTCTATAGAATAGATTTTTGGCAAGTTTAAGTAAATCACAACTAACTAGAAGCAACTACAATACACAATCAGCTGGTGACCTCCATGTTGTTACGTCACCTGATGTCATTAGCAAAATTATTCGATTTTTCAAATGAAAAAGGAATATAACAATATATAATCAAATAATAAGATCACTAGAAGCCTGAAAAATTTATAAAGATCACAATCAACCAGAACTAAGTACAAAATATAATATTATCCAGTGAGCACCATGTTGTGACGTCAACTGAAATTATTAGCAAAATTATTCGATTCCTCAAATCAAAAAGGAGTATTACAATTATAATAAAATAACAGGATCACTCAATGTCAATAAAGTTTATAAAATTCACAATCAACCAGTGAAACCCTCAAAAAAACAATCAGCTGATGACCACCATGTTGTTACGTCATATGAAATAGCAGTGAATCATCGAGTACCGTAATAAAACTTCACGTCCGCTATCTCTGCCAGCCAGCCGAAAGCTGAATCGGAGAGTGTTATCAGCATGATTCAACCGCCCCCACTCTGTCGGCCCTCATCGGTACTTTTCGATCCAGCGTTGTCACGTTTGGAAGATTTCTACTTTTCTATTAGATTTTACGTTTCTTAACAAAATTTTGGTAGCTTCTTCTTTAGAATAGATTATTGGCAAGTTTATGTGAATCACAACTAACCAGAAACAACCACAATACGCAATCAGCTGGTGACCGCCATGTTGTGACGTCACCATTAGCAAAATTATTCTATTTTTCAAATGAAAAAGGAATATTACAATATATAATCAAATAATAAGATCACTGAATGCCTGAAAAATATATAAAGATCACAATTAACCAGAACCAAGTACAAAATACAATATTATCTGATGACCACCATGTTGTGACGTCAACTGAAATTATTAGCAGAATAATTCGATTCCTCAAATGAAAAAGGAGTATTACAATATGTAATAAAATAATAGGATCACTCAATGTCTATAAAAATCACAATAAAACAGTGAAAACCACAAAAAACAATCAGCTGATTACCGTCATGTTGTGACGTCATATGACATATCAGTGACTCATCGTGTACCGGAATAAAACTTCGCGTCCGCTATCTCTGCCAGCCAGCCGAAAACTGAATCGGAGAGTGTTATCAGCATGATTTAACCGCCCCCACTCTGTCGGCACTCATCGGTAGTTTTCAATCCAGCGTTGTCTCGTTTGGTAGATTTCAACTTTTCTAGTAGATTTCACGTTTCTTAACAAAATTTTGGTAGCATCTTCTTTAGCATAGATTTTTGCCACTTTATGTAAATCACAACTAACTAGAAGCAACCACAATACACGGTGACCGCCATGTTGTGACGTCACCTGATGTCATTAGCAAAATTATTCTATTTTTCAAATGAAAAAGGAATATTACAATATATAATCAAATAATAAGATCACTAAATGCTTGAAAAATTCATAGAGATCACAATTAACCAGAACCAAGTACAAAATTTTATATAATCTGGTGACCACAGTGTTGTGACGTCAACTGAAATTATCAGCAAAATTATTCGATTCCTCAAATCGAAAAGGATTATTACAATTATAATAAAATAACAGGATCACTCAATGTCAATAAAGTTTATAAAAATCACAATCAACCAGTGAAAACCTCAAAAAAACAATCACCTGATGACCGCCATGTTGTTACGTCATATGACAGTGCAGTGATTCATCGAGTACCGTAATGAAACTTCACGTCCGCTATCTCTGCCAGCCAGCCGAAAACTGAATCGGAGAGTGTTATCAGCATGATTCAACCGCTCCCACTCTGTCGGCCCTCATCGGTACTTTTCGATCCAGCGTTGCCACGTTTGCGAGATTCCTACCTTTTTAGAAGATTTTGGATTTCTTGACAGAAATTTTGGTAGATTCTTCTTTAGAATAGATTTTTGGCAAGTTTATGTAAATCACAACTAACCAGACAATCACATTGATCATGATTATGCAAATATCACTTTGATTTCTTAAAAAATTTATGATTTTTGATTGAAACTGTTTCCAACAAATATATCGAACTATGGGCTTTCTGTCGCAGATAATTCCTGATCTAATTTTATGAACAATTTAATTTCGGAAAATCCGAAACATTTATGAATAAGAAAATAACTGATTGATTCTCGTTATAGAAAATACTTACGGTAACATGCAGTGAATATGCACTTTTAACATCTCAAATCGATACGAAAGAAAAAACGGAACAGGTAAAACAAAATTTTATTGATGACAGCAAAGTAAAAATATTGATAAATTTTTTTATTGTGGAGGAAATTCACTTCTTGGCATGTTTATTTGGGTTTGCAACTTACACAGATTAAAATGAAAATATGTCAACGTGCAAATTTTGAGAATACGCCAAGTTACTGACAAAATTATATAATTTTCTCAAGACAAAAGTTTTTGAAACACAGTAACTGATCAGGGCAAATTTATTCATTTTTCCTTTTACACTTGATAGAATTTTTTGATCAACATCTTTCATTTTCTGTCTGCGGATGGTTAAAAACCTAAAAAAACATTTCCAAAAGTGAAAACACTTTAGTGTTTTATAGCTCTATTGTAATAGTGTGAAAATTTTATATTTATCTATATTACGTCAGGCAGTGATTGTTCTTATGGACATTTCAAACGGTTCTGTGATAACTTTTTATCTAATTACAATATACGAGGATGTATTGATATCTAGTTAGCCTAGACCAGTTCCCTGCATAAACAAAATATTGCGTTACCATAGCAACGAACAATAACTTATTAGAAGTGTCAGTGTAAAATTTGACGTCAAAAAAGTAAACCAGAGTTACGCAATAAATTCAAAGAAAAAATATGTCCTCCATCCATCATCAAGTACCTGTATTTAAAAGGGTTAAGAGGTAAGCAGATTTACGAAGATGTGCTTAATACCCTTGGTGACCAATGTCCTTCGTATGCGACCGTGAAAAATTGGACTGCAAGCTTCAAAAGAGACGGGTGTGAAGTAATCCACATCCACAAGATACACGGAGAAAAAAATATCGAATTTTTTTATTTCTATACTGGACTCTTTGTGTACCTGTAATCATTGAATATGCTTTTTCCGGTATCATCTCAGTAAAAAACATGGTGCCTCTGTTTTCCAAACAGTCTTAAAGGGTGGAAATGGGGTGGAAAACCATAAACAAACTATATTTCGGTAAGTTGACTTTGTACACCATCCATTTTCGAATAACTATATTATTTCTCGTGGTCGAATTGACTAGAAAAATGATATGCCTGAGTTTTTCAGGCCGTCTATGAAGGTGGAAATGTGGTTGAAAATCATAAAAAAACTGTTTTTCGGAAAGTTGACTTTGTACACCATTTAAATTCAAGTATGTTGTTTCTCGTGATCGAATTGACTAGAAAAATGCTACGTCTGAGTTTTTCAGGCCGTCTAAGGGGGTCGAAATGGGGTGGAAAATTATAAAAAAACAATTTTTTGGAAAGTTTACTTTGTATACCATTCAAATTCAAGTATGTTGTTTTTTGTGGTCGAATTGGCCAGAAAAATGCCATGCCTGAGTTATATAGGCCGTCTACGAGAATGGAAATGGGGTTGAAAATCATAAAAAAAAATATATTTTGGAAAGTTGACTTTATACACCATTCAAATTCAAGTATGTTGTTTCTCGTTGTCGAATTGATTGGAAAAATGTCACATCTGAGTTTTTCAGGCCATAGGGGGTCGAAATGGGGTTGAAAATAAAAAAAAATATTTTTTGGAAAGTTGACTTTGTATACCATTCAAATTCAAGTATGTTGTTTCTTGTGGTCGAATTGGCCAGAAAAATGCCATGCCTGAGTTATTCAGGCCGTTTACGAGAATGGAAATGGGGTTGAAAATCATAAAAAAAAAACTATATTTCGGAAAGTTGACTTTATCCACCATTCAAATTCAAGTATGTTGTTTCTAGTGATCGAATTGACTAAAAAAATGCTACATCTGAGTTTTTCAGGCCGTCTAAGGAGGTGGAAATGGGGTTGAAAATCACAAAAAACTATATTTCGGAAAGTTTACTTTGTACACCTTCCATTTTCGCCACGCTGGACATTGAACTACATCACTGATAGATATTATGAAAAAAACTTAACTTGAAAGAAAAAATGTGAAAGTGAAAATTTGTATTTTCAGAGGTAATATAATAATTGGTATGATTATTACCGATAATTATTTGGAATATTAATGAATTGCAATCCCAAAGCTGAAAATACGAGTCCGCATTGGAATTGCCAATGAATTGATATTCCAAAAAATTATACGTTATTAACCGTACCACGTATTATACTTAGGACGACAATATATTGGTTTGAAATAAAGAAAAATCGTGTCACCGTAGTCTGTAACATCCAATTTCCGCACATTAAAGACGCAATCTTTCAAAATATCAGCCAGCTTCGCAATTGTGGTAATTGCATTGATTATTTCACTTATGCTAAAATAGCGTGTTATGATTGGTTGAAATTTTTGTGTTGATAAATTAAAACATCATGTTTTCGATTTTGTAGTTCGGCTCTTGATTGGCTACTGGATATGTATATGTGTTTTCGATTTTGTAGTTCGATTCCTGATTGGTTATTATCAAAACACAAACTTACCACTAGCAAGCTGCTATAATGACACAAAACCAAACTTTGACCAAAACTAAATAAGCACTCATTATTACTTCATATCAACTTCACAATTTTCGACAAATTTTGCATACTCGTTGATTAATCAAATCACTAAATCAAAATGTTATCAAAGCATAACCTCGAGCGAGAAACAGTAGACTAGACATGCAACGACGAAACTACGAATGACGCGCTCTGTCAAGTAAATGTTTTGTTAGTTGCATAATTTCAGAACTAAATGCGGGATTAATGTTCCTAGTTAAATTGAATAGTAAATAAATAAAAATGGTTTCGATTTCATTCATGAAATAATCTTAACAAATACAACTCGTGTTATCGGCGATTATCGTTAATTCCTTCTCGGTTTCGAATCAAATTATGTTGCTTTAGGCAACCACACTCGCGCAAGCGCTCGTGTGGTTGCCAAGCAACATAATTTGATTTTCAAATTCAAAGGAATTGCTATTTCGATAATCACCGATACACTTGTGGTATTACCTACGATAACATAACCCCTGTTTGTGCAAAAATTGTTGAATTGCCTGGTAATTGATGCTTTATTTCTATCCGTATTCAACGGAATACTCTTTTCCACTGCCTCATCTATGATACCAATAGACATTTGTCCCCAACGATCGCTGATATTGAGAAATGAAGATAACTAGTCAAAACACATAAATTTGACGTTTATAATTTTTTTCTTGTTGTTTTGGCATCGACTGCTATGGTCATTATCCGTGTGTTCTAGTTAGGCTTTGTTACTAACAACATACGCCACCTCAGAAGCAGCACTGCGCAACAGTGAATCGTGGAGGATTATTCCCAGCCGACACGAGCTTCAATCATTCAGGACTTCCACATCTGAAAATGAAAAAAGCCCGCCTCAGCTGGGAACCGAACCTGGAACAACTATGATCCCTCTGCTTCTGAAAATTAAAAAAAAAATATTACTAAAAACTGGTCTTATTCAAATTTTCCATAGCAGATATCAATCAGATATTGGCTACCTAAAATATAATGAGAACGAAAGTGACGAAATATGTCATCAGATCCTGTTTCAGGAAAAGTATCTTTCACCTCCTTCTGCTCAATGAATATCTTTTGAAGCTGTCCAATTCCCAAGAAGAGTGTGAAAAATCATTTTCTATTTCAAAATGTGTATTAAGTGAGATTGGCTTGAATTTATTTAAAGCTCGTTTAAAATCATTTATACCAATGAATACTCATACTGAGAAAGTGATCAATGTTTTGGCCGAAGAAATAGCTTTTATATTAACCTCTTTGAAAATAAATTCTGAAACGTTTGAAATTTTTTTTTCTGTCCAATACTAATAATTACCAGGACCAGTATCAAAATATCATTATTTTTTAATCATTTTGTCAATGACTGTCAAATTATCTGATATTTATTATCATCTTCCTTTGAATGACAACATTAACGAAACCTTCAGAGGATTTTGCAACTCTTGTTGTTTCACTCATTCAAAATTCTTTTTATTTCCTGTAAAATACGATGAAATGAGATTTTTATGAACAAAGCAACAATGCACTTAAAAATTAATTTCATTCAATAGAAACTTTGTATTCTGTCTCGGTTCAGGAATTTTATCTCCTTGAAATACTTATGCCTTTGAAATAGAAATGCAAACTAACTCGGCATTCATGCAACCAACAGCCTTTGTAATAATTCGACAATCGTAGTAGGCAACAATGGCATCTCTCCCGACTTTATACCGAGATATTTATTATTCAGTTCCTTTGTCGACAAATCCCCGAAGAGCTTTTTGCGGCCTCTGGAGACAACTGCTACAATTAATTAACAATTACTACTACACTAGAGGAATTTATTGTGTGATCCACACAGCTGGAATGGGTATCCACAGGAATGAATCTTTGTGAGATTGGGCAGAATTTACGTTGAGCTTCCTCTAGAGATTCCAGCATTTTGGCTACTCCAGCTGTACGAGGATATATTAAAATATTCTTAGCCCACTATAGAACCAAACAAAATTTCAATGTCAAAATAGTTCATTACTCAACATATTCTCCTCTTAATTGGATACATTTATTACAGCGAACCTGCAACGTCTCCAGACCTTTCAAAAGAATGTTTCTTCTTGCTCTGCAAGCCAGACCTCCACAGCTTTTATTACCTCCTCGTTGGAAGAAAATTCACGACTTTTTCAACTTTTTTTCAGTTGAGGAAAGAGATGATAGTCGGACGAAGCCAAATCTGGTGAATAAGGGGGTGTTCTTGTAATTCAAACCCTAAATCACGAATTTTTTGCATGCCAACATGAGATTTGTGTGCAGGGGCGTTGTCCTGCAAAAACAAAATACCTTTGGATAGCTTTCCGCGTCTTTTCTCTTTAATTTTTTCCCGTAGAGTGGTCAGTAATGTCGAATAGTAATCTCCAGTTATTGTTCTACCCTTATCCAAAAAATCAATCATGATTACTCCATGGCAATCCCAAAAAACTGAAGCAAGAACTTTTCCAGCAGATTTTTGGACACAAAACTTCTTAGGTCTTGGAGAACCGGAGTGTCGCCATTCCATCGATTGTTGCTTTGTTTCTGGATCGTAGAAATGTACCCAAGTCTCATCCATAGTAATAATTCGGTTTAAGAAGTCTACATCGTTTTCAAATCGAGCACAGATCGAACGCGATGCTACTACCCTTGCACGCTTTTGGTCAATATTCAAACATTTGGGGATCCATTTTGCAGCAATTTAACTCATGTCCAAATTGACGTGAACTATATGATGAACGCGTTCGTATAAAATATTCAGTGCTTCAGATATCCGTTTTAGCCGAATTCGACGGTCTGTTCAAATCATGTCATGAACGACATCGATATTTTCGGGGACTGACACAGAAACTGGCCTTCGCTATCGGTCATCATCTTCAATGGAAAATTTAACTCTTTTCAAGCTTGCAGTCCAATTTTTCACGGTCGCATACGAAGGACATTGATCATCAAGCGTATTAAGCATATCTTCGTAAATCTGCTCACCTCTTACCCTTTTAAATTCAGGTACTTGATGATGGCTCGATACACCAATTTTTCGATTTTCACAATTTCGGTGGAAATATTTATTCTTTTAATTTATTGCGTAACTCTGGTTTACTTTTTTGACGTCAAACTTTACACTGACACTTCTAATAAAATATTGTTCGTTGCTATGGTAACGCAATGTTTCGTTTATGCAGGGAACTGATCTAGATATCAGTACATCCTCGTATATAGGTATATTGTTATGTTATAGAAGTTATAAAGTACTATTTGAATGAAGAAGTGACTTGTTTACTTTTTTTCAAACCATAGCTATTTCCAATCAGGAAGCAACATCAAAAAGGTGACAGATGAGTTTTTAATCCTTCGTTAGATAAGTCTGAGTCGGAAAATCCAATTCAATAGTACCTATTCAGGAAGATAAAACAGAATTAGAACATCACATTCAAATTTGGCAATAGAAACTGTAAAAAAATTAAGCGCGGGAGTGGGTGAAAAAGATTTGGTAACTAAGGGTTGTTAAAGGAAGAGGGGAAATTAACAAGAAAATTTTAGAGTCTGAAGTTTGAAAAAAAATTCATGAATTGAAATTAGAAGAATAAAACTACAAACAAGAATCAAAAGCTAGCAAAACTGTAAGAAACAATACAAATTATACGAATACTAGTTCCTGATATAGAAAATAAAACATTTACCATGAGAAGAGAGAATATCCCAGCAGGCCCACATCGACAGAAGACTCCACAGAAGACTCCACAGAAAACTGGTACAAAAATTTAAACAATCTCCAAAACCCATAAACTATTTGAAAACGTGATAACTTGAACATTTCAATAGAAACTATCAGATATAGCCCCAGATTTTATAAACTTTCCATGACCGTAGTAACGTTAGTTTCGAGTCAACCAAGCAGACATACTGAACTCTTGATAAAATAAGTAATAGATCGTAGTTAAAGCGTAGAACTGTTAATTTTGATAGTTTAATGTAGGTTTCTCCTAGAGTAGGTAGAATTAGGTTCAGGGTAATTGATTTTGTTGTTTTTTGGAAACAGATTGATTTATTTCATTGAAGATTGAATAATTTTGGAAAATAATTTACTCGGTTTTGAATAGAAGAAAGCAAACAATCTACATTTCATATTTATTGGATATTTTCTATACAAAATTCTTTAGCGGAAACATGTAATTAGACCAATGGTGATTGTTTGTTTCTGAGCCAAATAAATAAATAAATAAATTAACAACAAGAACTGGAAAGAAGTCCCAACTGCAACCCTCTTGAGAGAGAGAGAGAGACGATCATCTCTACATTGGCGCACCGACTGAGCTGAAAACTAAAAAGGCAAAGAAAGGTGAAGAGGGTAAGGTGAAAGTAAAATTTTAGTCAGGCATATAAAACTCTATAACAACTTAAAATGAATATGAAATAAAATGAAATAAATAAACACAAACATTCGGCTCTTACTTACTCGATGAGGATCCATAATTGTACAAACTACACCGAAAATAATATAATAATGATGATACCCCCTCACAAGCACTCCAGAGTGCAACAAAACTCTTCGATCTTCTTCGATCTTCAAAACATTATTTCAACCACGACCTGTTTAGCTAACACACAAGCTTCTTCAAGTGAATATACAAGCTTAGTAATCATTTATATACCCCTTTGCATTTATCACTAATTACCTCTTCTAGGTGAGTCCCAATTAAAGAAAGTTCAACCCTATCATATCTACATAGATGGAATGATCTCAAGGATTGAGAATCTATTAATCTCTGATTCCAAGAATACAAATTCAAGAAAGGTGAGTTATTCAAATGTGTTTGAATAATTTCTATCAACGTCTATCAACTTCTAATGATTGTAAGTGCAACTTCAATCCTTTATTTCCTATATGTAGAATTCGTTACGCTTATATCCCAAATATCTGATTTTTCAAATGCAAAATAAAAATTCACAACTTTGAAATAATAAATTACTCTCCAGAATAAAGTTTTCCCTAGGTACGTATACTGAAACATTACATTATAAACTGCTGAAATATAAACCACGATGCCAGTAGCCAACACAAACTACAGACATACTTCAAGAACTGGCCGTCAGATTGCATTAGCTTTTCTCGCAATGAGAACTTATTGGCTTGGTTCAATTTAGGTGTCAGTTTGAATTAAACAACCCTCCCTATGTGGTTTTCAGAAAAAATTATATACGAAATGTATAAAACAAAGGAATAATCTAATAAATGTTGGAACTGAAGTGAATGAAAAGTGAAAGGCAGAAATTCCAGAAATGTCATGTATTGATTTGATTGAACAATTGGCTCACATCATATCGACAACAGGAATAATCAGAAGGCCTTGATGCTACAACTTCGCCTTTTCAAACTGAGAGAAGCAATGCCACTCAAGAAGTATGACAAAATGAAGGCAAACATGCAGTAGGCTATACCGGGTGATTCTCCAAGGTGGCTCACCCCTATAACTTTTTTATTATTGAAGATAGAAAAACGAAATTTGGGGGTTGTGTATTATAGTTCAATTTACATTTTTTGACATATTAACTTGCTTTATCGTACTTCCGGTTCGACCGGAAATGAGCATAACTTTCGATTTTTAAATGGGACATCCTATATATTTTTACTTATTTCGATCGAGAATGACATTCTAAATCCAACAACACCTCACTTGTCAATATTTGACAAATGAAGTAATTTTTATTTCAATTTTTATTTTTCGATCTAGAATGCCATGGATCGTGTGAATCGCCTCATTCTTGATCAAGTAACATGGGAAAAGTACGACTTTGAGGCTTTTGAATTCACAGTCGCTGTAAGAATTATTCAAAAGTCTCAAATATGAATTTTTCCAGTTAACGTGAATTTTTCAAATGGAAAGGGGGTGGCTCGTCGGCTTTTTGTGAAAGATCATTTTCTTACGAATAATTTGATACCCCACACTTTCACTTTATTTTCACTATATCTGTGAACGATTGCAAGAAGCGATCATACCCAATAACAAATAATACGTATTCGGTATACTTATGCACTAAGTCCTGTTATTCTAGTTATTCGTGACAAACAATTGAATTCACAGTCGTTTTAAGAATTGTTTAAAAGACGCAAATATCACCATTAGTCCATTAAGTTTCTAAATTTTCAAAATGACCCCCTCCTTGATCACGGCAAAGTTCAACTTTATCAATTGTTGCGCGCACCACATTGTTTAGCTGTTCCGCAGTAACGTTCTGGAATGCCACCCTTACTTTATACTCCAGTTCTTCACGAGTAGCTGATGTTGTATTATAAACCTGATTTTTAATTGTTCCCCAGAGAAAAAAATCTAGTGGAGTGAGATCTGGTGATCTAGAATATGAAAAAGAAATAATACATTAAAAAAATATGACATCTCAAGAATGTACCTCGCAGGCCACTGAATAGGTCCATTGGTGCCAATCCACTTTTCTGGGAAGGTGTCATTCAGATGTTCTCTTACGATTTGGGAATTGTGAGGTGGCGCTCCATCTTGTTGAAAATAGATATCAACTTGGGTAGCTAGTGGCAAATCTTCAATGAAATCATTTATTTCATTTCTAAGGAACTGCAGATATTTTTCCCCAGTAAGTTGTCCGTCGAAAATTATTGGGCCTAAAAGTTTTCCTCCGATAATACCCATCCAGCAATTGAAACCAAATCGCTCTTGAAAATTTCCTTCTTGCATGAGATGTAAATTTGTTTGTGACCAGTACCTTTTATTATTCCGATTAAACAGACCCAAGTTGGTGAATCGAGTTTCATCTGAATAAATAATTTTAAATGGAAAACGTACATCTTCTCTGTATTTAGTCAAAAACCAGTTGCAATAAGTTAATCTTCGGTTGTGATCGTTATCGTAAAGATGTTGGTGTAGTTGGTACTTGAATGATCGATAATTATATTTGTGGAGAATTCTCCAAACGGACGAATAACTTATATCACACTCAGAAACAATTTGGCGAATTGACGCCGTACAATTCACTTCAACATAGGCCAACACGTCTACTTCTTTTTCTTCACTGACGATGAATTTATTGGCATTTTCTTCTGGTTCATTTCGCATTTTCTTTTCCAGTTTTGGAAAATAGTGCCGAGTGGGATGGCGACGATTAGGGAATCTCTGAGCATAAATTCGAGCTGCATCAGATGCATTCTTTTTTGCTTCTCCGTAAATTAGCAACATGTCAATTTTCTCGTTTCTAGTATAATTTTCCATATCAAATTATGAACTATGCAACAAAAGAATTTTTGAAAGTGACAGCATATTCATTGGCCTATTTGTTTAGGTATAGTCCTAGCAACAGCTTCAATTGTTTGTCACGAATAACTAGAATAACAGGACTCAGTGCATACCGAATACGTATTATTTGTAATTGGGTATGGTCGCTTCTTGCAATCGCTCACAGAAATAGTGAAAATAAAGTGAAAGTGTGTGGTATCAAATTATTCGTAAGAAAATGATCTTTCACAAAAAGCCGACGAGCCACCCCCTTTCCATTTGAAAAATTCACGTTAACTGGAAAAATTCATATTTGAGACTTTTGAATAATTCTTTCAACGACTGTGAAGTCAAAAGCCTCAAAGTCGTATTTTTCCCATGTTACTTGATCAAGAATGAAGCGATTTACACGATCCATGGCATTCTAGATCAAAAAATGAAAATTGAAATAAAAATTACTTCATTTGTCAAATATTGACAAGTGAGGTGTTGTTGGATTTAGAATGTCATTCTCGATCGAAATAAGTAAAAATATATAGGATGTCCCATTTAAAAATCGAAAGTTATGCTCATTTCCGGTCGAACCGGAAGTACGATAAAGCAAGTTAATATGTCAAAAAATGTAAATTGAACTATAATACACAACCCCCAAATTTCGTTTTTCTATCTTCAATAATAAAAAAGTTATAGGGGTGAGCCACCTTGGAGAATCACCCGGTATACCACTTCTGTCGTATTCAACTTCTGATGATGAGACGAATATCAGCAAAAATAAAGTGTGCTTACCCCACATTGAATTAAGGTGTATTGCTGAATTCCAGTGTTCTTATAGGATACTAATGATAGTTGTTCCAAAAAAGTATTCAGGGTAGTGAAAAATTTGAAGTGTCTCAAGCATTCACTCTCATTACTAGTTTTGGTAACCACCGTACAACACTGCACCAGACGCAAAGGAAATATCTTCAGTTCCCACCTCCAGTGCAGAAGTAGTGGTTTCCTGCCCTTAGTAGTAGTAGAAGATTTGTGCCAGGTTTGCGACTCCCCCACTACTTTGATGTCATCTTTTGGTGGTGTTTGTGTTTGTGTTGTTGTTTGACCTTGCTGGAGGACTGTGTTTGTATTCAGAATTTCTGTTTTTGCTTGAAATGACGTTGGTTATGTATGTTTGCATACATGGTAGTGAAGATCTTGGTGGATGACTCAATTTGTTTAATGCAAGTGATCATGGGTTAATTTTATGCGACTGTTACGTTTACTATTGACAAACTTGTTATCAAGAGTGAATGCCTATGCTTTTCTCTTGACTTGAAGTTGAACTCGAGAATTTTTGTAAATTTTTGTAAAATTTGTTTTTACGAAACTCCCAGGTTTTCGGAGAAAACCCTTCAAAAGCAGAGCTTCTGCGAGCAAGGGAGATCCGGGACCTACAGTTTAAATAAAAGGGGAATCCGAACCACTTCAGCTCAGTGATACACGACCGGGGATCGAACCCGCTTTAACACCTCGACCACTTCGCTGTATAATAGATGACATCACTTAGCTTTTTTCTAAGCTTGTTGCAATATCAATGATTCGAAACTCACTGGAAAATATATAATCGCAAGGTACACTAAGAAAAGAGTACAAATGAGTTCTGACAGTTGAACGCTTTAACGCTGCCGCTGATCTTAGGAATATTTATCACATCACAAGTTGACCTTAGGGCAACATATCTCGCAGAGAGTATGAGTCACTCCTGAACTTGCCTTGTGCAATATATATGAGTGACTTTATACCTAAGAATTGTTGAATTCTCTCACAAGAAAGGTTCGCTTCATACTGGTTTACAAATTGATAACCATCTGCAAGAAGATCTAATAGTATTTAGTATTGATCATTTCAGAGAAGAAATTACAGTTTTTCAGAAACAACATCAGGCGAATTTATGTATTTCTCGTTTTCTTCAATTTGTATCTTCACTTTCATTTACCATTTTTACTAAGATATTGAAACTACTTACTGTCATTTCACCATTCATGCATCCAAATAACCTATCATTTGACTTCACTTATTCTTCAAAAGAGATCAAACTTTCATTTTTCAAGAAAAAAGATAATGGAAATTCAAAACTGCGCGATCAAAAATTATTGTTGGCGATTAATGAAAATAACATTGCTACTTCAATATGTATTCCACACTTTCAAATAGAATTGAACTCACCGAAGTAAAAATGAATTGGTGTGAGAAAGTTCTGAGTATGAATAATTGTCTAAAACGAGACATATCGATACAAATTGCAGGTTAATGTTTATTGAATAAGGCGAGTGTAAAAATGCATTGAAATTTTTGAAGTAAAGTAAGGTAAATGGCAGTTGATGAAAGATACAGGGAAATGAGAAAGTGCATAAATTCGTCTATCAATTCTATGGTTTGAAAAAAAAATTCAGTTGTCGAACAAAAATCCCACATATTGCTTGAGTATCATCGGGGTCAACATAAGAGTATATTGTGTATCTAGTAGTGAAAGCAATACATTCCCGGACGACAATGTAAATTGTTGGCCGAGGCGTCAAGCCCAGGCCAACAAGCATTGAAGTCTGGGAATGTGCTTTTACTACGAGGTACACATACTATTTTTTCTGAAATCGCAATCAGCTTTATCAAAAACTAAGGAATTCTACATATTGTTTGCGTAAATTCAATAACTGTCTAAAATGTAAACAAGCCGGCCAAAATATTCCCGTATCGTTTTCGATACGGGAATATTTTTCCCGAACCGTTTAGGTCCGAAAACGGTCCGGGAAAGTTCGTTGCTTAGGAACGGACTAAAATACTATATTAGCGTATTTTGAGGCCTGAAGTTGCTCCGAGAAAGTGGGCATTTTTGAACGATTTCAGAAAATAAATTTTTTTGATGATACTCTCAGTCACATCTCTTTGTAGAATCAGAACAGATGATCTCAGTGTTGTTCACAGCAAAAGCATTGGGAATTTCAACTTGAGAACCGGTTCAAAAAGTAATCAGTACTGATATTTCATTATTGATACACAGTCAATGTTTTTCAACCCATTCGTTCACAGTAAGATCCACATGATCTGCTTGGGTTGTAACATCATCGATGTTATAGAACACGAAAAAATTAGTATCATCAGCATAAGATAAGAGTCGAGTAGCAGCATGTCCCCTCTGTTCTAATGTATCTGTGATGTAAATTAGAAACAGAGTTGGCCCCAATATGGACCCTTGTAGTACACAAACACTAACCGGAATGGAATTATCAACAAAGCCATTACATTTGACCTGTTCTGTATCTATTTTCGGAATGAAATTCCAAGCAATGAATAGCGAGGCTTCTAATACCATATCTCTCTGGCAGGAATGTTGGAAAATATCCATTTTTCTCGACTAAATTCATTTTTAAACACATGAATAAACGTATACAATGAAAATAACATGAAGTTAGAAGCTATTCGATATCGACAACGCAACAGACTTCTAGCTCTCTCCACATCCAATCTTTATTTCAATAGCATTTTGTGAATTCCTTTATGTTTACCGTTCGACGCAGTGACTTGTGAACGTCGACTGGATTTCCATTCCATATATCCAACATTAGCCAGAGTGTAGAGAATAGATAAAGTTCGTTCATCTGAGGATATTCGTTTGTGAATCCGGTTAGAAGGCTGAGAGCATAACGAAGTTTATTATGAGTTTCCCAGTCAAAGTAAACTTGATCGTGTCAGAATGTGGGTTATTCATGCACGAACAGTAGTGAGCTGGATTGTTGAAAAAAATTGTTGAAATTGTTATTTTTTTATTCTGCACTCGTGCTTGGCTGTACACGACCACTTTGCACACTTTGATTTGCTCGCACTATACATAACTCTCGCACTTCAGTAGTCATCTCCAGTCCATGCTTTCTCGACTTCTAGACTGCTAAACAAACTGTTTCTGCCTTCTGCAAATTCTTATCGATATCGTCCAAAAGTCTTTCTCTCGGTTGATCACTTATAAATATGACCAATAAGAACACTGCATACTAACGATTCCTCTAAATCACCTAAAGCACAATTCATTGGCTTACTTTTCTTTTTACTGCTTTCTCGTGAAAAACTTACACTAGGTTAGTTTTTGAATGAAATTTGTTTCAAACACTTCAATTTCAAAAATGAAATAACAATACAAAGGAACAAAAAATTAATAATACCAAACGAATTAAGTGAATATATTTTAAATAATATTCATTACGGTCATATGGGAATTGTTAAGTGTGAAATTAAAGCAGGATTATGTTTATTTTTGCCAAACATGTGTGAAGAAATAGTAAATTTGGTTTAAAACTGTATCACTTGTAAAACGTTTGAGAGGAATAAGTTGAAACAACCAATGCTGTGCCATAGTGTGCCTGAGCTATCCTGATAAAAAGTGGGATGCGATCTGTTCTATTTCGACAATGAAGTCTTTCTATAAGTAGTGGACTACTTTTCGAAATATATTGAACTTGCCAAATCAATGCATTCAACATCATCTGAAGAAACAGTAACCAATTTGAAATCAATATTTGCCCATCATGGAATACCGAATGTATTGGTCAGTGACTGATGTTAACAATTTGACAGTTTGTTTTTCAAAAACTTTGCGAAAACCTGGCAGTTCACGCTTATTACATCCTCTAGGCATGCTGTAAATTCGACATTGAAACCCACGAATAATAGCGTCCTGGAAATAAAACAGAAACTGAAATAGTGGCAAAATTTGTGAAATAGTAATTTATGTATCAAGGGCGTAAAGTAGGAGTTTATGGCCTGAGGCGTGAATAATGGCCCGAGGGCCATAAACGCATATTACGCACGTGATACATACAAAATTTTATGCACTAGTAGTTAGGCATGAATCACAAATACTGACTTGAATTTCAACGGGCTACACGTTTCATACGCTACGTATAACTTCAATAATCAAAACCTGTGAAAGATACTGATTAGTTGAAATTTAATAGTTTTAAAATAGTTTCATTTCTTATTATTACTGTTTAAACCTAAAGCAGGAATTCCGAAAAACTCAATTTACTGAGGTTTAGTCACCCAGTACAGAAACAAATTGCATCTGAGGGGAGCAATAATTTAATTGTCAAGAAACGTCAAAATTTGACAGATAGAGAAAATCTCAGAGTTCTCAGTTGAGAGCTAGTTTGAATCGTAAGTTGAATACGTTGAATATTAACAATAATTTTGACTGATTACTCATATATAATTCTCTATTGTAGGAATTTGAGTACCTATATATATACAAAATATATTTTGAAATACAGTTGCTAGTAGAACTAGTAAAGTAGCTTCCACAAGGAATAATTTTATTCAAGGAAAGAGTGAATATCCCATCCCTGACATAGGTAACTGTACCAACATTATAAATCTAAATTTTTAAAATCCCGTCTTATTGCTTTGATACTGTAGTTTATGAATAAAAGTTGTTAACTGAGTATTTATTCATTGAACTGAATTGATTGTTTCGAAGTAGGTCTTGAATTGACGTGCAAATATGGGCAATTTAAGAACATTACCAACTTTACGGCCCGCGGCCGTAATGGACCTGCGGGCGTTAAAGTATCACTTTACGCCTGTAAAACCGGGCGGTAAAGTGTACTTTACCGCCCGCTAGAATATTATGATACCAATGTAAAAAATCATCATTATACTTTTGGCAATAATGAAACTGTATTACTTACTTGACAAAAAAAACTGAACGATAAAAAATGCGATAAGTGTGTTATAATATTAAAATATGAAGTTCGTCCCGATGCTATAAAATTCAAGAATTTAATTTAAAAATTTCGAAAGGTATAAAAATCGAAATTGGGAAAAAAATTATAAACAAAATTCAAAAATATTCAGATGGTTGTAAAAGAATTGAATTTTCTTTTCAACGATGTGACACTTGACCCCACATGCCATTTAAAAATTTTGAGTTGATGGGCCCCCCTGCGCCCACTATCGTGCAATCACTATTTTTTATATTTCAAAAAGTAGTATTGGTGAAACCCTCGAAACGGTTTTTTTTCATGTTTTTACGTCGAACCGTTCAAAAGTTAACAGGGGGAGACTATTAAAAGCCGCACTGTATACTTCCCTTTGCAGAAATCCCATTTTCGTCAGTGCTACAAAGGTTACTTCAGTGTATATGACAGATGTTTGTTATGATATTATTTAAGTTTACTGAAAAGTTTTCGAAGAAAAACTAAATCAATTTATGGTAAACCGAGTACTTATTACTTCAAACATGACATCTGGCAATAGTGTATTTCAGGTAGTCGAATGAACCTTTCGCTGGTTTCGTGCATACCCGAACATATCGAGTAGATAATAATAAATTTAATAAATGATACACCAATTTCGGCAAATAGAACATATGTTCATCTGCCACATATCTGAATTAAACTAAGAAATAAAATCACCCATGGTCCAGATAGTATTGCAGGCTTCTATACAAAAAAAAATTGCCTATTGTATCATCAAACCACTCACATGCCTGTTCAACTCATCGATACAGGTAGGAATATTCTCAACGAAAATGAAAACAGCTCTAGTGTCTCCTATTTCAAAAAAAAAAGTTAATCTCTGAAAATCTAGAAAACTACCGTCCCGTAACAATCCCATCCGTTAACTCGAAAAATTTTGAGTATGAAATCTTGGATCAATTATTATAGTTCTTGGATAGAAACTCTATAATTCTGAACAACTATAAATATTAGATTCTATGGAAGCAGGTGAGATTTTGTGATTTCAGCAGGATTTTTTTCTTACAAGATGAATCACAAAATGGATTATGTGAAAACAGAACAAATTTCAAGCCCACTTTCAAGTAGAATTGAGCTCCCCTAAGGGACTGTGCTATGCCCCATATTATTTATCATATATAAATGAAATACCCCTAGTACTCCACGATGCTTATACTTGTCTTCATATGCGGACGACTCCACGCTCTTATTCAGATAAATCTTCATCTCAAATTCAAAATAAAATCAACAATAGTTGCGACTCACTCTGCGGGTGGTCTAACGAACACTCACCAGCCATAAATGCTCTCAAAACTAGTCTATAAACTTATAAATACTAGGCAAAATAATAAAATTACGAATTAAGATATAGTAATAAATAACGAAATAATACAAAAAAAGAAATATATTTTCTTAGGTGTCGAATTTGACCAGAATTTATCTTTCAATACTCACTGTAAAGTATACTAGCTAAAACACTGAATACTAAATGTTATCAATCAAGATACTTTGGTAAAAATCAATGTAGAATAACTTATGGAATAATCATTTGGGGAAACTCGTGTAGCGTTCAGAATGATTCAGAGAATTGTGCGATGTTTTGAAATGTTCCTAATGAAATCTCATTTAAGGAATTGTTCAAATGTTGAAGAATAGTATAAGTTTATAGATTGTACATATATAAGAACTCTTGATGTACGTTCGCAGACAGCGGGAAAAATTAACCACGAATGAATCCATTCATAACCATGACACAAGGAAAAAAATGATTTTCATATCCCAAACGTTCGTCTCACATTATCCCAAAAATCACCAGATATCTTGTTACTACTACTTCATAATATTCTTCCAAAACAATTAAAAAAGATCGATAGCCTGCTGCCTTTCAAAAATAAAATAAAAACACTTCTCCCCAACCTCTGTCCCTACAGCCTGGAGTATTACAATTTTATGCTGTGATAGATAGAGTATCTATAGGTTCTTGTGAATTTTCTGTAATTTAATTACTTAATTTTATTTGTTAAATCTGACTTGTCGTATAGCTATAAATTCAGCTCGATGTAGGTATCAAATAAATTGAACTGAAGAATTGAATTGAATTACAGATCAAGGTTGGGAAATCTCAAGAGTAAGAGTCAATTTCCTGACAGAGAATACTGTGGAGGAAGATAACTGATGAATGTCAATTCAATTTATTATGACAGTTGTACAAAAATAATGTATGCAACTCTCACATCCGCTGTAAGTTGTTTCATTTTCTACGTATTTAATAATAAATCTCATGCTCGTTCAGGAATATCATATTTTTCAGTTAGAAATTCGATATAATGCAATCAGAGCGCAGGCGAGGTGCCGAAGGCAGCAGCTAAAAAGGCGCTCGGCATTTGAAGTCAATTGCCAGAGCACGAGAATTGGGCACTCCGAGGGTAATTGCGGAATGTCCTGAGCACTCTGTGGAGTGGAAGCAATCAACCCAACTTAGTCACATCTCGGGTTGTTTGAAGAGCTGAAGCGGGTCCTCATATATACACGAGCGATTTTCACTTTACGTCACAATGGCGACATATAATACAGCGTGGAGACATACGATGGAATAAAATCCATCTCCATAACAGACAGATCGAATATTTATTTATTGATTATTTCACTTATGCTAAAATAACGTGTTATGATTGGTTGAAATTTTTGTGTTGGTAAATGAAAACATCATGTTTTCTATTTTGATTGGCTACTGAATATGTATATGATGTGTTTTCGATTTTGTAGTTCGATTCCTGATTGGTTATTATCAAAACACAAACTTACCACAAGCAAGCTGCTATAATGACACAACACCAAACTTTGACCAAAACTAAATAAGCACTTACTATTAATTCATATCAACTTCACAATTTTCGACAAATTTTGCATACTCGTTGATTAATGAAGTCACTAAATCAAAATGTTATCAAAACATAACCTCGAGCGAGAAGCAGTAGACTAGACATGCAATGACGAAACTACGAATGACGCGCTCTGTCATTGGTAACTGAAATAGAGGGATGTTTGAAATATCAAGTAAATGTTTTGTTAGTTGCATAATTTCAGAACTGAATGCGAGATTAATGTTCCTAGTTAAATTGAATAGTAGATAAATAAAAATGGTTTCGATTTTATTCATGAAATAATCTTAACAAATACAACTCGTGTTATCGGCGATTATCGTTAATTCCTTCTCAGTTTCGAATCAAATTATGTTGCAACATAATTTGATTCTCAAATTCAAAGGAATTGCTATATCGATAATCACCGATACACTTGTGGTATTACCTACGAAAATCTACTTTTTCACATACAATTTTACAACCACCTGTCAAACTCCTACCCTACAGATCAACCCTTTCAGATTTTTAAACTATTCAATGGGACAAGATAAAGCTTGTTGATGAAATATATATTTCAAATCTCTATGCAACGGCCTACTTTTTTTATTTCGGTTGATTTATATCCGCAAGAGAGCGGTTGAAAGATTTCATTTTTTTTTTTGGTAATGGTAGGAACTGTGTCATTATATTATTCATAATAATAATAATAATAATAATAATAATAATAGGTCTTTATTTCCATTAGAATATAAAATCTATACATAATGTGCGATATGCATGAATACAATATACATATTTATGGAAAAGGACAAGGTGTCAGCTGGGTGCAATGCATCAGAAAAAACATCACGCCCTCTGTTTTTCAACCTAACCCGTAGTGATACAAGACAATAACAGTATTTCGAGTAATACCTACAACAGTTATTGTGAGAATTCTTAACCATTAAAAAATGACTAATAACAAAAACAAACAAAAACAAAATCAAAAAAAGAGAAAAGGAGCGCAAACAACCAATGAGAATACATTGCACACTGGAAAGTGTAATATGAGTAAAATAAAAATCGATTCTGTAAATTTATATTTGTTCTGAGAATAACATACTTCGAATTTTCCTTTTGAAAGAGCCTATAGAAAGTGATTTGATCGGTTCCGATAAAGAGTTGTAAAGATTTACTATTTGATAACAGAAAGATCTTTTGAACATCTCTTTTCTGTGGACTGGTAAGTTGAGTCTGGATCTCTGACGTGTATTCAGATTGTGGATGTTAAAGTTAATTCAACGTCATATTATTTAAAATCAGTTTTTGATACGGAATGTCCGTCTACGCTTGAACGTTTTTTCATTCAGCTCTGAAAAAGAGGCTTTTCAAAAGTAAGTGAGTAAGTTCTCTTAATTTTTTCTGTTTAATTACAAACTTCACAGAAGTGTTGTAAACCATGTCAAATGAATAATAAACAATTTCAAATATATCAACAATGGAAAGGAAAGGAAAGGATTTACATAGTGTGTCGTTTCATATTTAAACTCATCTGTTTCTTTGAATACGTACATTTTTTAGACAAAAATTTTTAGTATTCAAAATGCTTAAATCTTGAATGAGCTTCAGAGAAATTGGAAAGGAAATATATAGAGGATTTAAAAAACTTTGAAACAAGGAACTACCCAACCACTCTTTTCATAAAAAATTTTTAAAGGGTGTTGAGAAATTTTATTGTATACAAATATAGATTTTTAACAATAAAAATTGACCCATCCGAGGATTTTTTGGAATATATTTCTGTTATGGGGAGACTGATTTTATTTCATCCTAGGTTTACTCTGTATAAGTTTACAAGGAACTGATAAACTACTTGCATGATTCATAACCCTTATATATAGGATGGCACCCCACTCCACTTCATTCCATAAATTATCTAACCCAATTGTTTTCCTAATTTCTCGAATATGTCTTCTCTACTAATCATCTGAATGGGTAAGCGCACACATTTTCACCGCTCACATCACAATTGCCCACTCTAATTTGGAATTAACCTGCTCTAAATTAATTTTATACCTAGTCGTTCTGAATTTGACGACATACATTTCTTGGATATTAATGACTTCATTAGGAAGGGCAGAAACCTTCATTGTACTCTGAACTTGAGCGGAATAAGACCCTTATCATCATTCATATTACTTTTACTCTTTGCAATTTCCATACATTTGAATGCTTCGAGAAGTCTATGGTTACGAACCTGTCTGTATGTCATCAAATTGGTGGTCGTGATCACTCGATTTCTGGTCGGATATAATCGGATATGAGCAGGGTGCTATTTGAATCGTACTTTCATGATCCTTCTAGTTTGACCTACATACTATGTTTCGCAGTCCTCAAAGCTAATTCCATAAGCCCCCAACTTTTTATGATCTGTCCAAAACCCCATAATGAAGAAGTTTGTCTTATGGTGCATACTTTGGGGATGACACTGTATAACCTACAACGAAACAAATACAAGATCCTGAATTCGTGCAGGCTAATAATATCTTCTGCTCTTTATAAACGACACCAAAACTATGTCGAATCTCAGAGAACGAGACCCAATTAGGTCGAGAAGAAAAGCGGTCAATGGAAAATCCTTTTCCGATTCAACAGAGAGAAATTGGACACGTGAATGGTGAAAGGAAACCAAATAATAGGCCATCTGAATAGCATTTGTACTCGTGGGCTCTAGGGATTTGTAACATTGAATCAGTAGGTCATTCTGAAATTGAGTAGGGACGTCGGTGATCTTTCGCATTTGGTTTTCTTATCAAAGCTTTCATGATGTCTTTGGTAGGGTTTTTCTGAGTGTGTTTCCTCTTTCCTTATATTCCACTCGTTGAATACTATTCAGACGGAGGAAAAAGTTGGGAGATTTTGTGTAGTCACACACTTTTACTGGTCACGATTAAATTATATATATACATATATATAATATATTATTATTGATAAAAAATATATATATATATATATATATATATATATATATATATATATATATATATATATATATATATATATATAGAATGTTGGACGAGTTTCGTGATTTCTGATCTGATATGGAATGACATGTTTTCATACTCTCAATCTAGTTTAGAAATAGAGGTTGAGAAAAACATTCTGACCAATTGATCGGAGTTGAGAATCATTTTTTTCATCGAAATTTTGAAACGAGACAACGATATCGAGAAAATGTCGAGAGTTGAATTTGTATCATGACAGTGCGAATTGACTGTTTTTGCATACGAACTAGTGGGAAGTTTTGTCCCAGATTAATCCTACAATAGGGAATATTGATGGGGTATAGTGTCAAAGATTATCTCTACCAGGAACATAGAAATTCATTTTTGCTAAGTGTGGGCAGTCAATTTCATGTAGAACAATTTTGAACCGGATATACAGGGTGTTTCATAATAAATGCGCAGAACTTCAGGATGTGATAGCTCGTCTAAAAATATGAAAAAAAGTTTCATTAACTTACCCTCTAAAATGCACCATTTTCGAGATACAGGGTGTTGAAATTTTAAAAAAATAATCGTTTTTTGCGAATATCTCTGGAACTATTTATCACACAGAAAACGGATTTCGTAGGCATTTTCTACTCATAATAAGCTAAGTTTTTTGTGGATTTTTTTATTTTTTTAAATTCATAATTGGTGAAGATTTTGAAGGGGTAGTGGGTGTTTTTTTCTCCAATTTCTACGCCACTGAAAAAAGTACAATTTTGAGCCTCTTATATGAATCGCCAATGTTTTCTACACAAAAAGGGTATTCTTGGTCATAAGCTCTAAAGTTGACCGTTTTCAAGAAAAATCAACTTTCATGTTGTTTAAATAATGTTTTTTCCTCGAAAAATTGCTGCGTGCATTGAAGCTAACGGCGGACATTTACAACAATTCAACTGAGTATGATTGTTATTGTTTTTTTTATTTTGCAATTAAAAAGTCAACGTTTGGTTTTGTTACTTGTTTTCCCGTTTAAATAAATTTTGTATAAATAGGAAAAAAATTATTTAAAAAAATTTACCATGTTTTTCAACATGAAAGTTGATTTTTCTTGAAAACAGTCAACTTTAGAGCTTATGACCAAGTGTACCTTTTTGTGTAGAAAACATTGGCGGTTCAAGAAGGTGGCTCAAAATTATACTTTTTCTAGTGGCGTAGAAGTTGGAGAAAAAAACACCCACTTCCCCTTTAAAATTTTCACCAATTATGAATTTGAAAAAATAAAACATCCTCACAAAACATACCTTATTATGAGTAGAAAATGCTTACGAAATCTGTTTTCTGTGCGATGAACGGTTCCAGAGATATTCGCAAAAAACGATAATTTTTTTAAAATTTCAACACCCTGTATCTCGAAAATTGTGCATTTCAGATGGTAAGTTAATGGAAACTTTATTTCATATTTTTGGACGAGCTATCACATCCTGAAGTCCTGCGCACTTATTATGAAACACCCTGTATATCTGATATATCGTATCGGCTGGTAAATGTGGTCCTGCACAAGAATGTTGTTTTGGCAGGCTACTCTCTCAATTCTTTTTGGGTGTACAGCATATTGAGGGTTCCAAATAGGTGACGCAAAAGAAGAGAGATAATAGTTTCAGAATTATAGAAATATTTTCCGGTTACTTTATAAACCCATCCATCCTGTTTGTCTCATAAATCAGTTTGTCTATATTGAAAACGAATTTTGTGTCTCATTATAATTTCACTGATGTTTGCCAGGATGGAATTCATAATCTAAAGTATGCCGGATGAGATTTCTATTTATTGAATATGATATAGCAAAACATTTGGTTGGGTTCAACAAGAGACTAAACTTCTTTCGCAGTATTCGGCAAGTCTGTCAAGATCACTTTGAATTTTCAAGCAGTCGTCAAGGTCTTTCACCAAAGAGAATATTTTCAAGTCGTTGGCGAGTGGTATTCGATTCATATTTCAAACAGTTCTTTATGGTATTTATGTGAACATTGAAATATAATGGACCAAGGTGGCTACCCTGCGGGATGCCAGCAGCTGCTTTGAAGGCCCGTGAATTGAATCCATTTATAGACACCATCATCTCTCTATTAGCTGGGTAAGATCAAATCCATTTCAACAACAATCTATGTACACCGACCTCCGTCAGCTTTTCTACAAGAATGGAGTGATCTATCTTATCTACCTGAATTTTAAGACTTCATAGAAACAGGAACTGTTCGATTGATATCGTTGAAGGAACATACATACATACAGGGTGTCCGGTAAACCTTGTACAATATTGAAACTGGTGATAGACCAGAGCATGACTGTTCAGAATTTAGGAATTTTACCTTAGTAAAAATCTCAGTGTTTCGAGATAATGAGCATTTTTTAATTTCTGGAAAATCACTACCTCATCTTGGATTTTTTAATGCCATGTATACAAATTGGGACGAATTTAAATATCTTTGCTGCTGAAGATTACTGATGAGTGATGATTTCAGACATACGAAACAGTTTTTTAGAAAACGATGCAATTTTTCAAGAAATGAGGCTAAAATGACAGATTTGAGTTACACCAATTATTTAACAACAGTTTGACATTATTGTTTGAAAAAACATAACCAAGTGGAACTCGATATTCATTACAAAAGAATGCCTGTCTTGGCTTTACTATGGTATAAAACATACGATCATTATTTTTGGAAGGAGTAGAATTTCGATAATATTGGAGTGTGATGTTATTCTGAGCTAAAATCAACTCCATTAGACTTTGTCAGTAATGTCTTTTATTTTTATCCTATCAAGATGAAATGATTAAATAATTATGAGTAATAACGAATCAACTGCTTAGAAGCTTTCAATGAGATGTACTGAAGTAAATACTAATTCAACGTTTTTTTTTAAATCAACATACACTATAAACCACAATAACGATCATTCAACATCGTACTGAATAATATTACAAACATGTTATTTTCCGTCCACTCGTACGCAGAGACGACATATTTTTAAGAAGAACATTTTCAACTGCGTTATAGGTTATAGCCCCCAAATCAGCGATTCTATGAGCGGCATTGTGCAATCGGATATAGTTCTGCATAAAGCGCTGCTGCAGCAGTAGCACTACCTCCACATTCACCATAAATGTTATTCATATACGCATATTCTCGGGGAGTATAACGTATGTACGGCATGACAAAGAAATAAATACCACTGAATGAAACAAGCGGAATAATTTCAAAAAACTACGATAGAAGTCACAAGTTATTCAAACAAAAGATTTTAATTTTCAACAAGGATTCATCTTTTAAAAAAGTTTGCACTTATTTGGTTACACCCTGTATATCTGTCGGTCTCTGAAACTTCGTTGGAATCTGGACGTTGGACAATTGCGACATTTATCACAAGAATTCGTATTAATCGATGCCATGTCGGAAAATGGACATTTCATTTCGATAATTTTATTTACATTACATTACATTATTTCGATTGAAAGTAATTTTTTTTGACATACTATTTAATGCTACCAAGCAGTCTATTCTTTATTATTAATAATTATTTCCACATTTTATCTTGATAAAATCTAAATAAAACAATTTTTGGGCGTAGGTATAAAAGTTGATCAATTTGTATATATGGCACTCAAAAATCCAAGGTTAGGTAGCGATTTTCCAGAAATTCTTAAAATGCCCATTATCTCGAAAACGGTGATATTTTTACTGAGGTGAAATTCCGATATTCCGAACAGTCAAGACCAGTCATAACCAGTTTCAATATTGTACAAGGTTTACCGGACACCCTGTATATACATCGAACTATTTGTTTTGTCTAGGAAAAGGAATGGATCGACAGCATTTCTCCACCTGAATCGGCACATATTCTAGAGCAACTCCCAGCTGATACGAACGCAAATACATTCTCCTAACCCACACATTTCCCATCTCGAATAAATTTTTCACCATTGCGCTCCGCTTCAATCCAACTGCAATTCTTTTCTATATCCGATTCCATCTCCACGCCAAACGTTCGTATTCCAGTTCCTTTATAAATTGCAGTTCCACGGAATCGATCTATTTGCCGTTACTTGATTTCCGTTTTGCTTCATATTTCATTACCGGCTTCTGGGTTTTTAAAATTGTTCCTGGGAGGTCAATGAATCTCGAATAACAGCGGTCAGCGTGAGCCTAAAAGCCTATACGGTAATGGAGGATCCAATTAAATCTCCATGGAGAGAATTGATGGATTTGGTAATGATTATCGTACTTGGAGAATCAGTTTGTGTTTGGTACGCGTAGAAGCACCAGCAGCAACAGAATGCGGAGTTTATTTATGTAATACACCTCTTTGTTGATTTCATTAAATCATCACCACGCTGAGTTGTGTTATTTTTTTAGATAGAAAAATTCAGAATAGGATACGTTACTGAAAACATTTTATACCTTTATTCAAGACAGCTGTCTTATTAACGCAGTAACTTATTGGGAAAAATTGATTCATGTGCTCTTCTACACTTGTACAGATTTCCTTGAATTCACTTTTTTTTCGTTTTCAGACTGTGGAAAGTTAAAACATTCAAGAGACCTTGTTGAGAAGCCTCATTGATATTTAAAACTCATCAAACAATAATAATTCAAAACTATTACAAAACTCCTATATCACTAAAATAATGCCATACATTCAGAGAAGTCTATACTGCATTAGAAAATATGAGCAAATCTTGATCAGGTGGATTGAACATATAATTAATTGAATATCGGATTAGAATGACTCTTAATGACCCCACCCTTTATTTATTTATACATACCGGGTGACACAGCAGACATGTAGCAGCCTGTAGTTTTTTTATTTGAATAGATAAAAATTTGTAATTTGCAGAAGTTACGTAATCAATGATAGCGCTTCATTTGAATCCAACGACAACTTTTTTCAACTACCTGTTTGATCGGCAGTAACTCCAACTTCTTTTTTTTTTAATGACACCCTGTATATTTATCTAGCCTATCTTATTTGTCTTAAAATTCTCTATTCAACCGTGTATCACAAAGTGGCATTCGTTTCTAAATTCGCAGATGAATTGCATTTTATTGAAAAACATCAAGTTGGCTGTTACCCGAATTCGATAATCTTTCGATGCTTGGTAGGCTTGGAAATCCAAAGAGTATCAGTTAAACGATATAATTTCAGTTTTTTCCATACCTGATCACTTCCTACAGATTGGCAATAATTTCTGTAATAAAAAGAAAAATCATCTGAAAATAACTCACGATATTGCGAAAACGGAGATAGGAACATATTTTTTTTAATTGGGTTACTTGTGAAGAAACTATCTGTCTTTCTCTTTGGCCATGTAGCCATATCATGATCTTTCCATTTGGAAACATAAAATTAAAATTGTTCCCCTGATCCACCAATTCACAAGTCTATTAGTCTAGATATTTACAATAATGTTCTGCCTAGTAGGCGGTGTACACAAAATGTTTTGTGTTTGACAGGTAAACATCATTTAATTGCAATGATTATCTCCGTCAGTTTTATGCTGATTGAAATTGCATCGTTTAATTAGATACTAAATATGTATTCAAAGAGCGAAAAGGTCGATATGTTGTTGATATTCGGAAAGTGAAAGAGAAATTTTAGACAGGCTGAACAATTGTATGTCGAAAGATTTCAGGAATGACACCCACCTGATAATTATTTCGCTAGAGTAAAAGAGCAGTTCAGAGCAGTTCTTTTCAAACCTCTTCTAGAGATCTCTCGATTCACGCCGATTTCGTCCTCAATCTGTCTCAGTGATATCGTCGGATCTGCATGTACTATGGCCAAAACGTTTACTTCCATTTCCTCGTCGAAAATGTACTGGAGATTGTTTTGATTTTCCGGTTCTCTTCTGAACTGCTCTTCTACTCTAGCAAAATAATTATTAGGCGGATGGCGTCTTTCCGCAAATCTTTCGACATACAATTTCTCTTGCACTGTCCGAATATCAACAACATATCGACCTTTTCATTCTTTGAATACATATTTAGTATCTAATTAAACGATGCAATTTTAATCAGCATAAAACTGACGGAGATAATCAGTACAATCAAATGATGTTTACCTGTCAAACACAAAACATTCTGTGTACACCGCCTACTAGGCAAAATATTATTGCAAATATCTAGACTGATAGACTTGTGCATTGGTGGATCAGGGGAACAATTTTAATTTTATGTTTCCAAATAGGAAGCGATCAGGTATGGAAAAAATTGAAATTAAATCGTTTAACTGATACTCTTTGGATTTTCAAGCCTACCAAGCATCGAAATATTGTCGAATTCGGGTAACAGCCAACTTGATGTTTTTCAATAAAATGCAATTCATCTGCGAATTGAGAAACGAATGCCATTTTGTGATACACGGTTGAATAGAGAATTTTAAGACGAATAAGATAGGCTGGATAAATATACAGGGTGTCATTCAAAAAAAAGAAGTTGCAGTTACTGCCGATCAAACAGGTAGTTGAAAAAAGTTGTCGTTAGATTCAAATGAAGCGCTATCATTGATTACGTAACTTCTGCAAATTTCAAATTTTTATCTATTCAAATAAAAAACTACAGGCTGCTACATGTCTGCTGTGTCACCCGGTATAGGTCAGAGCGCTGGTTGGCCGTTAGCGCGTGAATTCTTTAAGCTAGTGAAATAATATGTTTTGTTCTATTCTGTCCAAAATACTATTCTTTAACAAACAACTTAACAGAATAACACTCATATGTGATCTCAATCATAACAATGAATTTTACTCACCTAAATACCCCCGTCGTCGGCGTAAGGCTCCGGATTGGTCACACAGTAATTTTGGTTTGGTTCAATTATTGACTTAACTATCAAAGGAAACTCGAGAAATAGTCTGTTTTACATTTATCAAGGCAAAAGGAGAGAAAATAAATGTAACTGTATAAATATGCGACTAGAATATTAATATTTACGAGAAAAAAAAGGATATGGAGAATTTACTTTCATAATTAACGTCAAAATACTGAAAATATCAATGATTATACAAGAACAGACTGAAAACAATATTTTTATAACTCAGAACAAAGACCTATCTAATTGACAATATAATATCTAGCATGTTAGCTTACCAAAACCACCTTTGATTGCGCAAAACTGATTAGAGACTTTGACAAATGATAAAATACTTAAGAAACCCTTCAACTCTGAGAAAATAGATCGGATATGTGCCAGGTCTAGGTTAGGTCTTGTCCTGAGTATTTTTCATTCGACTTACTGAATCAGACACAACATTTCAACTGCCTCTTGTTCTCAGATCTCAAACGGTTCAAATCCATAATTTGTTAAAAGAGAGAGGGGATGATCCCACCCTCAGAATCTTACTTGTAAGATCTTACGGTAGGTGTGGTTACTTGACTGGTCTGGGCATTCTATACTCTATTCTGGTGTATTACAGCCATAATTAATTACATATAAGTTTTCCTATTACGTGACATCATATGGGTGATCGCCCCGTACAAATAGGACTCCCGCTGAATGTGTTTGTTTCATTGGTAGAAAAACTACCAAACATTCTCTTTTGTTCGTCCGATGTCACAACGGCCTTCTTACGTTTAAAAAAACAATAATTTGAAAAAATTTACAATGAGGGGCCTATTTCTATATATGTACTATTTGAGACAAAAATGAAATAATTCGTTCGTTCTAGGAATTTCTATGGCATCCAAACGAGCTGTACCAGATGGTAAACAATTGACCCTTGAGCTATTCAGTCTGTAATTACCAGATTGTATGATTGAATGTATCTCCTGATTCTCACGAAAAATATATTGTTTGTAATACGCTCCTCATAAATTTGGAGTGCTATTTATTTTTGTAAATAAACTTTGGCTCTATCGCCCAGTGGAACATGTGGGATGCAACTTTCTTATTGAATCGGTTCTTGTCCCACGAAAAGTGGCGTCTCAATATTCTATTACACAAAGAATGCTTTCCTACATTGTGTATTTCGTATATGTAGATCTACAAAGGAACCATATTAATCAATGAAACTTCTATTGGAGAGTCGGTCTGAAGAAAAGAAGTATACAAATTTTTTCAACCCAAGCATTCGCAAACTTCTTTTTGCTTTATCGATGGCTACAACATAATTATTTCTCAATGATAAAAACATATATAATGAAATAATTAAATTCTTAGCAAAGTGTGACCTAAAAATATAGACTCATTTTAATTACAAAAATCTGTGGCAAATAGAATACTTCTGATGCCAACTCACTACTAACACACACACACAATATAATTATTATAATAAAATTAAACGAAAAATTTGACAAGAAAATATTATGTCAAATAATGAGGACTGGATTATAAAGAGTAATTATTTCACGTAATAATATCCGATGAATTATAGAGTAGAGTAGAGTAGAGTTTATTGACTACGTTACATAATGTTATTACATTTGTAGCAGGTCTTTGAGGAAAGATTTTTCAGAAATATCTATACTTAAAATTATATCACCTAGTTAAAATTATGATTAAAAAAGACAGTACATATTTAAAAAGACAATAAAAAATCCAGTCTACTTGAAATAATTGAGACACTATACTAAACACAAGTCAATCTACAATAAAAACTAAAGTTAAAAAAGTAAAACAACAAAGATGAAATACATTCACTTAGATCTACTAGATTTCAGGCATTTACGCCCAGGTGGTTGAGAGTTTTTCACCAGTCCTCGATCTTGTAGTCGTAGATGAGAAACTCATTTTCCGAGTAAAAACAGTACTTCAACAAAAAAGATTTAACTTTATTTTTGAACACGTGGAAATTCAGCTTTCTTATTGCTTCTGGTAGCTTGTTATATAAGTGAATATTTAGAGAGTTTTTTTGAGACATTGAGAGCCTGTATCTAGGAGTTCTCAGTAAATTTCCTGATCTAGTATGATACTGATGTACATCTGAATGAAGAGCAAAATCCGCTCTATTTTTATGTATTTCAAGCAGAGAGTGGTACATATAAGCACAAGGAAATGGCATGATCTGAAGTTGAAAGAAGAGGGCACGACAATGATTCCTGTAACCCGCTCCTGCTAAAATTCGAATGACCCTTTTTTGCAAAATGAAAATTTTATTTGAGTGGCTAGAATTTCCCCACAAAATGATTCCATAGGTCAAATGACTATGGAACAGTCCAAAGTAGCTGGACCTGAGGGTATCAATACCTACTAGGTTCTTTAGTCTACGAATCATAAAAGTAGCACTAGCTAATTTATTCGCCAGTTTCTCCACATGACACTTCCAGTTAAGTCTATCGTCAATATATATGCCAAGCAACTTGACATTATGTCCATCTGATATATTTGCATTGGCAGATATAATGAGATTCTGGTAAGATAATGTATTAGTAAATTTTGCTAGGGTTATCAATGTCCGTTTTATCTGATCATATTACTCCTTTGTAATTGCATTTTAATCATTTCCAAATTTCTCCAGAATTTTCTTCCACGTGTTGGAATCATTATAGTTCATCATATAGTACGGCTTTTAATAGTCTCCCCCCTGTTAACTTTTGAACGGTTCGACGTAGAAACATGAAAAAAAAAAATTTCGAGGGTTACACCAATACTACTTTTTGAAATAAAAAAATAGTGATTGCACGATAGGGGGCGCAGGGGGGCCCATCAACTCAAAATTTTTAAATGGCATGTGGGGTCAAGTGTCACATCGTTGAAATGAAAATTCAATTCTCTTTAGAACCATCTAAATATTTTTGAATTTCGGTAATATTTTTTTGTAATTCAGAATCGAAATATCAAATATAAATGCGGATCTGAATACTACTCAGACCTCAATAAATTTGAACGGTTGGATGTGGAACAATGAAACCAACATTTTTTTGAAAGGTATTACCGATACTACTTTTTGAGAGAAGAAACATTGCAATTACTCGACAGATGGTGCGGGGGGCACACTAATTTAAAAATTTCAAAAGGTATAAAAATCGAAATTGGGAAAAAAATTATAAACAAAATTCAAAAATATTTAGATGGTTGCAAAGAGAATTGAATTCTCTTTTCAACGATGTGACACTTGACCCCACATGCCATTTAAAAATTTTGAGTTGATGCCTCCCCCCCTGCGCCCCCTATCGTGCAATCACTATTTTTTTTATTTCAAAAAGTAGTATTGGTGAAACCCTCGAAACTTTTTTTTTTCATGTTTCTACGTCGAACCGTTCAAAAGTTAACAGGGGGGGGACTATTAAAAGCCGCACTGTATAATCATTATCCAATACATATTTAAAAAAGTTCTGCAATTGCATTTACGCAGAGCTATTCATAATTTCAGATTTTTTTTACAATTCAGACTGGGAATTCCACAAACAACATTGGACTTTTCAGTAATGGTATCTTTTTTTGTTAACCCAGTGAACAGGTTTACCAATGAATTCATTTACTTCTGTCCAATTTTTATAGTATTTTCGTGCTTGAACACATTCATAAATTTGCTGGAGAATTCCAAAGATGATCAAACCATTGGAAAATTGTTAAATAAATTGAAACAAAAAGATCCTAGAACTGAAAACTTCCAATGTAAATTATAAAATATTTGGGTATTCAATTAAATTGAATTGAATTGAATTCAATTCAATTTTATTTGTTTCATAGAGCTATGGAGCTGTCAGACAAGCCAGATACAACAAATTATGTAAAATTCACGTGTATATTGTGAATAAACAGAAACATTTTATCCAAAATTATCAAAAATTCATTTATGCTATAGGAAGAGAGATCGAGGACAAGTATTTTCATCTTCTCCTTGAATAATTAGTTTAATTTTTTTTCTAAAGAATGTTGTATAATCTGAGTCCCAGTATATCTGCGGATTGCTATGATATCGTTATACAAACATTGCGCAAATGGAAATTGTATTTGGACCTTGTATGACAAATATGTAGTGAATAATCATTCCCTACCAGCTTATTGTGCTGCTTATGAATGTAGGTTAAGAGTTCCAATATATTTAGGCCATAAGAATATTAAATTGGTTGACTAGTTCTCCACACCAGGTGTCATTTGGAACATTAGCTAGACATCGTACCTTCTGTATAAGAAAAACCTCATAAGCAGCAAATGAGCTGCCCCATATGGTTATTCCATATGTTAATCTAGACTGGATATATCCGAAGTAGAAGAGCAGGAGTCCCTGCCTGTCTATAGTTGATTTGAGAGATCCCATTTGAAAACGTTTGATACTCAATGTAGTGGATCAAGTTTTACAGTGAATGTAGAAAGATACGTTCTAATCAAATCTAATACATAAAAAAGTAGAACATTAAACTCTGTTGATAGTTTGATCATCCATAGTTATTTCCTCTAACAGGGTATTTTATTCTTAATCTGTCCAGTGTGAGAAGTTAAATGATTTGATTTCGCTCGATTGAAAAATAAGGAATAATTAAGTAACTAATTAAGTAGTGACTGGAAAGTAGTGTTGATGTTGTTTTGAATTTCTATCTCAGATTTGTTTTTAAATAATAACGTGGAATTATCTGCATACACACAAGTGAATGCATTTTGAATTGCTTTTCTAATAGGAATATACGATGTTAAAGGCTCTGCTTAGGTCGACAAAAATTCCAATAATAATATTTCTTCAACTGACTAAATGTGGCAGTTTTTATCCGTTGGTCTTTTCAGAATCTGTGTTGGCACTCTCTCATTTGCTCGAATGTTTCCATGTAATGGTTCATACTGATTGATACTGATAATTTTCGATGTTCAACTTTCCATCATATGGACATGGACCTCGATTTTAAGATCGTCAGGATACCAAGGAGATATGTTTTTTTCTAAATTATGTATAAGCAACATTAATAATGGAACACAAGCTTCCAAAATTTACTGTTTAGTTTCAGTAGGAATCGCCAAACAACACGTTCAGTGTAAACCCGCATTGAACATTGAAAGGGCATAAATTAATTACGTAATCCTCTCAAAGGCGTTATACAATGAATAGTAAACAGAAACATATGTTTGAAATCTGCACGAGCTAGTTAAATCATCAGCTGTCAAATAACTATTCACCGACAATTAATATTCGCATATTTCCATATAGTGGATGGATGACACCGTCATAAAACACGTGCATTTCCTTTTCAAAAATGTTCGAACACAATTTCGTTGTGTAATCCCTTGTTCGTTGTGACTGAAACACATAAAGAGTTAACGAATTGTTATTTTTATGGCCATCTATAACTTTATTTCATTAAATCTGGTCGTTGTCGCGCGAAATTTATTCATTTCGAATTCTTCCGCATCAGGTTTAACGTGACGCGCCCACAGGCGTCCAGCGTCTATTTTTCGCATGATGAAAATCGTCATTCTGATGGCTTTACTCGTTCCAGAAATTGAAAAAAATAAACAAAAACGAAGTTTCTATCTGAATGCGCTAGAGTAAATGAATACTTGAAAGGTATGAGAAGGCGCATCACACAAATATACAGGAAGAAACCTAAAAAAAACACACTTTTTCTAAATTCGATCGAAAATTCCATTTCTTCAACAACGAGCAAAAAATAATTTGAGAAATGATGGAAGACTACCTAGTTATTCAGAATTCTATAAGCAAACCGGCAAACATTGAATAGGGCGTCCCTCAAGGCTCTATATTCGGGCCTCTTCTCTTCCTCGTTTATGCTAGTTATCTAATGAATTATTCCAATAATCTATCAGAAGTTCATGTAATCGCCTATGCAGATGATACCAATTGACATAATGTGGAAGCTCTCACAGAACTGACACAAATTGTCTTTGATCAAGTGATATTATGGGTAAACAGAAATAATGTGACGCTCAACATATCCAAAACAGCGTTGATGGAATTCACTCTGCAAAATGTCCCAGAAAGTTTTAAAATCCATGAGAATGATGACTTGCAGGTGGAATCTTGCTCTACAGCAAAAACGCTAGGTCGTACATTACATCAGAAACTCACATGGACTGCCCATATTGAAACCCATCGCAATTAAATTAAAGAAAAAAATGGTTATGTATTGAGTTTTATGTCAACGCACTGTGCTGAAGAAGTGTTTTTGAACTATGCGATCATACATTGTGATTTACGTTATGGGATTTTTAGTTGGGGTACAGGGTCTTCTACGGAAAGAGTTTTTATTCTGCAAAAGTATGCAGTCAGAGTCGTTGGACAAATTGGATGGAAATAATCTTGTGGAAATAATTTCAAAGAATTAAAAATACTTACTGTTGGTGGCATTTTATTTACGAACTTTGCATCTACGTGTATAAAAATAAACTTTGCAACCAACCACCAGTACTTGACTCGTTCTAGAGATTTACTGATACCGAATTCGAACCGAACTACTTTATACCAGAAAACCTATGTTTATATTGAGCCCAAACTTTTTAATGAGCTGGATATTGAAAATTGACCAAAAAAAGACGTTTTCAAATCGAGACTAAAAACTCCCTCTTCGAAAAAAATTACTACACCCTCGATGAATTTTGAGTTTCGATTCCAAGTAACAGACTGTGTCTTTAAAAAATGTATCTATGTTTTCATCGTTTGGTATTTTATTTTTATGATATGTGTATTTGTTTTTTCTTGTCTCTTTCCAGATTTTATATTCATTCTTGTTAATTAGTATTTCTTGGTGAAATATGTTTGTTTATTGTTATATTTTATATACAGTGTGTCCCACTTACCATGCTCACCATAGGTATCATTTTAAAAGTAAGAGATACGAGGTCGGTTAAATGACAGCAAATGTGGGGTTTATCAAGGCCAACTAAAATGTGAAAAAATATTTTGATAAAATCTATTCGTTTTTGTTTTATACGCAAAATAACAAATTTTGATCATTTTCATGTCTCTTGCAAGTGAATTTTGACCCACTTTGGCGGTCCTAATAACTTGAAATTTGGCAGATATTCATAATTCCGGTGACAATGCACTATGAAATTTTTATTGAAATAAAAAATAAAAAATTGCTGCTCCTCCAATATGGCGGACGAGATTTGTGATTATGGTCCGATTCCATTCAAAATTGTTATGTGGGAGTTTTTGATGTCGGAGATCATGATTTTTTTGTTAAAATTTATATATTCAAGATGGCGACTTCAAAATAGTTCTTGTTTTTGTATAAATGACGATAACTTCCGTTGTTATCAGCAAAAAACTATTACTGTGATATATCATCTGTAAGAGAAAAAAAAGTTATTCATAACTAAGTTATAGTGAGCTATGACCTACATATGAAAAATGAAAGTTGGTACTGATATCGCAAATTCTAGAAGAGTTGGTATGAATTTCATATTTTTTTCGAAATCTCATTGAAAAACTGCTATAAGAATGTGAAATTCCTATTCGAATATTTTCATAAATAAAGAAGTTACGGAGGAGACATGAAAATGATCAAAATCTGTTTTTTGCGTATAAAACAAAAACGGATAGATTTTATCAAATTATTTTTTCACATTATAGTTAGCCTTGATAAACTCCACATTTGGTGTCATTTAACCGACCTCGTATCTCTCACCTTTAAAAAGATACCCATGGTGAGCATGGTAAGTGGGACACACTGTATACATAATCCATAGCATGCATTTTCTGATGCTTTTCTTGTTATTGTATTCAAAGAAAACATATACAGGGTGTCAATTTGAAAACTTCCCACCCTTAATATCTTCCTTCCAGTAAACAATATGAGTAATCGAAAAAACAGGTCAATTTTATTGTCAAGGGGGACACTTTCAAGGACTCTTTGTAGCCCTCGTGGTTCAACCCCCTAGAAGGGGTAGATGTTACCCTTAGAATTTTAAATGGGAAGGGGGGTCAAGTGGCACATCATTTTGATGGGCGTTCAATTCTTGTTCCAATGGTACCCTGACTTATTATTTTTTGATGAGCATTTTCCGAAAAATTGCGTTCTAAAGTAACAGTAACAGTAAAAGTAATTATTAGAACGCCTATACTGAGATGCATGGTTTGGCCAGAACTGGTTAGAATATTAGGTGGTACCGTTCCAACCCTTTATTAGGGGTAACATTAGCCATTAGCTCCAAACACTTTACATAAAAAAGTAGTCTAATAGTAAAACGTAGATGGTAGTAAAGTTGTGTTTATTAAATGCTGAATTTTTAAGTGTCATCGCAGAAATTGTACAGATATCCTTCCTTTTTTGCTACTTCTGCTGTAAAAAGTTTCTGTTTTCCGGCAAAAAATTGGTTAGCAAATTTGAACTATGTGGTAGTATTGTGAATACCGTTGTACCTGATGGGCTGTTTAGGAATTACTTTAATAAGTGTATAAAAGTGTAAAAATGGTTTACATTCTTCAAGACAGAATTGAAATGATTGTAATTTATGGCGAAGTTGGAAAGTGCGCACGAAGGGCGGCATGTCTTTTTAAAGAAAGACATCCAAATTGTAATGTAAGTCACCGGTATGTGCTTGATTTGGTGAATAAGTTTTACGAAACTGGTTCAGTGACAAATAAAAAAAAGAAATAACCCCAGAGTACTAAATGAAGCAGCTCAAATTGAAGTTTTGGGAACATTTGCTGCAGAGCCCACGAGCTCCTTACGATCAGTATCAGAACAGACGGGAATGTCACGCGAGACTATAAGAAAAGCATTGAAAATGCATAAATTTCATCCATATAAAATGCAGATTCTTCAAGAGCTCCACGAGGATGATTATGATAGAAGAATAGAGTTTTGTGAAATCATGTCTCATCGAGTCAATACCATCCCTAATCTTCTGTTAAACATCTGTTTCAGCGATGAGTGTTCATTTTTTCTGAATGGCAATGTTAATAGACAAAATTGTCGCTATTGGAGTGACGAAAACCCACATATTTTTCGGGAAGGGCATACACAACACCCACAAAAAGTTAATGTTTGGGCTGGTATTCTTGGAAATGCCATTCTTGGTCCATTATTTCTGGAAGAAAACTTGACTGGCAATCTGTACCTTGATATGCTTGAAGAGACTATCGATCCTCTTATAACTCACGAGCTAGAAACTCAAATTGATGCAGAAGGTAATGAACTTTTGCAGGAGGATCTGTTACATTTCCAGCAGGACGGTGCTCCACCTCATTATTTTCTTCCCGTCCGACAGTGGTTAAACGAGAGATTTCCGGGTAGATGGATTGGCAGAAGGGGAGCAGTTGAATGGCCTCCGAGATGATCGGATTTAACACCCTTAGATTTCTTTCTTTGGGGGCATCTTAAATCCGTTGTTTATAAAACACAACCTTCTGATATTGACGAACTTAAAAGACGAATTACAGCAGCATGCCGGTCAATTCCTAGTGAAGTTTTCCGTAATGTTAGAGGGGAGTTCGAAAACAGACTGTATTACTGTTTAGAGCAAAATGGACAACATTTCGAACAGCTAATAAGATAAGCGTAAGTAGATTTTATGTTGGAAATGTCTTTCTCGCAAATTAAATTTTATTGTGTAGAAGGAAAATAACCACCAAATAAAAAATCCCATGCGTAATAAATTTATTCCTGTCATTCAAGGGTTGGAGCGGTGCCACCTACTCTTCTGACCATTTTTATTAAAGGGAGTCAATACAATAATGCATCTCAGTATAGGCGTTCTAATAATTACTTCTGTTAGTTTAGAACGCAATTTTTCGGAAAATGCTCATCACAAAATAATAAGTCAGGGTACCATTGGAACAAGAATTGAACGCCCATCAAAATGATGTGCCACTTGACCCCCCTTCCCATTTAAAATTCTAAGGGTAACATCTACCCCTCCTATGGGGTTGAACCACGAGGGCTACAAATAGTCCGTGAAAGTGTCCCCCTTGACAATAAAATTGACCTGTTTTTTCGATTACTCATATTGTTTACTGGAAGGAAGATATCAAGGGTGGGAAGTTTTCAAATTGACACCCTGTATACTTTATACATGTAAACAAGAGAAATAAAATTAATATTAATAATAATCACAAAATACACAAAATTCCGATCTTTTCAAGAAAACATAATAAAATAGGATGAAACTAAAATAGCATGGCACGTACGAAGTGTGAACTGTTACGTACCAGTATATTCAAAACACACAAAAAAATATTGAATATCACAAAATAAAATTGGTCCAGCGAATAGAGTGCTCTGCAGGGTAAAACTATTTTCACGAAAATATTCGTTTTCAGTTCGTAAGTCAAATAACATTTTCATTTCATTATTTACACCTATTGTGGTGTAATTTTGTGGATCTTGGAAATGGTAAAGTTTTATCAAGGGTATGTCTTTTGTTATATCGTGCTGTGTTATGAACCCTTTTCTAAACTTACTATGGATAAGGCACACTGACAGTACACCACTCTTTTATTCCGATACCATCATTATCAATTCGTTGATGCAGATCAACGTCATCTTCATTATTCCAAAGTAAGGTAGTATCATCTGCAATCTGCGTAAACCTTCCCGTGATCTTGATGGTGATTTTTGGTCATTAATGTAGATCTATAAGAGAATTGGGCCAAATACTGATCCTTGAGGTATTCCCCAATTGATCTCTAGTTATTGAGATCATTTGTTCTAAAAAGACATGCTTTGAGTACGGCTCAAACCTTTTTCCACAACTAATTTTCGAAAGCCGTACCTTTCTAATTCATTCAACAAACACAAACGCTGTGTAAAGGAGAAAATAATCAACTCGACCAATGAATCAATGGCCATGTAGAAAATCGTGTTTCAAATTCAAAGAAAAGGAAACAATTTCTATATTATCACAATTTGTGAAGATGACCTTGTAGTTTCTGAAAGCGACATGCTAATTATTTCTATAGTCAAATCATGACGTTTCTCAACTCTCCTTGTATTCAGTTACTGCCATAACGGTATTGAATAGATCGATAGATTGATTATGTTTTGCCTCATCCTATATTGTACGATAAATGGGACATTGTCAAAAAAATAAATATTTATACATATTATACACGTGAAATAGCTATTAACATATCCAGACTTGATCCAACTTATACTTACTTCAATTATCAATTCATAAGCATTCGAAAAACTACTAAAATAAAATCGTGTGTGTGTACGTTTTTTCTTTAATTTTAACTATTGTCACTATGTGTATAGTACAATTGGTACATCGTAATGTCTACTCATGTGTAATGTTTACTCACAATATTTCATTTTTACTTTATTTTAATTGTGAATGTGTACATTATTTTGTGTATTTACTTGCTGAGTTGCTATAAATGTTTTATAACATAACGTAGTAAAAAAGATCTATCTATCTATCATGTAAAGAATACATAAATACATAGCTTGGACATTGCCAAAGGAATAAATATACAGAGAATTAAAAAATAGTTATCAACATAACATATCCAAACATATACAGAGTACATAATAATGAAAAATAAATAGCATTTGAATATTGCCAGAATAGTACATATCCTAAGTAGTGTTACCAAGGTAACTTCAAAACTCTTTCAATTTATAAAAACTTTCGTTATGAACAATCTTCTTCAACCTTCTCCTAAATTTGTTACAAGATTCACTATCTTCAACGAGAGCCGCAAGTCTATTACAATATCGAATGCCAGCAATATTAGGAGCTTTTTAACTAAACGAATGATCAGTTCTCCCAAAAACAAAATTTGTTTTTTGTCTTGTATCGTTATTGTGGATGACACTGTTTTTCATCAGTTTATCTTCATTGGTAAAGATGTAAGATGGGAAAAGATTCAAATGCAGCTAGCCATGATGAAATTTCTACTAATGATAATGAAAAACTGTTCCTCTCAGGGTCAGTTTTCAAGTTCCAGTTAACCTCCAGATTAATTAGCTAATGGTTGAAATGTGATCATTCGAAAATCATTTAAAGAATGTCATTCACCATCTAAACTGTTAGTTTTCTGGAGTTCAACTCGAACATGAAAAGCTGGCCCTCAATCGGATAAACTAATAACGTTCATTGTGAATTTGTTCATCGAACAAGGAATATATCCCGATGGTTTGAAAATTGCTCTTCTCTTTTTAAAGCACTCCTATTTTTAAATAAGGTGACCCAAATCTTCATGCTACAAATGTGTTATGGTGTCCCGTTTCGCACAATTATCCCATGTGTCAAATGAAAACAGAAACATTCTCAATATTCCTAAGAGAATTGAGCCTGTTCTCTGAAAGACGCCGTCAGACGAGACCGCCCTGTATTTTGGGGTAGTCCAAAGTAAAACTTCGTGAAAGCAGTCCCTTCTCCGGAGTTGACTAGCGTCTAACAGTTGCGGTTTTGCGAAACTTTGGAGTGACTGCTGTTACTTAACTATAATGATTTAAGTTTGTTCCGTGTAGCTTCCGAACAAAACTTGAACTACAAATTGCTCTTAGGTATGAGTAGGAGATGAGTAGTGAACTCTAATTGATGAACTGATAACCAGGTCCGGCTTTACAATTTGATTCAAAATATAAGTAGGTGTCAATCGCTATTTGATACATTTCCGTCATAAAGTCAAAGTAAAATTTGGATAGTGCATACAGTCTATGCATTTCTACAAATTGGTAAATTTGAGGCAAATTTCGGATAGAAAAAGCCTACTTTCCTGGCTAATACCACGTTCCTCAGGGAGAACACCATTGCAATTGCTCATTGTAGTCAAAGAGTAAATATTACCCTTGTTTTGGCTGGGGATCACCACCTGTAGAGAGCTTGTTATAATGATATATTTGAAAATAATAATATTTATTTAATTACCAAATACAATTTTCAAATAATCTAATACTATTTCCTGAAGAAAAGAAACAGGGCAGCACAGAACATAGGAGTTTCTTGTGCGTGTTATAAGCTAACCCACTGTAAAGGAACGCTAAACATATTATAAAATTAATTGAATTCATTCTTGGTGCTGGACATATAACAAGTCAGTTATAATATTAAACTTACTAATGCAAAAGCAATAGGATAAAAAATAAACCAATGATATTGTTCATGGATGAATATCAATAAAATTTCAGATCAGGTCCAAGGTGTCAATGGTGAGAAAGAGTGGCGAGTTAAGAGACAAGTATAATGTAGTTTCATATATATATATATATATATATATATATATATATATATATATATATATATATATATATATATATATATATATTTTGCATGGAGAAACAAAACACCTTTGAATGTTTTCCCGTAGAGTGGTCAGTAATGTCGAATACTAATCTCCAGTTATTGTTCTACCCTTATCCAAAAAATCAATCATGATTACTCCATGGCAGTCCCAAAAAACTAAAGCAAGAACTTTTCCAGCAGATTTTTGGACACGAAACTTCTTAGGTCTTGGAGAATCGGAGTGTCGCCATTCCATCGATTGTTGCTTTGTTTCTGGATCGTAGAAATGTAACCAAGTCTCATCCATAGTAACAATTCGGTTTAAGAAGTCTACATCGTTTTCAAATCGGGCACAGATCGAACGCGATGCTACTACCCTTGCACGCTTTTGGTCAACATTCAAACATTTGGGGATCCATTTTGCAGCAATTTTTCTCATGTACAAACTGACGTGAACTATATGATGAACGCGTTCGTATGAATTATACAGTGCTTCAGATATCCGTTTCAGCCCAATTCGACGGTCTGTTAAAATCATGTCATGAACTGCATTGATATTTTCGGGGACTGACACAGAAATTGGCCTTCCCGATCGGTCATCATCTTCAATGGAAAATTTACCTCTTTTGAAGCTGCAGTCCAATTTTACGGTCGCATACGAAATACATTGATCACCAAGGGTATTAAGCATATCTTCGTAAATCTGCTTACCTCTTAACCCTTTTAAATACAGGTACTTGACGATGGCTCGATACTCCAATTTTTCGATTTTCACAATTTTGGTGGACATATTTTTTCCTATAATTTATTGCGTAACTCTGGTTTACTTTTTTGACGTCAAACTTTACACTGTCACTTCTAATAAGTTATTGTTCGTTGCTACGGTAACGCAATATTTTGTTTATGCAGGGAACTGGTCTAGGCTAACTAGATAGCAATACATCCTCGTACTGGTTGATGGTTTCATGAAATATGTCATCATTACAGTTTTTCAACCAGTTTTATATCTGTTTTTTGACCTTCATTTCAATACTTATGTTTTTTATCTTATCTGGTACCTAATAAATCCCAAAATTTCGCACCCAGATAGCTGCAATGCCTCTGACTGACTAGTTTCGTACATCTTGGACCCAATGTTCTTTTTTACTAGTGCTATATAGCTGTTGAAGGGTTTTCAGTGACATTTTGCCTTCACGAATTATGAAAAAAAAAATTCAAGTGAAGTAACTATTTGATATGTAACACTACTCTTTACTTTAACCCATTAAGGACCGAATTCAAATATTTTTATATTTTGTTGTTATTTTCATTAGTTTTCAATACCTGGGTAGTGAAATGACCCAAAATACCATTTTTTTCAAATTCAGTATACAGGGTTGGACAAAAAACACTGATACCATATGGTATCCGTGGTCCTTGAAGGCTGCTTTTTAGTAACTTCGAAAATATGTCTTAATTATGCGGTTAGCATTATAACGAGTTATTTGGTATGATAAGAAGGAAAACAATCAACACAAAGTACAACACTGCATTTTTGCACATGGTCCTACCAAATGACTCACATCCTTGTCCGGCATAATGCCGCCCTTGAAAGAAAACTACAATATGGAAACAATTTATCAATGTATCTTTTCCTTGGTATAAATCAAAGTTGATGATATAACCGTCATTTCTGTTGAGACAGATTTTGTCACTGAAGCGAAGGGGCCTGCCATGAATGTAGCAAATCATACGAGATGATTGTTGATGCATTCCCTGTGGCGTGACGCAAAACTGGTTTCTTCCTCTGATGTCAGAGTCACACTTGTCTGTGGTAGAGTATAGCTAAGGTACTATGCAACACCTATGAGAATTTCACCGTTAAAAATCCTTAAAATGGAATGAATTGTATTATATCTATAAGATTATAAACCATCCCCCCGTCATCGCCATCTATAGAATCCTCATCTGAATCAGCTTCGACTTCTTCCGTGTGATGAAAATTTGATCGACACGTTCTTGCATTTCTCCATCGTCCTATAACATATTCAATGCTTGAGAAAGCGAAAACCGGACCTAAGATTATATATTTAGATAGTATTTCAACAATTAACTAGGCTTAATAATTTTGTACCCAAAAGACCACGGATACCATTTGGTATCACCTGACTTTTGGGCATTATAATGTGAACTACTGAAAATGAATAATAATCACAATTATAAAAAAAAATTGAATGGGCATATAATAATATATTAGTAAATAAAACTTAGCATAGAATATTACCAATACGACAAAAATATACTTACGACCATCGAATATCCATTGTTTCAGACGAGTACAACTTAGTACTCTAAAATAACACCATCATGACACTAAAAACCGTATAAACTACATCGATCGCAACTAAATATCCAATGTGGATTTATAACGAATGAAATGCCAAGACTAAAGACTATGTGGCTGTTGAATTCATAGGTTGTCGACAGAGAGGGAATATTGCTCCATATGTTTTGCGATACCATATGGTATCCGTGGTCCCTAATGGGTTAAAAATTTTCTATTCATATAAGTCCTTTACCATATACAATGCGGTTTTTTTAGTCCCCCTCCTGTTAAGTTTTGAACAGCTCGATGTACAAATTTGAAACAAAAACCATTTACTACTATACTACATTCTGAAATAAAATACATTATGATTGCCAGAAAGAGTGCGCGGGTAGAGGAGGAAATTAATTTGAAAATTCAAAATGGTATGGAGGGTCAAATTATGCATCGTTCAAAAATTCAATTGTGTTCCCAACCATATAATTTTTTCTGATTTTTGTTAATAAGTATTTTCACAATTTTGATCTATTTTCCCATCAAAGTTTTCAAGTTGGTTTGCCCCCAGCGCCATCTGTCGAGTTAGTGCAATGTATCTGCTCACAAAAATTAGTATCGATCATATCATTCAAACTATTTTTGTCCCATTGCTCCAAACCAAACCGTTCAAATTTATCAAGATTCAGATTCACACTTGTACTTGATATTTCGAGTGCATTTGGTGAACATTTTTTCAACGGAATAAAAAAAATGGTTAGAATGGAAATTGAAATCTATTTTCAACGAGGTGTCAAGCAAATTAAAGTTCTTAAATTGATGTGCTTCCCCTTCTCTCCTATAGAGCAATCATAATATCTTTCATTTCGAACAGGAAACTCGGTGATATCCATCAAAACTGTTTTAAAAAATTTGTGCCATACCTTTTTGTTGATTTTAATCTTCCACAGTCTGAAAATGAAAAAATGTTAATTCAAGAAAATCTGTACAAGGTAAGAAATTCCCAAAAAGCTATGTGAAGAATCGAATATCCTCCACAAAACCAAACTTCCAATTGATTCCTAGTTTTTGTTCTACTCTGTATACCATTTGAGAATTCTGAAATATGATAACTCCAATGAGAGTTATTGTTATTAACCAACTTTCATGAAGAGTGAAATTTTCTGACAATTAATATTGAAAGTGTTTCCCATATGGTGTTAACTTTTTCACTCTCACTGTATATTATAGATACTAGGTGTATTAGTTTTGACACAAACATATTCTTCCACTTATTCTTCACTTCAACAGTTTGCTAATTGTATTTTCATCCGGAAATGATGTTCAAATCCCGGAAAGTTGTCTTTAAGTAACTCTCATAATATGCATATATTATCTGCTTCGACACAACTTTTCATTCAATGATAATAATAAGTAATCAAATCAGCTACAAGAGCGAAACTCGAAACCGCTTTCTTATTACATTTTGTTCTACACTCCAGTAGAAGTTTTGACGAGGTGGTTTCTACTTTTATTCGGAAAGTTTCACGAAGGAGTTTTATAAAGTATAATTCTGGATTTTAATTTTGTTATTCCGGATTTTGAAGTGGGTGGAGTTTGGTTTCTGGCATGAAGTTACTCACTAATAAAAACTTCGTTGCCGAAGAATTTTGAGATGAGATATTAGAACGGCCACTTCGAAATTCCATACATAGTTGTCTAAATGAAATGACCATCCCAAATATTAACATAGATTCGTTTATGAAAATTCCAGTTAACAAAGGGATTTTTTTTGATGAGTTGCCATTTGAGAAGCTTGGATCTTGGAAATGAAAGTATGAATGATTCAACTGATTTATCTGCTTTGTTAAACATGACCTGCATGAAAGGAAAAACAAAATGATTTTCGAAGATTTCTGGAAACATCAGACTATTAGTAGATTACTTATTTTTTCAAACTTCAATATAGGTATTTGGATTGTTCATTGATTTTGCATATTTATCAATATTTAGTCATCCTTGGTTGGTAAATGGTTGAAGTATGAGGTATAGGATAAATAACATAGACTACTCGAAGTGAATTTATTGAATTTATATCATCACCAAATTTTTCGAAAGTGTGGTTCAGCTTGCTTTTTGATCAGGATCCACAACTCTGAATGTTGAATTATGGCCATGACATCTACGAAACCATGGCCCTTGCCCCTCAACAAAAATCCACTGTATATACGAGGATGTATTGATATCTAGTTAGCCTAGACCAGTTCCCTGCATAAACAGAATATTGCGTTACCATTTCAATGAACAATAACTTATTATAAGTGTCAGTGTATACTTTGACGTCAAAAAAGTAAACCAGAGTTAAGCAATAAATTAAAAGAAAAAATATGTTCACCGAAATTGTGAAAATCGAAAAATTGGAGTATCGAGCAGTCATCAAGTACCTGTATTTAAAAGGGTTAAGAGGTAAGCAGATATACGAAGATATGCTTAATACCCTTGGTGATCAATGTCCTTCGTATGCGACCGTGAAAAATTAGACTACAAGCTTCTAAAGAGGTAAATTTTCCGTTTAAGATGATGACCGATCGGGAAGGCCGGTTTCAGTGTCAGTCCCCGAAAATATCGATGCAGTTCATGACATGATTGTAACAGACCGTCGAATTGGGCTAAAATGGCTATCTGAAGCACTGGATATTTCATACGAACGCGTTCATCATATAGTTCACGTAAATTTGGACATGAGAAAAATTGCTGCAAAATGGATCTCCAAATATTTGAATGTTGACCAAAAGCGTGCAAGGGTAGTAGCATCGCGTTCAGTCTGTGCTCGATTTGAAAACGATGTAGACTTCTTAAACCGAATTGTTACTATGGATGAGAATTAGGTACAGTTCTACGATCCAGAAACAAATCAACAATCGATGGAATGGCGACACTCCGATTCTCCAAGACCTAAGAAGTTTCGTGTCCAAAAATCAGCTGGAAAAGTTCTTGCTTTAGTTTTTTGGGATTGCCATGGAGTAAACATGATTGATTTTTTGGATAAGGGTAGAACCATAACTGGAGATTACTATTCGACATTACTGACCACTCTACGGGAAAACATTGAAGAGAAAAGACGCGGAAAGCTATCCAAAGGTGTTTTGTTTCTCCAGGACAAGGCCCCTGCACACAAATCTCATGTTGCCATGCAAAAAATTCGTGATTTAGATTTTGAATTACTAGAACACCCCCTTATTCCCCGTCCGACTATCATCTCTTTCCTCAACTGAAAAAAAGTTTAAAAGGTCGTAAATTTTCTTCCTATGATTAGGTAATAAAAGAAACATCTTTTTTGAAAGGTCTGTTGCAGGTTTGCTGTAATAAATGTATCCAATTAAGAGGAGAATATGTTGAGTAATAAAATATTTTGACATTGAAATTTAGTTTGGTCTTATAGTAGGCTAAACATTTTTCAATATATCCTCGTATGTTATGAACACTTATAGATACATGTAGATATTATAGACAGAATATTGTAAATTTTCTTTATTCATATAATTTAATAATTAATGGTATTGAAATTAGTATTTGTCGAATAAGTAATAATTTTTAAAAGTTTTTTTTACATATTTGGTTAAATTTGGAACCATAAAAAGCTACAAATAGTTATTAATAATGTTTCTTACTTATTATTTTTATTTGAATCCCCCCGTTCAAATTTCTATTATTGGTACTTGTTATTAAAGTTACTTTCAATCCATGACCGCCATCTATTTTCAAACGGTTCAAAGTCATCTCTCTATCAATCATGGAATATTACTTCTATACTTCATTCCAAATAAGAATACAGTAGGATCAGTGAGGAAAACTCACACAGCTAGATATTGTTGCGGCCAAGGTAAGCGTCAAATTTGAAAATGTTACCATATTTTCAGATAGCAGCTTATATGGTATTGCACTAAGTGATACTGGCATGGATTTCAACCAATTAGCGTGAAGCTTGAGCTTCAAACACTGTATTTGGAATAGAGTATAGATCTGGCTTTTTTCTGCGCTAGTTTCGATTACAGAATATTTTCAAAAAAAACTTGTCTTTCGGCTCATGAGATGGCGCATACGCATGTTTCTTTAAGTTGCTAGATTGATTAATATTGATCTAAATCTACGTATTCCTAATTTCTACAAGTTTGAATCTGATAATGATCCTAATTGTCTTTATGGAATTTGAAATTTGGATTTGAAATATATTACGAGTCTTTTTTTTTTGTTATTATTAGTATAAATCTTCAATATGAATTGGAAAAATTGTGCTAGACTAGAGAGCGAGAATTGTGCCATCGTTTCTCTCCATCTTGGACGTAAACTTGAAAACCGTATCTAGGAGAGAGTCATTATCTCTTAGTTAAAGAAATAATTCATTTTATGGTCTCAAGTAATAACGTGGATTTTTCAAGGGATAAACAATCCTCAGTTATCAAAAATATTTCCCATGACCTTTCTGATGCAAGGTTTCACATTCTCTCATTTATATACGTATTCACTGTATCGATTCGTATGAACGAATCAAAATGTTTTCCCCATATGGGAATGATATTCATGTCAGCCTTCATACATCATTGACAAGGTTACTCCGCGTTTTCCAATACTGGTGTTGCATTATCACATTTCTCATATACCTATACATCTCTGTTGACCACATTGTTCATGAATATGTGTCGAAATATACAACATAGATTTCGAATAGATGAGGTGAAGTCCAAAGTATTTGATTTTTCTCCCAGTACAGTCTCATTGGAAAAACTATCTTGCTATTAGCATCGCATATTTTGAATTCAAACCTTTTGCCCCTGCACGACCTGGTGTCTAGGTTTTCCTTAAACCCCAGAGGCGTATCAAGAAATATTACTTGGAGGGTGTTATTAGGAATTTGGCTCATAGGGAGATAATAAAATATAAATATACTTACAGATAGAGAAAAATATCATCTGCATATAGCATTTCCCATGCGTTTGGTTGATAGCTCATGTCGACAGTAGACCAGTACAAAATATAACAAATATAAGCGATGTGAATTCAAGTATTCAACTGGACCACTGTTCCTCTTCCTGCAAACTGTTCGCCTCGAGCAAAAATAGCACCCATCAGATTCAAATAGACCTCTTCAGATTAGTGAAACACTTTTTTTTGAGAAACCATCCATACCAATTTGTTTCCATCACAAGAAATGACTTTAACATAATAATTATAGCTTTGATGTTATCACTATATGGGTTAACTTATTTTCATTTGTTCCAGGAACACTTCAAAACAAAGAAAATGTAGCAGAAGAGGTGAGTGTGATAAGTTTCCTATATCGAAAATTTACAAAATCAATAAATCGAAAACGGCTAGAAAAAGCCAAAGGGCTATATTTTCGAAAAATTTTCGTCTCATAATCTCAAATCATATGGTCGAAAAACATACGGGGTATTCCATTTGAAAATTCAATTCAAATAGTTCTGATTTTTAGCCGCCCTATATAATTTCAGGGTATAATTTTGGATCAGAACTATTTCAATTATTTCCGTTTAAATCCTATAATAGCGACTACAGTGATTTTTTTGGTATGAATTCGCAGATGACATTATTTCGACAAGAAAAATCATAACTTTGATGTGGTTGGGAGATAGTCCATGATATTGAAGGGGGTGAGAGTATGGAGGTTACCGAAATGCTTGATACAATGTGCTAAAATTGTCGCGAATAGAGCAGCATAGGGAAGCTATGAGCCCTTCGCTTGGGACGATGTGAGGGTGATAAATGAGTAGCCTGCTAGCTACTCAGTACACCCACTACCAAGTGAAACAAATAACGATCATCTACAAATAAAAGGCATATGTTGAACAATTATAACCTTGTACACATAAGACCCTATACAAATATACAAGTTTCATACAGTTGAAACAAGGCCAAACAAAACAGACAATATTTAAGTTAGTATAAAAGGTCCTTAACCAAATATAAGCACTCAGCTTGCCAGAGGAGGGCTCTGCAACAACAATAACAACAAATACGACTCTACATCTCTCATAAAATATCTGATGATAAAAACTGTGGCTTAACCAATGACTGATTTATGACTCAATTCAAGACTGATCTCGCTCATGCATGACTTTTGAGTGTGTTCAAAATAGAGTATGGATGTCGTCAATCGTTGCAGAGGTTAGTGGGTAGAGCATCCCGGAAAAGGCTCACTGCAAAAGAACAAGGTTATTTATCACTTTGGCTGCCCATTATGGGCTTGGTATTTCATAACGCACCTGGGAAATGTTGGGAGCTTGATAGATGAGGCCCCCATGTTGTCATACTCCCTGATGCGAGTGAGATTTCTCGTCAAAGGGCTTTGGGGTAGAAAATATTTATAGATGTTGAAAGACAACTTCCTAACTATACGAAGTACTTTTTTCTGCATCCTGTCCAGTCTCACGAGAGGCGAGGGTTTCAGGCTGTATAAAACCGGACAAGCGTATAACATTGCGGGTCTAATCACTTTCTTGTTGTTGTTGAAATTGTTTTTGAAATTGTTGAAATTGTTTTTTCCGTTAACCAACTGTCGTCTCCTTACGAACGGCAGCCATCAGTAGTCGAAACTTGAGCGAGCCAAGGATTACCGACGTCTTAGCTTTTTACGTGCAATTCCTAGCAATTTCTCGGGCCATCAGAAAAAAATTTGTAGTCGCCATGGTTTGAACCATCGCCGACTGATGGCAGCCAAACTGATTGAAACAATGCCACTTTCACCACTCGGCTACCTGGTCCCAATTGACCATACTAAGCTTGGAATTTCTGGCTATCAGAGGGTAGTTTTTTTTGTGATGAGGTGGAGGAAATCTTTTATAGAAAGGAAAGGAGCCTCCGGCTCAAGACTCCAGACCTACTGTGAGACTCCACTGATTCACAGGGTTACTCACTAAAACCTCCACCTCTTGGTTGTTGCCCTCGGTGACACTTAGGCTCATTGGCCCATTGTATCTTGCCTGTGTGTAGTACTTTCACAGTACCCAATCCAGTAATTTCGTGCCTTGTACGAGTTTGTACAAGTCCTTTACTGGGTGCGATCTGTATAGTTCTGGATCGCCAGATGGCTGCCCGAAGATTGCCTGTCTTTTGCGGTCTAGTGCCTCGCAACAGCACAGTATGTGTGTCACTGTTTCTGGATCCTTATCGCATAATCTGCAGGTCAGGTCTCCATTATACAGTCCCATTTTGTTGAGGTGCTCCTTCACTGGTGCATGACCAATCAGGAGTCCCGTAACGATTCTAAGCTGGCTCCTGTTCATCGCCAACTTGTCTGCCGTGTTTTTCTGGCACGGTCCTTTGATGTATTTCTTCCCGTGTTTGTTTCCTGGTATGCTTTCCCAGTAGTTTTTGTGACTGTCCCCAATCAGAGGGTAGGTACTTCCAAAGGCAACTCCCGCCCTCTGAATAGCCAGAGTTATGTGTTCATACCCTTGTCCAATTGTACTTTCAGCTATTTCACCGAACTCGACTCTCTAACGTAGGTATCCTGGATACCCATCCCACGAAGAGGAAGCTTCGAAAAGCGTCGCCTCTTCGTGAAGTTGACGACCTTGGTTTTCCCTGCGTTGACCTTGATCTTATTTTTCTCCATATATGGCACGACGTCCGTTTGGATCTTGTGAGCTGCGATCTCGATGGAGAATAAATGCGTGTATAGTGCGGTGTCGTCCATATATATCACTTCCTCGGATCGTGAGTATATAGTAAGTATAAGTGGAGAGAGATGCTCGAGCCCTGTGGAACACCTGCATCTACCAGGTATCCTCCAGAGATATTGCTATTTATATATCCTTACTGAAAACGACCGACCCGTGAAATACGAGTCGATCAATCTCACATCAACATGAACTTGTATAATTATAAGAGCTTATAATCCATTGTTTATAATCTGTTGGGAGATTTTGGTTTTTTGTAGTATTGTAGTAAGGATTGACCAAGCGCCCTTCTTGACAATATACATAACATTCCATTAGGAAACAGTTCTCGAAACTGAAGATTTCTTTCGGTTCGCCCTTTATAAACGGATATAATTTCTTCCTAGCTATCATACAACTCGGCAATCGTCTCTAAAGTGCTACTGTCCCCCCTGTATCAAATGTCCCGATAATTCTGAGGCCAACAAACTTGCTTCCGGCCAAAGGCAGAAGCCGGAAGTTGCTTCCCTGCTGAGAGTAAGCTGAGTACTCCGTCATGGCACCAACGATTATCGACTGTCAAGTGGCGTTTTCAATTTACGACCCGCCAGACAACCGATTAACAGCCAGAGAAAACAATGATACGAATAGAGTTTCCGAGGCGAACTCCAGAGGAAAACGGTCGCGTTGGTCTCTTATCATTTAGGAGAGAATCTTGAACACATTGCGGCAGGAATTGAACGACTACTTCGGTATTCGGAATTCGGTTTTCGTCTCCTACGAATCGCCTCTGGAAGTTGGAATATAAACATTTTCTCAATTAGATATAAATCAATACCCGTCATGGTCTGAGCTAGGGGAGTAGTTGTTCTCTTACAGGCACTTGCCATAATAGCCTACATTGTAGGTGCATATGGGAGTAAAGGATAAAACATCGGTCGGCAACGACCTTTTGATGATAAACTATTCTCCCAAAAGAACTTTCTTTTCCAAATAAATCTCTTAGCACGATGACCCGGAGTGCTTCTTGCTCTGCTCCCAATGTGGAGTGGACTAGACATCTTTCCATCGCGTGAGACCAGTGGTGACCAAATAGCAGAATGCGGGAGGATTTGGACATGGAACAGATAGCTTCATTGCTGTCTGTGTTGACCTACCCTTGCACTGATGAGAGGCAAAACTTCGAAACTAGTCGAAGGTTGCTACTAGTGCTACTTATGTTTTGAGAAACATAAATGTAAACAAATATTTAATCAGAAATTGCTTTATTGTTTTTCAAAACATTCAATTTTTTATGTGTTTGAATCAATTTTCGAAGCGCTTTTTCTATTCCGGTGGAGGTACCTCCAAAGCATGTGATTTGAAAGCATCAACCGCTTTTTCAGGCGTCTAAAAACATTGACCTCGCAGTATATTTTTGATCTGCGAGAATAATAAGAAATCATTGAGTGCAAAACAGTAACTGTACTGCTGATGACCCATCAGCTTGAGCTGATGACTTCTGGCAAACACATGCTGGTGTACCATTTGTGGCGGATTTATGCAGCAATCATGAGCAATAAGTTTTAAGTCATAAGGAAGAATATTCGTCAATGATTGGTTGGAATGAACGGTTTAAAACAATATGTCAATATGTCAAAACAAAACAGTGAAATTCACAGAACTTGCAAAGCACACGAAAGTCATTGTCAAAAAAGCTGTAATTTGATTGGTTTATTTTTATTTCTTATTTTATTTTATTCATCTGTATAAACCAATGTTTTTGGCCCTTATTCTTAATTTTATTTTATTTAGTTTCTTTTGTTATTTTCTAAGCTGTTTAAACTCTCCTTTATTATTCATGAATAAATAACAGATGATGATCAACATGACATTCACCAACATCAACAAAAATAAATCACCACGTGAATATGTCTTGCATCTATCTTGATTCCATTTCAACAAAGAATAAGTCACAACAATTCTGAAAAATAAAGAATGAAACAAATATTCCACCAATATTATTGAAAAATATTGTTTTTCCAATATTCGCCTATATCGGATCAATATTTTTTAACATTTATGTTGGCCCAATATGAAATCAAGATTCAGTCAATATTTATCTGAGCAATACCTCCGTGGAAAAACTAGGCTTTTAATTGTAGTGCCCCTCGGGTTTCATGATTATAGGCGGACCCAGAATCGAAGATATTATATTATGATAAAATTGGGTATTCGATTTTTTCAGTGATGTTTTTTTGTCTTTGTTTATAGGATGGAAGCGTACAGGAATTGGAGAATTTGAAAAAATCAATCGGTGAGTAGGTTAGAAAGGCTTGGAATATTTTGTTGTCCAGACCAAGAATATTTCTTCATTTCTTAGTCTCCTGTAAATATGAATTTTTTGCAAAAATTTTAGTTTTAAATACAATTTTGAAATATAACCGTTGGTCGTGGTTTCAGTAGAAACGAAGTTCTGAATATGAAGTAAAAATTAAAACTTAATAACTACTCAGACCACACTAGATATTCGACACAAATTATCTCAAAACAACCCCTTTGGGATAGTTTGGTATATTCTAGGAATTCTATCATTCAATATAACCAGGAAAATATTCTATGAACATCTAGATTTTCTCCATGATATTCCAAACAAAATATTTCTAGAATATGACTAATATGTGAGTACTTATACAATGCGGCTTTTTTAAACCCCCCTCCTGTTGATTTTTGAGCGGTTTGACGTAAAAATATGCAACAAAAATAATTTTGAATAGTATCACCAATATTAATTTTATGAATAAAAGACATTGCGATTTTCCAAAAGAGGGCGCAGGGAAGCAAATCAATTTAAAAATTTCTAAAAGATAAATCATTTCTCTTTCAAACCATATGATTTTTCGTATCTTCTGATCTCTTTTCCTTTCGAAATTTGCCCCAAGTGTGCCCCAGCTCCATCTGTCGGGTAATTGTATTGCATCTTCTGTCAAAAAGTAGTATCGGTAATACTATTCGATATAATTTTGTCCCATTGGATCATTCAGATCCGCACTTATACTTGATATTTTGAGTGCATATACTGAATACAATATGAACGAAATCCAAAAAAAAATTGATGTTTGAGAAGAGAATTGATTTTTCTTTTCAACTATGTGAATTGATGTGATTTTTATGAGATGAATGAAGATGATTATTATTAGTATCATATTGTTGCCACATCCAACACTTTTTCGAAAATGTTTCGTATAAAGCAAACTTCTGTTGATACACACAATATATCAACAGGGGAAAAAATGTTCTTCCAACGAAGCGTTTTCAAAATAGGAAAAGTAAAATAAAAATCACTTTCTCTTCTAATAATCGTCACCACTTCCTATTGTTACGAAAAACATTTTGTTCCATTTTCTTCAACCTAATTTCATTTCAACATCATGTGGAGAGCACATATCCTTCGGGAGGAAATAACTTCCTTCGATTTTCCTTGAAATGTCATTTCGTTTCAGTGAAACTGGGGAAAACACTGGACCTAATGAAATCCCAAGCGACAGTATACACGAATGTGAATGGAGATGCGCAATCACATTCAGACATAAAGGAGGAAGGTGAGTTTCAAGTTGTCGGAACATTCAAATATGAACGTATTGTTCCTGTTGTCGGGTAAGGAAGTGTTTGCATTGGCTTGATTTTACAGTACAGAGAGCGAATGGAAACAAATGATATGGTTTTGATTTTGATAATAGCAACAGCTAGGTTGACTTACTATTCACTAGTAGAGTCCCATATATTGAGATATGGCATAGCATTTTGGGGATTTTTTAATCAACAACTCTAGAATGAAGTCTTCGTACTACAAAAAAAGATGTGTGAGATGTTTATCTAGGGCTAATTATACAGATAGCTGAGGGCCGTTTTTCAGTATATAATTTTAACTGTGATCCGCATCTTTATTCTTGAGGTGGTATGCCTAATATATAAGACAAACGAGTAAGGTTATTCTGGACTTTCATTGTCTAAAAAAGAACAAGAATTCAATTCTCTGCAATTTTTAATCACGACGTTTCAACTGCTAAAATCTACAGTCGTTATCAAGTGTATAATGCGACAATCTCAAGGATACTTCTTATATATGCTGTGGATCATTTTGTGTCATTAGCGGTATTCAGATGAGCTTGTTAATTACAGTGCCAGGTCCCTCCGGTACAGCATTGTTAATTCTTATCGCAATTTCAATTGATCCATGCCACTAACTAAGGGTTTTCACACATTACGGATTTCTATGCTAGCTTGACTAAAGACTTTGTTGTTCATAATATATGCACTCTCTTTAAACTTCCTTCTATACCAGCCCTCTTCTTTATGGATGACTTCGGCTTCAATCCATTTTATGTTGTGTTGGGTCGTCCAGAAATGATCCGCTATCCCTGACTTTGATGTTTCTCCTCGTTGAGTGTTTCTCTTGTGTTCAGCGAGTCTAACGCTAAGTGGTCTCTTAGTTTCTCCAAGATAATCTTCGCCGCATTCACAAGGGATGCGGTAGATGCAGTTATTGGAGTCAATGTCACCGTTACGTGGTCTCATCTTTGTGAGATGGCTGCGAATAGTGTGACCTGACTTGAAACATGTCCGCATTTTGTATTTCGACCCAATTCGCTTTATTCTTTCCGATAGACCTCTAACATACGGAACGCACAGGGTGGCTTGTGTCGGCTCGTCTAGTTTCTTGTTCTTATCCCCCCTGCGGGCTAGAACCTCTTCTATATGTTTTTTGGGGTACAGATCTTTCTTGATATTGTCCAATTCGATGGTAAGACTTTTATCTGTGTTACATAGGTTGTAGGCACGGTCCACCAGCGATCGAACAACCCCTCTCTTTGTAGCACCATGATGGTTTGATTCGAAGTTCAGGTATTGTACGGTATGAGTCGGCTTTCTGTATACTGATGTTTGGCACTTATCATTGTTCTTTTGAACTTTCACGTCTAGAAAAGGTAAACCGTCTTGGGTCTCCTTTTCCATCGTGAAGTTTATGGACTTTCTGATGTTATTCAGATGTTCCAAAAAGACGTCAAGGTCCTCGTCTCCGTGGTTCCATATGAGAAACGTGTCGTCAACATATCTCAACTACCTGAATACCGCTTTCCTGAATACCGCCAAATTACCCCTAGACTAATGACACAAAATTAGCAACAGCATATATAAGAAGTATCCTTGAGATTGTCGTATTATACACTTGATAACGACTGTAGATTTTAGCAGTTGAAACGTCGTGATTAAAAATTGCAGAGAATTGAATTTTTCTTTGTTCAGAATAACCTTACTCAAAGTGAAACATTGTAAACCAATTTCAAACAAATATAAGACAAACGCTACCAATTCACCGCAAATTAGACTCCACAATACAGAAACAAGATATTCGTCAACCAAAACCACGATAAACTCTAACAAATTTCTCCAATGTCTATGGAGACAAAATAATATTTAACCATTTACCAATTATTCTTAGAAATATCAGGAAATTGGTTAAAGATTTGCTTCTTGATGAGGCATGGAAAGGCGGGAACATCAATTTTCTTTTTTACTCTGACATCAATGTGATTTATTCTTAGTTCTCACTGACGAATATTTAAATATTTATATTTTCACCAATTTAATTTTCAATGTTTTTACGTTGAGTAATTAGTTTAAGAAATTGGCGTACGTACGCAATTTCAAGTTTTATTTCAAATTCGTTCATATCATAAAAATTGTACCATCATGGATGTGCATAATTCCATGAATATATACAGTTCCTAACAGGTTGTGCATATATTTATAAAAAATATTTTTAAATTCATCTACCTATTTATTTTGAGGTATCTGACTCTATAGGCAGTCGTTTAGTCATACTATATTGTTTCAGCTCTATACTATTTCATACACTTCTATTATTTTTTATCGTTTCCTACATGGATATTTTTTATGACAAGATTATGATTTGACTCCCTATTGATTTATCACAAAATTATCACACTTTGTCAACTAGAATTCATTCTTGGACAATGTATATATCGATCTATAAACATATCTGGTTAAGATACTAGTCAAGAAATATACCCATGAAAATTAATCTAAGTTGGATGATTTGATTCTTTGTATTTTCGCAATTAAGAAAACTGGCGACTCCACCATATATTTCAATCGTATCCGATGGAAGTATTTTACTAATTTGAAAACTGGCGACTCCACCATATATTTCAATCATCCTCGATGGAATTTCATGTTGATTTCTATTTACAAACTTACGTCAGTTGGTTTGATTTTGATACTTTGCCATTTTTGGTAACGAGTGCCCAAGACGCACCATTCGCGCCATCTTGTAGAAATTGGAGAAAAAGTAGTTAAATTATGTAGGTAGGTATATTAGATGTGCAGGAATTCAAAAGTATAGGTTGACATGTTGAAGATTGGCGAAATCTCAAAAAAAAATCGTGATGATGGTCGAACAGGATATGGAACTTATTGAAACCGGCATAAATGATCCATCATTGAAATCAAAAAGAAAATTACTGCAAACAATCGTATTCTTCGAAACAGGGCATTATTTGAAATAAAATTGTTGGTTTTCGATTAAGGAACGTTGAACAGTTAGTAGGTAAAATTATATCGTCACAAGAAAGCTCATAGAAAGTTTATTTGAATAAATATTTTTTATCTTGTTCTAACTTTGGAGATAATATATCGAAAAATTAGAGTTGCGGGTGACCTAAATTCACAAAAACGCCCTATAAAATTGAATGAAGATGTCCTGTTTTCATAAGCTTTCATTTAATTTGCTTCAAAATTTACACCCCATTTTTCAAGGACTCTCTGAAATCCGATACAGATGAAATTTTGCAAACGTAGTAAAAACCGATGAAAATTAAATATATAAAAAAAATTCCTTTTGTCACCTGAAGACTATAAATTATGAAAAACATCGGGCGTCAAATCATATTGGTAGCTTGACTAGTATATATGAATCAATAGCTGGATGGCAAGAGGTGACAAACATACGCTAACCACCCCTGGGCACATATCGCATTTTGATGCTGAAAAGTAAAAAATAAAATTCATAAAACAACCTTAAATTCATAAACTATCGGACCAAAAATTTAAAAAAATAATATTTATGCAAGAAAAAAAAACTTCTGAAAATTTAAATACTTTCTTGAAAGCTTGAGGGTGACTCGTCATTTCTCTTGAAATAACGCCTCGAGCTTTTGAGGAAATATTTGAAATTTCAAAAGTTATTTTTTGCATAAAATAAATATTTGTTTTCAAATTAATAGTTCCTAAATGAAAGGTTATTTTCAATTTTTTTTAAAAGTTTCTTACAATATATGAAAAAATAAGTTTTACAAATAAAAACAAATTGGTCTTTTCTAATAAATACATGAGTATCAAAACTAATCCGAGGAACATTTTTCATCAAGATACCGAACTGTCATAATTGAAATCAATGTATTCAATAACATCCAGTGGGTTCGAAAAAAAAAGAATAGATAAAATTATTTTGTAGTCGGTACAGTGGTACATAGATCTAAGAGTTTCATGGCTGCGGGCACATATACCGTGCCTTACGAAAACTTTTCAATGAAATCAACCATTTTATTTATTTTTTTTACATTTTCCTGTAATCGCTGAAAAAGTACGATAGCTTTAATCATACTTCATGATAATACAGAACTGGCACAAGGGGGAAGTGAACATTTTTGTAAACGTGTCCATAATTTGAACAAGAAAGTTACTTCAGTGGCATTCAGTGAAAATTTCTATCATGGCTACATTCATGCAATCATAGAGTTTTCTTCGATAGTGTATGTTCTATTTTGACTGAAAAGGTATAACTCGAAAGTGCTAATAATTTGAATTTTCCCAAAAATGCATCCTAATTTTTTCCACAAATTGATTGCTATCACCTTCAACATTTTAATTTATTTTGCAGTCAAATCAAATGGCGAAACACTGGGAAAATTGAATCAACACGTGGAAACTACTTATGAAAAAGGCAAACCCAGCACCAAAGTCAAAACTGAAATAGAAATACCTTCGGAGGGTATTCACAAAACGGTAATCCAACCCGCCCCTGACGAACCGACAAACAACGGAAATAGACGATCGCCAATCAATCTGAATATCCAGACAGACGGTGAAGGGAATTCGGTAAGAAGTAATAGGGGAAACTGGGGAATAAAGAACTTGAGAAATTAATTAACGACTGGCTCAAAAAAACTACATATGTCCTTATGGCATGTGTCTCCGCTTGGAATAATGTCGTGTTGTTGCCAAGTGGGACTATCACGTTCCTTTTTGGCCTCACCCCATATATTCCTGCTTCTGTTCCTACAGAGACAGCAATCTTGGATGTTGTTTCAGAAATTCAGATTCAAATTGACAACAACCAGAAATGTGATCTTTTGTCTCTTGATTTGTTCAAAGCATTTGATACCGTCTACCACGAAATTTTGTTGGCAAAATTATACTCCATTGGAATAAGAGAAAACATTCATGAATGGTTTCAAAATTACTCACTTTATATTTTAGTAAAACTACCTTTATGTATATTTCGAAAAAAAAAAACATGAACAATGCCATTGATCCACTATTATTTGAAACTGAATCTATTAAATATACAAAATTTACTTAGTTTGTAGGTCTTTATATAGACAAAAAACTAATATGGAATAAACATACTGAAAAACTGAGGAATAAAATTAATCCAGTCATTGGTGTTCTGTTCAAAATAAGGAAATTCGTTCCTTTCAAATACCAGAAGAATATTTACTACTGTCTTATTTACTCCAACCTACAGTATTTGATTTCCATTTGGGGAACTGCTAATATTTCAGTCTTGAAAAACTCCAAAATAAATCATTAAAATGTATTTATAACTCATCATTTTTAGAACCAACCGCCAACATGTATAAGCCAAAGAGTGTACTGGATTTGAAATCTCTATATGAAGTGAAAATTTGATCATCATTCATTTAATTAGAATTGAACAGAAAGTTTCTAATTACCTTTTTTTTCATTCATTAATATCTCTTAGCTCTCAATCTAATCTGGATAAATCTGGATAAAAATTCTGAAGGTTAGGTAGCATTAATTATATTTTTATTTGCTATGAATTATACTTGTATTAATTTTATGTATTATTGTCAAATAAGTTTGGATATTTATTTTGTAATTAATATTTAATATCCCTATTATAAACAAAATTGTTTCTTGGGATAACATTAAACTACTACTACATTCTACTACTACATCTGTTTTTGAACCATCTGTGTAACAGATAATTTTTCCAGATGATAGTAATTCTACTCCCGAGTCTTATTCATTCCACTTGAGCTATGTTATGAATGGTTTGTCGTGAGAGTATTGTGGTAGCATGTGGTCTGATTTCATTTCCAGATCGGTAATGTTGACTTCATGGATGATTTTGTTGTTCCCAGTTTCTGGTTGAGTTATCCAATTACCTGTTTGTTCAAGTCTGTATGCACTCATCATCGTCTCCCCATGACTGTGACGTCTAAAGGTGGGAGGTTTAGGGTAATTTCCATAGCTGTGGTTGGAGTGCTATTCATACCACTCGTGATACACAGACAGGCGAGCCTCTCCATTTCACCAAGGTTGGTTTTCGACTGTCTCTGTTTCATCTTGGGCCATCACAAAAGTGAGCCATATATGATTCTGGGTATTATGATCGCTGTGTAAAGCCAGTGCATGTCTTTCGGTTCCAGTCTCCATGTTTTTGCCATAACTCTTCTGCAAATCATGAACGATGCTTTGCTTTTGTTGCCTACATGTTGTAGATTCGTGTTCCAGGTGAGTTTCTTATAAGAACAGCTAAATATTTGACATGATTAGCAAATTGTAGTGTCACGCCAAAGAACTTGGGTGACTTCAAGTCCCCCAGAATTATTTTGCGAGTGGAGGGAGTGAGTGTGGTTTTGCTGGGGTTTGTCATCAGTACTTCTCTTTTGCTCTTTTATTATTATTATTATTATTTGGCAATCTGGGGCCACCTAAGCTATGCTTGTGGCGTGGCCGTGACAGATTGATTTATTGATATTATATAAGAATAATGAAAAAAAATAGGTCAATTGGTTATATTCTTTTGTCAATCCTACTAAGTTAAAAACAGCATGGAAAGAAAGGGAGAAGGAGGAAGAGATAAAGAGAGAGAAGGCAATTTAGCTTAATCATTTTCAAAAATGTCCTGTAATTGATCATAATGGTTTTTGACGAAAACTTTTATTTCTTTATTTAATTTACTATTAATACTAATATTTTTCATATGAAGTGGTAGCTGATTGTATAATTTAGTGCCAAAGTAAGTTACAAATTTCTGATTATGACTTAACCTGTAGCGTGGGATCGCAATTACCTGTTTGGAAGTCATTCGTGTATTATAGTTATGCGAAATAATATTAATGGTGTTACTACAAATCCATAGTAAACATTAATAAGCATTTATTTTTCAAATTTTGAACAAACCACTTTGTTCGTGTAATAACTCTGTAGAATGTCTCCTATTCTTCTTCAAAATGATTTTGATTAGTGTGTTTTGTGTTAGGTCCAAATTATGTAGTGATGTTTTGAATAAGCCATACAATAATGCAGTATCGAATTATAGTCTCCACCAAGGCACTGTAAACCAATAGTAAGACATCTCTACTAAAAATACTTCTAAGTTGATAACATTTACGAATTAGTTTGCGAAGTCTTTTCACCGTATTTTTTTCCATTTTTTCCTTCCTCGGATGCTGGTCCTTTCACAATAATGCAGTATCGAATTATAGTCTCCACCAAGGCACTGTAAACCAATAGTAAGACATCTCTACTAAAAATACTTCTAAGTTGATAACATTTACGAATTAGTTTGCGAAGTCTTTTCACCGTATTTTTTTCCTTTTTTTCCTTCCTCGGATGCTGGTCCTTTCACCAGCTACACCTCAGCCTCTTGGGCCCTTTGTGTTTTCCGTGTTGGTTTTACAGCACCCACTCCGTAACTCTGGTCCCCTGTACCAGTCTGTACAGGTTCTTCACCGGTTGGCTGTTGTATTCCTCGGGAGTTAAATTGGGCTTTTCACCGTATAATCTATGTGATCATTCCAGCGTAGAAATTGGTCAATCATGACACCCAATTATCTGATAGAATTTGTTTTACTTATTCGAGAACTTAACAATGTTGGTTTTCTGTACATGTAGATTTGTGGATCGTAATAAATTTCTCATAAGGTTGGTCTTTTCTTGTTGACGAGAAAGCTATAAATTTAGTTTTGTCTATGTTGAGACTCAATAGATTGTTGCTTAGCCAGTCAAAAATTGTTTTCATTCTATTTTTTGCGTGTTCGTATGCTTCCTTCCACGTTTGTCCCACAAATACTACAGCGGTATCATCGGCGAAAGATATTAATTTTCCTTTGAAATTGCTGATATTGAAAATGTTATTTACATAGAGTAAAAATAAAATAGGACCCATTACTGTCCCCTGAGGTACACCCATGGAGACGGGCAGTGGATTACTATATGAATCGCTGATTTTCACTCTCTGAATTCTGTTAGATAAACACCTCTAACTCCAGTGTCATATAATCGTTGAAAGGGAATATGTCATGATTGACGGTGTCGAAAGCCTTCGCTAAGTCTAAAAATACTGTAATACATTTTTCCTGATACTGGAAACAGTTAAAAACTCTATTTGACAGTTATTAATGACAGTTATCGATCTATAATTATTTGTTTTGTGTTTATCCCCAGATTTATAAATCGGAGTTGTGATAGAATTTTTGAATGCGGAAGGGATTTTACCAGTCAAAAAAATTGAGTTAAAGATATGACATAATGGCTTTAAAAGATACTTTTGAAATTTTTAAAAGAAAAGTACTGAGATCTTATCTGGACCAGGCGAAGTATTACTTTTCATACCAGAGATTATATTCAAAATTTAATTTTCAGTTACAGCTTGCAGAAATAACGATTTTGGTAATTTTCATAATTTCTATTGGTGGCTGGGACGGTTTTCCTATTTTGTTCAACATGTTTTAACCCACATTTGCAAAAAAAGAGTTGAATTCATCTTTTATTTCTTTATCTGAGTTACATTTTTGGTTACTATCATTAAGTATGTCAAATTTTCGGGAATCACGAGTATTTTCGTTAGTTATAACTTTAATATTTTTCCAAATTTATTTAGTATTTTTTCCAGATTCATTAATTTTACATTTATAATATTAGTTTTTTGTTGTCCTGATTAAGTTGCATAAAAAGTTTCTATAACATTTATATTCGTTTTTATGATCTTCTAAAGGATTCTTCATATATTTTTGTTTGAGGTAGTCCCTACGCTTTATAGAATTGAGTAGGCCAAGCGTCATCCAAGGTTTCAGTTTGGTTTGGTTTCTCATATTTTTTGATTAAATTTGTGTACTCCTTTTTATATATAGTAAGTAATATTTGATTTATAAAACATGTGAATTATAGTTCTGGTTCGTCAGTTTGAAATACTGTTCATTGCTCAAGAAATGTTCCAATTTGTTATTGTTGACGTAAGAGTTGGGTAACGTAGGAGTTTTATTTTCAGGATTTTTTGCATTATAAATTTTAATGGATAATAGTAAAGTATCATGATCACTAATATCAGTTTTAAAAATGTATATCTTTAAATCCGTTTTCTTATAAATATTTTTATTCCTAATTTTAATGTATATGTGTTCAATTAAGCTTGGACCGCTAGTTGGCTTGTTTATGAAAGAAAAGAAACCTGTTTCTGCCAGCATACATATACCTATTAACCGGTTTCTGTCAAATTCAAAATATTTACGTTTATGTCACCCATGAAAATATTCACATCACTCATAGTTTGGATCGTTAGATAGTTATCTAAATCTGACAAATACATATCCAAATTTGTTGAAGGAGGTCTATAGGAACAAGTAAGTGAGTATGTAAGTGTTAGTTATCCGGGCTGTAGTAATTTTAGTAGATATTGTAAAATTCCGTATACTGGTATAGCAAATACTACTTTTGCTATTCATCTGGAGTTTTCAGTGAGCCCTGTATATGCGAGACAATCGCCATATTTTCATAGTTAATATCAATAGCAGAGCTATCTGCGAAAGAGGAAGCTCATTCAATTCAAAACGAAACCGTGTCACCCAATTACTCCTGTCGCAGAAATAATCAATATTGATTTCTAACCGATATTCATTTCCTTTTCCAGATTGAAAAGCTGGATAGCGCATCGGCAGTTCAATATTCAGCACTCGACGTAGCGGAATACGTATTCTGGACGGGAGATGAAAAAGGAGTCACGTCTGCTATTGAGGAGTTTTTGCAAGCGGGATTGGTAAGTGTTTTTGTCCTCACTCCGAAGGCGGAAAATAATTTGTTTGCATGAACTATGAATATTGTACTGTTCAACCGGGAATTACAGGGTGATTTCTGAGTTGATACTTTTTTACCTGTATCTAGAACTCGTTAAAATAAACTGCTTTTTCAAATGAATTTCTTCAGAAAATTGAAAAATAAACGAATTGGTCTATCAGTCGAAAGGACTAGTTACATGGCTACCAAGGGCGCCAGACCTAAATCCGAGTGATTTTGTTTTGTGGGGGTTCATGGATAGTTCAGTTTGTGACAACTCTGAACACCTTATTCAAGTTAGACAGGACCGTATCGGACACGTTTTAAAAAGAATGTAACTGTTTTTTTTCATGTTCTTGGAAAAAGTAATTTGAAAAAGACTGATATTGCAACTAAGTTAATTGCAAAATCGACATTACAATTATTACTCAATTACAAGGTTGACCTTGCTAGTTGTAAGATCGATCCGGCAATTGAGCCCTGGTTGCAGTATAGATCTTGGATTTAAGCTCCAAATGCAAGATCGTTTTTGCAATTGAGCTTATTGCTATACTAATTTTGCAAGAAGTGCTCAATTGCAAGATCGATCTTCTTGCTGGACGTTATCGATGAAACGAGGTGCAAACTTTTGAATCTCAGTTTTCAACGGAATGAATCAGCTACACGATCTGACGAGTCATCTGACGATATTTCCATAATTACCATCGCGGAAGCTTCGATCAGAGCCCTTTCAATATTGAAGATACTCATGTTTGAATCCCTCATTTACTCTTTCTTCTTCAAATACTCCAATAAAGTTTTGTCGGATGAATACTGAATGGCACTGTCAATTGCAATTGAGTCCCAACAACAAGATTGATCTTGCAATTGAGGTAATTGCAAAATTAATTTTGTTAGTACTGCTCAATTGCAACATTGAACTTGCAAACCTGCATTTATTGCTAAATCTAATTGCAAACTACGTTAGTTGGTGACAGAATGCTCTCATTCACTAGTATCGATAATAAATCATTTCCCGTTTCCTTGAAAGGAGATGGAAAAAGAGTCACGTCTGCTATTGAAGAGTTTTTGCAAGCGCGATGGATAGTTTTTTTCCATCAGTTCATAACATATTTCCATCAGGAAAGCAGTACATAATTTGTTTGTGAAAACTATGAATATTGTACTGTGTTCAACCGTGAACCATATCGGGTCTAAGACTAGACAACAACAACATAATTTGAATATTACGAAGACGTTGAACGAGTATGGGGACAACATTTTTCTTAATTACAAGATTGATTCTGTAACTGAGCTAATAACAAGATCGATATGTCAATTGTGCACTAACTGCAAGATCAATATTGCGATTAGGCACTCATTACGAGATCGATCTTACAATTGAGTCCTAATCGTAAAATCGATTTTGCAACCAAGCTAGTTGCAAGATGAATTTTGCAAGTAGTGTTCAATTGCAAGATCGATATTCTTGCTGAGCGTTATCAGTTTTCAACGGACTGTTTCAACTACACCATCTGACAATATATCTGTGCCTTTGCGAAAGCTTTGATCAGAGACCTTTCCATAGCGAAGATACTGGTGTTTAAATCTCTCATGTACTTTTCTTGTAATTGTGCTAATTGCAATATCGATGTAGCAGTTGAGCGCTAATAACAAGATCGATCTCACAATCAGTGCTCAATCAGAAAGTCAATATTGCAATTGAGCTGATTGTAGGATTGATCTAGCAATTGAGCCATCAGCAAGATACGTCTAGCAATTAAGTCATAATTGCGAGATCGATATAGAAAGTAAGCATTGATTGTAAGATCGATGTAACAATTAGTGCTTGACTGCAAAGTCAACCATGCAATTGACCTAATTTTTAGGCTGATCAAGCAATTGAGGGGTACTTGGAAGATTGATCCAGCAATTAAGTCCCAATTGCAAGATCAATTTTGCAATTGAGCAATTTTGTAAGTAGTGCTCAATTGCAAGATCGATCTTCTCGTTCTCGATGAAACGAGGTATAAACTACACAATCTCATCAAGATCGAATATTTTGATCGTGCTACGACTGATATTGTTACTGCGTTTACTGGTACTAGTCAACCTTGGAATTGATCAAATTTTAAAATCGATGTTGCAACTGATTCCTAATTGCAAGATGACCTAGCAATTGAGCCGTAATTGCGGGATAGATCTAGAAATTGAGCCGTAATTACGGGATAGATCTAGAAATTAAGCCCTAATTTCAAGATATCGGTCATGCAATTCAGCCATTTGCGAGATCAATTTTGTGTGTAGTCGTAAATTGGAAGATCGATCTTGCAATCAAGCGCTAGTTTGTCGAATGATCTGAAAATTAGTTCGTTACATTATCACCTTTGCATACCAGCAGCACGAGTACGATGACTCTAGGGCGTTACTTTTGTATCACTCGTAAGCACAATTGTGGAATATCTCTGAATTTTAAATAATGAAAATCGAAAAAATGAAATACTAGGGTTATTTAATTGATTTCTTTTTTTTAGATGTCCCGCGAAGAAGCCATAGCCTTCCTCCAGGAAATCAAATACAATTTGGAGAATCTGAGAACCCATTACACGCAACTCGGATTGAATTCTCTCCAGCAACCGAAGGTGAGTGGAAACCCCTTTGAGTGCGATAACACAACCCTTCACAGTTCCCATTAGTTGGCAACTGGCTTGTTCGCAGCATGGTAATGTCATTAAATCACGACCACGCGGCTTGGGGTTGGATTAATACAGAAAATTATTCGAAGGATTTGAAGGAGATGTATGAATTGCTCATGAATTCAACGAATAGTGTGGGGTCCAGTAGTTGATTATATAGGGTGTTCCTCAATGACATGCGAATATTTGAGGATGTGATTCTACAGGAAAAATTAATGATAGTTTGATAAAATATGGCCCCCTCGTTCACCATACATGACACCCCCTAAATTTTTTTTGGGATTTCTGAAGAATTAAGTGAACAGAATGAAACGATAATGTAGATGAATTGAAAAATTATATTGAAACTATGATTGATATTATTGACTGTGTTGAATCCAACACGTACTGTCAAAAGCAGGGCCCGAATACGTGTTCAACAAGAAGGCGGTATTATAGATGTTTTCTATCAATGAAACTGTCTTATTTTATTGAAAGCTTGTATTTAACTTGCTGTGTTTATGTGTTATATGGGAACAAATCTTGCAAGCTGAACCACTTTCTCTGATTCTATGGAATTGCCTCCCTTTACTCGTAAAAACTTGGAAAACTCGCGAATTTAACATCGGAAAAATCCTTAAAAATAGTGAAAAATATCTGATCGTCGTATTTTATGGCCCAAAGAAATGTCCCCCCTGACATGGAAATTAATGATGAAAAAAATCGACCATGGAGCTCGCCCCCTGTCCTGTCACGAAAAAAAGAAGAAGACGCGTGAAAAAGAAATCGAAAAAATCCGTAAATAATGAACTTAAAAAGAAAAAACTTTCAAGAGAGAAGCTTTTATCTAAATGCTTCTAAAGAGAAGAAAATTAATTTTTAAGTGAATTAAACCAATCGTTTTGTTACATTATAAAATAGCTTTTATATCATTCAAAATTTGTAATGTAAAAAATGATGGGTTTGATTCACTTTAAAATTTATTATCTTCTTTTTAGTGCATGTAAATGAAAGCTTTGCTCTAAAAGTTTTAAGTTTATTTATTTCATAAAACTTCAAAATTTTTTGGCCATATTTTCATTAATTTCACATGCAGAATAACACCATAAAAAATTCGAATATCATTAAGGAACTCCCTGTAAACAGAAAAAGATTTTGTAAACGTGATGCTGAATGGAGAATTAAAGTACATTACGGTATATATATATATATATATATATATATATATATACAAATTTACTGTGTTCATTTTAAACTCACCACTCCCTATAATGCGAACAATTTTTAAATTCATTTTGTTACTTTATAAGGAAATAAAATCACGGTCATTTGTGGAATACTTTAGGTTCGACAATTCAAAAATTTGAAACGTTCTAACAATGTCTAACGATTTGCTGAAAAATAGCATGTATACCTTGTAGAAAATAATCATGCTTAGACTTTCTGTTGACAAAATTGACACTCTCCAGAAAACTTCTCAAATGTTTTACAATATTTTTCTCTATAGTATGGTAGATTTATAACATTCTTTAATTTTTTGTTGCAATAACTGTAATCTCACCATGAACCTAACAATGATATTTTTTCAGACTCAAGAAATCACGCCAAAACAACCATATGTAAACACAAATACAGAGTATTACGAGAAACCAGAGCTTAGGAGCAATTTCAATATCAAGGAACTTCGACAAGAAGCTGATAAAAAGAGAATGTTAGATGGATCCCATTCTTTACCAACAGTGGATAAAAATACCGGTGAGCATTTTAGTTATAATTTCATCAAGATCCCTTTTCATCAGCAAAAACAATAAATAATCCTGTATACTCAATAGGCCATTAATATACAATAAAAATAAAATTGGCCCAAGTATGGAACCCTGAGGATCTCCACAATTAATACTATTCAATCTATCTATTTTATCATTTACACTTCAGCATGATCACTGGAATAGAGTGGAATTCCATTCTTTTGTTCGAATTTCAAAGTGTTCGGTATTTCTTTTTCTTGTTCTAACCAATAATTTTTGGATTTAGGAAACGATAAAGTGATCGAGGAAGATTACGATGAACTCCTAGAAAGGTTGCGACTAGCGGACTTCCTATACACCGAGTACTCCTTGGAAGAAGTGATATATCAACTAGCGAAAGTGATGTTCACGCAGAGCCTGACTCGCGGCAGCGCAGAAGCTCAGCAAGCCCTCCAGAAGTTCACGAACTTCCTGGAAGTTGAGGCGTCCCAAGGCCGTATATCGCGCGCGCTCGAGAAAAAAGTGCTAGGTGAGTTTTGCAGAATTATCACAATTTTTACTAAACTTAGTTGGAAGTAATTTGGAGAAAAGTACCATTCTTATTTGGTCAACGTTTTGAATTCAAAAGAATCAATCCTCAGGAATATGTAACAATAAATTTTATATTTGCCAGAATAAATTATTTCCATCACATGAAATAGAGAGTAATATTTCCAAAAATTTACCATTTTCAGAGACTTACCAAAGAATTATGTTCTTGATGAAGTTAAAAACGAAACTGGCTGGCAGATACTTCTACAAAATGTTTTGATATTAGAACAAACAGGCAAACTATGAGAAGGGGATAAATGTGGAGGAAACCACTGAGAAATTCCTTTGCTTGCATTGAAATAAGAAGTGTTCAAGCCTTCTCTCCCAGTTAACTCAAGCATCTAGGAGATGTTGCTTTCTTGATTATTATGGTAACAAAATGAGTTGCATTTAGACGTCACTGTTACCACTTAGTGATGCCAAATGTTATGAATTGTTCACAATTATATTCTCATTAGTGTCACTTTGAGCATAAAATGTGAAGAAAATTGCAAAGCACATTAACATGAATTTTGGTTTAATTGCGATTTTGTCGGTAAAGAAGAAATTAGGTTGGTAACAAAATTGATGGTGACATCACCATCATGGCACAAAATGGCCAGAGGTGTTTGTCGAGTCGAGAGTCAAGTGTAGAATTTGTATTTGGTTGACGTCATTCTTTAAATATTCTATAGGTACTTCTGATAGTGTGTAGTGTTCTGTTTGCTTCTTTTTATTTCAATAGTTGAATCAAATGGGTTTATTAACAATGCCCAATAATTATTTCTACCAAGAACTGTATCTCTTCAAGGACCGGAAGGGTGGGTAGAAACTTAGAAAGATAAATTCAGTGATTTACAGAATTTGGCATTTTCAGGAAAGGTACTGATTTCGCCTCGAAGAAAATGCTGTCCAGAGGATTGGAGTTGAATTATAGATTTTTCTACATTTCTGTATATTGTTTTTTTTTCATAATTCAGACATAGTTTGATAATTTCTTTCTGTTTGTGAGAAGTATATACTACGGAATCAACTCACGCATTTGTTTTCTAGCATTCCAATCCATATGAACAGTAATTCATCAGTAAGAATGATAATATTGATTGATAATTTCTATTTGTGTTGAAACATGGTGGGCTTTGTTTCATTCTTGACATACAGGTGAATCAGAAAGTGAATCGCATCTTAATCAAGTACCAGTCCATTCAATTTCACATTGTTACATCGAAAGGGTCTCAATGTGCATTCGATTCCGAAGTATAAATGGAATGTCACATTGGGCTAATTTCGAGTCACATTTCGCATCACCTTTTGATGTCTCGACATAACCAACGGGGCACCAAATAGACGTTCATGCGATAATGATGGAAGTCACTTTGCGATTCACTGGTGTGATCTGAAACATGAATGTGAATCCCACTACCATCTCTGAGACCATTCTGTGTTGACTGGGCTCTCACTTCTAGTAAACTCACTGTCAAGCCTGAGAATGTAAGCGCTTTGGCTCAAAAGTCTTTTTGACAATTGGGGTGAAACTAAAACTCTTCTACTCTGGAAATTAACAGCATTGCTATATTTTCAACATGTTCAACAAAGCTGTTGGTTGAGTATTATTGAGATTTTTCGAGTATTGTGTGTGTTCTCTTACTCTTGTCTTCAGTTCACAACCTATTTGACCCAAATTGATCATTTTGGATAAGGTTCTGATAAAATTGATTGAGCAGAATATATTTCTAGTGATACGGTGCCCGTTATATATTACTCAACATATGAGAATAGCTATTTGTGTATTTATAGCGCAAAGTGAATGATTGCCGCTCGACAAAGAAAGTTACCGCACGACGCGAAGCGAAGCTTTGGAGAGCGGCAATGACACTTTGAGCTCGAAATACACACATGATTTTTTCTTCAAACGCAGCTCTTAGACATAAAAACAATAGACACTTCATTAAACACAGCCACATAATATTACCTATGAAAAAATTTACATTCAATAGTAATCCCAAATGTCTTAGCTATCCTAATATCCAATAACTTACATTTCTAACAAAAGTAAAAATTCGTCAAAAAAAAATTCCGAATCCCGAGATCGAACTCACGCTGAGATCGAAGACCCAGTTAAGTAGGAAGCATCTCTAACCTCAACACCACCGCAGTTTCTTAGAGTGCTTTGAATTTCTTGTGTTCACTTTCCATCATGCAAGAATAGGTTCGTTTTCAACAAAAGCTAGGGAGATCGAACGTTTTTTCAATATTCCCGCTCTAGAGCGTAAAAGCTGTAACAAAATGACATCCCTTGAAAAATATCAACTTTGTTTTGAGATCTGAAAGCGTCAAAGGCTACGTTGGTAAACGGTAGTAGAAAAATTGTTTTTTGATCAGCGATTGTGTCTGTCCGATAACCTCAAAACTGATTTTGACTCATGTTATATTATTATTATTATTTATTGATACCAACAAACATGTCTGTTTATATAGGGATTACATTTTACATAATTGTATAATAGCAATAGGTACATATGAAATTGATGGAGAAATCAAACAATTATTAGAAAAGGAATGATACAGATAATCTGTGAAATATGAGTAAATGAGTCATATCAACTCAAAAATAAAAAAGCAAAAACAGTCAAAGATGAAACATTGTTATATTATAAGTCAGGATGTTTTTTTTTGTATCTCTGGTATGGCATCAAATTGAAAAAAATAACGATGAAGAGGGAAACATTAACAAAGATGGCAAGATATCGAAAAATGTTATTTGAACAAGTTAGTTAGGATTAAACTTTTTACTGAAATACAGAGAATCAATAATATAGTGCAATAAAATCTAAATGAAAGGTGATATTGAACAACTGAAGAGAAAGTTACGTTATTTTTTGATCGATCAACAGTAGTGATAAATATTTTTTTTGTAGCCAAAAACGATCTGTCAATTTTTTTCAAACCCCTTGCTTGGTTTATGTCCTTTGGCCGCTTATATCTCAGAAACGACACACCAAATCGTTCAAACTTGAAGATTTCTATAATAACCCAACCTTCTACAGTGTGTTGCAATTTGCCAAGCCCCTCCCCCGTATTTATGTGGATTAAAAAAAAGATATATTTTTTTTAAATTCGAAATGCTCCATCTCCTCAAGTAGAAAAGTTTCATCAATCACCTTTTCACGACCTACTACGATCACTGGGAGCATGCCAAATACCGAGAAAATTTATTAGGCATTTTTACCAAAATTTTAGCGTGGCATTTGAATCGGAAAAAATGAACTTTATAAAATCCACAGAATTACGGTGGTGGGGCTTAGCAAAATGCAACACACTGTATAACAGTGAAATTTCAGCCAATTTAACCATAGAAAAAAAATTTAATCAATATTTCAAGACAATATTCTTGTAAACGCAGTAAGTTATCATCAGATTTTCTTGGCATCACATTTTTTTCATTTTTCGACTATGGAAAGTTAAAATTCACGAGAGTCATGTCAAGAAACGAATTTCATTTAGAAAATTCAACTTTGAATCAATAAGGTTATCAAGTTTCTCAGTTGATTTTAATTGAAAAAAAATCAATCGGTGACAAATAATTGAAAACTCACAATTTTATGCACCAAAAGTTTTTCAAGTTTATATTCTATTGTGCTGTCGGAAATTATTCATATATTTTTTCGATTATTCTGTAGCACTAACCAGATTTTCGATTGTGAAAAATATGTATCCTAAATCTCAATATAGTTTTCAAGTTTACTGTATTTTATTATTATTTTCAGATGTACTTATAGCTTCATTATCTGATACTTTAACGGAGCATCCTGAGCTGCTGGCTGCAGCAAGGCAGAGCATGGGGCCCTCAGCAACAAACGCGGAAGGACAGAATTTCATCAGGAGAATTCTGAACTCGAACCTGGACGACAGTACAACCCTGAGGGACCCCTATTCATACAAGGAGCAAAGCAAAATGAAGCAGATCCCGGATCTGATGAAGAAGAACAAGAATATCGCGAATTATCTGCCCTTTGATTTTTCGAAGTACAAGTTATAAATGTAAAAAATATATCAAAATGAATAAAAATATACAATATAATGAAATATTTAATCATAACTTACCATATACGTAAAATATTTTATGTTGGCTGTTAATATATTTTTATCAGTTAGTTATAGACGTTAAATATATTTATATTACCTACAGTTTCATTTTTCCTGATCAAAATGCATCATGAAAGAAAATAGGTGGCCGATAACTGCGGCAGACATTATCAAAGGTGATGTGGCTACGGGATGAGTGCTCCTCTAGGATGTACGACTTTAGCTGATCTGGCAATTTTTTGCTCAGTTGTTTCAGTACAAAGATTGGTCTGAGCATCAAATAGCAGATATCAAGACTGGATCAAAAATTGTTATTGAAGTGAACAGATTGGAAGAATAACATAAATAAATGAATGCTGTAAACAGTGATTCAAATTCAAAAGTTGACGTCGGAATATTTCGGAAATGATTGAAGAATAATGAAATGCTCAAACCAGTTTCGAGGATTTTTTTCAGATTCACAGTTGATGTTCAAAATGATAGTAATAATAATAACGGCTGATTCTTAATATTGTTACAATGGTGTAGTTATTTTTATGTAACATAATAAAATTTTGATTTGCTATATTTATATCATCAATCTGATAATTATGATGGAATAACATGAACAGTAAAACAACAGTAAAACAGTATAAAACTGGTATGAGACCTTTTTGTATTTACATATTTCCTTAAAGTTGAATTTTAAAATCACAACGGAACAACAAACACCAAAACAAAGATATAATCTATTCAATTCCAATACCTTTAATGTGAAAATAATTTTTATTTTGATTTTGAATTCTGTGACATTTCTACGATTTCTATGTTTTTGGTTATTTCATTGACTTTTGAAAGAGCTTCATGAGCGAATCCTTTCTGGTAATTACACAGTTATATGTTGTCGTGTATGGAAATTGTATATTCTTGAAATTCTGGTTGATATAAAATTAGATTTCATCCGCCCGTCCATTACTTTGGTTGGTTGGAAGTGTCAAATGGCAGATGACAATACTGTCGAAACTCTCCTGTATACAGAGGAGATTTTATTCAAATAATTTTCAGAACAATTTTTCCAAATATTTATTAAATATCCGATTCTACTGATTATCAAATTATAGGTGCGCCATCTACCAAATAGCAGTGGAAGTAGTTAAACTTTGAACGACAAGAAACTTTATGCTAGTTTGAGTGAAATCAAGTGGTCATTTGGTCCCGCTATTGATCAATACGTGAAAATAACAACTAAAATGTGGTTATTTCTTTCATGTGTGTGACCAAGAAAAGTTGTGTAGCTTTGAATACAACGAAAAATATTTCTTCTTATTATTACATCACAAAATGTGGAGACTGACGCCAATGATAAATAATCTGAAACTGAAACTACAGTTTTGCTAGACATGTTGACCATCTTAACAATCTCTCTAAACTTTAGTTTATTATCGGCCAATGCATGGTGGTCTGTCTCCGGAATTGAATGTTAATATGAAAAAAGTAATTAATGAAATTGAAAATGAAAAGTTATAAATAAATACGAGGGCTGACAATAAAGTAAGGTCTCCAATTTTTTTTTTCATAGAAAATGACATTTATTTACAAAAAGCGATACACCGTTGGAAAGGCCAAGGTCTTGGCTACTTTTCTACATAATCGCCATTTTTTTCCAACACCTTGCGCATCCGCACGATGAACTTGTCTATGCCGGCAGAATACCACTCTCCGTCCGCCTCGCGCAGCCAGGTGTTGACCTCTTTCTGAACCTCCGCGTCACTATCAAACTTCTTCCCTCCGAGATGTTTTTTCAGGGCGGGGAACATGTGGTAGTCACTGGGGGCCACGTCGGGACTATAGGGAGGGTGATCGATGATTTCCCAGCCAAATGTCTTGAGCAGGTCAAGGGTAACGTTGGCTGTGTGCGGGCGCGCGTTGTCGTGGTGAAATTTCACTCCTTTGCTCAGCAATCCCGGGCGTTTGTTTTTTATGGCACGACGAAGCTTTTCCAGGGTCTCACAGTACCTTGCTGCATTGATAGTGGTTCCCCTTGGCATGAAATCCACCAACAATACCCCGTGGCGATCCCAAAACACCGTAGCCATCACCTTGCCGGCTGACAGTGTCGCCTTAAACTTTTTGGGTTTCGGAGAATCGCTATGGCGCCATTGTTTGGACGACTCCTTTGTTTCGGGTGTGTAGTGATGAGCCCACGTTTCATCCCCCGTAACAAACCCTTCCAAAAAATCATCGCCTTCCTCTTCAAAACGGGCCACAACTTTGGTCGCACATTCCACGCGCCGCTTCATGTGGTCTTCGGTCAGCTGTTTCGGCACCCATCGGGCAGAAACTTTGTGGTACTGCAACTTGTTCACAAGGATATGACGGATTGTTTCGCTGCTACACACTCCTCCAAGCTTCTCTTCCAAGTCCCTAATTGTCGCACGGCGGTTTTTGAGCATTTCTGCCTCCACTGCTTGAACAATCGCATCCGAGACCGACGGTCGGCCACTTCTCTCCTCGTCGTGAACATTAGTGCGCCCGGAATTGAACTCGCGGCTCCACTTACGCACGTTTTTTATGTCCATACACTTTTCCCCGTAAACTTCAACTAGTTGACGATGGATTTCAATAGGTGTCACCTTTTTCGCACTCAAAAAACGTATTACAGAACGCAATTCGCACTTGGACGCTGACGCGAGTGGTACCTCCATCGTTGACGGCTGCTCAGCCAAGACTGAGCGGTCGGGGAAGCCTCACCCAGCAGCAAAGTGGTAGTGGGGGAACCAAGGAACACGGCGGTGTTGCCAGATTTCGCCTAGCGCGTGATCCGGCGAAGTTGCAGCGTTGGAGACCTTACTTTATTGTCAGCCCTCGTATAATAGAGGTTTGCGGCATTCAGACATATTTTAAAATTCCAGAAAAAAGATTCTCCTCGAGAAGGATTCGAACCCACGACCTCCAGATTGCAGGTTTGGAAGAAGACATGCGTTCCATCTGCAAATCGGGATACCGCTTTTTCCTAGAATTTTTGGTGTTAGTAATGTCACCTACAAACTACGGCGTTTGTAGGTGTTGGGAAAGTTAGTTATTAGTTAGTTATAAATAAAAATGTTCAACGAAATGTGGTAATAAAACTACCTATTAAATCACTCATAGAGTATATTTCATACACCTAAACTTATCACAGAAATTTTAATTCAGTAATAAAACACATATGTACAAGACGAATAGGAAACAAATATATAAAAGGGGTAAATTCCACAATTACGAAAAACAATAACATTTATTTGTACACCTCTCAATCTGTTTGAAAATAAGTATGACAATCCTATTCCTATATGAAAAAATAATACTTATTTTTCGGTGCTTTCCAGATATTTTCTAATAATCAAAGAACCAATAATTAGATAATGGGATAACAAAAGAAAATCAGTCAGTCAGTGTTCTTTTCAAACGGATCAAGAGTCTTTGTAAAACTTTTAAAAAGATTGTTGAATCGCTGTATGGTTTGAAAATAATAATTGTAACAACACAACACTGAGACGTTGAAAAATGCTATACCAAAAACATCATACATTGACAATACAGTACAAACACGTTGTATCAAAAATTATGTACACCCATAGAAAATGTTTTATACTTGATCATTGAGCAATTCAGAGAATTTTTTGATATCACGAAATTTGCCATGTGGTACAAAAATACTTATTTGGTATTGCACATTTATTTGACCTACAACATAGATGGAGTTATTGCATATTTAGAGCAGTGTTTTTAAGTGATATGTCCAGAGAAAGTTTCTAAAATGATGAATACATTTTTTTTAGATTTTTTTTGGGGTAAAATATGCATCAATGATATGTAGACAGTATGTATACTTTGAGGTACAATATCTTTATATGTTTTTGAAAAAAAATTAAGTATTTGTGGAGAAAAAAATTAGAAAATTTATGCCTATGTATATGAGGAAGTTCTTAGCAAAAACTGGTATTCAAATAAGTTCAGCAATATTCATATTGCGAATTTTTTTGATTGAATATCTTAGGATATATTGCTTTCATTTCCAGGAATATTTTCAATTTCAAAGTTGAAATTGTATAGATTTGAAATAATTATTTGAAAAATAATTATTTCTAAATTGAATATTAGTTTGGAAAGTAACGAATCATAAATAATTTATTAGGAATGATGGAAACATTCTTCGTTCAATTGGAGATCTTCATTGGTGACAAGGAAATTTTCCAATAATTCTTTTAACATTTTTTCAATATTCCTCCAAAATAATTATTTAAAATTTTCATATTTTGCCAGTCTTGTATTTTTAAAAAAAGCTAATGTTTATAATTTTGTTTTTTAATCATTTTGAGTCATTAATTTCCTTGAAAAAACCGAAATTTTGGCAATTCTTGCTTAGTTATTTATTCATGAGTAAGAAGTTGAAGCTGAAAATTTCTGATATTTCGTAAGATTTGAATGTTCTCAAATTTAGCAATGAAACTATGATTTAAAAAGAACCCTATGATGTTTTACATTACAATGTAGAATCTGTAATATTTTTATCATTGGAAAATGAATTATATTAAACGGCTATCGGTTTAAATGAAATTTGATAAACGAGGGAAAGAAATGTTACATTTCGAAATAAATGTTTGGAATTTAGGAAAATTGAATAATCAGCTCAACCCTTTTGAGTATAGTAGTTTATTTTCGAAATTCGAAACTGAATTTGATGAAAGTGCCTCTAGTCAGATGGTTCCCAAAAAATAAAATATGTAGCAATTTTTTACTAGGTATAGTTGTAAATCAACCTGCATTGAATTATTGCATTTCTCCAGAGATTCAACTTGAATTCAAAATGTCTTCTGCTCATCGAAATTGATCAAATAATTAATACCAAGCAAAGCCCTCTCAATTTTTCACCAGATGAGCTTTCTGAATCAACCTCACTTCTCAACATGTTTCACTCGTTTCATCAAAACCTAAACCTATTGGATCTTTGTTTATAAATAAAATAAATCATGTATGTTCAACAAATCACTCCGAAGTAAGTCTATGTAAATTAAAACAGTATTTAAAAATTATCAATTTCTTAAAATTACTAATTCATCACAAATACACCCAGAATCAAACGTCACTGTTACTAAGTACAGCGGTCCTTATTCGCCCGTCTCCGATTGGTCATCTTTTGTTAAATCTCTTGATCCAAAGGGGCTAGCCATTCTTTGGTAGTGAGGCTTCAAGGTGTGGGTGGGTCTGGTATAGTCCAGGTGATCGTACTCCAATTCTAGAATTTGAAATCATTTGTAAAATATAACATCGGATAATAATAATTATGTGATAAGTCAATTACATAAGCTTTGAAGTATATTAGTGTTGGAAAAATTGTAGGGTATTCTCGTTGAAAAGTCTTTTGAGCCCACAAGTAATAGAATGAACTCAGTCCAGGCGGAAGAATTCAAATGTAAAGTGGGAGGAGCGTTGAAGTTCCTGAAAACTTCACAAACGGACCACCATCAAAATTATTTCTACAGACGTACAAGGACAAGATAGACGTGATTATTCAAGTAGAAAACTACAAACACTTACAGAATAATCTAGCGTAAGGCAAATTTGTATTCTTTTTCGACTTCATCAGAGTCTTCGTCACCGGAATTCAAAGGAATATTTTCGATGAATTCCACTATTTATTCCTCTAATTTGTCATTACTGTCGATGGAGACTTTGATTCAAACTCACACCCCCTTACTCAGGATCTTCAAGAGGAAACTGGAAGAAGACATCCAGCTTCATGAAAGGACTTACCTTCTCGTACGAGCTATATTAGAATTAATGAAACGCTCTACAAAGAAATTGTTTATCTGACGGATACCAATAATCCAAAATTGGAAGGGAACTAAGTTCCCAATTGAAGGTTGAGATAGAAGTACCACAAGGAACTGTACTAGTTTCAATACTGTTTCTCATTTTTATAAATACTAGTTCTCTTATAAAAACATTTCATGAGACATAAGATATATTATGCAGATGATACAGCTTTGGTTTGTGAAGTTGAATCAGGATTAAAAAAGTACAAGTATGGCTGGAGCACAATTTATTTAGAAATTTATTAAGAAATTTTGTAGAATATTATTGCAGCATCTATAATGAGATATTATATAGTTACGTGCTTTGAGTTTTAATTTACAATTATTATAGACAGACTAAAACATCTTGGTAAAATTTATTTTCAGAAATTAATAATTGTTTTCCACCCAATTACTCTACAAAGATAACAACTTGTTTAATATACAATCTCTCTGCATTTACCAATATTACATGATGATTTTTCCTGGTTAGTCTTTACTTCTCCTAGTTTAGAAATTGATTATTATACCAAGCGACATGCCAACGCAATGTGAATGTAGAAAAACTTCTTGATAAGAAAGTGTTTTTGTGGATGTTATCAAGTGTGTTTCAACTTACTTGCTTATTTCCAAAAAGATTTACCTGGGTAAAAATGTAACTTTCAATAATTTTTCCTGGAGACGTTATTTGTTTCACACTTACCGATGTCCTTGACATCCTTTTGTTTGATTTCATCGTAGACGTGGTCTAATTTCTCGATGCTGTGGTAGATATTGGGATTGGTAGCATCAGCTTCTCGATTTTTCAAGCTGCTCAGTTCGTCTATGCTAGGTTCATAAATGCCTGTGAAAAAATTAAAGAGTTGTTGAATATGATATCACTTTCAATGAGCTGAAACTACTAACCTTTAGTCATATCGTCATCGTTAGTGGAACAGGAAGCTCTTCCACCAAGTCGAGATCTTTCCAAGTTAGTGTTGATGGGTTTGTGTAAATTATTGATGATTTTCGGATTGTTATTTAGCAACTGCTCATTGTCTCTTTTGCCACTTCCCTGGTAGGAATAGACTGGATTATCGAAATGGTTGCGATCTGAAAGAAGTCGTACACAAATGATGATAATAATAATATTAATAATGATATACGTCTTTATTCATATTTTCCACAAAAGGAAAATAAATAAAAATATATGTAAAATAAAATAATAGACACAAGAAATTTCATTCACATTATCCCAAAACTGTTTGACATACTACCAGATAAAATGACTAAGTCCATGTATTCTTACAAAAATAAAGTGAATGACTGGTTGAATACTACAGAAAGACATATTTTTCATAATTTGATAAATAGTATTAATTAATGGACGAGTTTCGACATAATTTTTTTTTTGAAATATTCAGATTAGAAAAGAAATTATATAGAAATAAGATTGGAAATGAAAAAAAAAATTATTGTCATTTTTGAAATAGTTCTTTACCTTACAAGGTTACTTAGTAAGGTTTATTTACAGTTTATTCATACAATGTATTCTACACTGACTTTATAGTTATGTATGTATTTATTTATGAATAAACTTATATTATATTATTATATTATTATTATTATGTACAGTACGATAGAGCGGAATTCTGTCGCCAGTAACCGGGGATACCGGAAACTGCTCTTCCATTCAACCCCAGAAACAATACAAGAATGTACATTAAATGAACAAAACCAGGTGTATGTTAGTTCATGAAAAACTTGACAAAAAAAAAATGCAGAATAGTGAAGAAGTGAAGTGACAACTTAAAATGCATTAGTTTTATTCTCATCCGGCGCGATTAAATCTAATAAATATCAAATCTACCTTCAGCTATAGATTGGCGCATCAAACTTTTGAATCGCATTCTGTTTGCAGATTTCAGCGTTTCGGAAATAGCATTATACATTTTTGAGATTTTGAGTAATTCTTTTTGAAGATCTCTTTACTATGACGAAAGGCAATCATCATTGACCTAAGGAAAGTGTTCTGTAGGCTTTGTTACTAAATCCATACGCCACCTTAGAAGCAGCGCTGTTAATTTCAAGCCAAACGTGAATGGTGGACGACTCATCCTTGTCAGAACACATAAATTTAAATTTAATCTACTATACTGGGTGACAAAGAAATCATTGGCCAAAGCATCCTTAACACCTATAATTTCCAAGAAAACACAATTGAATGTCACTTCTGGTTCTACCAGAAATAGACCTGGGTCAAGAATTTTGAATATAAAACGGTACTCTCTTCAAATTTACATCAAAGTATAAGTCAGTATCTACAGATAAATGCTTGACACACTACGCCTCTTGTTTTCATTTTTAATTTAAAAATCATTGAATTTTATCTTTTCCATTACACCTGCATAAATTTAAGGTTTTATTAATTTAATTTGAAATCATTTTTCTATTTGAAACAATTATATTGAAGAAACTGGGGGGTAAAAAAACTCATTCAATTAAATATGTTCTATCCGCTGACCACCTTCTTGCTGGCACAGTTAAATTCTTCTGATATCTTCAGTGGGTGAGTTTCTTAAATGTTTGAAAGTGCCATTTTCTATTTAAAATTGACGAGAAAACTTAAGAGAATTAATGTCATTTAGAGGAATTCTGATTGGCGATGAATCAAAATTTTCGCATGTTTCATCACAAACTAATCAATGTTCTTCGTTCAATTGCTATTTTATTCGTTTGTTTGATGAAAACTCGATCGAAGACGCCACAGTGTCGCCATATTGATTTGAGAAATACTATCTCCTGCGCCGCCATTTTGAAAACAAATTTCCACTTGTGATATGTCATTGTAAAGGAATTTCTATTCATCTAGTGTAATATTGTAAGAAGTAGTATAATAAATACTATATGTAGTCTAGTTGTGGTAAGCAGTCGGGTAGTAATAGTAGAAGTAGTTGTTGGTATTGTGGATGAGAGCTATACTAATAGCACTCTCTCACATATACTCGTATAGTGTACCCAAAGGCATGGCCTGTGCGGGTAGAGAGCGGCTATTATTATCATTTTCCGTGGCACTCCGGAGCGACTCAGTGGACTGATGGAGAAAACGTGAAAGAAATTATATAAAGAAGGAAAATGTGCATTCGTTTTATTTGTGCAGAAATTATTTTTTTTTTCTTTTTCTCACCTGGACCAAATCCTGTGGGATCAGCAATATACTGCACATGCGCTATCTCCGTCTTCAAATTAGACACGCGCCTTCTGTAGTAGAATATGACGAGGATCACTATGGCGATGAATATTATGGAAACCATCGTTACCGCGACGATGACGCCGTAGCTGGCTTCCCCGTGTTCTATCGGCGACTGAACTCTGCCGAGGATGTTGGATTCGTCGCACTTGTCGCCGGTGAAGCCGTGCTTGCATATGCAGCCGTCGCTCGGATGACAGATGAAGTTGTCGTTTTCGCACTCACAAGGCGTCATGCAGTGGTCTCCGAAGTATCCCTCAGGGCACACTGTGAATAATGATTATTATGTTAAGTGGGAGAAAAGAGATTGTTTGTATGGGGAACGGGAAAATATTGATAGGGAATGTAACATTTGGTGTACCACAAGGTTCAATTCTAGGACATAAATATTCCTATTATATAAGATAATTTCAATGAGCTGTCCTGTCAGGACAACTTGTTTATTCATTAAAATGCTCACTGTGAACAAATACAGATTTCTTCATTCTTTAAAATTATTTAATTTCTTCAGTAATGTCCTGTATTCTAAAATTTTCTTATTCGATAAAAGAAATTCAAGTTATCCTAAAAATCTTCTAGTATCTGTAACTTACATTCAGTACACTGTGTACCAGTATATCCAGGTTTGCATCGACACACACCATCGTTTCGTCTACATTCTCCTCCGTTCAGACATTTACAATGCTGGCTGCAACCCATGCCAAAGCTTCCGGGTGGACAAGGTGTTGTACAGTTACCACCCATCCATCCAGGTAAACATTGGCATTCACCTGAAATAAAAAAAGGTAGTGTTTAGCTAGAACTGTAAATATTGAATATGATACCCTTCAAGCAAAACTGGCTCTTTGAGAAAACGGAAAAGCTTCAGAGTAGATTAATTGCCTAAGTAGGTGGCTACCCCAGAAATTTGCAACCTTCACATATTCAAGAATAATTCCAAATTCAATTGAATTATCATAATTATAATAGAAAATGTCAGTTTAGGAACTGGTTCAATTCAAAATTGTGCCAACAACCCATTTTCGAAGATTTGGATCGATTAATAAGTGAATACAGGGTTGACTCCTTTATTGACACATTTTTGGGAAAAACAAGGAGACGAATTACAGTTCGTTGACAATGTAACGTATTTGGGATTGCAACTGGACACAGATCTTCGAAGTACATCATTTTAAAATAACTGGCGCCCAATGTTTCTATTTGGATTTGATTCGTTTTCGGCATCAGGAAACCATCAAGATCCAATAGCTGAAAACGCCATGGTAACATCCGTCTTCAGGAACAACGAAATATCGTTGAGTATTGGCGCCCGAGCAGGGACTTGTGTTTTTGTAGTGTACCGAGAACACTGATTCTCGAAGTTGAAGAAAAAGCGATTATGAGGAAAACTGGTAGTCCGCCATTTTAGAGTGCCAGGATCGATTGCAAACGCTTCTAGAAGTGATGAAATCCCGAATGACGCCAAAAACCACCGACCTGTCATTTTGATAGATTGATAATTTTGACGTCAACACTGTATTATCAAACATATTACTGTAATACAAAAAAATATTATTTCTTCGTTCTCATGGAGTTCACCGAATATTACCTGCAAGATTTACTTTGTCGTAAGAACCAAAAATGCCCAAAAATTGATCAGATACGGTTTTCTCTCTTTTTTGTATATGAACGGTTCGCAATTCAGCTGCTGTATTTTACAATAGCAATTTGTATTACCAGGCAAGAAACTGTGTCTTTTTTCCAAGTGCGAGTAATGTTTTAGGGTAGAGGGTACAACCTTCATAGATCACAATCGGTGACAACCTTTCAATAACACATACCATACTCATAGGTTATAATTACAGTAATTGTGTTTTTAAACCAGTTGTTTTTGGTAGGTAACCAACATTTTCCAATCCTATTCTTTTTGTTGTCAGAACGTTAGTCTACGAACTCGTTTAAGGAAGTAGTGAACGTATGCTGTTTTCTAAGAATTTCTAACTCTAGATTAGCGTGACCAAAACTGTGTAGAAAATGAATGCACAACCCTAGTTGAGTTACTAGGTAAATTTTTTGAAAAATGCTTTGGTTGCTTGTGGAAGTGAGATGTATTGTTAGTTAAAGAAAAGTCCTTATGTAGGTGGCAAGTGAATGTGGTATATTTAAGTTGAATTTAGTGTATAGTCCATATCTTCAACGCATTTATTTGAACAATAGACATTTTTTTGATGTGTTGCATGAATTGAAGTTGAAAAAATTGTCACTTCGTATGTTGGGATTCAAAGCTACCAAGTGTAAATACTTATTCTCCACGTCTCTCCATTTCAGAGCATTTAACACAACAAATAGAAGTCAAGGATAAACAATTGACTAAAGCACTTTGGTGAAAATAAGATATGTGTTTTTGAATATAAAAGTCAAGAAATATTACCAGTGACATGATGACAGTCTCCTCCATTTTTGCAAAAACAGTTTTCGACACAATTCTTTCCAAATTTCCCGATAGGGCACGGATGTTCACAAGTGAGTCCAAGGTATCCAGGTGGACAAACAATTTCTCCTGTTATGTGATCACAAGTTTTGTTACCTACGAAAAAATAAAAAAACAAATACTTCAGGAAAAGTTTCCAGAGATTTAAGAACAATAAATATAAAAATATAAAACAACAACAAAAATGAAAATGAACTATCATGAAAATCTGTGTCTTCTCTAGCTATTATCAATTTCTATAACCAGATAAAAATCACTGAACTACTAGGTATGCATAAATCATGTTTGTACCCTACAAGTATCTATAATTTTTTTGCTTTCCTTTTGCATCTTGTCACTAAATGTACAGCAAAATATCACAAATATATTTCAAATATACGGGAATTTTTAGCAATAAAATTATACTTTCACTATATTATTTACAAATTTCTTGAAAAGCAAACAACTAGGTACTAAACTTTGCACAAAAAAAATCAAAATAAAATGAATAGAAATCATAGAAAATGTATTAGTACGTTAAACAAGCAAGACAAAACAACCAAACAAATGTAACATGCTTCAAACACATTATTTTGATTATTCTTCATTGGGTGCATAGTTAAAATGTTATGTTGAATACATAGGTATGAATACTCTGGCATCCTGAAAAAATATGTTGAATGCATCAACTTATTGACAGGATGGAACTTTCTCATCAATACATTTCTTCTTTAATGAATTCATTCTACTGTATATAACCTTTGGAACTTATAATTTCTTCTTTGACTTTTGATTCTGATATAAAATCAACTTAGAGTTTGTTAACGATATGTTAAATTTACCTATTGATACTTCTGGGCATTTCTGCCTGCAACCAATACCATAATATCCAGTGTGACAGGGAAGATTGCAATTGTCACCCTTCCAACCCCTTGCGCAATAACACTTTCCAGTATCTGGATCGCAGGAACTATTGTTTTTGCAGACGCAAATTTGTTCGCACGTCGGTCCATATTTACCTTCTGGACAAATTGATTCACATGTCACCCCTGAAATTCATCCACGGGAACTTTATAATTGTTGTAATCTTCTATGTGGTGATCAATGAGATGAATGAAGATTTTGATCTGATTGAAGTGAGAAAAAAATATTTGAGTGCAAAATTAATGTACTCCAAACAACACACTGTATTTACTAAATTGCGTGATCTCTTGATTTTTATATATTTTTATGTGTAGAAATTAAAGTCATACAAGCCAAAACAATACATTTACAGATAATTCCGCGATGCAAGCGGAAATAATCGATATTTTTAATAGCACCCTGTATAACTGTCATCAATTTTGAGAAGGTTTCCAATTTTGAGAAGATTTTCAATTTTGAGAAGATTTCCAATTTTGAGAAGATTTCCAATTTTGAGAAGATTTCGAATTGCTCATCAGTTTCAATTTTCATAGTAAAGGTGGCAATGAATACCAAATGTGACAGAAATTCGCTATTTTCCTAAAACTCCAAAATCGAAATGAATGTTATTTTTTGAAACCATTTTGCATTAGCTCCCTACCTAAGATTCAACTCAACATTCAGTTATAAAAAATTAGAGCATTTGAAACATAGGAAAAATTAAAATATGTATGCTCTTGTGACGTAGAATGTCTTCACTAGATTCTAGTATTTTTTGTTGACCAAAATTGATGGTACTGATATGAATTTGACAACAATGGAACCGCTGACATTTGCTGTCATTGTTTATGTTGTTCTTGTCGTGAAATTGTTATTGGAAGATCAATTTTACGACTTGTGAAAATGGAGAAAAACTTTTTTAAAACTAGCAGTGGAAATTTGCCACCCGTAAATTATATAATGATTCACGCATTTTTATCTCGCAATCAAAAGTATTCGAGAGTGGAGATGAAGGGTATGAAAACGTTGAAGAAAGTTCTGTTTATTCGGAATTCATTCTGATGGCATGAATATCCTTTAAATGGCTGCTTGATCAGGCTATGATGATGATGTTGTGGTTTAAATGCAGCTGAAAAGGTAGGGTTCTATTTGTATCAAGTGCCGAATAGTTCCTGAGCACAAAGTACGAAGCACAAAAACTATGGTGTCCCACTGTAGTTTTCGTTGTATTTTTCATACCCAATAGCCCCATTATTATTATTAGTAAGCAAACCATACTTTGCTATAGCTACTAAGTGATGATGAAATAAAAAATTGTGACTTGAATGTTGTGTAGCATCCCAATGTAAGTTTCGGATTATTTCCGTTTTCGAGCATACAACATACTTAGATTTTGATAAATTTGCTACCACTTTTTCATACTAGTTGCTCCGTCGAACCGATAAAAAGAGTCCCATATCGGAGTACGGTTATTCAAGAAAGTAAATATTATATCAGCAGCCTTTTTCATCAACAGTAAGAGCTCTGACAGATCGTGCATTAAATGACATTAGTGACTTGACAATAGTCAATCGACAAATGCCTCCACGATTCCAACGTTGTCGGATTGTGTCAGTGACGTAGAATGTCTGTGAGAGAACACTTCTGAATTCCGAATTTTCATAACTAAATTCAGGCGAAAAACGATATGTGAAAATTAAACAAATATATATTTCGATACATTTGAGATATGAAGATCTCAATCTCAAATATTGGCAAATACTAGGAACATATGAATACCCGCCTTTCAAGCAATTTCTCGAGGATGTCACAATAAGAAACTTGATTTAACTATTTCTATTCCTCTTAAACATTCAAAATGTTTGCGAATAAACTCTCGTCTGGATTTCTTAAAATTTTCCCAGTATCGTATTTTTTTTTTTCAAGGATAACTATTGTCTAACTAACTGGTTGAAGCTTCATCATAGCCACTCTATTATTTGAGTTCAATGCTTTTTTATTTCAAATGTCACTTCATCACTAGTGCTTGTACTTGGTTGAGTGAAAGAATAGCTCTGCTAAACTCCACCAAGTAGAACAAAGACGGTATACTATAAATATTAATCAATATTGATGTTAGTTAATAGTAAGTTCAAATGTCATCTTTATAGCAAGAAAAGTGTGATACAAAATTTTTCTCTTCTAGGGTCCATCTACAATCTCATAGTAGTAGTATAGTATAGTATTAATGATATATTTCTTGTAAAGGAGATATACTCATATCTTTCATTAAACCTGTATACAGATGTATTGGTTGGCATGTAATAGATACATCGGCAATTAGTATCAGCATGTTTTTTACTTCATTGTTTTTTTACCATTAGTAGTAATAGTTTATTATTCCATGAAACAGTTTTGTTTATAGCAGGAATAAAAAATATATATTACCGAAAACCTTAGGGATTATTTTTATACTGTGCTTCCCATTCATTAAATATATGTCTATACAGTGATTAAAAAGTCAGAAAGAATTTTGAGTACGAAGTATATGTGGACTTTCTTGGATGTTCTGAGTCAATTTATATATTAAAAGATGAAATATATCAAAACATACAGACTGAAAAGAACATTCAACTGCTTCTGGAATCAAAACAAAAAACCTTCCACCTGCATTTGGCGTTTATTCCTCATTTAAATACTCAAAAAGAAATATATCTGAAACATAACCAGTCTTGTTGGAATGCAATCCAGGTAGCACAGGTTAGTGATATGACATCCTAATAACCTCTCAGTTGAGTCACTTTCGATTCTTGACGGCCTCGACCACAATGAGACCTTAAAATAACGTCTTATATGACGTCAAATTGACGTATTTTGTTGAGGCCAGAATGACGGATCCACTATTTGTTATTCGAAAATTGTCGATATAAAGAATCCAGGAAACAGATTAATATTTATGAAAGAAAGTACTTCAAAAAACTGGGATCAGGTACAAAGTAGGTATACCCAGGATTTCTGATGAAGTCTTTGTGATATTACGAAACCCAAATCCTACAAAATACAAATTCGTAGTTGTTCTTTCACAATAGTAAACTATTTCCTGAGATCTATCATTTCAAGAATTGTTAATTGATATTGAATGTAAGTTCACTACAATATCCTGTAATTTTTTCCATGTTTGAAATTTAATAAATTCAGTGATGTATTTCACTTCATTTTATTCTACTTTTCTAAAACTATCAATTTTCACATGAAAATTGGAAGTCCTTCATATGACGTCAGTCATTGGTCAATTGAGTGACTTCTTCTAATGGTCTTGTACGTCAAAATGTCGTCTTTTATAGTGTTCTTTTCAGACGCCAGAGTGACGTCCTGATAATGACGTCCAATAGTCTCTGAGTCGTCGCAATTTGACCAATTCAGGACGTCATTTCGAGGTCACCGTGCTACCTGGGAAAGTTACTGCTCCTTTCCCACACAAGCAAGAATGTTTCTTTTTCAATATTTTGTTTTGGATAATATCTAATGATGATGGACTGATGATAATCATTTACCAAATGGCATAAATGTACCTTTCCATTCGGGTTTGCAGATGCATCGACCCGTGACAGGGTCGCAGCCCAAGTTGTGCCCATCTTGGCACTGGCAAACTTGCTCGCAGTTGACTCCAAAATAGCCTTGCGGGCATCTATTTTCACAGAATTCGCCAGTGTATCCAGCCCCACAAGTGCAACTACCTAATAACACACAACAACATGCGAACAACGAAAAACAAATTAAATATTACAAGCCAGGTTACGGGGAACAATTTCATCATCAAAACTACACTGAGAAAAAAATCGGTTATAATTATAACATATTTGTTTTTGCCAAGTTTGTTAAGAATCACTAAATAAGATTCACAGTTAATGAGGCTCATAATTATAAGTAATTCATTTCATATTCGCTATAAAAGAAGGATTATGTACTGTTGTTTCAGTTATTTTGAACAAAATATTCCAATAATTAATATGTTATTTATCACACAGTTAAAAATATGTGTATTAGGAATGGTAATCATTAAGTTTCGGTGATCATTAATGAACGAAGAGTTTTCTGTTAATAAATCTATGTGTTTTTTTATAAATTGATTCGTATGAGATATTTCAACAAATAATTTGTTTTTTCTTTTTAATCGACATAGTATAAACGGTAACTTTATTTGGTTGAAAGTATTTATTAAGAAACTGGTATGATAAGCCTCAATCAGCATTTAACAGACTACAGTGGGCAAGGAAAAGTGAATAACTCACGTCCCCATGTGCTATCAACTATCATAGTGATTGGTTTGCAGAAATTACTTCAGATCCTTTATACATGTCTTCTATCTGTTCAGTGCCGAAAAGTGAGAATGATTTGAGAGGCTAGTATCAGTGCTTTGATTGTTTCGTTTAATCTATTTAGGTGAATCAAAAATTATTATGTTCGCACATCATTTTGTGAAAATTTGAAGAATTTCAGAATTCAGGTATCATACTCGTACCAGAAATCATATGCCTTTTTGGAGACCATAAACTAGTAGGATTGCTTTTGTTTATAGTTTCAGTTCGTTTGATATATTTTTATTGATTTCTGAGACCAATTTTTGGTTGAAGTATCATTATTGAGCAAGTTCTAAAATACAGAAATAAATCACTGGAATAAAAGATATATTGTTTCATTAGATATTGTCTGTCCAGGTTAATATTAATAGCAATAGACAATTCTTTAACTCCCATTTTTTCTGCCTGTTTGTCTTCAAGTGACAGATTATTCATTATGTGATTTTGGAATAAATCTTCTTTGTGGGCGTTGTGTCCAAAAGAAGCTAAAAATCTGTATATACAGAATCTTATTGGATGAGAGTATATTATATCCTAACCGAAGGTTCGCTTAATAAAATGAAAATTTTCAAGACTGAAATCAACAGAATTTATTACAAAATGACAAAAAATTTACATAACAAAAAAAAATTTAAACATTGAGTACTCTTTCATGTACTTGAAAAAGGCATAATTTGGAGAAACAGTGAGCAATTATACCTATGCTGAGTTATAGCTATAAATAGTTATTTTGTTGTGATAAATAGGTATGATACATTTACTACAGATAGTAAAATGGTTATATACTATCATTAAATGGATACCAATTATGATGGAATAAAAATTAGATTACCTTGAATGAGTCTTTATTCATCAAGGTGTTAACAAATAATTTGTTTTTTCTAACAAATGTTCAATATGCCATATTTCAATAACGGATTAGATGACAGTTGATCATTCTTAGGTATTGCAACAAAACTGTTCATTCAGTGTGGGTCTTTGAAAGATTTTCAGTTATGAGTCGAATAATTAAGATCGAACATTCAAAATGACCAACTGAATGATGACGTACTAGGGGGTATCCGGAAAATTCTTCGAAAGCAATTCTTCGAAAACAATTCTTCGAAAACAATTCTTCAAAAAACAATTCTTCGAAAAACAATTCTTCGAAAATGCAATTCTTCGAATACCATATTCTTCGAATAAACAATTCTTCGACTAATAATTCTTCGAATAACAATTCTTCGAAGTTTCCAAAACAAAACAGCTCTAATTCATTGCATGACTGCGGCACTGAAGATGGTAATACGATTTTATCGATTCATCATGGATCTATTGAGATGGACTAAAAATACATATATAGGTTTTTCTTTTTGTTTTATGAAATAGACTAAGAAAGTAAAGAACTCGATTTAAAGAGTGGAAGCCAAAGAGTATATCTACGATTAAAAAAAAATATCGTGAAAATGACATTATCATTTTTTCTATCTATAGATTGTATTTAAAAAAATAAATAAATTAATTAATTTAACCCAGGAAACTGTTTTAAAATTGGAAAAGAAAGTGGGTATTGAGGAATGACTTTGTTCAGAGATATAAATCAGGTATAATTTATCTAATCCCAAGTTTGCAACTGACGATAATCCCTTGGATTGTGTTCCATAAAATAAAATTAGTTTTAATTTAACCCTGTGCAAGTAAATATGGATGCAGAATTTGTTTGTGATATAAATCAGGTATAATTTATCTAATCCCAAGTTTGCAACTGACGATAATCCCGTGGATCAGGTTGTAAATTCACCATCGGGTTTACCCCGGTCAGCGAGTTCAGTTTGACCTCATTTTAGGGAATTTCTTCGTTTCGTTTATTGCTCAGGTTTCGATTTACGAATTATATGGAAACAATTGTTATAAGAAAGTAATATATCCCAAAATATGTCTGTTTTATTACCTGAGTGGGTATAAAAGGGATTGTGTTCCATAAAATAAAATTAGTTTTAATTTAACCCTGTGCAAGAAAATATGGATGCAGAATTTGTTTGTTCAGAAAAAGGAAAACGTACATTGTTGTTCGAGGGACATTTTTATTTTAAAGATGTTGAAAAAGGTGAAAAAGTGTATTGGAAGTGCGCATTTTTTTAAAAAAGAAAAACAAACTGTCCAGCGAGAATAATTACTGTCGACGATAAAATCAGTAAAATAACAAAAGAACATAATCATATTGCTGACGCCTCAGAGGTGGAAGCGACCAAAGTGTACGAAAATATTCGAATCAACTCGAAAATAAGTAATGATCCTCCGCACAGAATTATATCAATTGCTTCGACTACATGTTCCATAACGGCAGCTCCCAAGCTTCCAAGTGTTAGCAGTATGAAACGGAGTATTCGCAATATCAGACAAAAAAATCTACAAGGACCAGCTCTTCCTACTAATAGAAGCGAAATAATATTTTTGGAGGAATATACGAAACCTACAAAAATGAAAATTTTTTGCTATATGATGCCGGTCCAGTGGACGAGAGAATATTAATTTTTACTACAGAACAAAATCTCCAATTATTGTCTAACAGTAAGCATTGGTATATTGATGGCACATTTAAAACCGTGCCGTTATTATTCCAACAATTTCTAACCGTTCACGGACTGCAACACAATTTATCGGTACCTTTAGTTTATGCACTCTTACCAAAAAAATCAGAACGAATTTATGATCAATTTTTTCAAGAACTTAAAAATTTGAAATCATCTTTAGTGCCTGCAACGATTACCACTGACTTCGAAAAAGCATTGATTAATGCCTGCAATAGTGCTTTTCCAAGTTGTAGAAAAGGAGGCTGTTTTTTCCACATCAGTCAATGCATTTTTCGAATGATTCAAAGGAATGGATTAAAAAAACGCTATGAGACTGACAGTGAATTTGCTTTCAAACTAAAAATGTTGTGTGCTATTGCTTTTGTCCCTGTGGATGATATAGTTATGGCTTTTGAACAATTATATGATAGTGAAATATTTCCGTCAGAAGCCGAAAGTGTTATTAATTATTTTGAAGATACGTGGATTGGGCGACCAAATCGGAAACAGCGAAAACCACCACACAATATCCATACGAATTGTGGAATCTATATCAAACAGTTTTGGATGATTTACCGAGAACAAATAATTCGGTAGAAGGGTGGCATCGAAGTTTTGAAACAAAGTATCAGCAGTTCACCCCAACTTGTGGAAATTTATAAAATGTATAAAAAATGAGCAAAGTCTAAATGAACTTCGTGTAGAACAATATTTAAGCGGATTTGAACCACAAACACCAAGAAAGAAGTACAAACATTGTAATCAACGAATCAAAACTCTTGTAAATCAGTATGATAAAAATAATATAATAGAAAGGTTTAGCTCACAACATATCATATTAATCTATAATATTTTTATTACCTTGGTATTTGATAGTATTTATGTCATTTATCTGTAATTTTTACTGTAACCTTTTACTGTACTGTACTGTACTGTAAATGTTGACATAATTATAACAAATAAAAAAAGTAGTGTTTTATTTCCAGTTCCTAATAACCCCACATTTATAGGTATTTCATTTATTATTAGTATGTTCCGCATAATACGTTTTTATATCATGCGAGAAATATTGATTATTGTCTAATGAAAACTTATCCTAGATTTTAGTAAATCCAAATATTAAAGCTGTCGAAGAATTATTAGTCGAAGAATTGTTTATTCGAAGAATATGGTATTCGAAGAATTGCATTTTCGAAGAATTGTTTTTCGAAGAATTGTTTTCGAAGAATTGCTTTCGAAGAAAATTCCTAGATCCCGTACTAGGGTCGTTTGTGACAACTTTCTGAAGATTCTTATCGCACACTACTATTTATGAGAGTTTATTTTGTTCTTTACTTTAACGAGCTATTTCCCAATTTCTGTAAGAGTGTCCATTAAAATCTAATTTTCTTCATAATGAGTTTTGTAATTATATGATATTTATGAAGTCACTGCCTATGATGTACATAGATATCAAGTACCAAGCCTGCCTTATGTTCGAAGAATATGCTTACTTGAGATTCCAATTATTAATTGTACATTTATTCAATTGATCTACATCAACATCAACAAATCAATTGAAATGAGGTCCATATCTACCGAATCTAGATTGAAATCAGAGCATAATAGTTCACTTTTAAATTTGTTATATCAAGTGATATATATTTTTCATAATTGTAATGATTCTTGTAGAGTATCAGGTTTTAAACTTTGATTAATATTAAGTATTGGTTTATAGTTTGATTTTGTGGGAGAAAGTTCGGATCTTGACATGTTCCATTGGGTATTTTAACCTTACTCAGTCTGAAATGAAAAAATGGAAATATGTAAAGTGTAAGGGTGGATTTAGTCAACTTTAGCATAAGCATTACCATAAACATAACGGTATCATCAAAGGTTTTTAGCATAAACTTAACATTGTTGTATAAATGGCGCCATTTGATATAACAGATTCAACTTTCGCTATTGACGTATATTTAAGCACAATTTTAAAATGATGTTGACTAAATGCACCTTAAACGGCCATATGAATAAATTTATCAGATAAGTTACCACAGGCTGATAAGAACTAAAACTACCGAACTATTGAAAAAAACTGTTTTTCTAGTATCCCTACTGATGAAGATAACTTATTTGTCGAAATAGTCTTTGATTCGACCACAGTTTCCAGAGTTTAAACGTATTCGAAATGTCACTCAACGTCATCAAATGTTTGAAGCTAAATTGATTGGAATCTCTAGAAGAACGATGATAATCATAAAATTGCGTTTATAATATTCTCAATTCAATAAAGCCACATTACCATAAACAGAGGATATATTCACCAAAGAAGACCACGAGAAAACCTGGGAAAATTATGCCAAAGTTCTATATTTTTCGACATATTGGGCTTTATAGCCGATACATTTGGTTTATTTACTTAAAAATCTTAACTTCTATCTTGACTAATAACCGCTCGATATGAATCTTAAGAAGGGTGAGGCAGGTGTTAGCTCAATGGAAAAATTTTGAAATCTAAGTTTTGATATACTCACAGATATTGTTGGTAAGAATGTTCCTTGGTTACAATAATTTTTCTTCACTACACAAAACTTGGTTTTGGAGGGAAGGAAACAATGGGATTAGGAAGTTTGAAAGATATCACAAATTCTTCACTCGACAAGGATCAGCTGGTAACACTACTAAATATCCTGTCCAAAGATATACTTCCAACAATATCCTGCCAAAAATTCCCGGTCAAACAATATCCGTAGACATTAATATCCTGACCTATAAAATCCTCAATTTTCCCGCCCAAATGTCTACTAAAGGTGAGTTCATACTGGTTAGATCAGAGTAAAAAATACTTTAAAAAAAAATTTAATATCCAAGCGCCTAAGTATTTACGTATATAGGGTGATTCAAAAGTACTCACAATATTCTAATATGAATTGCCCAAATAAATATATGTCCGGAAACGCATCGTTTCCAAGATACAGGGTGTTGAAGTTTTATTTTTATTTTGGTTTTTTTCAAATAACTCTTGAAATACTGAACTTAATTAAACGAAACTTGGTAATAAGAGGTTTTTGAGGTGTCGAATTCGAACCTGATGTTATTATTTCTCTTACTCGTAGGGGGCGCCACCTACACGTCTTTTTCTTTTTTGAAGATTCATAACTTTTTTGAGCGTACTTCTAGCACATTTTTCAGTAAAAAAATGGATTCCTCTATCATATCTACGTAAAAAAGCTACCCTTGTTACAAGTCGCTGTAAGCAACCGTTTTCTAAATATTTGGACTTGAAAATTTCAAGTCAATTATTTGATAATCGATGCATGTTGAAGTTATTACCAATATTTTGCATTTTTCACAAGAATGTTTTGGAAAAGAATTTGACGTTTAGGTAAGTAGTTGTGGTAATTAAATATTTTGTGACAGTATTTCAAAAGTTATTTGAAACAAACAAATATAAAAATAATACTTCAACACCCTATATCTTGGAAACGAAGCGTTTCCGGACATATATTTATTTGGACAATTAATATTAGAATTTTATGAGGAATGACCTCTTGAAGTTTGTCAAAGTACTTTTTAATCGCCCTGTATAAGGTTAGTTCGTTCTGGTAAAACCTGACTGAAAAATTACTCCTCCCAAAATGTTAGATTATTATTGGTCAGTTATTATTATTCAGGATATTATTGAACGAGGGATTTTTGGCAGAATATCTTTGACAGGATATTTTTGGACGGGAAATTTAGTCGTAGACCCGGATCAGCTAGCCGAAACCTAGCATACGTTACAGAGTTTTTTAAGTATAGGCCAAAACTGTCCGAAAACCAAAATACACGCCGGATGTGTATTAATAATCTGAATTTTTCAATTTTTTTTTTAAGTTCTGACCAGTAAGACTGTGTTCTACATTTTTTCCAAAAGTAATTACTGTAAGGTAATTGGTACTGTATAGAAAAAGTGTAAGGATCTCCGATCATCCGAATACTGTAGCTCTAGGTATAAGCTGGAAATATGAATATGTGTTTTAGAGAACTGTAGGTACTAACAATATAACAAAAAAAAACTCTTTGACGTTTTGCTTCCCGTAACCTGGATAATTCGTTAAAGTTTAAAACTAGTCCAATCTGCATGCATAATAATCTAATATGGCAAATGCAACTTACCGTTGACAGGATTACAAGAAGCGCCATTTTTGCAGACACACTTCTGGTTGCAATGTGCCCCAAACGAGCTGTTGCTACATGGTCGATCACACTGCTGGCCCTCCCAGCCAGCTGGACACTGACATTGGCCAGTTTCGGGCGAGCAGAAGGCTCCGTTCTTACCTGCATTGAATGATAATAACAATTTTTAACATCAACAATTACCTCGCGACATGTTTCGGTCTAGCACTGTTGTTTTAACAAGCGATTGAAAGCGAAGTTTTCATCAAAGTTATTATGCTCTTCTACACCTTTTTCAATAATTGTAATTCAGAAAGTATGAGATGAATTTCAGAAAGCATAATTTGTAATTCAGAATAATGAATTGTCATTCAGAAACCGTAACGTGTAAATTCAGATTGGTAACTTGTATTTCAGAAAACGTAACATGTAATTCAGATTAATTACTTGAATTTCAGAAACCGTAACATGTAATTCAGATTAGTTAATTATATTTCAGAAGGTGGAAAATGTAATTCAGAAAGCGTTAGTTGTTATTTAGAAAGTATCAACTGTAATTCAGAAACCAAGAACAACTCGTACGTACATATTCTCGTGATTCATGTGTCCAACTATCAAGGCTTGTTGAAACTAACTACGGAATGTTAAAAAAAACGTCTAATTGAAATAAAGAAGTTTTGTGCAGGTGGAAAGATTGTTTGCTGCACAACACATCACCATTCACCATGCTACAGCTTTAGCATTCCAAGACATGCCCGTTGGCCGATAAATAATATTATTATTCATTCGTAATAATGTTCACTAATAAATAATTCGTTATTCTCATATTCCCTACTCTTACTAATCAAATCTTTGGTGGTTTCTGAATTACAAGTGATGATTTCTGAATTACAATTGACGCTTTCTGAAATACAATTTACTAATCTAAATTACATGTTACGGTTTCTGAAATACAACTAATTAATCTGAATTACATGTTATGGTTTCTGAATTACAATTAACAATTCTGAATGACTAGTTACAGTTTCTGAATTACATGTTGCTAATCTGAATTTCAAGTTACACTTTCTGAATTACAATTGAAAAAGGTGTAGAATATGAATGGCATATGTCGAATATACTTTCTTATTTACATAACTCATACCATGTTCATTTATTCGACTTTTGAATGGTCTACCTGTATGACCTACCTATACAATTATGCAAGAAACATGTTGCGAGAGAAGGTAATTGAATCTGTGGAAATCTTATAGTCTGTACCTCAGTGTTAGGCACTGTGTTTGCAGATTTGGAAATGATTATCTTGTTCAAATGATGCTGTATGTAAATCACTATTGCAAAATCAGTTATCTTGTATTTTTTGAAAAAAGTTCTTAAAAAAAACTTACAGTCACATTCCTGGGCACAATCCTCTCCAAACTTTCCAACAGAGCAGTTAGCTTCGCAATAGACCCCAGTGAATCCTGGTGCGCAAATGCAAGTACCATTAACAGGGTCACACTGCGCCCCATTTTGACACTTGCACAGTCCATGGCAACCTTTGCCATAAGAAAGGATTGGACACAGCCGCGTACAGTCTTGGGAATTCCATCCAGCCTTACACTCGCATTCACCAGTCCAAGGATGACAACTGAAAAATTAATCGGTATGGGTCATGCAATTCCAGTGAATTTTCATTGTTTGCTCTTTGAATATACAGGATATATCTTTATGAATTGACGCCGTCTATATACAGTGAGCGTCAAAAAGTTTGCACCATATTGGAAATATTTTTATTATACATTTGTCAAAAAATTTTACTCTTCAAAAAAGTAAATACATTGCAAACAATTTTCATTGTCTGTATCACATTTCTGAATTCTCAACAAGTAGAATACTCAGAATTTTGATCAAGAGTAAATTACCCTTATTTTCGATAATATTGAAAAAAAAAATATTTAGAAAAGTTGCTCATCAACAAACTTTCCAGTACTGTCTTCTAAGTTAACAATATAATAATAATAATAAAGTTATCATGCACTTGCAGATTTGTATTATTTAATAATTGTTTGGTTTCAATAAGTAAATTCATTCAGATATTTTCTTCAAATCAATCATTGGTAGTTATTACGTACATACATGTAGAGTAAAATATCATAGTTGTTTCAAAAAACCTGCACAAATGATAGTAATAAATGATGAAAAAGATTTTTTATTGTGCACGTTGAATTACACAATAGGAATCTGATATTGCACAAGACGTATTTAAAAAATGTTGAATTTATAAGGGCCCTATTGAAAAAAGATAAAGAATAATATAAATGAATAATGTAAATAAAAATACAGAACATTGATCATACATCACACTCAAACGGGTTTCTAAAACAATGTGTAAAAGGGAGAAAATTAAACTATGAAAAATGACATCTATTGAACTTTTTTAATCAAAATCATTTTCGAAAAACATATATAATCTTGCCCAAATGATAATTGATACCAAATGTTGCATCGACATGTTATTAAAATTAACGGAAGGACATCCTCAAGGAGAATTTGAGTTACTATTGTTCTTCGCGAGGCCAAAAACAAAAAATTGGGGGAAAAAAGTTTATGGGGCTGTGATTTCAAATTTGGATATTATTTTTTATTAACAAAAACTATTCTCAATAAATTTATTTGATATTATCAAATATCAGGGTGTTTTGCTCTCGACCAAATTTCCTGTTTTGTTCTCCGCAGTATAGCATTTGGTAAATTAGAAGTTTGATGCCTCTATGAAGGTTTTCTGCAATGCACCAAAATGTGACAGCTGCCATACAACCCTAACAGTGAAGCACGTGCTTACAGACTGCAACGTACATGCAGATTCGAGGAAAACTTTCCATCTACCAAGAGAATTCCACAACATTCTAGAAGAAAACTGCCACACTGAAAACCTAATGTCCTATCTAGCCTACATAAACCTTTACAACATGATCTAATACCATAATATGTATAGAACGCATCAATCTGTAAATGAGGCATAAGATGTCCGGAGGACTGCTCATTGCTAATATCCTATACAATAGGAAAAGTTGGATCGAAAATCCATCAGAAAACAACTACTTTCCTGGCTAATGCCACGACGAACATTGAATTACATCTGATGAAATTTCCGTGCAGAGTTCCTACAAGGTTATCTCTGCAATTGCTTGGTTGCATGGGAATGATCATAGAAACATTCGGACCACCTATATATCGATTTCGGAGTGTTGCTCCTCATCAGTATAGGGTAGGTCTAGCAGTCAATAACTAATGACTGCAACGAATGAATCGACGACCATTCCCATTTAAAGACCGAAACTGAGATCGCGCCCGCACAGTGGATTAACTCCAAACTGCGAGCGCGATCCCAGCGCCGGAAGTCCAACCAAACAATATCCGTGCTCCACGATCGTCAAGACCGTATATGAAACGGAAAAGAAATCTGTAGTTCACAATGAGCTTATGACAAAATGCATAAGATGTCCGGAGGACTGCTCATTGCTAATATCCTATACAATAGGAAAAGTTGGATCGAAAATCCATCAGAAAACAACTACTTTCCTGGCTAATGCCACGACGAACATTGAATTACATCTGATGAAATTTCCGTGCAGAGTTCCTACAAGGTTATCTCTGCAATTGCTTGGTTGCATGGGAATGATCATAGAAACATTCGGACCACCTATATATCGATTTCGGAGTGTTGCTCCTCATCAGTATAGGGTAGGTCTAGCAGTCAATAACTAATGACTGCAACGAATGAATCGACGACCATTCCCATTTAAAGACCGAAACTGCATTAGCCAGGAAAGTAGTTGTTTTCTGATGGATTTTCGATCCAACTTTTCCTATTGTATAGGATATTAGCAATGAGCAGTCCTCCGGACATCTTATGCCTCTTGTCATAAGCTCATTGTGAACTACAGATTTATTTTCCGTTTTCCAATCTGTAAATGAATAAAAAAAAAATTAACTAATCATTCAACATATTGCTTTAATCTATTGAAATAGGAAGAATTTGAGTAGGCATCACAGCATGGGCTAACAAAATATAGAATTATAGAACATATGACTACATTTATCTCACAACTTTGGATCCGCTCAAAATGGGTTTGAATTGATTGGATCCGATACACCTAATCGATATATACAGTGTTCGGATTGGATTGAATCACTCAAGTCAATTCCATAAAATATAGGATTGGACCCAACCGATCGCCTTGAAGAGAAGTGAAATTACGAGATAAACGAGTTTGAAATTGACAAATGACAGGTAAAAGTAGCCAAATTCAGATTAGTGTTTATATTGACAATTGTCTTTCTCAAAATGGAGAGCAAAATAATAATTAAGAAAAGAAACATATGGTCCAAAGTAGAGAGCAGTTTTTTCATTCAGCTGATTAAGGAAAAATATATTTTGGGACTCATGGATGGAAAAAGGATTAGGGTTCAAATGAAAACCACAGATCCACGGAACAACGATTCGTGATTTAATTCGCAGAACACAAGAAATTTAAGGTTACGAAATTCGACTTTTTGCTGTGAAGTTAGCTTTTTTCAATCGGATTGAAGAATAGGATTCTTCGATCCACTTAAATATTGCAATATAAACTGAAAGGTGGTTTCACTCGAGTCACTCGACTCAATGCTATTGAATTTGAAGCGGATAGAGATCGTCCAGATAAACGTAGTCTATGTCTAAGAAATATGTACTTACATTTCAGTATTTTCTTTATTGCACTGACACATGTGCTCGCATTTTGGTCCATAAAGTCCTTCGGGACAGACTCTCTTGTGGCATCTTTTTCCTCCCCAACCCTTTGAGCAAATACATGTTCCGTTTTTGTTCGAACATTTGGCACCATTTTCACAGGAACAATTTTCTGCACAGTTCATTCCGAAAGTTCCTTCTGGACAAACATCAAGACACTGAAAATTATGGATTTTATAGAATGATAGGTAAAATTCCGTTAACCGGGCGCTACAAGCTATAAAAAAAATTTTTGGGACTTTTCCAAATCCGCACGCGCGGATTTGCGAAATGTCGGGCGAGCGCGCGTATTCCCATCACTACTTTGTCGATTTCTGTCAACTTTGAGTAGAAATCTTCATACCTTATCTGTTAGCGAACAAGACCAGATTTGCGAAATGTCGGGCGAGCGCGCTTGCTTCGCTCGCGTATTTCTGGTCTTGTTCACTAACAGATAAGGTATGAAAATTTCTACTCAAAGTTGACAGAAATCGACAAAGTAGTAATGGAAATGCGCGCGCTCGTGTCTGTCTCGCAGATATCTTCACCAAGAAGTAAGAGATAAGTTACATAAGTTACAAAGTAGTAATAGGAATGCGCGTGCTCGCTTTGCTTACGTATTTCTTGCTGAATATCTTCACTAAGAATGGTTCACTCTTCGAGTGTTTATGAGGAACTATCATTATTATTATTATTTGTGAAAAAAGTGCCAGTCTCTAGGGCGCCAATACTTCTGAAAACTATCCACTACAAACACTTCATATTCATGAGTATTCAGTATTCAGGAATTTTAGGGAATCTGACAACGTCGCATTGTATTGTAAAGTTTTTAAGACTTGTTGATTCAATGAAAGACATTGATACTGGCTACCTTGTTATGAAACAAGCCATTTCGTTGGGAGAACAGGATTTGGAAAAAATCTTGGTATTAATATTTTGAATGCACAAAAGATATTTTTAAATAGACAGAGCTAGGAGGCATTTTTTGCGAACAAATAATTACTTGAATAAACGTGTCGGATCTCAAACATTCATTTTTGGTAAGTGCGCATGCGCAAACAGATAGAAAAGACGCAACCTAACAGTATTGTATAGTCGGGTAAGTTCGGTTGGGTTTGCATGAGATCGGGTCTGTCGGGATAAGTTATAGTCATTGAAGTAGGTTCATTTTATGTGAAAAGTGCTCATTATTTTTTGTGCGCATGTGTATTCATGTTATGTTTGCGCACAAGAAGAAACGTGTGCTAGAAAATGCCAGTTTTCATTCAAAAAAAGGCCCGTATCTCCGAAATTACTTGAGACCGCCAAAAATTTCATTTGGATTTTTTATTCAAGAGGTCAAACTACGTAAGTCCCAAAAAAAAATTGTTTGATAGCTTGTAGCGCCCGGTTAACGGAATTTTACCGAATGATAGACCAACGATTGATGAGGGAGGGATCTTCGAAACGGTCCAGTTTAAATAAAGGACACTGTTTCTTTCATGATGAAAATTATCGGGTGCATAAAAATTACCGATAATTTGCAAGAGCGTGTTATTTAAAAATTGCACTAGCTCATTTTAATATTTTGGAGAAAGAACCCGAGTCCGAAAGAAACATAAATGTTTTTCTGAGAAATGTCATAAAAACTGACAAATTCTGTAAATGAAATTGTGCTGGACACTCGACATTTTTCACTTTTTGAAGTTTATCTGACATTTGTCAGTATTGGTGGTGTCATGGCGTCGGGATGTTTTCGCAGTGCAATCATCGCTCTGCAGTGCAATAGGTATGTCCACTAATTTTTAATTATAATGCATTTCGACAGTTATTCCTGTCTAAAAACACATTGCCAACACAAAGTCTCAAAAATGAAAATGTGATTAAATGAACTCAAAACAAAAATGATGAAATCAGCGAGTCTAGAAAACGAACCCTGCACGAGGCTAGCAGCGATTGACGTCATTACTTTGATAGTGTGAAGCGGAGTGCATTATAATGCCGCGCGCTTTTATGTGGGTTTCGCTGGATTTCGTTTGTATTAATGTTTCAAAATGAGTTCTAATAAGAGTTGTTTTGTTCCTGGATATGTAAACACATACAAAAATAATATAAAGAAAATATTTAAAACAGTTCCACGAAATCTTTCATTAAAAAAGAAATGGTTTACTGCTGTAACGAGGAAGGTAAAAGATGTGTCAGTGGAAATAGTTTTTTTTTGTTGTGAAGATCATTTCAACGTGAGTTAGGGTCTTTGTAAGTATTACTAACACAATATTAAATAATTTAATGTTCACAGCATGCAGGAGATAATAATATGGAAAACTATTATGAATATAAGTTTAGTAAAGTTAAAGCTCGAATGAAGCCGGGAGTAGTACTGCATATTTTCAGTTGGCAGGCGAATAAAAAAACCACTCCCTGTTTGAGTAGCGAAATAAGATCAAGAAAAAGAAAAATTTCAGAAATTTTTAATGAATCTGAATTGAATATAAAGAAGAGATATTGATAATAATGAATCAACAATGCTAATACAACCGTGTACATCAAATTTTCCCAAAGGCACCGATAACTCAATGTTTAAGATGGATTTTTCTTGCCAGGCTCACGTAATTCAGTATCGTAGCAAAGGCATCCAGTAACATCACCAAAAGCTGTACAGTTCCCGTCGTTCCGAGCAAAGACGAACAAAAACGTTTTTGTTTCAAGAGTGGCAGTAGTACATCTGAGGTCGCAGACGTTACTACAGGTGGTGCTTCGTTATCAGAAAGTTTTAATTTGTGTGACGGTATCAGTGACAGTAGTAATAAGTAGAGTGATGAACAAAATAAGCAGGTTATGTTCAGAGATATGTTTATGGACACAGTGAAAAAAAAATTGAATTTACACGGGCATTCCCAAACCAGAAGTTCGTTGAAAAAAATTTATATATATTTAATATTAGGTATATTAAATTTAAACATTTGCAAAAATTGGTGACTTTAGAATATGGCTTATATCTAACTTTGTGTTCTGTATAAATTCTGGCCCGTACTATGCAGTTTTTCCACATTCGCTTCACTTGGACGTAACCAATAGCAGAATCATCGTAGCTTTCCCGGGCGGAATTGATATAATATTTTTGTATTATTATCATTATTAATGAATATACTGAAGTTTTATCCCAGGCCCAAACCATTGTTTTTACCACCTCGACACGTGTTTCAATCACCAAGTCAACATCCTCAAGAGGAAGATTACACTAAGTTTAATCTCAGATTAACCTCAGTTCAATCTTCCTGTCGATGTGTCATTCCAACGGTTCCAAACAGTGTAGTACAATTATTATTATTAGCAAAAATCATGAACTGCGGTTTGAATTATAGAAACACATATTAATATTTACCACTTTCTTTAAATTTTAGCCAATAATATCACGAAATCCAATCAAACTAAAATCGAAGTAAACCAAACATTGTAATTAGCTACTGATTTTGAAAAACATGTTATTTTAAAAAACACGGAAGTGCCGTATATTTTTATTCAGAAATTGCCATACCTCACCCAACTTATTCAAAATGTGAAAAAAGTGAAAATAGCTGCAATTTTCACCTGAACTATAGATTTTTACACACTTATGACAATTTTTTATGAAAGTTGAACATGATTTTGAAACAAATGTGCATATTAGCATCACTATTGTTGGTAGAAGGATCATTATGTCTCTGCCATACAATGAATTATCAGAATATGCACGTATACACTTCCTACTGTTTAGCCTTTCTCCACTTGTTTGCGGTTGATTCAGGTTTTTGCACTCTGTTTAAAAGTCAGACACTATAACAACATCTAATGTTGGTAAATTATGGGAATTAGCCTTTTGAAAACCCTCTTCCATCATGCAGTAGCCAGTAGAACAATTAACACAGGAAACAGCTTCGACAGAAATGCCAGCGTTCAATGCGAAGCGAATGCACCTGTTTATGTTTTGGCGCGGGACTCACGATCGAATCGCTGACGTCAGACTAATCGGAGAGCGTTTTGTGCATTCAAACGAAAGCGGCAATTTCACATGAAGATTTTGGGATAACGCCTTTCAAGAATTTCATTAAACTTCGCAGATCTAATTCTTAGGTCATAATGGATGGTTTTATTGTATTTATGAGCGGTTTAACTTCTTTGTAAACATCCCTATTACTTCAGTAATTTTTCGATAATTGCATTGCATTTATATTTGAGGGAAATATTCGATGAAATTTTCAGAATTTTATAAGGAAAAATAAACTACGAGAGAAAGAATACGTTTTTTCCCTACTATTCTTAAGTAATTTTTTAAGAGGAGACAGTTTTTAGCATGGTAAGAGAGGGGAGAAAGGAGATAAATTTTCGCACCGAGAGTACAATGAACGTTCTAGATCAGTGCCTTGGGAGTCTCAAAAATAAACGAAGTCTCTGTCGAAAAAAAATTGTTATTACAATCATAGAAGAAAACTACGAAAGTGTAGAATGCCAAATAATTAGTTGAAAATATTTTTCACTAATTTCCGACTCGCAATTAGAAATCCGACTCTGAACTTGGAATTCTGTTGAATTCCATGTCGGAAATTAGCGGAAAATATTGTTATCCAATTACCTAAGTGGCATTCTTTGTGGAATTCAATTGAGTTCCGACTTCCAACTCAGAATATTATGTATATATAATATTATGTAAGTGCCAAACATCAGTGTACAGAAAGCCGACTCACACTGGACAGTACCTGAACCATCGAACCATCATGGTGCTACAAAGAGAAGGATAGTTCGATCGCTGGTGGACCGTGCCTACAACCTGTGCAACACAGATGAAAGTCTTACCATCGAATTGGACAATATCAAGACAGATCTGCCACCTGTTCGTTCCTTATGTTAGAGGTCTATCGGAAAGAATAAGGCGAATTGGGTCGAAATAAAAAATACGGACATGTTTTAAGTCAGGTAACACCATTCGCAGCCATCTCACAAAGACGAGACCATGTAGCGCTGACACTGACTCCAAAAACTGCGTCTACCGCATCCCTTGTGAATGCGGTGAAGCTTGGAGAAACTACGAGACCGCTTAGCGTTAGACTCGCTGACCACAAGAGAAACACTCAAAGAGGAGAAACATCAAAGTCAAGGATAGCGGATCATGTCTGTACGACCCAATACAATATTAAATGGACTGAAGCCGAAGTCATCCATAAAGAAGAGGGCTGGTATAGAATGAAGTTTAAAGAGGGTGCATATATTATGAACAACAATGTCTTCAGTCAAGCAAGCTTAGAAATCCTTAATTAGTGGCATGGATCAATTGAAATTGCGATAAGAATTAACAATGCTGTACCAGAGGGGCCCGGCACTGTTATTAACAAGCTTTCCTGTACACAGGCAAATTACCCCTAGGCTAATGACACAAAATTAGCCATATCATATATAAGAAGTATCCTTGAAAGTGTCGCATTTATATACTTGAGACTGTAGATTTTAACAATTGTAACGTCGTAAATAAAATTGCAGAGAATTGAATTTTTCTTTGTTCTTTTTTAGACAATGTATAACCTTACTCAAAGTGAAACATTGTCAACCACTTTCAAACACACGGATTACATAAATTGTCCAACATATTATTCCGATGTATTTCAATTATTTAGTTAGATTCAGACTGCATGGCTCTGATGAATATTTACTAGCAAATAAATATAATACCTGACAACATTTCTGATTAATTTCAAAGATAAAATTGTATAAAAAACCAATGAGATAAAGAACAGCGATGAAGCCATTCATGCATCAAGGAATAATGATAATAATAATATTCTACGAGCAAGCAGCTTCGAATAAGTTCTTGTACTCCTAAGCAAACGGCGTAAACATTATGCGCATAGCTACCTTCTAAAGAAATACTTCTACAACTGCGGAAAAACTGGGCACGTTTGTTGTAGTTCAATGTATTTCTTTTCTTGACTTGTATTGAAAGAATGTTGTGTAACTTGAGTCCATTAAAAAAATATATTTCTTTGTACGTGAATTTTTCTCAGAAAGGGCACCTGGACTAATATATCGTGATATTTGTTAGTTGGTATCATGGATATATATCACTCATTATAAATTACTATGTTAAAAAGGTTGACACATCTTCATAAATTGAAATAGAATGGTGTGGGAACTCCCTAATCATTCAGTTTGCTGTGAATTATCGGGGAATCCCATTTACTTGATGTGTGAATCCCCTACTATGTGCGGTAGCGAGTGTTCGTATTAACAACAAAAGTGGTTCACGTTGGAGCCGTTGTAGGTGGAAAGTACATTTGATCAAAATAAAAATAAACAAAATGCCCAAAACTGAAAGTGCAGTGTGGCTAAAATTTTAATTGGTAGATAAAGCCAGTGATACTGGAAAATGGGCTAAATGCAAGAAATTTAAGAAAGAGATGCAGGGAATTCCTTCCCGCATGGAAAAACATGTGCTTACTTTTGATAAAGCTGAAAGGGGAGTTCATTTTTGGTAATTTATTTCAAAAATAAACAAATATATGCTTCTACTTTTGTTATTATCTCCAACAAAAAAATTTCATTGATATCCAAAATTTGATATATATATATATATATATATATTGGATATATATGCGGTATTTTGATATTCATATAAATATCATGATATTTACGAACTCTGATATACAAGGAACCGTCGATAAAATATTTTCTTTAAAAAATGGTTAACATGAGTCAGTTCGTGATTTGCCAAAATATAAGTCTAATTACCCTTTTTTGTGAAATCAATAGTCTTCTAGCTATTGATGTATATCACCAAACAATTACATCATAGGGTAGCATAGTAGCTATCGTCGATTTTTTTACTACGACATCCGAATCTAAATAAGTTCAGAGAAAACGAACAGAAAAAAGTGGGAGCAACGTACTTGTTCCTATATTTACATTAATTAGACCATCTGATGGTTTTTTGCGTTCAAGTGGAGTAAAACAGTTTTTGAGACATTCAATATCATACTATCCTTGAGAGGCCACGCTGCAAATTTATCCGCCAAACAATTCAACCTTTTCTGTCATATGCTTCCAGTGATATATCATCTGAGTGTACTATTAGGCAATCGGAATTCATGTTATTTGGAAGATCGTTGATGAAAATGAGGAACAACAATGGCCCCAGTATTGATCCTTGTGGAACTCCAAGATTCACATCATATGTTTTTGTTTCTATGACAATCATTATAATGAAAATTTTACTATTTTCTAGAAAGGACAGTAACCATGATAGTATTTTTCTCTAATGCCTGTAAGATATAGCTTATTTTCGAGAAATTTGAGTGTCAAACAGTCGAAACCTTTGGTGAGATCGAAAAATAGTACACCTACATGCTTTTTCTGCTCCAAATGTGTAAAAAAATCAAATTTTACCATTTTTTACAAACATTTGTGAAAATAGATACGAGTGTTACTATTTATGTATTGAGAATGAAGAACTGAAACAATAATTGGGGTGTAGAAACTTCTTTATTGTTTTTAAAAATAATCTCCTTTCAAATCTACACATTTTTGCAATCGATTAAACCAATTGGCAAAGCAGTTTTTCCACCCTGAAAACATGGTTTTTGAATGCATAAACAGCGTCTTGTGGCGTCGAAAACGTTGACCACGTAATTTGTTCTTCACTTGAGGAAACAAATAGAAATCATTGGGTGCTAAATCAGGGCTGTACGGCGGATGACCCATCAATTCAACGTTTTGAGTGCTCAAATAGCGGGTTATTTGAGCCGATGTGTGTGAGCTCGCATTGTCATGATGGAGAATTATCCTTCGTCGACGGTTCGTTTTCCTTATTTCATCGATGACTTCTGGCAAACAAATAGTAGTGTACCATTCAGAGTTTACCGTTCTACGTTGCTCTAAAAGCACGGTTGTCACATGACCGCTTATACCGAAGAAACAGTCCACCATTTGCTTCGAAGTGCTGCGAGCAGGAACTACTTTTGTTGAATTTGGTTCATTTTGAAAGACCCATACAGTCGACTGCTGTTTAGTATCGGGCTCATAACAATAAATCTAAAATTCGTCACCTGTGTATATGTTATAAACTGCATTTGATGCACCGCTGTCATATTTTGTAATCATTTCCTTGCACAAATTTACTCGAGCCTTTTTTTGATCGATTGTCAAATTGTGCAGATTCCAACGAGAACAAATCTTTCTGACTGCCAAATGTTCATGCAATATCTTCTGTATACTTGTCTTGATCTCGCGATATGTCACATGATGATTCTGCATTATCAGTTCGGTCACATCATCAATGTTTTCTCATACAACAACCGAGTTTGGACGTTCAACTTTAACTTCGTCTGCCAGCGGAGTACGGCTACGTTTGAAATCACTAAACCATCGATATACTGTGGCCTTGGATGATGCTTTATCAGCAAATATCGCAGTAAGTTGATCGGCTCACTGCTGTTGAGATAATCCACGTCGAAAATCGTAAAAAATCATGGCACAAAAATGTTCACGATTTAGCTCCATTTTTTGGCCGAGATAAAATTTTCAAATGTCTATTAACAATACAAATAGCGTATGTATGAAAAAAGTCCTGATTACTTATACTGTCAAAAATGTCAAACTTTGCAATAGCGCAGTTGAATCGCGCCTAGCAACACCAGTGTTGCCAATTCTCAACACATAAATCGCAACCCTTGTATAATGACAAATAATAAAAAACACTCACCCTAGGACCTTTGAATCCTGGTTGGCACTCGCAAGATCCATTGATGTGATGACACGAAGCACCATTGTAGCAGTCGCAGGGTTGGGAACAGTTGACACCCCAGTAGCCGAAAGGACATCTATTGGCACACACCAGACCTGTCCATCCGTCTTTGCAGAAACAATTGCCGTTTTCTGGATCGCAAGTGCCGCCGTTTTGACAGCGACATTCCGACTTGCATTCGCTGCCGTGTTTTCCAATGGGACACAGATCGTCGCATCTATCGGAGAAAGAATAATGTACTTTTTCGACGACTTACTTGAAATACGGAGTGAAGTAAACTAGCAGAGAAAATTATGTATTTTGGACAAGTGCGAAATGAAATATTGAATGAAGCACACGTTATTCTGAAACTAAGTTTTACTGTAAAAATTATACAGGATAATTTACGCCGTGTATTAAAAGTTTTTCAACTTGCAGTTGGATTAGAAATTTGAAATTTGGTATTGTGTCATAATCGATCATGTCCGTTCCACCTTATATCTTTAGCTCCACAGCTACACAGGGTAAGCCAAAATTCGGTAACAACTTTCTTATTATATATGGAATTATAATTTTTTTCGCGAGGTTCGATTAACCTTCTGATTATGAGTTTAGACAACCTAGGTGATGTTAATTTATCAATTACAGTTTTTGATACATTCCCATTTTTCTGAAAGAAATCACCGCCGTAGTAGTTTTATGTCCTTAAATTTAAATTTGCCAACACTGAAGATCAAATTATTATAACTGTGATTTGAATTAAACTGAAGGAATTGTACGAATGCTCCTACTGTCTGTACAGTTTCATATTGATTTTATGAAGAAGACAGTGAATGTGATTGGGACTAAGACAATGACAATGGTGCATAAATTACTGATTACACTAGTTTTCTCGTACAGGGTCTTACTCACTTCAGTGTTGTTTAATATCATAAAATACTCCATGACTAATATCACATTTTAAACTGTACATGTAGAACAATACCCATTCAGTTTAAAACCACCATAGCGTTAATTGATACACGATTTTTCCATTTCAATTATTGTAATATTATAGCTTCATATACATATATCATAGACCCTCGTCCACATTATTTCTAGAAGATATCAAATATTGAGCTTTCCCAGACACACCTGTTTAACTTGAATAAACACTACAAGTGTAGGTATATATAAATAGTTGTTTATGTGTACAGATCAACACTTATCTGATAGGCAACCTTGTGTATTCAAAAATAGGTATATCAGTAAAAACCAATAACCCGGAATAGTACTATGCATTCAGATGAAATTTCGCTTTCAGTCGTCTAGATTTTTTAGTTGTTGAACAATTCTTTTGATAACACTGAGTAGACAATGGCCCTTTGCATTACTATAGTTGTCCCACATTCAATGTGACAAGAAATACTTGGATTATTGCAGGAGATTAACGAAAATTTCTCACACAAAAGTTTCAGAAATTCATGGGTGCCACATTTGAGTTAAATCTTCATATGAACAGGGTGTTTTAATGTGGGTCCTTCAGGCCAAAGTTATGTTTTTTTCAACAACGCAAATCCAAAGAGAGGAGAATAAAAACAGTATCTTTTGGATAACCCCGTAGAATAAAACTCAAGTTGTGATAAATCTGGCGAACGAGCCGGACACCGAACTATTGATATACGTGCTTTTCAGATATTCAGTGGCAGCCTTTGAATTATGAAGTGATCATCTTGCTGTCACGAAATACCCTGTCATTCTCCCATTGGAATATATTCCATTAATTATAAAACATAATTTTTCCATTATTTAAGTATTTCATCCCACTCCTAACTTTGATATAGAGTAGTAGTATCATGATGTACCTAACTGAATTTCAAAAAGTATACAGAATTTATCGTAGAATCAAGGGACGTAATGATATATAGGGTGTGATACTGGAATACAAAAAAATATTTTGGGTGTAGCACCAACATTAACCACCCTGTATATTATACCAAAATGAAGCTGGTGTTATGTAAAGAAATTCATCGAATGCTTCCTTATTTACAATCAAAGTCTTAAGTGGGTACAATCGTACTTAAACCAGAGAACCCAAATCGTGAAAACACATAAATCATCACGCACTGGTGTAATTCGTTGTGGTGTTCCTCAAGGCTCAGTGCTTGGTACTATTTTGTTTCTGCTGTATTTCAATGACCTGGCAACCATTACATCAGATGGCTTTTTTACACTTTTTGCAGATGATACAACTATTCTATGGCATGATAACAATATTGACAATCTACACTTAAAAATGGTACGAGATATATCCAAGATAAAAGAATGGTGTGATGCCAATTTACTCTCATTCAACATTAACAAAACCAATTGTCTATCTTATCAGTGTGTCCTTCCACATATTCCTTTAGGAAATGAATTGATAACCAATCTTGATATAACTAAATTTCTTGGGGTCCACATTGACAAACATTTAAATTTTCAACAACATGTCAAGCAGCTAGGAAAAAAACTTGCCTCAGGATGTTATGCAATACGTATAGTGGCCAGGGAATTGGGTATGGTAACGGCTAAAGTGGTTTACCATGCACTGATTGAGTCACACATTCGATATGGAATAGCATTCTGGGGAACTTGTAACAAAGAGAACTTTAACTCAATTTTCGTCATGCAAAAACGAGCCATTCGTTACTTATGTAAAGTAGGACCTAGAGAATCGTGTAGAACTCTGTTCAAAGATAATGCACTTTTAACTCTTCCATCATTGTTTATCCTCGAAACGACTTGTTTGGTTTTTTAAAATAAATCGTTGTATAAAGTCAATGATGGAATCACTCGCCAAAGAAATAATTTAAAACTCCCGATTCCATCTTCTAGTTTGATCAAAAACTCGCTCATCTATAATGCTGCCAAGATATACAATCATCTCCCAATAAACATAAGAAATATTGAAAAATATGATTTGTTTAGGTCTTCTACAAAAAAATTTCTCCTTGAACTAGTTATTTACGACATTCAAGATTACTTTCTGATATAATCAAATTAGTGACAATGCTAAGTTGTTAGTCAACCCTTTTATATATTTTAGTAGTCTAACTTTTATTTATATTATTATTAATGTGACTGTGATGTCTGTGATACCTGTATTGTACTGGCTTAACTTTGATTAATATTAGTGTAAACTTTAACTTATTTTACTATTAATGTGACTGTGTAACTATTTTAGTTGTCTAACTTTAATTATTTATAAATATTAATTGACTAGCACAATTGTATCACCTACCAATGTTTTTGCTAAACCTTTTTAAACTGTCTGTGAATGTATGTATATATTTACACAAATACCAGGAAGTATAACTGTGATGCAATAGTTTTTAATGATTTGTTTACCAAACTTAATTCATTTACTTTATATATATATATATACACCCACTAGATATTTTTCACGCTTTATGCTCATTAACGCTTTGTCAATAAGGATACATTTCTTCAGACAATAAAGTATATTTTGATTGATTGATTGATTGAATTATTGAACTGAATAATTTATTTTTGGAATCAATAATTTGTTGTTTTAGTTTTGGAGAGGTAAACAAGATACCATTTATTGAATAATATTAATAATGATGATACGTTTATTGGTAGGAAAAAATGGTGCATGATAACGATAACAATTTTTTACAAGCAAACAGATAAACAGGAAACCACAAAATAAAAGACAGTTTGTGGTATGAGTCTAGCATATGTTTGAACATAGCACTCATAAATAATGAAGAAATCAAATAAAAAATATGTTCGAATTCAAATATAGATTCTATAACATCTACAGGATTAGCAAAAACTGAATTCGAAACCGATGAGAACGAAAAAATCAAGCAATGTAACACAAATTGATACAACATAAAAATGCAAAAAAATTTATGACAACTAAAAAAAAGGTCGTTTTCCTACAGAATTTGAAGCAAGCGAGGTTCCGGAATATTTATGTGTTGTTTTGTAACAATGTTCTGGTCTCGGAAAATTAGACTAAATTTTGAATTCGAAGCAAGATGAGATAAAGAAATAATATTGACGAATTTCATGGATCCTAGAATCGGAGTTTATCAAATTTCAGAAAAGTTTTTGAAAAATATCAAAACTTTTGTTTGCATTTTCCCCACACTTCCCATCCTGAGATGTTTTTCTTTCTTCAAAAATTTTGGTGATATTCTTGAATCGGTAAAAGATATTTCTTAGGGTATTATAGTCTCTACATATGTACGTCAAAAGTTAATAAAAAGTCACGGCTTCAGGAATTCCACACTAGAATGGATCCGATACTATTTGTCAGAATGGAGTCAGGTTATTCAAGTAAATGATTCAAAATCAATCAGTGGAAAAGTCTCAATGGGAGTACCACAGGGATCAGTTTTAGGTCCTATCTTATTTTTATGATAAATAAATGATCTAGCCACCGTTTTCCTACAAAGGAAAAATCGCCCTTTTTGCAGAAGACACCACTATCCTATGACATATCAGAGACGTAAATCACTGGAAGGAAACAATTACTCTCGATTTATTTAATGATAGAGTGTACAGAGCTTTGTCCTGCTGGAAGCGCTTCCGGAATGACTTTTGTACAGAGAGCCCTGTCCTACTAGCAGGATATTATTTCGCTCGTAAAGTTAACCTGCATGCAGGACGTAACGTACTACCAGCTGTACATTTAGCAAAATGTGAATAAAATATAACTTCCATAAATCGAAGACCTGCTGGCAGGACTCACTATAATCTCAAATTGTGCTGCCAGAAGTACCTCCATCGCCTCAAACGGAAAGATACTTTTAGTTATGTAATTGAAATAATTTGATATGAATTCAAATATCTTTATTAATACAAATAAGTTTGTATTCTATTTGAAGTAGCAAGATAAAATAAAAAAATGTTATTTTTGAATTTCAAACTAGAGGAGAAAAAGATCACAAACGTTACCAAAATACATTTTCAGTCCTTTAGGCTGGGATACCTACTGTGCTGAATATGGTAGGTGAAACAATTTCTTCCTGTTGTTGGGGAACACATGACAGCACGTACGCTACAAGCACTACACCTATAACTGGACTTTTGTTGTAAATGTCTTATTCGACTACAGATAATATACTTTCTCTGCAATCTTTGACGAACATCTTCACTGCTTTGAGCAATAAGTGAGTGTACTCCCGGTAACCAATCTTGCCTATGAGGTATGTTCATGCAGAACTGAAGGATTTTCTGATATAGTGTCTGCCCATTGATTATTTATCAGTTGCGAAGCTAGAGATATAGTAAAATCTCGACACTCGACACTTGCCAGATTTTTCGATTTAATGCCTTTTTATACAACGACCTCTTAGGAAGTTGTATTATCTACGATTGCCCCCCAGCGGACCCCAACTTTTTTATTTGACGTTTTAGACCCATGGTTACTTCTAGGAAAATGATCCCCGTCGAAAAAAATTTTTTTTCGAAAATTCTGTCTGTCGGTCTGTCTGTCTGTCGGTCTGTCTGTAGCTTTTTTTGGTGCAAAATTTCAAAACGCTCGCATTTTGAAGCCCTTTGAGATATCGCTCTGAAATTTGAACCATTTCAATAACTCGAGGACTTGATTTCTCATACTCATTTTTTTCGTGATCGGAAAATCTGGAAAAATGTTATAGGGGTTTTTCCAGTTTTTTTTTGACGTTTGTACTTCCCTCGATACAGGTTCGGGAAGAGATTTTTTTCTTTTCATATTTCTTCAAAATATACTTCAATATCCCCTACAGAAGTGTATAGTTTTTGAGCAGGATCGGAAAATGCTAACCGGGTTTTCCGGAGTTTCCCCCGAAAAGTGTCAATATTTGAATACCCGATTTTCAGCGAACCAACAGAAGAAACTGAATTTTTTTGGATGGCAATCGATAGAGCACCAAAAACTGAACAAATCCTAAAGGAACCATTTTTCAAAAATCCTATCGGAAAATGGTGAAAATTCCAAAAATCCAAAAAAAAAATAATTCATTTTGGAAAACATGAATTATCTCAGAAACGGTTGATCATTTTCAAATTCATCAAGATACCTTTTTTTATGGAATTTCAAAATTCTACAAAAAATGTTTATTGATTTTTATCCTAAAATCAATAGTACGGGAAATATTTGAAAGAAATGTAAAATCGATATATTGACCGTACTAATGAAATAAATGAAAATCTTAAAAAGGTTTCGGATACATCTTCACGAGCCATATCGATATTTCTGAACCAGGTTTTTCCAAGTAGTTAGGAAAGTGGAAAAATATTGAAAAAACTAAAAAAAAATTGAAAATTTGTACTTTTTTTATAAAATCGTCAAAATCTCGAAAACCAAACAAGATATCGGAAAGTTGTATACCAATAATTTTGTTGCTCTTGAAAAGCTCTATGAGAAGTTTCGAATAAGTTTTCCCATATCTTGAATAACGATAGAGATATGGACTTGGAAATATTTTCCGGTTTTTTGTCTAAAAATACCAAAAACTCGAAGAATAAACGAGATACCAAAAAAATGTATATGAACAATTTTATAGATCGCATAAAGTTCTACAAAAAGTTTTCATGAAATTTTTCCGTATCTTGAAAAAAAAAATTGCGATTTTTAAAAATTCGGAACTTAGAAAAAATTTCACATTTTTTATTAAAAACACAAAAAACTCGAAAACTGAACGAAATATCGAAAAAATGTATTCAAACATTTTCATTGAACTCAATTATGTCTACAGAAAGTTTTTATGAAATTTTTGCATATTTTGGAAAATAAACAAAATATTCGATTTTCTTTAAAAAAATCAAAAAAAACTCCAAGATGGTGATAGATTTTCAAGTATCACAGATGACCTTTTTTGATCATCTCATAAAAGTCTACAAAAAGTTTCCTTACATTTTTTCCGTAATATCAATAGTCTGGGAAATATCTAACAAAAACGAAAAATTTGGGAGTTTTGCATATTTCTTCCTCCCCCCTTCGAATTTTTCCGGGCGCAAAGCGCCCGGATTTTTGAATATCCTATTACCCCCTTCCTTCGAATTTTCCCGGGCGCAAAGCGCCCGGATTTTTAAATATTTCCTTCCCCCCCTCCTTCGAATTTTCCCGGGCGCAAGACAGTCATGTATTGAAAACGCGTTTTTTTATGGGAAATTATTCAAGACAGTCATGTAGTGAAAACGCGTTTTTTTATGGGAAATAATTCAAGACAGTCATGTAGTGAAAACTCGTTTTTTTATGGGAAATTAGTCAAGACAGTCATGTATTGAAAACGCGTTTTTTTATGGGAAATTAGTCTAGACTGTCATGTAGTGAAAACGCGTTTTTTTATGGGAAATTAGTCAAGACAGTCATGTATTGAAAACGCGTTTTTTTATGGGAAATTAGTCAAGACAGTCATGTATTGAAAACGCATTTTTTATGGGAAATTAGTCAAGACAGTCATGTATTGAAAACGCGTTTTTTTATGGGAAATTATTCAAGACAGTCATGTAGTGAAAAAGCGTTTTTTATGGGAAATTAGTCAAGACAGTCATGTATTGAAAACGCGTTTTTTTATGGGAAATTAGTCTAGACAGTCATGTAGTGAAAACGCGTTTTTTTATGGAAAATTATTCAAGACAGTCATGTATTGAAAACGCGTTTTTTTATGGGAAATTAGTCTAGATAGTCATGTAGTGAAAAAGAGTTTTTTATGGGAAATTATTCAAGACAGTCATGTAGTGAAAACGCGTTTTTTTATGGGAAATAATTCAAGACAGTCATGTAGTGAAAACTCGTTTTTTTATGGGAAATTAGTCAAGACAGTCATGTATTGAAAACGCGTTTTTTTATGGGAAATTAGTCTAGACTGTCATGTAGTGAAAACGCGTTTTTTTATGGGAAATTAGTCAAGACAGTCATGTATTGAAAACGCGTTTTTTTATGGGAAATTAGTCAAGACAGTCATGTATTGAAAACGCGTTTTTTATGGGAAATTAGTCAAGACAGTCATGTATTGAAAACGCGTTTTTTTATGGGAAATTATTCAAGACAGTCATGTAGTGAAAAAGCGTTTTTTATGGGAAATTAGTCAAGACAGTCATGTATTGAAAACGCGTTTTTTTATGGGAAATTAGTCTAGACAGTCATGTAGTGAAAACGCGTTTTTTATGGAAAATTATTCAAGACAGTCATGTATTGAAAACGCGTTTTTTTATGGGAAATTAGTCTAGATAGTCATGTAGTGAAAAAGCGTTTTTTATGGGAAATTAGTCAAGACAGTCATGTATTGAAAACACTTATTTTTGTGGAAAATTAGTCAACAGAGTCATGCATTGAAAACGCGAATTTTTGTGGGAAATCAGTCAAGACAGTCATGTCTTGAAAAATATACTTGGATTTTTTCTCATGTCTCGCATTAGTCGTTGTATTCAAATTATTGGTGTCCAATTATAGTTTCAAATAACAGTAGTTGTATTCATATTATTGGTATCTAACTATAGTTCTGAACGCATTAAAGTCGTTGTATTCATATTATTGGTGTCCAATTATAGTTTTAAAGGCATTAGGGTAGTTGTATTCATATTATTAGTTTCCAATTATAGTTTTAGATGCATTAAGGTCGTTGTATTCATATTATTGGTGTCCAATTATAGGTAAAAAACAACATTGAGGTCGTTGTATTAAACAACTTCTAGGCATTTCAACTTCCGAGCATTCGAAAAGTGCTCGCGCGAAGCGCGAGGTCGAGCGCTTGCGCGAGAGTTAACCGCCGGAGGCAAAGTCTGAGCGTTAGGTGGATCCTAGCGTAGGCGGATCCCACGCCCAGACTTGTTTCTTACTCCGAAACACCTGGCGGTATTCCAGTCTTTGCCAAATTACGATATACTCCACAAATGGTAATTTTTCGTATCAAAAGCCGTTGCCGGCGTGGAAATACGCTTGCATGGTTTCATCATTTCAGAGTAACTGACTGACAAGTTCAAGCACGCATAACTTTGGAACCAATAAAGATAGCGCCCTCGGACAAAAATGCGATTATAGAGCATTTCATTGGCTTCTGAAATGAGTACAAATTGTCCTTCAGGTAGGTTTCATAGTCCTAATATTAAATGAGGTGTTTTCGCACTGCCGGCAGGTCTCTGTACGTTGTATCATTAAAATAAAGCAACGGTGACTTCAATCTCCTATGTTCCAACTTAAGTGAAACAAATATACATAAATATTTTCAAGCCTGATTTTGATGATTTGTACTTGGAAACACAGATTGTATTGAATAAACTACAAAAAAAGTTTCTTGGTCTATTTATGTAACAAGTAAAAATTTACTGTGCTTGTAACGACCCTGATTAAAAAGGTAGGCTGCTTTGTCATCAAAATAGTCTTAAGAGAATTGTATTCAGCCACAGCCACAGATGGTTTACTCTTCCTTAGTTGAGTCACACTTAAAGTATGGTATTGCCTTCTGGGTACTGCAGTGATCAACCATTTCAATCTGTTTTCGTCTTACAAAAAGGGCAATTATATAGATATTTATGCAATGCTCAGTATCGTGATCACCGTGAACCTCTTTATATCAGCCAGTTATATTATATTATGTTACAATATTAACAGTATTTTGTTTATTCATTCTAGAAACTATATGCCTCATTCATTTGAAACTTTGGATCAACTTCTGGTGAAATTAGTGATGTAAGAAAAGATAAAACTAGAACTGAAGGTTGTATTCCCTTACCCATACCAAAATACTACTTGATGAAAAACTTCTTTCATATGCAAGAGTAGAAAAATGTATAATTAATCATCTGCCAACTAGTCTAAGAAACATCACTTCCATGAAAAGCTTCCGAAAAATCGAAAAGAAATGTTATTAAAGAAAGCTTATAATAACGTGAAAGAATTTTACGATGATAAATGTTAGCTTTACATGAATAGTTTGACACTGTTTTCTTTATTCTTCTTTTGAACTTATTTTGTACCGAATTGTTCACCAAACGTTATTTGATTGACTTGTGCACCTTGTGCTCTATTTTAATTTTTATTTGATTTTAATTTGTTTTAAATTGTGTAACTAGGGATAAGCTTATTTAGAAATTGTACCGGGTGTCCCAAATTTTATGTGACAGGCAATATCTGGTTTGTTGGAGGAGATATACAAAAATGTTTTTCACAATAGTTTTATGAGTTCATGAGAGCTATATTTTGATATAATTTTTAAATAAACAGGGTGTAGGTGCTACAGACCAAAATTCCATTATTAAAAATAGAACGCACTGTATATCATTACATATTCAGATGCTACGTTAATTTCTGATATCATTTCATGTATGGTTTTTGAAATTCGGTTACGGTGTTGTTGAGTTATTGCATTATTCCTTAAATATAAGGTTTCAAAAAAACTTATTTACTCGTACACGATTCCAGTCTACATCTTTTATTAAATTGAACTAGACTACTACTGAATACAAACCATTATTCTCGCCTCTACGATACGATATCAATATCAGTTGAATATAATATTGAAATTCTTGAGAATGTGAATAACTTGAGGGTGAATTGCTTTATATTGCACAATTTCATCAAGTAGCTTATGCTTGTTGATGTCATAGTAACAAATGTTGTTGAATTGTATCTACTGTCCAGTTCGATTCAGTGATTCTTTGCAAAACAGTAACTGTGTTCTTTGTGCGAAAACTCCAGTATGCCTTTCGCGTTTAGTCCAAGTGCATTAATATTTGGGGAATGTCAGAAAAACTGCCATCAAGCACAACGTCTATACCAAGAACGTTTTCCAGACAGACCCATTCCGTCACGAATGACTTTTTCTAGAGTTGAAGAAAAATTACGAACTGGGTCATTTCCTTCTACTATAAAGCATCGTCATCATACGAGATCTGTTAGAACTGAAGATTTAGAGATCAATGTGTAGGCTTATATCATTATTCATCCACATGTTTCTATCCGTACTTTTGCAGAAGAAATCGGTGTGAGTAAATCTAATGTACAGAGAATTCTGAAAGAAAATAAATACCACCCATTCAAAATTCAGTTGGTACAAGGTTTGAAACCCACGGACTTTGAACGACGACTTGAATTCATTGCTTGTATTCAGGTAATTAATATTACCTGAATACAAGCAATGAATTCAAACAAAATCCTAACATATTCAGTAAAATTTTGTGGAGCGATGAATCGCGATTCCACAATAATGGAGTTGTGAATCGACATAACAGTCACTATTGGTCTCAAGAAAATCCCCACTGGGTCCGCGAAAGTAATTTTCAAACTACTTGGGGTATTAATGTATGGTGTGGATTGTTCAATGGCCGCATCATAGGACCTTACTTATTCAATGAAAATCTCAATGGATTGCAATATTTACATTTTTTAGAAAATGATTTGATCAAGTTGATGGAAGATATTCCCATAGCAGAACGACAAGGATTTTGGTGGCAACAAGATGGTGATCCTCCTCACAATTCACAGGTTGTTACTGAATATCTGGATAGAACGTACCCAAATAGATGGATTGGTAATAAGGGTCCAATTCGGTGGCCGGCTCGTTTCCCAGATTTATCACCGCTTGATTTTTTCCTATAAGGTTATTTAAAAGATATTATTTTCACTACTCCCCCTTTGAATGTCGATGATCTGAAAGTGAAAATTCGACTAGCGTGCAGTGATATTACGCCTAATATTATAAGAGAGACTTGTACGAGAGAAGTGATTCTACGTTTCGAAGCCTGTATATCTAATGGGCGCCACTTTGAACAATTTTTATGACTTATATCTAGGTACCTACTATTCTTATGAAATTATTTATCAAGTTATATTATTTACATTGTTATTAACGATTTGTTTTCGAATACACCTCTTTCAATTTCGCAATTGTCTCATATTCAAAATGATTCCTGACTGAATTCCACAACTAAAAATTGAAATCGTTACTTTGAACACCCAAAATTTTGATTAATTTTCATGTGATCTGATGCAGAGAGAATAATTGTATGAGATATTTTTAAAAATAATAGTCGTTCTCAAGACCTTACATTTTAAGCAATAACTCAACAACGCCGTAACCGAATTTTAAAAACTAAACATGAAATGATATCAGAATAGAACGTAGAATCTGAATATGTAATAATATACAGGGCGTTATATTTAAAAAAATACTATTTTGTTCTGTAGCACCTAGACCAAACACCCTGTATATTTGAAAATTATATCAAAATATAGCTCTCATGAACTCCTAGAACTTTTGTATGAAACATTTTTGTGTATCTCCTTCAATAAACCAGATATTGCCTGTCACATAAAATGTGGGACACCCGGTATAGTGTCACTATCACTAATTCATTTAAAATTGTTTGTTATTGTCAATATACACATGTTTTGTTGTTGTATACAAATGACCCCACAGACTCCTTATAGAATTTGTGTACCGGTGGATTTTTTTGAATTTTTGTTATGATGAAGTCCATGTAATTCTCAACAAATTTTAGCATTACGCTAACCCAAAAAAGTTAACAGTTTTGCTGCTAGGGGGCGTTGAAATCACCACTTCCAGGACCCAAATTCCATAAGGAATACCTTCGTACTTCCTAGCTTTGTCAAGAAGAATAATATTTTTTTCGTCAATAAAGCATATTTTAATTGGATTTGATTCAACAGGGGGGAGACTAAAACACTGTATAAAAGTAAACTCAAAACTCACAGTGGTCCCATATATCCAGAATGGCATTTGCATTCCCCGGAGACATGGTCACAGTCGCCATTTTCGCAGCGACAGGTCTCCAAACAGTCTTGACCAAAATGAGCAGCATCACAAGAACGTTCACAGTGTGTTCCAATCCACCCTCTAGAGCAGTGGCATTCTCCATTGAAAGCATCGCAAGTGGAGTTGTTTTGGCATTCGCACCGGTGTTGGCATTCTACGCCCCAGAGTCCTTTTGGGCAGGCTGAAAGATATATGGTATTACAATAAAATTGTAAATATTGAATTCTTCTAAAATATTAATAGATTACATCAATGAATACTCAAAATGCGGCTAGCAAGTTCTCAACAATCACCTAAGCTATTTTGGAATATGTCAAAAAGTGAGAGTTGAGAACAACCATACTCTCTTAGGAGAGAAAATTGTTACGGAGTTGCGATGGGAACTTTTCTTAGGTCTTTATTGTCCTTATTAAGTTGTCTTAATTCTTTTTGTTAAAAAATGACATTCAACGAGCTGTAGATATTTATGAAATTTGTGGTTGTAGATAATAAAAAGTGGGCCTCAAGATGTATCCCTGGGAAACTCCAATTTCAACTGCTATATAATCGGACTTGATATCACCCAGAGTCACATCCTGTAGTCTATTGAGGGGGTGAGCATTCATCAGATAAATGAATTCTTCTGAAAAACCAATATAATGCAGAATTGCTAGCAGTAAGTCATGTTTGATTGTGTCAAAAATCTCAGAGTAGTCGAGTAAGATCAGAAGAGTTAGTTGTATTGTTTTCAATGCGGAATATATATCGTTGGTTAATTTTAGATTAAGATTTATCGATTTTCATCAAAAGTGAATCAAACTGTATGATTATTGATTACTTATATTTCGAACGTCCACCATCTTAATGGTTGAACCATTTTTATCTCTTTCAAATTTTTCACAACGTTTCAATTGCTTGAATCCGCAATCGTCTTCTGGTGAATAGTTACAAAATCAGATGCTACGCGACCTTTTATAGGTCTATAATTAAAGTGTAATTACGCGCGGTCTTGTGGCGCGCGTGGTTTCGCGCTTTTTCTCCCTCCAAAACGGTCCATGAGCGGTTTCCATACGTTTTAAATTTCCACGCTTGGTTGACTGAAGGCACCATTGGCTTCTATGTAGGTGGTTTCCATAAATTTCCGTTTGAACCAATGTTCCTCTCTATGAAGAACACTAGCTTCGTCCCAGAGAATTCGGTGATGTTTTGTCCAGGCGTGGTCAGCAATTCCCGATTTTGATGTTTCCCCTCGTTGAGTCCACTTTTTGTGTTCGGCTATTCTTACTGATAATGGCCTCTTGGTTTCTACGATATAGGAATCTCCACATTCACATGGGACTTTATAAATACAGTTTTTACTGGATCCTGTTGTGTTCTCTGGTTTCGTCGTGGTGAGGAAGCTTCGTAAGGTACTGCTGGATTGAAAGCAACTCTTGATGTTGTATTTATTTCCGATCCTTCTGATCTTCTCGGAGATACCCCTGATATAGGGAAGAATGAGAACGGGGTTTTGTGGTCTTTCTTCGGTTGTCTTGGTCTTTTCGAGTTGTTTCCGAACTTCTCCTATGAGCTTCTCGGAAAATCCGTTTCGGCGTAGGTCCTTTTTGATGTGGTTAATTTCCGCCACCAATGACTCCTGGTTGTTGCAAATAGACATTGCTCTCTCCACCAACGTTCTTACGATTCCCCTCTTTGTGGAGTTTGGGTGATTAGAGCCGTAGTTGAGGTACTGTCCTGTGTGTGTCTTCTTCCTGTAGACAGAGGTGAGGATTCCAGTATCTGTTCTTTCAGCATTCACATCGAGAAACGATAGGGTACTGTTAGTTTCCTTTTCCATTGTGAATTTGATTGAATCCCTCATGTTATTCATTCTGGCGAAGAATTCCCCAAGGTGTTCATCTCCATGGTTCCAAATGATAAAGGTGTCGTCTACGTATCTTAGCCATAGTTTTGGTTTGTATTTTGCCTCTCTGATAGCCAATTCCTCGAACCACTCTATGTATATGTTGGCGATTACTGGAGAGAGAGAAGATCCCATCGGCAGTCCATCAACTTGGGAGAAGAAACGGCTCTTTTCTTGAAAGTATGAGTTGTGTAGGCAGCACTGCAGTAGTTCTAATATCGCTTGTACGGGGAGGTCAGTCCCTTCATGAAGCTGGATGTCTTCTTCCAGTTTCCTCTTGATGATGTTAAGGGATTCTTCTATGGGGACATTGGTGTAAACGCTCTCCACGTCAAAGCTGATGAAGCGATCTTCAGGCCCTAGTTCAACATCTTTGATAATGTCCACGAAGTGTTTAGAATTCTTGACGAACGAACTGCTAGTACCCTGTAAGGGTTGTAGTATCGGTAGGAGGTATTTCGCCAGGTTATAGGTCGGTGAGTTACGGGAGCTGGTGATTGGTCTTAATGGCATGTCGGGTTTGTGAATTTTCGGAAGACCGTAGAGATGAGGAGGTTTACTGTAATGTGGCGTCAAATGTGTCCGTTCTTTGTCTGGAATAAAGGTTTTGTACTTTGACACAGTACTGTAGATTTTCCTTTATATCGAAGATGTTTGATCCTTCTGTAAGAGTTTGTAGTTTCCTGTTTCGAGTACTTCTAACTTGTCATCATACGTCTGGGTGTCCATGATGACTGTGGCATTTCCTTTGTCTGCAGGGAGAATTTTAATGGTGGAGTCCATTTGCAGGGTTTTCAGGGCCTTCTGTTCTCCAGTGTTGATGTTTTTTCGAGGAATTCGCTCCTTTTCCAAAACCTCTTTCACTTTCCATCTAAATTCTTCTGCCTGGACAGGGTTCATTCTGTTGCTTGATGACTCTTCCGAGCTCACGATGTCCAGGATAGGTATCGTTTTTGGTGCAACTGCGAAGTTCAATCCTTTTTCTAGCAGGGTCTCCTCTACTTTAATCAGGGGTTTTGTATGATGAATGATTATTCACGTTCCCGGCAACTTTGCCACTGTATTTTTGATACCTAGCCACTCTTCATGAATTAGCTATTTCCGAAGAACAAATTGAATGCATATCAGGGGTACTGATGTAACCGGTAGTAACCAACAAATAAATTATTGTTTAATAAAAACAAGTCGAATCCGACACGTGGAAAATAAGGCATCATTATTTAAACTCCAAACAACATTTTTAATCAATTCATTATCACCAATTCGGAATAAGTGGAGTGGAAAAGCTCTTGAAACTGAACATGGCCACATCGAGCCAGACCTAACCAGTGCAACAAAGAAGATTAGTTAACTGCATTAATGCACAATCAGCTGTACAAACGTAGGTCTTTTGCTGCTCAAAATCACACCAAGTATGTAATAATAACAACGATCATTTTAAAAACAGAGACGACAAGCAGTCGAGACTGATTTCTAGTGCCATTCCAAGCAAATTTTCACAAAATTACCTCATCTGGATTCAAATCAGGTCTCGAAATTATTATGATATTTATATAAATATCATATGATGTGATATATATCTGATATATATCAGATATATAATATCAATTTCGATAAACAGTTATTGTGCGTAAAATTAGTATTTTTTTAATGGCACATGAGAGTGTTAGTTTTTGGCCGAGACCGCAGGTCGAGGCCTTTTCGCACAAGTACGTGAAAAAAATCAAAATTGAAAAAAAAAAAACAAATCGGTTTCAGATATATTAGGAAAAAACTGATTTTTTGTAAAATTTCTATGTTCATATGAAGAATTTTTCTCAAAATCATACAAGTATTCAATTATGAAGAACCCTTTATACACTAACATTGAATTTGAATAAATATTATCTCTCTCACTAATCTCTTGATAACCCAGATACGTTTCAATAGTTTTACCCTTTATTGCATCAAGCCATTTCCCCACTATTGAATGAACCAACAAATACTCACAGACATCACAACGGGGTCCACCATACCCCGTTTCACACTGGCAAGTGTCCGGCGCTGAGCAAATCCCGTGGATGCAATCCTTGGAGCAGACGGGAATGCACCTGTCTTCAGAGGTGTTCTTCGTGTAACCCTTGCAGCAGTCTTCGACGGGTCTGGTTTTGACCAGGTTTTGATTCTTGTACACAGTCTTGAACTTGATCTTGTACTTCGAACATCTCGGTGGAAAGTTGAGGCACCACACGTATTCTCTTACTTGGTAGGGTTGCTCTTCGGATACTCGAACGGTCACCGTGTATCTGGAAATTGGTAGATAATGGTTCGGATAAATGTACTTATACTTAGGTAAACTGGATGAAACGATGTTCTAAAATCACTATATGACATTAAAATTGCATATAAGATGAGTGAAGGCTCAAATCTGGAGAACGAGGTGGCTATTTGGTAAAAACGGGTGTACAAAGCCATCTGTTTCAACATATTTAATTTAGCCAGTCTCTATCAGATCTGCAATAGTGATAAAAAGATTGGCTAATGACCATAGCAGTCGATGCCGAAAAACCAAAGGAAAAACATGCTTTGGTCAGACTATTTGTCAGATCAATCATCCCTCATGAGAGAGTAACATGAGGAAGTAGATATAATCTCAATTCCACGTGGATTGATTTATCTGAGCTCGAAAGATAAGCTTGTGCAATGAGATATTCCTGAACGACCAGTTTAGAAGCAGAAGCAGTCCTGAATATGACAAGAGGATTACATACAGTAAAGAAATAATTAGACACAAGCTCTAACGAATTAAGCCTATTGGAACAAACCATCAGTGAATTATCATCTGAAAATCACATGAAGGACAAGCATATGGAAAAACTGAATAAAGAAAAGGAAACCTTGATGAATGAAGCCCTGCAACTAGAAGCAGAATTTAATGAATCACTTAGTGAACATAAAACAGTAATCGCCGAAATGCAAAAACTCATTGACGAACTACGACAAAAAGTAGCGAAAACCGTAAAAACTACAGAATGCGTTGGTACCCAGACAAACTCAGTGAAACAAAAAAGCAAGGGAACCTCTACAGATAAAAATATAGACAGTGACGTGGATAAAAATAAGAACATCCCAAACAAGGAGACGCGGACAAACCCCAATAAACAACCGTTGAATATCTCAACAATAGGAACTGATAGAGACAACAGGGATGATGTAAAAGAAAAAAGTAGAGTGCTACTGGTTGCTGGACATTATGGTAAGAATCTCATAAGACATCTTTATGATAATAAAGAAGAACACCAAATGATACACTCAATCATCAAGCCTTACGCTACATACAATATATTACTAAATACAGCAAAAGTAAATGCAAAAAATTTCTCAAAGAATGACTTTGTAATTTTTTGGCCAGATACTAGTGGAAGAAATCTAGTTCATGATATTACGACAGGGCTATCAAACACTAATACCTTGATCGTCACTGAACCATATATTCCTAAAGCCCATAATCATAATGATCTTTTGTATCAAAAAAATTTATCTTTTGTCAAAAACCTGTATACCAACGGAAATCGAAATATGTATGTTTTTGAATGCAATAACCACCTAGGAAATACATGCTACAACAGAAATGGCACCATTAACAATTCAGGAAGACTAGCTATCAGTAAAGCACTTTTGAACTTTATGAAAACCTCCAGCCGCCGGAACAACTGAATATGAAGATATGGGACAACGTGTTAAAGATGGTTATTCGGGAAACGTGACTCCAAACAATATTCAAATCGGTAATGCTGGAAAGGAAAACAACGATAACAAAAGTCAACAAAATAGTTCACCGGAAAAGGATTTTTTATACCCACGATTGTCGCAAATTACAATGGACAATTGACACATAGTCGGAATAATACAAATAGACAATTATTTTCAAAAACGGACAGCTGTGAAAACATTTTTAAATTGACTTTTTTTGTTCTCAATATCCAATCAGTTAGGAACAAAATCGATGAATTGTATCTATTATTAGAACAGAAAAATTTTCCAAATTTTATACTATTAACAGAACACTGGCTGGAAGAAAATGAATGCATAAATATACCTAACTATAAAGCTATCTCAATTTTCTGCAGAAAAACCTTTACTCATGGAGGAACTGCAATCTTAGTTCATGAATCAATACTAGATAATCTACTTATTGAAGCTATATACTTCGAGGGCCTACTTGAAGAAAAACAATTTGAGTTCTCTGTAGCTTGTATCAAGAAACTTAGAATTTATCTTATATGTGCTTATAGGTCACCTACAAGTAGTATTTCTGTATTCCTCACAAAATTGGACACTTTATTATCTAAAATAACTCCTACTGGTACTATTGTTTTAACGGGAGATTTCAACTTGAACTTTGACGACACACAGAATAGATCTGTGAAAGATCTAATTACGACTCTTACATGTTACAACTTGAGAATGCATATTACTGAAATGACACGAATTAGCAAATATTCGGAATCTATGATTGACTACTTTTGTACTTCCCTGGAGGAAAGCGATGTGTCATGCAAAGTTGAGCACGCTAATCTATCAGATCATGAAATTGTCACTGCTGAGATAAGAATGGGGGATATTAAACATTTTGACACCAAAAAGACTAACAAGACTAAATATGGTAGACTCTTCAGCAAAACCAACTATGATAAATTCAACTCGTTGTGTAATCACTTCAATTGGTTTTCTATTATGTCTTCAACAAACCCGTTTCGAGAATTTTATGAGAAAATAAAAAGATTTTTTCAATGTTCATTTCCTAAGCAAAAAATCCGGAAGAAACCCAAGAAGCAATGGATAACGAAGGGAATAAGGAACTCTTGTAAAAACATGATAGCGCTACAATACATTAGAAAATATTATAATGACGATTCCTTCATCAACTATTATAATAAATATAGAAAAGTATATAGAGCAGTTATAAAGAAAGCCAAAGACAAGTATTACTTTTCGAGATTAGAAAACGCGAAGAACACAACAAAAGAGACTTGGAGTATAGTCAATGAACTAAGAGGAATATCTCGTAATAAGGAATCACAGTGGTTCATAGATTCCGACCAGTTTAATTCATTTTACTGTAACATTGCGAACTCTCTTACTCAAAACCTAAACACTGAGCAAAATCCTCTTTTATACCTTAGGGACAATAACATTGCCTCTCCCTGTATATTTTATGACACTACTCAATCGGAATTGATAGAAGTCTTCAAATCGATAAAAAATCAAAATGCGGTAGGTTATGATGAGTTGTCAATAAAAATTTTTAAAAATCTCCCTCACACGGCTTTAACAGTACTTTCAATGCTAATTAATGACGGATTCAAAAAGGGCACATTTCCTGAGTTTTTGAAAACAAGTGTGGTAATTCCTATTCACAAAGGAGGGGATACTCAAGATCCATCTAACTTCAGACCAATCTCTCTGATTCCGACCTTAGGGAAAGTGATAGAGAAGCTCGTAAAAATCCGCCTGATAAAATATCTTGAAGCCAACAAATTAATCAGCAATGAACAATTTGGATTTAGAAATAACAAAAATACATCTGATGCCATGTTTAATTGTCTAGAAATGGCATACAATAACATCAATGTAGGCAAGCATGTGGCGGCAGTATTCTGTGATATGACTAAAGCTTTTGATTGTGTCAATCACTCATTATTACTGCAGAAACTATCTCACTATGGTATCAGAGACATGGCCTTGAGGTGGATGGAATCATACTTGACAGGAAGAAACCAACTAGTTAAAACTGACCAAACATCCGGATTACAAGACGTTACTTGGGGAGTACCCCAAGGTTCAGTATTAGGTCCTTATCTTTTCCTCCTATATATTAACGATCTATCCCTCTTAGATATATCAGGTTCCTTCACTTTATTTGCCGACGACACTACCATTCTATGGCACTCTGAAGATGTGGTACTGCTTCGTAAAAAAGTCACAAAAGACCTACAAAAAATCAAATTGTGGTGCGATGCAAATTTTCTATGTTTAAATTTCAATAAAACGAAATTACTCACGTTTAAATGTCTTATTCCTGATATAGAACTAGAGACAGACTCAATACCATCTGACAGCAATATAAAATTCTTGGGGCTTAACATAGATACCAACTTGAAATTCACCAATCATATTGACAAATTGAACAAAAAACTATCGTCTGGCTGTTTTGCCCTCAGGTCTACAGTCAAAGAGTTAGGTTATGCCGCTGCCAAAAATGTTTATTTCGCTCTCATCGAGTCAAACTTGAGATATGCAATTCAGTTCTGGGGTTCATGTAGTAATGAACTCTTTGAGAGTATATTTCTGCTGCAAAAGAGGGCAGTGCGGTATTTGTGCCAAGTATCTAGGTTGAGTTCTTGCAAACCTCTCTTTCTGAAACACAGAATACTGACGCTGACTTCTATTTACGTGATAGAAACTACATGTCTCATTTACAAGAATAAAACCCTATACGAAAATAACAATCGCACTGCAAGAAATGCAAATAATCTATCATTAATTATTCCTAAATCCACACTGATCAAAGACTCAATAATTTACAACGGTGTCAAAATGTATAATAAATTACCCGCAGATATAAAGAACTTGGATTCTCTCAAAGCTTTTAGAAAAAAGTTACATGAAAGACTGGTACAAAAAGCGTATTATAACTTGACCGAATATTTTAATGACGGATCGATATGACACTGATATGACACTGATGATGATCATAGTATGTAATATGTATTAATATATAATGTATAGATGCTATTGTTTATATTTAATTATATTATTATGTTTTGTTTTGTTTTCCGTACAATTCTATATTTAGTGTATTTAGTGTATTTAGTGTTATTATTTATGTTTTATTTTTACCAGTGTTTGTCAATAAGATTTTATATCTTGGATAATAAACACATACTCTCTCTCTCTCTCTCATACATTTAGACTTCTTTCCTCATACCCATATAATATCCTCATTTATTTTATGCAGAATAATAAACAAGGACAGAATTCGTGCTGCTTCAAATATGTTTCTGCTTGAAAAGGAACACATTTTCAATTGAAAAAACATGACTCCTGGAGGAAAAAACTGTTGATGGCAACTCTTGTCAATTACTGATGATATTAAATCATGTCCATAACAGTCTTCGCTCATTAACTTTCTTCAACACCCTTAGACCAGAGATGTCCTTTGTTGTATAAGAGAAACACTAACTGACAAAGCTTGTGGAAAACATAGTTTGTGTAACAAATTAAAAAAGCTAGAAAATACACAGAAATACAATATGAACATAACTCCACATAGCTGGGAAATAAAATATACGAGGATGTATTGATATCTAGTTATCCTAGAACAGTTCTCTGCATAAACAAAATATTGCGTAACCATAGCAACGAACAATAACTTATTAGAAGTGTCAGTGTAAAGTTTGACGTCAAAAAGGTAAAACAGAGTTACGCAATAAATTAAAATAAAAAATATAATATGTCCACAGAAATTGTGAAAATCGAAAAATTGGAGGATCGAGCCATCATCAAGTACCTGTATTTGAAAGGGTTAAGAGGTGAGCAAATTTACGAAGATATGCTTAATACCCTTGGTGATCAATGTCCTTCGTATGCGACCGTGAAAAATTGGACTGCAAGCTTCAAAAGACGTAAATTTTCCATTGAAGATGATGACTGATCGGGAAGGCCAGTTTATGTGTCAGTCCCCGAAAATATCGATGCAGTTCATGACATGATTTCAACAGACCGTCGAATTGGGCTAAAACGGATATCTGAAGCGCTGAATATTTCATACGAACACGTTCATCATATAGTTCACGTCAATTTGGACTTGAGAAAAATTGCTGCAAAATGGATCCCCAAATGTTTGAATGTTGACAAAAAGTGTGCAAGGGTAGTAGCATAGCGTTCGATCTGTGCTCGATTTGAAAACGATGTAGACTTCTTAAACCGAATTGTTACTAATGATGAGACTTGGGTACATTTCTACCGTCCAGAAACAAAGCAACAATCGATGGAATGGCGACACTCCGGTTTTCCAAGACCTAAGAAGTTTCGTGTCCAAAAATCTGCTGGAAAAGATCTTGCTTCAGTTTTTTGGGATTGCCATGGAGTAATCATGATTGATTTTTTGGATAGGGGTAGAACAATAACTGGAGATTACTATTCCACATTACTGACCACTCTAGGGGAAAAAATAAAGAGAAAATGTGCGGAAAGCTATCCAAAGGTGTTTTATTTTTGCAGGACAACGCCCCTGCACACAAATCTCATGTTGCCATGCAAACAATTCGTGATTTAGGGTTTGAATTACTAGAACACCCCACTTATTCACCAGATTTGGCTCCTTCCAACTATCATCTCATTCCTCAACTGAAAAAAACTTTAAAAGGTCGTAAATTTTCTTCCAATGAGGAGGTAATAAAAGCTGTGGAGGTCTGGGTTGCAGAGCAAGAAGAAACATTTTTCAACAACAACAAAACAACAATATTACAAGATGATACAAAAGTTAGGGGAAACAAAAAATTTAAAATGAGATATTGGGTTGACCCTCAGTTGGAGAAGCAACCGTTTACACGTTTCAGACTAGGCTTTGGAAAAGGAAGAAGTATGTTCCTGTTTGTTACGTACCAGGTTACGCAATTTGTTTTTTTCAGAATTTTTATCATATTACCTATTTTATAAATGAGACAGACAGTTTTCAAACTGAAACAGACTGTTGTCTTTTAAATAATGATCTACATGAACCACGTACTCTCACATTACAAAGGAATCCAACTGTTTGCTTTAGAAAAACAAACTCTAGATGCATTTCTCAAGTGATAATTTTTATTGGAGATGAACTCAGTTCATTACATATGAGTCGGAGTGCATACCATACCGATGCCAGTTTTTTCTGTTAATGCTAAAATATGTTGGCCAAATTTCAATTCATATATGAAGATTCCTAGCAATTTGGATTAGTTTCCATTTTATAGAATAAGTCCATTCCAGCTCAAGTTGTCAACAACAAAACTGAAGGCGAACAAGTTTTTTTTTATATTGAAGTACATTAATTAATTTTCGTCGCAATTTCCAATTCACTAACTACAGTTTCTTCCATATGTATTTTTCTTGTCATGTCAGAAAAGAGTGGTGTCATCGCAATGATAATAAAATGTCATTGAATGGGGAGGCTGGGTCATTTACATAAGGAACAAAATCGGACCCAGAATAGATCCTAGTGGAACACTCCACAAGGTATCCTGATTGTTTTTATCGCTCATGAAAGTCCAACACCACTCGTTCTAGACTCCTTTGAAGTCATAGTAGTCCAACCATTGTTTATATACAAGTAAGATAGTTAGTCAATGCATGTGTAATTGGTGTTGGACGCAAACGCGAGTGTCACCTAGCGTGATTAGTAACAAACATGAATATTTGACACGTCATTTTAATGCAGGTTCCTTCAAAAAACCCTGATTTTAATGCTGTCCTATTGTTTCAATCGAGTTACGACATGACTTGGAGGCCAGATCACTGAAGTTACGACATGACTTTGATCCAATTATAATCCCATTAGGTTGACTAACTATCTTCTATATAAACAATGGTACAACTAAGGCAAAAGAAGTTCATGTTTCGCACAATGGAAACCTGTAGACCATTTATGCTCGTTGCTGCCTGAAAACCCAAATTATGCATTTGTGAATATTTTATATGTATTAATAAAAGGTAATTCCTATTTTCAATAAGTTTTTTTTTAATTTTCGAAAGCACGGAACTTGGTTTAAAGTTACTCGGATCTTCTTAATTGTTACCTTTCAATAGAGTTACCTAATACAAGAGCTGTTCTTGTTGTTTTCTTTTGATTTTGTGCGCCAATGTAATTAAGAATTGCTACAAATTATTTCCTTTGTTATGACCAGTTCTCATGCTTTTCTAAGAAAGTATTAACAATCATTCGTGACATTTTATAATGGGTATTTTACCGGAATTGGTATGGTGGGAAGACAGTCTATTATAAGGTAATTGTTTTAGCATAATTCACTTGGTTTACTTGTCTTGAATCACGGAATCGAAAACCAGCGCTGATTCTAAAAAAATGTGACACTTTACATTTAATTTTTAACGTTTCATGTGCTTTTCTGGAGGCTTTGCAGGAAAGAGTAAAGTGTGTCCAATTTATAAAAAAAATCAAACTTTCTATAATGAATTAAATCTTATCTTATTTTGGGTTTTGATCAGGTAATTTAATAGAATTTCTTGATTCTTAACGTTTCAATTTTCAACACCAACTAACTTTTGACATCAATGATTTTGATTGATTTTTATACATCCTGCAAGGAACTATTGAATAATAAATCGGTTGTCACACTTTAGCACCAAACAGTTACTACAATAATAATAATAAGCCCACTTTATTCATCATCTGTAATAAGGAATATAAGATACAATACATTGTGAAACATGAAAGATATTGAAGAGATGGAGAGGCAGAAAATGCTGGTTTTCAACTCAACCATTAACTTAAGACTAATTCAGAGAAAGATAAACAAACCTAAAAATTATTTATTATCAATTATGAATATTACAATTACGTACTTTACGTAACTTTATGGATATGAGTTTCAATGGAACTAAGAAAAATTTATAGAGCCGGAAAATATTGATTCGTTGTTTCTAAATGAGAATCATGGTAGACAAAATAGCGATTAATGTTCTATGGAAAACTTTTTTTGAAATTGATGATCTAAATTTACTTGGCATAGAATTGTACATTTTTGGTGCATTAACTCATACGAGAAAAAAAAGTTGATACCTATTATGTCATTAATAACTGAAGGGATGTCGGGGCGTGGCGCAGTGGTTAGAGCGTCCGACTCTGAGTCGAAAGGTCCGGAGTTCGAACCCTGGTTGGGCTGGGATTTTTTAATTTAATTTAACCGATTAAATTATTAAAATCTCGTGTGAGTCCTGCACGATTCACTGTTGCGTTCCAATTAACAGTGCTGCTCCTAAAGTGGCATATGGAGTTAGTAACAAGGCCTATAGAGAACACATGGCTAATGACCATAGCAGTCGATGCCAAAAACACCAAAGAAAAAAAATAACTGAAGGGATGTGGATATTATTTTTTGTTTTTTTTTTCTCAGATGACGAAAGTATCGTTCCAAATGTGAATCATAACCGATATAAAAAATATAATTAATTTATTTTGTCGTTCACAGGTGTCGCAGGTGTCACAGGCGGACTAGTTCATTAATAAAAACGGTGAAATGCCTTTGGTTTCGGTATTTGACAACGTACAGCCGGCTCTGTCGACTGTGAATATAAGTTCGGAAATATTCCTATAATCTCTTATTCAACAGAAAGAATGCCTTCAGGATAAACAAGGTAACCTGTTATATTTCGAAACGCCTACTTTACACAGTTCAATGCATTATCAGAAACCCTGCGTTAGTTCACACGCCAAGGCCAACTTTACAGGTGGAATTTTCAGTTATTGTATCAGTTACAATGGCCCTTTTGTCACTGACTTCTTTACAAAAATGCCGGTAGCATTTCTCACTAGTGAGGGCTAGAAAAGTTGTTGTCGATCTGTGAGACATTGCTCTTTCAAAGTAAAGTAATTTTGAAAGCTCGATTTTATTCATCAATTCTACAATTTTATGATTTTATTCGAGTTCTCAAGAAAAGGAAAATCTGGAGCACCAAATATTCGCTCTATACGAAGTTGAAATAAAAAAAAAACTCAGTCATTATGTAGCTGAAAACGACTACCGCCATCATACTGACTAACTATTCCTGAGATTTCCAATTATTTCTTGTGCACGATTAGGATAAATCAGTGGCAACTGATACAATATTTTATAAGTTGATATGTATCTAGTGAGAAGTGGTTTCTGGAAGAGGAAAATGAGTTACTGTGATTCCTCTCCAAATAGAGCCCAAGATAGAAATGATCAGATGGCTCATTTTCATTTCTAAACGTTTACTAAAAAATATGTTCGGCTGAGACTCCGAGATGGTGATGGATTTTGGATAAATTGTAGGATCATGAAAACAAAAAATAGTGACGAAAGAAAATCTAGCTCCTGTCTTCTGATCAGACCACAAGACAGGAGCTAGAAAAATGTCTATAATATTTTTTTTTTAACCTTCCACACACTAAAAATGAAAGTCTATCAAAATCAGGTGAATCTGCACAAACTTAGCAATTGAATCAATTTGCTTCTATAAACAACTGCGTTTACAAGACCGTTTTCAAGAAGACACATTATTGAAATTTACCAGTAAATTATAGTTTTCTGAATTTGCCTAGCTGAAAAAAGAAGTTCAGAATAGGTAACTGAATGTTTCTCATAATTTTCAAAATGAAAACTAGAGGTATCTTGACATAGTCTTGTACATGCAGTAACTCATTGGGGCCAAATTGATTGATTTTCTCTTCTACATTCATATAGATTTCTTTGATTTTTCAATTTTGCCACTTTAATTCTGTGGAACGTTACAGTCGAAAGAAAAACATGTCAAGAAATATTGCTTTTGCCTTTAGTTGTGAAAAATACTTCAGTATATATGATTGCAAAATTTTTTTACAAAATCATATCTCCGACTCTTTTATTTAGAGAAAAATCAAGTTTTATATATTACAGATAATATTTATGCATCAGAGAATCAACAAAAATTCAATTACAATCATAAATTTTGAATGTTTTTCAATCCACTTGTGTTTCTAAAATTTACTTTTCAAAATCCATCTACCTTACTTTTCAATGTAATGAACAATTATGATAAATCTTATAAATGTCAAACAATCCTTGACAACTGTTGTAAATAAAATTTTATTACTAAAAAAATATTTAATTAATTTCTATGAAAAATATTATAGTTATTATATTAGTCGTTTTAAATGATAGATGAATATAATTTTTGATTATGATCTCATTTCATGTTGAAGTTTGAGATAAAAAAAATTATCTCAAATTTTTTTTTTGGATTGAATCGGTCTTTGCTTGATGGAAATTCATTGTCCAAACACTAAGGTAAAACACGATTAAATTTCCACGGAATTTGTTATATACTCGCTACATGTTTTGTTACACAGTAGCTTCATCAAGCGATTTTCCAATTCTAACAGAAATTTATTCGTATTTTACCTTAGTGTTTAAAATAATTTTTTTCCGTTAACCAGCTGTCGTCCCCTTACAAACGGCAGCCCTCAAAAGTCGAAACTTGTCAACGATTACCGAGGTCTTACCTTTTTACGTGCGATTCCTAGCACGTTCGCTGATAGTCATCTTATTCATTTAGTTATACGAGGAAGTATTGATATCTAGTTAGCCTAGACCAGTTCCCTGCATAAACAAAATATTGCGTTACCGTAGCAACGAACAATAATTTATTAGAGGTGTCAGTGTAAAGTTTGACGTCAAAAAAGTAAACCAGAGTTACGCAATGAATTAAAAGAAAAAATATGTCCACCGAAATTGTGAAAATCGAAAAATTGGAGTATCGAGCCATCATCAAGTACCTGTATTTAAAGGGGTTAAGAGGTAAGCAGATTTAGGAATATATGCTTAATACCCTTGGTGATCAATGTCCTTCGTATGCGACCGTGAAAATTATTCATTTACAATAGTTTATCTTACATTGAGAATCTTTTCCTCACATAATCAGTGAGCATTTTATGAAAAGTTTACTTTTATCAATAATTTTGACAAAAATCTACACAGAATATTTCGTTTACATGCCATTCATTTTATTAGCATCAAATTATAAATCGTAATGAATTGTTTAAATATTCACGAACAATTTCAATTCGATTTTGTGATTCAGAAGAAAAACTGATGTCGCATTATGGCTTACTTAAATTACTTAAACAAATTGTTTATTTCAAAACAGCAACATTGGAACAATCATTGGCAGCTGAATATTCCTTCAACATGCTCAATCAGTTTTAATGTGTGGTATTTAAACAACTTTAAACGTACTGCTTGCAGTAGTCTCAATTAAGGTTAATAATAATGAAAACAAATTTTCTAAGTGTGTCATTAGGCGTACATAGTTCGTGGCTTTTGTTATCAAAGTGATTGAAATTAAATTACCATAACACTGCAAATGAGTCAGCACGAGAAAAAAAGTCGATGTCAATTGCTCATTCTCAACACGATTCTTAGATAACAGTAAAAAATTATCTCTGTTAGCGTGAAACAGATGGGTTCAGGAAATGAATGAGATAAGAGCATATTTGGATGTAATAATAATTCTATAGACGATATACGGTGTGTTGAAAAAGTTAAGGATGCAGGAAATGAACGATATAAGAGCAAATTTGGATATATGAATGATTCCATAGACGGTAGGTATACTGTGTGTTGAAAAGGGTAAGGGACGCATTCACCATCTTTATTTGCGAAACTAACAACTCAATATTTTAACAAATTTGGAAATTACTCCCAGTTCAGTTCAGAATGTTTAGATTACATCCTACAAGAAGCGATGGGTTTTCCTCAGATGGTAAGTAGGTACTGGTAATAATTCTCTGAACCTGCCTTCTGAATTTCAATGAGGCAGAAAAACCGTCATCTGGTATATGGGATTTTTATTACAATCCATCCACAATCTCGCACTGAACCTTCCCGACAGTTTATATCCTCCATAAATAATAGATTCGCTGTGATTCATTAGCATTATTAAAAAAATACCACAAATCCAGTTAGCTCTATGCAGGGTGAGTCTTCATAAAGTGCACATATTGAAATGAGGGAACCTATTCTTAATTTTATCGACGGAAAACGTATTGAAAAAATCTAAAAAAAAATGGTTTTATGTAATTTATAAAATTTCTGTTCAATACCGTGATCCTTGTGTAAACAAAACGGTGCAACTTTTGAACTGAATCATCTATTTCGCCGAAATAAACTCCATAATGATTGGAAGTGATTGAGCGTCCTCATAAAATGAAAATTGCGGAAAAGTATTACCCTCAAATGAAAATAAACATGTTTATTTTGCCAAAATCTGTTTGTGTTTCATCAATTTTTACAATAATCGTAAAAATTTTCAACAATACGTACACATTACCCAAATTTTGTATTACTTTAAGTTATTTTCCATTGTATTAGCTACCGAATGGTGGAAATCTGATACCAATAACTCTATTACAATATTTTCTATCTACTGTTAAAGGAATTAATTATCCCCCCAAATAAAGCATGCCTTAAGAGTGCCCTCTTATAACAGTTGATATAAAATGTTACGATTAAGTTATAAACATGCAATTTTCATCAATATGTAGCTGATACGATGAAGAATAACTAAAAGTAATCAAAAAGGAAGGTAATGTGGGCATTTTACTGGTGAATTTTACGATTATGTCAAAAATGCATGAGAAGCAAACATACTGCTGCTAAAGAAACATGTTATTATCAATTGGGGGCGGTATTTTTCCATAATTTTCATTTTATAAGGACGCCCTATTACTTCCAATCATTGTGGAATTTGTTTAATCGTGATAGACCATTTAATTCGAAAGTTACACTGTTTTGTTCACACGGCAGCGAACTAAATTTTAGATTTAAATTTAGATTTTTTCAATACGTTTGCCATCCATAAAATTTAGCAATGTTTTTCTCATTTCATATGTGCACTTTATACGGTATATATTATTCGAAAATTTTAATAAATTGAAGGTTAGTTCAAAATTGAAACTTTCTCAAATTTGACAATTATATCCCAGTAGGTCACGAAGTTACTGTTGAACTTCATTATTGATGGTATTTGAAATTACAAAATACTATAAATGAATCGAATGTGGAATTTAGCCAAGACAACACACAAGATGAACAATGGAGAAATGGTTGCATTGTGTAATATGTTGAATGTATGTCATTGTCATTTGTTCATGATTAAAGATCAACTTATATGCAAATATTATATCCACAATCTCTGTAAGTTTTTTTCAAAACTAACGAATTCCAAATTTTTATTACAAGGAACTTTATAGCCCAGGAAAGCATTTCAAGAATTATGTTGAATAAGGATTTTCGAGAAAGCTGTCTGTCGACCTACTTTCACAAGGGAAAAAGTATTGCCAGCAACTTCAATTTTCATCAGCAAAAAATGTCTTCACTTTTGTGCAATAACTTGCTACAACAGATTACCTGATATAGGTAGTCAAACGAGTCAGAAGTGATAACATATTAATTTCAGAGTGAAATTAAAAAGTATCATGAGAAATGCTATTATGAAAACTTGACAAACATATTTTTAATCCGGTGTGTTCAATACAAATTCTCAAACCAATAGAAGTCTTATAATGTTTTTTCTAATAGTTTTTTATTGTATAAGTGTTTTAGATATCATTTTATTTGCGCAAGAATGTTTAAACGCGAGAGCGAAGCTCGAGCGTTTAAATTTCTTAAGCAAATAAAATGTATCTAAAACACGCATGCAATACAACGTTTTATTCACAATCACATTCATTTAGAATCAGAATCGCGGAAATTTTTTATCACAAAATGATTTGACGTTTTGCTCTGACAGCGGCTGTCACCTCCTCAAAAATCATTGAAATAACATACAAAAATATCGGGAGGTGTTGAATGGTTGCTATGTATTTTCGATTGTTTATCGACTCCATTTGTAAAAATTTGTGAAGTTGGTGAAAATAAGTAAAATGTGATTGATATTCAAGTATTTTCAATTATTCTACTAGTGGAAGAAAGTAATTTCATTATTCCACTAGTGGATAAAGTGGTACTTTATATGGTTCATAAGTGTGGATAAAACTTCAATTATAAGGTGATTGTGGATAAAAATTTTTTATCGTGTGTGCATGTCTAGTTATATATTCTATTATCTTGATGTTCACAATTCTTATATTCTTATAGATATGTTTATTTAAATTTTCTCTCACTCTCATACAGAGGGATACATTAGTTTCACTGGCATACCGTATATACCTTGAGTATCTAAAATGGCTAATAAATATATTATTAAAAATGATTTTATTATCATCATTATACTCGTAGTGACGTTCAGAATAAATACTGGATTTCTTAAAAAATGCTATTTTTTGAAACTGCCTCCAGAGCTGCTGATATACATTTGAGGTGGTTTGGGTTCCATATTGCACTACAGTACTCCAAGTTGCTACGTACTAAGCAGTAGCAGACCAACTTAATTTTTTTCAGATTCATGAATTCTTAGTTTCTAATAAAAAAGTCCAAAATCTGTTGACATTGGTTATAATTTTTTCGATGTGCTGATTGAATGCTAACAGGTTATTTAAAATCACTCCTAACCCTTTGAATACGTGATTTCATATCATCTGCGAAAAGAAGTTTACTTGACTGGATTGTAGTAGCGCAAATATCATTATCACACTGAAGAAGCCCTTAGTTAGACCCTTAAGTTACCCTTGATTAAGCACAGTAATAATAGATTGCAAACCTTCATAGTCGACAAACGATTGTCTATTACTCCAGAAGAATTACAAATACATTTGGATGTTAGTAGATAAACAAAATTTTCAGATTTTATGCAGAAGTTGCGTACCGAACAAATATAGAATCTTGAGTTTATTTTTGGCGAATTATTTATATACGAGGATATATTGAAAAATTCCTACTATAGAACCAAACAAAATATCGATGTCAAAATATTGTATTACTCAACATATTCTCCTCTCAATTGGATACATTTATTACAGTGAACTTGCAACGTCTCTAGACCTTAAAAAAAAGTTTCTTCTTGCTCTGAAAACCAGACCTCCACAGCTTTTATTACCTCCTCGTTGGAAGAAAATTTACGACCTTTTAAACTTTTTTTCAGTTGACGATAGAGATGATAGTCGGACGGAGCCAAATCTGGTGAATAAGGGGGGTGTTCTAGTATTTCAAACCCTAAATCACGAATTTTTTGCATGGCAACATGAGATTTGTGTGCAGGGGCGTTGTCCTGCAAAAACAAAACACCTTTGGATAGCTTTCCGCGTCTTTTCTCTTAAATTTTTTCCCGTGGAGTGGTCAGTAATGTCGCATAGTAATCTCCAGTTATTGTTCTACCCTTATCCAAAAAATCAATCATGATTACTCCATGGCAATCCCAAAAAACAACTTTTCCAGCAGTTTTTTGGACACGAAACTTCTTATAGGTCTTGGAGAACCGGAGTGTCGCCATTCCATCGATTGTTGCTTTGTTTCTGGATCGTAGAAATGTACCCAAGTCCCATCCATAGTAACAATTCGGTTTAAGAAGTCTACATCATTTTCAAATCGAGCACAGATCGAACGCGATGCTCCTACCCTTGCACGCTTTTGGTCAACATTCAAACTGGGGATCCATTTTGCAGCAATTTTTCTCATGTCCAAATTGACGTGAACTGTGTGATGAATGCGTTCGTATGAAATATTCAGTGCTTCAGATATCCGTTTTAGCACAATTCGACGGTCTGTTAAAGTCATGTCATGAACTGCATCGATATTTTCGGGGACTGACACAGAAACTGGCCTTCCCGATAGGTCATCTTCAATGGAAAATTTACCTCTTTTGAAGCTTGCAATCCAATTTTTCACGGTCGCATACGAAGGACATTGTTCACCAAGGGTATTAAGCATATCTTCGTAAATCTGCTTACCTCTTATCTTAACCCTTTTAAATACAGGTACTTGATGATGGCTCGATACTCCATCAATTTTTTGATTTTCACAATTCCGGTGGATATATTTTTTCTTTTAATTTATTGCTTAACTTTGGTTTACTTTTTTGACGTCAAACTTTACACCGACACTTCTAAGTTATTGTCCGTTGCTATGGTAACGCAATATTTTGTTTATGCAGGGAACTGGTCTAGGCTAACTAGATATCAATACATCTTCGTATACCAGTGCATCAATCGCCTCAAAAGTTTCACTTCATTTTTGATCATTAGCTCTTCTACACTTTTGATTCAATTTCCATTTTTTTATTTTCATACTGTGGTTAAAACACCCAAAGATTTTATAACGATATTCGAACAAAACAAAAAGAAAGAAAGGAATGCTCAATAACTTTGAACTTAGGTGGTTGTACCAAGCCTCAACAATAATCGGAAATAAGAAGTTTTAGTAAGACTTGCTCAACCATGGTACAACTTGATTAATTATGTTTTAAAGAGACACATTCTCAACTGAAAATTGAATCAATACATGATGTTGGAAAAGGTCCTATAAAATTGTTTAAAACCAATCCTGCTCAATTGCATGCCAGGGGGTCTATTCTAGAGTTCATGCGAAATCATTTTCAAGCGTTTGAAGTAACATAGAGCGATACAAACACCGCGCGTTGGAAAGAGATACAACATTGAATTCGCATACGTTGAAACTCGAGAATTGACCCCCTGGGGTTTTGTAGAGCGGAATCGAGTGTGAGTGTGAATATTATGTCTTGTTGATAGAATGCAAATATTCTGACGCTTCCTTCCTTTTTACGTTGAAAAACTGCACTGTATTTGATGAGAAAACGTTCATAAATTGCAACAGAAAAGCATAATCCTGAATCTACAAATAGAGTTTTCCTGTAAGGTATTTATACAAATACGTATCAACATTTTGTGTCATCGACACTGCTTGATGATTTCCTTCCTGTTTTGTGGACAGGTGGTCCTTTTTGCTGATGTAATCAAATTGATTGTTTATTAAAAGTTATGATGTGCGACTTGGCTGTCAATTTCTCAAATTTCTGGTACTCGATTTGAATCACGCAGGATCATCTATAATCCAATTATATCGAAGCACATACCAACCACTACCGGAAAGGATTGTTGATGAATCATCCGGAAATGGAAAAACCCTACGATAAAATTGAAGTTACTTTTTTGTAATATCTAACAGAAAACTACTACTTCCCCGGCTAAAGCCATGCTACATCTGATAGATAGTGAGAAAGACCCTATATAACTTGAAGAAAAAATCTGAAAGTGAAAATTTGCATTTTCATTCAGATAGTTGTTTGTTAGGGACGAAATTTAGGAAAGGAGAGCAGTGAATGTGCAATGATGTGTCACGCCTCTAACATACCCAGCAGCTCAGTAGGCGTGGATTCGACAATAAAAATTGATTTCGATAAGATTGAAATATGGGGTTAATTTTCCGGAGCGCCACGGATTTATCGCTAGTGAAAAATCCGAAACCACCCTGATGGAATGGGACAACCCACTGCACTAATATTACTAAAATATTAAAAAAATAGATGCCTGTAAATGGTATAATAAGAATATATAACTATGTAGAGGTTTTGTCTTCCCTTACACATAGATAACTTGGACCAGAATAAAAGAAATAGTCATGTCCCTTACTAATAAAATATATTGATCGTTACACACCCTGTATGTGCACAGTTCAGCTCACCATACAACAGAAAATGAAATTAATGTAAATATCAACCACCAAGATGAATTCAAGTGAATGCTGTGAATGAGAGTATGGTATTGTTTGAATATATAATATGAAACCTCCAGTGAATGCTATGCCTGTGACGTCACGATGATAGCTTACAATAATCGATACTTACGTCTTAGGGGCAGTCTTATTCCAAACTTATCTGATACTATGTAGATATTCTCAAGCATGCAAGTTCACCAATTATTGTGGTTGTAGTTCATCAGTGCCTTGGTGTATACAGGTGCACAGTGGCTACGACACAATCAATCAACGTACATGTACAGCTGGGACGAATAGCGAAGGAATGCTGAACAACAGATATACAGCGGGACAATCATAGTTGAGCAGGAACAATCACAGTAGTGGAACAGTGGAAAGACAATCGTATAGCAACGAAACAGTGGAACAATCACATTAGTGGAACTCCAATAATCGGTAACAGAGTAGTAGCAGGACTAGCCGCAGCAGAGCAAAGTAGTAGCAGAGTGGTAGTCGCAGAGGAGCAGGAGCAGAGTGGTAACACCCTAGAATAAACAATACCAGTCTGAGTTCTGATTACACTTTTATGGGGCCATAAGTAGAGCCCAAAAGCAAATACTAACCTCTATTAAGTGGGAGGGTTCTGATAACAGCTTTGATGGTCTGTTTGCTGTCTGATAGCGAGTTTCTCGTTCCAGTGGTTTCACACAATGATGAAGTGACTTCTAACCTCAAAAATCCGCAAAGCGAACGGAGATTTCTCAAAAATATAAAGCGTCAAAAATCGCAAACAATATGAGAAACTCTCCTGATATGAATTTTTCCAAGATCCATCAACGATGATCAAACTTTAATTGGAAATCTTCAAAATAGGTCAGTCACTCATCAATATCAAATAAGGAAGAGGAAAATATCTCTCAGACGTCAAAGTCAAAACTGTCAATATCTGACAAGGCGCTTTCTTGTTCGTTAGTGTTCGGTGGGATCAGTGCAGGAACTACCTCGAGCTACTAGGAGCTATGAAAAGAATACCTTAAGAATCAGTGTTGCCAACCGAACCAAGATGAAAACGCCAGCCTCTCAATCTCAGAACCAAACACAAACAAACAAACACAAACAAAAGGTCAAGTATTCGAATGTGAAATAGGTACCTCAATAGACTAACCAAAAATTTGTTTACAAAACAACGCTGTCATACCGCAAAATAGAACAACTGATAACTGTCAATAGCTTAAGGCCGGTTCATGTCCGCTCGAACTAGTACGGCAAAGGTAAGTACTAACATTCGGAACAAGCTATACATGACAACGATCAAGTTGTCATTTTGATACAGTGGCGTACAGAGTGGAAAGTGTATATCAATGACAGAGAATTTCTGATGTTATTGTATTAAAACTGAAAGGGTTTTCTAGTGCAAAATAAACCCGTAACATGTTTTCTGTTAGATATTACAAAAAAGTAACTTCAATTTTATCGTAGGGTTTTTCCATTTCCAGAGGAGTCATGTATTGATTCAATTTTCAGTTGAAAATGTTTCTCTTTAAAACATGAATCCCTTCCAAGAGAGGTTATCTTGTACGATGGAAAACAGCGACTAAATTCCAACTTTCAGTCGCAGATGATTCCACAACTGACTCTATGAACATCCTGTTCATATTTTCAATGAAATCAACTTGATTTATTATATATAATGGGTCGAAAACGACTGGCTGAGCTCAAATGGGTCTTAATATCATTGTCTGAAGACTTTTAGACAATGTTAATCTATCGGTTATGACTGGAACTCCCGGTGTGCTGATGCAACAGTTAGCTATTTGTTGATTGGTTTTCACGATGAATGAACAATTAACACATGGTGCATAACTCGCAATCAATAAACATGCAGTTCACGGAAGTATTTGTCTTGATTCAATAACTAGATAAATATGTTCATCGTGCGTACATTTGAACTCGGATTTCTAGGAATTTTGTTGGATTATTGAACCTTGGGAGATTACTAATGATCCAGCTAATAGTAGTAGTTTTAACCGATAGTTGGTGCTGAAATGAAATATCCAACTTATATACGTAAAACCGTAGAACTTTCGTTAATATTTACTTATTTTATTATTATTATTTTTTTGAAGTGGGTCACGGTCGATGGTACCTTAGACGTTTACGCACGAAAAAAAAATGTAATAGTAGCAAGTAAAATTTGCATACCACCAAGTGAAAATTTGCATACTATATGGGACAAGTACACGCTTTATTAGCCATTAGAAAAATAAGATTCCTGAATTTGATCACTTGCTGTTATTGATATAATTTCAGGATCGCAATGTAACCTAACGATATTAAACTCTTTACTATAAGCAAACTTTTTATTTTATAAGCCTCAATCTACGTTTTATTTGCAGTAAGTGCTCAGTTTGATAACTACTAGTGACAAGTAATTTACCATTGATGAAGAATGATTTACTCTCAAATAACTCATATACTTAAATCTACTAAAAAATATAATAGTTACAACTATACAGTATTCTACTGCAGCAACATTTTTAGATTGTTACAGTAATTTCAGTTTACTTGGCCTTATCAAATGACTCACTTGTGGGTAGTTTATTATTGTCTTACCTTTAATAGCTTTAATTCCATCTTTGGTATCAGGATACAACGGGGTCAATTGAAATATCCACTTGCCCTCAGTTTAGAGTTATTAGTTCTTCAAAGAAGGATCATTTGTTTTTTATAATGCCTTATTTTCAACACAATCGTTTCATTCTTGAATTTGAAATGATATGAAAGGTTCAGTTGCAACAAGGTAGCAATGATTCAGTTTAAACTATGAAAAAACGTACTTGCATGGCATATAAAGGCTAGCAAAATACACTAATCAAGAAAAACTGGAGAAAGAGATTGCAGTTCCATGAAAACATTTTTTCGTGAACTATAAGTTCATGTGGAAAGAAGTATAAAACATTTTAACGGTTCTTTTAAACAAATCTTCGCCTCTGGCCATACCCTTACTGGATCACCCAGTACAGCATGTTTCTTAATTAAAAATTTCGGAACTTTGTTGAATCTGTTTGTATTCATCAGTATGAATGCTAATGCTAATGTCTTTCCTCACTATGATCATAACAAACCCAAGTTATGCATAACATGATGTAGAATTAGAACGTTCTGAAAATTGGAAATAAAAGATGAAGAAATGAAATAAAAATATGTACATTTTTAATATTTTTATTGAAACAAAACTGTTGTTCAGTTTTTTGGGAAAATTATCCTGATTCTATTATACATAAAATGTTAGGTAGAAATCCACATTCTACATACCAACAAGTAAAATACATAAATCAAACTAACACTATTCACACTCACAACAGTAGTAATAGTATAATTCCGACACACGAAGTAACACGCCCAAATACAACTACTAACTCAAATGCTGGAATTGGAATGAGGCCAGTTTTGCGAAAACGTTGATGATCAGTGCAACGGTTACTACCGATTGATCCCGAACTGGTCGCATATCAACAAGTAGGTGAACAGTTTCATTATCGTAGGAACACCTAGCTCTATTGCAAATAAACTGTTGTATTATGCCTATAACACGAGTCTCTTTTGTTATGATATACTTTTCAGAAACACAAAGTAGATAAATATGAATATACAGTTTTCCAGCGCTAGTAAAATATTGACCCGACATTATACAAAGTGAATTATCTAATGTTCAAAGCACTTGCTGTATGTAAACAATATTATAGCTACAAGTTCATGCGTTCAGAATACTCGTTTTTTTAGAGACAAATGGTAATTTTTTTTAATGTAGGTATTAATTTTCTTACCACAATCGAAAAAAAGTCAAGAAAACGTTTTACTTGGACCATTTTTTCCGTGCGGAGAACGGGACATAGGATCATTCTGAAAATTTGGTTTCACAAGTAGTTGCTCTTGGTCTATCGATCTAGAATATTTTCAGCAATGCAGCGTTGCCGCTTATACCAGAAAGTAGCAGCATCTTTGTTATTTCAAATGGGTCACCCTGTATATTACCGCATTTTTGAACTTGTCATTCCTTTTTGATTATTTCTGCCTCATACTCCCATATACCTATCTCTAACGGTTTTTGAGATATTGGTTATTTTCCATATTTTTTATCCAAAACATAGCTCGAATTGAATGTTTATTTCTGCGGTATTTGGATTCTTAGGAAGTTGAAATTTTGTGTTTAGTTCATCAAGATCATGTACAATGATTCTGTATAGAGAAGTTTGTTCTGCGTTATACAGGGTCGTTCAAAATTCATGATCTTACTGCTTGATACGAAAAGCGTTGAAAGTGCGTTTTTTTAATAGAACATCCTGTATATTATGAAATATCCTAAAAGATGACTAAATTTCCTTCGAATTGATATATCATGTTCCTATACCTAAATAGCCAGAATTCCGAGAAAATAGCAATTTTCACTTGCTTGAATTATTGCCAAAAATTTTTCGAGTTCATGAATTTTCACTTGTAATCTCCCAAGTGCTTGAATTATTTCCTGCAATTAATTCAAGCACGCGGGGGATTCGGTAAGAAAATTTTACACCAAAATATATCCAACAATTCATAAGAAATAACTAACTATGGTTCACCTGAACTATTTATATGCATAGTACAAAAAAGATGCATGAAAATATTGATATGTAAAACACACAACAAAATTTCAATTTGATTTTTTAAAATTTAATCAAAAAAAAAGTAAAAATGTGCTCCACTGGGAATTGAACTAGTGACCACACGACCACGAGGCGGACACTTTACCGACTCGCCACAGGGCCTTTGATTTACATGTAGACAACTGGTGTATTGAAGTGTTTCTGAAATTTGATTTCAGAATTTGCAAATTCTGCGATTATCGTGAAGAAAATATTCAGACACATTCGAAATATTTAATAAATACATAAATATGAAATATTATCTCATTTCAAATGAAAAATACAATTCCATTTGTACATCAAAGCAAAATATAAACTATCACCTGTCAAATATTTGACAGAAAAATTTCCACTTATTAATTTCGGCCAGGGTACCCAGGAGGATAAAAATTTCCGGAAATTTTTTGGGTTGCCATGGCATCTAAATAAGAACGAATGTTTTGGTTCTCTCTAAAAGTGAGGTGTGAAATTTTCAAAGAAATACGAGATAAATTTACGGTAATTAATTCAAGCACGAGGGGGATTCGGTAAGAAAATTTCACACCGAGAAATGAAAATCATCCAACAATTCATAAGAAATAACTAACGACGGTTTCACCTGAACTATTTATAACCACTGAAATATTGATATGTATAATACTTAACAAAATTTTCGTCAATAAATGTGTTTAAATTTGGAACAAAAAATATAAAAAAGTTATGTTCTTATCGTGGATTGAACCATCGACCTAGCGACTCATAAATAAATATATAAATAAATAAAAGTATATTCTATCAAAGTTATTATTTACAATTCATTATTCTACCCGAATCAGCTACTCTTTCTTCAGTCCATCTTCGCCCGGCGGGGGGATAGGATGAAAGGAAGGAGAGGACGGCAAGTGTGCTTCACGCCACCCTGCTCTGGTGACGTGCACGATGCCTTTTGACTGTGCCAAGGATCCCCATATAGAAAGGGCGCTGGTCACTGCCTCCACTGGTGAACGGAAATGTCGACCTTTGGCAGAAATAAAAGTGGTAACTGGAGTATTCGCGCCTCCTGCAAATTTTCTTACCGAATCCTCCTCGTGCTTGAATTAATTGCCATAAATTTATCTCGTACATGAATTTTCAAAGAAAATAAAAAAATTCATGTACTCGAAAAATTTCCGGCAATAATTCAAGCACTTGGGAGATTACAAGTGAAAATTGCTATTATCTCGGAATTCCTGCTATTTAGGTATAGGAACATGATACATCAATTCGAAGGGAATTTAGTCATCTTTCAGGATATTTCATAATATATAGGATGTTCCATTTAAAAAAACGCACTTTCAACCCTTCTCGTATCTAGCAGTAAGATCATGAATTTTGAACGACCCTGTATAACGCAGAAGAAACTTCTCTATACAGAATCATTGTACACAAAATTGCACCTTCCTAAGAATCCAAACACCGCAGAAATAATCATTCAATTTGAGCTGTTTTGGATAAAAAATATGGAAAATAACCAATATCTCAAAAACCGTTAGAGACTGGTATAGGGGAGTATGAGGCAGAAATAATCAGAAAGGAATGACAAGTTCAAAAATGCGGTAAAATACAGGGTGGCCCATTTGAAATAACAAAGATGCTGCTACTTTCTGGTATAAGCGGTAACGCTGCATTGCTGAAAATATTTTAGATCGAGAGACCAAAAGCAACTACTTGAGAAACCAAATTTTCAGAATGATACTATTTCCCGTTCTTCGTAAACGTCTAACGTACCATCGACCGTGACCCACCCTGTATATTTTTTTAATTCCTATCATCTTTCCACTGACTCTCTAAGAAAAGTTTTTGACAACGTATCTCAAAATTGATGTTACCAAAAGCTTTCTGAAGTCGACAAACATTGCAAAGCCAGCTTGACATTCTGCTAGCGCTTCAATGGATTCGATGATTTTTTGTGATTTCTGATATATTAGATGCGTGAATAATTTAGTTTTGTGTTATGGTAAGGCAAAACATCGGTAATTTAATGGATCATTTCAAGGGAGTTTTTTATGAAACTGAATCATGTTAATATTTTTTGTCCAATTACATGGATTTCCTGATTTAGTCAATAGGCATATTTTCATAAAACTCGTTTGATATTTCATCATCACCTACCTCCTTATTATTTTTTGATATTGTTATTTACGTTATACAGGGTGTTTCATAATAAATGCGCAGAATGTGATAGCTCGTCCAAAAATATGAAAAAAAGTTTCTATCAACTCACCCTCTAAAATGCACCATTTTCGAGATACAGGGTGTTGAAATTTTAAAAAAATAATCGTTTTTTGCGAATATCTCTGGAACCGTTTATCGCACAGAAAACAGATTTCGTAGGCATTTTCTACTCATAATAAGCTACGATTTGTGCGTATTTTTTATTTTTTCAAATTCATAATTTGTGAAAATTTTGAAGGGGTAGTGGGTGTTTTTTCTCCAACTTCTACGCCACTGGAAAAAGTATAGTTTTGAGCATCCTATATGAACCGCCAATGTTTTCTACATAAAATAGTTATTCTTGGTCATAAACTCTAAAGTTGACTGTTTTCAATAAAAATCAACTTTCATTTTGTTTAAACAATGATTTTTCCTTGAAAAATTGCTGCGTGCATTGAAGCTAACGGCGGACATTTCCAACAATAGAACTGAGTATGATTGTTATTGTTTTTTATTTTATTTTGCAATTAAGAAGTCAACGTTTGGTTTTGTTACTTGTTTTAACGTTTAAATAAATTTTGTATAATTAGGAAAAAAATTATTCAAAAAAATTTACCATGTTTTTCAACATGATAGTTGGGTTTTTATTGAAAACGGTCAACTTTAGAGCTTATGACCGAGATTACCTTTTTCGTATAGAAAATAATGGCGGTTCAAGTAGATGGCTCAAAATCATACTTTTTCCAGTGACGTAGAAGTTGGAGAAAAAAATACCCACTACCCCTTCAAAATCTTCACCAATTATGAATTTTAAAAAATAAAAAATCTGCACAAAACATAGCTTATCATGAGTACAAAATGCATTCAAAATCTGTTTTTTTGTGAGATGAACGGTTCCAGAGATATTCGCAAAAAACTATAATTTTTTCAAAATTTCAACACCCTGTATCTCGAAAATGTTGAATTTTAGAGGGTAAGTTAATAGAAACTTTTTTTCATATTTTTGAACGAGCTATCACATCCGGAAGTCCTGCGCATTTATTATGAAACACCCTGTATATCTCTTGAATAGTAAAAGGTTTACCTAAATAGGGATAACTGGTATATAATATAAAGAAAGGTTTAAATTAACGTCTACGAAACTATACTATAAGTTATAAAAAATATCCATTCATTTATCGCAATCGGGTGTTTACTATATGGATTTTTTTTATGTAGATTTATATATTTCCAAAATTCGGATGGGTTTGTTATGTCCAGTGAATTTGATTGCATTTCTTGTTGATAACTACTTTGTTTACCTTTTCTTCAATACTCAATTTTTTTCTTCTGTTCAAACACAAAATATATCTCGACGAGTCATGTGAGTAAGAAAATTATTTATCCTTGAATTTTGTTGATATGGAATGCAAATATATAATCGCACTAATTTTAACACTCTTCTAAGAATATTCTGGTACTCAATCTGGGTAATGGGACTGAATTTACGTAGAAATATGGAAATGACAATCTATATTCCTTTTCCTGATTTAGCTTCAACACTCATTTTTTGTTTTTAAGTGTCAGTGACCTATGAAGTGACAAATTCATCTTACCGAATTTGCTCATCCTATCGTAAAAAAAATTGAGGAAGTAATAAATTGCACATTCTGTCAAAAATAATTGTTTCAACCTGGTAAAACTGTAAATATTTGTAATAATAATAGAAATCCTAAATTAAATATGAGTCAGGAGTCAAAATGTGTACGCAAAAATGTAACGAAATTACATATCAGAAAATGTAACAGCCTGCATGAAAAACATTGCAATCAATAAAACCATCGACTTTCTGGCCAACATATTTAATGTTGAAGAGAATATCGAGCATCAAAAATTACATCGATATTTCTGTACATTGAACCGGATGGTCTTTTTTGAAATCACAGTCTAGTGTTTATAAAACAAACTGAAACTTTCTGACTTAAGAAAAGCTTAATAAATTATTATTAAATTTTTTATCAAGAATATTGATTTACAAAATTTAGTTCCAGGTGCAGAAAAGATTCTATAAATAGAAAACAATTCGTTAACATTCTTCTTTGCATTGATGGAACAGAATATATCAAATGTTCCAGGTTCCTTTTTTTAGCGAATATTAAAATGCCCATTTTGTAGGGGTATTTTTTGTTATGACATTTACTACATCCTGAACGATGGATGAGATCATCTCTTCAGATTTGTGATTTGTATTTTACAACTAGACTAGATCGTCACCATGTGCTTGCAGATCGGGATGGGTAAAACATTTTCTCAAAACCGTAAATAAAATAATTTTGAAACACGTGGATAACAGATAAAATAATAATAACAAAGTTCATTATGTTTTCCACCGAATAAAAATAACAAAAAATTAAATAAAAGAGAGAAACAATCATCGACCAGGTTATTGCCAAAAAAATAGGACCATAGATTTTCCAAAAAGCATATACTCACGTTTCCTGTCTGGTGCATACATTTGGTCCTTCCAGTAACCCCGAGCTTAAAGCAATTGAAATAAATAGAATAGTTGAAGGTAGAATCCACATATTGTTTCAAGATTTTCCGTCAACGTTCGTTAATATAGGTCTATAGCGATGGCTGGAACTACTGAAGTTGTTCTTGAGCATTGATGATGGGGCAGTGAGTTCATCTGAAACAATGAGAAGTATTAGAAATATTGATTTACCTAGGGTATGAAATTTCGTATTCATACTGCAATGCAAATAGTAATGATATTCGTCCTCTACCAGCACACGATATTCTTTGGGTATACTTATATGAGTGTTGATAGGCTAGAATATTATTATTACTATTGTTCATATTGTAGAATATGTCATACATTTCTGAAAAGCCACATCTTTCAAACCATACAGATATCATAAAATTATATGGTAAAATAAATATTATATGTGTGGTAGAATAGTGGGAAATGTGAGTCATTCAATATGTTTTCGAAGCATCATCATGGCTGTGGGATCAACAAGTCTCAAAATAGTATAATTAACAAATACTGCTATACAGTGCGACGCTAAATTATGGAACAAATTCATTATTTCTGAATATAAAGATATATCGGAAAAATCCTTGGACAGGTCGATTTTATTTTCCGATGGGCCAATTTTTGAACCTCACCCAAAATATATAGGGTTATCCGCATTTGAGGAAGAGCAACTTTGGTGATATTTTTAAATGGGACACCCAGTATATTTGTCCATATTTGGTTAGGGATCGTCAAACAAATCCAGTGATAGAATTATGTCAAACGGCTGCGGAGATATGGCCAAAAAACTTCTCCATGTACCAAATGAGTGCGACAGTGTGGAGTCTCGCAGTCATACTCATTAGACATACGAGGAAGTTTTTTGGCCATATCTCCGCAGCCGTTTGACATAATCCCATCAAACTTGGTATCACTGGATTCGCAATGACGATCCCTAACCAAATATGGAAAAATATACTGGGTGTCCCATTTGAAAATATCATCAAAGTCGCTTTTCCTCAAATGCGGATAACCCTATATATTTTGGGTGAGGTTCAAAAATTGGCCAATCGGAAAAGAAAATCGACCTGTCCGAGGATTTTTCCGAAATCTCGTATCTTTATATTCAGAAATAATGAATTTGTTCCATAATTTAGCGTCGCACTGTATATTGATGCCAGCGCTTGTCCAATCAGCATCTTCTGTGACCTTAGTCGGTATTTGATTGTCACAATCATATTCTCAAAATTCAATAAATTATAAATTGACTAATAGGCAATCCTCTGAATTTGAAAAGCAATTTTGTGCAAGATATAAAAGCGACATAAATCAATATGTCAGTCAATTTCATTGACAAGTACAAATTCAAAAGAATAATCTAATTTTATCATGGGTGTTCCACACAGCTCAATTTTGAAACCTGTGGTATTTTTCCCAATGTTGGGAAGATCGACGAAGTCTCGAGAAAAAGGTTATTTTGTTTACTGATGACATATAGTAGGTAACAATAATACACGAACCCATACAAATAATTCCAAAGACATAGAGAAACACCCAAACACTACAACTACTTCAATATCACTCGGCAGCCGTTTCGGAAACAAAGTTGTCATCATCAGGAGCATTAATAAAGCCGTAGTTCCTGATTATTTCTTGATGTATCTATAGTGGGGCATCATCAGCAACATAATACCCATCAAGTATTCTTGAGGCTGCTCAGATCCATATACTAAATGGAAAACAAATTCGGATTCATTCTCTTCGGAGTCAAGAGGTTTAGCAAGTTGTGTGTATTTTTGAGGACAGTTTCTGAATCTTTAGAAAAGATGTTCTTTGAAGTTTTCTATCAACTACTGATCATATAAACAAGAAACCAATCTGGGACCTAGCACTATTCCCTGTGGTACGCCGATTTTGACATCAATTGACCGACTAAGATAGTTGTCTATTGTAATAAGCTGTGACCTATGGGAAATTTAATCCCGCAGAGATTAAGTAATCACTAATATCATGAATTTCTACATTTTCAGCAATATATTATGTGACATTCTTTTGAACAACTTGGCAAGATTCATGTAACGAGCTGATGGGTATCAAGGAGCGATTTCATTTTTGACATTTAGTTTTTCAAATTATTAATGATACTCTACTTTTTTTTCAATGTCCTCAACTCGAGGCTGTTTTTATTTGTTGTACTGATGGACTGAGGTATGTTATGCTGATGACGTTGCATAATCTGAATTGAAATCAATATAGCGTCTTCAGGATGTGGGTCAAACTAGAAAGGACATGAATTTACGATTCAAAGAGCACATTGATCATGTCCGATTTTTAACACCAAAAAATCGAGTGTAGTCCAACACGCTTTGGATCAGGACCACCGAGTTGATGTCACAAGTTTGAAATTAATTAGACAGGTTCAGGACCATAGACTTCTCGATGGATTCGCGAATCTCGAATTTGACAATTGCAAAAATAGTATGAATGCTGATAGTGGACATATTCACAGTTTAGTAAGCTTTTAGGTCCTGAAGATACTAATTGCAAAACGCGTGTTCAGTGTAAATTGGTGAAGTTTTGGTTCCAAATATTCATTTATTCAACTTAGCCAACAGTTTTTACCATACTTGAGAAAATACTAATTTCACACCAATATTTTTATCTACTCCATGCATGAAAAGGTACTTTGAATATACATTATTCAATTTCATGTTCAACCTTGTATTTTCGTAGTCGATCGCCATGCCTTCACCATGTGTTGAGAATTACAAGCGACATTTGCACGTTATGTATGAATCATTTACTTTCGTGCTAATCAACTTTGGATTTTAGATCCAAATTCCAACGAACTTTAAGTGAAGCGAAGTAAAAAATCGCCAGAAAAGGGAACTTGGTTTCGTCATGTCTTCAATGACTCATTTCCTGTTATTACTTTCAGAAATAATAGTATCCATTGTACACCTAAGACACATAGATGGTTTTCCATTGATTTTCAAATGGTCAAACTGAAATGAATGTTGTGAAAATAGGAGTAGAATGAAAAAATGAAATAAAATATCTGGACAAAAGATAGAGGCTGATTAGATAACGTGTGAAAAAACATCTCGTACTTAAGAGGTTGAAATGAGAAAAACTTTTATGGGACAAATTCCTCATAATTTACAACAAGGGATCTCCTCTATGAATTTAGCTAGTCTTTATAATTTTGACAATTTCATGAAGCTGAACGTTATCCAGTGAAAGTCAAAGAATCAAAAGTAGAGGAACGATCAATTTATTAAATATCTTCGGAAAATATTTGGAAATGCATTAATTTCCGTGAAGGAAAGGTTATTTCTTACTTACCAATGGGAGTGAAGGTGTCTAAGAAAATTAAACCAATGAAATTAGTTGCAAGTAGAAGTTCAGTTCACAAAATAAGAAATAGCGACGGAAAGTCCAGGATGAAAATCTTGAAGGAAAATTAGAACAGTTAGCCAAAATCGAAACCTCGACTGTAGAAACTTGACGCAATCCATCCTCTTATCGACTACCGTACATATTCAAAATTCCTAAACAGATATAATCTAGATGGTTCGTGTCAGGAGATCATGGTGGCCAGTGTAGTCACGCACGTCATCTCACTCAACAAAAAAAAAGTCTTCATTCGACAATTCGACTAAGTTAAGCAGATTTTCTCTCATGCTTGAATATACAAGGTCTAAATAGTGAAACTATGTTGATTCCAACGTTAACCGGAATCACTTTTTTCTTCAGTAACGTGAGGATTAAATTAGACCCAGAAATCAAAATTATTTAATATTAAGAATGGAATTTCGTGGAAAAAAACCACATGAGTTACTTTCAGGTATAAAAATTGAAATTCCATAATAAAAGTCCAACAACAAACAAACAAATAACAACTTTGGTCTGATGCCTTTGAATATTAAACATTCCTTATGAATTATGAACTAATAAGAAAACCACGAGTTTCGAATTCTTCAACGTTTTCCGCATATTTCCAATTAAAATTGAGATTATATTATTGGCAATGAAATATCTTGGTGTCAACAAATAAATTAGCTTCGAATTGTTGTATGAAGCTCGATAAATAGTTTATTGATCAGGCTAGGCCATGTTATCTTTTCTGTTAAAATCGAGAATATCCCATTATGAAAAGATCTGCAAAAATCAATATTGATTTGATCATTTGTCAAGCAATGGTAATTATATCTTTCTTGATATAAGGAGGATCAATAGATTCGAATAGAATAGAATTTTATTGAATATTTCTCTCATTACGAGCGAGTTTGGAACATATCCGTAGATAAAAATATCTAATTGTAAAAAATATACAGGGTGACCCAGAGTTGAACCGCCAAACGTTGAGGATCGGTTTTTCCAGCAAAGATAAGATTTTTGATTCATATAATCGTGTGTCCTAATTTGCTTTGATTTCGAGATACAGGGTGTCAAAGTTCCTTGACCTGCGAGCTCTCCCGACTTAACTCCTATGGATTTTTGTATAGGGTGCGATGAAAACCCAAGTTTATGCTGAGCCCATCAACGACGAAGGTACTCTCCGGGAAAAAATTGTTGAAGCAGCACCAGAGATCACACCGTCCAGCTGCAGAATATGTTGTTCGCAGGTGCGAACTTTGCATTGAAAAAAATTGTGGTAATTTTGAGCAGTTTTAAGAAATTTTGTTTTTAATAAAATAAATCGTTTATGAAGATTATGAACAGAAGCGGGCCAAGAACTGATCCTTGGGGCACTCCCGAAGATGAAGATTTACACACCGATGGGAGAATGATCATTCATATATGCATTTAATTTATTGAAATGAGCATGGCAATGGGCAATGCAGCAATTAATTAATAGATCTGGAGTTTTGTCAAGATTGGTAGGCCAAAAGATAGGTTCACCAGTCGACTTTGTTGAAATAAATGCAGATACGAGGATGTATTGATATCTAGTTAGCCTAGACCAGTTCCCTGCATAAACAAAATATTGCGTTACCATAGCAACGAACAATAACTTATTAGAAGTGTCAGTATAAATTGATTTCATTAATATAAACAGGATGTTCATAAAGTCAGTTGTGGAATCAATTTTATCGTAGAGTTTTTCCATTTCCAGAGGAGTCATGTATTGATTCAATTTTCAATTGAGAATATTTCTCTTTAAAACATTGCCAGTATAAAGTTTGACGTCAAAAAAGTAAACGCAATAAATTAAAAAATATTTCCAACGAAATTGTAAAAGTCGAAAAATTGGAGTATTGAGCCATCATCAAGTACCTGTATTTAAAAGGGTTGAGAGGTAGGTAAGCAGATTTACGAAGATGTGCTTAATATCCTTGGTGGTCAATGTCCTTTGTATGAGACCGTGAAAAAATGGTCTGCAAGCTTCAAAAGAGGTAAATTTTCCATTGAAGATGATGACCGATCGGAAAGGCCAGTTTCTGTGTCAGTCCCCGAAAATATCGATGCAGTTCATGACATGATTTTAACAGACCGTCGAATTGGGCTAAAACGAATATCTGAAGTACTGAGTATTTCATACGAACGCGTTCATCATACAGTTCACGTCAATTTGTACATGAGTAAAATTGCTGCAAAATGGATCCCCAAATGTTTGAATGTTGATCAAAAGCGTGCAAGGGTAGTAGCATCGTGTTCGATCTGTGCTCGATTTGAAAACGATGTAGACTTCTTAAACCGAATTGTTACTATGAATGAGACTTGGGTACATTTCTACGATCCAGAAACAAAGCAACAGTCGATGGAATGGCGACACTCCGGTTCTCCAAGACCTAAGAAGTTTCGTGTCCAAAAATCTGCTGGAAAAGTTCTTGCTTCAGTTTTTTGGGATTGCCATGGAGTAATCATGATTGATGTTTTAGACAAGGGCGAAACAATAACTGGAGATTACTATTCGACATTACTGACCATTCTACGGGAAAAAATTAATGAGAAAAGACGCGGAAAGCTATCCAAAGGTGTTTTGTTTTTGCAGGACAACGCCCCTGCACGCAAATCTCATGTTGCCATGCAAAAAATTCGTGATTTATGGTTTGAATTACTAGAACAGTCCCCTTATTCACCAGATTTGGCTCCGTCCGACTATGATCTCTTTCCTCAAATGGAAAAAAGTATAAAAGGTCGTAAATTTTCTTCCAACGAGGTAATACAAGCTGTGGAGGTCTGGTTTGCAGAGCAAGAAGAAACATTTTTTTTGAAAGGTCTAGAGACGTTGCAGGTTCGCTGTAATAAATGTATCCAATTAAGAGGAGAATATGTTGAGTAATAAAATATTTTGACATTGAAATTTTGATTGGTTCTATAGTAGGGTAAGAATTTTTCAATATATCCTCGTAACATTTTGAAGAATTTAAACCGATTCAGATAGATTGGACAAATGAGGAAGTTCCAACCTCATTCAAATGAATGAAATGTATCAGTAGGTACATTTTGCGTCGAGTCAAAATAACGATTGTTATTTTCTAGACATATTCATTAGGATATTGTTCCCAATTGTTTTCAAGTGAAGGTCAGAGCTCGGTTCTAATAATAAAAAAAATTAACATTTATGAATTTTCAACACTAGCGAAGAAGGCAAACTTTACGTCAGAACTTTCGAACTAGCGTTAACATTATCCAAATTGTTAACAACAATGTAATATCATTTACTTGAAAAAAGTGATAGAAAAGATCTTTGGAATAAAAAATGCGACTTTATGTAATACTAATCATTAAGGTGGTTGGCGATCAAAGTTGACACAGTGTGTTTCAGTAATAGCGTTCATATACTTTTACTTTTACCCAAACAAAAGTTCATAGAGGATTCAACTTTAACCTCAAGGGATCTTTGAAGTAAAATTATTTTTACGTTTTGCGCATGAGTCATAGCTCCAACATTGCCCTATTCACCTGTTCTTTCTTGTTATTCGTCAAGTGCTATATTTTGTCAGTTATTTTTTTTCTATTCGTTTATTGGATGTATATGGTCAATATTTGAGAATGTTCAGCAGTTCCACTGGCAGTTCAATAGAAGGAATGAACCTTATAAGAACAAAATAATGGAGGAAACCGAAATGTTTGACATCAAAACACCTCAATTCTATCAATGGAGCGCATGCGTCACTTTTTCTTCAAGAGAGGTGTATGAACGGTCAATTGTACTACGTAAAGTTAAAAAAAAAGGAGACAGAAAAAGCAAAAATAAAAGTTTGTTCTATGAACCAGCCTTAACAGATAATGACGCGTTTTATTTTGACATTTCACAGCATAACAACGATAAGCAATGGTAACTGTCAGGATATTATAGTTACATTCGGTATATTCTTAATATTAAATCTAGTGTGGATATGACATCTTAAGAATTGTACGTTGTCAAGTAATTTTCATAAAAACAATTCAATCATACTAAACATATATTCTGAATAGAAGTTCATCAATATATAACAGTAACTAGTTTTTAGTGCATATTCATAATTATTGATAGTAGTTGAATATTGTACTGGTCGACAAGCATAAGGATGCCACCGAGAATTGGTTGCGCAGTAGACACAACCCTGGAGTGGGGCAGGAGCTCACTCGCTCTGCATTATTCAAGCAGTTAACGTCGTGAGTGTACAGTCAGTGGAATAAAATTATTGTGGCGAGAGAGTTGAAGTGCTGCCATGAACGTAAACGTTAACGTACAAATTGACATCTACGCATGCGCATTCGTCAGCTAATCACGTTAACGTTGAAAATAGGTTTACGGGCATACGTAACCTAACGGTCTCACACGGATACCTTAAAAATCAACGCACGTTAACCGAAGAATATACGTATCACACCGATGAGTTGCGAATGAGCAAATTTTGACTTTAAAGCCATAAAATCAAGAAGTGACAAAGCAATATTTACAATTTTACATCAATCATCATTTCCTCAATGTATTTTTGATGATCTTGCTCGGTATTTCGCTTTATTTAAAACAATGAACATTTCGAAAAGCCAATTCCGGAATAATTTGATTTGCATTTGGCAAGGGAGGTATATGGTCAAAATCCCTATTAAGATCCGCAAAGTAGAGTTCATAGAAAACAGCATAAAAGTGAAATAAACACAAATTAACATGTTAGGGTTAGAGGTTGACAAACGTTCAACTTCAACTCAATTTCAACAACAACCCGTAAACGTTATATTTCATACGTTAACGTCTACGTGAAGGTTCACGTACTGTAATCACTTCAACTCTCTGCGATTGTGTGTTGAATTTGAAATCCTTGTGTTGTGTATAGTTTTGAAATATTATTAGATAGGTTATAGTGTAGTTTGTTGTGTTTGAAAATGCCTTCAAAGAGTAAAGTGAGAAATAAGATTCTGAGTGGACAAAGTAGGGAAATTGTCAGTAATGTCATCAAATTTATGCAGGCAGAAGCAATGATAGGTGAAACCAGTATTCCTCTTGTGAAGGTTCAAGAACGAGTTGCTGCCGCAACGGGAGTTTGCGATAGAAGCATTAGGAAAATTAATTCAGAAATGAATAAAATTGAAAAAGGTGAAATGGAACAATTCTCAACTCCAAATAAAAAGAGAAACAAAAAATCAAAAGTTACCATGGACAATGCTGATTTGGCAGTGGTCGAAGGTCATGTGATATTGTTAGTCAACTTCTGTAAGTATGTTCCTCGTGTTCTTTATTATATTTATTTACCTATTTCTGATATTGTGTGGCGATGCATTCTTTTTCTAGTCGTACTTTATTTACACTTATGGCTTCGGGAAAATTATGCAATTTTCATAAACGGTCCAGTGATCACAGACAATTATATTATTCGAACAGTTCATTAGGAATTAATGAAAATTCAGATAAGAACCTACGTTCCTACGTGTTGCAGAAAAATTTCTCTCCTGATTGTACATTCCGATGATAACCAGCCGTAAACAGTATTCGATCTTTGTCGCACATCTACTCACGCTTTCTATCGTTTGCGCATCGCAGAGGCATCCTTATGCTTGTCGACCTGTACATTTCAATTTTATGAGGGAAATACGAAATTGGGTAGTAGTTTATCTAAGTTTGTGATAACAAAAGTTCTGAGACAGTTCCTGAGGGACGGCAGTTTTTGTGCGATTGTCAAAGAATTATTTCTAATATAGCCTTTTATATTTTTCCTTCAAATTCACACACGCAAATATATGATAATGCCGAGAAAATTATTATCAGTGTACATATTCGAGTCAAATCTACTGTGACTATCATTGACCGTCCTATGCGTCATATAATAAAATATCACACTCGACAAAAATTATGTTTACTGTAACATTTGTGTTTGTTTTCATTAGTTTATATTTTGAGCGTGGTAAGCACTGTAATATATCAACTATATCTCAGAATAAACATTACGTTTCAACTTCTAGCCATCTCTATCAACGAGAAATGAAAAGTGTATGCGCGGAAGTCACCTTGAACTGTTTCTCAAACGTTGTCTTTTTACCTTTATAATAGTCTCCTTCATAAAACAGCTAAATGAGGTTACCAACGGCTTCTCTTGTGATGAGACAAAAAGGCTAGTCGTATTGTTACTTGCCTAATCGCTCTCATATATGATATTTTTTTTTAACAACTTTCAAAAAACTAATAAATATAATTTTTTATAAGATTATTTATCATAGTGAGAAATCCACAGCTACAATTTAGATTAATCAATATGAATCATCAAAACAACGTTCTATCTTCATAGAAATTTTCATCTTTATCAGTAGATTGATCAGTAGACTCAATATGTATTATTGCAAATTAGACTGGTGCCTATAATTTTTGTGATAAAGAAAAAAATAACAGGTAAGGACCAGGTGGAAAACGTTCTTGAGGTTCCAACTTGGAGAAAAAAAAATTAAATACAAAAACACTCAAAATGATGAAATGGGGATGCGATTTAGGAGTTGAAAACGGTTTATTGCCATTTGCGGCAAAACGTGACCTCCTAGCGAAAAATGTTTGATAGGGAGGTAGTAGATAAATCGACAAGTCTCTCTGAATCAAGATTTTCTCAATATTTTCAATGATTTTCAATAGTTGTAAAAAAGAATAAAAGTGATAATAATAAATGAATTTTGTGGTGTAATTAAGTATGTATTATACTAATTTTTCTTATAAAAATAATACTGAAAGTCGAAAATCATTTAAAATATTGAGAAAATCATTATTCATAATCAGTTTTTTTCACAATTTTAGACGGTTTAACGACCAATAACCCAACAGGTTGCGTAGACCGCTTGAAACTAGACATTTCAATAATTGAAATTGTTCGTGAAAGGTAAGCGTATTTTTTTCCAAAAATGTACAACTCGAAAACTAGTCCTCTTCTGAATTTCGAAAAAATCATGCTTCTTCGACACAAAAAAGACATTCTTATCTTTACAAATTTTCATGTGAATTAAATCATTTATATAGGAGAAAAAAATTAAATACTGAAAAATCGGGTTTTCGTCATTTTGACGGATAATTTGAGGTTATGTCAAAGAGTATTGAATACATGAGTTTTCGATTTTTTTACTACCTACAATTGATTTCGATGATGAAATTGAAGAAAAATATTTCGAGAAAATAAAGTGCAAACTTTTGAAAAAAGAACTGAAAATTTGTTGAAGAAAAATATTTCGAAGAAATAACAGCCTTTTAAACAAAATTGAATTTTTTTAAGAAAAAGTATAAAAAAATGAGAAATTTTATAGAGGAAAAAATTTCGAAAAAACAAGGTATAGACCATTAGAAAAAATACTAAAGATTTTTTGAGGAGCTGAGAGATCACTGTTTTCATCTGTTATTATAGATCATTTTTCGCTAGGAAGTCACGTTCCGCAAAAAAATCGCAAAAAACGTTTCCAGCCCCTAAACTGCATCCCCATTTCACCATTTTGAATTTATTCGTGTTCAAATTTTTTCCCCTCAAAGTTGGAACGTCAAAAACAGTCTCCACCTGGTCCTTGCCTGTTACTTTCTCTCTTATTCTTAGCGTTTATTACTCGTTTTGGCACCAGCTTGAATGAAAATATGAGGAATTCAAAAACAGTAATTACATTCAACCACAGAATGCCTTCATTGCTACTTCTATCAATCGATCGATCACTTTAGAATAATTGATTTTCTTTGTTAAATGAACACGTTAAGAAACAATGAAACATTCTATGGATGACTACGTTTGATCCTTGAACGTTGAAACAATTATATGTAATTTGCTTTATTCTCTGAAAACCTATAAGGAATCATGAGCAAGCCCAATATGCTTACGAGTAGTATTAATTCGCGATTTATGTTAATCCAATAAGGAGTATCGACTTTCAGTTCAACGGTCTACATTTAGGTTAGAGGGCGATAAGTAGGTCATTTGGAACTTCACTTGAAACGTCATGTCTCTCAAGAAATTATTGTGATGATGGCAACAGTGGACCTCAAAATGGATTGCTTCATTTTGATTGTACCTCATGACACATAATATAAATTAATACAATTTTTTTAGTAGATGTTATGTAGAGAAACTCATAATTGAGTTAGTAAGAGCCATTTACAAGAAAAGAAGCAACAGCAACAAGTACAGACCTATTGCAATCTTATTGAACATCAGCGAATTTTTGAGAAAATAATGTATGCCATTGCCAGATTCAAACTGCCTCAAGGTTCTTACTGGGTCCTCTGCGTTAAATTGTATAAACAAACACGCTTCCTGGGTATTCAATTCTATTTTTTTTTTGGTGGATCCAGAGGATATTTTACTGTGTATAAAACCGAAAATACTGAAACACGAAAATGAGAACTTTTCTCAAAGCAGCGTAATAGTAATAGAAAGCATCAATGTCAATAAAATCTCTTTCGAATCTGTTCAACCAGTATGGATTTAGAAGTAACAGATAAACAGCTGACGCCATATGCTGACACCGACGAAGAGTATGTGGCTTTAACCCTCTGCATCCTCTCCAAAGCTTCCTACTGCGTCACACATGTTTTGCTTTTCGGGAAAATGGAATACCTAAGATGGGGTAAAAGGACTACTTCTTGAACTATTCAAATCATACATGAGTAACAGATCTCAATCTTTCTTCACGAATGAATAATTTTCTCCCAACAAAATTGAAAAGCATGGATTTCCGCAGGGATCGGTATTGGGGCCAGATTTATTCTTGATTTACATTGATGATTTCATCCAATGCATATTACCAAACAAATATGTACTTTTTGCTGACGATACAACTATCTTAACTTCCAACAAAACAATAATTAATTCAACAGAGGATAAAGGTGATGTTTCGGAACATGCTTCTAGATAGGTTTACAGCCAATCAATTGAAACTTATTAGAGACAAAACACCTTTGGTAAAATGAGTTAGCATAGTCTTGTTATATACATTCTACATTGCTTTAAGCAACACTATTATATTTGAGTAAGCAAACAATTTTATAAATTTTATTGAAATTAAAAAACTAACAGAAGAATCAAAATTTTCCATTTTTAAGGATGTGGTATTGAGAATTGTAATCGTTCTGTTGGTAGGTGAATATTCATTAGTTTGTTCTTTTACAAGATAAATAAAACAATGTGATCACTTCTCAAAGGAATAGTTGACAATATAATTAGAAATGTTGTTAATCAAAAATTCGTAAGGGGACGACAGCTGGTTAACGAAAAAATCAATTTTAACAACAACAATTAACAATAGATTGGGTATCGTTGATCTTTTGGAATGAATTTGTGTTGCTCCGGAATTATGACCGAATTTAATGAACTTTTCATAGGACAGCCTCGGAAAATGAGGTTTTGCGCATCTCTCGTTAACTGTGATTTTCTTTGGTTCCCTCCTATCAACGTGCCATAGCAACCGTCAAGTCTCTATGGTTTCGTCGAATCGAAAAACATTGTTGTTTCCGAAGTCTGCTGAAGAAAATGTCAGAATTTTATAAAGAAAAATAAGATTGTGAGGTTTCTATTTGCATTCGTATACAAGTTTTGTGTAAAGCTCGTTTGGAAACTTATTTGCACACTTGCTCGGCTTCGGCTCAGTCCACGAATCTGTCTTGCTCGTGTGTAAACAGTCGTTTTCAAACCTTGTAGGTTAATATACTATAATATTGCAGTACGGTCAAGTTGTTTTATGTCTTACAAAATATATTCAGTTTGAAAATGTACCTATAGTTTGAAATATAATTTTTTCCTTCTACTTTTAGAATTGGAATTTTCCCTTTATTAATTTGCAAATTCTCATAGATCAAAACCGTTATTGGATAGTGAGCATGGATAAATTTTTAACGGCATCATGTAAAGAAAAACTATTTGAATAAAATACTCTATTTTCACTAGAATAAATCTCTCTATCTATTTAATTTTGGTTTTCCATCATCTATATATTATTTCTACTAGTAGGCTTACTTGATATAAATTCGCCAGAATATGTTCACTGCAATTGTTGGCCAACTATGAAGAGCAGCATAAAATTAGCGTTTCCCGCAACAAAACCTGTCGACCCGTACATAGATAACGAATCATTAGAAATACTTCGCGACTATCTTAAAAACCGTAATTAATCTTACCCAAGCATTAACCCATACATGGAAATCCGAACTACTTTCTCTTGGGCCCCATGCTGGTAGTTCCAGATTACGATACATCCCATGTGTAGAAACAGAACGTCCCATTAATCTGCTGTTATTAAAAAAATTGGTACTTTGTTCACTTATGTCATTGTTTATAGTGTGTGGCAGACGTTACTTCTCGTTTGCTCAACACGTTGTTTAGTTTTGTGCAGACATGAAATTATCTTGATATATTAGCGGACAAAACCAGAAAGTTTGATTGCTCAGTACTTGATAATATACTATCGTAAGAGTCAAATCCTGTTGGAACATTATGAGTAATACGCTTTTATTGGCAATTATACTGTTTGAGAATTGTCTCGATTTATTTTGCTGAAATGCATTTTAGACGCGCAAGTCATCAAAAGTATAGCCATTTTTATAGTTATAGAGCCGCCGGTCTACAACCGCGATCAATTTTGGAACCCAAAATATTCAAAAATAGGTTCCGAGTAGTGCGTCACAACCATATCGTCTTCCGCTTTGTAAGATGAACACTAGTTACTTTCTTAAAAAAATTATCATGACATAGAAATCGTCGAAAAAAATCTATTTTCCATTCGCATTAGAGCGGGTCCTGCACGATTTAATTTTTTTTTTAATTTTGGGTTTTCGAGTGATGGACTCTCCCTTCACCAACAGGAAGACGTCTCAGAACCCGTGGCTCTCTAACCATTATAAATAAAATAACGAAAGAGACTGATGCACTTTTAATGCTTCAAAATCTTCATGTTCAAAGTTGAAATAAAGAGTCAAGTGTCGGTTACCTGTTTCCCTTAATATCATCTCCTGTTTATTGGATAACATACAAATTGGATTATGAATTTTGGGGCCCAAAAATTTCAAAAATAGGTTCCGATGAGTAATGAGCCGAAACCAAAGCGTTTTCTGCGTTGTCAGATGATTACCAGCAATTCTTAGCTAAACTATCATAACGGAAGACATATAGAAATCGTCGATAATATCGATTTTCCATTCGTACTGGAGTGGGCCCTGCTCGATATAAGTTTTTTTGGAACTTTGGGTTTTTGAGTGATGGACTTTCTCCTCACCAAAAGGAAGGCGTCTCAGAACCCGCTCCTCTCTAACTATTTCAAATAAAATAACGAAACAGACTCATACAATTTTATTGCTTCAAAATTTTCATGTTCAAAGTTAAAATAAAGAGCCAATTCCCTTCGCATCATCAAGTCTTCTGTTTATTGTACAACAACCAGAAGAGATCTTGCTTTTGAGTTACTTAAATGGTCATCAAATTTTAGAATTTTATTCATCAGCACACCCAGAAATTTAGTGGAATTTTCATTTCCTGTTACGCCTTGATAACGAAGGTTCAAAAATTGAGCATCTAAAGGATTTTGAATGGGTTTTTCGGCATTGAAAGATAATGCATCGCACAAATCTTTCACAGTTCTCAAGTCTTCTGTTAGTATATCATGCAACTCCCAGATCTTCTTTGTTTTCCGAAGTACAGTGCTATCATCTGCGAAGAGTGAATTTACCAGAAACCTTGGTATTAGTGAGGTCGTTAACATATAACAGGTAGAAAATAGGGCCGAACACAGATCCTTGCGGAACACCTTATGATATTTCCTTATTTATTCGAAGGTTTCGATGTTTTTACCATCTGATATAGCCCAGAAAGATATGGGTCGAACCATGTGAGAGTCACACCTCGGCATTGAAGTTCTCCTAACAGTATTTTGTGATTTGACAACATTTTTTGATATTTAATTTTTCTTCAGTTATAAGAAATTATAATAAAATAATAAACCTTTATATACTTGTGGTGCTTGTTCCGTTTCATGATAAAATTTCTCGATTTCTGCAGTTCTCTCCCAATCAGGACGTCCAGTGGCGTTCTTTTCACAGAAACTCAACGATAGCGAAAGGAAACTTTCGGCTGTGGAGAAAGACGTCTATGCTATGCCTTGAAGAAGTGGAGACATTATTTGATAGGCCGCCATTTCCGGATCATTACTGACCAGCGATCTGTATTGTTCATGTTCGACATGGACCATAAAAACAAAATCAAAAATGAAAAAATTCAACGATAGAAGAAAAATTTTCGAAAAAACAAGGTATAGACCATTAGAAAAAACAGTAAAGATTTTTTGAGGAGCTGAGAGATCACTGTTTTCATCTGTTATTATAGAACATTTTTCGCTAGGAAGTCACGTTCCGCAAAAAAATCGCAAAAAACATTTCCAGCCCCTAAACTGCCTCCCCATTTCACCATTTTGAATTTATTCGTGTTCAAATTTTTTCCCCTCAAAGTTGGAACGTCAAAAACAGTCTCCATCTGGTCCTTGCCTGTTACTTTCTCTCTTATTCTTAGCGTTTATTACTTGTTTTGGCACCAGCTTGAATGAAAATATGTGGAATTCAAAAACAGTAATTACATTCAACCACAGAATACCTTCATTGCTACTTCTATCAATCGATCGATCACTTTAGAATAATCGATTTTCTTTGTTGAATAAACACGTTAAGAAACAATGAAACATTCTATGGATGACTACGTTTGATCCTTGAACGTTGAAACAATTATATATAATTTGCTTTATTCTCTGAAAACCTATAAGGAATCATGAGCAAGCCCAATATGCTTACGAGTAGTATTAATTCGCGATTTATGTTAATCCAATAAGGAGTATCGACTTTCAGTTCAACGGTCTACTTTTAGGTTAGAGGGCGATAAGTAGGTCATTTGGAACTTCACTTGAAACGTCATGTCTCTCAAGAAATTATTGTGATGATGGCAACAGTGGACCTCAAAATTGATTGCTTCATTTTGATTGTACCTCACGACACACAATATAAATTAATACAAATTTTTAGTCGATGTTTGTAGAGAAACTCATAATTGAGTTGGTAAGAGCCATTTACAAGAAAAGAAGCAACAGCAACAAGTACAGACCTATTGCAATCTTCTTGAACATCAGCGAATTTTTGAGAAAATAATGTATGCCATTGCCAGATTCAAACTGCCTCAAGGTTCATTACTGGGTCCTCTGCGTTAAATTGTATAAACAAACACGCTTCCTGGGTATTCAATTCTATTTTTTTTGGTGGATCCAGAGGATATTTTACTGTGTATAAAACCGAAAATACTAAAACACGAAAATGAGAACTTTTCTCAAAGCAGCGTAATAGTAATAGAAAGCATCAATGTCAAAAAAATATCTTTCGAATCTGTTCAACCAGTATGGATTAAGAAGTAACAGATTAACAGCTGACGCCGTATGCTGACACCGACGAAGAGTATGTGGCTTTAACCCTCTGCATCCTCTCCAAAGCTTCCTACTGCGTCACACATGCTTTGCTTTTCGGGAAAATGGAATACCTAAGATGGGGTAAAAGGACTACTTCTTGAACTATTCAAATCATACTTGAGTAACAGATCTCAATCTTTCTTCACGAATGAATAATTTTCTCCCAACAAAATTGAAAAGCATGGATTTCCGCAGGGATCGGTATTGGGGCCAGATTTATTCTTGATTTACATTGATGATTTCATCCAATGCATATTACCAAACAAATATGTACTTTTTGCTGACGATACAACTATCTTAACTTCCAACAAAACAATAATTAATTCAACAGAGGATAAAGGTGATGTTTCGGAACATGCTTCTAGATAGGTTTACAGCCAATCAATTGAAACTTATTAGGGACAAAACACCTTTGGTAAAATGAGTTAGCATAGTCTTGTTTTATACATTCTACATTGCTTCAAGCAACACTATTATATTTGAATACGCAAACAATTTTATAAATTTTATTGAAATTAAAAAACTAACAGAAGAATCAAAAATTTCTATTTTTAAGGATGTGGTATTGAGAATTGTAATCGTTCTGTTGATAAGTGAATTTTCATTAGTTTGTTCTTTTACAAGATAAATAAAAGAATGTGATCACTTCTCAAAGGAATAGTTGACAATATAATTAGTAATGTTGTTAATCAAAAATTTATACAAGAAGTTTTCAAAAAATAAAACTTTCATTGGTTTCTGAGGTGAACAGTATTTGTTATATACGTTCTTTTTACTTCATAGTCCAAAAATCACAAAAACTTGTACTGACTAACTTCGATTTTGTGTTTGCATACATGCGCTCCAAACAAGTGATGCGTGTGAAGCTCTACTGTAAACTTATGCATGATGTAAGGTTTTCAGAGCTTGAGGCGAAATGAAGGTCTATCTGGTAATAAATCTTGATATCAACCATATGAACTAGAAACTCACATAATTTGAAACAATAATTCACACCGTGCAGGACAAGTATAAAAAAAAAATGGTACCAAGAGAGATCTATTATTGTACAGGTATATAAAGATAGTCAACGAAGCAGATCTCAATGTACACCGATATCAGACAATCTCAAATTTAATATATTGTGGTCTACTTTGGCGAATGCTTTGCTAAAATTGGTTAATTCAAAAATATGATATATTTCCAGGATTCCAGGTAGCCAAGTGGTTAAAGCGACATTGTTTCAATCACTTTGGCTGCCAGTTGGCGATGGTTCAAAACAAGATGACAACAGAAATTTTTCTGACAGTTAGGAATCGCACGTAAACAAGTAAGACCTCGTTAATCCTTGGCTCACACAAGTTTCGACTTGTCTGGCCGTTCGTAAGGGGACGACAGCTGGTTAACGAAAAAATCAATTTTAACAACAACAATTAACAATATTGTTGTTTTTTTCCGTTAACCAGCTGTCATCCCCTTACGAACGGCAGCCCTCAGAAGTCGAAACTTGTGCGAGCTAAGGATTAACGAGGTCTTACCTTTTTACGTGCGATTCCTAGCACTTTCTCGGGCCATCAGTTCTGCAGTCGCTAGGGTTTGAACCTTTGACTGACAGCCAAAAGTGATTGAAACAATGTCGCTTTAACCACTCGGCTACCTGACCCCATAGATTCGGTATCGTTGATCTTTTGGAATGTGATTTTTTTTGGTTCCCTCCTATCAACGTCAAAATTCTGCAATGTTTCACGTTGGCTGAGTGCCATAGCAACCGTCACGTCTCTATGGTTTCGTTGAATCGATAATCAAAAAATTGTTGTTTCCAAAGTTTGTTGAAGAAAACGTCAGAGTTTTACAAAGAAAAATAAGATTGTGAGGTTTCTATTTGCAGTCGTATAAAAAGTTTTGTGAAAAGCTCCTTTGGAAACTTCTTTGCACAGTCGCTCGGCTTCGGCTCAGTCCACGAATCTGTCTTGCTCGTGTGTAAACGTCGTTTTCAAACCTTGTAGTTTAATATATTATAATATTGCAGTACGGTCAAGTTGTTTTATGTCTAACAACATATATTCAGTTTGAAAATGTACCTATAGTTTGAAATATAATTTTTTTCTTCCACTTTTAGAATTGGAATTTTCCCTTTATTAATTTGCAAATTCTCATAGATCAAAACCGTTATTGGATAGTGTGCATGGAGAAATTTTTAACGGCATCATGTAAAGAAAAAGTATTTGAATAAAATACTCTATTTTCACTTGAATAAATCTCTCTATCTATTTAATTTTGGTTTTCCATCATCTATATATTATTTCTACTAGTAGGCTGACTTGATATAAATTCGCCAGAATATGTTCACTGCAATTGTTGGCCAACTATGAAGAGCATCATAAAATTAGCGTTTTCCGCAACAAAACTTGTCGACCCGTACATAGATAACGAATCATTAGAAATACTTCGCGACTATCTTAAAAACCGTAATTAATCTTACCCAAGCATTAACCCATACATGGAAATCCGAACTACTTTCTCTTGGGCCCCATGCTGGTAGTTCCAGATTACGATACATCCCATGTGTAGAAACAGAACGTCCCATTAATCTGCTGTTATTAAAAAAAGTGGTACTTTGTTCACTTATGTCATTGTTTATAGTGTGTGGCAGACGTTACTTCTCGTTTGCTCAACACGTTGTTTAGTTTTGTGCAGACATGAAATTATCTTGATATATTGGCGGACAAAACCAGAAAGTTTGATTGCTCAGTACTTGATAATATACTATCGTAAGAGTCAAATCCTGTTGAAACATTATGAGTAATACGCTTTTATTGGCAATTATACTGTTTGAGAATTGTCTCGATTTATTTTGCTGAAATGCATTTTAGACGCGCAAGTCATCAAAAGTGTAGCCATTTTTATAGTTATAGAGCCGCCGGTCTAAAACCGCGATCAATTTTGGAGCCCAAAATTTTCAAAAATAGGTTCCGAGTAGTGCGCCACAACCATATCGTCATCCGCTTTGTAAGATGAACACTAGTCACTTTCTCAACAAAATTATCATGACAGAAATCGTAGAAAAAAATCTATTTTCCATTCGTATTAGAGCGGGCCCTGCACGATTTTTTTTTATTTTGGGTTTTTGAGTGATAGACTTTCTCTTCACCAACAGGAAGACGTCTCAGAACCCGTAGCACTCTAACCATTATAAATAAAGTAACGAAAGAGACTGATACACTTTTAATGCTTCAAAATCTTCAGGTACAAAGTTGAAATAAAGAGTCAAGTGTCGGTTACCTGTGTGTCCCTTCCTATCATCTCCTGTTTATTGTATAACATACAAATTAGATGATGAATGTTGGGGCCCAAAAATTACAAAAATAGGTTCCGATGAGTAATGAGCCGAAACCAAATCGTCTTCTGCGTTGTCAGATGATTACCAGCAATTCTTAGCTAAACTATCATAACGGAAAACATATAGAAATCGTCGATGATATCGATTTTCCGTTCGTACTGGAGTGGGCCCTGCTCAATATAAGTTTTTTTGGAATTTTGGGTTTTTCAGTGATGGACTTTCTCCTCACCAAAAGGAAGGCGTCTCAGAACCCGATCCTCTCTAACTATTTGAAATAAAATAACGAAACAGACTCGTACACTTTTATTGCTTCAAAATCTTCATGTTCAAAGTTAAAATAAAGAGCCAATTCCCTTCGTACCATCAAGTCTTCTGTTTATTGTACAACAACCAGAAGAGATCTTGCTTTTGAGTTATGTAACAAAACGTAATCTTGAAATTCATTAAAAGTTCTCGAAGAGAGCAACCATGGAATCTACATCCGGAAGCTATTAAATTCAGCATTTAGTTTACGATACCGAGAAGGGTACCAAAACCTTCGCCCATGTGGTTGCTATAAAAATCGTTCCAACACAGTTTCGAGAGTTTTACGAGGGGTATTTATAAATTCGAACCAAATATTTTGTGTCCAATAATCAGTTTTCATTATGAATTCAACGTCATATTTCCGTTAATAGAATTGATTCAAACCATAACCGAGTGTTACAAAAAGATCCATGACATAGAATAAGTAGAAATAAGATCAATTGTTTAGATATAAAGAGTTTTTTTCATAATGCGACAAATTTGCATTATGTTTTTTTTTTCTCGTAACGTCGGAATATCTGAGTTATAAAATATTTAATGCATAAGCCGATTGTAGAAGAAACTGAAAAAGAAATTCAATTCACTATTTAATTTTCGAACAACCCTTATATTTACTGCCTAAACAATGGGGATTTCGAAACCCAAGCTAACTTGAAGGACATATATTTTATGCTTCTAAACGGGAGTCCCGTTTTAAATCTTGAGAGTGTTAGATGTTTGTTAGCAACGTGACCTTTTCTGGTGAATGATCTGTTTCAAAATATCAGTTCAATACTTTAGTAAGAATTATATCTTTTTGAGTAGTTTAAAAACGTAAATGTCATAAAATTTTATTCAATTCACTGGTTTTTAATTGGGTTGATTTAATAACTTATAAATTTAAAACTTCTTAGTTATTCCGGCGTTCTATTTTTTTTTTCGGCATAATAAAAATTCAGTTAAATTTAATCTTCCACCTGGGCCTTCGGCCCAGATAATATTGATTAACAATTTGAGAAGTATTTGAATAGATTGAAATCCAGAAAAGTGTTGAAAATAATAATAAATAAAGTAACTTAAATAATTAAAACTAGTGTGTGTGCAAAGCTGGTGTAGTAGCTTCCTGATGGCTGCCGGAGATGAGATTTGATAGGTAAGTAAATGTATAATTTTCCTGATGTGTTCGTATATAAACGCTCCTATAAAATATTGAAAAAGGCACCGCTCGGCCTAACAATTGATAGTATCAGCTGTGATGTCTATTTCAACGGAATAGCGTTTTATTATAGTTACTTAAATGGTCATAAAATTTTAGAATTTTATCCATCGGCACTTGAATCTTTATTTCCTATTAGGCCTTGACCAAACGAAAGTTCATAAATTGAGCTTCTAAAGGATATCAAATTGTTTTTTTTCCGCATTAAAAATTAATTTATTTGCATCGCACCACTCTTTCTTAGTTTTCAAGTCTTCTGTTATAATATCACGCAACTCCCAGGTCTTCTTGCCTTTCCATAGCACAGGGGTATCATCTGTAAAGAGAATGAATTTACCAGAAACCTTGATTTTAGAGAGGTCGTTAACATTTAACAGGAAGAGGATGGGGCCGATCACCGATCCTTGCGGAACTCTTGAGAGATTTTATTTTGTGATCTGATAGTTCTGGTGTTTCAACCATCTGATATCGCCCAGAAAGTTATGTGTTGAACCATAATTGATTCACACCTCTGCATCCGTACAGTTGAAGTTTTCTAAACAATATTTTGTGATCAACGCAGTTTAATGCATGTGTGAAATCTCAAAATACTGCTGCAGTTGTCTTTCCAGCATTCATATCCGAAGAGACCTCATAGAGAATTGAAAATATTGCATCATTCGTAATTTTTTTTATGCTGAAAACCAAACTGATTTCCACTTACTATAATTTATAGTTCGAAACTTCTAACATACGGTTCTTGACTATTTTTTCCATTATTTTGGCACAAGATGAAATGAGAGAGATGGGCCGATAATGATATGGGAGGGAAACAGCATCGCATCAGAAAATCTTTTGTGCCAAAAATTGATTATTTTAATTTAATAATAATAATAATAATAATAATAATAATAATAATAATAATAATAATAATAATAATAATAATAATAATAATAATAATAATAATAATAATAATAATAATAATAATAATAATAATAATAATAATAATAATAATAATAATTTTTTATTTATTTCCATATGACAATAACATTGAATTGGAATAGTCAGTTAATATATCTATATATACATACGTACGGAACAGAAAATCACATGACAACATGAATTTTATGAGACAAACAAACATTTAACAGTAAAATATTCGCTAATTAGTAAAATAATCTTTTGTTGAATAAAAACATTTCACAATTAAGAATTCCTTGAGTTTTCTTTTGAAAGTGGGCAGTGAAGAACACTCCTTGAGTTCCCGTGGTAGCTTGTTGAAAGCCCTCAAGCCATTGTTATCTGGAGAATTGAATTCAACAACATTTTTACTGTATGGTACATAAAATAGTTCTCGATTACGAGTGTTCATTTGATGAACCTCAGAGTTCTTAATAAATGTTTCCTTATTCCTAAATATATGGAGACATAGTTCATATAAATATAAAGAAGGAAGTGTCAATATTTTGTGATTAATAAATAGGTCTTTACAGCTGGTGGTACTAGACACACTAGTAATGCATCTCATTATTTTCTTCTGTGCTATAAACACATCATCAGTCATAGTGGACCAACCCCAGAAACAAATACCATATCGAAGACGACTTTCTACTTGTGCATAATACACCATCTGCAATTGATTGTATGTGAGAACTGTTCGCAAATTTTTCAATAAATAACATTGTGAATGCAGAATGGAAGTTAGGTTCGTACAATGGATTTTCCAGTTTAAGTGTTCGTCAATGTTCATTCATAAAAATTTAACATTTGTAGCTGTACGAGATATGGGCACATCATTAACGACAAGATTCGGTTTATAGCAAACTCGTTGTCGATTGTGAAACCTAAGATACTGTGTCTTCTCGATATTGAAAAAAATGGGAGTTTTCAAACGACCAAGATGCCAAGGACTGAATCGCTTCGTTGCATTTTCTTTCAAGGATCTCATCAGATTTATCCACAACAAGGACAGATATATCGTCTGCATACATAGTGACGTGAATATCTTTACCTAGTTCATTTATACTATTCACATATAATATAAATAACACTGGGCCTAGAATGGAACCTTGTGGAACACCTATATCAATATCCACAAGGTTGGATTTAGTAACAATTATTTCATCTTTTTGTTTACTTCTGAGGCATACGTACTGTTTACGGTTTCTTAACAAGCTAATGACCCATAGAAGAGCATTGTCTTTAATACCATAACTGGCCAATCTGTTTATCAAAATGTCGTGATTGACACAGTCGAACACCCTGCTGAGATCACAGAATATCCCAACAGGGCACTCGCCAGAGTCAATCAAAGATGTAATTTGACTATAGAAACTGTGAACTGCTGTTATCGTCGATTTTCCATGTCTGAACCCATGTTGATTTTTGGAGATAATTCCGTTTGTATCAACGAAATTCATCAGGCGATATAGAAAAGAGTATTCGAATATTTTTGAGAAGGTAGACGGTATCGTAATCGGCCTATAATTGGAGATTATTTCTCGATTGCCTTTTTTATAGATAGGAACGACTTTGCCTATCTTTATAATGTTCGGGAATTGACCCTCACAGAAGGAAAGATTTATCAGATAGGTCAGGGGTGAAATGATGAGAGGTAAGACATTCCTGACAATAAAAGCTGGTATTTCATCGAATCCGTGAGATTTCGAATTTTTCAATCGTGAAAATAACAGTTCTAATAATTCCTCATTTGTAAATGGATACAGATTCATTCTCAAATGATTAAAATATTCGTTTTCGGGATGTGGAGTATTATCTGTTTTAGGTATTTTATTGATAACATCGTACGGAACCTGCTTGAAAAAATTGTTGAATACGTCTGCAATCTTTTCAGTGTCAGAAATGATCTCCCCGTCAGGGGTAGAGAGTGAAATATTGCTTTGGATATTAACCTTATTAGATAGTTCTTTCACTATACTCCAACAAGTTTTGTTCAAGTTGTCAGATTTAGAGACTCTGTTTTGATAATGCAGTTTTTTCTTGTTTGCTATGAAGATTCTATGTTTCTGTTTTTCAACCTTATAAACAGCATTCAGTTCTGGGTATTTACATGATAAAGTGTACAGATCTTTCAAATTCAAGGATGATTCTCTAACTTCTGAATCAACCCAGACTTTCTTGTCATCATTCACTGTAATTTTACGAGTTGGAAAATTATTTTCGAAATGAAATTGAAATGTGCTGAAAAAACTGGCAAAAGCCTCGTCAGTACTACGAATTTCGTACACGTCCGACCAATTATCTTGGGCTAGTCCATTTATGAAATTGCACATTTGCCAATCCTTGTACGTTCTTCCATGAAAGAGGGTTTTATTTTCTTTCGAGGCGTTATCTGGATGGAGTTCTGCAAATATTGTCCTGTGGTCTGATATGACATTATCAAATACGCAAGTATTACCTTGTGGGAAGAAATTTGAATCGATGTAGCCAGTACTTGATGGAATTCCATGTTAACCTCAATGATAACACTTTAATGTTGATGTTAATTGTGATTTACAAAACCATATCAAAAAATATATCAACCCAGTTGTAAAACAAGGGATAATGGATTTACTTAGTGTTGTTTTAAGCCAAATCGACTTCAGTTCAAAAACCAATTTTAATCCTCTCATGCTGGAGGTATTATGGACAATATAGAAACACAAATACATAATAAGTCTACAATAAGTCTAACAATTATTTGTATTGGCACAGATTTGAGGATGATATTTTGGCGTGTTTTATAGTTACAAATAGACAATTTAACAACTTTTTTGATTTAATAAATTATCTTCACCCAGCCTTTAATTTCACAATAGAATAAAAAAATCAATAATCAAAATCTAATAATAAACCCGAATTTTCAATGTTTCATAAACCTTCACAAAATGGTACTATAATCACAGTAGTTCAACCCATCCCTACCAACATAAGGTGTAGGTATAATAGTTCAATTAGCATTTCTCAAATTACAATAAATTTCAGTAGAGAAGCGAACACTGTATAGAAAATGGCAATTAACAATGGTCAAAACAGTTCTTTAATAGACAGTGTTTTATCAAAGAAATTATATAGAAAAGCAATTCAAGAAGCTTAGACCAAAAGTGAATTAAAACAATAACACAATTCATTCTGGAGAAAGTAGTTACAAAATGAAACATTTTTTGAAGAATCGTAGTATTGGGGCTATATAACATATTATATAACAAAATGGGAAACACTTTTCAATATTAACTTTAAATTATTTATCGCTGTTTTCGTATTTTTTTTTTAATTTCAGAAAACAAATAACAAATTGTTAAGTTAATAAACAATGAAATTATTTAGAAAGATACATTTTTTTTCACCTATGGAGAAGTACAAATTATGATATTTAAGAAGGAAATAATTTCCTTACTAATTATTTAAACAATCGGAATATAAAAAAACCGATTATAAACAATCAAAAAATGTATTTAAGAAAAAATTTAGTATTTTTAATCATTATTTTTCCATGACAGAATTATGGAAATAAAAAATGTTTTTATATATTATATTTGTTTATAACTAATTTATGCACAAATGACATTACAAAATTGTAGTTTGTATTAATTATTGCCATAGTTAGATGTAAAAACACCAATAATAAAACATTCGTCAAAAAAAAAATTATTTAATAACATTTTTTGATATTTAAGTTGCCTTTAGTTATAAGAAATTATAATAAACAAAATAATAAACTTTGATAAAATGTTATTGTGTCAATTATTTTAACTTCTAGGCCGTTATTCATGAAAACAGAGACTGGAAAAAAATTTGTTAATTAACAATAGTATAACTTTTTGAGTAATAGACTGACACATTTTTGCCAATAGGGATTTATTCTTTTAAGTGTTCACATGACCATAATTTATTCAAAATTTTAAATTAAAATTTGATGCTATCGAAAAATAATTTTCTGTGAAATACTGTCTTTTGCAGCGGTGCGCCTGTGCTGTAACGAACTCGCGGAACACTATTTTCAGCGTTGAATGGTGCGCCTGTGCTGTAACGAACTCGCGGAACACTATTTTCTGCGTTGAATTAAAATTATAAATAATGTTGATAGAGTTTCGGGAGTCGACACATTTTTATTGGAAACTTCCTCCTCTTTACATAACTTTTTTCAAATTTTCTTAAATATTAATAGTTTTTGAGTTATCAGTAAATGATGCCGGAAATGATTTTCATCTCATAGATAAAAAGAATAAACAATATCGGGCCCAAAACTGAGCACTGCGGCACACCAAGATCAATAGACTTCATTTCAGAATTTGTATTGTTCACAATGTCGTATTGTTTTCTATACCTCAAATGATACCATATATATCCAACTTTTCGAGTAATAAAGAATGATTGCGGGTTCAATGAACATCCTGAAAACAAAGATTCATCTTCCATTGTATCCCTTTGACAGATGAATATGTTTCCTAGAAAGACGACAACCACAGTATGATACGAAACGGTGATAATAAGAGCACACTGGCGCAGATTAATGTTGTGATGATTCATCAAAGCCGTTTATCTCATCAACAACATCCTCACTTAGCTCAAAACGCCACCGCATGTTGGATAATATAAACAGACCAGTCTGATAGAGGGCAATTTACGCATATAAAAATTATGAATAATAATTTTATACTTATCTGTTTCGCAGAATTTGCAAAAAACGCAATGGTGATTTATGGATTTAACCAGGTGGGAAAGTTTAAGTGTGTGGCAGGAAAGTTTAAATTACTAATTTACTAATTTCGTTGAATTCGCGGAAGTGAAATTTTGATAATGATATTGATTGAACATGAAGCAATTAATTGGATAGTATAAAAAGAGTACGTGTATTTGAAACCTTCACACATAAACGTAAACAGCATGTCATGAAAACAAACAAATTAATGTAATAATAGAATAAACACTAAACAAAATATACCAACAATCAAATTAAAACAGTTGTCGAATGTAGTTCCTATGTATACCGTTTGAAATTTGTATAAATTTGTGTAAATTTTTATAAAAATTTCACTTAAAATCTTCATTGAAATTTGTAATGTCAATTAAAATCATTACAATACATGTCCAAACATTGATAATCAATATATAATAGACGTCTTGTTGTACCACAAGGTTGTAACATAGCAAAATAGCCCAAGCCTTAAAACACACCAGATAATACAAAAGAACCTCAGAAATTGTAGAGGGCTTCATTTTCATGTTTAAGATCACATCAGTGAGCATACATCAAACTGTGATGCCAAATGTGACTCAGAATTAGCACAATGTGACAATTCATGTATTCTTCGAAATCAAATGCAGATCAAGATCCTTTTGACGTTACAATCTGAATTGAATGAACTGGTAATAATTTTTTGGAAATGTGCTTCACTTAATAATTTTCTTTTTTGACACAACATTTCAATTTTAGAAGTACATAACGAATTCAAATGTATGATTTTTTAGGTCATAATTGTGGATGAGAACAAAAAGTATTTTACCACTTCACCACATTATTAAGTAAGGATATCGAGCCCCTTTTTCGAATAGCAATACTTTCATAACAATCTAAATTTCTGTTATCATCAACAGGTTTCATTAACTTTAAATTTTAGATAATAATTTTGTGATGAGTTTCTAATAATTGGTCCGAACACTCGATTTATTTTCTCGCGAATATTTAGCGTGTGCCAAATGTTTGCGGAAACGAACATTCGTAGATCTTTTTTACGTGTATGAATCTTTCAGTTAATTGAATTTGACTTTAATAATAATAAAATTAAAGCGTCTTTATTCACTACAAAAAATAAAAAAATAATTACAAAAATTGTGAGAAAAAAAATCATAGTGAATAGGCGGAGTGTCAGCCTGCGTTGTTTTTAAACTCAACCTTGACAACACATTTATAATAAATAAATCAAATGAGAAAGAAACAATCAATAATCTTAATCTACTAATTTCGTGAACACAAAGTTTGTATACAAAATCCTGTTACATCTTCAGCTCAGTATCGAACCACAAACCTAGATTTTTTATATCAGAGACAAGAGATAATATGTCATTTTCAATGCGGATTTGTAGTAAGTTGTTAGCATTTACTCTGTCTTTCTTTGACCCGAATAGCATCATAGCAGATTTCTTAGAATTAAGTTTTAATTGGTGGGATGAAGAAATATCAAAAATAGTTTGTAGATCGCTATTAAGGAGTTCCACAGAATCATTATTAAGGAATGCAAAGGAGAAGTAAAGCTGGGTGTCATCTGCGTAGTGATGTAAGTTGCATTTTTCAACGTGTTGGTGGAAGTCACATATAAACTAAAAAATAAGGGACCGAGTATGGAGCCCTGTGGAACACCTTTGTATTCAGGAAAGGCCGCCGAGGCGACTCCGTCCAGAACAACTTTTTGTGCGCGGTTCGAGAGATAATGTTTCACTAGAAATACTGCCTCGTTAGAAAAGCCAAAAATATGAGTTATAATAGAGTTATAATAGAATCTATTAGTCAATAAGATTTTGCTAACAGTCATTTCATTCCTAATCTTGAGCCTCTGAGTAATTTTAATTTGATTTTGTTTCGTTTCAGTGTCAATCTTGAGTCTTTAGATTATTGAGTCTTGAATATTTTGAATCTTGTACACATTATAGATAGATGTTTCCACTCGAAATAAAAAAGAAGCGTCTCTTGAAGTTGATTTCTCTGCTATAGAATTCAACCACCTTGAAATGTTAACAAATTTTGATCTGGAACAATTTTTTATCTTCAGTCCTATTTTGATACTTTCTTTATCAAATGGAAGGAAATTTATCTAAGATTAATTTTCATTAAACATATTTCCTAATAAGTTCCGAATTATACAAATTATACGAGGGAAAACAAAGTTTTGTGTCTGTCATCTAAGTTTAAGACACCATGTGGCGGAATACAGCTTTTGGATGACACTCGAAACCATTCTGTATATGCAAGCTTGGTTCATTCCCTATACATTGCCACTTGATTCATTTCGATATCACGATTCGTTTCAAATTTATGAATTATTGAATGAAGCAGTGCGTTTTCTCTGCGTGATCTTTATTCTTCAATATGGAAAATTACCAACTAAATGATAACCAATTTTTTAATATCGGATGTTGCATTTTCTAGCTTGGACATTAGCTTCCATTCTCCGAGGCATTCCACGAATTAGCGTTCGAAAATTCTCCTGGGACATGTTATTCCTATCCTCTATGAGCGCAACACGAATGTCATTTTTATCGTAGGTGGTCTTTTGCGACTTCTCAGACATCTACCTAAATAGTCCCAGATATGCTCAATAGGATTTGCTGGCCAATTTAATTTCTCTATCCCAACTTTAATTAGGTATTCTGTAACACACCTGGCGGAATGTGGTCTTGCATTATCTTGCATACGATTGAAGTTTATGTCTACAAAGTGTGAATATGGTGCAATGTAGTTTGCTGAAATATCATGAATGTATTTTCGTGCTGTCAATGCTCCATCTTCCACAAGAACCAGCTCAGTATAACCTTTCATTCCTCTGAATATTTTGTCGATTCTCCACATAGTAGAACGACAGACATTCAATCTTCTAGCAATATATTGATAATTTCGTTCCTCTTCTAAAAAAGTTATGGCTTTAGCACAGTATTCTTCACACAAAACTATTGGTAACTTTTCTCAAACTGACGTTACGACAATAATACAACAGTCAAATGATAAACAAAGTAAAATAATTGTTTTCATACCAATCGAAATTATTGAATATGAAGAACATATAGAGAAAATGCAATGCTTCATTCAATAATTCATAAATTTGAAACGAATCGTGATACCAAAATGAATGAAGAAGCAATGGATAGGGAATGAACCAAGCTTGCTACAGAATGGTATTGACTGTCATCCAAAAGCTGTACTTCACCACAGGGTGTTTTAAACTTAGATGATAGAAACATAATTTTGTTTTCCCTCGTATAATATGTATAATTCTAAACTTAATAGGAAATATGTTCGATGAGAATTAATCTAGGATAAATTTCGTTCCATTTTTTGGAAAAACTATCAAAATCGGACTGAAAATAAAAAAGTTATTCAAGCTCAAAATTTGTTAACATTTCAAGGTGGCTGTTTTTATGCACCTGAGTGTAGTTTCTAATGCTAGGCAATCGAAATCATAAACGAATCAACAGTTACAATCAAAATTAATGTCTGCTCCAGATACATAAAACCATTGTTTGGGTTGATTTCAATTAAAGTAAATTCCCAGTTGCCTATACAGGACTTCACAATTACGACACACTTTGTATAAACAAAACAAATTGAAGTTAACTGAAGAACTGTCGGGTTTTGAATGAAGCTATCAAATTTCTGTTTGAACCTCTATTCCGTACATAGCAATTTATAATTCCATAGCGCTTTTTCTGAAATCATATGCTGGATCTTTCCTTAATTCCCACATCCGGGAGTAAGAATTAGATGCAATTACGAGTTGACAGCTGTTCAAAGTCCATTTGAGCTTGTTCATATGCAGTAAACTTGCTTCATAATTAAAAAATAATAGAGCATAACAGCGCTGGATTGCTGCATTTGTTATCTAATCACATTTCGAATGGGAGTTAGAAATAAACGAGAGGACAGTTGTGGGTTGATAAGTGAATGTAAAAATAGGCGATAAACCGAAACAGATGAACTTTGCAGACAGGGGTTCCACAGAGAGCTCGTCTGTGGAGTACAGGATACATTATTTAAATATCATCGTCGGATTTGGAGAATTGAAAGATGTATTCCTAGAACTTTGCTTGTTTACTTTGAACCAATTGAAGAATGACATGGTTGTTTTGAGTGCATGAAGGTTGGATTATTAGAGTTAAATCGAGTAACAGTATAGCTGATTGCAAAGAAACGTGTTTTATATAAAAAAGTTGAAAAATCATTATAATAATAAAAATAATAGTAGATACATTTATCCAATAAGCTGAAAACATATAAATGTTGAAGACAAAAAACTGATTGCTGAGTTCATCAAAAAGCTATATTCAGTTCTGTCACCCAAATTGTAAATAGACCTGTTTTTCAATACAGCTAGTACTAAATAAGTATAGAAATGTATAGAAACAATCTTATAATGTAATTAATAGATACGTTATTGAAAAATACAAATGAAAATATAATTAAGTCCTATCAAAATTAGTTACCAAATAATATTGTACTGTGCGGCTTTTTTGGCCCCACTCCATGTTAACTTTGATCAATTTGAAAATTTCGAATAACATGGGGGGTCAAATTATACATTGTTTAAAATAGAATTCAATTCTCCGTTGATTTTTTTCGATTTTCGTTAAAACTCTTTTCAAAATTTTGATCTCGTTGCCTTTCGAAATTTTCAATTTGATGTGCCCCCAGCGCCTTCTGAGGAGTAATGCAATTTATCTTTTTTCTCTCTAGTCTCTATAGGTAATATGATCCAAAATATTTTTGTTCCAATTACTTCAAATCAAACCGTTCAAATTTATCTAAATAAGGGTACCATTTATAAGAATCCGCACTTACACTTTTTTTTTCGATTGCATTTGGTGAAAATTTTAACGAAACAATAAAAATAGACGAGACTTTTCAACGATGTGTCACTTCACCCCCCAAGGTCATAGGTGTATCACAATAATTGATATGTAATAATACAAGAGATTCGCAAAAAATAGATTTGGGTTTTTTATTCGGTATACCTCTATTGTTAAAAATTAATTTTATATTAGTCATACATTTACTTATGACATGTTCATGTACGTGTTGATCAAAATTGAGATCTCAATCCAAATATAGCCCTAAGTGTTTCGTCGGACGAAGTGTTTGAATATTTATTTTGTTATCAACAGAAGCTGCATATCTAGTCCAAGACACCTTGTGTCCAAACAATATTACCTGAGATTCAGAAGGATTTATTTCCATACAATATTTATCAGCTGGTTTTGAAAGTGCTATAAGCTGTTCGATAATAATAATATTACTTTTGGAACAAGGATTAGAACATCATATTTGCAGATCATCAGCATAGAAATGCGATTGGTAATTTCTCAAGCATTCCCTGAAAGTAGATGTGTACTGAAAATAACAGAAGCCCTAGTATGGATCCCTTTGGTACACCACTAATAAGTTCGAGTGGTGTGGATTCATGATTCCCATATTGGCTATCTGACTTCTGTCGGACAGCAAGCTCTTTATCAATTCTATTGTAATGTAACGTTGCTAACAGTATCCCATGATCAACCCTACCAAGAGAGATTTTGTTTTAATAATTACACCGAAAACACAAGGTATCCTGAAAACGTCAGGAAATTTTCTCGTTTCTATAACATAATAATCTACACAGTTTTTCTTTAATTCATCACACATCTCATGGTCATTCAAATTAAAGTATTTATAAAAATTCTTGTGGAATCAAATAGGAAGGAAGCTAATTTCTGCCACTTAAAAAGAAACGAATAAGATCAATGAAATTATTTGTTGATAATTAATTATAAAATTCATCTTAGTAAATCATCCTTACGAAAGATGAAGTCATTGAATTAATTCACTGGTCATTCGAGCTGATAAATAAGTGTGTTGAATAACGGTGTATAGAGAAAATGGGTACACACTTTACTTTTATCGATAGGTATAATACCACGAAGGTCTTGCGGATATGACCTCGAACGCAAGTTGTCTATCGAATAATATAGAGAATAATATCGGAAATATGGATAACAATATCAATATAAATTTTAAGAAGAGCAATACGATCGGATGGTTTTCTTCTCCTTACTTGGATCATTATGAAAGAGTTTATTGTCATTGACATTTACCCATTATGAGGCAGAAAAAATGTATTCATCACAGAATCACATTTAGGATTCTGCTAAATGAGAAGCATTGGGTATTTATTTATTTGCAATAAGACATCCATCAGGCTGATGCTCATTAACAAGTGTGTATAATTGTTACATTATTTTAAAAAATTATATTAGTTTAAATAAAAAAATATGAAGAAAATGACCCTGACAGTTCCTAGCTAATTCTGCAAGACAGTAGCAAGTTGGAGTTTAAACTCAGACAAAGAGAGAAAGAAGATATCGATAGATTGCAGGTTGTTATAAATAACTACGACACATGGTTGTTACGGGACAATAAAAATTATGTTGATAGTTGGCTACAGCAATGTGGAAAGTTAAATTAGATCGTGATACTGATCGAAGAACATTGAAATCGATAAAAGAAAGTAAGAAGGATGAATCAATATGGTTATGAATTATTGCATATATAAACGTCAAGTCAATCATCTCACGCTGTTTTTTAAGTGAAACTAAATTGAATTCATTCAGTACCAAATCATATTGATATTGCATCTGAAGATAAATGCCATGTTTTACATGAGAGGCAAATTTGAAAAACTTTTTTTACACAATTTCAATTGGCCCAAATCATTTTGAATGCCAAAGATTCCACACCACTCTACAGTAATTCAATTTACTCTGTACTATGAACACATAGACACAACGTAAAGCATTTAATGAATCGAATTCCCTACAAAAACGTATCAAGAATCATAATTATATCATAGCTTAACTTATAATATTCTCTTAATTCGTCTAGATGATCTTCTTCTGATCAAAAGGAACTCCTAAATCTTTGAATTGGGTAACTCTCCACAAATATGATGTATTCATGTGATAGTCGAATGAAACTGGGGTTGATTATCCTTCATCAAGAAACACCATGTATGAATCTGATCAAACTTTTACCTTTATTCAGATGATCTTTAGTTTCATTGTTTAATTTGAAATATATCTGTTCTACTTAGTTTTTGCGCTGATGGACATTTATATCAATTCAAATTCAGTTTGATTCGATTCTTTCTACTGAATCATTTGAAACGTAAGAAAGTGTGCTCATCGACATTCTAGTTAGGAACAGGAGGACTGTTCACTGACGAATACAAATATTGCAATGTTCCTGAGAAAAGGGAGAATAGCTTGTACGAAAGGCCATAACAACCACCATGGTTTGGCCTCCAAGAATTCCAGATCTCAACCCTATTGAGTTCCTGTGGGACGTCGTAGACGGACGACTAAGATAGTGCCATACACACAAAATTATATTTTCTAGTGACCCTCTCAAATCAGAGATCAACTCGATCAGAAATAATTTAAAGCATTGTTTGGCAGTAAAGCAGACCATTGTCAAGCAGTTATGTACAAACGTCAGTTGAGAAAATGATCGCTTTTAGCTTTGCACTTGTTGAAATGAGAATTTTCTCCATTTTTTTTTGTCTTTGACAATGGCTTCTATACAGGCCGTTTTTTTTAGCTGATCCCACTATTGCTATCTCGGAAACCGAGAGACCTACAAGGTCGGTTAAATGGGAAAAAAGTTTGCTATTTTGGGGAGCAATAATAAGCTTTTTTCAGATCCTAAATATCAATGGTTGTTTTTGAGATATTCGCCAAAAACTAAATTAGTCGAATTTCGTTTTTTGGCTCTACTGCCTCTAATTCGAATGATATAAGAAAAAGTCAGGAGAACTTATAATAATGTTTCATATTTTTTATAATCTGATATGAACCAATTTTCAATGCGACGTTTCGTTCATTACATCCCATCATCAACTTTATTTTTGTAAATACGTACCTCTAGTTTTTTTCATCGATTTTTGTAGCCACTTCCATAACAAATTCAGCTATGTATTACAATACATGTGTTTCTCGACGTTTCACTCCGAAAAAACATCATCAATATTTGGTCATACAATTCCCATCAGTGTAGTCTCAAAAAAAGTCAGAGGAACTTTCAATACTGTTTCATATTTGTTACAATCTTATATGAACCAATTTCCAATGCGACGTTTCGTTCATTAAATTCCATAGTCAACTTTATTGTTTTAAATATGGGCCTCAAGTTTTTTTCATCAATTTTGGTAGCCACTGTTTTAACAAATTCAGCTATTAATTTCAATACATGTATTTTTCGACGTTTTTCTCATGATCAGTGTATAGTCAAACAATTCCCGGTCAGATGAGCTACCTCAAAAAAGTATGTACCAATATTTTTTGGGTCTAGAACTCAAAGATATACATAAACTCCAATATCAAAAGCAAATGTAATATACCAAGTAACAAACAGAAGAAAATGTCAAAATACTCCTAACCGTCAACGTCGTTCACGATATCTTATTGAATGTTCGAATTGCCGTCCATCGTTTCTTAAACACATATTCGCTCTTGCTATAGTATGTTTATGGCAATTTTTCTGTTAAACCATCCGTTATTTGTGAATCTACTCTCATCACACCATAAAATTTTATTACAGATTTCATTATCCCGACGATGTTGTCTGAGTAGCCATCTACAAAATATTTTTCTCTTATCGTCCGATAAATGCAAATGGTGGATTTTTCTGACTTTGTATGGTCTGAATTTATTTCTTCTTAAAACTTTTCGAATTGACGTAGTCGATATAGCATTATTATGTGCAATCTCTCTCAATGATACTTCTTTGTTCTCAATTTTTCGGTATTCCACAAATCATGAATCAAATAAATATCACTTTATTACTATCGAGAATGTCTTCTGAACTTACCCAAAATGCCAATTTCAGTATCGCCACCTCTGTTAGTTACTGTACAACTCTTACTCGAGGGTTTTTCAAATGAACCATGATTCCGTAAACTCCTGTCAATGCGTTGAAAATATCTTTCGGATGGCTGATGCCTCTCAGGGTACAATTCCTTATACATAGCTAGAGATCTAGTAGCATTTCTCAAACATTTCGCGTATGCGAAAAGCATATCAACTTTCTCGTCATTAGAAATATTCATGGTTTTCACCTCACAAATTCACACGAATCAAATGATTATTTATGTACTTGTCAATAGATTTGACACTTTATTATTCTGTTAATTCATGGCTCACTTTGAAAAAGTCAATTCGTTTCAGTGCTCTCCGAATTTTTTCTCCAAGATATCTGTTTGCCAAAAAACATCAGAAACAAACATTTATGTTCCATAAAAATTGACTTTTGAACAGTTTGTCCATATTCATACAAACACCCTGGAATGCATAGGCGTTCACGTCTACTTGCAAATTTTCAAAAGATGTGTGGAGGTGATGTGTTTTTGAGTTCTAATATTTTGGTTTCTACCTTTTTCAGACTACACTAACATAATAATAATAATAATAATATCGATTTTATTGACAATAACCATACATATTAATATTAGAAATATAATACAAGCATGAAGGTGGTGTCAAAAGGCAGAGTTTAAAATTCTGTTCGAAAACAGATTTTGTTCTAATGGAAATTGTTTTACCAAATATTGATGATGTTTCCTCGGAGAAAAACGTCGTATTGTAATTGAAAGCTGAATTTGTTAAAACAGTGGCTACTAAAATTGATGAAAAAAACTTGAGGCCCATATTTAAAACAATAAAGTTGACTATGGAATTTAATGAACGAAACGTCGCATTGGAAATTGGTTCATATAAGATTTAAACAAATATGAAACAGTATTGCAAGTTCCTCTGACTTTTTTTGAGACTACACTGACGGGAATTTTATGACCAAATATTGATGATGTTTTTTCGGAGTAAAACGTCGAGTAACACATGCATTGTAATACATAGCTGAATTTGTTATACTAGTGGCTACAAAAATCGATGAAAAAAACTAGAGGTCCGTATTTACAAAAATAAAGTTGATGATGGAATCTAATGAACGAAACGTCTCATTGAAAATTGATTCATATCAGATTATAAAAAATATGAAACATTATTGAAAGTTCCCTTGACCTTTTCTTATATCATTCGAAATGGAGGCGGTAGATCCAAAAAACGAAATTCGACTAATTTAGTTTTTGGCGAATATCTCAAAAACAACCATTGATATTTAAGATCTGAAAAAAGCTTATTATTGCTCCCCAAAATAGGAAACTTTTTTCCCATTTAACCGATCTTGTAGGTCTCTCCGTTTCCGAGATAGCAATAGTGGGATCAGCTAAAAAAACGGCATGGATAATTATGCTGTTTATTATATTATTATGGGCTTATGTATGAGAATCATAATGGAAATATCAATGTTGACTCGACAATCAGTTTGTAAAACACAAAATCACCTTTCACTTATATGGTACAACCATAAGTTTTTCCATTTATAAACAGCTTTAATTCTAAAGTGATGGAATCAAAGAAATTATACAAACCTGATTCACAAAACCAGTTGGTAGGCCCTTTAAATACTCATTTACAACACACCGGTTAGAAATAAGACCTTCCATGGTACGCACGAAGAGATGGCGTCAGAAAGTTTCCGTTTCGTAGTTAGTACAGTCACAATGTAATAAAAGAATGTCTTTATAATCAAAGTACAAAAAAACTGTTTGATGGTAATTGTTGAGATTACTTTTGTACGAAGATGGAGTTTGATTTAAAATAAAGTTGAAATTGTTGTACAGACGAATGTTTTTATTATATATTTTCTTGAAGGATTGACAGACATGAATATTCACGAAAACTTGAAAAAGAGAAAGTCACTAGGATAAAAAGTCACTAGAATAACTAACTAGTTTTGGCGCTAGATTTGATTGTTCAACTTAACACTCCCTCTCAATCAAAACCCTAAATTCAAATGAATTAACAAAATAACAACACACTAATTGTTAATTAGTAAACCTAAATTGATCCTGTGTTTAATGAATAATTCACCTGCAAGATTCTTGGTTAAAATATCTGCAAGTTGTTCGGTTGTAGGAATATATTTGACTGAAACTTGTTTGTTCTTAACTAAATCTTTAATAAAATTAAATTTCACATCAATGTGCTTTAGCCTTTTATGTTCCCACTTTTGGATAAGTTTGATACAGGACTGATTGTCCTCATAAATTGTAAAAGAAGTCTTTGCAAAACCAAGATCATACAACAAATTCGACAATCATATCCCTTCTTTAGCTGATTCTGCGAGAGCCACATATTCAGCCTCCGTTGACGACATGGCTACTGTACTTTGCTTTTTAGTGCTTTTTTAGAACTTTGAATAGGTAGCCAGTAGTTCATTTTCTGTCTTCTTGGTCTCCAGCCCAATCTGCATCTGCAAATCCAACCAGTTTTAGATCACAATTTTTGGGATAGAACAGTTCATAGTTTGCAGTTCCCTTGAGGTACCTTAATATGCGTTTAAGGTTTTTCCACAAATTTTCTGATGGTTTGCTCTGGTATCTACTACAAATATTAACTGAAGTGCTTAAATCAGGTCGAGTTGCCAACATAAGGTACATAAGACTTCCTATTAACTCACGAATGGGTTTGTTTTCAGTTTTTGCAGTGACTATTATATCTGATGTGTTCATTGGTGCAGTTTCCATTGGTGTTTTTATTTCCTTGCAATCACTCATTTGAAAACGACGCAACAAATCAAAAATGTAATTTCTTTGGCTCAAATACATACCATCTTCAGTTTGTCTTATACTTATTCCTAGAAAAGTTTTTATTGCATCTCAAACTCTTTTCCTAGTTTTAACTTCAGACTCTGAATTTCACTTTCTTAACTACTGACTAAAAGTATGTCATCCACATACAGTAACAAGTACGTTACATTATTTTTGTTTATCTTTATGTACAAACATGGGTCACATTGAGATTTTCTAAGGTTTTCCTTCTGCGCAAACTCGTCAAATCTCTTATTCCAGCAGTAGGGGGCTTGCTTAAGCCCATATAATGCTTTGTTTAGTTTGCAGATTTTGCCTTCATCTTTAAGGCCTTCTGGTATTACCATGTAAATATTTTCTTCTATTTTTCCATGTAAGAATGCGGACTTGACGTCCATTTGCTGTACTTTTAGGTTATGTAAATTAGCAACTGCTAACAGGGTTCTCACGGTAGTTAACCTTGCAACAGGAGCATATATTTCTTTAAAATCCAGTCCCTCCTTCTGCATGAAGCCTTTTGCCACCAGTCGTGCTTTGTATTTAATAATTTCACCTGAATCACCCACTTTTACTCGAAAAACCCATTTGCTTCTTATTGGCTTAGCTACCTGTGGGTTTTCTACAAGTGTCCAAGTATTATTCTTTTCTAATGAATTGATTTCCTCCTTCACAGCATTTTCCCACATTTTGAAATCAGGTCTTGTTTTTGCATCCTCGAGAGTTCCAGGTACTTCCTCAAGAAAAGACGCAGCATTTAATGCGATATGCTCCATTTCAGCCTCATCCACATAATCATTAAGATATACAGGCTGTTTTCTTGTTCTAGTGCTTCGTCTTATGTTTAAGTCTTGTTCATTTTCGCTTTCTGCATCCGAGGTTTCATTATTCTTCTCATATTGATTTTCCTCTTCGGTTTCGTGATTTTCCAGGACATTTTCTCCATCTGGGTTCTCATTGTTAACAATAAGAGGTTTAATATCGTTTTCAGTCTCGCTAACTTCAATCACGGTAACATTTGTGTGTAAATTACTGATACTTTTAGTTTCATCAAAAATTACATTCCTGGTCTGGAAAATTACATTTCTTGCTATTATTAATTTTTCTTTAAAAGGATCCCACAGCCTGTATCCATCATTTGTGTAACCAACCATGATGTTTATTTTTCCTTTAGAATCAAACTTCCCTTTTTGCTTTTCCTTTGGTATGTGGCTGTAAACAATACTCCCAAAAACTTTTATATTTTTCAAGTTTGGTTTCTTCTTATAAAACATTTCGGCTGGGGTAAGATCAACTTTCAGAGCAGCTGTAGAACTTCGGTTCAGTAGGTACGTAGCACAGAGTACGGCCTCGCCCCACAAAAATTTTGGCAACTTTGAATGCAACAACATTGCTCGCCCTTTTTCAATCAGGGTTCTGTTTAATCGTTCAGCAGACCCATTCATTTCAGGATTATAGGCAACAGTATATCGAATCTGTATTCCCTTGGCTTTGCAAAAACTGGTAAAATTATTTGAATAATACTCTCGTCCATTATCACAACGAAGAGAACCAATCCTGTAACCAAACTGATTAGAAACATAGGCTTCATAATTTTTAAAACTTTCAAAAACTTCACTTTTATTTTCTAGCAAGTAAACAACTGAAAAGTGAGTATAGTCATCAAGAAAGGTTAAAAAGTATTTCTTGTTATCATATGTTGAGGGTGTAATTGGCCCACAGACGTCGCTGTGAACCAGTTCCAGCGGCCTTTTGGCTGTCTTTTCCCTAACTTTAGCAAATGGTAGGCGTGTAATCTTTGACTGTGCACAAATTGAACAAACTTCAGTACTTTTAGCATCTGAATCATTAATATTGAGACCATCTACCATTTTTGACAATTTTGACAAATTTTGATGACCTAAATGACCTAATCTATTGTGCCATACCCCTTGACTTGCCTTTTCACACAAATTCACTTGAGATTTTTTAACCAAGTCGAATTCAATCACAAAAAGATTATTTACTCTTTTTCCTTGAGCAATTATTTTGTTATTTTTGGAAATAAACACAGAACCAGAACAAAAACTAGTTTTTAAACCAGCCTTCTCAAGCTTCTGTACAGATAACAAATTATGCCTTAAATTTCTAACAAACAATACATCTTTAATCTCTGCCGGACAAGTGCCGCCACCTACATTAAGCATAACATCAATATTACCTACTTTTGTGGCTTTTAATGACTCAGTTGCCTTGGCAACAGCAACAGTTATTGGTTTATCAAGATTACTTACAGTACTAAAATACAGTTCGTTATTCACCATGTGATCCGTTGCTCCGGAGTCAACCAACCACGTTACAACATTCTCCTTGCTCCCAATTTCACATTCCATAGCTGTGGCTACAAAAGCGAGTGTGCTTGATTCTTGAGATTGCTCTACTGCTTCAGCTTGCTGCGCATGCCTTTTATTAAACCAGCAGTTCTTCCGCATGTGCCCCAATTTGTTACAGTTATGGCACTTCATTACTTGGTTACCTGGTCTAGGATTCGACTGAGTTGATGCCCCATTATTGGTATCGTTAAATGGCTTATTGAACCTTTTGCGAGGTTTATGTACTCCAAAACCACTGCTAAATGCAGCTGATGATCCACAAACATCAGTTTCTGTAGAGCTTTTCTTCATTTCCTGGTCCAACAGCTTGCCTTTTACAAACTCAAGGGTTAATTTTTCCGGCTCTAAGGTTTCCAGGGCTGTCACCATCGCATCATACTGTTTTGGTAAAGTAAGAAGTAAGTGACACACAACATCGAGCTCTTCCAGAGTAGCCCCAACAGACTTCAGCTCACGTATTGCCTCCTCAAACTTTCTAAAGTGTACCTCAAGTGTTTCGCCCCTTTCGAGCTTCATGACTAACAGCTTCTTGCGTAGATACAACTGGCTAGCTACGCCTTTCCTTTGGAAAACTTTATTCAAGGCAGCCCACATTTGAAAAGCGGTAGACTTGTCTTTAATGTACTCAAGGTGGGTATTCGACACACACTGGACAATTATAGATTTGCACTTTTTGTCCTTTTTTGTGAACGCATCTGTGGGTGTGGTAGCCTCACCTTCAATGCATTCCTTCACCTCTTGTTGATCAAGAATTATCTCCATTCGGAACTTCCAATTATCAAAGTTCTTCCCATCAAATTGAACAATGCCGTATTTGTCCACTGTGTTATGATCCATGTTCAAGTGTATATTTAACAAATACGTATATTATCAAAACTCCACTATCACCAGAAACGGGGTGCTGGGCCCATAACCTGTTGAGATTACTTTTGTACGAAGATGGAGTTTGATTTAAAATAAAGTTGAAATTGTTGTACAGACGAATGTTTTTATTATATATTTTCTTGAAGGATTGACAGACATGAATATTCACGAAAACTTGAAAAAGAGAAAGTCACTAGGATAAAAAGTCACTAGAATAACTAACTAGTTTTGGCGCTAGATTTGATTGTTCAACTTAACAGTAATGATTCTGGAAACTACTGAATGACGTATATTATGGGTTGAGCACAATGGAAAAATACTTTCATTATCATCAAAATTAATTATTTTCTCATTGCATTAAATTAATTATACATTTTGATTATTCGATCACTTGACCAATCACCGATAGCAGCACGTGACATCACAGTGGGATAACCATAGTTTCGACTTCTTCTTCCCACAAAACACAGAAACTGATGATTTGACGTTTCAGAAAGGAATTTTAAATGACGAAGAAAAGCTGATTTTTTACAAATTTTTGAATTATTTTTAGAGAAATATTAAAGAAAGCATTGTGAATCGTCCTGTATTGAATTCAAAGACATAAACCCCAAAACAATATCTTTTCATTCCAGTTGTAAACTACTCTTTCACTCTACATGTACAGTAAATTGAATGTTTTGATGGACAGTCTGTGAAGAGAAGTCTGGAAGCTGTCGACTATAGTATACAGTGCGACTTTTTAAAGCCCCCTCCCACTCCTTTTGAACGTTTCGACGTACACACATGGAACTATATTTTCAATGGTATTACCGATACTACTTTTTGAAATAAAAAAAATATTCAAATATCATGGGGTGGTCAAGTGTCACATCGTTGAAAACGTATTTTAAATCTCTTTTCGACCATCTACACTTTTTTTTTATTCCGGTACTTATTACGTTTTTTCCCAATTTCGATTTCTATGCATTTCAAAATTTTTAAGTTGATGTTTCCACAGCGCCATCTGTCGAGTAACTAACTGCAATGTATATTGTCTCAAAAAATACTATTCAAAGTAAATTGTGAAAGGCTTTCGCGGCCATCGTCACTTACATGGTGGTTCTTCGGGTTGTAAGGCCGACGTATGTTTAGAGAATATCTCGACGTTTCGCCAACACGAGTAGTTAGCATTTTCAAGAGATATTTTCTTTATTATTCGCTAACTACTCGAGTTGGCGAACATCGAGATCTTAAAAGTAGTTTCTGACCCATTATTCCATATCAAACCAAATTATCAAGGAAGGGGTCCATTCAGTCCCGCACTTGAATTGATATTTCGAGTGCATATTTTAAAAAAAAGGTTAACGAAATTCTAAAAAAATTGTATGGTTGAAAAGAGTATTGAATTCTTTTTTCAACGATATGATACTTACCCCTCATGCCCTTTGAAATATCCCACCACGCCCTCTATCGAGCAATCAGAATATCTGTTATTTCAAAAACGGTATAGGTGATACCATGATACTATTCAAAATGATTCTCGTAGTGCTAAGCTTCGTGTCCTTAAACTCCTTGCGTGTATTTCAAAGTCTCACTTGATTAGATTACATTAGTTATTTTAATTCCCAGAAATACTACATATTACCAATATTACCATATTACCATATTACCATATTACCAATAGCAGAGGCTTCGGGAAAGCGAGAACAATATAACATTGATACGCAATACAATAAATTTTTAAGGTGAGTAATGGGGAGATTATATTTCGAAGAAATATTGAAAATATATTTTATGTGATTACAAACTTCGACAATGTACCCACAGGAGGGTAAGAGCAATATGGAAGATTTTTTTCACAATTCAAAAATTCTTCCCAATTATAAAATGTATTTTGTTTCAAGAAAATTTTCATTCAAGTTTTAATTTACTCATAGAGAAGAATTTTAGATTTTCAGATATATGATTGTAAAGGACCCCGCACTTTTTATGGGTAAAATGGTTCTCGGTGAAATTGTCTGAATTTTCAGTATATTGTAGGATCCGATGTACTGATTGGACGAGGAGAATAGCAAAGTTCGTTGATGGATAGATTTTGAAATACAGGGCTTTCAAGTTAAATCAGTAATTTTTATTTAATTATTTTCTCGGGATTTGAAAGTGACAACAACATTTTTTTTTCGTTCTTATCATCAACGTACCTTCATATTACTAAATATCATGCAGTAGGTGAAGATTATATCATTGTGTACAGAGTGAAAAATAAAAACATTTTAATAATGTCTGAAAATTCGATATAATATTGAAATATTGATAAAATTATTTTGGCATGCAATATACTATTCTTATTCCATCATTTATAACAATTCTTACATTTCGTACAGGGTGATTTGAAAAATTGGTGAAATATATGGCCGGTTCTATCGTACATATCCTGTATATTCAAGTGAATTATCATTCTCCGAAGATTGCTAATATCGTATAAACAAGATTTTATTGGGATATATAAGGTGATCATGAAAATTTTCGATGATAAAAATGACAAAATATCAACGTTTCAGAAATCACCCTGTAATTTTTGGGACAGTGTTGAGGAGAGAATGATGAATATATTAAATGATAATAAAGGAATTTCACCGAGTTAATCGTGAATTACAGGGTGATTTCTGAAACGTTGATATTTTGTAATTTTTTCCAACTAAAATTCCAGCTACTTGTGCAACGTGCAACGTGCAACTTGTGCAACGTTCCTCAAAACATCAGAGGACGCAATTGCAATTGCCCTCTATGACCAACCAGCAGAATTATGTTTTGATTTGGACGGGGTGACCACCTGCAGACTAGTTTCGAGGTTGTTGCTTCTCATCAGTGCAAGGGCAGGTCAACACAGACAGCACTGAAGCCATCTGTTCCCCGTCCAAACCAATACATGGTTGGTCATAGAGGGCGCTTGCAATTGCGTCCTCTGATGTTTTGAGGAACGTTGCACAAGTAGCTGTTAGATTTAATTCAATACCCGTCGTGGTCTTAGCCAGGGGAGTAGTTGTTTTCTGACAGGTTCTTGACATAATAAGCCTACATAGTTAGGTGTTTATGGGAGTAAAGGGTTCATCATCGGTCGGTAACGACTTTTCGTTAGCAAACGATCTCCCAAAGATTTCTGTCTTCTTCGATAAGACGAATATATTGAGCTATTTAAAGAAAACCCTACGTGCCTCTCGATAACTCAGGTAGCACAATGTATGAATAGCTTTCCTTTGGGTAAAGAAAAAATATAAAAATATTCTTTGCAAGCACAGCATTTTACCATAATTCCACTTCATACTGTATCAGAGATTGAAAATAGGCGAAGTAAACATCTAGCGACAGAAATATACAAATGTTGTTTGATTGTTCAAATAGCAAACAATGACCGTCTCAAATTCTTATGCAAATTCCCGATGTGTTCACACTATTTTAAGTGATTATCCAAGTGAATACCTAAGAAATTCGTAAACTTCATCGTACACTTTATTTTTTCATCGATTTCAAACGAAAATCTGTACCATGGCTGTACAGTTGGAAAATAATAAAGAGAGTTTTGAGATAATTCCACTGCCATTTATTTGCAGCAAACCAGTTATTACAAATGTTGCAAGTAAGTTATTTTCCTGAATAATTATGATGGAATCATCTGTCAATAGTGAAACGTATACCAATGGAAAATTGAATGTAAGGTCATAATTATATAAAAGAAGCGGACTAGGTCCCATGACCGAACCCAGTGGGACACCGCTGTTGAGCGAGGCAAGGTCAGATAGGAACTTTGAGAGTTGATGTTTTTAAAGTGAGGAATTTAAACAGTCATTCTTCGATGGAGAAGGTGAGAATAGAATGAAACCAGCATGTACTTTGTCACGAAACCCATAGTTATTAATCGTATATTTATATCGTAATATACTATTACAATATAATAATGAGAATTATGAAATTTGAAGAATTGTTTGTCTGGTCAGTGTCAGTTTGATTTCAAATCCATGTTATCACATCTTCCGTGCAAAACACTCGTATTGAGACGTATTGAGTAATACTACAAAGCAATATATAATTAACCACAAGTGATAGATGATTAATCGTTCTTGTTTTACCACAATTTTCAGTATAACGAGGTTTTTCCTGTCATGCTTATTCTGCTTAAATCAGAAATTTATTGAAAGAAGAGGCTTCAGAAAATTTCAGCTTGGCGGTTAATGGAATTGCAAAATATTTTGTCAATTTCTTGATATCTATTCTTTGCAAACGAGTTGCAAAATCATATCGGGTTCTATTCATAAAGTTTTAGTCCGGGAGCCATTGGCAGATTTCCATGACCAAGCAAAAATTAGTGGAATGCATCATAGAGTTATATTATAAAGCTTCGCGAACGTCAGTTGCGGTTCCGTGGGGGGATGAGCGGTGGTAGCCTCCCGCGCACAAAGAAAATGAAATGTATTAAATTTTGTTTTCCTACCTGAAAACATGTTAAATTATTGCTAAAGCAATATCTTGAAGAAAGAAAAAATCAGCTGACTATAGCATGGTGTATTATACGACAGCTAGTTGGTCGAAATGTACCTTCTATGATTTCCTCTCAAATAAAATGTTAACTTATATTCGGATTGAGTCAATTTAACATGTTTCCGGGAAGGAGGACATAATTGAATTTTTTTTTTCTTCGAGCGTAGGAAGCAACTGTGGAATCGCATCTGACGTTCACGAATCTTTATAATACGACTCTCTGATGCATTCCTCTAAATATCGCTTGAGAGGAAATGACTGACGAAATTTTTACCGGGCTCCTGTACTATTTTGCAACATCCAGTTATCGATCGTTATCTAGTAGTCTTTGTCTCTATAAGTATTTTTATCTCATGACACTAATATTTTGATTGCTGATTGGAATATTCAAAGTAAACAATCAAAGTAAACAAAGGTTTGAATCCATGTCTGCTCACGAGCGAACACAACTTCTGAGATAATAATAACAATAATAACTTCTTGCAGAAAAAATTACTAATTCTCATACCTACATTATAGGTACCCAAAATTCCTCTAGGACCTATAAGTAAATATACTTATACCTACTGTGAAATAACTAGGTTAAAGGTTTTCATTTGGGAAGCAGTCAGGGATGACCAATAAATGAATATTCTTCGTTTCTTCAGTCAAGATTTCGAAAACATTTATTTTCTTTATCAATAATAGTTGTCATTAATATTAAAATTATTACATTGAAGAAAATATACCGACTAACTTGAAATTGCTAAAAAGTTGTTACTAAGGGGAATATGAGAAGTTTTCTTTTGAAGAAAAAAAATATGTCAAGAACAGTGGCAGTTGACTTTTCGACAGAATCGATATGCAGGTGCAGTAAAATAAATATTCAAAGAAAGCGGGTAATCAAATTCAATTCACTATGTTTATGAAGAATGACATCATTATCTGTTCTTTTATTGATGGTGTTAGATTTTTGCTGTTGATTTAAACCATTTCTCGAGTCTTTTTTTAAGGATAATTTCAACATCTAAACTTTCAATATTACTATAATCGATACGATGATCCTCATCAAGGAAATGACTGGCTAAGCACACGATCTTATATTCCTTATACAATCACTTTTGTGACCTGTTGTTCGATCTTTCAACAATTGTTTTGTTTGACCAATGTATATTTTGTCACAATCGGTACATGGTATTTGATGAATAGAATAGAATAGAATAGAATAGAATAGAATAGAATAGAATAGAATAGAATAGAATAGAATAGAATAGAATAGAATAGAATAGAATAGAATAGAATAGAATAGAATAGAATAGAATAGAATAGAATAGAATAGAATAGAATAGAATAGAATAGAATAGAATAGAATAGAATAGAATAGAATAGAATAGAATAGAATAGAATAGAATAGAATAGAATAGAATAGAATAGAATAGAATAGAATAGAATAGAATAGAATAGAATAGAATAGAATAGAATAGAATAGAATAGAATAGAATAGAATAGAATAGAATAGAATAGAATAGAATAGAATAGAATAGAATAGAATAGAATAGAATAGAATAGAATAGAATAGAATAGAATAGAATAGAATAGAATAGAATAGAATAGAATAGAATAGAATAGAATAGAATAGAATAGAATAGAATAGAATAGAATAGAATAGAATAGAATAGAATAGAATAGAATAGAATAGAATAGAATAGAATAGAATAGAATAGAATAGAATAGAATAGAATAGAATAGAATAGAATAGAATAGAATAGAATAGAATAGAATAGAATAGAATAGAATAGAATAGAATAGAATAGAATAGAATAGAATAGAATAGAATAGAATAGAATAGAATAGAATAGAATAGAATAGAATAGAATAGAATAGAATAGAATAGAATAGAATAGAATAGAATAGAATAGAATAGAATAGAATAGAATAGAATAGAATAGAATAGAATAGAATAGAATAGAATAGAATAGAATAGAATAGAATAGAATAGAATAGAATAGAATAGAATAGAATAGAATAGAATAGAATAGAATAGAATAGAATAGAATAGAATAGAATAGAATAGAATAGAATAGAATAGAATAGAATAGAATAGAATAGAATAGAATAGAATAGAATAGAATAGAATAGAATAGAATAGAATAGAATAGAATAGAATAGAATAGAATAGAATAGAATAGAATAGAATAGAATAGAATAGAATAGAATAGAATAGAATAGAATAGAATAGAATAGAATAGAATAGAATAGAATAGAATAGAATAGAATAGAATAGAATAGAATAGAATAGAATAGAATAGAATAGAATAGAATAGAATAGAATAGAATAGAATAGAATAGAATAGAATAGAATAGAATAGAATAGAATAGAATAGAATAGAATAGAATAGAATAGAATAGAATAGAATAGAATAGAATAGAATAGAATAGAATAGAATAGAATAGAATAGAATAGAATAGAATAGAATAGAATAGAATAGAATAGAATAGAATAGAATAGAATAGAATAGAATAGAATAGAATAGAATAGAATAGAATAGAATAGAATAGAATAGAATAGAATAGAATAGAATAGAATAGAATAGAATAGAATAGAATAGAATAGAATAGAATAGAATAGAATAGAATAGAATAGAATAGAATAGAATAGAATAGAATAGAATAGAATAGAATAGAATAGAATAGAATAGAATAGAATAGAATAGAATAGAATAGAATAGAATAGAATAGAATAGAATAGAATAGAATAGAATAGAATAGAATAGAATAGAATAGAATAGAATAGAATAGAATAGAATAGAATAGAATAGAATAGAATAGAATAGAATAGAATAGAATAGAATAGAATAGAATAGAATAGAATAGAATAGAATAGAATAGAATAGAATAGAATAGAATAGAATAGAATAGAATAGAATAGAATAGAATAGAATAGAATAGAATAGAATAGAATAGAATAGAATAGAATAGAATAGAATAGAATAGAATAGAATAGAATCTTTATTTAACCAAGTTACAAAAAATATTGTTTTCGGCAAGTCAATACTATACCACAGTATATGTGTACACTCAAGGTTTACAAAATATAGAGTGGAGAAATACATAAAATATATAGAGATACTTAAAATATTTAAAATACATAAAATCTGAAATCGTTGGACAAACCAGATTTTTAAATAACATTAATTGTTTCAGAAAAAACATTTTTGTCAACTTTGACAATGAAAACAGCAGGTCACATAAAAAATTTAAAATTATGTAAAATATAAAAATAATTGAAATATAAAATATTTAGCTACAGTATATATGCAAATTCAAAGTTTACAAAATGTAAAATCAGGAAATATATAAAATTTGAAACCGTTGAGCAACCCAGTGTTTTGAAACCTTGAAATTGTTTTCGATTAATGGTCATCGGTGACATAGCAGTTTCCTTGAAAATTTTGTCACTCAACTTCAAAAAATGGTGTGTGAAAATATTCTTCAACTATATAAAAACAATGAGATAAAATATGTCTTCTGATTGTGGATTTGAATTTTCCAATATTATTCAATGATTTGATACTTCTAGGTAAGAAATTGAATAAATTCAGATCTAGAGAATTTTTTGTCGATTTTGTGAGCCTGTATTGAGGTAATCTCAAGTTGTTGGACATGACAGGACCAATTCAGTTTATCATCGATGACTAATCCAAGCAGCTTCACACTATGACCTTGAGCAATGTTATTGTTCGTTGAGATGATGAGATTCTGTGTTTTATCGTCATTAAGTTTCAAATTATTGGAAGTAAACCATTTTCTAGCTCGAGTAGTAGTTATAAGACTGTTTATCTTCAAATCTTCTATATTCGTGCTAGCATCAGCCAAAGTTGTGTCATCCGCAAAAGCAACGCAAGTCTTCGGATACATATTGTGAAACAAGTCATTCACATAAATAATGAATAAGAGAGGTCCTAACACAGAGCCTTGCGGTACTCCATGCATGACAGCTCTATAATCAGATGATGAATTATTGAATCTCACACATTGTTTTCGATCACTCAAATATGATCTGAAGAAGTCGAGCGGCAAACCCCTGATTCCAAAAAACGTCAGCTTTTCGACCAGTATTTCGTGAGAGACACAGTCGAAGGCCTTGGAGAGATCTATAATGTAACTGATACACTTTTGCCACTCTCCAGACCTTCCACTATGTCACTCACTATCCTGAACACTGCCTGGGTTGTACTACATTTTTTCTGAACCCAAATTGGCATTGGTCAATGAAATTATTGGATTCCATATATATCATAAGTCTTGATTTTAAAATTATTTCAAAAAGTTTTGAGAAAATAGGGATTATTGAAATTGGACGGTAATTGTCGATTTTGGCAACGTCGCCTTTCTTGAAGAGAGGTATGACCTTTGTTAACTTGAAAGCATCAGGAAAGTTGCCGTCACGTATACATGAATTGAAAAGTACTGTCAGTGGGCGAACTAAAATATCTGTCAAGTTTTTCACAATTTTACTATTTATATTGTACACGTCAGTGCAAGCGGAGTTTTTCAATTTAGCGATAGCTTCAATGACTTCATTTTCAGTGATCGGCTCTATGAAAAATGATTTGCAAGGAGTAGAGATGTCTTTCATATAAGTTATTGCATTTGTATCCGGTAAATCTTTGGGCAGTGTCTTAATTATATCTTCTGCAATTGAGGCGAAAAAGTTGCTGAAATCAGAATTTTCAATGTCGTGAACAGATCTTTTGGAAGTATGTTTGTTCCTTTCATAATTCACCAATCGCCAACTATCACGAACCTTATTACCAGAATTTGAAATATAACAATCGTAGGTATATTTTTTCTTTTCAATTATTTTGCATTTATATTGTTTTTTTTTAAATGTTGTAAACTTTCAGATCACGTGGATCCCTAGTTGAATCAGAAATCGTTTTAATACATGATGATATATCTCTCATACTTCTCAAATTATTGTCAAACCAATCAATAGGTTGTTTGTTGTTATTTGAGTGACATTTTCTAAGCGGAAAATGTTGTTTTATAAGGGATTCAAAGTTTGTTACCAAAAAATTCGCAAGGAAATCAGAATTATTTGATGGATTGTCATAAATCAACCAGTCTAAATCTTCTAGAGAAGCTTTCAGTTTTTCGATGCCACGAGAAGAAATAATTCTACGCCAAACATTAGAAGTGCTATTTTTCTCAAGTTTCAAAGTCATAATCTGAGCTCGATGATCAGCTATGCAAGCATCAAGTACTTGAGTTACATAACTAGTTTCAATAATATTCGATCGGTACTTCTTTGGAATCGGTGTTTTTGATTTATTACGGAGATTAGAAATAGTTTTTATGTTTATTTTTGTTATTTTCGTTTATAATAACAAATGTAATCAACTTTGGTCAGTTGCTGAATATGAGGTGAACTTTTATAGATTAATTAATTCACACTGTTATTATCTGAAGAATTACAAATTGCAGGTATGCCGTAGAATGGCCACTGAAAATAATTTTTTTGACTAAAAAACTTGGGTAGGACTTTTCGATAAGAATGTTTATTATAGTTCATTCAACAACACCTTTGTTTTCCTGTTGGTGATCATATTAATTTTGTTCGGGTGATATACATAGGTGTAGGTAGGTACCTATATAACGTTTAATCGCAGTAAACATTAATCCGAAGAAACCTTAGACGGTTGTAGATGTTATTATTTAATTGGATAGTGCCAAATGTATAAAATATTTTTCATGGAGATTTGCAACAGTGATACAACCTTTTTTTCTAGGAATATTGTGAATTAGACTTTAAATACATTGTTTTGTTGCCTCAGATGCTCCCTAAATAAACTGTGAGTATCGAATTTGGGTTTGCAATATTTTAAGGCATGGGTATTATAGAAAATATAATTATTCTAAAAGTTTTGTCACTGAATCCAACTAAATGAACGTGGGATATGATTGAAATAAATATTGGTTTAAATCCTCTCATTTTGGCGAGTAATGTTAGCTCATGAGAAAATTCAACTCATGAAAAATTGCTTTGTTCAATGTCACTGCCAAATGTTTATAAAAGTTTTCGTGGAAAAAATCTTTTGACGTATTTTGGTTGACTGCCAAGTAAGTGAATACTATAAATCTTTTCCCTGTTCTCCATACAGGATTATTGCTAATTGTACTTGGAATACATTGTTCCGTAGGTCCAGATGCTTACGTACTAGATCACAATTTGGAGAGGATGCTGTCAGTCTTGAATTCGGGATTTAATTATTTAAAGGCCAAGATTTAGGAACAAAAGCTCCAAAATCTCATTGCATGTAGGATATACAAAACTAGGACATTTACTTTAGTCATTACTCTTACGTAAATGTTTATGAAAAAATTGTTACAAGTACATACCATCTTATTCCATTATCCTGTAAATTTTTCAGCAAGCTTATGAGATGTACAAGTAGATGAAAGCAATAACACAAAACACTCGCACAAACACGGATTATAGTCTATCTAGTAAACAAAAGCAAACAGACAACGAAAACGTTAACGCAAACAAACTAAACTGAACCTTGAAGCTGCATTTACGAATTGGGACCGACCGATCTCACTAAATGCGACGTTGCCAGATGTTTTGTCGTACTTTCCCCAGATTCGGAATTAGACGAAAAAAATTTTTTCTTCGAAAATGCGTAAATTTAGGTTTCAGTCACCGTTCACAGTGCGTAAAGTGATACTTTTTAGCACTAGTGCGTAAAAAAATCAACTGTGCGTAAAGTAATGTTTTTCTCACTGTTTATACATTTTTCGAGAAGACAGTATTTTGCGTCATAATAATAATTATACTACAAAAATTTAAAACTTCATTTGACAATACATTCTACAATTGCTACAATTTGTCAGTAAGTATAACAGTGGTAGTAATAAAATTGTATTTTACATTTTCGTAAACAGGTTGAGGTATTAATATTTGTTTTTGGGTCCTGAACTTACCTTATTTCAACTAGAAATCTAGTGGAAATATCAATAACGAATGAATTTTCAAGAGTCATTTCTAGTTTATATCTTGGATTTGTCAGTTATGAATCTGATCTAGGATCCTCGTTTTCATGATTTATGTTCATGGGTTTTATTCTCTGTTGCCATAAAAAAATCGTCTTCTGTCCATCTGAACAATTAGTTAAGATATACTTACCTATACGCACATTTCCACAAGCATTTTTGAATTTCAGATGTCAAAATTAGAATATGCAGTTGGAAATATTTTTTTCAACCAACTTGTTATTTCATCTCAGTCCGAGTATTGCGAGTCCCCGGAGAGATCCAGCGTAGTAGAGAATAATATTGAGTCATTGGTAATTATTGGGAAGATAGATCGATCTCCGAAAAGCCCTTCGTGTAAACCCCTCCTCTAAGAGATGTACCCAAGTTCGTTGAGTGTCTGCATTTGGTAAAAGCCTTTTATATTTGGATTTATATATATATATATATATATATATATATATATATATATATATATATATATATATATATATATATATATATATATATATATATATATAAGAGAAAATAGAGTATATTTCGTTTTAATTCCGAGAGTTCTAACCTTTGACAGCTGTTTCGTGCTAACGCACTCATCAGAAAGGATTTATGGAGCTCTCGAAATCAAAACGAATCCACTCAAGAATTAATACCGTGAGGCAAGACAGAATATAACAGGAAGTTATTCATGACATCTACAGTCACTAGTTGAGAGCTCCATAAATCCTTTCTGATGAGTGCGTTAGCGCGAAACAGCTGTCAAAGGTTAGAACTCTCGGAATTGAAACGAAATATACTCTATTTTCTCTTACTTCCTGCTTGCGTTCCTCATAACGTATTAGAAACTTGATTGAACCTTGGGTTGGTCAGAACAACAAATTGTTGGCTGCCTGTCAATTTGTGGACAAACCTCTACTTTTGGATTCCTTGGTTCGTGTCAAATTAAGTTTCAACTAGTGACTGTAGATGTCATGAATAACTTCCTATATATATATATATATACCTTTGAAGTGTTTTTGTGACTTGTTTGATTTATTAGAGGGTATCCTGAGTAAGAATCAGGTTACCCCTGGGTCTTGCTGACCCAGTGAAGGGCTTATATCTTCCCTATAGAGCCCTATTCGCGAGAACCTGTTTGATATGTATTTCATTTCAATGTATTCAATTGGATAAGCCAGATTTCATATTTCTATTACAATATGGTAATTATTTTTTACTATTTCTAGAAATCAATGAAAAATTAAAATTTTAGTCTTACCACGTTTTGACCAACCAAAACTTTCGTATAGTGTGAGTTTTTTACTCAGAAAGTAGCGATGGGAATTCTTTGACGTATTTTTTGTGTCTGAGCCTATATGGCCATATGGCTCTCGTATTTATTGCAGACAAAGACAATTTCAAATTCTTTTCATTTTATTTTCACCTTTCTGTGATATTTTTGTTATGATTATTATTATAATACCCATCTTCTAGTGAGACATGGCAACATTGTAGACGACACGCCGACTACTCTGGACTTCAGAACAACCTACAACCTCCGATCGCTATGTTGTCAAACTGTATTTCAGAGAAAACTGAGAAATTCACCTGACTAAATGAGACTCATAAAAAACTAACGAATTCTGGACTCAACTGGATGTTTCAATAAACATCTCTATGATTACTGAATATTTTAGTTTTTCACACTGTAGATATCAAAAATGCCAACTGTTTTTTAAATATTCTTCGTAGGTATGTAATAGAAAGCTTGAATAAATAAATTTTCACTTGACAGAAACATCCCAAAATTTCGAATAGGTTCTTCCTAATTAGAAGTTCCACCGTTAGCGGTCCCATCGAGATTAACCTGTTGAGTTCAGTCTTCACATCCCTTTGTCGTCACTTCGGAGACATGCCGAACATCTCTTTCGCAGGGCTTGTTCTTACAACGAATGGTAAAGCTTTGGGACTCACTGCCTCGGGAGGGGCTCCCTGAGGCATACAGCCTGCAGAAATTCAAGTATAATACCAATTCCAACCGACTTTACTTCGGCAAAATGAAAAAAAATGTTGGCTATAACATCGCTGAAGACAAGACGTGAAAGAGAAAAGTTTTAAAAAATCAGTTATTTCATTCAGACTCTTGAATATGTGATTCAAAACCTAAAGATCTTAGAAATTGTGGTAAATTTCGACTTCGAAGTATAAATTTTGTTCTTTCTATACCAAAGTCGTTATTTTGTTTCTCCGTCTTCAAAGTCGGAAAATCCTATGCCAAACTCAAAAATTTCGAGTTTGAATTCTGGAGAAAAAAAACAGAATCACGCTTTCATCATTATTGTCAACAATTTTTGCACATACATCAGTCCAAATTGCGGTTTGGTGTTGATTACTACAACAACTTGTCTTTTTTAATTATTTTTAAAACTGTAAATTGTTGATTGACAAAATTCCCCGACTTCAGAGCTTTTACATTGACTTGGCAACACTGTTACGTGTCGGTCCACTGGCACCCCCTCTATCGCACGATTGATGTCAACGTACGTCTCCGTACGCTGCACGATGAATAATCAGATTTTCGCTGTTCATTGATCATTCCTCATCCCCTATCCACCCACGAACGGAAATGGTTTTTTCCGGGAAGGATGATCCTAAACCGGATAACTTCCTTCGAATTCATGACCGGCCGATAACCAATAGAGATATAACTCCATTCCATTTGCTTTGGTGTTCCGCAAGGTTCAGTGCTTGGTTCTGAGCTCTTCTTACTGTATATTAATGGCATTGCCAATTTGAATATTACAGGTAGTTCACTGTATTTGCCGACGATACTACCATCCTCAGGCGTGATAAGATTGAGGCAACCATATTTCAAACCATTTCTAGAGATATCAGGATTGTTTTTTAAGTTTTGAGATATCGCAACACCGATGTGAATATGTCAAATCTGACATCGTCATCGAAAAGTTTGACATTGTTGATGTATAACGTAATCAGAACCTGTTGCCATACGAGTGCTATTTGTGTTGTTTACAGATACTTGAAACATTCATCTTGGTCGAAAAATTTAAATAAATCGTTGTATTTTAACCTTGCCTAACCTAATATTTTTTTAGACATGCCATTGTATATAGACGGAGAGCTCGTGATTCCTCTGAGTAACGGCCTTCCTGTAAGTATAGATTTTTTTTAGAGATGAGTCGTAGCATGCTAAGTACGGTAACAACCACCTGGCAGGCACCAGCCCTGCACGTCATAATGATGATGTTTATTCTTCTCGAAGAAATAATCAACAATATTGTAAGAGTACATGTAAACATGTTATTCAAAATTTGACAATTAAAAAAGTTCAAAAATCACAGAACAAACATAAAATCCACTGTTACCGCGGTTCATTATAATCATTCCAAATGTGAAAATAAAATTTTAAAAAAACTTGGCGATGTAATCTTGAAATCTTAATGTGTTAGTTAATTCTCTGATAAGTAGAAAAAAATTGACATGCGATTTCAATGAGCACAAGTATACCTGACAGGTGAGTCGAAAGGTGTGCAGTATATGAGTTACAATAAACTTTGTCATGTAAAGCTGAAATTTACATGTATGTTTGACCAAGCGATTTAGAAAAAGTGGGTACTATGACAGGCGATTTAGGCTAGCATAGTAGTAGTAGTTCTTTGGAGAGGCCGCGACCGCAGCCAGACAAGTAGGCCCTCATAGACCCTTTTTGCCATCCACTGTTCTCTACTTATCTACATTAATACTCTTAGTCCTCCTTTTCAAACCTTTGTGACCTCCTGATGAAGGTCACTATGTCTGACCACTCCAAGTCGATTAGTTCCTCTTGGAGTTTCTCGACTCCGAAGGTTCCAAATCTTAGCCTTCCGTATGCCTCACACTCGCCGAGGAAGTGGGATGGAGTTTCTTCGTCTTCTTCGCATTTGCGGTAAGTGGGGTTGTCTTTTATACCTATAAGTGATAGGTGTCTGTCTAACTTGTTGTGTTCTGTTAGTATTCCTATAAGGAGGCGTAGTGATTGGAGGTTTCTGCCTGAGAGCCATGTCGTCCTTGACTTACTGGAGCCGGCCACGAAGTTTTCCGACTGCCTGCATCCGGTGTAATCCCTCCAAAGTTTATTCAGCTCTTCTTCCGCCCACTCGTTGAGGGCTGAGGAGGTTAGGCTTCTTGCGATGCCTAGTACAGGCTCCGGCCCACAGAACGGCGCTGCGGATCCGTATCTGGCAAGTCCGTCTGCCACGTCGTTTCCGCGCACCGTGACCGGGACCCATACCAGCTGAACTTCCTTCGTTTCAGTTAGCTTCTCAAGCGCATCTCCGCATTCCTGTACCAGCGCTGAGGTTGGTTTAGGATGGCAGATGGCTCTGAGTGCTGCCTGACTATCCGAACAGGTATAAATTCTCTGTTCGGACCCTTCTTTCAGCTCTTGCATTGTAGCTACGGACAGGATGGCGAACACTTCAGTTCGAAAAACTGTTGTATACCTACCCAAAGCGTAGCTCTCTCGTACCTCTCTTTCCTCCAGGTATATTTCGGCGCCTGAAGCCTGTTTGTCAGTCAGACGCGAACCGTCCGTATAACATCTTAGGATTCCTTTGCTAAACTCCACCGTCTTTCCTTCCCATTGTTCTCTGCTCGGAATAGTGAGAGTAAACTCTCTATTCCATCGCAGTCTGTCTTGTGCGCTTTTCACTCTGAGAGCAGAGATCGGGATCTCCTGCTCCGCCCACTTCGCGATTTCCCAGACTCCCAGACTCCCGAGTCCCGCATCATCAAATGGGCTGCCATTGCCTCCTTCTTGATCCAGATTGGGAGCGATGGCAGGCTCAGCAGTACCTCCAACACTACGGTTGGAGTTGTTCTCATTGCGCCCGTTATTACCAAACAGGCCAACCTCTGGACCTTGCTAAGATTTTGGCCTATTGTGCTGCTCTGTGCGCCTGGCCACGACTGCCGTATACAACCAGCGCATGATCTCTGGATTGGTGCCCCAATTGCTTCTATTCTCCGCAGTTGCCATAAGATTGCTACCTTCTTTTGAATAACCCCATCTACGTGCGGCCTCCATGAAAGTTTGGAGTCCAGGACCACCCCCAGGGGCCCAATTTTTTAATTGTCGCAATTGATTCTCTAGAGAAATATGACGTCATTTTCTCTCAATTTTGAGCAATAATAGGTAGGTAGGTGCCTATAAAGTGACGTCATATTTCTCTTGAGAATCTTGAGAATTAATTCCAGCAATTCAAAAATTGGGCTACAGGTCTAACTCAGGACTAACTCCAGCTCTTGCCAAAACATGGTAGGTGGCCTGAATTCATCCTAGCTATCATAAGTCGTTGGCATGAGAGAGGGAACATGTAAATGATGCAATTTATGAAAAAATTATCGCAACGTATGAGACACGCGGTACTAAAGTATTCAATATCAGCTGTGATTCGCCAAATTCACCTCCGTGGTAACGGAAACTGCGACAACAATTATCAAGAACTGTATATATATATGACAATTATTTGTGACCTAAGTTTTGAAATCGTAGGAATTGATTCTCATGAAACACCGTAGGAAGTCATTTCCTTAGAGCTTAGTTTTAGGACGTAGGCCTTGCATGCGATCATAGAAGAATTTTGTTTGACCCATGAAAAATTAGGATTTTTGGGGACACGCATTTGTTTTTGACGTTTGCATAAACGATTTTAGCTAGGTTTTGTTATAACTTCCTGGAAATGGGCGTCAAAAGAAGATTTCATAAGTAACGTTCAAAAAAAATGTATTTGAATTGGAGAAAATTATTCAGAATTATATAAGAATTGATAAATTTACGAAAACTTTTATACATAATATCGCAAAATAAAAGTGGGATAGTATATTGCCATTAAATTGAATGTCATTCGTAGGGTTTGCTGGAAATAGGTATGTTGGAGGATTCATACATAAGAGATAAAGTGAAGCAAAATTTTCCTACAGTGGAGTTCGCAAGATCTGAAAAATCATGCAAAAAAAACAAGGACGCAAAAAATTAATACGAAATGAACCGACGCAGGGCCATCAATAACATCAACACTGATGATGATGAATAAATAATGAATTGAAAAAAAAAACAGCGGTCTATAATTTCATCTGCATGGGATATCCGAGGCTATTAAAAGTTCTGTTCATATTTTCATTGCGAAAACTCGACAAGGAGGTTGCATATAATCGATATCTAACAAATAGCAATAACTTCTGAAAAGTGTCCTTCCTAAATCTGACGTGTTTCACAAACTGTCGTTCACTTGAATTGTGGAACGAATTTTGGTCTCGCAAAAAATTGTAGCCATTGCAGCCTCCAAATTATTCAAAACCATCCCTTGTACAATATCCATACGCATACCTACCTGAAAAATGATAATTTTATCTTCGAAAATTCCTAGGAGAATTTTTAAATTCTCCTGCATTGAGTAGGTACTAGGAATTTCATCTGTCAATATCAAGAGATTTATTCCTCTCGTGATATTTTAAAACAGGTATTGCTTGAAATTGAGAGAAAATACGTCATATTTCTCTAGAGAACCAATTCCGACATTTCAAAAGTTGGGTCACTGGTGGAATAGTCTTTTAAAAGAACCAACGCTTCTTACACCTGAAGATAATGGTCGAAGTTTATTGATGACCACTATGATTTCAATTGGTATGGGAGGGATACAGTTCAGTCTTCAATTTTTGACATACTCCCACATTAGTCTACTGATACTGCCGAAAACAAGTCAAGTGAAGCTGAGGAACACATTTCAGATAACCCATGATTTTTATCTCTACGTAATGTCATTTATTTCGAACCATTGAGTTCACTTCCCTCTCGTGTTCCCATAGCATCTTTCCTCTCGCCTTTCTATGACTTATGCTAGCCAGAACCGCCTTTCATTGTACCCACTTTTTCAAAATTTCTTACTCAAACATATACATATATAAATTTAGGTTTTACCGAAAAAAGTTTATTTTCATTCATATACTGCACACCTTTCGATTCATCTGTCAGGTACTTGTGCTCATCGAAATCGCCAGTCGATTATTTTTTGTACTATAGACTGATCGAACTAAATCATATTGAAATTTGAAGCTTACAGCGGAAAGTCCTTTATTTTTGTTTTATTTACACTTTCAAATATACAGTGCGGCTTTTTTTAGCCCCCCCTGTTAACTTTTGAACGGTTCGACGTACAAACATGAAAAAAAAATATTTGGAGGGTTTCACTAATACTCCTTTTTGAAACAAAAAATATGGTGATTGCTCCACAGGGGGCGCGGGGGGACACATCAACTCAAAATTTTTAAACGGCATGGGGGGTCGAGTGTCACATCGTTGAAAAGAGAATTCAATTCTCTTTACAACCATCTAAATATTTTTGAATTTGGTTGAGGAATTTTTTCCCAATTTCGATATTTATGTCTATCGAAATTTTTTAGTTGATGTGCCCCCAGCGCCATCTATAGTGTAATTGCAATATTTCCTCTCTCAAAAAGTAGTATTCGCAATGTTTTTGGTTTCATTATTCCACAACAAACCGTTCAAATTTATCAAGGTTTTCAGATCCGCATTTATATTTTTTGATATTTCTAATTTGAATTGCAAAAGAAATATTAACGAAATTAAAAAAAAAATAGATGGTTGTAAAGAGAATTGAATTCTCCTTTCAACGATGTGACACTCGACCCCCCATGCCAGCTAAAAATTTTGAATTGATGTGCCCCCCGCGCCCCCTGTCGAGCAATCATCATATTTTTTGTTTCAAAAAGTAGTATCGGTGAAACCCTCTAAACGGTTTTTTATTCGTGTTTGTACGTAGAACCGTTCAAAAGTTAACAAGGGGGGGACTAAAAAAAGCCGCACTGTATAAAGGCTGATGACGTGCAGGACTGATCACTGACTCATCACTAGAAAAATTTGTAGCCATACAGAAAGACCGTTAATCAGAGGATTCACGAGCTCATGCGGACTAATAAGTATAATAATAATTAATCTTTATACTATGGACAAGCTAGCTAGTGATATTTGCATTTTCGCAAACTGCCGCTGCATTTTATCGTGGTGCCATCTGCGTTCGTACTGACGAATCGCGTATGTCATCGGTAAGCACATAAGTGAAAAACTTTATCTGCAACCACGGTAGTTATTTCTTTCGCTCGAGAGAAGTCGCGAGCGTTCAGTTTTGAACGATTTATTCAATTAAACCAAATGCGTGCTTAGTAGTTTTTTACCATGCTACGAAAAATCTTCTGTTGGAAAAAGACCAGAAGCTTTAGCGTGAAATTTTGGTAGAGAAACGCACTCTTTTAGAAAGACTGTTCCAGTGGAAAGAGTATAGAGCCTCAGCCGCTGTTTCAATCACTTTGGATGCCAGTGGAAGGTTCAAACCCTAGCGACTGTAGATTTTTTTTTGATAGCCCGAGAAAGTGCTAGGAATCGCACGTAAAAAGGTAGGACCTCGTTAATCCTTGGCTCGCACAAGTTTTGACTTCTGAGGGCTGCCTTTCGTAAGGGGACGACAGCTGGTTAACGGAAAAATCAATTTTAAACAACAATTTTTAACGACTATCGTAAAATCGAATTCATTTTGGGTTTTGCAGTCTGGCCTGGGTCGGAAAAACGATTGTAGTTATCTATTTTGTAAAAAGAAAGGTTATTATTTGAAAATTAGGGATATTGATGTTCACGATATTTTTTAGAATATGACATTCAAAATCTTTCTGATATCAAATTCAAATTAAATTTTTTATTTATTGTTTTAACTATAATAACATTTCCATTCCTTACTAACTAAACACATTGGATCATTCTCTCTCCTTCAATGGAAAGGGAAGTAATAAGGACAGCCAGTACTATACCGGGTGGTGACTCTTGCCAGCTATCACCCGGTTTTAACGCCAAGTCGAATCCTGCCCTCCCCCCCTACGGTGCAGGCCTGTGAATACTCTCGGAGAGGGTGGGTAATGGACAGAATTCACGCCTCCTGCAGAGCTTATGCGTGACTTGTATGTGTGTTTTATACAGAGAATGGACGACCTTAATCGTTGCAATGGGTAGTGGGTAGAGCATCCTGGAAAAAGCTCACTAAATAAATGGAGGGTTTGAAATTGGTCTTATTTAACACTTTGGCTGCCCCTTACGGGCCCGGTTCTTCATAGCGCTCCTGGAAAATATCCAGAGCTTGAAAGATAAGGCCCCTGTGTTCATGGGGGCATTGTCGTACTCCCTAATACGAGTGAGATTGCTCGTCAAGGGACTTTTGGGTAAGAAAAATGTATAGAAGTTGTAAGACAGCTTTATAATATCTTTCTGATATCTCTTACTATAACTTACTAAAATCATATACAATTATGGACGTGAGTACATGAAAATAATTGATCAAATATTTTGAAAAATAAATAAAACAATGTTCATGATTCGGATTTAATTTTCAGTCATTCTTATAAAAGTATAAAAACTATACATTCCTCTTCACTCTCATTTTCATTCACTCATATAAACAATCGTTCTTGTGTATAAAATATAAAATAATTACAAAACTATAACAAATTGAAATCTATCAATATTACAAGAATAATAAAGTACTGTATATAAATATTCATGTTGTACAAAAAATACAAAAATTTGCAAGGTTTGCTTCCAATGATTCATCATGAAAATCAACAAGTGACTGCAAAGGTTTAGTACATTGCTAAGAAGAAAATCCAAACGTTTTAAATAATATCTACACAGTCATATTTCCAAAAAAATTACAAGTTTTACGTAACAAAGTCATATCAATAGAGTACAGAAATCATAAACGAAACTGCAGTATTAGGTACAGCAAGTCTGAACAAGTAGGTAATCATAAAATGAAAACATTTGAGTTGAGGAGGGTTGCGTTACCAAAAAACGCTAAGTGATTTTTCTTAGTCGGTGCAGAATACCCAAAAACCCGAAGACTTTCTAATAGAAAACAAATAGTTTTTGTGCAACAAATATCAAAAAGTGAAGTAGTATTGCCTATCACTTGTTGGATCATGACCCGTTCATAAGTAGTGGAAGAACGAAATACTCGTGTTAGTAGAAAAAGAGCTCATAGAATATAATGGCGATGTAGTTCATACGTCATTGAATTTCTACACACGACAGTTAGAACACCTACATTTAAAGATATATATACATCAACTGTCATTCATTCTCTTGACCTCTCTTTTCGACAATTTGATCTAGAGAACGAACAATATAGTCTAAACTGGGCATATGCTTCCTCAAAGTACAAAGAAGGGGTGATGGAACTTCAAAATGTTTCAGAGCGTGAATCAAGCGAAATCATTTGTGTTTGGTTGGATGACAATATGTTACGGAAATTGTGATGGAAATGTCATTGTTCCAAGTCGTTTTTTTGTGAGTATTTGTAATATGATGACTGTTCTTTAAGTAGTTTTTAATTAATTTTAAAATCTACATTAAATTATTTCACAAACTTTTCTATTGATATCTTGAAGTTCCGCCACCAATTACCGTTTATTAATAATTATTATAGTAAATATGGTTAGAAGTTAAGTCCGAAAGACAATAGAAGATGTTCGAAATTATGAACTAGTATGTGATAGTAAATTGCGATTTTGAAAGGTAATATTTTTTTCCTAATGGATAATTTTAGTATATTTACATAATGTAATAACGTATATTTCCGGTGATTGTTTGTTCATATCACAATATTTGATTTGTTGCAACCAACTATTTAAACATCTTATATTATCTACTTCAGCTATAAATCTTCCTATGTGTATAGGCAGTTCACGATATAAACAGATATTCAACATAAATAAACACTCAGTATCTCCTAGGACCAGGAAACGTCTATTTCAAAATATATGCACAAGTCCACGAGAGAAAACAGAAGAAGAGTAGACAACACTTGAAAAGGTTTAATCACGTTCTGATTTTGAGTCATATATAATTCAAAATATCTATCGAAATATGCATTATTATAACACATAATGCACCAATCAACGTTTGTTGTAAAACTGAAGTAAACATATTTTCAAAATTAAAGATTTCCCGAACACACAATATTGTTTCAAAAAGTTCATGAAAAAAACTGAACTTTCGAATTCGAAAAATTATAATCAAAACAATCTTTTTGGGAGTGGGTATAATATATATTCCACCAAATTTTTAGATAATATCGTATACATTAATATCTTTTGATATTTTTCGATGAATAAAAATTATACTTGATATCAACGAGTGCAAAAAAAACATTCCAACAATTCCGCAATTCTGTATCCTTTTCTAGTGCTGAACACTCGTCATTCCGCATACACTTTGCTCTAATATAATTTAACTTTCATATGGTACTTATTACTTAGTGTTAACAAAAAATATTCACTAGATATTCGTTTGCTACTTGAGCATTAAACAGAAATGACCAGACTAGTTCACTGACCCTCACTCTCACTGTCACTTTTATCTGAAACAGTTAGTACGTTAGTAAGGGCGCGTTTACACTAGGCGGGTGAAGGCGGACGAACAGTAGAAAATTATTAAGCGTTTCTGTGAGAAAATTTCAAAACCTTCATGGCAATCATGTCGATATAGAACAGAAAATCGACTTATAGTACGCCTGATATGCCGGAGTGCAGATTAGGGTCTGAATATGGAAATGTGGTACATTATGCGTACCGTCGAGCATTAAAAGATGAAGTGGTACAAATTTTGTACCACTGCCCCTCAAAGGGTAGAAATTTCACCACTACCATTTTTTTAGTAATCGATTAACACCAAATTTCCGCAACTTTCGTCCGCCTGCCCCCACCCCTCATCTCGCGCATTTCTCAACAAACTTCATCATCATCGTTACCTTTTTTGCCGGGGTAGGCGTGCCTTTTCAGCCTGTCGTACAGATCGTCTTTCGTGCCGTATATGCTGGCGTTCGATCTAGCCAGGCTGTTCATTTTGCCGTTGACGCCGTTGTGTAGGCTCTCCTTCATGTAGGTTTCGTTGTAGAAGTTGGGCATCTCCCAGCCGTCCTCCTCGTCGTCGTAGTAGTGCGCGTAGGTCGAGTGGTGGCTGGGGGCGATGCTTTCGGCGTAGGGCGTAGGCGCGCCGTAGTAGAAGTTCACTTGGGAACCGTTTTGGTCAGTGGCAGGTGACAGTAGTTTCTTGGGTTCCTTGCGGCGGCTGGCTCTGCGAAATGAATTCAGTTTTAGTTATTTCTAAACTAATAGTTCACATAATACAAATATGAATAGTAATTATTGTTATAATAAATAAAATCAGACGAAAATATAATGGGCCGACCCCCTATGTTAAACTGAATACTGAATTTTAAACATGTTAATACTGTCCAAGTGTAGGTTTGTGCATGTATATATATTTGTATATAACAAAAAGTAACTTGTGACATATATAGTATATATTTGTATATATTGTATGTATATATATGGTATATTTTTACCTGACTTGCTACAAATGTATCCCTACATAACGTGGTCAAGTAAAAGCTATCTATCTATCTAATGACTCCATAAAGTAAAATCCACCGTAAAATTACAGAAGGTATGTATTTAGTAGCTGGAAGATATCCAAAAGTAGTGGTCTAGTCACTTTTACTAGTCACCATAACGCAAATGGGATTACGCACTTGTGGAATCCCATTTGCGTTATACTATCTCATTTTGGGGAGTTTGTAACAACCAATTGTTTCAGTCAGTGTTTATACTACAGAAGCGAGCAATTAGATACCTGTGTTGAATAAAATTTAGGGACTCATGTAAACCACTCTTTATTGAACATGAGATCCTGACCCTTGTTTCAATTTTTATGTTAGAGACGGTTTCATTATTCCACAAAAATAAATTAGATTACGAAGTTAATGATGTCTCCTATTATACTCGTCAAAACGAAAATAGTTTAAAGTTCCCCATTCTCATGACAAATCTAATAAAAGACTCTAATCTATAATAGGGTGAAGGTGTATAACAAATTACCTTGTGAAATTAAGGAAAAAATGTACTATATATATATATATATATATATATATATATATATATATATATATATATATATATGTATATATATATATATATATATATATATATATGTTCCAGTGACTGTAAAACAGTCGAAATCAATCCTTTAGGAACTCACTATACCTTTGTATAGATTGTATGACATATGTCCGACAGAAAACAACTACTTCTCTGGCTAATACCTTGACAGATATTGAATTATATCTGTCAGACATATGTGCAAAGATCCTTACTTTGAAGGAACAACTTTGCAAGAGCTCTCAGAGACAGACAGCAGGACACCGCCTGATCCAAACAAGAAACCAACTGCAGACCGGTTTCGGGATGAAGTCCCTCATCAGTGCAGTCCTGGTTATCACGGTTGTATACACGCGGGGGCCCGGTGCCCGTCATCGTTCGCCGGGATGAACACTGCAATCGCTTACAGGATCCACCACGGCAACAGTATTCAGCATGTATATATATATATATATAAGGCATATTATAGTTTGGTAGAGTTTTATTACGATTCATTTTGATGTTTTCTTTTGTAATTTTTAAATAATGAACTTTTCGTACTTCCGGGCCTGAAGTGACAACTTCACTCCCTTGTGACAGGTACTAAAGTGTCACATTTAATCCCTCCGGGATTAAATATTGACGAAACTCCCGGAACGATTAAATCACAAACAAACGAATTTAAGGGATATTTCTTCTCTTCAAAAAAGCTAATAATTTTGGAAATTTACTTATATCAATATCTTCTCTAATGTTAATAACCGATTTCAGCATTGAGTAATGTGCCCAGAGAGTTGAGGCACAAACCGCTTTTGATTTATCATCGAAGTAGACTAACAGCGCATTTTCAGTAGGTTGTCTCACATTTTTTAAGCGGCACCACTTTTTAAAAGCATCGTACTGCTGCTCGTATAGTTTTCTAGATTTCGGTGGTAACAATTCTTCACCTACTTCGGCTGCTCTTTTATCAATATCAGATACACCTTCTTCACTCATGATACCAATAATTATCAATAACAATGTTTCTTTACAATGACACTAGTAATGACAATGTTTCTAAATTATAACTGTCACAACGCAATGTTACTATGGTAACTTATTTTAAAGACAGTTTATTAAATGAGTTGAAGAGAGAAAAAACTGATTGAAATTATTGAAATAATTAATAAAATCATACCGGAAGTACGAAAAGTATCGTATATACCTTGCGACTGAAGTACATTTAATCCTTCAGGTAAATTATGGACCTCCCTGCGGTCGGGCCATAAACTTTACCTTCAGGATTAAATGTACTACTTCAGTCCCGCGGTATATAATGTACTATTATATTCAACACATTTCTTATTTTAACCGTAACATATCTTTATCATGCCTACATTGTTATTATTTGGCTATATTTTGAATTTTAAAAGTTTGTATATATGTTATTTATAATTTGACCTGTGTTTGTCAACAAGAATTTATTCTTATGTACAATAAACATATACAGTGCGGCATTTTTTAGTCCCCCCTTCCCTGATAACTTTGGTACGGTTATACGTCGAAATGTTCGAGTGTTAACAGGGAGGGGGACTAAAAAAAGCCACACTGTATATCATCATATAGTGGGCGAGTTTATAACTAAGCTTAATATGAGATGCTGACGAATTTTTCATTTTAGTGAGTGGGATCTGTCTTTAGCTTTTCTTCAACTTGTATGTTTCTCTAAAGAGTCGGGTGAATTCATGAACAATTACGTTACTGACCGAACTCAATCGGTAATTCGCTCTTTTTCTAATGTTGGATGGAGTTACTGTGAATATTTTCAAAAAAATGTACCAGCAACAAACAAATTCGAGCAATTTTATTAATTCCTACTCGAGTCTTCAATGTCTAATTTAATTTATTTTAATAAATCACTAGTCTGAAGCCACTTATTTCAACCTAAGACTTGTGAAAATAACTCCTTTGTGAAAGATATCTTTATACTTTAACTCTTCAGCGGCAAGAAATTCCGACAAGAAAAAGTCCTAGAGGGACAAAAGGTTTTTATTCAAGTTTTATCTCCAAACCATTTAGCACAAAATAATTGACGGTATATAATTGTACCACTGTGCAACTGAGACCTCACTATTTGTTATGGAAATCCTGGAAATAAGATTTTGTCTTTACCAAATAGAGGAGTACTTTTTTTAATTTGATTTTTCGTTTTACCACAATTGGCACAATGACGTGTTGTAGCCCTTTCTGGTTGATGAATGCTTTTAGTTGTCCGTATTTCGAAAGATACATACGGTTTCCACTTTTTTATTGTAACTGTTTCTAAACTCAAAGACGCTTTCAGCAACAAGATCATGCACTATTTGTTTTCTGAAGTCTTTCATGAATAGTTTCTCCAAAACTGGTTCTTTATGTAGAATAAAGGCATTGACAACAGCCGCGTCCACTAAATAAAAGAAGATGCGATTTCACCTATTTTTGATTTGCGATCAATTTGACAAACATTAAGATTTTGATCAAATTCATCGACTAAATTCATATTCTTATTGTAATCAATCATAGCTACTGAGCAAGGAATTTTCTCAATAGTTCCATCTTCATTTTTTCGATGAACTTCAGTCATTCCAGTGGTATCATAGAAGTTGGACAACAAATGGACACTTCGTTTTTCTCGATATTTGATAACAACAAAATTTGTTTCAGATGTTGAATTTTGACAATCGCCATGTTTCAGTTCCTTATCTTGCTTAAAGTTTGGGAGTAAAGTAGGGTTGACTGTGCCACAAGCGTTAGTATTTCGAATCTTGATTTCTTCTACATTGGTGAAGAAGTTATCAAAATAGGAAATGTAATGTATTCTTTTCATATCTTCCAGTAGGTTTCTCACGACCCTTGCACCTAAGCTCTTTTCTGTATCTCTGGATTTGCCAGTGTATATTTGAAATTTTTGGCAGTAGCCATTTTAGTAAGCCATCATCCACACTTTATAAACCTTCTTGATTAGCTTCTTCGGGATAAACTGTTTGGTGTACTGCCTGCTTTAAATTTTATCATTGATTCTAGAAGGAGCCACACAGTTTTAAAAATTTCAGGATTCTTCTTGACGAACAGGATGTAATTCATATATTTCACCATAGCCAGGTTATCTCATTTCGGGCATAACCATATTGTCATTCAAATTTAAGTTTGTTATTCCAGTTATTTGTATAGCTGGGAAGTTTTCTCAATCCCATAAACAAGTTTATAACTAAAAATATTTCAATTTCCTGCAGGTCGGTGATCTTAGCCTTCTTGGATATTTGATGACATTATAAATCAGTTTGTCAAACTATATACGCTCCAACAGACTGTCAGTAAAAAAAATTGAAAAGGTTCTTCAGGTTTAGGAGATATTTTTCATTATATTCCTTACATCAGACTTCACATCAAAGTCTCTTGATTTGTTTGGCACTGTTTTTCCAGTCCATTTGCGTTCTTTTGTCTCATAACTGAAAGGCGAATTTTCTGTTTGGACTGAATGGCTATACAGCCATTCTGATCAAGAATCGCGTGATCGCGTTTCTTTGGGAATCGCGGTTTTAGTGTATAACACTAGATCTTGACCTTGTTCGCGGGACAAACTTGGCAGAAGGTATTTCCAGGAATATATATATATATATATATATATATATATATATATATATATATATATATATATATATATATACCGAAATATAAAACCAGCAGACTGTTTCTGGGTCAGTCAAAAACTGACTGGTTTTCAAACTCCCCCCTCGTTGACCTTGACCTGGAGGGAGAAATACTCAAACTACATCCAGGCGACTTTAGGCAACACCAAAACTGATAATTCATGACCAGTAGACGGTTTCTTCACCCATCAGTTAATCATACAGGCTGCTATTTAACTTCATGTTTTGCCAAGTGAAATAGATCTGGTATTACCGGCAAATGGCCAAATGAAACGGTGATAATGTGTTCATCGTTCGCTTGTATTTTGGAAATCTGAAAATTTTCAACCCTCTCCTGTGACGAAGTTGTAAAAATAACGAAGATGAAAGTAAGTACCGATAATTTTTCAATTGAAACCATGGCATAGCGTTCATTTTCATCTTTCTCTCATCGTCATGAACGACATGATAATGCTTAATTGTTTTCGGCATATTTCATTTTGACTGTTGAAAAATGCCTCGACTAGAACAATGTTTAATTTTGAGTACATTATATTTATTAAGTAAATGTTTAGATATATATTTTTCATCCAAAACTTTTTCACTGATATATTTAGCCATATATTACCTAGCCCTTGCGCAGCAAAAATACATCGTTGTGATGTCTCAGGTTCACATACCCACGATATCAAAATTGTATCATATCGTATACATCGCAGTTACATCTCAAAAAAATATATCGTTGTTACATCGCAGAACATATCACAGCGGCGTCGCATAGATGAATCTTGGGTGCAACAAAATAACATCCCAGCGACATCGCAGCGAGGTCTCATTGCGAGGTCGAATTGTGACATCGCTGCGATATCGCTGTGATGACTGTGTTCACTTCTCTCAACTTCTATATATAAAACTACTCACCTAGCGCAAATCATCCAGATCAGCAACACGATGAAAATAACCAGAATCACCGACGCAGCAATCCCACCGGCAATGTAAGCAAACTCTGACTTCTCGTGGCAGTGCTTCCCCGTGAAGCTGCCGATACATCGGCACGTTGGCTGCCCGCGCACGTCCTTGACGCACGTGCCCTCGTTCTCGCAGAAGCTGTCACACACGTCGACGCAGGCTTCGCCGGTGTCGTTGAAGCCGGGCTTGCACTCGCACTTGAAGTCGCTCGTTTCGGCGATCAGCAGACAGAAGGCGTTAGCGTCGCAGTGCATCTCCTCGCTGCTGGTCTCGCACGGGTTAGTGCATTCGGCTTTGCTCGTCTATGGAAGAAAATATTTATAATAATGATAATGATGAACGCTTCTTATTACCATTAGAGGAATAAATTACATGATGGCATATATCTATTAACTACGAATATGGAGAATAAGATCGAAGATATGAAAAGCATATCTCATTTGGTGCTAAATCGGCAAATTCCATCATAACCTGAAATCTGGATCTGGTTATAGTGGTTACATTTCATTCCAAGTGTTGTTAGTTTCTTATATTATCATAGTTTTATTCTTTCCTCTTGCTGTTCGAAGTGATTTCGTTATTTGGGTTCGTTATAGAATTTTTTAGACCATTTTTAATATGAGACGGTTGAAAATGTCAAAAAAGCACAACCTTGAAAACTTATGACATTAGTCATGTTTCAGAATTTAGCAATAGTTTCCCATCGCCCGTATGGGGTAAGATATATATTTTTGGTTTCAATTCGATTACATAGCGTCATGCGTGTTATCCATATTTGTAGATAATAGACATATGCATATACTGTTGGCGAAGTCTACCTCAGAGCTATTCCACGAAATCAACAAAGGGCCTGAGCCTCCCAAAAAAATATATAACCTCAACAATTTGGCTGAAAGGAACGTTTACCATGAAGGAAAAAATGCAAAAATATAAAGAAATACAATAAAAATATGGGTGCATACATAGAACAACAGAAATGAAGTATTGGATGATTTGAAATCAATCCTAGTGAAATATGTTAACTGCTTATGAAGTGGATATTTCTTCAAATTATATTGTATTATATTGTATGTTTGGAAAACATTGGAAATAAAATACCTTTGGAAAAATGCAGTGTTTTTCTGTCTTGTCCAGTCTAGTCTAGTCTAGTCTAGTCTAGTCTAGTCTAGTCTAGTCTAGTCTAGTCTAGGCTAGTCTAGTCTAGTCTAGTCTAGTCTAGTCTAGTCTAGTCTAGTCTAGTCTAGTCTAGTCTAGTCTAGTCTAGTCTAGTCTAGTCTAGTCTAGTCTAGTCTAGTCTAGTCTAGTCTAGTCTAGTCTAGTCTAGTCTAGTCTAGTCTAGTCTAGTCTAGTCTAGTCTAGTCTAGTCTAGTCTAGTCTAGTCTAGTCTAGTCTAGTCTAGTCTAGTCTAGTCTAGTCTAGTCTAGTCTAGTCTAGTCTAGTCTAGTCTAGTGTAGTGTAGTGTGGTGTAGTCTAGTCAAGTCTAGTCTAGTCTAGTCTAGTCTAGTCTAGTCTAGTCTAGTCTAGTCTAGTCTAGTCTAGTCTAGTCTAGTCTAGTCTAGTCTAGTCTAGTCTAGTCTAGTCTAGTCTAGTCTAGTCTAGTCTAGTCTAGTCTAGTCTAGTCTAGTGTAGTCTAGTCTAGTCTAGTCTAGTCTAGTCTAGTCTAGTCTAGTCTAGTCTAGTCTAGTCTAGTCTAGTCTAGTCTAGTCTAGTCTAGTCTAGTCTAGTCTAGTCTAGTCTAGTCTAGTCTAGTCTAGTCTAGTCTCGTCTAGTCCAGCCTAGTCTGTGTCTGATGTTTTTTCAATGTATTTCAAATCGAGGAATGTGTTTAATCACCAGTGTTGGACGGTTAGGGTTATTTAAAAGATTATGAGTGAATGTAGATATACGGAGCTGTCTTTTATTGTTCATATTGAGCCAGTTGCATTCTCTAAATTTATGTGAAATATGTTCATCTTCTCTGATACCATAAATCAGTCTAGCGCAGCTATTTTGCACTTTCTGTATTCAATTCTTATAAATTTTTGTTAAGCATCGACCATAAAGGAAATCACAATGATTAAAGTGACTCAACACAAGTGACACGAACAACGTTTGCTTCATTTTGAAACTAAATATATGTCGAATACTGTAAATGATTTTCAGGGAAGCGAAAAATTCACCAATAAGATTTATTATGTGCTAAGAAAAACGCATGTCGGTATCTAATACTAAATCAAAATCTTCAGTATGAATGCTGAGATACAGCTGGGTACCATCTGCAAAGGCCTGCACTTTTGTTCTATTTTATATGAAATATCAACAATATATGAAATAAAAAGTAGTGGGCCCATTACAGACCCTTGTGGAACACCTAAGAGTTTGGATGAGTATCAACTATTAACCAAAATTGTTTGAGAACGTCTGAGAAAGTAATTCCATATTAAAAATGCTGATTTATCATCAAATCCGTAATTTCTCCATTTAGCACAAAGCAGTTCATGACTAATGGTGTCAAAGGCTTCAGAAAAATCAAGTAATACCAAAACACTACTTGAATCTTGATCTTAGGCTGTTAAAATATCAGTTGTTACAGTTGCTGGAGGTGTTTCAGTATTTCTTTCTGGTCTAAAACCACATAGACAATCAGGAAGTATTTTTTTCAATATGAAGTAAGAAAATTTTTGATAGAGCAGGAATTGAGCTTATAGTTCTCAAATCTAAAAAATGTTTTGGATTTTTTTTGGTGATAGATATGCCAACAGAGCTTTTCCATATAACAGGAAAATAGGATTTTTCCATACAGCAATTGATTATATGAGCAATATCTATGAAAGGACTGCAATATTTATTTCAGCATTTCCCCGTTTATACTGTCTGTTCCAAAAGAATTCTTCCGAATATTATGCAAAAACTATGCGAAATCCTTTTCGATTGTGATCAACTTAAATGAAAATAAGATTCGGGATCATCAACTGAAATACTAAAAAAAATTCTCATCACAATCACTTTTAAAATATTGGAGATTAGTAGATTGATGTGGCAACACTGACGACACTATTGATGAATGGGTAGGCTCTTATATTAATTGCGTATTCAAGATAAATATAAAAATAATATGTTAGGTTTGACTGATTTCGTTCTTTTTTGGGATTTGAGGTCCTAAATTAAAGAAAACTCTATTTCTTTACAGATTCTTATACTATTCATCAAATTATGAATAATATTCTCATCTTTATCTTTCTGAGAAGGTTGGTTTATGATACCAATTTATCAGTAGAATTTTATTCGGTTTCCAAATAACCAACCCTTTTGAAAATGCTAGACAGTTATGTTGTTCCAGTACAATCATGAATCATTGGAGTTTTGAATGAAATAAGTTGAAAAGAAGTATCAATTCGTTTTGTTTTTTCATTAGAAAAATATTATCAACATATCTCTCATATGTCTGAACTTTGAAATAATTAAATCTCAGCAATTTGGAGAAATACAATTTCTCATTCCTAGACCAGTTATGTGTTGTCAAAAAACTCCAATGATATTGAACTGATTGCTCTTTTTTTTCTATTCCTCTGCTGCTTCTTCAATTGTACATTCGGCTACTTTATCAGTTCCACTTTAGCATGCACCCAAATAAATCAGTATTTTATCGAAATTTCAACGTGTCTTGTGTGACTGATAGTAGTAAAAACTCCGATGTTTGCATTACCACACCAAATGTTCCAAACTGTGAAGGCCAAACAGGGACGCGCCAAGTATTTTCGGCGCCGTCGTGCGGAATAATGATAGGCGCCTTTCACCAATATTATAATATTGAGCAAAAATTGCCACCCTTCCCTCATAGTTTACTGTCGAAATTTTTTAAGAAAACTCTATACTTTTTAGTACTCATGTCTATATTTATTTGTGACAAACGAAAAGTACACAAAAAATATTAGAATATAGAAAATGAAATAACGCAGTAACAAAAAAAAACAGTATTAAAGTTACAAACTATTGAAAAAATTTAGAAATAAAATAACGATTGTTTTAAGACAGATATCTAATATATGATCATGATACATGATGGAGAGGATTTACAAAAATTGGACTTTTCTAGCTTTACTTTTTGCAAATTCATTTACAAGATCTTCCATTTCAAGTTTCTTTAAAAAGTCAGATTCTATAGAAATAATAGCAAGATTTTCCAACCGCTCTTGTCTCATTCTAGATCGTAAATAATTTTTAATCAACTTTAGTTTAGAGAATGACCTCTCGGCTGTAGCTACAGAAACTGGAATGGTTAAAAATATGCGCAATGCAATCATAATGTTTGGAAATGAGTTAGTTAGGTTATTTATTGCAATGTAATTAAGTGTTTCTACTACAGACGTCGCCTTTTTGTCGCCATTTTGCAGAAATTGTAATTCGTGTAAAAGTTCTGTTCCGTCTATATCTTTCTCGTTTCGATCTTTGTCAGTTAAGGTTTCTTCCAGTTTTTTACAAAAATTAAATTGATCTTGGTCAGAATATTTGCCGAAATCCTCAACATTCCACAAAAAATTGAAAACATCAGAATGGCAAGAGTAGAAAAATTTCACCACTGGTACTGGTCGCAGATCGGCGGTCTGTATTGGCGGATAATGTAACGGACGATGAGCCATACTGTAATATATATTATAGCTTTGATTCTCCAGACACGAGAAAATCCCTTTGCTATGGTAATAATATTATAGCATCGTGTGCGGCGAATTGTTCTTTTTAATGATGAGCGATATTTTTGTAATATGTGAGATAAAATATATATTACATAAATGTCCGTTGCCGGCTTTAATTGTGTTGAAAATTCAACGACCGTAGGCGCCTTTAAGACCTTGGCGCCGTCGTGCGCCGCACGACCTTGCCCATATGGACGGCGCGTCCCTGAGGCCAAATCATCTTCAACAAATGTTACTCACCGCTGCGGGACCTTTCGTGCTGGTATTCGGTGGACAAGGAATACACGTCGTTTGCTGGAACTCTGGCTGGTAGAATCTTTTCTTGCAAGGTATGCAACTATTGAGGGTTCCATTCAGATACGTTCCAGGTGTACACACTGGCAAAGAACACTCCTCGACGGTAACAGCTCCGACCTTAGGCGTGGTCCTTCCTGTAGGACATGATTGACAGGCAGATTGAACGCCTTGGGATCTGTAGGTTCCTCGAGGACATGGTTCGCATTTACCTAGAGAGAGAGATGTACATTATTTTCAGTTATAGTGTATAGTAACACGACTAAAGATCCCGTCCAAAAATATACTGCCAACAATATCCTGCACAAAAATCCCCGTTTCAATAGTATTCGTAGGCATCAATATCCTGACCGATAATATCCTCAATTTCCTTCGCCCAAATGTCTACCAAAGGTGAGTTTAGTCTGGTCAGATCAGAATAAAAAATTCCTCTCACAAAATGTATGTTTAATTTCCATGCGCCATAGGGTTAGTTCGTTTTGGTTAAGATCAGATGATTTAAAATTACTCTTCCCAAAATGTTAGGTAATTATTGGTCAGTGTATTATTGAGTTGGATATTATTGGACAGGGGATTTTTGGCAAAATATTTTTGGCAGGATATTATTGGACGAGATATTCAGTCGTTGACCCTAGTTGATATTGAGAGAAACTTGGTATGGTGAAGCTTTAAGCGTCGATATTCCAGCCATATATAATATAATTATAGTCAAATATGATGGTTCAGAAATTTCTCAAAAAGTATATACAGACGGTTTCTCCGTCAAGAAATTCCACAACTGAGTAGCACTACTAGGTACTATTTCATTTGTAAATGGGAGCATTGATATTACTGTCCAATTAGTACTATTTAGTCTGACTATTCCTTTATCAATCTTGTGAAAGTATTTGTAAAAACCAAACATAAGCGCCATTGCCATGCTGCTCGAATTCATATTATTCATGCCATTGAAATAGGTATTAATTTATTCACTACGGACAAGCTAATTCTACCACTTTACACAAATAATAATAAAGATACAGAGTGTGTACCTTTATATGTCTACAAAAGATCCAAACATGAAAATACAACATTATAGATGGTTTACAGGTATTTTAACGCTTTTCTAAAAGAACACAATGATTGAATCGAACAGTTCAATGTAGTAGTTGTGAGTATTTGCTGTTTTCATAATTCTATTCAGGGACTCATTTTTGCCATAATTTGTTCTTCGAAATTTATCTTGAAATTATCACTACTTCTAGAATTTGCAGAAAAAGTAGTCAGTTCCATAATTTCGGGAAAATCAGTGTAGATTTTATGGAGGGATACTAGATCATTTTCCATTCTTCTATGTATCAACGCATTCATATTCAAAATATCTAATATTTGTGATTAGCTATATTCATCCTCATTGATTCACATACAATATGCAAAACTTCTGTTTCTCCTAGAGTTTGCAGAAAAGCTAGTCAGTTCCACAATTTAGGGAGAATCAGTGCAGCTATTGATGATTTTATGAAGGAATGCTAGATTATTTTTCATTCTTCAATGTATCAAAGCATTCATATTTAAAATATCTAATATTTGTGAGTAGCTATAGTCATCCCTATTAAATCCCATTCGATATGCACAACTTCTAAAAAACTCATTTTGACATCCTTGGAAAAGATCAGAATCAACTTTGTAACATGGTGACCCAATTATAGCATTTGATTCCAGTATAGACCTCACCTGTTCAGATGGAAGGGAAAAGCCTAACATTTTACGAGCACGACATGACGTTTCTGTTATTTGATGCTTGAAAGTACAATATTACTCCTAAATCTTTGATTTTGTTGGTTACTGGTAAGTTTGTGTTATTAATTAACTCTGTACATGTAATCAATAGCTAGATGACGACGAGGAAGAGTTATTTTTTTCCTAACTTCTATTTTAATAAATTAAGATAACACCATCTGGAAAAGTGATTCAGATTATTGCAAACACTATTGATGTGCTGATCAAAATTCAGACGTTTGTCCAACAGAGTTCCCTAGAATTTTACTTCGTGCAACATAACTATTTTCATACTGAATCCTATTTTTATTGGTATATTACCTTCCCTATAAACATTTTTATAGGCACTGAGGGTTCAGAATGAGTCTGTGATTTTGGTAACCTTAGTATGTAAATTGTCAATATTAGCTTCAATATTTGCTAGTGATTTAGAACATTAATCAATTAATTAATTTGAAAGAAGACAGTGCTACATTCTGAGTCATGAATTAAGATTAACGTGCTGACTCAAAGTGCTTCTTATAGTAAAATTACCGACGCATGGCAACCCAAATAATTTTGTATGATTACTACGTGAATATTGCCAAAGCTCCACATACACACACCCTTCCATATTAGTTACAAAACACAAAACATACCATCGAGTGCAAGCTGCATTCCACTACCACATTCGTCACGGCATTCTTTGATCGAAACAGCCTCGTTCGTTCTAGTTGTTTTTCCCAAACCGCAAATTTCACACGAAAATGATCCTTCGCTGGGCTGATAAAAGCCATGACCGCAACTGCGACATAAGCCAGCCTCATGATCGTAGTATTTACCCGCTGGGCACCGTTCTGAAAATGAAAAATTGGCGTGAAGAAAAATTTATAATCGAAAAATTATTCTAGTCTTAAATTATCTGAAGCCTTTAATTTCACCAACAATAGAATTGTCATTGAAGTTGACGTTACTGGCGATAGTGTTGAAGAAGTATTTTTTATCGTTTGGCAATACTGGAAATGTTGTGGTCATGTTTTCACATCGTCATCACTACACATCATTACAGGTATACGAATTCTATTCAAAAGAAAAATCTGAGTATCGTGTATCGTGTATATTTGTCACGGAATGACATCTTTCATTAAGTTTGCTAGGGTTGTTTGAAATGTTTCACTTTGAGTAAGGTTATTCTGGACTTTCATTGTCTAAAAAAGAACAAAGAAAAATTCTCTGCAATTTTTATTCACGACGTTTCAACTGTTAAAATCTACAGTCGTTATCAAGTGACACACTTGATAACGTCGAAATCGTCGTTGAAACGTCGTGAATAAAAAATTGCAAATAATTGAATTTTTAGCTTTGCTAGGGTTGTTCCACATTTTATGTAAAAAGGCAGAATCTTTGGAATTGGCAATCAGTTGCCTTTATTCTCCTTCAGTAATCCAGTAAGAAAGATTTATGTTGTGTTTCATTTGGAATAATATATCGAAAGTGTTACTTACCTTTGCAATCTGCAGCGCTTCGAGCTCCTAGTGCAACTGTCACTCCAGGTCTACCAGCTATCACGGGACATTGAATACACTGCATTTGACCAGATTCGCTCTGGTAAAATCCTTGGGCACATGAAATACAACTCTTCGTGTCTTTATCGTAATAAGATCCAATTGAGCATGGAACTGAAAATGAAAAGTTTGGTTTGATATCACAAACGAAGAAATCATAGTATTCTCCAAGGCTCAGTTCTCGGCCCAATTCTAGTTTTACTCTTCCTGCACAATTTGCCTGAATTCAATATTTGATAAACTTTCTGTATTTTCTGATAATACCACATTGTTATGGCACGGAGAAGATGTAGATGTATTGAAAGCAACTATTTATAATGTAAGTAATTTTTGTTGGATAATACTTACCGCAATCTGGTGCCATGACGACCTGACCAGAAGGACAAGCGTAGTCGGACTGAAGTACCAAGGACGAAGGATCTGGTACTGTGTTTGGTAAGATATCTCGTACATCAAACTGGTCTTCTTCAAGAATTAGCTTTTCCAAAAGCGATTTCACAGAAGATCTCTCGTTGGTGTTAGAATGAATAACTGGGTCACTAAGAAAAAAGCACATCGATTTAGCAGAATTATTTCAACTCATTTGTGAGTTTTAATAGAAACAATGATTTTATTGGCATTTTTATTATAGAACTGAATGAACGAATACAATGAGAAACTCTGCAAATTCCGAATATGAACAATAATGGTAGAACAAACACCTTTCAGTTAGGAAAACATATTGATGAGAGCAATTTGCGACTGTTAGTTCATTTTTACAGCATTCTATTTATTCAAAGTATTTGTACTGACTGAATTTATTCAGTAAGTACTTACAAGGAAACAGCATCAGTTTGCAAACAAGTAGTTCTTAAAGATTAGAGGGCTGAAATAGATTGAGGTTTTGGAGATATTTTGACAGATGCTGACAAGGATGATGAGCATATTAAATGTTGAATTGTCAATTCCTCGTCTTCCCTCTCAACAAGAAACTTCAGGAGCAACATGCTATTGGAAAAGAGCGATTCAATTACCATTCCTGAAAGAATATGGATACTGCCATAGGCCCATATCTTAATTGAGGAGGAAATAATTCTCCAAATATTCACAATCTTTTGAAAATTGTTGTTCATCTGCCCTATTCGATTGCAATAGTTGAACGCAGTTTTTGATTCTCAAGTAATTGAAATCGCATCTGAGGTTGAATATGAATGGAGAACTTTGTTTCATTGTTCGAACATGAACATGTTGATTTAATTTTTTATCAAAAGAATGTTGAGTTTCTTCGAGTATTTTCGATTATTAAACCATCGGTGCTGAATGGGTCAAAATAAATTATTAAGAATAGCTTTTGGCATGACAAACTCCCCGAGTACATTTCCGCGATTCAAAGATATATATTCTGCAAAATAATATGTTGTAATTGAAAGCAGAATATGTAATGATGGAAACGATTCATTTGAAATTAAATTCGCATTTTTGATTTTTGCAATATTTGAACCTGGGTTGGGCATGCGCCAAAATGAATTACCAAGAATTACTTTCGAATGACAAATGGTGTGAACACATTTCAACGATTCATGGATATCCATTCTTCACAATTTTTTTGTGGTGATGAAATGTAGTTGAGATAATCATCACAATTGAAAATTCAGTGGAGGAACGTTGTTACTTATAGTTATATCCAATATTTGAACCTTCGGAAGGGCATGGGTCAAAATTAATTTTTCAGAATAACTTTCGGTAATTCCCAAATATATTTCAAAGATTCATGGATATCCAATCTACAAAATTACAGCTTAAGATGGAATGTTGACCACGTATCACTCATCTAAGACCACGAATTGATTATAAATGATTTCATGAACCGCCTCAATGATAACACTGATATTTTCAGACATTTTGTTGTTGTCATTCAAAATTGCAGTACATTGTTCATTCAGCTCTAAATATGGAAAAGGGGTATTCTTCAAAAATTATCTTCACATCAAAGAAGCGTAAAAGGATCATCATGACTCTCTTAATATTGATGATCATTGCATCATTTTGAAAAATTGAATCAAGGATTCACAATTCCAAACGTTCCACCTTTTTTCTAATGTAAATTCACTATCGATATCAGTACCAAATCATTCTGAAAATAAAAAACTGGTTGGGGTAAGAGAGCAAAGTGACAAGTGAAGATTTTTTCCAATTAGAGAGATCTCAGGTTCTAATTGTATTCATCTCATTTTCACTATTAATTCAATCATTATTGTAATTGATACTTGTCACAAATGTTTTGCAAGTTCCTTTGATTAGGTTTATCTGATTCTTTCACAGCATTATTATCATTTTAAAAATTCCATCCTATTCACACTGCATATTCATTGCGGAACAACTGGAATTTGGCTGGTTATTTGAATAAAATGAAATCTCTAATAAAATTGTAGAAATATTAGTTTGAGTGTTTTCATTTCTTGAATCTTTCACCAACAAATTTTCTTTTAATAAAAAAACTATTTTGAAAAAACAAGTATTAGTCTTTTTGTTCAAGTTCAAAGCTATATCCCGTGACTATTATTATTCACCAATGCTCTCTGAGTCGACTCACCTAATATTTTTTTGGAAATTTTTCTAAGAGTATAATCTGAGCAACTTTTTCAACACAACTATGAATATCTGAAGGACTTTTGAAGAATTTAGTATTTATGGAACAACCTGTAGAAAAAGTTGAATTTTCTTTAGAATAGCTTGAACGTTTTACGCTTCTTTCCCATAAAGTATTAACAATAAAAAATTCTACTACATGCTTACTTCAACGCCGGGAATGAGATTTCTATGTCGTAGGTATCACTGGACGATTGCCTTCCTTGCCGGGAATTTCTACAATAAACAACATGCTACTTCTACACATCCAACTAAACTAACAACTTGTGCATGCAACTATTTTCTATTGACACACTTGACCACTGACTAGCAATACCTTAAAACAGAATTGTCTGGAAGTTAAAGCAGCTCAATTTCAAAAAAGTTACCGAGTCATTTTATTCATGTACTTAGACTTTTAAGTGAATTTTATAGATTCAGAACATCGTTTGCAAGGGTTTGATACCTAGAAATACACGTCACAAGTCGAGGTGAATACAAAGTTTTTGTATTAGGTACTATACAGGGTTCTGCAACAAAGGCGCGGTTCTTCATGTCTTCTTTTTCTTTCTTTCTTAATTTTTGTTCGTGAGCTTCCTATAGGCGCTATCTGGACAAGCCACGATGCGAGAAATCCGTTTCTACGCCTCTAACCGGCGTAGACAGCGCAGCTGTATCGGGGGGACGCATTTGTCTTGCTCGCGGCAATACTGCATCCCATATTAATTTACACTTTTTAATTTTTAACAAATACTATAATCTTGGGTCGATGCATGTCCTCAAACGGCGGTTATTTCACACATTAACCTGACTTCCAACACAAGGCCGCCGTCTGGTAAGAGATAGATGGATGATTTTAACCCCTTCTTTAAATCATCCGTCCATGCCTATAATTACCCTTTTAGAAGATAACACAAACCTTTCAAGGAAAAGCGAATGAATGATTCTTTGAAAATCAATTAGTTTGGCAGGTAAAAATATTTGCCTGCCAATTTGTATAGGTATCGAAATCTTCAGTGAATGCAAATGCAAGAATTGAAATCTTAAGTCACTGTTGCTATATCAAGAAGTTTCAATACAATTCAATCAAAATGTTGATTTCAAAAACTGATTTGCTTGATATGATTTTCGTATTAGGTGAATCAGACAAGAATTGTTTATTGGCAGGTATAATTTATTCTCAACAATATCCAGATGGAAGGCACCCAGATGAAAGGTCCTGGCTATGTTATGGTTGGATGAATCGACATTCCAGAAAAATGGATTTGTAAATCGACATAATAACCATTATTAATCGACAGAAAATGCACATTTAATGAGGCAGTTGAATTGTCAACATTGGTGGTCAATAAATGTGTGGGGGGAATCGCTGGAGACTATGTTATTGTTCCATACTTTGTTGAGGGACATCTGAATAGAGCAATGTATCCTACGAAATGATTTTCTGGGTTTTTTGAAAAATATTCTGCTTGATTTTCACCATAGAATGTTGTTACAACAAGATGGCGCAACTGCTCACTATTCGAGATAAGTGAGAGATCATTAAAATGAGGTATTTCCCAATGGATGGATAGTACGGAATAGACCTGTCAGGTGGCCCACAAGATCGCCAGATTTGACACAACTGAATTTTTTCTTATGGGTATACAAATAAAATATTGTTAACGTTGAGCCACCAACTCCCTCTAAAAATATACGACTTGGAGTAACGAATGCTTTTCGCAGCCTTACACCAGCTGTCCTGCGCAGGGTGGAACGGTCTTTCGAACATAGAATTCAGCTCCGCATTCGAGAAAAAAAATTCTGCATCCAATGAAAAAAATCGGTTTTCCGTTTATTTTGTTGGCGCTTCTTACGGATCTATAATATACCGGGTGTTCCATTTAAATTAAAGAATATTTTGCACATTTTTATTTACAATGTTTGGCAAGCTGTTTATCGCACCCTGTATATCACAGATCGATTTTAGATATATCATTTGAAAGAGTCACCAACGTACCTTATTTGACCATAAATAAATTTTAATGGGACTTTGCACAACTTTATAATTTCAAACATGATGAGTGACCAATTTTGGAAAAAAAAAGCTGTCTTACTAAAAACTCGAAAAAGTCGTCAATATTTTCGAAAAAACTACTTCCATAAATTACCTTTCTTTTATCAATTAGGAACCGATAAACTGATAATGAACGAAGATTGTCATTTACAAAAAACAAAGATGGGATCCGCGCAGAAAAAACTGAACATCCTTTGTAAGTTCCATCATTTATATTTTGTAGAACTCAGAAAATAGTTTCAATCCGCTGATAAAATCATCCATAAATCTTTTACCATAATGGAGATATGAAAGACTGCCCTTGTTGCATGACCCTGTATAGCAAATATAACAATTTTTAAATGAATTCATTACGAATTGTACGGTATATTTAAAAATCCAGAATATTCTGTTTTTGCTACGAATACCTACTATCATTTACTATCAAAAAATTTGTTGCAATATCTGATTTATTAGATATTTTCGTTAGTTTTTTCGAGGAGGCAGACAAATATTATTGCTTCGATAGTGCCAGAAAAATCAAAGGGGCGATGAAACTTTGTATAGTCAAAGATAATTCTGGCATTTTTGGCCTTGGCATGGAAATGATACTTCTATAGCAGCCTCAAAAAAATCCCACTAAGAAGGCTAGTAATACGAAAAATTAGCTTTGTCTCGAAATACGGAGTTCTACACGATTTCAAGTGAAACTAGCGATTTTGTGGGGGATGTAGAATAGTATATACTACGCGGATTACTTCTGGGGCCAGTCCTGCTTTCAATTTATTTAAGGTCAAAGATAAACTTATATCACACGTAAAATTTTTTGACACGGAACCACTTCATTTTCGAAACAATTTCTATTTTAAGTTACCAGACAGGTCCCTAATAACACAAAAAGTGATAACACCAACTATAATATCAACAAACACAAACAACACAGAGTGATTATCATGCCTTGAATTCTACTCAGAAACGAACAGAAAACAGTGAAAAGCTAGATAAAAACAAAAGATTACTTACTTATCGATTGGTACGCTAGCGTTGACGACGTAAGTACCGCCATCCTCATCGTTGCTGACTTGTCTGGTTTGTCTGTTTCTGTGGTCACATTTGACATCGATGTTAAGTTCCCTGCATTCTCTGGTGCCTTCGATAGAGAAAGAGCAGAAGTTCCAGTCTCTGTTCAAAGAGTTCACGGCTGCACGTACTCTTTGTTTTAGTACCCCTTGTCCAGCTTCGTTGCACAGTACTGAGCTTGGGAACAACATGGCGATTCTGAACACTCTTTGGGCTGGTTTAGAAGCTGTAGAAGTCAAATGAAAATGGTCTAAACTCGGAATACGATTACGAATACGATAGATAGGAGATAACTAAGTTAGATCAAATTATACAATTTAAAGTCATTAAAAATCACTAGAATAATATTCTTTGAATACTAAACTGATAGCACATAGAGAACCATCTGCCAAACTCCTGATGGGCATTTCGATATGGAACAGGTTTGGTATTGACAGTACTTACCGGAACAAGCTGGATACACCATAGGTAGACTTGGGTTCTTAGTGGGTCTCCAGAATCCCTCGGCTCCACATGTGTAGAATGATGGTATTTCTTGAGAGAATCTCAGTCCTGTATTGCATCCAATTTCGCATACCTTGAATTGACCACCAGCACCCCAGTCTTTGCACGACTGGGTTCCACCGATTGGGTCTGCCAACTCTGGGCAGAATTCAGCTGGAAAATATTCATTTTATTCATTCAATGTAAAAATAACTCTCAGTAGTAAAATCTCCATAAAATATTTTGAAAATGAAATTATAATATTTGAATTTTTTATTTGTTCTAGTAATTCATTGAATGTTTCTATGGAGCTGAAAGTTCGATTTGCTTTTCCTTTGTTGGGATGAATATTGTCCAAGTGAAAGTGGTACAAATTACGAGTATTATAACTATGTAATTTGGAATTATTCTGAATTGGTGTATTACTCTTTTGAAAATTATTGGTTGACTTGAATGCAAATATAGATTTTTCAAATTTAGTAAGTTGGTTCAATGTCATTTATGATAAGTGCTTATGTGCTAATCTGAAGGTGGTTTATCCTAAGGTTTGCCAAAAATATTACTTTTATTGCTTTATTCATCAATGCATAAATGATTTTTTTTTTGTTTTTGACTGCATCATGATCAAACTAAGATCAAATCATATCTGATTCAAGAGATAATATGAGCGTTATATATAAAAATTTGAATATTTTTTTAAAAAAATTGTATTATTCTGATAGCTCCTAGAGAAATAATAGAATTTTTGATTTTCTCTAAATGAATCTCAAAATTTAAATTTGTGTCAATCATCAAATCCAAATATATATGTTTCTCAACTTCAGCAATAGATATGTTTTTGATTATATTGTTTAATTTGATGTTTTCCATAATCTTTTATTTAAATATCATACAAACGGATTTTTCTGAATTATCAGTTAACTTAATTTCATCTATATTTCAATTGTTTTAATATCTTTTTCCAAATTTATTCTTAATGTTTGTACATTTTTAGGTGTGTGATAGAGTACAGCATTATCTGCAAAAAAATGCTTACCAACTAGGATAATATTCATAATGCTATTCACATAAATCAAATAAAGGATTAGTGCCAAAACGGAACCCTTCAAAATTTTCGTAACTTTTAAATTGGCAAATAAGTGCATATGCACATGATTTTGAATATGATTTTGAAGATAATTTTGAATATATTCCATGCATGTCCCCTTATACCCATGTTATTCGAGATATCTAATAGAATTGTATAACTAACGGTGTCAAAAGCTTTTTTAATATCAATGAATGTTGCAACACCATAATTCTAGTATTAAATGAGTATTATTTAAGGAAAATCAAATTGCTACGTACATTGAAATATTAGTTGCTAGTAATTTCAGAAGAAATTTTGGATAAGAATCTTATCATAATGGCATAATAAATTACAGTTTGATATCTAAAGGAAAGAAAACTCTTTAAATAAATTTAAAAACGAATTGAAAAAAATAAATTTGAAGGGATTTATTGATAATGAATTCGACCACTTGCATTTTCAAATAGTTTCGATATAGGTCGAAAACCGATAGTAATCTATTTTTCAATTATGTGAATTATTTACTTTATATTTACCACTTTGTATTTTTAGGTTTTTGGAATTTTGTGCTTAAATTTATTCAATTTTGATTATATTTGTATATGTTAGTTTTAAGATTTTTTTCTATATGAACAATTAATGTTTCTTGGGGTAATGAAGTTGATTGATTTATTGAATATCAAAATCCAATGGAATAACTCAGAATCATCATCATTGTCGACGTTACTTTCTTGATCTGTTATTGGAGGAAAATATAAGATACTCCCAAACTGCCGGAAATTCACATACTCTGAAATTTTCATAGGCAAATGCACGCGTGTCATGAAATACAAGACCAGATCTCTAATTCATTGAATATCGTAACAGGTATACCACGAAGTAGTATTCTTGGCCCCTTGTCTACACATTATATAGTACTACATTTCATGAGTGATTGCAATATTGCCAGTATCTCATGTATGCTGATGAAAGATAATGTTCTATCAAGTTACTTTTTGAATACTGACCTTTAATCTATACTTTCTAGTAGCAATGAACACATCCTTAACATAAACCCATCTTAATCGAATTCGATTTCATTTAGTCGAAACGACACGGTTGCTAACAAAATTGTGCAAAATATGGATATAGTCAAACACTGGACTGGAAGTACTAACTCACCTAATACGGAAACTTTGAAGGTACACGTCGCTGTATTGCCTGCAGCGTCTGAGGCCACGTACGCAATCTGGTAAACACCCCACAGCAGTGTTTGTCCAGGCCGGTGTCCACTTTTCTCTTGTATCTGCGCTATTCCTACATTGTCGCTGAAATGCGGTTCATCCCATACAACCAGCGCCGAACCGTTTTTGGTAATGATCCACAGGTCACCCGGACAGTACTCAACCTTGGGCGGAATCTTATCCACCTCCAACTCCTGACATTTCTGGCCCTTGTATCCAGGAGGGCAGTTTCTTTGGCCGCAATGTGAGGGTACTACTCGTTCCACACCTCCAATTGTATCTTCGTATCCGGCCCAGGTTAGAATGAGGCCCCTGTATAGCACTGGCTCAGTTCTGCAATCTCGCACTTGCTTCTGGACTTCGTTGGTGACGTCCAAAGCTCTGCCCCAGATTTGGACTTTGGTGAGGTGGCCTTGGAAACCGGATTCGGTGTAGGCTTTCGGGTTTCCTGTTTGGGGTTTTCCAAGTGTCACCCAAGCACTGAGAGAAAAGAAAATTAGGAAATAATAGGATACTGTGATCAATCTGGTCTAGTGTGATCTAAGCAAAGTTCATGATCTTGAACAAAAAATCTTTCAATTTGGTATGACACTGGTGACCATTTTGAGTTGAAAAAAGTTGATGAGAACGACGTCTATTAAATCGAAAGCAGTAGGGTCAGACGTTCTTTCCATTTCTATGTTATTATTGGGTTGCCCTTATCTACTATATTTCATCACAAATATTGTTAACTATTCTCTCCATTTCTCTTCTTGGAAAACTGCGTGTGATGCTCCGGAAGAGTATAAGGATCTTCGTCCAATAGGTCTGCTACCCAGATTATTCAAAGTCTTTGAGAATGCAATTAATAAACAGGCGACAAGCTTTTATATCATTTAAAATTTTTATAATGTTACAAAATGTTGGGTTTATTTCACTTTAAAATTTATTTTCTTCTTTTTATTGCATTAAAAAAAGCTTCTCAATAAAAGTTATTTTTAAAGTTATTATTCATTTAGTCAATGGATACCAGCTAAATTGTTTTCAAAGAGTAATCCTTGAAGAAGCACAATCTGAGTAGTTTGAAATAAAAAATGGGGTACCGCAGGGGTCCATTCTGGGCCCCTTACTTTTCTTACTCTACACAAGTCTTGTTGAAATCATAGATTATTTCCCTAGCCACTTCTATGCTGATAAAACTCTAACTAGACTGAACTCTGCCTTTTGACCAGTCTATAAATGTGTCTATGAGTCTGTGTTTATTTTGGAGACTGTTAATAAAAACTATTATCATTATTACTGTACTTACTATTCTGGTAGTTTGCGGCCGCTACCATATCCTTTAACTTTGCTGGCGATCAGCCCTTCAGTGATCAGTCTGAGTTCTCCTCCATTGTCCCCATCCCAAACTATGGCGATGTGGTGCCATTGGGCATCGTTCACAGTGGTGTAGTCTCTGTAACTCAAATATACGTCCTGGACATCGGGGAAGATCGATATCTGCACCCCATTGGAATGTGCTTGGATCATCGGTCTACGGTCATTTGCAACGTGTTTGGCACTGAAAATAATAAAAGGTGTGTGGTGGATCTAACCCTTGGTATCTCACGGGTCAACATTGAGTCCGCTTCGAAGTTGAGTTTATAGTATAGCGACCGGGATTCGAACTAGGGACCTCTTGGTTTCCGGCCAAGTGCGTTAGACCACTACGTTATTGATAATATTTCAAAAACCAGCAATTTACATTTATATTGTTACAGTGTTAATATGCGATGATTGAAAGAAACTTTCTCTTATTCTAACCCAGTGAAATGTCATTGGTGTTGCAATATTCAGTTTTAATTTTCGATTTTCCCTCTCCATACGTGTATGAAGGGGAATAAACAGCATAATCGATAATTACTGAAATGAACGGATAGTGTTTGACAAGATTCTGAAATTAGGATTTGAATGTATTCCATGCAGAGTAGATCGAAACTTCATCTGATGAAACTGTTACTTCTTTACTTACGATACGCTGTAGAGAGTGAAGAAAATGCCGTTTTCGTCCTTTTGTGTGAACTGAACCCACATGGCTATTGTGAGACTCGTTTTGGATCCAGTGTAGAAAGGAATGACTTGTGATGCAGAGCTTCTAGTGGCATCGCTGAAGTACAGGTCGTAGTCAACAGAAATAGCTAAAATTAGAGAAGTTACAAGTTTCACTTGATTATTGTGTCTCTTGAAGGAATACAGTAAGTAGGTTATCAACAAGTTTGAATCAGAAGAAAGCTGTCACTGATAAGTTCCAATTCACTGTGGGAAATTTAAATATGGTGTCGAAAAATTATGATTATATGTCGGTAGCCTCGTCCTCGAGATCACAAAGGTTGTTGATCCATAGAGAACAACTATTTCTGTGATCCCTTCGGAAGTGGCAATCTCATATAATTGAGATAAGAACTTCCTCAAGGTTACTTGTTCAATCTCCAATTATATATCGGTTGCCACGTCCTCGAGATCACAAAGGTTTTTGAGCGATAGAGAAGAACTACCTTGTGATCTATTCGGAACTGATGTGAAGTGACTAGGAAAAAATTATAGCTTAAAAAACTTAGGTAGGGAGGGTTTGCCCCCCTCTTTTCTCGAAAAAGGTTGGAAAACTCGTGATATTAAAATTGGAAACATCCGAAAAATAGTAAAGAATGTCTGACCATTGAATAATACTACCCTTCTTCTCCCCTTAAAAGCTATTAGTCTAAGAGCTGAGGGACCAAAACTGCAAGAGTTTTTATAAAAGCTGATATGTTGATATTGGGTCATGAATAGGTTGAATATCAATAGCCTGCCGTCAGTCAGCCAGTTCTTGGGACAACTGGCGTGGGGGTGGTTCCAAACTTGTAAAAAAACTCGTATGTCGCAACTGTTTTATAAAATCTGAAAATTTGTCTGTGGATAGCTAGGCAACCAACAAACTGTGTGAACATAGTCAGTCAGCACCATATTGGTACACGACGCGTCAGCGGTCCGGCAAACCCGTCAAAAAAAGGGTTCGTGAAATAGTGTTATAAAATCTGAAAATTAGTCTGTAGATAGCAAGACAACTAACAAACTGTGTGAACATAGTCAGTCAGCACCATATTGGAACACGACGCGTCAGCGGTCCGGCAAACCCGTCAAAAAAAAGGGTTCGTGAAATAGTGTTATAAAATCTGAAAATTAGTCTGTAGATAGCAAGACAACTAAAAAACTGTGTGAACATAGTCAGTCAGCACCATATTGGAACACGACGCGTCAGCGGCCCGGTAAACCTGTCAAAAAAAAGGGTTCGTGAAATAGTGTTATAAAATCTGAAAATTAGTCTGTAGATAGCAAGACAACTAACAAACTGTGTGAACATAGTCAGTCAGCACCATATTGGAACACGACGCGTCAGCGGTCCGGCAAACCCGTCAAAAAAAAGGGTTCGTGAAATAGTGTTATAAAATCTGAAAATTAGTCTGTAGATAGCAAGACAACTAAAAAACTGTGTGAACATAGTCAGTCAGCACCATATTGGAACACGACGCGTCAGCGGCCCAGTAAACATGTCAAAAAAAAGGGTTCGTGAAATAGTGTTATAAAATCTGAAAATTAGTCTGTAGATAGCAAGACAACTAACAAACTGTGTGAACATAGTCAGTCAGCACCATATTGGAACACGACGCGTCAGCGGTCCGGTAAACCCGTCAAAAAAATGGGTTCGTGAAAGAGTTTTATAAAATCTGAAAATTAGTCTGTGGATAGCAAGACAACTAACAAACTTTGTGGACATAGTCAATCAGCACAATATTGGAGGACGTATAAAGGCGAGGATTGAAGTTCCTTTATGTTCTTTTCTGTTCCTTTTTTGACATGACTCATGATTGATAAATATATAAGATGTTTAGCAGGAGTCGATGTTTCAACCCCTATCTATTACTAGAATAATTTCATCTGATACTGAAATGAATTATGTAGAAAGAAAAATTGAAGTTTCTAAGATTTAATTTAGGTTATGAATAAGGAACGCCACATATAAACTGGCAGAATAGCGGCAGTCACTATTAAAATAAAGTTGCCCTGATGAGTCAGCAAAATCTGTTATTATCTGACGGTCTGTAATAAATGAGTGCAAGCATATTATTTGTCAGCCATTTTTTTCATGAACAAACTAGTCAAACGTACTTAATATACGTTTACTAATATACAGATGCTGAGTCGGAGGTGACCGACACCGAAGAAGCCTATTATAGCAGCGATTTTGATTAGAACATTTATTTTAATTTTTAAAGTATTGATTTAAAAATAATATTGAAATAACCTTAAGGTTTTGAAAGAGGTATATTCGACATTTAAATTGAGATGTTTGTTTTTCTTATTTCCAATCCCATAAACAATTAAATAATAGTTTGAATTATCCAAAAAGAGCATACATGAAATTGCGTCTATATATCTAGTTTAGTATTTATTTCAAGTAGCTAAAAATAATGTTCAAGCGTATATAGCTATTATACTATTTATATAGTTATTTCGAACAGTAATATTAGTTCTTTATGTAAGTAAGCATCTTTCAGTAACATAACAAATGTATTTGATTACATGAACACACAATAGTTCGTAATTACTACCATCTTGTTGCTCAACAAAATTAGAAGTAGATAAACCTCTTTTTCTTTGTTTTCCAATTGTCAATTACTGGAATTGTTTTCTAACGTTTATAAACGTAATATAAAGGTTATTTCATTCAACAAAATCAACGATATTGTTGACGGAATATTTATTTGCATTGAATTAACCTGTAGTACTATTTCTTTGAATGAACTTATTGTTTTATAGAACATTTCTCTAACCAAATTTTGTCCAATTGTTTAGTAGAATGTTGCATGTTGAACAAAATATAGATATTATTTGTTGCATTATTAAATATCTCTTTCCTATCGTTTCTTATTAAATATATTTTCATCATTGTATTGTGATATTGAACAACTTAGTCTGCGCCATAAAACACGCTATATGAATTAAGCGCGCGGCGCGCCTTTCTATTGCCTGCTGACGGCGTTTGTTCCATGAAACTTCTGACTATGTTAGTCTTGTTTAAGGTATTTACTATGAACCAGTTTCTCGAAAATTTTCAGATATTATGAACAGTCTTTCACGAACCAAATTTTTTTGACGGGTTTTGCGGGCAGCTGACGCGAAGTGTCCAAATATTCTAATGACTGACTACGTCCACACAGTTTGTTTGTTGTCTTGCTATCCACAGAATAATTTTCATATTTTATAAAACTCTTTCACGTACCCATTTTTTTTGAAGGATTTACCGGACCGCTGACGCGTCGTGTTCCAATATGGTGCTGACTGACTATGTCCACACAGTTAGTTGTCTTGCTATCCACAGACTAATTTTCAGATTTTATAAAACTCTTTCACGAACCCATTTTTTTTGCCTGGTATACCGGACCGCTGACGCGAAGTGTCCGAATATTCTGATGACTGACTATGTCCACACAGTTTGTTAGTTGTTTTGCTATCCACAGACAAATTTTCAGATTTTATAACACTCTTTCACGAACCCAATTTTTTTGACGGGTTTGCCGGACCGCTGACGCGTAGTGTTCCAATATTGTGCTGACTGACTATGTCCACATTTTTTGTTGGTTGCCTAGCTATCCACAGACAATTTTCAGATTTTATAAAACAGTTGCGACATACGAGTTTTTTTTACAAGTTTGGAACCACCCCCACGCCAGTTGTCCCAAATACTGGCTTACTGACGGCAGGCTCTTGATATTCAACCCATTCATGACCTAATATCAGAATATCAGCTTTTATAAAACTCTTGCAGGTTTGGTCCCTCAGCTCTCTATATATGGAGAACGCGTAGAAATTCGGAAAAATTTCCAAAGGTTTCAAACATAGAAAATTACGACAAAAAATGTGTCTGCCAGTGGGCTCGGCTCCCACCCCTCCTTCCTAAAATGTTGTGAAAACTTAAGAAAACAAAATAGGAAAAGTCCCTGAATATACTTAAAGTAGAGTCAAGTCGCTGACGAACTGGATGATAGTAAATTAACAGGTAAGCGACCGTGCATCAATGACGCATTAGTTGAAAAAAGAAATAAATAAAAAACCTTTTAAAAGAAAGATTTTATTTAAATACACTAAAACGAAAAAAAAATTCAAAGTGAATTGAACCCATAATTATGTTACAATGTAACATTTTAAATGATATTGAAGTTGTCGCGTGAATGAAGCTTGAGGTAGTTTTAAATTTAATTCACAATGAGAAATACATAGATACTTCTTGAGATAAGCTTTCATATTATATAAAATTTTATAATGTGACATAATGATGGGTTCAATTCAATTCAAACTTTATTTTTTCTTTTTAGTGCATTTAAATAAAATAAATAAATGCGTCAAGCTGAATACACTTGTTTAAATAAATGAAGCGAAGTTTTGTATAGAAGTGTATAAATTATTTTTATTGCAATAAAGAGAATTTATACACTTCAATACAAAACTTCGCTTCATTTATTTAAATAAAAGCTTTTCCCTAAAAAGTTTTTTCCATGTTTTCCATTTCATTTAACACTCATTAGCTTTGAAAAGAAGGTAAAGGTAAACTCTCCTGAACTTCAGACTTGAGAATGTTTTAAGGTTTGCTGGAAACTAGTTGTGAATACTTATTGCAAGTGAATGACCTCCTGAAAACAGCAGTTTGATGGGGTGGTGGTTAGATTATTGCCCTGAAGCGAGTGTTCAAATTGTAAACACCACTACGAAATGTTATTTTGTTGCGAAGATAAGGAGGAGTTTTGTCGAGAATAACTATGTGAAATAAGGTCACAAAATGCAATTTCCTCCAAGCAGACATAGTAAACTATTTCTTGTCTATCAGTTCATGTGAGGAGTGGCTTCGTATTTTCTGATGCCATTTATATACCTATACCTATACCCGCCAAATCTGATAGATTTCTGTAGTATCTATCTCACAACTTACTTTTCCTGCAATCCTCCCCAGTCAAGTTAAACGGACACTGGCAATAGAACTTGCCCGTCAAATCGATACACGTAGCGCTCGGAGGACAAGAATTCTCCTTGCAGTCCACGATGTCCTCCTCGCAGAACTTCCCGGTGTACCCCGGAGGACAGACGCACTTGAATCCGGGCGCATCGTTCCTGCAGGTGGCGCCGTTTTTGCAGGCGTTCGTTTGACATGCGTCGTACTCGTACTGACAGCCGATTCCGCTGTAGTTGTCGCTGCAGGAGCAGTTCAGACCCGAGCCGAAGTCTTGGCATTTTCCGCCGTGCATGCAGGGGTTGCCTATACATCTTTCCGGTGCAGTTTCGCATTGTTTTCCGTCTGTTCCGGAAGGGCATCTGTAAACATTGAAAGTTGACAGTTATGACAGCTATACATAATTCTTGGAAAGAAGTTTTAGACCGTCAGATAGTGACAGATTCAGGTGGCCCATTTTCGCATGCAAGCCTCGAATAGGGTTGAAAAGTACATTTGCCTGAAATGGAGGGAAATTTACGAGTGGCTCCTGGGGAGAACATATGGCAAAATCAAAAAGAATTTCCATATAATTTTCCGACGACAAAATCTATTTATCCATTCGCGCCACTCAAGCCATTATGTTTTTCGGTTTTTAGTGACGATGTACATTTTCACAGTTTTGATGGGCTTGTGTGGAAAAATCTGTTAAAATTTCGATATTTCCTTACAAGATTACGTCCTCATTTTAACCCTTTAGCCACCTGCAACACTCAAGCCTTTGGTATTCCGAAGCCAGATTCTTTTGATTAATGATTAGGTGAACACGGCTCGCGCTAAAATATGGAAAATCGAATTTTTCAGGAGCCACTGGTAAATTTCCACCCATCTTACTCAACATCGATGTTCTTTTCAACCCTATTCGAGGCTTGTATGTGAAAATGGGGCACCTAAATCTGTCACTATCTTACGGTCTATTTCTAGAACTGCAGAAATAGAGTTGAAAATTTATCATAACTGGTTGAACCTGAGTCTAAACATTGATACAACGAAATTTATAGCATCTACTGCTACTGCTAGAAATCAGCCAACTGACAAATTTCTCAAAATTCATAATCAAGGATGCAATAATAAAAATTGTACTTGCTCGAAAATTGAAAAAGTAGAATATATCAAATATCTTGGGATGTTGGTTGATCAACATCTTTGTTGGACTGAACATGTTCAGTATACCGTAAATTGATTTACAAAATTAACCAATTAAGAAAAATTCCTGATACAGAACTTCAATTCAAGATCTATGATGCCTTGGCTGAATCAATAAAAAGGTACTGTATTATAATTTGAAGTAGTGTAAGTGAAACTATCTTGAGTAATAGTCAAATGATTCAGAATATTTTAAGAAAATCATATCAAAAAAATTGTAGACTTTCAACTACTCTACCTGAAAACAGGCTTATCTGATGTAAGGAAATTGTACGTGTATCACAGTCTGTTATGGACCCTGAACTTTTCTTCAATAATCTATAACACGCATGTATATTATACTAGAACCTACTACCAACATGTCTTTAACAATTCCATTGTATATACAAATAAATCAAACGCAGTAATTTATATCCTAAAATTGGTCAATAAATTACAATCAAATCTTAAAACTATGCATAATAGAAACAAATTGAATAAATAAATAAAAAATATATTGATATGAACTATGAAACATTCAAACAACTGTCCTATCTTTCTTCCACAAAAATATATTCCAAATATCCTAATTTCTTCATATTATTCCACATTCATTTATTATTATTGTTGTTATTATTATTTTTATCAAACAGGATAAAAATTGAACATGTATCTATTCCTATGTTCATATTCATTCGTCAACAGTAGGTAAGAATTCTTATATCTATATTGAATGGGCTGAAAATGTACAACTACTTGCCAGAACCAATCAAGAGTATTGAAGTGTATTTTATTTTCAGAAGGGTTGTGTAAAATGTTCTAGTCAAACACCCTCTTCAGTCTGCTGAAAAGTATTTATGTTCTTCATTTTGAATGTTGTTTCTCTTAATAACTCTTTATCTTGTATGTTTTTTGAATTACTTCTATTATCAGATATAGATTCTATCTATTTTTATACATATTTTAGTATTCACATCAGTGACTATAAGGTGATGTGGTTTATATTCTTTTGATTGCTTTGTTACAGAAGTCTATAATTTTTAAACAGTAAAGATAATTTTCACTTTGACTTTGAATGGATCCATTGAAAAAAAGATATGGTGAAACTCTGGCTATGGCATCAAGGCTAAAACAAGTTTCATGCTTTTAGCATTAGGATTTCTAATTCTATATTTATATTTCACACGTAACGGTCATTGCCATTATTAGTGTGGACAAGCCTCACGAGGGATCTTGATTTTTCAAATCTGTTTTGCACTCTATTTCATTTTCAAAACTGATTTCCTACAGAAATTCATATACTCACACACAGAAGAAGTCCTGGAACAAATTGATACACTTGGCATCGTTCTGGCAAGGCCTCAACTGGCAACTACCAATATCCGTTTCACAGTTGGTACCCGTCCAGCCAGGCTGACACACGCAACGATAGGACCCCACTTCGTCCCTGCAGGACCCTCCGTTCAGGCAGGGCTGCGAGTGACAGTCATCAATGTTGACCTCACAGGACGCCCCCGTATAACCCTCCCTGCAGATGCAGGCGAACTTATTATCCAAATCTACACATCTTTCGGTCCCCACAGGATTGCACGGATCGCTCAGGCATTCGTCAATCTCAGCTTCGCACTGGAGCCCCACGAAGCCTGGGCGGCACTTGCAGGAGAAGCTGTCCACTAGGTCGGTACACGTAGCTCCGTTCTGGCAGGGCTTCGAAGAACAGAAGTCGATGGTGTGCTGGCACTTCTTTCCGGTGAATCCCGGTTCGCACGTGCAAGCGAAGTCGTCCACGGCGTCTGTGCAGTGCCCTCCGTTCTCGCAAGGGTTCGGCTGGCAGTCGTTGATGTTGGACTCGCAGGTCTCTCCGCTCCAGCCGGGGTTGCAAATGCAGTCGTAGTAGAATAGCTTGTCGACGCAAATGCCGTTCTTGCAGGGGCTTCGGCCGCACATGTTTATCTTTTCCTGGCAGCGCTTGCCTGTGAAGCCTGAGGGGCAGGAGCAGCTGAAGTCCGCCACTAGGTCCGTGCAGTTGGCGCCTAGCAGGCAGGGCTTTTCTGCGCAGTCGTTGATGTTGATCTCGCACAGTTGACCGTTCCAGCCTGGCAGGCATTCGCAGGTGAATCTGCCCTGCTGTAGGGCAATGCAGGTGGCACCGTTGTTGCAAGGGTTGCCGTTTGCCGAGCATGGATCAATCTGAAATGGAAAGGAATAGAAGAGTTTAATGGCTATAGGAACTCCTCATCGAACTGGTTTTGCACATATTTATTAGAGAGAGAGAGAATATATGTTTATTGTACATAAGAAAAACTCTTGGTGACAAACACAGTATATAGATGAACATATATAATGTTACTGTCAAAAATAAATGAACAATTAACATGATAAAAATAATAATAAAAACATAAATATTGAGCGTTAATTGAATAATTTTACAATACATTAATTTAAAAATATGAACAAATTCAACACTAACAGTAAATGTGAACATTAACCTAATGTGTATCATTGTAAAATTGTTTCGAGCTATAGTAGGCTTTATCACCTAATAGATTTTCAGTTTTGTTTCTAAAAACCTGGAGATACCTCTCATCAAAATCGCATAGTATTTTGTTATACATTTTCACTCCATTGTAAATTAGAGATTATATCACTAGATTGGATGTGGGAATAGGAAGCTTCAAGTGAATTTCGTTCTGGTGAGTAATATAGGGGGTGTTGTTGATTTCATACTCCAATCTATTTTAATGAATTATAGAAACTGTCTCCAATACAAAAATTGTGACAAGAGTTAGGAGATCACGATCTTAAATGAAGGTTCACATGATTTTTTTTTTATTTTGCGTTAAAAAGGTACCTAATTGCCCGTTTCTGAAGTACAAATACTGACTGGAATAGTTAATTGTTACATACCCTCAAAAAGATACGCCATATTGTATGAGAGTCTATGAGTGCATAATAAACCGATTTGTCAGCAGTTAATCCTGATTCGTTTGACACTTCTCAAAACATAACAACCAGAAGCCAGTTTTTTATTCAATTGAGTTATGTGCTCTTCGAATTTTGAATTACTGTCCAAAAGTAATCCCAAAAATTTTGATAAATTCTTGTTTCCAATGGTTGACATCCTAAATGCACATTTGATATAAAACATTTTAATGCAATTTCACTTGGTTTTTTTAGAATTCAGAGAGAGTAAATTGGAATCGAACCAATTCTGGATTTTAACCATGTCAGAAGATATTAATTCGTCCAGTTTATTTTTATCTGTATGGTGCCACAGTATGGTGGTGTCGTCCGCGAATAATGTGAATTTTCCAGAAATTGGTAACATGGTCTGATCACTTATGTATAAAAGGAACAAAACAGGACCTAGTGCAGAGCTTTGGGGTACTCCACATTTAATTTCTGTAGTAATTGAAGGAGTTGATAGTCTCACATATTGCTTTTTATCAAAGAGATACGAGTTGAACCATTCAAAAGCGTTTCCTCTGAATCCGTACTGTTGAAGTTTGCACAGCAGTATATCGTGGTTGCCACAATCAAATGCTTTCGAAAGATCACAGAGCACTGCTGCGACAGCTTCTTTATAATTAATCCCTCTATAAATCTTCGACATAAATGAATGTATTGCATCAGCGGCACTCTTTGATTTCTGAAAACCATACTTCTGTATCAAAAATTCCATGACTCTTGTCTTCATCAGTTTTTCGATAATCTTTGGCAGGATCATCTATATTACCCCCTTTGTGGAGAAGGATAACAACCGAAGTTTTCAGGAATGAAGGAAAACTTCCTTGCGCAAAGGAACTATTTATGACATGGGGCATAAGATGTCCGGAGGTCTGCTAATAGCTAATATCCAATACAATAGGAAAAGTTGGGTCGAGAATCCATTAGAAAACAACTACTTTCTTGGCTAATGCCACGACGAACATTGAATTACATCTGATGAAATTATTAGAAGTTCCTACAAGGTTATCTCTGCAATTGCTTGTTGCATGGGAATGTTCATCGAAACACTTATATATCGATTTCGGAGTGTTGCTCCTCATCAGTATAGGGTAGGTCTAGCAGTCAATAACTAATGACTGCAACGAATGAATCGACAACCAAACCCATTTCAACTATTTTATAAGATATTATTATTATCATTTTCCTATTGTATAGGATATTAGCAATGAGCAGTCCTCCGGACATCTTATGCCTCATGTCATAAGCTCATTGTGACCTACAGATTTCTTTTCCGAACTATTCATGAGTTGAGCAAGAATACTGAGAACATTATCAGGCAAGTTAACAAAAATATTTATGGAGATATAATCGGAACCAGCCGCATTCTTATTTTTTATAGTGGAAACAACTTCTTTCAGTTCATATAGATTGGTGTAATAGAGTATGAAATTGTCGTCAACGTGGATATCTCTGGTAAAGTTTATTGGATTTTGATTTGGAGATATTTCACTAGACAACTTTTCTGCTACTGTACAATAATACTAAATGAATGTGTTAGGTTCGAGTGATGTTTCTGTATGTTTTGAGGTTCTTCCTTTCCCCCTGAGCTCTTTACTATGATCCAGGATTCCCTCACTTTATTACTTGCATTTATCAATCTTCTATTGTAAAACATTATCTTTTGCTGCCTTTATTACTTGTCTATATATTTTCCTGTAAGAGTTGTAGTGATTGTCAAAATGGGAAGTAGATGTGAATTTTCTAATATAATGAATCTATTAGAAATCAGTCAGATAGTTGAAATCAAAAAGAACCATTCTCACAGAAACAAAGTCTCAGTGGGCGTACCATGCGTACATGCTCTTTCAATTAGGATAATATTTTTGACATAGTATTGTTTGTTTTGATTGGTTGATTGATCACTCAGTTTCATGGATTTTATTACTTCAACGGTTTCATGTTCACAACTATTTTTTATGCATTTCCATAAACTTCCAAATGAATCCTTACTAACTGTCTGTTATCTGTTTTTGATAATACTGTCTTTATGTTGTTAAACAAAATACAACTCACCGTCACATCACAGTCAATTCCGGTATACCCAGACCTGCAGAGGCACGTGTGGTTCTTATATCCCGGCTCATCTTTGCACATCGCCCTAGCAGGACACGTATCGTTGGAACAATCCGATCTCTCTTCCTGACAGTTGATTCCCGAATAACCAGGAGGACACTGACATTTATATCCTTGCGGCAAGTCGATGCAAGTACCACTGTTGTAGCAGGGCTGAGAAGAACATTCGTCGATGTCGATCTCGCACCTCCTCCCAGAAAATCCTGCTGGGCAGAAACACTGGATACCATGTCCCATGGGCACACATAGGCCTCCATGTTGACAAGCGTTGTCCTTGCACTGAATCGGATGACACTCGTCTCTACCGGTAGCTCCGGAGCCTTCGGTTCCCATGTTACTGGGGCACTCGTTGCAGTAGGTCTGTCCAGGTATTGATTGATAGAAATCCTTGGGACACAGCGAACACGGTGCCAGTCCTGTCGGTGAGTACTGTCCTGGACTACACTTGGATCTACATCTGTCTTTCCCTGGTGCCGATGGTTGGTAGGTGAACGTGTTAGCAGGACACGCCTGGCAGTCCTTGAATCCTCCAGTAGGTGGCTCGCTAGTGTAGCTGTTTCTAGGGCACTCGAGACACGGTACCAGACCAGTGGGAGAGTACGTACCGTATCCACATACAGGGATGCAGTCGTGGACGCTCTTGGAGCCTTCTTCTCTGGTGTATCTGCCTTGAGGACACCTGTTGCAAGATCCTTGTCGGTCACGGTTTTGGTAGAAGCCTCTGGGGCAGTAGGTACACTCTTTTTGTTTCTCGCCGGCGAAGGTTCCAGCGGGACAATGAACTGTAAGAATACTTGTATCAAAAATACGTGGTACTGATTTTTAACGGAATATTAATATGGAATATGAATTTTTTTAAATCGTGTCAGGTGAGGGGTAACTGAACAATGATTTAATATGAATTTATTTAATCGATATGAATATCCTCATACTTACGGCATCTAGGTACATCGTTGGTATCCATATTCAAAACTTCGCCTACGTTACAAGTGAATCCCCTATGATTCAATGATTTCAGCGCTTTGAGAGGCGGGCACTGATTCCCAATGGCAGAAACATTCAACAGCGGCTCCACTACAGCATTAGCGTAGGGTACTGACAGGTCGAACATGAGATTCAAGGTACTGCCGCAGAGGTCGTACAGTTGAGGTTGTCGTACGACTGGGACGATTTCCAGAATGTAGTCGACTTTAACTACGTTTTCTTCTACGAGGGAAGCAACGGCGGCATGGAAGGTCACGTTCATTTTGACGTTGACAGCTGAACATCTCTCGGAAAGAACGTTGTTCAAGGTCTGGTAGTACTGGGAAACGAGTTCCGTGTACTGGTTGAGACAAGAAGTTGCTACTGCGCCATTCGCTCGGTAGTTGATCGATGCGGTGAATTGGTAATCGGCTTGTTGTGTGTCTGTTATGAAGAACGTCAAAATTAACATATGTTTCCAATAGGGAAATTTTTATTAACGCAGTGAATATTATGGTCGTGAATAAGGTACGACTAAATGATGATAATAACGTACTGTTCCCCACGAACGTCGGTGTACCCATAGTTTACTCTGTGCGGGTCAAGATGTGATAAAAATATTCTCATCTTTCGGCTTATCCAAATGAATTTCGGGCTACACTTGGATTTATGGTAATTCAATATATTATTTTCAATGGTATGAACTGTAGACTACTATCAAGACTGAATTGAGCCAGAACAAGACACATTCGTCAGACCTACCACTATTTTTTACCAGAAAAACTGAAATTGGATTGGTAACACCGATTTTGAAAGAGGATGACGTAACGTCTATCAAAAGTTACCGGTCTGTAACAATTTTAACTGTAACTTGCAAAGTAATCGAAAGATCCGTGTATGTAAGAATGCTCAAGTTCCTAAATTACTTCCTAATATCAGTCCTTTGTTTACAAGAAGAAGTATTACAAAATCATTATTTTATGTTAGCAGATGGGCAGCAAATGTTGAATTTGTTTGACCGTTGACATAGCAATTCCTATGTTTGTTTATGCGTTTTTTAAAAGTTCTACAAGTTTGTCCGATATGAACCATAGGACAAATACCACAAGTTAAATCATAGACTCCCCTCTTTGCTAATTTTTCAACGTTATCTTTATTAGACCTGATATGCTTTCCCAGTGTTGTTGGTCTCAAAACCAATATATACTGTGACTAGTTTCCCCAATGAAGATGTTGGAGGTCAATTACAAAACTGACAAACAATCAATAATTATTGGTTGGATAGAAATGAATGTTGCTGTTTTGTTGACCAAATATTTGCGAAAGTCAACTTTAAAGTTTCATTATTAACATACTTAAGAGTTTGTACTAATAGGAAATTTGAAGTATATTTATTTTGTGGTAGGTCTGAGTACATCTACTTAAAAAAAATGTCAATGCAACTGAAATGTCCCTTGAGTGTTTCAAATTTCAAAAATTCAAAAATATGTGGACTTTCTTGAAATAACAAGTCATTTGAATGGATTTTCTCATTTCTGTCATTTCATTCCGTCTATCGATTGCTTGAACAAAAAAAAAACTTACTCTCTGATACACAGTCAGGGACTACAGAAGTCGGCCTCCATGGTGAGTTGGTGTCACACGAAAACGTTTTCACTGGCTCTCCGTCTGTAAATCTGTATCCAGGATTACAGGTACCAATACACTGCAGACCTTTGTCACCCGGTAGACAGTTCAGTGCCCCGTTAACAGGTGGCTTCAATTCCCAATCCACACAGGGCGTGGCTTGAACTGACACTTGGAAGTGGCAGGACTCCTTGTTGCCATACTTGTCGGTGGCTATGACTGTTACATTTTCGAAGTCTCCTATAGAAATGGTGGCTTTTTCTGGGATATACTGGATCGTGACTTCCCCAGAGGCATCGGTTGCGTTCAGTCTGCGACGGGTCTCGTTGAAGTTGATGGCGTAGCTGTCTTGTCTGTCGACCAGTTCGATGACGTAGCTTTGTGGACAGCTGAGAAGTGGTGGTGTGTTGTCTAAAAAAATGCAAATATGAATATCACTCAGTTGTAGACACGACTTCTCGCCGTTTTCCATCAAATCCGATTATTTAATTATTTTTAATACATTTACCTGGTACTGTTATGTTGATTTCACATATGGCGACGTTTCCATCGAAATCGTAGGCAACGTATTTGACCACCATATCTTCGAAGACGTACAAAGGTGTTTTGAAAGAGGCAGGTTTGACTTCTAGTCTGGCAATACTACCAGAGTTATCGACAGCAGTAGGTTCCGTGAAATTTATAGGAAGAACTCCACCATTGGCATCTTTTTGTACGATCACTGGCTGCTGGGGGCAGTTTTGGAATACTGGTGTTTCGTTATCTGGTGACAAAGTTGGATAAGAATAAATTGTTAGTGTTTACTACCATTTTTGTACCATTTCAAAGGCTAGCAATTATAAAATGTAATTTGAATTTCTTCAAAAACAGTAGTTGTTCAATAAAGATTTTTCTCCAGAGGGAATTCAAGTTGAAGTTTTCAGATGAAATGATACGTTTATAATTATTTGGCAGCTTTTTTGTGAATATCTCTTCAATTAATATCATATCAAAATAGAGGTATGAATTCAAATTACCGGGATGAATATTATTATTCTTATGTTTCAGTTGTTACGATGAAGGTATAAAATTAAGTCAAAGTCTTCATATTCCAGATGACGTTGGACGGATGTTGTGAAAGGCAGAATAATCTCATGAAATTAAAATTGTGATATTTTCTGCAATTGATCACTGAGGGCCAAAGGTGACAGTATGTTTTTTGCACAAGGATCCTAGACATGGTATGAGATCTTGAAATACCAATGTTATATATCGGGTGAAGTCATGGATATCTTCTTTTCCTAAGAGATAAGGGTGAACTACCTCAAAATACATCAAATATTTGTGAAGAAGTGGCTTTCAGTCTATTTGTTTGCAAGTTCTTGAATTCTTCTGTATAAAATATTATCATAGATCCTCATGTAGACTAGAACTTTTATTAGAAATTTGTATTTCCAATAAAAATATGTATCTGATTTTCTTCGACGGATTTGAATTCATAAAGAAGATATACCGGGTATCAGCGAAAGGTTTAGTTGGTGACTTGACAAAATACTCAATAGTTATTTTAACAGTAAGAATTTCACAGAAAAGAACAATTGTTCCTCATGACTAATTAATTTTAACTGCTACACCTTCGTGTATGGATTCTACAAAAATAACTTTGCTCTGCTCTCCATTGAAAGAAATGCAGGTTGGTAGGGACAGTGGTTGTTTTCTGGAGGATACATGCAGATGAAAATTTCATTTTACAGGGTGATGGAGAAGGTGGGATTTCAATACATTCTAAATTACTTGTAAGGTGGACATTTTTCAAGAATTTCCAAATACGTTACAGTGACTTGAATGACATACCTATGAATACTAATAAAAACAAAAAAAGCGTGTGTCTTATCAGTGACGAATATTGGCAAGAGTTAAAAGTTGTGCTAATGAAAGGATGTGAAACATGCTTCTCATATAGCGGAATTTATCATGAGGAGTTTTGAATAGATGCAAGAAATTGGAGTTGGTCCATATATTCATGATTTCTGTATGTCAATTTCATATTGATATACTCACCTACACAAGGGGAATACCCATAGTCGTATCCCAACAATGGTTCTTTTTCCGGTTCATCGCATCCCATGAGTTCAAACTTCAAACAGGCATTATCCATATAACTAACGATACCCAAAATTACGAACCTCGCTTGAACGTACTTAGGCAACGAAATCATGGCTAGCTCTCCATAATTCCCTGGGTCTCTCATGGTTAGGTTGAAGTTGGGGAAGTAAACCACGTAGTTTTCGTTATCAGCCTGCTTGTAGAAGAACCTGATCTCAGTAGGTCTCCCAACAATGTCGTTGGTGACGACTCCTTTGACTAGAATAGCTTTGACGCGGTACACTTTTCCCAAATCCACGCTAACGTAGGTGAATGCCTCCTGTTTCCCACACCAACCCGTGACCGAGTTCAGCCTGACGTTTCTAGCCTCGTAGTTGGGTCTTTCACTGGTGGCGTTGATAGCAGAGTCTGGGATTTTGCCAGAGGCAATGCCAAGAGGTCGGACGACTTTGCACTCTGGTTCCCGCACACAAGTAATCGGTCTTGGATTGATGAGGATATACCCGGGTCTATTGCAGCTGAAGGATACTTCCGAACCTTGCTCGTAGCTCCTGGAGATCTGGACCCCGTCGCTGGGACGACCGGGGTCCTGACAGACAGGTCCCTCGCACCTCAGATCGCCAAAGTCCCATACTCCGTTCGCTTGACATCGCACCACGTTGTCGTGTTTGCTGCTCTGTCCTGCGAGTTTGAAGGTATTCTGACAGCCGAAGAAGAACGAGGATTGGTACATTGTGTCGACGTATTGGCCGTATTCCGCGCCTGGGGTGGGGAGAGGGGTCCCGCAGTCGACTCGGGGGCAGGAGGGAAGAACGCCGCTAAGCCAGTAGTCTGGTAATCCCTGTGAGAAAGAAAGGGCAGATTAGATGGTGATGTCTATACAGGGATACGAGGTAATTTGGAGTCAAATTCAGAATATACTTTATTGTCAGGAGTCATAAATTCATAGACATAGCTGCATCACATTAATAATAATACATTATAATTTAAAGGAAATTATAAGGGCCTTGATTACTGAACTCTGGTAATTAAGGCTCATTAATTCCTGTACATAGATAATTTTATTTTTAATCGATTTCAATAAAATTTAGTTTATCTACTCCTATTATATTATATATTAATTATTCAACTGCTTTTAAGCAGGTTGTAGTATCTGTAAACAAACAGCGTGAGTTATAATAACTCACTGCTATAACTATAACTATAATGAATCGGAAATTCTTGGAGCTATTTACGAAGAAAATATCAACGTGGCTCTGTACTCTCTACTTCTGTACGAGAACAAGCCGGATGGGGAGTAATGTCACTTGATTAATTTAGACGTTTTCAAATTAAGTTAATACCTCCGAGCAATAAAAGATATAGAGAGGGCTTTCCTGCCTCTTTCTTGAGAGCAACATATCCGACGTTGTTTATAAATATCTATGCTCGGATCATGTTAAAAAAGAACATTATCGGATATTTCCGTTTGCACTCATTAATCAGGTTGGAATTCCATATTGTTATTCACTCTTAACTTGGCTATCTAGTTTGTTTACATGCGTTGACAACTTATTTATCGTCTTGTCAGTTCAGTTTGGATTTGAGCCTATTTGTATAATTGTTTTAATTTTAATAAGTGGTAGAAGTGTTGTGTTGGATAGTTGAATTGTTATATTAGAGACCATCTCTGCGAAATGGCGAAAACGTGTGAAGTTTGTGGGCTGAAAAAGTTATCAAGCACTTAACAAACATTCCACAAGTAAGTCTCAAATCAAACCATGGGCGTCGCAGCATGGCATATCCCATGTCTGATGGGCATACCCTACTTAGTTTTAGTAGTATTATTAAAGTTGATTTTAATTGATTCCCGATTGTGAGACAAAAATACACTTTTTGTTGAAATAGCTTTAACAATACTTGTTGCAGTAGGTACACTGCAAAATAAGTAAGTAAGCAAACTTAACTCTTCAAAACCGAATTAAAATAATAAGTCACTAGCTATAGACCCAATCTGCTGGGTACTGGAATGCTTTGTTCATATACAGGGATTATCACAAAACCCGTTCATCAGAAGTTTTCGATGTTTCCATTTGAATAAAAATGTTGCGTCCGGTTAAACCATACGTGGACATGAACTTCTTGATTGTAAACGAATCACTTTATATCATCACAAGTTTAAAATCTAATGAACGAGTTACGTAGGTGTAATGATTGTCAAGACAATGATTCCGTTCTCTCATATTCCTTATGATACTTTGACATTGATTCAGATTATATTTTCAGGTTACCAAGTAACAGAGCAATTGCCCAGTTGTGGTGTGCATCACTCTCTTAGAAATCCTCAGTTATCTGTTCTAACCACTTTTGGCCTCACCATATTTTTCGGTCAGGTTGTAGAATTATAATCAGTAAAGGAGCATTACCAGTCTTGGCATTTTATGATGAATCTTCATCTGATGCGATGATAAGAGAGATATATTGACATCCTAATATATGATCACTCAGTATATCATTTATTAATATGATTGTCCAGTCTCTGTACTTTATCGCAGATAGAAATACCTACCAATGTTTTTGTATTACTGTTTTTATGTTGTCTTGTTTTTACATCTATCGGAGCTCGATATGAATATATTTTTCACGATATTATTATTGGAAATTTGAAAGTGAATAGAAGTTTTATATTATCATTTACAAGTCTCGTTATTTTTACCCAAACTACCCCAGTACGCAACAATAAGGTAATATTTTTCAGTTTTCTTCAAAATATTTTTCTTACCAGAATTTGAGCGCAGTTTAAGGGTTTCCGGAGTGCAAAATACGTACTGATTATCAAATCAAATGCTTCCAGCACGTATCTGATTAATAATATTTATTCAATATTTCATGTTCATTGACCCATATAAGGTATTTTTTTCGCAAAACAACAGCAGACATGAAGTTTTCTAACAAATTCGTTCAATTAGTGGATTCCAACTCCTTCCAGCGTTGAAAGATATTAAGGATGATAGCTCTACAATTGGCACTGTCCAAAAGTTTGAAGCATCTTTGTCTTCTACGATGACAGCACCAGAATCATTACTCGAAATACAAAATTATCGTAGAACAAAATTATCGTAGACAGCGACAACAGGCGAACAACGAACGACAGCAAAGTTGTTGCCACTTCTCGCGCGTTCACATGAAGTCTTGTTTATATCCTCACGAATTTCGCAATTTTTCTGCGAATTAAATGGCTGCCAGTCATGCCAGACCAATTGTTGATGCAGCCATTCTATTCGCAGAAAAATTGCGAAATTTGTGAGGGTATGAACAAGACCTTGCCACGTGACCGCGTAAGAATTGACAACAACATTGCTATCTTTTTTTTTTAAAGTGGTTGATAATGTTTCACTTTGAGTAAGGTTATTCTGGACTTACATTGTCCAAAAAAAAAGAAAAATTCAATTCTCTGCAATTTTATTCACGACGATTCAACTGTTAAAATCTACAGTCGTTATCAAGTGTATGATAACTTGATAACGACTTGCAATTTGATTTATATTGCCCCACAGCAACAAGTACTACATTTTCATATTCAAAATTGACAGATAAAAGTCTATTTAGGAAATGTTGCCATTTGTATGATAGGAAGAGTTTAATCCAAAAATTCATTGTATTAACGTTAGAACTATTTTTTGACAACACTCATAGAGTGTACCCAAAGGCATAGCCTGTGCGGGTACATGGCAGCTTTTATTTGCTGTGGCGCTCCAGGGCGACTTTGTTTTCATTGGAACTTTTTTTTTTGACTTTTCATCAGTATAGGGAGATCTACAGCACTACTGCTGGTGGTTGGTGTGCATTCCGAACATTACACGTCAGGGTTGCAGCTAAATAACAACTTACTTTCCAACCAGGCATGTGGTCGTCTATCGATGCCGATACATGTGATAACAAATTTGTCAGCAGTGACCATATCTAATCAATAATATATAAGAAAATATATTAGCACGCCACTGGTTCTAAGCTTAGCTCCAGTTTTCAAATCAATAACAAATCTTCCCCTCACCTACAAATCATAACAAAGGATAGCGGTATGCAGCTTTTACATCAATATGTTGTTTATATAGAAATGGCACCTCTATATCTTTTAATGCTCGGAGGTTAATACCGAGTTCTTATTATTGTGAATTTGGTGCTGAAAAGGATGGATTCAGATAGTGAAGATGAACTATTATGTGCACCACCAGAAATAAGACAAACAGCTAATGTTACAGAATTTGTGGCCCGAAAAAAACCAAAACAAATATAAGGGTGTATACAAAAAAATTCAAGATTGGTGTAGCAGTAAGAACATTAGGTCATCGTTTACAGAAAATGTACTTTTGGCATATTTTATTGAACTTAGCACTAAATATAAAGCATCGTCTCTATGGACTTTCTGCTTCATGCTGAGAAAGACACTCAACATAAATAATGGACTCAATATAGAGAATTATTTAAAATTACGTGCGTTTCTTAAACGTCAATCAGAGGAACATGTAGCTGAAAAAGCAAAAACATTTACGCCAGAACAACTTAATAATTTCATAGATGAAGCTCCTGATGAGAAATATCTGGCGAGGAAGGTAGATCGATCCCACAATAATTCAATCGTTTTTATCATTATTTAATTTATTTTAGGTTGCTTTAATAATGGGCATTGTGAGTGCTTGTCGTGCAGCAGAATTGTACTCTATGCAAATTACAGATTAGGAAGATCATGGATCTATTTTTATGGCCAAATACAAAAACAAAAATTGTCAGAAAATTCACTGTTACGGGAAACTTTTATACCGTAGTTAGGATATATTCATATCTTCGTCCTATCAATATATCGCAAACGATATTCTTTAAATTTCAAAATGGAAAATATCATTCACAAAGAATTGGCATCAATAAATTTAAAGCAATGGGAAAAGACTTTGCTGCATTTTTAAAATTGCTCAACTGTAATTCATAATATACAGGATAGAAAAATATATATCGTCAAACAAATTAGGTTATACTTACCGGTTGTGGGTCATAAACACATTGTCTGAAGCCTGCTGCCGAAGTTCCTCGGAGATGTCTACCAGTCGAACCACAATGTAGGGTAACGTTATCCCTGAAGGGCACTAGAATACTATCTTCATCGTTACGAATGACTTTGAGACCTTCGTTCTTGTCGTCTGGCAGTGAGACACATTGAGCATCTGTCAAAAGCATAACAATTCATTTCAGTTTTTTTTATACAATGTGTTCACGTTAGTGCGCAGCATATGTGGAATACTTTCTATTATTAAATTTGCGGAAGAAAGTTTCTCATTATAAAATGTTCCTCATAGATTAAAACCTAAAATACGACAGCAGATAACAATTCTTGTAAGCCGTATACGAAGGTTGTCCAAAAATATAAAATTTTCTCAGGAGTAAGGTTGATAAGAGTTGAAAACTACGTTCAGATATCCAATGAAAACTCAGGTTTTGTTATTTTTTCAAATTATTTTCAGTTTGTTTCACACGAGAAACTTTTTTATTATGAAATTAACCTGAGAGAAAAAGTTACTTTAAGTTTGATGTTAGAGCATAATGCTCAAAGAGTATTTTAGTGGGAGGATTAAACAATTATTCTAGGTCTCCGGACTTGAGCCCTCTAGAGTTTTTCTTGTGGAGGTCCTCAAAAGAAAATATATATATTTCCAGAGGTCATTCCAAAATTTACCATTGGAGAGGATAATAAGAGAGATAATTGCAAACATAACTCCTGCTATGGTTAGAAATATTTTGCAAAATTTTTCTGAAAGAATAGTTTAACGAAGGAGGACATGTCGAAGCAAATGTACAGTGAGAGGGAAAAGTCAATAGGGTTATTTCTATTTGAATTATTTGAATGTAATGTTTAATGATAGACAACTTTTTATCACAAAACATAACAAATTCATTATAGATAGGTATAAATGGATATCAGACCGTAGTTTTCAACTCATCAACTTTTCTCAATAACAATTTTTGATATTGCAAAAATAAAGGTACTTTTCTCTTGAGGAAATTTCATATTTTTTGACAATCCTCTTATATGGCTTGGAAAAATCGTAACCTGCTGCTATTTGAGGTTTTGGACCATGCAGAAGTTTTTTTGAGGAATAACTTTTTTTTTGTAAATTAAATACCAAAAAAGTTTTCTTCATGTACTTGCATAACTTAAGCACACATACCTACTAACTGTATATACAGTGTCATTCAAAAAGTACGCAACAAATGAAAAAATATCTTTATTAGTGATTTTTTTCATTAAAAAAAATGTCATCAATTTAGGTTCGCCTTGAAACATATTTTTAAAAATTAGCCAGCTCTCAAAAGTTATAGTTTTCAGAATATAAATAACATTTTGGTGGAAATTTGCAAGAAGATCTTGTTGGAGCTCATTAAATATTGTGAAAAAGAAAAAAAAATAATTTTCCTTGATATTCTACAGTAATCAATGTTTTTCAAAATTTTAAATCAATTATTAATTTCGTATGTCAGAAATTCATTTGAAGCCATCCAATGATTGAAAAACCCATTAAAAAATGTCAATTATTCCTTTATATTCCATAGAATTCATCAAAGGGCAAATTTTGTGAAAACACCTAAGATTATTGTTGCATGGAACTTTTTTGGCAATTTTTTTGCGTAACTGACTTATTCCCATTAAATGCGTTTTTTCGAGATACTGAAAATCCCTCAGAATATCTAAGTAAGTTTTAAGATGAGTCTAACTTAATCAGATTTTTTTATCACAAATATTTCTTATTCCATTTCTTGCGTACTGTATAGTGTAAAGTCTATCATGAATAATAATTGAGAGTTATGGAATCTCAGATCTGTTATTTTTAATCTCTCCAAGAAAATATTAATGATAATACTTTATTGATCACAAGAAATATTTCTGCTTATAGGGGGATATAAAAAAAGTATACAATACTTATGAAACACAAATTAAAGAAGAAATTAAACAATTGATGGAAATTAACAAGATATATCTCAAATTTAGACATCTTAAATAACCTGGGTATGAGGGGACATGCATTGAATATATTTCAAAATTATTTCCGAAATCGTGTACAATATGCACTTATTGACCAATATAAAAGTTACGAAAAAGTATCAACATTCGGAGTTCCGCAGGGTTCTGTTTTGGCACCAATTCTTTATTTGATTTATGTTAATAGCATTATGAATATCAACCTAATTGGTACGCATTTTTCTTTTGCTGATGATACTGTACTCTATCACAAATCTAAAAATGTTCAAACCTTAAAAACAAATTTGGAATAAGATATTAAAACAATTGAAATATGGTTGAATGAACTTATTCAACTATTAATTCAGACAAAACTGTCTATATGATATTTAAACAAAAGAATATGGAAACCATCAAATTAAAGATTATAATTAAAAACAGAACTATTGCTGAAGTTGAGAAACACAAGTATTTGGTTCTGATTATTGACAAAAATTTAAATTTTGTGAGTCATATAGAGAAAATAAAAAATTCTATTATTCCTCTGATAGGAGCTATCAGAAGAATACAATATCTAAGAAAAAATATTCAATTGTTAATATATAACGCACATATTATCTCTCGAATCAGATATATGATCACAGTGTGGTCATCATGCAGTCAAAAACAAAAATAAATTATTTATAGATTGATGAATAAAGCAATAAAAGTATTGCTAACGAACAGTCGTTGCCGACCGATGATGAACCCTTTACTCCCATAAACACCTAACTATGTAGGCTTATTATGGCAAGAACCTGTCAGAAAACAACTACTCCCCTGGCTAAGACCACGACGGGTATTGAATTAAATCTAACAGCTACTTGTGCAACGTTCCTCAAAACATCAGAGGACGCAATTGCAAGTGCCCTCTATGACCAACCAGCAGAATTATGTTTTTGATTTGGACGGGGTGACCACCTGCAGACTAGTTTCGAGGTTGTTGCCTCTCATCAGTGCAAGGGCAGGTCAACACAGACAGCACTGAAGCCATCTGTTCTCCGTCCAAACCAATACACACTCCGCTGATTAGTCAATTCTGGTTCACGAGATGAAAGCAGTTTCTAGGCCGCTCCACCTAGCGAGCAGAGGAAGACACTCCGAATCTCCGGGTTGAGAGATTTAATCGAAGAAGACAGAAATCTTTGGGAGATCGTTTGCTAAAGATTTCTGTCTTCTTCAATAAAAGTATTATTTGTTAAACCTTGGGATACACCATCTTCAGATTTGTACAAAAACAACAATAATATGACATTGAGCCAACTTATTAAATTTGAAAAAGCTAAATTTGCATTCAAATTAACCAAAAATATTCAAAAATGTAATACAACAATTCAGAAAAATTCCAAATTACATAGTCATAATACTCGGATTTTGAACCATTTTCACTTGGACAATATCTATTCCAACAAAGGAAAATCAAATCCAATTTTCAGCTCTATAGAAACATTTAATAAATTACCAGAATAAATAAAAAATTCAAAAACGATAATTTCATTTTCCAAAAATTTGAAAGAAATGTTACTATTGAAATGATGTTCATAAGAATACTACAAAAATTTATGAATTATTTGATAATGTATTAGAATAAGATTACTTTATTTTATCATTGATGTACATTCAAACTTCCTTATATACCAGAACTTGTTCTGACTGGAAGTTATTTATACAATAAAAAAAAAGTTTCAAAACTGAAAATGAAGGAATCAGAAAAGAATTATTATTTGTTCTAAACTCAATTCATTAAGTATTTTTTTAAATTAATTTTTAATCGGATTTTACCATAATTTTTCAATTCATTGGGTAATTCTGTTACATACCTAATATTGATTTTGGACCGACATTTGTCTCACTTTTATTCATTGTTATATTATTGGAATATCTGGTTGAATAATTATGTTGATCACTATTGATTTTGAATATTAAATGATAATATTTCATTATATTTTTAACTAAATGAATGAAGGTATACAATTTCATTTTATATAATGACTGAATATTATCAAGAAAAGAGTCTCCAGTGGACAGCTATTCAGCTATTTTTGTTTGAAGATAGAAGCTCAGCTTCATTAGTATAGGGTCTAATCAGTGTAGTACAGGGTTTGAAAACTCTGTTGAAAATGGAATCTGCCTTCAAATAATGAATTACCCGTTGTCATTAACAAGAACAAGAAATGATACCTTCTGTTATTATAATTAATAAAACTCACATTTGCATTCTGGGACAGTACCATTCCAAACCCCAGTCGAGGTACACAGCAACGACGAAGACCCCGTCATCACGTACCCAAAGCTGCACTGGAACCTCACCAAATCACCGAAGTGGTACTTCTCCCTGGTAGCCAGGATAACCCCATTCTCGGGAGCGTTCAAACTAGGACACATGACGGGAACACAAGATTTATTAATACTGTAAACGTCCCCGATGCGCAGCCCGTTCTCTGATTTTTCGATAAAGTAAGCTGCAGTACCATTTTTGGTATACAACTCGAACCCTACGTTGCAGCTACAGGAGTAGTCGCCAGCGCTGTTGATGCACTTCTGTTGGCACCCTCCGTTGTTGTCAGCACACTCGTTGATGTCAGAACATTCTAACCTGGTACATCCCATGACTTCCAGCTTCAAGCAGGGCGCGCCCACGTAGTCTTGAATCTTGAACTTAACGTACTGCGCCTCGATCGGTACCGGCAGGTTCAGGATGGACAGCGTGGGTTTCTCGATGGTGAACTCCACCGCCAGGCCGTCCGGGTTTCTGTAGTCCTTGAAGACGTCCGTGAGGTCGTCGGTGTACTGGATACGTACCGCAGAGGTGAATGCGATGTTGCCGTCTAGTCGAGTGACGGCGGCGGTTCTGAAACCTCTGATGATGGTCGGGGCTCTGAGGTCGACGAGCACCCAGTTGGAGCCGCCATCTATGGCGTTGCCACACCAGCCCACGGCGTTGTTCAGGCGGACCATCTGGAATGGATGAAATGGTGAGATTCATTGTGGAACAACTGTTTACATGTTAAAAAATTTCGAAATAATTCATAAATCATAGACGGCCTATTTTGTACAAATAGATAATCACAGTAACATCTTACATATCTAACTCATCATCAAAATGGGCGGACAAAGCATACTTCAATAGGAACATTTTCTCTGTGAAATGGGGCATGCAACAATGACACAATAACAAATTATAACAAAAACAAACAAATTAATCTCCATCATGGGATCTTCTAAATGGTTCACTTGTTTATCAGTTAGAGTAGGCATAAATTCAAAAGGTGACAATGACAAACATCAAATTCTAATTGATACGCATAGTCTGTGAAATAAAGAAATACCCAAATTCATGAGAAGAGCTGATCTATCAAATTTCATGAAAGGCTTACATACAATTATAATAAATATTAATAAAATTTACAAGAATTAACGTCCATAAGTATCGATAGAACCGCCTCGTTATGACCCTCTGTTTTCTTGCTTTATTTCGTATCTGAAAGATTTTACTCGGGTCTGCTTCAAGTCCGAATCACTTCTCTTACCACAGGACCCTTTTGTATTGAACTTTGCTTTGAAAGAATTATTAGATCAACGATGGTCGACTTCCAGTTTCTCATCTTTGACACGTCTAGAAGGTGTGTTTTTACGCTCTCCATTCCACTTGACCAAATTGTCATATTTTAGTTCCTTAATTTTCACCTCCTCTTCGTCACCTTTCTCCTCTTCAGGGTTATGCTCCTTTTTCTTTTCTCTTACAGGTTCCGTACGTTGCTCTCCTTCCTCATCATTATAGAAATCAATACAAGATTTTTTTTTATTTTTTACATTAGCTGGTGTGGAAACTGCAATAGGTTTTTTTGCAGGCACATCTTCATGACGAGCTCTCCTTGGCAGATTTCTTTGTTTCCAGTTATTTGAGGTACTTTTTCAGCTTTATCTCCGTCACTCGAATCTTCCTTCATACAACTTTCTTTCTTAACTGGTTTCTTGAATACAACCTTTTGCTTGGGAGGTGCCTTCTTCGCTAGAGTCATTAGAGATTTCGTCAATTGCCACAGGTTTTTCAGATAGAAAAGCTGGTTTCCTGCCAGCTGCTGCAGGTTGTTCGTTTCTTAAGCTTTCTCAGAACTGCTACCCGCTTTCTTTTCACTTGAAGTGACAGTTACAACGGGGTTTTTAGTGACTGTTGGTTTTTCTTCCTAATCGGAGATTTCTTTACAGCTAGGGCTCTACTCTCTTTCAGTAATTGTTTTCTTGCTGGTGTTGCTGCAGCTGCTTGTTTTTTTTGCAAATGAATCTTCAGATGAATCCTCAGAACTGCTCTCAGTTTTCCTTTTCCCAGCTGGAGTCGTCTTGACTAAAGTTTTTGGAGCTGTATTTCATCTTCCTCAGAGAGAGAATAATCGCTGCTATTTGTTCCTTCTGCTGGAGTTGTCAGCAGCGTGTTTTGCAGGTCCTCCTTTGACAGCAGTAGGTTTCGCTCTTGGCTTTTTGGCATCCTCGTCTTTCTCTGACTTCGCAGCAGCTGGTTTGGCAGGGGCCTTTGATTGATTATGCTTAGGTGATTCATCCTCAGAAGTGTCGTCACTATCTTCTGAACTTTCTCCCTTTTTTTAATTGGTTTCTGAGTTGCTGCCTTTGGAACGGGTTTTGTGTTTGTTGCCTTCACTTCTGAAGTCATCTGAACTACTACTTTCTTTTTCCTTCAGCACAGGATTAGATGTAGGCTTGGGTTTTTTTTTGGTGGAAGCAGTCTTCAGAACTACTCTCTGCCTTATTTCGTGAAAGTTTCGCAACTGGCTTGGGTGCCGCTTTAACAACAAGTGTTTCATACTCGTCTACCAAACTTTCCTCGCTGTTAGACTCGGTCTTTTTCAATGGATTTGATCTGTTTTACTACTCCGTTGGAAACATTGGTCTTGGGAGATTTCAATTTCAGTTTCTTGGATCCGCAGTATTCCATTGGATGAGGGAGCTCCTATGACCAAAGAAGGGTCTTTTGTTTTTTGATAAAAAAAACAGTTAAATTCATGTCTTTTTGTATAAAAGCTCGAAAACAGCCGAAGCCACATGATCAACGCCGTCCGTTGCCATTTTATTTTGTCTAGTATATAGTGTATGGCATAACGGGCCAGGAAGCCAAGTGGTTGAAGCGCCTCTGTTTCAATCACTTTGACAGCCAGTCGAAGGTTCAAACCATAGCGACTGCAGAAAATTTTCTCATAGCCTGGGAAAGTGCTAGGAATCATGCGTTAAAAGGTAGGACCTCGTTAATCCTTGGCTCGCATAAGTTTCGACTTCTGAGGGCTGCCGTTCGTAAGGGAAAGACAGCTGGTTAACGGAAAAAACAATTTTAACAATAATTTTTTCAACAATTTCAATAATTTTAACACTATTTGAAGCAGTTGGTTTCGGCATTAAGAGAACATAACTGGGAAGTAAGTTTTATGAAAACTTGTACTAAAAAGAAGAAGTAGAGTGTACTCACATTTTTGTCATATCCAGCCTCACTGCCAGAAACGCTAATCGACTCGTCGGGTACCCCACCGTTGACCAATCCCAAATCCCCAACAGGCCTGCACTCGTTCGTAGTCTCGAATCCTTTTCGACACTTACAATGGAAAGACCCCGGGGAATTTATACACTCCGTAGAAGCCACGTCGCACTGACTGCTGACGCATTCGTTGATGTCCTCGCATTTGGGAGGGTTGTTGAAGAAGTGGTTCTCCCCGCATCGCAAGATGCTGTTGCCGATCAGTTTGTAGCCTTTGAAGCATTGCACTCTGGCTTCGTCGTTGTAGAAGTACTGCCTGGAGAGGTCCGTGATGAAGCCGTTTTTTATTTCGGGGAATTCTGGGCACTGGGCTCCTGGAAAATTCAGTAATAATATTATCAAATAATAAAATGGATCAGTATGAATCCAGCCTTTTGCAAAATTCCCATAAGTCACAAAAATTGAGTACCTCAGGGATCCATTCTTGGACCATCACTCCACAATATGCATACACCCTTTTTATATAAATGTTTATCAAATTGTAAAACTCAATGCTACTCAGATAATACACAACTGCTGCTATCCTTCCACATCTTAGACATCATGGAAAGCTGTGAGAAAGCCAAAAAAATGCAATTTTCGAAAATCGCGGTTTTTTGAGCATAACTCTGAATCTTGACCACGTTCGCGTGTCAAATTCGGCAGAAAGTATGTCCAGAACCATATCTACCAGAATGTAAAACTGTATAGGCAGCTCTCTATTAGGAAAATTATCAAAAATTAAAATCGAAAACAGAACAAAAGAAGTCGTATAATAAATAAATTGTCAAATCAGATGTGTTTTTAGAATAATGTTTCAATTTATACTTGAATTTAAAAGAACATTTCATATTTTTTATGTTCTTGGTGGTTTATTATAAATGAGAATACAACCATGCATTATACATTTTCTTTCAATTTCAGTTCTGATTCTATCAGTCTGCAGATCATGAACATTTTTTGTTCCATGACTATGAGTCAGAATGTTGTCATAAAGATTTGAACTGGTCTACCTATTTCTTTTTAATTCTGCTAAGATGTATATTATTTCACGTAAACTCTTTTATTTTATAAGTCTTGAGTTTTTCATCTGTATAATTTAGAAGCTTCAAATAAATCTATGTTTCTGTCTATCTCAAATAAAAGGTACATCATGAATGAAATTGATGAAAAATTTATATAATAAGGAAAAAAAGTTTCAAAGAATATCGACGAAAAACTTCAGTTGTTAACTACATGACAATGTTAGATAAAGAACATTTTTCTTACTTGAACATATCGGCACATCTCCAGACCAAGTTCCATTGCTCATACATAAAATCACTGGAGGTCCGCTTCTTATATACCCTGGTTCACACTCGTACCGTACTATTGTACCATACGACCGTCCCAAACCATTCAAAACAGTGACATTTGCATGCGGTACTTCCGGTAATGCCGCACATTGGGATGCTAAAAAAGTTGAAATTGGGTTCAGTTGAAAACAAGAAATATTTACAGTAAGTATAAGCAAGTATAGTATAGGAACTATACTTAGTACTATAGTATAGTATAAGAATAGTCAAATTATATTATAAGTAAAGTAGAGTATAGTATGAGTATACTATAAGTATAGTATAAGTATAGTATAAGTATAGTATAGTATAAGTATAGTATAAGTATAGTATAAGTATAATATAAGTATAGTATAAGTATAGTATAAGTATAATCTAAGTATAGTATAAGTAAAGTATGAGCATGGTATAAGTATAGTACTGTGAGTCTGCTTGAGTTTGCACCATATGGAAAAGAAAATTTTTGTACGAAAAAAAGTAACTCTTTATAAAAAGTTCTGCATGGTTTTATACCTGAAATGCAACCATCCATCAGATATTAACTTTTTCCAGTCGAACACGCGGTATCTCAAAAAATATGAATTTGGCTCAAGTGCAAATTATCATTATTTTTGACAATATCGAAAATTATTTTTCGGAAAAGTTGAACAGAACAAGAAACTACGGTCCAGTATGCAATTAAATTTTTCCCTTAGTTTATTTACAATAAAAATACAAATCAAACTGTAGTTGTGTAGAGATTGTGTTAATCGTTGTGATAATTATAAAACTTATCGTGAAGCAGCTGAAATATTCAACAACAGACACCCAGTAAAAAATATACCCCATACATCAGTAATGAGAATTATGGAAAAAGTTAAATCATGTGGAGATATTAATAATTAATTAACAAACAAACGTCAGAAAACTGTTGCAACTGAGGAGATCAAATTGAATGTGATGAAAAACATAATTGTCTCTGAGGAAAAACGATACCCAAATTTTTTACAGAATCAGTTTCATGATTTTCTTCGCGATCTTCCAAGACATGAGGGAACAGGTATAGTTTTGGCCAGCTATGTCGCCAGATTTAACCACACAAGATTTTTCTTCTGAGGTTACTTAAAAGAAAAGGTATATCAACACAGGCCATTCACAAACGTAGAACATTGGGAGACAATTATCACGAAAACAATTCAGGGTATAACTCCGAATATAATCAGAAATGTATCGAGGGAATTTTCTTCAAGAACGGAAATCTGTATTGTAAGAGAAGGCGTATACATTAAAGCAATAGTGAATTGATGACAAACTGTTACACGCTTGTTACACAATTAACATTTATACTTCATAATTATTGTGAAATAAATAATTTTGTTATGTTATGTTTCGTTTATTTCAATGCATCATCAAAATAATGCAACATAGAGGTTGATACTCGTAAAGGTTATCGAATTTTGAACAAATATAGAGAAAACAGATAAAAGTTTCCGATATTTTCAAAACTAAATTTACTTAACTGTTTGACAAAATTAATATTTTCTGAAAAGCCTCGTATACAACTGAAAAAATTGTATATCCATGCAGAACTTTTTATATGGAAAAACTTTTTTTCGTACAATCAATAATACATTTTTTCCATATGGTGCAAACTTAAGCAGGCTCACTGTATAAGTATAGTATAGGTATAGAATGATTATAGTATAACTATATAGTATAATATAAGTATAGTATAATTATAGTATAAGTATAATACAAGTATAGTACAAGTATAGTATAAGTATAGTATAAGTATAGTATAAGTATAGTATAAGTATAGTATAAGTATAGTATAAGTATAGTATACATATGGTATAAGTTTAGTTTCAGTATAGGAACTATCCATTTATCTCACCAAGACAATTAGGCTTCTTTTCCCATCGTCCATCGGACAAACACGATATTCTCTCTATCGGTTGACCAGTGGGAAAAGCGAAACCAGCATAGCACTGGTACATAGCTTGTCCACGATACGTCACGTTGGTGGACCCTATGGAGAAGCCGTTGTCTATCTGGGGAACCGGACCGCAGTAGACCTCTTGGCACTTGGGGATGTAGCTGATGGACCAGTTGCCGCCCGGCATACACTGGGTGGTGATACGGTTGCGGCCTGTGGCGAATTCTTGACCAGTTGGGCAGCTGAAGGTGATGATGGTACCAAAAGCGGTGTCTCTGCTGGATGCCAGGGCTCCAATTCCTGGTTGGAGTGGAGGACAATCTGGAAAATTATATTATAGCGTTGAAATATATGAAATACTTATTAAGTTATGACAATTATCAAACTTTCAATTTTTGAATGGATTTCAAAAAATCTTTTTGAGAAAGCGGTATTGCAAGGAGTACCGCCTTTAATTGTCTTATACATTTTATACACCATCATCGTAATTGATTAATTCTGTGGACTTCAAAAAACGCAGGGGAGAAGCCGGTACTGTGGCCCGCTTGACCAAAAATATCATGAAATATTGAATAATGAAAATAAAGGGGCAAAATGGATTTGAACTGATTGGAATTAAATGCTGATATATGACAAAATGTATAATGGAGCCAAAATTGATGAAATACTAGTTTTTTAATTTAATTTACAAGTGTAGTAAGATTGGCCATGTTGGATAGAATGTATTAAAAAAATTTAGATGAAACTAATGATAAGGTATGACCAATAATTGAAGAAATCAGTAAACGTGGAAAAAATATTTCTGTCAATTGGTATTTTGAAGGAATTCACTTCAAAATTTTCTCTACACACTCTTGACTTCCATCTGACCGCTGACTGTGGACCTTTTTAATAATAATTTTAATAATAATAAAATATGTTGATTTTATTGAAAATATGAACAGGATATTCATAAAGTCAGATGTGGAATCATCTGCGACTGAAAGATAAATTTCGAAATATGTTATCAATATCTGCAAATGACGTACAGGGACAAAAAGTAAGCAAAAAATGTAAAAAATCTTTACCTATATTTGATTTTTAAAAATTTATTTATCAGATTCTTGAAGAAAAGGCATTTTTCAAAATTAGCAAAATCTTAAGTAATATTTTTCGAAAAATGAGTAATATTAAGATAAAGTTTTTCAAGTAATTTTTTTTTGGTGCTCATTAGACAATTCATAGGTCAAGAATGAGGAATAAGATGAGAAAATGTGCTGCCCAAGTTCCGCCACTTATTTTGAGGAATGTTTCTTTTTCAAAAATGTAACTTTTGAGATTGTGCTAATTTTGAAAAATGCGTTCTTTGGTGATACTGAAAATCACTCAGTAAATATAAAAGGGTAGGTTTCAAGACGGGCCTAAATTGACAATTAAATTTTTTCGAAAAATTACATTCGAAGATGTTTTCCATTGGTCACTGTATATGTCTACCATTTACAGGTATGACACGAAAAACAGTTCTTTTCTGAATAATCACCAAAAACAATGCAGTTCAACGATCCCTGCAAATACTTGTCTTTTTTCCTTTCCAATCTCAGGTTCAATGGATTTCGATATTTTTCTCATTCTTGAGGTGGCAGCTTCCCCTTTTTTTTCTGACTCAAAGCTTCTTTCTCCAGATAGGTATGCATTCTTTCACTGATTAATGAATGTTTTACAGAAGTAGACGTTTCTATCTGACATTGTTATGCTTTCTTACTACTGGTAATATTTTTTTTCACTGCTTGATAGCAGTGGAGATAGTTTTTGATAATTTTCAAAAAGACGTGTTGCCGAACAACTGTAGTTGGAACAGTTAAAACAGCTGGAGCTAGGTTGTCAAGTACACTTGACATCCTGGGAAAAAATTCAGAAGATGTTGGAACAACAACTGCTGTGGCTGAATTTTGATGCCCCGTCTGTGGCCCAGAAGAAGGCACAATAGCAAAGAATGCTGTATTGAGTTTATTGCAGCAAACACTATTGATGTTCAGGCGTTCAGAGTTCAGAGTTCCAAAGAATTTTAATTCTTGCAAAAAAATATTTCCCCGCTGAAGGCTATTTTTTTGGTATATTATCTTTTCTCTCAGAACATTTTTCATACACTGACTTCTTAGGGTTCAGATAGAGCCTGTTACTGTCACACTAAGATGCAAATCTTGGTAATCTTAACAAATAAAATGTCGATATTAGAACTTGTTACTGTGATATGATCAGCAAACATAGTAGAGTGTCAGTGTTTTATGTATTCTTGCAAGTCATTAGTAAATAGTACAAATAATAATGGACCCAAAACTGAACCTTGTGGAACACCCATTTTAATATTATGTTCACTCGCCGTTACAGTACTATATTTGACATGGTATTCCATACGTGATCTCAACTGAAATATTTTCTGGAGAACCAAGTGCAGTTGTCTTATGGGTTAAGAAATCTGAAGTCAATCATCTGAATTAAAAATATCCTTATGTCTAAGCTACTTTCAGTGAAGGAACTTACCAGCTGAGAATATAGCATCCCACCCCTTGCTGCTGTGCAACGCGTCAGTAACAAACCTCACCAACATCTCCCCACTGGAAGCGGTTAGGGTGATTTTGGGCTTCGTTGCTGTTGTGAAACCATTTCCTGAGTGAAGCCTCAGCCCGCTGGTCGTGGAACCATCATACACTTGAACGAAATCCGAACTGTCAACGTCGAAGTTTCCGAAATTCAGAGACAAAGGTTGACCACCGGGGTTTCTTATTTTGTATAGGCACTCTTGGTTGCTGGGGTAGTTCTCCAGGCCGTATGCCGGAGAGGTTAGGGTGCCATTTTTTGCTATGATTGTCGCTCTGCATCCTGAAAATGGTATGAATGATGTTATGGATACCATTGTATAACTCAGTTGACATGTATGTAGTTTGACAGTTGTATTTTTATGAGATCTAACAAAATTTACAATGTGATAGTAAATACTAGACACATACCTTGTGTATATCTAATCCTGAACCCTCTCTTGGAATCACCCAACCTAGTCTTGAAGTAAATGTACAACTGATTACCCGTCGACATTATCACTTTCTGGTTGCTGTCTCCTTTTCCAGTTAACCTCGCTATTGGCTTATTTTTGGGCGAATCTCCATCCCTAACAAGAATGAAGTCCCGGGACTCATCCAGATCCAAATCATCCACTTCCAACGTGATGATCCTTCCACCTTGAGCTTGCACGATGTACAAACATTCCAACCCACCAGGGTATTGCTCAGGGTACCCAGGAGAGCTCAGCACTTGTCCCTGAGGTGTTGCTCTAAGTGTCCCTCCGCAAGTTTGCGGCTCAGTTTTCCAAGAGGCTCTGAAACCCTTCCTTTCCACTGAAGCATCGGTGCTGAACTTGATGATCATGAAGTTGGAGCCAGACACAAAAGACCTGTTGGTCAAGTCCTGCTTGCCAGAAAGCGTTGCTAAGTTGATTGACGTGTCTTCAGTCCTACCACCAGCCAGGATTTGCACCGTATCGAAGGTCTTTTCGGTCTCAAACTCCTGGAACTGTAAGAGAATATTGTGGCCTTGAGGTCCCTCCAGTGTCCACTTGCAGTTGGTCAGCGGGGCGTACTTGTGGGGGTAGTAGGGACTTTCCACCACATCACCGCTGCTTGCCAGATAGTAATTGCAGTTCAAGGGGCAGTTCAGTTCGTCGGAACCGTCTCCGCAGTCGTCTTGCTTGTCGCAGAGGAATTTTTCGTTGATGCATTTGCCATTGGAACAGTGGTAAGAGCCCGTGGGACATGCTTTCGCTCGACACATGAAGGGTTGTAGGCTTTCGCAGGTAGTTAGCTGCCATGATTGAGATTCTTCGGTCACTATCACGTCGACGCATTCGCCGTTTGTGGGATCTGGTTGATCTAGGGACCAGAAACCTGCAAAACAATGAAGGAAGATTGATAAAATAAATTTTTTATATAACTGATAATTAAGCAAAAGATTGAGGAACTAAAGAAAATTAAATTAACGCATCATTGGTTCAATGTGAACGTTTTTTAAAAATTGTTTCCAGATGTACAAGTACAAAGAACATTGTGAGAGCCAAGGAAAAGTAAGGTGAGAATTAGTGTTCTTCTTGACACTATATGACTCAAGGATTACTGCCCGTGGCAGTGAGTTCTGAAGAATTGTCGTCTGTTGGCAAGAAGAGCCCTGGAAAAGAGATGATCGGCAGTGACGACAAAAGAATGTGAAGACTGAACACAATGGGTCAGTCTCGATGGGACCGTTAACCGTGGAATGATTGATGGTATTTCAGAAGATCTATATATGGATCTGAGACCTTTTGACTATCAAATTCATCAATGAAATAGAGGAAAACCGCAATTTCTTCCAAGGTGCATTAACTAAAAAGTATCCAGATCATTCCGAAATGAGCGTTTTCTGTGAAAAACACACGATAACACATACCGGGTGGCCTCGGAAGTATTGCCATCGGAATATCTCAGTTACTGTATGAGGTAGGCATGTGAAATCTGGATCATCGATACAATGCCAAGAGACCTAGAATTTGAGCCTATTGACATGACGAAATTAACCTCCAGTCTGACCGGAAGTAACATCAACTTTCTTATTTTGAATAGCAACTCTAATTTTTCCCGTTATTCAGTATTCAATTCCCTTTCTAACGACATAGCACAAGTTGGTATCTAAGAAATTAGATCAAAAAAAGATTATTATTGAAAACCACTGAGTGGAAGCAAAGTGAGAACCAACAATAGAAAAACAAGGAAACGATACGTCACTTGATAACAGTTGCCACTACTATAATAATTAATTTTCGTTCGTCAGCGTTATGAAAAGCCGCAAAAAAAGATTGGAGAAATGAGCAAGTTTGAAAGCGAATCATCACTGAAGGACGATGGCTTTTTTCAGACAGAATCTAAAAGTTTCATGTGGACACTATTCCAGTACAGGTCAGATCTGTGCAATATGAATCATAGTCAGTTGACGGGAAGTGAAATAGCTCTTGGCACGGAGCATGTTTTTGAGAGGAACTTTTGACAATTGATCCCAAATGGTTTGCCCATGAAAGAGTACTGCTGATGGTTATGCCAAGGATCAAAATGGAGAACTTTATTAAAGGTGAAAAAAATTATCAAATGAATCAGCAAATAACAGTAGACGAAAATATTGGTTCAATATCTATTTCATAAGTGTAAAATCCATGGATTTGTGAAACATTTTGACAGTGTCAGTAACTATGATGATTATACCATTGTTTAAATAGAACATAGTTAGTCAATGCCTGTGGAAAAGGTATTGGACACAAACGCAAGTGTCATCTAGCGTGATTATTTACAAACATGAATATTTGACGTCATTTTAATGCAGGTTTCTTCAAAAAACCCTGATTTTAATGCTTTTCCATTGTTTTAATCAAGTTACGACATGGCTTGGAGGCCAGATCACTGAAGTTACGACATGACTTGGATGCGAGCTCACTATCGCCATCTACATGTCGCATCCATTTTGATCCAATTATAATCCCATAAGGTTGACTATCTTCTATATAAACAATGATTATACTGAAGATTAAGAAGAATGAGGAATATGTTGTATTACCTGTCACAATGCAGCATATAATGGGTGAAGCTTATTAACGACAATGTTGCCTGGATTGCCGATCTGGATTGCGTACTTTCAATGCCATTTAATTTTTTTTTTCGACAAATAAAATATTATAAAAAAGCTGAGGCTGATGCTGAGGAAGTGACTAGGTAAATGGCATTTTTGTGAGTTGACAGGTAAGTGAATGAAGTTTTAATAAATTTATTTTTGTTTTTAGCTGTTCCTGTTATTTTACGTTGAAAATATTTGCATATTCCATTGCAAAAATCTTATATAAAGGGTTTCCTGAATCGTGTAAACAATTGTATCCATTTTTATCAACTAGTCACGAATACTTAAGTACGCCAGGATACTTAAGTACGCCAAATTTCCTCACTTATCTTTGAAGCTTTGAAATATTTTGGTTTTCATTAAGAGAACGAAATGATTTTCTGTACATTTATAATCAAACATATCTTTTCCTCGTTTTTTTTGTACCCTTCTTGTTACAAACATTATTTATAACAATATACAGGGTGGGCCAATGGAAACTTTCCACCCTAATTTGTAGGATTGAAAATCACAATTGTAGAAAACGCTCGAAAATGTCGATATTTGATTTGAGGGGGAACTAATTTTCAGTGGTTGTCACCCCCGTAGATATAACCCTGTAGCTGGGGGGTGAACAACCCTCAAAATTTGAATAGGAAAAAGGGGTCGTGCCATACCTTTTTTTGAAGGTCTCATTGAGTTCTTCATGACCCTATAATTTTGCCTTATTATTTTCATCGATAACAAAATGACAGGTTGTCAAAATCTTGGTATGAGACTATTGTTTTCGTAATAAAAATACCAAATAATTAAAGTTTCAAGTTTAATAATCAGGTGTACACGTCAAAATTATCGTACAAACTGTTCGAAATGTCCGCCATTAACTTTCATGCAATAATAAAATCGCTGCTCTCTTTTCTAACATTCTGCAACATATCAGCAGTTATTCTTTGACACTCTACAGTTATGCGTTCTTGCAGAACTTGAAGAGAAGCCGGCTGTGTTTTATAGACAGTAGACTTCAAATGGCCCCAGAGAAAGAAGTCAAGAGGAGAAAGATCAGGAGACCTTGCAGGCCACTCAATAGATCCTCTACGGCCAATCCAATGTCCTCGAAAATTTTCGTCTAGAAAGTTCCGAACGGGTGCTGCAAAATGTGGTGGAGCTCCATCTTGTTGGAAAAAAAAATTATTGTGTGTCGAATTGTTATCTTCGGCAATGACCTCCCTTATTCTAGGAAAAATAGTTTCTTGAAGCAAAGTAAGATACAGCTGCCCCATCAGATTGCCTTGCAAAAAGAATGGCCCAACTTTTCAGGATGTTGAGTATGGTTCTCTCTAAATAAATGTGAGTTTGTATCGCTCCAGTATCGACAATTGTGTCGATTGACCAATCCATTTAGAAAAAAAGGAACATACATCTGAAAAGCAGATATTATACAGGAAATTTGGATCGCCAATAAAGTGTTCACTCATTTCTTCTACAAATTGTAACCGTCGATCATAATCATCCTCATTAAGTTCGTGAAGCAGTTTTATCTTGTAGGGGTAAAATTTGTGGGCCTTCAAAATTCTTCTAACGCTTGTTCGTGAAACACCAGAAACTTCGGCCAATTGCCTCGTACTCAATGTGTGATCCATTGTAATGTGCCCTAAAACTGCGATTTGCACGGCTTCATTCCTAACGACACGAACCGGATTATCCTTTTGGTTCTGCACTGTTCCAGTTTCCAAAAACTTCTCCATCAGTTGTCTAACGTAAGTATGTGAAACATTTTTATCCCGATGTCTTTCATTAAATAGTCGTGCTGTTTGTGTTGCACAGTCATTGTTTTTGAAATAAATAGACACCAATTCGACCCGCTCAGCTACAGTGTAAACCAGACTTATCAAATTTCGCTATAAACTCTCGAACTAACGCTATGTAAATGATGGTGCGGCCATGTCTAGTAGAAATAAAGTTTGTACAAACATACTTTTTTCTTCAACGGCCAAAAAATCGGATGTTTCTGTTAGTTTTTATGTCAATAGGCGAATACTAAAATTCCTGCGGCGGAGATTATTTTTAATTATTGTCTGTTCCCTAATGTCACGCCTAAGAAAACCGGGGTGATTTTATTATAGCGCGAATGTTCATGGCTGACATTTTGAACAGCTTGGAATTTAAATTTGACGTGTCCACCTCTAATTATTTGGTATTTGTATTCAGAAAAAGAGTAGTCTATTTCCAAGAGTTTGACAACCTGTCATTTCGTTATCGATGACGATATTAAGGCAAAATTATAGGGTCATGAAGAACTCAATGAGACCTTCAAAAAGAGGTATGGCACGACCCCTTTTCCCTCTTCAAATTTTGAGGGTTGTTCACCCCCCCGCTACAGGGTTCAAGTTACTGGGGTGAAAAAAACTGAAAATTAGTTCCCCCTCAAATCAAATATCGAATCGACGTGTTAGAGCGTTTTTCAAAATTTTGATTTGAAATCCTACAAATTAGGGTGGAAAGTTTCCATTGGCCCTCCCTGTATACTCAAATAATTTGATCATTTCAATACGAAATACGAAAATGATGTTCTGGGAAAATGAACATACGGAGCAATTTGATAGAATATCCATTTCATGTACGATGAAAGCAGAGTAAACAATCGCATCAACTGTCCACCCTGTATACAATTACTGGCAAATACTATTATTTAATTGGAGAAGGCTTCATGTAGATCATTGAGATACATCTGAGGATGCTGGAGCATACATTTCACTCATAGTAGTTCGATAGTTGAATATCTGTTGTTTTGATTAGATTTTTAACATCTCCAATTTTTATTTCTGCCGCTTGTCTGTAGAAAGCACAGCCGAGTTGTTACGCAATTCGATTTCCATAAGCGATGGTATTTATCTTTCGAGAAATTTTTCAAAGGAAATGCGGGCATACACCTGATTCATATTTGCCATCTATTTATATCAGACTAACTCACTATATGCGATTGGCGTAAAAGGTCAGAGAAATCGGGAAAAGTGTACCGAATCGATTTTTATTGTATTAAACACTTATCTAGCTTACTTTTTCGTGCGGAGCATAAATAACATGGTATTTTGATCCATACTGAAGAGAAAGCAATATTTGGGTACGAAAAATGTTTTTAACAAAGCAACATGTTTGTTTCAACAGAAACAGTATTTGCTTTTGATATTTGGTCCAGGGTAGTTCAAACTATGACAATGTTGTGAAATTTGATGTAATGTCAGCAAAAATGTCAATACCAAATATTTGCCAAAGCAATGATTATATTTTAAAATAACTCGAATCGTAGAGGAAATCATATTATCAGAAATTATTGAAAAACCTGACGGGACTGAATGGAAATTGTCAATTTTTATGGTAGCCTTCACGAAACAAAACGAAAATGTTCATACATTTTTTTTAATATTGCCTAGATATTTTTCAAAAATAATTACACATGTCAACAGAAAAATTCAACAACTCTAACTGTAACTTAAATTCAACTGTTATTTTATCACGTAGGTCTCTATAATCCTCGCTGATGTTCTGAAACAGTTTTTCCCTACTTAGTTCAGTAGCGAAAAAACAACAGAGAATGAAAAACTGTATGCAGGTATAATTTTTGTATGTATTATTTCTGAAATTGCCGAAAACTCGAACACCGTGGAAAATATCAAAACTGTTAAAAGTAAACATTTATTTTCGAAGTACTCCGAACCCATGGGACACTTCCCCAGCATTTTTCAAGCGGAAATTCACGCCATAGCAAGATGCATTCATTTCAACCTCGACAGGAATTACCGGAACAAGGAAATTGCAATCCTCTCCGATAGTCAAGCAGCCATCAAAGCTTGAGCTCATATAACATCAACTCGAAGATGGTCTGGGAATGCCTAGAAAAACTCAATGATCTAGGCAGGAACAACAAGGTGATCCTCCTCTGGGTGCCTGGGCACGTCGGAGTAGAGGGCAATGAACAAGCAGACACCCTGGCACGAAAAGGGGCATCAACGCCACTGATCGGGCCAGTACCATTCTGCGGACCTGGAAAATCTCACTTCCAAAAAGAACTCAATAAAACTGAAGAAGCAATGAGAGCAACATACTGGCAAAGATTTCTAGGGCTAAGGCAGGCCAAAGATCTCTTCGGCAATTTCAACCGAGCAAGATCGAAAACACTGATTAACCTCAGCAAAATTAGTCTAAAGACAATCACATGATTTCTAACAGGGCATTGCAGAATCAAAGAACACCTAAGGAAGCTAGGCTTGGAGGAGGACAACACCTGCAGATTCTGTGGGGAACATCCGGAAACACCTCACCACATATTGATGGAGTGTTATGCTGTACTCCACAAAAGATTAAATATACTGGGATCACACCAGCTGACTGTGGAAGAAATACCACAAATGGACCCCCTCAAAATCCTAAAATTCGTTAGGGAATTGAGGCTTGAGGGGCTGCTGTAAACGAGAACATCTTGAGATAGCAGAAGAAGATGGGACACAATAGATCTAACTAGGTCGCAGCGCATCAGTCACCATCCATACCTACCAATACCAATACCAAACATTTATTTCTAGAAGACAGTGCCAAAAAGTTTATTCATAATTATGGATATAAACGAAGTAAAAGTTGCTAAACTAGCAAATTTCGACGAAATAGCGTCCTCTTTTTTATTGGACAACACTAAATTTTAAGAAGGCAACTTGAGTGTCTCAATCATTGCGCTATCTTGGACCTGATATATCTTACTCTGTCACCTTTAACGTAGTGTAGACCTGATCTCTTTTTTTAAGTTTTAGGGGTTTCTTATAAAAAAGTTCTAATAACTTCTTTTCTTCATAAATGGGAATCTTTGGAGCACCAAGCTTTTGAAGATCAACTTTTATTACAACTGTAGAATATTTATATTACAAATGTTTTTTCTTCAAAGAGTCACAAATCTTCACCAAAGAGTGAAAGGAGACAATCTGAACACCAACGCGAAATAGATAGATTTACATTGTGACCTAGGGATGCATCCCTGGAGTACGCTAGTAACGACGGGAATTGATCAATGAACGATATCATCTAATCACGTAGCACTGTATATCTGAGAACTGAGAGAAAAATAGTGGATTCAAAGACACAGGTTATCTCGTATTCCATATTTATGTTCAAACAGGAGACGCTACCTTATCCCTTGTCATTCAACACTGCTGACAATAAATAGGTTATATATAAAAAATCACTTAAGAAACCACTTTAACTTCTGATATATCTACTGAAAAAAAATCCCCAGAAACCCGAAAATTCCCATCCAACTGGCAACACAGCAGCATACCTTCACTAAGCTATTACACTAATTTATTACCTGAATATTGAGACACCAATGTGCCTGCGGCTGACTCCAGTGTATTCGTCCGTAGATCATCCAGCGATGCCAAACCTAACCAGTAATGACTAGCTCCCCGCCTTTCCAGCGGTACTGAAGATGTGGCAATGCTGGCCGTCAAGTTGTTTTCACTGTAGGATTCTACTGCCATTAGGTCACTGCCATATCTGCAGAGAAATACAGGAGGTGAGTGGTGAGGATACATTTTGATGGTGTATATAATGTAGTTTATTAGTTTTTACACATTACATCAGAAATGGATGAGACACCTTGACGAAAGATTGGTAAATAACTTATATTGAATCTAACGTATATAATTCAACGATTGTAGGGGTAGTAACTGTTTTCTGTTGAAACTTTTCGACGAAAATAAAATTATAGTATAATATACATATTTGATAGAGGATGGATAAATAAATGATTTTTCATTATTATAGTTAATTATCTTTCGTCGCAGGGATTTTTGTAATTTAGAGATGGTGCTGAATAAACAGTGTGAGTCTTTATAAAGTGTACATATTGAAATGAGAAAAACTATGCTGAATTTTATAGACGGCAAACGTATTGAAAACAAAAAATTGAATTTTTTATGTAAATTTTCAAAATTTAGTTCCCTGCAGTGACCCCTGTGTGAACAAAACAGTGTAACTTTCGAACTAAATGGTCTACCACGATGAAACGAACTCCATAGACAGACAGACATACAGTTTTATTGATCATAAAATTTCCAATTTTCATCGGATTGACAAGTCATAAAAATAGAAATTACTGTTGAGAAGTGTTACATATCTACAAGAATAAAATATCACATATGGTATAGAGGTATATAAGTAAGTCAATATCTCATCATATTTAAAATAAGTAATAGTGGTTCAAAATACAAGAGTTTTTACAGAATAACATAAATTTATTAGCACGTTTTTAGTTCATTTGAGAGTGAGATATAAATTCCTGAATATTATAAAATGAATTCGTAATCAAAAACGACGAAAAAGCGTAGTTTGGCGAGTTTTTGTAGCTTAAGTATCTCACACTTTGTAATCTGAATCGATTATTTTGTCTTGTTGGGTAGTCATGGATATCACTATTGAGCTTGAAGTTGTTTTCATTTTTGAAAATATATGGCAACAGTTTATATAAATGAATACCCGTGAAAGATAATGATATTGGAATGATTGATAAAATGAAAATTGTGGAAAAACACTGCCCCAAATTGAAAATAAACATGTTTCTTTAGCCAAAGTATGTTTGTTTTTCATACATTTTTAAAATAATCGTAATTTTTTTTATTTGAACGCCCACATTACCTGCCTTTTTTACTACTATAAATTATTCTTCGTCGTATTAGCTACCTGACAATAAAAATTGCTCGTTTTATAACCCTATCTTAACATTTTATATCAACTTTTAAAAGAGGGCACTCTCAAGGCATGCTTTATTTGGGGAGACAATTAATTTCTTCAACAGTTGATAGAGAAAGTTGTAATAGAGTTATTGACATCAGATTTTCTACCCTTCGGTAGCTAATACGATGATGAGTAACTCAAAGTAATAAAAAAGTAGGTAATTTGTGCGTTTTATTGAAAAATTTTACGATTATTGTGAAAATTGACGAAACAAACAGATTTTGGTTAAATAAACATGTTTATTTTCGATTGGTGGTAGTTTTTTTCATCAGTTTTCATTTTATGAGGAAGCCCAATTACTTCCAATCACTATGGAGTTTGTGTCATCGAGATAGATAAATTAGTTCAAAAGTTACACCGTTTTGTTTACAAAGGGATCACGGTATCGAACAGATATTTTAAAAATTACACAAAAAATGTAATTTTTTTTGTTTTGATTTTTCTATACGTTTTCCGTCGATTAAAGTTGGAATAGTTTCCCTCATTTCAATATGTGCACTTTATGAAGACTCTATATATCTCAGTGTATATCTTAAGAACTTTGATCTTATACAGAGCGGATTTTTCGATTCAATTTTGTGAGCTAGCCTTCGTGGACGGTTGAAAATTTACATGAAACAGGTACGTAGGTATTTCCACATTTCAATCGAATCATAATTTTTGCTTCATGATTTAGAGAGCATTAAAAAATAGTTCTTGTAGAAGCTGTTATCAAGAATGTTACAGATATAATTCAACAATCGTAGGGGACATTCTCTGTTTTTCTGCAGAATGCTGACTGATAGAAATGCCCATTCTATAGGTTCATGTGGAAGACTGAGTAAATAAATCAATTTTCATTATTAAGGATATACAAACACAGTACCACTACAAAAAATTATTCAAAGAAAAACAAAATGAAATAACTGATATTATTGTCTATAGCTTTAGGAGAACGTAACATGGATAAAGAACATCCTAATCAAATACATGTTGCAATACAATAATTGTGAGTCATACCCATGCTGAAGGGATTACATTACAGTTATTTGTGACATTTGATTCTAAACATTAATATTTTCCACCATATGGTCTTTTTATTTTTATTTTCAATTGTATTTCTTTCTACTGTACTTCTTCCATATTTTATTGTATTGTAAGGTGTATTGAAAATAAATCATGGACAGATAGACAGATAAAATGAAAGTGTAATATTTCTCAAACACTATATTATTTCAACATGAAATTTGACATATCGAACAATTCGGGACCATCTTACTTTGAAAAATATAATATTTTTCATCATGATAATCACCACTATTTCACTCGGAGTAATACAAATCAATATACATCCAGAACCAATTACAAAAACACCACGAACTATTTGTATTTCAAGGAGTTCGATCATCTAAACAAATTGCCAAATATAATTATGAATATCCTATATCTGAACATTTTCAAAAACGAACTGAGAAGATTGTTACAATTGTACAAATATGATATTAATTCATTTTTTTTATTGTTTAAACTACCATGCATATTGAGGGATTTTATTCGAACCTTTTTATATGTGATTTTAATAATTATTTTGTTGTATTTTATTCATTATTCCACATGTATTTCACACCTTGTCAATATGTTCCAAATAATTTCAATGTTAGCGAACTTTGTATATTATCATTTTGAATAAAGATCTAGATATGTATTTAATTTTTTTTATTTATTTATTTATTGAACTTAAATACATTAATATATGAAAATTTAAAATTAATGGTCAAGAAAATCAATATATGATTACTTAGGTTATGATACCTGTGTGTAATCATATATATATTATTCTATGATTTTTAATTTTGTTTTTTTCCCGGAATTGTGAATGGTTGTTTTGTTTAATTTCATCAGTAATTTAAGAATATACTATTACGATTATATTACTTTAATCTCTATTGTATTTCACCTAATGACTTGCCCAATTCATCTCCACTATCAAAGTTTATACTATTTGCTGATGACAGCACTTTCATACATTCAGGAAAAAATTTAAATACTCTGATTTCCACAGTTGAAACTGAAAAAGAACGAATAGAACGATGGTTCCTATCAAATAAACTGAAAGTCAATGAATCGAAAACAGAACATATGCTTTTCAGTATGAGAAATACTGGCGAAATTAGATTCACATCCAAGTGTACCAAAATTTTAGGAGTTTATATTGACGAAAAAATGACCTGGCAAGAACACTGTAAATTTCTATGTAAGAAATTGTCGAGCTTTACTTTCTTACTACGAAGTCTTTCGAAAATCGTGAACCTGAGTACTTCACTTACAGCCTATCACGGCCTCATTCAATCCTCCATATCCTATGCCATATTAGTATGGGGACACTCAAGCCAATGCTTTCAAATCTTCAGTATACAGAGAAGAGCATTGAGAGTTGTTTCTGGTCTGAAATACGGAGACAATTGTAGGGACAAATTCAAAGAACATAAGGTATTAACTGTACCCTGTATATATATATTACAATGTCTATTATACATAAAAGAAAACTTGCATGAATATATAAACCACTCCCAAATTCATGACTACCCTACACGAAATCGTCAAAACATCCAAGTCAATTATTTGAGACTGTCGAGAACACGCGATGGAATCCCCTATTGGGCACCCAAGCTATACAACGCCCTCCCTGCGGAAGCCAAGGAACTAGAATTCAAAAATTTCAAATTGAAACTCAAACAATTTCTTCTACAACATGCGTTTTATGATGTCAATGAGTTTTTCAATGGTACTCTTACATTTCAGAACAACTCAATTATACAAATTTTAACCTAATTTTAATGTCTGTCAGACTTTTAATGTACGATTTTATCTCTTTTTTTTTCAAAGCTTTTCTGTAACTATATTGTATTTTTGTAATTGTTTTATGTACAACTTCAAATGACTTGTGTAAACACTTTTGTGTCCTAACACCAATAAAGAATTGATTGATTGATTGATTGATTGAATCCGTATTTTAGCTATACTACATTTCATTTATAATCTGTATCATTCACAATTATCACATTTACACCTATTTTATATCATTGATTTCAGATGAAACAAGTGCAACAGCACATATTGCTCACGACTAATAATTTTTTCTTATTGTTAGTTAGAGTACTTTTGACTGAAGTTAAAATATTATTATACTCTTAAAAAATTCAGAACAAAATGAATAGGAGTATCCCTACTGCACTTCAAAATACTCATATCATCATTATCAATGGCATAAGATTAATATATTTCTAAGTCGATCTGGCATGAATGGAAGTGGACCCAGAACTCTAACCTCTTTCCTCTTTTCCGTATCTTTTCAATTTCGCCAGTAATATAGACCTATCCATGGTCTTAAATAACATTCTGAGGTCAAGAAATACAACCACAACAATCTTATAATTACCTATTCAGGAATAGCTGAACTGCTGACCCGCACGAGTGACATTTGGTGGAATCCCGATTAGTCATTCAATGAAATATCTTTTTCCTCAACCAATTCGATTCAATGATAAAGACTACTTCACAAATAACATATTTCAAACAAATAATTGAGCGTAGTTACTTCAGACTAATAATTTTTTGTGGCAATACATTTGCTTAATGTCATTTTCATGTCCACAAGATGTGCAATTCATTTGCCAAGGTTCAAGCCGTACCAAAGACATCAATAATTTTCTCTCAAACAACATCAAATTATTGTATATGTAATTACCAAGGCGGATGATTGTTTAATTTCGGATATATCACATATTCGGGATTTGCCATAATATTATAAAAATAATTCATAATAATATAACCAACAAATTTTTTTTTCAACATCTTGGTTCTTCTAATGAGTGTTTGATTGATCATTGTGAACGCCAGTGAACGGTATTCAAATGATTTTCCGTTCATAATCGTATTAAATTCTACCCAACGTTATGCCACTTCATCTTAGCGCAACTTTGCAGTTCAAATCCATTCGCTATGCTGGATCTGTTACGTAAGGAGAGATCAGGAATTAGCTGTGGTCATCACGAAGATTCAGTCATCTATGAACCGATAATGTTTATTAATAATCGTGACTAACCTGACTTCAGCGGTCAATATTTTCCAATGATGTTTTATTTTTGTTGTTTATTCGGTTGAATTATTACAGCACGAATTCAAACAATAGAATTATTCGTATGTAACGTGTTTCAAAGAGTTATTCTCACAGAATTCATAAATCCATTGAGAAACGGTTGTATAATAATAGTTATATTGCTGAACACTGTAGTACAGTTGACATCGATATCAACTTCTCCAACTCTCATTCCATTGTTTCATCTATTTATTTATTAACTTTAGGCCAATTACAATGTATTGGATAAGCGTCGTCAGTAACATCACATGATAGTGAATTTTAAGACAATACAAAAAAGTAAGAACATTTTGAAAAATGGTCAAGGTACCACAAAAAAGATGAAATTTAGTGAGACTTGTAGTGAGTATTGCATTCATCAGGGTTATACCTAAAAGCAGTTCGCTATTAAACAAGCCTTCAGTATTTTTTAGAGGTGTTTGGTCTGAAAAATGCTAGCGTATGGTGAGATACTATGTTTGATAAATACTATCTTTTTATTTCTGTCCATATTTATCAACACTTTCAGACAGAAACGTTTTTTGTACCAAAAAATAAACTCATCCATGAAGTTTCTTACTAAAATATGATATTTCTCTTTCACTTATGATTCTTAAAAACCATTAGTTTAGAGTATAATATACATATTTTCGGTGATCAACGTCCAGAAATATTTTTAGAATATTGAATCGTGGAAGAAAACCTCACACTCACGTTTTTGATTTGCAAATCCAATCTTAAGCAACAGTCAATGATCATGCCTAAGTATTTGACATATAATCCTCTAAGTATTGTAGTTTCTTGATCGAAGTGAAAACTCTCTATGTTTGGCGGTTTATTAGCTTTGCTCTTAAGGGTAAATGATTTTATCTACTATAAAAGCTCTGAACTCAATACAGATAAAGTCTAAGCAAGTCTGGGAATGTCTTCAGAGCCTCAGTGAACTGTCGAAACGCAACAAGGTTACACTTGTGTGGGTGCCCCGGCATAGGAGAATTGAAGGCAATGAAAAAGCAGGCCAACTTGCAAAGAAAGCATCTGAATCACCATTCACAGATCCAGAACCAGCGTTTGGAATTAGAAAAACCCGATGCGGAAACCTAATCAATGAGTGGAAGAAATCAAAACACCAAACGTATTGGGACCAAATGAAAGGGCATCGACACAGCACAGCAATGGTGAGGCACATGAGCCAAACCTAACGGCTGACACACTCAACCTTAACAGATCTATGATACGCACGATCACCGGCTTACTAACCGTACACTGCGGCCTTAGAAAACACCTACACACCATGGGAATAAATAGAGAAACCGTGTACTGTAGACTCTGTGGTGACGAGGAGGAAACAGCCTCTCACATCATCTTCGACTGCGACAGAATATTCGGACAGATCAACCTAGAAACAGGCATGAATCCGAGACACCTAGTAAATAGAATATTGAACCTGTTGAAAAACACAGGCCTATTTAACTAGGAATCCCTGACGACAGAACAATACAATAGACCCCAGCTGGTCTCAGTGTTAAGGGAAACCACAAGCTAAATCCAAAATCGAATCTGTTAAGGGATTCAATATTCTATAATGGACGAAAAATGTTCAATCATTTACCGAAACATATAACGGAGATTATTCGATATGATCACTTCAAACTTGCCCTGAAAGAATTGTTCTCCTCCAGACCATACTACAGTACAAAGGAGTTTTTTGAGGAAGAATTCTGATTTTCTTCTTCAATAATTATTTCTTTTATATATATATATATATATATATATATATATATATATATATATATATATATATATATATATATAGTGAAAATAGAGTATTTTTCGTTTTAATTCCGAGAGTTCTAACCTTTGACAGCTGTTTCGTGCTAACGCACTCATCAGAAAGGATTTATGGAGCTCTCGAAATCAAAACGAATCCACTCAACGTACGAGAAACTTGATTGAACCTTGGGTTGGTCAGAACAACAAATTGTTGGCTGCCTGTCAATGAGTAGATAAACATCTAACTTTGGATTCCTTGGTTCGTGTCAAATTAAGTTTCAACTAGTGACTGTAGATGTCATAAGTAATTTTCTGTTATATCTGTCTTGCCTTCACGGTATTAATTCTTGAGTGGATTCGTTTTGATTTCGAGAGCTCCATAAATCCTTTCTGATGAGTGCGTTAGCACGAAACAGCTGTCAAAGGTTAGAACTCTCGGAATTGAAACGAAAAATACTCTATTTTCACTTAGACTCTGCTTGCGTTCCTCTTAACGTACGAGAAACTTGATTGAACCTTGGGTTGGTCAGAACAACAAATTGTTGGCTGCCTGTCAATGAGTAGATAAACATCTAACTTTGGATTCCTTGGTTCGTGTCAAATTAAGTTTCAACTAGTGACTGTAGATGTCATAAGTAATTTTCTGTTATATATATATATATATATATATATATATATATATATATATATATATATATATATATATATATATATATATATATATATATATATATATATATATATATATATATATATATATATATATATATATATATAGTTTGCTAAATATATGGGATATGCAGCAGGCCAATAAGAGTACTCTATTACACAGATTCCAAGCTTTCGATAATATTTATTATCATCATCAGGGATGCTACAATAAGAGAAAGACACGTAAAACCAGTGAAAAACAGTCTGGTTGTAACTTACAGTGTAGTGAGGTTATGCGGCGTTAATGTTAAAATTATACATGAAAAATGGACGAAACTGGAGGTAAAACTTCATCACTAAAATTTGTGTTGTGTACTACAACCACCTATAAACATTACTATAATCAAAGTTTTATTAAAAATTAATTGTTGCACATTTCACGATTTTCACGTGTTCTTCCTTGCAGAGGAAGTACGTCGATCATGCAGAACTGCAGAAGCAACAGGTTCACGCGCATGACACGACAACTGACATGGCCCATGACAGACACGGAATCACGCCATGTTGTCCTGTGAGCTCGCGTACCTCTTGGCTTTTAAGTAAACTGCAATAGTGTTAAAATTAATGAAATGGTTACATTTATGTGAAATTGCATAACTAACGCTAGAATGAATGGAGAAATATAATTATGAGGATGAAGATGCGAAATGAATGATTCAATCTGTGAAGAGAGTATCAGCGGGGATAATCTGTTGATTATCTCTGACACTTGGCTTGTCAACAAAAATTAAATAAGAGTAAATTTCACTTAGGTGATTTACATCTGTTCGTTTATTTAGAGCATTTTCTGATTGAGTAAACCACATCTGCTGCAAGGAGCCCTGTCCTTTAATTTGGAAAAAATTCTCATGAGAGGTAAAACATTTTTATTAGCAATTTTAATATTGTCTGAAAAAGATTTGAAAATTCTGGATAATCCAGGAGTGATATCTTTAATAAATGGTAAAGAGGCATAGATAGTACGTGAAAGGGTGACCTCTGCAGCCTGAATATTAATTGGAGTTATTAACAAAGAATTATTTTGATGAGGATTTATTATGTTTTCCATGGATTAATTATTGTACAAAATTTTTTTGAGGAATGAGGCCGGATATGCATTTTGAAGAAAGAGGTTATAAAGAATATTAAGGTTTTTTTTGTGAAAGGAACTATCAGATATCTTGATGACTCTTGTTTTCATCTGTTGGACCAAATTGGCTTTCATACTTTGTGGTTCGACCAATAATTTATATAACGGCCCGAACTCATAGGTTTCCTATACCAATCGATGAGCACGGTGTTATCAGGTGTTCTGATAAATCGAGTATCAAGAAAAGGAACGCTGTGGTGTTCATTTTCTCTCTCGATGGCTAAACTTCCAAATAATTTTGTTCTAGCTAGTCTAGATGTTGTTTCTCTTTTCAGCAACGTGTACTTACAGGCTTGCTTAAGAGTAATAGAGAATAAATGGAACGTCATTAGTGGTTTTTGCAGCTTAACTAAAGATACTTTTTTAAATTTAATAACTTTCCTATTTAATAACACATATTTCACGTTCAATAATAAATACTACAAGCAAACTTTTGGCACCCCTATGGGGGCAAAAATAAGCCCTATACTGGCAGCATATGTCATGGATGATTTGTTAGACAAAGTCACATATGTTCTCCCATTTAAACCACCTTTCCTCAAAAAATATGTAGATGACATAATTATTGCAATTCCTGCAGATGCCATTGATGAAACCTTGATCATCTTTAACAGTTACGACCCACACATACAGTTCACCATCGAGAGAGAAAATGAACACCACAGCGTTCCTTTTCTTGATACTCGATTTATCAGAACACCTGATAACACCGTGCTCATCGATTGGTATAGGAAACCTATGAGTTCGGGCCGTTATATAAATTATTGGTCGTACCACAAACAAAGTATGAAAGCCAATCTGGTACAACAGATGAAAACAAGAGTCATCAAGATATCTGATAGTTCCTTTCACAAAAAAAAATCTTAATATTCTTTATAACCTCTTTCTTCAAAATGCATATCCGGCCTCATTCCTCAAAAAAATTTTGTACAATAATTCATCCATTGAAAACATAATAAATCCTCATCAAAATAATTCTTTGTCAATAACTTCAATTAATATTCAGGCTGCAGAGGTCACCCTTTCACGTACTATCTATGCCTCTTTACCATTTATTAAAGATATCACTCCTGGATTATCCAGAATTTTCAAATCTTTTTCAGACAATATTAAAATTGCTAATAAAAATGTTTTACCTCTCATGAGAATTTTTTCCAAATTAAAGGACAGGGCTCCTTGCAGCAGATGTGGTTTACTCAATCAGAAAATGCTCTAAATAAACGAACAGATGTAAATCACCTAAGTGAAATTTACTCTTATTTAATTTTTGTTGACAAGCCAAGTGTCAGAGATAATCAACAGATTATCCCCGCTGATACTCTCTTCACAGATTGAATCATTCATTTCGCATCTTCATCCTCATAATTATATTTCTCCATTCATTCTAGCGTTAGTTATGCAATTTCACATAAATGTAACCATTTCATTAATTTTAACACTGTTGCAGTTTACTTAAAAGCCAAGAGGTGCGCGAGCTCACAGGACAACATGGCGTGATTCCGTGTCTGTCATGGGCCATGTCAGTTGTCGTGTCATGCGCGTGAACCTGTTGCTTCTGCAGTTCTGCATGATCGACGTACTTCCTCTTCAAGGAAGAACACGTGAAAATCGTGAAATGTGCAACAATTAATTTTTATTAAAACTTTGATTATAGTAATGTTTATAGGTGGTTGTAGTACACAACACAAATTTTAGTGATGAAGTTTTATCTCCAGTTTCGTCCATTTTTCATGTATAATTTCAACATTAACGCCGCATAACCTCACTACACAGTGTTACAACCAGACTGTTTTTCACTGGTTTTACGTGTCTTTCTCTTATTGTAGCATCCCTGATGATGATAATAAAGATTATCGAAAGCTTGGAATCTGTGTAATAGAGTACTCTTATTGGCCTGCTGCATATCCCAAATATTTAGCAAACTCATTTCCTAACTAGTCAGCAAACAAGACTACCTTTTTCTATATATATATATATATATATATATATATATATATATATATATATATATATATATATATATATATATATATATATATATATATATATATATATATATATATATATATTCACGTTTTTATTTCTATTGACCATATTTGTGTATTTTTGTCTAGTTTTGACTAACGAGTATATCGTCTTATCACAATATTTAATGTATACCTACTATGCTTTGTCTACAAAATTGTCAATTTTTTGACAACAAAGTATATTTATTATTATTATTAAACCCGGTATCTCGCTCGTCAGCCTTTAACCAACCAACCAACCATGATACAGCGTTAGTTATTTGTAACTGGGTCAATTTTTGATTGCCCTGAACTCTGACAGCCTTAGTTATTAGTTATCACCAGCTATCATCTTGATTCGTCGGCGAAACCAATAACCGAACCTCTCAAAGCCATTGCTAGTAAACTGTTATTACTTCAAAAGCACTGGCCAAAGAACTGTTCCTTGATGCACGCCATCTGTAAAGATCCTCTTCTCGCTGATCAATATACATCTGCTGTTAAATTTCCTGAGGTATTGCATATGATGAGTTTCTTCTATATAGTTTTATGGCATATTGTGGAAAACAAGATGGTGTAGTTACAGCTAAATTATGACAGGTTTACTTGCAAATAACTTACAGATAACTGATTATGTACCAGTTATATCTAAATGAGTGGATTGACCATACTGTCAAAAATAATCCAGCTAGAAAGATAGATTGAAAATATCACGTTTATGTGAAATATCGAAAGAAAAGTAAAGTTAGCATTTGATTACAATCTGTTACAGAGAAAATTGAGGAGATAAATAATTGCCAATCCCAATTACAAGCTGTGAGGCAACGTAGAATTAGGTTTGAATGCGGTAAAAAGTTATTAAATGTTAGTTATTTAATAGCGTGTAGCCAACTGAATCGGGCATAAACCGTGGTAATTAACGATCAAAAGAATGCTATCGCACATTGGCGTATCAATTGAACGGAGCTATAAAAACAAAAGGGACGTACTCAAAGCATGTATGTTCTCCTCTTCACGTTTACACTCGATCTTCATTATTTATGTTTGACATGCTATAACCTTTTCAGTCATTTTCTCCAGAGAAGCTAAGAGAAGCTGTATTTTTATACCTTGTGATCCCTCTTTAGAAATGGTTACGCCACTGACTGACATGATCCATATCTGGAGATTGGCACTAATTTGTTCAGCTCTCGTTGTTTATACGCTACTCTAAGTAATTTTGTTAATAATTCTCACGGAATGATAGTTTGAAAGTAGGTGTATATCCTACGCATAGGTTTGTTTATGTTTTTTACGACTTGCAGGGATATCTAGTATGGTATAAATAAATGTCATTGTTCGATAAATGTATCAGTTGGCAAGGAATGCTGCTTTGAATTCAACGTATATATCTTTCAGTAATATTTTTCAAAAAGATTTCCAGTTATCGTAGGAATAAAAAATCAACGTAGCGTCCGCATAAGAGATGATCATTACTTCAGTGTATATTTTGAAGAAATGTTTAGAAAGTAGCTACCCAAGAACTGTTCCTTGAGGTACAGTTTATTGTATTTCTTTCAAGTTACTATTCGTGATTTTTAGTCAAATGGTTTAGAAAGAATTATGAATACACACAGAGATTTTTTGTATCTAGAGCATTATACATTTCTGTGGAGAGGGCAAGAATTGCACTTTGGCTATAGGTATCAGTTATTGAAGGAATCGGCCTGTAATTTATAACTCTATCCCTATTGCCCGCCTTGAAAATTGGTTCAATTAAGGAATTCCTGAGGATGCAGGAAAAATGGCACTGTTCAATGCATTTATTGAATTAATGTATTGAATATCTTCAAAGCTGTACTAGTATATCAGGTTTCATTAACTGTGCTGAAGGATTTTCGGGTGTCCCTGCAGCTGAAAAGTGAATACGCCAGCAAAAATCAGTGAGTCACCCCGGAGTGCCACGACAAATAATAATAGCAGCTGTACTCTACCCGAACAGGTTAGGCCTTTGGGTACACTCTTCGAGTGTTTACGATGGTGTATTATTATTATTATTATCAACTCATTCTTGAACAGACAGAGAAAATGTCCATATTCAAAGCATTTATATAGTGAATAATAGTTATTTTTGTATCTAGTGCGCGAAATGCTACTTTGGTGATCGAGAACTGATTTTTTTTAACGAGGCGCAGCCGAGTTAAAAAAAAAGTCGAGATTACCAAAGTATTTCGCGCATGAGATGCAAACAAAATTTTTTCTACAAACGTCAAAAATATTGTTCTAAAATAAGTAATAACTAAGAAAAATAGTATTGAACTGGCTTAAATAATTTTTCCAAATCAAGTAATTACTGTGACTATGGAAATAAAATGGCATTTGTTGACAATTATTTCAAAGTGACAGTTCTTGATAATTATTTTGGAGTGACTTTTTATTCGCGTCAATTTCGTGCGTGATATTTATTATTGTAAAAGAATGGAAATTTCGAGCGACGATGAACTAAGCAGTACCCCACCCAACTTGATAGATGCGGCCAATTCCGTAATTTCCAACCTTTTACCGGAGAAATCGAGGCGGCAGTATGAAAATGCATATCAGCAATTTAAAGAGTGGTGTGAAGCAAATAAAGCCAGAAAAATATCTCTCACAATTTGAAAGCCTTAATTATTGTTCTACATTAATAAATAAACGATTTCTTGTTTTTTGCTTGATTGAGGAGTTGAGGACCATATAGGTTAGAATATGAAAATCCCATATAGTTTACATGCAGTGTGCGAAATATATTTCGCACATTACTTCGCGCACGGTGTTATGGTAACGAATGAAAATGAAAAAAAGTGCCACTTCGCATACTGTTGTCAATGCGCGAACCTTGTCATTTTTTGACGTTTGTAGAAAAATGTATTTATTGAATAATGCATGGCATCACACGTTAAAAGGTAAGGGCTGCGTCTTCCCTTGCTCACACAAGTATCTCGAAGACTTCCGAATGTTGCGCGTAGGAGTGCAATCGATTGACGGAAATAACAATAACAATAAAATTGCACTGAACATCTTCTAAGTTGTACTAGTATATTAGTTTTCATTAAAACATTCAGGGGAAATGGCACTGTTCAATGCTTTAATTCAATGAATAAACATCTTTGAAGTTCTACTAGTATATTAGATTTCATCAACGCATTCTTGAAGATGTACCGAAGATGTATCACCCTGGAATCGCACCTTCACAGACAAGGCATGCGTCATACCTGAATCGCACAAATCTCCCGAAGACTCCCGAGAATTGCTCGTAGAGGTGCAGCTTGATGACGGATGCAACAATTTTTTTAGAACAAATAAATGGTGAGTAATCCACCCAAAAGCAAACAGTCAACCCCATAACGATTGTAAACCCAATGTATATACAGGGTGAATTACGACGATTGACGTAAAGTTACACACTGTGATCTCCACACCAAACTATGTTTGTGAAAAAAAAAATAATTATAATTTGGATGGAGGGAGGAGCACTTTTTTTTTCTAGAGAATTGAAATTTCGTAGGTGAATACAACTTTCCTTTTTCAACATGTTCCATAAAATCGCATCCTGTCTCAAGAAAAATTTAGATTTCGGTGGATGGAGAAGCGCTTTGTTATATGATGCTGTTATTCTAGAGAGTTGAAAAATTCGTAGGGGAGTACAACTTTCCTTTTTCAAAATGTTCCATCAAATCGCATCCTGTCTCAATAGCTTGTTTTTGAGAAAAAAATAAATTATTAAGATTTTGGTGGAGCAGTGTTTTTTTGTATGATGCCGTTATTCTAGAGACTTGAAAAATTCGGAGGTGCAATCAACTTTCCTTTGATAACATGATTCATCAAATCGCTTCCTGCCGAGCTTGTTTCTAAGAAAAAAAAAATTATATTTTGGTATAGGAGCACTTTTTTTTCTATGATGCCGGTATTGGAAATAACATCAAGCTTGATTCTGTTATCAAAATAAAATATCTTGGGATCATCCTAGACAGCCATCTAAAATGGGATCTACATATAGATTATATTTAGACTATACAATGTATTTGCCTTCCTCACAAACAGGTGTGAGCCTCTGTGAGTTTTATTGTTATATTGAACATATCCGTTTTATTCCGTTTGAGTATGTATATATATATATATATATATATATATATATATATATATATATATATATATATATATATATATATATATATATATATAATCTGTCTTGATATTTGTATATATAATTTAATGTTTTAAAATTAGTATTGGAAGTGTATTTACTATCCTCACAAACAGGTGTAAGCCTCTGTGAGTTTCTGTTGTTTATTTTGAGCATATGTCCACTGTATTTTATTTGATGTATTTTATTTCTACAAAATGAACTTCTATTCTATTCTATTCAAGATAATTGAAATTTCGGAGGTGAATACAATTTTTTTCCCAACATGTTCCATAAAATCGTATTCTGACTCAAGAACTTGTTTTTGAAAAAAAAGTATTCAGATTTTGGTGGAGGACACTTTTTTATATATATATATATATTTATATATAGAAAATTGAAAAATTCGGAGGTGAATACAACTTTCTTTTGTTAACATGTTTCATCAAATCGCATCCTGTCTCAGGAGCTTGTTTTTGAGAAAACTAATTTTTTATTTTTTGGTAGAGGAGCACTTTTTTTCTATGATGCCGGTATTCAAGAGAATTGTTTCGGAGGTGAATACAACTTTCATTTTTCAATATAGTCCATATAATCGCATCCTATCTCAAGAGCTTGAATTTGATAAAAAATATTTAGATTTTGGTGGAGGAGTTCTTTGTCCATATGATGCCGTTATTCTAGAGAACTGAAAAATTCGGAGGTGAAAACTTGTTTCTGAAAAAAAAAATTGTATTTTGGTAGAGGACCCCTTTTTTTCTATGATGCCAGTTTTCAAGAGAATTGAAACTTCAGAGGTGACTACAACTTTCCTTTATCAACATGTTCGATCAAATCGCATCCTGTTTCTATAGATTGTTTCTGAGGAAAATATTTATTTAGATTTTGGTGGAGGAGAACTTTTTCAAATGATACTGGTAGTCAATGTTTGAATACTGAACACAGCAAAATCTCCAATATTGTTGGGATTGAGCAATTGAGAATAATCTATGGTCGTACAAATATTTATGTTTTCTTTCTACAATAGAGTCCTAATCAGATATTTAAAATTATTATTAAAACTTCGAATTAAAGGTGTGTTTAAAATTCAAATCAGTGCCTACCGCCGAGAGGATACTTTTCTCCCGATCGCCAAAGAAACCAAAGAATGAATTTCCCACCAGCGAACCAGCTCGATGGATGAGACGTCACATCATTTTTAAAAAGTAGGTCTTGAGTTACAGGTGCATCGAGTATAATGTACGATACACGACGCGTTTGTGAATGACCTGCGGCGATCACGATTTTTTTCTGAAGATCCGAATGAGAAATGTAAGATCTCAGGCAGCGATGCCGGTGCCAGGGCCGGACTGTGTTCGAGAACATCTCGATTGCTTAAGAAGGTTTGAAAATGGTGGTTGAATCCACATTTCACCAGGTTTTAGAACAGCAAATAAACTGAACTTATCTTCTCCTCGATCACTTCATCTTCTCACCTCTCTACATGTAATAATACTAAGTGTTTATTTCTTTAATACAGCCATAAAACTGTATAGGAAATGTCAATACAGGAGAACGAGAGAAAAAATATACACACATATACATAAACAAATAAACATATTTGACAACTACGACAAATAATCTTTAACATCATAAAAACAATGTTCTGTCAAGAAAAGCTTCAACTTTCTCTTGAATACATTAGTGGATCCACAACATTTCGAATCCGTTGGAAGAGCATTAAACAATCTAGGTGCCATATAATTAGGTGACTTATACGTTGAGTTATATTTAGCAACTGGTACAGAATAGTTTTCCCTTTGACGGGTGTTCAAATTATGGGTTTCTTTATTTTTAATAATGTAGATTCATTACTTGTGTAAACATGTACACATAATTGAGATATGAAGAGGCAAGCCAATGTCAATATTTTCATATTTTGGAATATAGGTCTGCATGATTCACGATTCAAAACGCCAATCATAGAGCGTAGAACTCGTTTTTGAGCAATGAAAACATCACCAGCCGAAGTAGATAAGCCCCAGAACATAATTCCATACCGGAGCCTACTTTCAATCTGGGCGTAGTAGAGCTGCAACAACTGATCAATAGTCAGAACACTTCGCAGATTTCTCAACTGGATAGAAATAGAATTCAACTTGGAAACTAGGTTTTGACAGTGTTCTTTCCAGTTCAGATTTCTGTCGATCTGAAGACCTAAAAATGTGGTATGTTCTAGGTTAGTTGGGACTAGAGGACACTGTTCATTAGTTCTGAACGCTATGTCTTCACACGTTTTTTGCACATGATGAAATCTTAGCGCTTTCGTTTTATCAACGTTGAGGTAAAAATGACTAGCTGAAAACAAATTATTGAGGCCACTCAGTACTTCACGGCACATATCTGTCAAGGAAGGATCTGATGAGTGAGAAATAACAAGTGAGGTATCATCAGCATACATCGTGAAATGTGCTGAAACAGGAAGCTGATCTAGATCGTTGATGTATAATATAAAAAGTATAGGGACCCTGAAGTACTCCTATATATGTTGTAATTCTTACCTTGGAAACAATTTGAAGCGCTTTGAAAGTATAAACAATATTCTTACACTCCTCTGCTATCTTCAAGCGCAGTTTCACATATAATGTAACAAAAATGTTCAACTTCCACCATGTTATGAAGAGTTTTCACTCTTGAATTAAAAAAAAAATTCAGCTATAATTATGAGTTTGTATCCTGGAGGTACGAGCAGTTGTTAATTCCTTGTTCTCTAATCTTCCAAATGCCTTATGAAATCATACATGTTTTATGTATTTCCAGAAGAAGGATAGATATATTTTAAGTAGATAAATAAAAAGTAAATTGCTGATTTTTAAGAAAAAAGGCTTCACATGTACTCTGCATCCAGCATGTTATCCTTGAATATGGTAAGTTTCTCATAAAAGTAGGACATCATTTATATGTTAGGAAAACAGAGCAAACTATGCACTGTTTAAAACATCAAGACCCGAAAATTTTCAGAGCTGTCTGAATGCAAATATATTCCTTTATAACTTTTCGGATCTGACCAGGTTAAATTTGCCTCGATGATCAAACCAAGTTTTATTCATTCATTTATTTATTGAGTTCATCATTCTACAGCCAAGGCGTTTCACAAAATGAGGCAAAAAATATTGAGGGTCTTTCGGTTATACAATAAGAAAAAAAGAAGAAAATCATATAGGAAGAAATATAACACATGCAGAAATTTCGTGTATGGACTGAAAAAAACTCAGTAAGAAGAAAGTTCACTCACGAAACTACACCAGTGATTAAAAGTACCTAAATTTAAAAAAAAATCCTGATATAGGTTAATGTAGGTTGGCTTACAACGAAAAATGTCCACATCACTCAGAAGTGACAAGTGATCACGACATACAGTATGAAGAGACGAGAAAAGAAGTACATTCGTTTGTGGAGAGGGAGAGTAAATTGTAGAAAAATTACGTACAGGTACATGTAAATTTGTTTTTGAGAGCAAAAGTGGACAATTCGCAAGACAAGGATTTTGTGCAAAATTGTATTCCTAAATATTTATATCATTTATACCATTCTGACCGCTATCGACAATGTTGATACTAGAAAAAAATATTTCTTAGATTTTGTCCTCATTAATTTGCAATTGATTGGCCAGAACCATTCAGAAACACAGTCCAAATCACCACTCTGTATAATAAAGTGCTTTAACTTTTGGTTATATCGTTGCCAAAATGAACACATTTTTCTGGTGATATGTATTTGCTGATATCATTAAAGTGAATCGGGAACAAAATGAGCCCCAAAATCCACTTGCTCGCCTTTTCCAGATATTCGACAATCAGAATAATCACATTTTGAATATCGTCAGCATTTGACCCAAATAAAAAAATTATTGATCACATAGAAATGAACTAATCTATTTTTCAAAACAATTTCAAGGATTTTGTCTGAATTTGTCTGAAACCGGAATGATTCAACGCAGCCAATAAATCAACCAGAAGTAATATTAATAATAGTATTAGTGCGATTATACCTTTCATAGTGACAATGTTTTATTCCAACACCAAACCTCTATTTTCAATACCTCAACATGTATTGAATTTCAATCATCATGTGACCATATTGTGTACCTATTGAAAGTTTTTCAGAAGAAAATATTAAAATTACATGTTGATTAAATGTCCAACCTAAATTAGAACTCTGGTGTTAAGCTATTTTAGAGACCAACTGATTGTTATTTTTTACATAACTTATAAAAAACTCAAGAGAATCTCAATTCTGGTACACCGTCGTATTCACCATAAAATATTTTCCAAAATGTGCTAGCACAAGTGAGATGATGTCACATTTAAAATAGGGAGGACGCTAGTGAGGAAGAAGTTGAAAGAACATTGAAATGTTTTGTTGGCAATTTTCCATTTAAATTTTTGGAAGTATTCAAGGTGGATCGTCAATATCTGTTGTGGCAACATGGAGAAGTATACAATAAGAAGACAAACAACGAGCTGAGGTAAAGGGTTTTTTGATACCACCCTGGAAAAAAACATTCGGAAATATCTAATGCCAGTACGAAAGAAGTTTTTTATTTGATATAAAAGTCCAGCAACTTTTCTCAAAGTGGCTTTGAGTAGAGGAATCGAGTTTGATTCGTTCTCATTGCCTCTCTTCCACAACGCTGTGAATCATAACCTGATACGGACCTGTATTAACAGCCTGGTGTTGGATCCTGCAACGCGAAGTCAGCAGGTCAACCTGTAGAAGTATGTGGGAAACTGAAACTATTTGGTTCGAAGAATATTCCCAATTTTAAATTTATGTGTCTGATCATGAATTAACATATTACATAGCGTTAAGTTCAACATTGTCTTCACAAGAATGGAATCCAAATATGTAGGTATGTAGTACCGGCGTAGTTTTTATAGGTAGAAAGTTGTTGACATTAAACTTTCAGTTTGTTCTGTGAATTCCTAGAATAAACGTATGAGAATCCTCGAGAAAACAGAAGTTACTGATTTGGGCGTTGTTTGTTACAAAGACAATGATTAATTTATGTAAAAAAAGTTTAGTAGTTATTCATTATACAATTAAAAAAAGTATTAGATCTTAGCTCGACGCCATGTCTATAATAAACAATTTTTTTCTATAGCGGTTAAAATGACAATTTTATATTGTTGTTAAAATTGTTATTTCCGTCAACCAATTGCACCCCTACGCGCAACCCTCGGAAGTCTTCGAGAGACTTGAGTGAGCTAGGGAAGACGCAGCCCTTACCTTTTAATGTGTGATGCCATGCACGAGACCGGTGAATCGGTGGATCGAACCCACGACCCCACGCTTGCGAGGCGAACGCTTTACCAGCCGACCACCACGGCCCATTGATAACCCGTATTGTTGTACTTATAGAGACAATTAGACATACGGTTGCTAAGGAAACCTATAAAGTAATCAAATATCTCTGAATTTAACTCTGTGATATGAAGCAAAAATTGCGAACTTATATGTTGTTTAGTGAATATTTTGAATAATGCAAAGTTAAAAAATGTTCGATTCGAGTTTTCTCTGACTCCCCCGGAGTTATTAAAAACAGCGAAAGAGCTCCACAACATTTGTGACATCCAAATAGCGGAAACTTTATGGAATGGAAGATGAAAAAGACATTCAGTTCTTTCTCGGAAAAGGTGTTATTGGCTATTGGTTATTGGAACTGGCACAACAACAAGAGCCATCAACAGCGTGGTCGAATTATTCAATTATCAAAAGTATGTTACAATCCAATAATAATGTAGACGTTTCAAAATATTTCAATCTAATTACATTTCTGAAACAAAATGGGAAAGGTTACACGCCCAAGATAGCCGCGATTTTTCCAGGTACACAAATTAGTGAATCTTCAAATACTTAATGCTCTTGATGAAGTTTATTTAATGGCCAAGTTTGTTGTTGTATTTGAGATTGCAGGAGTTTGTCCAATTCGCAAAATCAGTCAGAAATCATTAGATAATATTGAAGACTCGGGAACGTTATTAATTGTGAAACTTAGCGAACAAGGGATGATGTAAACAGAAGATTTGTTACTGAAGAATTTGTTGAATTCCACCGAATGTACATAACCCTTCGTCCTGCAGCAGCAAAGGATCTCTGCCTTCTTTATGCATATCGCAATGGAAAATGTATCAATCAGGTTGAAACAGTGGCTTGTACTTGAAAATGCTAACTCATATACCGGTCATTTATTTCGAAGATCATCTGTTACATTTTTAGTTGAATCTGGGGAAGACTTGATGACACTAAAGAAACATGGCGGTGTAATAGCTAATGAAGGTTTAGAACGTGGTGAATAAACACCCGATTTGCGAGCATGTACATAAACGGTTGTGTCTTTGGCAGAAAAATATATAATTTCAACACAAGAACATTCGAATGTTATAGCGAATAGTTCGAGGAAAATGTCGTCCATGCAATGCATATTTGATAATTGAATTTCTGATATAAAGAAAATGTAAGTTTTGTATAATGAAATATTATAACAAGAGGGCTCAAATGAACTCATGGTGACTTGTTTTGTTATTTGTTATATTGTATTTATTATTCATTGTATATTTATATTTCATATTGATTGTTAATAAATATTTTTTGAAAAAAAATCTAAAATTAAATATCTACCTTTACATTTGTGTATACGATGTTGACGATTTAAGCTTGAATGCTTTTCTCTCAGTGTATTTATCCAAAAAAAAAAATTACTCACTTTTTTCCCCGGAAAAAAGTAATTTCACAAAAATTTATATTTATTTTATATAAAACGTTTTTTCCGTCACAGAAAAAAGTTTTTTTTTGGAAAATCTTCAATTATTTTGAATTCATTCTTGCTTTTCCAATTTGTTTCATTCCTACGAACAGAATGGTAAAGTGGATACTGACCTTCTACACAGCTCTGCCGCTTTTTCCCAGGAATGCCTGATGTTGAAGAATTTGTAGCAGTGCAGACCTCTCAACTCCCAACCTGCAACAAATTGATTATTATTAGTGTTTACGTGGATGTTGGTCGCTGCTGTGTTATTATCAGACGAGTACCAGGGCCGTAATGAACCGTTTGAGTGTACTCGAGTGTGAAAGTAGGTTTTTTGTAATTGTTGCGTTTGTTGGAATGATACTTCGAGGATGAAGACTGCCTCGAGTTCCTGAATCAACAATTACCAACGATTTGGTAGGTGCAGATGAAAACATGACTGCTCATTCGCAATAAGGAAAGCGTAGTGACCACTATAGGGAAACTTTTTTTTCAATGAGAAAATATTGACAAAATTTGCTTATCCATATAGCTATGCAAAAAATCAGAAAGGCTTCATTTTAGTCACTTGGAACAAAATACTTTTTCGCAGCAATAAAAATGGGCACATTGACTAACGGGATGGGGATATAATAATAATAATATTTTTTTCTCATCGTTTAATAATAGTATTGGTAGGAATTGGTTTCCCTCGAGCATGGGTCTGGGGCAAAATAGAATAAATACATCAGTTGTTTCGGAAACAACGATGATACATAACATAACATATGGGGATAAGATAAATAACTAATTTTATAATAAAAATACAAAAATTATTAAATATAAATGAAATGTTTTTTTTTCTCATTATGGAGGAAACGATTATATTAAAATTGATAATTATAAATATAATAAAAATAGAAAAAATTATAATAATAATATCAATAGAGAAAATAATAAACATCACAAATATTTACAAACATTTGTACATGGGTACATAAATACACACATATTTACAGGCATTGACACATATAACATTGTATCTAGAAAGCTACAATTTCTCATCAGAAATGTAGCCTCACAGTCGGATCAACAAGTTTGTGAATTTTTAATCTTTCTATTTCTCATCCTATTCCCTAGATGTCTCTTGAAGAGTGAAATAGAGTTGATTTCCATCAATTCTGGTAGTATTGCATTATAAATTTTCATTCCCAAGTAGACATAAGATCTCAGACATTTTTTTCTGGTTTTGGTACACATACTGACCAATTTCTATACCGAGTTGCATGTGTGTGGTCAACTGGCGTTAATCCATGTTTATTGAGGTTTGTCTAGTTACTGTTTGAAAGAAATATAGCTGTCTGATATCCATAATTTTGGTTTCCTAATGTAGGTCTTCTGTGCGGTAAGTATATGGTTTGTGATAGATGCTTTTGATTGCCATCCTCTGGATAATCTCTAGCTGTGAAATATGATTTTTAGTTGCTGCTCCCCACGCGATTATCCCATAATTGAGGTGGGTTTCGAAGAGTACAGAGTAAAGAATCCGTAAGTATTTGATATCGAATATTTTGCAAAAATATCTCATTTTATATAATACAAAACTGGCTTCTTTTAAGGAACAGGAAGAACAAAATTTATTTGCAGATGTCACAAATAAACTCCTTGTCGTCTTCCTCGCACCCAGCCCAGCGAAGATAATTTGAACACTTGCTTCGCTCTTTTTTTTCTTTTGACTATCCCCACAGAGCAAGCTATCAGTATCGTCACAGATGTCATTAATGTCTTCAAACAAAACATGAGTACCTAGGTTTCTTTTTATTTTTTTTTTAATTCTAGTTTATTTTCTTTCGAATTTTATCTCTTCCCTCCCTTTCTTCACTGTTTCGAGGCTTTATATATATAGGCTTGAAGTCAAAATGGCACATAGTTGCTATATAACTGCAGTTCATACTAATTTCTCCAAGGCCTTCGAAATTGTCAAGTTGATGTGCTTGCAGCGCCATCTATCTAATGAATCCTATATATCTTCTTTCAAAAAGTAGTATCGGTGATACAATTCGATATATTTTTTGTCCAATTGTTCCACATCAAACCGTTAAAATTATATATATATATATATATATATATATATATATATATATATATATATATATATATATATGTAGGTGTAAAAATAATAATTTAGTCAAAGATTATGAATAATATACATATGCATATGGATAATGAGTTGTAGGCACATTAATGTTGATAAGTAGGTATGCAAATAGTATACTAATACATTTTTTCTTACATATTACTCGCCTGGAGAAAGGAAGAAAAAGGAAAGGAAATCATGACGAGAAGATAATAATATCATGCAAGTAATTCATTGATAGTGCCTAGTTTCATTCCAAGAATAAATCCCTTAAATTTTTTCCTTTAGAATCAATTGTAAGAATATAATTTTTCTGTTCTTTAGGGAGAAAATTGAACGATTTCAATGCTAAATATCTGTAACATCTTTGTCCATTTTTTTTTGTTAGAAGAGGTGCTTTTAAATTTTTTTCAGTTTTTGTCCTTGTTGAGTATGGATGATCGATACTATTCAATAAATATTTATGTTCGTGTATGTAAGCTAGGAGATTCAAGAACTGCATTTGTCTCACAGATAATACTTCCGATTCGGTATAAAGAGCTTCGGTTGGGTATGTAGGTTTTTTCTTAAAGATAATTTTGAGGAAGCGTTTTTGTATATTTTCCAACTTTCATATATGGATGTTTACCGCTCCACCCCATTCTAGGATCCGCACTAATACTTGACATTTCGAGTGCATATGGGGATAAAAACATTATTAACGATATCCCTTAAAATTTAAATGGTTAAAAAGAGAATTGAATTATCTTTCCATGGATGTGTCACTCAACCCTCCATCCTACTTGGAATTTGTTTTATTTATGTGCCCCTCCACCTCCTACCCTCTATCAAGCAATCGCAATATCTTTCATTTGAAAAAATAGTATCGGTGATACTATTCAAAATGGTTGTTGTTTCATGATTGTATGTCCAACCGTTCAATAGTTAACAGGGGGGGCTACATGGTAATACTTGGCGATAGAAATTTCATTTCCACAGTTGCTTCGCAATATCTAGACGTAATGAGCATGTTCATCTTCGTCATCTGCTAACACCTATAATAGCAGAATTCAAGGATATTCTGAAACCGACTTAGAAGTTAATAATAATATATTCGAGAAAACAAAGAAAGAGCAAGCAAATATCTACGTTTCAAGCTTCGGTTTGGATTATCTTGTAACTGATCATAGGACTACAATAATAATTACAAATTTAAAAATAACAATTCTTCACAAAATACACTTTAGGTTTCGTCAAAGGCAGTCAGTACTACTGACACATTCATGTATACAAAAATATGAGTATTTGTACTCTTACAAATAATATTACACATGAAAATAATATTAAAATTCAGTGTGACCATCGTTAATAACATTATTTCGCTAGTACTTGATAAAACTATAAAAAATTAAACTGACAGGTTATATCTGTATCGCATACTGATACCTGAAAACATCTTACATAATGCCAATATAACTTGAGAAAAACTGTACCTATAGTTAATAACATACAGTGCGGTCCAAAGGTATGGAATAAATTCATTTTTAGCGTTATTATGTATTTTATGGAAAAATCCTGAAACAGGTCAATTTTTATTGGCAATTTGGCAATTTACAGTATGAAAATAATACCCCCTTCTTGCACCCCCTCTGAATTATGAGCACCCCCTCAAAAATTTTAAATGAGAAGGGGGGTCGTGTGGCATCTTGTTCGAAAGGGATTTTCATTATCTGTTCAGCAATACTAAGTTTTTCATATTTGGTGCAACCATAACGAAGAAAATTTTTTATTAAAATTTAAAAATATTGACACTGTAAATTATGTATCCGTTGAAACAACCTGAAACAGGTCGATTTCTATTCTCAATTTGACAATTTATAGTATGAAAATATCACCCCCTTCTTGCACCCCTTCTGAATTATGAGTACCCCCTCAAAAAATTTGAATGAGAAAGGGGGTTGTGTTGCACCTTTTTCAAAAGGGATTTTCATTCTCTGTTCAGCAATACTGAGAAAATTTATTCTGAATATGTAAAATGTTGATAGACTGAAGGAAATAATGTAACATAATGTTTAGGAAGTATATTTCAATTTGTTTTACAGTTAAATTAAATGTTCAAAATGACCACCATTCACTTCTTGACAATAAGCAAGGCGATCTTGGAATTCTCGTAGAACATTTTGTAGGACCTCAGGGGTTATGTTGTTAATTTCTTCCGATATCCTCGTTTTTAAATCTGCAATATTGTCTGGTCTATTGAAATATACTTTTGATTTTAAATAACCCCATAAAAAGTAATCGAGAGGAGTCAAATCGGGGGATCTAGGCGGCCATTCAATCGTTCCACGTCTGTCAATCCACCTATTGGGAAAAACTTCTGTCAAATAATCTCGAACCAACGTGTGTAATGCGGTGGAGCTCCGTCTTGTTGATACCAAATTGATCTATCTATTCCATTTGGATCATTAACATCGGGAAAAAGTCTTTTTAATGTAGGCACTAAAAAGTTCATCAAAAAACCTAGATAAACCTCACCATTAATTGTGCCTTCAAACAAATAGGGGCCAATAATTTTGTTTTTAATGATACCAGCCCAAACGTTCACTTTTTTGGGATATTGTGAGTGAGCCTCACACATCCAATGAGGATTTTCTCTGCTCCAATATCTACAGTTTTGTCTATTAACCGTTCCATTTAAATAAAAAGTAGCTTCATCAGAAAACACAATTTTGTTTATGAACTGCAAATCTGCTTCGATTCTATCCATCATCAGTTCACAGAATTGTTGCCTTCTATCAGGGTCATCCTCATTTAACTCCTGAACCAACTGAACTTTATAAGGATGGTATTTTTCTTTATGTAAAGCTCTCAATATCGATGATTTACTTACATCATTGTCGGCGGCAAGTTGTCTACTTGTCATATGCGGATTTTCCTCAATCGCTAACAGTACATCTAACTTTTTCTCCTCATCCAATGCAACATTTCGACCTGGTTTTTGACGAGTTTTTACATGTCCAGTTTCACGGTATTTTGTTTCTATTTTGCTAACTGTAGATTGTGATACGTGTTGACCAGGGTATTTATTATTGAACATTTCACAAACTTCCGTTTGAGTTCGTGTTTTATTACCGCATCCAAGCATAATTAAAATGTCTATTCTTTGAGTTTCGGATAAATGAGCCATAGATGAATCGAATACACACAAAAATATTTTTCAATACACCGACGTCTGCCAGCAACTCACAAATATCAAAATAACAGTAGTTTACTAGATTGACATTATATTATTTATGGGTTTTGTGAATAATTTTTTGGTGTCTTCAACGACTTTTTCCTGACTTTTTTAGCAAGACAGATAAGAAAGTATAAATTGTCAAATTGAGAATAGCAATCGACCTGTTTCAGGTTTTTTCAACGGATACATAATTTACAGTGTCAATATTTTTAAATTTTAATAAAAAAATTTCTCAGTTATGGTTGCACCAAATATGAAAAACTTAGTATTGCTGAACAGATAATGAAAATCCCTTTCGAACAAGATGCCACACGACCCCCCTTCTCATTTAAAATTTTTGAGGGGGTGCTCATAATTCAGAGGGGGTGCAAGAAGGGGGTAATATTTTCATACTGTAAATTGTCAAATTGCCAATAAAAATTGACCTGTTTCAGGATTTTTTCATAAAATACATAATAACGCTAAAAATGAATTTATTCCATACCTTTGGACCGCACTGTATAATATAAACATAGGCCAGCAGTAAATTAACGTAACTGAATGTTCGGTTTACGCTTACCTCATGGTCAAACAAATTATATGACACGACACAGGAAATATATTTGCTCCAGATACGAGATTATGAATGATTTACCTCTCACTATGCAGTAGGTACAGTCATCATCATTCCGTCAATCCAGTTGGCACTGATGGGTGAACCAGGTTTGTTGAGCCTCATTATACTATTTATTCGTTTGTCTTTTGACTGATAAATATTACACTCAATTGGTAATGAAATAAAGACAAGTAGCTTCTGTTGTCATAAAAAATTAAAAGTTTGTTATCTGAACTAAAATCAATTATCGCTATTGCAACATCGTTTACTCTTACCTCGTTAATCAAAATGCAATATATATAGATTTATTAAACATCTTACTATACAAAATAGCTTGCAAAACAAAGAATACCAATTCAATCGATAATAAATAATAAAAATATAGATAAGCTCATATAAAATGGCATGTTAAAGTATAAAAATGTATAAAATATAATATAAACTAGGAACATTTCATATTATTCATCCCGTATAAATGGTTTCTAAAAATCATAACCGAATATTTAACACATATTGTCCATATATCTTTCAGAACTTTTTTTTCAATTTTATGTAATTTACAAAAATTTTGGAATAGAGGTGGGAATGTTCCTCGAGCACCTACGAGTAATCCAGTTACTTCTATTTTGTTCACATTGTAGTTTTCCAAAAAATATGGAATGGTAGGTTCATAAATTAGCCTCTTTTCTTCGTCGACGAGTTTATCTTGATTTTCCTCAGTTTCAAATCTGATAGTTGGATCCACTATGAGTGCATTCTTTTTTTTTAAATCGTATGCAAAAATGTCGACTCTCCTAGTGGATCCATCGTCAGACAAACAAGAAACTTCTTCATAAACCTCCATTCCATTAGATCTCAAGGAATCTGCCAAAGCTGAACGTATAGTATGATGTCTTTTGTTTCTCAAGTTTGAGCTGTACGGGCAAACACCCAGGATGTGGGGCAGGGTTTCAACGACATAACTCTCAGTTGTAGAACACCGTCTACACTGGTTTCCTGTCCTACTTCTCCCAGGCGTTGCTCGAACAGCTGTTACTCCTCCGTTCATCTTCAGCAGGTCCTGGTACTCGGTGAAGGTTATCCCATCTCTATTAGAAAACCAGTGACTTGCTGGTTTATAGAAATCAAATGAAAAAACACCCCTTCCTCTTGTTGGCAGACAACACCACTCATCAAAGTGGGCTAGGATGACGGAAATCTACCTGGATATGAATATAGAGACAGTGACCAGAACGGGAGTCTGAGACTAATAGCGAAGAGTAGACAAACCACTGTTAGCATAGATGTAAAGAGAGTTACAAACACAATAGTGATATGAATTGTTTTGCTACAATAAATTGACAGTCATATTTTATGTATGAATAAATTAGTCAAACAAAGTTGAATATATTTATACCACAAAATTCTGAGGGACCAACCCCTATCAACCCAAGAAAAAGAAATAGTTCACATCTGTGTTGTATGTATGTATGTATGTATGTAAAAGGGGTGGGTTGGTATTGGATGAATCCATTTGCCACAGACTTTTGTTAGCTTATAGCTTTAGAGATCTAGACCAATATTTTCCAAAAATGTTACCAAAATGTCAAATATATCTTTATTCTGCATATTGAGTAGATATGTTATATTTAACGGAAATGAAATAGTATGTATTTGCAGTAGATTAAGGAGTCGTGTTATTTCTGGAGTGTGATTCAAGCAGGAAAAGAATATGTGATTTAAGTCACAGATCGATGAGTCATCGCATGTGCAATAAGGTGTTTGGGATAAACCGATTTTATATAAATGGGCTGGAAATCTGCCGTGATTTAGTTTAAGTCTTGTTATGGTGACTGCTTTTTTCCTGCTCAGAATGTAATCTGACAGGTGTGGAATTCTCAATGGTAATGTGGGATGTATGAGTGTGTACTGATTAGTGGAAGTTGCGGTGAAGTCCTGCCAATGTTCCTCCCAACTTGTCCTCATTTTGTTTTTTTTCTAGTTGGACTATATCATTATAAGGATGAGTTTCGATCATGTTTATGGAAGACGTTGCTATTTTAGCTAACTTGTCCGCTATTTCGCTTCCCAATATTCCGCAATGGCCCTTCACCCATACCATGGTAATGTTCACATTTGATTTTGATAGTGTTGATAGGAGTTGCTTTATGTTACATAAATGGCGAGAATTGTATATTTTATACTGTGTTGAAACTGTGGGATACGCCCTAGAGTGGATAGTGGTGCGAAAGAAAACCTTGCCGTCAGTAGCAGAACGATTTTGGTATTGATGCTCATTTTTATTTTAAAGAAAATATTTGTTTTTATGTGTGAAAAGTGTTATGAATGGTTCGTGAAGAATTATTCTTACAAATTTTACTTGAACGCAAATCTTGTCAAATGTCATTGATTGGGAGGAATTTTTTTACCATTCTGACGACATTGATTTACCATGACATTTAAAATGGAATCTTGAATATGGTTTCAGAACTCACATTGCATTTTTTCAGAATTTTGAAAAATTTCTCATATGCTCAAATATGAACTTTGAACCACACATAATGAGGTGCATCAAATAAATGGTTGGTAGATGATCGCGAAGGAACTCAAATAGAGATTAGAATTGAGAGTGGTATATTTCGCTTTTTTTTTTAAATGTTGGATCTATTTTGCATGAGTTGTTGATACACACTGCGACGCTCTGCATATTATTCTCCCATGCGAGAATAATGTGTCTAGGCATGAAAAAAATTGTTTTTCTACGAAAGTGCGTAAACTAAGCTTTTACGCACTGCTGACAGTGCATAAAGTAATAATTTCTCGCACAAGCGCGTAAAAAAATCACCTGTGCATAAAATCATCAACTGTGCTTAAAGTAATTTTTTACTCAATGTTCATACATTAATGCATTTTTGAAAAATACAGTATTTTGTGTTAAATATAACTCGGAAGTCTTTATTTGACTATTCCACTCTTCTCAAGATATTCACGTAATCTGACCAATCACAAATTGTATTATCGCGAAAACACTACCTGTCTCTCAATTCTGATTGGTCTGTCAGCGTTGGTGCTTTCAACGATGTAACCATATATGACAAAGCAAAGTTTGACATTTTGACAGATCATAATTGTAGGTGAAAACGTCAAAATGAGTCGCATCGTAACTATACAGTGCGGCTTTTAATTGTCCCCCCCCTGTCAACTTTTGAACGGTTCGACGTAGAAACATGAAAAAAAACCGTTTCGAGGGTTTTACCAATAGTACTTTTTGAAATAAAAAAAATAGTGATTGCACGATAGGGGGCGCAGGGGGGCCCATCAACTCAAAATTTTTAAATGGCATGTGGGGTCAAGTGTCACATCGTTGAAAAGAGAATTCAATTCAACCATCTAAATATTTTTGAATTTTGTTCATAATTTTTTTGTAATTCATAATCGAATTATCAAATATAAATGCGGATCTGAATACTACTCATACCTCGTAAAATTTGAACGGTTGGATGTGGAACAATGAAACCAAAATTTTTTTGAAGGGTATTACCGATACTACTTTTTGAGAGAAGAAACATTGCAATTACTCGACAGATGGTGCTGGGGGCACATTAATTTAAAAATTTCGAAAGGTATAAAAATCGAAATTGGGAAAAAATTATAGACAAAATTCAAAAATATTTAGATGGTTGTAAAGAGAATTAAATTCTCTTTTCAACGATGTGACACTTGACCCCACATGACATTTAAAAAATTTTGAGTTGATGGGCCCCCCTGCGCCCCCTATCGTGCAATCACTTTTTTTTTATTTCAAAAAGTAGTATTGGTGAAACCCCCGGAACGATTTTTTTTCATGTTTCTACTTCGAACCGTTCAAAAGTTAACAGGAGGGAGACTATTAAAAGCCGCACTGTATAATAAATTATTGATTGTTATAATAAATTTTTTGTGATTATAGTTGACTAATTATGGTTATGATGAATTGATTGTTCATTTTCATAATAATACTTTCAAGGCTTCGTGAAATAGTGTAATAAAATTCCACTAGTGATTGAATTTATCTCATAAGTCTGTCTTTTATTTCTGAACTCAACTGAATTTTGAAAGTACTGAGGTATTTTTGCCGAATGTATTTTTTGAGGTAAAAATGTCGTATGTTTGTCTCTACGATTATTCATATCTGTTCTTTGAACTTATGTGAAATATGCTGATATTGTCAAAAATATATGGAACATCCTGTACATTAAAATATTATATATTTCAATACGTGGGTAACCTTTTTACAATTCAGTACGTGCGCGAAGATATTTTATTTTGAAACTCAACTTGTCCTCAACAGAACATAAACAAGAGTTTTCAAAAAGGCCACTGATAGTTCGATCTGGGAGTCGAGTTTAGAGTTCTGCAGTGCCCGCAGCTAGTGAGGGCTATGGGGGGAGTTTGGAAGATCAGATATTAGATAGAAGGAAAATGTTTCTTAAATGGAAATGCCGATATGTATTGTAAGTAAAGATCTTTTTATAATTATTTATTCAATCAATAACTAGTCTAGGAGAGATTCATCAATTTTTTAATTCATTAATTCTTTATTGATTATTTCCTTCATTAATTTCAATCGTCTTAATCTCATATTTGTACATAGTAAAATAAAGGTTTTTATATTTTTCTAAAGTGTTTTGAATCTATGAATGATCAGTATCTACCTAGTTAGTCGTGAATAAATCCCAAGTCACGACAATATTTTAAAGAAAACCTTGTTGGTAATTCCATTACAATTATCATTGATATGGAATATAAACACTGAATATTTAATTCCAATGATTGCTTCAAATGTATCAGAATACTCAACTTCAATTTTGAAAAGAGTCCTAATATACTGCCATGTGGCACCCCGTAAATAACTTTCATGTGATCGAGTTCCAGTTACATTTCCAATTATACTATGGTTCAGATTGAACCAACTCTACTGGTACTTTTCAATTGGTTATTGTAAGTGCTAGGAATCGCACTTAGAAAGGTGAGACCTCGTTGATCGCACAAGTTTCGACTCCTGAGAACTGCCGTTCGTAAGGGGACGACAGCTGGTTAACGGAAAAAATAATTGTAAACGACAATTTTTCATAAGCAATCTTTATTTTTCACGATTTCACTGACAAAAGCCTTTCTTTTACTTCCTCATTTCTAAATAGGATAGTCGGTAAATATAAATGCTTCAAACTTATCTGTGCGTGTTTGTTTTCTGTGGCAATATAGTACATTATGTCGAAAGAAAATATTAAAATGACAGAAGAAATCCACTGCGTTTAACCACAAATTGGGAATTAATTTCTGTTGAGTCAGGTAATGTAACTGAATGTTCTCGTTACGGTCAAACGAATAGATTAAAAAAAAGTCACGCTACGGTAATTGCATAACTACGAATCTTTAGTATACAGGGTGTTTCATTCATAGCTTTCAACAACATAACGAAACTCATGAGAAATGTGCACACCAAAACCAACCTTATGGCATTTAGACCATTTACAGCACAACTGCTTTTCTACAAGACATATTGAATCCGTCTATCGATTCCGAAACATTAAAAAAACAGACGTTATTAAATTTCACTTGTGAAATTGACAAAATAATTTACAGTTTCGGAAAAAGATTTGGCAAAACAGAGTATATCATCCAAGATCTCACTCATAATGAAAGTAAAAAAAATCCTAGTTTGCGTGAGGATAGGGTTGAAAATATATTGGATTCATCAAATTTACGTTAGGTATCGTTAGATGTTGATCTTCGGCTACGTTTTAATCTATCAAATACAACTTCTCATCAGACCTCCTTTCACATACAGGTTCGCTAGCAATAGAATTCGGTGTTGGAGAGTTGTGGAACCAGTTCTCAGTGTGATTTTTCTTGTAGTTCTCCAAATAATTCACGCTATCTCTAGACAATGCCTCATTTTTGCCATAAGTTTCACCTTTTTCATCATTTACTTCTCATATCAAAGACTGCCGGGTGTGGTACTTTGTTAAATAATAGATATTTGAGTTCATATATGTGTATTTTCAAAATGATCAATTAATTGACAAATCTGACGTCTCAGGTCACTACATAAACAAATCTCATACTTTATACAGAATGATAACATAACATCTCCTCCCTTTTTTTATTCTAAGCTGAATTATAACAACAGGAAATAATTATAATTTGAAACTATGTATACTCCTGATAATAGGTAGGTTTCTTAGATATGCGACCAAAACGCGTTTTATACATATTGACTCTTTCTTCAATATTCACTAATGTCACTTTCATTTTCAGTAACCCCAATATCATCATTTTCATTCATCTCTACATATTCATTCATCTCTACATTGTCATTGATATCCACGTGACTTTCATTATTATTATGATGATCTAAAGGTAAATCATACTCTGTATCGGTAGAATTATTTGGAGCACTCGATGGACTTTTCTTAAGAATCTTCTATTTCTAACAAAAACTCTACCATTTCTGTCCAGTTTAATGATAAAAGAACTAGGTCTATTATGGTCAACTTTTAAGATTGTTGCTGGTTCCCAAATCTTACCAAACTGAACCATAACACGATCTGAAGCATTCAGTTCAGGTAAATTTCTTGCATTTGTGTCATAATATGTTTTTTGCCTATAATTTACATTATTAAAAATCTTATTGTCATTTCTGTGATAACAACTATTAGGTTTCAAAAGATTTTCTTTCACAGGTATATGACCTTTGAGCGTGCGACCAAACAAAAGCTGTGCCGGAGACGGAATCTCGTGACTAATTGGAGTATTTCTGTATTCAAGTAGGGTTAAATGTATATCTTTACCGTCAAATATAGCTTTTTTTAACATTTTCTTGATAGTCTGTACGTGTCTTTCGATAAAACCATTAGATTGTGAATATGTTGGCGAATTAGTTTGATGAACTACCTCCCACTCTTTGAGAAACTGCTGAAATTCTGAATTTGTGAATTGGGGGGCATTGTCACTGAAGAAAAAATCTGGTTTGCCATGAATGGAAAAGATAGATTTTATTGCATCAATTACTCTTTTACTGGTTGTATCATTATCTAGACAGCGAATTTCAGGAAATTTTGAGTAAGTATCCACCACTAATAAGAATTGCTTACCTTCAAGATAAAAAAAATCTGCAGCTACCGTGTGCCATGGGCGACTGGAAACAGCTTTATTCAGTAATGGTTCCTTTTGATTACTATTCTGATATCTCAAACATGAAGGACATTTTTTTACCATATCAGATATTTCCTTACTCATAAATGGCCAATATACCATTTCTCGAGCACGTAATAGAGTTTTCTCGATTCCCATATGATTAAAATGCAACCTCGCTTTAATATCATCTCTCATAGTTTTTGGTATAACCATCTGATTACCCTTGAAAATAACCCCCTTTTGTTCAACTAATTCGTCCCTTACACTCCAATATGGTGAGGCCAATTGACTTACTTGATTCTTTTCTCGAGGCCATCCATTTTTAATGTAACCCAAAATTACTATAAGTTCAATGTCTCTTTCAGTTTCTATTTTCAGAATATCAAATTTTTGTGTACTTATACTGTTGAATTCAATAAGACCTCTAAATTATTTTCAATAATATCAAAATTTTTGTCATCATAATAAGCACGTGATAAAGTATCTGCAAAATATAATAATGCCCCTGGTTTATACCTAACTTTGAGATCATAATTTTGTAAGGTGATTCTGACTCGTTGCAAGCGCAAAGGACATTTATTCAATGGTTTTTGAAAAATTGCTTCGAGTGGCTTGTGATCTGTTTCCACTAAAAATGATTTACCATACAAGAATTGGTGGAATCGCTGGCATCCAAATACGATTCCCAACATTTCTTTCTCTATTTGCGCATAATTTTGTTGTGTCGCTGTTAAACTTTTTGAAGCATATGCCACAGGCAACCCGTTTTGGAGAATAACTGCCCCTAATCCATCTTTTGAACTGTCTACTGACAAAACAATTGGTTTATTTTCATCATAATATTGCAAAATTGGCCTTGTCATTAATAAGGTTTTCAAATTTTCAAATTCTCTCTGATGGACATTATTCCACTCCCACAAAATATATTTTTTCATTAAACTTCTCAAATTGGATGTGATTTTAGACAAATTTGGAACAAATTTGGCAATATACGTAACCATTCCTAAAAATCTGCTCAATTCTTTAGTGTTTTTCGGGACCTCTATTTGTTTGATTGCTTCAATTTTATCATCATCAACCTTTATACCCTTATCTGTCAAAATATGCCCTACATACTTCACTTCATTGACTCTGAATCTACATTTATTTTTATTGAACCTGACACCCATTTCCTTTGCTCTTAATAACACTTCATCTAAAATTTCATCATGTTCATTTAAAGTCTTCGCGTAAATAATGATATCGTCAATATAAACTTTCACGCCCTTGATACCCTCAAAAATTTCAGTGAAAGTTCTATGAAAAATTTCTGGAGCATTACATAAACCGTACGGCAAACGCAAAAACATGAATCTACCAAAAGGTGTTGCGAATGTTGTTAATTCAGAAGCTTCCCTTGTTAAAACTATTTGCCAAAACCCTTTGTTGGCATCAAGGGTTGAAAATATTTTTGCACCACACATATCTCGGGTTATTTCTTCAAAAGTAGGAATTTCGTAATGTTCTCTTAATAATGCATCATTGAGGTTTTGAGGGTCCAAACAAATACGAATACTATTGTCTGGTTTTTTAACTATTACTATTGGATTTACAAATTCTGTCGGTTTCTTTATACTTGTGATAATATTATCAGATACCATTCTATCCAGTTCAGCTTTGAGTTTATCCATAAGCTGAAATGGCACTTTCCGACACGGCACAACCTTTGGTTGGTAATCACGTCTCAACTGAAAATTTACAGGACTACCAGAAATTTCACCAATTCCTTCAAATAATGCAGCATTACCATTTAAAATTAGAGTATTCATTTGAATTTGAAATATATTTCGTCTAATTAGATCTAGCTCTTGCACACTTTGTATACCCAAAATTGCAGGTGAATTTCCTTTGGTCTTTAGAACAATAAAATTAAGAAAATAATTCTTACCATTCACAGGAACCAACAACATCTAACGTCTGACCACCATAGTTTGTGATATTAAGGTTGGCTGCTGTCAGTGAACCTATTTTCAAATCATTCCAAATATTTTCTGGTATGACATTAACATGAGCACCTGTGTCTAACTTGAATTTTACGTTCATGTTACAATCTGGAATATACAGTGTTTCAAACCAATCAAATTTCGAATTTTCTATCGCAAACATCTGAATTGATCCTAAAACATAATCATTATCATTGTATTCAGCGATACTGTTTACACTGGATTGTATTTTATTTCTACATAAATGAGCAAAATGATTGAACCCAAAACACCTTCTACATTGTTTACCTATAGCTGGACATGTACTTCGATAATGTTTAAATCCACACCTACCAGCATGACTGATATGAATTTTCACAACCTAATCTTGCAGATTTTATTTGTTCGTTTCTTGTTGCTTGAGTGACTCTGTCACCCCTTTTGGATCCAGCTTGTACAGATGACGTGCTTGCACTCTCCCGTTTATCTTCTCTACTACCATTAGTATTGAAGCGCCTCTTATAATCAAACTGCATGCTACTTTTCTGCAAATTTTCAACCATCGGCTTTCCTGAACCATACCTACTATTTTCACTGTCGGTGAATTGGTGTGGTTTATGAATTTCACTAACTTCGTGACTTTCCATTTTATGTGTCAATTCTTTAATATATTTATCTGTCTGTTCCGCTGCACGACAAATTTCAATAGCTTTTGTCAAGTCCAAATTTGGTTCACGCAACAAACGATCTTTCACTTTCTGCTCTCTGATACCACTTACTATTCTATCTTTTATCAGTCTGTCTCTGAATGTGCCGAATTCACAATTGCTTGACATTTTCTTCAATTCTCCCAAATAATTGTCAAATGACTCACCGTAGAGTTGAATTCTTGAATTTAATTTGTGAGTTTCCACACTGGTATTGGATTTGGGTATAATTGTACTATTATCTTATCTGAATCTGCCTTTTCTTCAACTTTCAGATCCAGTGTTTCCAAAACCTCATGAGCTTCCTCTCCCAAACAATGTAATAGAACTGCCGCTTGTATTTCCTTAGGTTTATCTTTGCATCCTGTTGCTATTAAATAGAGACTAAAATTGTTCTTGAACTTTCGCCAGTTAGAGCCCAGGTCCCCATACATGCTCATTGAACTTGGTTGTTTTAAAAATTCCATAACTTCGGTTTTATATGTTTCGGTTCTATAATTCTCATGTATTGGTGTACGTAGTTTCTTTTTACGACTGCGCCATGTTGTACTTTGTTAAATAATAGATATTTGAGTTCATATATGTGTATTTTCAAAATGATCAATTAATTGACAATTCTGACGTCTCAGGTCACTACATAAACAAATTTCATACTTTATACAGAATGATAACATAACACCGGGTACTCGTGATTCCTTGTTCTGCATCTCATCAATTCCAATTCATTCTGGACCAAATTTCTCTTCACATCTGATTGCTTTTTTGTAATATCAGCTAATTTTTGTGTAGAACTTTTCTCGTGAGAAACATTGAACCTCTCATAGTGTTCTATTTTCTAGAAACTCGATAAATGAAAGAAAATTAAACCGCATATATATGCGAGGAATGAAGCATCGTATAATGAGATGGTGAAAGTAAAGATTCAACACTCATACAATTTCGTTTTGAACGTATCTACCTTGTAATGTTCAGTGGGGTGTGTTAGAGATTCTTCGATAAGAAACTGGCCCAACATCATAAACTATAAAAGAGAGAAATGTTTATTACGAAACATCAATTATTAACTACCTAACAGTTCAATGATTGATTTCAGAATGAATGAAATGGATGTTTCGACATATCCTGATAGACTTAGAGTGATCACGATTACATTCATACCTGAAGCAACCAGTTGAGTAAAATAGAAGGCTCCCACAGATGACTCAAACAACGTTGAGATGGTATTATTTGAAAAAATCTCATCATTGTTAAAATTGTTGCTAAAATTTTTATTTATATCAACCTGTCGTACCCATAGAAATATATATTATATACGAGGCTTGTTTGGTAAGTCCGTGACTTTTTAAATTTCCCGCGCAGTAACTTTAAATGCAACACTGCTGCTGTCAACCACCATCTTTCAATAGACTACTGTCAAATTTTGAGCAAGCTGCGACATTTGGTTTGTGTTTGACAACAATTAGAAGCAGACAACCTCGTGAATTTTAACAAAAATGGAAAAAAGTGAATTTCGTGTGTTGATTAAGCATTATTTTTTGCGTAAAAAAACCATAACTGAAACCAAGGAAAGACTTGATAAATACTATGGGAACTCTGCACCATCAATTTCAATGGTTAAGAAGTGGTTTACTGAGTTCCGTTGTGGTCGTACCAGCACAAGTGACGCCGTACGTTCAGGTCGCCCAAAAGAGGTCATCACGCCAGAAATCGTCGATAAAATCCATGGAATGATATTGGACGATCGGAGAATAAAAGTACGTGAGGTAGCTGAGGCTGTAGGCATCTCAACTGAGCGAGTACATCACATTTTACATGAATATTTGGACATGAAGAAGCTATCCGCGAGATGGGTGCCGCGATTGCTCACACTCGACCACAAGCGCAACCGTGTGACCACTTCAAAGGAGTGTTTGGCAAAGTTCAATCGCAATCCGGGCGAGTTTTTACGCCGTTATATAACCGTAGACGAAACATGGATCCATCACAATACCCCAGAGACCAAGGAACAATCAAAACAGTGGGTGTCAACTGGTGAACGTGCACCAAAGAAGGCTAAGGTGCGTCTGTCAGCCAACAAGGTTATGGCCACAGTTTTTTGGGATGCACGCGGTGTCATTCATATAGATTACTTAGAGAAGGGTAGAACGATCAACGGCGAATATTATTCAGAGCTTTTAGACAGATTCGATATTGATTTGAGACAAAAACGACCACATTTAGCGAAAAAAAAAGTGCTGCTTCATCAAGACAATGCACGAGTGCACACGTGTGTAGTCACTATGGCAAAAATTCATAAATTGGGCTACGAACTACTACCCCATCCAGCATATTCTCCAGATTTAGCCCCTTGCGACTATTTTCTTTTCCCAAACCTGAAGAAATGGCTGGGTGGTAAGAGATTTGGGTCGAATGAAGAGGTTATAACCGAAACAAACGCCTATTTTGAGGGCCTTGAGAAAACCTATTATTTGGAAGGAATAAAAAAACTGGAAAAACGCTGGACTAAATGTATTGATCTAAAAGGAGATTATGTTGAAAAATAAAACGCTTATTTGCCAATTTTTTTTTTCTTTATTCAAATAGTCACGGAGTTACCAAACAGCCCTCGTACTTACTGTAGAATGCTAGTCCCGCCAATTTTCACGGCGAAAAGCATGCCGCGTATGCGACCCGTTTACGATGTGCGCATGCGCGTCATCAGTGTAGTTTGGGTAGATCGTTGCCAAGTTTGAAAATAATTTGGTGTTCCAATTCAGAATTTTTGCTATGAGGCAATAAAATACATGTCATTTGGAAGAGAGAAATTTGACAGGGCATTTAGGACTTTTTAAAACCGAAAAGAACCTTTTAGAGATAAATTACTCCGAATTTTAGGCGCGAAAGAAACTTATTTAAAACAGTAATGTACCCTATGCTACTGTAATTATAATGACCGTGCAACAGTGCTTTTTCTTCAACAGGAAGACTTGTCACTGGGATATGTCACTCTTGTCAGAGATCAGAGAGGGTTTTTAGAATTTCAGATTTTCTCTTGTCGTTTTGTGTGGTGTTTGTTGTCGTTGATTATTCTTTCAGCATTTGTGAATTTGCATTAATCTTGTTCCTTTAAAGACAATTTCTAATAAAGCCGTTTCTTCCTACAAATAAACAATGAACTGTTTAGTGTTGTGTAAAGGAAATATACCTGAAATAAATCAGTTTTAGTAGATAATGAAATTTTTTATGTACCTATATGCTTTGCTCAAAATAGCTTAAATATTATTTTGGTAATTGTTTTTAAGAAGAGACCCCAGCAGAACATTTGAGTGAGAAAATTGTAATTTGTGGCAGACATTTTCCTAATGAAGATTCATATGAAAACGACAATAGAATAATTTGAAACCTAGTGCAGTACCAATACTGTGTCTGCGTAAGCATGCATGGCAAGTGATACAAATTTCTGCCACTCCGCTTATATTATGAGTTTTAGATTCCTACAAAAAGTACTAAACATACACAGAATCGCCTCAGAAAATTAAAGTCAATATGGAAGTGCTTTTCTTAGATGGTAAGGAAAATGCTCCTGGCCTCACTTTTCCATGCACCCCCATTGTGGAAATTGCACTAAGGTAATACAACCAGAAATACTCGTAGAAATAGCATGTTAATCTCTTCAAATGATTCAAATTAAATGCAGTTGCATATTTTGACATGAAAAAAAACCTCGAGATTCCAAGCATTTAATTTCATAACTCCAATTTGAGTTGAAGTTATTCATGATATTAGCTGAAACAAATTTTCATATTTTTTTGTACCTTCAATTTATTTTCCAATCCAGTGCTTCCTTGAAATTCGCACCGACGATTTGAAGTGGTTCCGTAGGTTTTTGTTGGTTGACTACTGCTGAAAAGTGAATGTGATACCAACAATCAGTCGCTTCAGAGCGATAAATAATAATAATAACCGTACCCTACTTTCTGATGGCCTTTGCTGAATATTTGGGATCATAAATATATTAAAATATTCATGTAAAGGAAGTAGTCCATCCTCGAAGTGGAGTTTCAGTATATAGAGGCTAAGTAAACCTCGAAGTCGTCTCCACAATATATATTTGACCCCTAAGGTAGGGAAAGGGTGGGCTGTTGTCAACACAGCTTCAGCAAAAAATTGTCAAAAGTGTGGTTGTATCAACATGATACCATCAAAAACATGTTTTCGAGCATAGAAATACTCATCATCAGTTGAAATTACAGGTTACAGGTCAAAATGGCATGGAGGCGTAGTAAAATTTAAATTATTAACAAAACATATTTAAAAAATCTCTTGAACTAGGCGCAGTAAGGCCTACCACCTATATTCCACCATTCCACATTAATATAGGTGGTAGGCCTTACTGCGCCTAGTTCAAGAGTGTTTTTAAATATGTTTTGTTAATAATTTAAATTTTACTACGCCTCCATGCCATTTTGACCTGTAATTTCAACTGATTATGAGCATTTCTATGCTCGAAAACATGTTTTTGATGGTATCATGTTGATACAACCACACTTTTGACAATTTTTTGCTGAAGCTGTGTTGACAACAGCCCACCCTTTCCCTACCTTAGGGGTCAAATATATATTGTGGAGACGACTTCGAGTTTTACTTAGCCTCTATATATTAAAATATGTTTTTAAATCGGCTAAATACAAATAACAGGTATAAGTACAATTAGGTTTCCAACCTCATTCTCCGAGATTCAGACTTAACGTTTGTTAATCTTCACAAGTACCATAATATTTTACTAAAACCGGGCCTGTTACAAAAATCACTAATGACGCGCAAGCGCATTGCGGACTAGCCTGAACTTTTCACAGCACTTTTGACATGGGGATAAGCATTCTAGAGTAAGTATATAATATATATTTCTATGGTCGTACCCCTACGCGCAACCCTCATAAATCTTCGAGAGACTTGTACGAGCAAGAGAAGACGCAGCCGTCGCCTTTTCAGGTATGATACCATGCACGAGACCGGTGACCATGAACTGGAATCAAACTCACGACCCTAAGCTTGAGAGGCGAACGCTCTACCAGCAATAAATACACTTTTTCAAACTCGCCATGGGTTCTCCAGAAAAATTAATCATGGTGGCTTATATTCCCTTATTGCTCTACTTCTTATACTTCTTTTGCCCCGGGTGGGCGGGTTTTGAAGCCCCTGCACGTAGTTCTGTAAATTTATACTTTCATCAAAGATAATCACAGAATGAAATTTGAATAAACACAGGTTATCTCTGCGACATCTGTATATTACCAAGACTCTCCCGGGAATCAATTAAAATCCAGAAAAATCACGACAACTTCAAAAGAACTGATGAAGGATTAGAAAAAACAAAGCTTGAGACGAGTAAAGAATAGTTTGAACATCAAATAAAATAATGAACATTTCTATGAAAGCGTTTACACATAAGAACATGACAATAACACAAAAGATGACCACCGCTCATCTATCTATTTTATTTTGTCTTATTTTGTGTGGAAACTGATAACACGCATGACCCAAATCAAAAGTGTTTTCTGGTTTATGTTCTGGGTTTCAATTATTCTAATTGAAATTGTCTGGCGGTATTTCTATAAATTTAAATTGTACAATAGAAATATTCAAATAGGAATATTGAACAAAATATATCAGGTCGGTATTAGGAGAATACCACATCAATGGTTCCAGTAATATCTGGCAAATCGAAACCAAAATGTGAAAAGCCATTAGGTATGTCGATAAAAATAACAAATCTTCATATTTTTCAATTACTCTGCGCAACAATATTGGGATTTTTCAAGGATCAATTCTGGGTCCAATATTGTTTCTATTATACAGTGACCGCCAAAAAGTATATACCATATGGGAAAAATTTTTATTATTGGAGTATTGGAAAAGTTTATGCATGTCCGATAACCTAAAAATCGATTTTGACACATGTCACGTGATCGCTAGAATGGCGGTAAAATGAAAAAAATTGTAATGCAAAGGCAAAAAAAGGGGTAAGTTGGCAAGATATCAAAAAAAGTTATTTGAAAAAGTCACTTAGAATTCAATTTTATACACATTAACGAAGTTTCAAGAGATAATTCAGAAAAATTGAAAATAGCAATATTTTAAAAATATTTTCACATCTATTTAAAAATATTATTATTTTTTCTTATGAATAGCTTGACTATACTGAAACATTTGCATTTTAATGATAATGACAAAACTTTCTCATTTTCTCCACACCAGAGGGCACTAAATTGAAAAAATGGGAATTTGTCAGAACCCTTGCTGTTACATCGGTTCGTATCTAACAGTTATATCCGAATTCCACGACCATTGTGATGACATGACACTCCAAAAACATGGTAATTTCCAGATTATAATCAAGTTCCGATGATAATCGTGCATGAGCGTTTCACTTCGCACATAAACTTGAAAATAGTGCGTCAATTAAAGATTCTTAAAGTTTATGTGCAAAGTAAAACGCTCATACAGCATTATTACTGAAACTTGATTAAAATCAGTAAACATGGTGTTTCTAGATTGCCATATCAACACAATAGTCTTGGAATTCTGATATAACTGTTAGATAAGAACCAATGTAACAGCGAGGGTTCTGGCAAAAACCAATTTTTTTAATTTAGTGCCCTCTGGTGTGGAGAAAATGAGAAAGTTTTGTCATTGTCATCAAAATTCAAATGTTTCAGTATAGTCAAGCAATTCATAAGAAAAAAAATAATATTTTTAAATAGATGGCAAAATATTTTTAAAAAATTGCTATTTTCAATTTTTTTAATTATCTCTTGAAACTTCGTTTATGTGTATAAAATTGAATTCTAAGTGACTTTTCAAATAACTTTTTTTGATATCTTGCCATCTTACCCCTTTTTTTGCCTTTGCATTGCAATTTTTTTCATTTTGCCGCCATTCTAGCGATCACGTGACATGTGTCAAAATCGATTTTTAGGTTATCGGACATGCACAAACTTTTCCCCAGAATATTTTTTCCAATACTCCAATAATAAAATTTTTTCCCATATGGTACATACTTTTTGGCGGTCACTGTATATCAACGGATTACCATCTATTATTTCAGATGCATTTATATGATGATGCACCATTTTAATTCACTGGGAAAAATTTATCAGAAATGCAAGACAAAATAGACTGCACAACGTCCACCTTATATGTACTTGTTATTTTTGAATGCCACAAAAACTACCATTTTCATTTTTTGCACTTCTCACAATGATAACTTTCCGAATCTAACTGTTACTAGGTAGGTATCAAACATACCAAAGTAGAAACTCACAAAAGTACTGCGTTTTTAGGAATAAATCTAAACAACAATATCTCTTTCAGTATTCACTGCAGTAAACATAGTAAACTATTGCACTCAAATTGTTACCAAATCAGGGTTCTCAAAAATGTTCTGGACAATCGAGGTCTGACACAATATTATCTTGGTCAGATCCAGTTGAGAATATTACATGGAATACCACTGTGGGGGAACTCAACAGGAGTACAAGACGTACTTATTTTCCGAAAACGGATAATTGCAGGAGTAACGTCAACATTTTCATGTTGTAGCCTTTTCAAGAGACTCGAAATATTGCCTATAGTTGAACTTTTCATTCTGTCACTCTTAGTTTATGTTCACAAAAATAGAAATTCTTTCACAAGAAATCAATTCCTTCAAGAATGTAATACGAGAACTAGAAATGATTTCCATATCCCTAGTATTCACCTCAAACTTTCTATAAAATCATACAAAGTACTAGGTACGAGATTATATAACGTTTTTCCTGATCCCATAAAAAATAGCAACAGTGTTCATTGTTTTTGAAAAAAGTCATGAAAGTTACTCCTAGATACAAGTCCATACACAATAAAGGAGTTTTATGAATATTTCAAATGGTTTGAATAAAAATAAAAAGATTTTGTACTATTCTCGTGTATTTATATTTTACTTGTACTTGTATTGTAAACTATGAGTTTAGGTACCTTATCAGTGTCTTGTATGTTATATATCTTCAATTAGTTTGAGCCTTGCATGCGCTAATTTTTTATGGATTGAATTTGTCTAAAACTATCTATTTATTAAGTTGGAGGCGATGATGATGTTGATGGCAAGCATTGGCTTTTCAAAGTTCTTCCTAAACAGAGACTAAAAGTTCAATGTTTTAAGAATATGTTGTTTTATGCGAAATTGCAAGATTGGGAAGAATTATTTAAATACACAAGGATGTCTCACGAGATGTTTGACTATTTACTGAGATATGTCGAACGAGATGTGAAACTACGAAGTCAAAAAAGCAGTGATTTGATTGGTTCATTCTCATTTTATGTCCCCGTTTTTGTTACTTTATTTTTATTAATTCTTTATTTTATTTTAATAGCTGTTTAAACTCTCTTTACATAATCACAAATCCTGTAGTTTCATTGGTGAAAACTAGTTTTTCTTTAACGTCAACGCAAATAAAATAGAAAGCAACCATACACAACGAGTTTTGAAATTATCCTCTCTAGTTTCCAGTACGCATCCGCTATACGATTAGCCAGTCACAGGATAATACTAACTAAATCTTACATAAATATTTGTTATTGCAACTGGGTTTAGCAATGGAATGTCGTTCTTTTAACAATTCTCTCGGTACATGCGTGTTAGACATGTGCTGTTACCTTTATGTAAGCCTCATTCTCTTGGATAAGACCTCATTTAATGAAGTATAATAATTCTTAATAAAGGTCATACTAGTCGTAGGATAAATATAATCAGGTATGCAGATACTTATATCACTTATTGGCTATTAATGAGGATATTATGTCAATTACAAATTATTTTCGATTATATAACATGAAATTCGAATTTATAAGAAAATTGTCATGGTCAATGTTTTTTTTTGGGAGATTTAATATACAGGGTCCATCTATATGGACTTTTCTGAAGAGTTTGTTTAAGGTAATCAATTTTCAGCTGCTGTGACATCTTGTTATAACGGAAATTTTATCAAGTTTGTTATTTAGTTTTTGAAGCAACAATTTTTTATCGATATAATGAAATTCAAACTAAAATTCAATGGGCCTTTCCAAGAGATATGAGGTAACACTGAAATTGGAAAGTAAATATGCTAATATCACTCGGGATTTTTAATTTTTTTTTCTGACCGCTAGTTTATCTATAATCAGAAGAAAAGTGGTTTCGTGACGTCACGTTCATCAAAACTAAACTTGGCTACGTTGTTAAAGTTGTGCATCATATTCTCATTCATATATAATTTGTCGTATGACAGTTGTCATTTGATACCAGATGGGTTCTTTCGTCTGTTTCACGGTGCGATCAATAAGAATAGTTTGTCTCTGTCTAACTCATTTGCCTACCCATTTGATACAAGTGAAGCAGTTCCATCAGATCTAAACTTCAACGAACACTACCTTGATTTATTTTTTAAGGTTAATGGGTTTTCTAAGTTTTGAGAGCTTTTGTTGTTTGTGTTCTAAAATTTGTTATTAATTCCTGTATCTCCAGTACCTGTATCCCTGCAATAACTGAACATGTCGAAAAGGTGTTTTGTACCTCGGTAAATTATCCGATCTTCCCTTCACGAAGCCTTGTTCCATATTTTTAATAAACAATTACACAAATAAATTCATACCAAATCGTTTATGATAACACCTCACTACACTATCATCGAATTTATCAGTTGAATGTTGATTGTTGAATGTAAATAAAATAAACTAACCTCACATCTCCATATAACTTTTGACAGTTGAAAACTGTCATTACGATTTGCTGTGTTGTCAATGCTTGTTCTTCAACAAAAGGATGGTCTGTTCAGAAAATTTGGAAGTTACAAATACAATAAAAAATAGCTAATATGTGGATTTTTATCTATGAGTTGATCAAGTGACAATGTATTGATTATTTCTCAACGGCTTATATCATGCTAGAAGTTATATTTTTAAGGAGAACGGTATTGCCTGTTTCGGAACGTGGATTATGGTGGGAGATATTTCCGATGAACGTGTCGTCAGCGGCACACTTTCAAATGTGATATTGTTTTAAAATGAAAGAAAAATAATGGAACTTTTTGTTAAATAGACTTTTCAGACTAACAACTAGCGATTTAAACGAGTTTTGTAATTTATTTTCCGTAAATATAAAGGTCCATTGAACTTGACATAAAACATCATGTGTCTAGAAAGCATAATTTTTGAGATATCCAAGTTTCTCCGAAATTTTTGGAAGCTGCAGCTCTTCACAAAGAATTTTATGTTCAAATCCAAGCCTGTCAGGACAAACATTTCCAGAGTTTGTACAGATAAGTGCTGAATTGTATTCGAAAAAGCTTAAAATGATTTTTTTTTCAAATAGCAACCCTGTTTTTTCTTTTCATCTGTGAAATTATCCTACAAGTCAAAGCTAAATGAGTTTTGTAATTTTCGTAACTAATCAAAAATTACAGATAGTGGAAGGATGAATCGACAAAATACAAAGATTGATGAAAACGACAATTCATTGCATACCCTAAAAACTCCATGAGCCCCAGTTTTTTTGTCGATGTCAGAGACAAAACGTAACCTAACTTTAAAAATGCTCGAATTCTAGTTGTCATTGACAACCCAACATTTAACAACATTTTCGCAAGATTCAACAAATAACTATTCAATGGGTGGTATGATTAAAAAGAGTTTTTGCTGGTACTTCAAGTCAATGCTTCATGTTTTAGTATATACTTCAAAAACTTAAAGTATTTACTCCACATAATTCCTAAACTCACACTTAAGTAAGTACCAGGAAAAATTACTTTATTATTTGCTTCATTTACTTCGATATACAGAAGTTAACCCTTAACTGGTAATGTGCCGTCTGTGAGACTGCAGCCATTTTTATTTTCGAATTTTTTCTGAAACGGTTTGGCTTTTCTGCGAATCACTTCACCAAATCTATTAGCTATTGGTGCCCCACCAATCATTCAACTGGGAGTAAATTTGGGTAAACGACGTATGAGAAATATTTAGTATTTAGTTGAGCACAGTCCGTGAGACGGCACGTTTCAGTTTACGTAACCATTTCTCGCTACTCATAGTAATGGCAGGTCCGTCAAAATGGGTAGGTACTTTATGGGGATGAAGAATGTGATGACACTAAAACGAGACAAATTTTTTTTGAATGATTTTCAATTTTTTTATGGATCTTTCCAAAATCACTATCAATTCTCGATATGGTGAAAAAGATTATTGCGAAATTATTTTAGATCAAGTTGTTTCGTTATTTTATGCAGTATTATTTCGAAAGAATATGTACTTAAGTGTTCGTAATATATGTATATTTTGAAAAAAATATTTGAGAATTTTTTGTTTTGCTTCCAAAAAGTGCCAGTCTTATAGACTGCACGTTACCAGTTGTGTTTCAAAATTTCACGTTACCAGTTAAGGGTTAATAATGCAGAAATTGCTAATGTTGTTTAGTATTTTCTCCATTTGGTGTTTGGTGTAATTTTTGAGAACTTCACATCTTCGATTGAAGAGGTAATATGGCATTTTTCTTGAATAATGGTAGGAAAAGGTGTGAACGTAGAACGTACGGGGAGGAACAGTATAGAAAATGATTTCGTCAAGACAATTATTTTAGGTAGCATGCTACTATACTATACTATACTTTCAGCATAAATGCAAACAATATTCATAGGGAGTTCTTAGAGAATCATATTGAGATGAGAAAAGCACCTTTATCAAATGTAACAGAAATTGAGGTATTTTTACGAACTCTCAATAATCGAACCAATTTGAGGTTGAACACGTCGTAGTATTTACTACTAGTTCATACTTCCAACCTCAGTCAACACTTCCCATGTAAAATATTATACTATGCAAAATACTAGGAGGAAAAAGCTGTCACTTGAAGTATAAGTGAATACCTTATTTAATAATACCGCTCAATACATAAAAATGTTTTCAAAACATGTTTACAAATATCACCAGACTGTAGGAGTGAGCATATGAAATGAAATCGACATCCGAGAGTATTCCTGAATCTAAAATGATTACGAAAGTGTTGATGATCTAGTCAAACGGTATTTTGTGAATAATAATTCAAAATCGCCAACATATCTCACGACTAAATAATTGTTGGAAGAAGAAACAGGCAGAACTGTGTAAATGACAAAGAAGATTAAGGTATGACATTAAAAACAATATCTCAAATCGGTAATATCCCGATATTCTATGCAATGTTGTGAACAAAAATGATTTTGGAGTTCCATCATATTGTAACTATTGCAAAAAGCGTGGTCATTTATTGAAAGACCGCTGAAAGACTGCTGGTTCAAGAATAGGAGAGACCACTCGTAAATTAGTCAAAATTGAAATACGTTTATTAGTCTGGAGTTATGGAGGATAAACTGTTTTTGAATTCAAATACCAGTGATCATATGTGCAACTAAAAACATTAATTAATTCGAAATTTTGTTTACTCCAAGGAGCAAAAGTTTATAAAAATTGGCGAAGGTGCATGCATCACAGCGGAAGGTATAGGAAATATCCCAGTTGAGGCTTTCAGTTGTGAAGAGGGGATAAATTCTATAATAAGGAGTGTTCTTTACGTTCCTGTTCTGAAATAGAACTTATTCATTATTGAATCTGCAATTGATTAACAATGATGGAACAGTTTTGAACCGAGAAAATCGAATCAACCACATCAGTTGGGAAAAAAACTAAATCGCAAATATTTTGACGAAAATGTTGCCTGTCCTGAAACTTCCTTATCTCAGAAGTCCATTGTCAATTTAAAACCAATTGTTCGAATAAAAATGTAGATTGGGAATAGTGTTAGAATGAATGATTATTTTCATACTTTCTGATGTTTTCATCAATTAATTTTTTTATTCAGATATAGGGGATGTTGAAAGCATTTGTTAGCTCTAAGCCTGAAAATTGAGAATGAAAAATATTCACGCCAATACTAGGTATTAATAAACGCAGTAGAAATATAAGGAAGTATGATTACCAATAACAGGACCTGTGTGATGTTGAATCTCTGTATACAAATCTATTTTTGGGATATTTTTTTCCATAATATCGTTATGATTAAAAATAATTTCGATTCAGAAACCGTATATCCATTGAGAGCGTATATAAACGTTATTCGGGTGTGTCTGAAATGTAATTCATATTCGCTGGAAGTACAAGCTCACCGAGCAGCATTCCTTGCTCATATTAATGATGCCAGCGGTGTATAAGTATGTCAAAATGATTCGGAAAATATGTTCATGAGAACCTATACGAATAGATAACTGACAAAGCGGGAAACTGATATACTGGGTGATAGTAAGACTAGGGCTATAACTTACTCTTGAGCTGATTTGAATAAAATTTAGTACAAGGGTATGAAGCCAAATACCCCACTTTAGATTTCAGAAGAAATGCCGCCAACTTCGATGAAACATTTTGGATATATTCATATTTTTCAAATCTAGAGAAAATTCTAAACGTAAAGAGCTAGTAAAATTATTCAGACAACTGCCACAAAAATTAATCGATGAAACTTCTAGGAAACGCTTTAAAATCCAACTTATATCATTTGTTAAGGAATCGGATGAAACAATGATACACAAAACGATAGATTACATTATATTTATTAATAAACATTATTATTAAAGTAATATTATTCAATTATTTTGTGGTAACGTGTTGCACTCTGAAAACAATAATCTGAAATTAACTAAAAATTAATTTAAAAAAAACGTTGTCTTCGTGGAGACTATATCTGTGTCCATTATCAAAATTCTATTTCTAGTTTTCTATAACTTTATATATGTTAGATGTAAATTCTTTGTCGTAGGTGAACAATGTTTTTCTTTTCATGTCATGTACACGGTTGGTTATATTGATGTCGATTGCATAATCATTGTAATCATTACATTTAGTCACATTCCATTGTAGAGGAGTATTATCACACCATAGTTTGATTGGATCTAAGTCCAATTGTTCTGGTCGGAAATCAGTAATGTTATTGATTCAATAATATTATAATTGAATGTCTTCTGCGACAGTATAGGCTAGAAATATTCACAGAAGTCGCCAAGATGTTGATAAAAATTTGAAACAGAAGATTGAAAATATGTGACATTTCAGACGCAACAGAATTGAAGGATTTACATTCTTCAAATTATTTTCTGTCAACTACAAATTATTCGATTCAAGTAAACAGAACCCAATTTCGTAAACTTAGTCGAGAAGATCATCATGGCCCATTTGAATAGAAGCCATTTCAAAGTCCAGGTAGACATCAGCTTCTTTTCTGAGGCCAGATAAGTAGGTACATAGATTTTGATGAAAACAAGCAAGATTTGTTATTCAAGATCATTATTGTACCAAACCATTATATTGTGCATACATAAATCTTGAAGAGTTTAGAAAAATACACACATTTATATTATGCACAATTAAAATTGGTCAAGTCCTTCTAATTTTTTTTTCTGTAAATCCAAAACATATGAAATGCTCTAGATGATTCATACATTTAAGGAACTTTCAAAACTTTCTCAAAAATGAGGATGAACAATTAAGGTTCTGTAATTGTTTCTTTTCTTTGTTTCAATATCAGGAACAGTTATCAAGATGTGTCATGAAAAAGTAAAAGAAAAGTAAACTTAATGAATCAGTCTGTAAGATAGCCTTGACATTTTTATGTTACTGCAGGCGTGGGATGCTGGTCGAACATGAAAATATTCATGGATGAAGGTAGTTGCCTTGATAACTTGTAGAATGATTTGCGATCTCACTTACATAACAAACTGCAACATCTTTCTTCTACCTTTACAGGAAATTGAACGAAAACGTAATCACATCCTCCAGTGGTTTTCTCTCAACACACTTTCATTTCGAGTAGTTACTGACTGGAAATTTACTTGGGTTTCTAGAAAATTCCCCCACTTGTTTCAACTCATTGAATTCTCTTTCATGACATATATATATATATATATAAGTGAAAATAGAGTATATTTCGTTTTAATTCCGAGAGCTCTAACCTTTGACAGCTGTTTCGTGCTAACGCACTCATCAGAAAGGATTTATGGAGCTCTCGAAATCAAAACGAATCCACTCAAGAATTAATACCGTGAGGCAAGACAGAATATAACAGGAAGTTATTCAATGACATCTACAGTCACTAGTTGAAACTTAATTTGACACGAACCAAGGAATCCAAAAGTAGAGGTTTGTCCACAAATTGACAGGCAGCCAACAATTCGTTGTTCTGACCAACCCAAGGTTCAATCAAGTTTCTAATACGTTATGAGGAACGCAAGCAGAATCTAAGTGAAAATAGAGTATATTTCGTTTAGAGCTCTCGGAATTAAAACGAAATATACTCTATTTTCACTTAGATTCTGCTTGCGTTCCTCATAACGTATTAGAAACTTGATTGAACCTTGGGTTGGTCAGAACAACGAATTGTTGGCTGCCTGTCAATTTGTGGACAAACCTCTACTTTTGGATTCCTTGGTTCGTGACAAATTAAGTTTCAACTAGTGACTGTAGATGTCATTGAATAACTTCCTATATATATATATATATATATAGGTGAAAATTCGTGACTGGCTGTATATTAGTTTGTATCAAAGAGTTTTCTTTGAAATAGCCCGCAACCCTGCCTGCAACCCCACAAATACTACAAACTATATATATATATATATATATATATATATATATATATATATATATATATATATAATGTAAACCATGTGGATTAAATATTCAACCATTATTAAAAAGTACTAAAAGATTTCCCAAAAAAACTCTGAGCTTTGTACTCTGTGTCTAAAAGATATGTATTGCTACGGCAAGTCTTGTCATATTTTTGAAGGATCCATAACTGGACACTGTGACACTAGAAGACTAGTCATTTCATGAAAAGAAATTGAAACCAATACTCATCAATCTTCACAGATATTTTCCAAAAAATTCTATTGAAAGTTCCGAAATCTAAATAACTCACATTATTCCGAATTCATAAATATTATCTTCTTTGGTGTTTTCAACCAGCCATTCACTGTCGACTAATCTTTGATTCTCCCTTCCGCTGTTTTCGAAAAGAGTTCGTGAAGTGGGGTTTTTTGTATGAATGCAAAGTTTGTTGAATGTTATTTTGAATTTTCGTCCCATTAGCAAATTATGTTTTCTGAGTAAAATTTCAGTAAAATACTGCCTTCTTCAGGAATGTGTATACATGAACAGTGCGTGAAATAGTATATTACGTTACTAGTGTGAAATGTGAATTTTTCCAGTGACCACAGATTAATGCATAATTGCAAAAAACATTAAATATTTTCACTTTATTTTGAGAATTTTACAAAGAAAAGTAATAATTGAACAAGATTACTGCTTGGAATTGTATAAATTAAAAGTAATATTATCAATATTACAATTAGTAAATTATAATGGACTTTGCAATGAGATTTCTCTCTGTTATTTGTACACTATGTACAGTAGTAGACTCGATGTCAGTTTCTCGAAGAGACGGGGTGAAGGCTTTCGAAGTACTGCTGATGGAACCCACAATTTTATTGGCAATATTGAACCTGTTAGTAGCAGAATCGTCAATATATTTTTCTGCGACTTTGGACGATTTCTAACCCCCATGTCTTTTCAGAGAAGTTAGATCTCCTCCTGCATCTACTAATATAGTAGCAGAAGAACGGCGAAATGAGTGCCCCGTGTATCTTTCAGGATCCTTTAGATTTAAAAATTTAGCCACTACTTATACCTATAGTAGTGGCTAAATTTTTAAATCTAAAGGATTAGCCACTACTATAGGTATATTTCCAATTTTGTTAATGCTCAATAAGTGTTTTGTGCATTTTTGGTCTTTATAATTAAGAAAAAAGCATGTTTCGGTAGTTGGCGGTCTAATAGATTGGCATATTTTTTATATATGCCATAAAAGTTTCCAGTAATAGTGAACTTGCGACAGCATTTATTTTCTGTAATAATAATTTGAATGACAGCCGCAGTCCCCAAATCTTTAATGTTATTTATACATAACTGGGTAAGTTCTTACTAGCTAGATGCACCAGATATACCCATAACCAACAAAAAAAATTAGCTTTTTTCGGTTTATATCAGTCATTTTTCCTTTTCAAAAATGCCTTGAGTTTACTATATTTGGAGATATCTACATTGTGGTGAATGGATGAAGTGGTACGTAACATAGAATAATTAGTTCATAATGTAGAGCATTTGATTCTATTGGAAAGTTCACTCATGTATACAAGCAAAACGTTTTCAGAAAAGGAGCTTCTTATTTCCTTATTTCTTCGCCATGAAAGAAATTGATCGTAAACATATTCGTATTTTCTTTTGGACTTTTCAGTCAGTAATTTTAGTGACGTTAATTTTGCGGCGTCTTCAATTTCAGGTGGAGTACATTGATCATCAATATCAATCGCTGCATTCATGTTTTATGGAATTTTAGATACTATTTTCACGGTTTTGTACATGATAAGAATGATGCATATGCAAAACTGACACTTCTGATGTTTATCTGACGTTTTCGCAATATTAATTTCAAATCACACTTCAATTCCATTATGCAATACATATAACTAAAAATTCACATATCACTCCAGAGAGTTATTCAACTTTTCATCTCTATGCTGATTTTTGTCATTTTCGCATGTGGCCGTCGGAAAAATTACTTTTCGCACTATTTATATTTTTACGCACAGCTGATAACAAAGGACAAGCTAGGACAATCATTTTTAGGATATATACTCGTCATTCTTCAGCCATGTTTCGATTTATGTCGGCTTCTATTTTCCAATACTTTTCATCATATCAACTTGAAATTGCCAAGTCTCATAATTGTTTCCACCTTCTAGTTTGATGATTTTCGACACATTCATGTCATCCATGTTACTTGAAAGCTATGTGTAGCCCAAAAAATATTTCAGAAGAATGACTTTCTCAAAAACTTCTAGGAGAGTATGCTTCTGGGCCCATAATCTGTTTCGATTTAATGTAGTAGGAACTATGGTATTCAGAATAGAACTATTGAGGAACAAGAAAATCATTTTTTAATATCTTCTGAGTTGAATTTTCATTGCAGGTAATCATAATAAATGTCTCAGTTGTACAAACTGATAGAACTGAGATAATTTTTTTTTCCAAAACCGAAATTCAGTCATGATCATCAATACATAATACACCGTCAGATAGTGACAGATTTAGGTGCCCCATTTTCACATACAAGCCTCGAATAGGGTTGAAGAGTATATCTATGTTGAGTAAAATGCAGGGAAATTTCGTTTTTCCATATTTCAATGCGAGCCGTGTTCACCTCATCATTAATTAATAGAACCTGGCTTCAGAATAGGATAGGGGTTAAAATGAGGGCGTAATCTTGTAAGGAAAAATAAACATATCAACAGATTTTCGCACACGAGCCCATCAAAACTATGAAAACCTACATCGTCACTAGACCTAAAAACAATGGCTTGAGTGGCGCGAATGGATAAGTAGATTTTTTCGTCGGAAAATTTAACGGAAATTCTTTTTGATTTTTCCATATGTTCTCCCCAGGAGCCACTCGTAAATATCCCTCCATTTTCCTCATCATCAATATACTTTTCAATCCTATTCGAGGCTTGTATGCAAAAATGGGGCACCCAAATCTGTCACTATCTGACGGTCTTTAACCATAATTGAGATTTACTAGAGAAATTACAGTAAGGCATGTCTTATCCCCCCCTCCTCAATATTTTATGGGCATGGAAATAATTCAATGGGGTTACTGTCAATCCCAACTATGTGACTCTGTTTCATACTTGCAAATAGCTATAATTTTTCCATTATTTACAGTATGCAGATTTCCGCGTCATCAACCTCCTTCATCGATAAAACCGTTATCAAGTACGGTTACCGACGTTTATTCGTAAGTCTAACTTCTGGATATGGTATCGGTGATTTCATTTTTACCAGTTATACTCATCGGTAATGAATACAGTATGGACTTTGAGACATAGAGTGCAATTCAACGGAACTCATTAAGTTTTGTTTGATATGTCAATTTAAGTGTAGATTATTTTATTCTATGATTATATTTTTACGTCATTCATGCATGCATCGAGAAAAACTTTGATAACCATTATTAAAACTTCAGCATTCGCAGTCAAAAAAGCACCTATATTTGGGAGTTGATCTCGCTTTAATTGCCACTAGGAAAAAAAAACACCAAGAAAATATTTAATTACCTTTATCAAACTGAAATTCAAATATAAATACTAATCAGATGATGTAATCACACAAAGTTCTTGCAATCAATATATGCTTTAATTGCTGTTATTGTCGATTTTATTTGGTATGAGAAAAAACTTGTTTGTCCTTATTGAGTGTACTTTTGGTACTGGTCGAATAGATAGATAGACGCATCTGTATTCGAATAAAATATTGTTTGTTTTGTATGAATATCGTTAATTATTCGATGGAATTTAAAAAAATAACTGTAATCTTGGGAATAATGATCAGTTTTCGATAGTTTTGAAGGTGAGTACTAGTAATTCTATGATGAAAGTTTTCATCGAAGTTTAGGCTTACTTGCATTCATGCATGAAAAATATATCTCATAGTATCAAAGATAACAATGAAGTAGGGATGTTTTTTTCATGTCATATGTCATTGCAAGTATGAAATAGTGATATAACAAGTGCGTATTGAAACTATAAATGACAGTTATATCTGTCAATCCCTTCAAATCAGTCTTCTATCTCCCTCATTCGATAAAAAGTTGAATTCCACTGTAGATGGAATCACACCACTGGGATGAAGGAAAAGTGTGCGTTGCAATCATAAATAACCCTGTTTCAACTGTTCCAAAAAAATTTAAATGGGCAATTGTACTTGAACAATCAGTACTCTCTACTTGAAATGAAATATTTAATATGAAAAACATTCTGTATTGTCAAATTTTATACTATGGTATATATATTATATGCATTCGTGTTTTTTATTTCTTTCAATGACAGGGTATATCTGTATACATCTGATTTGTATTAAAAATTTCTTGATTGTAATTTTTAAAAAAATATCACAATTCCTAATTGCGCTGGGGAGTACATTGTATAAGAATATGACAACTCACTTATAACAAGTAATCGTGCAAAAGGAACATGGAAGTCAGCCTTTTGGCATGTCGACACCATTATAACTGAAGTTGTTATAAAATTCACTTTTATTTTTGTAAATGTTAAAGCCAGAAGTTAATATTTTGCTTTCCTGCAATTCTTCGAATTATACGCTTTTGTGAAACGAACACATCAGTTTGATGTAGTGGAACTTCCCCAGAAACAAACACCATTGCGAAGACGAGATTCAACATGTGAATAATAAAAGCTCAATACTTGCTTTACAGTCAAGATGTGTCTAAGCTTATGAGATGAAAACGAAAAAGAAGACAACTATGATATAAGAGGTTCACAGTGTTACCTCCAGGTTAGGTGTTGGTCTTTGGTAATATCTAGAAATTTCACTGAATCTGCAGTACCGACAGTTTCGTCATACACAATAATGTCAAGATCTTCACACTTGCTATGGTGGTTTCTGAACTGACCCAAAGCTGTATTACATTGATTTTGCAGAGATCTGTCAGATTTACTTGACTTCAACAATGATGTGTCATCAGCGTATGTAACAAAATGACCTTTGTCTGGCACTTTATCTATTTTATCAATAATTTTTGTTTACATACCCTAAAAACAAGATAGGTCCCAATACTGAGCATTAACGATAGTAATCCTAAACTTCGTGAAAAACTCTTACTCAACTTCAAAATAATGTAAAAATGCTGATAAAACGTAAGCTTCCAGTAATTTCGGGAATTCTATCATAGACAATAAATTGACTAGAATGGTAATTTTTTCCGTTTCTACTGCAGAAAATTAGTAGCTCCAAATTGAAATTATCTCCATCGAAGTTATTCAAAATATGGCACCAATATTAGTTCTATGACTCAAAAAATGTATATATTCAAATGCGTTGACTATTTCATAGTGACTTCTGACGTTCATAAATATTTCTGAGTACTAGTTATTCATCAAATAGTTATTAGGACTCACCTGTGGGGCATTGGAATAAATTACTAGTTGTATTCTGAAACAAAACATTATTCATAGTAACAGAAAATCAATAACACCACAGAGAAAGTAAATCAACATATATACAAAGTTCTAGGTCATTGTAAATTATTGAAATTAGCCACTCGGCAATATAAAAAAATATGAACTATGATATAGTAGTGAAATTATTAACATAGGAGATATTGAATCGATTGTAGTGAAGGTATTTTTGTCAACCTGCTGGTTTCTTACGTTCAGGATTTTTCGTTTGTTATAGTTTATAATATAGGATAATTTCTATTTACATTTTTATTTTGATATAAGTTGAAAAACATCTAATTTTAAAGTAAATTTTGAATTTGACTTTGGACTTCGACTTTTGTCACAAACCAGAAAAAATTCCACTGATTCCTGAGATCTTTAGTTTATATATATATATATATATATATATATATATATATATATATATATATATATATATATATATATATATATATATATATATATATGTTCTGACCAACCCAAGGTTCAATCAAGTTTCTAGTACGTTATGTGGAACGCAAGCAGAATCTAAGTGAAAATAGAGTATATTTCGTTTTAATTCCGAGAGTTCCAACCATTGACAGCTGTTTCGTGCTAACGCACTCATCAGAAAGGATTTATGGAGCTCTCGAAATCAGAACAACGAAGTGTTGGCTGCCTGTCAATTTGTAGACAAACCTCTACTTTGGATTCCTTGGTTCGTGTCAAATTAAGTTTCAACTAGTGACTGTAGATGTCATAAGTAACTTTCTGTATATATATATATATATATATATATATATATATATATATATATATATATATATATATATATATATAGCACAAAGTACACAAACTTTTATGGGTCATCCTTTTTGTTTATGATGTTGATATTCAAATCGGATGCGGCGTTGCAAAGTTATTGTTTATATTCCAATTTCTACCACAATTGCAAGGTCGTGATTAACAGGATATTTACTTATAATTTGGACATTTTTCATGCTGACAGTAACAAGGTTTCATGTAACCCACTATGCCCACGTTATGATTACTAGTGGGATAAATTCATAATGATGCAAAATTTTGTCAACGCAAAGGAAATTCAAATTCTTTGTGATGTTGTCAAGTTTCAAGTTAATATCCCTATATTTACTAATATTCCATTGACGTGAAGTACAAGCCAAGTCAATTCGATTATGGAATTTTTTACTGTAAAGAATAGAACCAGGGTACCACATTGATCAATCAGGTATTTTTGCGATATGTTCTTTCAGAGGCTGTTCGAATTTGATTTAGGCGAAATTAGTTTGGTGTTCTCAACTGGATCACACCGTGTACTATATTTTACAGTTACTGCTGCTACTAAGACTCCTTGCAGTCTCATTTAATTTGTTTCATTTAATTATTTTTTTTTAATCCGATATAATATATTTTTTGTAAAATTTTGAATAAACACTAATTACTAATTACTTTTAATTATTAAAAAAAAATTGTTACAACTCCTTTGAATACCAACAATATTGAATGAATGCAAGCAGTCCAGTTGTGACTATATTATTAAATATAATTTCCTGTTAGTTCTATTTCAAAATATCTGAATCAATAAATAAATTGGATAGCCCGTAAATGAACATATCCCAAAAATACCTGAATAATCTATTGGGAACCCTAATTCTACTATGTATAAAAAATATTTCCATAATCGAATTCAACGAACAAACTCTGAACTAAGCCTTAGACACACAACACATGAAGTGGTGGTAAAAATAGGGAAATAATGTATAACTTGACAACGCAGCAACGGCAACGGGGAAAAACGGAAAGTAAAGAATAATTTTCATCTGCATTTTTCAAAATTCAAAATTTCAGTACGGACATTTTGTAAATTACCTGGATTGTACGTGAAATCTTGATTTGGTGATTATTTGTTGATTTTACTCATTTTCCGGATGATTGATATTGAAATGTCTTGCTGAAGCTACTGAATGTTCATTATTTCTATTGCATTTTTTTTATATTGAAATATATTTTTGAATGACCATGCTTTGCGGAAAGAATTGTTAACACACGAATGAATGATTAAAAGAAAACGCTGGTATGCAGTCATGAATTTTGCTAGATCTATAGAACCTCAATAGGGTCAATAGCAAATTCAGCCCAAGAGAACGAAATTTTTCGAATTCATAATCAAAATGTTGATAATTCATTCAATATTATTTTATTAATCTCATGTAGTTTGAGCTTGATTTAATTGATTTTTTCGTGTGCTAAAAACATGGATTATTTCCTAGTCAACTGAATTCGTGCCTATCTATTTTTGAAAAAGAAACGTACCTGTGCTAATACTCCTCTAGATATGGCCAGCAAGGCGACCACAATGGCCGCCCTTATATGTATGATCATCACCCTGAAACGAAAATAGAGCAAATCAGTACGGCATATCAGTCACATTAGCGTCAGAAAGTCAACATTATGTGGGAAAATTTCTAATTTCAACATTATTCCATGAAGAGTGGGCGACATTATAAGGTTTCTTATTCGAGGTTCATTTATATCCCATTAAAAGTCATCGTTGGCTTTGAAATTTTCGAATTGCTCGATAAATTTCTTCCTAATTTATTTGCATGTATTATAGAATATAATACAAATCTTTATTTGTTCGATTATATCTTTGTTCTACACTCAATTTGATATGAAATACAAATCTTTCAGGAGAAGCCAATATCTGTATGTTAACAGGATTTGAGTTTTTTCTGTTTTTCTATGATTGGTTTAGTTTTTTAAACTAGTTTCTGGTATCTGGATTATTATTGTCTATAACTCTTTTGTGATCATTGATATTTGGATTTATTTGACTCAAGATCGTTCGACTCTATTGTTTCTAATTGAGCTATTTTCAATGGCAGCCATACTCAAAGTTCACACGTGAGATATTGAGCACGAGCAAGAGCAATCTAAAGAATAAAAAAAAGAATGGAAATGATAAAGTTCTTCCCTTTATCTTCCATGAATTCTCTTACTCTGTTTATGGAAGTGGGGAAATTGGAAACTAAATGAAGAATAGTTAAAACAGAAGAAAAGCAAGAAAAGAGGAACACGATTCTAACCAAGAAGCATTAAATTTGAAAAACGATCGACAAAAAGAAGATAGGATGAAAGAGTGAAAAAAGTTTAAAAAACAGAAAACAACAACACATTGAGATGAAGACTTGATCACTTATAACTGAAAGACAAGAGGAAGATTATTCCATTTTTGAAAATACTTAGAAAAATAACAGACAATTTCTTCGAAAAACTATAGTCAAGATCATTATTGACTACAGCACATGAGGAAGTTACGTCATCTCTAGCAGTTTTTCTCATACATCAGTACCAATCTATTTACTAGCTCAGAGCATTTTGAAATCTGAAGAGTGTTGCCTGAATTGCATCAATTAATTTAAAGAAGACTCAAAAATACATGAGGTGTTCTCAGTGCTGAAAATAAAGTTTTGGTATATCGGTTACTAAATAAGAACTAGATTTTCTAGTTTACCTAGACCGAATGATAAAATATACTATTTTATAACTATCCTTATTACAACTAGTGGGCCAGTTTTTCACAAATTATCATTGAAGATCTGACGACGTCAATAATGTTCATTGTATTATAGTAATAAATGTTTGTTGCCAAACATAGTTCCCATATCTTCGAATAACAGATATGGTAGAAGGACGTCATCACTGATTCAGTGAATTCTGTAGACTCCAGATACCTAATATTTTCTGCTCGAAGACAGATTTCCATACTCCTGTCAATGCAATAGATCTATTATAGATCATCAGTAAAAAGACAGTACCTGTTCAGAAAGAAAGAGGAGCAGTCCCAAGTTCGACCCCTGTGGAACTCCTTAATTCGCAAAACACTTCCGGGTTATATTAAAACCTTCATATTCAACTAATTGCCTTCCTTGAGAGTGAGAATAATCTTCAATCCCATTCTCAAGAGTGTATCATCTTCATTGAATGAGATCCTAATATGGCTTCGGCACCTTTTTCCATCCACCCAGCATACGGCTGCAGATCTTTGATGTTGCAAATTCTGGCCGATCGACTCAAGGAGAGAAGTGGGTCAACGGTTGTGTAAGAATTTATCTAACTACGCGCGCTGTTGCCAAACTCTTGCATACCACTTTGGTCAGTGGGACGGGCAATATTCATAAAAACATGGAGATGAAGTGAATCTCCTAAGTGAAGAAATTTGCAATGCAAACTAGCAATGTTGTTGGGATACATAAAGTTTTCGGGCAAATATAACGATAATAATCATCAATTATTTTGGTCAAAAATGGTGGGTCACCTGAGAAAAACGAAGTTCTATTCATAAATAAAAATATCCTCAAGTTAAATTGTCATTGGCATACCACTTGTTTGTAAACAAATAAAACAACAAAATTGCAAACTGATGAAGCAAGAGAATGAACTTTGTAACTCAAATATGTGGGATAATATCATATCAAAATTAGTGAAATTGAAAATAATATCTAAATTTCTTTCGGAGATGTACCAAATTTTGTTTCAGTAGTAAACAATTCAACATCATGTATCAAAAAAATCAAACAGTTGCAGTCATTTGTTCGTAAGAACTTTTCTTCATGAAATGATCATATTTCGAAAAAAAAAATTGAAATGTGGACGTGGGAGAAAAATCGCCCTTTTTGGGTTTTCAAACACCAAAAAATCGAGAACGAAAGAAGATATCGAAAAAATGTATATGAACAGTTTTATTGTTCTTAAACAGACTAACAAAAAGTGTCTGAAGAGTTTTTCCTTATCTTGAAAAAAAATATTTTGATGTGGAAAATAATTGATCAAAAATAAAAACTGAAAGATATAAAAAAATGGATCCGAACAATTTTATTGCCCTTGAAGTGATCAACAAAAAGTTCGGTTAAAATTTTTTCATGACTTAAAAAAAAATTTGAGATGTTGACTTAGAATAATTTTCCTTTCAATTTGGTTTTTTAATCACCAAAAACTGGGAAACGAAATGAGATATCAAAAAAATGTATATTTTCAATTTTATTGAACTCAAGAAGATCTACAAAAAATTTATCAAGAATTTTTCCATATCTTGAGAAAAAATATTTGACATAGGGACTTAAAAAAAAATTTAAACAAAAATAAGAACTGAAAGATATAAAAAAAATGGATTCGAACAATTTTATTGCCCTTGAAGTGATCAACAAAAAGTTCGGGTAAAATTTTTTCATAACTTTAAAAAAAAATTTGAGATGTGGAATAATTTTCCTTTCAATTTGGTTTTTTAATCACCAAAAACTCTGAAATGACCTGAAATGACCTGAGCACACTTGACATATGAGCAGGTGAGGTGAGGACACTCTGTATTAGATGCACCTTGGCGCGATAAAGTTTGTTTTTATTCAACAACACTGATAATTTCAGTGATAATTTTAAAAGTGATATAAAATAAACAAACCGTTTGCGTCATACATAGTAATCTTAGGGCCAGTGTATCAATGTCGTGTTAGCGTACTTTGACTCTCGGTTAAATTTGACTCGTGGTTAGAATGGATATGACATTTGCCAAATGAAGGGATAGACTCACATTCTAACCGTGAGTTAAATTTAGCTCGAAGTTAAAGTGCATTGAAAAACCTGCCCTTAATCATTTAAATTTAACAAAATATGACACCAGGCGATTAGAAAATTGTACAACTCGACTGACAGTATAGAAGGTTTTCGAATAGTCCATTCTCAAATCACTGGATGGATGAGTCATTGATCAGCTGAATGCCATGACTCAGAATTTTCAAATTTATTTGCCAATGGAATTCGTGCTAATCAAATTTAAAATATTGATTCTCGGAATTGATACTTGAACCTTATTCATCAATCAAGTTGCTCATGAGCTAAGAAGTATGCTATAACTGTTATTCTACGGAAAAATTATTTAAGAGCGGATCTTGGAATTTTCAACTTTAGATCAGCATATGATATGGGATGATCAAGCTGAGTACGTTAAAAAACGAATCAGAAGTATTTATCATAGATTCTATATTTTAAGAGATATACCCAATAAAAATTATCTACCATTACTTTATCATTCATAAAAAACAAGATCCACTTTCAGTTGATAATTATCGACCAATAACTATTCCTAGTGTCATCAGTAAAGTGATCGAGCGCTGCATATTTAACAAAATATATCCTTTCCTATTAAAATATAATATAATCAGCAAGTAACAAAATGGTTTCCATCCCGGCCGATCGACAGAAACTGCTGCCATCGATTTCATGGAATACGTCTACAGACTCATGGATGATGGTAAGTATGTATAGGAGCATTATTTTTTGACCTCACCAAAGCGTTTGACTCGATCAACTTTCGATTCATTGAGGAAAAACTTTACTCCATAGGCATTAGGGGCAACTTTCTCTCTTGGATTATGTCATTTATGAGCTCCAGAAGGATACTGGTAGAACTGAGGGACAGCAGGTCAGATTTGTACCAAATGGGCCTAGGAGTCCCACAGGGATCAGTTCTGGGACCATTAATATTTCTCTTCTTCATAAATGATATGACATCTCATATAAGTTATAAATGCCTAGTCTTATTTGCCGACGATACAACTATAGCCGAGGAAGCTGATAACCCATCTGATCTACAGATTAAACTATCAGCAATAGCAGACCAGTTCACAGCATGGTGTAGAACTAACAGATTAGTGGTGAATGGCAATTCTTTGGCAGAAAGACTCATATTGGTTCGATGAACTTGCGCGTTGAAAATAATATCATCGAATCATCAGATACCACAACATTCCTAGGTATTCATATAGATCAAGAGTTGAGCTGGAAAAATCACATCAACCATGTATGCAATAGACTTTCCAGTGGGTACTATGCTATTCTCCAGTTGAATAATGAACTTGATCGACCAACTCTTTTAAATGTTTACTACGCTCTCATTCACTCTCATTTGTCGTACAATATAATTCTGTGGGGGGGCGCCACAGAAATCAATATAATATTTGTGGCTCAAAAAAGAGTAATGAGGCTTATATTCAACATGAAGAAATTAGACTCCTGCATACCTTATTTTCGGGAAAACCATATTTTAACAGTACCCTATGTATATATATACGGTTGCATTTGCCATATTTTTTTTTTTTTTTTTTTTTTTTCCTTGGTGTTTTGGAATCGACTGCTATGGTCATTAGCCATGTGTTCTGGATAGGCCTTGTTACTAACTCCATACGCCACTTTAGGAGCAGCACTGTTAATTTTTAACGCAACAGTGAATCGTGGAGGATTATTCCCAGCCGACACGAGCCTCAGTCATTCAGACTTTCACATCTGAAAATGAAAAAAGATCGCACCGTCTGGGAATCGAACCAGCAATCTCTCGATTACCAGGCGAGCGCTTAACCACTGCGCTAATCCCCGCCCTGCATTTGCCATATTAAACGCAATTTGAGAGATTCAGCGAAGAACTCCTACATACATCGATATCCAACCAGATACGGTGATTTAATTAAAATCGATAAACACTCCACAAATTTATATGAAAAAATCCCTTCCCTGGCAGGAGCAAAATTTTTCAACCACCTACCTTCTGACATTAAAGATACCCAGTCTTTAAAGTTATTCAAAAAAAAACTCAGGTTATTTTTAACGAACAATTGTTTCTATTCCACTACTGAATACCTCAATTTCAGGTGAATTAAAAATTGCAGATATCATTTTAGTTTGTGTGTGTTTGGATTTTTGTATTTTTATATTTTTAATCTCTATTAATAATTTAATGTATATTCCTAAGTCGCTAAGATGGACCGTTATGTTTATAGATTTTATGTACCTATGTGTATAATATGTTTGTATGTATATGTGTATATATGGGTGTATGTATGTATGTGTTTGTATAGTTCTATCATTTGTATAGTTCTGTCTGACCATTGTGACCTATCCTATATCATGTATTTGATCATAAAGGACGAATAAATATTCTATTCTATTCTATTCTATTACTCACTAGCGGAATATGTGGTAAGATATTGTATCATTATTTGCGGTGGCCCCTATAGTAATGTTCCAAAAAATATTTAGCTTGCTCAAAACTCAATTCTAAAAATTATGCTAAAGAATAAGAGAGTTTATACAACGCAGACACTGCGTTGAATCCAATCTTCTTACCATCAGAAACATTTACTATTACCAGTGCTTCATCTGCCTATTTGAGCAAAAAATAATTCCTCCAAAAATCACACACGATCCACCAGTTTCACTGTAAATCAGTTAATGTGCTCTTTCTATCATTCCCAAAGAAATATATTTTTCTATGGCACCAAATTATAAAACGTGCTTTCAATACAACTCAAGAAAATAAATACATTGAACACCTATCACAAACTTGCTATCAAGAAGATAATGGGACGAAATAAAAATATTTTTGATACAATTTATATTTGAATAGTAATTACACCTGGTCTATAATCACTCACCTATTTATAAATAATTTCAAAAAAGTTAAATTGAATAAAAAAATTCGAATTAATTTTGGAGCAACTCTAAATAAAAATGGTAATTACTAACTTGTGAATACTTATACGAGGATGTATTGATATCTAGTTAGCCTAGACCAGTTCCCTGCATAAAAAAATATTGCGTTACCATAGCAATGAACAATAACTTATTAGAAGTGTCAGTGTAGAGTTTGACGTCGAAAAAGTTACCCAGAGTTACAATAAATTGAAAGAAAAAATATGTCCACCGAAATTGAGAAAATCGAAAAATTGGAGTATCGAGCCATCATCAAGTACCTGTATTTAAAAGGGTTAAGAGGTAAGCAGATTTACGAAGATATGCTTAATACCCTTGGTGACCAATGTCCTTCGTATGCGACCGTGAAAATTGGACTGCAAGCTTCAAAAGAGGTATATTTTCCATTGAAGATGATGACCGATCGGGAAGGCCAGTTTCTGTGTCAGTCCCCGAAAATATCGGTGCAGTTCATGACATGATTTTAACAGACCATCGAATTGGGCTAAAACGGATATCTGAAGCACTGAATATTTCATACGAACGCGTTCATCATATAGTTCACGTCATTTGGACATGAGAAAAATTGCTGCAAAATGGATCCCCAAATGTTTGAATGTTGACCAAAAGCGTGCAAGGGTAGTAGCATCGCGTTCGATCTGTGCTCGATTTGAAAACGATGTTCTTAAACCAAATTGCTACTATGGATGAGACTTGGGTACATTTCTACGATCCCGAAACAAAGCAACAATCGATAGAATGGCGACACTTCGGTTCTCCAAGACCTAAGGAGTTTCGTGTCCAGAAATCTGCTGGAAAAGTTCTTGCTTTAGTTTTTTGGGATTGCCATAGAGTAATCATGATCGATTTTTGGATAAGGGTAGAACAATAACTGGAGATTACTATTCGACATTACTGACCACTCTACGGGAAAAAATTAAAGAGAAAAGACGCGGAAAGCTATCCAAAGGTGTTTTGTTTTTGCAGGACAACGCCCCTGCACACAAATCTCATATTGCCATGCAAAAAATTGAAGTTGAAAACAATCATTCGTTGCGCGATACTGGTAAAAGCAAGAACAGCTTTTTATTTAGAAATACGTTACAGACATACCTTTCATAATTTTTGTTTACTTTTTGCTCCAATTAAACTTGGGTCACGTGATATCTTAATTAGAACTATTATACTCGTGAATATTCACGTGTTGAAAAGTTGACCAACTAGACCAAATATTTGCATTCATTAAATCATTGTCCCCTTCATTTTTATACGTTTCCGTGAAGACTAGTGAAAACGGACTGATTATGCACGGTCTCAATTTATGTAACCCACAGTTTTTTCACACAATTGTTCGGAATAACGCTTGATTGTTCTTTCCTAAGATCCCGCACATCATGTTTATGTAATGGATCATTACCAATTCGAGGATCTTTTTCTCATAGTGGTTGGTAACCATTTGTTTCATCGGACTTGGTTATTCGAGGCATATTCTACTTTTGAAATGATAGACAGGAATTCTCCGTTATTGTGAAATTAATAGGCTTTGTTATTGTAACATTTTTACACTCTTATCGATCGCCTAATATATCTTGCAATTTCAATATCAATGTATGAACGTCATTAGGGTAATTCATTTTCGCATTTTCAATTATCAAATCCAAGGTACTTGGACTCCGCCAAAATAACACTCAGTATATGTATTTTATATTTTTATGCATGCTAATTTGATAGTCGCCACAGCCGGTGAAACCGAGCGTTTCTTGTTATCGAGATTGTTTGCCGAAATATTGTGGAAAAAAGGGCCTGATAAGAAAAAGCGTTTGGATGTATTCGTAGTTGAACGATTGAGAGTGGAATTTTAGAAACGAGTGGGTGAATAGTGACTGGTAGATTTAGCGTTTTCAACGGATTTTTCACTATTTGCACCCCACACGACTATTTTATATGGTTTCTGGTATTTTGAGGGAATCGTCCAACGTTCTTTATTATGAAGGATATAGGGATCGTAAATTTGTATTAAAACGTCTCTTGGTTGCATCGGGATATCGCACTAGAGGTGAGTTTTTAATAATATCATTCTCATTTCAATCGGGTTCATATTTTAACGTTGATTTAATCCTTTTAGACGTTTTTGGGAACCGTTTTCCGGCGAACATCTATATGAGAAGTCGTATTTTGTGGCAATCTTGAGTATTCATTGCCGATCTGAGGTACTCAGTGGTCGTACTAACATTTGGAACGTAGTAGGAAAGTCTTTTCTTTTTCGGGAGTTCAGAAGCCCGTGTCTACGAACAATATTAGTGGATGTAGGACCCTCAGTTAGTAGCTGACGACGGGAAATATTATGGGACTCTTCTTTCCTAAAAGCAACCCAAAAGGATCGTGATAAGTACCACATAGGTTTATTTATTTCAATTGTGTAACGTGGTATATGCGGAGTTCGTATTTTAATGACTCTTATGAAAACAAGTATTTTTCCCCATACATAACTCACCCTATTCTATTTCTTAATAGTCATATCTCATAGTAGTGTTCGATTTTGTTTAAATTCTTGGTTGACTAGATATTAAGTAGATAAGCTGCGGGGTTCATGGATCAAGGTTATGGGATGGCCCATATAACTTTATCTTTATCTTTGAACCGGACTCTCGAGAGGTTTCCATATTTTTAGTGGAATAAGGAATTTTGTCTACGATTTGTAATATTATACTGGATACATAGTTATATTTCGACTTTGTATTTGTTATTTTTCTTTCACTAATTAAGGTTGTCAAGTAAGCCTTTAGGGTTTAGTGATTTGTTGTCTTCCGAGGGGGTATGTTTCGGTAAATCACTTGGCGCCCCTACTGAAATTTTATGAATATATACCAGAAAATAATAAAAAAAACCACACCCGACTCCACTGAGATTTTAGTCGGTGCATACCTCTAACTGTTTCATCGCTTACTTCTAAAGCCATTTTGTACGTAACATTATCTACACTAGGAAGAACTACATTTTAGGAGTATTTTGATAGAAGCTATTGTATAAAAATCGTATCGATATAAATTTATTTCAGGATGTTGCAGAAACAATTCCGGAATTCGCAGTTTGGGCCAAGACAGGACTAAAAGTATTGATAATATTTTTAACATTACATAAATAACATTTTATTCATTTCCCAAGAAATATACGAGTGTATGACAGGGAAAAAAGAATAAACACATTTTCAACTAAACTAAAATCATTATTAACTGAGATATTTCTAATTTTCATATTATTCATACAATTCATGATAATAAATATTTTTTCAAATTTACTTTAATTTAGGTTATATTATTATTATTATTATTATATTTTGTTGCAGGAGTGGTACTTCATTACAGTACTATGAACACCAATTCTATTGGGCAATGCTTTACGCCATTATCTTGACAGACTCCCAGTTCAACGTAATGTGCTCATATTTCTCTCGAACAATGATTAATTATAATGCAAGCATTGCAACATGCTTATTATACCATTTCATTGGGCAATTGCCCAACAGAAATTCGCAGAATCTGCTCAATTAGAATAACTAATGCTGGCTGAATAGATTTTTCTTGCAAAAATAACAAGATTCTCACTGTTACAGGTGTGTAAATATTTATTTTAATTACTTTTAATACTGTTATTTCCAAAAAAATATTTTCATAAAAAATAATACCCATAACTACTCAATTATGACATAATCAATAATTTTTTTCAGAAAATTCCGTAAACAAGTCGATTTTGTTTTTCAGCTTGGCACATTTTGATGTACATTTTTTGCCATTTTCGTCGCCATTTTTGTAGAAGCTATGACGTCTCGGCTAATTTTTTTCGTCATGTGATGTCTGCATTCGAGGAGTGCTTCTTGACTTTCCTCGCAGGTAGCGCTGTGACTAACTTATTGTGAGTTGCGGCTTCATTTGTGAGGAAGTAGTAGTTAAGCAGTTGATTATCATTCGTTGGACAGAGACAGGACAACTTTATTGTTATCCAACCTATACACATGCTCTGACGAAAGGCAACAAGGTTGAAACACGGGGGACCGGACAAAAAAAATATTCATCTGGTCCATCAGTTTTGAGACCTGAACTCTTTTCGGTATACTTGAATGATCTTACGCTTCTTATTGTTCTAGGCAAGTTCGCACTCTTTGCTGATTATAAAGCAAAATATAAAGTATTTAATGTATTTGGTGAAAAACTCCATACTTAATCGTGTAGGTACAAGAAGTACAGCCTGACAAGCCAGTTTTCCACTTGCAAATCTAACAGCTGAGAGATTATGGACATGGTAATTTCCGACAAGATTAGGTTGTTGTCATAGCAACATGTCAAAATTCAAGCATCTAAATTGCTACAATTATCAGGTTTGAAATGTTCTTCCAAAATTTCCCGTGTGCTTGAAATAATTGCAGAAAATTTTTGAATATTAATTCGAGCACATTTTATTTTAGCGAGTGCCTAATGATGTGAAAACATGATATTTCGTTTTAATAATAGCTGTGTAACATTTTTCTCCCCCCATTCAGTAAAGTATTTCCCAAGAGGAAGTAGTCAATTATCGGTCATAATTGCACATGTGCATAAAAATGGCAGATAATTTTGCAAGAAAGCATGTTATCTAAAAATTGTACAGGGTTCTTTTACAAAATATGAAAATAAAACGCTTGAATATGATATTATCTAGTAATTTTGATGTAGCAGTGTGATAAATTGGAATATTTCACGAACTAAGGAATACTGATTTTTTTCCTGAGAAATATCACAGTACTAACAATTAACAAAGACTATAAATGAAATCTTGTTAAACACGGAAACATTTTTCACTCCTTGAAGTTATCTGATATTCTTCATTATTTCTTGTGGTGTCATGGCGACGAGATGCTTCCGCAGTTCAATTATCTCTTTAATTTTTCGATAATTGCATTCCTCTTATGAGAAATTTTATATATGAGGTAAATATTCAGGTTGGTATGAGTTGCTTCGATATTTTTACATCGTTGCTAAAATCCGATTCAATTTAATTCAATTTAATATTGCCGAATAGCTATATGACTAGTCAGGTTATATTTATAGATGAAATATAGTGATAGAATTACAAAAAAAGTAAAACACAGCAAATAGTCGTAGGTAATATTCCAAGACCATGATTATATCGAGAGTACCTTGTATTTTGACAATTTAATGAGACCATATGAACATTAATATTCTGAATAACTCCCGAGAGCTTCAGCTCGAGGGAGTTATTCTTTGATTATAAATGTTCATTTGGTCGAATTGAATTGTCTCAAAATACAAGTTTCTCGAGATGAATTGAAGAAAATAATAGTCTCTATTTGTCATGGTCGAGTGATATTTAGGAAGATTACTTCATGAACATCATCAAATCATTTGTATACTCGATCAAATACGTTTCAACATTTAACTTTCCTTCCGTTTTTGAGGACAAGAATGCAGGTTTCGTCTTTATGCATTTCGCACTTTGGAATTTGATATCTTCGAATGGATTTATCTTACGTTTATGTTTATTGAATTAAAATTCCTGGAGAGTTTTCGCAGTTGAATTCCACATCACTTCAACCGCGATCTCTTTATATTCCTCGCCATTTTCGTTACGCATATTCCATATCCAATCTTTGAGGATTTCGGCGATCATGAGAGTGGGGTAGTCGCACAAAATTCATATTTCTTCTGCTGACAAAAAACATAAATTGTCTCCAGATAGACTCTTTACTCTTCTAGTATTTTCTGGGATAGATTCGCTTATACAGGGTGTTTCTTAAGTACGTGTAGAAACTCCAGGAGCACGTTGCTGACGTCGAAATAAGAAAAAAAGTTCCTATAAAATTATCTCCGCAAGTTACTCGTTTCTAAGATACGAAGTGTCAAATTTTAATTCTTATATTTGTTTTTTGTGAATAAAACCCAAAGTATTTGTGATATTCGAGTAAAGTTTGGTATCTGGTATGATTTTTCAATGACAAAATCAAATTTTATGTTAATTGTGAAAAAACTAATTTCTAATTGAATTTATTTTAAATTTAAAAATCATGTCACTCAAAATCACTTGCATCGATTATTTCAAATCTCATTAACTCGAAAACAGTTGTTCGCAGTGACCTCTACCAAGAATATATTTTTTACACAAACTAAATAATAAATATTCCCAGATACCAAACTTTACCCAAATATCAAAATTATTTTGAAATTATTCACAAAAAATTTAAAATAAGAACTCAAATTTGACACTCTGTATCTCAGAAACGAATAACTTGCGGACATGTGTTTATAGGAACTTTTTTCCTTATTTCGACGTCAGCAACTTGCTCTTGAATTTTCTACAAGTACTTAAGGAACACCCTGTATATGCATTGATTTCTGTCATAGAAGATAACCCAAAACGAGACATTTCAATTTTGAGTGACTAGGTTAAACTTTGACACTTATACAAATAAAAGAGAGCTTTGTTTACATGAATAGCCGTGTTTACCTAAATTTCCGTTTGTTTATCTAAATAGCCGCTCATATCACACATCATGTGACTTCAATTATGAGATTTCATAGGTGTAGCAATGTGTGTATGAAATAATCATATGAACATCTTTCACTGTATAAAATTGTAGCAGTAATCCTTCAAGCTGTAGTGACAGAAGTTTATCTTTTCAATACTCAGCGTTGTTATTATCCTCCATCCAACAGCATAAAGCATTCTTTTTGTCCTTCGCAATCAGTTTATATTTAAATAAATCAAAAACAAGCAATTTTTCAAATTAGAATGCTTTATGGCAACTTAATAAGATAACACTAAGTCAGAAAATTTACGACACCTTGTAGTCTGCATAACGATGTTTTTTACGAACTGCTGCATGGTGGGAGCATCAAGCTTCAGTTAATTCAGTTATGCTTGGCTAGCCCTTGGTGCAGATAATATAGTTCTTAATAAGAACCAGAGGAACAGGAGACACAGAAGCAAATGTGAGCGAGATCGCAAACTCCATATCAAGTACTCCTTCAACGAGTATACACCAGCTGCTTATCTGAGATACCGCAAGAAGTTGAGAAATAAATTAGAGTAGTATATAGATTTTATCCAGTTCATATCAGTTTATTCACAGTGAGTAGGTATGAGTAGGAAGCAGAATAATAATTGGTATATTACATCTCCCATGTACAGTGTGTACGATTTACCTCCAGACGTGTTTATTTTCACTCATTCCTCTTATTTTTGGTGAGTGCGAGGCAGCAGATGGAAATTCTCGTAGCCGAGATGAAAATTAATTGAAAATTTAGGTGATGAGGACATGTTTCGGGATGAGAAAGATAAGAATCAATAAAATTTTGAAAATTTGGTAGTGGAACTGTTTTAGGTAAGAAGTTTTGGAACTTGCCCACTCGTTGGATGGCAGGCACCTGGTGCGAATACATTTGTATGTTTTGCAGTAGTTTTTGAGATATCATCGAACGAAATATTACTCAGATAAGTTCCTCAACAGTGTTTTTTATTTTATCTCCATCAGAATTATTCATTCTCTTATTTCCAATGTTTGCAGATCAAATTTCACATTGTACCAAACTGATATATGAATACATACGTTAAAAAGTGTGTTTGTAGCAATTCATGAAGATACAAGGAAAGTGTTCAAATATTATCAACAAAAAATTTAAAATGAATTTACATTTAGACAATATTCCTTGACAAATTGAAAGACTCAGAAGAAGTCTGAAAAGAGTACAGAGAAGCTAATGAACCAAAAGGTATACCTACACATCTGCCACAGTGTATGATGATGAATTCATAAACTCAACTATACAAAGAATTTAGAACTAATAATTAGGATTTAATAATGACGAATTGAGTTGTTCATGAACATCTACTGAAATAAAAAATTATGTTCCAAATATTTCGTGCTGGACTTAACCTGATTGGTGGATTTAGGATGTAGGTTCAGAAGATGTACAGGTGGAAATACAAGAAGACGTAGAATAGAGGAATAAAGCAGAAAGTAATGTAGATCATGAATTGAGCGGCTCATAGGGAAATGTAGAATCTTCCACGAACAGATGAAATTGGAATTGGATATATGTATAAAGTACGGAGGTCATGAGTTACAGGAAGAAATTCTCATAAAAATGAAGGAAAGAAATAAGAACTGAGAAAATAATTCCCGAAGATAGGGAGACAAGCCAACTAACTATAACTATTGATAGAAGAGGAACCAAAACGAATATTTAGGAATTATCAAGGAATAACACTGCTTTACTCAACATACAAAAAGAAGTCATCAATAATACAAAAGAGGCTCTCAAATATGACAGAAATAAAAAAAATTTGAGCTAGTCAAGAGATACAAGTAAAGCCTGATGCTGAAATCAGGAAATAACAAGAAAAACCTGTATACTCATATCAAGAAAAACATAGTGAAAGAGAACAAATTATGACGTAGCTGATAGTATGGCCATAATAATTACGGAAAGCATAACTAGACCAATGATGGTTTACGTGGTAGAGACGATGACAAGACAAAATGGAGAATAAAAATATGAGAAAAAATTTAAATAAAATTATGGAAGCGACACTGTGGCGAAATAAGGTTTCAGAGGAATAATGCAGAATGGAAAATGAACAGGAACCAAAAAGAGATATTGATAATAGTAGCAACAATCAGATGGTAGTGTGCATAGGCAGACCTAATGTTAATTCTAGCAGAACCATGGAGGCATAAGTACGAACTCACAGCCCCAACTCGTAATCCAGCTAACTTTTTCCAAAGAGATTAAATATCTGGGCGTTACAATCGACCAAAAAAAAAACTGACAAGAAACAGCCAAATCAAGGAGTATAGGAGTAGAGGGCCATTTTATAGATATGACTGTGGAGCTGAGTCTCAACGATATATCCTCTCGTATTCTGAGGAAAAATGGAGCAAATGCCATAATCAGAGCTCATTTGGTGAGGAGGTAACTAGTTTTTCTTGAACAACCGATCTATACAGTGCGACGCTAAATTATGGAACAAATTCTTTATTTGTGAATATAAAGATATTTCGGAAAAATCCTCGGACAGGTCGATTTTCTTTTCTGATAGTCCAATTTTTGAACCCTACCAAATATATATAGGGTTATCCGCATTTGAGTAAAAATTACTTTGGTTATATTTTTAAATAGCACACCCAGTATATTTTTCCATATTTGGTTACGGACCGTCATTACAAATCCAGTGACACCAAGTTTGGTGGGATTATGTCAAACGGCTACGGAGATATGGGCAAATAACTTCTCCATATGTCCAATGAGTGCGACAGAGACTTTTACCTTCTGAATCGTGTGGAGTCTCGCAGTCATACTCATTGGACATACGAGGAAGTTTTTTGCCCATATCTCCGCATCCGTTCGACATAATCCCATCAATCTTGGTATCACTGGATTCGTAATGACGATTCCTAACCAAATAAGGAAAAATATACTGGGTGTCCCATTTGAAAATATCGGCAAAGTCATGTTTACTTAAATTCGGATAACCCTATATATTTTGGGTGGGGTTCAAAAATTGGCCCATCGGAAAAAAAAGTCGACCTGTCCGAGGATTTTTCCGAAATATCTTAATATTCAGAAATAATGAATTTGTTCCATAATTTATCGTCGCAACTCATTTTCATAGAATATACTACTAGTCGGAGAGCTATAACTACTATTGAATCAGATAATATTGCGATACCACAAGAGAATTTTCATAATTTTGATCGAAAACGTTGTTTCATGTAGATAATAAAAAGCGAATCATTCATTCCAAAGCTAATAAACTGTGTGTTTATGTCAACAAACTCAGCGTTAAAGCACAATTTAATTTGAATAACCAGTCAGATATTTTCTCGCGATCTTTTACAAAACTACCTGTCTCCAATTATCTGTCATCATCCTTCCAGCATCAGGTCCATTACAACCGACTGCCTGCCACTTTTATTACTTACTGTAACGAACATCCAGTGTTGCCACACTAAATTTTTACTATCTTCATATAAATCAACTAAAAATCACTAGAATTCCTCAAATATAAATACGCAGGCGCCAAAAATATAGAAAGCTGAATTTTTACTATGCGCATGCGTGAAATCCAGTGTTACGAAATGTTAGATGAAAAATTCGACAATTTTATTTGTTTTTCAAATAAATTTTTTCGAACTGCGAAATAATACATAAAGAAAATGACAATTATAAAAATTTTCGTCATTGGTTCAGGAACATTGATGATATAAAGCGAATCAATTTCAGAGAAAATTCAGTCATTGCTTGTTAGTTAGTTACTTGTGTTTCTTGGTTATAGGATGACTTAATACACAGTGGATTTGGTTTTCACTAATATCAATTGACTGTTATTAGAAGAACGCACTTGGAAGGTAAAAGAGTAACTAACTATATCATTTCTATGCATAGTCTGTTTATAGAATTAAAACTCATAAGAAAAACATTCGGGTAAGAGGGCCGATAATTTTCATCAGTTTTGTATACATAAGCTTGAAGTGCATATGTGCTCTTTATATACATAAACATACTGAGTCAGCAGTGATGAGACAAGGAATAATTTTGCTCAATATTCCAACAAATCTTTAATACGAAAATGATCATGTTTTCGTATTCTGTAATTAATTTTCAATACTCTATTAACCTCACATTTCTTCTTCCTTTTTCACAAATCTTCCATCCACTTGTCAGTCATGAAACAATATGTGCTAAGAATTATTAGTTTTGTTTTATAACCGAAGTCAAGCTGTGCAACTTCTGAAAGATTGAGATTCAACTCCATTCCTTGCATCCAATATTGGTTTGATATGTGTAACGTGAGTTTTTCTTCAGTTTTCGTTGATTTTCAATCGAAAATCTATTTTTCTTCATACAGCAAATTCTTTAGATCTAAGGAAATTTCTTTGCATATGGCAACGCTGCGTACATCGTTTAAGTCTTTGCTGAAGATTGAAGATCCGGCTGACGTAGCGCGGAGAATATGTCATGTGACCTACTGACATTCCTTGTTCCATGAGTAAATACCGATGGTTTCTAATTCGGTCCATCGGTGAAATTTTTTTAAAGGTTATTTATTTGTTTTGCGGGTTGGTGCGATTTTGGACGGAGCGAATACTTGTTAGATATTTGATTAGCTCAGTTAACATTTTTTAGTATGTTTCAAGGTCATTTGCTTGAATTTTCCACTTTCTACTCATGAATGAATTGAAGGAACAAATAACGCAAAGGCAAACAAACCAAATCACCTGCGTCAAAAATATTAGTAGATATTATTCAAGCAAAATTTGATACAAAAATACAATTTCATAGCATGTCGTTAGTAGATAAAAACTCGAGAAAACAAATGTTACTCGAATTGGTTTGATGAATCAACCTTTTCTTAGTGATTCTTGCATTTCTATTCTCAACATTGTGTTAAACATAAAACATAGTATAATATTCAAACTCAAATATATTAGCTTTGAGTTTACCATAAGGGTGTTCCACGAGAGTCCGATTTGGCGTGTTAAACTGGATAGAATGGAAGTCGAACATGATATCCCTAGATCTACGGAAACATATTCACATAACTACATGTATTTAAGGCTGTTGTTCTTGAAATTCGCTTTGTTTTCCCTAGATTCTAGGGAAAATTGTCTCAGAAACACGAATAATGAGGCCCCTTTTGCTCTTGTACTGTTATGTTGAGTTGAAGGACAACTTGTTAACACTTCATCTTTTCACAGTCATAATGCTTATATTTCTATTTTCATTTCACAAGTGTATCACATTTTCTGATCATTATTATTATTGTTTGGACTCCATATGGAAATATTCTTCTACTGCTTCATTTTGCGAACTGAAATGACTCATTTGTTCTCGATGGAATTTAAAGTAACTGAGGGATTCATTCCAAAAAAAAACAGATAACTATCTAGATACAAATTTCACATGAACAAATTACTATTTGAAATTTAAACTTCATCTACTGAATATAATACACTAATTTCTATACAGGGTGTTTCATAATAAATGCGCAGGACTTCCGAATGTGATAGCTCGTTCAAAAATATGAAAAAAAGTTTTTATTAACTTCCCTCTAAAATTCAACATTTTCGAGATAAAGGGTGTTGAAATTAATATATATATATATATATATATATATATATATATATATATATATATATATATATATATATATATATATATATATATGTACATTACTAAGTTCATGGGTTGAACCGCGTTGAGAGTTTATAACTCGACGTTTCGGCTCCTGCTTTGGAGCCATTTTCAAGAGTGTGACTGCGAGGCCTCTATCTGCCTACTCCTCGAGTCGTGGTCTTGAGAGATATCAAGGTCTCAACCTGCCTACTCCTTGATCTCAAAAGACGATCCGATGTTGGTTGCACTGTAGTATTTATAGGTGGTTGGCTACCTGGAGGTGGGCGGGTCTTACGGGTTTTCTCGTTTGTCTTGTCTGCTGGTGCCTGCTGTGTAGTTGGAGTTAATGGGATAATAATTGATTGCGGATAAGTTTCACGTGGCCTGGTAATTACGGTTAGAAGAAGGGGCTTCCAAATGGGGTTCAATTTACGGCTATCATCTTTAATGTTCAGGCAATCAGGCCGTTTTTCGATTTCGATGGCTTCTCTGATAAAACGAGAAGTTCTTGAACGTACTGGGGCGATGGTTTTCGTTTTCTCGAAATCTATGGGGAAAACGAAAACCATCGCCCCAGTACGTTCAAGAACTTCTCGTTTTATCAGAGAAGCCATCGAAATCGAAAAACGGCCTGATTGCCTGAACATTAAAGATGATAGCCGTAAATTGAACCCCATTTGGAAGCCCCTTCTTCCAACCGTAATTACCAGGCCACGTGAAACTTATCCGCAATCAATTATTATCCCATTAACTCCAACTACACAGCTGGCACCAGCAGACAAGACAAACGAGAAAACCCGTAAGACCCGCCCACCTCCAGGTAGCCAACCACCTATAAATACTACAGTGCAACCAACATCGGATCGTCTTTTGAGATCAAGGAGTAGGCAGGTTGAGACCTTGATATCTCTCAAGACCACGACTCGAGGAGTAGGCAGATAGAGGCCTCGCAGTCACACTCTTGAAAATGGCTCCAAAGCAGGAGCCGAAACGTCGAGTTATAAACTCTCAACGCGGTTCAACCCATGAACTTAGTAATGTACATATTTCTGACCGCGGAAAAATAGATTTTGAATACATTTTCTACTCATAATAAGCTATGTTTTGTGCAGATTTTTTATTTTTCAAAATTCATAATTGGTGAAAATTTTGAAGGGGTAGCGGGTGTTTTTTTCTCCAATTTCTACGCCACTGGAAAAAGTACAGTTTTGAGCCTCTTAAATGAACCGCCAATGTTTTCTATACAAAAAAGGTATTCTTGGACATAAGCTCTAAAGTTGACAGTTTTCAAGAAAAATCAAGTTTCATGTTGTTTAAATAATGTTTTTTCCTCGAAAAATTGCTGCGTGCATTGAAGCTAACGGCGGACATTTCCAACAATTCAACAGTATGATTGTTATTGTTTTTCTTCCTTATTTTGCAGTTAAGAAGTATTTTGCAGTGAACAAGTAAAAAATCCACACAAAACATAGCTTATTATGAGTAGAAAATGCCTACGAAATCTATTTTCTGTGCGATAAACGGTTCCAGAGATATTCGCAAATAACGATTATTTTTTTTTTAATTTCAACACCCTGTATCTCGAAAATGGTGCATTTTAGAGGGTAAGTTAATAGTAACTTTTTTTCATATTTTTAGATGAGCTATCACATCCTGAAGTCCTGCGCATTTATTATGAAACACACTGTATAATCATAGAATGAAAAATGAAGAAACACTTGAATTATGATATTGATATACAGGCATGGGGCGCAGCTGCGCGAATATTTATAAATCCACTGGACATCTTACAAAAAAGGTTCCTGAAAATAATTATGTCAAAACCGCGTAGATATTCTTCTGATAACCTATACAGTACATCACAGATTATGGATATTCGCCAGCTATTTTACTTCAATGCGTGTGTAACATATCATTTCAGTGCAGATAAAGCATCTCATCCTTGCCATCAGTATGAAACCAGAGGGCGCCAACTACGTATGCAACCATTGGTAAAGAAATCGCTATCACAGAGAAGTTACTCTTATATCGGCACTAAAATATACAACTCTATTCCCGAAAACATAAAATCTCTTAGCAACAAAAAAACATTCAAAACACAACTGAAAACATTTTTACTCCAGACTCCTAGATTGTATTTTACTACCTTGATAGAGTCAAAATGACTGAATAAAAAAATTGCTAATCTCAACCATAATTAAAAAGTATATTTTACCGCTTTTTCATTGAGTTTTTTGCATCTTAATGTATTTTCATATTGTCTGTATTGTATTTTATTGTGTTTTATTGTATTTTATTGTATTTTATTATATTTTATTGTATTTTATAGTATTTTATGGCATTGAATATTATTATTGTAATTTACTGCATTTTCATTGCGTTTTCTTTTTGTTTATTGTATTGTATTTTTATATCGTCTTCATTGTATTTTATTGTATTCAATAGTATTTTATTGCATTTCATGTATATACTATATTTGCATTATACACTTACTCATAATCGAAACAAGTGCATTGCACTTATCGATTACCAACTTTATTTATGCTTATTTTAAATGTATTCTCAACAATTATTCTTACTTCATGAATAAAGTTTATTATTATTATTATTATTATTATTATTATTATTATTATTATTATTATTATTATTATTATTATTATTATTATTATTATTATTATTATTATTATTATTATTATTATTATTATTATTATTATTATTATTATTATTATTATTATTATTATTATTATTATTATTATTATTATTATTATTATTATTATTAATTTTTTGCTTAATTCAAACTTGATTGTTGAAAAGAATAATCATTACTCTACTGTGACTGTAGCTCTCGCTTACGTTCATCAAGCGACAAAAAATATTATTATTTGGATTAGAAGATGCATTTTAAATCCTTGGAGGACATCCTTTCATGACGACCTCTTTCTGATTTGTGGAAAATACCTTAACTAGGAAATAAATTAATTTCATTAAATTATAAACAGATGAAGATGCTTATCATAGTAACAATAAGCCTAATATAATAATAAGGATGTTATACATAGACATTGAGATAAGTTAATAGAAATGATTCATTAATGAATATTTATGGATATATTTTACATATTTCAACCTTCAAATTATTTATTTATAATATACAATTTCACACATTTTTCTTATGGGATCATCTTCCACATATCACCAGTTTCCAAGCATTATAAAACCACTAAAAATTATTTAAAATGAGTAATAATTATTCTGAAAAATAACGATTAGATGCGTAAAATGGTCTGCATAGTTTCCATTAAAATAAACGTTAATATTAGCTCCTATGTTATTATCATAACAGAATTTGAAATGAAATTAATTAAAATACGAATAACTGTTTCAACCATAGAAAGACATTTAGAAAACACCTAAAATTATTAACAAAATTTTCTCATTGGAATGCCTAAAGAATTGATAAAAACATAAAGCATGATAAATTTACCAACAATCAAATATTATTGGTATAGTAAGTTTCCCAAGCCAATTCTAGAGAATGACCTGTACAATTTGTTACAGTTTCAGCTGGAATGGATGGGGTTGCAAGTTTTATGTTGAAGATAGTATTACGGACGAACCTGAAGCCCTCAACAATTCTAGTCGGTATGTCTCTAAAGCCCCAAGTCTTTCCACAAAATATCAAAACTGGTAAGGTTGTTTGAAAGATAGATCTCCTGATAAATTATCGCTTGTTCACTCTACCTCCCAACCTAGTAAAAGCATATAACAAAACAGACTGGAGGCTTCGTAATGAGACTTCTCAGAGACGTATTGGTGATAAATCAACAGTCTGTTTTGTTTAATTGGAATGATATGATCAACGATTCACACTGAAATGGAAATACACAGTTTTCAATTTATAAGGACGCTTTATAGAATCGAACGAATTTCTGAATCAACGATATCCCGTTGCTCACCTGAAGGTAGGAATATCGTTCATCGATAATATAACAAAACGATATTCAATGAATAACAAACGGAATAACTCTAGGAAGCTTCCAGTAATGAAAATTATCAAATTGATAAGTTGACAACTTCTGACAAACAACTTATCGTTTGTCATAGAAATAGAAATATGGCCCACTTTACAACCAACAACTGTAAAATAGCATGTGTTATGCTGCAAGTATTATGCATGTGTTATGCTGCAAGTATTTGGTCTTCCATAGGGCTCAGTTGTGAAACCTCCAATCTTTTTTGTTTATATTAATGATCGACCACAACATTAGGCACAACCTCATTATCTCTTCCCACCGTTGATACCTCCGTCAAAGCAGAAGCTTATGTAACCAAACGTATAAAGGCATTTTATGACCGGAAATAATAATTCAAATCAGACCCAAACCCGAATTGAAATATCTGAAAGATTGAGTAAGGTTATTCTGGACTTTCATTGTCTAAAAAAGAACAAAGAAAAATTCAATTCTCTGCAATAACGACTGTAGATTTCAACAGTTGAAACGTCGTGATTAAAAATTGCAGAGAATTGAATTTTTCTTTGTTCTTTTTTAGACAGTGAAAGTCCAGAATAACCTTACTCAAAGTGAAACATTGTCATCCACTTTCAAACAAATCTGAAAGATTATCTCGAAACCTAACTCATGTTATTCTATCAAATATTCTCAGAAATACAAGGGTTACCAAGGGTCATCTTGAAATAGACGATGTTATTGAATAATTTTAAGTGTTTTAGTGTGTACGAATATTTCCTCATGGGACATTTCAGACTAACAGAAAACAAACAACTTTTAGATATTCGGATAGGCTACACATGTTCATTTTCTTGTAAAAGCGAGCCCCATATTTGTATGTACTGATAAGCAACCCAAAAGTTCTCAGAGGGGGTGAAGCAGGTTAACTTGGAAATTGACCAGAATCTCGAAAAATTAGGTTGGTCTTTTGTTTCATTCCTTAAAGATAACATGTCGCGTAGTTATTTTATTGGTTTTCTTAAAATATTGTAAATGGTCATTATTCAACTCTGTTCAACTCAAAATTCTATCAGGGTAATATAGTTGAATTTTATTATTTGAATATATAGAGTCGATCTTCTCCATCTCTCTCTAAAGAGTTGATTCTTCTAATCAACATTCAGTATTTGTTGTATTTGAATAATTTAGACTCTTTTGTGTTTTATCTGGTTCAATTATTAGTAAACTATTTCGCCTCATTCACCTTTTTTCCGGTTTGTTATTATTCCTTATTGTTTTGTTTATCAGATATAAGTGTTTTGAATTCTGGCTTTTTATTTTCGGAAGTTCACAATCCAGTTTACAAAAATCCTATTGATTTGAGAGAATACTATTTTAATCAGTAGAGTTGAACAGAGTAAGTAAATAAGAGTGCTAAAGAGAGTTCCGCAACGAGTTCTCAATCCAGCATCAGAAAGAAAGAACAAACGGAGCATCGAGTATAGAAAGTCGAGATCATCTGATGAAAAAGTAAGGTGAGTTAAAAATCTTAAATGCTGTGAGGTGTGATTCCTAGTTCCTAGAAAATTAGAGCCCAACGTTCTCAATTATTATTATGTTTTAACAATTCCGCTTGGTGTATTTATTGTGAAATCAGCTTTTGGTACACTTATAGTTTTGTTGAACTTCAAGCCAACCTCAACACTATGGGTAGAATCTTCTTAATATGGTGTAACTGTAATAGACTCATTCTAGATTCGTATTAAACGGTGCTAGTTTAATTTTTCCGAGAAAACCATATTGAGCAATCAATGAATGTTAAAATAAATGTGGCACTGATATATCAGTGACCACGAATTTTTTAAGGATACTGATATGAGTTGTAATATGATTAGCAGCAGTTTGTACCAATATCGGTGAATATTTTGAGGCCAATATTGCTTGGAGAATATTTCTCCAATATTATTCAAGTAATATTCGACCAATAACGCCGAAGTTTCACATTTTTTTCTCGCCAATATTGCATTCGCAATATTTTGCCAATATATTCACAGTATTGTACCAATATTTTACTAATATAGGTGTGGTACTTGGGAGCAACATCGTTTTCGTAATAGCAAGGTGAAAGAATTTTTGGAAAATTCTGCATCTGTTGCTGAAAATCTTGGGAAAAAAGCTCGTTTGAACAACTTCAGAAACACTCGTTACATGAATAACGTTTGGGGGAGCTTCAGGTATGGCATTTTAAAGAATTGTGCCATGTTTTTAAAAAACTTCAATTTTCCAAATGGTTTCCTCTCTTTCTCTATATGATTTCATAAAATCATTGAGTCCAACCAGCTTTTCGCCAGGACAAGACAGAACCTAAGTTTTCCAGGAATATCTATTGGATTCGTTTCGAGATAAGGAGAATTATTCTATCAACATTTTTAAATTTAGATTAATTGGATTGATCATTTGAATTCACTATTTGCGTGATATGATTCATTTGAAAGTCATTTAGAATCCTCTCAGTTCCCAACCGTATATGGTAGAAATCTTTAAAAACTCAAGAGATCGGTAGTCAACAATTATTTCATCGAAAATTTCACACCTCTACTTTTAACCTATAAGATGCCTTAATTTTGACTAGTTACCATGGCAACTAAAAATATTTCCGGAATTTTTTTCGTGGATCCACGATATTTAAGTGGACATTTTTTGACAGTTGACAAGGTTAACATATGATCTATAACCATTAAATATTGTAGATATACCTGTGAATAATGCAAAATTTCTATAAGAATTAACATTATTATTTATTATTCGCTATAAAGTTTCATTAAACAGAAAACACAAATTTGTTTAATTATTATGCATCAACAATTTATATTTCAAAAAACCGTAGGATCTACAAACATAGTAAGATTTAAATGTTGCATGAATTCTAACCCATCCTCTCTTCTTAATGGTGAATAGGAAGGTGACGAATTAATTAGATGTCTGTGTTTTAAGACAATTTTGTTCAAATCTCTTTTTTTCGCAAAAGGCCATATTTACTTGACATCTTGGATTTTCGTAAACAAACCATTCGACTCTAACGCTTCCTGGTCGCAATCTTCCATTAAATTCGTTAAATATATTAATTCTGGATGACATATTTGCACTTGACTCAACTCTCAATATTCTCGAATATTATTAAAAAATTCGTGCCCTCAAAAAAATTTCCGGAAATAATTTAAGCTCTTGTGATTTTATAAGTGAAAATTATTGGGGTTGAATTACAAATCAACAAGTTTTACCTTCATCACAACTTCTTCAATTATGGTATGTTTTATAAAATAAACGCGCAGCTGTCCACATTCCAAAACAGAATCTATCGCAATATGGCCATTCCGTTACATTTCAATAAAGAATCAGCGGAAACATCGACTACCTGCATAGCATTGATAAAATGAAAACCAAAGATGCCTACATTCCATCCTTCCGTTCAGAAAATGAATTCTGAATCACCAATTAATTCACGTCTACCGTTAGCCGTACACTTAGTGGTTATCAAGTCATACGACAAACTGCAGACTGAAAAGCAGGTCAGAAGGGTCATCGAAACATAACCCCTTCCCGATATTTTTCACAACTTTGAAATGCACGAGTGCACTTGACCCAATGCTCAGTTGCACTCTTGGTTCGAGGTATGATTCATTACTGCGAGTCTATTAAAATTGTTAAAAAATTCTATTTCTGCTTAGGAGTCAGAACATATTCATCTTTTCAATCTCCTTTCACGGTTCCTAGCTTCTCCAAAGTTTTTGAAAATTGCTTCTTAGATAGGTTAGTCAACTTTTTGAATAATGTCAATACATTGTCAAACAGGTAACAGGTAACATTTTTGTGACCTGAGCAACGCTTTTGACTGTGTGGACCACGATATATTACTTTCTCAGCATTTTAATTGTGGTATCAGGAGTTTTGTCTGGACTGTATAGAATCATTAGTTAAAGCAAGGCTCCAATATATGTCAGTCAATCACCAGAAAGAAGATTTAGTCCTATCTGTATTCTCGTCACGAATTCAAATCGATCTGGATGTCCTACAGGGCTCGGTATTGAGCCCAATCCTCTTTATATTATATGTCAATGAGATAGATAATATCCCACCAGATATAAAAGTCACAAGCTATGCGGACGACACATCACTTTTACTCTCTGGTAGAGATAACGTCAGCCTAAAGGAAAACTGTAAAACTAGTTTACACGAACTTAGTCAATGGTCCCAAGATCACTATCTATATTTCAATGCAGATAAAACCAATTTGATGCATTTTCTCACAGCCCAAAAGTCAGTAGAACGTTTCGAAATATTTCACAACAATGCATTTATTGACTTCCATGTAAATTAAATATTTTTGGGCCTCCTTATTGATTCCTGTTTTAACTGGAAGAAGCATTGCACTATGCTTAGTGGCAAACTTGCATCTCTGCAGTATATGTTCATATGAATATAAAATCCGTATTGGAAAAGAATCAACTTATTCAGTTGTATTACGCAGAAGCCGAGAGTAGGTTAAGATATGGAGTATGCCTTTGGAGATACTCCTCATTTTCTTAAAACGTTTTTAACAGACAAAAAAAAAATTCTTAGAATTATAGTTGGCATGAAAAAGGACCAGTCATGTCAAGAATCTTTTAAAAATTTGGGAATTATCAGCTTGACTGCAGTTTGTATATATGAGGTATGTGTGATCGTTAGGAAGAATGGAAATTTGTTCTATAAAAATAAGGATTCACACAATTACGATACCCGAAATAGAAATGATCTACAATATTGCCTCTGAGAAGGGTAAACGCCACAAATAACGCTCCAGGAGGAAACGAAACAAAAATTTTCAATCACATACCATCCTCTATAAAAAAATATGGGACGTGAAAAGACGTTCAAATATCAACTGAAAAGATATGTAACATACTTATGTCAATATAACATGAATACATTTTTCAATGGAATGAAGAAAACTCTTCCATTAATTTTGGAGCATGCTTCACCTTGTAAACTGTTTTCGTTATTGGTTTATATTTTTCTACATTCATGCAAAAAGTAAAACTTTATTGAACTATATTCAGTGGAAAAAGAAGTTCTTTATTGCACTAGTGCAATAAAGTTTTTATTGCACTCATCTGTCATTCTACTTCAACGTGCTGTCATCATGAAAAACATAAACGTTTAAACCTACTACATATTTAGCAGATATTCTGTGAGATTGGCAAAAGGTACTTCACTATGAAATATTCATATTGAAAATTGCACCAATTGTTCATTCACTTTCAACATTGAGGGGAAAAATAAAGTTTGAGTTTAATTGTTCGTAACGTATTAGTTCCTGTTTCAATGCAAATCGATATTAATAATAAAGTATTCAAGTTGCGCTTTTCATTTTCCTACACCTAGTGCCGCACCTCAATAAATCATTTTTTGCTTTTTGCATGAACGTAGAAAAAATGTTGTATGCAACTCGTGCAAAAATTGTTTATTGCACTCGAAGTGTTGTCCAACTCGGCCTAACGACCTCGTCGGACAATTTCACGTCGAGTGCAATAAACATTAACTTTTTGCACTTTTTGCATAAATAACTATTCTATAACTTCGTTGTCTGTCTAAATGGTTATTTGTTTATTTTTTTTTAATGTTTAACGTGTGATATTTATTTAATTGTACTTGTGTCATTTTATTATATTTTTTACTTATAGTTATGTATTTTAGGTTTCCTATTTCAATAAAGATGTAATGTGTGTATATTCTTTTGAAATTTAGAGCATATGCTTTATTCGTTTTTGTATACATTTTTACACTGACTTTTTCTTACACAATGTATATTGTCCGACAAGAAATAAATAAACCTTTGAACCTTTGAGTAAATTTGATCCTGGCTTATCCGATCATCATTCACAAACTCTCATTTGGAAAAATAAAATAAATAAAGCCCCAAAACATAATAAACGATAATGACATCATCAAATTTTAGAAAAATTAACACATCACTGCATAGCTGAATTCACAAAAATTTCAATCGGATACATGGTTTTCCTTAAAAACTTGAACACCACCACTTTTAACAAAATAAACGAAGCTTTTGGTGTTTTTTGTGAACATTTTCATTGGTATTTCGAGGCAGCCGTCCCTTAATCCTCAAGAAATAACACCTACCATAAAAAAAATCGCCCTTTCCACTTTCTTAAAAATAAAAATTGATGATCTCAAGCAATTGAGAATTTTTCGTTTTCTTTCATAATTATTTTGTGGTTATTCAACAACATTCCAGAGAGTTTTGCTTTTATTACTGGAAGCCTGCACTTTGTTTCAGACATGAATCATTTTTTCCTGGCGTATATTTCATTTTCACGACCCTTCTTGGCTAACTTATAATCAGAGTTGGTATTATCAGAGAATTCCTGTTTTTTCAGATGCTTCTATTGTTGTTATAAAAATAAAACAATTTTAAAACAACAATTAAAGCATCTGAAAAAACAGGAATTCTCTGATAATACCAACTCTGATTATAAGTTAGCCAAGAAGGGTCGTGAAAATGAAATACGCCAGGAAAAAGTAACTCATTTCATAAACAAAGTGCAGGTTTCCCGTAATAGAAGCAAAACTTTCTGGAATAGTGTTGAACAACCAGAAAAAAATTATGAAAGGAAACGAATAATTCTAACTGTAGCTTGTCCTACAAATTTCGGATTTATACCGGCAACACGAAAGCTCGCTTAGCGAACTTGTTATGAAACAAATTATACCGAGTCGTTGCCACAATGGTACAATTAAATAACGCTAGCACTTCGAGGTGTAGCGGTTAGTCGTAGTGAAAAAAGATTTGAATGGGAACGTTCACAGGCCATTATACAGGTGTTTGTGGACGCATAGTAAATTTGTCATTTTTCATTCATTCTTGTTGAAGCAAAAACTTTTTGGTTAGGGTAACAAAAAAAAATTATACGGTAACCATAAACTTATGTCAGTATAGGCACAACAAGATATATAATTACACTAGGTTTAGGTTTAGGTTTGAACGTGAGTCGGCCCGTATCAGGCCCTCCACTGCGGCCAATGGCCTATTGTGACTCACCCTATGGTTATATTTCTCCCAGTATATCCAATCTCTTGACGAAATTGAGGAATGTATTGGGAGAACAATTTACCAGGTTTTCTGGCCTTACTGTCGTATCGCCAAATATTGAGAATCTGGTTCTGGCGCTGCAGGGCATGTACACAGAATGTGTTTAGCCGTTTCATCATCCTCCATGTATAGCCGGCACTCTGCATCTTGTGCAAGTCCGATTTTATGCATGTGATGTTTGAGCTTGCAGTGGCCAGTAAGCAAACCTACTATAACTCTGAGACGGGCTCTACTGAGTTCTAGCAGTTTGTCAGAGTCCTGTTTTTTCCTCGTACAAGCAATAAATGCTTTGGAATGGGCTGGGCCCAGTAGAGTACGCCAGTACTCAAGTCTTTTATTGTCTACCCAAGCTGTTATGACATTCTTGGCAGTGCTATATGCTAAACCAATTACCGGTTCTGGTCCAGTGAACGTTGTTTCGCCCCCCCCCCCTTTTGCTAGGGCGACCGCTATTTCGTTTCCTTCTAGGCCTGTGTGACCTAGATTCAAGCGCCTTAAGTGCTGCTTGACTATCTGAAAATATTTTTATTGTTTTCCGTATGTGTTGTCGATTTTCCAGATCCCTGGCACACATTTCAATGGCATATACCTCTGCCTGAAATGTCGTAGCTAGTTTACCCATACTGAACGAGCGTTTCACTACAGGGTTCATCCCATATATTCCGGCTCCGACGCCTTCCTGAGTTTTGGAACCATCGGTGAACCAACGTTCATTTGCCCTACATATGTTGGTTGCATTCCGGACCCAGTCTTCTCTTTCGGGAAAGACCACAGTGTAGGACGTGTGAAAGTTGATAGTTTTAGGCATGATGTCTGAGGGCATTCCTAGAATGTTGTGAGCTATTATGCCCTCCAGCATGCTAATCCAAGGAGGACTGCCATTGCTGCCGTTGGCGTGGAGCGAATGCTTCCAGTAATCGCCAGGCACGCTTGTCTCTGTAGTCCGTTAAGTTTAGCAATTGCCATTTTTTTATGACACTTGCTCCACCAGACTATAGAGCCATACGTTATCATTGGACGTATGACGGTCACGTACAACCAGTATACGTGTTTTGGTGACATGCCCCATGTTTTGCCACATATTCTGCGGCATGTCCATAATGATAGGCTAGCCTTCCGGATAGTATTTTCCAAGTGCGAATTCCAATTAAGTTTTTTATCCAGGGTTATTCCCAGATATTTTGCTTCACTCGCAAAAGGAATTGTTACACCATTGATGGAAGGAGGTATCAAATGTTCCAGCTTCCTTTTCCTGGTGAATGGTACTATAATTACACTTACCATCTCAAAATTGTTGAGTGAATATGGTTGAAGTAATGAAACAAAATATGATCAAAACAGCCATAAATACTTCAATAATTCAATAAAAATACCGTGAAAATAATAAGTTAATGCTAGTAAGCAAAAAACAAAAAAAAATGTATAAGACCCACTGCATTCGAACATACGAACTTTGGATTACAACACAGCCTGCAAATGCTCCAACTGCACCCGCAAAATCGCCTTAATTATAAATATTATTATTGGTTAGTAATAAAGGACCTATTGTTGGACTGAATACTACTTGTCTACTTTGTCAGTAACCCGACAGGGAATTATTATTACCAATTGCACAAACTGCCAAATACATATGAACTTTTATGAATAATTCTTTCTTAGTAGGAGTTCTGATTATTATACTATCTGATTGAAGTGTTTCTATTAGAAAGATTTATATCACTGAGTAGCCATCATCCCATATGTCATTTTACTTTCAATACTAGCGTTAAAAGTAATTTTGTGGAAACGTAAGTTTTTGGTTCATATGTCAATGAATTGTCGCTGACAATAATAAGTATCGTATCCATGAAAGAATTTCTCAGTTTTGGATAGTGATAACAAGACAGTCATTGCTGAAATAAATTTTAGTTATCGGTTGGACTTTTGTTTTGTCAAAACTATTGAATAATATTATTCAGTCAATTGAATTGTATTATCAATAGAACAATATTTCTATAACAATTTGCATATTGTTCTTGTAACAATGAAATATTGTTGTTCCAACTGGAATGTATTGTCACACTAACAATCTTTCGATAACAATTTCCATATTGTTCCTGTAGCAGTGCAACACTCAGTGGTTTGGTATATTTCATTGAAAATTATTGCTACCCCAACAAGAAAATTGTTAACCAAGTCGTTTTGTTATTACAATATTATTTCTTTCAGTGCGGTACCTTCTCGCGAAGCCCGCCAGGTGCCACCCTCTTGGTACAGTACTAAGAACTAGAATTCTGACTCACATCAACTATGTCGCCAAAAAGATAAAATATATCATTTATAAATTAAGAGACATGGAAAAAATCTTTTTATCAACCCAGGTAGCACCTCATATTGGCTTAATTTTGGTTGGTTGGTAGGCCAATATTGTCAATTCATATTGTTTCCAACATCTAGAATGAATATTTGAATCCCAACATTATACTTATATATAGGGATAAAGAACTACAATGTACACTCAAGTTTGGTAGCACATATTTCAACTATTTTCAACAAATGGTATTAACTTGTATTGGGTCAATATTTTTTCAATGAGATTAACCAATATTAATAAAACAATACTGACTTCATATTTGCCAATATCGATATAACAATATTGTATACTTATTGCTTCCAACATCTAGAATAAATATTGCAATACCAATATTCCTCTCATATCTTTTCTAGAGATAAAAAGCAATATTATACAGAGTGTTTCTAAGTTCAATACAAATATTTCAAGGGCGTATTCCTGGGGTCACAATAAGACTTTCTTTTTCATAAATGTGTGTCCTTAAATCCACCTCCTCGAAGCTACAAACATAGCAAGTTGCTTAAAAAAAAAAATAGTAATTCAACCGTTCAACAAAGGTCATACTAGCTAGTAAACCAAGTGCTATATTGCATTTTAAAAGTCAAAAGCATCAAAATGGGAAACAAATTAAAAACTCATAGCCCACTGAGTATTTCAGATTCTTACTTATTCCCCTTTCATTTAGGTACTAGCGATTTTCTAGAAAACTATTAGCTGATTTAAAAAAATGCAATAAGCGAAAACTTTAGGTTATATCATGGACAACAGAATGGTGATATTTGAATTGGAATGTTTTGGGAGGAAATAGAAAATTTTGGCCATAAAAACTATAGGCATCCCTCACTCACCTCTTCAAATCGGAGTTATCTTATTTTTGAAGCAAGAAATGAATAAAGCGTCCAAAAAACCATGGGTCTGTAAATTTTCCGAACATTTGATGTATAATTGTAGACGCAATTCAAAATTTACGATTTTTTCTCCCCATCTCATTCCAATTCAGAAAACAACTGAAATTGTTCATAAAGCGATCTGAAGTTCGTGTCTTTTGAGAATAACTATTTCAATCAATATCAACTAAGAATCCTCCTTATGCATTTCATCTCTATTTTATCTCCGTTTGTGTTGAATTTGAATACTCTTCAACAAATATTGTTTTCTTTATTAAATTGTAACATTTTATCAAAAAAATATACTAAATTGTAATGCGAAAACTTCCCGTCACCATGACACCACAAGTATTTCTGAAAAATATCTGATAAACTTCAAAAAGTAAAAAATGTTGCGTGTCATGCAAAATTATATTTTTTCGTCGACCTCTGCAAAAAATGACATTTTACGTACTAATTTCCGGACGAAAAATCGACTATTTTTGAAGGCAAGTACTTTTCGTCAGCAAACACTTTTCGTCCGCAAACTCTTTTGGTCCGCTGTGGTCACTATGATACGGCACGGTACGAGAGCGGCGATTGAGTCATTTTTGTAAATCCACGTTTTAATTAATACATAGGCGCCTGTGACAAAAACTGTCATTTGCTGTTGTCAAATTAATTATTTACGAAATCCGCTAGATTTCAGGTAAAGCACTTCAAGAGAGAAGTTTTGGAAATGGTGCTGTTGGAGCACCTGCATCTGAAGTTGCATCAACAAGTACCCAAAATCAAAACTTGTCTCTTGCATCTTCTTCGACAGCAGGAATTAATATCAATAATTGCACAAACTGTACGTTCAATATTCATCTTCGAGATTGATTTAATTTTGTAGTATAATTGAAACAGAGAGTTGTTACACTTCAAATACATTTTGTTTATATTCATTAAAATTATGATCGAGTCTGCAGTTCGAAGAGTTGGACGTAGCTGAGGCCAGCAAACATGCGAGTACTTACTTTCATAAAGGTATGTAGAGGTCGACGAAAAAATGTAATATGCACCTCGGCGAAAAACTGTCTACTGTCTCGCCTGCTTGCTATCCTCGGCTGCGCCTCGGCTATCAATTTGCAGGCTCGACTATAATAGACAGTTTTTCGTCCTTGGTACATAAATAACTATATAATCTCTGTCAGTACCTAATATAATGTTTCTAAGAAAAAAAATCTTTGCTCGTGAAATATAATTTGTAAGAAGTGCACTAGGTTATTTTAATATTTAGTAAAAATTGCACTCAGTTATTTTCATATTTTGTAAATGACAGCCCTCTTTCTTCGGACTCCGGCGCTTTCGCCAAAATTTTAAAATAAACTCGTGCAATTTATAAATAGCACTTTCTTGCTAAATTATTTTTAATTTTTATGGATTATATCAGAAAATTTACTGGGAAATATATCGGATTTATTTCAGTGATTTATGGCTACGTCGTACAATGGCATGCATCTGTCAGTAAATAAGGTGATATCAGTTAATCAATTTGGATTCAAGAACTAGAAATAGTAGTTGCTATGCAATTTTTCCGTTGGAAAGTATATTAACAGTAAATCAATTACAGAATCTGTACTATGCCTCTCATATTTACACAATTCATGAACTATAAATAGTAGTTACCGTGCAATTTTGTATTGGAAAAAACCCAAAACTATAATTTTTGACCTAAGTGGCTTTTGATACCATTCGTTTCCTCAAAAAACTCTATAGATTAGGAATACGAGATGATACCAACAGGTGAATTGAATTATATGTATATAATAATAATAATAATAAATTTATTTATTGACAGATTTGACAATTCATTACAAATGGGGAAAAAAGAGAGAAGATTGCTATCTGCCAAAAGGTAACAAGATTGGATTTATCATCCATTCTTCCTCTTGTACCTGTTTACCAAACTAATTTCAACAAATACAAAATTTCTATATATAAGTATTACCAAAACCTTTATATAAGTACTACCTTACGATCTATTGCTAAACTAATTTTAACAATTACATTTCTATCTAAAAACTACCAAAACTTTGTATACTTACTACCTTTTAAACAAACAATCATTCAACGCGTTATGAGAGAAGATGATAATTTGTTATTGTTTAGAAAATAGCATTTTTTTAAATTTAAATTTGAAAGATACAATGCTAGAGCATTTAAAGTTGTTTGGGATATCATTATAAACATGCGCTACGTTATATGTGAATGACCTCTTGAATTGTTGTGTGCTATGTTTAGTGATATGGATAGACTTATTCCTGATATTCACGTTATGAACGTCAGTTCGATATCTGATTTTTTCGTGTAGGTACGATGGTCTTTTCAACATTATTATTTTGTGAAATAATACTGAAATATGAAGCATGCGTCTATTGTACATATTCAACCAATTAGCAGTTTTTAATTTATGCGAAATATGATATTTTCTCCTGATTCCAAATGAAAACCTCATACATGCATTCTGTACCCTCTGGACTCGTTGCTGTTCAGTGGTATTCAGAAAATTGTGGTAAACAGTATCACAATGATTGAAATTTGAGAGAATCAAAGCGTCGCATAATAACAATTTTGTATTTCTGTTCAGGGTATGTCTATGCTGATAAAGAATTTTTAGTTTCCCGAATGATTTTTGAATTAGACTCGATATGTGTTTTCTAAATTTTAATTCGTCATCGATAATAACCCCCAAATTGTTCATGTTGCTTACGACAGGTAATTCATTTCCATCTATATTTATATGTATCGCCCCAACTTTGGATTTTGTGTGCGGCCTTCCAAACACCATAACAGAACATTTACTAATATTGATTTTCAGAGCATGTTTCTTTGACAAATCAACTAGATGGTTTATTTCCCTGTTTATTGTATTTATGCTAGGAGTAAAATCATCCAATTTGAAAGAAAAGTACAGCTGCGTATCATCGGCGTACATATGATATTTAATATGATTCAAATTAGCTGCCAACTGAGCAGTGTACACAATATATACTATGGGGCCGAGTATAGAACCCTGGGGAACACCAGATGTTATTCGACGAGGAAGAGATCTAGATTTGTTAAGATCTACTATCTGAGTTCTGTTCGATAAATAGTTTCGGAAAAATGCTATAGTATCATTCCCCAATCCCACAAAATGTAGTATGGCAAATAGAAGTTCATGGTTGATGGTATCGAATGCCTTACTGAAATCAATCACAGAAAGTATAGTTATTTCATCCCCTTCGATACCTCTAACGATATCGTCTACCACATTAAGGAGCGCAGTCGCACAGCTAAAATTTTCTCGATACCCTGATTGCATCTGTGGTAAAATATCATTTTTCTGAAGATGGGTTTTGAGTTGAACAGCGACGGCTTTTTCTAATAATTTTGATAAAAACGGTAGAATACTTATGGGTCTGAGATCATTTAATTCTATTGGTTGCTTAATTTTTGGCATGGGTACTATGAGTGATTGTTTCCACGTTTTAGGGAAAACCTTACGTTCAAGACAGAAATTGATTAAATGTAAAATGACAGGTAACAAAAATGGACAGCATGTATTAATGAGAGAGATATTCAGATCGTCTATACCCCTAGCTTTGCTTTTGATTTGGGAAATATAGTTCAGTAAATCACTTTCTGTGATCAAAGTGAGTTCAAAAGTATCTGTCACAGTTCCTTTGATATTCTCTTCATAGTATTCTTTGACAGTTTCATCAATATCTTGGGAAAACTCCATCGATCTAACGAAATGTTGAATAATATTCTCTACGTTGCTCAGGTGATCAGGAATAGATATAGGCTTAGAATTGTTATGGATATCCGCCTCTTCAATTTATTCCATAAGTCTTTATTTCGCTTTGTGGTGGATGTTGAAAATTCCAATTAAGCTTTTTTTTCTCTGTTCATTGAAGATTTTGAAAAGTTTCTCAGATTCTTATAATGATTCCAGTCCTCATCCCTTCCTGATCTCCTAAATTTATCATGTGCTTTGTCTCGGAGTTTCATTATCAATTTCATATTTTCTGTTATCCAGGGACAATAGGGCTTGCTGAATGTCTGAGTTATATATGGTGCGTGAATGTCAAAAATATTACTGATATGATGGCAAAAAAAATCAATTTTTTCATCAATGTCATTCATAACAAACATAATGATCCAAGGTATGTTTTCCATGAGAAAATACGAATAGTAGCAATCAATCAATTCAAATTTGAGTGCGAGTGGGTGTACCTCATATTATTCATCAATATCATGATATATTCCATAATCTCTACAGTAAAATACAAAATGAGGATATTGATATTTTTCAAGAAAAATTTAAAACATGCCTAGTGGAATCATGCTTCTGCTGTATAACATTAATCAAGAAAGAATAGTATATTCTATAACAAGGTTAGAATGAAAATTCGATGCGAGTTGAAAGTTCCGAGCGCTAGCCGAAGGCGAGCGTGAGGAACCACGAGCATCACGAATTTTCATTCTAACCGAGTAGCAGTATTAAAAAATGAAAGCAATTCCTCAACTGAACAGTATAACCATAGAAAATTGTGACTATTTAACGACTATCTACCAAGTGAATTTCTTAAGAAAGAAATGATTGACTATTGAATTGGGTTAATGAATTGGAAGTTATTTCAATTGAAAACCTTAAAATACTATAGCATTATTCGCATTTACTGAATGAATTTTGACTTTCATGCCAACGTCCGGATTTGATTTGTGTTTATTTTTCTTTGGTGTATTGTGATTTTGACTGCTTTCGTTCTTGAAAGTAATAGTTTGTTCTAGAAATGAGAATCCTTCCAGAACTTGACGATTATGTTGAAGACCCCAGCTGATTAGACTAGGTGAAATTCGACAAGTACCACATGAAAATATGTATTTGTATTTGTATTTGAAACTCTCCTGGAACAAAACAATTGAAAAAATAAAAAATTACAATTGGGATAACATAACCATAACATTCTAACTTCAGTATAATTTACCAGCATATTGAATAAAAGAACTTCTTTCCAAAGATAATTGTTGATAGCCTACTTTCTGACAAAAAATTACTTGATTTATGGAAACAAAAATCGCTTAGATGATCATGAATGTTCTTCAAGTAGGCACAAATTGAACACCAATTATTTGCGAATACATAAGACATATGCTCTTCCTAATTATGGCTAGAAAATGATTATCAACTAATTGCAGCTATAATTGAAGTGAATTACAAGTTCATCGGCGAAGGTTAATTTTTTTATGAGTTCACCTCCAAGAGAACATGCTTTTCCTTGAATAATAAAATTCGTTTTCATTCGTGAATAGATCTGAAGAGTCAAAGGGGCTTTTATTTTATTACTTTCTTTTTGAAGTTTCCATCAAAAATGAGTATTTTCGAATAATTTTTAGTTTGAGGATAAATTCAGCGACAAATACATACGTCAATTGGTGACAAAATTTTAAAATGCAACAAAAAAGGGCTGCACCAGGAGTATTTCACGAAGCTGCTAATGTGGAAGTAATGAGTCAATTTGCAATGAAGCCTCGAGTTTCATTGTGAAAGGCTTAAAGGGAAAGTGCTGACAATGGTTGGATTACCAAGATGAAAACCTTTGAATTGTAAGAAAACAACCTATCGAGTAGCCTCCAAGATCTCCAGATTTGATCGCTAGTAAATTTTTTGTGAAGTCATCTGAAATCAATATTGCAGACATGTTCAATTGCCAGTAAAGCTTGGCCAAAAAAATATATGATTTTTGTTTCAAATCAGATATTCGATTTCCAATATCTATACGTCATTTCGCTGATCAACATTCCTTTTCATCTGAGCACAATGGCCTAGAAGCGGAGATGGGGGCACCAACCTACAAATGGCAATTATTGTGTTCCTAATAACTAACAATATCGTAATTATTAAATTATTGCCATAGTCTCAAAACGGTACTGTTCGCACTATTTAACAACGGAATCATGAAGCAACTAATAATTTTTAATTGACGCAAAGTATTAAAGTACAGCTTAGTGAGCTATTGTGGCCGCCATAAAGTCATTTAGAAATTGATGAGGATTAGTGTGGCGGGTGTAATGATATACTGAAGGGTATGCTTTAAAAATGCGAAGGATTTTGTACCAATATTTTACGCAAGTAGGTGAAAATTGCTGAAATTTAAAATAAATGTAGATTTTTAATGTCTTGAAAAAGAACCAATTAAAACGAATTGGTGTTGTTTTGGGGCGATCTTGAATATGACTTTTTATAAAAGGACCTGAGGAGAGATTAGATAGCAATCTGAGTGGAATAACTACAACATTCACAAGCTAACATAAAATGAAGTAAAGTAATTTATTCTGTTCATCAAGGTGAGGCTTGTGATAGAGAGATTCAAAAAGTTTGTGTCATATGGGAAACATTTTTATTTTCTATTTGTCACAAAATGTCATTATCCAAAAAAGTTGGTGCTCATTGATAAAGTTTCATTATTGTTATCAAATCCACCAAAGAAAAACTAGGAATTTTGATAATGAACTTTTTCGAAATTATCTAAGATAAAGGTATTTTACAAGTGATTAAAATTCTTACTTTTTGTTCTCCCCTGTATACCGTTTGCGAATTTTGAAATCGGATGTCTACAATGGAAATTTTTTGCAATGCATCAACTTTTTCAAAGAATAAAATTTTGCGAAAGACTAGTAATAAAAATGTATCCCACATGATGGAAACTTTTTGAAACTCACTATATAACGAAACTCTTCTTGATTTATGCGACTATCCACTTAGTAAACATCCCTTTCTGTTCGTCAGTCCTCGTGCTTGGTCTTCATATGGTGAGTTTTAATGTTGTGTTATATTGTTAATTTCATTTTTAACAAGACTGTTGCAAAATACCACTTTGAAAAAAGTAAGGAACGGGATGTCAGTGAATTGATAAGATTGTCTGTGCTTAGAAATATACTCGATTCCTTAGTGGAAAAAATATCTATTATGGAAGAAATACAGACTTTTCGAATATTCTTCATGTATTTGTGTAAGGTTTTAAAGTAATGATATAAACTTTGAATGCAAGCAAAAACTCATAAAGGCAATTTTTTGAAAAATCTCTGTAGATGATCATTATCGCAGTATGTCCAAAGTGCGTGTCCACACGCAGTTTGGACTAAACAGTTGAATTACCTCATGATCTGTTTGAAGAATAAATCATGATATTCTGCATCTGGAAAATTGATGATATGAGCTCAGTAAGTACTATAAATGTAACCTAGCTTCTGATGATACTCAATTTTATAGTGAAACGTAGTTTAGGTGTTTGGATATAAATTTTTCCATTTTGTTTTTAATCGAATCCACTTCAGCAAGCATACTGACCGGTTGAAATTACGAAATAACATTTTTATATCAATTCCTTTTTTCGAATTTTGATATTTAATTAAACTTAAAAACAAAACAATTGAGATATCTAGGAATTTTCGTCGATGAAGATCTAACTGGTCCTGTCAAGTTGATGAAGAATTTAAAACTATGAGAATCTACACTTAGGTTCTTCGGCAACTTAGGAATAAAATGAACACTCATATGTATATGTGTAAATGTTTGTCTTTCCGATTTATTCTTTAATAATTGATTTATCATGATGGGGATGTAGAATTATTGTGGTATATCGAAAACCTGTGCTTCCATGTGGAGATCATTAGATGGATAAGTACATCGTTTCCGCATTTTTTTTTTATTATACTGATTTTTCCCAGAAGGGTAGGTATTCACTCCATCCTAAGATTCCATAATTCAGTCGAGAACCAACTAGTGAATGATAGATCATTTTGAATTAATCCTTATGTGAAATGTCTCTCAAAAGTTTGAATTTGTTAATTAAATAGCTGAGATTTCTGGTAATATTTTCTATGTCACCTCAAATGTTATCAAATGTTATCCGTCTATGGTTATGCCAGAGTTCAGTAGTCTGGCAAGTTTCCATTCATGCATGTATATGTGATATATTTAGTTTTCTTAAGGTTCACATGTTTGAGTACTTTTCAACTATTGGCTTCATAAGGAATGACTGTGTGATCAGTAAAACCTAGTATCTGGCAACAAGTTTTTATTTTGATATTGATATTCATCTATTAATATAAACATTGTCTTGCCACGCTGTAATTGAACACTTTTAGTGACATATAATTTCCTACTCGAATAAGAGGATCAATAAGCTACAATTTAGAAGTGATTGGTTCATTTCTAAGTAAAAATAATCTCGAAGTAGAGCATGAAAGTAGAATCAATGCAAACAGCAAAAATTGAATTTTTGATACCCTGTAGTTCTAACACTAGTCATTGGATATATTTGGAAAGGCGCCTCAAGAAGCAATAGCTGAGCAATACCTGTCAATAATTGCAATAAAGGTTATCAAACTGGGATTTCCAAAATTCATCTCTGGTGTCACACTTGGATATTATCAAGGCTGTGAAATTATGATTGGGGACAAAGCTGTCATGCTCAAGATTTTCAGGTACTGCATTCCATCAATATATCCTCATATAGCACTGACCAACATTTAATCCAACCTAATTTTGACACCTCATTTCGATGTCAAAAATGTTCATTGATTATGAATTTAAATTGAGAAAATGCAGTTCAAGATTCTACGTTGGTGGAGGGGCAAAGAGCACTAAAAATTTAATAAATAGTCTTCGGACCTTGTTCCTATTTATTGTACAGTTTTTTTTTTAAGAAACTACAACCGCGTGCTTGTTGGGCATTGGGCATAGTATCCATAGTTGGATATACATGTTAAGTTTCCTTCAATCGCTTAACTATTATATAAAAAAGACTTTCTTAGTCTCTATAACATATATATGGCTGAAGATGGATTATTGTTGAATCTGAAACATGTAACCCCCCTATTTTTATACTGATTTCCAAATTAAAGTTGTGGAGATGACTTTATGATAGATATTTCTTCCCGATCCGTTTATACTTTGAGCTGAAATGGACCTCTCTCAGAGAGACAAAGTCTGTGCGATTTGAAATCCATGGACTAAGTTTGAAAAATAAAAACTTCATGTTGTAGTACTCGCCGAGCTCTACTCACAGATAGATATATGAATTATTCTTATTTTCAAGGCATAATTATGCTCTGCTATATAGCACCAAATTTCGGGAAGAACCATTTCAGCTAGACGTTGCCTCCATTTATAATGTGATTGTTCTAGGGAACTGGCTTGATGAAACATTTCAAAGAAGATGGATTGGGAGAAACAGTCGTTTAATTTGTTGTAATAGGGTGTTACAGATTCAAATCGCACACACTGTATATTTTGTGCACTGGGTTGCTGAAAGTGTGGTACTACTATACTCTTAAACAGATGATGCTTTTTCTAATTATTCACATACAAAAACATTCTCCAACTCTTACGCGTCCATAGCTTTTCATGAGTAACAACAATTGGCATCCGATGACCAAAAGCTTACTCAGCTCTTTCACTATAATGAGATAAACCTCCAAGAATAAACGGCTAAGGTGTGGTAGAATTCCACAAGACATGCCGCAAAGAATACCAACTCGGTTAACACAAATTGAATGTCCGATAAACTCCCATGCTTTGAATAATCAAAGAATCCAGTTATGTTGAGGATCGAACCCAACTATGAGGTGTTCAAGAATTCAGAAGACATTTCGCCCGAAGAAGATAAAGTTAACAACCTGCCTACAACCGCATGACCTGAATTGGTAATACTATGAGGATGATTGTTACTTCTTGATCGTCATCAAGGATTACCAGGATCTTACGTTTAAAACTGTGAGCTGTCAAGTGATGACCTTGGATTCGCCAACCATTTGCAACATTGTATGGCATTCTAAGAACCCCTAAAAATCCCCCATGCACATCCTTTTTCTTCCACAAAACAGGTACCAATTCTATGAACCTTGTTATACTCGTGCACTTTTCGATCAGCATTTCTCTCACATACCTTATTTTTTTTTCACCGACAGTTGATACACATGAGAACAGTTTCTGTCAATTCCCTTGAGGAAATCCAACGGTATTTTCACTAGCCACTAGCACTCGCGTACTTCTTTCGATCTTTCTCTACTCAGCACCAAACAATACTGAAAGTCGTACCCGACCTCAAGACACAGGTAAGTGGTGGGAAGCAAGTTTTGTGTACCTACCTGTATACGTACCAGGGCCGGACTAATCACAGGGTAGGAGGCACAATTGTCCTGGCGAATTCAGAATTGAAGGTGAAAATTTGGCCAATAAGTATCATAATATAATAAATATCAATCAAATTCAAATTGCTTTATTCAAACTAGAGTACAAATTTTCACGCTTTTACATATTGTTGTTTAGAATAAAATTTCGAGATCGGGCACACTAGCCTAGGCAGGATTACCTGTGAGCAAGAAAATTGATACTACATTTCTAATATTTCATAGTTAACTTCCAGAAATTACTGACACAGTGGAAAGGATGCAAACTTTTTTTTTGACTTACTTTGATGACGAATTCAGTGTATCATGGAATTTCTTACGAAGATTCATAACATATTTTTTTGTTTCAGTTATGTATTTCTTCACATTTGGAATCTGTTTAAGGTCAATTGGTACGGTGTTAAAAAATATGGAACCGAAGAAAAAGAAAGTTCTTTGTGTTAATGTTTTTTTAAAGTATTGAATATTGACATCCATGTTTGTGGTAGACCTGTTTATCCTAATCTTTTTCTGTTTGAATTTCTCTTGATTTATGAACATTCTCTTCAGACTTTGATGAGTGTGTAATAATAATAATAACCGTTTATTCAAAATTCAGCATATACAACACATAAAGTAATTTTCTTATAACATTGGAATAAACGTGGAGAAACCAGAAGTACAAGGTACTTGTATGGTTGATCTAAATTTTCTAATTATACACACATATATGCCGGTGATCATCCATCTCTAAAAGAACAACGTTCTTGACAATGAGCATGAGTGATCGGACACCTTCACAATAGTTAATACTAATAGCAACTATGTATATGGGAATAGAAAATTTGATCCACTAAGCTATATCAAATTATACTTAGTGAGTTAATAATTAATGTAAATAATGTGAATAATGTAAATAATGTAATATGTAAATAAATATGTAAATAATATGTAATAGTTTGACAATCAATATATTTGCTTCTTCATATAGCTCATCGGTGGAAAAACGTTTAGTTTTTTTCAGGATGATTTTTAGTAGTGTCTTTTGAGTTGTCTGCACAATATTCAGTGTGCTGTGTTGTGTATTGTGATGCGGTAAGATAAAATTGACATTATGAGATATTACGAGATTCTTCCTTTAGAGGATGTCTCTCAAGGAATAAAAAATGGAAATAAGTGTTCAGAAGCGTTTGTTAACATGTATGATATGATCAGACCATCGTATGTGTTGATCTAGGACTACCCCTAAGTATTCAGTTGATGACACTTTTTGAATAGAAGAACATCCACATAAGTTTTTGTGACAGTTCTCAGAGTGTAGTTTCAGTGACAAAAAGCTGTGGTTGACGGACGATCGTTGGTGTGAAGGCAACAAATTTAGTCTTATCAATATTTAGAGTGAGCTTATTTAAATTCAACCATGCAAATATCTTCTGTAGTTTTTTTTCGGTGGCACGTTTAACATCCTCCCGATTTTTTCCCTTGCAAATTGAAGCTGTGTCGTCAGTGTAACAGATAAGGTGTCCTAGACCATCCATTTTTGCAATATTGTTCATGTATATAAGGAACAGTATTGGGCCCAATACTGTTCCTTGTGGTACTTCGATTTCAATGTTGACTCTGTACTGACCTCATCCCCAATTTTTACCCTCCGAACTCTATTTGTTATATATATATTTGTCATAATATTATATTATGCCACGATCAAGTAATAACCATTACATGAGAGTTGCAGACGCTATTTTTTCTACACCAGATAAATAATGAAGAACTATAAATATTAAATGTATATTTGTATTGAATACAGTGACAGTAATTTCTCGTATTTCTATAATAAATTCTACAAAATTTTAATTAACGTTATTGCTTCGGGTATTACTTTGGATATAGAAAAACTATAAAAACAATAATTGTAATCAATCCGATTTCTTAAGATTATTAAGATTATTATTATTTTGCAGTTTGAAAAGTTTATTCCAGGTCCCACTGATCTGGAAGTGGAAGGAATATTTCATTATTGCTATTCTCAATAAAGTTCAATATTGTATTGGGAATGCTGATTTTATTCTGAACCGAATTTTCAATGTAACTTCCCCCACTGAATTGGACTACGAGCCACCATGCGATAGTATCACCACCGGCATCAACTAATACCGTTTCGAAAACAATGCCCTGTATATTGATCCGGATCAAGCAAATTTAAATATGCTATCTGCTTCCCTAAATTATAAAATTTATTATTACCAATGAAAAATTAATGGTTTCTATTGATTCGTTATGAAAAATCTGTATCATAATGGATCTCATTATAAAACTGATGATGGGCTATTAGTGTATTACCATAGTACGGGTGTAGAAAAAGTTGGAAACTAAAGAGCAGATGCTGTTAAAGCCTTGCATTATGGTTATGACTGTTTCAAAAATTCCTTACAACAACTTATTGATGATGATAGTCACGAAGCAAGTACCAAAGTCCATGCGAGTGGTTTATTAAAAACTATAGAAGAATTAGTAATAGATGTGTTATTGATGATGTGTATCATCTACGAGGATGTATTGATATCTAGTTAGCCTAGACCAGTTCCCTGCATAAAAAAAGATTGCTTTACCATAGCAACGAACAATAACTTATTAGCAGTGTCATTATAAAGTTTGACTTCAAAAAAGTAAACCGATCGAATTAAGAGGAGAATATGTTGAGTAATAAAATATTTTGACATTGAAATTTTGTTTGGTTCTACAGTAGGCTAAGAATTTTTCAATATATCCGCGTAAATATTTGATAAAACAAATAACCCAATTCAAAACTCTGCACAGGCGTACTTCTTGTGGTAAAACTTTATAATTCATTGATATGATAATAATAATAATAATAATAATAATAATAATAATAATAATAATAATAATAATAATAATAATAATAATAATAATAATAATAATAATAATAATAATAATAATAATAATAATAATAATAATAATAATAATAATAATAATAATAATAATGTTTATTCAATTACAATATTTCTACAATTACAATAATCATTCATGAGGATGTGCATATGAATAAACAGTTGCCAGTCCCAAGGAAGTTAATCCGCACGGGGCTATTGGCTAGTAACAAATATTGACAAAATATCGATATAAAAATACGGTTAGTACTAAGTGAAGGATAGTGAAGTACTGTAAATAGGTACTTGATAGAAATATATACATAGATAAAAGTATTTGAATTCAAATCATGTGAAAATTAATGGCATAAATATTCATATTAAAATTTAATATTAAATAATGAAGACAAAAAAAGGTTGTAAATAAATCTCTGATTTATACAAAAAAAAAAATTCTGATGTAAAAGGACAACATTGAATAAAGTGCGTAACAATTTAGTAAACATAACAGCAATATGTACATTTTATATATAGATTTTGAGCATTTGAATATATTCGTAGGATTGACAATATAATAATTAAATAGTATCAGAAACAACTTCGAATCTTACGATATCCTTTGAAAAATATACCAAAATGCTTGGTGTATGAAAGCGAAAGCGAAAGAAAAAAAAATTATCACACTAGCTAGTGGTGAAACAATGACAATGCCGTCGAATTTACAAGTGCAAATAATATAAAAACTATTATTGATTCACGGTTGTAGAATTTTGCAGAAGAAATGGGTCTTTCACGAAACTATCAAATGATAATGACATAATATTTGATGCTGAGAAACTCCTTATAATACTTAACATAAGAATGATTTTAATTCTGATTTTCCAAAGGAATTCATTTAATTAAAATATTTTAGCCAATGCATCCAGAAAGAGTCGGAAAATCCAAAAGTGGTTGACGAGAAAATCAACATTCAGGGTGGAGAGGAACCTAAACCAGGAAATAGAAATTTGATTAAAATTTTTAAAATGAAACAAACCGAAAAAAATATTTTAACGTTCCCAAATATGGATACTATTCTGAGAATATATTAAGGTATGCTTTCTACAATTGCTTAGGGTAAAAGGTCATTCTAAACCCTGTCGAGAATGAAAGTTGATTGGGAAACTCGATTGAAAACGAGAAATTGAGAGACATTTTCCTATTAAACATCGAACACTCTTGATGAACGAAGCAATATTGAGAAATTCAGATCGCTCAAGGCTAGAAAGAGAGCTCATTGGTATTTTTCATCCGTTATATATATTCAATTTGTTTCAGTTTCCAGAAGTTTATCTCCTGCTTGTGATTTTTACTTTTATTTATTCTTTATTTTTTCCTGACTGAGTATACTTTGTTCATTCATTATGTATTTGAATTTTTATATTTGTTGCGTTCCTACTTTCACCCTTTACGTATCTGTGTTGTTTTTCAATTTTCTTTTCTGTTGAACCTATTATTGAAGAAGATCATTTCATGAACAGTACAAAATCATCCATATACTCATTCATGTAGTTTCAACATTCAATTCAACTCGTATTTTAACAACCATTCTGTAGTAGAAGATAACTCAAAATGGGGCCCTTCAATTTTGAGTGACTGAGTTATGTCAAACATTGACACTTATACGAACAAAAGAGAGCCGCTGGTAGTTCTTTGTTTACATGAATAGACATGTTTACCTTAATAGCCGCCTGTTAACCTAAATAGCCGATCATATCACACATCATATGACTTCAATCATGAAATTTTTTTGGTGCAGCCATGTGTGAATGAAATAATCACCTTTATTCACCCAACTGACTATATCACATGTCCGTATGTATTCGAATATTGTTGTTTATTCATCAGTTGATACCTTCCCTGTTTGTACTGAATTTTAGTTCCATTCATAAATTTTGTTGGCTGTTAGTTTTTGAATAAAAAAACTTCGTTGTGAAGATGAGGCTACTTTATTTTTATTTCGTGAACATTTTTGTAATGTAAAATATATTGTTCCCCGGGCACCAAGGTGTACTTATTCCGACCCTGATACGTACGCACCTTACTCGGAGCTTTCTTGACAGTGCAAAGACGTGGCAACAAGCTGATGTGGTACCTTCGGCAAGGCAACTTTAGGTTCATAATGGTTCGAAATGGAAACCAGGTTTGGTGAATTTGTTGTCATCTTGCCGGCAACATGAATAATTTTCATTCGGTTTCCTTCAATGATTGAAAGTACCCGTTCTAGAAAATGGGTACTTGCAATTGATCTGGTCAAGTGTGCCTACTTGGTTTTTATGTTGTTGTGATATATCATTTCAGGGGAATTCATCATGAGGAGAGTGTTGAGATCGCGGTTGTATCCAAGTTTATTTCTGTCTCAGTGGTCAGAGATTTCAACGGTGGATGTGGAAAGGAACCTTGAGATTTTGTTGGCGAACAATGGTGCATTTTTACGGAATTTAAAATGTTTTCTTCCGTGTCTAAGGTTTTCAATGTTGCGGAAATCAGTGAACTTTGGATAAACTTGTGGTTCTCAGTTCATGGCTGACGTGAGGATGAAAATGTTACTTTTTATAAGTTCTTTATTCACTCATAGGTTGAGTGAACCGAAATTGTTAAACCACTTAATAAATTACACATCCTCACATATACTGTTCGTAACCTTGTCTCTGGTAAACGTATATACAAATACAGCCTTACTTATATACAGTGCAGCTTTTTTTAGCCCCCCCCCCTGTTAACTTTTGAACGGTTCGACGTAGAAACATGAATAAAAAACTGTTTGGAGGGTTTCACCGATACTACTTTTTGAGAAAGAAAATATGGTGATTGCTCGAAAGTGGGAGTGGGGGGGAACATCAACTCAAAATTTTTAAATGGCATGGGGGGTCAAGTGTCACATCGTTAAAAAGAGAATTCAATTCTCTTCACAACCATCTGAATATTTTTGAATTTTGTTGAGAATTTTTTTCTCAATATCGAAATTTTCAAGTTGATCTGTCCCTAGCGCCATCTGTCGAGTAATTTCAATGTTTCTTCTTTCAAAAAGTAGTATCAGTAATACCCTTCAAAATATTTTTGGTTTCATTATTCCACAACAAACCGTTCAAATTTATCAAGCTATGACTAATTTTCAGATCCGCATTTAATTTTGATATTTCGAATTTGGATTGTGAGAAAAATTTCAACTAAATTTAAAAAAAATTAGATGGTTGTAAAGAGAATTGAATTTTCTTTTCAACGATGTGACACTTGACCCCCCATGCTATTTAAAAATTTTGAGTTCATGTGCCCCTCCGCGCCCCCTGTCGAGCAATCACCATATTTTTTATTTCAAAAAGTAGTGTCGGTGAAACCCTCCAAATGGTTTTTTATTCATGTTTCTACGTCGAACCGTTCAAAAGTTAACATGGGGTGGCTAAAAAAATCCGCACTGTATAGTAGGTATATTACAGGTTCTTTTACATTTTCATGGTATTGATAATTTTCAACTTCCTGAAAATTATATTTTTGTGTCTTGATGTGGTATCATTTTTTAAAAAAGTTTCTGTGGACTTAGTCATTGACAGCATCGACAATAATTGGATGAAAATCAAAGAAAACTGTACTTATCCTTGTACCTATCCTATAGCCAAACTTTTTATCATCTTAGAAGAAATTTCTTTCGGAATCCCAATCAGGTACTTGGTTTTTGAATCAGATTCCCAATTCATTTTAGAAAATGGTGATTTCTAAATTCGAATATGTACTTATTTTAAGCTAAGTCAATTAGAAAATGTCAATATTGCGGATAGGTGCATTTTTTTTGCTTAAAAAATTGCATTTTTTGACTTTGATCTCCTGGGAATATTTCTAAAATACGGAATTCCGCAAAAATCACCTCATCTTATGGAAATTTTCCAAAAAAATACGTCATTTCGAAAATGTCGATTATGTGGATGTATGCATTTTTTCGTTGAAAAATATTGCAATTTTTGACTTTGATCGTCTGGGAATATTTAAAAAATGCGAAATCTCGCGGGTACCACTTCGTCTTCATTCTGAATCCGAGAAAGTACTTGGTTTTTGGATCAAAGAACTAATTCATATAGAAAATTTCCCATCCACTTCATGGGTTTATTTTTTTGTCGAAAAATTGCTCTTTTCCAATTGCCCCTTTGTCTAATTCAATTTTTGTGGTGATATATGGAATCAGTTCGAAGAGTTACGTCTGAGGGGAGTTTTCGAAAAATAGAAAATAAAAATTTTCACAAAATTCGTTTTCCTTCTATAAAGAATATTGCATTTTATCTTTGATCACCTGGGAATATTTCAAAGATGCGGAACCTCGCGAGTTTTACTGCATCTCATAGAAAATTCCCTTCTGAATCCAAAAATGTAATTGTTTTTTGATTCAAAGTCCTAATTCTTTCAGAAAATATTGATTTTGTGGATAGATGGATTTTTTCGTTGAAAAAATTACCCTTTTCCAATTTTTGATGTGATATTCGGAATCAGTTCTTCGAGTTTACACCTGAGGAAAGTTTGAGGTTTTTCCAAAAATGGTAAATAAAAACTTTCGCAAAATTAGATATCCTTATAGAATATTGCATTTTTCGACTTTGATCATCTGTGAATATTTCAAAAGCGCGGAATCATTAGAGAATTACCTCATCTCATGGAAAATTTCTCTTCAAATTGAAGAATATACCTGTTTTTTGATATAGAAGGCTAATCCATTTAGTAAATATCGATTTTGTGGATAGGTGCAATTTTTGTCGAAAACATTGCCCTTCTACAATTACTCCTTTGTCTAATTCGATTTCTGGACCAAAATTCGGAATCAGCTCGTTGTGTTACGTCTGAGGAAAATTTGCGATTTCTCGAAAAATGTAAAATAAAAATGTTTGCAAAATTCGATATCCTTCCATAAATAGAATAGGTATAGATAAAAATGAAAAATTCATTTACTTATTTATATTCTCAGTAAACTTCAATGAAAACATTTTTTTTCAATACAATTATAAAATATTTCTTTGATTATGTCTATTCACATGTTGACAAGTTTCGCCCCAGCTCAGAGAAAAGAACTTGATGAATCATCCGGTTGCGATTTTGAGGTCATCGAGTATCACTTCCTGATTCTTGTGCCACGCTATTCAACTGTATTCAATATTCATTAGTTCAGACTCACTACTCATTTCATTACACACATTTTTCATTAACATACATAGCACAGAATAGAACATAGTGATGGAATAGAATAGATTTGGCCATGCTACTTGTAGGTTTTTGACCATTTATTCTAGATAGAAAAAATGTTGAAATGCCATTTTCTAACATGGAGTGAAGTAAAAATCACTAATATAAACAAAATCATCAATATTACCAATAATAAAAACTTTTAGTTTTTATAATCATTATAGATCTTTATCAAGTAACAGCCAGGCCAAGTCTGTCAAGAATATTTCTGGTGTTGAAGCATTTGTACTATTGTGGTATATAATAATAATAATGAAATATTTATTAAGCAGTACAACACAAAAGGTTTCGGCTTAAGCCGTTTTTCCATTCCCCCTTGAAGTTCTTTTCTGAATGTCAAAAATGATTCATTCAGTAATCTCATGTACATATTCAATTGCCTAGGTGCATTATATGATAAGCTACCCTCAAACTTCTTTGTGTAATATTGAGGAACTGTGAAATTATTGACCCTGACATCAACGTTATATACAAAAGATCTTCTTATCAATATAGTAAACAGGTAAATTGGGATTTTGGACAAGAGCAATTTGTATAAAAAAGATAGAAATAGAAATTTGACTTGACAATCAATTTTCAGAAGATCCAATCTGATGTAGTGTGGAGTTACATGGTCCCTATATGGTATATTACAAGCAAATCCTTAACAGGCGTTTTGTATTTTCGTAGTTTTTACCGATTAAAGCAGGTTAAAAAATCACACTCTGATGAAGAGTATCTGTAATCATTATTTTGAGTCAAAAAAAATCTACGTCTAGTGGCATAAAATCACATGATGTCATTGAAATCACCAGAATCTGTCAAATATTTTGCTTCAACTGTAACAGAGAAGACTTATGATACTTTTTTAAATTGTACATACATTATTATATGTCAATTCACTCAACGTTGAAAAAAACCATAATTTTTCCTAAAGTTTTTTCTCTTGTAGTTACATTCCTAATTTTTTTGGTTGACATTAGAAGGAAGTTATTTGGGTTTTATGTTCTTATAATCAGTCTTCTCTACTGCGGATCGAAAAAACGGCACTAGTTCTCGAACACCATGTAAAGTTGGCTCTTTTTGAAAATAATGGCGAAGGCACTTAAACAGAGATGTTATAATTTCCTTTGAATCCGTAAATAGGTGGAAACCCACATGATTTTAGGTATGAAAAATGACATTGAGGATGTTGAATGCATTTTCAACCAAGTTTAATTTCCAACAAAATTTGGATTTTCCCAAATACTTGAATATATATCCAATAATACATACTAAAGCATGTATGTTAATTGGCACTACTTGAATATAATGGTGAAAACACCTAAACAAACATGAAGATATCGCCATTAAATCTGTAATAATCAAGAAAGTTGCATAAGTAATATAAGTATACAAGTAAAAATTCATGTAATATATTGGAAATTCATATTTGAAGTCAAGTTATGACTTAAAATTATTTCATATAAGGTATGCTCTACCTGTATATGCATAGCAACGCATTGCCCACATGGAATCATGAAATCTGATCTAACTATTCGCATTAAATTGATCTTTGGTTTCCATCACTCTCATACAAATACTGGTGCACTTGATACTTATGCTTTTTCAAAATCTTTCTTGCTGACTCATGACTGATTTGTAACTCATAGAAGAAGCAGCAGGATTCACTTATACAAATGCCAAAATATAGATTTTCCTCACCTCATCAATGATAAAATTTTCATGGTTGGAATTTTCTCTACAAAGTGAAAATATTGAAAACCAGGATGATCTTTCAGCATACAAAATTGCTGCGTTCTTCGAATCATTCTTGCATTGGCCATAAATTAATAGCATAATGTCCACTATTTCAAATCTTGTCTTCATGTTTCTTCAAAAATGTATTGACCTAAAGTAAACTAGGTACATGAATCTATGAATTACACTAATTTCTTATTTGTCAGAGTTATTTTTGTTTCCATAGCACAGTTTCCATTTATCAAGTAGTGGAAATTGAGTGAGCACTATCCGTTTTTGATACTGAGTAGGTCTACTCAGTATCAAAAATGGATTTGTTGGCGGAATCAAAATATGTACTATTATACAGAGTGTTTCATCAAGAATTTGAGAGTTTGACTCATTTAATATTTCATTAACTCACACAATAACGAGAACTTTGGTTTTGATCGAAAAATGGAGCTGTGAATCCGGTTTCGTTCAATTGTGTATCCACAGCATTCTTGATAAGCGAATTACCCCAAATTAGTAAGTAAGTTCGGATTTTTATCCAGCCTATTTTCGATTTGAAATTATGAATGGATTCTTCGTGAAAATTAGAATCTAAGAAATGCCTGTCTGAAAGATGTCATTTGAAAAAAAAATAACTTGTTCACCCAAAGGCATAGCTTGTGCGGGTGGAGGACGGCTATTATTATTATTTATCGTGGCCGAGTTCCATTTGGAATTCCAAACTTGGGGTCATTTCTTGAATCCAAGGGAGTCTAAAGAATATGTTGAGAACCGGTATGATAGAAGTGGAATAATGCTCAACACATAAAAAAAAATCATCAATCCATCAGATATGTAAACAGGGTGACCACGAGTTCAGGTTCGCCACAATTTTTTTTTTGTTTTTAGGTACACAAATGTCTCAAATTTTGAATGTCGCTATAGTAGTTTAATACGCCTCTTCTGGAGCTACCATTATTATTTTATTACTTCCTGTTTAACTGTATGTGACCCCAAACTTGTTTTCAAAACGACACCTAGTGAATTTTTATTTAATTTTAATCTTTATAATTGTGAGAAGATAGTTTTTCCAAATTGAAAATTGATTAAAAAATGTTGCATCTAGGGGTTGGATGTATACGTCAGTCACATTTGTCAAAATACTAACATAGGTCAACAATAATGATCAATAAAATACTTTAATACAATATATAAGGGATACATAAAATATAATATACACTCAAGTATACATTTAAAACATCAAACCTAAAAATATCAACCTGATAAATCATTGAGGTATTCTGTCACAGAATAAAATGCCTTTCCTACGAAAATTTTTTTAAATTTAAATTTAATACCTTCTAAGGCTCATTTTTTGTATGCATTTGGGAAGTTTGTTCCAAAATTTAATTCATGCATATCTAGGACTCTCTCAAACAAAAGATTGTATTTTTTTATATGTATATGCATAGAAAAATTATTATTTTCTGTTGCAGAAATATGGGTTTACAACTATTTCTGAACCTGACGTCGAATATGAGCCACAGAATACGCTTCTGGCCAATAAAAATTATGTCAGAATATGCGCAATCTCCTCATGGAGTGACAGAGTGGGAAAGATGACATTATACCAAAGAATAATACATATTAATCAGAATTTTCCTATCCAAAGTCTTCTACAATTTCAGGATTAGAAAAAAACTACCTTCTGTAGTTTTACTTTTTTCAAATTATTCGTCTGATTTCTTTTGAGTTTCATGAACAAATAAGGAGCAAAGCATCGGCTTAACGCCTCGGCCAACTATTTACATTGTCGTCCGGGAATGTATTGCTTTTACTACTAGATACACAATATACTATTCGTGAATTACCAAATTGTTGAAATATTTTTTCTGTTTTTTGTAATACTCCCAGGTTACAGTATTATTTCCATTTTTTGTACGAATGAACATTGTTTTCAAGTTTTTACTTTCCTTTTTAATTTTCGCTCTCATCCATTCTTTTTCAGTGCAGCAATATTTGTTCTTTTTTTAAGCGGACAGTTTTTTTCGATTAGTTCAGAATAGTTCCATGTTCAATCGAACTAAGTTGGCCGCGAAAATCACAACTGACGAACGTGACGTCATCCTTCTTTCACACTCCATACTTTTGACAAAAAAAACGTAATCTCTGCCATGACCTCATGACTATTCATGAACTTGTCGAAGTTCATAGTTCAAGGCGCATCCAGGACATGCTAATGTCCACCGAAACACCGATATTCAACGGAAATTCGCTTGGTGTGTGGATTTACGTGCATTTTTGGTACACACCACACCGAATGGAATTGAGGAAGACTTCACCTTGACCTAGTGATCCATCCAAGCGAGCATCGGCATGTGACATGATTACGGGAAAATTTCGAGAAGACAACCCAGCAGATGAGTGTGTTATGGACCAGTCGTCGAGATCAATTCTCAACACCATCCGTTTTATTAATTTCTTTATTTAGCACATAAAGCTAATGTTTACAGTCATAGGTAAAATATATATATATATATATATATATATAGGAAGGGTAGTCGTTGCTGACTAGTTAGGAATGGAACTAGTAAATAGTGGGGTCTGTCTTCTCTTAACCAATAGCTTTGATTTGGCCTGACGTGGTCAAAATATAAAGTAATTTTAACAATTTTAAATGTAACGTATTTTTATCTAAATATTTTATGACATCTTTACAATTTCACTTGTTTTATATCAATTTTCATTTTGCACAATGTGCCACTTATGGTTGAATAACATCGCGTCGAACAATCTCAACAAAGATATAAGTTAACCGTACATATATATGTTTTATACTACTTACACATGAAAATTGTAGTATCCCTGATGATGGAAATAAGTTATTAAATTTCCGAAAGCTTGGACAAACTTTAAAGAGTACTCTTTGATTTTGCTGCAAAGCCCCACTATTTACTAGTTCTATATATATATATATATATATATATATATATATATATATATATATATATATATATATATATATATATATATATATATATATATATATATACATATATATAATATAATTTGTTCAATAAATATAACACTATATACAATTATGAAAAAAAAATATACAATAATACAACATATTAAAACATGTGAACTTTTATATGAGTCGGTAGGCAATAGTAATAGTGACAATCATGTATGACACTTGCGTAATAGACATATTTTCAATTCTTTTTTGAAAGTTGTAATAGCGTCGCGGGTTTTCAAAGAATCTTCCAACTCATTGTAACACACCATGCCTTTATGGAAAATAGATTTTTCGGAGCTTTTTTTGTTTTTTGTTGAGACTCGTATGTCTGCCCTTCTTCGTGTGTTGTAGTTGTGTAAGTTGTTGTTGTATACTAATTTAGATGACAGATATGATGGGGTTAATGAAATTTTCATTTTGTGGATTAGGATCATGGTGCGGTACTCCAAGTAATATTCTACCGAAAGCCAGTTCAATGTACGTAACATGACCTTGATGGACGTGTCTCTTGGAACATTCAATACAACTCTCATGACTTTATTTTGTAATTTCTGCATCCTTTCCATCTCATTTTTATATGCCAGGTATAGTATAGACGATGCGAATGTGAAATGGGGCAATATTATCGTATTATACACTGTTTTCCTAGACCATGGTGTTAAAGATGGTGCCACTCTAAACAAGAAGTTTATGTTTTTTGATATTTTATTGGTAATGTAAGAAATATGTTCTTTGAAAGTTAAATTTCTATCGATAATAATACCCAAGTATTTAATCTTTTCCACCATTTCAACTTCCTCATTACCAATTGTAATCTTATGATTATTATCTTTGAATTCTGCATACTTCTTGTGGTTGCTAATTAACATGAATTTTGATTTTTTTGCATTAAGTTTCAACAAACTGGCGTTACACCATTGGAAAATATTTCCTTGAGGTACGCCGTTTTTATTCAAGACTTCATTTGATATTGTGTTGTTAATTTTAGTTACCTGTTTTCTGTTCTGTAATTAATCAGTGAGCCAGTCGAGTGCTATTATATTAAAAAATAGTATATCATAATAACAACTACTTTAGTATCATGATGGAGGTTACTAGCATACAATGAATGACGTGCTGGCATGCAGTGTGTCCAATATAAGGATGCACACATAAAAATAATTTCTTAATTCAAAAAAAAATTGTTTGGATTACTAGAAGTAAATAAATATTTTTTTACATCAAAGAAATATTTTTAGAAAGAGAATATTACATTTCTTAGAAACACAATCTTATTTATTCTCATTGTTTTCGTTCGAGTATATATTATTGACATGATAAAATTACTATATCATGTGTAAAAATATCCATACTTAGATGAAAAATTATTAATATCGTTAATTCTATAAACGTTTTCTCCATCTGAAAAAAATTTTATAGAATATTTTTGAATCAAGTATATCTCTACATGATTTACTTGAGAATCTCTACCACAGCCATAGTAACCTTGCTACCTTTATTATGGGACACTGCAACGGTTGCCAGCAAATGCAAAATTGTGCAGTATTCCTGTGTTATGCGTATGGAAGAAGTGGTAATGAATTCTGGCAACATTTGATTCTTGTTTGCAAGCTGGAACTGTATCAAAAATAGTTTTTAAGGCTGATTTTGTTGCTCTCAAATGTTATTCCAAAGATTTTTTCATTCGTTTGTTTGAGTTTATTGAGAATTATTCAAGTTTATTTTTTATTACCTACTTTATTACTTGTTTAATATTTCCGAGTACTGTAAATGAAAAATTCCCATAAAGAAGTCTCTTCTAGAAACTAGGTCACATGAACTTTTGGTTATCAGACGTGTACCTACCAGAATTGGAACGTTACTTTGTTAGAGAACCATTTAAACACAAATAATACCTCAAATTTTGTGCAGTCATATCCTATAGTTCTGACGGTTTGATCCCTAGAAATAAAACGGACATCAAAGGAAAAAACAAGCAAAATACATTTCCGAAGATATTTTGAGTATAACCTTTCACCTAATATACAGTGCGGCTCTTTTTAGTCCCCCCCCTGTTAACTTTTGAACGGTTCGACGTAGAAACATGAATAAAAAACAGTTTGGAGGGTTTCACCCATACTACTTTTTGAGACAAAAAATATGGTGATTGCTCGAAAGGGGGTGCGGGGGGGCACATCAACTCGAAAATTTTAAATGGCATGGGGGTCAAATATCACATCGTTGAAAAGAAAATTCAATTCTCTTCATAACCATCTTGATAATTTTGAATTTTGTTGAGAAATTTTTTCTCAATATCGATTTATACGCCTTTCGAAATTTTCAAGTTGATCTGTCCCTAGCGCCATCTGTCGAGTAATTTCAATGTTTCTTCTCTCAAAAAGTAGTATCGGTGATACCCTTTAAAATATTTTTGGTTTTATTATTCCACAACAAACCGTTCAAATTTATCGAGGTATGAATAATTTTCAGATCCACATTTATTTTTGATATTTCGAATTTGGAATGTGAAAAAATTTCAACTAAATTAAAAAAAAAATAGATGGTTGTAAAGAGAATTGAATTCTCTTTTCAACGATGTGACACTTGGCCCCCATGCCATTTAAAATTTTTGAGTTGATGTGCCCCCCCCCGTGCCCCCTGTCGAGTAATCACCATATTTTTTATTTCAAAAAGTAGTATCGGTGAAACCCTCCAAACTGTTTTTTGTTCATGTTTCTACGTCGAACCGTTCAAAAGTTGATATGGGTGGGGGTACTAAAAAAAACCGCACTGTATAGACATGGGATATTATCGAAGGAAAGGAACTAGTACTCCTAAAGAAATAAACCATATCCTTGAATTACACTAATGAATTTCATAATATACCAAAATATTTTCAATAAATGAGAAAATACCGAGTTCACAATCACCACAGCAAGTTTTGATTCAAGCTTAGTCTTTTCTCTTGAAAGTATACATTGAATCTGAAATTTACATTTTTTTCAATGAGGTTATTTTCAGAATACTTGAATAAAATAGTATATTCCATTAGGAGTTCAGCAAATATGTTATTAACCGTATTGGTAAGGATATAATCAAACAATTTGCGATTTCTAGAGAACTGTCAACAACGTATTATTTAATTTTGACATGTTGATAGGCAGCTATAATGTCACCAACGCACCGTAGAATTTTCCGTGCGGGCGCACGGAAAAAACCCTTTTTCGGTATGCTATATAAGCAAGTAATTATAGTGTTTTCAGATAGGTATAATGAAAACAACTTTACCTAGTTCAAGAATGCCATTAACTCATTCTGAGAAAATAATTCTGATAATATCGATTTCTTTAATGACACAACATTTTTATTCCAGTATATAATATCTAACCGAACCATTTTTTTATGATAAAAGCATATTTTTTTATACCAGAATTATTTTTATGAGTTTTGAATCAAATAATATTTCCGATATTGGTTTATATCCTTTGACGTTATTCCAAAAGATATCAGGAAATAAAAAAAAATCGAGATTAAGTTGAAATTTATAGGTAGAAGTCGAAATTTTCCTATAGAGTCGAAATTTTGAGAAGGTCGAAATTATCGAGGGTCAAAAAAAAACAAATAATTTTTGACCCTTCTGTAGTTTTGTTTAGAGTGTTGCCTTTTTTTTTGTTTGAGGATCAAACTAAAGTCTAAGCCTGTTCCAGTTACAGATGATCACAGATTCGATTTTATATGTGAATTTTCTTGTTTCGAAATTCACTCCTGATCTATCGTTTATGAAAAAAAGTTTATGTAGATTTCTATAGTTCCACAAAATTTATGAAAGAGCCTTCCAAGACTGGTCTATAAATACCTCCATAAAGTTTGATGTGAACGTGAGGTCCACAATGAAACTGTGAACACCCCACTGATGGGCAAAAAGGGATGATGACACCTGCCAACAATAATAAGTATTATACCTGATCCAAAATATTCTAGTTGCGTAGCTAGGTTCCCTTACGTATTTTGGTCTAGTGCTATTACCGTAACGCAGGTGCGGAGTCAATGAATATTGATTAGTATTTCGTCCAGTGGCGTTACAGGGCATTTAATAAATATCAACAATGATGAAATTAAATGGAAATCTGAGTTGACATATTGCAGTAAGGTAGCTTGATTTGATTTCTTCTGATATTTATTAATTTTTTCAATGTTCTTATATTTTTTATATGTTTTTCATTTCGCAAAATCAACGCTATTCTGTTCTACTGTATACCTAATCTGTACGACTTAGGATATGCAATCCAAAGTTGTTCTAATATGACCCTGGTAGTTTGGAATTTTTGTGGCACTAGTAAAAATATCGATTAATAATTGAAACTAACCAGACAAAAACCTGAAAATTTTGGGAATACAGTCATCCAGCTGAATACTCAAGAAACACGTCAAATTGTAAAATATTGTTTGAAATTTTAGTTTGTCGGACTTCACTACACTTGCATTCATTTGTCTGAACGTGAACAATTTGATAGCAGTGAATTTGAACGTTTGTTGAATACTTCACAAGTTTTGCTTACACTTTCAGCATATACACCATTCTTGTCGATAGGATGGATATCAACCTATTTGATATTGCATTCAAACACTGTGGTATTGATTTGAAATATTCAATAAACAAGCATCAATTTCTATATCCAATGCGTAGGCTAGAATCCAAGACAATTTCATTTCGTAAATCCTTTTTAAAGCATCTTCTGAAAAGAATCTAGGACAGATATGAATAGCTTGTCGCCAGTGTATGTTATGAACAGAATTTGTAGGATTTTTCAACGCTTCTGAAGCCTTTGAACGATTTTGAACTCTTAACTGAAACATTCTAGGGCTTTATAATCATTCATGTGCCTTGGCAAGTTTTCCCCAAAAAACAATGCATTACGAGAAGTGGTCCATTAGCGTTTCCTTCAATTTTTTAGTGAGTAAAATGAAGAATTTTCAACATACGTCCAATGTCACTAACCAGCTCTATCAACTGTAACTTATTTTTCTCCTCATCTTTTTAACCAATCAACATAGTGAGTGCTTGGCCTGAAGTACTCAGGCTGGCACTGATTTGGTTTTGTTTAACCACCAGATGTTCGTCGCGACTCAACACCAATTCGCTCAAGGAGGCTTTGCTTCATGATTTAATTCTGAAACTTCCCAAAGTTCACATAATTGGAAATACCAGGATATTTTTGTTTTCTTGTTTTGTTTTTTTCTTAGAACTTTTTATTTCTGCCAAAACGCAGTACCCGTACAACAACCCTAATAAGCCTTCAAAAGTCTTGTGCGAGCTAGGGAAGACATAACCTTCACCTCTCAACGTGTGATGCCATGTACGAGACACTTGACCATGCTGAAAATGGAACCCACGCCCCTATAGCTAAGAAGCGATCACCACTTAGCAATACTGAGCACCACTAAGCAGATGTGACTCACAACTAAACTAAGTAACTGAATTTATGCATTTAAGTATGTCAAAAAATATAAATTAGCTAAGTTTTTCACCAACTGGCTGTATTTGATGGATGCTAGATGCTTATAACTTATATTTTGTCATCCTTCATCAGTATTAGTAACCTGTTAGTCATTTTTCTCAAGGCTCATGTTTATTATGAGAGATTTGTCAAACTCTGAAAAATTCTTGCAATAATACCTTCTACAAGACTCATTTGCTCTTATCACCATTTTCGAATGAAAGATATTCTGTTGGTCATGTTTCTTTTGAATTTCTTCTGGACACACTTTGTTCTTGGGGATTTCCCGTTTCATAATAGCTGCCATTTTGTTTGTCAAAATTAGGGTGGTTGGTGAGAGAGATCAGTCTCTTAGAGCATTGTTTTAGAAATGTATTGAACTTTTTTACCAGTTCGTCAGACAATTCATGTGAATCAGAAAAACTGGAACTTCTTCTACTTCGTTTGTGTTTTCCCATTATTAAATTTTTTCTCTCTAACCTAAAAACATGCATCACTTTCAGCACAAAGAAGAGTAATGACGAAACAAGAATAATTTTGGAGCAGGAACCATATAACAGCGATGGAAGATTTTTTTAGACGCTTTGAAGTTGATCACGTCACCCAGTACGAAGTGGGGGTAGTACATAGTGGGATCTCAAAAACGGGGAGGCTCATATAATCAAGATCGAACATCTGTTGAGGTAGCTTCGTTTGATCTTGTTACTATGAGTGATTCAATTTGAAGTCTTGCTCAAGAGAATTATTTTCAACTACTATTTTCGTATCCAAACAAAATCTTCAGAACTGGGTCGAAAGGCTTACATTATCAGACCTCTTCAGCTATATTTTTGTATTTATTTTCGATAATTATTTTATAGGTTATTGAAAAAGTTAGAAATCCAGAGATAACTTTGGAAAAATCCCGGAAAGCATTCAATTTAGTTGCAGGGCACTGAAGTTATTTCAATTTTTTTGTTGTTTCCGTCAACCTGCTGTGCCCTCACGCCATCCCACAGAAGTCTTCGAAAAACTTGTACTAGCAAGGGAAGACGAGGCCCTTACCTATTAACGTGTCTTATTATGCACCAGACAGTTGACCGTGCTGGGATTTGAACTCACGCCTCTATGGTTGAAAAGCGAATGCTCTGCCATCACGACCATCACGATCCATACGACCACCATGGCCCATTTCGATGAACATTAATCAAGTCAGCCACTTAATTACTTTGGAAGGATACACATCTCGATACAACTTATGTTTCCTGATGATGTTCACTTTATTGGATAAAATTGACTTAGTTGTGGTTTATGATTTTTTTTTTCAATGTTTATGAATTGTTTTCCGTGTACGCGTAAGTCTCCAATCCCCCACTTGTATACGCCACTGATTTCAAAAGCGCAGGTTATTTACACACCGATTTAGTCCGTACTCATTGGGATAGACTTATTGGGCGTACGTCGACCCAAGAAACCGTTCTGTTGGCAGGGTCCTGGAATGTTTATGAAGTGTAATGCTGATGGCCTAATTGGGGCATGCAGACTACGGAAGAGTGACGTATGGCCAAATTGAAAATATTAACAGGATGTTCATTAATTGCATTTCAACTATCAGAATGAAAATGCAAATTTTCACTTTCGGATTTTTTCTTTCAAATTATAATATAGGGTCTTTTCACAATATCTATCAGATGTAGGGTCAATGTCCAGCGTGGCTTCAGCCGGGGAAGTACTTGTTTCCTGCCAGATACTTCAAAAAAATTGCTCATTTTTTATAGTCGGTTTTTTCCATTTCCAGACGAGTCATGTTTGTTTCAATTTTCAATTGAGCATGTATCCCTTTTTAATTCGTCAAGGTTTTAGGCAATAATCTCTATCTACATATCAACAACAAATCAATTCAAGCTACAGAAACAATGAAATTTCTAGGTGTTACTCTTGACCAAAAATTAACATGGGAAGCCCATATATAAACTGTATGCTCCAGATTAAGCACATGTTGTTATATGATAAGGCATCTCAGAGACTCTGTTTCCTTCGATGTACTGAGAATACTGTATTTTGGGCTAGTACAGTCAATTTTGCAGTATGGATTAGTATTCTGGGGCTCCTCTTCACATGCTGAAAAGGCCTTCGGAGCACATGAAAAAAATACTAAGAGCTATGTTCAATGTCCATCCATTGACAACCTGTAGAGACCTATTTAAAAGATCACAAATACAAACATTGCCCAGCTTCAAGAAAAACGAGGACTTGCACTCGGATGATACACGAATGAAAGGAAATATACACCAAAGTTACTCACGACTACAAATTTGCCAGAACTCGCCTAACTACATAGGAGTTAAATTATATAATAAATTCAAATCTATCTGTGATAAACAATATACCTGTTATATGTCTAATATGTCTTTTAGCACAAAACTTAAACTTTTTTTGACAGAACAAATATTTTATATTATAGAAGATTTCCTCAACTTTTAAAATGTATTTTAAATGTACTTTAATTGTATTTTAACTGTATATTAATTATTTTAATTGTATACTTATATCCCATTTTTTTGTCTAGTCCGATAAGAATGCATCTGTGTTTGGTCTTTTTTGTATTGAATATATATGTATTTTTTTGTGACGAATAAACTGATACTGATACTGGTAATCAAGCAACATCAGTTTTTAGTAGAAAGTATTCCTTCTCATAGTTCCCATGTATGTAGGTAGACATTTGAAACATGAAAATACCGTTACTTCCAAGAATTCATCATTTGTAGACTGTATATATCAAGAAAGAATATGAATTAACTAGTTTATTTTACTTATGCAGAATCAAAATACTCGATTCTATTATATTTTCCATGATTTTTTTTGTCTGTAAATCAAATTTCCATGGCATTCTTAGGTGCCGCAACTGAAGGTTCCTGAAATTTCAAAGTGTCAGAGACTGGGTATTTTTAATAAATATGTTTATGACCCTATCCCTTAATCCTCTTAAGAAATATCTTACCCTATTTTACAGTAAACGTCAATATTCTGACCTTTAGGGCAACCACAAAAGCAACCCTGGGAAGTTATCTGATTAGGATGATACCAGAGGATTATTCATGAACCCAACACCTGTTCTTGTAAATGATAATAATAATAATAACTGCCTTCATTCACCACAGTAACTACACGTGCTAACTTCTTCGAATTGTTAACTAATAGTGTATTGTTATTAACGAAATGAACAACAAAATATAAAAAAAATTAAGTGAAAACAAAAATATACATAATGCTTAGTAGGTCAAACAATAAAACAAATGAAGGCTTAATGAAAACAATCGAACATAGCTTCTACTAATAGATTCTTCGTTATACAAGAGAAAAAAAAGGAAAATAGGTTCGTGGAATTCGCGTGGATGAAATAGTAGGAAAAACAATTGAAAACTGTGATTCAGAAGGTTATTTAATGGCCCTGAAAATCCGAGAGAAGAATCGGTGATAAGACCTAAGATCGTTGCTGAGCATAGGTGAGTGGTTCTTTATTGAGAATTACTATCTCACTATGATTTTCATCTTCAAAATTCTAAATAATCTAGCACCATCTTATTTTCGAACATATTTGGTTTTTCGAATAGAAGTCCATTCATACCCCACCAGAAATTGCGATGATTTTCATATTGCCAGAACAAACCGCAGGAGCACCATAAGTTCTCTGTTTTTCAAGGGTCTCTAGGAGTTCAATGAACTACCTTATAAAATAAAAAAAACAGTTCAACTCTTACTAGTTTCAAAAAAAAATATCAATGCCATCATTAAAAATTAAAATAAAACAAAATTAGGAAAATTAAAACTCTTTTTTTCTTGCCAATACAGTATTTTTATCTATATACATGTTATTAGTCGTACCTACCTATCGAATTTTATATGTTAATTTCCTTCCATATTTCAATATTTTGTCTCATATATACCAATTTACTAATCGAATTCATCTTTATATATTTATATGTCTATTAGTATTTCTTAATTTTAATTCATTGTGTTGTTTGAAATGTACCATGAATGTATAGCTGTTTCATGTATTTTAATATTGTTATATTGTATTCAAATTTCGTATATTTATTTTTGTTTATGAATATTATGTTTATTAGGATGCCTAATTGAATAAAGATATCTATATATCTATCTATCTATCTATCTATCTATCTATCTATCTATCTATCTATCTATCTATCTATCTATCTATCTATCTATCTATCTATCTATCTATCTATCTATCTAATTACTCTAAAGTTAGCAAACGAAATCCCTATGCAGTTTGGGCCCAAAAAGTATAATAGATGATTTGGGTGTAATGAGAATCAATGAATGTGGTTTTGAAACATTTTGTAAAAATAGAAGTTAAGCATTATGATTTTTGAATGCATCGTTTGCATTATTATGTCCAAATCAGATTGAGTTTCAGGAAAGACGACAAACTCATTTACATGTTTCCTCATTGGATAAAATAGTTTTTAGTCAAACAATCCAAAATGGAGAAAAATATCTTTATTACTGAAATCACATACAAGCTAAAAACAACCTAAAACAACTCTTATCCTCCACGAAGGTCACGTATGGCTCATTTCCCGTCCGCAGCCCTAACTTGAACTTGTACCGAGGGTTGCTGTAAATCCACACTGTGTTGAAGTGATCGATGACAGGGCGAAGGGCAGTGACGTCGCTGATTTTCCTCGAGGGGGTCAGTACATTGGCGTGGCTGTTGGGAAATCCCAGGTTCTCGCAGATCCTCTCCAGTTCCGGCTGGTCGTAGTTTGAGTTGAAGCAGCCGGGGTGCCAAATGCCGCCGGTGCGGGTCATCACCTCACCTGCGTTGGACCTATCAAAAATATATATTACCGGACGATAACAAAGAAAAATTAAAAATGGCTTTATTGTAACCTTTTATCGATAAATGCTGATTAAACTGAGTATATAATTTTCCAGCAAAAAACAAACAGAATATTTTCCTCAACCTCAAAATCAAAAATAAATTATAGAAAAGAACTGAACAAATAAAGTATCTTGGTATTTGTATCGATAAAAATTCAAATGGGACAAAGATATTGAGGTCTTAACTGAAAAAAGTTCTCCAATCTTTGCTGCTTTGAGAAGATGTCCTAAACTTAACAGAAAAATTATTAATTGTATTCTCACATACATATTTGATAAACAATTGGAGATTTCGTTCCAAAAATAATTTTAAAAAAATATTAGCATCAAATGGGAAATTTTTGAAAGTACTGTATAAGTATCTCATTTGACACACCAAATAATGAACTATTTGTAATCACAGATCAGATGAATTGCATAAAATAAATTCCATATAAATTGCATTCGATATTATGAAAAAAAAAAAAATAAAATCAACTTTAATTTTAATGAGAAATTCTGAAATTCATAGTCACCCCAGACAATATGATTTGTTTAACCACGATTTTGCTACCTCTACAGTTGACAAAAAAAATTTACTCACGCTGCTCTACATGAATTTAATAAATCACCTTATAATATAACAAATTGCAGATATTTTTTAAAATTCAAATTATCTGTGAAAAAACACATAACTTTCCCACGGAATTGATAGTCTGCTATTGATGATCCGTTCATCTTTGTTTACTATTTTACGATTTTATTATGATTTCACCATTATTGAATTTTTAATTGTGTTTATCAGTGATTTACGATATATTTGTTTCAAGTGCATGATGCAATTCTGAATCATTTTCATTATTATTATATGTCCAACTTCCTTGTTGAACTAAACACATTTCGGTGAACCTTCGTTACACGATCCGTAGTGTGAAGATACCGAACGACAAGAGCTGTCAATCAACTTAGAAATCATTGTCTGTCTTCAAGTATTGTATTCATCGTTTTATAGTAATTATATTCAGTTGTGGAGTCAATTAGTAAAGTTCCTGTAACACGTAGGTGATCTTTTCCACAATACCTTTCCACCAACTCTATAATCCCTAACATTCCTCATACCAGAACTTGTTCTGAATGGAAGGTATTCACTCAATAAATGAATAAATGAATGAATAATAAATATGTTCTGACACATGTGCGATACTATCACAACAGAAGTTTGGGCCGAAGAGAAACTACATAATATTCGCATTATTTTAATAAAAAATATCTAATTGCCTATTGGTATCTACCTGTGAAACATACCATAACGTCATTCACGTATCTATACCATTACAAAAAACAGATTATTAAAGGATGTTTATATATCAAATTTCCGCAAGCAAGGGACTCGATTTCTTCAAAAGGACTTCCGCTTGTTTTTGGTAAAAATTGGTGGGAACATGCTTTAGTATTCCAAAAATTAATGAATTCAAGAAATCAAGAGTTTTCAGAACGTAATCATTCCTAATAATAGCAATGACTGTGTTACCTTCATCTGCTCTAGTAAAAAATGTAACTTCTTAATAGCTGATTTTACTCTGTAAAGATTTTAAAAGCTTCATTTCATTCATATCTTGCTTCTTCACAAATTCAACAATAACTGCTTTTTTCTGCTTTTTGATATTTAAAAAAATGCCGATTTTATGATATGTGTTTGTTATGTATATTATTCATATTATTCAAAGTCCTACTTAATGCAGTTTCTGTTCCAATGCATAGAATTTGAAAGTTGCTAGTGCTATTTTCATTTCTAATATTATATTTGAAGCCTTTCACTATTAATGAATTTTTGGTGCCTTTAAAATGAGTTCGTGATACATTTAAAAACCTTTCAAAAATTTGATGATCAATAAATTTCTTGCTGGTAATTAGGGTTGGTTTCTTATCTATCATTCAATTTGATTTTCATTGTTGAATGCGGTGTTTTCTATGAGTGATCTAACTAATCATTTGATTATTTTTCATTTTAAGATAAGCAATGTGAAATTGACAAAAGTTGTTTGGTACTTGAAAATATTTACTCCTCTAGCTACGTGCTGCAGCATATATTGAATAGTACTGGTGACTCGTGAAATGTTGAGATAACTTCATAATATTTTGTTACAAGTTTTGGTACCGATACATTTCGAAGATAATTTATTTCTGTTTGGTATCTGATTGTTATCTGAGGTCTAAAATACAATTATTATAACTAAGATAATGAGCAAAAAGTTTTCTGAGAGACTATTAATGATGAAACTTATTGTGACCAAGAGTTGACCTTTTTTAACTTCCATCCACTTACCTATTACCGCAAGAGGTATAGGGGAGTAGATATTTTATAACAGATATTTGTCTTCCAGATTGGTCACTGTTGAATTCTCGCTATTGAAGTTAATGTTAGTCACTATATACCTTGGCTGTTTTTATTCATATTTTGGCTCACCTTTTATCGCCCTCTCTGTATAACTTGTAGCATACTAATTCGTCTTCTCCATTAGGGCAGTCCTTATGTCCATCGCAAACCATCTCTTGTGTAACGCATATATTGGAACTGTAAAAACAAAAATTGCCTTCATTTTAATTCATTCAGTACTTCATCAATCATTTTCCATGGTAAATGGTAATAGTAGATGTAGTTTTTTCTCAAAAATTCATCTTGCCTAGTTTCATATTGGCAAAATCACTTTCAATTTCCAGGTTTGATTTGTAACAGATTGTACCTCTGTATATTATGACAGTGTCATCAGTAGAGCTGATGATTTGTCTTTCTTTTTCTATTAAAAATTATTATTCATACATGTGAATAACAGGGGCCCTAACACCGTATCCTGTGGCACGCCACCTGTTATTTCCTCAGTAATTTACGTATTAATATTAGTTATAAAATATTTAATGATCAATTAGTTGTTAAATATCGATATTTATATTTGATTTTCACATTTCAAACCCATAAAAACGTATGGCCACCCACCTAATGCACAGAAATTTGTTCTGCTGACAAGGACAAAATCTAGGATCTTCGTCACTTCTGTCTGAACAGTGAATGACACCATCACAAACCTTACTGGAATTGGTCAGTTCAAGATAAGCTCTACAGGAACATACATCTGGTTCGTCGCTGTTGTCCTCACAGTCGCTGTGTCTGTTGCAGAAACTGCTTTTATGGACGCATTGGTTGTTTTTACATTTCAGGTGTGTTGTCGGACATTCTAGAAAATAAAGGATTCATCATTTTATTTAATTATTCATTTTCAATGCTAAGAAGTAAAAATATTATCATACGCTTTATTCTTTCCACTTTCAACATAATATTTCAACTGAGACAGTTTGACACATCTACTGGGGATAAAGACTCTTCATGACAGTGAACTATGAAGAAATATGAGCCAAAACTCTTAATAATACCAACAATGAAAATAATTAATTTCCAATTCGTAGATGGAAGCATCCAACATTATCTTCATGCATGAGAAACCTAGGGGTGGAGCAAAGCCGCTTCTCCCCACGGTAAGTATCATCATAAACTCTGACAGATCTTATGAAGACAACTGTCTGAGCAGAAACAACAGATGCAACTGATTGCTTGCCGTTCCGATCCTGCTCAAGTAATGAAATGGACTCAAGAAGAGTTGCGACAAATGGACGTGAAAAATAGCAAAATGATGGATCTTCATAGAGCTTGCATCCTAAATCTTCCGTTCCACTGTTATACTCCCCCACATAACAGGGAGGCTGTGGACTTTTGAACAGAACAAAATGATGACTGATAACCATACCAGATCAAAAATCCAAGAACGTGTGATGTTGATGTATATAACATTCTGCTTATTCGTTTGTCAAAGTAGTAGTCAGGGAACAACGAAAATTATATTGTTTTCGACAACGAGAATAAAGTTTGCTTCTCTAACAATTTATGTGATGATAGAGTACCTACAGCACATATGGCAAAAAAAAATTGTATACAGAATCACAAAAAGACTAGAAAGCGAGACATAGAAGATTGGTTGCCGTTTGTAAATTCGAAGGCGCCGAAGACATAGAAACTGCTTTAGTTAATCAACTTATTATTGGATATAAAATTGAAAGAGTGAAAGACAGACTTTTTGAATAGAATGAAACCATCAAATTTAGCAGAGCGGTTGAATTAGCATCAGAAACATCTACAAATTAATGCCAATCTTGGATAGTGAAGAAGGAATCGAGTATGAATTATGGTACTTAATCAAATGCATCAGAAAGTAAACCAAATTAAATTTACCCAGAGAAATATTCGAAATGTAGAGTCTGTAGGTGAAAGAATCATAAGTATTTTTTGTGAAATCATAATTGTTGTTTTGTAGTAAAAAAATTACAGTTGGCTACTATAAGTACAAACAAAATGAGTCATACCTAATTCTAATTTCAACCATTTTTCACACACAGATGCAAAATTCTTTATTCAATCTGGAAACAAATAGACAGAATGTTATATACATTACATATTTCACCTCATTAAATTACAAAAATTGTAAGAGAAGCAAACTTCATTCTCGTTGTTGAAAACAATATATCTTTAGTTGTTCCTAACTATCCTGTCAACTACTTTGGTTCCAAACGGACAAATCAGAGGAGACCGATTCAGTGCAATTTACAGATATAATCCAGGGTGATATATGGATTGAAGAAATTGTAGCATGTGCCTTTCTAGACATAGAAGGGGCTTTTGACAACACACCACACGAAGCTATCAAAACAGTAGTAGAAGACAGATAATTTGAGAATACTACAACGAGATGGATACCGCAATTGCTTTCTACCAGAGTAGCAGAGGACAAGACACTATCTTCATCTGTATAAACAGAGGATGCTCATAGGTGGAATAAGTGGCATTCATACTTACCTTGATTTTAAAACTCAATTGACTCCTCTGTGGCTCACTATATTACTTCTATTATTGTTTAAAGAGAAATATGATAGGTCAATGCATGTGGAATCAGTATTTATTTATTTTTTTATTTAATGGTCATGAAAGATACAAACAGACAAAGAGTCCACTAGAGTATCTACATCAATACATAATTTTAAATATACACTTACTAAATCTATGTTGAAAAGTTGTTGAAGCACATTCTCTCACTTACTTACCTAAACATAAATATTATTATTTAACATAAGTACAATTTAAAACCAGCAATTGAGCCAGAAAGTAAAATATAATAAATTAACGAATTAACAGAGAGAATAGTTATTTGTATGCTAAGGCCGCGAAATACCTTTTTAACGTACCGAAAGAAAATTATTGCCGAGGCCGCTTGCGGCCGAGGCAAGATAATCTTGAGGTCGTTAAAAAGTTTCGCGGCCATGGCATACACACTAATTTTCGTGCAATCGTTAAAATTATTAAAATAGTTGTAAATAAATATATTATTGCTCTAAAATCAACAGCAGTTCAATTTATTTAACAATATCACCGTGTGCTATGGAAATGATATGTTTCAATATGTACAAAATATTTTGACAGTTCTTGTCAAAACGCAAAGTGTCTGATACTGATAGCGATATTTCAGTACCTTCCACTCCTCCTGAACTCAAAAGCGTTGTAAATTCGGCGATTTCCGTTTTAATACCCGAAAAATCTAAACGGCAGTACGAAAAATGTTACGGCGAGTTTAAAGATTGGTGTGACAAACAGAATGTTAAGACGATGTCTGAAAACATTTTTGAAAGTGACGTTTGGTTTCACGGCCGTTGCTATTTCGCGGACTGTGCTGAGAACGCGAAATACTGACTTCGCGTGCAATTGCACGAAAAAGTAGTTTATTAAACGATTGCATTTACTAATTTACTAATTTAAGTAGAAATTGATTCATACGTGAGACGTTTCAAATGGTCTTTAATTTTTGATAGGATGTAGAGAAAATATCGATTTGATCGTTGTACCTGTTAGTATTGCGATTAATTCTACATAAAGGAGAATTTTGGGACGGATTAGTTCTTCGAAAAGGTATGTGGAATAAATGGTTTGTTTTAAGTGGCCGAATAGGAACGTTGATTTGAATTTGATTCAGTATATTGGCATTGTCTATGGAATTTGAGATGATTTTGTGTAAAAATAAAATATCAGAGATCACTCTTCTACTCGATAGGGATACAATATTGAAATATTTTCTCGCATTTTGAATGTCACCATTGTAATTGAAATTTTGTTTAAAACAAATATATCTGACAAACTTGTTCTGAATATTTTCCAGGCGGTTTATGTACGTTTTGTATTGAGGACACCATATACCTAATAGAAGCGAAATTTAGCTTATTGTACACAAATGCATTATAAACACAAATTGAAGACTTGATGTTTTCGAAATGTTTACATGTTCTCATTACATAGCCTAACATTCGTGAGGCAGAGTTTGCAATTGATTCGATATGTAAATCAAAAATCAGCTTGGAATTTCAGAAATTTGGCGTGTTTAAAACACAACTTTATATTATTTACATAAATGATGAAAAATAAAGGTCCCAAGTATGATCCTTGAGGAACACCTGATGAAGTAATGTACTCTTCTGAACGAAATCCTTGAATTGTTACAGTTTGGGACCTATTTTTTATATAAGATTCCACCCTCTTAAGAGTGAGCCACGTACCCCGACCTCAGCAAGCCGCTCGAGAAGAAGATTATGACTAACCTTATAGAACGCCTTGCTGAAGTCGGTGTAAATGGCATCAACCTGCACTCTGTTGTCCATGCTAGTGTATAAATATTCACTATATTCTATTAAATTCGATTCCAATTATCGCCCTGCAAAAAAACCATGCTGTTCCGACATTATGTAAACCAATTTCTCGAATAGTTTTGGGATCGCAGATAGTTTACTGATAGGCCTATAATTTCGAATTATATTTTTTTTACCACTTTTGAATATTGGTATTACATCAGCGATTTTCCAGTATTCAGGAAATTGTTCACTATTAATTGATTGATTAAAAATTGAAGTTAGGGATTTAGCTAGAGATTTAAAGCAAGTTTTCAAAAAGCGGTATTCCATCAGGCCCCGCGGCTTTGTTACTATCAAGCTGTTTCAATCCGTTTTCTACCTCATTTTCTGAAAGTTGAAACCAAACGCGAGTGTCATCTAGCGTGGTGAGTTACAAACATGAATATTTGACGTCATTTTAATGCAGAGTTCTTCAACAAAAAACTGGTTTTAATGTTGTACCGTTGTATGAGGATTACACATACAACGGTTGTACCGTTGTATTTCCTCATACAACGGTTGTACCATTGTTTCAATCAAGTTACGAGAGTATAAGGGCACTGTTACGACCTGACTGGGAGCCCAGAGTACTAACGCCATGTTCATGTTGTCTCCCATCGGATCCAATCGATATATCACTTTCTTGTACTATTTATACATTGGCAATATTATTGGGCTACGATCAATTAGCCAAATTATGTACTAATGAATTCGCCCTTTTGTCATATTCTTAAGTCTGTACTAATTCGCGTCAGTTGCGCCATCTTACGGCGACATAAAATACATTTAATTTATAAATATGTGGGAATTAATGTTTTTATATATTTGTAATGCTGGAAAGTGGAAATTTAAATATATCGTTTTTGATCAAAAATAAGTGAATCTTATAGCAAATTAAAAAATATTGCCACAACGTATAAATATGTTGGCACAAGATTCTATATATACGCAAAAATACTTTTCACCCAAACGGCGCAGTGCCTCATAGGAACCTTGTAGCTGGCGACATCTAGTATTGTGTCGGTCAATACACCATAAAGATCGGTAAACGTGCGTCAGGTGAAAATAATTCTTTGAAGAAATCTAAGCTATATTACAACAGGTATCTTCATCCCAAATCCCCATAGCAGTTTCCTGCACCGTCCGACGCTCGGCCACTTACCGCAGTTGCCCGTACGATGGCAGTAGCGTTCCTTCTCGTAGCATAAAGCCGGCTGCTCGTCCTCGCCGCTCCTGCAGTCAGGCGTGCCATCACAAATTTTGTTTCTATTCAGGCATTCCCCTAATTCGCATCTGAATCCCTCGCAGCGCGGGCCCACGACTTCGAGAGGGGTCCGCTCTGAAATTTGATTTACTGTTGGTAGACATGCGAAGCGTCAATAAATATTTTGAGTTTAATGTGCAGGGTATATCTTCATATGTTGTGCGTACGAGGGATGGGGGATCGTTGGAGATTAAAGGGATGGTTGAAGGGTGTTGGGCGATGGGTGGACAGGTAGGAAAACATGATGGATTGGATCATTGGCGGTGCTTCAAACGAAGGTTTAGTGGGTTGCAGGTAATAAATAGTCTGTGTGAACACAATAGAAAATGATAATGGTGGGAGACATTTTAACAAAGTTTTTCTAAGTCAGAAGGAAATTTCGAGGCTAAACAAATATTTAATAGCTGTTTATGATACAAGTCCGTAAAGTAGGACATTTTTGTATGAGCGTGAATGAGGCAATTATATTATCATTAATTTAAATATTTAATGATATGAATTGTCGTCGTATTATCAAACAAAGATTTCCGAGTTTTATTTGACGCAAAATGCTGTGTTTTTCAAAAATGCATAAATGTATGAACAGTTGATGATTTTACGCAGAGGTGATTTTTTTACGCACTTGGGTGAAAAAGTATTACGTCGTAGAAAAAATAATAAATTTAATGAAAAACCTGTTTTTTGTCTCATGCATATATACATATTTTTAATTTCAAGACAATGATCAGTTCACATCAGAAATACTGAAGCAACTAATATTCCTTAACTGCATAGTGATGTAATTTTACACCACCATAATTTTTATTCATATTGTCTGATCATACAATAACAGAGGTTCATTTCACATATAGTGTGAATTTTTTATTAGCAGTATTGAATAATTATCAACCAAGGTAAGCATCGTGTAACTGTTTACTCTGTTACTGAATCAAAATATAATTTCTTTATGAAAAGCAACATTGACTTCTGTGGTAAATTTACATCATGCAAATGATTGCGTTATTTTTGCAGATAAGTGCAAGGAATAGGAATAAAGATAAAGGTGATTTCATCGGGCTTTTTCTCGAAATAAAAAGAAAAGGGGTGTTACTTACGTAGTTTTATCTCCTGAATACGAATCAGAAAGAATTTTGTTGGGTCTCTTATACTTTTCGAGTTACGACCTTTTGAATCGTGAAAATCGACCATTTTCAAATTTGAATTTCTCAGCGAAAAATCGCACAAAATGTCTCCTTCTTTGTGTTGACATTTTTTAGGCAATCATATTTTACAATTTGAAGCACCAAAACCAAATGTTTTACACAAAAAATCAACCTTCTTATAAAATATACATAACCTTTCCAACACCTACAATGAACGCCAATGAAGAGTGAGTTTTAGTATAGTGTATTATTATCATTATTATTATTATATGAGAAGGTAATTATCTCCGTAAAAAGTTTGGTTTTGGTGGAACGAAAAAAGTGTCGACAAAAAGAAGGAAGCATTTTGTTCTGTTTTTTACCGAAAAAATCGTGTTTGAAAATGGTAGATTTCCAAGATTCAAAAGGTCATAACTCAAAAAGTATAAGATATCCCTTCGAAATTCGTCCAGATTCGTGCTCAGGAGATGAAACTTTTTTTGAAAGTTTTTGAAATAGTTCATCTGTAAATCGTTCAAAATAACTGACGAAGTCGGTAGGATTATTCGAAACAAATTTTGATTTTTGAGAGAAATAAATTGTCTTTTCAACGATATGACACTTGACCACCCATGACATTTGAAATTTTTGAGTTGATGTGCCCACGTGCCATCTATCAAAGAATCACAAAGATACACTGCATACAGCACACTCATGAAGACATTTGTAATTTCACACATTCCACTCAGAGCAAATAATAAAAAAAACCTATTTTTTTCTAGAAAAATATTTATGGTAACCTAAATATCCGATTACATTCCAAATGATTGTGAAAAAGTATGATTTGAATTTTTACCATGGAAATAACTTGAAACAAAACATTATATGGCAGCCGCAGTCCCAGAAAATGTTTCTACTATCAAGGCTTAATTAGACTCAACGCCATGCGATTCTCTCAAATAGTAGTATCGGTAATGAAATACAAACATTTTCTTTCCCACTGTTTCATAATGAAGTTAGTCGACGTAAATCGTTCTAAATAATTGGCGCAGTCGCTAGGATCATCCGAAAAAAAAATTCAAATTGTTGAAAAGTAATCAACTTTTTATAGTGGTAGCTGTCATCTCTAAGGAGTTGTAGGGGCAGGTGAATAATTTTATTTACAAAGTGTATTAGATGAAAATTGATTTTTTTCGGGATTTTTCATTTGCATTCATTAGGACCTCCCTGTATGTTACAAACAAATGTAGGAGACGAATGAGACGATTTCCCTGAAACAGTCAATTTTAGTATTGGGGTTGTTAGATATTCTAGATTTGACTATCGACAAAACGGTCTTGTCATACTGTGAACGGCAAATAATAAATATAAATTCAATAATAAATATAATGAATTTGCGCACAGTAAAGAAAATAAAATTGGTTCAATATTTTTCCAGTGCTGGTCAACAACAAACATGTACAAAAAATAAAAGTATGAAAAATAGTCGATAGACTGTAATACTGATGGAAATATTTAGGAGACTCATTTCAGAATATCAGATAAATCATAATATATTATAACCATTGAATGGAATAATTACAACTTACCCGTAGCTTCCAAGATTTTATGAATGTGGTATGGTACGCTGCTATATTTTTTCACCGAAGATAACCCACATGAACCGTTTTTTTCGTAGTAAACTGCTGCCGGATACCAACCACTGCCAGAATCGCAAACTATGGTACCGCTCCAAGGGCTAGAGCTCTGAAGAAAACCTAAGTTGAAATATATAGGGTACTCGTTTCAACTATGAAGAATACAAAAACGTTTTTTGAAAGGGTTTTTTTGGAAGATTATCATGTTTATAGAAACGTTTTGGATAGGATTATCCTTCAAAAATTGACAACTACGCACTGATAGTGTTGATAATTTGTCGATTTTTGATAGCATAATATAAGAAATTATGGCATATTAACTAACCGTTGTTGTAGAAAGTACATTGATCAACAGGAATTTAAAACGAAATTGCTCAATCGCTAAAAATACAAGTGTTGCTGAATTTCACTATTAAATGGATGTTATTTGTGTTTTGATTTTAATGATGCTTCTCACACTAGTTCTGCTTATACATGTTTCCACTAAAACTTGTATTATGTTCTAAAACTGGTGATAAATCATACAAGAAGCTTTAACCAAGATCTATTGGGGTGTTCACATTTGAAACGAAAACCACTGTATATTTATCGCTGTTGGTTATACCTACTTTACAGTCCTCAGTTACTTTGCTTTCAAAACATCTGAATCCGACGTAGCAGTTTTGGATGGGCTGGAGTCCAATGAATTTTGCCCTGTTTTCGTGTAGTCCCATTGCAATGCATTTTTCTTTTCGTCGTCGATCTCGTCTAAAAAAAATATCCACTTGTAAATCTCAATTATGTATAAATTGGAACACTGCAGGTTCCAGAAAATGTAAAACAGTCAAAAATAATCATTTGGGAAAATAACATAAATTTGTATGGATTGTGTGGTATATGCCTGACAGAAAACTACTACTACCCTGGCTGAGACCTCGACAGATATTGAATTATATCTGTTAGAGTATATGCAAAGAACCTTACTTGGAAGGAACAACTTTGCAAGAGCTTTCTAATACAAATAATTACAGGACTTCACAGAACGTTTACGGAATGTATTTACAAAAGTGTTATCAATAAATTAAAAAAAAACACATGACCTACTTTCGTTTCATTCAAAATATACGATTGACGGTCACATGAAAACCCGATTAAAGGCAATATAGCCGTAGTAAATTATTATTTGACTTTTTGCACTGGAAATAGTTTGAAATAAAACATTTTCTGTTAGTCACAGCTAACTAGATACGATTCCAAGAATCGAATTAAAAATTGAAGCTTATGTACTGTTCACTCGTAAATTTTTTCTGCTATATGTGGATTGAACGTTTTATTACAGGGTCTTCAGTTGACTGGACGACACCTGCACCAATGTCGTTTTAATTTGGCAGTGAAAAAGGAAAAAGTAAATAAACTTGATTATCATATTTGGCATTACCTGTGGTTCAAAGAAACGCTTTTCACATATCGGTTGAATGTGATATCCTTCTCGGTTCGTAAAATGATAATATCACTATCAGAAATAATCGTGACCCCGACTATTCTCAAAGTTTGTTCATGAGGGCCCTGGACTTGAAGTTGTGCTTTTCCTTTTCCGAGAAGAACGGCTACATAATAACTCGTCAAACTGAAATATATGAAATTATTTAATTAAAGAAAAAATAATGTTTCACTCAAAGTTGTTCATAATATGTGGACTTGTGTGTAATACTGAAAAAGTGTGTTGCATATGCAGCTTAAACTGCAAAGTATATATCTGAATAGAAGTTTTACAAAATCACCAAAATCAGAGATTTGAAGTGAGAAGAGAACTGGACCTAAAATAAATCCATGTGATGCTCCAAACCGTCTCGATAGGTGACCAAAAGTATTGTTCTTGTAACGTACATATTGGTTCCTGTTATCCAGATAGCTTTGTACCAGCCATATTCGGATATCTGCAGACTAGTCTCATCAGCTTAAGGGTAGGTTACAGAAGGAACAACAAAAAATGGATAATATAAAACTAGAAGAAGATAAAGATGACGATGAATCTGAACGAAAAGTAGAAGAAGATAAGGAAGACGGTCAATCTGAAAAAAAAGTTGAAACAGAAATAACATCTAAAATAATAGAAGCAAGGCAGCCTTATAGCAAAAGGTTATCGGATATCTGCAGACTAGTCTCATCAGATCAGTTTAAGGGTAGGTTACAGAAGGAACAACAAAAAATGGATAATATAAAACTAGAAGAAGATAAAGATGACAATGAATCTGAACGAAAAGTAGAAGAAGATAAGGAAGACGATCAATCTGAAAAAAAAAGTTGAAACAGAAATAACATCTAAAATAATAGAAGCAAGGCAGCCTTATAGCAAAAGGTTATCGGATATCTGCAGACTAGTCTCATCAGATCAGTTTAAGGGTAGGTTACAGAAGGAACAACAAAAAATGGATAATATAAAACTAGAAGAAGATAAAGATGACGATGAATCTGAACGAAAAGTAGAAGAAAATAAGGAAGACGATCAATCTAAAAAAAAGTTGAAACAGAAATAACATCTAAAATAATAGAAGCAAGGCAGCCTTATAGCAAAAGTTTATCGGATATCTGCAGACTAGTCTCATCAGATCATTTTAAGGGTAGGTTACAGAAGGAACAAAAAAATGGATAATATAAAACTAGAAGAAGATGAAGATGACAATGAATCTGAACGAAAAGTAGAAGAAAATAAGGAAGACGATCAATCTGAAGAAAAAAAAGTTGAAACAGAAATAACATCTAAAATAATAGAAGCAAGACAGCCTTATAGCATAAGGTTATCGGATATCTGCAGACTAGTCTCATCAGATCATTTTAAGGGTAGGTTACAGAAGGAACAAAAAAATGGATAATATAAAACTAGAAGAAGATGAAGATGACAATGAATCTGAACGAAAAGTAGAAGAAGATAAGGAAGACGATCAATCTGAAAAAAAAAGTTGAAACAGAAATAACATCTAAAATAATAGAAGCAAGGCAGCCTTATAGCCAAAGGTTATCGGATATCTGCAGATTAGTCTCATCAGATCAGTTTAAGGGTAGGTTACAGAAGGAACAACAAAAAATGGATAATATAAAACTAGAAGAAGATAAAGATGACGATGAATCTGAACGAAAAGTAGAAGAAAATAAGGAAGACGATCAATCTGAAGAAAAAAAAGTTGAAACAGAAATAACATCTAAAATAATACAAGCAAGACAGCCTTATAGCATAAGGTTATCGGATATCTGCAGACTAGTCTCATCAGATCAGTTTAAGGGTAGGTTACAGAAGGAACAACAAAAAATGGATAATATAAAACTAGAAGAAGATAAAGATGACGATGAATCTGATCGAAAAGTAGAAGAAAATAAGGAAGACGATCAATCTGAAAAAAAAAAAAAGTTGAAACAGAAATAACATCTAAAATAATAGAAGCAAGGCAGCCTTATAGCAAAAGGTTATCGGATATCTGCAGACTAGTCTCATCATATCAGTTTAAGGGTAGGTTACAGAAGAAACAACAAAAAATGGATAATATAAAACTAGAAGAAGATAAAGATGACGATGAATCTGAACGAAAAGTAGAAGAAAATAAGGAAGACGATCAATCTAAAAAAAAGTTGAAACAGAAATAACATCGAAAATAATAGAAGCAAGGCAGCCTTATAGCAAAAGGTTATCGGATATCTGCAGACTAGTCTCATCAGATCAGTTTAAGGGTAGATTACAGAAGGAACAACAAAAAATGGATAATATAAAACTAGAAGAAGATAAAGATGACGATGAATCTGAACGAAAAGTTGAAGAAAATAAGGAAGACGATCAATCTGAAGAAAAAAAAGTTGAAACAGAAATAACATCTAAAATAATAGAAGCAAGGCAGCCTTACTAGCAAAAAGGTTAAAATCAGGAGGTATTGTACATTCTCAAAATAATAAATTTCAGAAAAAAATAACATCAACAAATAGTAGATTACACGATTTATATATCTTTGAAATAGCGAAGGGGATTTTTTTAAACCTGGAACTCATTGAAATAATTGAAAGAGAGAAGAGTGTAAAGGAAAATTTAAAAAAAGTTGTACATGTAGGAGAAAAGTTTTCAGTCACCAGAGAAGTCGAGTTTGGAAGATTGCCCATCCCACTACATCTCATAAATGTTGAAGATGCGAAAAATAAAGAAGTACAGAATGAAACAGAGAAATGGAGAAATTTGGAAACCAAAAGAAGAACTGACAAAAGGAATGGTCGCAAATTCATGCACAATAGGAAATTAAAACAATCTTGTTAGATTGATGATCTATTTATTTTGTGGAAATTCATGATGAAATAAGAACAGGAAGAAAAAATATAACTTTTGTCCAATTTCCACTAACACTTTACTACTTTATTACGACCGGTTTCGGCTTTTACACCATTTTCAAGTAACTACAGATTTCATCAAGTTCGTGAATATTTATACATAAGAAAGTAATTAAAGAAAGGTTGGGTTTAAATTACCTAACTGATGTTTCAAAACAAGTTGGGAAAATACCTGGAATCTACCTGATGAGTCAAGCTAATTTATCTAATAGGGGTTCGTACAATCAGTGGGTCCATCTTTGTTATCAAAAGTCATAAATTCAGAAGTGGAGAGCTACATAATTCTAACTGGTCATTGAGGGTATCAAAATTGGGGTTATTATTCAATTTGTTTATTTCCAAGGCTTCCAACAAGTTCATTTCTCTTCTTTTATTGCACGTATGAAGGATTTTCATGTTATTTTTATTTAAACAGCAGACAATGATCAGGAATGAATTATATCCAAATCAAATAGGACCCAAAGGAGATAAAACATATGCTAGTATAAGCTACTCGGGAAAACTCTCAGAAAATATTAAAAACTATTTTTCAAAATTTAATATAATAACTTCATTCACTAGTAGGAGTAATTTAGGGAATATACTATTCAATGCAAAACCCAAAAAGGATAAATGGAAATAATCAGGTATATATAGACTGGAATGTGGTGATTGTACAGCAGCTTATTCAGGACAAACGGGAAGAAATTTTGAAATAAGGTACCATGAACATGTGTTATCAGATAAAAAATCAGCTATATATAGACATTTGCAAGAAACGAATCATCCAATAAATAAAAATAACAAGAAAATCCTTCATACCTGCAATAAAGGAAGAGAAATGAACTTGTTGGAAGCCTTGGAAATAAACAAATTGAATAAAAACCCCAATTTTGATACCCTCAATGACCAGTTAGAATTATGTAGCTCTCCACTTCTGAATTTATGACTTTTGATAACAAAGTTTGACCCACCGATTGTATGAACCCCTATTAGATAAATTAGATTGACTCATCAGGTAGATTCCAGGTATTTTCCCAACTTGTTTTGAATCATCAGTTAGGTAATTTAAACCCAACCTTTCTTTAATTACTTTCTTATGTATAAATATTCACGAACTTGATGAAATCTGTAGTTACTTGAAAATGGTGTAAAAGCCGAAACCGGTCGTAATAAAGTAGTAAAGTGTTAGTGGAAACTGGACAAAAGTTACATTTTTTCTTCCTGTTCTTATTTCAATTAAAACAATAATTTACGAATATGTGCTAATACCTATACTCATATATCGACACGAATCAAGGATCCTTACCAACAGAATGAAACAGAAAATAAATATTGGGAAGAAACGTAACCACGTTCTACATACAAAAAATTGATAAGAAGTCTAATAATAATAATATCGTTTAGTCGCTAATAATTACAATAAAAGCAGGTTTCAGATAAAAATTTAATAAATACTCACTACTCATTGAATAAATGAAGAAATAAATATTGAAGGCTAGGCCTTAGAAGTATCATCGTGAAGTAAATGCTTACACGAGATCATTAAAATAATGAAGAAGTTAAATAATTGAATATTACAGTAACAATAAAAAACTTTTTTAAAATTAGCAAGAAATTATTTACAGTTGAAAACATTAAATGTATTCGAATAATCATAGGAGATGAAAGTAATTATTAATTTTGATAAATTCACGTCCGTTTAGAAAAAAAACATTCCACTTCATTCGATCTGATTTTATAAAATATACACGTTACTGAACTTTTAGGTCTTGATATAGACGAAAACCTGTTATGGAATAATCATATTGAAAACGCGAGAAAGAAAATTAACGCAGTCATTGGCGTACTGTTCAAAATAAGGAAATTTGTTCCATTCAAATATCTAATAAATATTTACCATGTAGGCCAAGCTGTAGATACAAATAAGAGGCTCTCTTCACACAAAATAAAAGACGCAAACGGCCTATACTACTTTTTATAGGATAGTTCGTTAATGAAAGCCCCGGTTTTCGCGCCAGCAAAATCGCTTTGTGGAATTTTTTAAACAAGAAATAGTGAAAAAATTACAACTTTTTTTTTCTGCGAATATCTCAAAAAGTATTGAGGGAATCGTTTACAGTCAATAGCCTACAAGATGGTTTTTTACACGAACGGATCGGTGCCTTTTTCACTGAAAAAATCCGGGAAAACCTCGAAAAAGAGACCATTTTTCAAAAATTCATAATTTTTATAAATCTGAAGCTGGACAAACGATATTGCAGAAACTGATAGATAAAAACATGTAATACAGCTGTGCCTAAGATGGTTTCTGCCCGAAATGTAGTTTCTGTACAATCGCGTTATAAACAATATAAGGGCACATCTTGCAAGATGCGCCGATTTAAGGGAAATTATCGTATTCAAATTCTGTAAACGGCATCTGGGAGTAGAGATCACTATCTACAATTTGTATATTTTGGATTTTCACCTGAGAGATGGGAAATGTGTTGAAAATATCACAGAAAGTTGATCAAAACGATTCAAAGTGCTTCCGAAGTCACCCGAAGTCAAACTGAAGTTAATAAGAGTTGAGTTCGGGCGACTTCGGGTGCACTTTGATGCATTTAGAGTAAATTTCAGTATCATTTTCAACACATTTCCCACCTTGCAGGTGAAAATCCGAAATATACAAATTGTAGATATTGATCTCTACTTCCATTTGCCGTTTACAGAATTTGAATAAGATGATTTCCCTTAAATTGGCACATTTAGAAAGATTTGCCCTCAAATAGACCTTTACATTTACGGAAAATAAATGACAAAACTCGTTTAAATCGATAGTTGTTAGTCTGAAAAGTCCATTTAACAAAAAGTTCCATTATTTTTCTTTCATTTAAAAAAAAATATACATTTGAAAGTGTGCCGCTGACGTCACGTTCATCGGAAATATCTCCCACCATAATCCACGTTCCGAAACAGGCAATACCGTTCTCCTTAAAAATATAACTTATAGCATGATATAAGCCGTTGGAAAATAATCAATACAATGTCACTTGATCAACTCATAGATAAAAATCCACATATTAGCTATTTTTTATTGTATTTGTAACTTTCAAATTTTCTAAACAGACCATCCTTTTGATGAAGAATGAGCACTGACAACAAGCAAATCGTAATGACAGTTCTCAACTGTCAAAAGTTATATGGACAACAACAATCAACATTCAACTGATAAATTCGATAATAATGTGACGTGTTATCATAAACGATTTGGTGTGGATTTATTTGTGTAATTGTGAATTAAAAATATGGAACAAGGCTTCGTAAAGGGAAGTTCGGATAATTTACCGAGGTACAAAGCACCTTTTCGACATGTTCAGTTATTGCAGGGATACAGATACTGGAGATACAGGAATTAATAACAAATTTTAGAACACAAACAACAAAGACTCTCAAAACTTAGAAAACCCATTAACCTCAAAAATTAAATCAAGGTAGTGTTCGTTGAAGTTTAGATCTGATGAAACTGCTTCACTTGTATCAAATGGTAGGCAAATGAGTTAGACAGAGACAAACTATTCTTATTGATCGCACCGTGAAATAGACGAAAGAACCCATCTGGTATCAAATGACAACTGTCATACGACACATTATATTTGAATGAGAATTTGGTGCACAACTTTAACAATGTTGCCAAGTTTAGTTTTGATGAACGTGACGTCACTAAACCACTTTTCTTCTGATTATAGATAAACTACCGGTCAGAAAAAATAAATAAAAAATCCCGAGTGATATTAGCGTATTTACTTTCTAATTTCAGTTTTACCTCATATCTCTTGGAAAGGTCCATTGTTTATAACGCGATTGTGTAAAAACTACATATCGGACAGAAACCATCCTGCGCACAGTTGAACCACAAGTTTTTATCTATCAGTTTCTGCAATATGGTTTATCCATCTTCAGATTTATAAAAATTATGGATTTTTGAAAAATGGTCTCATTTTCGAGGTTTTTCAGGATTTTCTCAGTGAAAAATAAACCGATCGGGGCGTATGAAAAACCATTTTGTAGGTTTTATAAAACTCTACAAAAGACTTTAAAACGATTCCTTGAATAATCTTTGAGATATTTCCAAAAAAGTTAAAAAAAATTTCACTATTTCTTGTTTAAAAAATTCCACAAAGCGATTTTGCTGGGTCGAAAACTGGGGTTTTCATTAACGAACTATCCTATAAAAATTAGTATAGGCCATTTGCGTCTTATATTTTGTGTGGGAAAAAACCTCTATAGCTTGGTCTAATAATCTTATTGTTCAAACTGATATCCATCTAGGAAACCGCTAACAATTCAGTTTTGAAACCTCTCAAAGAACTGCAAAATAAATTTTATTGAAATAAATAACATTCACGAAAACAAAATAAGACAATACAACCAAACTCTTTAAGCCTGTTCAATTTCGGAAGTAACTTTGGAAAAAATCTATGTAACATACAATTCACTCCCGAGTGAAATGAAATAATTGAAAAAAAGTCCATTTTTAAAAAACAAAATCAAAAGGTAATTTGTTTTTTAATTCTAAAATCATCATAATATATTACTATGATTTTTTCTCAACCAATAGTTTTACTATAAGTTAAGTTTTTTTAAAATCAATAACTTTATGTTTAATTGATTTTATAATTGTCTGTATTAATTCTACATTAGAATTTTTTTATATAATTAGTATCTTCTGTATTTTTTTCGTATCCCCACTATCAACAAACCTGCTACTTGGGATAATAAACTACAACTACTACTACATTAAAAATTTGTCTGCAGCTGACATTATATTGAAAAAGTTTTAATACTTATTATGTTTTTTTTTTTAATGATACCAATTCCTCAGTTTTCAATATTTGTAGTTTCAATTACACTGCATGGAGGTTAATGAATGTTTATGAAGTTGTGTGTTATTCTATGCAAATCTCAACACGTCCATGCAACTCTCCAAACGGTCACAGATGGCCGGTAATGAACATTCGAAAACGACTCACTTAGCTATTCCTGGGAAACAGTTGACGGACGTGACAATCCAGCGTCGATCGAGAACGGCCCCCATGCATCTGTACGCACCATCTGCATAAATCACGGCGTTCCACGGCGACGTGTACAACTCGACGTCGCCCGTAACGTTATCTGGACGCACGCTGTGTATCGCCTTGTCCAATGAGACGTTGGAACACTTGACGTACAGCCCGGCACACTTGATGCTGCCGTTGCTCGGGAGGACGCTAGGCGGCTGCTGATTGGCAGTCCTTATCCTGCAGGTGAGGAATAGTTATTAGAATCTCGAAAGTATGTAGATGTTGAAGTACAGGGGTAGGATTATGAACACTCGATACGAGAGCTGTCACGATACGTAGGCTAGAACGATGTATGTTTTCGATCCGAAACGAAATCGAAATTATGAAATTTCTTTGAATAGAGATAGAATGGAATTATATCAACCATATGGACCATTGATATCGACTCAAGTTGCAATAAATTTTGAATTGTATTGGTTTTCATAATTGCTAAAATCTGACATATGTCAAACAAACTACGGATCGAGTGTTCGCAATTGCACCCCAGGGTGACGGGTGACGGACACAGCAGCTAATAAGTAACCATAACGATATATTTACACATGTTAAATAATAAAAACCATCATCCATTAAACGTATATACAGCTTGCTAATGAATGACTATCAAGCTCGATCAGGTAAATGCTAGTCGAGGAGCTCGTAAAACGGAGAACATCGCGGATTGAAAACCGAAGCCTAAATAAATATTTTCTCTCATCTTTCAAACTTCCTCTTTTCATTGCAGGCCAGAAATAATGAAAATACCCAGCCTACGTCATTCCAAATTTTCCAAATTGTCCGTACGGCTTCGCAGGGAAGTATTCTGGGGCCATTACTTTTTATTTTATACATAAATGATACTAACCTGTTCATTGATGTAGGCTTTATAAATATATTTGCAGATGATTCTCTACTGGATTGCTATGATACCAATTCATATAGAGCTCTACATAAAATGAATACAGCACCATATGTAGTTAACGAATATCTTATGGCAAATTAACATAAATTGATAAATGTACAAGTAAATATGAATATAGTTTCATTAAAAATTATGTAGCACCAACAATAAATAATAAGCTGATTGGAATAGTTCCCAAAGTGAAATACCTGGGATTCCAAATTGATATGTTATATTATATTATTGAAAATAGAGTATATTTCGTTTTAATTCCGAGAGTTCCAACCTTTGACAGCTGTTTCGTGCTCACGCACTCATCAGAAAGGATTTATGGTGCTCTCGAAATCAAAACAAATCCACTCAAGAATTAGTACCGTGAAGGCAAGACAGATATAACAGAAAATTACTTATGACATCTACAGTCACTAGTTGAAACTTAATTTGACACGAACCAAGGAATCCAAAGTAGAGGTTTGTCTACAAAGTGACAGGCAGCCAACAAATCGTTGATCTGACCAACCCAAGGTTCAATCAAGTTTCTAGTTCGTTATGAGGAACGCAAGCAGAATCTAATTAAATTCCTTGGTTCGTGTCAAATTAAGTTTCAACTAGTGACTGTAGATGTCATAAGTAAATTTCTGTTTATTATATTATATATTATATTATATTATATTATATTATATTATATTATATTATATTATATTATATTATATTATATTATATTATATTATATTATATTATATTATATTATATTATATTATATTATATTATATTATATTATATTATATTATATTATATTATATTATATTATATTATATTATATTATATTATATTATATTATATTATATTATATTATATTATATTATATTATATTATATTATATTATATTATATTATATTATATTATATTATATTATATTATATTATATTTGTAATGGTGAAATAGTACTATGCCCATTTTGTAGGGGTTAAAGGACCATTCATATAATATGGTATTCAATGAATCCTGAAGGATCGTCATTGTTTCTATTTATGGGTCGTTAATTACGTTGCTTTAGACTTGCTGCAAATGTAGATTACGAAAAATACCGAGTTAAAGGACATTCTTCCAGTAAAATTATCAGAGTATGTAGTCTTGACTTTCTATTCCTTATCACATTACCTTACACTCAGCGGCCTGTCTTCCACTTCACGGACGCGATAACCCACGTACTCCTCGAATCCCAAATAATTGCAGACGTTCGTGACGACCGAGGCATCGTCGTAGGTCGAGTTGGCGGTGCACAGCGGTCTCCATAAGCCGAACACGTTGATCGTGAGTACGCCACTCATGGCCAACTCTGGCCGTAAATCGCTGTCGAGAGTTAATGTTTGGCCATCGGTAAGGGCAGCTGAAACAAGACGATGACCAGATGAAGATTGCTCCGAGAAGTAACTCATAGTTGAAGTGATGGTAGCCGGGATTTACGGGGTGATTATGTTGTCGTGCGTGGAGTTATTATGGCTGCCAGTGGCGTAGCCAAGGAGGAGCAGGGGCTCCCTCCGAAATCTTTTGAAGTTTCGACGATTTAGTATTTCAAATTACTTCTTTTACAAGAAGAGTGCAAGGTGGGTTGAAAGACATGATTCAGATATGGTTTTTGAAGAATCTTTGCACTAAATTGTTCAAGCTCTGGATGATGTTCAGAATCTCCCAAACACTTCCAATGCTTCATAGTTCTGTTTGTACATCTTTATTCATAATTGCACCAAAAATATTGGAGAAAATGTCATATCTGACTTAAAATATTAAAGAGCACTCACAAAGCATACACATAGATTTGTGTTATGCAATGAAACTGAGTTAAGATGTTGCTATAATCTTACAAGAATTCAGAGAAAATGCGGAAAAAGAATTTGAATTTTTTTTTCAAAAAGCAGTTGACACTGATTATATATAAGGTGTTGAACCGATAATGCTCCTTAGAGTTGGAACTCAAAGACACCAAGAAAATAACCCAGCTTCTAACGCTAGGAAATATTATCGCAGACCTATTTACGAAAAATTTATTGATAACATCTTCGAATTGCAGATTGTTATATCATCAGTATAGTTTATTGTCTTTGCAGAGCACACTGTTAGGTACATGTTTTAATAATTTCACCGTTGACAACAGACTCCGTGGAAAGGATCTCTTTCTACGACCATTAAGAAAAATGAACATTTCAATTGCGTCTTCGATTAAGAAACCTTCCACGTTGTAACACCGATTTTCATTTCCCAAGGGCTAGCTGTATCGAAATATTTCATTTCCTACGACTTTCATGAACTACTAGACTGTCATTATAGGTAGGTATGAAATTGATTAGTGTTTGATTTTTTCTGCAAAAAGTTTTTTTATTTCCAAGTTGTCAAAATTTGAAAATTTTGAATGTTATCTGTTTCACGACGTAGGTAGGTACGTGTTCAAAAAGAAAATAATACATGTTTCATTCAACTGGTGAAGAAATAAAACACTATTTAAACCATGTAAAAATGACGACAGGATAGTTTATGATAAAAAGGATTATTAAAAATATTACAGATTTGTTAATGTTCAGATGGTCGTAGAAAAAGTATAGTGTACAATGAGCATGAAATTACCCATTTCCCACTCGTAGGTATATACCTACTCGTGGGAAATGTATGTCATTTCATGTTCATTGTACAATATACTATTTCAACGTTCAAGGTTCAAAAGTTACCTCAGAAATAAAATCGAGGAAAATAGACTGAACGGTTTGGCGTCAATGTCAATACAGAGAAACATAAAAATAGACTTTGATGCTATTATCGACAGTTTTGTTAAACGCTCGAGAAAGATGAAGTTATTATAGTTATTTGAAAAACTGTGTTGGTTAATTTTCAGACAGTTTTTTTATTATTTTGGGGTGTTCTACTTTTCATACTAAGCCCCCCTCTGTTTATATGGAATGAGTTCAATTAGAGTTACGATAAAGAATTTCATCCGGAGGATTTTTCTATTCTTTTATTCGTTTATGAATCTAGTGTAACGAATCATGCAAAGTTCATGATCAATGAATTATTAAAACCACCAGAAAAATAGGTAGACAAAAATCATGTTTAGGTCACATATTTACAAAAAGTGATGAAAATTCTGATATCTTCAAATCTATCATCACAAATATATATAGAAATTGAGCAGACAAAAAAAGGACTGATGAAATATAAATTTTTTACGGACTATGAAAAATTATACGAACATTTCTGAAATGAAAATTCGAATGCTTACTACAATCTGAAAACTTCAGATGAATTAGCCTGTCTAATAAAAAAATTCAAAATTGATAACAGTAGTACAAATAGAGTAAAAATCGAAAGTATTGATAGAGAAAGAAAAGAATGGATGACCCCTGTATTATTAAAATCGATAAATAAAAAAATTTATTGCATATTTTATTCATCGATATTCACGTGTTTCAACAATTACATTTGTTTTGACTGTTCTGATACTTTTATCGTTCATCAAACATCAGAAATATCATATCAACTCATCTCATCAGAAACATAGGTATATATCACGACAACATATTATTATTGCTACAAAATGTTACTGTTAGACATAAAAATAACAGAAACAAACCTTCATTCTAACCTTCGATTAGGGTTTCATCGAGACGAGAAATCTCGTCTAGAAGGCACTTTCTCGTCTCTATCATCGAGACGAGAAATAAACAAATTCTCGTCTCGATGTTTTTCTCGAAGACAATTTCTCGATCCTGATTCCAGACTCTCGAAATTTCGAGAGTCTCGAAAACAAAAACTGAATGTTATTTAAAAAGGTTTTAACGTATAACACAAAGCCCAGGCTGCACCAAATACAGGGTATTGAATTTTTTCTATAAAAAAAATTACGTTAAAATACAGAGGCTATATGCTATGAACTAAAAGCCACTTTCAACAAAAAAACGCCGAGTATCAACACAAAAATGAAGATCATTGTTCCAAAAGAAAAATTAAACGAATCCTTAATGTTTTAATTCAATCTTTTATCCATACATTTAAAATTTACATAGGTATGAAAGGTGAAAGTTCAAAATTGTTTCTTCGTTCGTGAAGAGAAGTATGTATCAGCACCAGCAACAAACTTATTTTTTATAATCGAAACAGTCGGCTGTTAAAAAAAAATATCGATATTACTCAAATCATTTCATCTCAATAGTAGGGGTCGCATTACTGCATGGTGAAATTTATGCAAAAATGGTGCCATAAGTATGCCATAAGAATATCCTTAGAAGTAATATAGTAATAAGCTTGGACTAACATACTTAAAGAAAACAATAGAAATAAAGTTAAATTTATTGCCCTTTCCCTTCATGGAATTTATTTACCCTGGAATACCAGACTGACCAAATAGTGTCCTATAAATTAATTTTTAAAGTAATAATAATTATCTTTTGATTATTGTAATAATTAAATATAAACAAGACTTTAAAATTACTGTTTATATCTAATAAAACTCAACTTTTACCGTGTTTGAGTTCTTGGCTATGTAACAAAGATATATTTACAAGTGTGTAAACAATAATTTTGTTATCCGTTAGAAAACTTTGTGTATTTTTCATTTATTTTCTTATGTTTTGTTAATTTTTGTGTGTTTGAATTTAATTTTCGTGTTAATCGTGTTTATTAGTTTTTAATAGTTCAAGACGTTTGAGTTCTTCAAGAATATGAAAATATTTATTTTTACCTTTGTCCTTTCTATTTGCTTTGTTATCTTTGTATTTTTATTGGTTTGTTATGTTCTTATGTTTAAAATGAATTAAAATCATTTCTTAGCATAGTTTTTTATTTTCTCTTTGCTGGCGTATTCATAGCTGTGAGTTATTGCAGCACATATATTTTTTCGAGATCGAGAAATCTCGAAGTAATTTCTCGATCTCGAAAAGTCTCGAAGTGTTTTTCTAGATCTCGTCTCAAAAAAACATTAGCCTCGTCTCGATCTCGTCTTGAAATCGAGACGAGAAATTCTGAATTTCGAGAGTCTCGTGAAAGACTGCCTTCAATCGCCACGTTCAAAATGAAAATCTAGAATGTATATCATAACACGACTCTTCCCTATCCTTGATTCTTCTGTTTCTATTAGTGACGTAAAGCAACTTCGTAGTGGTGTACTGGTTGAAATGGGTGATTCTCCTACACCACTTTTAATTATATCGTGGAACGATAGCGATAACAAATTTTTTATTATATATTTTTTTATATCTTGCAATAGCTAAAAACGACACATCAAATTTTCTTCCAGATAGTTGTTCAGCATGAAAATGCGCAACTTTTCCATGGTGGTAAAACATAGTACAGTTCATGTATGGGAGTAACACCAAAAAAGGTATAATCATGTATAATACAACAAGTGCCGATAAAATTGCCGATTATTCTTCGACTTCACTTGACGAGTTATCATAAAATTTGGAAATACAACGACTGCGTAGCACAAGTTGTATTACCTAAAATTTTATGATAACGAGTAATTGTGAAGGAGGAGAATAATCAGGAAAATTTTATCGACACGAGTTGTATTTTATATGAGAATTTCACAAACTTTGCTTTTTTTCTGTAATAATAATTGGAACTAGAATTATGTATTTCAACTCATTCAGATGCATAGATAATTACAATTCATTACAATTGAAATTTTGAACATTGTAAGTACAATTCTGAAACACTATTTTTTATTTGCTTGCTCATTTTTCGTCTCATTAGAGCTGCTACAAGAGTAGACGTTATTGTTGGCATCGCTGAATGAAGAACTTGAACTCGCTCTCATTTTAGTGACGATTTCAGAGTGTCTTTTTGGCTGCATGTTCATATAGGATTGTGATGAACAGGAACTGCTGTGTCCTGTGATTATCTATCTATTGGATTCCATTTCTTGTTCGAATTACCGAATAATATTCCGAAAGCGAAACGATATTCAAACGTCAGTTATGCGTCAGAATTTCCGTTACCATGGAAATCCAGATAGTGGTATAATCGTATATTAATTCGCTGCAGGAGAAAATAATCAACAAAGCATCAACCTCATTGGATGTGTTTTGTCATCAGGAACAATTTCATTGGTTTTTTGACAATTGCATGAAATACTCAGTATAATTTCACATTCACATTCAAAATGACAAAAAAAATCGAGATTTTTCAAACCGGTAATTATTATTATAAATTCATAATTGAAAAAGTTAATGACAACATTGTTTGGAATTAAGATATTTATAATTCTTGATTCATATGATAATTAACCTCAGTACCAATTAAGAGCTTTGATTAGTTCTTTTTATTGGATAGTTACGTATTAAAGTCAGATTACAACATAAATCATTGTTGAATTAAACATAACTACATACTGTGAATACTTACACTTCTATCAATTATAAATATTGAGATAATTGGTTGAACATACCTTATTAGCTTAATTGACTTGAATGGGTAATAGAAAAAATTAAAAAATGTTACTTGATAAATCAATCTAGAATAAAATCCGGATAAAATCGCATGGTGGCCAAGGTTCACAACTCTCGAGTGAACACATTCTTTCTCCGCGTCACTCTTGTACACTAGACTTGTTTTGCTCTGTAGATACTCACCGCAATCCCACTCATCCTCATTTTTTGAACAGTCTGCCACTCCATCACATCGCTTTGACAGTGGAATACATTCTCCACTTTGGCGGCAGTGATATTCGGATCCGTTTTCACAGCTCACTGAAAATATTAATGGAATCAATATGATTACGTTTTGATGAAAACAGAATGTCCAGCTTTCCAGTTGTTTATAGTCGAATAAATCGAATATGTTCTACGATTCAATTTATAAACTCCTGATTTTTTTGATTTTATATCATATCTTTATTATTTTTGGTAAAACTGTCAATTGTAGTGCTCATACTGATGAAGATCGAAATGCGAAACTAGGAATAAAAATACTCGTCGTAGATGAACTTATTTTTAACATATATAATGGATTTTCATAAAGTTTTTTTTTCAATTCAATTTATTCAATTCTAATGTACAGTAGTTACATATTAAAAATTCATATTATATAATTCCTTCTGTGATTAGTACTCACTATAGACAATGAATAGGTGATGCATTTAATTAAGTCAATATTAAGAGGAAGACGGGATGTCGGGAAGAAATAACAATGGTTTTTCTTGGCTGAGTTGACAACTAAAATTGCTTTTTTCCTTCAAAAAATATCAGTAATCTCGATTAGATGATGTTTCACGGCTCTTTTGAATTTATTCATATTATTGATATTTTTCAGGTTTATTGGAAGCATGTTGAATAGTTTCGGACCAAAGGAAAAAACAAATCTCTGCGTATGACTCTTTCTGTAAATTGGTAATTGGATATTTGAGTTTTCTGAGAATCTTGTGGGCCTGGGTGTATTAGTTCTATATCTGTAAATGTTTGAGAACATCCATACTAAACACTGGTAGCTGTACAGACATCTTGTATTGTATTGTATTGTTAGGTATGGATGGTGACTGATGCGCTGCGACCTAGTTAGATCTATTGTGCCCCATCTTCTTCTGCTATCTCAAGGTGTTCTCGTTTACAGCAGCCCCTCAAGCCTCAATTCCTTCAGGAATTTTAGGATTTTGAGGGGATCTATTTGTGGTATTTCTTCCACAGTCAGCTGGTGTGATCCCAGTATATTTATTCTTTTGTGGTGTATAGCATAACACTCCATCAATATGTAGTGAGGTGTTTCTGGATGTTCCCCACATAATCTGCAGGTGTTGTCCTCCTCTAAGCCTAGCTTCCTTAGGTGTTCTTTGAGTCTGCAATGCCCCGTTAGAAATCCTGTGATTGTCTTTAGACTAATTTTGCTGAGGTTAATCAGTGTTTTCGATCTTGCTCGGTTGAAATTGCCGAGGAGATCTTCGGCCTGCCTTAGCCCTGGAAGTCTTTGCCAGTATGTTTCTCTCATTGCTTCTTCAGTTTTATTGAGTTCTTCTTAGAAGTAAGATTTTCCAAGTCCGCAGAATGGTTCTGGCCCGATCAGTGGCGTTGATGCCCCTTTTCGTGCCAGGGTGTCTGCTTGTTCATTGCCCTCTACTCCGACATGCCCAGGCACCCAGAGGAGGATCACCTTGTTGTTCCTGCCTAGATCATTAAGTTTTTCTAGGCATTCCCAGACCATCTTCGAGTTGATGTTATATGAGCTCAACGCTTTGATGGCTGCTTGACTGTCGGAGAGGATTGCAATTTCCTTGTTCCGGTAGTTCCTGTCGAGGTTGAAATGAATGCATCTTGCTATGGCGTGAATTTCCGCTTGAAAAATGCTGGGGAAGTGTCCCATGGGTTTGGAGTACTTGGTACGAGGTCCAAATACTCCTGCTCCAGTTCCGTCGGGAGTTTTAGACCCGTCCGTGTACCATGTAATGGTATTCTTACCCAGTGCTCGAATGGATTCAGACATCTTACATTCAAAAACTTTGTTTCTTCGTAAAGCTTTCCAGTTGAAGCGCCATTCTTTTTTTCAATATTATCTTCAGTAAAGAGTATTGTACCGTTTGTAAGCGATGCAGCGTATTGTTAAATGTACCACCCCATACTATAATGCAATATCGAATTATTGATTCTGCTCAAGAGTTGTACACCGTAATCAAATTATTTCTTGAGAAAATGTCTCGGAGGTTGTAAAATTTATGCATGAAGAGCCTCATTCTATTTATGACATGAGCCACGTGTTCATCCCATCTCAGGTAGTTGTCAATAACTACACCCAAATATTTCATGGATGTTGTTTTCTCGATAAAAGGGCAATTACAGAATAACTGTAACGACCAAGTCTATCGAAAATTGTAATTAGGAACCATGGGGTTATTATTACCATATTTTCAAGCTTTCTATATCAAAGCGAAGGGAACAAATGGAAAACCCCAAGAAAGTTAATGACTATCGGACTTGGGGAAAGACTCTTAGTGCTTCTGTCAAGTGTTGCAATAATTGGTCAACCAAGAATTGAAGAATTGGTAGTTGATATTGGGAGAAATGAAGAAGAATTGTGGCGATAAGTATAGGCTTCTGAAGCTCAGCAAACATTTTTCTCTTTTTTGGTCCTGAGAAACAAGTAATTGAATTTGATGTAGAAGATATTCAAATTATAGTAGATCCTAAATCATACCGACATACCGGGTGACACAGCAGACATGTAACAGCCTGTAGTTTTTTTATTTGAAGAGACGAAGATTTGAAATTTGCAGAAGTTACGTAATCAATGATAGCGCTTCATTTGAATCTAACGACAACTTTTTTCAACTACCTGTTTGATCGGCAGTAACTCCAACTTCTTTTTTTTGAATGACACCCTGTATGTTTATCCAGCCTATCTTATTTGTCTTGGAATTCTCTATTCAACCGTGTATCACAAAGTGGCATTCGTTTCTCAATTCGCAGATGAATTGCATTTTATTAAAAAACATCAAGTTGGCTGTTATCCGAATTCGATAATCTTTCGATGCTTGGTAGGCTTGGAAATCCAAAGAGTATCAGTTAAACGATATAATTTCAGTTTTTTTCATACCTGATCACTTCCTACAGATATAGATTGTCAATAATTTCTTTAATCAAAAGGAAAAACATCTGAAAATAACTCACGATATTGCGAAAACTGAGATAGGAACATATTTTTTTCAATTTGGCTACTTGTGAAGAAACTATCTGTCTTTCTCTTTGGCCATGTAGCCATATCATGATCTTTCCATTCGGAAACATAAAATTAAAATTTTTCTCCTGATCCACCAATTCACAAGTCTATTAGTCTAGATATTTGCAATAAAATTTTGCCTAGTAGGCGGTGTACACAGAATGTTTTGTGTTCGACAGGTAAATATCATTTGATTGTACTGATTATCTCCGTCAGTTTTATGCTGATTGCATGATTATGATCTTAGCGAAATAATTATCAGGTGGGTGGCGTCTTTCCGGAAATCTTTCGACATACAATTGTTCAGCCTGTCTACAATTTCTCTTGCACTCTCCGAATATCAACAACATATCGACCTTTTCTTTCTTTGAATACATATTGAGTAACTAATTAAACGATGCAATTTCAATCAGCATAAAACTGACGGAGATAATCATTGCAATCAAATGATGTTTACCTGTCAAACACTAAACATTCTGTGTACACCGCCTACTAGGCAAAATATTATTGCAAATATCTATACTAATAGACTTGTGAATTGGTGGATCAGGGAAACAATTTTAGTTTTATGTTTCCAAATGGAAAGATCATGATATGGCTACATGGCCAAAGAGAAAGACAGATAGTTTCTTCACAAGTAGCCAAATTGAAAAAAATATGTTCCTATCTCAGTTTTCGCAATATCGTGAGTTATTTTCAGATGTTTTTTCTTTTTATTAAAGAAATTACTAACAATCTGTAGGAAGTGATCAGGTAAGGAAAAAACTGAAATTATATCGTTTAACTGATACTCTTTAGATTTCCAAGCCTACCAAGCATCGAAAGATTATCGAATTCGGGTAACAGCCAACTTGATGTTTTTCAATAAAATGCAATTCATCTGCGAATTGAGAAACGAATGTCACTTTGTGATACACGGTTGGATAGAGAATTTCAAGACAAATAAGATAGGCTGGATAAACATACAGGGTGTCATTCAAAAAAAAGAAGTTGGAGTTACTGCCGATCAAAGAGGTAGTTGAAAAAAGTTGTCGTTAGATTCAAATCAAGCTCTATCATTGATTACGTAACTTCTGCAAATTTCAAATTTTTATCTATTCAAATAAAAAACTACAGGCTGCTACATGTCTGCTGTGTCACCCGGTATGTATGATTTAGGAGTTGCTGATATCATGAACTGGAACTGATATTGGTATCTTTCGAAATATCTGAAGAAGAATGAAGTTCTAGCGCTCACTTTTTTGGAAATTACTCTTTGGATTCATCCTATACATCGTGAGTACAGTGAAGGAATTATTAGGCTCTATAGTGTATTTGTATCGGCCATATGAACAAGCCTTGCATAGTTGATCCGATTTCTAGGTCAAATCAATCAATCAATTAATATAAGATGATCATCTCGTTGACAATGCCATTAAAATAAGTATTTCTATAATGATATGAAAAATTTGTCAAACTGGAATAAACATATTGATGAGCAGAACAAACATGTGGAATAGAATTGTAAATAATATATATATATATATATATATATATATATATATATATATATATATATATATATATATATATATATATATATATATATATAACAGTAAGTTATTCATGACATCTACAGTCACTAGTTGAAACTTAATTTGACACGAACCAAGGAATCCAAAAGTAGAGGTTTGTCCACAAATTGACAGGCAGCCAACAATTCGTTGTTCTGACCAACCCAAGGTTCAATCAAGTTTCTAATACGTTATGAGGAACGCAAGCAGAATCTAAGTGAAAATAGAGTATATTTCGTTTTAATTCCGAGAGCTCTAACCTTTGACAGCTGTTTCGTGCTAACGCACTCATCAGAAACCTCTACTTTTGGATTCCTTGGTTCGTGTCAAATTAAGTTTCAACTAGTGACTGTAGATGTCATGAATAACTTACTGTTATAGTATGTGTTGCCTCACGGTATTAATTCTTGAGTGGATTCGTTTTGATTTCGAGAGCTCCATAAATCCTTTCTGATGAGTGCGTTAGCACGAAACAGCTGTCAAAGGTTAGAGCTCTCGGAATTAAAACGAAATATACTCTATTTTCACTTATATATATATATATATATATATATATATATATATATATATATATATATATATACATGACACATCCTAGATCCAAAAAATGTAAAGGAGTGATGAACGAAATACATAAATATAAAAAAATTAAATATGGATGCATTATCGACAGGCATTTGAAAACTCAGTTGGGGAATTCTCTGGTTTGTGGTCTGTTTACCAGTAAAACTCATTTATTCTTAACTCAATATTTCAATTTCCCCCTTCAAAAATTAACAGAATATCTCTACCAACTCTGTGATTGTAAGTAGATTCATCTTTTCCGTTTTGTATTTTGTTAAATTTCGTCAAACTTCCTGTAGCTTTCTCTCCTGAAGAAGCTAATGAAGATTAGCGAAATACAGAGTTGAGAATAAATGAGTTTTACTGGTAAACAGACTGCAAACCCGAGAATTCCCAAACTGTGTTCACAAATAAATAAATATCAAAGACAATAACATAAATGGATTCATAGTCATTACACTATTTTAGTAAACATAGAGACTATTCAAAATGTACTAACGGATTAAATACATATGTATTCAAATTATAATACTTTTAGCTACTCTTACCCACTGTATTTTACCTCTTTTATTTTCAGTCACAATTTGTATTGTATATAAACTTTTTTGTATTCAATTAATATTTTTTTTTCTATACCTACTGTATTTTATCCAATTGATATCTTGCCAGAAATTTTATTGTATTCATATCACATTTTATTTTAGTATTTATTTTATATCACTTTTATCTATACCCATTGTTTTTTACTGATTTCGTATTTTTGCTATACAACATTCTATTTATATTTATCATGATCACTTACACCCACTATGCATTTCATTGATCTTAAACGTAACAAGTGCAATAGCACTTTTCGTTCACTTACTTTATTCTTATTACATTTTTCTTAATTGTAAGGTTTCATGTTTTTTATGAATAAAGTTATTATTATTATTATTAATTGCAGTGACGTATAATTTTATATCCGTATGCCACCCATACATTTGTCAATGTACTCTTGATTACTATAAAATACCTGTTCAATGAGAAATTGCTTTGCAGACTTTCTGTACCAAGCAAGTGATTGGATATATTTGATGCTTGTCGGTTATATTGTGGTAACAAATTTCAGCAGCATTACATATGATTTAATTTTTGATCAAATCTGATGATGGAATGGACAGTCTTGTCTTGTCATTTTGGCGAGTGAAGCCAACGCCAAGTTCTTAAGATGATTTCTTCTTATGTACTTGACACACAGTTTCCAGGATGAATAAAGAAGGATTAACATTACACAGATATAGAATAGCGCGCCTTTGAAGAAATAATACTACATTGAAGTGCTGTTGGTTACAGGTGCCCCAGAAGGATATGCATTTCAATTACAGCGATGTAAACAATTTTTGCGGACAAATTATCCAATTCCTTTGACATCATCTGCAAGACATATCCTGAAGCTCAGTATTTCAATGTCCTTATTAAAGTTGAGGTTGTTGTCCAAATTAATTTCAAGAAACTTGTAAATTTCATTCGATATAAAATAAGATGAAGTCTGGTTAATTACAATCAAATGATATGAGGTTGGTTATTCCTATATTGAAGAAAAGCAGATTGGTGTCATCAACTGCCATCAGATTTGGTGTAAGCCGTATCATTAAGATTTATCAAGAAGAGTACTGAACCTAGTACCAAGCCCTAAGGCACACCGTTCCTGATAGCGTGTCAGTTCTCACAACTCAACTCAACTGAACACATGATGAAAATCTCTGGAAATATTTCAAGTGGTTAAGGGCCAAGAACTCACCACAATTCATTTCGTCGGATAAATCGAAGCAATCCGTTATACCATCGCATATAGCCGTCGGATTACCGTTCCTCACGTAGTCGGCACAGGAGCAATCGCCTTCATCAGTTCCGTCTTCGCAGTCGACTTCTTTGTTGCATCTTTTGTTCATAGGTGTCACTTGAAGCAGGCTGGAACAAAATTTATTCTATTGGTGAACGGAATAAAAGAAAATTATGAAATGCTATTGAATTATGTTCAAAGAGCATAAATATCGAACGAATAAATTATTTTCCGAAGCCAGTGTATTCGATATTCTTCAAATATTTCATTAGAGTTAAGGGTTAAGTTGTAAAACAGTTTCAGCTGACACATCGCCCTTCCATCTATGTCACACCATATAATTATGTATGAATTCATATTTTTTGCAAGATGAATAAAGATGATTTATTATTATTATTATTATTATTATTATTATTATTATTATTATTATTATTATTATTATTATTATTATTATTATTATTATTATTATTATTATTATTATTATTATTATTATTATTATTATTATTATTATTATTATTATTATTATTATTATTATTATTATTATTATTATTATTATTATTATTATTATTATTATTATTATTATTATTATTATTATAATGTAACGATTCCGTCGCTACGGGCGAGTACGGACCTATCACTCCTACTCGTAAACAAGCCTGCATTTCTAAACAAGCCTGCATTCCTAAAGTATTAGCTCATCCTGACACGCTTCTAGAAAAGTGCGACATCTAGATGTGAATCGAAGTAGTTCCAGGACTTTCTGGAAAGAGACCCTTCATGCATACAATGTGTTTCACTTCTCATCTTCCGCTTATCGAGACCCTTGGTATTTATATAACAGATTGTTGTATTTGCTTCCAAACTTAATTTTTCTAAGATTTTTGAGCGTATAGAAATTTTTTTGTGACAGCGAATTTTTGTGATATGGTTTGTGCTAAATTTAGTACACCATGAGCAAACGGTATAATATCTGAAATTATATTATGGGAACACAAATTTTGTGAAATAGAAAAGACAATGTATTTGTACATTGTATACATTGGAAAATATCCAAAAACGAAAGTAGAAATGTCACAGCCTACCTACTCTGTAATATTTCAAGTTTTTTTTGTGCATCAATCACAATGTAGGTACTTCAATTGATTTTGGCAAGTTTTTGTGCAGATGATATTGTTCTTCCTCAGAACCTATGTCCAAGTAAATGAACTAGTACCCTGAATCAATTTCCACATATAGGTTAGGTTTGAATGTGTGGGCCCATATCGGGCCCTCCACTGCGGCCAATAGCCTATTGTGGCTCCTTCCACATAAAATGTAATGCCACTAGTTCACAATGTACTAAATTTATCACACCGTAATTCATGTTCAAAACTACATAATAGTGAGAAAATGTTTATATATTTTGTATCGAGTACGTATAACACTCTAATGTGAACACACAGTATTTTTTTCAATAAATAAATTCCACATTGAGAAGTTCAAAAATGGCATACCCCAAACTGGTGACCCAGACCCAGATGATAGGATTCGTCTATTCCCGTCAGTTGAAATTTTCCGAAATGCTTCCTCACCTATCCGATAGATGAAGGAAAAAAATTCAGTTAGCAACTTAAATAGGAACTTGTCAACAAGGATTGGATAAAACAGTTACCGGTACACAAAAAACATCAAGTTGTGTATTAAATTTAAAACACCATCGCCGAGAGGGTTTCAAAAGTTATTCGTTTTTTCCTTCGTGAATAAATATCTATAGTATTATTATTATCAATTGATAAAATGAAATAATTCAAGAAAAAATTTGAAATATTTGGCGTAACTATTCTCCTATCGAATTACCAACAAGAAAAATTATAATTTGAATGTACGTTACTTACTTTTTACATCTAAAATACCTCTTCAGACTTGTGGCTCTGGAGGTGGGTGTACTAGTTTGTCTATTTGTAATACAGATCGAAGCATTTGTGGGCTGAAACTGTTCGGTTGTGGATTCAACTTTTTCAGTTGTAGAATGAACTATTTCAGTGGTAGAATGACTCATTATAGTTGTAGAATCTACTTGTTCAGTGGAAGAATCAGCTTCTCCATTTGTAGAATAAGTTTTGAATTTTTCAGTTGTATAGTCAACTTTGTCAGTTTTGGGATCAACTTTCACAGTTGCAGAAACACCATCTGCAGTAGTGAAACCTCTCTGATCTTCTGAAGGATTTTCAACGTCTTTCGGAAGTCCGAAACGTGTCTTTGGAAGAAGTTTTTCAGCTGCAGCAGTACCTTTTTTGAATGTAGAATCAATTTGTTCTTGCGTAGAGTTAATTTTATCACTCATAGGACTGATTTCATCTGTTGTAGACTTGGTTACTTCAACGTCTTCACCTACAGAATATATACTTCCTTTTCTTGAGCTTCTTTGTTCAGCAGCCGTATTGATTTGTTCATCCCAGCTGCCTCCAACTTTCGACCTTTCTGTATCTGCCGTGGTAGCAGACTCTTCATCTCCATCTCTTGTTCGGTGAATCTTTCCACGAGAATGTTTGAATATATTTTTGAATGTATGTTTACAGTTGGTTTCATCATCGCCAAATAAACAGTCCACCAGTTTGTCACAGTGGTGCTTCTTCGGTATGCATCTGTTGGTGAATTTGCATATGTATCCTGGACAGCGTTGGAGAGGGTTCCTCAGGAGGAACTTGAAGTCTCCTGAGAAAATAATTCGTACTAAATTGAAAGGAGGTAGTTTTTAGATACATTTGAAACTGTGACATGTGATTTATGCTAACTCTACAGGGTGTCCCTTATTGTTGTTCTAATATTTGAGAATATAACTTCTCACGTCATTTTATAAAGAAAAGTTCACATGAACATATTTCTGCAAAAGCTTGATTATTCTGTTACAGGTTGAATTTTTAAAAGACTTATCTTGTAAGATCTAAAATTTTTAAAGCGCCCCGTACAGAAACATGGGAAATTGGCTCGCGGTCAATAGTAATTTTAAAATTATATGTTGAAAGGGGTAGTTTTCAACCACTGAAAATAAAAAGTATGGATAAACTTTTGAAGAGGAGGTTAAGGTCAGCTCAAACATGAATTTTTATCCAAATCGATGGAGTCTGAAAGAATTATTCGGTAATGAGCCTACTTTAACCTCCAAACACTGGACTCTAGTCTAAGGTTTACTTTCGTTCTCATTTGAAAGCTGTGCAATTTATATTGTTTTAGGGCCGGTCTTTTCACATCACAATAAAGTCTCTGATATCTATCGGATGAATTCATAGGTTTACATATCCTTATCTGATAGAGAGAGTTATCTGGGACTTATCTATAGGTGAAATGACCGGCCCTTAATTATATTGTTCCTGAGATAAATAATAGTAGGACATGGTGATTTCTAGTTCTAAAAATGAGTTCGGCTATTGTAGAAAAGTAAAAATGATTCAACTTTCATTATTATATTTCTTATATTATAGTGAGTCATCAGAAAAATGTGTGAGTTTAAATAATTTTTATGTGTCATTTCAGGGATATGAGCGGACAAATTTCGTGAAACCGTTTTTTTTTTTTGGTCAAAATGAAACAATTCAGGATCAAAATATAATCTTCGAAACACGTTAACATGTCCGTTCAATTATAACAGGGTGTATAAGGGAAATTGTGTTTTTTCTGGCACTATTTCAGAACCAACAAGTTATATTTTAGTAAGAGGTCATAGTTTGAGTCTTTTCTAAGCGATCAAGATATGCTTTGTTTCTTGATGATTCTCTCTGTTTGAAATATGAATTTTTTCAATCTTGAATTATACCCCTCCACTGAAAACAATTGACAGGCCGTTTTTCACTACAAAAAAATAATTATTCATTGTTACTGTTGATTGAACAAAAGGTAAGGAAGCTTTTTGATTAATACATTCTTCAATATTACTTTTCATTTAGGTACAGGGTGCGTTATTTTTTTCAAGGTCATTTACAATGTGTTTATCTAATATTTCAAAAGCTGTTAGTGAATTTGTGTTTTTCTTGAAAGATTCATTTTAAGAATAAATGAGCACAGATTGAGCTAATGTTTAATACTTTGAATTCTTGATATAGCTGATTTGTCGAAAAAGTCTAGGTTTCTTAAAAACGGTTTTGATAAATTTTGTGAAATTTGCATTGAGCTGATATATTTTTTGATGTTGGTCCCTAAGCGGGGACACAATATTGTATTCGTGATCCTATAAGTGAGGTATGAAGTGTGGTAAGATTTTTTGTTGATGTTATGTCATCTAATTCATGAAATTTATTTATAAGGACTCGTAGTCGTTTTGTGACTTAGTTGATAGTATGTTCTGTCCATTTTAAATGCTGGTCTAGAAAGACGCCAAGGTATTTTATACAACTGACTTTTTTATTTACATTTATCTGTATAAAAATAGTAAATTTATTCACCATAAGTATACAAATATATATAAATTGTAGAGTACAAAGATATTTCTTATATGGTAAATAAGCAGAAAGGCCCAAAAAATCTCTCAGGAAGCTTGTTATGGCAGTTTCTACGCTATGGACAAGAAGAGTTGAATCAATCGTGTGCATTTTTTATGGAATAGATGGTCTTAGAATAGTATATTCTGTAACAAGGTTAGAATGAAAATTCGATGCGAGTGGAAAGTTCCGAGCGCGAGCCGAAGGCGAGCGTGAGGAACCACGAGCATCACGAATTTTCATTCTAACCGAGTAGCAGACTATTCTTTCTCCACGATCAAAGGTAGGAAACGTGATAGCAATAATTTTGACACTTACTCAAATTTTGCCACTACGATGACAATCAACTGCGTCAAGGCTAATGTTATTATTGCCAGTGTGAGAATATTATTCTATCACAAGAGAGAGAATGTAAATACATTTAAATTGCATGGGGGCAGAGGTGTTGCAGAATATTTTTTCTTCAATCTCAAGAGAGAGAATTCCAGCATTCTGTAATCAAATTTGATTTCAGAAGTGGCAAATTCTGTGATGATCATGGAGAAATGTAAATTGAATATTCAATATGTATTAAGGACGTCCACATGAGCATGTGAATATTTGCCGATGAAAATTATAAAAACGCTCATAAAACGAGTAAAATGTTTATCAGAATAGAATAGATGAAAAATCGTAATAAATTCATAGATTAATTAATTTTATTTTCAAGACATTTATTATAGTTTAGTTTTAACAATTGAAACAATTCAAATTGGTGAGGACTACAGGGGTCGGACATAAGTATGAAATGAAATGCAAAAACATGGATAACCTACACATGAAACTTCAAGAAATGATTTGCAGTTTGAGTTTTGAATCTTCTGCTCTTCTGGTGAATTAATATCAAGTTATTGAAGCTGAAATTCATCCATCACTAAACTCACCCATATTCTCCGTGATCCACCCGACGTACTTGCCCACGTTCGTGTAAACCCCCGGTTCGTTCGGTCTGGCGCAGCCCTCTCCGTGGCTGACGATGCCCGCCAGATGCCACTGGCTGGGGTTGTTGGGATTCCGGCACATTAGCGGTCCGCCGCTGTCACCCTGGCACGCGTCCTTGCCGCCCTCCGACAACCCGGCGCATATTTCGTCGTCGCCGATGTCGTCGGGGCGCGTGCAGTGCCTCAGGATGGGGACCTCTACTTCTCGCATGTGGTCGGCTAGAAATTATAGTGTACATATAGCCGGACTGGGTAATTGCTAGTTAAAAATTAATTGATTACAATTCCTTTTTTTGTGTGATTTGTAATAGCCTTTGAGTACTTTTTTCCTAAAGTAATTTGGAATTTAATTGCAGCAAAATCTGTTTGGGAATTGTGATTTGTAATTGAGTTATTCAATTATTGCAATAATAATTATTTCGATTGAATACAATTAATTTCTCCAATTACAATTAAATTCATAATTACAATTACATTTTTGCGATAGTCGCACAAAATTCATATTTCTTCTGATGACAAAAAGACATGAATTGTCTCCAGACAGACTCTTTACGGTATTTTCTGGGATGGATTCGCTTATATATGCATTAATTTCTGACATAGAAGATAACCAAAGACAAGACATTTCAATTTTGAGCGACTAAGTTATGTCAAACTTTGACACGTATAGAAACAAAAGAGAGCTTTGTTTACATGAATAGCCGTGTTCACCAAAATATCCGCTTTTTTACCTAAATAGCCGCTCATATGATGCATCATGTGACCTCAATCATGAAATTTCATTGGTGTAGCAAAGTGTGAATCAATTAATCTGTATAAACTTTCCTCTTCTAGACCACAATGGTCAACACTCCCAGGAGGAATGCGCCTTCTTGCACTAATTTTGAAAAACTGGTTATAATGAAGAGTAACATTATAAATGTACTGGGAATTATAACCACAACTCCCAAATCGGTGTCATTATTCTTCATGAAGAGTAAAAAATATTGATTTAATACCAAACATATTTTTAAAATAATCTTCTTAAAAAGGGTCTGATACCTTGTCCAAAAATCAATAGCTTTAAACTCACGATATCTTGAAAATAGTTAGTTAATTTTTGTGACATTTCCCTGTTTGAAATCTATCGATTTTACGACAATCACGCATGAAAAACTTTTTGAGTTGAGTTGAGTTGATTACCGAACGTAAAAAAAATTGGTGTTAAACAGTTAACTATTTTTTCACTTTAACCAAACGGCCCCAGACCTCCTAGTACCCAAACATATGTGTTGATGCTAATTTTTTGTTCTGAATCAATAGAATATTGACTATTTTATTATTATTGAGTTTTCTATTCGGTTTTTTTATAAATGACTACTTATTGCTTTTTAATGATGTGCTTCCATTATTTGAAAATTTGTTACTTGATTTTTAATAATAGATATTATATTTGTACTGGCATATAACACTTTTAAATATTGAAACATTGTAAATGTTAGTGTTCCTCGACTTTATTATAATTTATTGTTTTATCCGAAAAGTAACCAGGAATTCCCATTTTTATGACATGTACTTTGCAATTGTAATTAGTTACTTTTTTGAAGAAGTAATTTGTAATAATTGTAATAACTTTTAAATTACCTGTAATCAATCACCCAGTAGTGGTATAATATAGTTTGTATAGTATAATATAGTTATAAGATACCAGTATGTTCTTTAAATTGTTCTCAGTTTACTTTGAATACATTACAATTAACAATCAATTATGGAAAACAAATAGTTATTTTCCCTTTACCACACAAGTATTTTCTCTCCTAGATGCATATTTCGATAAACAACTTACCCATATTAAATATTCAATTAGTTTGGCTAATTCGATATTCCTACTGATGAAGACACAAAAAAACTTTGACAAACTTTAATTGAAGTATTGACTAATAAAGAACCTTCACTCATTAAATCAGTTATTACAAAAAATACTGATAATATTCGACGGTGTCGAAATAGCAAATAATTTCAGGGAATATTTTATGTCTGTTGATGAAAAAATTGCTAAAAATAGAAAAAAAATGATTAAAAAAAAGTGTTTGTTACTACTGAATTTTTTGCATCATGCAGAACAAAATGAAATATTAGAACTGAAAAATAAAAAATGCCCTTACATTGTTACTATTGAAGCAGAAACGCTCAAACTCATCTCCAACTATATTGTAAAACCACTTAATTTCATAATAAAAAATCTCTGGAACAGTTTTTTTCCCTCATTACTGAAAACGGCCGTGGTGATACTATTTCATTAAAGTGGATGTATGACTGAATGTTTCAAATTATAGGGCTAATACCCAGATAACAAAATTTTAATCTCTATGTAAAACAATCTCCCCGTGTAGGAATACACGAAGCGTATCTTGGAGTGAAAATACTTGTGTAATGAAGGAAAAAAAATCCATTTGTTCTCCCTGATTAATTGTTACCCAGAAAGTATTCAAGGATACCGTCTCATAATGTAACTGAGAATTCGCTATTTAGTGTGAAAGTGTGAAACACCGAAATTATAAACGTTAACATGGACTTTCATCAAGTGTCAGCTACATTGATTGTATCTTCTTCATTTATTTCATTAATTATTTTAAGTTCTTATTTCGAGTCATACTGAAATTTCATTCCCCCAGCTTCAATTCCATGTTTAGTAAATGCAGAGAGAAATGGATTCTGGCTTTTCTTGTGTTAACACCCAGGGACAGCCCGTTCCTACAATTATGAAAAGTAATTTTTTGGTCCAAATGTTACTTAGTTTTCCACTTCTTTTGGTGGGATATTGAGTTTTGGATAATTCTGGAAATATCATATATACGCCGCGTATAGAGAACGTTACAATTCAGTAATTGGGATAAAGACAGTAAATGCAGATACTCAATCATATCAAAATTTTTCTTACGATCAGATCCATGTTCCACAGTAGCGCCCCATCCAACCGTGGTACAAATCGTCCCTGCCGGTGGACCCTTGATGAACTCCTTGCCAGCGGTAGCCTCGGAGGGCAAGCAGATGGGTCTCACGTACCTGTTGAACCTCACCGGGGAAGAAAGCTTCAGGAGGGCTATGTCGTTCTTCAAAGTGGATTTGTCGTAGCTCTCGTGAGCGATGATCTGGAACGCCCAGCGATGCTGTTCCATGGGCGCGTGCGAAAACCGCCTCAGCATGCCTGCTTGGATCTCGTAGTAGTAGAGGGTGAACCTAGGTAAAAAGTGCAGAAGTTTGGTCTCGAAAAATGGACTAAAGAGCATCTTATTCAGTTACACAAGTTGAATGGTCTTTTTACGTATAATCTTAAGGCTACTCCACTATAAAACAGTCCTAAACAGAAGTAATTCTGTGAGCAAATCAAATAAATGTCGTTCCAAAGCTAACTTGTTTCAAAAAATGCATTGAAATAAGAACTATTAGTTGAAAAAGCCAATATCTAAAAAACTAGTAAGGTTAGGTATAGGGAACCACAATATGAAATGAAAGATAATCAAATTTTCCATCTGAAATAACAATGTTATCTTTGTCCAAAATTATAAAAAAGTGACAATGATTTTTGAACATTCTTTATAATATTGAGAAACGGGTTTTATCAAAATCAATAGCCCAAATCCTCTTTCATGCTAGTATCTGGCATTTTCATAAAAAAAATCAATAACTCGAGAACGGTTATAGTTAGGTACATAGTACCTGATATGAAAATATATTATTTTTTCTGACCTATTCAAAAGTGTAATGAAATACAGGGTGTTTCATTCAAAAAACACAACTTTGATATGTCACACTTTTTTAGCTACCCTGTAGACTCCAAAATAATTTTCTTTTGTAGCCTTAATCAATTTACATGTAACGATATGGAGGAATTCACGGAAAAAATAATGGGTTGATTCACAGGGACCAAGTCGTATGGGGTGCCCCACCTTCTATTATTTAAAATACAAAGTTTTCATAGAGTTCATTCGACATATATTCATAGAATGCAAAAATTGTATGATCCAAGTCCCCTTCCTGATCACAATGATCACAATTTTACCTGGAAATTGTGTAACAGGCATGACCAAACTAAGTCATATAATAGTTGTGATGAACCACACTATCCTAGGTTTTTTCTTTCTGGAATTATAGGCAGTATGTCAATTACTATTTAAATGTTTATATCTACGCGAACTCATTCCACTTTTTTTCGAACCGAACAACATGGGTCATTTTTGAATTCAAACGTAAATTGTATGCAGTAGAGAATAAATACATACAATTTATTCAAATCACTGTTTATATTTTCTCTTAATCATTGAGATGGACGGAGCTAAAATGAGTATAGAGAGTATGAAGCTTAATCTTTTGGAAAGTATGGAGATCAATAAGTGGAAAAATTCTGAGAACCTCCTCAATGACCAACTTGAATTAAATAACTCACCATTACTTAATTTGTTTTTCTGGAAAGGTTAGATGGAATGTAATTAGTAATGCAATGTTCTCATTGAAAATTTATTAGGAGACAGGTATACAACCGCATCCTAATTAATTTACGAGGTATATTTAAGGTAACATAGCAATCATGTAAATTATTATATCTTCTCCGCTTGAAGAAGCTGTTGTACAGCGAAACAATTGTCGCGGGTTTTGTAAACCTATTTATAGTGAAAATCTTTTAAACATAGTTTTATTATGGATATTAATATGGATTTTCATCAAGTATCGGCTACATCAATTCAAAAAGTATAGAGCTGAGTATCATCGGCGTTGTGATGAATTCTTACATATTCTATAATTTCAAAAAAATCTGAAATATAAAAAGATGACAGAAGTGGCCCGAAAATGGATCCTTGGGGAACACTATAACCAATCAAGAGTAAATCAGACACAACACAATCCAAGAAAACGCGTTGGGTGCGATTGGAAATATAATTTCGTATGAATTCTACAGCCTCATTAGAAAAGCCAAAGCAAGAATTTCGTTTCTTCTGAAAGTGTTAAATAAACTGTACAATTTCAAATTTTAACAGTCGGCTTTTTTGGTTAACAGTGCTGCTCCTAAGTTGTCGTATGGAGTTAGTAACAAGGCATATCCAGAACACATGGCCGATGCCCAGAGCAGTCGAAGCCAAAAACATAATAATAGCGATAAACTTTATTCATCTTCTTCGGTCACTTAGTATGATATAAGACGTGCCAGTAGAAATAAAAAAAAGTGTCAATACAAGTAGTAAAAGAGGAACCTTACTTCAACACATTACATCAGTAGAAATGTTATGAACACATTTCTCCAAGTATGGAGATTTTGGTTTTTGGGGAAATTGCAGGAATTATTTCTGGCATATAAAATACATTTGAGGATAAATATTGACAAGAGTGTTAGGATTTCATGATTTTTGAAAAGTTCTCTACATGTTCGTTTGAAATTTGAGATGAAAATCAGTCTGAGTATGCTTTTTTGTGTAGTGAAGTCCCTGGATACACTGGTTTAGGCAATAGTTTACAATAGTTGTAAATATACTAGTAAATAATAGATCTGGAGCAGCTGTCCAATATTGAACGTATTCTTCACTTGTAGTATGTCAAAATAAGCACTGTCAAGTTTTTCACAAACAGAATCTATGTTAAGGACCCAGCCTCCGTTGGTATCGAGCATTTCTCCCAAAAACTTAGTTACGAGTGAAGGATAAATATACTCTTTTCCAACCTTGACAGGAGAACTGCAAATCTACAGTTTTTTGGGAGTTAACTATTGAGGAGTTTTTTTGCACAATAAGTGAATTTTCCGGCAAATACATCAAGCTTATCCAGTTCAGTCAGCATCTACACGGTGTGGAGAGGTCATTGACGTTCAACAGCAATTTCAGAGGGCTCAGGACGGATCCTTGGGGAACTCCTTGTTCAACATTCAAGTTTTGAAATGTTATTCTTCATCTGTAGTATTATTCTCGGAATTTTTGTTTGAAGTTTGAAAGTGCTTTGTAACCAAACAACGGAATAATTAGTGTTTTTTTCGTCGACGAGTAAACCAACAACCAAAGCTCGCTCTATTTTTTTTGTAAATGGCCCTCGAAAATCCAAACTTTTCCACATTCATTCAGCCCCTCAAAATTCCTTTGTACTTTCTGCCGAATTCATGTCTGTTTTCGGAGTCGCCTTTCCTTTTATTCGGAGAATCAAGCAGTCGTATCATCCACCGCACACTCTGTGAATAAACAATTATCTATTAATATTAATGCCTGGTTCTCGAGACCGAGGACAACACCGCCAATGCCCGAATCCACATTAGCCCAAATTTATGGGCTATTGTTAGATGTTACATCGACATTAAAAGGATACCATCCGCCACTATATTAAATAGGGAGTGGCTGTTGGGCCGGAAGTGACTACATACCAATTTACTAGCAGTGCGCTATAATGGAAAATGTTCAAGACTTTGTGCTTGTGCTGAATAGTAGGGAAACTGCATCAGACAATAAATTACCTTTCTTATACCTCATTGATTCACAAATCTGAAACCCCAGAATTCTGTAAATTTAGAAAAACAACCTCCAATGCGAACGACCTTCATAGCTTTTTACTCCAACCATCCATATAATCAGAAATTTTCATCTTGTCATTCACGTTTCCACTCTGTTAACAATACCTCTTATTGATTAAAATTTTTTTATAAAACCCAAAATAATTGAACGAATTGCCTATAATATTGAATTTCTAATCTCCCTACTCAATAAATAATACTACAGATATGTTGATAAATTTTCAAACTGAAGATTACCTCAATCAAATTCACCAAATGAAGATTTTTGTCTTTCCTAATTTGGTCCACTATCATTAAAGCTGAAAAATACCTTTCCCAATCAACTTAATGCCAATAATATTTCAAATTTCTTAATTTTTCAAGTCTGTTCATAAATTGAACTGTTCTGACCTTGATTGTGAATTTTCTCATATTGGTCAAACAAGCCGCAAGTTTGGAACTCGAATAGTTGAACACCTTAGAATTATGGAATTCAACTCCAAATTTAGTTGTTTCCAATCACATGATAAATGAGAAACGTAATTTCGATTCCAACTCTGACTCAAAAATTTCACACTTTTGCGACAATGGCAAAAAACTCAATCTACTACAGACTCTTGAAATAAATGAAGCAATAAAGAATTCAGATTTTTTATACATAAGTGAACAGTCCCAGGTTGACAGTTCAGAAGTTTTAAAAGTTACGATTTTGATATCCTAGACCTATTTCAAATCCACACTGCCTTTTAACAAGATGAAATCAATTTTCAGCAGTGCTGCCAGCTGTCAATCGACGAGGTATTGGGGAAAATTTTCTTGTTCCATGCAAGCATAGTACTTTTTTTTCTGTGCCATCTTGAATCACGACGTTCCATATGACAGATGAAAAATTCATAACCTATTTCTATTGTTGGGTACTTCATGGTATTCAGATGTAGACACTCGTTGAATTGTCTTCCTTTGGAAATAAAAACGAATATCTGAAATATGTAGTTGAGTGGACCAATCATGGTCCCTAACACTTGTGGATCCCGCACTAGATGCGGAACAGTGTCATAATCAGAACCAGTTGGTTTTATAAATTCGTTGCTGGAAAACTAACATTAACCAGAAAAGGGTATCTTCCATAATTTACTATTGCTATTCTCAATTCTTTTGTAATCCTTTTTGCTTTTCTTTAGATTAACCCATTTTGCTGAAGATGTAGGATAAAACCTTCGATACATGTCCTTGATGTAAGTCTTTTGACTACATGGTATCTCCTTGATTTGAGTCTTTTGACTGCCTGTTCGCTACATGGTACACTTGGCAGGTTGGTTATACCGTATATGGCGAATAACAAAATAGTGATGAATCCGGAGAAATATTTCGCAAAGAACTTCACGAACAACAAGATCTTCTTGGAATTCAAGGTTCTGGGACAAAGGATAAAAGAGGCTCTTTCCGTGAGGTATTTGGGATGCCAGCTGGATAGGCGTATGAATTTTTGTTCTCAAGTCAGCCTGCCAGGCTGTCGTTTAAGAACTAAGTTCTCATTTAGGAACAAATCGTCATGCAACTGATGCCTTAAGTCTGCCCAGTGTTCTGCAGCTTTTCCAGGACTAAGATGATGAGACTAGAGAACAAGGTTCTCGGTATAGTCACGGACAGTGACCGCTAAACGCATTGTGCAAGCTAGCCATGATCGAAACCATCTACTCCTGCATCAAGAAAACGTTGGAAAATTAATATAGATAATTTATTGTGGAAAGTTCTCTAACCAGAATAGAATATAATATAATAGAATATCTTAATTGACCATCTTTTGGTACAATAGTACATGTAAGTCAAAAATTAATCCAGGAGAAATAATAAAATAATAATAAATTGAAAAGTATATGCACAAACAATAACATTTTCTTATTTCATATTCAAATAATTCAGATATTCTTCCTTGCTATAAAAACTACTTCGTTTAAAAAACTCCTTAGCCTTATTGCGAAAAGCTTGATCAGAACTCGATTGCTTAATAGAGTTCGGCAATTCATTGTACAGAGTTATCGCATTGTACAGAGGAGATTCCTTGAATTTAGAAGTTTATTGTGAGGGAACCTTCAACAATCTACCATTTTGAGTCTCGTACATGTGTGAAAAGTTTACAGTTAGCAAAGAAATTACATTTTTCCTTACATGACAAACACATTTCAGAATATAAATTGAGGGAGCAGCTAAAATTTGTTCAACATGTCTGAAATATCAGTACCTATATGTATTGCATTATCTGAGCATGTCTTGTCTGCTAGCTGATCTGTTATGTTGTGGAAACTCATGAATACTGACTTAATTGTGTTCAACACTAAGCGATCACTTTCACACCAGAAAGAAAAACTAAGTATTGGCTTCCGAGATCACATTTAATTTATTTTTATCAGATACTGTTATGGTGGTATCATCTATTTCAGTATATAGATGATTTAGCAAGTGACAGGTAGCTGTCTCAATGGAATACTCTCTTCTGAAACCAGGTTGGTTAGTACATAGAAGATGGGTCATTTCCAAATAACCGACCATCCTATTCGCAATAATTTATATATGGATTTCTTAGAAACGAAGAATATTAAATTATTTCGGAAGTGCCCCCCAGTGAAATTCCTGTGACACACCCAAAATAAAAAAGATTTTCTTGACTTTTAATGGTTAAGGGCAACTAATCGTCTCCTTTGAATAGATACATACGAAGCTTCAACGCACCATCGTTGCGGTAGTCACTCCCAAATTCATAATCATCACCAAAATTCCAAAAGATAACGTTGAAAAAGAATTGAATCTTAACGAAGTGGTTGTAGGACTTTTCACCAACGGTTCAACACCGTCCCTATGTCATTTTCCCAGTTCGAACGGGACGCAAACACAATTTGCCGTCCGCCAGGCGAGCTGACCTGGAAAATATATTTTGGCGGTCGGAGGTTTATTTTGATGTCGCTCCGACCATAAAGGAGAATAAATGGGATCATTAGAAAGGGTTATGTAGGAGGTTTTTTACTCCATTTGTCGCCAAGTAAATCTCTGTCGTCGCAGCGGTTCCCGACCGATTTGACAGTTCTGGCTGCGGCCCGCTATATTACGAGGTTGATAAAACTACGGGGGGGTTGATAAATGGGTGGAAATATGGTCGGGAAAAGGATCACGTCGATACGGAGGCTGTATTTTATGTCGGCTGATGGAAAAACATAGCCGAAGAGAAGGGTTGATGGATGGATTGTATCTTCATATTCTTCACCAGAATTTTCTCCGCAGACCACACAAGGTGGTGAAGTGCCGCCATTTTTCTCTATAATAGGCACATTGTTAAGGTATCCCAATGAGTAATTGTTCGGGATCGCATGTTCAAAGGTGAGGCCCTTCTCATTCCTAGCTTGCCGATAACCAGAGTGAAAAATATAATCTTTTCATCACACTAAGAAAAACCATTGTTCCAGATCTGGAACAATTGTCCATAAATCTGAAACTGCAACAAATCTTTGGTATTCCCAAAGATAATACTGAAGGAAAAGGAAAGTCAAGGATTTATGAAATTTGCTGTAAAAACTGCGATATTTAGTATTTGGGGCAAACTCGAAGGGCCATGCAAGCACAATATCCGATATTCTAAACCAGAAAAAAATCGAGTGTGGCCCATCGATTTGATGAGACAAGTACATAATTAATCAGACTGGTTTATGACCATAGACTTTTCGGAAGTAAGGAAATTGCCAAATTCAATCGTTTGATATCTTATCTTGTTGAGGAGTTAACCCTATATGCATTCTATAAAAATCAGCCTGATCCCAAAATTATGATTTCTGGAGCAATGAGATGTGATAGATTCTTCCGTATTCCCTATTCCCCATTCTCTATTCCCTAGTTTATACAACCATGTTACATAACAACTATATTTATGGCAGTTGACATGAGTTTCAAATGATGTGAGTAATAGATATTAACAGTTGAAAAATATAAAATATGGGTACATTTAGTTACCTATTGAGTATTGTACTCCAATGTTTTTCTTTCATTTCTTGCAATATTCCACCTTCATCACTCAAGTTATTCCACTACTTGTAGTAAATATAGATTGATACATATAATAAAAAAAACGGTTCAAAGTAGTTCAGATGATTTGCCTCGAACGAATGTGCTCATGGAAATGCATCAGTAAAATGAATCTCAATCCCAATTTTTTTTTTTAATTCATCAGCATAGGCCACTATTTCTGAAAGACCCTGTATATTTTGTGTATCTGCAAATTAACCATTCATTATAAAAGATCGAGTTTATCACGGTTTATCCGGTAATCCAGGCATTTGATTATGTCAACAAGTAAGGCGGGTGCGGCTTCATGAGAAATAGAACGTCTTGTATATAATATGTCAGTCTGACTCAGGAGATGCTAGCATCATCAATTGGATTTGACCTTTGTTACCTTCGATATACTTGGAAATGAATAAAATCCATCTCTAAATTTTTTATAAATCCCAAAAAAACTTGCTAGCTTTGGAATCCCCCTGTATATCGTGAGTATGTGAAGGAATTATTATACTCTATATTGAATTTGTATCGGTCGTATGAATAATCGATGAATGGTTGAGTTGGTTCATATATTCAAAAAATTGTCTTCACAATGTCAACACCCTGTATAATCCTAACCTTTGAATTCAGAGCTTTGGCGCAGAAAAAACATTTGATCAGCATCACGAGTCCTATATAAAAAATTCTTGCAAATTCACGAAATGTCAATTTTCAAAGTTTTTTGAAAAATCGCAAAAAAAGGTTTTTCCCATTTATTACGTCCTTTTTGAATATCACTGTATGAGTATCTCTAGCTTTCTGTAAGCTTGATGAATGCGTAACTAATACACCAAACTAACACATTTTCCAGTTCTATAGCAAGGATTGAGAATTCACCAACTACATTGGAAAATGGCTTTCTCTACTTTCCTTACTCCAACAATTTTTTTTTTTCCATATGGTACATACTTTTTGGCGGTCACTGTATAATGTATATGTTTGTGAATTATCATTGAATTGATCTGCCAATTTGAATTATATTTTTCAATGGATCCAAGCAAACCGTAAGACTTTCTACTAAACTGTGATAAATCGTCTTTTACTGTTTTAGGTCAAGGATTTCATTCAGTTGTCTGAATTTATAAAGGACAAAGCGGAGTTTCTTGAGGATGAAATTTACATGTTGATCCCATCGCATATGCGTATCTATCATTATCCCTAGATATTTAATACTAGATACTGAAGAAATCCTTAAATTATTTTGCAGTGTGAGATTTTGGAAATTTGGCAGGCTGCTTTCATATATAGTGAAGGGTAGAAAGAATGTTTTATCGATATTAATAGTCAATAATCTGTAGTCGAAGAATGATTTTATTAGAGAAAGGTCAGTTTCTGCTTCATTTTTTAAGGTGGACCATTCTTCTCCCTTGTAGAAAATGGCAGTATCATCTGCAAAGCTGATTATTTTTCCTTTGCTATCAATTGAAAAGAGATCATTCAAATAATTTGATATAACAGATTCAACTTTCGTTACCAATATATGTTTAAGCACAATTTTAAAATGATGTTGACTAAATGCACCTATCAAGTGATGGAAATATTACTATTGACAATTTATAAAAAAAAATATTGCGCTGGCGGACAAGCTGGGTATTCTCGGACTAGCAGAACCCTAACCTATTGTTTTTTACCAACGTACCGAATTACGGCTTTCAAAATGTATCCTTGCTCATGATACAGAAGAGGCTGAGTCACTTTTTGTCGTGAAAATGTTATTAACGACCAGTATTTTTATGTGGAAAAAAGAGGAGGAATAAGTGATGGGCTGCCAAACCCGTATAGGCCTCACTATAGGTGGAAATAAGAAGTATTTTTCACACAAAATAATAGACTCTTTATGAGAAAGTTTCGCGAATGGAAATTCGGTTTTCGCCCCAGCAAAATCGCTTTGTGGTATTTTTCAAATAATGAAAAGAATTATAACATTTTTGTTTTTTTGCGAATATCTCAAAAAGCATTAGAGGAATAGTTTCACAATCTTCTAGGACTTTTGTAGAGATTTATAAAACCTACAAAAGGTTTCCCATGCGAAAAGATCGGTGCATTTTTCACTGAGAAAATCCAGGAAAATCTCGAAAAGGAGACCATATTTCAAAGATTCATAATTTTTATAAATCTGAAGCTGGACAAACAATATTGTAGAAACTGATAGATAATAATAGATTCGACTTTGCAAGAGATGATTTCTGTCCCATGTGTAGTTTTTACACAATCACGTTATAAACAGTTTAAGGGCAAATTTTTCAAAATGCGCCGATTTGAGGAAAATTGTCTTATTCAAATTTTGTGAACGGTATTTCGAAGTAGAGATCAATATCTACAATTTATATATTTTGGATTTTAACTTCAGAGGTGGGAAATGTGTTTAACTTCAGTGCGACTTCGGCTGACTTCGAACGCACTTTGAAGCGTTTTAAGTGACATTTTCAATACATTTCCCACCTTTCAGGTGAAAATCTAAAATATACAAATTTTAGATACTGCTTTCTACTTCCAGAAGCCATTCACAGAATTGGAATAAGACGATTTCCCTTGAATCGACGCATCTTGCAAAATGTGCCCTTAAATTGTTCATATCACGATTGTGCAAAAAATACAAATTGGACAGCAAATATGGTGAGCACAGTTGTTGAACCACATATCATTATCTATCTATTTTCGCAATATTGTTTGTCCAGCTTCAGATTTATAAAAATAAAGAAAAAATTGAAGAATGGTATCATTTTCGAGGTTTTCCCGAATTTTCTCATTGGAAAATGCACCATTCCAGTAGTATGAAATTTCAATTTAAAGGTTCATAAATCTCTACAAAAGTTCCATTGACTGTAAACGAATAATCTTTGAGATATTTCCAAAAAAACAAAAAGTTTACTTTTTTTCAATATTGTTTGTTTAAAAAATTCCACAAAGCGATTTTGCTGTGGCGAAAACTGGTGTTTTCATCAACAAGCTATCTTATAAAAAAATTTGCGTCTTTTATTTTGTGAGGGAACAAACCTCTATAGCGTCCGTGGTCTAATAATTTTTCTAAAAAGAAAAAAGTAACAGGCAAGGAGCGGGGTGATAATGTTGTTGAGGTTGCAGCTTTGAGAAAAAAAATATTTAAACACGAAAACAAAAATAATGGTGAAATGGGGATACAGATTAGGGGTTGAGAACGGTTTCTTTGCAATTTGTTGCGAAACGTGACGTCTTAGCGGAAAATGTTCAGAAAAAAAGGTGTAGACAATAAAAAAATCAAAAACTTTTGTTTTCAACACTTTTTGACATAACCTCAAATAAACTGTCAAAATGGTAAAAAAATATTTTTCTGTTTCTCATTTTTTTCTCGCGTATAAAATAATGATTTAATTCAGATGAAAATTTGTAAAAATATATCTTTTTGGTGTCGATTGAGCGTGATTTTTTCGCAATTCAGAAAACGACTAGTTTTTGAGTAAGAAACATTTTTCGAAAAAAATACCCTTATCTACACGAACAATTGTTCCTGTGTTTTTGTGTATTCCGAAAGATGATAGTAATAATTTCTGTTGTTGAAAAGTCTACTTTCAAATGGTCTATGGTACTTGGTGGCAGGGTTGGCGAAATCGGATCTGCCGCCCTAGGCAAAAGGTTACATTTTTCGCCCCTGCCACTACCAAAAAAAGCCGGATAATATCCAGAATACAATTAATAATAGCAGATATTGAATAATCAGCAAAATAAATGTATATACCTTGATGAAATAATGGATTGTATTAAATATAATACAATCATTTTCATAAGCAGTAATATATTTTTGTTGATGATGATTAACCATGGAATAGAAACACGATGGCGTATTATATCTATCGCATATCAGAGTCACTCAGTTCTGGAGAGAAATTTTTATTTTTCCCGCCTTAATGCTTTCGAGTTTTCTGTTTCTGAAAAATGGATGGCTTTATGTTTTTTTGCCGCCCCTAAAAAGTTGCTGCCCTAGGCGGTCGCCTGAATTGCCTAATGGACACGCCGGCCCTGCTTGGTGGTTTATTGATCGTTCAACAGCTCAAATTATGGAAAAATCGACAACAATTCTCTCTGAATCATGATTTTTCCAATATTTTCAATGATTTTCAGTGGTTGTAGAAAAGAATGAAAATTATATAATTAAATAAATTTTTTATTGCAATTATGTATTCCAATATTTTATTAAGAATAATTTAATAAAAGCTACTTTTTGTTATAAAAATAATGGAGAAAGTCAAAAATCATTGAATATTGAGAAAATAGAAGAGACTTTTTTCTCAATTTCAAGAGGTTTAACGAAAAATAAACCACTCAGTTGCATAGACCATTTTGAAGTTGACATTTAAACAAATAAAATTGTCACTTATTTACCTTTGAAATACAAAAAATATCCTTTTCGACACATAAAAAGAGATATATCTACAAATTTTCATCTGAACTACTTAAACCATTTATCCGCGAGAAATAAAAAACTGATAAAATCGATTTTTTGCCATTTTGACGGTTTACAAAAAGTTTTGAAAAAAGGAGATTTCGATTTTTTTATTATCTACAACTTTTTTTATTTCGCTAGGAGGTATATTTCGCAGCAAATCGCAAAAAAAAATTAAACCCCTAAACTGCATCCCTATTTCATCATTTTGAGTGTTTCCGTGTTCAAATCTTTTTTCCTTAAAGTTGTAAATTTGACAATATTCTCCACCTGGTCAAAGACTACAGAAGAACCTATGAGACGGGACACTCGCTCAATTTTCGACTTCTAAGAAATCTCGCCGCCCGCCCGAGTCGGCAGGTAATGCCAGCTGGCGCGGTGTACAGGGTCGCTTCAGAGTTACCAGTTGCCGTTGGGAGACGAGATATACCGTGTGTCTTATGAGAGCGCCTATAAACGCAATCATCCTCGTATAACTGTCAAGCGCCCGTCAGTCGACCGCTACCTTTTGGCGGCGTAGTAATTTATGGGAGATGCACTAAGTGACTCGTCTTAAAGGTTCTTCTGTAGTCTTTGACCTGGTCCTTGATTTCAGCAATAAAATGATCACTTATTGACCTCCGAAATACAAAAAACACCAGAACAATATTGTTCGTGGAAAATAAGGGTACTTACCTATTTTTTTCGAAAAATATACATAACTTGAAAACTAGTTACCTTCTGAACTGTGGAAAAATCATGCTCATTTGACACCAAAAAAGACAAATTTTTACAAATTTTCATGTAGATTAAATAATTTATACGAGAGAAAAAAATTTAATACTGCAAAATATGAGGTTATGCCGAAAGGTATTGAATACATAAGTTTTTGATTACTTCATTATCTACAACTTTTTCAAAGAATATTTTCTGCTAAGAGGACATGTTTCGCCGCAAATTCTAAGAAACCATTTTCAACCCCTAAACTGCATCCCCATTTCACCATTTTGAATGTTTTCGTGTTTAATTTGGGTGATGGAACACCTATTCCTCTGTCACTCCGAGTCAAGTATTTTTCCTGTGACAGATGACAATTTTTATAACCTCTTCATCTCACCTCACTGAATGTGAAAAATCTATTTTTATAAATCTTTAAATTAAATAATGTCACATGGGTAGACTATAATGTCCCCTAACCCTAGTGAGCCCCATATTGAATGTGGCCAGGTCGTAATTAGGCCCTGCTAATTATAATTTTTCATTACTTCTAATACTATTGTAATTTTCCAAACTATTTAAATTTTTCCACCGTAAAATGGTATGTATTACAATTTATTATGTTTCTCTCAATTCTATTGTAACTCTTTTCCTCAGATCTCTATGTAACATACCCCTCTCAATCACTGATGATGAAATTAATCCTTCGAAGCATATATCTGTGTGTCTCTAGACAACAATAAAGATTATTTTGGTTGGAGTTAGACTGAAAGTTTTTCATCTACCCAGAAATATATTTATGTTTGATATTCTAAACGTGAAATACTTACTTGTCCACACAATGAGCAGCTGTCACCACCCACAATTCGTTGATCAGGACTCCACCGCAATGGAATATCCCATTTTTATAGATCGACACCAACCATGGCCAAGCAGTTGGTTGGCTGGGTCTGCCCCCAACCACCCTGGGCAGCCCCAAGGTAACGTTTTTGTCTTCTTCGTATGCCGAGTGAACGTCTTTATCGAGGTTGTGCACGTCTTTATCGACATTTTCTTCGTCCTTATCGTCATAATCTCCATAAGGCAATCGTACCGTTCTTTCCAAGTCGCTGATGAGGTTTTCCGCACTCGTGTCGACATCCTGGGGGCGGTAAGGGTTTTTTGTGGTCATTCTGAGGCCGCAGTACATTGGTGGGCACTCTACGAAGGCAGCTCTGTCCTGGATGCAGGTTTTGACCAGGCTCACGTCGCTGTTTGGAAGGATGTTGATGAAGAATCCTTCGTAGTTGTCGGTTGTGAGCATCATGTGGGATCTTGGGTTGCTGGAAAGGAAAATAATATGTACTTGTTGAATTACTCTTACCTCAGAACATTTTGTTGCCATAGTGATACTACTAACAGTAGTTTGTGTAATTTTTGGAGAGATGTATTCGATGATCAACAATAAGCCTTTAGAAGTGACATTTGTCCTGTTTTTCGTATTGAATATTCAGTATTCGAGGAGGTGATAAGGTGTGATATTGGGTGATATTACAAAAATTCAACTAAACCTATAGATGAAAACTCCCAATGTTGTTTAGTACCACCGGATCTATTCAAAGATCACGAAATTCAATTATGTAAATTTTTCAATATCGGGATCAGGAGTCCTGTACATGAATGGTTCCGAAATTATTTATCAGGTGTACCGGAAAGTTCAATTTTTGGACATTTATTATTTCACGTTTATTTCAATTAAAAATCCAATCTTAATATACTTGGTGAGCTCAAACTATTTGCAGATGACCCAGCATTAATTTATTTTGAGAATAATAACAATAAAATAATCGAAAATATTCAAGTCAGTTTAAAAATAATTTCGCTTTTGTTAAACAATCATAAGATGACTATAAATATTAATGAATCTTCCTTTACATTTTTTATTGGGAAGATAATATATCATATCACATATCCGAATTCCGTTAGTTGTTTTCAATGGGACAAATATAAATTCTCCATTAACAACAAAATTTTTGGGATTATACATTGATGAACAACTTTCTTGGAAAAGCCAAATTGAAAATCCTCGAAAAAAATGTTTTGTAATTGTTATTATAATCAAAATTCATTATTACATTCCTTTAAAATATCTAAAGAATATATATATTTTAATTCAATTTATTAATAATTACAATATTTGATATCAGTATGGGGAACTGCATTCTAATGCATTCTGCAATTCTAATTTCTTGCGTCTACTCAAATCTTTGCAAAGCAAAAGTATTGAGTAAATTCTAGAATTACCTTTCACGAATATAATAAAGACAAACTTCGGAAAAAAAATCAATTGAATTTTGACAGTTAATAATAAATACAATTATTCAAAAAATATCGTACAAAATATCATTTCAAAACACATCCTAAGAAGTACTTTTTACTTTGACGCATTTTTCAAACTAAAGCAATCATTTTCAACCTGAAATTTTGTTGTTAATTGCAATAGTTATAGATTTAGGTCCCTATTATAAACATTTTTGTTTTTTGGGGTCAATAAAGATAATTACTATTGGGTGATATTGGAACGTTTCGGAGAATACAACTGCCTCCGTTAGCACAACTCACTACTTACAGAGTTTTTGAAAAAGAGAAAAAATTTTAGTTATTTTTTGTTGCAGTTAAGCAAATCTCAAAATAAGATTCCTTACTGACAAAATCAAACAACTTAATTCAAAACAGTCTTCTGAACGCATCAAATTTTTGGGGCAAAATGATTCATTGCATTTTAAACTTTTACAGATTTCCTCTAATTAGAAGATTTTAATTTTTAGAATGTGGAAGTTTAAAATTCGCAAAAATCTAGTCAAGATACGAATTTCCCCTACTAAACCAAATATTCATTCGATAATTACATTCTTGATCTTAGATTACTTTTACGATGTAATTTTACATAAGTTATTGAAAATAAGATATTTTACTTGAAATTTTGATTTCCTATAAATAATGGATTTATTAACATCGTCGTATTTCATATTATCTCATAACATTATAAGAAATAATTTCATCAGAATTTGATTGATATATGAGTATTTTTGTCATGGTTATTATTTTCAGAAGTAAATCTTACAAAAAGTTTCTGTACGGAGATGGAGTAAAATTATTCTAGACAATATCTATTGGAAATTACAGCATAAAACACATCTATCGAAAACTTAGTTGGTATCTATAGGACTCAGTGTATAATTTTAATCAATCTTTAAAATATTCTATCAGACCAAGCTATATTGGTTATTTCCCCTACAAAAAAGTTCGGGCGACTTCGGGTGCACTTTGAAGCATTCCAGTGACATTTTCAACACAACAACAATAACGTGATTGTGAAAAAACTACATATCGGACAGAAATCATATCAGAAATCAGTTAAACCACATGTTATTGTCTATCAGTTTCCGCAATATTGTTTGTCCAGCCACAGATTTATAAAAATTATGAATTTTTGAAAAATTGTCTCTTTTTCGAGGATTTCCCGGATTTTCTCAATGCACCGATCTGGTCGTATAAAAAACCATTTCTCTACAAAAGTTTCATTGACTGTGAAACGATTCCTCTATATTCGCAAAAAACAGAAAAGTCGTATTTTTTTCACTCTTTCTTGTCTAAAAAATTCCACAAAGTGATTTTGCTGTGGTGAAAACCAGAGATTTCATTTGGAAAATGAAAACTTACAGCGAACTTGGTCCAGATTCAGTTTTGCATATCTCCAACGCCCACAATTCTGTCCCGAAGCACGTAGGATACCATTTTCCCTTGTAATTTCTATGCAGGAATCCCACAGCGTTAGAAATCTTGTACTGGGGCTGATTGCCGACCTTATCCGCCAAAGCAGAGCAGTCTTCTTCGTCTTTCCCGGTGATTTCGCATTGCCTGATGTTGTCGCAACGTTGCGTTATAGGAATGCAAGTGCTACGCCGAAATCTCGACCAATCGTCACAGCTGAATTCGTCGTGGGCGCAACCTATAATAAAATTAAAACTTTTGTGTAAATTTTTTTGAAAATATGAAAAAAACGTTCATAAAATCACATTTGGAATTATCTGCGACTGATAGAAAAACTTAAGTCAACATTTTCCATCGTTTTCCGAAAACGTTTCGTAGAAAAAGTATAGTATGCAACTCGCACCAAAATGGTCTTTTTGCTTTCGTATGAAAATTGCTCATTGCATAAGTTATTGTTTCGCTATTCAACAAAAAGTTTTTTATTTACCAAAACATCCTAGTTCATCTCCTCCATCAGGGCAGTCGAAGTATCCATCGCAATTCCTCAACTTTCCAACTCGCTGTTTGCAACTGCAGAAAATTTCGTCGCTTCCATCATCGCAGTTCGCCTCGTTGTCACATACAAGGTGTTTTGTTATGCATTTACTTCCATCTCTGCAGGCTTCTTGTCCGAAGGGGCAAATGATGGGGGCGGCTCTAGTTTTGTTGCTGAAATTTTGAAACAGTTAATAGATAGCAGGGATTTCACACACACTCCGACATTTTTGAAAAAAACATAGGGAACTCAACATAAGTGAAAAAAAAGTCGACGAGAGGGACAAAGAAAGTAAATTAGATAAACCGGCTTGTGAAGTTCCTTAACCCTCGTATTTTGTACATCAAAAACATTGACAAACTTTGAGATTAAGAAAAGAAACTAGAACGCAAAACACAAGAGTTTCTGCTGTGGAATCTCATTCATTTCAAGAATGGTTTACATTTTGGCTTAGTGTCAAAACAACTCTCTTTTGGTAAATAGAGTGTATGCCCAACGACATCCCAGAGTTGATAGTTTCGAAAATCTAGCATAGAGATTCAATAATAATGGTTCAGTAAATTATCTGAAATATAAAAGACCAGCTTCTGTTCTCATTGAAGATAATGAGATTTAGGTTTTGACAGCTTTTGTCGAAAACCCAAATATTACCAGATAATCAAGCAAATATGTAGGCATTTCAAAAACTACGGTACAATGGATGATAAAAAAATGTTTCATCCATTCCATAATCAACTACACCAGTAACTTCTTCAAAAGGATTTCAATCGTAGAATAGAACATTGTGGGTGGTTAAATGACATGATTGAGACTAAGAGACATTTTTCATGAAAACTACTATACTCGGATTAGTCTACATTCCATAAATATGGAGCGGTGAATCGTCATAACAATCATTATTATTCAGACCAAAATCCCCGTATATTCAGAACCACTCTCAATGAGTGTTCTGGGAAGGAATTATAGACAACAATGTCATCGGTCCCTACTCTTTGACGGCGCTAGCGTAGTGAATGGGAGAGTAGTTTTAAATCTTCTTCAAAACAATTTGAGAGTGCTGCTTCATCGTGTGCCACTCAATATATTGAATAATATGTGGTCTCAACTCGACGGTGTACCATTTTTAGCTATCTGTTCGCCAATGGTTGAATGAGAAATTTCAAAACAGATTACTTGGTAGAGATGGTCCAGTATACTGGCCCGCTAGGTCACCAGACTTGACACCTTGCGATTTATTTCTATGAGAATATGTTAAAAAAAAAGTTTATTGTGAGCCAGCAACTACGAAAGAAAATATGAAGAATAGAATAAGGTAAAATTTGCCTTCATAACACCAGAAATTCAATTAAAGAACGGGCACAAACATTTATTCAGTGGAATGGAAGACATTTCAAAATCTTTCAAAATGAAATCTCGTCCTAATTCATTATATCCAGATGGTCAGATTGATTTAATCTGTTTGTTGGTAGTTTTTAATGAAATTGTTGGATAACGTGATTCCAATTGTATCGTTATTTAGCTATCAAAAGTATTATTAGATTAAAGTTCATATGGTACCATTGAATAACACAGTAGATGAGCTCTCAGAATATGAAGCTACATACAGGGTGTTCTACTTAAAAAAAAATGTTTTAGCCATTTGAAAATAGCAAAATTCGATCATAATATCAGAACATCCTTGTTCACATTTTACATGCAAACCAGAAAGTCAAAGATGGACATTTTGAGCATACATTCCCAAAGTGGTATTTGACCTGGATTTAACTTGCTCTAAAATGTAATAATTGAAGGAGGAGGAAACTTTGAGCACACACTGTATATAATTTGAATGTTTCGTTGCTACTATCACTTGTGAAATTACTGAAATAGTTTCAATTAGGCAAAACCAAAGTCTACATGAAAGAGAATTAATTCCCAATTATTTTCAGCCCTGCATAGGTTTACAAAAAATTAACACCTAGGAAACTGTTCAAATAACCAAATAAAACAAATAACGGGGTAAATGTAACTCACCGTGCCTGCTCCTCTGCTACAGCTTCGATGGTCACATTCTGTAACAAATCTTGCAGATTAGAAGCATCCCTCCTCACTTCTGTACCAGGCAGCGCTGCGATATTATTGGTTGCCGAAGGTATAGGATTGCAGATATAATATTGCCCCCCTGCCCCACTTACTTGCACCTGATCATGCTGACCTTGCTGAACCTGTTGCGGCCAGTTGGTCGGCATGTTCTGAGCCTGTTGGACATGCTGTGGCCAGTAGTTCGGCAAGTTCTGAATCTGCTGGACTTGTTGCGGCCAGAAGCTTGGCATGTTCTGAGCCTGCAGGACTTGTGGTGGCCAGTAGTTTGTAGAGTATTGCACAGGTGGCACCAGTGGCGGTTGGAGGTATGGATACATTTGGGGGTTGATGATATATTGGGGGGACTTGGGGTCGTTGGCTGGGACTATCTTCATGACTTGGTTTTCAGGGGACTTGTTCTGTGGGTAGTAGGGGTTCGCGTATGGATAGAAACAGGGGTTGTAAAATGGTTGCTGATTATTCCTGAGTTCCTGGGTGGAAGGTGATCCACTTTTCAGTTTAGGCTGAGACTGCTCTCCCTCTGAAGCTGATCTGGGCTTTGCTAGATCATCCTGTATTGCTATAGACCCAGTGGAAGTGGTTTCATTTTGGGTTTTTAGATTTGTTGGTTCAGTAGCAACTGAAGGACTGAAGCTATTTTCAGTAACAATTTCTATTTCTGTCACACTGTCACCAGTTGTACTCTCAGTGCGTTCTGATGTCTGATATAAGTGACCTGTTCCTGATATTGTTGATCTGGATTCACCGTCAAGGTTAATGTTTTCTTCAAATTCAGGAGACTGTTTTCCAAGTATATCTCCTTCACGTGTTTCAGATTTCATATATCTTGAATCAATGTTGGTGACATTACTTGCTACCTTACTGATATCGCTGGGAATTGTGGTGACTTGTTCAAGAATGACATTTTGATCTTCACTCTTAGTAGTAGCTTCAGATGCATTTGTATTTGAATTTTGATCAGAACTTTCCGTGTGAGGATATTCCAAATTCAAAGCTACTCGGAAAGGCTCGTCTTCTGTGGGTGTTTCACCTTTTTCGTTTGCTAAGTCTTCATCTAAGGACTTTGAAGTTGATTCTGTTAAACTCTGGTGTTGTTTATGATTGGTTTCATCTTTGTTGGGACCTATAGCATTTCCATAACTATAACCAGAACTTAGTTTGCTGTTTGCTTTACTGAAGCTTCTCGATTTATCTTCTGATGGAATTATGTTTTCATTCACATTATCAACTGACTCTGGATAACGTGGTTGATACATTTCTTCTTCATACGAAGGTGGTAGATAAGGAGTTCGAGGATGTTCATCCTGGAAAGGCTCGTGGTTACTTTCAGGAAATGTATAGGATGGCTCTGGTAGAAATGCATGGTTCTCTCCCGTTTCAAAGTTTCCTGCCATAGATTCCTGATTTGGAGGAGGAAATTGATAATGAGCCTCTCCATAACTTGTTCTGGTATCAGCAGGGTTGTATTTATTGTTGTAATCGAAATAGTCGGGGTAATATTCGGGAAATTCCTCGTATTGGGCACCTTCCTTGACATAGTTCACATGTCTTCTCCGTTGTTTTTTATTCGTTTCCCTTTTCTTCCTTTTGTTTTGTAGCGGCAACATGTTGTTGATCTGGCACAATTGTAGAAAGTCGTCGTCTGTCTCTGCATTGGAAAAAAAACTGCAACAGTCGTCGATAGTGCTGGTTTCTAGGCATTTCATTATCAGGAACTCTAAAGGGTCCTCCATGTTTTCTATTATTATAGCACTTCTGATATTTTCTATGTCGTTCTCTTGTGGTGCAAGTATAGGTTTGGTTTTGAACACATACGTTTCTGAAATTTCAAAATGCTGTTTTAGGTAACTTATAATTTTTGATAACTTTTCTCATGATGACTCAAGATCTTTTTAGGATTCGAGGTTTTGAATAGAGAAAAAAACCAACCAAACCAACCAAAAGCCAACGTTTCGTCAAATGTATTTTGACATCTTCAATGCACTGCGAGATACTAAAAAAGGAATTTCTCAAATGTATGACCAGAAATGTGTTGCTATAATTTTTGTCCAAATATTAATTTGTTCTTTCCATCAACCGGATGCACCCTCTTCAGCTCTCCTCATAAATCTTCGATAGGCTTGTGCGTGATAGGAAAGACGACGCCCTTACCTTTCAGCGTGTGATACCAAGCACGGGACCTGTGACCGTACTGAGATTTGAACCCACGCTTTTATGGTTGAGAATCGAATACTCAAACATCACAACTAACACGGCCCTTAGTAGAAACAACAACTGAAACATGTTTGGGAACTAAAAAATTACCAGACCTATTTATAAAGTAAAAAGTATTTTCATTCACATAAGAATGAGACAATATCAGACACCTTGATTTTAAATAAAATGTGTGGCCAAAGTGGATAAAATAAGAAAATTGTACGCCAGAAAAATCATTGCACTTACTTGAAACAATGAATATTATTTATATAAATTTTCATTTTTTTTTCTTGACATCAGATTGAAATATGCTATTTTAAAAATTTCCAGGTCTTTTCTGGAGTTAAGTGTATTATATTTCATTTTGGTGACACTATGTTTGTGCTTATATTTCAAAAATGGAGTTTCATTCATTTCCCATCCATGTTCTTTGATAGGTGTTTGTAACTATATTTTTGTCTGTCCAACATAATTTTTCTAACAGTCAAGGAAAGGGATTCTATAGATGATTTTTGACATGCATTCTGACGAAATTCAGTATAATTCAATTCAAAACCTCAAATCCTTTAGAAAAATATTTTTTCACATTCTTTAGTTGCATTAATTTTTTTCTCTCGATATAGCTCCTTATTTCTTTTTGATAACTTTCTCACTATTCGATCAAAATCCTGAGAAAGAAGCTTAAATAAACGACAAAAAAAATCGTGAACAACAGAGAATTCTCAAATGTGCTTTTTCTAAATTACTTGATAATCTTATGACAGAAAAAAAATAGTCAACAAACACAATTTCAAATCTTCCATTGAACAGCAGCCATACGGTGAACGGCATGCATTGCGAACTTTCAATAAGAAATATATTGAGAGCAAGCTATAATAATAATAATAACAAAAGATGGCAAGTCATGGCTCTAAATCAAGAAACGATGTTTCACAGGAAATTCAATGTCCGTTAAAATAATGTATGAATAAAAAATAAGTAAAAATATATCATTTCAGCAATTTTTTTTTCAATTTACGAACAAAACTCTGAACCTTGATGAACTGTTATCAATGGGCCAACTGCCCTGTATGTTAAGGAACTCGAGTACGATGCTTTTTCCAAATTGCAATTTATGAAAATGATGAATCGATACTAACGAAAATTTCAGTGTTTCACTTGTTTCATGCAGTTATGAAAATGTAGTGTTATCAAGTATCAAGAACGATTATCACAGCGAATTCTTTATTATTGTTTTAAAACAAAATATAACTTTCACTTCGAGTTATAACTATTTTATTGAGAAGGTGTTGTTGGGATATGAAGCGGTTGAGTTGAAGGAAATCTTATGTTTTATGTCTATGTTTTGAATTCCAATAGGACTCAAAAACAATTTAAAATTGAAACGAAAATATACACAGACATACTAGATTCAACGAAAAATAAAAAATTTACCGGTTTACATATTGAGGTCGAGAAAACCAATGGATACCGGCAACTACTTATTGGTTGTCGCGAACTCAGTTTGTAAACAATAGTCCTGTGGAAATTGCTCTTTTTCGATGTATCTACTATGACTGGTGTACCAATACTTTAATATTATTGATTTTAGAAAAACGATTACCCTGATTGTGAATTCATTGAAATTCGAAACGTTGTCGAGACAACACTGCTATTTCTTCAACTAAACCGATCCATATCCTATCAAAAGATAAAAAATAAGATAAAAATTATGTTTTTAATTTTCCTCATTCTCATCATAGAGTGAAAAAAAATCCTTAAACTAGTAAGAGATGCACGTATAATCACAGCTAATCTGTGATTTGTAGAGAAAGTATTGAAATTTCTTATTTTGTTTGTAATTACAAAATTTGTAATTCAACTCTTGATTTGTATGCCCTAATCATCAAGATGCTGATTATTGCGCTAGGATCTTACCTTCATCGATGTACACCAAAATTCCAAATACAATAAGAATCAATATATTCCCAAGGAACATGTACAGCAGGATCTTTGAAATTTTGTCCTTGTATTTGGGTTTCTTCTTAGCAGAAGCTGATACTGAAAATAGAAAAGCAGTCATGAAATTGTTATGATATCCAATGAATTTTGGTAATCCAAGATGATATGTGGAGAAGTTTCTGTTTATGAATAACGTTATGTTCAATATGGCCCTAATCAATTTTAAAATGTGGATAGTTATTTCATCTACAACTAACAACCGACGGGCTATTTGGAGAATAGAATCAATTGACCACATAAAAATAATTTACTCTTTTTCCCAGCATAAACTAACAGAAACATATTCAGTTGACTAGGAACAAAAAGTTTGTTTAGGTCACACCATAGTTTATCTTTATTGGTACAATTTTAATGAATATTTTGAATATTCTGTTAAGATCTTATACTGTTTGAAAGTTTCGCGATATGAAGTTCTATAGGAAAGATTAAAAATTAACATGTGGATTCGATTTTGTGAAACAAAAACTCCTTAAAATCACGTCCCTGGCCCAAGATTATGACACTGTAGCCTAAGGCCGGAGTAAGCATAGACATAGTATAAATTTGAAAGGGTATGTTTGTCTAGCATGCAATAAATAAAAACATTGTTCCATGTTTGAACCTCTCATGATCATGGTGTCCTAAATTTAATACAAAACTTTCTTGATTTTTTTTTGTGTACACGTATTTTTTATCCGATTCTCTTTGACATGGTTTAATGAGTTGTTATTTTAGTTTCCAACTGTAATGTTTTCCGTCATATATCGGATAGTTGAGGAAGTATTTCGGAAAATTTCAGCTGACGAGAATGGACTAATCCTATCATTTGGGTCACCAGTTTGGTATATGCCATTTTTGAACTTCTCAGTGTAGAATTTATTCATTGAAAAAATTACTGTGTGTTCTCATTGAAGTGTTTTACGTACTGGATTCAAAATATATGAAATTTTTTTCACTATTTTGTAGTTTTGAACATGAATTTCGGTGTGATAAATTTAGTACAGTGTGAGCTAGTGGTATTGCAAATGTGGTAGACATAACCTCACCTTATATAATTGAAAAATATACCTTTTGTTATTTTCACAGTACCATTGATTGACATGGCTATAAGAAGGACTTCAAATAATCAGAATATATTAACAATAACAGAAAACAACTTTTCGGAAGTGACGGAAGTGACTTGGGTTAGGGCACTAATTTGGAGGCTTCTGGAGGTAAACTTCATGAGTACGAAATTGATTCAGGACGCTCGTTCATTTACTTTGACATGCGTTCAGAGGAAGAATGAGAAAACGGAGTTTTATTAGCACAAAAAATTGCCAGAATCAATTGAAGTACCTACCGTAAACCGGGGCTACTTTAACATCGAGGGTTACTTTGACACTTTTTGGGGCTACTTTGACAAAGTCTCTCGTATAAGCAGAAATGCGAGAAACGTTGAGGTTATGTTACTGTTATTATCAGTAGGCGCCTGTTTGAGAATTCCGCTGCGTATTGAGGTGTTCTATTGTGCCCTAAATATTCAAAATCATAGTGTAAAAATGGTGAGAACCTACAAAAAGAAACTGGGAGCTCGTGCATACAAAAACTACAGTGAAGAAGACTCAAAAAAAGCCGTGTGTTAAAAGCGGTAGGCTATCACAAAAGGCGGCTGCTGAAAAATATAAAATAAACAGAACGACGTTATTGTACAAAGTTCGTGGGTCTCGTGAAAATAATCCCGGACATTTAACCGTTTTATCTAAAGTCGAAGAAGAATTGATAGCAGAAACACTGGGAACTGTTAGTGATTGGGGATTCCCGATGACTAAATCAGATGTACGAGGTGTGATCGAGAAATTTGTTAATAAACAATGCAGGGTTGTACCACAGTGGGAAAATAATGTGCCGGGTATTGACTTTGTGAATTCTTTTGCCGCCAGAAATTGACTTTCCGTTCATCTAGCTACAAATATTAAGAAGCAGAGAGCATCGGTAGGGAAAACTGAACTCACCGAGTTTTATGAAAATAATCGTAATATTCTAACCAATACGGCACCTCATCATATTTATAATTACGATGAAACGAACATTACGGATGATCCAGGATCACTTAAAGTTCTTGTGCCACGAGGAAGAAAAAGAGTGAAGCGAGTAAGAGAGCATTCAAGAACATCAATCAGCGTGATGTTTTGTGGAACGGCGTCAGGAGTTTTATTGCCGCCTATGGTGGTATATAAGTCCAAAAATTTATATGAAAATTGGACCAAAGGAGGGCCAGTGGATTCTTTATACAATCACAGCGAATCAGGATGGTTCGATATGAAGTTATTTGAACAGTGGATTTTTAAATTGTTGCTACCGCATATTGATGCCAATCGGGAAGAAAATGAAACGATCATTGTTTTGGGTGACAACCTGGCGTCACACTTTTCACCAGAGGTTGTGAGGGCATCAATACAAAACATAATTTATTTCAGTGCTTTTCCTCCTAATGCCACATACCTGCTACAGCCATTGGACGTTGGAGTTTTTGGGCCCATTAAAAAGCAATGGCGAAAGGTTTTGGATAGATGGAGACAAGAATTCAGGCGTCGAGGAACGATTCCCAAGGAACAATTCCCCGTGCTCCTGCTGAGACTATGGAATTCTATAGCACCCAAGATGGACTCCAATCTTTAAGGTGCTTTCCGAGGAACTGGCCTCTATCCATTTGACCCTAATATAGTTCTAAGCAGGCTTCCTTCCGGAAAAACCAATACTGGTAGAGTTTTAGACGTCAGTTTACTTGAATTTCTGAGAGAATCTAGGGGCTTTGATGAAAATAGATTGCGTCATAAAAGAGGGAAGAAAATGACCATAAAGTCAGGTACTCGCATTTCATTAGACAATTCCAAGAATGAACCTCAGACACAGGATCTGCATCTAGGCACTTCTAGTAAAGTTCGCCCTACAAGTTCGCTTTACTCTTCAGATGACGACCTTATACTCATTAATCGGGTCCCAAATTCATCCTCCAGAGCACAAGAAAATTCCAATATTCAAACTCAGGCGAAAGATCTTCATCAAGCTACTTCTAGTACACCTCAACAGATAAGTCTGCTCGACTCTTCAGATGAAGGCCTTCCACTCAAAAATGTATCCACCAAGCAGACCAGGAAGCGAGAAAAAATAGGAGATAACGAAAACCTTTGTTCGATCTGCTTATGTGACTTTCGATATTATGTTGGAAAGGATTGGATTTGCTGCGTCAATTGCACGAGATGGGTTTGCGGACATTGTAACAAGGGCACCAAGAATCCTCGCTACTATCGTCCAACATGTGAGGATGATGAAAACATTTTTTTTTTTTTAAGAATATCATTTTTGTTTTTGTTAGCGTTACCATTATATTGTTAGCTGTCATTTTCTCAACATTATTAAAACTTATATTTAATAAATTGAGCTTGATAAAAACCTGTATTTTTAATATTTATCCTCTTAGAAATATTGTAATATAAAAAAAAAATATATTTTTTTTGGTGTCAAACTAGCCCCCGAATGGAACTAATTTGACCTCCAGTACAAAACAATGCCCTGTCAAATTAACCCCGAGCATGGGGCTACTTTGACATCAAAAAACATTTTTTTTCAAATCAAGGAGTGCTTTCTGAAAGTTGTCGATTACAGGAAATGTTGCTAAGAGATCCATTGGTTCAAACAAACACTAATTTTTTTATTCGGATACCTAAAAAAAAGTTACGATAAAACAACTCTCTAACTATGTCAAAGTAGCCCCAGTTTACGGTACATTGTGATTGATGCATATAAAAAAAAACTTGAAATATTACAGAGTATGCTGTGACGTTTCCACTTTCGTTTTTGAATGTTTTTTTAATTTGCATGCAACCGATTTTTAACTGATTTTTACATGGAAAAATTGGTTGTATTAGGCCTTCTAATCTTCTAGAGGCCCACCTTTTTTACTTTCATTTCGTATATTACAATATGATAGTTAATATTAATTTTATTTTTTAGTTGGATGACATCTAATTCCACTGAAAACTGATTTTTCCTAATTTTCAGATTTTTTGAGTGCACGGTGGAAAGATGGGGGTAATAAAATAAATTTCAAACTACTTTGGAGGCTTATGTTAAAAAAAAATGCATCCAAATGAAATATTTTGTATTAAATGTCCACTATTATTTTTGAAGTCTAGAAAACATTATTGTAAAAACATCGCCACTAATGACTATAAATTTATTTTGGTAGTTGCTCATTGAAGTGGCTTCAATGTACCTCCTTGAGGTCACCCCTCTACTTTGTACAGTATACATGATGATTCTTTTCCAAGCACAGCTTATATTTATAATCAGAGAACAACCGGAACCCTCCACCCTGTATACTTGTGTCTATTTGGAGTTCAGTGTCATTGACTCACCTTCCTTGGCTTTCTTGGAAAGATTCAGATCGATGGTAACCAAATCCTGCGGCTCCTCGAAGGGCTGCGGGCTGGGAGATTTATCACCGCCACTAGATCTGAAGCACATCATTTTCGGAGACACCATCTTGTGAAACACTCGAACTTTCAACAATTGAACACAAATCTCGACAGAAACACGACCGACATTGGGCAATGCCGTGTAAGCAAGTGCTAGTCGAATTATTGGTCAGCAAATTCATTCAACGTTGTTGAATATGTTGCCGATGGTATAGTACTGTGTCAACAAAAATTGTTTTGTTAGTTCTAGGAATTACAAAGTGAAAATGGTTTGGAATGCCTTGTTTTTGGTATCGTCGAATACCGGACGTTTCTTCTTTAAATTTTCTTAGATTTGGATGTGTAAAAATGAAAGTCGTGCTTAATACTTGAAGATTAGCTCAAATATTTTTTCAAACATAGGACATTCTCAGCAGTGTGAAGATGGTCAGGAAATTAGGTAAAAATTATAAGTAAATTAAGAAAAATCAAGATTACTCAGTAAAATATCCAGAAAGATGGTGGTGGTCGCTAAATCTACGTTTTTAGGGTGTATATTGGTTTTCTTACGATTTGTGACTGAAATATGCATCCTATAGAGGAACATTTGATGAAAAAGTAGTGGATATTTGAATAATCTAAAACGTCTTTGTTCATACTTTTTCAAAATAACCTCCAAATTAGCGAGAAAAATGCCCGAAACCATGTTTATTATTTTTACTCTGGCTAAAATGATGATGATGTCCTTTTTGTGATTTAAATGTGCTTTAATTTTTTTTCTACATTCATGCAAAAAGCAAAACTTTATTGAACTATATTCAGTGGAAAAAGAAGTTCTTTATTGCACTAGTGCAATAAAGTTTTTATTGCACTCATCTGTCATTCTACTTCAACGTGCTGTCATCATGACAAACATAAACGTTTAAACCTACTACATATTTAGCCGATATTCTGTGAGATTGGCAATAGGTACTTCACTACGAAATATTCATATTGAAAATTGCACCAATTGTTCATTCACTTTCAACATTGAGGGTAAAAATAAAGTTTGAGTTAAATTGTTCCTAACGTATTAGTTCCTGTTTCAATGCAGATCGATATTAATAATAAAGTATTCAAGTTGCGCTTTTCATTTTCCTACACCTAGTGCCGCACCTCAATAAATCATTATTTGCTTTTTGCATGAACGTAGAAAAAATGTTGTATGCAACTCGTGCAAAAATTGTTTATTGCACTCGACGTGTTGTCCAACTCGGCCTAACGGCCTCGTCGGACAATTTCACGTCGAGTGCAATAAACATTCACTTTTTGCACTTGTTGCATAAATAACTATTTTCTATATTCATGCAAAAAGCAAAACTTTATTGAACTATATTCAGTGGAAAAAGGAGTTCTTTATTGCACTAGTGCAATAAAGTTTTTATTGCACTCATCTGTCATTCTACTTCAACGTGCTGTCATCATGACAAACATAAACGTTTAAACCTACTACATATTCAGCAGATATTCTGTGAGATTGGCAATAGGTACTTCACTACGAAATATTCATATTGAAAATTGCACCAATTGTTCATTCACTTTCAACATTGAGGGTAAAAATAAAGTTTGAGTTAAATTGTTCGTAACGTATTAGTTCCTGTTTCAATGCAAATCGATATTAATAATAAAGTATTCAAGTTGCGCTTTTCATTTTCCTACACCTAGTGCCGCAGCCGCACCTCAATAAATCATTTTTTGCTTTTTGCATGAACGTGGAAAAAATGTTGTATGCAACTCGTGCAAAAATTGTTTATTGCACTCGACGTGAAATTGTCCGACGAGGCCGTTTTTGCACCTGTTGCATAAATAACTATTAAACCAATACATTTATTCTACGATTGCTAACGAATTCAAATAAAAAAGCCAAATTTTCAATAGAATAAGTTGGTTTGCACATTTTCAATTCCTTAACTTCATCAGTGTTGATTTTTTAAGTCGAAGACGAAGACATTACACAATGTCCATTGAGTTTGATTCAAGAAAATACTGAACTAGAAAATCTAGAACAGTATTAATTAAACGATCTCCCAAAGATTTCTGTCTTCTTAGTATTAATTCTGATGATGAAGAGCAACCCACTAAGCAGAATAAATCAAAACTAAAATATTTTGACATTAATTTTTTATATAATAGGACTCGTTTCAATGTTTTTTTTAACAATATTTTTCCATGTCGAACAACAAAAAAACTTTATTACCAAGTTTTATTAAAAATATTTTTTTTTCGGGAGATGAAAATTGAAAACAAAATTTTTCTCGTTGATTTCGAGGTTATTTTGGAACATGAAAAATACAAAAGTTTCAGATTTTGCAAACGTCATTTATTATAAAGACTTTCCGAAACGAAGTTTTGTTTTAAAACAGGGAATTTTTTGAGACTACAAGACCTTTTTGCCTTGCTGCAGTTCTCCGATAAAACAATTTAATTTCTAAAAAGTAACGTGTACAAACAGTATTTGAAGAATATTTATGAAACTAGAAAAAATCGGAATAGGTATATATTTTTTGAAGATCTTAAGTATTCGATTATTGTCTTAACAATGTTTTTGGTAACCCCAAAACCATTAACACATAATTGAATGAAAAATGTTTCTTTTTCATCAATTTCAACACTTATTTGCAATATAAAATAAAAAATTCTCAAGATTACTGAAAACGAAAAAAAAATCTTTTTTGTTCCAGAGAGGCATTAGCTTTTTGAATATTTTTTGTGATATGATCTCTAAATCTTAACCATTTATCCAGAATCAATTTCTCTGAATAATTTGTGAAATTACTCTGTTTGTCAAGACAGTGAATTTGGCTTGTTAGCAAAAATCGTGACCACATATTTTTGTGGAGTCAACAAGGAGTTTGCTGCGTAGATATATTCTATAGAGATTTTAGATCTTCATTGATTTGTTCAATAGCGGAATTGGATAGATGGATTGATATCTTCATTAATCCTTTTAGATCATGGGAATAGGTCAATATAAATAATACTATTGGGACATCGATACCATAACACGATATCTAAGACAATTAAAACAATGAATAATTTATTTTATATATTATTAAGTTACTTAATCTAGCATAGTTTTTTATATAAACCACTGTTGAATACGTCCACATGTAACAGTTTTTTTTTCTAATTATTCGAATAATCCCTTTTCATGCTTGTCCGTTGTTTTTCACTATATTAATTTTCTTATCGAGTTGCCTCTTTCATACTCTCTTACTTTATTTCCATAGCGGGGTCGTATCGCCATCTCGACATGAATGGCTGAACGGCTGACCGCTACACAAAATCAATCAATAGAATCGGCAGTATCGATGTCAGGAGCACTGTAGGTTTCCTGCTATCACTTATGCGCTACATCTAGGAATTGAAGGGCGTACTTACTGAAAGTGGTACAGCAGGAATCGTAGTCGGATAGTGTTGACTTCACTGAGTTTCTTTTAAATTTGTGAAATAGATGAAATCGCTGGTCATTTTTGGGTGTGTCGTGTTACTAGCAGGAACGTAGGTCTAACGTTTCCAGAAGTGTGACGATAATTTTCATTGTTACCCACGTATGGGGATTCGACTTCTGGTAAACTCATCGTGATAAGGGATCCTCTTTGATCTTTTTTTGATTAGTTGTTGTGGAGGCAGATCACAAACCTTTTAGGGATTTGAATGACCTATAATACTGGTAAGTCACACCAAACTATTTTTGCACGAAAAAACCGGCATTCATTTGTCTTTCTTTCTCTCATCAGCCCTTAACCTAGGATACGAAACCGATTCACCAAGACGATATTCTTCAAAGTTATTTTTATCTGTAGAGAAAAAGGATTTAGGAAAAAACACCCTTCTGTGAAGGTTTTTTTTTTACTACCGGAGATCAATCCAAATGGTATTTGGGGTATAACTTGGAGCCAGATCTACCTGGAGAGGGTACTACAAATCATCACCTCACGTTTATTTTTACGATTGGAACTTGACCAAGATCAATCCAAATGGTATTTGGGGTATAACTTGGAGCCAGATCTACCTGGAGAGAGGACACAAAATCATCCCGTCACGCAAGTACCTCAATAAAAGGGTTGAAAACATACTTTATTTTGCGGCATATTTAGTAATGGAAACGTAGAGAATATTGTCATTTTACTTATATTTATTTTTCTTTTTGGAAAGCGGAAATTACATCGTGGTATTACCAACTTTTATCGACATGCGCCTGAGTTTAAGCTTAATCTCTGGGTTATAGTGGGGTTCCAATCCGCCCTTTATTTGGAAATTTCCGCTATTTATTGGAATATTTGTTAATGTTTTTATTTGTACTCGCCAACCTTCCTACATTCTTATGTATGATTTAGTTATTTTGTTGGTTATCTGATTAGTGGGTTAATACGTTAGTTAAAAGAAATTACATGATAGTGTTATCAGTTATATCGATTTACATGCACTGTGCTGAAACCCTCAGCTCATAAAATTTCTTGTTTGTAAAACAAGTCCATATTTCTTTATTTCATTTATTAACCGTTTTCCACACTATTGATAAATAAGAATAAATCTCTAGATTCATTATTTTGTTTATGATTTTACGATTATAGAAATCAAGTTAGCGTTCTATTCTATCAGTTTAGTATTACTAAAAGTGATGGCAACTTGTAAACAGTCTTCATGCGTGGTTGGTTGCCTATGAGTGCTACCTCTTTTGATTGAATGGATGTGATCACTCAAGATTCTGCAACCAGTTAAACATTTAGATATTTTATCAAGAATCGTCACGTACAGTGTTTTTTGCTACAATAAAAAACTCCTATTTCTTATGATATATTGTTTAATTGGGAATGTTCTGGTTGTTGGAAAGAAGGCATGCAGATCATTTCATTGAGAGTAGACTAATGAAAGTGTCTCCATAAATGAGCTATGAAACATAGATGCAATATCTAACATTTATTTGTCAAATAAGTATATATTGGTGTTTGGTCATTCTTGTAGGTGGGTAAATGTTGATTTTTGTGGTATTTGAAATGAAGAAATAAATTCTTGTAGATACTTCATATTGTCTTCAAAATATCCTCCAGCTAACCCAGACCCCGGTTTCTCCGCAGCACCTATATAGCTGATTGTTTTTTTGTTTCGTTGTTATTTCTACGGTTAATATACGGTATAAATTCTCTATAGTGTTATCAGTTTTACTTTTATACCTCGGGCTTTACATTTCATGGTTTGGTGTAGGACTTGAAGAGAAGACCATCTTTTATTCTGGGCAGCTCGAATCATATGGCGCCCTTGAACACCTTTTTTATGAACCACCCCTTCTTCGCTTTGCTAGTGGCAATTGTCCAGAATAAATATTTAATGAAATACTGATAGAGGAATTTGATTTATTTTTTTTTATTATTAGTTTTTTTTGTCATTCAAATTCCGTAACGGAAAATTTGAGCGCTACACACAAACAAGCAGTGTCTACTGCTTCGTGGTATATTCTTTATTCACAACAAAGTTGTATTTGTCAAATTCATCTCTGTACCAATCTTTTTGTGAATAAAATTATTATTATTATTATTATGTCATTTAAAATGACTAATAGGTATATATAAAAATTAAAAAATGGTATAATATTATATGAAACGTAACAGTGAAAATAAAAATGCTAAAACAATGTGGAGTTGAGAATGAGTTAGCGAAGTGATTGAATAGAATTGATTCATCTAGCGAATAAAAGAATTTTCTTGAAAATATTTTTTTTTCGCAATTTTTAATTTGCGTTCGCATAGGCACGTTGGAGAAGAAAGGTTCAGCGCAGGTAGGAGACTTCCTGAACTGCATTTTATTGGATTTTTGAAAATACATATAATTTTTTATAATGTTGGGTACTCATGAACATCTTTGGTCGTTTTATAGTTTGTTAACCCTTTCGGATGCCAATGCAGAATTTTGCCAAAAAAAAGTTTTCTTGACAGTTGCGATTATTGGTAGGTATTCTTGAAGATTTATAGAACAAAAAAATATACCGGTATTTTTTCCCTCAAAATATGGAATGTCTATTACCCATTCACTGCTCAGGACGTGTTTACACGCCTTTGCGCATGTCACGCCCAGTGCGCCAGACGTGTATACACGGCTTCTGCATTATTCCATAAAGACCACGAGACGTGTGAACACGATTCTGAGTACCAAGCCAAAAATTGGATGCTCGAGACGTGTATAAACGTTTCTACATTTTTAGTAAAAAAATAATGAGAAACAAAAAAAATTATACTCCAACAGCAATCTACACTTGTCTTTAGTTGATTGAAAATTAATATTTGTTTAGGGTATGAGCGAAGTGCTTACTTTATGCTGAGCAGTGAAAGGGTTAAAATGGACAAAGTTACTATAGCAATGTGAAATTTATAGTTATGAAATATATTTATTTATAACAAAGTAACAATAAAAGATTATTGTCTCTCTCTGGGGCAGCTTAAATTATTTCGGTGGCGCATTCGCTTTCACAGCTGCAGGGAAATCCAGGAATATATTTACTTAAAAGTTTTTATAGGTACCAGTTGCGTCTAGTACTGTACAGGCTCATCAATTTGTACATCGTACATGTCTTCATCTCTTTCGAATTCTGAAAAAAAAAAACACAAACGTTTATGTTCTATGATGTGCAAAAATAAATCTACTTACCTCCTAGATGAAGGTCTGGCTTATCATTATCCTCATCTTCACCTCTTTCCTGATAAATATTCATAAATGTAAATTTTTCAAAAACACTGTTCGGACACAAACTCACCTTCTAGATCCGCTGTATTTATGAACATATCTTCTGGTTCCCAGCCATCATCATCATCATCAGACAATATTTGTATATCCGACAAGTTATCATCCTCCAGTAGCTGTAGTTATTCTTCATGCGCATATTTTTTTTTCGAAGTCATCTTGAACTAAAACCAAATATTGAATGAATCAATTCTCAGACCAGAAGAGCGTTTGTCCATTTAAATGGGCGTTAAAATTCAATCACTCATAACTATCATAATATAAGATAAAGATTTTTTTTGTTTCAGTTGTACTCAATGAAGTTTCTACTTACATTATGTCAACAGTCAAATCAAATTTGTTTTCTTCACAAGTCCAAAAAACTAAAAATGTACGAGCGTGTTTCACTACCTTTGTATAGTACACAGACAACAGACTAGACATTGCGGACTATAAATTCAACTGTGTCCAAAACGTTTTCAGAAATAAAATATTCATAGTGGAAAATATGGTTGATATCAAAAAGTATGTCCACTCAAGTGGACGCTGCGTCTGAAAGGGTTAAGGTTATGAAAAGTCTGAGACAATAACTTGTATAGGTAAATACAAATGCATATTATTTTATTATGGGCAAAAGTTTCTCTGCATGGCGCATTGTTACCGAGATCAAATATCAAGCTGACACTATAGAATAGTCAGTGGCACGTCCCTATAATATTATATTTGAACCTATCGTGGAATAGATGAGTGCGTTGTTGTTTACTATAATATGTCCTGATTGGTGGAGTTAAGTGTAATATGCGTAAATGTACACATTACAATATTTCTTGAATTTCTCAATGTGACTCGTGTATATGGTTAACAGGAGAGGCCGTAGAATAGACCCTTGTGGGAACCCCCTTGCGTATACGAATCAGTTAGCTCCACTGCTTCAGGCATTTCATTATACAGGGTATCGAAGGCCTTACTAGTATTCTTTGATTTTCTTTGATTGTATATTCTTTCTGATGGATCTTCGCCAATAAATGTCAAATTATATGGAATGCTGCACAAAATTGAATCAGTCTTTATTACGTATAGAAAAATATTTTGTTCTTTGTTTGTTTTTTTCATTGAGAGTATACAAGGGGGAATAAAATGTTCTGTGGCATACTCCCAGTGAAGTAGCTGACGTGTCATTTCCACCGTGAACACCGTCCCCTCTGAATCTTAATAATAATAAACGGCCGAGAAAATATTAGCTCTTGAGGCCCGCCCGCGGAGGCCGTAAATCGAGGCCATAAATCAAAGCTCGCCCGGTGTTATCAGGTGCAAGCTCTGGACGGTTATATGATAAACTCCTCCGAACAAATTCCGCATTGTCCGGCAGCTCGTTGCTCGCGAGATCGTTTATCAGCGCCGCCCCCGGTTGGTTCGCGATAAAGAGGCAATGAATGAGGAAGAGCGGCGGCTGCTCAGACTTACATGGGGGCAGGGCCGGATTCGGCCGTGTGGCGTCTTGGGCACGACATATTTTTCGCACTGGTGCGGAATGAAATATTGGATGAAATCGTTCCTAATCACTCGTGTATATGGTAAACAGGAGAGGCCCTAGAATAGACCCCTGCGGGGCTCCATTTCAGTTCTTCTACTCAGATATGAAACAACTGGCTTCACTGCTTCAGGTCACAAGCCACATGATGTTGATATTCTATAAAGCGTATCGTGATTCAAGGCATCTTACTAGTAATCTTTGATCTTTTTTATAGTATTTGCTTCCTCGCTTATAAAAATCCAGTTATATAGAATGCTACACAAAGTTGAATTGAAGAGTCTAACTTCTATAAGGTCTAACTGCCACTTTCTGCGATTTTGTGTTTTTTACATTAAATGGGTCTATGTACCATCCCCAATATTTCTATAAATGCGCTAAGTGCCAAGGCGATATTACTATTTTCTCTTTAGCCTTACAGATGGCGCATTCTGGAAGTACCAGAGGCTGTTAATATTAAAAGGGTCTAAGTGTCATAACCTCCCGTTATCAAATTTCATGAATTTGATAACGTCCTTCTTCGAGAAACCAAGTTCCAATAATGAAAGTTACAAGCGTTCAAAAAAGTGTAGTTACGGAGAGTGAACTCCGTTAGGCTCCGCCCACCGACCGATTTTGACGCTTCGCGCTGCCGTTGGTCGGGCGAAGTGCTTAAATATACGCCAGTGTCAACAAATGCGTGTACTCGGACCATTTGAAGTAGAGTGTTTACCTCTTTCGGCTAGCTCAGCATCCTATCCGAAGTACAACAAAATTATTAAAATTATGAAATACTACACACCTTACAGACTTGTCTATCGGTGGCAAGAGAAAACTTTCAAAGTCCGTAGCAAAAAAAAAGCACACACAAGAATAAGAGTATTTACAAATCCTTGAATCAAACGAGGAAATTGTTTCTTCACTGTTCGCCACACAATATATGACGAGGCACTTGCTGTGCCAAGTTTATTTGAATAAAATGAATCCTAGTAAACTGGATTACTAGATAAAAAAAATTGTTTTTGAAACTTGAAAATTGTTCGATTTACAACTAAAAGTATTCACTTGCCTTGCTTTATTCTTTCTTCGCCTCTCAGGCCAGCACCATTCCAGGAAAAAAGGTCAGGAAATAAAAGGTTCTATATCCCAAATCAAACAACCTTGGCTGGTACACTGGACTTCCCAAATAAACAATTGGCAGGCTTTAGATTTCTCCCAAAATTGATGTGTTTCTTCTTCAGGAAACCAAGACTCCTACAAGTTCTGCAGATTTGCTTTGCAAAATCTATGCAGCAGGAACAAACCTTTACTGTAGTAAAGGATTACGGCAAATGCCCGAAAGTAAACTTTGCGGGATTGTCTATGACTATAGTATAAAAACACTTTCACAATAAAATTTAATCTGTTGAATTTGGAGAGACTCAGCACAAAAGCAAATTCAGAATGATCCCTACTCAGTTCAGAATCGACGAATACTGAATTTTTCTTCGCGAAATCGTCTCTTTTATAGAAGCGACCGCGCGGTCTAGTGGGCGGTGCCTACTGGAATTTATGTTCGAGATATAGTATCGAAATTTTCTTTCCGATCGGACTCAGTCTGTTTCGGAAGAAAATGATCTTTCAAGCTGAAATAATTGAATTTTTTTAGGATTTTATAACACAGGCCGTAGATCACTAAAAATACCAGAAATACTATTTACAATTTACTGTACACTACTGAGCCATCAAGAAGTGAGGGCTTCTCTCCTGGGAATTGTCCGAGCCCTCGGGCGGCTCCTGGATGACTGCCTAAAACAGCCATTTGAGCTGTGAACCTCGGCCAGAAATACTAAAATAAAATTTTAACTTTGAGACTATATCTCGGAGCGGAGTCCTGATAGGCTCCGCCCACCAGTGACTTTGCTTCGGCCGAAGCAAATGTACACGAAAACTATTTAAGAGCTCCTTTTCGACTGTTTTAGGCAGTTGTCCGGGAGCCACAGACCCTTGAGTAGTAGTCCTACCGAGTGGTAGCCCGGATGGCTCTGGTGTGATTAGTATTTCTGGCTAGGTCATGGCTTCCTTGAGAAATCTACGGCCTGGCTTAGATAGATGAAGCGTCGTTGGTTAACACCAACAACATTAAAAAAGAATTCGTACTGTTCCTGCCTGATCCAGTAAGAAGAGTTCCGGAGTTGCTGGATTGCGACGATGCTGTGTGCGGAGAGTAGCCTACCGGATGAGGTACTCACCTCCGATTTCCGTACCTCCGTGCACACGCATTTAGTTGTCACTTTATTTATACCATTGCCGAACATTTAAGTCGGCCAATGGTATCGCAAAAGTGCTGGTAGGCGGAGCCTATTAGAGCTCTCGCCACTAGATATACCCCACTGGGTATTTTTCCAAAGTTCAAAACTGTAGTATTTCTGGCAGATCATGACACCAGTTTGGCGATTTATTCAGTATTTTCTTGGCATTCAAGCGAGAGCGTTGTCTGATGTTAGCAGAATTTTGTCTTGAAGTGGTGAACTGAGTAGCCATTTTCGATAAGACAAATAAAAGTTACCAGAAATAATATTCTTTGAATATATTTCACCCAATACTTTTAAGTATTCACCTAACCTTTTGAAAGCTTTGCTTTGGAGGTTTTTCTTCGAGTGAATTTGTGGAAGCAGTGAGAGAAATTCATTGGATTTCTCGAATCAAGGAAATTGGAACTGGTTTCTGGCTGGAAGGAATCTTAGGCCCGCTTGGTTTGAAGCAGAGGAAGCTGGATTGGTTTTTGTACGAACTTTTGTGGTTTTTCTTCCACGCCTTTTCCCAAGAACACGAAGAAAGAAAGTCTGCAGGCTCACTGGTGAATATAAATAAGTGTGATATTCAAAGTGACTGCCTACATAATGCTGTATGGAAGTCGGTAACTTTTCAACAATTTTCAACAGTGAGAAACAATTTAATTTTTGAACTTTGAATATTTTCGGTCTTCGGGAAATTCCCGAAGGCATACCTTTTTTTCAGCAAATCGGTTTCACTAGAGTAGTTCCTGCCGTCGCTATAAAAGTTCTTCTGGACTAAATCAAAAGAGAATTCGTCTATGTACTCTGGTGACTCAGACTTTATAAACATTACAACATTCTTAAACCTTTTGTACAGTATGTTTTTTACAAGTAATATTTTTTTGAGAAGTCAAAATTAAACTCACTTCCAGATCTTTCTTTAAAAGACAAATCAGTTGAACCTGTCAGATTTCATAAGAAATCTGACTGTTTTAGTTATACATTCGGGAAATAGCTTTCTTTGGTTAGGACTAAAAACAAAGCAGTTGGTTTTTCGGATCATGGATCCAAACCAAGAGCGTCTAGGCGGCAGAAGACCCACTGCTAGCCGGGTATGTGAAAATGAAATTTCACTAAGACATTTCAATCACGGAACACCGCCTTTACGACATAAGTGCGACGTCTGATGACAGTCTCACGTTGTGTTGTGTATGTGCCTCTTATTTTGATATGCAGATTGAAAATCAACGTAAAAGACGGCCTAGGGGCACACTGAGAGTGTTGTGAATGAACGTAAAAGACTAAAAGCAAGTGGTTCTGAATTCAAAAATTATAGAGAAAATGTAGTTCCAGTAAAAAAGTACCCTCAGGTGATGTAAGTATTTTTATATGGTATCAGCTGTAAGTTTCTAACCTGAAATATTTTGAACACGGGTTCGTTGTAAATGCAAGTGGGAATGCAAGGATGTCTTGTTTGAGCAGAAGCTTAGGCTATTCCATTCTTTCTACTCAATTACTGATGATGTCAAACGAAGCACCTAATTACTTGGCTTAGTGCAGAGGATAACAATACGTCGAAGGCGCCATGGATATTACGCCAACCCAACTGAAAGCCACCGTCAAGCAACCATGTGTTATATTATTCATGATGGAAAAAGGAAACATTTGCAAGTATGTCGTAAGGTATTTACCGATATTTTTGCACTTCCACACCATAAAGTACAAGAATTAGCAGAGAGGAAAACATCAGGCCATAATGTTTTCACCGATTCGAAGGGTAAAGCAAATCGCGCTAGGAAATTTTCCGAAGAAATCGTTCAACAGGCTGTTGCACATATAAACGAATTTCCATGAGAGCAAAACCATTACAGTAGAGAAAAATCAAAGAGAGAATGCTTGAGTGCGGACTCGAACATAAATAGGCTATTTCTGGCCTTTCAGAAGCGACATCCAGGTACTTGCGTTACCTACCGATTTTATGCCAACGTTTTCAAGAAACATTTTCCGCACCTAAGATTTGGGAGGCCTAGATCGGATACCTGCACTACCTGCCCCAGGTAGCACATCATATCGGCTGAATCTTGGTTCCATATTGGGCCAATATAGATATATTCAAAAAACAATATTATATTAATAATATTGGTGGAATATTGGTTGAACTAGTTTTGAATGTAGATTATCACATGAAATATTGGGTCAATGTTGGTTGAATAATTCTACCAATATCGATAATACAATATTGGTTATTTATTGTTTTCCACATCTAGAATTAATATTGCAATCCAAATATTCCATTCATATCGATTATAGGAAAAAAAACTATATTGTATTTCTAAGTTTGATAGCATATTGGTTGAATATCATTTCCACGTTATTTGACAAATTGTAATAACTCATATTCAGTCAATATTGGTTGAATGATATTTACCAATATCGATAAAACAATATTGTCTTCACATCGTTTTCAACATCTAGAATAAATATTGCAATCCCAATATTTCCCTCGTATCGATTCTAGCAATAAAAACTATATTGTATCTCCAAGTGTGATTACACATTGGTTGAATATCATTTCGCCAATATTCAACAAATCTTATTAATTAATATTGGGTCAATATTGGTTCAATAATATTTATCGATATCGTTAAAACAATATTGTCTTCATATTGTTTCCTACATCTAGATTGAGATGAAATTTGAATATTGGCCGAATATTCAATGAAACAAATTTAAATTATATCATGATCCAACCTGGATATAAATCCGCTAGGTGGCTCTACATATAGAACGTCTTCTAAAACCTACGAAAGTATATTAAATACTTCCCATAACTTGTTTTCAAGACAGCTTACCCAGTGGTTATGGCGATCAAAAGGCAGGTGTCACCTTCATCAACTAAAAGACATTTAATAATTTACCAAGGTATATTGACATTTATCAATATATCCAAATGATATTGTACCAATATCGATAAATATTTTGAGGACATTATTGCTTCAGGAATATTTCACCAAAACTATTTTTGAAATTTTTAAACAATATTCGACAAATATCGCAAAATGTTCACATTTTATTTCTGGATATTGTGCCAATATTGTCAGAATATTGTATCAGCGATATTGTATCAATATCGCCAAATATTTTGAGGCCAATAATATTTCGAGAATATTTCGCCAATATTATTCAAGTAATATTGGTTCAATATCGCCGAATGTTCACATTTTTATTCTCGCCAATATTGCATTTCAAATATTACGCCAATATGTTCACAATATTGTACCAATATTTTACCAATATAGGTGTGCTACTTGGGCCCAAACCTCATGATCATGTTTCTAGTTGTAGGTGTTTCACACATGATATAATTATTATTTTGTCCTCTATTCAGATTTCGCTGCTTGGGTACTATTCTTGTTTGTTCGCAATATGAACGAGTGCTGGGTTCATCACAATCTGAGTCCTTGCATGAGAGGATTGAAACGACATGGAGAGAACGTCAGAATGTGACGCTACGAGTACATATTATATTATTACAAAAGATCAAGAATAGCAGTCCAGGACGGTTGCTCGTCGCGCCCTAACCCAAAGTGGATCCGGCCCTGCCGGGGGCCGGAGCCTCTCGATGTCTCTCTCAAAGATAAATAACCCCTCAGTAATTGCGTGCGGAGCGATTCCATATTTCATAGACGCCATGAGCCATAACTTAGGAGGCAATTACTGTGAGTACGTCGTTTATCATTCGACTTCTCGAGACAACGGCGGTGCGGCTCTTGATAATCGAGATTAAATTGATAAAGAATCTATCCCTGCCAGACTCCGACTGGAACAGTATTAACTTCGCGAATTGACAGTTGACAGCAGTCGACGGCGCCTTGATTGATTGGTCGGGTCGCTCGATCTTTGCTTTGTTCGACGGAGAGTGGAAGCCGGAGATTGTTCTTCTAATTTCGATAGTGCGTTTGATGAGAAAGAGATCCACAGGTGATAATACTTTATACGTGCTCAATGAGTGGGTGACACTGACTGAGAAGCATTGCTGGTAAAAGTTTCGAAGAACCAGCTGCTTCCCTTCAACATTACAAATGAATCATTCCAGACAAAACATACTAGTAGCACACTTATAGTGGAACAATATTGGGACAATTCTGGCACAATTTTGGGACAATATTGGTACAATATTGGGACAATTTTGAAACAATGATGTGAGAATATCGGTACGATATTAAGGAAACAAATGTGGGCTACTATTACAAAAATATTATTGCTGCAATGTTCTCGAAACAATATTGGTAAAATTTTGGAATGATAAAGACACAATATTATGAATATACTGACAGAATATCAAAACGTAATATCAGCTAGAGAAAAATTGCAGACATTTTGTGATATTGGCCTATTATTGTTCAATCATTTTGAAAATAAAATTGGTTTGGATGAGTAGTTAGTTTTCTTGATATTTTGAATACAGGAATAAATGAAAACGACATTTAGAAACACTGCAAGCTGTACTGAAGCGGTGGCAAGTAACAGGGCTTAAATTTTCAATAGAAAAATGTAAATATATAAAAGTTACTCATTTTAGATTCGACATTGATGAAGATATACTTCAACCCTTCTGATATAAAACAACATCTTTAAAAAATGTACCAATACCAACGTATGCTTCATCTTTGAAGTGATTTTTGGGTGATTCAGATCAAAATGGTGAATCTCATGGTTATACACTTGAACATCCATTGTTACACTTATTGAAACCTTCCTCGAAGTGGAATTGGACAAAAAATGTCAAAATGCTTTCAATGAAGTGAAGTTTGTGTTGGTATCTACGGAATTACAACCCACTACCCTTACCCTTCACAACCCTGATTTTCCAATATTACTAACAACAGATGCCAGTGAATATGGAGTAGGCGCGATGATTTTGCATATTTTGCCAAACGGCTCAGATAAGCCCGTAGCTTATGCTTCCACGACTTTATTATCAGCAGGATCAGAATATTTGCAGTTAAAAAAAGAAGTCTTGACAGTAATTTTTGGACTTTGGAAATTTCAGAATTATTTAACTAAGCAAATAAGTTTTCGAATAGAGTTATTCGACACATTGCGGTAATATTGTATTGTATTGTAATATTATTATTTCAATATTATACTGGGATTCCTGACTAAATTTTAATCATTATAGGTAGACAAGACTATAATATTAGTGAAATAGTAACCAACAAATATGCTATCAATCCTGAATATACAACATTGTTTTTTATGTAGAAGGAGAATTGCAATATTCATGTTGGAAGCAACATGTGAAAAATATTGTTTTTCCTATATGTTTCACCTGGTGGAAATATTTGGAGAAAAAAGAACTTCGACATTGTCAATTTTAATCATATCATTCAGTTGAAATTCGCTGGCAAACATTTTTCGAACTTTATTCGAATTTTCGCAATTACTATTCTTGGAGGCTTTGCATCCGATGGGAGCTTATTAATTTTCTTTGCGTGTGGCGCTGCGACTGACATATTGTGAGTCACGGCTTCATTTGTGAGGAATTATTAGCTGAAAAATTGATTACAATTCGTTGGACAGAGTCAAGATTAGTCTAATATATGTCAGATGTAGTTCAATGTCCGTCGTGGTATTAGCCAGGGAAATAGTAGTGTTTCGTCAGACGTTTTCCAGGGCCTGGGGCCACGGCATAGGGCCAGGGCCTGGAGCTGAGCTTGTTTTCAGTTCTTTATCTGATTCAATAGGCTAGACAATAAAATTGGGTGACAACATTCATTCTATTAGCATTTTTTATAAAATTACATTCGCTCCGTTTTCTGCATGTTTTCAGCATTTCGTTTTTCTATGTCTGAGAAGTATGAATTAAAATGGTATATCGGAAATTCAATACACAATTGTGTATGTATATTATTGTCTTCCTAATATTTTTATTAATCATAAAATATTTAAATCTTATTTTGTCATTTCAGTTTTTGTATTTATCAACTGATCCCAAGTAGCACACCTATATTGGTAAAATATTGATACAATATTGTGAACATATTTGCGAAATATTTGAAATGCAATATTGGCGAGAAAAAAAATGTGAATATTCGGCGGTATTGGTCCAATATTACTTGAATAATATTGGCGAAATATTCTCGAACTGATATGTGCCTCAAAATATTCGGCGATATTGGTACAATATCGCTGATACAATATTCTGACAATATTGGCACAATATTCTAAAGTTATATTGTCGAGAAGTAAGATTTTGCGAAATTGGTCGAATATTGTTTAAATATTTCAAAACTTGTTTTGGTGAAATATTCTTGAAGCAGTAATGGCCTCAAAATATTTATCGATATTGTTACAATATCATTTGGATATATTGGAGGATGTCAATATACCTTGGTAATTTATTAAATGTCTTTTAGTAGAAGGTGACACCAGAGTCTGCCTTTTGATCGCCATAACCACTGAGTGAGCTGTCTTAAAAACAAGTTATGGGAAGTATTTAATATATTTTCGTAGGTTTTAGAAGACGTTCTATATGTAGAGCCACCTAGCGGAATTTTATCCATGATATAATTCTAATAAGTTTCATTGAATATTCGGCCAATATTCAAATTTCATCTCAATCTTGATGTAGGAAACAATATGAAGACAATATTGTTTTAACGATATCGATAAATATTATTGAACCAATATTGACCCAATATTAATAAGATTTGTTGAATATAGGCGAAATGATATTCAACCAATGTGTAATCACATTTGGAGATACAATATAGTTTTTATTCCTAGAATCGATATGAGGGGAATATTGGGATTGCAATATTTATTCTAGATGTTGAAAACGATGTGAAGACAATATTGTTTTATCGATATTGGTAAATATCATTCAACTAATATTGACTCAATATGAGTTATTACAATTTGTCGAATAAAGTGGAAATGATATTCAACCAATATGCTATCAAACTTGGAAATACAATATAGTTTTTTCCATATAATCGATATGACTGGAATATTTGGATAGCAATATTTATTCTAGATGTGGAAAACAATGTATAACCAATATTGTACTATCGATAGTGGTAGAAATTATTCAACCAATATTGACCCAATATTTCATGTGATAATCTACATTCAAAACTAGTTGAACCAATATTCCACCAATATTATTAGTATAATATTGTTTTTTGAATATTCACCCATATTAGACCAATATAGATTTTTTATTTACAATATATCTATATTGGCCCAATATGGAACTAAGATTCGGCCGATATGATGTGCTACCTGGGATATGCATGTGATTTATTTGATTTTTGTTCATATTGAGATAGTGCTGTTTCATTTAATGCATATTTATGACGTTTGAGTATTTGTCACTCTATTTATTTTTAGTTCAACTATTAAGTTTAACTCTGACCTTCTCAATTCAAAATAATATTCAGAAAGAATTAAGCAAATTTCATCTGGTCTGATTGATTGAAGCAAAAACGAGACACGTTAAACAAAGACAAGATCACTTCTCTCTTTTCATTCTAACTCAATACAAAAAGTTATTTATCTGCCAATTTGTCACTGTAGGGCACGACCACTTCTAGAAACACACTTTACGACAGTGAAAAACCCATTACTCACCCAAATGAAAATCCACCGGCTCGATCCGAACAAAATCTCTCAATTTTTCACTTTAATTAAAACGCCACTTGAGCAGGCAATACCTCTTCTCACTTGTCGGGGCTGAATAAATCTTCGGCCAACCCCGAAGATGAGAAACTCAGACGAATTAAGAAATCCGCATCAGGAGAATTAAGAAGACCCTTTTCGTAGTAAATTAGATTTGAATTACGGTCTGGGGCAAGTCACAAAAATGTTACTAGAACAAAAACGTTCTAGCCCATTCATTTTCTATACTATACGTTGAACAAGACTGCGAAATGTTCACTTCTAATAAAAAATTAATGGAAAAAAGTTCCTAGCCAGAGTAAACCGAAGCAATTTTAAATTATGCTGAAGCTAGACGTCATGAAGCAGAAACAAAATTCAAAGAGCGGTCTCCTGATAATTCTTCAACATTATTATCCTGAACTGGTATTGTTGGGTCACTTTTGACCCCTAGCGTTTTTTGGCGCATACAGGCCGTTTCTTTTATCATGTGGTAACATTGCTATATTCTAAACCGTAACAGATACGAAGACGATTAAATGGGAGAAAAGGTAACTATTGTGGAGAACAGTACAATGGTCAAAGAAAATTTACAGGGAGTCTCGCCCTTCCCGAGTTATACAGGAAAAACCAAAAATGCTGTTATTTGTTTTTTACGAATAGAACTGTCATTTCTGAAAATATAAAAAAATTTATAGGGAAAGTTTTAATGTATTTAAAATGTACTATAAAAATGTAACAATGAATCTTTGATTAAACGTTTCGTGTCAACACGGCCACCATCAACATTTTTTTTTCAAATACGGACCTGTCCATTTTAGTACAAATATTGATAAAGCGATAAAATCACAATTCGGTGGTATATCACACTTGATATTTTTATAACGTTTCATTTAAAATAACTAGCATCCTCAGTGACAACAATTTTTAATTACGGTCCTGTCGTTAGTTCTTTTGTAAATTATTTTGATTTCTTCAAAACCTATTGAACTATTGGCGTACTTCAGACTACACCCAATAATTTCGATAAGAAGATACCCCAACACAACGCACATTCGTATTTTTCCTTCTTGGGCATTTTTGTATTACAGAAATCCTTGTTTCAAGGCTGATTTCTTCTGAATCAATTATCATACTGAATATTTCTATAATTCTCAATCCTGGAAGTAACGAAAATATTAGTATTTGGTCAAAATACGACTATTGTGTGATATGGTACAATTAAATAGCATCTCACTTCATTTACCATTTTTAAACAAGTAGGCTTTGCTTGGTTTCTATGGCAGGACAAATAAATGAGTTGTTGATACGTGTTAAGAACTGTCAGTCGTTTATACACTCAGTCATATCAAAGATGTATTCAAATGACGAAAGGACTGCGATATGCTATTTGCTTATGCAAAATCAAATAGAAATCCTCTTTTGGCAAAAAATATGTATGGTGAGCTATACCCAAATCGTCGTATTCCAAACATTCAAATGTTTAGACGATTAGAATGAAATTTGAGAGACTGTGGTGCATTTGATAGAAATAAAACTAGAGAATGTGTTGTTACTGGAAGTATGCGGAACCAAATAAATGTTTTAGGTAAGCAAATATTACTTCATAAAGATTAACAAAGTGACGAAAATATTTTTTTTCAATTTAGGATTGGTCAGTTACAAAAATATTTCTAATCAAGATTGTTCCTTACGAGAAATTGCCCACGAACTAGGGATTTCTGTAAAATCTACCAGAAATATTTTGAAAAAGAACAAATACAAATGCTACAGGATACGCAAAGTTCATCACCTCAATGAAAGGGATTACGGAAGGAGAGTACGATTTGCGATGTGGTTGAGACGTAGAAATAGGGAGGTTGGAAATATTTGTAATAAAATAATATGGACGGACGAATCAAAATTCACCAACAATGGTTGGTTTAACAGAAACATCCATTATAGGTGGAATAATACAAATGAACAATTACATAGAGAAACCAATTTCCAGGAAAGGTTCGGAATAAATGTTTGGTTGGGAATTTTGGGAACAAACATACTAGGTCCTTTCTTTTACGACGAACATTTGAATGGTGGAATGTATTCACATTTATTATCCAATGAGTTTGATGGCTACTTAGATGAATTGCCACTGAACATCCGCCGTGAAATACAATATTTTCAACAAGACGGTGCCCCTCCCCATAATGCAGCAATAGTAAGGGAACATTTAGATGCAATATTCCCAAGAAAATGGATTGGAAACAATGGACCAATTGCCTGGCCAGCTCGATCCCCATACCTGACTCCTTTAGATTTTTTTGTCTGGGGATACATAAAGGATAAAGTTTTTTCGACATCTAGTACAGATATCGACCATCTCAAACAAAAAATAAGAGATGCATGTAATAGCATTACACCCATAATGCTAGAAAATTGCCACAGAAATTGTATGGACAGACAACTTATGTGCATTCAACAAAGAGGTCGGCAATTCGAGCATTTAATGTAGGTTATCATGAAGAATTCATTTTCTGTATTGGTTTTATTTTCACTCAAAAATTCAATATGAAATAAATTGTTTTCTGTTTGTTTGATTTCTTCTACTCTTAAGTAAGTTTATTTCCGAGGTAAATTGCTATCGTTCGTCTCTGAAACTACAGATATCATTTATTATAGTGTAAACATAATTTTAAGAGATACATTTATTCAAAGCGTCACTGATAATTTTTATATCGGAGAGTTAGGTTTTGTGGAATCCATAAACGACCTAACGACAGGACCGTAATTAAAAATTGTTGTCACTGATGATGTTAGTTATTTTAAATGAAACGTTATAAAAATATCAAGTGTGATGTACCACTGAATTGTGATTTTATCGCTATATCAATATTTGTACTAAAACAGACAGGTCCGTATTTGAAAAGAAATGTTGATGGTGGCCGTGTTGACACGAAACGTTTAATCAAAGATTCATTGTTACATTTTTATAGTACATTTAGAATACATTAAAACATTCTCTTTCCATTTTTTTATATTTTCAGAAATAACAATTCTATTCGTAAAAAACAAATAACAGCATTTTTGGTTTTCCCTGTATAACTCGGGAAGGGCGAGACTCCCTGTAAATTTTCTTTGACCATTGTACTGTTCTCCACAATAGTTACCTTTTCTCCCATTTAATCGTCTTCGTATCTGTTACGGTTTAGAATATAGCAATGTTACCACATGGTAAGAGAAACGGCCTGTATATTTAGGTAACGAAACGCAATACATTTTCGAGACTGCAGGTATTTCTCGAGGGTTTGACGTACATGCGAGTGTAGTGTTCACGCGTCACGCGTCAAATGCCGTTTGCTCTCTGACCGGTACGCACCGTTTGGGTCAAATTTGACCCAACGATACTAGTTGTGTGCCCCTTTGGAAATAGTGTCTCGTGTTCAAAATGACACGTCATCTAACTAACGCCGAGTTGAAAGACATAATAAACAACCTATCTGACTCCAGTGACAACGAAGCACCACTGCAAACTGAGTTTCAAGAGAGTGACAGTAATTTTAGTGATAGCATTATTCAGAGTTTCGAAAGGGAGACTGCCGCCACTGAACGAGACGAGCCGCCACTGAAAAGACGACGATGTAAAGAGTGTCCATCTACAATTGACAAAAAATATTCTACATATTTTACAACATGCAAGAAAACGTTTTGTAAGCATCATTTGTATCAACAAAACTTTTGTAATGAATGTAAAGATTTACATATTTAGTTTTATAGTCTCCTTATTGGTTCCTGAAAAGCCCTCGTTAGAATTGTTTTTTTTGCATTTTTCTAATGTTTTTTTCATTGTCCTAATTTGTTTATGTCATGTTTTTTCTAATCCCACATATTTTCATTGTGTTTATGACAAAAGAAAAATCATTTGACTAAAAACGTTGAACGGTGTTTTTTTTCATGTATATTTTTTATTTTATTTATTAAAAATGAAACCATATCCTGTATAAAGTTTGGAGGAAGTGAGAAGATGTTAAAATAAATGCCATGGGAAAAAAGTTCTTGAAAATCAAAAATAGAGATGATATAAAGAAAAAATTAATTCAAACTGAAAATGTCAGATAGAAAATACTCAGGATATAAGGTAGAATCAGGTATTTTGGAGTAACAAAAATGGTAATAATAAATCATATAAGCTAAAGAAAAGTGAAAAGTGAAATTTCAAAAGTGATTTGCTGAAACGTGACGAAAAGTGGAACACCAGTTACCAAGGAAAGGAGTGAAGTAAGTGGGAAAATTTTTGGAAAGAAAGAAGTTTTTTTGGAAAATTGATAAGAAAGGAAAGAATTTAAAACAAACAGAAGAATAATAATCTAAATAGAATACATATAGAAGATAGAAGAAAGTATTTTTGTAGTACCTGATAAATATGTAAGTCAAAAGCAGCCATAGCCAGGAATCACACTGCTCGACCAGGACCGACAGTCCGCGACCGTCCACCTACGACCAATATTTCCAACACGTATATTCTTATGGCACAACTCACACTCTTCGATCATTCTCGACCGGCTTTCAAAGACCGTGTTTGAAATTTCAACTTTCTGGAAATTTTGGTCGGCCACAGACTACCGTGATGCAATTCTAATTTATCATTTGGACACATGTTTGTGATAAACTTTCTACAGTTTCTCATATAAACGAAAATTTTAATATTATTCGTGTGAATTGGTATATTCCATATTGAAAAAAACGAAGTATCACTCAGGAATTAGTGAGTACTATATTTACAATTACTATATTCACAAATTTTTAATGTTTTTAAGGCAACGGAACAATACAGGATAACAGGATAACAGCGGTGAGGAGCCACATTAAATCAGAGTGATCCTAATTACAGCAATAGAGAAGTCATTGACGGAATTTATTAAGGAAATAGGATAATTGTTTTAAGGAGCAGTAATGTTCAACTAATACTAACTAACATATTTTTCATAGTTAAAGAATTTACGTACTGGATATGGAAGAAGGAAACATTCCCTGGTGCTCCATTGGGAAGTAATGCCAAGCAAATAAAAAAATTAGCATTTTTTATTGGGAATTTTTGTTGGTGTAATTTATAGACTTTCAATAGTAGTTTGGAACTTTATTGATCTCTCAGTGATTTGCAGATAACTGGTTCAAAATTCACCCTCTTGTTCCCGATGTAAATAAAGTTCTCTATTCCACACACTTTTTTACTTTCCTTTATTGATCGTTTATAAAAATTATACACTATCACAATTCTTTCTTCTTCACTATCACCTCTACTCATTGCTTACAACAAAAGCAATGAAATTATGATTTGAACTTTTTTTTAATTAAAATAAATGGAAAATTCGCATAACCTTTAGAATGTCAGATCAATGTCAGATTTAGAACATTTTTCTGGCGGTCGGTCGAGGATGGTCGATCAGTGTGAGTTTGATACTTTTCATTGATCTACTTCAATTTTAGGTCCTAGCTGGACGGTCGCAGACGGTCGGTCCTGGTCGATCAGTGTGATTCCTGGTATAGTCATTGACAAAGTTCAAAGGTGGGTACTTATAAACTTTTTATCTGTGGACCAACATAGGCAGATACCAGTTTCACAGCAGTCAATTTCATCCACGTACATCTATTCAAAATTATCCTGAACATCAGAAGAGACTTTATTTAACTAATTAGAAAATTCCCCATCAATGTTCACCTAATACCTACATAATGAAGAGACATTGATTCGAATAAACGAATCTAGTGGACAGAGTTGAATTGTGTATAAACGGTTCATTGATTTTGATTCTGGGTAATAGAGGGCACTAGTAGTAATACTATCTGTTTCAGCAATGGGAATCTTGAGCTAGTTGTGGGTAATAGTTTTTTTTTGAAATAATAATTATGAAAATAAAAACAGTAAATATTCAGTTTGAAATTGATATTTGGAGTATCACATTTTCATTCAGTGAAATATTTTGGAACAAAATGCACTTGCAAGAAGATGTAAAACCCGTGAATATAATAAAAGCAGTCTCAAGTATTTCTTGGGAAATGGATAGGGAAATACTTCTGAAGATGTAAGTTCGCTCATTCTTTCCAAAATATATTACGGTTGTGTTGTTTACGGTAGAGCAAGAAAGTCTCACCTAAAAACTAGATAATATACAAGAAACCTGCTTGACACTCGCTATCAGACATCCCACCCCTTGAATTCAGAAGAAGAAGGCTATTGCTGAATTATGCTGACCAACGCGTATCATGAATTAATTTTTACAATGAAATGAATACCTTTTTTGAAAGACATCATACAACCACAAGACCTACAGGACTGATATTTCAGAAAACTATGTCTGATCTCAACATCACCTCACCATTTGCTTACCCAATAGAGAATCCCAAATGAGTATCCGCCTTGGAACAGTATAGCTCCAAAAGTCCACCTAAAATGCAATACCAACAGAAAAGAAGGTACAAATAGAACCATGTATCTGTATCTCACCCTGTTTAAAACTGCATACCTACGATAGAAGTAGAGTAATCTGTACAGACGGCTCAAAAACAAACATTAAGAGTTTTGCCTGGACACTTCCTCCAATAGCAAGTACCTTCACAGATTCCAGGCCATATTGAGATAGCTGGACATGAGTCAGCTGATCAAGCAGCGAAAGAAGCAGCTGACTTAGATACATATGTTGACATTCAAGTCCGGCCTTCTGACTTGAAAGTGGAAATGAAGATAAAGATGACACAACAGGCAAAGACAATGGAACTCTACCTATACAGAACTCAAAGAGATTAAAAGCACAGTTCACAAATGGGAATATGGAGTTATATTGAAGAGAATAAGTGGCTACAATCTCGTTTGAGACTGGGACATTTAGTCAACATAATCGTAACTTTAGCATAAGCACTGACATAAGCATAACCTTAAAAATTATTTTGTATGAGACAAGTTTTAGATTTAGACACAAATTTAAGAACGACAGGTACATTTTATAACATGAAACTTTAGGTACACGTGAATTATGGACAGTATTTTCATTGTAAAAGGATGATTCTTATAAAGTTGGGATTTTTAAGGTGAAAACGTTTTTAGCATCAACTTAATACTGTCGTATAAATGGTGCCATTTGATATAACAGATTAAAACTTTCGTTTTTAACATATATTTGAGCACAATTTTAAAATGATGTTGACTAAATGCACCTTTATTTACTAATAGATTTATTCTCCGTAACGATAGACAATCACGATGTGAAGTCTGTCAGAAAATTCTCTCAAAACTGAGCTTGTCATCTTTGTTAAGAGAACAGAACTATAGAGAAGAATATGAGCTGAATAATTACACATAGGTACTTGGCAGAACCAAGCAGATATAATGGAAGATTTTTTTACGGCATATTAAGATATAATGTCAATTGAAGGGGTAAGAACCAAAAAGGTGTAAGTGTAATAAAGTCGATGTTGAGTATTGGGCTTCCAAGGTTAATTGGTTATTATAAAATCTGCACAGATTTGTGAAAAATTAATTCCTGATTCTTGGTGAATGTTTTTGTTAAATCCTCTTGAACCCTTTTGCCACTAAACGAATATAAAAAAAAAATAATGAAAAACTTTATTTTTTTATCAGTCAAATAAATATTGTAATAACAAACTATTGATGGATCATTTCGATATTACTGGTCATAATCTGAATCTAGTATGTCATCAAGTTCAAAATTTTCTTCTAAAGTTTCTTCTTCCGATTCATGATACATTTTTTCTACTTCTTCAGCGTCAGTACCAGCTGATCTGAGGCGGCATTTCTGTATAAAATGTGTGGTATATAGGAGAAATAAATGGCCGTAATTCAATCAAATTTGCCCATTTTGCATATATTATTTTTAATGGGACATCATTCAGGTTGGTATAAGGTATGTAGAATATTTAGATGCAAGTTTGGTCTGCATATGGACAGTCTAGATCCCTATTCAAAATATGAAAATGTAGTATCGGTACTATGCGTGTCTTTGAATGAAAAACTGAAAAAAATCTGTTTTTGTAGCGGAACCATACCATATTTCGCCACTTTGAAGGTGCTCTTCCACTCACTCACTTGTCTTACTCTTTTTATTTTTGGTTTGGGGGGGAGGTTATGGAAATTCCGTAATGGTTTTCGATCGCTTCTGAATTCCTCTAAAGAAGGACTATAGTCACTGCCAGCATTATCAGTTGCATACGGATATTCCTCATCCGAGTTACAATAATAGTTATAACGATTCAATGGACCTGTTGGAAAAATTTAATTCGGTATTTCAATCTTTCTTTTACGTTATGTTTGACAATTGGATAGCGTTTAACTAAAAGCTCCAAATAATGACTGATAAAGTCAAATCATTTTTGAAAATTGTACAATAATCATTGAAATGGTTCATGGTACTTTCAACATTAGGTAGTACCACGTTCAATGAATCGCTTTCATCTTATTAAATAAAGTAGGTTCCAGATTTTGGAGTCGCATAGTACCCTTATATCAAATTTGACGAGTTGGCACTTGGAACCTTTCAGTTGAACGCCATTCCATTTAAGCTTTGCATCATTGAAGATTATCAAATAATCGACTTGAAATTTTCAAATCCAAATATTTAGAAACAACAACAACGAGGGTAGCTTTTTAACATAGGTATGATGAGGGAATCGATTTTTTACTAAAAAATGTGCTAGAAGTACGCTCAAAGAAGTAATGAATCATCAAAAAAAGAGAAAGACGTCTAGGTGGCGCCTCCTACGAGTAAAAGCAATAATAACATCAGGTTCAAATTTGACACTTCAAAATACCACTCAAAACCAATTTTCGTTTAATTTGAGGTCAGTATTTCTGAAGTTATTTAAAAAACGATAATAAAAATGAAACTTTAACACCCTGTATCATGGAAACGAAGCATTTCCAGACATTTAGTTACTTGGACAATTCACATTAGAGTATTGTGAGCCATCACCTCCTGAAGTTTGTCAAAGTACTTTTGGATCACCCTGTATAATATGAGGGATATTGTCAAACAAACCCGTTCTCGTGAAAATTGAAAAATATGTCCGCTGATAAACGAGGTCTCTCTTGGGCCGCCACCAGGGGGGAAACTGGAGCATTTTGCCCCAGGCCTCCAAATTCTAAGGGCCCCCCAGAGGAGTAAAAAACTATGAATTATTGATTGACAAAGGCTAATGACCACATAGGTCGATGCCAAAACCCCCAAAAGAAATACTAGAATAGAAGAAACAGATAGGATCGAGGGATTATGCTTGAAATATATCCAAAATGGGACAAACAAATAGAATTCCTATTGAGGATATTACAAAGTTCATTATCGAAATGCAAGTACCTCAAAACGTTCATGGATGACCTACTCTGATTCATTTCCAATTAACTTCCCCAATCCAATATCGCCAACGTGCAGACTGAAGAATAAATCTCTCCGACCACGAAGATGAGAAACTGGACCGAATTAAGAAATCTACATCCCCTATATTAACCGATCCCTCTCGCCAGTAAATTACGTCTGAATTACGGCTTGCAGGAACGTCGAAATCTTGCGGAATCCGGAGTCCGGAGTCTGACCACTAAACGAACCGGCTTCGCCGCAAACCACTCCGGGATTGCAAGTGGATTAATTGCGGACCTCAGGGAGCATTTACAGCCGCCGCGACAATAGCCCAAGATATAAACTAGCTCGAGGTATTACCTTTTGCCCTTTCCCGTCGTCAACACCAATATGGGGAAAATCTCGCGTTTAATATGTAGTTTCCGGGAGCCGAACGGCCAGTTTATTTTTATTTATGGGCAGGACTCGGCAGGAAGGACGTGTTTTACCTTTGTAGGACTTGAATTAGCGGATTAAACTGGAGAAAGGCTGACCGCTGGGAAAATACTGGGATTTGAGTCGGCTAATAATGTTTTATTTATGCTCGTTTACTGGAAATTATTCTTCAAGTGTTCAAAGATATTCTGATAGAATTTGTTGAATTTGTTAAAACAATCCTTATTGCGAACCAACCAGACAATAATTTTCTGCATAAAACATTGATGTGAATGTTAAAAGAAAGGCTGATACCCGCATAAAGTCCCAAAATTTGGAAGATGACACACTACTTACTATCGAATTCCCTGATAATCTGAAGGTCGAAATGCATTTTTTTGAAATATTAAATGATAACTTATTTGAATAATACCAATTATTTATTACAGATGTCTTCAACTATATGTGTAGTGAGTTCACCGTTGTTGTTGTTATGCCATAGTTTTATAGTATTTGCTGCGAACATAGTAGATTTACCCCTGGTTTGCTAGATCATTAATGTACAATAAAAATGAAAGTGGGCTCAGTACCGATCCTTGTGGTACTCCGAAACTTACTAATTGCGACTTCGAGCTTTCTTCGTTGAGAGGGATTATTTGTGTGTACTCCAATAAGTGTGATTGGAACATTCTTAATGTTAAATTTCCGAAGCTTTAAATTTCTAATTTTTCAAGCAATATCTTGTGATCAACATAGTCAAATCCTTCTGTAAGGTCGCAAAGGTTGTTGCAACTGCGTCACCCTCACTGATGATATTGTTAAAACTGTTTTTGTTAGAATTGTTATTTCCGTCAACCGAATGCACCCCTACGCGCATCCCTCGGAAGTCTCCAACAGACTTGTGTGAGCTAGGGAAGACGCAGCCCTCACCTTCTAACGTGTGATGCCATGCACGAGACCGATGACTATGCGGGGATTTGAACCCATGACCCTTCGCTTCAAAGGCGAACGCTCTACTAGCATGGCCACCACCTCTTGCAAAGCAAACATGACATGATTTGTGATTATTGTTGTTTGGAAACCAAATGGGAGAGCAGGATAAGAGAGATTAGAGGATGATCATAGAGCAAAAAGGAAAACAATAATTTTTCTTCTTCTTACCAGGATATAGCTAGCATGTCTAACAGGTTAATTTAAAATATTGTTGTAATAATATCAGAATGCTGCTCCGGAGCGCGAATAATACTAATGGACGATCTCATTGTGTGGGTGTCTATAAGGAAGTATTAATTATTATTGTTCTTACTCGCAAAGTTTTGCCGAATTATTACCATACTAATTTTTTGTTTTTGTTTTTTGGCTTCACCACTATCAATATTTCTGGAAAATTCATCATTTTTGCAGACGATACAACTATTCTCTGGAATAGTAAAAACACCAGTGACCTGCACAACATAATAACTACCGATCTAAAAAAAGTAAAAAACTGGTGCGATGCAAACATCTTATCTTTTAATTTGAAAAAAACAAATTTGATTTCATTTAGATGTTCGCCAGATGAAATTCTCTTGGAAGACAAATCATTGGAAAATATAAATCACACGAAATTTCTAGGAGTGTTCATCGATCAGAATCTTAAATTCAAGAATCATGTTAGGCAAATTACAGGTAAAATCGCCTCGAGATGTTATGCGGTTAGGGTGATTTCCAATGAATTAGGGTTCAGCACAGCCAAAATGGCACTCATCGACTCCCAGCTACGCTATGGAATACCGTTTTGGGGAGCGTGCAGTCAAACATTATTCATACCTCTACTGATTCTACAAAAAAGGGCTATGAGGTATATTTTTAACCTAAAACCGAGAGATTCTTGTAGACTTCACTTTGAAAACCATAAAATTCTGACGATAACTGCACTATTTATACTAGAATCCGTTTGTTTGATGAATAAACATATTTTGAACCTCGCTGCATCCACATCTCACTATAACACCCGGAACAGCAGCCACACTTTAAAACTACCGACAAAAGACTATATATTCTACAATGGTGGGAAAATGTACAACCATTTACCCCTGTATATAAGATCTGCTGATCTGAGTGTTTCTCAATTTAGGCAGGCAGTCAAAAAGATTCCTATCCGATAGACCCTACTTATAGTATGCAGGAATATTTCAATGATAATTTTTAGCCGAACTATTATAATTGTGATTGTCTATTTTATAACTGTGATTGAGTATTTTATATCTGTTTATTATCTCACGCCATTTGTAATTTTTACTATTGTTTGTGACGAATTAACGTTTTCATGATTTACCATTTTTAATATTTAAGACAATTTCCTAAGCTTTGTCAACAAGACCCTGTGTCTTATGTTAATAAAGCATATTTATTATTATTATTCTATAGAATCCAAATCATCGTTAGTTTTTAGTTTTTGAAATTATAAATGAAAAAAATTTATGAAAATCTATAAAAAATTTGGTTTGACGTGTAAATTCATAAGAATGTACTTTCAATTGTAAATTTTTTTCTTGAATAAACCTTTGTTGAAATTAATCTCAGTTTTTAAATATTTTTTTTCTCTCCTCCCCGTCGCCTCTCTGGTCTGTGAGATCGGTGTTACCACCGGAGCAGCCAGTTTTGGCGCCACTGTAGTGGCGTTTTCAACATCAATTTCAGCTCTTCATTAAAAAAAAAACAACTTTCATGTCACAGTACAAAAATTTTCTTACGATGGAGAAAAGTAAGATCAAGTAAAAACAAAACACGGAAAACGTTCTTCTTATCCCTTCAATGGTCTCTAACTGTATTCTTTGAGATCGAATTTGAATCACTGTGTATTTATTTATCAATTTATCTCCGGCAGCAAATTAAATCTATCAATTACCCCGTCTCGATTCAGCAGCCGTCAAATGTCAAACGCGTTCGGTTCATTCTACGAGTAAATATTTAAAGGAAGATCGCCCAGCCGAAATGTAAAATGGTAATTACGGATTTACATTCGGCGGAATCGCATAAAAGACAAGATTCGAAAATGATTTCTGACAGGCGGGAAATGTGTATTCAAAGTAAATACGATATATAAAAGTTCAAAGCATCCGTGTTTATGCCACATGCAGGCGTGTGGGCAGTGCCGTACTTCACGAAGGCACCAGAACCATTTTTATTTCCGGTTATTTGGAAGAACAGGCTTTTTAGGCTGAACTCTGCCTTCTGACCAGTCTGTATAACTTCATGGATGAGTCTATGTGTACCTATATTGATGACATTCAATAAAAATCATCGTTTATATTATCATAATTTTTATTCAAAAAATATTTTCATCTCGCAAGTTGTGGGTAATTTAAAAAATATTGGTAATTCAATCCCATAGGGTTGGAACCATGACAAACAATACAAAAATCATCATTCACCAAAACATTGTTTGATTGAAAAGAAATTAAATGAAATGTTTGCTGTTATCTTGGATGTATAGGGTTGTTGTGCTTCCAAATTATCTTGGGTTCTAGCCAAACCCACATCAAACCAAAACTAACACTCGAAAGTCGCCTAACCTAAAAATCATTTTTATATTATGTTAATGGCATTCAAGATATTAGGTTAAACTTTACTGGTCACCAGTGTAATCTATCCTTTGAATACAATACCTGGAGGTGTCTTCACTGCACTCTATGGGGTCTCTGAGTGTAAAGCCCTTGAAACCACTTAGTTTACCAATACTTGAAGAGTGTTCAAAATAAATAAGCAATAAGCTGTCACCACCCCAATTTTCTGTTATTGGATTTGTAATAACCAAGCTAGAAGAATATTGCTGGCTAGGGGATATCTGCTATTTGGTTGCTTACGGCTCCTGTTGCTTCTCAAACTTCTAAGAAGGCTTAGACTCTTATGGCAAAAATGTCTCTATATTAGGGATCTTAGAAGGTAGTTAGACTTTCAAAATGATAAATACTACATTAAATCAGCATATTTGATGGATAAAGTGAAATTATGGAAAATACTCGACAAGGAATATCATTAACGTGTAAAACATGTAAAATATGAAGAAAAAAAACAATTCGTAAACGGAAATAAATTCTAATTAGATTAGATCGTCGAATAAAATGGTCATCCTCTCATAAAGAAAATAAAAGCTTGCTCAACTGTTATATGACGTTTCTAAAAGCAGGCAATTCACTAAAAAAAATTGCCAGAATATGACATCAGTCTTTCTCGATTCGATAAACATGAAACTAACAGCACCATGATAAGACAGGCCTTCAATCACATACTACTGAGCAACTTTCAAGACTCAACAAAAATCTATACGGACGCCTCTAAGACAGAAGAAGGAACGGCATCAGCTTTCACTACCATGGAAAATGACTTCTGTTATCGGTTACCAAAAATTACTTCGGTCTTCACCGGAGAACTATTCGTCATTTTGAAAGCATTGAGATATACCAGCATTCAAAATCTTGCTAAAACTGTTATTATCACCGACTCCTTCAGCGCAGTGACCTCTCTAACTCAACTCTATCCATCCAATGCAATCCTCCTCCTAATCAAACGCGAACTCCATGAACTACAACAAAAGAACCAGATAATCCACTTTCTCTGGGTTCCATCTCACACGGGCATACAGGGAAATGACGCCGCGGATCGACTGGCCAGAGAAGCAACAACTAATGAAGATATTCAACCCCTAACAACGACTGTTAGAACAGACCTCAAGCAGAGCTTAAAAAATATTGTCAGCTCAGCCTGGCAAACTGAATGGAACAACTCTGAGTCCAAGCTCGCTGAATTGAAAAAATCTGTCCTTCCATGGAAAAAACAAATCCCAACAAGAAAACACCAAGTCATTGTTACAAGACTACGTCTGGGCCATACCCGCATCACTCACAGCCACCTAATCAAGAGAACACAAGAGCCAATTTGCGAGACATGCCAATGCAACCTGACAATCAGACACATCTTACTCGACTGCCCATCGTATCATCATCAACGTCAAATACATGTAATTCCACCAACTTTACATGAACTCCTCAGTGAAAATTGTGACGCCCAAAAAGTCGTGAACTTTTAAACAGACGTTAGTGTCATTAATGAAATTTGAATGAGATCCTTTGTATATATATATATATATATATATATATATATATATATATATACTGTATGTAGTATGCTTGTATTTTCAACACTGTATCCAATAACCTTAAAGGTTGAAGGGACAATAAATACAAATAAATAAAAAAAAAAATTCACTAACAGGAAATTCTAATTATGCTTCGCTAATTTCGACTCGTAAATTCGCTCTGGTCAGCCCTAGATACACTTTTAAAACACTCTGCTATTCAATAGAACACCCCGAATTCTTTTGTTCAACTAGTATCTCATTGGAATAGACTAGTCGCACAAAATTTGTAATGAAGCTATTATCAGTATTACCATTGTTTAAATAGAACATAGTTAGTCATTGCCTGTGGAAAAGGTATTGGACACAAACGCGAGTGTCATCTAGCGTGATTAGTTACAAACATGAATATTTGACGTCATTTTAATGCAGGTTTCTTCAAAAAACCCTGATTTTAATGCTTTTCCATTGTTTTAATCAAGTTACGACATGACTTGGAGGCCAGATCACTGAAGTTACGACATGACTTGGATGCGAGCTCACTATCGCCATCTACATGTCGCATTCATTTTGATCCAATTATAATCCCATAAGGTTGACTAACTATCTTCTATATAAACAATGGTATTACAATTGAAAAAATGCTCCAACACACATTGAAATTACAAACGGTGATATTAATGAAGAAATAACTAGAACAAGAAATAAAAATACGATTTTCCTAACCTGAGAACCGCCGTATACAGTGTATACCAACACGGTCCGGGTTCGATCCCCGGTCGTGTGTCACTGAGCTGAAGTGGTTCGGATTCCACTTTTATTTAAACTGTAGGTCCCGGATCTCCCTTGCTCGCACAAGCTCTGCTTTTGAGGGGTTTTCTCCGAAAACCTGGGAGTTTCGTAAAAACAAATTCGTAATACAAAACAGTGCCCACTGCTAAAGTGAAATCTTAAGCAGTGTGTCTCAATTTTTTTTGCCTTGAAGATGAGTTGTTTTGCATTATTTTGAGTACATTTTTGTGTGTAAATTAGTCAGTGCATGAACATCATATGAGTTATGTAAACAAGAGAACAAATTTAAATCATCTTTTAGAAGATCACACTTTTGATGAAGAATTATACATATAGATAACAAAGGATTGGAATTGAATTATTTAGAATAATTAGAATTTGATAGACTCAAAAATGCAGACATATTGCTTTACGACCAACTTGCCTGGATTAACTCAGCTTTGTTGAATATATTTTCTTGGAAGCAGATATTATTGGAGTCCTAATCTTTGCGGTTATTTCATTAATGTATATATAATAGGGGTTACACTCTCTGTAATTTTGAATAACCAACCTGGAAAGGGTACTTCTTGATAATGATTGCAGAGGGTATATAAATGATCATTCAGTCTGTCAATTCACTTGAAAAATCAGCTATTTTATTGAAACATATAGTGATTATTTTACATTTGTGAAGATCGAATCATTTTCTGTGTAGATTTTTCAATTGATATGGATCTTCATTAAGAAAAAAAAACTTATTATCACTGTTATATTTCAACATGTTATGCAATGATATCGCATTGTCATCCATTTCTGAGTTATGTCTGAATTTAGTTGAAAATCGATTCATGCAATAATATCTCATTGCCATCCAGTTCAAGGCTATCTTCAAACTTTCAAGTCTCTAGCTCATCGGTAGATTAGTTTAAAATCGAATGCAAAATTTGTAGCCCACAAACATTATTATTATATTATAATTAACATATAAGACTATAGAATTGTCATCCAGTACTGAGCTTTTAGATATGGTTTGAAATTTGTACCAAAGAGACCAGTCTCATCACTATTTTTAGATTTGATCATGCAATAATATTTCAAAAACGCAGTAAAAATACAAATTCGGTTTGGACTACAATTATTTTCAAATCAGTCGCACAATAGAATTAACGGCAAAATTTAATATATTTCATATTTCACTATAAAAAGATAGGACATAATATTTCATTCATATCCCCTCTGGCATGGTAGCGGTATTACTGCGCATTCTCACCAGTGTTGATTGAGGTTCGATAGGGTTCGTTTTTTATATTACAGCATTGGCTTTCTAGTTCTTTGAGTTTTATGTTCCTCACTAAGAAAAATTATAGTGAAAACCGATTTAGTATAGGCAATAAAAAAGTTAATTGTGAAGTATGTACTCCAATTCTAAAATATTTCGGATTTACAAAAAATACTGCAGATTTTTTCAATAGCGCCTATCCCATTCACTCATGAATTTTTGTTTTATGAAATGAAAAGTTCAAATTTTGCAAAAGTCATAAATAAATGTTTCCGAGCCTAGAGAAAAAATTTTATGCAGGCCAATTTTTATGATATGGGCTGTGCTAAATTCGGTATGCGGAAATTTGTTCGACAATATTTGTTCGACAGAAATTTGTTCGACAGCATTTGTTCGTAAAATATTTGTACGAGCGGAAGTTTGTTCAAACGGAAATTTGTTCGACCAGCTATTGTCCGACCTACATTTGTCGAAAGATTGAGAATTTTATTTTAAATAATATCTAAGACAATAATATTCTGACCAATAATAACCTTCCAACTTTCGAGCTAGGTTAGTTCATTTAGGTTAGATCAGACTAACAAGATACTACCCTCAGAAGAATTTTTACCGTAAATTCCAAGCTCCCAACTTGCGAGCTAGGTTAATTCATTTAGGTTAGATCAGAATAATAATTGGACGAGATAATTTTGCACAACGTTATTATTGTCTGAGGATATTATTGGATGGGGGATTATTGGCAGGATATTTTCGAAAGGATATTTTTGGGCGGGATATTTAGTTGTAACATTTACTATCTTTCAAAACTATTTTCTCTTACATCTGAAAATTTGTCTAACGAATTTATGTTCGAATAAATGCGAGTCGATTAACTTTCCTTTCGAACAAATTTATGTTCGAATAAATGCGAGTCGATTCAATTTTCTCTCGAACAAATTACCAGGGTGCCAAATTTCCGTTAGAACAAATGCTGTTGATCAAATTTCCGTCGAACAGATGCTGTCGAATAAATTACACCAAACCGCTAAATTCAGTACACCATGAACAAACGGTGTATGGGAAATGATAATATGAGAACACAAATTTAGTGAAGTAGACATTGAAATTCAGTAAAATTGTTTCGTAAAAATTAAAAAATATCCAAAAACAATAGTAGATTTGTCACAGCCTACTCTGTAATACTTTGAGATTTTTTTTTGCATCCATCACAATGTAGGTACTTCAATTCATTCTGGTAAGTTTTTGTAGCAATGATACTCCCCGTTTTCCTGTTCTTCCTCTGAACCCATGTCCGAGTAAATGAACGAGCATCCGGAATCAATTTTGTACTGATGAAGTTTACCACGAGAAGCCTTCAAATTAGTGCCCTAACCCAAGTAACTTCCGCTTTCACTGACATTTTATCATTTAAATTGTTTCTATTATTGATATTAGATTCTGATTATTCAAGGCAAAAACATTTTTTAATGATATAAATTGAGGTTGTGTCTTAATTTAGAACACCGAAACTATTAATGTTCAAAACTACAAAATAGTGAGGAAATGTTTATGTATTTTGAATCTAGTACGTAAAATACTCTAATGTGAACACACAGTATTTTTTTCAATAAATAAATTCCACACTGAGATGTTCAAAAATGACATACACTAAACTGGTCAGCTGAAATTTTCCGAAATACTTCCACAACTATCCGATAGATGACGGAAAAAAAATACAGTTGGCAACCAAATTAACAACCTATAAAACAATGTCAATAATCGGATGTAACAGTTACATGTACAGAAGAAACAATAAGAAAGTTGTGTTTTGAATTTATTACACCATGACCAAAAGGGATAGGGGGGACACAAAAGAAGAGAAAAATAGATTCAAATTTAAGATAGCCTCTCCTCAACCAAAGTACTGGGTTCGCCTCTGGATTACGAGAGGAAATCTCAGCTTAATCTGACCAATGAGCTCCGATGATGGAAATTAGCTGAAAACACTCAGCTCAACCCAAAACCCGAGCATTTTTATACACCCTTCCTCATAATTAGAAATGAAAGCGTAAACACCTAATTAGATCCAACTTTGCGGCGCCCCTGCTTCCGAGTACGCCACATGCAGGCGTTCACCCAGTCGGTGGCTTGTCGAAACTTGCTTATTTATTTCCTTTCAAGTTCACAACACGCCGTGCTTTGCATGCGATGTAAAAATGAGGCAATCAACGCCCCCTTTTTATGAAGCTTGCAGGTAATACCGAAACCGCCGTCGCGTTTACTACACAAACGCTTTGTGTGGACGTGTGCGTTTCTCCTTTTTTGCAGCGTCTGCTCTCGACAGATTTGATTTAATATTAAAGTGTATCGCACGTTAGTGATATTTTGTTAATTTGTCGGTGGAAGTGATGACGTTGGATGTCAGTTCACCCTCCTGGTGAACACGAAGATATTCGATATGCGTTTTCGGGTTCTAACTATGTGATACGTAACTGGACTTCTCCCAATTGCATGACCTATATAATGAAAATATAAGTTTATGGAAAGCCTGGAAGTTCTTGGCTACACAAAGAACATTCTCTAAAATGATCTAGAAAAAATTTTAGCTTCTCCATTGAATTATTGGAAGGTTTGAAGGAGATTTCCTCGTTTCCAACCTCTTCTTGATCTTATTCACTTCTTCGTTAATCTTACCCATCTCTTGTGCCACCCGTTCATCTATGTTGGTCCAGTTTCGACGTCTTGGGCCCTTATGTTGACTCCCTGGACTCCACCTCTGACTTCTTGAGCTTCACCTCCCAGGTAGCATTTTGGCGACAATAACCACATAATACAACAAAATTAACGTTGTACTCGGTGTAGAAATTAGTCATTTATGAAACGTTGCTCTCTAAACCACCAGACAACGTTGTCTTAACGTTGAGCAATACATCAGTTAAGCTACGACGTTGTCAGAACGTTCACCCAACTGACTACAACTAGTAAATATTTTGTAAATGGGAATAACATTTTTAAAACATTCAAGTGACAACTTTAGTTACGTTAACTGTTTTCCCGATGGAGGGTCGACCTTCTAAGATTCAACTAAGCAGTGGGCAATTTTTCAATGGAGTTGAAAACGTTTTCATGGAGTAATCTCTACAGAGGACGAGCCGACGATATTTAGATAATGATAATTTACTCAACTTATTAATTGTTTCTTTCTAGTGAAAAGGACATACTACTGGCCAAATTGCATGATAAAAAAGTATGTAGTAAAAGAAGTGGAACAGGAATGATCTTAACCTAACTTTCGAATGGGAAACGTAAAGAGCATTCTAATACACTGCTTCCTATTACAGGCAAAAAAAAAAGATTACCTGGTGGAGAAACTTCACAGACACAAGCCCTCATGAGGACAGACAGTTTGGAGAGCTGAAGTTTAAAGCTTAAGTTTACATTTTTCGTTAGTTGTACTTTGTTCAGTTTTTGGTCGGATAAGCAACTTCAGTCGTGCTCCGGGTATAAAGTTTTTTGCCTGACAATCTTACGCTGAAAGTTATTATATTTTTAGTTATCTGATATCCAAAGTTACTTTGACGACTTTTATACTCCTACGCCATGTTGGAAGTGTAATTCTATTTGGAAAAATTAAAATTTTGGAAGTAAACATGCATAAATAAAGGTTTATGAAGTCCAAATCTAGTTTTCTAGAAATAATTCATGTGTATTTTATTTATATTCTTGAGTTTCGAAAAGTTCGCAACAGATTAAAAGCCCGCGTGTTTTTTGGCATGAAACAATCATATACCTATTAACTACAAATATTGATAACACGCAAAATGACGCAATGTAATCGAATTGAATCCAAAAATATCTGTCTAACCTTTTCTCAAACGAGCTCTTAGAAACTATTGCGCATGCCGAATTCTGAATCACGGGAAATGTGGATAAATGAAGAATGAGAATTATGCAAGACGGTCAACTAAACTTCGTGTCATTAAAAAAAAAAACGATTCATTGATCTACTTGTCACAAAATGTCTGTTTGTTACCTGCTACCAGGGTTTCATCAATCAAATTTCTGCCATAAGCAGATAAAAACTCATTAAACTTGAAGAAAAATGGATTGGGAATGTGACGTACAATTGTTTGAAAAGGTTAATCTTGTTCCAAATCGGCCTCATAACAGCCGAAAAAAATAGTTTGCTGGTAGTGATGTATTTTTTGCCTCCAGAACACGAACTCGAAGTGAAACGCGACGATCTTAAATTCTTTCAGGCATCAAGAAATTTATAAAATGTGTCATATTCTCAGGAATAAAATCCATACAGTGCCGCCCTCTTATAATTAGTACAATCTACACTTGCTCTGTGTAAACTTATCCGTATTATGCGAGGTTATTTTGGAATTTGCCGAATCAGCACCACATAAGATATGGCGCAAGCGCACTAATTCAGCAGGGTCCAATTCGAAGTCGATGCTCATTTTTTTGGCATCACATAGGCTGTCCTTATTATCCATATTCGTAGTTAATAGATATATGGAAACAATTGTATATTTGGCAGTAAAATGAAATACGTTGCTAATTTCTGTTTCGAAATCGTTATTTTTCGGTTATCTTGAGCATGATGGGCCGTGGTGGTCAGCTGGTAAAGCGTTCGCCTCGCAGGCGTGGGGTCGTGGGTTCTCGTGGGGTCTCGTGCATGGCATCACACGTTAAGAGGCAAGGGCTGCGTCTCTCCTAGCTCACACAAGTCTTTCGAGGACTTCCGTGGGTTGCGCGTATGGGTGCAATCAGTTGACGGAAATAAACTAATAACAAAATAAAAATATAACAAAGTTTTCTTCAAGTGTCCATTTTGGCCATCAGTAATTATTTGGTTGATAAGTTAATTATGTTTTAAACACCATAAAAATAAAACTGTCATCGCTGCGCGAGGAGGAGCTGGTGTATACTTGTTTGTAAGTAAAACCTGCAACGTTTAGAAAACGTCCATCAGCCACCTAAAGTTGGAGCTGTGCGTTTTGAAAACCCAAAAATGATTGATCAAATTGGTCCAACACCGGGTTGTGATAACGGTAAACACGTCGCCACAACGTTGAATTGCTACTTGGGTCACCCCTCTGGTCATTAAAATAATTTCTCTAAACTCAAGAAAGATTTGTACAACGAAATGTGAACTTTTGTGAATGAAAGAGCCAGAATTGATGAACAAATTTGGAAAATACAAGAGACTCAGTATAATTTAAAAAAAGCACTGAAAGTTGATTAGAAGAATTAACTTTTCAGAGAGAGGTGGAGAAGATCGACTTTATATTTGGCGAATCAAAATTGACGTACCTGGATTGAATGTTGAGTTGAACATAGTTGAATTATGACAATTACAATAATTTAACCAAAACAACAAATTAATTGAAAATTGTCCAGCTGTGTGCACGTTCCAATGTAATTGAATGAAGAAAAGGTTTGTATTTCGTGCACAAATGTATTTATAAATTCATAGCAAAGCGCTTTCGACTATAAAGTCATCATCAGTGCGTACCTGTAAGTAAGTGACATTGAATTGAATGTAAGAAATTTTGATAATGAGAATTTTGAAAATTGAAAAATTACTTACTCGTCAAGTGTACAAGAGCCAGACCATAAAAATATCATGTGTCCAGAGTACCATGTATTTTTTTTTTTTGTTTTATGGCTTTGACATTTCGTCATTCGGCCAGACACAAGTAGAGTATGTGGTATTGATAGTATAGATGATAGAAGTATTTCTAATTAAATAGGTCCCTACAAAACAACAAGAAATAAGAGCTTGAAATTGAAGACCGTACAACAGGAATAGACAGGTACACACGCTTCACGTCCAGGGGTCCTTCGGGACGACTTTTTCTGAGACACACAACAATTAGACCACGGATTAATAGGTACATGTCACACAAGGAAAGGTCTACACATGGATACCAACTCTAAAACCAACTACAGCTTAATATTTGTCTTGTAAAGGAATTTCATTAAACATTTATACAATTGAATGGTATTTGAGGCTAAGATCGACATGACATTGAAAGGATTCGACATATTTAAACTACAAAGTTTGTCATATAGTTCATTCGACTCATCGGAATATTTGGAGCATGCAAAAAATATATGGTCTAAGTCTCCCTCTTGATCACAATGTTCACAATTTTTACTGAAAATTATATTTATCCGATAAAGATGTTGTGGGTAACAGGCATGACCAAACTTGAGTCTTATAAGAGTTGTGATGAATCTGCGGGGTATATTGAGATTCGAAAACCAATGATGTTTGGGTACACATGGTTGTAGTAGTGTGTATCGGGTGGGATTGGTATTACAGTATTCACTCCAGCTAAATGACCATGTTGATCGCTGTGTCATTCTCAAGTTAGCAAAAAAATCAGTTGCACATACTTGGTGACCAATGTTTACTCCTCTTTCAACACCAGCTCTTGCCAGCTTATCCACATGTTCATTGTCCTCCAGACCTAAATGTGCCTTTAACCATAAGAAATGAATTTGTGTTCCGCTGAGATTTAAGTTTGCCACCAGTTTCTTTATTTGTAATATGTACGGATTGTACTTAAAAATTGATAGTTCAACAGTTTCTAGAGCTTTCAAAACAGATAAGGAATCAGAGACGATGACAATCTTTTCGGGATAAGAGTTTTTAACGAATGAAAGTGCTTCGAATATAGCTACAGCCTCTGCTGAGAATATTGAGAAATTGTTATCTAATTTATACCATTTCTCTACATTTTGAGATGGTATGAAAAAGGCAAAACCTGTTCCATGCAAAGTTTTGGATGCATCAGTAAAAATGACCACAGCATTTTCCCAGTTTGAAAGAGAGGAAAGAAGAATATTTTTACTTATTCGTATGTCGTTTGAGTACCTTGGTTGAACGACATTTAAGTTGAGGAAAAAGGAGGTGTAATCTTCTAGTAACGTTAAGTTGTTCGGATTTGATAGATTTGCAAAAAGATGTTGATACTGCTGGAAGGCAATACATAAAGGTTGTTAAAACTTGGTGGGGCGACGACGTTGAGATAGCTCTATTGTTTTATCGTTGCTATTTACGTTCCATACTAGATTATGGATGTTTTCTCTATGGTTCTGCCAGTAACCACGTGTTGAAACGAATTGATGTTTTTCAAAATATGGCTCTACGAATATGTCTTGGTGCAATGAAATCAACACCAATTGCTCCCCTGCATGTGGAAGCTCTTGAACCCCCTTTGGAGTTTCGACGGATTTATCTTAGTGCAAAATTCCTCACCAAAATATATACACACAATTCTGACCTCTTTCGTAATATATCTCTCCTAAATAGTGAGTACCATGTAAAATTTAAAAACGGGACATCATATGATTAACGTTTTAAAATAATCCTTATTCCAGGATTAAGAGCAAACAATACCTTGGTAAAACGGAAATTCGTTTTAAGCCCACAGTTTTTGTTTGAAAATTTTTTAATTTTTTTTGCATTACTCAATGTTTTTGTGTAAATTCCGGAACCTCAGTGATTTTTGGTTATGATAATTTTCAAGAAAAATAAATTAAATGAAATGATGAATTGAAAAACTTGAGAGTTTCCGGAATTCTTATGGGACCACTGAGTCCATACAAAAATTATCTCTTTCTTGAAATCAATGGTTTTTGCAAGAAACGGATTCTACGATCGAGAAATTTATACCTGATTGGCGCTCTAATCGAAAACGGACAGGTGCTGTGTTGCCAATGTTCATCGAGTTCATTATCTCCACCCCCACTCTTGATAAGTATGCTAACAAACCTGAGCTGGAAGGGAAGAGGAAGAAATTAGACTTTTCGGCGATGGTGGCTTTTAACCTAAATACTTTTATCCAGGTTAATCCTAGAATAAGGATTTTTTAAAATGTTATTCATATGATGACCCGTTTTCACATTTTACATGGTCCTTTGGACACATGATATTTTTATGGTCTGGCTCTTGTACACCTGACGAGTAAGTAATTTTTCAATTTTCAAAATTCTCATTATCAAAATTTCTTAAATTCAATTCAATTTCACTTACTTACGCACTGATGATGACTTTATAGTCGAAAGCGCTTTGCTATGATTTTATAAATAAATTTCTGCACGAAATACAAACCTTTTCTTCATTCAATAAAATAATTAACTGCGTTGACTTCGACGAGTGAAACGAAAAAATAACAAATTTTCGAGGATATGTCCAGTTTCATGATTCGACCTGCTACACCCTCTCTGAGAAATACTTTTGGTTGGCCTACAAAGATATGTAAATCCGGGTCTCTGTCAAGAAAAGGCACCTGTGAAAACTATTGAAGAATTCAAAAGTTATTATTCTTTCCCTATTATTCTGAAATGTTGCATTTGAAAATATTCGTTCATTCCTAAACTCTTAAAGATAACCTGTGGTAGAAGTCCATTGTATCTCGAATCTCTCGAAATTGATTCACAATAAAGAAGAACTCGAAGTCATCTCCACAATTTTCAATAACATCTGGTGTAGTGTGATGGCGAAGCCATCAATGAAAAAACCAGTTTATCGAACATGTTTCGAGCCTATATAGGTTCATCATCAGCGAATTAGACAATTCTACAATGAAGAAGAAAAACATAACTATTGGTAATCCAGTAATAAGTAGCACTACACAATACTGTACATTCGCTGATGATGAACCTATATAGGTTCGAAACATGTTCGATAAACTGGTTTTTTTTGTTATTAAAAATTGTGGAGATGACTTCGAGTTTTTCTATATTGTGAATCTTAAAGATAATCTGATACAATGGATCTTTCGTAACAAGTGTATTTTTGGGAAAATTTGCCAGAAAATGGTAAGTAACTGGATACTTTTGAACAAGAAGTCGATAGTTTTATGACGTGAGAGGTTATTTCAACTCTGGGTTTGGTCTCATTTAGATTAATATTTCCGGTCATAAACTGCCTGTGTAGGTTTAGTTACAGACATTTGGAGTACCATAGGTATGGTTCTTGGACCTCTAATGTTCAATATATACCTGAATTACATATCGTCGCCTGAGAATTAGATTGGTCTATCTCCACTTTTTGAAATAATTGAGTTATATACACCAAAATGTTTGTAAAAATTAGAAGAGTCATTCTCCATCGAAAAATATGGAACATTCCCTTTGATACAATAAAAATTTGTATGAGTTTGGGCAATATCCGTCACATCAAAAAAATATATCAATATTATAAAGGGCTATATCAAGCAGCGCGCTCCCAGCGAATGGCGTTTTAGTTACATTAGTGTTATGTTGGTCAATGTCCTAAAAATGAAATGAAAATATAGAGAGTTTCAGTAGAGTAAAAAGTGATGGAGTAGAGTTCATATCTTTATGTGTCTTACTGTCTAGTGCAGCGGTGTGAGAAGCAAAATTAAAGTTTATTTGCAAGTTGAGTTATTAGCTACGTGATTGATGTATAACAATGTTGCAACCAAATCGACGGCAAAGAAAAATGTTAAGAAGAAAAATGTCGAGAAGAATAATGATATAGGAAAAGATGCAAAAACACATAGGAAACGACAAGTGATGAAAAGAAGATTCTGGAGACATCTAAATGTAATCAAAAAGAGGGAGAACATACATCGCAGGAAAACAAAAATGCTACAGGAAGAGTTAAAAGCCACTCGAAGATTTGCACAAGAGGAAGGAAAACAAAAACATTGAAAAAGAATGTTGGGGAAGGTTCATCGAAAACTGACACTGACGAAAATGATATATCATAAGTCAAATACTCGAAATAATACAAAAAAATTAACAAATAAATCGATCAAAAAATAATGAGTTGTATGTAAATTTAAAACAATGAAAGCAAGTTGAATACGTCCTTGTTTTCGATTTATCGAATATGGACCTATTATAAACCGGAGACGTTATAGCTCTATACGATTTAAATTATGAGTAAACGTAGAATTAGGTTGAGCTCTATCCAGCATATATGGTCTATATCCCCAAATAAATACTAAATTTGGTAAAAACACGTTTTTGGTCTATATCCAAAACGAATTTCGTAAATTATAAAAGAACCGCTAGGAGTATCGATTTGAAAAATGGAAACAATATTCATATTTTTGTGGGTTTCCAGAGTACCTTTTTGCAGAACTGTAACTCTATAACAAAATATCGACAACGTTGTTCAAACTTTGAAGCTGATTTTCTCGAAACTGACTTTGTGGGAGATAGACCAATCTAATTCTCAGGCGACGATATACAACTCGATATTGATGACACCATAGTGAGTTTTTCTGATGCTGTGGTTCAATGGGACAAATACTGGCAGCATCGCCAGAATAGAGTTGAAAATGACTCCACCAACACTATACAATGGATTGAAAATAGAATTCTTACGATAAACATTATTTCAGAATTAAATAAAAAACACTTGTTTTTTGATATCCACAATATATTACTAGATGTAATATGTGACGCGTTTCGCTGTTAATACAGCTTTCTCAAACATAAAATGGAATACAGTAAATGTACAACCATATTTATAGTAATTTGAAGTAAGGTAAACAATAGAAGAACGGTACAATGATACACATAATGATAGGCAGGTAGCTTGCTACCTTTTTATCGAGGATCCCTTCAGGGTCAACACAGAGATGCATTTAATTATTAAAGAGATTAAGAAGTGGTGAATAATTTAAATCTAACTGGTCATTGAGTAAATTATTGGAATTTTTTCTTTTGTTGATCTCTAATGCTTCTAAGAAGTTAAGTTTTAGACCTTTTCTTTCTGAATGCATAATTTCAAAATTTAGATCAAGTATGAGGGTTTTAAAATTTCGAAAGGTTCTACCGACATATATTTTAAGACAATCTCCACATTTTAATTTGTAAACCCCTGATTTTTGTGATTTTTCGGTTTTAGTTTTATAACAATAGTTTATAACAATAGCATGATACATAGACTACTTAATATCCCTATGTCATAAAAGAACTTAATATTATAAAACAAACAGCACACAATAATGGTTATGACCCACAATTAATAGATGTAATTATTAAAATGAAAGAATTCTCAATTGCTATCAACGAAGTATACCCCATCCAAAAACAAGAACCAATTGAGTATTGTTCATTAACCTATTTAGGCAAACCCAGTGACAAAATAAAATCATTTTTAAACAACATAATTTCACGACTTCTTATAAAACGAACAATAATTTGAGCAAATTCATCAAAAACAATAAAACTAAAACCAAAAAATCACAAAAATCAGGGGTTTACAAATTAAAATGTGGAGATTGTCCTAAAATATATGTCGGTAGAACCTTTCGAAATTTTAAAACCCGCATACTTGAACATAAAAGATGCTTTGATAACCACAAGAGGAATTCAAATCACCTTATAGATGAAAATCATACTTTTGATCTAAATTTTGAAATTTTGCTTTCAGAAAGAAAAGGTCTAAAACTTAACTTCTTAGAAGCATTAGAGATCAACAAAAGAAAAAATTCCAATAATTTACTCAATGACCAGTAAGATTTAAATTATTCACCACTTCTTAATCTCTTTAATAATTAAATGCATTTCTGTGTTGACCCTGAAGGGATCCTCGATAAACAGGTAGCAAGCTACCTGTCTATCATTATGTGTATCATTGTACCGTTCTTCTATTGTTTACCTTACTTCAAATTACTATAAATATGGTTATACATTTACTGTATTTCATTTTATGTTTGAGAAAGCTGTATTAACAGCGAAACGCGTCACATATTACATCTAGTAATATATTGTGGATATCAAAAAACAAGTGTTTTTTATTTAATTCTGAGTAATTATGGATATCCATCAAGTATCGGCCAAATCAATCAAGATATACACTTTCTTTTCAACTCCTAACGGAGAGATTATCCAAATAAAAATGAAAACCATATCGTATACCTTGGCCTGATTATATCAGCCCTGGATAGAATAAACACGCCGAACATGTTGTCAAAAAAATTAGATCGCTTATACGCAAATTCAGATTTTTCAGAAAGCCATACGAGACGAGCTTGGCCAAAAGAATGACTTGATCTACTATGTGTTGGTGATAAAATAGATCCCCGTGAAACACAATAAGTTTTTATAGGTGAAGTGTCGGATGAAACTGCATCAACCACCATGCGGAGAGATCTGTCTGAAAGAAAGATGGATAGCAAAGAACACAACTGGGAGGTCAAGCCATAAGTTGAAATAGTTATCGTGAGAGAACTGGCATGATCAGGTATGTTATTATACAGATATTTTTCAGCATTCAGTTATTTTATTTCTCATTATTTGTCGGGATACCTAGGTCGGCACTGATGTTGCTTCTCAAAGAGAAATGAACTCAGGTATTAAAAAGTGGTAAACAACGCACCTCTGACTCTCCCAGCTATATACTGCGAAAATCATTAGTTATCTCGACATCAGCGAAATTCGAAACCAACCAAGAATTACAAGAAATAATAAACGACAATGTTACCGGTGATGCCGTTAATAGATTTCTGGAGTCATTCTGGTCGTTCGGTCATAATTGTCGTCTGGCAAGCAGGGTTGCCAATGTGCGGAAATTTCCCCAAATTGGGGAAACTTTTTCTTTCAGGAAGGATTGTGTGGAGCAAAGATTTGTGAAATTCCTTTGGAATTGCTCCAATATATTCATGAAGGAAACCAAAATATCATGAGACTTCTCAATTCTTGCTTCCATTGGCTGAAATTGAAGGTCTATGAAGGAGCATATTGCGAATCTACAACAGAGTTAGAAAAAAACCATTGTCATCCACTCATAGAGCCAAGCGGCTATAGAAGCAATCAACTCAATGCAAGTAACCTCAATACCTGTTTGGGACTGCATAAAAGCCCTAAATGAGAAGGACAGTCAGAACAGACTGACCCTAGCCTGAGTATCGGCTGATACAGATTATGGAGTCAGAAGAATCGTTACTGGTAACACAAATAAATTTAATTCGCCAAATTGCAAAGGTACCCCGAAGGCACTCGTGCAAAGGGATTTTCATTAAAAATGATATTTTAACAGTAATATCAATATACATCTTAGCATGCTCGGCATATGAGAACGTCCATAACTACAATACTCGTGAAAAGAACAAACTATGTACCCCTCAGTATCGCAATGAATGGTCCCCATGCCATGTCGATAAGAATATTCAATAACCTACTGTCGGAATTGAAGAAAATCACCAATATGCTCAGTGCGTTCCACTTAGGTCCCAAAACGATTGTAATGCCATTTTTGGCGTTCCTCTCAAAGACATATATGTGACTATCGAGCACCATTCAATTCTGCAACATTTGATGTTCTTTAGACTATAGAGCAAGTTTTAGTACGGCGGACATTCACAGCTTTAGGTTGTCCAGCTATTCCACATATCTGTTTCGGGGTCATATTTTCTCCACTTTTCGAAAAAGACGAAAAAGAATAATTATAAGGGAAATAAGTGACAGCTTCTATAATGGCATACGCCATTATTTGATCACGACGTCCGTTCCACTTGGATTATTTTCAATTTTCATCTACGATATTTGTGAGCTAGTGGAACAAAAAATTGCGGTATATCGGTGACTGAGGTAAGGTCATGGAATATCAATGTGATGATTTCATGAATGCATGATATTTGTTTGGTCCACATTCAGGAGATTCAGTGTTGTCAACTGAACTAAGACGACAATCTGCAGAAAACGCTCCATCTCTATTTCCTATTCGAACCAAACACGACCAAGGTCAAGTATTCGAAAGTGATGTACCTCAATGGTACAAATAGAGAAAGTTGAAGCAAATTCAAATGACGATAAAATAGCGAATGAAAAATTAAGCTGGTTTATATCTATAATGAAACTATAAATGGAATGATTTCCACTAAAAAGGTTTACACAATAGCAGAGAGAACATGTAACGGTTCTGTGTTCTAATCACTTAACATTAAATTTTTTTTCAGTTAACCAGCTGTCGCCCCCTTACGAACGGCAGCCCTCAAAATTCGAAACATGTGCGAGCCAAGGATTAATGAGGTCTTACCTTTGCAGGTGCACTTTCTCGGGCCAACAGAAATGTCTAAAGTTGCTAGGGTTTGAACCTTCGACTGGTAGTCAGAGTGAAAGAAAAGATCGGCGCTTCTACCACTCAGCTACCTGGCCCCATAAAGTCATGTCAAATACCTGGGGATGGTTCTGGACTCCGAACTTTCATGGGGGCCGCATATAGATAGGATTAGTCAAAAATCTGTAGCAATCCTATGGCAACTGAGGAGAATTTCAGGAAGCAATTGGGGTAGCAACCCAGAGAGCACGCGCTGGCTGTACACGGCATCGCAAGAAGCCAAACCTCTTCAGCCCTTGAAGAGTGGCTGGAAGAAAAGCAGGCAGTCGAGAGACTTTGTGGCCGGCTTCAGTAATTCAAAGACGGCATAGCTCCTAGACGGATGCCGCCTCCTTACAAGAATACTAACAGGACCGAACAAAGAATTTAAATCTGTTCGGATAGTCAGGCAGCGCTCAGAGCCATCTGCCATCCTAAACCAAGCTCAGCGCTTGTACAGGAATGCGGAGATGCGTTCGAGTAGCTAGCTGAAATGAAGGAAGTTCAGCTCGTATGGGTCCCAGGTCACAGAGGGGTGCGCGGAAACGGGGGCAGACGGACTTGCCAGATCCGGATCCGCAACGCCGATCTGTGCGCCGGAGCCTGTACTAGGCATCGTAAGAAGCCAAACCTCTTCAGCCCTCTTTGAGTGGGCAGAAGAAGAGCTGAATAAACTTTGGAGGGTTAACACCGGCTGCAGGCAGTCGAAAGTCTTCGTGGCTGGCTCCAGTAAGTCAAAGACGACATGGCTCTTAGGCAGAAATCGCCAATCACTACGCCTCCTTCTAGGAATACTAACAGGACATAACAAGCTAGGCAGACACCTATCGCTTATAGGTATGGAAATGCGAAGAAGACGAAGAAACTTCATCTCACTTCCTCGGCGAGTGTGAGATTTGGAACCTTCGGAGTTGAGAAACTCCAACCAGAGGAACTAGTCGACTTGGAGGGGTCGGACATACTGACCTTCATAAGGAGGTCACAAAGGTTCCAAAAGGAAAACGAGGAGGATGCATGTAGATAAGTGGATGGCAAAAAGGGTCCATGAGGGCCTACTTGTCTGACCCCAAAGAACTACTACTACTATTACAGGGCGTAACAAGTTAGGCAGATACCTTTTACTAATAGGTACAGAAGAGAGCCCTACTTGTGTTTTAAAAGGAGATAGCAGGGAGTAGTCAGCAATATAGAAAGTATAACGCTGGAAGAGGATTGCTGCCCTGTTGCATAGATTCAAGCAGCAAATGCTGATAAAGGCTTACTTTATTTTCCAGGTTTTGCAGTGAGGCCTGTCATGGACAACTTGTGATTCTTCGGAATTCCTGTGCCGATTTGGAACGAGGCCGCTAGATATTCATGAATAGACAGATTCATCGAGATACCTGAGAGCATGACTTTACTTTTCTGAGGCGTTGGTTGTCTGAATATTTGGCTATACATATCTAAGTACAACTTGTATATTGATATCAAAATAATAACTCCTCAATTGGGTATGTCTTAAAGCCGTATTACATTTGCAAGTTTCACGGCATGCAAGTTCTGTGCAATTCTGTTTGAATGAAGGGTAATTTCCAGCTATGAAAGCACTATGTGTTCAACACCTCATTCATCTAACACATCTACACATCTTCATAGATATCAAAAATACCGGTTTTTGTGACAAAAATGCAATTTCTTGATGTAAAATATACTAGAGAGATATGTCTCAGTTGGTAACACAAATATCCTCACAAAAAGAACCGAAATTGCATGACAATCGCCCTCAAAATAGAATTTCTTCCAATTTTATTTATGGCATGAAACTCGCCACAATCTTGCACGGGCGAATGCGCATTGACTCAATTGGAATTGCACAGGACTTGCATGAAACTTGCATGAAACCTTGCAAATGTAATACGGCTTTCAGAGTAACAAAACGAAAATTAATTCGCCAGCAGTTATTAAAACTTTCACTTCAATAACTTGTTTTTTGCTTGACTTGGATGATTTTTCTCGATGTGGAGAATAAGTTGTGAATCACTACTACTATAGTCGAAAAAATTATCCAAATTGATTGGCAACGCTGCCGACGAGTCATCCGCGGTCTCACAGCCGGCATAAAGTAATGTCCAATAAGATAGAAAATTAATTAACAAATAAAGCGATTCGATGTTTTATGAAGCCGTAACGTGGCGTGTTCGGTCGTCAGGTGAGCGCTAATACGCGTCACCAGACTGCAATAAAACTAGCGATATATTCTCCCGGCTCTTCTTTATTCTCTTAACTGGCCCGTATTTTAGTATGTTGTCCCATTCTCGTGTAGTTAATGTGTTGGGAGTCGAGGGGAGCCATTTCGCAGATCCATTAAAGTAATTCATTGTCGTTTGGTCGCGAAGATGTGCCGAGTTGTTACTAATAAATACTCATAAATATGCTAATAAGACAAAGCCGTTATTTATACCGGCCGTCCTTTCTTCTCTGTGCGTGAGTTACGGTTCATGAAGTGGAAAACCAGAGACGGGAAATTTTTCCGATTTGCTTGGGCGGTGGTTTCGGAAAAACATGGCGACCCTCGATTGGCCCCGAGAACTGATTAATTGATCTGTTGTCTGGTCGACCACTGCAGATACGGAAATTGGTCATAAAAGCGTTACTGAAAAACGAGGCTTTCGCAGTAATGGTTCATGGCAGGAAATTCCTTGGAAAGTCCAACGACTTTAGCTTTTATATAACAGAAAGATAAATTCTTCTCATCGGTATTGCCTGGCTCACAAACTCGCTTGATTCTGTGGAAAGACTTTCATCGAAGAAATTGATTATTCTCTTAGTGGGGGTGTTTGGGTGTCAATACACTGCGATCCATGAGATAGATCTATTGTGTCTCCCTCTGCTGCTCATCCGTTCAGGATGTCTCAACGACTAGAGCAGTTCCTCCAGTCCTACGGCTTTCAAGGAGTATATCGGATGGCTTCAAGCGGTATATCTCCCCCTTCTATTTGGTGTTCTACCAGGTATCCGTTCACATTGATTTCATCGAAATTATAGTGATACAGTTTGGCTAGTACCAATTCAAAATTGATAGAATCAAAAGTTTTTGACATGTCTTACAAGCTGAACCCCAATTTCGAGCTCCAACATATCATCATTGATTACCAAAAGAGCTGTAGCACAACTGTAGCCTTTCCTGAATCCAAATTGGCATGATGGGATATCTTTAGAATTTAAGTTTATAAACAAAAATTTATCAGATGCAGTAGGGTGAGCTCAGCTTCAACATTGTTGCACTGATATCATCCACTTCAGTTGCGTTTGATTTGATGAAAAAAAGTGCCTCACAGACTTCTTTCTATGTGACGAGGGTGAACCGAAATGACTTATTTATGATGTCTTGCTTTGGTATAATATATTAATTGATTGTACTGGAAGAAACAGCGGGTTGAGGTACACAATTGATGAAATGATTGTTATGGTCAAGCCCGATATATAGCAAATAACAGATGAGGTTGAATGCTGGAAGCCGAGGCGCAGCCGAGGATTATAACAACCGAATCCGTTATTTGCGTATCGGCCGTGTGTCGTTCAAGACTTTTCACAATTTCGCTGAAAGATTACATTTTGTTTGCGAGGAAAGAACAAACCACGTACCTCGTAATTCTACTGAAAAATCCCAACATCGTATTGTCATGGAACAGCTCAAAAATATCACAACAATATTATAAACGTCAGTTTTTTGTGTTCGCGAGTTTGCTCTAACAATGACCATGGATGAAATTGAGGAACGAAATCAAATTTCTTTAGAAATATTGGGTGAATCATCTGAAGCGAGTGTTGATTTACTGCCGAAAATAACTCAAGAGCGATATCAAAAAGAATATGAAAATTTTGAAGAGTCGTAAAAGCAAGAATGTAAATGTGGGAAGATGCATTATTAGCATATACGAGAGGAAAATTAGAGGTTTATTCTCCCAACTCGCTGTGGACCAAGAATTCAATGTTGAAACTCGCTTTGAAAGCTTATGACAATATTGACATCGCAAGGTTAGTTATTTTAAATCGTACACCATATTAGAGTATTACTTACAGAAATGGTATTTTAAGATTTGGAAAATTATTCTTGTTCCTGAGACGAAAGTCTGATGGATACACACCAAAAAAGCGAAAATTTTGTTTGAAAAAGAAGTAACTAAGTTTTTCTTGGAGGCAGACGATCATACATGGTTTCTTGAAAAAGTTGTATTAATGTGTGGAATTTTTGGCGCCTGTAGACGTGAAGAACTTGTTAAGCTTACTGTGGATCATATTGAAAGTATCAGTACCAGAGTTTTGGTTACATTGAGGTATACTAAAAACAAAACAACAGGGTATTTGTCATTCCCAAAGAAGGACTTTCTTTTGATGCCAATGGTACCAAAAGTACGTAGATTTGCGGCCTTCAAATTTGGAAAATTGGCGATCCTTCATTGGTTATAGTAATGGTAAATGTGTAAAACAAGTTGTGGGCATTCATGCTATTGGAGCTGTTTCAAAGAAATCGCAGCACTCTTAAAATTGGAAAATCGTCAGCTCTACACAGATCACCCGTTTCGCAAATCCTCGGCTACTATGCTTGTAGAAAATGGTGACAACCTACTATCGGTAATAGAATTTGGAGGTTGGAACTCCTCTGCCGTGGGGAAATTCAGTTTCAAAGAGAATGAAGATGAAGAGACAACTATTTTATAGTAATGTGGCAAGATCGACAACAAGATCAAATACTGGTTCTATAGATATTAAATCTCTCATCGATTGAATAAAAATTTCAAGTAATAGCAGTTGTCAAATTATTTTTCAAAGCACCCCACAAAATCCTTATGGATAATGGCTCTCGGCTAAATTCGCTGAAACTTTGCAAGATTAAGCTTATCAAAAGTCTCAATGGGCAACCCTCCATTTTCAACCCCAGACCCCCTATAGTTTCTCAAATCCCCAATGTTCACTTTCCGTTGTGTTAATGCATAAGTTTCAATTCATCTTCAAATCGTTTCTTTTCGCTGCTCACCCCTTTCTCCAACCGAATCCTACTTTCTATCCTCACCACACATCGCCCCCACCCCTGCACCTCTACCCAACCCTTCATTAACGCCCAATTACTCACTTTCAAGGTTGAAGATTCTTCAATTGTTTTACATCAATCTTCTGAAGCTTACATTACAGTACAACCCTCCTTCACCCTCCCTCACCCCCGCCCCAGAGGAGTGTGAACCCAGCCACTTAAGGCAAGGTGTGTGACCCAGCCGATCAAAGCAAGGTACGTACATCTTACTTTAATTATTTATCTATTATTAAGGAAAATATAAAATATTGGAATAATACCAAAGACTTGAGTTATAATTCTATATTTCTTTTTACAATCTTATTTTAATCATTCATCTATTATTTCGATACCAAGATAATTATGGGTAACTACCCAATTGTTATGTTATAGCTACAGTAGCAGTCAATAAAAGCATATATTATTAATGGTGCATCAGTGAAGGGTGGGGGTGCAGGGGTGAGGGAGGGGTGTGGTGTAATGTATATATCCATACGAATAAAACCAGTTAATATTGGGGATTGCAGCAAAGTCAAAAGTGTACTCTTTTATAGAGTTTATTCCAAGCTTCCGTAAATTTTATGTACATCTTCAGGGAAATACAAAGAATTATTATGTCAATTTTACATTTTGATGTTATTAAATTTTATTTACAACTATAGTGAGGTTGGTTGGCATGTTCTTAATTCTTTGAATAGTGACATTACAGTTTAAAATTATAAATAATATGAAAAAAGACTTTAAGACTATAAATAAACAGAAAATTTTAAAATTTCAGTCGAAAAACAAAAGACTTGTTGATTGTATCTAAGGGATATACATCAGGTGTCAATAGAAAATAAATCTGTAATTTTCAAGTCAATGTTACCAACTGTAATCTTGTATCAACTGTTGAAAATTGAAATATACGACTGTTGTTTTGTAAGTTAGGAAAAAATTACATTTCCAATTGAGTGGTTATGGAGATATTATTATTCATAGGGAGAGTGTGGTCGACAATAAGAAGGAATAAATCTAACTCAAATGATTTATATCAGTTCTTATATTCATACATTTTTTATCTTTGTACTTTCATGAAGATGTAAATAAAATTTACGAAAGCTTGGAATAAACTCTACTTTGCTGCAATCCCCAATATTAACTGCTTTTATTCTTAACTAGTCAGCAACGACTACCCTTTCTATATATTCATATGTATCATAAAAGCTTCAAAAGGTTGAAATAAAACAATTAAAGAATCTTTAACCTTGATAGTGAGTAATGGGGCGTTAATGAAGGGTTGGGTAGGGGTGGGGGCGAGGTGTAGTGAGGGTAAAATGTAGGATTCGGTTGGAGAAAGGGGTGAGCAGTAAAAAGAAACGCTTTGAAGATGAATTGAAACTTATGCACTAACACAACGGAAAGTGTACATTGGGGGCTTTGGGGGGGCATAGGGGGTCTGGAGTTGAAAATGGAGGGTTGTGCCCAATGAAACTTTTGATCAGCATACCCAATACTATCTTTCTGCAAAGTTTTAGCGAATTTAGCCGAGAGACATTTTCCATAAGGATTTTGCGGGGTCCTTTATAAATAGTTGGTAATATTATAATTATAGTTATTGTAAGCAGGAAAAAGTTTTGAAAAAAATATTTGAACAAGTGATTTCTCAACGGCCTAGCCGTTAGAAAATCCTAAAGGGCGGATGCAGCTGTTAACATTAACTTTTAAATTGTCATCTGAATACCGTTCAATCAAAATAACACTATGGCATTTCGAAAATAATGTTATCGTTACCTATTTCACTGGGAATCTCAATTTTGCTTCAATTCCTCATCTTTAATTTATTTATTTGACCCCATAAGGACTTCTAATCTCTTCTACACCTATCAAAGGTTTGTTTGAAGTTGGCATTCTCCTCATTTTTTATTGCAGATGATCCAATATATCTCATTTCTTGATAAAATGATTTACTTGTTTCCTTTTTAAATATTTTTATATTTTCGAAAAGCTTTATATTTTAATGTGAGTTTCTCAAATTATGAGTCACCCAGGGAAGGGACTTTTTTTTTGTCACAAATTTTAAAGGTGCATGTTTATTGAAGAGTTCCAAAATTTTATTGTTATATACAGGGTGTCCGGTAAACCTTGTACAATATTGAAACTGGTGATAGACCAGGTCATGACTATTCAGAATATTGGAATTTTACCTCAGTAAAAATCTCACCGTTTTCGAGATAATAAGCATTTTTTTGAATTTCTGGGAAATCACTACCTCACCCTGGATTTTTGAGTGCCGTGTCTACATATTGAGACCAATTCAAATATCTTTGCTGCTGAAGATCACTGATGAGTGATGCTTTCAGACTTACGAAACAGTTTTTTAGAAAACTATACAATTTTTCAAGAAATTAGGGTAAAATGCCAGATTTGAGTTTCACCAATTTTTTTAACAACAGTTTGACATTATTTTTTGAAAAAAAACATAACCAAGTGAAAGTGGATATTCATTACAAAAGAATGCCCGTTTTGTCCAGACTCTACCATGGTATAAAACAAACCATCATTATTTTTGGAATGAGTAGAATTTCGATTATATTAGAGTGTGATGTTATTCTGAGCTAAAATCAACTCCATTAGACTTTGTCAGTAATGTCTTTTATGTTTATCCTATCATGAGTAATAACAAATCAACTGCTTAGAAGTATTCTATGAGATGTAAAGAAGTAAATACTAATTCAACGTTTTTTTGAATCAACATTCAACATACACTATAAACCATAATAACAATTATTCAACATCGCACTGAATAATATTACAAAATGTTATTTTCCATCCACTCGTTGCAGAGACATCTTTTCAAGAAGAACCTTTTCAAACGCGCTATAGGTTATAGCCCCCAAATCAGCGATTCTCTGAGCGGCATTGTGCAATCGGATATTGTTATGCTTAAAGCGCTGCTGCAGCAGGAGCACAACCTCCACATTCACCATAAATGTAGTGCATATGCGCATATTCTCGGGGAGTATAACGTGTGTACGGCATGACAAAGAAATAAATACCACTGAATGAAACAAGCGGAATAATTTCAAAAAACTACGACAGAAGTCACAAGTTGTTCAAACAAAATGTGACAGCTACCTACTAGATTTTTTCAATTCTATTCACAGAAGATACGTTCATGTACAATGCTGTATTTTATTTTTCCATAAGGAAACTATTGCTTCTACGGACACGACACAGGAGCTAGAAAATTTTTTAATTTCAGACAAGGATTCACCCCCTAAAAATGTTTGCACTTATTTGGTTACACCCTGTATATCTGTCGGTCTCTGAAATTTCGTTGGAATTTGGATGTTGGACAATTGCGACATTTATCACAAGAATTCGTATTAATCGGTGTCATGTCGGATAATCGACATTTCATTTCGATAATTTTATTAGGCTTATACAAACTATTTAATGCTGCGACTTCATTATTAATAATTATTTCCACATTTCATCTTGATAAAATCGAAATAAAATAAGTTTTGGGAGTAAGTATAAAAGTTGATGGAAGCTTGGAATAAAACCACGCCTAATTCAATGGAAATCATTTCCTCCAAAAATAATTATAGTTTGTTTAATACCATGGTAGAGTCTGAACAAAATGAGCATTATTTTAAAATGAATGTCCACTTTCAACTGGTCATGTTTCTTTCAGATAATAATGTCAAACTTTTTAAAAAAAAATTGATGAAACTCAAATTTGTCATTTTACTCACATTTCTTGAAATTTTTTTTTCACTTTCTGAAAAACTGTTCTGTACTTTTAAAAGCATCACTCATCAGTAATCTTCAACAGCAAAAATATTTGAATTTGTCTCAATTTGTATACATGGCACTCAAAAATCCAAGGTGAGGTAACGATTTTCCAGAAATTCTTGAAATGCCCATTATCTCGAAAACGGTGATATTTTTACTGAGGTGAAATTTAGATATTCTGAACAGTCATGACCTGGTCTATCACCAGTTTCAATATTGTAGAAGGTTTACCGGACACCCTGTATAAATTCACGCGGTAGTCCTGATTGTTCATAATCGTCTTCTTTTCTATTAATCCGTTCTCCTTCCGTGCATAAATGTTCATCTCCAGTCACCTAATTTCACTTTCCGCCCATCTGGCACCCCATCACACACGATTTCGCCCCACCGCACAAAAAAGAAAGCCATTACGTAGCAGGACCACGGATCCGCAAACATCCTTTACAATATCCCGTTGATAGCGTTAAGTCGGAATAGAGGTCCAATCCAATTTCCAAGGAATTGTCAAGTGACCGTTAAGCGAAATCTTTGTAATCCCAGCCGTCTCGGGGAGCAACTGTAAACATATAACCGTGAGCCCTGAGGATTATCCCGTGATCGATTCTGGACATCCCCGGACGGCAATCCTTAAAGGCATCACCTTTAATCTTTCTAACAACGTGGTGTTTGTTTTTATCAAATAGAAGAGTGTAAATAAATCCGATTCGTTGCGAGTGTCGAGGGAATTGTATTTTTCGATGGGGGTGTTTTGGTGGCTGTTATTTCCTTAGAGAAAAAAATATTTTTTTGTACACCTATGAAAAAGGACATTTTGTGCTCTCATCTACAATCTGGAGATGATGTCTTCGGAGTATTAATATGTAATATCGAATTTTCCAACTTTTTTCATTTTCAATTTTTCGAAAATAATATATTGTGTATCTAGTAGTAAAAGCAATACATTCCCGAACGACAATGTCCGACAATGGCCGAGGCGTTAAGCCGAGGCCAACAAGCATTGAAGTCTGGGAATGTGCTTTTACTACGAGGTACACATACTATTTTTTCTGAAATCGCAATCAGCATTATCAAAAACTAAGGAATTCTACATATTGCTTGCGCGAATTCAATAACTGTCTAAAATGTAAACAAGCCGGCAAAATTTTTCTTGGATCGTTTTCTGTACCGGAATAGTATATTGTGTATCTAGTAGTAAAAGCAATACATTCCCGAACGACAATGTAAATTGTTGGCCGAGGCGTTAAGCCGAGGCCAACAAGCATTGAAGTCTGGTAATGTGCTTTTACTACGAGGTACACATACTATTTTTTCTGAAATCGCAATCAGCATTATCAAAAACTAAGGAATTCTACATATTGCTTGCGCGAATTCAATAACTGTCTAAAATGTAAACAAGCCGGCAAAAATTTTCCAGTATCGTTTTCGATACAGGAAAGTACTTTTCCTTACCGTTTAGGTCCGAAAACGGTCCGGGAAAGTTCGTTGCTTAGCAACGGACTGAAATACTAGATTAGCGTATTTTGAGGCCTGAAGTTGCTCCGAGAAAGTGGGCATTCTTGAACGATTTCAGAAAAATAGCTTACTTCTCTCAAACGTACCTCGACGAGCTGATTCCTAAACCTACCTCAAAAATTGAATGCGACAATGGAGTGACTGAAAAGGGGCAATTTTTTGACGAAAAAATACACCTATCCACAAAAACGACATTTTCTTAGTGAACTGACTTTCTAATCCAAAAAAAAACCATACTTTCGAATTCAAAAGGAAATTTACTATTAGATTAAGTAATACTTTCGCAATTTAAAACAGGCGCTCAAATTCAATATTAGAAATAAAATTTTAGAAAAATTTTATTTTTCATTTTTCTGAAAATCGCAAATTTTTCTCAAACGTATCTTGACGAGCTGATTCCAAATCTTACCACAAATATTCCATTCTACGGAGGGATAACCAAAAAGGACAATTTTTTCGACGAAAAATGCACCTATCTACAAAATCGACATTTTCTAATTGAACTAGCCTTCTAATTCAGAAAAACAAGTACATTTTCGGATTCAGAGTCAATCAAAGTCAAGTAATGCAATTTTCGATATTGAAGGAAATTGAATTTTCGATATTTTTTTAATTTTCCATTTTTCGAAAATGCGCAAACATTGCTAAAACGTATCTCGACGAGTTGATTCCGAATTTTACCTTGAAGATTAAATTCGACAATAGGATGACTAAAAACGTGCAATTTTTTCGACGATAGAGAGTACATATTCACAAAATCGACATTTTTTGAATGAATTAACTTTCTAATTAAAAACAACTACATTCAGAAAGAAATTTTCTATCAGATCAACTAATATTCACGTGGATTTCGCATTTTCTAAGATTCAGATACGATCAAAGTCAAATAATACATTTGAATTTTCTAGAATTTTTATTATTCTAAAAATAAAAAACTTCCTCCAAACGTATCTTGACGAGCTGATTCCGAATCCTACCTCAAATATTTAATTCTACAAAGGGATAACCAGAAAGGGCAATTTTTCGAATACAAATGCATCCATCTACAAAATCAACATTTTCTAAGTGAACTAGCCTTCTAATTCAAAAAACAAGTGAATTTTCTGATATAGAAGGACATTTTCTATCAGACCTAGTGAAACAAGTGCGGATTTCGCATCTTAAGAATATTCACAGGCAATCAAAGTCAAGTAATACAATTTTCGATAATGAAGGACATCGAATTTTCGATTTTTTTTTATTTTACATTTTTACGAAAAAGCGCAAACATTGCACAAACGTATCTCGACGAGTTGATTCCGAATCTTACCTTGAAGAATAAATTCGACAATAGGATGACTGAAAACGGGCAATTTTTTCGACGAAAGAGAGCACATATTCACAAAATCGACATTTTCTGAGTGAACTAACTTTCTTATTCTGAAAAAACTACATTTTCAAGATTCACATGCGATCAAATTCAAGTAATGAAATGTTCTATATTGAAGGAATTCGAATTTTTATTTTATTTTTTTTTTAAATTTGTAATTAAAAAGAAAATCGCAAACTCCACTCAAACGTATCTCGACGAGCTGATCCCGAATCTTACCACCAAAATTAAATTAGACAAATAGGTAAAATAAAATAGGCAATTTTTTCGAAGGGAAAATGCACCTATCCACAAAATCGAAATTTTTTAATTGAAATATTCGATATTGAAGAAATCTAAATATCCATTTTTTTGTTTTTAGATTAATCGCCAACTCTTCTCGAACGTATTTTGACGAGGTTATTCCGAAACTTACCTCAAAAACTGAATTCGACAAAAGCGTAACCAAAGAAGTGCAATTTTTCTGACGAACAATGCACCTATAAACAAAATCGATATTTTCTGAGTGAATTTACTTTCTAATTCGGAAAACAACTACATTTTCTGATTCAGAGAGACATTTCTCGCAGAGATACCAATATTTTGAAGATTCACGTGCAATCAAATTCAAATAATACAGTATTCGATATTAAATAAATCCGAAAACACTTAATATTTCCGAAACAGTTGAAGATGTGTATAGGACATTGCATTGTAATAAAATACAGGGTATTTCATTTGATATAAGAAAGTTGGTGTTGGCTGCTGTTTCATGACTCACCCTGTATAGAAAGTTTTTGATGTTGGAAATGCGCCGCTTAAAATACCAATTGGTATGTCCGATAGTTTTTTCGAACACGCCCCCATTTATTCATTACATATCGAATTTAATACATTTGGCTGATCAAACTGTAATTGTTTAGTTGCTTTTATAACATTTCTAAACATTTTTCTATTGTTTTTCAAGAATAGTATTACACGATCTTCAGTTTTTAGCGAATATTTCCCAATTATAACGAAGGTATCGCAAATTTTCTTATGAAACTTCAGTATCCTTAGGTATTCACTGTTTCAGAATTTTTTTTATTCAGTAATAGCGAATGTAGATCTGAAAATGTCACAATAATACTTCTATTCTTATCATCATACAATTATGGTGTAGGAAACATCAAATACAAATATATAAAATATACAAAATGTTACATCGTCGAGTGAAAAAACAATTATTATGTTTAGTTCACATTCAAATACAATAAATAAAACACAAATGATGTGCTGTCACATGTATGAAAGTCATCCAGTAAATAAATAGGCCTATCAATTGAAAACTTGAGTTTCATTTTGTATTCTCCGGCCAAAAGTGGATACTTTTCATAGGTTGCAGTCCTATGTTGTTTAATTTCAATTAAATTTCCTGATCTTCTGGGAAATCGATGACACTGAGAATTGGACTCGTGTCATTCATATTTTTCGACAAACAGCCAAAAAAATCATAGAAATAAATCGCTGAGGAAGTCAAAATTTACTTTTATTCAAATGAGGGCCTATATGATTCAGTTTTGTCTAGATTAGATTAGATTAGAGGCAGGATTGTTTTCTGAGCTATAAAAACACGGTTCACTCCTGTACAATCTCCCCACAAGATGATGTACGAGAGTGTAGATTGAACCATAGAATAGTGTACATAAATTAAAGATTTCACAAGTAAAACCTGACGTTATTTCAATAGCGCATAGAAGCTGACGTTAAGTTTTTTTTTAAACCTCATGGTTTGAGTGAAATTACCGTCAATGTAAATACCTAAACATTTTATTGTTTTACTTGGGAAGATTGTTACATCATCGACTGAAACCTGTGTATGAATAATAAATCCATTTTTTAACAAATAAATGAATTATTATTGATTTTTCTGCATCAACGGCAAGTTTATTATCCTGACACTATGACGTAAAATCATTGCTGACAGCCTCTTAGGGCTCATCAGGATTATCTGATGCTGCAGAAATTGATGATCATCAGCATACAATCGAGGATGTGCCAACATACTCTGGCAGGTAATTAATATAATATAACAGAAATTTTAGGGCCCTCAAAATGGATCCTTGGGGAACCCCAATGGACGTGTCAAATAGGTCCGCATTAACACCATTTCGTCTACACATTCCAGAAAGCTTCTTCTGATGATGTTCCAATTTTGTTAACAAAACAAGCGTCGAGTAAAATGGACGTCGTTTTTTCTCTTATTAGCTTCTATGCTTTTGAAATATCTACGTGCGGACCCCACTGTATTTTATTTTTAATAAAACCTCTGGATCGCACAAAGAAACACGCTCTTATTTTTCTCATTTGCACTCAAAGGAAATTGATTTCACATTTCCGCCGGAGAATATCTAACCTGACAGATCGGAATATAACAACCACTTTTCCTAAATTAATTGAAAGCCACCCGAGGGCGGTCGGGATCGAAAAACTTAATTATGTTCACTTGGGGCAGCAAATATTAAATTTTTATTATGAGTGCTTTGATCAATGAGGGCGTTCACGAAAACGTCACCAGCAGCAGTGTTACATGGAGCACGCTCCGGGCGGTGGAACGCTTTTGTCGGAAAAATGAAGAAGGAGTCGCCAAATACAATCAAATTACGAAAAAAAGTGTGGTGCGCGTGTTCAACACAGGGCACTTTCGGTATGTTTGATGGATAGTCAACTATCGTCTTAGATATTGATGAATCTCTATGTTTTTTAGAAGTGAGAAATAGTATATTGTATATCTAGGCGGTAAAGTTGAAAAAGCACTTTACTGTCGTAGTTCACATCTAATTTTTTATCCTTTACAATAATTATTGGTAATACTTCTTTTCAAGAAAAAAATGGTCCAAGTAAAATGTTTTCCTGGCTTTTTTTTTATTGTGATAAGAAAATTAATATCGATATTTAAAATCGAATTTTGTCCTTAGAAAAATGGAAATTCTCAACGCATGAACTTGTAGCTATAATATTGTTAACATAGGTACGGCAAGTACGTCGAACACTTTGTTTAATGTCAGGTCAACATTTTTCTAGCGCTAGAATTTTTTTTTTTCATAATTTCAACTTTGGGTTTCTGAAAAGTATATCGATGGCTTAAAGTGTAAACCGGCTATCTCCAATTATGCATATTTTACAGGAAACAAAAAAAAACTGTTTGGGAGACCCAGTGTGAAACTGAGGGAGTCTTAGAACACCTTGAGTAGCACAATGAATCTCTAAATTTTACAATATTCCTCACACTACCAAACTTTAGATTTCAGTTTTCCCTAGAAGATGGTAACAAAATCTCAATTTCACTAAAAAGTGGAGTTAGCCGGTTTACAGTTTAGGCCATCGATATCATTATAACAGAAACTCTTGTTATAGGCATAATACAACAATTTATTTGTCAGTAGCTTGGTGTTCCTACAGAAATGTAACATGTTCACCTACTTGATGATTTTCGACCAGTTCGGGATCAATCGGGATCAAGTGCCGCACCTGGCGTTATTCCAATTCTAGCATTTGACTTAGTAGTTGTATGTGGGCGTGATACATCGTGTTTCGGAATTATACTGTTATTAATGTCATGATAAGTGTGAAAAGTCTTTGATATATGCATTTTACTCGTTGGTATGCACAATGTAGACTTCGTCCTAACATTTCCAGTGAATTAACATTTTATGTATAATAATATAAGGAGAATTTTCCAAAATACTAAACAACTTTTTTGTTTCAATGGAAATATTGAAAATTCACATATTTTTATTTCCTTTCTTCATTACCTATTTTTCAACTTTCAGAACGTTCTAATTCTACTTTATGTTATACATAATATCGTAATGAGAAAAGACATTAGCTTGCTTGTATCCATTCATACCGAATACAAACAGATTCAACAAAAATCCGAAATTACTAATTGACAAACAGGTTGTACTGAGTGATCCAGTGAGGGTGGCCAGAGGCGATGATTTCTTCAAAAGAACCATCAAAATGTTGTATACTTCTGTTGTATACAGCCTAATTGAGTCAGGTGTATTCTGATATCAAAGATGGAATGAAAGCTATTAAAGGTGGAACAATAATAAAATACCCAAAAGTGAGTCATTCGATAAGGCCAAGTGAACCAAAATAACTCTAATAATCTGAAAATGTTGCTGCAGTAGAATACAGTATAGTAACAACTGATATATTTTGTTGTAGATTTAAATATATGAGTTATTTGAGAGTAAATAATTCTTCATCAATGGTAAATTTACTTGTCACTAGTAGTTATCAGTCTGAATACCTCCTGCAAATAGAACGTAGATTGAGGCTAATGAAATGAAACTTTTCCTCAAATGAATAACTTTATATCGGTAGATTACACAATTTTCCTCAAATTACATGAATAACAGTAAGTGATCAAATTCAAGATTCTAATTTTTCTTGTGTCTAATAAATTATATATTTTCACTTGGTGTAATGCAAATTTTACTTGCTACTGGTAATTTTTTCCGTGCACATATTACAAATAATATACTGGATGATTTACGAAGGCAGAGCTTTACACTTTTCCTACTAGATTCTGAACATCTTCACAATAAAGTATTTGAGGAGAAAACCTGACAAAAAGTATGAAAGTTAAAAATTGCTCAACCATTGTAAAAATATTATTTTATCATTTCTATCTAACTGCTACGACAGTCAGATCATTTCCAGGAGCATAATCAACATCCAGCAGCTCCTAGCATCATTTTAAGAACAGCTTCATTTTCCAGTGATTGCATTTCTTCAGCTGTGTTAGTTTAAATCTATGTTTTTTGTGAGATTGGGAATTATTGTTTTGAAATTGAATCAGGTTTAGGTATTTCAAAATGCTAAGAGCTTTGTTTTATAGCATTTAATTAGTTTTATAATTGACATCCAAAAAATAATTGATTTGTTAAATGTTTTATGAAGGTGTGACTTGTCGGAAAATTTTTCGAAAATAATCATAATCGTTACAGAATTGAGGGTCTCTTTTAAAGAAGAAATGTCCTCAAACAGTTTTTAATCCTCATTTTCATATAGAAGTTAAATATAATACCATTTTTATTTTCACGATAATTTCTTTACGGGTGTGCTTTTCGGTTTTTGACACCAAGTGCCCACTGGGATTTAACTTCCGTAATACGTTCTATGAGACCTTAAACAACTTATTAATGTTCTTTATGAATCTCAGATCAGTATCTATTCATAGACCCAAGCTTTCATTACGAATTGAGTAGTAACGATCAATTCTTACATAAAATGAGTAAGAAATTGAATATCTCTTCGGTTTGGCACCGAACAGCATCACTTTTTTCTAATTACTTTTCAAGTCATATTTTCCTCTACTATGATGATTTCACTGAATTACTTCCTCGTAATAGTGTATTTTGATTGATCTGACGTATTCATAAAAATCACATATGTAGAGGGTAAAGAAAAGTGGCCCCAAGACAGTTCCCAGTGGAACACCGGGTTGTCTTTCTAGGGAAAAGAGTGAAAATTGGCAGTTTGAGTATGCTCAATTGAATAGCCCATGAGTGAAACTGCACTAACAAAGAAACCAAAATATTTGAGATCCTACATCAAACTAGTATAAACCGTTGAATTATCATCATCCATCTATTACATAACCCCTGAATATTTATCGTATCTTCTCGTACTGACAGCCAAAACACGGACAGTCCAGCTAAAACATTTCTTGCGCCCCATGCACAAAAAAGATATCACTTGACTTTACTTAATATTCATCGGAAATCATAAACGTACATTTTTCTTTTCCCACCACCCTTCCATTGGACTTTCGGGCGTATCATCTCCAACTGCCAGCTACCGAACATAATATAAGCTCAACGTGCGATCCTTCTTCAAAATATTCTACGTGTCGATCAAAAAAGCGAGTCTCGCCGATAAATTCCGTTGTTTTTATACAGGACGGGAGACTGATTTTGCCAGTTGTATTGAAATACATTCAGAACATCCTCATATGGGAAAATATAGTACTCGAACCATTAATATCATTCAATGTTGTTTCTAGTAATGTTTTCTCTGTCTGTTTGTTCTGTAAACAGAACTGATTTGCCTACATTTCTATAATACGATGTAGTAAAACCAATTCGATGATTCAGAATGTTTGAACAAATGCTAGAATGTTCGTGCTGTAACTCGCATTAGTCGTATCCACAGACATCATGAACAGAATTAGATATCCAATACAATAAAAATCGTCCCACGTTGGGCGCCAAAATATTGAGTGGCTCTGAGTGATGGAATAGAATTCTCAGGGTTGAGGATGAACTGGATTCGAAGTCAGATTTCTTTGGTAGTTGGATTTTATTTCAGTTGCGTTCGAAACATTGTGATAACATTGGAGAAGAATACTTCCAGGGCCGGTAATCTCTGAACTTCCGGTGGTTTTCTAGTTTGTTGGTCGTGGTCTCGAGGTAATTCTACCTGACCATTCTTCTACATCTGCGGTAGATATTTTCAAAGGCGGTGTGGTAACGGCCGAAGCATTTGAGTCGTTCGTCTGAGCCTGACTGATTTGTTGTCTGCGTTGTTTTTTTCATTGTGTATACTCTAGTTGGAGGAGTGACTTCATTTCATCTTGATTTGGAATGGTCACTGAATTTCGATACCTGTTTATGTTTTTGATTATTATTGATTCTGGAAAAAGTACTTGTTTTGGTCTCTCCACGTTTAACTTAGATTGGGGCCTTCTTCCTTCATTGAATACAATAAGAATATTCGAAGTTTGATCTAGAACAAAAATTAGTATTCTAGATGTTTCCATCAAATTCATGGAAGGTTTCTACAACAATTAGCGATCGTTGCATACCAGGTGCATAACACTGCCTCCTCCTTTAGGTTATTTCGTCACGGCTAACAACATCACCATTCTGGTTGTCCTTCTGATAACAATTTGGGGGATCGTGGCCTCATATTAAAAACTCATGTTAAATAATTGGATCTGTTATGACTACCGAACCCAAGACCATCGAAATGCTTGCATAAATATATTCCTGAAACAACATGCTAGGCGACTTTTTATGGGTCGCTTCTAAGTATGGCAATTATTTCAAATTAATGGAACCAATTGAGGAACGGTTATAGATCACCAAGACGATCATAACTGCTGAATGCATAAACAGCCAAAGGAAGTGTAACTCAGTCAGTACGTGCCATATAGACGCAGCCATATAGACAGCCACAGGGGCAGAGTGAGGACTATGAATACGACGAGAAAACCTCATGACTCACTGAATTTACAAATGGACGAAGAAAATTCTTTCAGATGGGAGGTCTGAGATCTAACCCGGAAATAAACGTTTTCTTCTGGAAGGGGGATTCTTGACAGAGACCGGAGATCAGGGCAGTTAGATTTTGGCGGTCAAAATTCTCAGTCGTTTTTGTGAAAACAGGCTCGTAATTCGTCAGGAAGGCGGGTTGCTTTCCTAACTAAATTTTAATTTTTTCCCCTACAATCGAAATCGAGGAAGAAACTAAAAATAAATAAAAATAAACACAGGAACTTTGAAGATGACGTCTACAGAACTCATAAAATTTATCGACGTATTCTGAAACAACTTTTTCCTTCACATTCCTGGGTGGCATTCCAGATGGTTCATCAGATGTATACTGCGCCATTTTCCTTCGACTGTAACTAGTTTGAGTGGAAGAAAGTATGTAAAAATAAACACAGGAACTTTTCCAAAAATTAGAAAATGATGTCCAAAAAACTCATAAAATTTATCGACGTATTCTGTAACAACTTTGTCGTTCACATTCCTGGGTGGCATTCCAAATGGTTCATCAGTTGTAAAAGCGTCATTTTTTCTCGACTGTAACTAGTTTGAGTGGAAGAAAGTAGGACACATCTGCACCATTCTTCCACATCTCGACTTTAATTTACTCAATAGAATCATTTTGAATTTGAGCCAATGTCTTCTTGATTCCAAAGTGTCCCCCTGTTCTAGCCCTTATTGACATGACCAATTGGCACACTACAGTTGCTCCATCTGGGCTCTCCTATTTGCGACGCAAAAAGACTTCACAAATACATGGAGAAGTCCATGTTCCACCGAGTCCAGTATCATTTTCGGATGTTTTCCTCGCGGATAAGAATGACGTCGTCGAGATTTTGTCAGAAATCAGTGACGCACCCTGTACAAGCTCAACATGCGATCCTCCAGTAAACAATCCGCGCATCGATCAAGGATTCAAGTCTCGCTGATAAATTTCATTGTTTTCATACGATTTCGAAATATGGGCAAACGGAAAACATTTACAAGCCCGCTCCCCGAGCCCGGACCACCGCGTGACAGATGGGCGTAGGGGAGTTTCGTATGAGAAATGAAGGTGTCGCGAGTTATGAGCTTCATCTCTCTGCTGCCTCAGCCGGATATTGCCGCTCGTTTGTCTCGCGCTCGGCAATATCGCGAGCGTCGCGGGTCTGATTGTAACGGGACCGAAATCCGAGGCGCACAACCGATTTGTTAGCGGCGGGCCCCGTTCACGCCGCCAGAACATGACGTAACTACCGACCGCTTATCTGGTGTTAACTATTGCCCTTTGCTGCACGGGGAGTAGGTACATCCGCGAGGGCATGGGCGTATCCAGGGCGGTTTCTCGTGGGAAGCTTCAGTCGGTTTCCTCAATGAAAATTGATTTTTGATGATCCAGTCTCTCGCAAATTTACTATTCAATAGTAATATAGCCGTATGCATAGTCAATTCCAGCGAGTCGCCAGAGTTTCGCCGCTCGCTACACAAGAACCACACACAGTCGAGCTCCAAAAAAGTGGTACATCGCCAGCGTTTCGCCAAAATGTGACTAATCGCGTAGTTGTCACTTTTTTGGAGCTCGACTGTGCATTATAATGCTTGTGTAGCGAACGGCGAAACTCTGGCGAGGCGCTGGTGATTGACTATGCATACGGCTGTTAGAGTTTGGTCGGCCTACGAAGGACCAAAATTTCCTCAATGAAAAAAGAGTTTTCAAAATACAGCCCTTCGCACAAATTTCCAATACAATAGGAGTAAAATTGAAGGATGGCGGATAGTAGCGGATAGTAGCGGATAGTAGCGTCTTTACTAGTCTGTAGATGTCATAACCTTTGATAAACATTTTGCTAGTTGATACCAAAGAGAGTGAACATACAGGAGATTTTAATGAGCTCTAGAAGGTCAGAATCTTGTAGCATCAACGCGTCATAGTGACGTACTCGGATATGAGTACAAAGTCGAACTCGAACCAAGAAACAGCACTTTTACCTATAACTCTCATATACCAAGAGTGCGGATTGAGCTAGTCCGTCACTGTCTATAGAGAATGGCGGCCATGACATGCCCATCTACGTCACGAATGTTATTTTACCTCTCTCTATCAGTGTCACCACTGTCTCATGAGTATTAAACTCTCTCAGTCAGATAACGTTTGATTTTTTTGAGTTGAAAGGGTTTGCTAGGTGTTGTGCAGAGATGAGTCGGATTATTTTCTGTTCAATGCTTGCCGACGAATCTCGTATTGTATAAGAAAGACTGGATGAAAAAAAAATCAACGGTAAATTATGGTATTTCGCCAAGTAAGCCCAGTTCAACATGTAGAATATTTATTCATTTCACATGCTAAGATATTGGGGATTCTCCTGTTCCTGGGCAATTGATAAAGACATCTTTATGTTTTTGTGGAAAATCACTACAAGGAATTTGTCGGTTGGAAGGACCTCTAATCATTTTCAAAAAAAGTTGTAAAATCTCGCGAAAATAAAATCGGATCAAATCTGTAAAAATACTGAATAGCGTTAGAACTCAGAATAACTCAAAATAAAAAATATATATTTTCTTCTCTTCATCCTCAAAAAAAGTTGTACGAATTCGAGAAAATAAAATTGAAAAAATCTTTAAAAATAGTGAAAGTCATTGAAACGCTGAATAACTGCAAATCAAAGATATTCTCCAACTCCCTGACCCCCTGAACGCTAGATAGATGATGAAAGAAAATGACGGTGAGGAAGCTCAGTCCCACTTCTCATCGAAAGAAGTTCAAATCAAATCTCAAAGAAATTAAATCGAAAGAATCCTTAAAAATAATGAAAAAACATCACTCCATCTAGTAAATTGATTACAAAAAAAGTAATAATAATCCACCTCCATGAAAGCTAGATAGAATACATGTAGCAATTTGGAAATTTTTCCTGCGGTATCGTAAGTGGATGATTACGACCACCACCCATTTCTAAAAAAGTTGCGACAAAGTTGCGAAAATAAAATCGAAGTATTAGTAAAAATTGTGCGTTGTTTAGTTTAACATTATTCAATTTAAAAAAAGGGTTAATTCCTAATTCCCTTGAAGGCTAGATGGAAAATGCGTAGGAATTCAGGAGGGGGCTAGCCTCCGTCTTTCTCGAAAAAAGATGCGAAAACAGACAGAAAATAAAATTAAGAAAATCCGTAAAAATAGAAAAAATATAGGGCTGAGGAATATTTTTCGTGAATTGGCTTATTTGTAAGGGTAGCAAACATGAACATGCCACTAATGTACCAACCTCTGGGCATATTGCGCAGCTATCTAGACAGACAGACATACATTGTAACGCTAAATATTGCGAAAGGAATAAAACGTAACACATTCAAAAACAAGCTTTTATTTTTGAACAATTGAACTAAACAGAAATGATCATATTCAATACATGGAAAATGAAATACTTCCCCAGAATGTTTATGCATTGATTTTTTCAGAAGTTTTTTGTTTTCATACATTAAATATTATTTCTTACAGTACAATAGTTTATATATTATGGCTTGATTTTAAGAAGATTTTTCAAAGAAATCAACTGCGTATTTATCAAGCAGAAATATGCAATTCAGTTACATTATATTGGGAAAAATATACTATTTTTAGTTTATTTTCCTTTTGGTATAAAGATTGAGAATACAAATTCGGAACACAAACTGGGAATGCTAATTACAACAATTTTTTCCCTAAACTTCTACTTGAATGTCTCTTTATTACTATTTAATTTATTTCATATGGACTATTTCTGTATATTTCTGTATACAGTGTGTCCCAGTAAAACTTTACAACCCCCTTAAATCGAAAATAGTTGAAAAAATTGAAAATTTCTCAGTCTTGTCGATTTTCATTCCGTGGGGAAACTCTTCCACTAAATACGTCATCATTGTACTGTCACCTCCATTTACCCCTAGTACCCCCTATAAATTCAGAATTTTTAGTAGTACCTGCTGCTATACTTATGATACAACATTTTGAAGGGAATTCAATAGCAACTACATCCTTATGAAGAAATTGAGAATCGGTCAAGTGGTAAAATGAAAACTAAGTGTTATCAAAATAGTTTTAGTTTTCAAAACCTGAAGTATTATAATCATCTGAAAGGATTGAAATGTGAACCATTCAGTTACATACTGAAGTATGAGCAAGCGATTTTCTAATTGTTTTCAAGTAGTTTATATCGACCAAAATTAAATAAACCTAAACCCACGCACAATTTTTTTTTGTGGGTTCTCTCTATCTGTGAAATTTTGACGTTTCCTGACATTTAAATTATTGCTTCTGTCAGTTAAGTCCATCAATAAAATATGAACCAAAAATTTGATCTCCCAGAGTCCCAGCCCAAATATTCAATTTTTCAGGAGTTTGTGAATGAGTTTACCTGTCCCAAAGAGAATTTACGTCACTCCAGAATCATCAGTTGTGCATGTTCATAATTCCATTCAAGTAAGAAGATTATTTGTCATATATTGTAGAGTTAATTATTATCACCAATCAATAACTGACTTCAGATTTAACGAAACTCTGTACGTCTGTCAGGATCATCTTCATTCAATTCTTGTGCACTTCTTTCAGAATTTTATATATGCTGCTCTTAGAAACTCATCTCAAAAATTGAATGTTGTCCATCACTACATGTCCTACAACCTACAACTTCATCAGTGACCACTCCATTTCTCATAGCCTTTTCTCACTCATGTTTTTCATTTTGTACTGAATCAATTATTTATCCATCAATTGTATCACGTACTGATTTGATATGTTTTTTTTCTGGCCTTAGCTCTACAACATTGTCTATTCTGAAAATACCTAGATACATTCTATATTCTCTCTTATATGTGTGAGCCATTCTGGAAAGTTTTCGAATGATTGAGGTAAATTGAAAAGATATGCTTACAAAAATACATAGGGGCATTTATTTTTTCAACGTCTGGCTTACCTTCCGAACTATTATTTCTGAAAGTATACAACTTTCCATACACAGTGACGTACCCAAAGTGATTTTGGAATGAACAAATAGCCTAGAATTATTATTTTTAGCAAATATTCATCAATAATTTCAGAATACTGTGAAAATCGTATGTTTTTCGTAACCCGCAATAATTTTCAAGACCACTACGGATAAAAATATCTTGACAACTCGGAACCAAAAAACTTGTCAACGAAATATAGGTTCAACGAAATGTGGAGTTTGTTGAAACGGTATCGAGTTTCAGATTACAATTTTTGTTGAAGATGGATTGGAAGGCGACGATCAGTATCAATTGGCCAACTAGAACTACTGATTTGTCACCATCAGACTTTGCTTGTGAATGCTTTTGAAATTTGGTTGAGACACATTGTAAGTAACTCTTGTTTCAAACGAATATTTCTTGATTGAAACAGTTTGCGAATTTTGGTGTATTGATACGAATACTTTCCTCGGTCTCATAATCGTTTTTTCATGTAACAATTCAGCGTTATCTGTGCTTGCACAGTGTAGGGCCCGAGGCGCGCCCATGGGCAGAGTTGTTACGGCCGTTCCAGGCTTATCTCTCCGCCTAAAATGTCTCTTCATGTGCTAAATACTTTGCTGCGCTATTTTAAAATTAGAAGCGGTTGTTTAACTCCGCCAAGTTATGGATACTTTTTATATTATCTCTCCCCCAGTAAACCTATTACACTTAAATTTTAAAACAGTCACATTTTCTCGCTCTTATCTCGTCCATTATATCTGCGAAATGCGTTAGCAAACACCCTTGCATCTACTGTTGCCAGAACTGATGACACCGAACTTTCTTATCGTTCAATAAATTTGAGCTGAGCTCATAGAGTTTGACTATAAAAAAAAATGCGGAGATAATTTGTATGATATACGTCATCTTGATTTCTACCCTTTCGGGCATACTTAGAGATCGTATCTTGCAGGCAGGGAGAGTTTCAAGAAGTTAAGCTGTGGCTTGGAAAAAGTACGGTAAGAATGATTTCTTGAGAAGTACTTTGATATACAGAGATATTTTTTATGGCCCTTGTCTTGATTTTGTTACCTCAGCTCGAATAAAAAAGTTCAAAATTTATTTGGACGACTAGCATAAAGTATTTCATTCAGGGACCACTTATCACTGTATATCAGAAAAATTATATCGTTAAAAATGTTCAGCTGATTAGAATTCCATCAAACATGTGTTCCATTTGAGTTAAATGCCAATAAAACACCTGAATGAACAACAAACTCACCATAAAAAACACTCTTCAGTTTTCTACGAACGATTTCTTTCATATCAGTAAGCACCAAAATTCAATGAAAATCAGGAATATATGAATAACCAGCACGTCAAAAATGATCCAAATAGTCTTATTTCAAATTTTATATCCATCTTATTTCATAGTTATTATATATATGAACTCATTCTGGAGTGGAAAAGCAGCGTCAGCTAAACTCCGCCAGGATAAATAAAGGCGATTTATCATTATTATTTTTTATTTTTTTTTTTGGAAAATTGTTGAGTAAAATCGGATACGTCAAAGAATTTTCAATTATTAATAAGAATATTTGTTCAACCTACTCTGAATGTGGATTGTTCCATGTAATATTTGGTCAATATTGGTTTAACAATATCAATGAGTCATTATTGTCTACATATTGTTTGCAACATCTAGAATGAATATTGCAATCCCAATATTCCACACTTATCAATTTTATGGATGAAAAAATATGTTGTAGGTATATCCAACTCTTATAGCACATTGGTTTAATATTATTTCAACTATATTCAATAAATTGTATTAACTTATATTGAGTCAATATTGGATCAATAATATTTACCAATATAGATAAATCAATATTGTCCTCATATTGTTTCCAACATCTAGAATAAATATTACAATCCCATAATTCCTCTCTTATCGATTCTAGGAATGAAGGTCTAATTATATTCTCCATGAAAGAGTGACTGCATATTGGTTGAACATTATTTCGACAATATTAAAAAAAATCGTAATAACTTATATTGGGTCGATATTGATATAATAATTTTTACCAATATCTATAAAACAATATTGTCCTCATATGGTTTCCAACATAGGTATAGAACAAATATTGCACTCTCAACATTCCACTCATATCAATTCTGGGGGTGAAAAAACAATTTTGTATATTCAAGTTTTATGTCACATTGGTTGAATATTTTTTCGTCAATATTCAACAAATCGTAATAACTTAAAATTGGGTTAATATTGGTTTAATGATATTCAACAATATCGAGAACACAATATCGTCTTCATATTGTTTCCAACATCTACAATAAATATTGCAATCTCAATATTAATCTAATATCGATTCTAGGGATGAAGAACTTCATGTACATCCAAGTATGATAACAGATTGGTGAACATTATTTCAACAATATTCAACAAATCATTATTAGGTCAATATTATGTTAACAATATTTATCAATTTCGATAAACAATATTGTGTGCATATTGCTCCCAACATCTAGAATAATTATTTTAATCCCAATATTCCTGTCAGATCGTTTCTACGTATAAATCAGCAATATTAAAATATATCCAAGTTTGATATCACATTGGCTGAATGTTATATCACGAATTCTCAACAAATGAAATTAACTCATATTGATTCAAACTACGACAACTTCACGCTTATATTGTAATGATAATATTGAAACAATATAATAAAGATTACCTGTTACCATTATCTAATTTCTAATATTCAATAAACTATAATGAAATATATTATGCTAAAACCTAGATAAAAAACCGCCTTGTGGCTCTTAGTCCCAAGTTATTCGACATTTAATAATTGACCAAGGCATATTTATATTCACTTATGTTATTCTATCAATATATAAAACTGATATTGTACCAATATCGCTGAATTTATTAAAGACCAATATTGCTTCAAGAATATTTCACCAATACTATTTTTAAAATGTCCAAACAATATTGGACCAAAATAGCGAAATATTCATATTTCATTGATCACCAATATAACGTTTGAATATTTTTCAAATATTTTCATAATATTGCAACAACGATATTGTACCAATATCGCTGAATATTTTGAAGCTAATATTGCTTCGACAATATTTTGCCAATATTATTCAAGTAATATAAGGTTAGACATATATCAAATGACATTATAGAACAATGAAAAATAATGTTACACAAAAATAAAGAACAATGTAAAATAAATAAACAGAAAAAATATATAGAACAAACTCAGTAAGTGAAGAGGTAGTCTTGACTGACTAGTTAAAGAAAAATCGAAAAATTCTTGAGAATGCAGTCAAAGAAAACTCTTTGTTATATTGTCAAGCTTTCGGAAAAAATGTTATTACTTCATCGGGACAGATCTATCGGTCGGAGAAAATGTGATTTGCGTTAAAAATTTTAAAATGTTTTCATCAATGAATAATTATTTTTTAATGAATGTGTTCATGCCTAAGTGAAGAATGATTTTAATGTTTCATGTTGTGCATTTTGACTTTTACTTTCAACCTCAAAATTGTAAGTAATTTACTTATTTGTGTTTACCCGCCATTTCGTACAACATCAAATATTCGTTATATAGAACTGTTCCGATGAAGGAATAAACATTTTTCCGGAAGCTTGACAATTTAATAAAGAGTTTTTTTGACTAAGCCCTGTGATTTGACTGCATCCCCAAAAATTTTCCGATTTTTCTACAAACTCAGAAATATATAAAAAATAATAGTGGACCACTATTGCCTAGTGTAAAATTTTTTTTACCAATATTGCGTCTGAGATTTTTTGCCCATATAATAATAGTATAACAATAATAATAATGATAACTTCATTCATGAAATGTATACATAATTCAGCATGAGACAATACAATAAATTGAATAAAGTTGATAAAGCGATGAGTAGTATTGCACTAGTTTCGTAGAAAAAAATGTTCGAATTTTAAAACAAATGGTGAATAAAATCACTATCCAGCGATAGATATCTAATATGTAAAAAGTTGATAAGTGGTCACGATTTACACAGTATGTAAAATTTCTATCGATATAGCTATACAGTGCGACGCTAAATTATGGAACAAATTCATTATTTCTGAATATAAAGATATTTCGGAAAAATCCTCGGACAAGTCGATTTTCTTTTCCGAAGGGCCAATTTTTGAACCCTATCCAAAATATATAGGGTTATCCGCAATTGAGTAAAAATGACTTTGGTGATATTTTCAAATTGGATACTCAGTATATTTTTCTATATTTGGTTAGGGATCGTCATAACGAATCCAGTGATACCAAGTTTGATGGGATTATGTCAAACGGCTGTGGAGGTATAGCCAAAAAACTTCCTCGTATGTCTAATGAGTATGACTGCAAGACTCCACACGATTCAGAAGGTTAAAAGTCTCTGTCGCACTAATTGGGTATATGGATAAGTTTTTTGGCCATATCTCCGCAGCCGTTTGACATAATCCCATCAAACTTGGTATCACTGGATTTGTAATGAAATATCACCAAAGTCGCTTTTCCTCAAATGCGGATAACCCTATATATTTTGGGTGAGGTTCAAAAATTGGCCTATCGGAAAATCGACCTGTCCGAGGATTTTCCCGATATATCTTTATATTCAGAAATAATGAACTTGTTCCATAATTTAGCGTCGCACTGTATATATAGAGCTCGTAGAAAGTAGATGATTGGGCAGATTACAGATAAAATGGATTGAATTGTTATAAAAAATAATTGTTGTGGTTAAAACATTGTTATTGTTATTTGTTAAAATTGTTAATTCCATCAACCGATTGCACCCCTACGCGCACACTCGGAAGTCTTCGAGAGACTTGTGTGAGCTAGGGATGACGCAGCCCTTCCTTTTAACGTGTGATGTCATGCACGAGACCGATGACCGTGCGAGGCTTTGAACCCTCGACCCTTCGCTTCAAAGGCGAACGTTCTGCCATCATGGCCACCATGGCCTATACAATTTAGACAAAATGGAATAATATGTGTAAGATCGGGTTAAAAATTTGAGTTACAGTTAAGTTACAAAGTAATTATATTACAATATTATACAGTGAGCACGTAAAGGTTGGAACAAATTCGTTAAAAGCTTGATATGGCCATTGGTGGGAAAAAGCTCAGACAGGTCGATTTTCTCTTTCAGTTGCGCATTTTTTGGTTTACTCAGATTTTTGATAACGTCATTGCTGTTCGAGTTATGACGTCATTATGATTATTTTTAAATGGCATTGCCCTATTTTGATACTACCTTAAAAAAGAACGCATTTTTCGGTGTATGGTTGTCATACTTTTTCTTATGTTACATAACCGTATGTTAGAGTAATAAAATATATTCCATTCATAATTATTAGGTCTGTTAACGTAAAATTTTGACTTGAGGTATCCCTACAAACAAAAATCTACTGGGATTAGATCAGGAGATCTAGCTGGCCACTCTAAAAATCACCGTCTGCGATCGGAATCCGGTGTGTGAGGGAATTTTTCCCAAGTACATCGGTATCGATAGGCGACCTCATACCTTGTTTTGAGGGAAGTGCGATGTGAGTTGCCTAGATGCCAATCCCGACGTCTGGCGTTTGCTCGAAGTGTGAAACCGACCACCCGGGGTGAGGCTGAAGGTTTTTTCGGGTATTCCTGCAGCTGAAAAGTGAGTACGCCACCAAAAATCAGAAACACACCCCGGAACGCCACGGCAAATGGTAACAGCCATCCTCTACCGGCAGACGAGGATTTTCAGAGTGGCCAGCTAGATCTCCTGATCTAACCCCACAAGATATAATTTTTTGGAGAAACCTTAAGTCAAAAGTTCACGTTAATAGACTTAATATTATATTACCATGAGTGAAATATATTTTGTTTCTCGAACATACGGTTATCTAACATAAGAAAAATTATGATATCCACACACAGAAAAATGCGTTCTTTTTGAAAGAATTATCAAAATAGGGTAATGCCATTTAAAACAATATATAATGACGTCATAACTCGAACAGCGATGACGTCATAAAAAATCTAAGTAGGAGACCAAAAAATGCGCAACTAAAAAATTAAATCGACGTGTCTGAGTTCATTTTCCCTAATGGCCATATCAAGCGTTTAACGAATTTGTTCCAACCTCACTGTATAAAATACACTGTATAAAATACACTGTATAAAATACATACCTATGAAGTAGTAATATTAGAATAAATACGTTATATTAATAAAAACTTGATTATACAACAGTATTTATAAACTTAGGATATCCTATATGTAGACGAATATTGTTGTGGTATGAGAGAGATTTTTCTTATATTTTCATTATACAACTAATAAATCAGGAATCGATCAGATTGTGAAAGGCTTTCGCGGCCATCGTTGAATGAATGAAGGTTTTTCGGGTTTTTAGGACGACGTTTATTTAGAGAAAAACTCGACGTTTCGCCAACACGAGTGGTTGGCATTTTCAAGAGAAATGTTTACAGTTTCGATCACTGAACAGTACTTGTTTGGTATGCGTTGTCTCAGCCAGTATTTATGGGTCGACGTACTCGTACCTGCGTCCGGTGCCATCGTCCCTGCGTCGGGTACCCCCTCGGATTCATTAATTTCCCGATATGGTGTTATTACCGTTTTCTTGAGAACAGGTAGCCATGCTTTATTCAGTTGTAACCCTTCTTCAATTCTGTTGAAATTGTTGGGATGTTTTTTGATTTCGATTGCTTCTCGGATGCATGTGTTGTGGCAATTACTTGGGTTTCTTCGAACTTCACTCTGTGATTGTTATTATTGTTAAGCGCATGTTCTGCGACAGCGGATTTTTCTGATTGTCCTAACCGGCAATTGGCCTTGTGTTCCTTTATTCTAGTATTTGTGGAACGCTTCGTGGTTCCGATATAAACGTTGCCACAGGTGCATGGAATGCGGTACACCCCAGATGAGCTTAGTTCATCACGTTTATCCTTCGCCGATCTCAAGTGATCCTTCAGTTTATTTGAAGGTTGTTGATAGTATCGATGGCCACATTCAGTAGACGAGCTTTGAATCGTTTTTTTTTGGGGGGGGGGAAGGGAGTTAATAGAGTGGATGTAGGTTTTGTATATATCAGGTAAAAAGTTGACAATATTCAATATTCCACCAATATAGGTGTGCTACTTGTGGACGGTTTTGAAATATTTGCTGGTAGCAAAACAGAATGATCACTTATCATAAGAGGTCGATCGTTCTTATCAATTATTCAATAAAATTTCAAAATATCTAGTATTTAGGTACCTACCTTTTTTTCTGCGGACTCACTAGTTTTTGATAAATTCTTCATGATAGTGAAACCTCTAAAAATATTTGACAGATATTTGAAATTTTTCTATCACTCGATTGGTCTCCTTCAATACTATTTGTCATTCAGGGTGCGAGAATTGGTGTCAGAGGTAGTAATAATTAGAAGAAGAAAGCTTTCGTAGATAGTTTTTCAAGTAAACAAGAGATTTGCTATAATTTTTGGAGGAAGCAATACTCACTGGATGCAAACAGTTTCCAAGGAAGTTTTGGAATGACCCAAAGAGTAGTAATTGTCACAATTAGCAGATTCTAGTCAATTGAAAGTGAGGAAGATGCAGAAGGTTCACTGACTTTGTGAAGAATCTGGCGGCCGATTTGCTGAATGCAAGAGAAGGAGAAGAAGCACGGTGAAGAGAAGGAGCAAAGAGGAATTGGAAGAAGACGACGTACGTACAACAAAAAGAAGATAAAAAACTATCATTTCAATAACGTAAATACATTATAATTTCATTCAATAAACGGAGTTGAGTGGGGTTAATCATTATTGAAACTTCTTGGTTATATTGACGTTCTAGTTTTTTCTATTGGCAATAGACGATTTTCTCCAAATTATATGTATTTAAATTGATTAATCGAATTATTGAGATTTTTGTGCATTTTCAAGCTGTTTCAAGCAAATTAACAAGTCATTACTTTCCAGTAGTCGCAAACTAGAGTATCATAACAGCATTTTAATTTCCTACACCAAAGTTATCCAACAATTTCGCAGTAAACCTAAAAAAGTGAGAAAGCATCCTGCCTTGATAAATTCCATTCTCCAGTCTCACTTTGTTTGTAAACAGCTTCGCGTAACTCGATTCGCCTCTCCTCCAATGAGGATAGGATAAAGAGGGATTAATTTTTCAACGTGTTTGAAATGAAATTGTTTCCAGCTATAAAACCTGATATATTTAAATTATTCTGTCACCGTCAAGAAATTTTAATCCCACTTTCCGGCACATAAAAATGAATATAAAATTCCGTAACACGTAACTTCATTGCGGCACTTGTCACCTTCGGTATATCCCCGGTAATCTAATAAAAAGCAAACGACGTTTTTACCCTCCGCGAAGTGTATTTTTACATCACTCTGGGGTCTCCAAAATTTCGAATTCCATTTCGCAGTGTACTCGCGCCCCACGATATGGCACTTCGGCCGGGAGTTGGTATCAATAGTCGGCATTGTAAACTGAGCACTTTGAGGTGTTGAATGACTTCAATCCACTTTATGTAGTCTTCTTAGCGCGCTTTCGCTACTCGGGAGGATGAATTATTTGGGAGCCTTTTCCGGCGGGACGATACGAGCTGAGTCTAATCTCTTTTTTTTTGTATATACGTTTCATTCCGAGAAAAAAGGTTTTCGAAGTGGAGGCGTACTGAGACTTCTGAAAATGGGATCGAATGGAATAGTTCTTTTCACAAATTCTGTTAATTCATTTCAGAAAACAAGAGAACAAATAGTATTTTTTCCTTTTATCATAAAAGTAATTTCAATCCTAGGTGCGCATTCCGACAGTCAAGTTATCTTCATTAGTAGGAAGACTCAATCAACAAAGAATCAAATATCAAATAATTAATTACTATGAAATAATATTGATATGGAACGTGAGTATGATCATGCCGGTGATCAGTAGAGGTATTACTAATTTTGAGGAGCCTGCTGGCAAGTAAGCCAACATGGACACTTTCTGCCATTCCCTGTTTTTCACATGTCAATATTTCTCTTCCTAATCTTTCTTTCCGAACGCCCGTGACATTTTATTGAAGGTCAATATTTTTTCCACTCCAAAGTTGGTTAGTTTCTCTTGTTGCAGATTTCAACTCGAAAAGATTTCAAATCTCAACCTCACATCGGCCTCACACTTTCCAAGGAAGTGAGTTGAAGTTTGAGATAGGTGTCTGCCTATAACTTGTTATGTCTTGTTAGTATTTCTATGAGAAGGAGTAGTGCTAGGTGGTTTCTGCCTGAGAGCCATGTCGTCCTTGACTTGTTGAAGCCGGTTAAATAGTCTCTCGACTATTTGCAGCCTGTTTTATCCGACAGCACCAAGGTGGTGTACTTCCAGCAGGCATCTGAGATAATCTTCAGAGGATGTTGTCTATGTCACATCTGGTTTCTTCAGGGTTGCTGTGGAACCTTCTATCTCGTTCCTCAGGATTCTGATGAGTCTGGCGGATTCCTTCGGGGATTAAATCAATATGTCTATGAACATGTTATTATAACTTCGTATCAGTCAGGTTTCCGCAGACATCATACCATATCCACTGCTTTGCTTTCAATCACTGACGATATCTTCAAGGCCACGGATTCTGGAAAAATAACACGCCTAACGCTCTTGGACTAAAGCAAGGCATTCGACACCTTAGATCACGATAATCTCTGTAAAAAACTTAAATACTATGGATGGATCTTTCTTCTGATATCGATTTATTGGATCCCTTCGAAACTTCCATCAACAAAGATCTTGAAGCTCTCTTTAATATCTCAGCAGCGCACAACCTCGAATTAATTGCAATCAAGTCGACAATGATGCTATTCGGACCAAATAAAGTGAGACAAACCATCGTAAATCAACTTGAAATGAAAGTAGGTGACACAGATCTAGAATTTACAAATAATACCAAAAATGTAGGACTCTGGCTAGATCCCGAACTACGGTTTACAAAACATGTGAGTTCCTTAACTAAATCTTCCTTCAATATTCTGAGACAACTGTATCCTAAACGTGACTTGATGTCTACTAAACTCAAGATACAACTTTGTGAGTCGATAATTTTTGCCAAATTTTTTTACTGTGACTCAGTATATGGACCATCACTACTCCAATCTGACTCCTTACGTTTGCAAAAGGTTCAAAATAGTTGTAAACGTTTTGCCTATGAAATACGAAAATTCGATCACATATCTCACAAAATGAAAGAATCAGGTTGGTTAAGCTTCGAAAAATTCCGCTTACTACATTTATTGACTCTCGTTCATAAAGTTGCAGAACTCCAGCAAACAGAGTATCTTCTCAATAAACTTATCACTTTCATTACAACATGAAAAATTATATAATAAGTCGGCAAAAAAATAGGCAAACGATTTTATAGGTTCAACTAATTTTCTGATTTTGGATTGTATTTAATTATCTTCTTTTCTTGTTACTTACATGTGACGTCATTTATGTACTGTCTCTTTATTTTCTTCGGGATAAGTTGAAATTCAGCCTGAGTTGAATTATGTAATTATGATGAATGGAGACCATTTATTATTATTATTAGTTGATTTTCCCGCAATAACTCTTCTATTCTTTCTTGGCTACTTTTTGATCTCCCTTCTCGCAGTTTTGTAGTTTTTCCACGCTTCTTCGTTGCTCTTCTTGATTGCTTTGTTATAGGCCTATCTGGTAACTTTCCTCAGACGCATCAACGACTTGTTCCCCCATCAAACCCGGCACTTCTGGGTCACTCTCAAAACACATGCCTCTTCGAATGCCTACTTCATTGTGTTTCCTAGTTTTTCTAATTCCTGATCGAGTTGTTCCTTCGAGAAAATCTCTTCCAAATCACTCTTTAGCCCTGAGAGACCTTCTAAGAAGGTGTTCCGGTTGGGTTCGCCAGGGTAGCTAACTGTGATCTGATTGATGCGGGAAGTATCGTGAACATTGATCAATGTTTAGATTCACTACTCGCCATCACCTTCGAAAATAGGTAATATCAGCATCTGCTCATATAATTCCATGTTTCTATATTAATCTTTATCAGAAATATAACAGTGTTCTAATGAACCCATCACACAGTACGAAGCAATTTCTTCAAAAACAATTATTCTGAAAGTCAATACAAGGCCTTGTTCATCTGGTCATAGAAGCCATATTGATGTTTCTAAAGTGAGCACCATATGTAACGGATAAATTAATTTTCCACGTTATTAGCCATTTTCAAGAGAAACCCTGAAACACGTCGACTCATGCATTCGAAAAGACACTCTGTGACATAAAAAAAATCCCCCCTCCTTCACTCCCCTCTACGTGACAGCCACCCCCCCAATTTTTTTAAATACAATAGGTGGTCAAGTGATACTTCATTTTGAAGAGTTTTCAATTTTCTATACAGTCATATCTTCATTTTTTAATTTCGTTCATGCTCCCTAAAAAAAAAACAATTTAATGAGTTGTGTTATCTAAATCATTTATTATAGCGGTATCAATCAATGTGCTACTAACGAAATTTTTCAGATCAAATGTTCGAGCTGACAGCCATTTGTTTCTTGACAATGATAAAGGCGTTGCTGAAAGTTATCAACAACATCCTGAATGGTTTCGGGAATGATACGTTCTATTTCCTCTCTTATTCTGATTTTCAAACTTTCAATATTGTTTGGTCTATTGATGTATACTTTGGATTTCAGGTAAGCCCACAAAAAGTAGTCAAGGGGTATCATGTTATGGGAACATGCTATGGGAAAAACTTCATTCAGATATGCACGAACTTCAGCTGCAAAATGTGGTGGAGCACCATCTTGCTGATACCAGGTATTCCTGTCTATTTGATTCGGATCATCATCATCGGGAAAAAGTCTTTTCAGCGTTGGAACTTAAAAATTTGTCAAAAACTCCCAAGTGGCGTTCACCGTTTATTTTGAAAAATTGTTACGTTTTCTGAAAAACTGTTTTTTACGTCTGAAAGCATCAGCAAATATATTTGAATTGGTAGCAATTCGTAGATATGGCTCTCAAAAATCCAAGATGAGTGATTTTCCAGAAATTAAAAAAATGCTAATTATCTCGAAAACGGTGAGATTTTTATTGAGGTGAAATTCAGATATTCCGAACAGTCATGACCTGGTCTATCACCAGTTTCAATATTGTAGAAGGTTTTCCGGACACCCTGTATAATGCATGTGAGCATTCGCAGTATCGATACCAAAGAATTCAACTGGTTTTGTATAGCAAAATCAAGATTAGATAGAAGGATAATATATTTGAGCACTGTCTAGCTTGGTGAAGGACGAATTATTTGCCTCTACAGTTGCCTTAAAATATATATAACTCCTTTTCCAACCTCTTGATCTATATTTTCTGTAACACCGACACCCTTAAAACAAGGTTTGATACGATCGTGAAGGTAAAATATACCTGTAATATTCTGTTATATAGAACAGCCTTCATTGTACTTTGTTTTGAGATCATCATCAAATCATCTCTTTGTATATTGATAATAAAAAATATGGTCTAATTATACGATTATTTATAGTCCCTGCCCAAACATTTACTTTTCTGGGATATTGAGTGTTGGCCTCCATCATCTACAATATCGACAGTTCTGTCTGTTGACGGTTCCATTTAAAAAAAGTTGGCTCGTCGGAAAACGATATATTTTTTTTTAACGATGGATCCCGCGGAAACCTGGCTTCTATTATTTCGCAAAACTCAGTTCTGCGATCTGGATTGTCTTCGTTGAGTTCATGTACCAATTGTTCTTTATAAGGGTGCTACTTTTCACTTGCGAAAACACGCAATATTGAACTTTGACTTATGTCGTAATCGACGGCAAGGTGTCGGGTAGATTTGAATTCTCCTCGATGTCTACCAAAATATACAATTTCTTCCCATCGTCAATCAATAACCTCCTGCCTGGTTGTGAAATATCTTTGACATTCCCAAATTCACGAAATTTTGTTTCTATTCTAATAACGGTAGAATGAGAAATGAGCAACTGTGACAGATATTTTATTTGAGATATATCGGTTCAATAATAACAGTTATTGTTTGTGGCTCAGTATTATGGATTTATTGAAAGTAATTTTATTCGCAATCAGTTATTATTGCAAGGACAAAACTCAGAACATGTTTTTTGTTGCCGTAGGTGGGAGAACTATTTTCCGCAATGAAAATTTCTTCTAACCAAGATGAAGAAAAGATTCTGTATCTTATTTCATCATACTGTCCCTTGGCCTTACAAGTGCACCGTTTTCCTTTCAACGCAGATCGAACAAATCACACAACCAGCGTCTACATTAAGCTCACACAATATCAACCGTTCCGTGGTGTGCAGCGGTCAGTAGCAACATCCCATTAGGAAGATGCACCACAGCTACGAGTTAATCGGAACATCGCGAGACCAGCGTGTACTAATTAAATCGTTAAGGGATCCTGTGTCAGGTGCGGAGAGAGAGCTCTCAAGCAAACGAGCCGTGCCAGAGTCACCAATCATGGAGGGTTAGGGAGAGGGTTAACCCTCTCGCTGACATCGGCCACTCAATTACGGCTGCTTTAATTAGTCCGCGACGGCCCATTGCCGGCTCATTAATAAGTAGCATTGCGAGGTGCCGCGAGAGGGCAGGTAAATCACTACTGGCGCTCCGAAGCGTCTCTTGTCGTTACTTAATCGCGGAGTTTATTTTAATTGCGCGCTGCAAATGCTAATACCTACAGCGTGTTTTTAGCTCATCGGCCGGTTGCTCGATTAGGGTTTTCGAAGAGAATGGGGATCGCTGGATTTGGCTCAGTCGGTCATGAATATGGACTAGTTCGTCGATTTCGTATGGCATTAGGAGCTCTCCTTAAGGGCGCAGTTTGAAAAAATTGCCATTAGAAAATGAGGGTTGAAAATGTCCTGATTTCAATTTCAGTAGATAAAAAATTATGTTTATTTTGTTTCTACTGAAAGTACTGAAAGTACATGTTTCCAGCGAAATGTTTCTTTTTCATTCTCATCAGTGGCATCCATTTTAACCTTTCCATGACGGGGCGGGGTATGCCCCAACTTTACGTTATTCCTTGTAACTGTTATAAAAAAGGTATCGTGCTTTTCCTTATAGGTAATCAACGATTCATTACCGACATTATAATAAGTGGATATTGTAGGTATCATAAATATTTTGAAGGTTAGATAGAGATTTATGCGTTAGGGTAGGGTAGGCTCAAATGTTTCAACATGCTTACCATGTTTATCGACTCCGCGCATGCGTCACACGTAACAAATCGGTGCAATTGAGGTACCTACTTGACAGATTGAGTTCAGTAACCGAAAAAAAACGTACAGGAGCGAGTATCATCCTACGTTTTTGTGAGTTATTAGCTATGGCTAAACAAAAATATTTGACTCGCGACGAACTGCGAGAAAATTGTTTGTACCAATTGCAAAAAATTATAATAATTATAAACCATTCATATATCGTGCAATGTTTATTATCTGTGTTATGTTTAATTTTCAGAATACAATATTCTTTCAAAGTTTACCTAAATTTACTCAGATTCATCTAATTCTTGCTCATATTTTAGTATGGGGTAGCACTCCTACCCCGCGCCAGCGACTACGAAATTTCTATGGGCCCCGTCACTGAAAGGTTTACGCCTTACAAAATTTTTATTTAAACTAGTAATACGCCACTGTTTTTTTGAAATGAATATTATTTTCATAATTGTTCTCTATCTTCTCATATAAATGGTCTGCAGACTTTTTTTTTTTTAGAAACAGTACATTTTATCACCAAGAAAGATTTCTTATTCTCATCAGTGCCATTCTTGTTAACATGCCCTGTAAAATTTTTATTTAAAATAATGATACCCAAATGTTTTTTTTAATAAATATTATTTATATATTTCTCTGTCTTCTCGATTTTTGATTTGAAAAATAAAATAGATGCATTCAGCAATAAGGCATATTCAGGGTGTTTCAAGATTGAATGTTGGTGGTGTGATAACTACTTCATTTCTGAAATGCAGAGTGTTGAAATTTGATCAAAACAATAGTTTTTCCCAGGTATCTCTAGAAACTTTATGTATTTTTCTCTCAATTTTAGTAGATCCCCAATACATCTCTCCAGAAAACTAATTTTTCAATTTCCATCAGTGGCGTCCCTGTTAACATGCCCTGCAAACTTTGTATTCAAAATAAAGATACGCTACTGTTCTTTTCTCAAATAAGTATTATTTTTATGATTGTTTCCTGTTTTTGAATCGTCTACACACTTTTTTTCGTTTATCAGACGATTTTCGATGTGAAATATAAAGTACATTAATTTCGATTTTTTCTTCTAGTCTAAATTTGACCATTTCTGGTAAACAAAGCATCAAGGAAAGATTTTTATAATATTATGGTATTTGTTATTATTCTTAGCAAACCTTTAACGGCCCTTATAAATGAATTTCATTTAGAATTATTCTCCTTAATTCTAAAAGACTCAATAATAGTGTATTTAAAATCGGAAACACTGATAAAGACGTTTATTATTATTTTTATGTCACAAACTATAGATCTTTTTTCCTTCCACTACCGATCAGTGAAGTCATCGAAAAAATTCAGAAAACGTGATTCAACTGAGCTAATAGGTATCAAGTCTACCTGATTCCCCTGATATAAATAGCCTATCTACTCTATCCGTTATCCTTTATATTTATCCATAAGAGAATGTTTCATTAATTTATTATTTCTCCATATTGCAATTCAAACAATATAACAATACCAGAAATGTCAATAGTAGGATACCAACTAGACTTTCACTAGATTGCGAGTCTATTGTGATATTTTATAAGATTGTAACTATTATTATTATCTCTAGAGATTATTTCCTAGGTTTGGTGAATCGCGTTTGAGCTTTAAACTTAGAGTTGGTCTTTGTATCCTCAATAATAATAAACTGCCGTTAGGAATCAGATCTGCTGAAACTCTTAATACTTTCCGAAAGAAAATATTTTACTAGAAAAAAAATTGTACAACCTAACGATAGTCTAATAAAGTACATTCAGAAAGGTGCTATCAATAATATATTTTAGAATGTCTGCGCGTTTGTGTATTGGTCAAGAGAAAAAGATGTGTTATCAATAAAAATAATGTTTATTCAGGAAATCAATAATACCTAGTATGAAAATGTATAAATGTGTAACAATTATGAAATATAAAATAACACGATAAAATTAGTTTTATAAATAAACAAAAGAAACCCACAAAAAGAAAACTTGTGTGTGGGTTATATAACTATGTGAACTATTTTTGTATTTTGTGTAATAGTTTTACATTTTTAGTTTCAGTTACAAAGCTTTGTGTTCTTTGCATCACTTTTTTTGGCAAATATCTATCTACTTTTCTATATTTCAGAAAGGAAGTATCACCGTGACTCTATAAAGATAGAAAGTGTTCAGCTGACATCACAAATCCTTGTCTTAAGTCTTAGACCTTTTTGGCATTTTGACATTTCTCACAATAAAATAATGGTTTTCAGTATCAGTTCTGGTTTCCCCTCATGCATTAAATTCAGAACAACTTGAAAGTGTTTTACTTTTTCAGACTTTTTTTTCAAACTCCAAGGCTACATTTTTCAGTGATCATGACGAAGTTTCGCTGCCGTAATTTCGAGAAATTCTTAACATTTCAAATATTCCTTTATTTTTCTACGATAATGTCCAAATTTGCATAATGTAATTATTTATGATTCATTGTTTCATATTATAATGAAACAAATATTTTCACGTGATGTATGCATTACGAATTCTTATAAATAACTTTAGCATGTTTGGCCGTTATATATATGGAATGAGTTATTTCATTTTCCTTGTCGGGTGAAATGCACACACGAGTATAGACCAGTGAAAGCGACGACTATTTTGTAACAGAGAAAATCTATTATGTTTCCTTTCATCACTCCGTACCATAAATCCTATTATACTATTTATTCTTTTGTATATGTATATAATCACAATGTGTACTTATCTATCTGATGCAATATAATCTTTGATTATTTTTTTCTTTGGTGTCTTGGCATCGACTGCTATGGTCATTAGCCATGTGTTATGGGTAGGCCTTGTTACTAACTCCATGCGCCACCTTAGGAGCATCACTGTTAATTGGAACGCAACAGTGAATCGTGGAGGACTCATCCCAGTCCAGCCACGAGATTTGAACAATTTAATCGGTCAAATTATATTAAAAATTCCCAGCCGCAACTGGGGCTCGAAATCCGGACCTTTCGACCCAAAGTCGGACGCTCTTACCACTGCGCCACGCCCTGACATTGAAAACCATATCGATTTGCTTGAATGATCTCATGTGTGGTAAGTTATTGAAGTACCGCTTCAACGATCTCTTTCATACCTTGGATTTTCACCAATCTCTGATATTACAAATACTTACTTATAGGACTCAGATTCCGGACCTCAAAATATCCTCATAAATTTTTATTAATGTTTGTGCCTATCCAAAAGCTACCATAAAAATGTCAGTCTGTGCTAAAAGTCCTGAGGTATCCATTTTAGAGCGCTGTGAAGTGATGTGTGTGAGATGATGAGCCCATGGTTTTGCATGGATCATTATCATCTTCCTTAATTCAAGATTCTATTCAAGTGAGAAGGCTTCTGAAGAGAAAATACTTGTATAATGTTAGGATTGAGTCGACACCCTCAAGCTCTCGCAATATATCCAACCGAATGTATATGACACTTCTATTTGCGCTTGGTCCACAGTATTTCAGTTTCTGAAATGGTTGAGGACTTCCATTGTACAAAAGAAGAGAAACTAGTCCATCAATATTCCTCGCCAGAGAAATCGATTGTGTCTTGTGTTTGCAAAATATTCTGAGTTCTGTTGTCATCCAGTATTTTACTACAATATTCTGGAAATTTTCGAATTTCAGATCTACATTCTCAAAGCGAATTGGATGATATTCATGACGAGATAAAATAACGAAGCGAGGGCAATATTTTGTCGAATTGAATTTTTTAGACGTTATTCGAAATCAGCTCGACGAAGATACATTTTACGGAAGTCTGCCATTTTTCAAAATATTTTAAATTGAATATTTTGAAAATTTGCTCATGAAACTTTGTTATTTTCCATATATCGAAAAATCGCAAGCTTTCCTCAAACGTATCTCGTCAAGCTGATTCCCAATATCACCTCAAAAATTGAATTCGACAAAGGGATAAATGGAACAGAACAATTTTCTGGACGAGAGAATTTTCAACTGAAAGATGATCCCTTTTTAGTAACTCTCGTTACGACTGTGGTTAGCGTCATGATTGCCATTGATGACATGTAATGAAGGCTGTTTGGAGTTTTGCATGCATAGACGCCGTCACTTAAGAGCAAGGGGGGCGTCCGCCCCCCTCCTGGATTTTAGTCTTTTTGGTCTAGTCGTGAAGACGCGATAAACTTCTTGAATAGCAGAGATGTACCAAATAAAAATCAATAATATATAATTCAAAAATTTACGTAAAAATGTACGATAAAACCGGAAACCAAATGAAACTATTGATTTATGAGTGGATTGCCTATTCTGAAAAATTGAAAGGTTCACTTTGTATATATTGTATACTTTACAGGTACTGATCTGTTGGATAATCAAACTAGACAAATAATAAAGGAAAATAGATAAAAATTTGTTACCAATTATTTAAACAATTTCATTGTGTGGAAAGCGTGACTTGGTACTGAGGAGCAAGACAACAAGATGAAAACTGTGAAGAGCTCCTGAAATTTAGAGTTGAAAGTGGTGACAAGCTACTAGAAAATCATTTAGCGATGTGTTCCAAGACACTTTTCACCAAATTCAAAACCAACCTATTGAATTATGTGGAAAGGTAATTCTGCAGCATAGTAGTAGTAGTAGATGAAACTAACAAAAGTGTTGGCTTTTTTGTGCCGGCTGATGAAACCGCTCATATAGCAGGCAAGGATCAACTCTGCCTTGGTATCAGATACTTGGATGAAAGTAATGATGTTGAAGGAGCATTTTATTTGTTTCACGGAAGTAAAAGCAATGCTTGGTCACACCATTTCGAGTGCAATTCAAAATATACTGAGAGGTTTGAAGGTTTGATTTTTTTTAAATGGCGGGAAATGGTTTTTAGCTTGCTGTTGTTTTGCGAGATCAGGTGGTTAGCAACATATAAATCGATTAGGCTTTTCTTTGCAAAAAAAACTTCTATCACAACTGCGTTACAAAAAATGTCAACAGACGAAAATTGTAATGCCAAAACAAAAGCTCGACAACTGTTATCCTCACCCCAGTTTATTATCCCTCACTATTATTGCAAACTATTCATCATTGTTGGAACCAGTGGTAAATAAACTGCAGGGAGTTTTTATTGATTTGATTTCTGTAGAATATCATGTTGATACTTTAATCACCATGTTTGAAAATGAGAGAACAAATGCATATTCTGTCTGTTGGAATAGGTCCTATATAATTGTTTAAAGCCAATCCTGCTCAACTGCATGTCTGGGTTTTGTATAGCGGAATCAAGTGTGCGTGTGTCAATATTATGTCTTGTTGATAGAATGCAAATATTCTGACGCTTCCTTCCTTGTTACGTTTAAAAACTGCACTGTATTTGATGAGAAAACGTTCATAAATTGCAACAGAAAAGCATAATATATGTTCCTGAATCCATAAATAGAGTTTATGGAATGAATGTTTCAAGATCCACGCAAATATATCTCAAAAAAACGGTATTGCTGAATTTGGTCTCCTCCGTTGTCAAACTTGACAAGTTAAATGTACATTGTCCTGCAAGAGCTGAGTTTTCCTCTAAGGTATTTATACAAATAAGTATCATCATTCTGTGTCATCGACACTGCTCGTTGATTTCCTTCCTGTCTTGTGGACAGGTGGTCCTTTTTGCTGATGTAACTAGATTGAATGTTTATTATAAGTTATGATGTGCGAATTGGCTGTCAATTTCTCAAATTTCAGGTACTCGACTTGAAACACGCAGGATCATCTACAGTCCAATTATATCGAAGCACAAACCAACCACTACCGAAAAGGATTGTTAGGTCTACACCTATTACAAATATTTCCACTGTCTACACAAACAGATCTGCCCCCCCCCCCCCCCAACCCTGAAATTTTAACTGGCGGCGCCCATGTTTCACCCTCAGGACTGGGAAAAGAGATGTGTTACTTGTTTTACATCTAGAAATCGTATGAAAAGTAATGTTTTTCAATTGAAAAAAATCATTCTATATTCTCATTATTTGTAAGTCTAAAAGCACATTTTACAAAATTCATTCGAGTTTTGCCAGATTGTGAGAATAATACCTGGCCTATAACATGTGGCCTGAGATATTTCATTTTTCCTGCTGGGTAATATGCTCATGCGGTTTACATGGCACTCGCGATTGCGTGCACCAGCCTTTCAACATTCTCTGTTGACTTTGATATTTCAATCTAGTTGCAAGTCGGGAAGATTTATCGGAAAAATGTTTGGCTTGCTTCCGCCTTTGAAGTCTTTGATGAAAATTTGATTTGCAGGCGACGATTGGTTTTGTATGGAGTAACTAGCGTTTCATGTCGGGTGACAAGAGACGAATTGAAGTTTTGAATATCGAAATATTAGAGGAGTTCTGGCCACGTGCAAAAATAATTGATTTTGAACGGTCTCGTGCATCAAAAGTCAGTTTGATTAACGAGAATTCTTTCGTTTCCTGATTTCAAAACTACCCATTCTTTTTATATTTTATTATATTTAACAAGTCATACACAAATGAAATGGTATAGATGTGATAAATGAACCATGAACTGATACTTTAAAGTATACTCTGATTTCAGGTATTCTATAAATAATTTTTTGAAATGCATAATGGAAGTTTATTGTATTCAATGAGACCTTGGTGGAATAATGAATTAATTGAACTTGTGTAGTTTGTTCTTCTCACATAAAAGTTCATGTTTGCGCCTGTGGGATAATCATGAATGTCCTTTTATGAATAATGAAATGATTTGAAGTATGTTGGTAGTGTTCCAAATATCAGTTTGACAATAAATATAATGGTAAATCAATCTGTCCTCATTCCTCCAATTTGCAATTTCTGCAATGATGAGATACAGTTGGAACTGAGAAGGAACAAAGTGGAAGGGCAATAATCAAAGAGATGTTTGATTATCGTATGATAAACCGTATGGAGGTTTGAAATAACAGAAATCTACTGATACGTGTGAAAAATATTTTTTTTTACAATTTAGTCATGAACATACTGAAAGTGTTTTTTAGGTTCAGTGAGTTGTCTATCATAAATCCAACATAATCAAATTCTTCAACCAATTCAAATTTTTTGCCATAGATTTCTATGTTTATCAAGTCCTTATCCACCAAATTGTTTTTATGTTGAGTGGTTATAATCATAGATTTTGTTTTTATATGTTCAGTTTCAGTTAATTGGTTGTTGAGAAATTCTGACATTCTGCCAAGACTTCGTTTGATTTTTTTACTAGCATTCGGTAGATCAATATCACTTGTTGTTAGTAAGGTGTCATCTGCATAAAGGCTAATGAATTCACATTCCTGGAACTAATCGATATCATTTAGGTAAAAAATTAACACCAGTGGCTCCAGTACACTCATTTGTGGAAAACCAGTATTGGTTGAAAGAGTGTTATTTCCTTTGATACATTGTGACCTATTGTCCAAGTAGCATTCAATACAACTGTAGGTCTATCAGTTCATCCATAATATTGAAGTTTTAAAAGTAAAATGGAAATATGCATGTTTCAAAATTTCTCTTGAAATCTAGAAATACTGCTACCGCATATTTGTTTGAATCAATAACTATTTTCCATTTTGACAATGTTACTTGCAGAGCAATTTTACAGGAATATAAAGATTTGAAACCAGATTGATATTCCATTAGGGGTTTATTTTCATTGATATAGTCTAAAAGTTAGCTGTGTACAGTTAGTTCAAGTACTTTTTCTAAGCTTGGTCGAAAATTCAAACCATGTTCATTACAATTTGTGATTTTGTGCACTGGGACAACTGATATATTTCTGAGATGTAACAATAACAACAATTAGAATTTGTGATTTTGTGTACTGGGACAACTGATCTATTCCTGAACTGTTGTGGGAATACTTCAGTTTCGAGACACGTATTTTAAAGTAACAGGACCAATAACATCAAATATAATTTTTTAAATTTTGTTGTAGATAATACCAGAATTACATTTATTATCTATGTTACTAATCATTATTCTCAATTCTTTCAGACAGAGTTATTTGAATGATGAGAATCTGCATTGAATTACAGGTAAATTGATATTAGACCACGGGAGGGAAGGTGGAATTACATCTCTAATTGGTACAATACTTTCAATGAAAAGTTAATTGAACATTTCAGATTTATCATGGTCTGTTTTAGCTTTCATTGTTATCTGGCCTGTTTCAAAATTTATCTGATTTGGTGAAGAGGGATTTTTGGGTTTTATTAGGGTTTCCCACATTGTTCTCGGGATCTGTGATCAAATATCAATTATTGTTTACTAATACACAAATTTGTTGTGTTTGAGTGGATTATTAACTTTATATGCACAACGCTTGTATATGGTTCAGTTGATATGTTTTAGGTTTACAACAATACTATTTCTGCATTATAAGCCATTTTCCTTGATTTGCTGAGTTTAACCACTTTATGGTCAAACCAAGGCAATTGATTTCCTTTAACTTCATATTATATCAACAGTGCGATAATATTTCAAGTTTTCCGTCAATATTTTCCTTTATGTTGTGGTAAATCACATTTACATCTATCGAATTTGAATTCCAATTTCAAAATATTAATGGATTATTCAGTAACTCACGATTATTTGTACTTAAATTTATATACAGGGTGTTTCATAATAAAAGCGCAGGACTTCAGGATGTGATAGCTCGTACAAAAATATGAAAAAAAAAATGTATTAACTTACCCTCTAAAATGCGCCATTTTTTGAGATACAGGGTGTTGAAATTTTAAAAATATAATCGTTTTTTGCAAATATCTCTGGAACCGTTCAACGCACAGAGAACAGATTTCGTAGGCATTCTCTACTCGTAATAAGCTATTTTTTGTGCAGATTTTTTATTTTTTCAAATTCATAATTGTCGAAAATTTTGAAGGGGTAGTGGGTTTTTTTTCCAACTTCTACGCCACTGGAAAAAGTACAGTTTTGAGCCTCCTATATGAACCGCCAATGTTTTCTACACAAAAAAGGTATTTCCGGTCATAAGCTCTAAAGTTGACCGTTTTCAAGTAAAATCAAGTTTCATGTTGTTTAAATAATGTTTTTCCTCGAAAAATTGCTGCGTGCATTGAATCTAACAGCGGACATTTCCAACAATTCAACTGAGTATGATTATTATAGTTTTTTTTTTATTTTGCAATTAAGAAGTCAACGTTTGGTTTTGTTACTTGTTTCAACGTTTAAATAAATTTTGTATAATTAGGAAAAAAATGATTTAAAAAAATTTACCATGTTTTTCAACATGAAAGTTGATTTTTCTTGAAAACGGTCAATTTTAGAGCTTATGACCAAGAGTACCTTTTTTATGTAGAAAACATTGGCGGTTCAAGTAGGCTGCTCAAAGTTATACTTTTACCAGTAGCGTAGAAGATGGAGAAAAAAACACCCACTACCCCTACAAAATCTTCACCAATTTAAAAAAATAAAAATCTGCACAAAACATAGCTTATTACGAGTAGAAAATGCATTCGAAATCTGTTTTTTTTTGCGATAAACTGTTCCAGAGATGTTGACTTTTAGAGGGTAAGTTAATAGAAACTTTTTTTCATATTTTTGAACGAGCTTTCACATCCGGAAGTCCTACGCATTTATTATGGAACACCCTGTATTCATAATTATAGATATGGATATAGTTCTGATAGAGACTGATCTAATACTATGGTTAGTAATTTTTGTAGTTTCATGTATTTCATAAAAACAGTCAGGTCTGTGACTTCAAATATAATCGATCAATGAGAAACAGGTGGTATTCAAACGAGAAGGTTCAAAAACTAGTTGATCAATCCCATTGATTGTAATTAAATTTTTAAACTGTTGAATATTATTGTCATTTATATTTTTATTTATTTATTTTCTTTTTCCATACAGGTGGTTTGCCTTATATGGAAATATATAATATAGGCACCAGAGAGTTCGTAAACTGTACTCAACTATAAACTACAAATCTGGGTACCCGGAAACTTGGATGACACAATATACTGAATGGTTATTTCCACAAAGTAATTCAAAATAGTATTGTATAACATATTTCTTGTGAGAGAGTAATCTAAATCTTTAAAGGAATTGATTTCATTGAAGCATAACTGAAGGAGGAGAGCGTGAAGTAAGTGCCATTCTTGTGTATGGTACCTTGAAAAGCAAGTGTACGTTTTTCATACTTTGTTGCCCGTACAGTATGAAAATCTGGCAATGTATGATGTGCTTTATATTGTAGAAGTAATGAAAAATATGTAAATCCGCCTTAACATACGTCTTGGAAAAATAAGCCTGGAGAAAAAACCCAAGTATTAGACAAAGGAAGAAGGGGCAAGGCAGTGCCGTTGTCACTTCAAAGACGAACCCATTTGTTTCCAAACCAATTAACAAAACTTGACCTAATAGCTCTCTCATAAATCAACAACTGTCACTTCTCACGACGTCCTTTGTTCGGCACGATCGTCCATGCATACCATCAAATCAAACAAACCCTCAAAGACGCACACTGCTTCCGTCCCGCGCCCTTCCAAAATCAATAAACACTCCACAAACTGTCAGTCTCGGAACGAACACAAAAGGCTGTACAAATAGCCATTTAATAATTCCCATTGCAATTTTCATATTTCAACATCTCGTCTGACAAAGCCCTCATAATGGGCGAGCGCGATCAATTTTGCGCTGCCAAACTGTCGGCTCGACGTGATAAATTTCATTCGGGTATTGTTTTGCCAGCGAAATATTCGTCATGACGAGCTGCCAACTTCATTCGGCGTTCTTTTATCAGACATCGTCGAGAATGTGGATTTATTCCATATGTTATCAACGGCACAATCCTGTTGTCTGCCTGTCTACATCGGTTACGAGAGGAAAACGGCTTTCTTTATTCTCCGCCTGGTTCTGGAACATCCGAACGAATTTCCGCTAATTCGAGCTGATGAGAGTGGAAAACAGGGTCGGTCCCAATAAGAGTGCTTCCTTCAATATCTGATGAGTCTGAGTCCGATGAGGAAGTTTGTTCATAACCAATCCCTCTCAGTGGACAAAATCAATAAATTTTCACCAGGTACTAAACTACTCAACACTAATTTAGTCGCACCCTAAAATTTTGCACTAGTTGAAATCTGAATAAATTTTTTCTGCTGCAAACAATTTGAATTTTGTTCATACTATTCGCTAGCCCAGTCCTTCAGCTTGAACTGAATCTCAGGGTTTTCAGGGGTGCAGGTTACTGATTGAAAGTCGTAGTGAAGGTTGAACGGTTTAATTGAAGCTGTACTCCGACAGAATAGGATGGAGTGTTTTATCGTGTAGTCTAAATAAAGAGACAAAACTAATTACAATAGGTTCACCCACTAAATGAAATTCTATCTACCTAAATAAAGAGGCCGGCATGAACTAAATAGCGGCAAAGCTGCGTTTAGTTGTTGGTTACCAAAAACCTTTTTACGAGATACACAACTAGAACAGGAAATCTGCCAAAATCAACGCGGTTTCGCATGGACTTCGAAGTGAGCCTTTTTTACTTCCCCCCAGTAGCTCAGTTTACCTACGTTACGCTTCATATTTGGCGCGAGGCCTCACCTCAACAAGTAGTTGTCGAGCAACCAGATTTATACCGGTGCGTTCGCAGAGTTGCATAGCGATCAGGGGCTAAAGGGCCCGCGCGATCGCCAAACGATCTTGGATATATCCAGCGATCTGTTACAAGCTGAAATCACGTACTTCTTCAAAACCTTATGTTCTTCACATAAAATGGCCACAGGATGTTACCTGAAACTGTGGAAAATCCCAAATGGAGGAAAACTTTTTTTTCAAATTCAACAGCAGATATTTAAGATTCTTTAGCCTCCTAAATAAGAAACGTATATCGTCAGATGGCAGTGCGTGTTCTTCCGATGGAATAAATACAAACTCCGCCTCAATTCTAACTTGGCGATTCTCGTAAGATACAGGTCCGAATTAGATAATTCGGTGCTCGTTCTTCCAAAGTACATATCTAGACTAAAACCTGTTTGTTTTCGTGGTAATCTGAAGGTTTGCACGAAAATTTCAAATGAATAAATATAATGGAATCCAGCCACACAATGTCTCAAGAATTGAAAAAATATTTCAGCAAAATCTGTTTGAACTATCTCGGAAATGTTTTGAATGTGAATTTTATTTTCTTCAGATTTTCTTCAGATCACTCGTAAAATATGTGATATTGATCGAAGAAGACAGAAATCTTTGGGAGATCGTTTGCTAACGAACAGTCGTTACCGACCGATGATGAACCCTTTACTCCCATAAACACCTAACTATGTAGGCTTATTATGGCAAGAACCTGTCAGAAAACAACTACTCCCCTGGCTAAGACCACGACGGGTATTGAATTAAATCTATCAGCTACTTGTGCAACGTTCCTCAAAACATCAGAGGACGCAATTGCAAGTGCCCTCTATGACCCACCAGCAGAATTATGTTTTAATTTGGACGGGGTGACGACCTGCAGACTAGTTTCGAGTTTGTTGCCTCTCATCAGTGCAAGGGCAGGTCAACACAGACAGCACTGAAGCCATCTGTTCCCCGTCCAAACCAATACACACTCCGCTGATTAGTCAATTCTGGTTCACGAGATGAAAGCAGATTCTAGGCCGCTCCACCTAGCGAGCAGAGGAAGACACTCCGAATCTCCGGGTTGAGAGATTTAATCGAAGAAGACAGAAATCTTTGGGAGATCGTTTGCTAACGAACAGTCGTTACCGACCGATGATGAACCCTTTACTCCCATAAACACCTAACTATGTAGGCTTATTATGGCAAGAACCTGTCAGAAAACAACTACTCCCATGGCTAAGACCACGACGGGTATTGAATTAAATCTAACAGCTGCTTGTGCAACGTCACCCTGTCCAAATCAAAACATAATTCTGCTGGTTGGTCATAGAGGGCACTTGCAATTGCGTCCTCTGATGTTTTGAGGAACGTTGCACAAGTAGCTGTTAGATTTAATTCAATACCCGTCGTGGTCTTAGCCAGGGGAGTAGTTGTTTTCTGACAGGTTCTTGCCATAATAAGCCTACATAGTTAGGTGTTTATGGGAGTAAAGGGTTCATCATCGGTCGGTAACGACTGTTCGTTATGTCATATTGAATTACTTAGTTTGGAAAAACTCATCTCCTATTCCAAGAACTCCTCGATATAAATTTTGAATAGAATCTGATCTCAAATCTCGCCATCCTGAATTTTATGATTTTGACAAAAAAAGTCAAAATCACCGATTCAAAGAACCCCTACCTTCTAATTTTGAACGGACTCGTACTACAATTATTCGTTCGCCGTTTTGTAGCTGTCATTTCGAATTATCAAACATTGACAAAAAAATCATGTTATCCGACCACAAAAGTTCCTATACCTAAACCAACTCAAAATAGAATCAGACCAATAATCAGAAATTTTGTCCGATATTTTGGAGTCGCTACGTTGAATTATTAAAAAAAATTATGACTTCCCAAACCCAAAAGCTTCTATATACCAATTTTGAATGGAATTAATTTTATCAGAAATCACGAAACTCGTCCAACATTCTGGTTTTTCCTGATATAAAAATATTATGAAGTATTGTCCCTCAAGTGATGAACACATGTTGTTGAAAAAAGCTATTAATTGTAAAAGTTATAATATTCCATAGTTTCGATCGACCCGAATGAGTTTTATCTTTTCCCATTCCCGATCCGATCCTGTGCCAGATGTCATACTGGCTATATGATACTCTCTCTTTGCCTCACCAGTCGTGTGGAAGGAGCAACCTGAGGGGCGTGTCATTTAAAATAAATTCAGTTCTATTTCTGAATCCAGAATTGTGAGTAATAATTAGTTTTCACTTGCTGACGGCTGGACCAAACCTTTATTAGTTGACTTTGATACTCAAAAAACTCAAAGAATTTTTTTTTCGTTATGTTTATCTTTATACAATCATACAACCCTTCACCACTCAGAAAAAAAAATCGTTTCTGACTCCTCTTTTTTCAGGGATGAAGACCCTTAAGATCAAGGTGACCCAAATCTGAAGGATCGTCCATTCTGTATACGTCCAAATCTTTCTTGCTTTCAGTAGTCAGGAATTGTGCGTTAAAAAACCCAATTGAAACGGCATGTTATTGAAAAAAAAAAAAAATTTGCCCATCGTTCGCAACATAACAAGAATAACAATAAGAGCCCTAACAATGTCGGGGCGTGGCGCAGTGGTTAAAGCGTCCGACTCTGAGTCGAAAGGTCCGGAGTTCGAACCCTGGTTGGGCTGGGATTTTTTAATTTAATTTAACCGATTAAATTATCAAAATCTCGTGGCTAGACTAGGGTGAGTCCTGCACGATTCGCTGTTGCGTTCCAATTAACAGTGCTGCTCCTAAGGTGGCGTATGGAGTTAGTAACAAGGCCTATAAAGAACACATGGCTAATGACCATAGCAGTCGATGCCGAAACACCAAAGAAAAAAAAAAAAAAGAAAAAAAAAGAGCCCTAACAGATGAGGCTCATTCCATAATAGCGGTTTCCTTCTCAATAGTAGACTGTCGAAAACGAATAACTTGAGTGGCCAAACAAAGATTACTGCTTGCACCATCACCACATCCTCATCCACATCCACAAGGGAAATCCCTTCCTGGAAAAGCGATAACTTCATCGAACGTCATGCGTATGCATTGTCCCTATAACGAATGATAAATCAGCCAGGATATTAACCCCGCGTGTGCAGCGTCCACATCACAGTGATTTACTGGTCTGGAGAACCATTCTCACCGCCTACTTGTACAACGTACGCGTCGCGTTGCATATAAAAACGTGTTTATTGCCGACGAGGTGATGGAATATGTCCCGCACTGTCACCGGAAATAACCGCTATCAATCACAATTTAGCCGACGAAACATTCGACGATCTCGTTATAGTCTGGTTCTCAGCTGGCAAGTTGGTACAGCAACATGGTCGACAACTAGTAAAGGGGACTGAGGTGTTTTTTACTGAAAAATTCGATTTATCTAGTTTTTTCTTTATAACTGTTCAGAATAATTCAAGTAAATCTACTATCCCGCTTCCCAAGGAAGGAGGGAATAATTGGGGTCAGTGAATATCAGTGAGCGTCTAGAATGACTCAAGACCGGCCCCTGATGGTATACAATAGAATCTTGACTTTTTTAGTCTCCGTGTATATAATCACGCCAGGTACATAGGGTTTACTGTAGAATGAAGCTGTACTAGCTCCAGCTCCTTCTGTTCTGTATGTTTTGTATGTGATATCGTCCCAGCAACACAAGCTTCATATTTCTGTGAAGTATTCTCTTAGTCCCTCGATGGTTTATAGCTAGCGCAAGACTCATCTGGTCGATTCAGAAGTTGTTCCGATGATTGAAAAACGTTCCAGACAATTTCCTGAAATATAGGTACGGAGGATGTCCGTTTCTAACATCTATCGTAGGATTCTCCTGGGAAAAAAATTCTTAAGAGAAAGAGGATTTGGTAGTTTATAACTGGATATCCATTAATCGTTATGATTTCCGATTTTTCTGAGGTAAACATTGAGAACATTCCACCTGTTAGTTACTATCATCAATCAACCAATTGTCAAGGAAGTCACTTCTAACAGGACTGAGAAGATTTTGTATTGAGATTTCATCTGGAAAGTTTGATTGAGGTCCATGGTTGGCTCTTATCGCATTTTGTAAATTTCCTTCAACAAAAATTGGAGAAACACGTCCAGTATCCCGGACGCATGTGGTATCATTCAATGAAAACAAATAGTATTTTCCCCACACAAGGATTTACACTACTAGATGTGCATTTCAATCACCAAGTTACCTGCATCAGTAGGAATTCTACACTACCAATACCATTGCCAACTGATTATAATAAAATTATTATGCGTCAAAACACAGTATATCCACCTTTTACACACATTCGCGAACCTCTGAAATTGTCTTTGCTTGAATGGTGAAATATTTTCCGCAATGAAAATTTCATTCAGAAACACTCAGTATAATCTCATACACTGAAAAAAGTGTTTTGTAAAATTACAGTTAACGTCATGGGTTATTAGTGACCCTAGGTTTTCACTGTATTGATGATCTTTGTAGTTGTGAAATTTCACAGGTAAGTGAAAAATTCACAAATTCATTGTGAAATTACACTGAACGTTTCGGCTTGAGCAGACTTCAAAATACTTGTGAAATTAATATTATCTGTATTTCTACTTTGTGAAATCACTTGAAACTTGTGAAACGACAATGTAAAAATCACAGTTCAACGGAAAGAGTATTCTGATTTCACATAATTATTACTTTTACCATTTGTTTGTGAATGAACCTGCTAATTATGGAAACGTGTTGTGAAATTAAATTGTGGAAATGATTCACAATGTATTCATTTCTTGTATAATCACATCAATCGAGAATTTCTCAAAGCCATTATTATTATTGTAAAATATGGTATTATAAATTCACATTGATGAATGAAAATTCCTTTGTAATCATACTTGGAGCTTGTATTAATTCATTGTATAGAAACAACAGTTGCTGTGAATTCACGTTGGTCTTGTATTTACTACGTGTTTCCACATCCCAGTGTTTTGCGGATTCCCGCCAACGAAAACTATACAATGGAAAGATCTGAAAGTGAATTGCTCTATTTTAGAATTTGATATTCATATTTTGTTCTCATCGTACAATTGAGGCAAGGTTACATTACTGATATTCCGTCATTTTCAAGTGGCCATCTTTTTGGAATAACCTAAGACACCATTCTTAGTTTCATAGAGCCATACTATACCACAGGTTAAAGATTCCATTATGTTGAATTATAAAGACTCTTTCACTGAATATTACTACTTCAGCAAGAACTGAAAATTTACTGATTACTCAAAAAATGTGGAAGAAAATAAAATTCTTATTGATTTCATGGTTTTTCATTCAACACAATAAAATACAGTAATTTCAGTTGTGATTGGGTGAATTAGTTGTATTTTCAAAACGTGAATTCACAAAGTGGACTGTAAAAACACAAACAAATGGTGAACTCACAATACATTTTGAAAAAAACAATGTATATCTGTGATTTTTCATTGCAATTTTACATTTTGTGTATCAATTTACAAAAAAAAAGTTTTATTACTGACATTAAACAGGTTATATGGAATTCCACAATATTTCTGTGAGAACAATTCTTTTTTTCACAACGTGCTTGTGAAAACCACTTGTTATTTCGTTTGTTCCGTATGTACATGACATTTAGGTACACTCAGTAATATCTCACAAACACTGAAAATAGTGTTTTGTGAAATTACAGTTAGAATCATGAGTTATTAGTTGCCCTGGGTTTTCACTGTAATTGATTACCTTTGTAGTTGTGAAATTTCGAGGAAAATTGAAAAATTCATGAATTCATTGTGAAATCAGAGTGAATGCTCTGGCTCGAGCCGACTCCAGAATACTTGTGTAATAAATATTATTTGTATTTCAGTGGCGAGTGGGTAAATGAGTGGTATTTCCAAAATGTGAATTCACAAAGTGAAATTTAAAAACTCAAAAAAATGGTGGAGTCACAGTACGTTTTGGAAAAACATTGTGTATTTTGTGTATCAATTAACAAAAAAAAATATTTTATTACTGGCATATCTTGTGAATTATACAGGTTATATGGAATTTCACAATATTTCTGTGAAAACACATGTTTTGCACAATGTGTTTGTGAGAAGCATTGGTTATGTCATATGTTCTGTTTGTACATGACATTTATGAACACCCGGTGTAATCTCACATATACTGAAAATAGTGTATTGTGCAAATACACTATAAAAAATGGATATTAGTGGCCCTAAGTTTTCACTGTAATTGATTACCTTTGTAGTTATGAAATTTTGAAGAGAATTGAAAATTTCATGCATTCATTGTGGAATTACAGTGAATGCTTCGGCTTGAGTAGACTCCAAAATACTTGTGAAATTGATATTATCTGTATTTCAGTGGTGAGTGGGTGAATTAGTTGTATTTTCAAAATGTGAATTCACAAAGTGGACTGTAAAAACACATAAAAATGGTGAACTTACAATACATTTTGAAAAAAACGATGTGTATTTGTGATTTTTCATTTCGATTTTGCATTTTGTGCACCAATTCACAAAAAAATGGTTATTGTCATATCTTGTGAATTGAACAATACTTCTGAGAAAACTTTTTTCACACCGTGCTTGTAAAAAGCACTTGTTATTGTTGACAATTTTTTTCCAGTGTAGTTAATGATCTCTGTAACAGAGCAGAGAAAATATACGGCCGTAAGTCACATTTCTCCCAGAACGCACATGTATCTCCCGTGTGCGAGTGCATGTGGTGCTGGTTGCCACCTTCTTTTTCTCGCTGCTAAACTACGGTTAACAGCTACCGGCCCATTGTGCTGTCAGAACAATTAGTCCTCCTGTTGTGGGTAATAACAAGTTCCGCGATAAATTACTCCGCGCCCGAGATCAACAAAGGACCTTTCGTTTCCACTTCGTTCAGACGGGGGCGTCCCGACTTTTCGGAAGTTCGAGTGGAAGTGTCGTCGGATGAGGGGTGGAACTCGAGATTTTCCGAGGGAAGTTGGACCGACGCTGTATTTTTATGAATAACTTTCCATTTTTAGCATTTAGTTGACACTTGAAAAATGTTTCACAGAAGAAAAATTGGTTCATTATATTAATAAATATCATTTACTACCTGTTCGTTCATTGGCACAATACATATTTCATAGAGCTGTGGGGAACTATCCCCTTATATTATACGTCATACATGCAAATTAATAATTGGGTCAATATTTCACACATTTCAATTTCAAATATTATTTCTAAACTCCTGTGTATATTTCAAATTCAACCCAGCCGAGGTGATGTATCTCACAAACCGGGAATTTCCAACTCATGAAAACACACCGGGAATCTTCAACTCTTTTTACCAGTAAGGAAATTGCTTCCCCATAATCCGATTCAACAAATGCACACGCTTAACTAGCTTGGCCAGTTTTCCCAATTTGTAATTGTTTGGAAATCCCTAGAATCATCTTTCGGCAGTTTTATTCACGGGTTTCAAGACGAAACAAAACCTTTTTTTTCTGAAAAGGTTTGGTCTGGAATTTTTTACTTATAATTACAAGAGATAATTTTTTGTCGAAGTAAACTTCACATGTATTAATGAGAATTTTGTTGCCTGGCAATTTAACGAAAAAAACTGCTCCTGAAAAAATTACGAGTCTGTAGGACGAGTAATTTTTTCTGGCAGTTTTTTGATTTGAATTGCCTAATGGCCTAATGGCCTAATATCGAATTATAAATGTCAAGTTTACTTCGACACAAAAAAAGCTAGAGTGTAATTTGGTAAGACAATTTAATGAATATGTGAATCAATAAATTAAAAAATAAAATGGAAATTAATTTATTTAATTTAACGGAAAAGTACAATTGTTAAAAACACAATTATTGAAAAAAGCTTGATTTTCAGAACTTTCTTGTCTTGTCATACACAATCTTCTTTAGTGTTTGCTACCAACCATTTACTGTCGGCCAACTTCAGATTTCCACCTTGTGCTGTCTTCGAAAACACTGGGTTAAATTCAACTCTTCCGGTCTCTCTTCCACGGTTGTCTGTCTCGATTTTGACCTTACAATTTGATGCTACTCCACCTTTCCAAGCCAATTCATAGGCTCTTCTTTGAAGGTTCTTCTTCACTCACGAACAGTGCCATTTCAAAAAGTTCTTGTTTTGTGAGAGCCTTAGATAGATAGATAGATAGATAATTTAATCATCCAGTCTGAACATTACAATGTTATTGGATAATTCAAGCAAAAGTGAAATATAAACAAGATAAACTTAACATCTAGAATAAAAAAATGACTAGCAGTATATACACATATACATCAATATTAAATATATATAGAATAGTATATATATAGAACAGGATAGTTACTAGATTGAAACGTAACCATAATATACAATTGATAGTTCACATAACATCTATGAACTCTTGCAGAGTGTAGGGAGAAATGGTCAATAAGATAGACTTGATCTTTTTTTTTTTAATTCGGGAAAGGTTTTACAGTTTTTGCAATGCTGGGGTAGAATGTTATAGAGTTTGTTCGCTGTAACAACGTGTGATCTCATACACAGACTCAACTTACATTTTGGGATATAAAATTTGTTTTTATTTAGAACTCACCTTCCTTGTTTCTGGGATTGCTTGCAAAATTTTGCGTTTTGTGTCTCGTGCATTTCTCGCTTTCTTAAACTTTATGTCTGTGAACGGATTGAAAATTCTTTTATATTCTTTGAAGTACTTCTCGTGTAACATTTCTGCTGAAGTGTTCCAAATCGTTTTGACTGTACTCTTTTTATAGTCTTCTCCATTGTTATTCTTCATGTTGAATGCCCAGTCACATAAAATAGAAGCTAACTCTTCAGTGAAAGTTTCTGCAATGAGTTCATATTTTTTCTCCAAACAAAACATCGCAAATTGTCGCCAAATTGACGTAGTTGAATTCACAGTATTGCGAGGCACATTATTATTGATGGCTTCTTCAATTTCTCCACTCGAAGACTGTCCAAATCGTGACATTTCCACAAATGAGATACTTTTCTGACAACGCAAGTTTGAAAAAAATTGACACAACGCCATCAAAAATTTGTTTACAATGCTGATTGTCATGCTTTCAAAAGTTAGGTTCCGTTTTGTCGCTGGAAAAGTTAGGGCAAACTTTTTTCGCTGTCATGATGACAAAACACCGCGACATAATATGGCATTTTTAGTGCATGAATTAAATTGTCAGTTAGAAATAGCCGACAGACACAGTTCATTTTTCAACTTCACGTTCAGTCGAACTGAATCCTCACAACTACATAGTGCCACGGCTGAGATTTATCGTTATTTCAATGATTTATCAAACGTTACCTCAAGTGTTCGGCTTTGCCACAGCAGTTAGAAGGTACCCACGAAAAATACGATCCTAAAAGGCCCATATCGCCAAAGAGCCCATGAATAATAATTCACAGAAATTCGTGGGTATTCATTAATATCCACAGTAAATTCAAGTTTATTGCATTCAGACCGTTGTTCGGACCTATGGACTGATGCTACTATAGCGAAGTTCAATGATGTGGAGAAAAAGGCACACTGAAACAATGTGAAAAATTTCATCATATCTATCAACTAACAGGATTCATGGTCCCAGAGCACTTTGATGCCATTTTTGATAAATATGTTACAGTTGTGTGCATAAAAAAGTCGTACAGGGTACGACACTAATAGAGGCATTGCACTAATTGCACTAAGCAATGTTAAAAGCGCGTTACTGACAAAAATAGTTTGAATTTCGACGCTACTTGTCAATGTCGATAAGAAGTTCAATAATTAAGATTGAGGAGCCTGACTCAAAATATTCTTTAACTGCTGTACGACTTGTATATGCACACAAGTGTACATTGTACTGATGAATACCGTTGATTACCTTTTCTCGACGAGACAATGGATGAAAATTCCTTACTTACTTACTTAAACTTATACATGTAATAGGTAAATGATACATTGAATTCCAATGTATTGAGATCAATGATGATCAATGTCAAGACCTATGAACAGGTTTCTTCCCGGCTATGAAAAAGATCTTTGAAGTCAAGTCATAGTCAGTATGAGTACAAGCTCACATTCGCTGGCACAATCTACAGGATTCGTTGGTATGATTAATATAATTCTTTGACCCAATGTATAAAAGTTATTAATGTGACAACCCGTATATTTTGGCACTTCTATGTCCCTCCCGATAAAAGGATTTTTACAAACTATCACACTTGTCGTCTGAAACGATTAGTTTAAGAACTACAGGAACTTCAATATCCTCTGTTCCATAACGTTTTTTAATTAAATATAGATGATTAATATAATTTTGCCTTGATTTAATCATCACAAAAAATATGCATATGTAATGTACAGAGTGACCCTAAACCTAAATGATTTGAGACGTCGAGGGACCAAGGAAATTAAAGTACCTGTGTTTCTTGAAATAATCGTTTAAGATAAGAAGTGTGATAGTTCGTTGAATTTGTTTTATCGGGAGGAACATAAAAATGCCAAAATGTACAGGTTGTCCCATTAATAATTTCGAATCTGATGTCACGTGACCGAAAAAAAAAGCTCATGGGTAACATAATATCACTGAAATCTGCACCAATTGCTTTAATTCAGAGCTCAAAAATTACAATTCTCTACTACTTTCCAGTTCCTAGATATTCCCTGACCTAATCTTCGTAGGATACTCTGTATACTGTAAATCTTGTAGCGAGTATGAATTTCAACAAATCCTGAAGAGAAAATAAGCAGGCAAAGTGAATCTTTCAATAATTCAATGTTTCATTACAGATGTTGGAATTATAGCTTTTACAAATTATAAATCGAAAAATTACAATGTGGAAATACAGTATTTGCCGTGTACTTTAGCATGACAAATTATAACAATAAATAAAACAAAGTTTCACCTAATTCCATATGAACCATACCGTGAAAATAAATTTGATGAAATTTCTTAATTTCGTTTTTATAGAAGTGACGCATTAAAAAAAAATTAACTCCTGCGATCACTAGGAGCCGAGATAATTTTTTTATTTCAAAAGAATCTGAAAGACGCAATAATCATCGTACAGCAGTCACCTCCATGGATTGAGGTTCAATACCTCTACTTTTCAATAAAAAAATACTAGGATATGTATAGTTCATTTGCAGTAATTGATGAACAAAGTGAGGCGTGCAGGCGGGTAGAGATGCAATTCTTGCGGGTGGCGCAGTGGGTATACAAATTCTGTTGACATTGAAGACACTTTCGTCCTGACAGAGTTATTGAGGAGTCGTTATTGATTCAATTTCAAGTACTAGTATACATTGCAAAAGAAAACGTACGTAAACAACAAGTTATTTTATTGCCTCTGATGAGTACTCATTTTATTATATATTAGAGTAATTTTATCATTCTGTGTATATGATTTTCGTGTTTTTCTGGACGACCTGCCCCAAATTAAGTACAAAGGGATTTTTGTACGTTATCCAGAAGCCAAGACACTCAATATTTTTCAAGCGCATGCCACTTTGAACGCACGAAATAAGTTTTCAGTGCTATCTCCACTGCGCCAGCCGCTACAGCTATCGAGATCTGCGCCTGCACGCCTAACTTTATTCATGAATTAATAATACTGCAAACCAACTTAACATATTCTAGTATTTTTTTTTGAAAATATAGGTATTCAACCTAAATTTCAATGAAGATGACTGCTGTACGATGATTATTGAGTCTTCCAGAGTCTTTTGAAATAAAAAAAATTATTTCGGCTCCTAGTGATAGTAGAAATAATTTTTTTTTAATACGTGAAATCATGCTAGGTATTAATTTTCATAAAAGTAATTTATATAAAAACAAAATTAGGCAATGTATTTAGAAAAAAAAATTTAAAAAAATTGTGCAATTTTTTTAACTCATTCTTGACCAATAAAATTGAAAAAATCAATATACTTATTCGAAAATATGAAAGAACAACTCTAACAGAAAAAATAATCCGTGAATCGTTACTGTAGCATATCTCGAGCAAGAGTAGCCATATTGAGTGATAATCTTTTTTGAGAAAACTTCATATATTTTGAAAAATTATCAATATTTATCAATTTTTCAACAAAAGAATTTTTGGCTTTTCATAGGCTGCACATACCGGTAAGTAACAAGTTTGAATACCTTACAGTTAACGAGTTATAGAAAATTCGATTTTTCACGGTTTTTCCGGTACAACTCGAAAAGTATCGATGATTTCAACAAATTATAAGTTATTCAATTGATAGATCTTTTCAATACCTACAATTTCCTGATTTGACTGTTTTCAGTCGGAGCTGTAGTTTTTAGTTATCATCAAAAAACCGCTTTTCGCAACTTCGCCAATTCTTTAGGTTATGTTCAGTAATCACGATCGAGTCGCATGCTGAATTTCAATTTCTTATACGCAAATTTTTTTTCGTATATTAGTTTTTGCACGCACTTTTCCCTATTGCTTGGACTAAAAATAATTTTAGCCACATCAACAATTCTTCATAACTAGCTTTGTCGACTGAAACACAATGTGACACTTTCGTCGACAAACCCCAAACTCCCCCGTATTCACGCCGCACCCCAAAAGTCCACGTATGGCTTCCGAACTTACAACGGCGTGGCGAAATGTGATATGAAGTTTAAGACTAATTTGTTGACAAAATTTCCTAAGCGAAACGTGGCGTCGACTAAAAACGGTAGCTCAGCGGACCCCCTAAAGAAAACAAAGCGTTTTCCACGTTGACAGGAGGGATCAAAGTTCTTCCCACCGACCCCGCGTCCTGGACGCGGTAATTTGTTACGTCTTCCTAACTTTTCGTGGACGGTTTCATAGGCAATCGATATTTTACAGGGGGTTACAGGCATGTAGAGGTATAGTACAGTAATCAGAATTGATAAAAATAATAATAATAATAAATAATATAGCGTTTATTGCCCAGCAGAAACCATTTACAATGCAATTTTTGAAGGTAGCAAGTGAAATATGATTAAAAGTATAGTAAAAGCGGTACAACATACAAAAGATGGCATGGATGCAATATAAAAATAATGACATTCATCCATTATTGATTACCAAATTGCTTATAGATGTGCTCGAGATTTATTTCTTAATTCATTCTTACTGCAGTTAAAAATGTCACATATATTTGATAATTCATCAGCATTAGAACACATCACATTAATTGGTGCTTTAGATATTATATTTGGTTGAGCTCTTTTCCAATTGAAAGTGGTATTTGATCTAGACTCCAATCTCGGCATATGAAAATCAATTGATGGTGAGTTTTGTGTGGATGGGAAATTGAATCTTGTATTTCACAAAATCTGATAAATTTGTTATTCAATAAATATTTTTTCGCATACAACCCTAAAACTATGACCGAAAGTGATGGTTATCTTCCATTGGGATACTGTGGTCACAACAACACGATTTTGTAGTTTTTCACTATCAAGACAACGATGATTGTCACTTGCCTACTTTGACGTTTCGCATCAATTTTCATAAAACGTTATTGTGAATCAGGTCTGGAATCATGAGAATAAATCTGTAAAATAATAAAACGTTCTGATTATGAGTAATCGTGATTGTGTGAATTAGTGAAAAAGAACAGGGTAAAGGTAAGCTTATCGGGCTCATTCTCGAAACGAAAAGAAAAGTGGTGTTACTTACGTAGTTTTATCTCCTGAACACGAATCCGAAAGAATTTCGTGGGGGTCTCTTATACTTTTCGAGTTATGACCTTTTGAATCTTGAAAATCGACCATTTTCAAACACGATTTTTTCGATAAAAAATCGAAGAAAATGCCTCCTTCTTTTTGTTGACAGTTTTTTGAGACTAATCAACTCATATTTCATAATTACAAGCACTAAAACCAAACGTTTTATACAAAAAATAAACCTTCTTATAAAGTACACACAACCCTTCCCACATCTCTGGAACGAACGCCAATGGAGAATGAGGTTAAAAATAGTGTAATATAAGAAGGTTAATTTTTTCCGTAAAACGTTTGGTTTTGGTGCTTGTAATTGTGATATAAGAGTTGATTAGGGAATGAAAAAAGTGTCGACAAAAAGGAGGCATTTTCTGCCATTTTGACCGAAAAAATCGTGTTTGAAAATGGTCGATTTTCAAGATTCAAAAAGTCATAACTCGAAAAGAATAAAAGACCCTTACGAAATTCTTTCGGATTCGTGTTCAGGAGATAAAACTACGTAAGTAACACCACTTTTCTTTTTGTTTCGAGAATGATCCCGATAAGCTTACCTTTACCAAGAACAGTAATTCGAACAGTGATAAATAATTTACGAATTTTCCACCAGACTTACCTTCAATGTCAATACAACTGTAAAAAAGGTACTATGAATTGTTTAACCACTGGAAAGAGAGTATTTCTGAATGTTGTAAAGCAAGGAATATAATAGTTTTGATCATTTCATTCACACAAGGAATATTTGAGGCTCTCTTTTGTCTGTATGAGAGTCAAAGTTTGACATAACTCAGTGACCTAAAATTGAAATGACTTGTTTTGAGTTCTCCTACTACAGAACGGTTGTTAAAATACTTTTTTAAAACTGGCTGAACCTGACATTGCTCTAGCCATACCTCTGCAACCCTTTTGACTAACTTCGGGAGTGATTTGGCAACACTTGAAAATCATGGAGGTTGGCTTTCTTCTGCAGTTGTAGAAGGATAAATCGACGATTGTTCAGCAAATAAGTAAATAAGTTTGATGGTAGATTTATAAACTCAACTAAACTAAGAATTAAATTAACAACTAAGAATTAAGAAAGATGAATACAAGGAAACCCCATCAGTGTTTTATAAACTTTCAGCTGTCAATTAAATTAAGAATTAGCAACTAAGAAGATGGTTATCTTTTATCTTTTCAACTAAGAATGAATTGTATTAGTTGAAAATGGAAACGGGCATGCGCAAAATCGGTGAATGAATGTTTGAAAATGAATTTATTTATATTTTGCAGTGATTTGGTCGAATATTTTCTTGCAATAACAATACAATGGATCGAGAAGAAATATTGACCAAGACTGCTTTCATTATAGTTGTAACGATTTTCTCCACATGACATTTCATTCTTAATTTCTTAGTTGACGTTTATAAACACCTTCTTAATTGCTTATTGTTGATTCTTAATTGATGATTTTGAATTCTTAGTTTAGTTGAGTTTATAAATCCACCATGAGACTTCTCAAAAAATCTTGACAACCCAAGAACAGCAGCCTATTACTGGCAGAAAGAAACAACTGAAGAGTTCAATAATTACTACCAAATAAATGTATTGCCAGTTAGTCTAGATAATTGCAATGCACCATCAACTTCATCACTTCAACACCTATTAAATGATGAATTCTGGTACTATCATCCATAATTGTGTTGGAAGGATAGTCAACATTGATTACTATAAAAAATGCCATGATCTTGACACGAAAACTGTGTTACTCAGAAACATCTCAAGCACTCAATATCAACATTAAAAAAATAAAATGAAGATGAGGAACATAGAAATAGAATATATGATAACAGAGCTACACTTGACAATATTCTTTTCAATTAAAACTAAATAACGGAAGACAATCTTGAAACTTTTAAGTAAATATGATAAACTGAATTAGACTTAGAACGATGACGATGGATGAACAGTTATTATAAAGAGAATAATAAAATTAAACAGTACCATGCGCAGATAGTAAATATATTGTGTGAGATATCAGATATATCATTTGATTCAAATTGTGTGACATAATATTAGCCTGAATACCAAATTTAGTTGTTTCTTGTAATAAACTATGATGTGTCAAAAAACGAAATTTAACGCAGTAGCCACCTATAATTTTCTACATTTTCTTGACCCATATGAATAATTCTTTCTATTCAGAATATTCAATACAAAAGAATGATAAAAAATTCAACAATTTAGTTATGTTCCACTAGTACGATCGTTGACGACCAGAGCTTTTTATATGTTAAGGGGCGCTTTTCTCATACAAAAAATTGAAAAATTGAACAACTTCTTCGTTCCCGTTCCCGTAACGAAATCAACTTACAGTCTACTCCACCGTATCATTTTCATACCACTGACAACATCTATAAGAAAGCCGATATTTGATATATAAACTCGATTTGGAAGTTTTAAAGTGGAATGGTGAAATATGACATGAAAACATTAGGTTTATCTTTTATTCATTCCGAGTGGAAGACTCCAGTTTCAATATTCAAATTCGCTTCGAATGAGGAGAATACGGAAAGCCATTTCTATTCTGTTTCTGCGCTTCCAACTTATAAACCATTCATAAAGCGTATTATGGAACTACTTTATCGATTTTTTACGATCGACAATATTCCAAATGAAGAATGTACAAGAATCTGCAATACACGTCAATTTCGGGAACAGTAATGGCCTTCAGACGGAAATTTGGTTATATAGAAAGCGAGGTGAAGAAAATTATTATTAACAATAAATGTTAATATATTTGGGTTCCCCAGTTGACTATGGCAATAGAAGTTGATCTCTCATTTTGAAAACCAAATAGGAAATCTGAAGTTATATGACGTCTCTTTGTGAAAGCCATCAAACACTTTTTGATAATTTTTTCGAATGTTTTTGTCAGACTGGATATTATGCTTATTGCACGGTGATTTTTTACGTTGTTTTCTGCACCAGACTCACCAACGTTTGAATAACAGTTATAAAATACATTGGCAATATGTAGTTAGTCAGTTTGACTCTTTTACGTTTTCCTGAAAATCTATTCAATTAACACCATAGAACTTTTGGGTAATTTCAATTTTGCACTACTACCTTCTTGTAACATTATTATTTTTCTTTTGTGATTTTATTTGTGACTCCATTACGCTTGTCAATATATTTTTTGAACATTTCTTTATTGTTAGGATAGCTCTCATGTTCCTTGTTTTCCTCCATAGATTCAATTGTGGTCTAATCCATGGACTTTTATCATTAGGTCAGGTAAAATTTTATGACCATTTCCATTTTTTTTTTCAAAATTCATACATTCTATTACCACTGTTAGGTTATGTCAAGGCGTGCACGATTCACTGTTGCGTTACAATTAACAGTGTTGCTTCTAAGGTGGTGTATGGAGTTTAGTTACAAGGCCTATCCACAACACATGTCTGATGACCATAGCAGTCAATGCCAAAAACACCAAAGAAAAAAACCCATACCAATAAAAAAACATTGAATTATGTTACGCCCTGTATACAAATAAGACACCACCAAGTCATGTGTAATGTGCACGCGAACAAATTTTCATCTCTACGCTGCTATAACTCGTTGGAAAACACAAAATAAAATGTTGGAATAAAATATGAGAGAAATTTCATTCTCTTTAAGTTTTTATGAATCATTTTTCGTAGTAGGATTAACCGTTGAAGTATTATATTCAAGATGGTGACCCGATCGACCACTCCTCGAGTTAACAAACTGGATTTTTCATCAGAATACAAACCTATATGACATACTTCCTCACAAAAAATCTTCACAGACTGGATTAAGTATCCATCATACAGTTGAAAAAAATTGAGAACTGTATTCAATTTACATTTCCGACTTCTCCTGTAAACCGTCCGTAGGAGTCTCCCAGTCCCATCCTGCTAAAAGCCGCCGCGCCCCGCATATTCAAAGATATTCCACATGTGAAACGCGACCTAATCGTCGCATTGAAAATTCACAAAGAGAAAAGCCATTAGGCGATGATCTAAGTGGTGTTTCTAATGGGCGCATCCCTCGGGACGAGGCGCAGTCACGTGTGAAGGATCACTGTCACATCACCATCCATCAACTGTTTCTGGTTACGTTTATAACGGCCCTCTCTGTCACTCGGAACGATACCGCGACAAGACCTTTCTCCGGGCGTAATGGCAATTGAATTGGTGTTGGATGATAAATCTTTGTTTGATGTGTCTTGTGACGGGGGGTGGAAGGGGAGGGTGAGTCCCGGAAAACATATTTTGTTTAGTAGGAATGAGGCGGATTGAAATTTTGTGTTTCTGTTTCCATGGGTGTACACCAGTTTCAGTTCTGAGAAGGCATAAAGAATGAATAGTCCTATAGATAGAGACAAGATTTTTTCAAAAATCGGTAAAAAGCAAAATTTGTTTATCTACGAAGTTTCAGATGAGCAAAACTTTTCGATATTCTGAACCTGACAGAAACACAAGTAAACTTCCCCCACCAACAAGATGCACATGCTCTGTCATGGATACCAGCTCCATTCTCGATTCAAATTCAAAGGTAATGGTAATGGTAATGGTAAGTGTGGACAAAAGTTCTTCAAAATTGGAGTGTTGAGAATAAATTACCTCTGAACTTGCGAAAATCATCTGTGATGAGTTTTTGTAAATCTAGAAATAGCCAGAATTACGATTATCTCATAGTTAATGAGAAAATATCAGATTATCAGAGATTAGGAACCTTGAAGTAATATTTCAGAGCAATTTGAAGTTTGATAAGCATATTTTAGCAATAATTCGCAATACTCCGAATTTACTTGGATTCCTTAAACGCTTTACACAAGATTTCAGGAATTTAAAAACCATACAATTGTTATATAATTATATGGTGCGCTCTCGTTTGGAATACGCATTCATAGTTTGGGATCCGTCTACTTTGAACTACAGAAAATCATTAGAAACCATTCAAAATAAATACATTGCTTACCTTCATTTCAAAAAATACCGTATTGGTCCTGATCACTCATCATTTGAACCACACAGAAAATAATTTTCGGTAGTGAAGTTGGAAAATAGAAGGGCCATGCAAAAAATCATAGTAATTTTCGAGTTGTTGAGTGAGAATATATCTGATACATATTTACTTTTTGAATAAAAAATATATTTACCATCACATATGTTGCGCCCCAGAAATACCTTTTTCCACATTCCCAGGTCGCCAAATAAGCTTGATAGTATGTGTGCGAAGGTAAGTAAACATGCTGGTAATATCTCAGTAGATATATTCAATACTACTTATATTGAATTTAAATCGCACATAAAAAGTATAGATTTTCTTTGAATCTTGATTTCACTTTTAGTATGCCTTCAGTCTCATCTCGCTCTACCATTGCGTTTTATCGATTTAATCAGGAGAAGTTCAACAATTTAGTTCTAGGTGTAAATAGGATTAGGTACAAAATTACATTACATTTAATTTTTTTGTTACATTAGTTACTTATGATACAAATTTAAAGAATTCATGTCACTAGATTTTTAGGAACCTGTTTGAATTTCTTTCAATAAATAATCACATGTTCTGTCATGGATACCAGCTCCATTCTCGATTCAAATTCAAAGGTAATGGTAAGTGTGGATAGTAACTGATGCGCTACGACCTGTTTAGATCTATTGTGCCCCATATTCTTATGCTATCTCAAGGAGTTATCGTTTACAGCAGCCCCTCAAGCCTCAATTCCTTGAGGAATTTTAGGATTTTGAGGGGGTCTATTCGTGGTATTTCTTCCACCGTCAGCTGGTGTGATCCCAGTTTATTCAATCTCTCCATCAATATATGGTGGGGTGTTTCAGGATGTTTCCCACAGAATATGTAGGTGCTGTCCTCTAAGCCTAGCTTCCTTATTAGGTGTTCTTCAGGTGTTCTTTGAGTCTGCAATGCCCGTCAGGAATCCCGTGATTGTCTTTAGACTAGTTTTGCGGAGGTTGATCAGTGTCTCCGATCTTGCTTGGTTGAAATTGCCGAGTAGATCTTTGGCCTGCCTTAGCCCTGGATGTCTTTGTCAGTATGTTGCTCTCATTGCTTCTTCAGTTTTATTGAGTTCTCCTTGAAAGTAAGATTTTCCAAGTCCACATAATGGTTCTGGACCGATCAGTGGCGTTGATGCCACATTTCGTGCCAGGGTATCTGCGTGTTCATCGCCCTCCACACCAATGTGGAGAGAGGGGATGGAGAGGATCACCTTGTTGTTCCTGCCTAGATCATTGAGTTTGTCTAGGAATTCCCAGACCATCTTCGAGTTGATGTTATATTAGCTCAACGCTTTGATGGCTGCTTGACTATCAGAGAGGATTGCGATTTCCTTGTCCCGGTATTTCCTGTCGAAGTTGAACTGAATGCACCATTCTATGGCGTGAATTTTCGCTTGGAAAATGCTGGGGAACTAGTTCATGGGTTTGGTGCGAGGCCCAAAGACTCCTGCTCCAGTTCTGTGCTCCATTCTTTCTTGGTATTTAATTCCGTTCAAAAAAGAATTTCTACAGTTGGGAGATCGGTAAGGTGTGCACTTTCGAAGGGGGTTGAGCCCCTTACACTGTGTGTTGTCATTTTGAGTCCGACTTTAGCCATCCTGAGGGTTGCTCCCGAAGCAGTTCTCCTCACCATGATATGGAGAGGAGCGAGGTCCAGAATGACCTCTATAGCTGCTGTTGGAGTCGACCTCATTGCTCCTGTAAATTCAAAGGTGGTATTTGTCTCTACTCTAAGACTAACCCTTTATGTCAACACGAAGAGAATTTAGAGCCAGAAATTTTGACATGAAGTGGTTCAAGCTGGCTATTACCAGCAAAATCGTCTACTACTTTCAAACACCTGATGATCCATCCTATCGCGACCTCTCCGAGTTTTAATCACTCGAATTGGACTTTATTCAGCAAAACCATCCTAAAGCTGAAGTTTTCATAATGGAAGTATTCAACGTGAATAATTCTTTCTGGCTCAAATTTTTCAGCAGACTAAGACATGTCATCGAGCTGTGGCCTTCGCTATCACGAGAGGACTAGAACAACTGGTCAAGCTACTCACACGTATTCCTAATGTGAACAACCAGTATGCCAATACACTTGATCTTTTCTTATCTCACCAATACAATTCCATATAGCATAGAAGTGTGTGCTTTACTTGGTTACTCCGACCACAATCTCGTCTTCTCCCTTTCTTATTTTTTGACATAAGCGAGCAGCACAACACATCTCATAACAATTCAGCAGATTGGGATGGTCTTCGCCTGTTTTTGTCAGCATTTCCATAGAGAAGTGAGTGTTTCACTTATGGAGATCCAACAGAATGCTCTGGAATAATTTATAGAACAAATCGATGGGGATGCAAAGAGATATAACAAACACGTCAGATGGTACAAAAATCAGAGCCCTGAGTCTAGATCAGACTATGTTAAAGCTGGAAACATGTGTAAGGAGACACTCGAATCTTCGAAAGAGGCTGACGCCCATCAGTTTCACAATATTTGGCGCTAAGGATTCGGGGGATCCCCCGTCAAATTTTGTTAGGATATTCATACATGTGGCAATAAAATCTGGAAAAAGCAAAGAGGTCGAAGAGGCTCCTTCTGGAGCTGAGCACTCCCCGCTTGGCAGGCTCCTTATCACCGCCACTGTTTTAGTGTTCATTTCCTGGATATTGGCAACCAGAAGTCGTGTTGACATAGTCATGAAACAGATATTCAGAGAGAACCAATTTCGTCTCTCAATCGAGTTTGCCCACAAAACCTATGGATATGCAATGGTCAAGCAGAATTTGAATTTAATGGATTGAAAATGAATAATGCTGAGCTGCTATTGAATTCAATTCAGTAATAATAATATTATACATTTATAAGTGGTAACACCTAAGTGAGTTAACACCTATGTGTGCAATAAAAAAAGATAGAGAAATATAGTAATTTTTGACAATGATACTTTTACTAATACTTATAATGAAAATAGAAATTATATTGATGAATACATCAATAACATAACTAGAGCATAAGTCATTCACTGGAATGGATCTCCATTGTACAAAAATTTTGTGATGAAGAAAGAAATGAACAGTGTGACATCTGAAAAATAAGAAAGTTAACACTCTAGATCTGCCTATTTCACACCGTAGGAGGAATAACTTCTAATAAGTCTAATAAGTTGAAAAGTAAAAACCATATCTACATTTCGGTGGGATGTTTTATTAAAATGATTTTTGGCCAGCAGATGTCTTCCATTAGTACATTATCTTATCTTGGAATATATATGCCTATGCACCTGGAAATCTGAAAATGAAAAAAAAAGCAAACGCAAGGTCGTTCAGTTCTCAACCATGAAATTGTGTTATAGTGAAGTTGACCTATTTAAGTTTGATTGAATGCTTGACAAACACCTGTGAAGCACTTTTTATGCTTAAACCATATCTGAATCCTAACCATTTGGTGACCAGACATTGTCAAAGTTGGCCTTACAAAGCCAAGATCAGTTTTCCTCAAATATACAACGTTCATTGGAATCGTTTTCGATCAACAATGAATTGTTTGTTGAATATGAGGGTTTATATCAACATCAGGAGTCCCGCCGAGATCGAATTTGGGACCTTCTGTATTTCTCTCATTCAATGATATAATATGTGACTCCTGAAACTCAAAAACTCTCTTGTATGCTGATTATCTGAAGTTGCATCGTGAAATTAATAATGATCGAGATTGTGAATCTTCACAAAATGATTTAGCACCTCTGAATAATTGTTGTGTGGACAACAACTTAACATTGAATCCCAGTAAGGGTAAAGTGATAACTTTTGCCAGAAAAAATAGTTCCCTTACTTTTGATTATTGGGTGGACAATCAACAGCTATCACGGGTCTCAGAACGCAAAGATTTAGGTGTAATGTTCAACGAAAAGCTCCCTTTTGTGGACCATATCAACACAATTATCTGCTGAGCCACTTGCAATCCCAAGTAGCACACCTAGATTGGTAAAATATTGGTTCAATATTGTGAACATATGCGAAATATTTGAAATGCAATATTGGCGAGAAAAAAAAAATGTGAACATTCGGCGATATTGGTCCAATATTACTTGAATAATATTGGCGAAATAATCTCGAACTAATATTGGCCTCAAAATATTCCACGATATTGGTACAATATCACTGATACAATATTCGAAAGTTATATTGTCGAGAAGTGAAATGTGAACATATTGCGATATTGGTCGAATATTGTTTAAATATTTCAAAAATAGTTTTGGTGAAATATTCTTGAAGCAACATTGGCCTCAAAATATTTATCGATATTGGTACATCATTTGGATATATTGGTGAATGTCAATATAACTTGGTGAATTATTAAATGTCTTTTAGTTGATGAAGGTAACACCAGAGTCTGCCCTTTTGATCACCATAACCACTGAGTGAGCTGTCTTGAAAACAAGTTATGGAAAGTATTTAATATACTAATATAATATAGGTTTTAGAAGACGTTCTATATGTAGAGCCACCTAGCGGATTTTTTTCCAGGTTTGATAATGATATAATTTTAATATGTTTCATTGAATATTCGGCCAATATTCAAATTTCATCTCAATCTAGATGTAGGAAACAATATGAAGACAATATTATTTTTACGATATCGATAAATATTATTGAACCAATATTGACCCAATATTAATTATTAAGATTTGTTGAATATTGGCGAAATGATATTCAACCAATGTGTAATCACACTTGGAGATACAATATAGTTTTTATTCCTAGAATCGATATGAGTGGAATGTTGGGATTGCAATATTTATTCTAGATGTTGAAACGATGTGAAGACAATATTGTTTTATCAATATTGGTAAATATGATTCAACCAATATTGACTGAATATGAGTTATTACAATTTGTCGAATAAAGTGGAAATGATGTTCAACCAATATGCTATCAAACTTGGAAATTCAATATAGTTTTTTTCCCTATAATCGATATGACTGGAATATTTGGATTGCAATATTTATTCTAGATGTGGAAAACAATATATAACCAATATTGTATTATCGATATGGTAGAAATTATTCAACCAATATTGACCCAATTTTACATTTGACAATTTACATTCTGAACAGTTTCAACCAATATTCCACCAATATTATTAATATAATATTGTTTTTTGAATATTCACCCATATTGGACCAATATTGATTTTTAATTTACAATACATCTATATTGGCCCAATATGGAACCAACATTCAGCCGATATGATGTGCTACCTGGGATTTAGGTTTTTTTATTAGGAACTGTAAGTAATTCCAATCTATACACGTAATGTTTAGCCACTTCTCAATCGTCAGAAGTAAGTTGGAATGTTGATTTCATTGAAAATATGAACAGGATGTTCATAAAGTCAGTTGTGGAATCATCTGCGACTGAAAGTTGGAATTTAGTCGCTATTTTCCATCGTACAAGATAACCTCTCTTGGAAGGGATCCATGTTTTAAAGAGAAACATTCTTGTGTTAGATATTACAAAAAAGTAACTTCAATTTTATCGTAGGGTTTTTCCATTTCCGGAGGAGTCATGTATTGATTCAATTTTCAATTGAGAATGTTTCTCTTTAAAAAATAAGTTGGAATATTGTAGCATCATATGAAATCGTCAGTATACGAAAGAAGTAAATGCATTGGAAGCAGTCCAGAAAAAGTAGTTAAAATTTGCATTTTCCAATAAACATGGAAGGTATCGTAAGAAGGGGAATGATTTTAGTTTGTTACTGACAGAATTCATAAACATAGAGATATCGGAAATTTTGTGTATTTTTATAGATTGTTATAGATTCTACAATTCTGTGATTTCAATGTCCCAAATATAACTGCTAGAATAAATACAACCTTTCACTCTGATATATCCGATTCACGACACCACGATCACTGCCATCTCTTGAATATGTGAAGATGTTACAATAATTTGCAATCTGTCAATGATGACATCTTTTTTGTGTCTTCAAAACAGAAATTTCGAATAGTATTATAAACTGTTTTTTTTAATGTTTAACGTATAACCTCATTTATGTAGAATACTCCTGGCAATTTGCCTTTTGGATGTATAAATGAATGAATAAATAAATATGAGAAGATTGAGGTAATTTTTGAGTTATCAAGGAATTGAATCAATGATTGACGATACGTGGAAATATTGTCATCAGTTAATTTTCACTTTGTGAGCTCTCAGTCAGAGAAAGTAGTAAGTGAAATGTATTCAAGTGATTCAGGAAAGCATTTCAATAATCTCAGCTAAACATTCTGTCATCCATACGTTTTTCACCAGTCAACCGGACTACTAGACATGGCCAGTAATTCGATGACGCTGACGACATGCGAGGCCGAGTGACAATTACGAAATTACATTACTCATTGAGATGTACGGGAACCGTCCTACCGCTCGAGATGCCGTTCATAAATCATAATGAGTGTCAGCTTGCATCGGGGGAGATACTGAAAATACCTATTTGTCTTCTACGCGCTCTACTTCTTATGACAGATGACATATATGACGACGCGCCCTCCCCGCGAATCAACCCTCGTACGATGTGGATCTAGCTTTGATGTGTCAATCGCATTCGTAGGGCTTTTGAATGCGGCTGTTGCAGCTATTTCATATTCTTGGATGCTGAAACAAAATATGGTAGTTTCGTTTTATGACAAAAAAAAATACAAATGATTTTATTAGTATATAGGCAAAGGATGGGTTAAATGGCAATATTCGAATGATTGACAATAAACTCACGTGTAATCACCATGGTAATGGTAATGGTTAGTGTGGAAGGTAACTGATGCGCCGAGACCTGGAGTTATCGTTTACAGCAACCCCTCGAGCCCAAAATTTGCACCGACAATATACAACAGTAAAAGTTTGGATACGTCAATAACAGACACGGCAATTGCGTTAAAACAGACAGATAATAAAGATATAGGGGCATATAAAATCAAAGAAGTAATTCAGAAGCATCCATTTATATCAACACACCATCGAGAAACAGGCACAATAAAAGATATCCAACATAAGATAAGAGAAAACGATCTAATTCTAACAAAAGCAGATAAATCTAGTGCAATCGTTATACTTGAACGAGAAGCATATATTCAGAAAGTTGAAGCAGTTATTAATAATGAAAATCTCACTGTTATTAAAAAAGACCCAACAAGAAATAGCCAAAATGATCTGAAAAATTTCCTTTTAAATACGAAACTTATTTTCACCGAATTCGATAAACGAAGAATTACCAATATGAACCCCTCCTGTCCCAAACTGTATGGCCTAATTAAAACACACAAGGAAGATAACCCCATAAGACCGGTCGTTTCAGTCCGGTAAGAGAGTTAGGAATACGACTCAACCAGTTGTTAAAAAATATTACCAATTTTGTTCCGCACCATAGCGTAAAAAACTCACTAAGTCTAGTAGAAAGAATAAATTACGAATCCACGCCACATAATTCAATTTTAGTTTCATTCGATGTGAAAAGTATGTTCTCCAATATACCATGTAACGAATGTAAGTCTCTCATTTTAAATATATTAGATCAGGCCAAAGTAGACCATATTACTTCTTTTGAAATTTCGACAGCTTTTGAGGTATGCCTAGATCAGAATTATTTGCAATTCAATAACAAATTTTATAAACAGGATTCAGGTTTACCAATGGGTTCCCCCCTTAGTCAACTTTTAGCAGATATATTTATGAACAACTTGGAGACCACTATACTAAATTCCGAACTTGGTAAAAACACATTCATTTTTGGTATAGATATGTTGACGATATTCTTGCCTGTTTCAGATGTACCACACGACAGCTAAACCAGTTTCTGATATTTATAAATAATCTAAATAGTAACATACAATTCACACTTGAGACAGAGATAGAGAGACAAATTAATTTCTTAGGCCTAACCATCACACATAATCATAATAAATTTGAATTCAATGTATTCAGAAAACCGAGCTACACGGACATTACAATCCCAAGTGATTCTTTCCATCCCGATAGTAAAAAATTAGCAGCATATAATTCAATGATACATAGAGCGTTCTCGTTACCTTTGTCTGCTAATAATCTAGATAGAGAAATTAAAACAGTCATACAGATAGGACAAAATAATGGTTTCCAAGCAGCCACAATTCAAAAGTTAGTCAGAAAACATCGTCTTAAATTTTGGCACAAATTAATATACCCCCATGTCAAACAATCAGAAACTAAGAAATTTGTAACCTTAACGTACTTCGGGAGAAGAACAGAGGCTATTGCGGGATTCTTTAGAAAGAATAATATAGAAGTAGCATACAGGCCGCATGCCAGGTTGTCTAATTTTCTTTTCAATGCCAAAGATAGAATAGCAAAAATGGAAAAATCTGGAGTTTATAAGCTTAAGTGTCCAGAGTGTAACGGTGTTTATGTGGGACAATGTGGACGTAATTTTTCAAAAAGATACGCTGAACATGAAAGGTCCTTCAGACTAGGAAAAAATTATTCGACGTTTTCAAACCATTCCTTGGAATGCAACCACAAGTTTCCGAGTCTGAACGATACGGAAATTTTGCGATATGCAAGCAAGGGTTGGAAACTGAATTATTTAGAATCCCTAGAAATTCATAAACACAAATATTGTGGATATAACCTACTGAATGATCCACTGTATTTGGTCTAATCACCGGTTTTTAAGGCAGCTCAGTCACATTGTCGCAAATAAACAAGGTCCAGGTAAAAGTCATTAATGACCGTTAGTCATTAAGACAGGCCTCGGGTAGAATTGAGGGCATTTAAGGAGTGTTATTTATTATTTCAGATTATTGTATTGTTTCATAATGTCCATATAGGACGAGACTGCAGTAACGTTGGTTACAAATAGAAGTGGTGTAAAAACATAGAAAGTTTTATTTCTCATTTTTCACTTCTATTTCTCCACCACTTAGACATCTACGGGTTTTCGTCACTGTTACGGACATTGACAAATATTGTTAGATGCTTTCAGTTGTTCACCATCGTTCAGATTTTTGCATTTGATTAAATTGTTATTTCCTACCATATCTGTTGTTGGAGCAAAAAGCGAGAACTCTTGGATAGAAACTGTGCATTTATCTGTCCCCAACATGAATCAAGATCTCAATCTCCGATAACGTCGAGTACGTCATCACACTCTCGTCAATACATTCTCGCGTTATTATATGATAATGCACCTATACCGTAAATTTTCACGGTTATGGCCTTCCCGGCAGTTTCCCTGCCCGCGTGATGGTGATATATCCGCGAATAAGTGTCACGAAGTTCGCAGGTTACGACGCCGGGCGTCGGCGTACACGTCACTTCTAACGCCACACGCTGCTTTGCGGACGTAAAAGCCGCGATAACGATAAGGCGTCTCGAGATATGACATTCCGTGCACTTTACGACCGCTGCCGGACCCGTTATTCATGTTTATTATTGTTGTGCTTTTAACATTTCACGAAATGGGCCTCAACGTGCCACAAGGGTGACTTATTAATTGTACTTGGCGTTCAAGGGGACCCACTGAGGACTGGTGTTGCTTAAAGGGATCTAGAAAGGATGGATGAAGTGAGGCCCTGAAAATATTATTGTACTCAGGAGTTTCTAATTTTGTTTCAAGGAGAACAATAATTGTATTTCAACTCAACAATCATTTTCACATTTCAGTCGATTCCTTCCGATGGTCCTCTGTCTTTTTCTCAACATTTTCCTCATTCACATGTTCAATAATATCTTCAGCAACCAGATGCATAAGGCACGTATCCACCAAAGCAACAAATTGCCGAAAATTTTAACAAATGTTCCAGTAAGTTGCTATAGAGAAATATTTATTGGACAACTTTACATTTACATGTTTGTTGCAAGTCAGGCGTCCAACAAAAAAATATATAAAAAACATAAAAAATCTAAAAACACATAAAAAAGTACATGGTTATATTAAACATAGAATACATACACAAACATATAAAGGTATATACACATATATAATAAATTGCAAAAAAGTTTTAAAATATTGAAATGTCTATTAAATGCTTTTACATAAAAAGACTCAAAAGGGAATCTCAACTTCAAACTGTATTGACCTTGACAAGTTGACAAAAAAATCTTTGTTTCAAAATTGAGGTCAGAGCTCCTGAATGTCATAAAAACAGTTTTTTAACAAAAATAATTTAATTTTAAGTTGTATTTGTTTAATGGACCCAAAATGGAACCTTGGGGAACTTCTAATTTTCTGTTTTGAAAGTGGCATTCGATCCTTTGATGTGTATTTTTCTGTGAGATGAGTACAATACCAACTGGGATGATTCTCCTCCACAGCAGCTGATCATTAGCCAATTTGCCGCCTTACAATTCCATTTGCCAGGATCAATCTCCGCCGACTCCCCGACACCAACGAATATAATCATCGAATGGAAATGAGGAGGAGATTCCAATCATGCGATGTAATTCAATTCGAAGGGAAAATATTACCCGTTTTAAAATATGACAATCCAATTACAGTAAACTGACATAGCTTATTAGCATAGAAAGTTATGACCGCATAAATTAGATTTATCTTTATGAATATTCGAAAATATATGGCAACTTCTGTCACAGCATGTTGCGTTTAAATCATGCAGAGTTATCGAATGTTTTTATAGACGTGGTACTACAGTAAACATAGGCATTTGTTGGATTATTTCAATGTGTATTTATTTATTGATTCATTACACAGGAAGAAGATACATATTTAAGTCAATATAAAAAACACAGAAAAAATATTTTGCTACATAAACATATATATATATATATATATATATATATATTATATTTTCAAACAGTATTAGCCATATATATATATATATATATATATATATATATATATATATATATATATATATATACATACAGTGACCGCCAAAAAGTATGTACCATATGGGAACATTTTTTATTATTGGAGTATTGGAAAAAATATTCTCGGGAAAAGTTTGTGCATGTCTGATAACCTAAAAATCGATTTTGACACATGTCACGTGATCGCTAGAATGGCGGCAAAATGAAAAAAATTGTAATGCAAAGGCAAAAAAAGGGGTAAGATGGCAAGATATCAAAAAAAGTTATTTGAAAAAGTCACTTAGAATTCAATTTTATACACATAAACGAAGTTTCAAGAGATAATTCAAAAAAATTGAAAATAGCAATTTTTTAAAAATATTTTCCCATCTATTTAAAAATATTATTTTTTTTTCTTATGAATAGTTTGACTATACTGAAACATTTGCATTTTAATGATAATGACAAAACTTTCTCATTTTCTCCACACCAGAAGGCACTAAATTGAAAAAATGGGAATTTGTCAGAACCCTTGCTGTTACATCGGTTCGTATCTAACAGTTATATCAGAATTCCACGACCATTGTGATGACATGACACTCCAAAAACATGGTAATTTCCAGATTATAATCAAGTTCCGATGATAATCGTGCATGAGCGTTTCACTTCGCACATAAACTTGAAAATAGTGCGTCAAATTAAAGATTCTTAAAGTTTATGTGCAAAGTAAAACGCTCATACAGCATTATTATTGAAACTTGATTAAAATCAGGAAACATGGTGTTTCTAGATTGCCATATCAACACAATAGTCTTGGAATTCTGATATAACCGTTAGATAAGAACCAATGTAACAGCGAGGGTTCTGGCAAAAACCAATTTTTTTAATTTAGTGCCCTCTGGTGTGGAGAAAATGAGAAAGTCTTGTCATTATCATTAAAATGCAAATATATATATATATATATATATAGATCCTTTATTTAGTCAACGACTAATACATTTGTCATACAATGAATGAGCTAGAATTAATATAAATATAATGTCACATACACTCAATAAATAAATTAACATAAAACGATCATATAAAAACATAACATATAAATAAAACATATAATAAATAAAACTTATAGGCGTAGCAGACAAGAGACTCACAGATATTCGAGTAGCTAGAAATTTTCAGTCAGATAATTTTTTAACTTACTCTTGAATAACAAAAGTGTAGAACATTTTTTGATGACTAGAGGAAGCTGATTATACATTTTCAATCCTTTAAAAAATACAGATGTTTCTGTTCCTTTTTTTGATACCCTCTGAATTGAAAAATAATTTCTAGATCTTGTATCATATTTATGAACTTGATACTTGTAATTTACAATATCTTGTAAGTACGGAGGAGCATCACCAGATTTTATTTTGAAAATTAATATCATTGTTTGATACTGCCAAAATATTTTGATTGGTAACCATTCCAATGTACTCAACATATTTTTTATTGGAGTTTGTTTGGAACATCTTAATATTATACGCATTGCTCGATTTTGCAATTTTTGAAATCGGTTGATTTCATTCAGTTCAGTTCATTCAGAATAATATTGTTGCACAGTAATTAAAATGCGGTAGGATGAGAGGTGTCTAAAGACAGTTTCATACTATAACTGGACAAAAACAAAACAAAATTAATATGCAATGAGAAGTCAACTATAAACTTGATTTGCCAAAGTCAGGCGGAAAAATATAGGTACAGCCCTTGGGTAAATATTTGCTTATCGCAGTAACCCCTATGTTTGCACCATAATTTAATCAATGTGCAACCTAGGAGATTGTGCTATATTCACGCTGTGCCCTAAGAGGTATATAAATTTTTACTTCTTCTAACAATTCAGGAGCATCTATAAGACCGTCCAGTTTTATAAATGAACAAGGTGTCAAACCCTTGCCTTCTGTGGATCAGAGGACTCGAATTCATTACTGAGAGCATGTTGGTAGAAGAGTAAGGAATGTTTAGCCTAGATGAGCAGTATATAAGAAATGTACGTTTATCTCTTTCCAATTTTTCGATGTGGACCTTGGCATAAAGGCACCAAATAATCGAAGCATATTCTATATGGGATATAACCAATGAGATCGATAAGAGTTTCACAGTACCCATTTTAACGAAATCTCTGGAATGTCACTTGAGTGATCTATTACAGGTGTCCTCAATGAGCGAAAAAATTGAGAGATTGCATTGGAAGATGACTCCAAGATCTTTGATCGAAGTTTCTTTCTCAATTATAGTGATATCAGAAACATAGATGGAGGCCACCTTTTACACTGTGCGATGGAAACTGATAACCTTACATTTCAGAGAATTTATGCTCATTTTATTCACCAAACAACAATGGTAAGAAGATTCTAGCTATTTTGGAGTATGAGACAGTCATATGGATTCTTTATGGCATGAAATATTTTGATATCAGCGGCATACATGATTAAATTACAATCAGATATTTCTTTGATATTGTCATCAATGAATATACTGAACAGTATAGGCCTCAGGTGGTAGCCCTGTAGCACACCTGAAGTAGCAGTGTATTCATCGAACAGAAGAGAGAGGAATAATAATTAGCAATGCTCATTTTATCATTTAGAGTAGAAATATTATATTTCAAATAAATGAAAATATAGCTCCTACGTGTACCGGGAGGTCACTAAAAAACAAAACATCTCTTTATCTTTTAAGATAGAATTTTGAGATTTGTATAAAACTGATCTGTAACCTTATCGTATTCTTTGTAGATAAAATGTTACTATACCGTTAGCTATAGTAGTCGGTCAGTAACGTGGTCATGCCAGTTGTGTTCGCTTACTGAAGCATTTGTAAACATTAAATGTCTGGCGATTTGCCAGGGAACACTCAAAAACTCCATCTTAGTCATTTTGTAGCAAAATCACTCTTGATTTTTGACTTCCTTGAACATTTTAAAATTGTTTTCGAATAATGCACATTACTAGTCCCGCACTACCTCTGGCAGGTCATCTATCAGTAATGATATGAACAGGGGTCCTAAATTGGACCCTTAGAGTACACCAGATCTTGTGAAGAAAGGAAAAATCTGTCAAAATTGTGTGCCAAGCAGGCATCTGCGCCACACCACTGGAATAAAGTGGGCTCTCTTCCTTCTTGTGTTGATGTTTTTAGCAAAATGTTTAGTTTTTCTGGACTAAATGTTTTCATAGACATATACATAATGCATTCGGTGCCAACGGATATGACGTTGTACCAAGTTGCGTTGTGATTATACCTACCAAGATAATAATTACCTACCAGCTCGATATAATACAAACTAGGGTATTATATTACATCATTATGATATCGACGTTGAATTGATACTTCATAGTGTAAATGTATGTTCGGATGAGGTTATTAAATATGAAATATAAAGCCGACGGTCCATTTTTTATGTCTCGTCGACAAACGTAAAATATATTTCTGATTCATACTTATACAGGATGCGTCGAAAGAGTTGCTATATGATTACCAGAGATCTGCGTTGTGATTATTATACGTACGTCTTATTTGCGAGATGTCGATGATGATTGGTTTCTAATTTACATGAATTCGCAACTGAGTAAACGTGGAAATATGAGTCCTTTATTTAGTCACAGGCAACATTTTTCAAGCCATGGGTTTAGTAGAAAAATCAGTTAAATTACTAAATAAATTCCTGTCATGATTTTATAAAGCTACACTGAAAAAAAAGATAGGGCTAATAGTTAATAAATATTTGTTTGGGTGCCTTTTATTTACTATGTATAATATTAGTAAATGCGATAATATGATATATTAATAAAAAATTAATAGTTTGTTTGAGGTCGATATGTTTATAATTAACAATATAAATTTATTCCTAATGAAATCATTTGTTGGGTGATATTACTAAAATTGTAATCATTAATAATTATAAGTTTATTCAAAGTGAATAAGTCTTATTAATAGATAATAAATTAATATTCATTGAAAATACCGCGCTGCCATTATTATCAAATCTCCGCGATAGGTGCCGTGGTGGCTTCGCTATGATGGGCCACGTGTCACGTCGTACGTCTGGACGTCTGGGTCTCTCTCGTTGTTTGTCTTCAAGTCGTGTGGTGAGTGTGGTGCTATTTGTGAATGTTGTGTAGGTTAGGTCGCGTGTTATTTTAATGTGATTGAAGTGTAACTAAAAAGACTAGAAGACTATAACACTTATAATAATTATATGCGTGGTATGTGCATCTAATCTACAATAAGACATCTGTTGGAAAAATCACAAGTACCTACTTAATAACGCAGTTCATCAATGCGGTCTCGCGTCATTAGCATGGATCAGTTTCAGGAGCTGAAAAAGTTCCTGAATGATAACAGTTTGTTGATTTGATAAATATTGATATTGATAGTGATTTGATTCCAATTTCTTCCATATTGAATTTTGTTTATTATTTGTTATGTACAAACGTTTATTTTTAATGAATAAAACATATTAATAATGAATATGTGTTTATTGAATAGTAATGAAATATTGGTTATTAATAAATATTCTTTAGTTATTAAAAATAATGTTTTATTTACAGTTGATAAATCTATGGTTTATTGAAAATTGATTTGAATTAACTATTAATGAGGAATATTCAAATAATTTAAATGCATTATTTGTTTCTAATAAATAAACGTTTATTCCGCAATATTCGAATAAATGATTTATTAGATGTTAATTAATTTCGTTGAATATGAATAAACTGATTTTTCAGTGTACAAAATCAAAATCACATAGCATTTCTAAAGTCAGTTGGGAATTTGGGATAACGATGGAAATTTTGAAAAACAAAGATGGGAGAATCTTTCAAGTACCTCGTATAATATGATTGAAACCACTATCAGCATTTGACATAACAACTGTCAAACAGAATTCAGGAAATTTCAATAAGTAAATGTGAGAATCTGGCAACAGATATTCGAAGAAAAAGATACTTGGTCGGTTATAATCAAATAGGAATGATACCTATGCCAAAAGAGAAACACGAGAAATATAAACAGGAATTATTTTACAAATGAATTAAAATAAATGACAACATTGATGAAGTTTGATATTCAATTATTTCAGGAGATAAATCGACGCTTTAGAAAATTTGACATGAAGCTTTCTAAACATGTCCAAATCATTTTTCTGGACATAATATTTAAAAATTATTAATAAATTGCCAAACATAAGCATTTAACAGATTTCTCTTCTTGTTGCTGGGAAACAGGAAAATTAAATTATTTTGACAACAAAAAGACACAAAAAAAAGTGAGTAATGGAGGAAAGTTGCAATTTTTTTTATGAAACAACAAATTATAAATAAACCACTCCATTTCTACAAATAATAAGCTAGTGACTGTGTCGTGATGAACAATAAGTGTTAGATGAAAGTGTCCCAGACGTTTGTATCCTCCAAGAAAGACACTCGGCCGAGAAAGTACAATTACATCCTCACACTATACAGTGAGGTTCTAAAGTAACGGATAGATTTATTTTCTACTTTGATTATGAATGCAAATGAAAATTCCTTAAACAGGTCAATTTTTATTAAACTACACTTGCTCAATAAAATAACTCAACTGACCCTTCAACCTCCTAGGGATTTGAACGAAGAAGGATAGCGTGTGATATGGTGTTTGAAAGGGTCAGTAATATAGCACTTTTTGATATTTGGACTTGGATACTCAAGAAAAGAGTTATTTTATTTCACACACGCAAAAAAACATCTTTTCAACGATGTATCACTTGACCATCCATGCCATTCGAAATTTTTGAATTGATTGGCCCCCCATATAGTCTTAGATATTATATATTTTCTGCTGCATCAATTTCCAAAGTGCCTCCCTGAACTTTCATGTCAAGTTGTTGAAACAGGAAATGTCTAGCTTTATTGCAGCTGAAAGATAGGAAGTTGGCTTTGTCCTTATTGACTGTCGGTAGTTTGCTGTCAAACCATTTTTTTAGAATCTTGAAATCATTTTCAATTTCATGTTTCAACTCTAGCCAGGTTTCCGCGTCGTAGAATATGGCGGTGTCATCGGCATACCCTATAACGGTCTCTTGGTAATCGAGTGAAAATAATTCATTGGCATGCAGATTGAATAAAAGAGGGCATAATACAGTTTCCTGATGTACTCCATAATGATAAATTATGATAATAAATTTTCATTCCTTGCAATGATCGATTCACAATGACATAGAAATCATCAGTTTAAACATAAAACATATGTATAAATGCCAAATACATAAATCACTAATATAAAATGTAATAATAAACAATACATACGTTACTAGCGTAGACACATATAAATGTATAAATACGCAATATATAAATTACTAACAGAATAGGAACAATATAGTTAGTAGGTCTACCAAGATATAACTGAATACTCAAAATATTTGTCGAAGGAGTAGAAGCACCCCTTCAAAGATATTCTGTGACCTTTCATTTGGAGGTTGAAAGTAAACTAACAATCTTTATATCTGGAGGCAGGAAATTGAATAGCATCGAACCTATTAAAGAAGGTGACATTTGAAATAACGTTGTGCGATGTTGTTGTAGTTTTATGAGATTCCCATTTCTTGTTGGACAGCTGTGACACATGGAGTTGGTTTCAAACTCAGACTCGCATTTTTTAACATAGAACAAACAGCTGTAAACTTTTTTTTGAAAACGGGTCTGCATGAATATGTATGATGAAGATCTGGGGTGCGATTCTCAAATGTCTACTAGCCTATGTCGCATGCGACAAAATATCTCCATCTCTTTTCAATGCATATTCGAGAATGGTGATGGACAGATTTTGTCGCATGCGACATATGATAGTCGATATTTGAGAATAGGGCCCCTGATCTGTAAAAGCTCGAGTTATATAGAAATCATGAATAATACAAAATTGTCAGATCCACTTGAAATTCGCGCTATATACGTGAAATTTCATGCTGATTCCAGAAATGTATGTTTTCTATTTGCTCAGATTTAAGATTTCAATAAACAATGATGTCTTGCAAAACAAATTGAACACAAAATTTTTTGGTATATTTATTGATAATCGGCTGAAATTTGATGATAACGTCAGACAACTTAAGAGTAAAATTTCCTCCAGGTTTCTAACGAGTTGGGCTTTCAAACAGCAAAAACGGTTTACTACGCTTTCATTGAATCCCAAATACGATATGGGATATCTTTTTGGGGATCATGCAGTGTAACCCTTCTTTCTTCTGTACTGATATTACAGAAAAGGGCTGTAAGGTGTCTCTGTAAAGTCAAATCTAGGGAGTCGTGCAGAAATTATTTTGCTGCCAATAAGATTCTAACTGTCGTTGCCTTATTTATTTTTGAGACTGTATGCTTGATGTACAAACATAAAATAAAGTTTGACTTTGTTTCTTCTTCTTATACTAATCGTAATAGCTATTTAATGTCAAACTTCTCATACCCCACTATAATGTTGGTAAATTATTCAATCACTTACCAGTAGATAGAAGGTCTGCAGATCTAACCAACGTACAATTCAAGAAAACAGTGAGAAATTTGCTAGCTGATAGACCCTATTATAGCATACAAGAATATTTTAACCAATCATATCAATAATACGTGGATTTCATTTTATTCAATTTTATTTTTATTGTATTTGTATTTTGTTTGTAATATGTATTTCAATATGTAATTTATCAATATATACACTAATATTTATGTACCTATATATTTATACATTCAAGACTTTGTCAATAGGATAAAAATCTTCTGACTATAAAGCATATTCTGATTCTGATTCTGATAAAGCCGAAGAGGGAAATATAATGTAAAAAATTTAGAGATTACAGTGGTTCAATTCGAGAACGGTTAGAGATAGAACAATTCTGCGATCGCCAAACGATTCAGAATGATCACCCCCTAACAGGTGGGGTGGTTACTTCCGATTGATCTCGAACTAGTCGAAAATCAATTATATTTCCGTAGGATCACCAAGTCCTACTTTCAAATAAATTGTTGTAATGATATACTTTTCAGCACCAATGAAATGTTGACCTGACATTATCTAATGTTCTATGTACTTGCTGTATGTGAACAATATTATAGGTACAAGTTCATGCGTTCAGTATTCTCATTTTTCTATGACCAAATGACTATTTTTTGAATAAAGGTATCAATTTTCCTATCACTATCGAAAAAAAAGTCAGGAAAACATTTAACTTGGACCAATTTTTTCCGTGTATTAATATTATCATTACACAATATGTTCAGACTGATTACATTTTATTAAAAAAAATTGTAACAGAGTTGTAACTGGTTTTGAGGAATAATTCGTCCACGGTGATATTATGAAATCAATATCGAATTCCCTAAGACACGGCCCACCTGATGGATGGGCGATTGTTCAAAAGATCGACATAGTTTCGAAATATTCCAAAAACTCCGACAAGCTTTCTCATGAAGCAGAAGAATGCCAACCCCGCATATCGTCGAAAATACTTACTACATTCCCGTGCCGTTTGATATAATTTATCGCCCCAGAAAAATGTTCCCAGCGTCTGCACTGGCCGCGAACGTGATTGGTGAAAATAATGAAGCCACTAATCATTCGGCTTGATAGCTGCTAAAGTAGCTCATTTCTATAATTGCGTCATAAACATGCCAATTCTCGGTTTTCCATCGCTCACATCGCAGCAGCAAAAAGTTCCGTGATTTACAACGATCACTCACCGCTTGGATAGTGATATTAAAATTTTTCTGAGTCGCCGTCGTTACCCGCAAGTAATAATGACAGGCATTATTTGTCCCTTATAATTCGACACCATTACCATAAATTCTGAGTGAACGTTTCAAAACTAATAAACTCCAGACGTATAATTATTCCATGCTAACTCAAAATGAGAGGGAATTAAGGTACAAACTGTGGTTTGAATGGATGGAAAGCACGCATGTCTGGCGAAGAGAAAGAAGGTTTCTGGCAGGGAAACCCGTTGTTTCTCAGAAAATTGTGAGTTATCGTTTGATCCTCCATTTTAACTTCAAAATTTTGTTAATTGCTAGGATGTAATTTTGGGATATGCTGACTAAATTGCGATATCCTGAGAAAAATCTTGGCAGTACTTGAAGATCACTGAAGAGCCTGAAATCTATCCATTATTGTCACATTAGGGGATACTGGACGCCAATGAGAACAAAGAGTATTTTCCCTTCATCACACAAGTATTTTCACTCCATCTTTTTCGATAACCAAGTTACCTTAATCAGTAGGAGAGAAGTTATCTCCATCAGTAGAAGAACTTTTCGACCCATCTCACTACCGTCAGCTGAAAAGGGATCTTTTTCGAAAGCGTTTGACTCAATAGATCTCACTATTGTTTACGACAAACTGTATGCAATAGGGCTAAGAGGAAATATTCTTTCGTGGATTATATCATTTCTCACATCCCGGAAAATAATTGTTAGTATGTCAGAAGCCAACTCAGATATATATGATGTCGACCTTGGAGTTCCACAAGGCTCGGTTTTGGGTCCACTAATATTCCTACTATTTATAAATGACCTGCCCTTTCATGTAAAATCTGAATGTATGGTACTTTTCGCGGACGATACTTCTATTGCTGAAGAAGCCGATAGCATAGAGGAATTGCAGGAGAATTGAACAAAATTTCGAATGGGTTCACTACATGGTGTAAACAAAATAAATTAATTGTCAATGCAGACAAAACAGTATTGATTCCGTTCTTTGGAAAAAAACAGAACATATACCATTAAAAATTATTGTAAATAGAGAGACAATTGAACCATCTAAAGGTACTAAATTTCTGGGTATATTTATTGACCCTGCATTGAAATGGGACAAGCAAATTAGTTACATTTGTAATAGGTTGAATAGTAGTTTTTATGCTATACTTCAACTTAAAAATATTCTAGATGAAAAATCGCTCTTGGTGGTATATTATGCAATGGTCCATTCAATATTAATATATAATATAATTTTATGAGGTAGCAGTAGTGACATCAAAAGAGTGTTCATTGCCCAGAAAAGAATAATTCGTCTTTTGTTCAATCTGAAAAGAACAGACTCCTGCAAACATCTTTTCAAAAAATATAATATTTTAACCGTACCGAGTATATTCATTTACACCCTTATAATTTATATTAAAAAAAATTTATTGAATTTGGAAATTAATGCTCAGTCGCATAGGTATCCACCAACATGAAAAGGAAATTTGCTGAAAACTAAAATGCATAAAACCAAACTTTTTGAAAGGTCTCCAATATATGTTGGATCTAAATTCTACAATTGTCTGCCCGCTGAGTTGAAATCAATTTCAAACTGGATGCTTTCAAAAATTATGTTAAAAATGTATATCCACTGAAGGCTTTTATTCAGAAGTTGAATTTTTCGACTGTTAAAATAAATCAAGGCTCCATAGATGAATTTTTATTTATACTCATATATGTTAGTACATTATGTCTGTAACTGTTATGTACTATTGGATATTTTATATACATTTTTTATTTATATATAAGTTTGATTTTATTTGTGTAAATAAGTGTGTTTATAACTTCAACGTTGTTTTGACAGGACCTTTATCATTGTAATGATCTACTGGTTGAAATAAATATTCTATTTTATTCTACCCAAGCAAGGTTGAGGAATAATAATAAACTCATGAAATATTCCTCATTGCCGGAAACCGTACGAGGACCATACTCAGAAAAGAAGCTGTTCTGCATAAATCTAACATACTACTGAGACCAATAGTCAGTGCCCCAGGCTCGCCAACGTATCACCTGGCGAAACATTCAGCCCCGCTTCTCCATCCTCATGTGAGGAAAATGAACTCCTACGTCATGGATTCAACAGACAAAGGCAAAACGTTGGAGCCGGGCGATATTCTGGTCAGCTTCGATGTGGTGTCCTTGTTCACCAAAGTCCCACTTGAAGACTCTTTGAGGCAGCTAACTAACATGTTTCCGAATAACATCGTCGGAATCTTTAAGGCATGTCTCACGGGAAGGTACTTCCGATGGAATGGAAACTGTTCAGTAGCATCAACCCTTGTGTACACAAGTACCCATCGGTGAAAATATTGGCAAAAACCTTTATCTTTATCTTCAAAAGTCTTTACCAAAATTTGCATTGCACACATTTTTAAATAATGTATTACCTCAAGTTTTTGCATTTATGAGCCACCCAGGTTCCCCGATATAATAATAATGAATGTCTCATTTTACAGTCTAATTATTGGACAAAAATCAAGGAGTTTTTGTTTTCGCACATTGATGTACAAATACTACATAATAGTTATTTTTGTATCTAGTGCGCGAAATGCTACTTTGGTGATCGAGAACTGATTTTTTTTTAACGAGGCGCAGCCGAGTTAAAAAAAATAGTCGAGATTACCAAAGTATTTCGCGCATGAGATGCAAACAAATTTTTTTCTACAAACGTCAAAAATATTGTTCTAAAATAAATAATAACTATGAAAAATAGTATTGAACTGGCTTAAATAATTTTTCCAAATCAAGTAATTACTGTAACTATGGAAATAAAATGGCATTTGTTGACAATTATTTCAAAGTGACAGCTCTTGATAATTATTATTTTGGAGTGACTTTTTATTCGCGTCAATTTCGTGCGTGATATTTATTATTGTAAAAGAATGGAAATTTCGAGCGACGATGAACTAAGCAGTACCCCACCTAACTTGATAGATGCGGCCAATTCCGTAATTTCCTACCTTTTACCGGAGAAATCGAGGCGGCAGTATGAAAATGCATATCAGCAATTTAAAGAGTGGTGTGAAGCAAATAAAGCCAGAAAAATATCTCTCACAATTTGAAAGCCTTAATTATTGTTCTACATTAATAAATAAACGATTTCTTGTTTTTTGCTTGATTGAGGAGTTGAGGACCATATAGGTTAGAATATGAAAATCCCATATAGTTTACATGCAGTGTGCGAAATATATTTCGCACATTACTTCGCGCACGGTGTCATGGTAACGAATGAAAATGAAAAAAAGTGCCACTTCGCATACTGTTGTCAATGCGCGAACCTTGTCATTTTTTGACGTTTGTAGTAAAAAGAATACTAAGGAATAAATAAATTTCAATTTTTCACACACAGATATACTTGAAATTAATGATTACAATTTAAAACCATGTGATTTTCTCGTCTCCATTCTCTTTTGAATAGGCTGCTCGTGGCAAATGCAACATGATCCAACTACAGCACTTTCACCACTAGCGTCTTGTTGATCTTTGTTATCAGTTACCACTTCTGGTACTGGCCTTTCATAGTAACTTTTGATTTCGATTTTCGTTGCATGATTCCGCATGACTTGCTGGTTGGAAAATCGCTCATGTATTATTAGCATGGATAGTTCTTCTGAGAGCTGGCATAGAAAAAGATTGCGTCTGTTTTTTTTACAAGCATATAAGACGTACTTATACAAAATAGTGTTGAAAAAATGCTAGCGGTCATCTGCATAATTTATTTGTTATATTCAAGTAGAAATATATTCCTAGAATATCAATAATTGAATATTGATAAAATACAATAACTATTTTTAGTTACAATGGACTCTTACTAATAATTCGAAAGGCGACGTACCCGGGTGGAAGATGCTGTACGTTTTTTGAGTAAACTGAAAAATTTTAGTTTGCCGCATGCTTATATGATTGCTTTCCCTTGCCATTCTGCTTCCAAGAACCTCTTTACCGAATCAGTACGTTAATTTTTTTCGTAACGAAACTCATCAGTATTGTAATGTTTTACATCACACATTCTCAATCAGTTACACTTGATAATGAAAATGCGGAGGCTGGGAATGTCACAGAACTCTTTGAAAAATACTTCAGCAGCGTCTATCGTGTTTCAAATTCGGACGATGAAGACTGCATTAGTATACTGAAAGTTACTGAACTGTAGGTTCTTGAGACAGTTTTAGAAGTAGATGAGAATAAGGAAGCAGGTCCAGACAGAATTCTATAAATTTCCGTGAATAACTGTGTAAAAAAGTTACGCTTGCCTCTTTGCCAATTCAATTATTCTTTTCGTGAGTGGGAATGTCCAATGCCTTTGTCGTTCTGATCCCAAAATTAAACTTTCCAGTAAGGTACGTGAACGTCTTGTACATACTGGAGGATATGATTGGGGTGGTGAAATGTTCCATAATCTCAGAACAACACGGGTTTTTTCGATTTCAGAGAAGCCTTCGAAAAAGTTGATCACAACATTTTAATGGCAAATTTGTCTGAAATCGGTATACATGGTGATCTGCTTCGCTGGCTCTCCTCATATCTGTAAAACAGAATCCAAAATGTTACTGTAAATGGTTTCAGATTACGTTACGTTGTGTACTGCAGGGTTCCTTATTGGGCCCATTTCTTTGCATAATTTTTTTGAATGACGTAAGCTCCTGCTTTAAATTCTGTAATTTCTTAGCTCATGCAGATGATATCAAATTATTTCCCAGATTTGAAGTATTAGTGTCTGCTCCTATTTTCATCAAGATCTATACAGATTCTCAAAATACTGTGAAGATAACAAACATAATCCAAATTTGGACAAATGCTGTTCCATCTCCTTTAGACGTAATTAAACAATCTTCGCATATGCGTATGACTTTAATAATAAGAGTCTTAGACAAGTCAAAGAGGTGAAAGATCTTGGTATCATCTACGAAATGAGTATGTCGTTTACATTCCATATCGAATCATTTGTTGCAAAAAATATCCGCATCACAAGGTCTGAAGTCTTTATGTTATGCCTATGTTTACAGTAGAGTGACTTATGTATCTGTTATATGGTGTCCGCAACATGAGGAATACGAACATAAATTCTAAGTGATATATCATTTCACAGAACTTACTCGAAAAAAATTCTTCCACGAAACAGCTGTCAAAGGTTAGAACTCTCGGAATTAAAACGAAAAATACTCTATTTTCACTTACATTCTGCTTGCGTTCCTCTTAACGTACGAGAAACTTGATTGAACCTTGGGTTGGTCAGAACAACAAATTGTTGTCTGCCTGTCAATGAGTAGATAAACATCTAACTTTGGATTCCTTGGTTCGTGTCAAATTAAGTTTCAACTATATATATATATATATATATATATATATATATATATATATATATATATATATATATATATATATAAATTCATAGAGACTGGTCAAAAGGCAGAGTTCAGTCTAGTTAGAGGTCACACGAAGTGACCTCTGAAAAGCCTGCTCTTCCACTCAACCACATAATAAATCAACACACTTAAAAATAATATATTTTTTTCCATTAGAAGTAGAAAATATTTCAATAATAACTGATACTTAATATTAATTGTAATAAAATGGCGTAAAAGACAAAGTATTTCATGAATCAACTATTCAGGGGGAGTTAGAACACCTCTGTATAAATCGTTTTTCAGTTCTCTGGTAAATCGGTATTTGCTCATAGATTTATAATTCTCAGGAATCCAATTGTACAGTTTGCTCAGGTTAAACGAAAAAGAACCATGGAATGCAATTCCAAGTTCTGTGTCTTGGAATTGTTATTTTATTTTTGTGAGGTGTATAGAGATTATGTATGTCGATTCTGAAACAGATGTTATTGTACAAATAGGGAGGTTTATGAGACGTTATGATGGACTGAAAAAGACTACATGCATTGAGTGTTCGGCGTTGTTTTGTTGCTAACCAATCAATGCAATATGTTTACCAGTTTACCAGTCGAGCACACGAGTTTTGAAGCTTTTGGAAGCATGTTAAGTCTATTTGACGGATACTCGGGCCGTTAATGGAATCACCGTAATTGAGGTGCGACAGAACCAAAGCATTGCAAAGTAACATTCTTGAGTTTTTGTTAAGCATTTTTTTATTTGAATATATTAATCTTAGATTGTTAAAGCCTCTACGAATTATCATGGATACATGGGATGAGAATCTGAGATCTGATCAATTATCAAACCAAGATTCTTACAGGACTCTTGAATTGGCATTGTATCACCATTGAGTGTGATATGTATACGATTTGCCCAACGTTTTCTTATGATATTCCTACCAAACAACATAACATGTGACTTGGATGCGTTGATTGTTGAACCTAGCTTCTCCGAAGAAGAGAGAAGTGATTCGAGGTCACTATTTATGTATGTCAATGACGTCTCTAAATGAGTATCATCAGCGTAGAAGTGGCTAGAGCAATATTCTAGGGATTTACCGAGTTGACGTGTAGAGAATGAAAAGTAAGGTTCCCAGAATGGACCCCTGCGGAACCCCATTTTCTACTTCAATCCACTCAGATTGTGCTGATATGCCTGTTGATATCCTATGAACATTAAATAAATGAATCAATAGATAAATATTGGTAATAGATAAACTGTTATGATGAAATGGATAAGTAGTGTTTAATTTTTTCACATTCAATCCACTTTGTGGAAATTACCAGTAATACTGAAAGTAACACACACTCTGTTTCCTGTACATTCCTCTCTTCGTACTACGTCCTTGTTTTCGGTAAAATACAACGCGTAACGTATAATTAAAAGTGCAATTTATTTCCAATTGCCGGCCAAGTCGTAGCGTTTTATTGTCGTGTTAGTCGCTATCGCGCGCAAAATCTTTCGATTTATACTTTAATTCCCATCGAAATTGTGCACATAATTTACGGCCCAAAGATAGAAATGGACCATAATTTTCAAAATTTTATCGGTTTCAGTAGGTATTTCATTCGGATTCGTGTTCGTGTGCCATATATCTACTTTGCAGTGGCGATAAAGTGATTGCGACCGTTTTCCAAGTAGGGTATATACAGGGTGATGGATTATTATTATGCTCGAATTCTATTATGAAAAACGTATTGAATTGATTGACATGGTATTCAACGTATTACTTACGTGTCAGTTATGCCCATATGTTATTCAAAACAGAAGCGAATTCTACTTGAAAATGGATATTCATAAATATAATACAAGAAAAAAAGTAGACATCCATGTAGTCAGAACAAAATTGAACATTTTTTCATTAGCACCTAATTTTATTGGACCAAATTTTTTTAACACTCTTCCAAAGGAAATGAAATCTTGTGACTCGCTCTTAATTTTTAAAAGACTGTTATTGTTTTACAGACAAATCTTTTCATGTCGGTGAGTTTTGTGGTATAAAATCCCATTTTCGATTATATTCCATGAACATTTTACTGTATTTTACCTACCTGTTCTGTAAATTATTTTATATGTAAATTATTTGGACACTTCCCATACATGCATTTGTCGAAAGGATAATAAAGTGATTGATTGATTGACTGAAGTCCATCGTCTCAATCAGTTGGAAGATAATTACTTTTTTCACTATTTCAGAACGTTTCCACTGCTAGTATTTTCAATCATCTTCAGATGAATAATAACAAATTTATGTGCTACGTTTTTTTATAGTTGACTGAATGTGCCACTGGCTTCGATGACAGCGGTTTCTTTGAATTTGCGTTTAAATCAAATAGTGGGTTAAGATACCCAATAAAAATTTCACATCTGACAACCAATACGCCCTTTGAAATTTGTTTTCTCAAAAACTATGTTGTCTTAGATCTAATTACGAAAAAATTTGCTTTATATTTCAATATTAATTATTTGGATGATAACCATAATAAAAAGCAACTCTTTGATTTATTCAATATGAGTGGACTCCAAATGGAACTGCAGTCCGATCAATCAACTAAAATAGCAAAGTAAAAGGACAGAATAAGTTCATCTGAGGTTGCTGAGGTGTGTGCGGACGGTGTCCTGTTAACCTGAATCGTGTCATATTCATCCGGAAGAACCCAATCCGTATCTCTTCAAGGCTATACCCCTGAAGTCACAAACATTACATCAGGGGTGCCACAAGGATCGCACTTGGGCCCCCTCATGTTTTTAATCTACATCAATAACATATCTGTTAGCTTTGAGTACTGCAAATATCTAGCATATGCGAGTGATGTTTTAATATTCCTAGAAATAAGAAACGGTTCCAATTACGCCAAATTGCAAAGTAATCTGAATAGGTTTGAGACTTACTGTAAGGAAAACAACTTATTCTTGAATTCTGACAAATGGATTTACATTATATTTACTAGAAACAAGAACGTATGTGATGGTCAATATACTGAATGGAATTTTCTTGAAACGATGCAGCCAGATAAGAGACTCAGGAGTCACGTGTAATAGCAAACTTGTATTCGATATTCATATCACTAATGTAATAAAATAACTCTCTTAGGTTATTAGGTTATCTCATGAGACAAACTAAATTTATATTTGACTCTCAGGCTATATTAGCTGAATATTATGCATACTCATTTGGCAAGCTCAATTTTGCTCCTTCTATTTGGAATTCTCAGTAAAATGTTCACGTTGAACGACTCGAAAATGTCCAGAATAAGTTTCTGAAATACTTGTCTTTCAAATCACACACTCCTCCTACATTCCCCACCACTATTTGTAACAGGTATGAAATATTATCGTTAGAAAATCGTAGAATCATGAACGATGTATTGAATCTGCATAAAATTGTAAAAGAAAAAATTGATAGCCCCGATATTTTGAATAGAATAAACTTGCCTGTACCATTGCGATCATTGAGAAATCCAAATTTGTTTGATATCCCTTTCAGAAACACGAACTCTGCCAATAACTCCCCAATCTGCAGAATGACTAAAAATTTCAATATATATTTCAATTACAATATATCTCCTTGCTTAACAACCAATCAGTCTATTTCAAATTTTGAAATTCAGCCAATAGAATCGGAATTACAGTGAAAATATAGCTTGTCGCTGTATTTTCACTGTGATAAACCTGCTTAATTTTTGTTTTACTAGCTGTAAAGTGAAAATAATGATTTAAATTATAAACGTCAAATCTTTGTGTTTGACTAGTTATATTTCCTAATCAATATGAGCGATCGTTGGGGACAAATGGCTATTGGTATCATAGATGAAGCAATGGAAAAGAGTATTCCGTTGAATACGGTCAGAAATAAAGAATCAATTACCAGGCAATTCAACAATTTTCAAATCGATATATTGTCGTCCTAAATATAATTCGTGGTATGATTAATAACCTATAATTTTTTGGCATATCAATTCATTGGCAATCCCAATGCAAGAAAATAAAACTCGTCCTGCGGACTCGTTGTATTTTCAGCTTTGGGATTGCAATTCATTAATATTTCAAAAAATTATCGGTAATAACCATACCACTTATTATATTACCCCTGAATATGACATATTCAGTACATCATTCACAATATTCAAAAAATATTTCAAACAGTTTTTTCTGAATGTTGATCCTAATGTGATATGAAACTTGTGAACTCTGTTAAGCTTATTGTTGATTGTTTGAATGTTAAATGTTAAAAATTTTACTGACTTTTGCAGTTCCTTCATGAAGTGAATTGAATAATATTATTATGTCAAAATTGATGTTTATGTAGAATGTGAAATCTGTGAATGAATCTCAAGTGGATACTGTTTTGGACTTACTAGAAAAATAAATCTGGTGTCGATTATGTGATATCTAATATCGAAAATACTCCATGTGACATTATTAGTTTGGGTATATCAGAAACTTTGGGACAAATTTTGACTTGGAAACCATTGTTTTTACCTGGTTTTAAGGCTACCAACAGTACCAACACCAGCAATTATTTAAAAAGAAAATATGATAAACTATCGATGGCCAATTTCATCCTGATATGATGCGAGGAGATTAGGTGCCACACCTACTAAGCCAAAATATATTAATTTTTCCAATAAAATATCCGTGGAGACGCTTTCGAACGCCTTGCTCAGATCCAAGTGTTGCTTCTTTGTTTTTATGGAATCAAACGAATAACCCCACAAAATTATACCGTATTTCATATATGAATGGAACATAGCGGATATGCACTTTTCAAATTATGAAGATCCGTTGCTTTTTCGAGTTGCCTGGGAGCAAAAATAACCCTAGAAAGTTTTTCATTCAACTCGTTTATATGATTTGTCCAAGATAAGTTGCCATCGATAATTATGCCAAGTAATTTTCTATTTCCATCAATCGATATAGTAGAATTTGTGTAGAATTACATTTCCTGTGTCTTTCCTTCATTCAGATTTATTTGATTTACTGTAATCCATCGCGAAGCTAATTTCAATGTCTTATCCTTGTTTTCTAACAGTATTTCTGAATGTTTGCCGGTTAATACTGAACAAGTAACATCTGCGAAAAGAACACATTCATTCGAGATCATAAATTTGCTGAAGTCATTGATATGAATTGAATATAACAATGGTCCCAATACAGATCCTTGGGGAACACCATGTAATATATAAGGTTTTGAGTTGGCCACCCTGTATCACCAGATATTTCCATAAGTAAATGTTCTCATTGAAAACAAATGTTCGAGCAGATATCTTGGTGGACGTAAAAATAATTTTACAATTTTATTATAACGCGTAGGAGGAAATGCACGTCGCAAGTGTTACAACATTGATTCCCACTAGATGTGCATTCAAACTGTATATTTTTCGAGTCATAAAACCGGCCGTAAAACCAACATACATCATTTCTGCATTAACAAGAAGATGGATCTTGTCCACATGTTTTAACGATCCCGATACTAAAACAATAATGACAATTTACGATACGAATATAACAGAATGTGCTTTCAACTCACGCCCATAACTTCGAGCTATTAAAAATAAACCAAACGTTTTTACTACTGTTTCAGCTCGTAAGATTGAATTAGATAAAGCGTCGGTCAGCTGTCTAGATAACCAATCAACACAGTTAAATATAATGATAGTCGAAATCAACTGTCACTCGGTGTACTACTTAACAACTGGCGACTGGGTTTCGGGCTGACATGCCAATCGATCAAAGTTTATCTGTTATTCGAGAATGTGATCGATAAAAAAGCGAGGCGAGGGGAGGCTTTCGATAAACGAGTAGTCTTTTTAATCAAATTGTTATCTCTCGACTTCAATGGGAGCCTTTCAAATTTTGATTAGGTCCACAAACACGAATCGCTGGAGGGGATTTGTTGGAAAATGTTTGAGAAAGAAATAATTAGAAAAATGAATTTAATTAATACTTATATAAAAAAAAAATCAAGTGGAAATGCACGATAAAATCGAGAGAGAGTATGATTATTCCGTCCCTGAGAATTCAGGTACATTTCGTCCAGTTTTGTGTAGAAGTATTTTGCTTCAGAGAGTTCTCTTCAAGTTGATAGAAATACTGAGTTGATCATTACTTACATCATACACTTTGATCTCTCCAAGTCAATTGATATCCTGAACCCTGGATAAATTTGAAAACTCTGAAATTAGAGGTATACCACTGCAGTTGTTCATATCTTTCTGGACTGGACGAACTCATCAAGTTACTTCAAGGTTTGACATTGACAGTAGAATCCAAGTATTCAACTCTCTAACTAGAAATATTAAAATTAGCGTCCCTCAATGATCTTTCCTCGGACCCTTATTGTTCATATTGTCGTGAATTATTTTATTGCATTGCTCCAGTCACTCTTGATATTTACTAGCTCGATCAGGATGGCAATTCAGTGTCATGCGGTTGACATTGAAATTGTCCAAAGTCGCGTACCTTTGCTGAATCGTTGACAGAATGAAGATAAAACATATCTATCTAAATATAAATAAAGAGAAATTATATCGACCGTCTTATCTTAAAGAAACTTGCTTCTATCTTTTCCCAGACCGAATCTCCGATAGAAGCAAGTTTCTTTAAATATAAATATCTATATATTATCTAAATAAGATAAAAGGAATGATGGGATATAGTTAGTGATAGACTCCTTTAGAAGAGAGAGCCCTAGCAGTCAGCTGTAGGTTGGGCCCTTTTGACCTTAGCTGAAGTGGTCCATAAAAAGGCAAAGGACTTGGTATTGATTTAGTGATATTTTAAGGTAGGAGTTGTTTTGAGTATTCCATATTTTATACTTGACTATCCCATATTTCAAATGTGTATTTAACTTTCCCCCCAGTATCCCAGTTGTTATGTAATATAATCAATCAATCAATCAATATATACATTATTGTTATCAAGAAAAAATACATTCTTATGGATAAAGTGTTTATGTTAATCTAAAAACTATATCTATAAATATATTACAGGGATATGAACATTGAGAGAGAGGAAAATATACAGGGTGTCCCTGAACTTCCTCTTTTCCTCTCGGGAATGTATAGATGGGGTGAAAATATCACCAGTACTTCATATAACTTTTTTTCCGAAAATCCTTCGTTACCAAGTTACGGGCCCTCGAAGTTACGAAATGAAAAATGTTTTTCTTTGATAACTTTTCAAGTGAATATTCAAAATCAACAAAATTTTGGTGATTGACTGAATAAATGAATTACTTTGATGAACTTTCATGCAGGAGTCAGTTGTTTTGCTACAAAGTCAGGAACGGGCTGCCCCCGATGGTCCACACCTGAAAACTTTTAAATGACTGGGATTTTTCAAGATTTTTTAACAAAACAAGGTTACCTGGACCATTTCCTGAACAAAAGTACTCGTGTGAAAAATCGATCGGTGCAACGATTTTTGATAAAAATGCACTTTTGTTCGACGACATCCAACATGAGATGTCTACCATCATTCGAAAATATCAATTTTTGAGGAAAATGGAAATGATAGGTAAAATGTTCATAACGAATTTTTATAATGCAAACACGTTTACCTAACGAAACTCAAGAGCCTCAAGAGCAAACAGAAATGAAAAATCCGCTACAGAAACTGCTCGATATGACCACCTTCTCTCTCTATACATTTTCTTAGTCTGCGAAGACACCCTCTCTGTACTTGAAATAGCATTCCAGGGTCGTTTCGTATGGCTTCACAATGTAATGTTATTCTATTCAACAATGCATCTCTTGTGTGAATAGGTGTAGCGTAAACAAGGCTTTTTAGATGCCCCCACAGAAAGAAATCCAATGGATTTAAATCCGGAGACCGCGATGGCCATGAATATGGCCCACCTCTACCATTCCATCTATTGTGGAAAATATGGTTCAGATGGTCACGCACAATCAAACTAGAATGAGGAGGAGCGCCATTATGCATAAACCACATATCTCTTCGGGTTTGCAATGGAACATGTTCCAAAAGTCCATTCAAATCGTTCTGAATGAACTCCAAATAACGTTCTCCATTCAATCGGTCATGTAGAACGAATGGTCCTATAAGATGGTTTCCTATGATACCAGCCCAAACATTCACGTTGAATTTCCGTTGGTGTTTGGTTTGCAATATCCCATGGGGATTTTCTACGGCCCATATATGGAGATTATGAGAGTTGATAACTCCATCTCTACTGAAACCTGCTTCATCAGTGAATAAAACTCGATTAATAAAAGTCATATCCTCTCTTTGCTTATCAATGAACCAATTGGCATATTCCAGTCGTGCTGGAAAATCTTGAGGTGTCATGGCATATACCTTCTGGATGTGAAATGGGTTGTTCCCTAATTATTCTATGAATAGTGGACTTGGATGTATGGAACTGTTCTGATAGATTTCTGATGCTCATTGAAGGATCATCAGCGACGGCTTCCAAAATATTTTCCTCCAATACAACGGTACGTACAGTCCTAGGAGCGCCCTCACCACCTCGTTTTGGCAAAACTGTACCTACAATAATATCGAAATAAAACAACGTGCTAAAATTAATTATCAATTATTACATACCTGTCTCCCTCAAGCTGCGATCGACACGCTCGAACGTTTCTCTTGACGGTACCGTTCGATTGGGAAAATGCTCGGAATACAGACGACGAGCTTCTGCAGCATTACAAAATGCTCGTCCATAAAATACATGCATATCTGCATATTCATTGAATGTAAACTGTTCGGCCATATCAAAAAATATCCTATAGAATATTGACAATACAATGATAGTCATATGACAACGCACCACCCAACAAAACAAAATCGCATTCCAGTTTCTCATTTTTTATCAAAACTTTCTAAAAGGTTTTTTTGCCAACATCTGTGAAAGAAATTGAACACAATTATTCCCTGGATATTTTTCACCTGATCATGTGCAGCCGTTTTTGTAGTTTATTCGTTTGCTTTTTATTAGTATAAGTAAATATTTTTTCCGATGTGCGTTTTTTCAGCTAAATTTAGATTCGGGTTAAAGAATTTCTCCCATAAAATTATTATCAGTGAAACTCCTCAACAGTTAAGCTGTGAAGAAGAATTTGAAACATTCAAATGTTGAGTTTCATGAGATTCAGATAACTGATCAACACGAAACGTGATTATTCCACACGTATACATACAAAATATGGAATGAATTCGATATTTCATAGTAGAGTAGCTTGTTAGTTTAAAAACACCACGAATCTACAGAACTTGATATTTCTTTTGAAAAAATATCTGCTTTCACAATTGTGAATTAAACTTCCATATAGGTACTGTACTTTTTGTTTACGACTTTATTTTAGCATACTTTGTATTATTCCTGTTATAAATGTTGTTGAATTAACTTTATCATTATTATTTCATTGCTTTGAAAATTATTCATTTCAAATAATGGTGGACGAGCGGGTTTGATGTCGTCGAGTAAAACTACATTTTTATCAAGACTCGTTGCTCCGATCGACTTTCCACACGAGTACTTTTATTCATAAAATTGTCCAAGTAACCTTATTTTCTTGAAAAATATTGAAAAATATCTGTCATTTCAAAGTTTTGGGGTGTGGACCATCGGGGGTAGTCCGTTCCTGACTTTGTAGCAAAACAACTGACTCCTGCATGAAAGCTCATCGAAGGAATTCATTTGTTTAGTCAATTACCAAAATTTGGATGATTTTGAATATTCACTTGAAAAGTTATCAAAGAAAAACATTTTTCATTTTGTAACTTCGAGGGCCCGTAACTTGGTTACGAAGACTTTTAGGACAAAAAGTTATATAGAGTACAGGTGATATTTTGACCTCATCTATACATTCCCGAGAGGAAAAGAGGAAGTCCAGAGACACCCTGTATATGTTTATGTTCTGGTGTTACCCATCGAGTTCAATAACCCTAGCAGCCCTAGTCGCGACATATGGTGGAGGCGCTGGGCATTGGGGTTTATTCATGACTAACTAGGTAAGATACTGATCTTTTATAGATTTAAAACACTTTGGAAACAATGAAAAAACAACATTTATTCAACTGTGTACAACGATTGGAATGAATCGATGAATCAATGAAATAATGAATTTGTGAATCTTTTCTAGATTTATTACTGTTTAGACAAATCATTCTAAGAAGACCAATACTTACAATCACTACAGGCATATACATTTCGGGAACATTTTCCATCTATCTAGAATCTGATCTTCCAAACTCCCCCCATAGTCCTCACCAGCTGTGGACACGGCGAAACTCTAAATTCGACTACTAGATCAAACTATCAGTGGCCTTTTTCAAAACTCTTGTTTTCTGTTTGCGTTACAGTTGTGGACAAGTTGTATTTCAAAATATAATTTCTTCGCTCACGTACTGAATTGTAAAATATAACAATGTTACCCAAGTCCCGAGTTCTAATGAAATATTTTAATATACACAAGGTGTTAACACAAGCTCTGATCCAAAAAGCTTATGAAACCCATGTCTAGTGACGAGAAACATTCTTGAAAACCTTTCGAGAAAGGTAACAAAGTGATCAAGTGAAAAGTTATCCAGTATTCCATTATTCACGCAGTTAAAAGCCTAAGTTATTTCACAGAATACTGCTGCGGTAGTACAGCTCATGCAGAAAAGAAGTTATTGAATCATGTGTATTTTCTTCATTTTAAAATCCATACTCATGTCAATGTTGTGTGGTAAAGAAGTCATTGAGTCTTTTCTCAACAAATTCTTCAATGATTTTTGCAGGTGTCGGTATAAGCGATATTGGTCTAAAATTTGAAGGATAATCTAAATTCTTGTCCTTGTGGATTGGAATTGCTACTGTCATTTTTGGAAAAGAATCAAGGGCAACTCCAGGGAGATATTCAAAAATGTTCCTGTAAATATCGTCAACGCCAGCTGCTTTTTATTTTTTATACTATTTCCATCAGGTCTTCAAGATGTAATAACGAGTCATATGGTACTATAGAATTTTCTTCAAAATTTTTTGCTACAGGGCAGTTGAAATCATAATTTTTCTGCACTCATTGGTATTTCCGAGACATTTGATTTTTTCTTGGGTTTATCCCTCAGGTCATTTGTAATGAACCATGTTTCCTTCATTTTATTATTTGAAGGATCTAATATATTTTTGGAGTAGGATTCTTCAGCGAGCTTGAGAACTGTTTATATATTCTGCAGTTTTTGTAAACGTATCCATGAAAATAAGGATCGTCAGCAAATTTCCTTGTGTTATCAATTTTTTTTTTGAAAGTGAAAACAGCTATTGAATACCTCTGAGAGTTGATTGTAGAAAACGATGAAGATGTCAATAAGAAGCATAATAGTTAGAGACCTGCCTATAAGATTTACTGACAGATAAGAAAACTCTGCTAATCATGATATATCATTTCTGGTGTTGCCCAGTCGCCTGGATGTAGTTGTCAAATTTCTCCAGGTCGAAGTCAAGAAGGGGGATGGGCGTTTGAAAACAGCAAACGGTCAGAAACTGACCGGTTTTCAAACGGATCCCCACCTCCTTGACCTTGTCCTGGAGAAATTTGACAACTACATTCAGGCGACTTGGGGCAACACCAAGAATAATATTTCGTGCCCAGCAGACGATTTCTGTACCTGTCAGTAAATAATATTATAGGCCGTAACTCCAAAAACAATTTCTGAATAGTTACTTGCTCATTTTATACAGCAGTGCTTGTGAGCTGCTCAGATTGGTACGGGAGGTCGTGTGTTTCGTTATCTGCCAGTTTGATAGATAGTTCCTTTGACAAAAATTAGATATTCGAAATTAAGGAAAATAAAGATACACGGTAACTACGAGGATGTATTGATACCTAGATTAGTTCCCTGCATAAACAAAATATTGCGTTACCATAGCAACGAACAATAACTTATTAGAAGTGTCAGTGTAAAGTTTGACGTCAAAAAAGTAAACAAGATTTACGCAAAAAATTAAAAGAAAAGACATGTCCACTGAAATTGTGAAAATCGAAGAATTGGAGTATCGAGCCATCATCAAGTACCTGTATTTAAAAGGGTTAAGAGGTAAGCAGATTTACGAAGATATGCTTGATACTCTTGGTGATCAGTGTCCTTCGTATGCTACCGTGAAAAATTGGACTGCAAGCTTCAAAAGAGGTAAATTTTCCGTTGAAGATGATGACCGATCGGGAAGGCCAGTTTCTGTGTCAATCCCCGAAGCACTGAATATTTCATACGAACGCATTCATCATATAGTTCACGTCAATTTGGACATGAGGAAAATTGCTGCAAAATGGATCCCCAAACGTTTGAATGTTGACCAAAAGCGTGCAAGGGTAGTAGCATCACGTTCGATCTGTGCTCGATTTGAAAACGACTTCTTTAACCGAATTGTTACTATAGATGAGACTTGGGTACATTTCTACGATCCAGAAACAAAGCAACAATCGATGGAATGGCGACACTCCGATTCTCCAAGACCTAAGAAGTTTCGTGTCCAAAAATCTGCTGGAAAAGTTCTTGCTTCAGTTTTTTGGGATTGCCATGGAGTAATCATGATTGACTTTTTGGATAAGGGTAGAACAATAACTGGAGATTACTATTCGACATTACTGACCACTCTACGGAAAAAAATTGAAGAGAAAAGACGCGGAAAGCTATCCAAATGTGTTTTGTTTTTGCAGGACTACGCCTCTGCACACAAATCTCATGTTGCCATGCAAAAAATACGCGATTCAGGGTTTGAATTACTAGAACACCCGCTTTATTCACCAGATTTGGTTCCGTCCGACTATCATCTCTTTCCTCAACCGAAAAAAAGTTTAAAAGGTCGTAAATTTTCTTCCAACGAGGAGGTAATAAAAGCTGTGGAGGTCTGTTTTGCAGAGCAAGAAGAAATATTTTTTTTGAAAGGTCTAGAGACGTTGCAGGTTCGCTGGAATGAATGTTTCCAATTAAGAGAAGGATATGTTGAGTAATAAAATATTTTGACACTGAAGTTTTGGTTGGTTCTTTAGTAGGCTAAGATTTTTTTGATATATCCTCGTATATGGGCATCTGGTTCTTTTTTAAGAAAATACCAAAAAACTCGGAATTTATCAAAGGATGTACTTTGTTTCTCAACAGTAAAAATAAAAACTTTGAAAACACTATATTCACAATAATTCTTGACAAGGTAAGTTGTTCATGTTTATAAATTTGATAAATTTGAATTGGTTTGAATTTTTCAAGTTTCTAAAAAATATTACAAATGACATGGTTTGAGTTTATAAATTTGGAAAGAGTATGATCGCTAACAAATGACTGGTTTGTTTAATTTTATGATCAGTGTTTGCGAAGGTGTAGGAAGACTTACTCCAGAGCTCTACTTCAACGTAGGATGTAGGAGGATGTAGGAGGTGTTTCGAGACAGGGGCTGCTCTACTAACTGGATAAAGTTTGTAGTAGCTTATCTGGTATATTGGAGCCTTTCCTAAAGCTCAGATATTTGAATACTGAGGTTACACCGTGGAAAGTAAACACAAATCAGTACTTTGTCTCAGATCTGAGTCATGTAAGGTACGGTTCCTTCCATGCGGCCGTCGTGCACGGCGGCCGCAGTGCGTCAGCCGGATGCGTCAGCCGGTCGGTCTCATGGTTTCTTCCATGCGGATGTCGCGTACGGCGGACAGAGCCGGTTTTCCGCCGCTAGTGCTAGTTCCCACTAGTAAAGGTGAAGATGGATGACCTCTCCGACTTTATTTATTATTTGAAGAAAATGACGATGAGGTAATCCTGCAGTTAATCGACTTGGAAAATAGCAAGGCGAATATAAATCCAATATTCAAAAAAGGCATGAAGAGGGGTAACAAAACACATTAATTAATTGACATCTGCTTGATTTAGGGAATATTTCAGATTAAACAAGGTGCAGTTTGAGTACATCTTCAACTTGATGAAAGATTATGAAAAATCAGAGTCATAAAACCGAGTTTGGTACGTAATAACCCCAGAGGAATACGAAAACTCTCTTGCGGCTGCGACTACACTGCTTCTGGAGCAGTACCGTCGCAACGATCGCAGTCGTTCACGGCTGACGTGTGCGGCCGCCGCTTGGAAGGAAACATGTACATTCAAAAATACGTGTAGCAGTAGGTTGCGGCCGCCCCACTGCGGCCGCCGTGCACGGCGGCCGCATGGAAGGAACCGTACCTTAACTCAAGATTTTCTTGACATATTGACAAATGCGATAAGAATAATCAAGGACAAATCAACTTACAGATTCACTTAAAAGTTTGTTACAGAAATGGTAAAATATTATATTTTTACAATGATAACATTTGTCTAAAAAATAACAAATTTAAGATTTGCTGAGTTGAACAATGTGTTGAACAAGATTAAAGTTGTGTGAAGCACATGAATTCAAAATGAAGTTTAAATTAAGAGTATTCTCATACAAAGAGAAGGATCCAATCTCAAGCGAGTATGAGAAAGATAATTATCATAAAAATATCGTTTTCAATAAACTAAAGAATAAAATATTCAAATTTGAACAGTCATTCAGACTGGCAAAAAGGTAAGAAAATTATTGATCTCTCTTATAGACAAAGATAAATAATTGTGAGTGATAAAAGTCGCTATAAGATGGTTCATTGGTTGATAGGTAAAGGCAGCAGGGGAGTTTCGTATTAGCCATCTTGAACCACATTACGTCCAAATCTCGCCTCCAACTCTGCTTTTTTTGCTTCAACTAAGCAATAATACTTTATTTACCTAAAAGACAATCGCAAAAGTGTTCCAATTTAGACAACTCTCCCCTAAGGGTTACTTTTCGATACGATCTGTGTAGTGGACGTATTTTTCCAAATTATAACTAATATCCGATTCATACAGACACATACTGCGGAATAAATCCAATATCACCTATGATAAATCAGATCCATATCTCAATCCACACAAAAGGAATACTCCGACACATTGCCATGTAGCCGGTAGCCCCGTTATTGGAGTCGTAACTCAACATCACACCCGACTTATATGTGCCAGCTAATCAAATTTACGGTCTCGAAGCAGTATTTTGTTAGCGAGTGTGTCTCTCCATCTTTCTTCGTGTGTGTTTGCACGCTAATTTGTCTGTCGACTGCGGCCGTATTTCTTTATTTAAAGAACCATTTGACTCTCACCTAGCCGCCATTATCCGGGGCTTTTTCCACTCCGGAGGCGCCTCAGGCGAGTCCCCGTCTCGAACTAATACTGTAATAGCGGGCAAGTGCTTCCTGTTTCGAGCTCGACAGCTTTACAACTCTTCAGAGGACATATATAACGTTTTCTTTCATCAACAAGGCGATACCCGGCTAAGTGCACGCGTTAATTTACAGGCGGTGGAAAAGATGAATGAAATACGCGGAATGGCGGACTTTCTTCGTTCTTCTTCTTGTTTGAATTATTTTGCGTCCTATTCAGAATAGGCCAGACAAAAAAGAGTACGAAAATGTAATAATTGACAAATTGACGAATGTACATAACCCTAAGAAATTTTGGATAACAGTTAAACAATTCAGATGTAATTTTTCCCTTAACTTTTGCCGGTCCATACCTGGGATAGTTTTTATGAAAAAGCATACCCTATTAGACAAATATTCACTACAAGTTTTTATGATTTCGCACACCCCTTTCTGGACTCCCCTTTCACAACTGATGAACTTTAGCTGTGCTCAGTAAGTACAAAAACGATAAGTTACCGGGTTCTGATGGAATCCCTTATGAATTCTTTAAAAACCTTTCTAATAATTGGATTTATTACCTTACAACTTTATTTAATAATATCTTCAATTCCGCTACAATTCCAAAGACATGGTGCAATATTACACTCACTATGTTACACAAAGGGGGTCCGCAAGACAATCCAGTAAATTATAGAAATTTGGCGCTGGTTAATTGTTGTGCTAATCTATTTACTAGCCTCATACTTAATAGATTAACCTTATGAGCTGACAATTGTAACATTTTACCGGAGTGTCAGGCAAGTTTTCGTGCCGGTCGAGGCTGTGTGGACAATGTTTTCTCTCTCAGCTCGATTACTAACGTCCATATTAGGTTGAAACAGCGCAAACTTTTTGCAATATTTGTAGATTTTTAAAGAACCTTCGACTCTTTGAAATATTGTCTGTTATGGTTAAAATTGTTCATCTGCTAACATCCTCCGTGTAATAACGTTATTTTATTCTCAGGCTACTGTTCAAATCAAGGGCTCTGATGGTTTGACTAAACCCTATAATGTAACTACTGGTGTATTACAGGGCGAACCGTTAAGTCCATTATTATTTGCGTTATTCATCGCAGACTTTGAACATTTTTTTTACGACAAAGGAGCTCATGGGGTGAACATTGACGATAAGAATGACATCTTAGCATTATTAAATGCTGACGACCTTGTCATTCTGGCTCATTCTGAAATCGATATAACGAGAAAATAAAAAAATCTGGAAAAATATTGTGCCTTCAATGAGTTAGTGGTTAATTTTTAGAAGACAAAAATAATGCAGTTCTCCAAAGGTGGCTTCCAGAAACCAAATTTCAACTTTAATTTCAATAACAAAACTATCTCTGTAACCAATAAATATGTATATCTAGGAGTAACATTTACCTCTTCTGGCCTCTTCCACGAAATGTCCATAGCCACTTCTAATAAAGCAAAACAAGCGGTGGGATCTATTTTGCCTATAATGTCAAAAGCAAAAATTGATACTTCCCAGGTAGCACATCATATCGGCTGAATCTTGGTTCCATATTGGGCCAATATAGATATATTGTAAATGAAAAATCAACATTGGTCCAATATGGGTGAATATTCAAAAAACAATATTATATTAATAATATTGGTGGAATATTGGTTGAACTAGTTTTGAATGTAGATTATCACACGAAATATTGCGCCAATATTGGTTGAATAATTTCTCCCAATATCGATAATACAATATTGGTTATATATTGTTTTCCACATCTAGAATTAATATTGCAATCCAAATATTCCAGTCATATCGATTATAGGAGATAAAAACTATAATGTATTTTCAAGTTTGTTAGAATATTGGTTGAATATCATTTCCACTTTATTTGAGAAATTGTAATAACTCATATTGAGTCAATATTGTTTGAACGATATTTACCAATATCAATAAAACAATATTGTCTTCACATCGTTTTTAACATCTAGTATAAATATCGCAATCCCAATATTCCCCTAATATCGATTCTGGGAATAAAAACTATATTGTATCTCCAAGTGTAATTACACATTGGTTGAATATCATTTCGCCAATATTCAACAAAACTTATTAATTAATATTGGGTCAATATTGCTTCAATAATATTTATCGATATCGTTAAAACAATATTGTCTTTATATTGTTTCCAACATCTAGATTGAGATGAAATTTGAATATTGGCCGAATATTCAATGAAACATATTGAAATTATATCATGATTAAACTTGGATAAAAATCCGCTAGGTGGCTCTACATATAGAACGTCTTCTAAAACCTACGAAATTATATTAAATACTTCGCTTAGCTTGTTTTCAAGACAGCTCACTCAGCGGTTATGGCGATCAAAAGGCAGACTCTGGTGTCACCTTCATCAATTGAAGGACATCAATAATTTACCAAGGTATATGGTACATCCACCAATATATTCAAATGATATTGTAACAATATCGATAAATATTGTACCAATATCGATAAATATTGTACCGATATCGATAAATATTTTGAGGGCATTATTGCTTCAAGAATATTCCACCAAAACTATTTCTAAAATATTCAAACAATATTCGACCAATATCGCAAAATATTCACATTTTACTTCTCGACAATATAACTTTTGAATATTGTGCCAATATTGTCAGAATATTGTATCAGCGATATTGTACCAATATCGCCGAACATTTTGAGGACAATATTAGTTCAAGAATATTTCACCAATATTATTCAAGTAATATTGGACCAATATCGCCGAATGTTCACATTTTTTTTCTCGCCAATATTGCACTTCAAATATTTCGCCAATATGTTCACAATATTGTATCAATATTTTACCAATATAGGTGTGCTACTTGGGTTGGTACCCTAGAATTAAAATGTTTAACTCGCTGGCTCTTAGCGTGTTATTCAATTCCATTACAGTGTGGAGTCTTAGATATTTTGAAATTTCAGAACGAGTTCAACTTTAATTTTTGAAAAGAGTCCTCTCATTTCCCCATAATACAACTGATGCGATTGTTCGCTTAGAAACAGGAAGAGTAAAAATTGCGTTCAATATATTCAAGATGACTCTTAATTAGATCCATAAAAATGTTTCTATGGAAAGCCAGCGTTACCCTAAACTCTGCTTACAACAACAACTCCGAATAATCAATGGTGCTGATGCCAAATATAATTGGTTACTGCAGGTAAAACAGTTTTTAGCAGATATAGACAGTCTTGACTCATGGAGCAACCTAAGTAATATCAACATGAAATCTAGAAAACAACTGTTATCCAAATATCACCATATTACATAATTCGGATATTTCTATCGCCTCCCGTTTCCAGTTTTTGTCCATATATAACTTATTTGATATTTCAAGTGATCCAAGTACTTACTTATTATTGAAATTAGCTATCCAGATCACTCGTACTCTTGCTCAATTGCGTATGGCAACTGAATTCACGATAGAATTCACTTTAAATGGAATTGTTTACAAAATTGATTCAAACTTAGTATGTACTGTTTGCAATTCGAACCTAAAAGAGACACTTATTCATATACTCTTCGAATGTCCCATATATAATGTAATGAAACAAAATGTCCCTTGTCTTCAGGATACTGATTCATTAGTAAATGCCCTTCGAAATATCACTATTCCTGATGCTAAATCAATCTCTGCTTATATTTGGAATAATCTTAAGCTCCGATCATTCATTTTAACCGAATAATCCAACACAGGATAAAACATATGAAAAATTTACTCAAGACATGCTTTCAAGACTACTGTATATCTTTCTTATTCGGTCTCAATGCTGTATTGCTATTATTATTATTAGTATTATGGTGGATTTATGCAGCAGTCATAAGTTTTAAGTCGTAAGGAAGAATATCCGTCAATGATTGGTTGGTCCGTTTATTCCAAACAATCATTGACGGATATTCTTCCTTATGACCTAAAACTCATGACTTATGCACGGAGAAAAATGTATAGTGATATTAAACATAATTTCTGGTACTATATGTGACATCAATACTAACTTCAACCATAAAATATTTTAACTTTTTATCAGTATTTTACCACTTACAATCCAAGTCTTCAGGAATACCAAAAAATATATTTATTTTTATCATAATTTCTTAAAGATACCAGTATGTTCTCTAGATTTTTCTCAGTGTGACTGCTGCAAAAATCAACCATTAGATTACTATATTTAATTCATGATGTTAGTTTCATAGTATATTCTTTTCTCCCTTGTATTCATTGCTGTAAACCTTGTTTTTGAAGCAATTTAATTAATTGTTATTATTATTGATAGGCCAGACAAAATTGACCGTCAATTACAAATTACAAATATTTCCTTGGCAGTGCCTTATGTTAGGTAACTAGGAGAGACAATATTGTGGAGAATTATCGCGCTTACTTCATACGTGTACATTATTAATTAGGTAAACCTTTTCACATATTTCAATTTCAACTATTATTTCGTATCTCCTGTATATAATATATGACACTAAGGTAAACACGATTATTGTCTACGCGACACGTTTCGATACACTGTATCTTTTTCAAGCGAATTTAATATATTAAATTATTCTACGTTGAACATTACTTAAAAACTCTTCTTATCAATTGAGGTTATTAGGAACCAAAGAGACTAAAATTTAACAAGGAGTGTTTGATTCCCATAAGACAATGAAGACACTAGTAGAAAGAGATGAAAGGACATTTGTGACGAAATGTGACGTAGCAGGACGTGTCATGGCCGCCATTCTCTATAGACAGTGACGGACTAGCTCTTGGTATATGAGAGTTATTGCTGACAGTTTTGTTGCTTGGTTCGAGTTCGACTCTGTACTCATACCCAAGTACGTCACTATGACGCACTGATGCTACAAGTTTCTGATTGGCTAGAGCTTATTAAACCCTCCTTGTTAAATTTTAGTCTCCTTGATTAGGATCTACCTAAAATTAAAATTAAAATTGACAATACAATGTTGGTACCTGTAAATTTCAAAACATAACTACTACTCAATTTGTCAATTTATTAGTTTCCAAGAATTCTAAATAAAAAAGTCTAATACCCTTATTTTCAACATGAAGGATTTCAAAGTCTTCATCGAAAACGTGGTCTTCTTCCAAAATATGTTTGACATATGTTGAATGTGTTTTATTCTTTACATAATTCATACGGTGTTCACGTACGCGGCTTTTGAATGGTCTACCAGTCTGGCCTACATACTTTGGAACAAGATCCACAATTCAATTTTTAAACTCCTGATTTTTCAGATTTTTGTGTTTTATCTTTATTATTGTTGATTAACCTTCCCATCTGTTCTGAATGCTACTTTTAAATTTTGTTTTTTCAAAAATGACGCTATTATTTTTTCTGAAACGGGTCCTGAATAAGTTAAAGTTCTGTTATTATTGTCAAGGTGAATAGTACACTTCTTGGATAGTTTTTCTATGTGATTTTTTAGCATGAATATTCTCTATTAATTTGACTTGATATCCATTGTTAACTGCTATCTGTTTTATGATATTTAATTCTTTGCAGAAATTCTCTTTAGAAAGAGGAATATTCACTAATCTATGTATCATACTATGGTATGCTGATATTTCATGCATATATGGATGTATCGAATTATTATGAATGGTGATGTCAGTATAGGAAGGTTTATAAAAAATAGAAAAATGGTTTTTGTTGTTGGTTTTGCCTATTGTCAAATTTGTATATAATTCTTGTATATAATTCAATTCGAGTCAGTTCAGGTATTCCAACTCATAAAAACAAACCGGAAATGTCAAACTCATAACATTTTACCAGTTACCAAATAACTTTACTATATATCCGATTTCATAGGTACCTAAGATAAGCTAAGGCCGGTTTTCCAAAATTGTAATTGGATGGAAATCCCAGGATAATCTTTCGGCAATTTCATTCACGGTTTCAACAGTGGTTAATAGTTACTCACGAAAAATACAAAATAGGTGATGCGGTTCTAAAAGGCCGATATCGCCAAAATAGAAAAATTTGCACAATCATCCGGTGACCGGAAATTCCAATTCCAATTCGCATAAAACGCTAATAGCAATATCTCCGTTGACAAAATTACAAACATTATGCAAATTGTAGATATATCAACAAACTTCTTTTCTATATTCCTTTTGAAATTTGCACGTTGTAATTAGTGTTAATTCTGATTAAAAAATTGCATTCATTGTGGAAATTTGTGGCAAAATCACGGTTCCATCACTCCAAGAATTCTTTGAATTTGCAAACCTGTCATGTGTACGGAACATCCAAAAAAACTTGAATAGCGCTGAAAACACTCTAAGGGGCAAAGTGGTAGGAGTCGAAAATTGCAAACAATGTTTTCGTGATTTGCAAACTTTGCTGGCATTATTTCTAGTCGCCAATTGAGTTTGCCTCCTTTAATATCCTAAAAGATGGCAGCCACCAGCATTATTTTTAGAATCAATTTTTGCAAATACCACAAAACACAAACTTTGTGTATTATTTTCCTTAAAGTTCTGCTTTGGCGAACAAGTCTATGTATAAAGAAACCCTATTAAATTTCGGGAAAGTCGTGCAATTCCGCGAAAATCGATTGAATTGATAATATTTCATTGTCAGGCTTTTTCGAAATTTTATAGGGTTGCAAATTTATACATAGACTTGTTTGCCATAGCAGAACTTTGAGGAAAAAATGCAGAAAGTTTGTGATTTTGTGGTATTTGCAAAAAGTGCATCTGAAAAAACTGTTCATTGCTGCTATCTTCCGGGACACTAAAAAATAAGTTGCAAACTGAATTGGCGACTTGAAATTATGCCAGCAAAGTTTGCAAATCCCGAAAATATTGTTTGCAATTTTGTGACCTCTGAAACTTTGCCCCTGAGACTGTTTTTAGCATTATACAGGTTTTTGGAAGTTCGTACACATGACGAGTTTGCAAATTCAAAGCAATTTAGGGGTAACGGAACCATGATTTTTCCACAAATATGCTATATTTTCCACTAAAAGCCATGTCTATAATAACAGATTACATGCCAGTTAGGTAATATTTCGAAATTAAGATTGAAATGGTCATAAACAACCACCAAATTTCACAGTGAACGGACCTCAACAGCAGTTCAAAGTAGCCTTCAGTGTTTTTGGTAACAACTCCTTGTCATCGGATTGTTTGTGAACATCCTAATTATAGGAAGAGACCATGAATGTCACAATGTTTGTTTACTGTCTTTATTGCTCAAAATGGAGGTAAAAATAAATTACTTATTTTTCTTTTCGTGTAAACACTGTAAACCATAAGATGGAACATAAGTTCAATGAAGAAATAGGTAATATACGACTCAGCACTGAATATCGACAGAAATAATCAGAAACAAGTTCATCATAAAGCTGACTTCCTTCGAGACACCGATATATCTATCATACCTCATCGACATACTTTATTTTATGCTTCGTTACCACTTTATCGAAATTGAAATTTACAGTTGGAACTGAGATACATACTGATTAGCGATTAAAACTCGGCTCCCGCATGCAACCCGACACAGGCAACTGTTTATGGTGGTCGTAAACGCCATAAACACCACAACATTCCGACTCCATGCGAAGACCATAAACCATCTACCTGCGATGGCAGCGGCCGGCAGATCGACCGGACGATGGTTCTCAACTTCCCGAGTTATCTAGAGGGCCACGACTCACGAGAGATATGATAGTGGACACATACATGAGTGTTTTTATTGCCTAGAGACTGACGGTGTTGTGGACTTGGCTTATTCACTAGTTAGTTATATGACAGTGAATACAGTGTGTTCCTAAATGTCATGTAAATACAGAAAGAGGTAGAATATAGACACATTGTGGCTTGTAGGAGAGGTTGTACAGGCTATTCGGCCGCACAAGCACTTTGACATATTAGGTCTTTTGTGCATAACTATTCTCGGCTTTCCAAGACTTTGTATGAAGTTTATCAGTTTCCTGGGAGGTAATTTCCTGACGCCAGAGGGCATTAAGAATGCCTCTTCCAGGAACTTCAGCCTGTATCAGGAGAGCTCTGGGCATTTGCATATCTGATTTGTCCATTTTTCTTGAGGTGATACGACAGTGTCGAGTGAGTAGTCTCGTTACCAATTTCTAGTCTTTCTTATCCAACTCGAGAAACTGTTTAGCTTTCCTTGGCGTTACTAGCGATACTAGCCTTTTCGCTTGTCTTATCTTTCAATTTTATCCCAGCCCAGCGTCAGAATTCTTCTCACAAGTGGGCCCACAGAAAGTTTCTGAGCCAGGAAATTGTGTGTTTGCCCCCCTAATGTTTATTTTTTTTATAAAAACTCGATGATAGCGACAGATTTTTATTTCACAGAAAACTTTTTTGTCTTCCTTCTGATAATTTGCAAAAAAAATACAATTTTTTCCATTACTTATATCAATAGTACGGAAAATATTTGACAAAAATAAAAAATTATGGATTCGGATTTTTTTTTTTTTTTTTAACGCCAAGAACTCGTAAAATGAACGGGATATCGAAAAAGTGTGCATGAACAGATTTATTGTCTGAAAACATGTCAACAAAAAATTTCTCTGAAGTTATTTCACATCTTTGAAAATAAACAGAATAATGATTTTTTTTTATATAACACCACCAAAGACTCAAAGATGGTGACGAATTTTCAAATTTCACAAGTTACCATTTTAGACCACCACTTTAATATCTACAAAATATGCAGTTGCACTTGTTCCGTAATATCAATAACCTAAGAAATATTAAAATTGATTGAAAAAAAAATTCTACTCACCCCAATTTTTTCAGGAGCTACCAAATTTTTGATAATTTTTTCCCCTTTCCCCAATCCCAAAATGTTCCAGGTACATCGCGCTCAGATTTTTTATAGTTTTTCCCCTCTCCCCTTCACTCCTCCCCAAAATCTTCAGGGCGCTTTGCAACCCTAGTTTTGATTATATAATACTTTGAACGCATTGAAGTTGTAATGTAATATCCATATTATTGTTGTGCAATTATAGTTTCGAACGCATTTCAGTCGTAGTATTCATATGATAATGGTAATGGACCCAGGGGGGCCTTTCAAAAACCCTGGAATATTCACTCATCCCATGTCGGATACCTGCTCGAACCTCTTCGACCTTCTCATGAAAGTCGAGATTTCCTTCCATTGCAATGAGTGCAATTTCTTCTTCTTAATAGTGGCAGCTCCGATGGCGTTTTGTCTGATCCTGCCATAAATACCACATCCGCACAGGAAGTGCAAAGAGTCCTCCTCATCATCACATTCCGCGCATAGTCGGTCTGCGTCAACTCTGATAAGAGTCAGATGCCTCCTGAGGCTGCAGGGGCCGGTTAGAACTGCCACCAAGAGTCGGAGTTCTTTGCGGCTTAGCTTAAGTATCTTGGACGTCCTTGTCCTGTAGGGACCCGATATCACCTGCTTTGACTGCCTGCAGACGTCTACCCTTCTCCAATTTTTTCCCAATCTATCAACGGCCCATTTATTCAGTGACGTTGTTACTTGTCTCCTTGTTATGCCGAGTGCGGGTTTGGGCCCGTAGTAGGGTTGCCCGGCTCCTTGCTTGGCTAGCTGGTCGGCCTGCTCTTTGCCTTTTATCCCTGCATGGCCCGGAACCCACATCAGCGTTATTTTCTTTTCAGTTGCAACTCTCCAGGGCATCTCTGCACTCCAGAACCAGTTCTGTTCTGGTTTTGGTTCTATTCAAAGCTCTGATGGCGGCCTGAATATCCAAGCAAAGACCTATACAAGGTGTAATCTAACCGCTTGCACTCCCGTGAAGGAGGGGTGTATAAAGGCATGTTAGAACGAATGTGAAAAATTCGAAAAAAAATATTTTGAGAGTTTTAAAATTTTGTGAAATTTGGGTCGAATTTTGGAAAACTCCGTCAGCCATCCTTCCAGACCAGAAAAGGCAATTGCTGGTGAAGAAAAGGCACTGAATGTCGAACCGATTTAGATTAGGTTTACAGAGGTCTAGAGAGATACCCACATTTCATAAAATTTTAAAATTTTCAATTTTTTTATCGAATTTTTCACACCATCCATTCGTTCCAACATGATTTTATACACCCCTCCTTCACGAGAGTGCAAGAGGTTAGATTACACCCTGTAAATGTCTCTCTGGGCCGGACCTCCCTCTTCCATTCTGGTTGCCGCCAGGATGGCGTACGGTTGTCATAGAACCTAGCGCATGGGCTCTTTTCTCTACGTTTTTCGAGTAAACTCCTGCTCCGGCTTGTCCTTCCTCCAGGTTGGACCCGTCTGTAAAACAGATCTGGATTTCTGGGTGAAAGATCACTCTTTCCCTCTTCTCACTCTTTCCTGCCTGGGATCTTTAGCGAGATCGTCATTTTCCACCTAATTTTATCCTCTACCTGTATCACTTTGAAAGCGGAAAGTGGGATTTCTTTCTCCGCAGTATTCATATTATTGGTGTCCAATTATAGTTTCTAACACTTTATGTTATCATGATTTTTGGTAGTAGGCAAATGTTTAGGTTTGAGATGAAGATATATGAAGGTTCCAGTGGAAAAAACGATGAGGTTCCATTTCTTTCCGAAATCGATATTTTAGCGGCATCTGTTAGCTTGTAGCAGGAAGTATCAACATACCAAACTTTACAGGGACAAACAATGAGATTCCATAAAAAAAACTGCGGTCGAAAGTAAGCAGCACAGTGGAAAAACGATGAGACTTCCACATTAGATTTCGCTTTTCTCAACTTTTTAAAAATTGGTAGCTCATCGTTTTTCCACTGGACCCTTCATATGTAATGAGATTGCTTGTAAAATGTATTATCTTTTCGAAATGAATAAATAAGTTAATTTCGTAGTAAAGACGCCACCTTTGGATCTGAAATGGAAACGGAATTGGTTATCAGGGCAGAGCTTTGGCAAGTTTTTTTTTCCATCCACAAAGTTGCACAAATCAGCTCAGAACTTGACCAAGCTTGATCAATCACAACACGCGGCCATTTTTAACGAACCCCTTTACCCATTACCGGCATCGGCAATGCATCACCACAAGACAAGAACCTCGATATTCGCCGATAGTGTGCCATTCTCTGTCAATCAAAAAATCATTGAATCCTCCCTATTAGGCGACGACACGAGGCCAGTTTTTGAGCGACACCGTTTCTGTCAGACGTGACCCGAACGACGACTGGTTACAGATGCCCTCATTACCGGCCGACCGGTAATTCATGGCGCATCGGGACCGGCTCCTAACAAAGCCTACTATGTGACAAGGCAATCCATCAATCAAAGCATAAAGCGCGCCGCAATGTGTAATTATATCTGGACAGGAGAGACTTTGCTACTTGTGATTCGAAGGCGGAGGACGAAGGGGAATGAAGGATCGATCTTGAAACAACTCAGCTATACAGGGTGTATCTAAATAACACCGAAAAAATTAAAGGGGTGATTCTGTGATGAAAATTAATGTGAGTTTTTGGTATAAATTTTTTTGAAAAAACCCTCCCCGGAAAAGTTACACCCCTTCGAAAATTAAAAAAAAAAATGGGTTTTCTTTTTTATTTTCCCTGTATATCAAGCTAAAGACACGAAACTTGGTAAACATTATCTGTCAATAAGAGTACACTTTTTGAAATTTTTTTAACCCTGAAGTATGCTTAGAAGGGTGTTGTGACAAAAGGGGCCGAATACTTGAACTGAGTAGTTGATGAACAGTACGTTTTGATGAATACTTTTATTGAACGTGAAAAATATAAGAGATGCTTGACATGCGTGACTGACATTAATATGACATGTACTGAAGTAAGTCAAAATGAAATGATAAATGAACACTATATAAAGGGTGAACTATTACAGATTGTACTGAATGGAAAATTCACTACATTCTTCCCCACTTGATGAAAAACTCTGCAAACATGCTAGAGAATGTAGTCTCTTAGGTAGGATGGCTTCCTATGCTGTCTGGATGGCCTGCTTGTGTCCGGAGGAGTTGGCTGACCGGACTGGTTCATTGGTGGTTCATGCTGGCTGGGCCCATCACTAGACGAACTGTCACTTGGCACTGGAGTGGATTGAGATGATGCCCTGGTAGCAATTCGAGGGTGATCGGCCTCAACTGGGATTCCATATCCCCGATATCGAACCTCAGGCAGAGCAAAAGTTACTCGCTTCTTTGGTACCAGAGTAGCGATGAGTTGGTTGATGTGGCGTTTCAAGCTGCGCCCCGAGTCCAATTCAACTATATAATGACATTGGCCAAGCTTCCTCGTTACGGTAGCAAACTGCCAGACATCATGGTTTCCCTGGTGAACTTTAGCCTGGACTCTCTCTCCCACTTGAATAGTTCTGACACGAGAGTTGTTTGGGGTTGATGGAACCAGTGCCTTGCTGTTAGGAAGGAGAGCATCGAGGCGAATTCGAAGCTTTCTCTTCAAGTATAGCTCTGCAGGAGACTGACCTGATGCTAAAGGTGTTGCTCGGTAGCGAAACGTTATGTTCTGTACTTTGGAAGACAAAGGAGCTGTATCGTTTTCAGCAGCTTTGAGTCGTCTCTTCAGGGTTTGAATGCTGCGCTCCGCAAGGCCGTTTGTAGCAGGGTGGTTTGGTGCACTGAATTTCTGAAAAATTCCTCGCTCCTTGCAATGGTTCTGAAATTCATCGCTCTTGAAGATGGTGGCATTGTCCGAAACCAGAACGGAGGGGTATCCATGGACTGAAAAAATGTTTTCCAGCAGAGATATGGTTGTAGCAGAGGACGGGGCATCACGCAGTATGCGAACTTCTGCCCACTTGGATTTTGCATCCACACACATGAGAAAGAAGTGGCTGTCGAAAGGACCGGCATAATCAATATGCACCCTCTCCCAGTTCTCTTCAGGCTGATCCCACGGATGGGTCGGTGCTTTCGGAGGAGTGTGACGAACCTTTGCACAGGGTTCACAGCTTCTGACTAGTTGCTCTATGTCCCTGTCAATACCTTCCCAATATACGTATCTCCTAGCAAGTTGTTTCATTTTTGTAACACCTAAGTGCGACGCATGAAGCTCATCTAGGATTGGGGTTTGAAGGGTTTTCGGAATCACAGCTCGATCCAATCGGAAAAGAATATTGCCAGAAACAGTGAAAGGGCTATCTTTGCGGCTGTTCTTGAGCTCGTGCAGCAGGGCTTGTAACTCTGGGTCTCTTGCAGTTTCTTCGGCAACGGTATCTGCTGTGACTGCCGTGCTGGAGATATGGAACAGGGTTTCTGCATACAGTGCATTGATTTCGTCATCTATTTGTATCACTGGAGGTTTGTTTGTTGTGGTGACTGGGGCACGGGATAGACAATCAACGTTCTCGTTATCTTTGCCCTTCTTGCAACGTACTGTGTGGTCGAGTCCACTGAGGAAAGAGGCATATCTCAGTAAACGTGCTGACGTCATCTGCGGCAGCGGACGATCAGGTTTAAAAATGCGAGACAGTGGCTCATTATCCGTGACAAGAACAAACCTTTTTCCAAGAACATAATTGAAGAAATGTGTAGCTGCGTAAATAATGGCGAGAGCCTCTCTGTCCAGCTGACTGTAGTTAGATTCAGCCTGGGTCAGAGCTCGCGAGGCATATGCCACTGGTCTTTCATGTCCATTTACTTCATGACTGAGGACTGCAGCTATTCCAGTGGGGCTGGCATCAGTGGTGAGAATTACAGGTAACGATGGGTCGAAGGGAATGAGCACCCTGTCACTACATAATTCTGACTTGAGATCCAAAAAGGAGGCTTCAGTGGCAGCTGACCAAAAGAATCTTTGACCGGTTCGGAGCAAGCGACGTAATGGCCAGGATTTTGAGGAAAAGTCAGGTATAAATTTTGCATAATACGTAACTAGGCCTAAGAAGCGTCTCAATTCATCCACATTCCTGGGTCGAGGCATCTGGGAAACCGCTTGGACCTTTGTTGGACACTTCTTGATTTGATTGAAAGACACAACATGTCCAAGGTAATTTATGCTTTCCTTGAAAAAAAAGCATTTGGCCCTGTTTAGATGAAGGTCATTATCTTTGAGGCGTTCCAAACATGCTATAAGATTCCTGGTACACTCATCAAGAGTAGCGCCATGGCAAATTATGTCATCGAAGTAAGCTTCGACATTGTGCAAGCCATTCAACAATTGTGACAAAATACGATTGAATTCTGATGGTGCAGTCTTTATTCCGAAACTGAGACGATTCATCCGGAACGTGCCTTTATGAGTTGTTATTGTCTGTATCTTACTTCCTTCTTCATCCACCTTGAAATGCAAATAGGCTTTGTGGAGATCCAACTTGCAAAATAATTTAGAACCTCGGAGACTATGAAGAACTTCGTCTATACGGCGGATAGGGTGATTAGCTGCGACAAGTTTTTGATTTACGCCACATTTATAATAAACACATAACCTTACACCACCATCAGGCTTTGATATAACTACTAGTGGTGAGCCCCAATCGCTCGATGCTGTAGGACTGATGACTCCTTGAGACTCCAATGAAGCAAGCTCTTTTTCGACTCGTTCTCTCAATGCAAAAGGAACATCGCGTTCACGGATAAATACTGGCTTCACACCTTCTCTGAGTTGCAACTTGACTTCTACATTTGGAACACATCCAATCCTTTCTTCAAAAATAGTTGAGTATTTCTGGAAAATGTCTTCAAGTGAAAAAACAGAGTTGACAGCAATTGGGTTGAGAGCTGGAGGCTTGTGACTATCTATTTCATTAAGGCTGATCCCGAGTCCACGAATCCACATCCGGCCAAGCAATGCATTATGTCCGGAAGGTACTATAAATAGATCAGCATCCATTGACTTTCTTCCATAAACGACAGAGACAGTGACTTTACCCTTGGGCTTTATGACATGAGCTGAGTAAGAACGGAATGAGACTGAGGTTGGTTGAAGAGGTAAATTGAGGCTGAGCTTGTTGAAATCTGTTTCTGAAAGCAGGGTAAAACGTGCGCCTGAATCAACTTCAAAAGATTGTGGCTTGTTGTTGAGAGTGACTGTAACAACATTTATCGTTGTCTGGTCCAACTACATACAAATCTTCAGTGTGTTCAATCCGACCGATACCGTACTCATGGTCCGAATGACTATTCTCATCTTGAAGGTGTTGGAACGAAATATTATGAGTTTTGGATTTCTGCAAAAGAGTGGTTATGCAGACTTTGGTCACGTGACCGGTTTTGCCACAGGAGGTGCACTTCAGAGAATTACGATTAGTTCTGCACTCACGTGACACATGATTTGAACGGCCACAATTCAGGCATAGGCCATCTAATCCTAATGACTTATAATCGACATGGCCGTGTCTTCGGGACTGGGAATACTGACGTTGATGCGGACTAGACTGACGACTATTGCCATTTGACTTGTATTGTTTATGACTGTAACGATTGTGTTTCTGAGATCTAGAACGTCCACATAGTTTGTAAGTGTCAGTGAGTCCTTCTGATGACTTGTCAGGGAGTTTGCATAACTGACCTGATTCATAACGGGATGCCTCTAGCGCAGTTGCCTTCAAGAGGAGACCATCGAAATCTTTGAGGGATGTGTCTTGTAGGAGCTGCTCCCGTATCCAATTATCTTTAAGACCTCTGATGAATTGAGCACGAAGGAAAATATCAGCTATGGGAATTTTCAGATTGCAGGTGCAGGTAGCATAAAAATCACAGTTTTTTAAATTTCCCTTTAATGATGCGACAAAATCGGAGATGGACTGGTGTGACTGCTGAGTGACACTGAGAAAATAGTGTTGCGAAACAACGGTAGAGACTGCAGGGGATAGCATTTTTGTAAAGTGATCTATCAGAGTCGTAAAACTGATGTCTTTTATAGGCTTGTCTGGACCTAACAGTGCGGCTAGATTGTTGTAATGATCCTTACCTATTGATGAACACAAGAGTTGAGCTTTTTTCTTGTCATCAATGACGTTTTTGAGATCACAATAATTGCTAAACCTTTCCAAATAAGATGAAAATTTTTCATTTTTGGCATCATAGTTCTCAAATGGTATGATTTGTGGTGCTGGAGTTGATTGGTTTCCAAGAGCTGCTGTAAAAAGTGACATGAATTTCCTAAACTGCTCTTCATCCATGATAACTACGGTGGAAATGTCGAAAACAGGATCAAAAAACGTTCAAAAATTGACTTGGAAAACGCCGACAAAATGAGTTCTGGCTCCTAAACATTGATGTCACTGTTCATCCTCGTCGCCAAATTGTTGTGACAAAAGGGGCCGAATACTTGAACTGAGTAGTTGATGAACAGTACGTTTTGATGAATACTTTTATTGAACGTGAAAAATATAAGAGATGCTTGACATGCGTGACTGACATTAATATGACATGTACTGAAGTAAGTCAAAATGAAATGATAAATGAACACTATATAAAGGGTGAACTATTACAGATTGTACTGAATGGAAAATTCACTACAAAGGGGTTGATTATTTCAACCCCTAAGATATTTTTTCTTACAACTTTTTTTTAGATGAAAATTTTTTCTTTAAAAAAGTATGACTGAAAAGCCCAATTCATTGACTAACTTTTTAGCTCTACAAGTTTTTTCTAAAACTTGAGCAATTACGAGAACAAAAATCTAATGCAATGCATTTTCAAAAAGATGAGCTAACGCAAGTGTATTTTGCGTCAAGTCTAGTGGCCTGTGCTTTGCATAAAAACATTAATACTGACACTAGGATTGTGTAGTGTCATTTTCTGTCACCCATCTTATTGTTTCACAAGTTTTATGATTGTGTATTGTAGGAAATATTAGTTGATTGAAAATATGAATGCATATTCGAATTTAGAAATGGCAGATATGCATTTTACATACGGTCGTGCTAACGGTAATTCATTGGAAGCGCAAAGACTTTATGCTGAACAGTACCCACAGCGTAGACTACCCCATCATACTACGTTCACAACTATTCACCGACGCTTGCGGGAACGTGATAATTTTGAAAAAAGAAGTTATTATTCTGGTCGTACTAGAGAAGTTAGAACTGCAGCTACTTAATTCAATTGAAGAATTCCCAGAAACTAGTACCAGGAGAATAGCTCGTGTCCTACATGTAAGCCATTCCGTTGTTTTTAGAATTTTAAAAGAACAAATGTTGTATCCCTATCATCTTCAACGGGTGCAGGCGTTAATGATTCGAGATTTTTTACCCCGTGTGATTTTTTGTCAGTGGCTTATTAATATGATTGGCCAAGCACCACAGTTCTTAGGTAATATTTTATTTACTGTCGAGGCGAGTTTCTCAAGAGACTGTATTAGAAATTTTCACAACAATCACCTTTGGGCTGACGAAAATCCTCATGGCTTTTTTGAAGGAAATCATCAGTATCAATTTTCATTAAATGGTGAAGCATATTGTCATCTCCTTGAAGAATTACCTGTTCTTCTTGAAGAGGTTCCCATTCAAATTAGGCAACATTCATGGTTTATGCACGATGGTGCACCAGCTCATTTTAGTATACGTGCAAGAACTCATCTGGATGAGGTGTATGCCAATCAATGGATAGGTCGAGGAGGACCTGTAAACTGGCCAGCCCGCTCCCCTGACCTTAATCCTTTGGATTTTTGCATATGGGGATATCTGAAATCTTTGATATACACAAACCCAGTTGAAAATATCGATGATCTGCGAAACCGCATTGTAGCAGGGTGTGAAACTATGAGAAATTCTCCAGGAATATTTCATCGTATACGCAATTCTATGAGGAAAAGGGTAGATGCTTGTATTGAAGCTGAAGGCGGTCATTTTCAACATTTATTATAATTGTATTGTCGATATTCGACAGGTTTTTGTTCATTGTTTGTTCACTTTTGTTTTTAGTTGTAGAAGTCTCATAATCACAATCATAATTTGTTTGGCTGTTGTTTAATAAAATGCTATTTTACATGAGCTTATTTATTTTTTTCTCATAAATGCTTAAGTTTTCGAAAAAAACTTGTTGAGTTAAAAAAGTTAGTCAATGAATTGGGCTTTTCAGTCATACTTTTTTAAAGAAAAAATTTTTATCTAAAAAAAAGTTGTAAGAAAAAATATCTTAGGGGTTGAAATAAGCAACCCCTTCTAAGCATACTTCAGGGTTGAAAAAATTTCAAAAAGTGTACTCTTATTGACAGATAATGTTTACCAAGTTTCGTGTTTTTAGCTTGATATACAGGGAAAATTAAAAAGAAAAACCATTTTTTTTTTTAATTTTTGAAGGGGTGTAACTTTTCCGGGGAGGGTTTTTTAAAAAAAATATATACCAATCACTCACATTAATTTTCATCACAGAATCACCCCTTTAATTTTTTCGGTGTTATTTAGATGCACCCTGTATACAATTTATATTATTGAAAAGGATACTGAAGGATCTAATCAATAATAACAATTATTTAATAACATCTAAAATTTCATAAATGAAATTACTTTATACAGCCTTGGAGGTTGGCTAGTAGAGCGTTCGTCTCTCAAGCGTAGGGTCGTGGGTTCAATTTGCCAACATGGTAATCGATCTCGTGCATGGCATCTCACTTTAGAAGGTGAGGGCAGCGTTTTTCCTAGCTTGCACAAGTCTCTTGAAGACTTCTGAGGGTTGCGCCTAGGGATGCAACAAGTTGGTGTGGATAACAATTTCAGCAAAATATATTAACAGTGTGACTTTTCGTAGTAGTTTTGGACGGTTCGACGTAAAAACATGGGACAAAAGCAGTTTTGAATAAAATCTCCGATACCACTTTTTGAAATAAAAGACATTGTGGTTGCCCGATAGATGGCGCAGGAGGGCACATCCTGAAAAATTTCAGGTAGCATGGGGGATCAAGTGTCACATCGTTGAAAATATAATTTGATTCTCTTTTCAACCATACGATATTTTTTCGTTTATACGTTTTTTCTCAACTTTTGGACCTAAATATTTTGAAAATTTCAAGTTAATGTGCTTCTAGTGCCATCTGCCGTGCAATTATTGAAGATCTTTTCTCAGAAGTTATGTATGTATTCAAAAGTTAAATGTGAGTAATATGTTTTCAGGAAATATTATAATTCATTAATACCAATTTTTAATACCGTAACGAATGTTTCAGGGACAACGTTTTGAAAATTGATAGAATTGGGTTCAAATTGGAATTGACCTGCATAGTTGAATATAAAATTTTCGATTTTATATCGTCGCAGTAAAAGTGACTGTAACAAAATGTTAACTGTTTATGAAATTGTACAGTATAAAAAATGTAACAGTTTCTTTTTCTCTTCATCTTTGCTATTCTGGTAGGAATAGGAATCATTGAAGATTGTGATGAGACGGATTCAGAAAATGTCGATTTTGTGATGGGTGCATTTTTTCATCGAAAATATTGCCCATTTCTAGTTACCCCTTTGTCGAATTCAGTTTTTGAGGTGCTCTTCAGATTCAGCTCGTCGAATAACGTCTGAGACGAGTTTGCGATTTTTTGGAAATCAGAAAATAAAAATTTTCGCAAAATTTGATTTCCTTCTATACCTATAGAAATATTGCATTTTTCTACATTGATCGCCTGGAAATATTCAAAAAAATTTCTTCTGAATCCGAAAATGTACTTGTTTTTTTTGAATATGTGCATTTTTAGACAAATAAATTGTATTTTTTCAGTTACCACTATTTGAAATTCGGTTTTTGTGGTAATATTCAGAATCAGTTCGTCAAGTTGCGTCTGAGTGAAGTTTGCGATTTCTCGGAAAATTAAAAATAAATATTTTTGCAAAATTTTGATTCCTTCTAGATAAAATATTGCCTTTTTCGGCTTCGAACACTTGGAATTAATAAAAAATGCGGAATCCTGCGAATATAACTTCCTTTTATAGAAAATTTCCTTCCAAATCCAAAAATGTACTTGATTTTCAATCCTGAGGCTCCCTCAGTAAGAAAAAAAAATTGCCCCTTTTTTAGTTACGACTTTTTCGAATAAAAACGTCTGAGAGAAGTTTGCGATTTTTCAGAAAATCAAAAATATTTTTTTGCAAAATTCGACATCCTTCTAAATAGAATATGGAATTTTTTGACTTTGATTGCCTGGGAATATTTCAAAAATGCGAAATCACGTAAGTGTTACTTCATCTTATAGAAAGTTTCCTTCTGAATCAAAAGTCTAGTTCATTTAGAAACTGTCGATTTTGTGGACAGGTGTTTTTTATTGTCGAAAAAATTGCACCTCTTGAGTTACCTACTCCTTTGAGGTATTCAATTTTTGAGACGTTATTTGATACTAGTTTTTTTCGGAAAATGGAAAATAAAGGTTTTTGAAAAATTTGATATTCTTCTATAAAGAATATTGATATTTTCACTTTGGTCGCATGGGAATATTTCGAAACTGCGGAATCTTGCAAGAAAATTTCTTTCCGAATCCAAAAATGTACTCATTTTCTAAATCACAATGCTAGACCATTTAGAAAAGGTCGATTTTCTCAACAGGTTCATTTTTTCGTCGAAAAATTGATTTTTTTTAGTTACTCCTTTGCCGCATTCAAATTTGAAACGTCATTCGAAATCAGTTGTTTGTATCCATCCCGATTTCATGACAATAAAGATATTATAACTGTATAGTATGTATTGATAATGCAATAAACATTATTTATATTTTATCATCACCATTGTGTGGAGGCTTAGAAAATTGACATGTCTGTCAAATATTTATTTTCTAAAGACTAATAAAGATTGTAATGTATTGTATTGTACTATTAATATCATTATCAATTTTTTGAAGTTTGCTTTTCGTGAAATGTCCAAAAACTAGTTTCCTCTCCCGAAGTGTCGACACCCGTCTCTGTCTTAATCCGATAACCGTTACTCGCAACCAACTACCAACCGCGCCTTTCGAGCCATTCTGATCGGATTTGGTCAACTTACCATTTGCGACAACTTCTCGATACGTATATGTTACCGGCCGGAGACAACCAGATGCATTAACCGCGTATTTATCCGTCATAATTGCACCATTACGGACTGCTAATTAAACGAGTCATTATCGTTTGAGTTTCTTCGTAAAAATAATCAGTAACACATGTCGTGAATCGAGAAGTAATTGCAAGCTGAATATGGCGCGAAGGATATTATGATGGAATTCTGTGCGGTTTTGCGTGTTTTGAACGATGTATTTCACAGTTAATTGAAAATAATACATAAATATGTTTCTGTAGTCTGAAATGAGAAGATTTTCTTTTAGTAAATTTGCTGTATAATCCAGTCCAATAAGGTTTTGAGGCAAGGATCAGATCGAGATGCACCAAATTTGGCTTGCCAGTAGTTGCGACCATGAGAAACAAGGAAAAAATAGTTTACCAAAAATCCGGAGGGAACCAAACAAACTTTCTTTGTAAATGAAATATTTTTTGCTGTTTCTTCGGAAAGAATAGGGTTTCTCAAAAAACGGTTTAGGTAAGGTGAAAGATAATTCAAATCCTCACAAGAATTACTTCTGGTATTCCTTAACAAAATGCACTTGTTTTCTCGGAAACGTGATTGAACGCTGGCATCAAATTTCATGTTTGCATTTACACGCCGCTGTAGGGCCAAACATTGAATTTGTCATAACTCTGCAAAAAATTACCAGAAAAGGAAGAGTAAAAATATGTTTTTATCTTCTGAATAGTTCTTCCTTTTCGTCCTTATTTTCAAACCCAAATTGTGTGTCCCCACTTCCACCATTTTCTTCAGTTAATGTTGAAAATAATCGCTTATAATATACATCCTGCATGTAAAGCATGTTTTTTCCATTTCCATACGAGTCATGTTTGGTTCAATTTTCAATCGAGAATGTTTTCCTCTTCAATATGAATTTCTTCCAATGAGGGTTATCTTGAACGAAAGTTTGTCTTTCAGTCGCAGATGATTCCACATCTGATTTCATGAACATCCTGCTCATATTTTTAATAAAATCAGTATTAGTACAGTTTCAAAACGATTTTATCACATACTATACTTTTGTTATTGACCATCTTCATAGTCCTCATAACAATCATGTATTTATTTTTTTTATTGAAAGTTCCTTTTGGTATTTTATGAAAAATCTGTATTGTAAGTACTTGACTAAGGGAAATGAATGGGTTTATTTATCCATTTCCAACTTTTTAAATTTTTTGATTTATAACTTAACTCTAGTTTGTGTTTGACTGGTTTCTTTATCTGAAACTTACTTTATATACCATTTGCGATTTTATTACAATTCTGTAGTGTACTGGACTTATAAATAAATTGTGCAGAAGTGAGAGAATTTTATCAAGGCCGTTCTCCGCCAACACTCTTACTTTCTGATAAAACCCAAAAAAAACAATTTTTTTTCTTGAAGTATTTTTTTTTATTCTATCCATTATATCCAATGAAAACCATGTTTGTCTCACTAAACATTATGTGAAGAAATCACTTGTCAAGTTTTATGCTGCTACAGTTCATCCTTTTACTTTTAACTCAAATTTGTCTGAGGCTACCGGACTAATTTCGAATCAGCACAATGCTAAATGCCACGTAATATCCCTCCTTTCCGTAATGAAATTTGAAAAAATTGCAATATACTGATACATTGAAGAATTCAGAATTTATTTCAAGCAGTAGATCAAAAAATATCAAAACACATTAGATTGATAAACATACTTAATTGCGCAAATAAAATCAAAATTATATGAATAAAATATACCCACATCAAAGTGAAAAGAGAGTGTTAATGATTCAATTCCGAGAATTCCATCATCATTCGACAGCTGTTTCGTGGTTTCCCACTCATCAGGGAGTCTCATGGAAACTCTCGAAATCAAAACAAACCCACTCTGAAATTAGTACCAGGCAAAGGCAGTATACAACAAAAAGTAACTTGTGACATCTACAGCCGCTTGTTGAAACTTAATTTGAAAGGAACCGGAATCCAAATTTAGATGATTATCTACTAACTGACAGGCAGCCAACAACTTTGTTGTTCTGACCAACTCAAGGTTCAATCCAGTTTCTGGATGGATTTATCTCCCAAAAATATGCTGGTGAGGTAGCAAAGTAAGGAAATAACTCAGTCAATGCCTCAATGCAAGGTGAATGAATGGTGTAGTGGGTTATAAGGTATTTGGAACAGGTGTTTGTGCTGTATTTCGTGCATCGCAAAAAATTTGGTGAAGTCGCCGTTATCATTTTCATACGGAACGTCCGTAGTACATAGTTAAGACACATTCTGATAGACATACCCAGACTGACTCTAGAAAAGATCAGAATGTAGAGAATATGAACTGTTTCCACAGCAAATGCTTGAATGATCCATCTCTGTTGAATAACGATATTTTTGTCTGATGAGTTTTTCGTTTCAAATCAGTGGATGGGTTAAAGCACCACACCTTATGAATATCCGCACCCCTCTCTGTGACAACCTATTTCACGAAAATGTTTCAGTTTGCTAAAGAAACGAGTTATTGGGTGATGTGAATAAAATCAAGCAAATGCTTATACTATATATTTATCACTTTCATTTCTCTATGAAATGGATAAGTCTGTCTCAAGAAAGTATAAGAATTTACATATAATTTATTTTATTCACATCCACCATTGTGTTCAGTAAGCAAGTCACAAAACGTTGTAATCCTCTAATCGATGTTGCCGAAACTACTAAATATGGAACGTTTGATGATATTTCAGAAAAACACCGACTATGCCAACATCTTTAAAAGAACTGCTGCGATTTTATAGGCAAGCTTTTGTTTTATTTAGAAGGTATGTTTCCAATACCAGGCATTGTCCTAATTAGACGAGGAAAGTGTGTCGTCACAAATATCATTCTTGTCAAAAACTGATTCCAAACGAAGAATTTTAGGTGACATTCTCTGTTGATTATTTGCTGCTCTGGTTTTTAGTTTGTGTTTGGTTGTTTGGATTTTGTTTTCTCAAGCAAAAGAAGTTGAAAAAATTTAACGGAAACAATATCGGACAATCTTTTAAATTCGACGGAGGTTTGTTTGGAATCAGTTTTTGACAAGAATGACATTTGTGACGTCATCACTTTCCTCGTCTATTGTTTGTAAATAATATCCAGAAAAAAAGGAGCATGCTCTTCTTCAAAAAAAAACTCAGAAAAATATGTGAAGATCATCTCAATTAACTGAATTGCAATATCATGAAAGACGAAGGGGCATTCATAGTAATGATAATAATTATTTATTGACAAGAGAAAATAATTACAAAATTCAATTCAACACATACAGTATGATTGTGAATAAAGGAAAATATATCACGGACATTCACGAAAGCAGTGGGTACTGTTTCTGTGTACACATATACATCAAACTTACATACAAACAAATTAATTATGATCACTAGTCAACAAAATTATAGGAATACTGAAATTTTACAAAAAAAATTGTGAAACTAAAATAAATATGAATACAGAAGGTTATTGAAATTATTTAGTCCTCTGGAGAGAGAAGTGAATTTTGTGATTCTCTTGTTTTCACATGTGGAATGAATAGATCGTTTCTGTTTAGCGTGTTGAAATTGTGGTGGTCTGATATGAAATACATTTTTCACCTGTTTCCATTTCAAAAATGAAAACCATAGTTCGAAACAGAAACACTTTATCGTTTAAAACAGGAAAATATAATTCTCATCATCGGTTTTCTGTAATCGATTCAATAATTTTTTGTAGTAAATATGATATAATAGAGCAGTAGTTGAGGCGATGTAGAATTATGGTAGGTATTGTTGAAAACAGGTCTTGGCTGTTAGGAAAGAAAACTGGGAGTAACTGTACAAACAGCTTATTTCAAATGATCTTGTTTTTATTATAAAATTTGCATGTTCTATGAGATTCAAATCTATATTAACAAGGACTCCTACATATTTGAAAGTATCCACTACTTCAACAGAGATATTGTGGGTATTCATTTCAGACCAGTTGTCTTTGAACTTTTTATATCCTTTATCATTACCTATTAAAATAAATATGCATTTTATTTGTATTAGTTTTTAGTTGGTTGGAACAACATTTGTGAATATTTTTTAGTAATTCATCGACTCAAATGGAGTTTCTTTTCTACAGCCATTGTTATGTTTTATATCATTTTTATTTTCAAATTGAAGTTCAACCGATGTTGTTGCTTCTGATGAAGTAATGGTGACGTACCATTCCCCCTCAACGTTGTGTGCAGGCCCCTTTGCGCTATGCTTTTTATTAACTTTGATAATTTAGTTTTATTTTTATTTTCTACCTTTCCGTCCCAACTTTGACCTGTCATTTCAACTTAAGATGGGCATTTCTATGCTCGAAAACATGTTTTTAATATGACGCAAATTTTTTGACAAGTTACTATCAGTTGATTTGACAACAACCCTCTTCCTACTCCATATATATATATATATATATATATATATATATATTGAGGATACAACTTAGAGTTTTACTCAGTTTCTTCGAATCGTAGTGTATCTTCCGCAAATAAATGAATTGAACATATTCCAATATTATTTACCACATCGTCAATGTATACTAAGAATAATAAGGGACCAAGAACATTACCCTGTGGAACTCCCTGCTTGTTTATGACTTCAGCAGATATGATATTGTTCATGTCTTCTGTTTTTCAGATAATCAACAAACCATCCCAATAAACATTTTCATTTATATAATAGTAACCGTAAAATTATCAGCACTATTTTATAAAACCGTAATTTATATAAGCTAAGCATAGTAATATTTCTATAACTGTTATAAACCCCTTACAACACAATTTGTAAGAGTTGCGAACACCTTTCTTAAGTAACGTTATAAAACCTATAGGTTTATAACTAATAGTTACAAAAATATTTCCGGTACCTTTATAAAATTTTCTATAAAACTTCTTCTAGGAAGAGGATGGAATGATATTTAGTTTTATTACTGACTTGGTTACTCTTATAAACTTTTCCGATAGAGTTGTTGGTAACCTTACCATTACTAAATTATTTCTCTGTCAAGCAGTCATCTGTCACATTTCCAATATGTGTTTTCTCTTTTTAGCATACATTGGTAATTATATTACGTTTCTTTTTATTAATTCCACAATTTAAAACATCAGATAGTATAGTAATTCATTTTTGTCTCCATGTTTTGAGTTGATATTAAGATGGATGATATTATGCGCACTTTAATACTTGTCACATCATGTCCACACGTACGGTTAGACCAAAATCATATTGCCAATCATTTTTCGCTGTAAATGCTAGCAAGGCACTTCTAATGCATCCCCATCAATACCGATGCTTTCTAATTTTCTCACCAACCTAACCCACAGTTCCGAACGCTGTTTGCAGAAAAATTACTACTGTCGTTCAATTTTCAGTAATAATATCCCGACGAATTCAGAAATTTTACTACTTTTACCTTGCTGTCACGAAAACTGTGTTGGTTAGATACACCACGAGAGCTTGCTCGATTGAGAAAATGATGACATTCGATTGGTTAATAGAATATGTGGGAAACTGTCTCTTATAATTACACGAGAGCTTTTTTTGCCGAAGTAAACTTCATGTATTAATGAGAATTTTGTTGCCTGGCAATTTAACGAAAAAAAATTGATCCTAAAAAAATTACGAGTCCGTAGGACGAGTTATTTTTTCTGGCAGTTTTTTGAGTTGAATTCCCTAATAGCAACAAAATTCAAATTATAAATGTCAAGTTTACTTCGACAAAAAAAATGCTGGAGTGTATTTTGATTTAATGAATATGTGAATCAATAAATAAAAAAATAAGATGTAAATTAGTTTATTAAATTTAACGGAAAAGTACAATTGTTGAAAGAACAATTATTAAAAAAGCTCGCTTTTCAAACTTTTCCTGTCTTATGTTAATAGTTTGTGCTTCATGCTAGTATTTTGAGCGGTGGTAGTAACTGTGTCCTGGACGGTAGTACGAATGGAACCAATGATTTTTTTATGATGTTCTTCATCTAACTGATGGTATGGTTTAAATGACGATGGGTTGCTATGTCCCGTGGTTTTCACAAGTTTTTGTTCACCTATACCACTCCTGGACAATTCAGTTACGGCGGCAGCTCGATTAGTATGGTTCGTAATTTTCACACGCTTGACATCAAGTCCAATATTTCTCGCCGAGGATTTGGTCCATTTAGATATTTCATTTATCCCAATAGGAGAATTCTTATACCATCCTTTCGAATTTGTTATTTGCCAGAAACGATTTGGAATTAAAAAAAAATTTTTCACATGTTATATAGTTTCCCCGTCTTCCCATAATTTGTTTACCTAAACAATTTTACTGGACATACACAATCTTCTTCAGTGTTTGTTATCAACCATTTACTAGCGGCCAACTTCTGATTTCCACCTTGTGGTGTCTTCGAAAACACTGGGTTATATTCAACTTTTCTGGTCTCTCTTCCACGGTTGTCTGTCTCAATTTCAAAATAGAATACCTTACAATTTGCTGCTTCTCCACCTCTCCAAGCCAATTCATAGGCAGCAATATGATAAAATTTTCTTTGAAGGCCTACAGGACCTTCTCCACTCCAGAAGAGTGCCATTTCAAAAATTTCTTCTTTTGTGAGAGCCTTAGAACTCACCTTCCTTTTTTCTGGGATTGCTTGCAAAATTTTGCGTTTTGTGTCGCGTGCATTTCTCGCTTTCTTGAACTGTATGACCGTGGACGGATTGACAATTATTTCATATTCTTTGAAGTACTTCTCTTGTAATATTTTTGCTGAAGTGTTTTAAATCCTTTTGACCGCACTCTCTTTTAACGATATATTTTATCACATAAAACCAACCCAGTGTGTCTTGTTCGCAGACGACATAACTTTTTACAATTCCGCTTCGAATACAACAGAGCTCAATCAGATTAATGTTGACGCATCTAACAGAATCAGTGAGTGGCTCACCCCCAACAACCTCGTTCAAAATGAGACCAAAACGCAATCTATAATATTTTCTTCCAACACGCTCCTTTCAACAGTCGTCCCAGTTAAACTGTTGGGCATCACCCTAGATAGCAAACTTAAATGGGCTGAACACATTGACATTCTATGTAGGAAGTTTTCAACCCAAATCTTCATTCTTAGGCAATTGCGGAACACTGTTAACGCAAACGTACTAAGAATGACGTACTTTTCACTTTTTCACTCTCATCTGAGTTATGGCATAATTTTATGGGGTAACTCTAGCCACGCAAATCGAGCCTTCATACAGCAAAAGAAAGCAGTCAGGGTAATCTCCAAAACTGCCTACAGAGAATCCTGTAGACCATTATTCAGAGAATTGGAAATATTGACACTTCCTGCACTATATGTTTATTATTGTTTGATTGAGATACATAACCACATCCATTGCTATAACAGACACAAAGATTTACACGCTATTCTACCAGAAATAACGATCAGCTCATCAATCCTAGATTTCGTCTGAGTACATCATTAAAAAACACAATTATTTGAATATATACAATAAGATACCCGAATCAATAAAAAAGCTCAGCTCATATAAATTTAAACTAGCTGTCAAACAGCTCCTACTGAAACACAGCTTCTACTCGGTTGATGAATTTTTGTCAAGTGATTTAACCGAATAAAATAAGTATTAATATAAATACCATCACCATGATATATTTATGGAAAACATCCATTTTATTTTTATTTTTACATCATTATTTATTGTGTAACTTTTTATATATACAACACGTTGCTTTTATTTGTTATGTTCCTATATATTTATAATTAGATATTTTTACCCAAGGATATGTTCCAAACTTGCTGACTTGTGTAATGAAAGAAATATTCAAAAACACCAATAAAATTATATTCTATTCTATTCTATTCATTGTTCTTCTTCGTGTTGAATGCCGAGTCACATAAAATACAAGCTAACTCTTCAGTGGAAGTTTCTGCAATGAGTTCATATTTTTTTCCAAACAAAACAAATTGACATAGTTGAATTAACAGTATTGCGAGGCACATTATTATTGATGGCTTCTTCAATTTCTCCACTCGACGACTGTCCAAATCGCGACGTTTCCACAAATAAGATACTTTTCTGAGAACGCAAGTTTGAGAAAAATTGACATAAACATCATTTGTTTACAATGCTGTCATTTGTTTACAATGCTGGTTGTCATACTTCCCAAAGTTAGGATCCGTTTTGTCGCTGGAAAAGTTAGGGCAAACATTTTTCGTTGTCACAATGACAAAACACCGCAACATATATGGCATTTTTAGTGCATGAATTAAATTGTCATCTGTCAAATCACACCTTGATGCAGATATTACACCAGGGGCTCAGAAGAGAAATGATAAAGGTAAAAGCAGTTAAAGAAAATAATTGATGTTCCTGAATAATTCATACCAATGTCGTATTTCATAAATTTCTTCGAGCTGTCATTACCCCGTTCTTTCAGCTCCATGAGTTGACATCTCACGAGCGGCGCAACCATACGAAGTTTCCAGTGCATTGTGCGACAAGGCGTACAAACGCTGAAAGTGAGAGGCCATAATAAAGGCACGAACATGTAATATATTTCGATATTTCATTAAACAGAAGAAAGCAAAAGTCGCATATTTCATCCCGACCGACAGCCGGGTTTTGTATCGCAATACGGCTCGTAAAGAAGTTACCGAGCCAAGGAAATTAATGATGCCATTTGAGCTATTGATTGTATGGAGCTTTTAATAACATCGGGTCGTGCTTTACAACTCACTAAATTGGTACTTGGAGTTGATATATTGTTCTCGATAAATCTCGGGGCTAGAATGTAAGCGCGCAAATAGCGGTAAATTACCGCTCTGGTGTGCCCATACTCACTCGTTCGTATCGATCACTTTATTTGGTAATTGAGTTTAATGTAACTACGGCCCTTTGATTTACAGTTCTCGTTTCATTTACATGTTTAATAACATTTGTCAGTGGGCGTCACACTCGTGTATGTTAACGCGTTTTGTGGATTTAATCAACGATTCTGTTGGAACGATCAGGACGATTTTGTTAATTATTGGTAAAGCAAATTTTTGCAGTCCTGTCATCGTTTGTAGCGTCCATGGATAGGAGAGAGGCCAGTTATACAGTCCGCTCGAAACGTAGTGTTGAAAAATTGCAAAAACCTGGTCAAAAATAAAAGTTAAAAAGTGTTGCAATGCATTCCTTGCAATGCATTCCTTGCAATGAATTTGGTGTATGGAATATCCCCACCTACAAAATACCATTATGCACACATCAGATCAAAGTCAGCTACGGGTCAGTCCAAAGTTGTAATTTTTGGAAGAACAACTAAAATGGTGACATAATTTGGTGTTTTTCGTCAATATAAATCAAATAAAAAAGTTTTTGAATCAAGATGGAACGAGTTTCTGATAGTCTGCATCGTCATACTATACAGGGTGTCCGGTAAACCTTGTACAATATTGAAACTGATGATAGACCAGGTCATGACTAATCAGAATATCGGAATTTCACCTCAGTAAAAATATCACCGTATTCGAGATAATGGGCAATTTATATGACTTATAATGTAAAGTTGAATGTTCACCGGGTATAGTGAAAAAGATCATTTAGAATAGAATAGAATTTTATTGGTGTTTTTGAATATTTCTTTCATTACACAAGTCAGCAAGTTTGGAACATGTCCTTGGGTAAAAATATCTAATTATAAATATATAGGAACATAACAAATAAAAGCAACGTGTTGTATATATAAAAAGTTACACAATAAATTATGATGTAAAAATAAAAATAAAATGGATGTTTTCCATAAATATATCATGGTGATGGTATTTATATTAATACTTATTTTATTCGGTTAAATCACTTGACAAAAATTCATCCACCGAGTAAAAGCTGTGTTTCAGTAGGAGCTGTTTGACAGCTAGTTTAAATTTATATGAGCTGAGCTTTTTTATTGATTCTGGTATCTAATTGTATATATTCAAATTAATTGTGTTTTTTAATGATGTACTCAGACGAAATATAGGATTGATGAGCTGATCGTTATTTCTGGTAGAATAGCTGTGTAAATCTTTGTGTCTGTTATAGCAAAGGATGTGGTTATGTATCTCAATCAAACAATAATAAACATATAGTGCAGGAAGTGTCAATATTTCCAATTCTCTGAATAACGGTCTACAGGATTCTCTGTAGGCAGTTTTGGCGATTACCCTGACTGCTTTCTTTTGCTGTATGAAGGCTCGATTTGCGTGGCTAGAGTTACCCCATAAAATTATGCCATAACTCAGATGAGAGTGAAAAAGTGAAAAGTACATCATTCTTAGTACGTTTGCGTTAACAGTGTTCCGCAATTGCCTAAGAATGAAGATTTGGGTTGACAACTTCCTACATAGAATGTCAATGTGTTCAGCCCATTTAAGTTTGCTATCTAGGGTGATGCCCAACAGTTTAACTGGGACGTCTGTTGAAAGGAGCGTGTTGGAAGAAAATATTATAGATTGCGTTTTGGTCTCATTTTGAACGAGGTTGTTGGGGGTGAGCCACTCACTGATTCTGTTAGATGCGTCAACATTCATCTGATTGAGCTCTGTTGTATTCGAAGCGGAATTGTAAAAAGTTATGTCGTCTGCGAACAAGACACACTGGGTTGGTTTTATGTGATAAAATATATCGTTAATGAATATTATGAACAGAAGTGGCCCAAGAACTGATCCTTGGGGCACTCCCGAAGATAGAGTTTTACACATCGACGTATTGTTATTGTGTAATACGTATTGAGTTCTTCCCGATATATATGAGTCGAAGAATGAATAGGCTGACCCTCTTACACCATAGAGTTCCAGCTTATCAAGTAACCCTCGATGTGGAACACAGTCGAAGGCTTTGCTGAGGTCACATAGCGTCACTGCAGTTTGTTTACCACTTTCAAAGTCCCCGACTATGTCAGTCACCAGTTTACGAACAGCTTGAATTGTGGAGCGGTTTTTTCGGAATCCAAATTGTTGATCGTTTATGTAATTGTTACTGTCAAAATACGATGCTAATCTTGTTTTAATGATAATTTCAAAAGTCTTGCCTATAACTGGAATTATTGAGATTGGTCGATGATTTTCTGGTAGATCAATGTTACCTTTTTTGAAGATCGGTATTAATTTGCTTTTTTTGAAAACATCAGGAAAAACCCCCTTACAAAAGCATAAATTGAATAAATGTGTGAGTGGTTCAGCAATAATATCTTTTATGTTTTTTATGATAGGACTGTTCAAATTGTGGAAGTCATAGCAGCTGGTGTTTTTCAAAGAGTCAATCGCATCAAGGACCTCATCTTTGCAAACAGGAAAAAGGAAGAAAGAATTTTTATTACTTGGTAATGTTTTCAAGAAAGAATTTGCATCTTTAGAAAATGAAAAAAACAATTAGATGGTTTAAGGGAGAATTAAATTACCATTTCAACAATCTGTCACCTGACCCCCATGCCATTTAATTTTCTTTTAATGATGTACCCCCTCGCCCCTTATATCAAGCAATCACAATGTCGTTTATTTCAAAAAGTTGTTTTGGTGATAACAGTCAAAGTGCTTTTTGTTCCATACTTGTACGTGATGCCGTTCAAAAGTTAGCTGGGAGGGGGAGAAAAGCCTCACTGTTCAAATATATGGTACCTATAACTAGTGAAATAAATATAAATGATAATATATATTGAATTAAACCTGGAAGTTCTATTTTCTTATAGTGACAATGAAAAATATGGATTCTTATTGTGCTTGGATTAATTTGAATATCAATATTATTTTGATGAAACTAGCTAGATGACTATGATGTCACTATGTTGGGTAGTGTAGATAGCTGAAGTCGAGCAAAGCTGACCCTCTTAGATGGGTGACTAATGTACATCTAAAAACATTCAATTGGTTCTCAACTTTGCCTGAGATCACAAGTTGAAAAACAGGCCCCCGTCTTTCCTAGAACTTGTCTTTCCAAGATAGTATAAGCTAAGTGGCCATCGCGCTACTGTGATGTCCTTTCACCTAGACGACCTAGGTTCAAATTCAGCATCTGTCACCCAACTAAGAGTGGTTCGGAATCCACTCTCACAAAAGTTGTAGGTTCGGCATGGTTCTCGTTTGCACAAGATCTCATATGAGAGTAAACCCCTTAATAGCAAAACTTGTGCTAGCAAGGGTTATTGAACTCATCAAGGTAATTAGGTATTTTTTCCAAAAACACTAAACTCACCTAAATGTGCCTCACAAGCTTGACACCTAGCATAATTAATTCCCTCCTATCTTTCATTGAATTCCAGAAATACCTAATATGCCTTCTTTTCAACAATGTGTGGTGTATTTTCCCTTTCACTGTGCATACTCCATCACGTTTAACTTGAATCAACAGCATTTGTCTCCATAGTTTTTTCTCTAACTGACCTAAAAAATGAGATGAATAGGTAACTGATGTTACAATAGCAACTTGTGTATTTAGAGCGCAAAGTGATTGATTGCCGCTCGACAAAGAGAGTGCGGTAATCTTTGCAGATCGGCAATGACACTTAATGTTCGAAATTTTTCTACAAACGCAGCTCTTAGACATAAAAACGATCGATACCTCATTCAACATAGGCAAATAGCATTATCTATGAGATAATTAACACTTATTAGTAATTCAAAATGTATAAGCTATCCAAATATCGAATAATTTTCATCTCTAACAAAATGAAAGAATGGAAAGTAACTTGCACAAAAAAAAAATCGAACTCTGAGATCGAACCCATGACCTTCGGTTTACTAGGAAGCTTTCCTAACTTTATCGCCACCTACAGTGCATTGAGTTTATTTTCTACAGTTTCCATCATGCAAGAATAAGTTCGTTATCAACAAAAGATAGGGAGATCGAGCGTTTTTTCAATATTTTTGCTCTAGAGCGACAAAGCTATCACAAAGTGTTTATTTATAAATTTTCTTTGAATGTCTCTCTGAACGAATATTACTGAATATAAAACATAACTGATATGAGGCAAATTGAAATGAAAACATGATTACCTAGGACGAGTTTTTGAATTTATCGATGGATAATGAGCATTCGTGCTACCATTGTCCATTAGTTAAAGAAGGATACAATGCTATCCATCGATGAATTTAAGAACTTGCCCCTAGCTGACATCAACAATCAACTATTTTGTATTGAACTGGCCGGGTGGAGGAGCTCGATGGATATGTGAAGTTCTGGACCAGTGCAACCAACGTGAATTTCCCGCGAAAAAAATATGAATTTTTATGAATGGCAACTTGTGACGTCACAAGTTGTGCGTAAACAAACTATAATACAGGTTTTCTCCAAAAAAACATTGTTTTTCGAAATAACGCTCTTACATTTTGAAGATATTTAATTTTTTTCCGATTCCTCATTCTATATACAAGCCACTACATCCACATGAAACTATTTCAGATAAATCAAAATGATTTGAGCTGACAAACCTACCTACCTACCCATTCTTAACATGTTTACACAATTTCATACACGATATTGACTTAAGGGCACTAATTTCTACAAATAGAAATAGGACTACATTTAGTAGTTCGGGAGCAAAACAATATTTGATGTGGTTGAAAAAATAATGAATTGAGTCAACGACTATAAGGGTTCAAGTCACCGAAGAAGTTATGTTCTTTGTTCAAAATACCGGTCATTTTAGGGTAGAATAAAAAGTCATAGTACAGTTTAGTAAAAAAAGTTAAATGTAGTTTTCATTTCTCTCGACGTAATCCCATTTCTGCAGCCATGTTAAATACAAGATGACCTCGTTATTTGATGAGAATTTCTATCCAGTTTTTGTGAAAACGTTACGGCGTTGTCAAACGATTGCCGAAAGAAGGGAAATCTTCGAAAAACAGACCATTACAAATGACACGTGCAACCCCAAGAGTGAGTTGAAATGTCACTATGGACCAAAAGAACATTCTTCAAACAGGAGGTTTTATATACAGTGCCAATAACTTTACAAATTCAGATCCTTTTGAAAAATTGAAACTTTCACTTGATACATTTTTCATACGCATTCCTCATGAAGAGGTATAAATTAAACTTTCATACACTAATGGATCATCCTGTAGGTAGGTATATCTAACAGATGTGATCCAGATTTCTCCGGGGTATTTGCCGTATATTTTCTTTGTTGAAGTGCACATAGCGAATTTATGGAAGTAAATTTTTTCACTTTCAATTACATGAGAGCTTTTTTTGTCGAAGTGAACTTGACATGTATTAATGAGAATTTAGATTCGAATTAGAACGATTCGTAATTTTCACCCGCTTGACATCTAGTCCAATATTTTTTGCCGACGATTTGGTCCATTTAGATATTTCATTTATCCCAATAGGAGAATTCCTATACCATCCTTTCGAATTTGTTTTTTCCAGAAAGCATATGGAGTTAAAAAAAAAATTTCACATGTGATATGGTTTCCCGTCTTCACATAATTTGTTTAAACAATTTAACTGGACATACAGAATCTTTTTCGGTGTTTGCTACCAACCATTCACTGTCGGCCAACTTCTGATTTCCTCCTTGCACTGTCTCTGACAACACTGAGTTATATTCAACTCTTCCGGTCTCTTTCCACGGTTGTCTGTCTCGAATTTAAAATAGAATACCTTACAATTTGCTGCTTCTCCACCTCTCCAAGCCCATTTATAGGCAGCAATAACCTAGGTTCTTCTTCACTCCAGAACAGTGCCATTTCAAAAATTTCTTGTTTCCTTAGAGCCTTAGGACTCACCTTCCTATTATCTGGGATTGCTTGCAAAATTTTATGTTTCGTGTCGCGTGCATTTCTCGCTTCCTTAAACTGTATGTCCTTGAACGGATTAAAAATTCTTTTATATTCTTTGAAGTACTTCTCTTGTAACATGTTTGCTGAAGGGTTCCAAATCGTTTTGACTGCACTCTCTTTATAGTCTTCTCCATTGTTCTTCTTCATGTTAAATGCCCAGTCACACAAAATAGAAGCTAACTCTTCACTGGAAGTTTCTGCAATGACTTCATTTTTTTTTTCAAACAAAACATCGCAAATTGTCGCCAAATTGACGTAGTTAATATTGCGAGGCACATTATTATTGATGGCTTCTTCAATTTCTCCACCACTCGAAGACTGTCCAAATCGCGACATTTCCACAAATAAGATACTTTCCTGACAACGCAAGTTTGAGAAAAATTGACATGACGTCATCAATTTTTTTTTACAATCCTGGTTGTCATGCTTTCAAAAGGTAAGGTTCCGTTTTGTCGCTGGAAGAGTTAGGGCAAGCTTTTTTCGCTGTCATAATGACAAAACACCTCGACATGTGGCATTTTCAGTGCATGAATTAAATTGTCTCTGAAAAACTTTGCATTCTAATATCCATAGTTACTAATTTCGTGATTAAACTTCCATAATCTATGAAATGGATGTTTACCTTTCTGAACCTAAATTATCAATGTGTAAGCTGATATAAGTTATCATTTTTTGTATTTTCACTGCTCTGTGACTTCCTAATATAAAAAGTTTAGTACACTTTCTTATTTTGAAAAAACAATATTGTCTACCTACTTTTTATTTGCGATAGGAGGATAAATCAACTATCTGTTATCGAAAAATGTTATAATCAATTCAACTGCACGTAAAAAAGAATAATACATTGCCGAAATCAATCGAGGAATAATTAAATACGGTTCTATGAAACAAATATTCAAATATTATACTGGCGACAATATGAATATCATAAATATTAATCGAGTTGTAAAAATATATTTGATATATGCATATCAATGGTTTACTGAAATGGTATTTTTAAGCTCTGTCATAATAAATACACTTTAATTATTAATTGCAGTAATTGCAATGACAAGGGTGGATCGAACAAATAAAAACATATAAATTTATTTCCAATCTGGCAATAAAACCAATTCATGAGATTTCAAAATTGAACAACATCAATAACATGATTTGTAGAAAATTGTGAAACATAACAGGAATGTATTACATTTTAAATGTACGGCTGTAGCATGCCCAGTAATTTTTTCTGATTGGTGATATTTTAAAAAAAATAGAAAGTTGATATCTACGTAAACGTATTCATTTGTTTAATGATTATTGTGGTTGCATTCCAGTAAACACTTTAATGAATCGATTGAATGACAACTATCTCCGTGAAATTGTAAACCACTTCAAATAGTGTAATTATATTACCAATGCAATTTTTAATTGTCAAAATCAAATAAAAACAAAATATGCTCCAATAATCATTAATGAGTCCTATTGACAAATCTCAGGAAATAGTAATACAATATAAATATGAACAAATGGAATATGAAAAATGTTTGACAGACGACAAAGAAAAACAAAAACAAATTGTAGTTATTAATTGTATAGAATACGGCATTTACTCAAAAACCCCTGAAAAAATCGATTGTAGCAACTATATTTAAAAAAATGCGAAGTAAAAAACATCAAAAATTTTAGATCGATATCTTTGATCACACATATAGCAGAAATCTTCGAGGAACTGGTTGAAGTACAACTTGTTACCTACCTGTATAAGTACAATATTTTGTCGAAACAACAATATGGACTTAGTGAAAAAATATCTACTCAAGACGCTGTTATCTCCCAGACAACAAAAGTTAATGGATGTCTCACTGAAAGTAGTAGTAGTAGTAGTTCTTTGGGGAGGCCGCAACCGCAACCAGGCAAGTAGGCTCTCATGCACCCTTTTTGCGATCCCCTGTTCTCCATTTATCTACGTTCATCCTCCCAGTTTTTCTTTTTGAACCTTTGTGACCTCCTAATGAAGGTCAGTATGTCCGAACTCTCTATTCCATCGCAGTCTGTCTTGTGCGCTTTTCACTCTGAGGGCAGAGATAGGGAACTCCTGTTCCGCCCACTTCGCGATTTCCGCATGACCTTTCATCGCTTCTTCGTTCACCCAGACTCCCGAGTCTTACATCCTCTAATGGGCTGCCATTGCCTCCTTCTTGATCCAGACTGGAAGCGGTGGCAGCCTCAGCAGTACCTCCAACACTGCGGTTGGAGTCGTTCTCATTGCGCCCGTTACTACCAAACAGGCCAACCTCTGAACCTTGCTGAGTTTTCGGCGTATTGTGCTACCCTGTGCGCCTGGCCACCACACGACTGACCCATAATGGATATTTGGTCTTACGACTGCCGTATACAGCCAGCGCATGATCTCTGGATTGGTGCCCCAATTGTTTCCTACAATTCTCCGCAGTTGCCAGTTGCTCACTGATAGTAAACCATGCTTGTGCATATTCATAGATCTCTACAAAGCGTTGGATGAGGTGAGTCATCGTCTCCTTTTACTGGAAGATATGGAATGGAATGAATTTTTTAAAAAGTTACCTCACCAACCGATACCAATCTGTGAGAGAAGATAGAACCCTGAGTAACGAAAACGTAATTGAATATGGGGTTCCGCAAGGAATAGTGCTTGGGCCCACCTTCAATCAGTATATACATAAACGACCTGTTCTCACTTAAAAAGATGATAATATTGTAGGGTTTGCTGATGATACACCAATATTTAATAGTACAGATACTTGGGATGGATTGAAAGATACTGCAGAAGCTAAATTTTTGCATATAAGGCAATGGCGTGTCAATGTTGCTCTCAAACGAGGAGGTAACAATGTGTCTCATTGCCCCCCTTGGATCCATCAGTGTCAGATGAACAGTCGCAGGGTACCTACTAGATGACAATTATTATGAAAAATAATTGGAATTAAATTTGGTAATTTAAAATACAGTTACATTTGTAATGTGTAGCATGATATCTTCTTTCCCTAGTAAGGTGACAGTGATCTCTCACTTCCTCATCACCATCAGTACATGGTCTCTCACAAATTCTGCAAATTCTAGAGGCAGAGAACTCTGCTTCTTCTTCGGGAGTTTGTGCAGTCTTCGATATATATTTCTCAAATAATCTTCAATACTACTCACGATTATGGCAGCAGCAACATTGCCTCTACATGAAGCAAATTTTAAAAGATTAAATGAACATCTAATCAAATAAGCGAATGAATAAGGGTCGTGTTTGAAAGTCTTGTTCAAGTATGAGTGTTTTGGGTTTGGCTCGCTATCATGAATATGTTTGAGAACAGATTCGAAATTAGCATATACTACAAATTGCACCCTCAATGGTTTCTCAAAATTTTCAAATGTTAATTCATCTGCATATCTTTCCATATTTATTGACTCGGAAAGTTTTTGATGGTGATACTTGCAGATTCGTTTTGACATAATCGGATGTAACGTCTAATAATAGGTTACAGTGGAACATGTATTTATTCAACTATTCTTCCTCACGTCTTGCTTCAATTCTCTATCTCCTCTGGTTACAATGTAAGGAAGTGGCAGACTTGTGACCAGCACTGTTTCTCTGAAACAAAGAAACCAGTTAAATCTGCTAGTAAATGGAATATGTTCAAGTACTTCAACAGTTGTTGTCGTTAAAATTGTTGGCTACACCCCTACATGCAACCCTCAGAAGTCTTCCAGAGACTTTTGCAAGCTATGGAAGACGCAGCCCTTACCTTTTAACTAGAGATGTCATGCACGAGACTGATGACCATGCGCCAACGCTATACCAGCACGACCAGCATGGCCCATTCCTTCATATTCTTAATCTTCGAATCATATTCAATTTCAATTCCCTGATAGATGCAGACGGATTTAGCAAGACTTAAATCAAAAAGCTTGCCACATTTCCACAACGGGATGAATAGCGATATTGAATCGGAAACGTAGACAGGCAAATCTCTGTGTTTATGCTTGGTGTCGGTGACATTTATGAGATATGGATGCATTTTCGTTCATTCCGTTATTGACAGTAAATTTCGAATTTAAAATTTATGGTGAATGGACTTTCCACTTTTATTTCACTTTGACTGGATCGGAATGGAAATGTACAAATCTTTCTGGATATATCTCCGAATGTAGCAGAGTTATTGAGATTTGATAAGGAATTCATGTCGGACCGAAACTGTGAATTTTAGTATTGCGTTGCTATATTACATGACATAGGGCGTAATAATCAATAGAGTATTTCTGTATTCACGAATCTCCACATCGTTTCAATTAGCTTCAGAAGGGGGATAGTTGGCTGTTGTCGGTTTTCAAGGAATTTTCAAATAGACTCAGGGATATTTCCTCTCAAAATTTTTTTCCACAGGCGGTACCCTCAGAGCACTCTACAGGGAAGAATCTGGTACATAGGTGGATCCAAGCCTGGGAATGGAGTGGGCTCAGGAGTGTTCTCCAGGAATCTGAGAATTGGCATGAGCTACTCACTGGGCAAACACACCTCTGTCTTAAAGGCAGAGGTGTAATCCATCTTCCAGTGCACCAGGAAAACAATAGGCGAAACGTTGAAAACGTTGAAACCGCGCATTCCAACATCCTGTCAGCACTCAAGGCATTGTGCAACAAAAAAGAGACTTCCAAACTGGTATGGGACTATCAAGAAGAACTGTTAGTGCTGGCAGATCGGAATCACGTCAAACTGATATGGGTCCCAGAACACCGGAGAGTTGCAGAGGAACTCACGTGAAAAGGTTCAGAAAATCCCCCAAACCAAGGGCAGATACTATAGGTAGCAAAGTGTACAATGTGGGGACAGACACAATAACTAATGGAAAAATATCTCAGGAAACAGACACGGGAAAGAATACATCAAAGTACCGTGCCATAAGAGTACAGCAGACCTGTGAGCGAAGAACTTGAGAACCGTTATGGGATTTCTGAACGGCCATGCACCAGTGAAGGAACAACTCTACAATATGGGACTGTACAATGGAGACCTGACTTGCAGACAATGCGGTAAGGATCCAGAAATAGTGACATACATACTGTACTGTTCCGAGGCAAAAGACCGTAAAAGTCTGGCAATTTTCGAGCAGCTATCTGGCGATCCTGAACTAGTACTATGACAGTAAATCACATAGGTGTGATACAATGGGCTGAGAATAGGCCTAAGTATCACAGGTGGTAACAACCGGACGGGCCTACAGAGAGGTGAAGGTTTTAGTGAGTAGCCCTGACAATGAGTGGAGTCTCACAGTAGGTCTTGGGTTTTGGTACTCTTCACCTCTCTATAAAAGTTTCCTTCACCTCAGCAAAAAGAATTGTTTTGGAAAGTCCCAGTGTTTGCGACAACAAATTCTCGTAGAGAAACAAGAGAAGTGATAATGCCCACAGAGAAAACAACAAACAATTCACTGGATACTGAAACAGTTTTCCATAAAACGCAAGAAGTACGAGCAAGATTATGAAGACGGTTCTAGGAATTTTATCCAGGATACAAAGACGAAAGATCATTTCACATATTGAATTGAAATTGGTACACTTGAGATCATATTATTATGTAACAAATGAATGATCTTAAAAAAATGTCGTCGGGTATATAGCGATATTACAATGAACTGATTCAGAAGTGGTAATGAGTTCCTCTTTAGGGATATATTCCTGTTACCTCGAAAGGAAAATATTGTAGTTTTTTTTGGACCACTTCTATTTAATGCATTTGCCAGTTATAAATTGGATACCATATTAATACTCGACATTCTAGTTCAGACCTCACTTCAGCGTTGAATAGTGTTATGATTGTATCTATATTCTCGAGCTCTTTTGTATTCTTCTTTATAAAACATAATATTCTATTTGCTGGTGAAATTGTATATGGAAAATTGAAGTGATTTTATGATCTGAAGTAATTCCAAGATCTGTCATTTCATTTACTTTGCTAATCGTATCATCATGATCAACATAGGGAAATTCTATCACAGTTTTTTAACAAAATGATAATATATTACATTTTGATTCATTAAATGTAAATGATTTCTGGAGCACCAATCGAATAGGTTTCAAATCGATTTCACTTTGTAAACTTGGGCAAATTTTATTATTGTCAATTACTTTGTGGAGCTGTAGGTCATCTGCGTAAAGAAGCTTAAAGCAGTTTATCATTTTATCCAAGTCATCGATGAGTAGCAGGAATAAAGAGGCCCTCAGTGCGATCCTCGTCGCACCTGAGATGGGGGAGTATAACAAGGAATGAAAACTTCCACATTGTGTTGTTTTTCGAAGAGATGACTGGTGAATATTTCAATAGAACTTGCAGGAAAGCCAAAGGCCCAATGTCTTCATTTCACTTGAGTATGTCATCAATACGCTCAAACTTTCAAAGTAACACAATTGCAGGCCCTATATCTGAAACGAAATACCGTTCGCTTCCATCGTAAACACTGCTAATGAAATTCTTCGAATGAAAAATGAAACGAAATCCGCGAAATGGAGCCTATGCGGCTATGCAACACGCGATACATCCGCCAATTCGCGTCCAAACGGTAACGGGCCTTTATTAAATAATTTATAACCTCGACGGTCGTACAGGGAACATCTGAAATTCGCCTAATAACTCAAAATATTTTTGCGACATTCGGCCAAACACACGAATTTAATACATCCTCGTGCGGTGGAAGCAACTGCGCCTGTTTATCTTCATTAAGCTGGGGGACACATCCTGGCCGTTATTCAGCCGGTAAATGGCCGAGAAATCAGAGTACCAGCCGGGGTTTTAATTTTTAACTTGAATGTGCTCCTGACGTTTACTGCCGCCGCTCCGTTCACTTTTTACGGCCCAATGAAACAAATGTGTTATGTGGGAGAGCCGTAATCAGTGAAATACTGGGTCTGCCGCTCTTTTCAATTACTTACATGAGGGTCGTATTATTCGGTTTATTACCGTCTGCGATGCGATATTATTAAGTGCGCTCGAGATTTTTCAAGTACGGAACCGTGTTGAAATATTCAGGTTTTTATGCCTGTCCACACGGCAGTGGTTTATCTTTCAGAGTTCAGTTTTCATACTCCATGACTCAGTGGTTGGGGGTTGATGAATATAAAAATTGGGCGATGGGAAGTCCACTCAGCCCAGTGATAGCCAACTTCTTTATGGAACTTTTTGAAGAGAAACCAATTGATGCTTTTGATTTAAACCCGATCATGTGGCTACGTTACGTAGATGACACCTTCGTCATTTGGAGACACGGAAGGGACACACTGAACCGTTTCCTAGAACATCTGAATGCTCAACACCCCAGCATCAAGTTCACCATGGAGACTGAACAGGAATATCGGATAGCATTTCTAGCTGTACCTACTAATCGAAAGATGTGGCGCAAGACTGACACTCAAAGTATTCCGAAAACCTACGCACACGGATATGTATCTGCATGCTCTATCAAACCACCATCCTAGTCAGAAGCGAGGAATTATCTCCACACCAGCAGAACGTGCTTGGAGACTATGTGAACCTGAGCATCTACAGGATGAACTAGAACATCTCCAAACAACCTTGAGATCGAACGGATATACTGTACCCGAAATCAACAGGGCCAACAGGGCTCAGATAGTTGCACGTGCGTATCTTCCATATTTTCCTAAGGTCACAGACAGAATTGGAAAACTCTTGGGGCAACACAACATAAAAACGGTCTTCAAACCCACCAAGAAAATACAACAGAGCCGGCAAAAGACAAAAGAGACTCACTATCTGCAGCGGGGGTATATCGCATACTATGCACTTGCGGAAAGATATACATCGGAACCACAAAAAGATCGATGGGAACAAGGCTGAAGGAACATCAGAGGAACTGCAGATTAGGACAAACGGACAAGTCAGCAGTGGCAGAACATGCGCTCAGTGAAGGAAATCACAAGATTCTGCTTGAGGGCGTAAAACTTCTTGTATTCAACCAGGGATACCAGGTGAAAATTGTGACAATAAAAATTTTCATTTTAGAAATGTAAAATAGGAAAATATTTCCAATGGTCACATGAAATGATAAAAACGGAAAGTAAAGTTCGGTATGTGACAAAAATGGGATAATAACAGTCAACAGTATCTTTTCGACATAAAATAATAAATGTCATATAAATGATAAAAAAAACATACATTAATCTGCATATGAAAAACAACAAATAAAATACATTTCCATTATAAACAACGTACTCTATATTACGAAAATAAAACATCATACTCCACTTAACTTAAATGAACCAGTAATATGAATGCTACGACTTCAATGCATTCTTGATGATTTTTGTTAAAATATACCCTGGACTATCGATATTACGGAAAAAAAGTTTCCGTATTTTTTTTGTAGTTTTCCAGAAGACGGGCATAAAAAGTTCTATGTAAAATTAAAAATTCTGTTGCCTTCTTTGAGTTTCTGCAAATATATGTAATTACAATTTTCGAAAATATGAAAAATCTCTTCATACACTTCACGTAAATCTGTCGAAGGACAGTAAAACTGTTTCCATGAAGTTTTCCAATATTTTGATCAGTTTCCGCGTTTTTGAGGTTTTTGAATTTTTTTACACTTTTTGATAGAGTTCGCGAAAAAGGGGTTGGAAATATAAGTGAAGCTTTAGGCCAATCAAAAGAGCATTTTTTCCTAACAAAAATAATGGTAGAAAACTGACTGTGCCATCACATGGAAGACAGTCCGTACTTATATTCTCTTATGTTTTCTACTCGCAACTGTAATTTATTAGTTTGTTATAAACATTTAAATAACAAAAAACGTGATTTTTAAAATTGTTACGCTTATAAAATGAAAACTAATGGAGCAGTCTGGTTACTACAATGGAAGGAATTGTAGATAATTAAAATACGAACAAAATGAAATATTTCACGACACGATCGGATCACTAATAACGGAGGAAAACCGAAAAGAAAATCACAACTGCGCCATTTTTGAATAAATAGGGTTGACCCTTCTCATGGAAGTATTGGACTATTTTATACTGACTCTTCCAATATCATGTAACAATGATCTTAATGGAAGTAAAGAATTATTATTATTATTATTATTATTGAATCATGTGCACTTTATGTGTGCACAAAACAGGCTCTGACGTATCATTAGTTTTGGCACAATTGAAATTTGAATTTTTTTGCACTCACAGCGTGCTTTAATTTCTAAAACAGATTTCGAAAATAGAAGTGCAGTACCTCGAAATGTGTATTCTCATTTTGCGCTAAAATGCTGCGAAATGGTCGAAAAATGCTTCTAAATACGACTAAAAACAGCCGAACTGTAAGCGGTCGAGTGGAAGGAGAGAGCGGGATATGAGGGGAAGCGTATTATCACGTAACCCTTTCATTATAAAAATTCCCCTCATCTCCAACGCGGTCTCGGCCGTTTTCAGTCATATTTGCAAGCATTTTCCACCCATTTCGCACCATTTTAGCGCAAAATGAGAATATACATTTTGTAGTACTATACTTCTACTTTCATAATCTGTTCGAGAAATTGAACTATCATTAGAGCATCCAGGCAAGCTGCAAGATAGTGCAAAAAAAATTTAAAGTGTAATTGTGTCGAAACTGACGATCCAGCAGAGCATGTTTTATGCACACATAAAGCACATTTCATTCAATACTTTCATGTGGAAGGTGAATCCTACTATTTGAAAAATGGCGGAGTTATGAATTATTAAAAAAATCGCATAATTTTCTGTTTCTTTCAGTTTTTCTCCGTTACTAAGTATCCGACCGGATCGAAAAATATCCCATTTTGTTCGTATTTCAATTATCTACAAATCTTTCCATTGGAGCAACCATATTGCTCTATTAGATTTCATTTCATAGGCAAAACAATTTGAAAATAAATTGCATTAAAGAAAAAATGTATATGTATATACAGATGGAACAAACTTATGATACGCATTTACAGAATGAATACCGACAATATAAAAACTTAAATCCTGAATTTGGTTGGGAAAAGGTCAAGATAACTGAAACCACTATGATTCTTTTTGCCGACGTTTCGACTTTTATAAAGTCATCCTCAGGGCAATGGAAAATAGGTTCCTTGTCATAATACAATGATGGTATTTAAGGGACATTTACATAAAAATATTGATTCCTCTTGATTCGATATAAATATTGGTTTATATCTTCGGGAAAAATACTTGGAGTGAGTGTTGGTTTCTGTATGTATGTTATTTTTGCAATACAGAAACCAACACTCACTCCAAGTATTTTACCGGATTTTACCTGATTTTACCAATATTTTTATGTAAATGTCCCTTAAATACCATCTTTTTATTATGACAAGGAACCTATTTTCCATTGCCCTGAGGATGACTTTATAAAAGTCGAAACGTCGGTAAGAGAATCATAGTGGTTTCAGTTATCTTGACCTTTTCCCAACCAAATTCAGGAATTAATAACTAGTGAAGTCACAAAAAAACAAGAAATAAAATATAAAAACTTCCTGAATGTGTATTCAAATTTCAAAAAAGTCTTTTTTAATGATCTAGTCGATCAAAACTCAAACTCATCCTCAGCACTTTGGAAATGTGTGAATCATATTAACGTGAAAAGTCCAGTTGGAAAAACAAAATTCAGTAAATCACAAATGAACATAACGAAGAAATTCTTGACAAAAAGAAAATATCTAATGAATACAACAATTACTTCAGCGAGCTTAGAAAAAAATACGCTTCAAAGATCACTGCTACACATAATTTCAGGAAAAACATGCCAATCCTAAATGAAACGACGTAATTGTTTCCAACAAACCAGGAAAAAGATCTTGAAAAAACAAAAACCGCTGGATACGGATGGAATCAGAGCCGAAACTCTGAAAGAAATGTATCATTAATAAATGTCTCAATACCGGTATGTTTCCAACGACAAAATAGGCTTGATCAATACAATAATCAAAAATGGTGATAAAAATAAAACCGGAAACTATCGACCAATTACTCTTACACCAGGTATATCGATTAACATCCTTCTTCACCAAAAATAATATATTTTCTTACAATCAGTATGGCTTTAGAGAAGGAGAATCTTCAGAAGACGCAAAAAATACACGCAATTTATTAGACAAAAAAGTCCCTACCGCATGCGTTTTCGTGAATCTTTCTAAAGTATTCGATAACAAATAAACCAATTTTCAAAAAATATACAGCGGTTATAGAGGGACAAGTGTCCTTTTTAACTTCTGTATCACTCGACCTCCTTGTTATTGAAAAAAATTTAGGAACGCAGTGAAATGAACTAAATTGGGTAGTTCATGTCAAGTTTTTTTGTTTGGCAGATGCACAAAGAAAGTTGTTAATGAAAACCAATTATTCATTTTGAATAATCATATTTTTCTTCGAGTATGATTTTCATATCAAAATTGGACCCCCTCGATATGTTCTTCGAAATTTCACATAACACGTTAATTTCTAAGCCACAGCATACATTCTCTGCAATTGAATAGACATTGTGGAACTCTCTGTAACCTTTCAACCTCCATTTCCGTGAAAACTTGTCATTCATGTCAGCGAAAACGGTTCATTAACAATTCATGTGGCCTAAATGCCGTTTCCAAATGTAACAATAATTTATTTAGCCGAAACTTATCGCCCGGCATTTTCAAATTTTCCGCCACATAAACCGCATTAAGATTTAGATCCGCGTCCGCATTTATGGCGCTGTGGAAAGAAAGAAAGACGTTAAATTATGGAGTGTAAAAATAAGCGATATGTGGCTGATCCCTTTATTGCTTTCGGGCCAGTAAATTATCCTGGAGAGACGTGCAGAAAAGAATTACGCCGAGAAGAGAATGAGAAACGCTCCGAAGGTTAAAAGCTCTTGGGGGAGCTGGTCCTGCTAGACTCGCAGTTTATCCGGATTCTGGCGTTTTTTACGACTCGAAGTAGTCGGGATTCAAATTAACTGAAAGGAACATCGCGGGGAATTCGTGCTTGAACATGAATATATCGCTTGAACCTGCGTTATAAATCAATTCGCTGGAGGAAGATATCATCTTGGAATAAATTCAACGAAAATGCTGTCATATTGAACAGCTTTTAGATAACTGACAAATGAACGGTACTAAATACATAAATTCTCAATAAGAAGAACAACAGTTTGTCTCGTCGGTGATGCATTCCTCATAAACATGCTTACTTTTCTGGAGAACCGCGCCGATCTGACTCAATTATTTTGTTTGTTTTTTGTTTATTTTATTTAATTTCATCTTTATTTTTAGTTGTTATTAATTTTTATATGCCTGTCTATAATTTTTTTTTAACTAACCCTTTTTACTTTGTCTTTACCTTTGTATTTTTCAACTCAGTCGGTACTATTTAGGCTTGTTCGAATGTTTGTACGTGGTTTCTGTAGAGTCTTCAGTCGATGTGAGCCTGCTTCTGGTATCTTCTTTGGTTTGTTTTCTATATCAGGAACTAGTGTTTGCATAATGCATCTTGTTTCTTACTGTTTTGCTAGCATCTGATTCATGTTTGTAGTTTTGTTCTTCAAATTTCTTTTCATTCAAATTATTCTAAAATAATGCTAACTGATTGGAAATAGTTATGGTTTAGAGAAAAAGTAAAAAAGTCAATGCAAATTCAAAATATTATAGTAGGTTTTCACATCATTTTTATTAATCCTTTATTTGATTAGTACTTGATGAATTTCATATCATGTTATTAACATATTAATTAAAGATATTAATAAAACAAAATTTTTGTCAAAGTTGGTTCCTTTGTTCGACGAGAAAGATATAAAAGTGATAACCAACATGTTGCAATACTCGTTAGTAAAAGTTGGTATACACAGGGTTCATGAAAGTGAGCCTAGTATACTTTCTTGTGGAACACCTGACGGGACTTTTTTGAGAGGGGTAGTTTTGGTCATGTATTTGAATGCTCTGAAATTTATGACTAAGGTAATATGATAGCAAATTGCAAACGGGCTCACTGAATCCATAATAGTGTAACACAGACATTAAAAGTTCATGCTTGATCATATCAAATGCTTTACAATACTCTAGCAGTACTAAAACACATATTGCTCTGCCCAGCTTCATATCAGAAAGTGCTGTAGCTCAGCTATAGCCACTTCTGAACTCAGATTATTTCAATTCAGTAATTTTTCTCTATCGAAAGTTGCAAAATCTTACTTTTCACCTGTCATTACTTAAAAAATAGTTTAAGTGAGGTATACATAGAATATTAATAAAATATTTAACCTGAAATTCAAATAGGTATGCATCAATATACAAGATGATTTATTTGAAATGAAAAATCGTTGCCAAGTTTAGCTGGAAGTGGCAACGCAGTATCAAAAATATTTCCAAACATTTCAAACTAATACCAAATAACTCTTGTACTAAATTTTTTCTATCTTCAATAGTAGGACCTCTACGACCTTACAACATACACCTATTTGTTGAAAACTGTAAAACTGCAATACTGAATTTGAAAAATGTATTTTCAATTTTGAGTGAATAAAAATTAAAAACCTACCATATGAAAAATAAATAATTGAAATAAAATGCCATAACATTTTCCATCAGATTTTTTTTGATATCGAGTAGATTTGAGTTCATTATTTTTCTTCGATACGAGACTAGTCTCTTGGTCTTGCGAAGCCCAAGCTACAGATCATTATAAGAGTATTTATGTTCAGAATATTTCTGAGTTCCTAAAATTTATAAATCACTTCACACAATCTTTTTGTAGTGCATGTGATATGCTCGTTCCAGCGCAGGAAATGGTCTACCACAACACCCAGGTATTTGATCGACTGAGTTTATTTCATAGAGGGGCAATGACAGTTAGTTGATACATCATTACAGTTAAAATTATGAATCAGGATGGATTTATCGCGTGGGGCAATATATAAAAATATAAATTTTATTGGGTACAGCCCTCAAATTGTTGTGCAACCGTAGACACGATGAGAGCTTAAGCTCGAAACACAACACAACAATTTGAGGGCTGTACCCAATAACTTTTCTACTTATGTTAAAATTATAAATATGGAAGGTCTGAAAAAAGATTGATCTTTCTTTATTTTCCATTTGTGAAGGTATACACAAAAATTCCGCAGATCAGCTGGTTGTGTACAGAGGTACAATTTGTTCGAATAGTTTATTTTTTCATCTTAAGCTCTAGATTAACTTCTATCGAAGCGTTTTGCACAGACCAACTAGATGACTGTAAAGAAACTCGAAGTCGTTTCCAAATATATCATGGTATTACTTAGTTTCTTTACATTGTAACTCCACTTTGAGGATAGACACTTTTCTCCATATAGATGACTATAACTCTAAATGGGTTCAAAAACATACCCTTCTCTTCAGTAATACTAATAGAAATTGTTAAAATTGTTTTTTCCCTTTTTAACCAGCTATCGTCCCCTTACGAACGGCAGCCATCAGAAGTCGAAACTTGTGCGAGCCAAGGATTAACGAGGTCTTACCATTTTACGTGCGATTCCTAGCACTTTCTCGGGCCATCAGAAGAATTTCTGCAGTGGCCATGGTTTGAACCATCGCCGACTGGCATTTTAAGTGATTGAAACAATGTCGCTTTAACCACTCGGCTACCTGGCCCCGTAATAGTAATAGTAATGATAGATTGTTGATATCGTATCATGATAACTATCCATGTTCACTGAACTGATATCGTATGCATACGTACTATAGTCAGAATTGAACGAAAGCTTCTCAGAAACTTCTATACATAATTATTCACGGAAATTACATATGTTTAAAACACTGTAGAAAAACATTTCATATCAATAACCATAATTATGTATATCATTTTATTTATGATTATTAATGTCCGTGACAATTCCTGTAATAACCATTCTGACCTCGATAACAAGTTGGGCATAAATAATGTGAGCAATTATTTTTATTGCTCATGAAAATAAGTTGATTATACGTAACATGATTGATTATAGTCGAGACGGGAATTAATAATCTTGAGTATAATAAATTATAGTTGGGAATAAAATGTATAACTTCATTAATAAATTAGCTCGAAATGATTAATTATGTCGACTGACATTCACAAATGTTATGTTTTTTTCATTCGTATAATTTCTGAGCATTTGAGAAATGTAGATAAGCTAACAGATTGTTTCCTCATGCATGAATTGATTTTTTTTTGACCTTATGGAGTTCGATTTATTATTGTACATTTTATCATTCAATTCATCATTTGTTATGATTGGATTATTTTGAATGTATAGAATGAGTTTGGTTTTTGAATAAACATTTTATTGTCATTTTGAAAATAGAATCGACTGAATTTTATTCTTTTCACCTGTATTTTTCCTTCTTTGCATCACTGAGAGAGAGAGTATTTTCATATCTTTCAGCAGATGACTGAGCTATTTTCAGCTCATTCAGTTGCTGAAAAATATGAAAATACTCTCTCTCTCAGTTGGAATTCGTTTAGTTGCATACTGATGTGTAATATTGTATTACCTATATTGTATTCTGATTGAAATAAAATCAATAGATCGAATATGAAATGGGAATGAGAATTATCTTATTCTACTTTCTTATTTCGAATCCAAACCTGAAAAAACACCGTCTAATACTATAATATTACTTACGTATCGAATATTTATATCTAATTTTTCAACTTTAACATCGCTAATGCCATCTACGAGTTGATTGACAAACTGATTATCTCCAATACCGTTATTTTTCAAAAATCTCAAATTCATTCTATAGATCAATGGAATCTTGTGGAACGATTCACTAAAAATTTCGTTGAAAAAAAAGGTTTCTTTGTATATTCAGGGTATTCAAACACTCAAATTGGGTGAAGTTGTGGAAATTTTTCCACTGGTGATTGTAAGGTTTCCTAAAAGGTGAAGTTTAGCAAAGTTTTGAAGTTTTTTACTTTCTGTGCGTACTTTATTGATAATTGGAAATTATTTCTTGGAATCAGGTATAGTGTGTTATTAATTTTGGAATGTGGGAATAGGTTTTTTTCTTCTGTCTTGATGTAGTGCTAATTTTTGGTTTAACCAATTATGAGTATTGTCTTGGATTATTTTTTTCAGTTTTTATTTTCTTAAAACACCATAAACTGACAATTTTCTTCTCCAACTTTGGTTTTGGCGCCACTCTCATAAAAAAGTTTTCATTGATCCCCAATCTTCACTTCAATTTTTAAATATCACAGATTTTGACTAACCACTTTTGTAGAATTTGTATACACATAATTCAACCATCTTCAAATAACCCTACTCGACTGTGGGCTTTACGGGATTTTTACTATTCATTTCTATGTATTTCAACTATCAAAGTTATACTGCTTCTGGAAATGATGAACTAGTATTGTATATTATTACAAGCTATTTATATTAATATATTTGCAACTAACTTTTCATCCGTTTCATCCAACTATGTTCTATCATTTTACCTTCATTTAAAATCTTTTATCGTAGTCAATTATTATTTTTTTATCATTTGAATTTGTAACTTTTTCAGTTTGACATTTCTGCTCTTGCCTCCTCAGCCATACACAACATGATTAGTTTCAAGATTGATGAAATTGAATTTATATGAATTTTACTAATTTCAATTCTCCGCTCAAAAGGTTTCTTTTTTTAATTTCGGCAATGCAATACCAACCAAATTCAGTATCAGTCTTTTTGTTCTTCATTTTATTTATCACATCTATTCTCAATACATATTATTCCTATGTATTGTTATGAAACAACGTTGTATGTAGGAAATAGTAGGATATTATCATTATTATTGCTCCAAAGAAAGGATAAATAATATACCTAAAGAACATCATAACTGCATAGAATGTGAAAACACCATCAAAATCCATCCATTGAGCCTTATTGTTCTGTTTTCGAAGCTCGAAAGGTTGTTCCGAAACATCCTTCGTAGGAGAATAAAAACCAACTGCTACCAGCCAACACCAACTGTAAAAGGAATTCAAATTGAAATATCACTTCAAACAAGACTAGAGAGAACAATTTAGAACCATATTTCACAAAAAATTAAAAAAAAAAACAACAAAAATTAACAACTGAACCTCAAATTTAATGATTATAAAATAAATACCAGGCAGTAAAAATGGGACAGTATTTCGGAAAAGAACCCCAGAGAGTTCAAAATTAGACAGAAATAAAAAGATTTAGCAAGAGTTTAATTGTAAATGGTTAATAATTTAAGTTGTAACTGTTAGTTAAGTTAGAATAAAAGTAGGATAAGGTTTTTCAAAAAGACACGAAGTGAAAATTTATAAACAAGAAGTGAAACTAGTACCGAGAAATAAAAAAAAAGAAACGAGTTTCCGTGGTAACCGGGAGTTGATAGGGGAGCGACGCAGATGAAGACCAAGAAGGGAGCAGCACGTAAAAAATTTTTCTTAAATTTCAAAATCAAAATTTTACAAGAAAAATTTTAAGTATCCAGACAAAGTTGCAATAAACGTTTTGTATAAAGCATACACCAAATATTAACAAGAACTTACCTCCAGAAAAGCTTCCAGACTGAAGAAAACAGCTAAGTAGATCTTGGAGGAAGGCTTTGAGTACAAAGGTTTTTACAAAGGTATTTATAAGTTCCAACATTAGTTCCTGGTAAATCTACGAACATTCACGTCCCAAGAGAAAATAACTTCACTTTTGACAAACTTGCAAGAACAATTCGGAAAAAACTTTCTAATTTCGTGTGTGAATTCACACACTTGATAACGACAGTAGATGTTAACTGTTGGAACGTCGTGACTCAAACACATGCAAATAATTTATTTTCTTTGTTTCTAGACAATGGAAGTCCAGAAGAATTCTACTGACACTAATACGTTGTCAACCACTGTCAAACAAATACATTTATATGAGTATTTATTACCATCTGATTTATATTTCGTGCATACAACAAATTTATCAGAAATCAAATAAAAAAAAAACTACTATACTTTCACTACAACCATTTATCATCACAAAATTATCAAAATTTAGTAATAATTGTCACCACAAATGGGGCAAAATCATCACCACATTAAAATTATATTACGGTATATATTTTTTATGTAAATATTCAATCTTTTCATATCATAACAATATTTATTTTCTTAAAATATATCCGTAACTCAATCATTAGGCGTATGTTGAAACGGGAGAGCTCTAGAAAAAATTTAACAGAAAATATCAACAATGTGGAAATCAGTAGGTAGCTTCAGTTTTTGTTGGTCTCGAGTAAAGGGATGTGACATTTTGAACATTTCAAGAGTCGAACTTGATTTAACATGTTCAGACAGATGATTCAAAATTCATGGTTCCACGTAGTTAGGTGCATTTTGTGATGTTTTCATTTGTCCCAAATTGTGTGTGAATTAGGTCTTTCTGGCTTGTATTCATTTTATGAATATCCTTGTCAAGCAACTTTGGTTGTAATAAATATAACACGAATTACCAAATAAACTGGCAAGAGTTAAAATATTATTTCAATATTATGCAATAAAGCTGACAGTGGATACACAACTGCGAAACATTCTTTCTAAAAAATAATATTAAAAAATCTTTTACAAAGTTGACAGGTCTAAAATTATCGATGCTGTTGAGTTTTAAATTTTTATGAGTAACCTTTCCCAATTTCATCTTTGAGGGAAAAATCCTATTTTCAAATGACATATTTACATTTCATAATTTTATGTAGAACTTTTTTTATAACATTTGCCGGTATTTCATCTATACCAAAAGATTTTCGATTTTTGATATTAGGAGATTGAAAAGTTTCATTTGGCTAAAAAGCTGCAAAAATATAGAGTGAGCATTAAAGTCATTTATGCACTAGCGGGCGGTAAAGTACACGTTACCGCACGGTTCGCCGGGCGTAAAGTGGCACTTTACCGCCCGTGGGCACATTATGGCCCGGCGGGCCGTAAAGTAGACCAAATTCTCAAATTGTCTATACTCAAACATCATTTCATGCAATTCCTAACACGAATTAGAATCATTTCAGTTCAATAGAGCAATACTCTTTCTAACATTTGTTCATAATCGTTGGCAATTTTTTCGGTGATGATCTATTTATTTGAAATAGATTCTCCAAGATAGCACTCAGCTACTATAGTTTCACATTCCTCATATTATGTTACCCTTAATTATTGTATGCATAACGTATGAAACGTGTAGACCATTGCAATTCAAGTCAGTATTTGTGATTCGCGCTATAAAACCGCTAGTGCATAAAATTTTGTATGTATCACGTGCGTAAAATGCGTTTAAGGCCTTCGGCGTGTGATGGCCCTCGGCTAAAGCCATCGGGCCATCACCCACGCCGCAGGTCATAAACGCCTACTTTACGCCCTTGATACATAAATAACTATTATGTCATCAGATGTTTTAATATGTGATTCAAGCATATTTGGGCTTTCTAGAAAATAAGAGTTGAAATTATTAACGATATCCTGAGATTGCTGGCCCTTTCTGGTAATAGCAATATATGAATTTTCCTTTCTTTCCTTTGTTATCTCAAATACCCCATTCTATAATGCTTTAGAGTCATTTCCAGCAAACATTATACTATTCTGATAGTTTCCTTTTTTTTGGTATCCTTGATCTTCGTTTTGCTATGTTTTAAACATTTGTGAGAGAAATGTGAACTTTTTTCAAATTGTACAGTTGTTTCAATGAGCCACTAGATTCTTTGATAGTTGTTCTTATCGTATCCTTTGTCGTTTAGTTTTAGATGATACTTTCGTTTTAGAAAACACAACTCGAAATTATAACACAAGATATTGTAAGTTAAATGCTTTTTCAAAACAAATCACCTGATAGATCCCAGTCCACTTCTCTTCCTGTATCGTTTCTTGAAAATTGTTCATGTTTGATTCGGAAAATAATCTTTCAATTTCAATGGTTGCTTTTCATATTGAGTATTGGTTATAGGTTTTAGTAAGACTACGATGATATAATAATTTTTGATTATCGAAATCATAGCAAGTATGTGAGTCGGTTATAAATATCTATTACGCTAAAACTGTTATCGGCTGAAAGGTGCTGTATAGTGTGGAAGTGAAAATGAAAGAAACTCACTGTATGAACGAATGCAGGTTTCTTCTCTCATTGTACATGATAGAGAAAAAGGTTTTCCTAGGAAGAGTTGCGCTTACGTAGCATCAATTCTTCAATCATAACTAGCGGCAATATTGAAAAAGCACTGCCACAATGAACACGTCTATGAAACAGCCGACAATCAGCTGACAACCGTTGAGTTCATTTTCCAAATGACTTGTATTTCTAGCATGTCAAGCAGTCATCAAGCATCATTACTGTTTAAAAGTGCTAATTACATTTTGTTCTTTGTTGGGAAACGCTTCACGCATCCATCCTAATTAGTGCTTTTTACAAGTTAAGGATGGAGGCAAGATCAACCGCCTGATAATTAAGTGAAGAATTCCATTATAGAACAAGGTGCAAGTGAATGCAAGATACAAGGCGATTCAGTAGATAAGTGTTTACATTCTCAAACTAACTGAGATATTTGATGTAAACGATGGTTGACAAAAAATGTGACTAGAGTTATTTTGATTGACACAAATTTTTCGTATGCCGTCCAAATCAATAAATACCAAACTATAACTCAAGTTTTCTTCAAGAAAACTAGATCGACACAAACATGCAGTTAGGGAGCATATGATTCTGGAAATCCATAGGAGTACAATTACAAGTACAAGGGTGAACCGCAATTGACACAAAACCTTATTGCTTCAGTCTCCGTATTTTTTTCCTTGGTGTTTTGGCATCGACTGCTATGGTCATTAGCCATGTGTTATGGTTAGGCCTTGTTACTAACGCCACCTTAGGAGCAGCACTGTTAATTTTTAACGCAACAGTGAATCGTGGAGGATTATTCCCAGCCGAAACGAGCCTCAATCATTCAGACTTTCACATATGAAAATGAAAAAAGATCGCACCGTCTGGGAATCGAACCTGGTTCCTCTCGATTACCAGGCGAGCGCTTAACCACTGCGCTAATCCCCGCCCTCAGTCTCCGTATTGTACGAGATTTGGAAATTACTGTTACTATTATTTATAGGAGCACAGAAGGGTATATAAATTTTCGAGTAGGTATCTAAAGGCTTTTAAGTTTCTGAAGTTTCTAAGATATACCAACTATTATTGATATTTCACGAAACTTCACATTCCTTCCGATGATGCCACCAAAGCAAGAATACCAATGTCAATCACTTTGTGCTGGTGATAGCAAGATCGAATCAGATTTGGGGGTATTATGTACTCGTTCTCGTTCATCTGGTAATCTTGAGTTATATCACCAAGTCAAAACACAGAAAAACTACATTTGCACGCCCCTTTCTTCTTTTCAATAATTTGATCTCCTTATTTCAGTAATCACTCATTTAACCATTACAAATAAGGTATCGTTATCACAGTGTAAAATATCATAAATGGGTATTATCATGATTGACTTATATTTTGAGGCATAGCAACATGATTGTGGAAATGGAAGACGAATGCTGTGAGAACTTCTAAGTTGACCTAGGAATTCCCCAGGGAGGGGATATAGGACCTTTATTGTTCTTACTGCACTTGAACGACCTCCTTTTTAAAATAAGAGAAGAAATATTATACATGTACGCAGAGCATAAAACCATAATTGTCAACTCTCAAGAATCTGAAAAAAAAAATCTTCAATTGGACAAATTATGCGAACAAAACCGTTACTATTGAATTTACTAGCAAATGTAGACCATCCGAATCGTTAAACTTGAATTCCAATCAACATCATGTTGCTTGAATTCTTAGGGATTGAACTCTATGAAGATTTTTCTTTCACCATTGTAGAAAAAATATGCTCTGCCCTGAAGAAATTATACAAAGAAATTGAACTTTGACAAATTGTTGACATATTCAAAAATGTGTGCAAAAATAATTACTTGGAGAGGGTTCCAAGTATTTATAATTAAAAAATATATATTATAGTCATAACTATTCAACAAGAAAAATAGAAGATTGCCATAAAGGAAACAACTGCAATCTACAGCAATGAAAAAGTTTTTTTCCTATGATGTGGCAGACTACTTCAATAAACTACTTGATCAGATCAAAAACCGTCCAAATCAAAGAAGCTCTCAGATAATACTGATGATTGATTTGTTCATATTCCCTAAGTGAATGTGGGCTATATTTTTGTGCCATTAATCTATTTCATCATAAGTACCAGTCAAAAAGGTGTGCCAGGATAGTACCTATATTTCCTTCCTTTCGAGTCGGTTGGACGACGTCATCGTTGGCAACCAGAATCTAAACAACAATGTAGAATATGAGTGCAAATTTTGAATGCAAATATCAGTAAATTACCTTTTTTAAAAATGACTGATGAAGAAAACTCAAGTTGCACCCATCCTGAATTGAGAGTAATCTCTCAATCGGCTGTGAATGATTTGTTGTCCAAAAAAATCTCGTTCAGTTTACCAAAAGGAGTTTTACAATTTCGACTGCAGTCAAAATAACTTTTCAACCAATCAGACCACCGAGCATAATTTCGTAAACCCAGTCCAAATGAAACTACACCAGCTAATTTAATTATAAACGCCAGAGAAAACAGTCATGTAACAGTTAAGTTCATATTAACTGCACCATCCAAGGCAACAAATAACACCACAACATTCAAAGGTTATTTCTTTGTTCAATATCTGAAAATCCCATCCATCTTGTCTGACGTTTCGATACGCATTTGAGTTCATTTTAGACTCCAAATAAAAAAAAAACTGTTTTTTAAGGCTGAAATTGAAGGTATTATAGAGAAACAATACAATCATCATGAAGCGCCTAAACAGTTCCTTTGAAACGTTTTTGAAGCGGTCTTCTGATGCGTTTTAAAAATATTTTAGACAAAACCAAGCTTCAATTTTATAATGGGAGCTATATGAACTATTATACGACAATGTTATAAAAAAGTTTTCTACAAACACGAAATTGTCATAGTGAAAAATACTGCCGGATTCGGCATTATAAGATGCTTATAAAATATTTCAGTTTTATGAAGCAATTATTTTGCAACTTGGAAGGGCTAGTAGCAATTATAAAAAAATTGAGAATCATTCTCCTTGAAGAATATCTTTTCTTATTCTTGTTTAATGTTGAAGTTTCGACACAGTCGATTCAATGCCCAGTAATAAAAAAAGTGTACGTTATCTTAATGTAACGAAGTGTCACTAAACAAAACACTAATTAAAACTTCCAAGTGTCTTATCAGATATATTATATACCTGGTTTTCACACGGCGGTAGTTTCAGCATTGAAACCCGATGACTAACGATCACTTTAAATGTCAATATAATAAATTAACATATACGTTTGAATAATGGGTTGTTGAGCATATTCGTGACTGTGTTAACTCCAAGTCAAACCTACATAAATTACACGTGGAAGCTCTGAAATTACAGTCTAATTATCTCGAGACTTTCGAGGCACCTCTGACGTGACTTCTGCCGCCCAATGCGATTCTTACAGTGTGATCCATTTGACAGAAAAACGGTGTTTTTAAATCACCTACAGTTTCGAGTGAATTGAATATACTGATCTCTTAAAGCACACACAAACTTGATTATCAGCGGAAAATCCGATCAAGAAATACAGGATAAGTTGCACAAATCAATCAAAACCATATCAAAATGGTGTTCGGAAAATATGATAAGCCTGAACACCGACAAATCTGTAGCTGTTCAATTTTATACAAAAAATATCGATGTTAACCATAGTTTACTTCTTCATACAGACGGAAAATCATTAGAGAACTCGACCTGTACGAAATTTTTAGGGATCTACCTAGACCAAAAACTAATAGTCCGCAAGCACTCGTACAAAATCTTAGGTGATAACCAGCAAGTTGTAACTTTATATACTGTTTAAGTATGCCAAGTCCGACAAGATTTCGCAAAGAAGAAACCTTGTGGTAAGTTTTCCTTTGGCTTTCTCAAAAACATGTCAATTTCGCATTTATATGACCAGCATTTAGTTTTCAAGTTAAAGTGAAAGATATTTACTAAAATTAATCTAAAAAAAATTGTCTGACAAAAAGTTTAGGTACTTCTAGTTTGTGCGCCACTCTAAACGTGTCGATTTCACGACTTGTAGGTTGGCAACAACCAGCAATCTGAGTTTTCTAGGAGCATACAATAATCAAATGAGATTTTCAATGGCACCATTGTCCGACAAAATTAATAGGGATCTTCAGCAGTCCGACGCTCCAAAGATGTCGATTTGACGACAACAATGTTGATGATAACCAGCTGTTGGACAAAAGTGGCAACTGAGAAAAAAATATAATACTTATCGGAAGTATCGATTGTCCGACAAAAATATTGGACTGTTTTGCCTGTCCGACAACAAATGTTGAAATTTTTTAATTTCAATATTTCTAACGAGAGAAGTAAAAATTCAAAATTATATAAAAATACAATGTTGCTTTACAGTTTATTTCTTAACTTGAAAAATAAATAAACATGAATTTTTATAAAGAAAAGAATCATTCATCATCTTCTTCTTCAGTAGATTCTTCGCTCGCACTCAAAGTATCACTTTCATCGCTAGTCTCGGATTCTGACTGTGCTGCACTGGCAGAGTGGACGCCATCTAAATCTATATTAAGATCGAAATATTTATACAGTATGTCCAATTAAGTCGGCACCATATGGAAAACTTCTTTATTTTTAATTTTAGTAAAAAAACTCATTGTTCATAAATGGTTCTTCATGGTCTTAAATCTAATATGCAACCATCAAATATAAAAAAAATTCAGTTGTATGCGAGGTTTCTTAAAAAATATGATTTCGATGCTAGAGTAAAGTACCTTTATGTTTGACAATTCGCGAAATGCGTTCCTGCTAGATGGCGCTCAGATTTTAGGCACGAAACAGTGTAATGGTGATGAGCCTCCAAATTCCATAAGAGACCATAGTGTTTAATTTTATTCTAATTCAAATTTGAATAAATTGCTGAATATGTTGAAAATTGAAATAATTTAATCAGACATTTTCGTATACGTAGGTATTGCCACTTTTTGCCTCACTCTTTGTTTTCAATCAATGGGAAAATAATGTAATGAAACTTTGTGTTTGGTACTAAGCATTAAGCATTGGGGCACCGAGCAAATAAACCAGTTTCAAGTTATCTGATTTCGAAACTATGATCATCAAACTCATGTCGCTTATGTATAGATCTATTATCTATTTAATATAAAAAGACTTCACTACAATATTTTCATCTGCAGAGAGAAGAGGCGAAATACATTGCGATTACAAAACAAATTATTCAGATATTTTTATCTTTCTATTTGTTTTTCAGGAATAAACAGCATGTAGCCTGTATATGTTTACATGCCTAAATGTGTGGGTTATTGTATAGCTTGGTGGTTTTGGTTAGTGTTTATATATAAAAAGTAAAATTTTAATATTTTTTTGGCAGTTTTCAACAAATTTACCAACTTTATTGTCGGACAAGTATATCGTTGTCTTATATATTCTATTTCTTTGAAAAAAAAGTCAATGGACAATGGTGCCATTGAAAATCTCATTTAATTATTGTATGCTCCTAGAAAACTCAGATTACTGGCTATCGCAACCTACAAGTCGTGAAATCGACACGTTTAGACTGGCGGACAAACTAGAAGAACCTGAACTTTTTGTCGGACAATTTTTGTTTAAATTAATTTTGGTAAATATCTTTCACTTTAACTTAAAAACTAAATGCTGGTCATTACCTTACATATAAATGCGAAAATGACATGTTTTACAGAAAGTCAAAGGAAAATTTACCACTATCAAGGTTTCCTATTTGCGAAATCCTGTCGGACTTGGCATACTTAAACAGTATACAAAGTTACAACTTGCTGGTTATCACCTAAGATTTTGTACGAGGGCTTGCGGACTATAACTTGGAACAACCACATAGATAAAACAGTAGCAAAATTGAGTTCTTATTGTTTTGTGATAAGAAACTTACATGATACAGTATCAATTGAAGTCCTCAAATTACTATACTTTGGACTCATACAGTCTGTACTTTCATATGGTATTGTATTCTGGGGACAAGCTCATAACTCGGGCCAACCCTTTAGCGCTCAAAAAAAAGTCATACGTTGCATACTGAAATTATCTAGATCAACATCATGTTAAAATCAGTTCGTTAACCTGGGCTTATTGACACTACCATGCCTATATATTTATTCAGTTATTATGTATATAAAAAATAAGAATAAACCACTCTTGGCGAGGAAGGATATCCATGATCACCACACTTGTAATAACGAGAAAATTGAACTGCCATTCTCCAGACTGTCAATTGGACAAGAAAACCCCAATTACATCGGGATTAAATGCTACAACAAAATATGCACCATGAAAGAATATAGTTGCTTCAACACCACCCAACTCAAACATAATCTTAAAGCATTTTTCAAACAGAAAAGTTACTATTCAGTGCAGGAATTCATGGATGATAACCTGATTGAATAACTCTCAACCCATCACAGTTTTTAATTTATTTTAAAATGTTAGTGTGTACCAAAATTTTTTATTTAATATTCTCACAGATCTCTTAAACGTTAAGTTTTGCATTAGCTGAATATTGTATTCATTACAATTTTACAACCAAGTTTTAATATAATTTTTATTTTGTACCTAGTCTATAAGCTGTTAGATAATGTACTGACCATCAATATTTTGACGATTCCCATATTGTATTGTAACATTCAGAGGAAAATAAATTATCTATCTATCTATCTATCAATCTAAGTCATGGATCAAACGAGTGAGGTGATTGTAGCTGTCCCACTATTGAAATACCATTTTTTCTCTTCACCACACACGTATTTTCACTCCTATCATCACCGACTTGCATTTATAGTATCTTGATAGTTCCATTGAAAGGAGTATTTTATTATGATTGTTTTTTGATCGATATTAGATTATCATTCGTTCCAACCAGGAGACCAACAAAGCTCTTCAAATCTTTGGTGAAAGTATACAGATGTCAGGAGAGACGAAATACTTGGGGCTAACCTGGACTCAATGCTCACCTGGAACAAACACCTGGAAAAAGTGCTGAAAAGAGCAAGGACATAATTAATAATGGCCAGACGCTCCTTCGGCAAAACAAGGGGACTTGGACCCAAACAGTTTCTCTGGCTATACACAGCAATTGTTAGGCCCTCGATATCGTATGGAGCCCTGCTGTGGTGGCCAAAGGTAGAACAAGTGACAACCAGAGGGAAGCTGGCTAGTATACAAAGACTGGCCATGCTCGGAGTCACTGGTGCTATGTCCAGCACGTCGACAATTAGCCTGGAGGTAATGCTACACCTCCCTCCCCTGCATTTGCATATTGCAGCAGACAAAATGACTCCAACATACTCCTTTGATGGAACATACACCACCATGATAGAAGATGGGGAAGTTACATCAAGGGCCATACCAATGCTGTCAAGAGGGCAAATCTGGTACCCGGTTGGCTCAAAGACTAGCAAAGGAGTAGGGGCTGGAATATACTGGGAGAGACCGAGGCAAGACATCAGTTTAAGCCTCGGTACTCAAGCCTCTATATTCCAAGCCGAGGTAACGGCAATCTTCGTCTGCACGAGAGAGATTCTAAGGAGGGGTCCTAGAAACCAACCCATTGCGATTCTCTCCGAGAGTCAGGCGGCGATTAAAGCCCTGCGTTCATGCAGGTTCACTTCCAAACTGGTTTGGGAGGCACACTAAAACCTTAACGACCTGGGAGCACAGAACAGGGTTAAACTTGTCTGGGTACCAGGTCATAAGGGCATCTAGGGAAATGAGAGCGCAGATGCCCTAGCAACAGCAGGGGTAGCAACAACTCTAATTGAACCAGAACCAGCCTGCAGAATCCCGTTTGGTGATATTAAGCAGGACACAAAGAAATGGGTTGAAAACCATCATCAATCTCTCTGGGAGAGTGCCTAAGGCAATGCTCACGGAAAAATGATGATGATGGGGCCAACCGACCGGCTATCAAGACACCTTCTTGAACTAAGCCGAGACTCTCTCAGGAAGGTGGTAAAACTGATGTCAGGCCACTGCCGCCTGAGAAAACACCTGCAACTGTTGGGGATACATCAAGAGTCCACACAATGCAGATTTTGTGATGATGAAGACGAAACAGCCTCCCACATAATGTTTGAATGCGATGCTCTGGCTCGCATGAGGATGGATATCTGGACACTGCGGTGCAGAAGATATCATCCCGCAGGAAAACATTATGAGGAGTCTCCAGGAGTTCATTGAAGGATCCGGGGTACTCACGAGATAGACCTGATAGCGGGGTGCAGGAAGGTTCTATATACAGAACTACATACATTTCAGCCACTGGCTAGCCCCGTCATCTAATAATAATAATAAAAATCATTTGTTCTTTCGTTTCTCGAAAATGTAACACCGGACGCCTGTGGTGTAACTGAACGAGAACAAATAGTATTTTCCCCTTTTACCACACAAGTATCTCCACTCCTAGATGCGTAAATCGATAACCAAGTTATCTTCATCAGCACGAATACTGAACTAACAGCAAGTAATCAAATAGTAGTATTTTGATCACATTTCCAGTTTGTCGTTTCCCCAAGTTTTCGAACTATTTGAGTTTGCCATAGACTTCAGATTTGTGTTAGAGAAAGTACATACTGTCAGGAATCTGGTATCTACCAATCAGAGAATTTGTTCCGTAAATTGGATGTTCTGACAATATTTCATTACATGGTCTTTTTGTTAACGCCTCCAGAATGAGAATTCATCATATTAAAGCTGCAATGAATATAGTTTTTTTTTCGACAACTGAATTGTTTTATTATATCATCTACAAAATGCAAAACAGAAGAATTATCAAGAAACTCATAAAACAGTTAAAAATCACAAAAAAAAGAGTTTTATAGCCAAATAGTAAAACGTTTTTCTTTACAAAACTGAAATAATTTATACGAGGTTATACCTACTTGGTTTTTATTACAAGAGAGGGGCATATCGGTCCCGAACCAATCACAGTGCATTTTACTGAATAGTAATTGACCTCTTAAAGTTTTTCAAATATTTTGTACAAATCGCACGCTAGATTTATTATTTTACCATGTTTGCTTTCGAAACCAAAGTATTTTATAAGAATACCCTATTTGGAGATTGGCTGCATTCTGGATTATAAAAGTGCATGAGATCAAAATCCAAAAACACGCATTTGAGTTAATATTGCTTGTAAATATTTAAAAATTAAGATGCAACTATTTCCAGAACAACCAATAATCAAAACGATTGAGCAAATTTTGGTTTTTTGTATGGTTGTGTAAGGCAATGATCTCTTTCCATGTCAACAAATGATCTTAGATCTGGAATAATCTTGGACCATGCATCATCTATCCCAGCCTTTGATATTTTCACCACTTTTGGTGAATGATGATCCAGTTTTTAAGAAAATTTATTGATTTGTAGATACAAGTAGTGGAAAGTTCATCATCCAACTTTTCTTGATATAAAACTATATTGATATAAAACTATATCATATTTTATTATATATGATTTGCTCATCTAAATTAGAGATATTACATCATGATTTGAATGAATATGTTCAAAGCAAATTTGTTCCTGTCAATGGGTCGTTTTGACTCTCCACTATTTTTCTAGCAGAGCCTTCACTGCATTGAAAGCCACCAAACCTCTACGCCTAATAACTGTTGACTTTCCTATCCAACAAAGCCAATGCGGTAATATCACATTCTAGCCCATAATTAACCAAGAAGCCCTGCAGAGAGTTTTGTGAATAAAATTAAATCATCTTTTGTGATACTTCCATGTGGTCTAGAAGGGTCACACCATGACAGCTCAATCATTACGCTTACCCTTTGAAAAAAACCATTACAGCGGAGAATAATTATATTCTCATGCGGAGCAATAACTTAGTTTGGTCGAAATGATCCTTTGGTGATTTCCAAGCTTTCATTAGTGGGACGTCCAACTGAGATCTTTAGGCGAGCGGTTCATGTCATGTTTCGAGCACTTAGCAGTCGATTGCGTTGCTGATTTCATTCAAGGAGGTATTGTATTTTCATAAGCCTCATGATTTTCATCCATGGTTCGAAGCTCCTCATTCTCTTGAAAATTGTGCTTACTGAAATCCACATTTTTACAAATTCAAATTGAAAACTTTCATTTTATTCAACTGTGGTAAACATTGCAACTTGGTCTGGAATATTTTTACTTTTTCGGGTTCTTATTAAGTGATACGCTACTATAGAACTGTTTTTGTTAGCTCAACTGAACTGTATATACTGTCCTATTTTTGTCACTTCAAATATTTATTAATCATAAGTTGTTAGTTACTGAACTACCACTGAACTGATCTGAATCTCACGAGTGCATGACTCAAACAGGAAAATATAGTTCCTGAACCGCCAAAAAAATCATAGGTGCTTCTAGATGTTTCCATCAAACTCATCGAAGGTTCCTAGAACAATTCACTATGCTTTCGTCGCAGAGCAGGTTTGTCACTACCTCCTTATCTATGTTATTCCGTCCCGGATAACACCTTCAGCATTTTGATTGTCCCTGTGAAAACAATTTGGCTGATCGTGGTCTAGGTGTTCTGCCAACCTTTCTAAATGAACAACCTTGGGTTTGCACCTTGGGGTGAGCTGAATGCTATACTAATTCGTTGATCTTCTTTATGACGACGTAGGATGCTGTCCAAGTTTTCTGTAGCTTGGTACATATTCTTTCTCTGTAGCATCATTTGGCTCGAATATAGTCCCTAGAGTGTTCCTGTCGAAACAATTTTTCATTTTGTCACTGGAGATTTGAAAACGAGGTCTGTAGAACTCATGAACTTCATCTACGTAATCTGGAACAACTTTGTCTCCTTCATTTTTGGATAGCATTTCAAATGGTTTATCAGATGAATCCTGCGTTAGTTTTTCTCGACATTTACTTGTTTGAGTTGAAGAACATAGGTCACATCTCTTGCACCATTCTTTCACATTTCGCCGGTAAGTTACCCAATGGAATCGTCCTCGAATTAGAGACAGTGTCCTCTTGATTTCAAAGTGTCTCCCTACACTACAATGAAGTTGTTCAATCTGCAGGACGGTTGGTACACTACAGTTGCTCCATCTGGTCTCCCCCATTTGCAATGCAAAAGGACATTACAAATACATTCCCCTCTAATATCCTTTGGAAACTGCAGCAAACTTACTTACTTCTTGTCTTTCAGGTTTAATTCCATTGTTCAACCAGCCTCAAACTGACTTAAATTTTCTGACTCTTTCTCATTGCGTCTATAGTCCATAAATCAGATTATTGGGGCTTGACCTCTACGAACGGTGGTAGCCTGCAGTATTTTCTTGCAATGCTCATCGATGGTAATGCTGAATTCTTCCTTTTTCATTAATTGCTGTGCCCATATGACCTGGCTCTCATTCCAGTCGGGTCGTATTGATGGTATGAGAGTTGAAAAATTGATGTTTTCCTTGACATAGATCTTCATTATCTGGATTTTCTCACTATGATTCCTTAAGAATACTTCATTTTTACCAATCCATGAAATATCATCTCTAATATTCAGGATGAAGTTGTTGCTCCATAATATCCAGGCCCAAAACACATTCGTCCATTATTTCCGCAGCCAACATAGAATGTTTCATGGTAATAATACCTGTCTGAAGTCTCTGAAGAAATATTGTTGTTTTTTTCCAAAGCACGAAGAATTTAGTCTCACTTCTATGCTTATTGATAGTGAATTTTCTGTACAAGGACTTTACCTGGATCTTGATTTATGTCAGCAGTTCGTTCGTAGAAGCCCGTTCTTGCACAGTTATAGCAGCGCCTCCTTCTGTTTTCTGGGAAAGACACTTGGTTGATCAATGATGATATGGAGACCAATTTTATGGAATAGAGCCTCACTTGTAGAAGAATCTTTGCTAATGGTTTCAGGTCGTCCTTGTCGTAGGGCTTGCTGCATATCATATACGATAACGGAAATAAAATCTGTGAACAAAATCACATACCTAGGCATTATTATAGACGATAACCTGAAATGGAACCATCATATCGAATATATAGTCAAAAAAGTAAGAAGTTTAATATTTATGTTCAAGTTTTTAAAGAGAGTTTTCAACCAGACTCATCGAAATCCTTTATAATGCATTAGTGAAACCTCATATCAATTATGGCATTTTAGCATGGGGAGGTGTGACGAACAATCACCTGAAAAAACTGGAAGTAACACAAAAATGGATTCTGAAAATTATTTTCAACAAAAGTTACACATACTCAACTGAGGCACTATATAAGGAAACTAGAGTGTTCGATGCAAGACAATTATTTTATCAGCGCATAATACTAAACCATTACAGGTTTAGAAATACATTCAGGCAAACAGAACACGGTTATAATACAAGACACAGAGCCAAAACAACGGCTCTACCGAAAGTTGAAAAAACCCTAACCCAAAGATGCTATAATTACCTTGGTCCCATTCTATATGCTAAAATTCCTACTGAACTGGCGCGTATTAATGCGTACGGTCTATTAAAAAAAAAATTTGCTGTTTGGCTTCAGTCTGTCCCTAGAAAAGAAATTCACAGTTTAATCGATAGGAAAAATACCTATAACTTGTGAATATAATAATGGAAAAAAATATTAAAATATTAATACTAACACTTGATTTTTATGATGTGATATATGCTGCCCCTGTTCACTTATATCTATATGTATTGTTCATTTTTTTTTTCAATTTGTTGTATTATAAGATATGTGTGAATGTTGTATATATTTATATTTCTATTTATATAGGTGTGTGTACTCATGTTTGTTTATTATGTATATGTGTAAGTGCAACTAAAATTTTATACCCACGCACAGGGATTCATCCCTTTGTGGGTTACCTGTATTTACCTGATACTGATATTGTCTTGTATTTTATATTATTTTATTGGTAAATATATTATTATTATTATTATTATCAGTATCTTTCAAGCCGTCAACGAATGTCTGCATCCCATTTTGTTCTCTGTACTCCCTCGGTGCTTGTGGATAGGCCAAATTAATGCGTCGTTCTAAATCAGCTCTACTCCTGCAAGGTTCTGTTGTGTTTCTGGTATCGACTCCTCAGTTGGCTCAGGAACGTATTGCTGTCAGAGTTTCAACTAATCTGGAATATTACTTCTGGTTACTCTCAGGAATTTTCTGCGAGATGTCTAATGCTAGGCTCTCTTAGACACAGGGCTAGTGATGTGGCCATTTCCTCAAGAGACCAGATATTTGCATTTGCTGCTTCTTCAAATTGACGAAGATTGCCTATCATATTGAATGCCTCAGAATTTGCATTTGTGTGGAACATGGATATGCCAGTGACAATGGCCTTGCACTGTTAGGGGAGATTTTCTCATGGGGTATGTGGAAGGTGTATTATTTCGAGCCTTGCCCTGATCTCACCCACTTCTGCGTTAATCTTGTTCCCCTTCCATGCCACCTGTTCATTTATCTTGGAAAGTTCATTTTCGATGTCTTGAACCCTTTTGTTGACTCCTTGGACTCCGCCTATGACTTCTTGAACTCATTTTCTAACTTCCTGGACTTCTCCTTTGACTTCACAAAAAAAAACAAATTCATTTTACTCACCAACAAGAATAAGTATAGATTGTTCTGCGAGAGTCAGCTAGATATTACTGTAAAAGACGAGTCAATTGAAATGGTACATAAATTCATATATTTAGGAGTAATTATAGATAGACAGCTCAAATCTAAAGAACATGCAAACAATTTGATTAAAATTATTTCATATTAAATAAATTACTTGTATAGATGTGCTGGTTTTTTGATAAGATGGGCCAAAACTATTCTTCAAAATCTGAATCAAAATTAACTATTCCGATTCAGAAGACTTCAAAATCGAGCTATGAAAATAATATTGACATTCTCAAGCAAAACATCTGTTGAGTATATTTTGATGTTGAAGGAAATGCAGTGGTTATCAACACAAGACTTGTTTGAGTACAATACTCTGATATTTATATTCAAAATGAAATCAGGTTACTCGAGGAATATTGTTAATTACAATTCTGATGTAATACAAGGTCACAAAATTATTTCCACATCCCACTGGTTGCAAAGAGATACACACGAACATCTGTATTTTTTAAAGGCTTGAACATATTCAACCAGCTGCCCCTAGAAATCAAATCCTCAGATTCCTTGATCAAATTCAAACAAAATTTGAAATATTTTCATCACTCTTCTAGGAATGTGGTTTGAGGCAAAAATAGAAATTTCACTGGCTATGTTTTCTTGTCCAAATGATTTTGTGTTTATTTTATCTGTGTTTTATCAGTATCTGTTGATATGAATATGTTTATAGGACAAAATTAAATTTTTTTTGTTTTAAAATAGTGATTTAAATTTATTAGTTTTTGAGACTGAATTTTCAATGTGTAGTATTCAAATGTATTAGTTTATACAACTGAATAAAGGAATCATAATATATCTGTATCATATCTGTGACTTCGTTTTTCAAACACTGTTGGCTTTGACAGATCCGTTGTAAAAGTTCCATATGTTATTGTTGTAATTGTTGAAAATGATTTTTTGTTCATCTTATTCTTGTTTTATCTAATAATTATAACAAAAATAATATTAATAGCTTTCAACCCTATCAAGAGGCAGGATTCAACAGAAGAACTATAAATCTAAGAAATCTAATTCGTTTCTTCTTTTTCCATCCAACCTTCACATAATACATTTTTTTCAACAAAATCATAGTTTTATAAATATAAATATTGTGTTGATAACACTCAAGTAACAATAGAGCATGCACAAAAACAAAATAGAAAAACTGGTAGAAGAAAATGAATATAGAAAAGATAAAGGAAATAGACACTTGTGAAAACGCAGAAATATTTACTAGAAAACAAAAACTTCTCATAAGAATGGTCAATATGTTATTCATTAGGCGAGTGGCATGGAAGTTTATGCTGAGAATTCATGAAAAGTTATTCAGAAGCTGTGGTAGGTTGTTGTAGTGCAGATCAGACCTCAATTTCAGTTTCATTACTCTACTAAACATTTCTTTATGAGATATCGGGAGCCTGTTATATAGCCAATAGCAGTAAAAAGTGGATGAACCTTAATATCGTGTCGTCTTGTATCTTGGCGGAGATGTCATATCTTTGAATCTCAAATTGGGGTTGTGCAGTCTATTCTGCATTTCGAATCGTTCGAGAAGCTCTTCTTGGTCTTGTATCCTCTTGAGATCCTGTTCCTTCAAAAGCTGAAGTATGTCTTCTAATGTCCCCATTTCGTCGTAATTGTGGGTTTGATCATTCACCATCCAATACTGGAAAACTACTTGGAGTACTACGGGTGGCTCTGTTGCTCCCCATTTGTATTATATGACGGAGGCGCCGCCTCAAGAAACCAAAAATGTAACAACACACACAACACTTCGACGAAAACTTGGGTTGTGCCGCTCGGCTAACCCTCGAAATCCAACAGAGTTTGTGTGAGCAGCCCGGCGGGCGACTCCGCTCCGCGATCCTAATTAATTCCCACCGGGCAACGTGTAGCATGCGATCCCTTTTGTCGTAAGGCTTTGAACAGTTACTTCCAGCCGCCGTAATTCGCATTGTAGGTCAGAATCCAAACAAGGAGCAAACTGGTGCGAGTGATGTATCGCGATTAGCGCGATGCTCGCGGGTTATTAGGTGCATCGGCCCGGAACGAATTCAACGGCGTCCCGATTACCTGCCGGAACAGCGCTGCGCTCTGAGCAGCGTTCGTTTGTTTCCTTGTGCCCGCGGCCGCGGCGATTCCGATCGTACTGTATGATGGGTATTATCTCTTCGGTTTCAGCTGTCAATGTTTTGTAATGACAGTGATGGATTAGAAATGTTATGCGGGCTCCGATGCAACAAAGTCCGGTTGCTCGTTTCGAATAATTCCATCGCACTCAATGATTACGTTTACAGCTTACAATAGAAATGGAATCAGACACAATCGCCCCATCGAAAGGTCAATAGGCATCTGCTTTGCTTCCGTAGATTGTGTCCCTACAGATTTTTCTTGAATTTGAAGTTTACCACACTTTTCAATATAAAATAAATGATAATTCTAATATAACGGTACGAAAATTTTTTATCTAAAATTAGTCATTCTTCATGATGACAGATTTGGAATAGCCGAAATATAATGACAATTTCGTTCTTACCTACTTTTCCAAGAGATACATTATAATAATAATACATTTTTTCAGTGATAAGTTCATACATAGGTTGGTACCCAGTGATTAATTTTTTATCCTTGTTCGAAACTTGTACGAAACTTACTCCTCCATGAAGTTGATAAACCTTTTGACATAATATTTCCAAGGTTGTTTTCATTTTTCAAATTGTTCGTAAATTACTCCATACGCTGACGATTGAATAGAACGAGAGAGAGCGTTTTATGACTACCTAGGAGGGCCACAAGGATATTCATTTTAGAAACACTGAAGAACATTAAATCGAAGGCCTTTGGTTGTGACAAACTTAATATCATTGATATTACTATGTTGTCCTCATATTGTACCTCATTTAACACATATTTTAAATTCATGTATTCTCAACTAATATTTTCCAAATTTGTGGAAAGAAGCCATCATTAATCCGTTGGCTAAAATCACCTCTCCTACATAATTCAACCATCTCCATTCAGTTTCGATTTTGCCTGTAATGTCCATAGTACTTGAAAGAGCAATCGAGTCTCAAATCGTACCTTTTCTCAACTCTATTGATTTTTTACCTGAAAAACAATCTGGTTTTCGATCGGGATACAGTTGTGATACTGCACTTGCTGATGTCACAGACGATGTCTTGAGAGGAACTGATGTGAATAAGGCAACTGTTTTGATACTCTTAGACTACACCAAAGCGTTTGATATGTTGAATCATAAAATTTTATTAACAATTTTAGATCACATCGGTTTTTCGAATCGGGTTTGCAGATTAATAATTCTTGAGCAACAGATTGCAGAGGGTAGTTTACCAAAATAATATATCAACATCATTAGTTGTCAACTCAGGAGTACCTCAAGGAAGCATTCTGGGTCCACTAATCTATTCGGTATATACCTCTAAATTTGTGACATCGATAACTAATTGCAATTATCACTTATACGCGGACGACACCCAACTATACTTTTCCTTCAACCCTCCAGATGTAGCACAAGCAAATTAAAATATCAACGATGACTTACAGAAGCTATTTGAGATATCCAGCCGACATTTACTCAAACTAAATCCGAAAAAATCTATGGCTTTACTTTTTGTAATGAAAAAATAAGGGAAAAATTGGAAGCTAGTCTGTATATTCATCTAGATAATGAACTAATACCATTTTAAAACTCCTGTAGAAACCTTGGTCTTGTTATCGATAAAATTCACAGAACATGTTACATCAAAGTTGAGAATCGGTTACGCTAACTTGAAATTAATTTACCCACATCGAAAATTCCTGAATAAAAACACCAAAAAAAATGTTATGTGACTCAATTGTCCTCTCGCATATGAATTTTTGCGATACTATATATGGACCATTTTTGGACAGTCATGATGCTAGGCGAGTGCAAAAACTACAGAACTTCTGTCTGCGGTTAATATTCGGTCTCAGACGAAGACAAAGAATAAGTCACATACTGCCTGAAATCAAATGCCTGAACATGTATAATCGTAGAATACTTCAACTATACAATTATAAAAGATAAACGTCCACCATATTTATTTAGAAAAATAATTTTCAGAAGTCACGTGCACAACTTGAATATTCGGAGAAGAGAAATTATAACCATACCCTCTGACAGAAAAGAAATTTTCAAACGCTCCTTTACCTACTCCTCAGCGAACCTACTCAACAAATTTCGAATCACTGACTTCTCAAAATCGATTGTATCGTTCAAAAATGTAATGAAAGAAAGGCTTTCCCAATATTTATATTTCAATTTTTTTTTTGTATTCTGTTGAATTATTTTGAATATGTTTTATTACTTAGTTTTAAGATTTTAGTTTTCACTAGGCTTCAACAGCACCTGATTTCGCATCAGAAAGCTGAATTCATAAGCCTTTTAATCTCAAATTCACGTTTCGGATATTGCTGGATTTTTGTTTTGTTTTTTTTTTGTGAATTTGGATTAATTATTATTATTATTATTATTATTATTTCAACTTTTACTTTTATGTTGAAATTATCAGCAAAAATTTTCAATTACAAAGAAAAAAATTCAAGTCTTCAACCCTATTAACATTCGATGACCACCTGTCAGAGTTTATTGTTGTCTCTACGGTGGTAGATAACCCTCTTCCTGCAAACTTTTCAACCTCTTGGTATAGTGAACATTATAGTAAGATGTAAGGGCCTGACTATCACTTCAGAGAAATCCGTCAGTGAAACAATAAAAAGGACATGCTACAATAATCTCTGTGAAAAATGGGCAATTTTATATCGACATAATCTCTTGAATACATTTCACAATAATATTAGTGCATGTTATTTATTTTTGTGATACAAAAATTCATATAACGGGTTGGCTCTTATTAGGTACCCTGAACCCTATTAGAAAGTTATTATTCCTGGACTTGTCTCTAATAGCATTTTACTATCACCGTTGCTAAGCCCTTTCTGTCCCTGTCTGTTTATTTATTTTTTTGTAGGCAAACCATGTACTGCACAATAATACTGCATCAGTTAACTTATAGAAATAAATTTTTTCCGACAGTGCAAACCACACTGCATCAAAATACACAGTTGTTTATTAATATCCGGAAATATCAAATTTGACATTTACCCCCCTTCGACAAAAAATCATTCACATAGGAAACTGTGAAAATTGGAAGGGATCTTAATTCTGAAATAAAAATTGACATTGAAGTACTACAAGGATCTTATTGGGACCTAGACTGTTTCTCGTATATAGGAATAGTATCTCTCTAATATTAGATTGTAATATGTGATGCAGATGATACAATTTATCAGTTTAACTTTCACTCTATCAATCGTTGATCTAGCTTCTCAAGCTGAGATTAGAATTTGAATAAATTTCAAAGAAATATATTCTTACTTTGAACATATCCCGAAACTTCTATAGACTAAATGATAATCATAAATGAATTGGTTTACATTCATTTCTGTAGAGCTCCACTTTGGTAATTCAATCAAGTGTGCTGACAATGTATAATGTTTTTTTTTTCAACGATAAAAGTTTCATAATTGTTAGTATTCTCTGATTATATGATTGTAAAAAAATACTTTTACGAAACTCTCAGGTTTTCGGAGAAAACCCTTCAAAAGTAGTCTGCATTGAATCTAATTGCAGAATAATTTATATAATTTTGTTATTTCTAAATTAGGTATGGTTTTAATTGGGTATATTCAAGTTAGAAACGACTGCAATTATACGCTTTCAAAGCAATAAACAATAAATAATTGAACATTAACAAAAAACAATTCGCTAGGTTCAAAACACTTAAATGAGTAGTGAAACTGGGAAAAACAATTTCTGTTTCAATTAGGAAGTTGAATTTATCAACAGCTGAATACATATTTATTCATTCATGTGAATACCTTGAGGAGAAACGAAATGAGAAGAAATGTTGGATAACAGTGGGAATAGTAAAATCATCACCCGAAAAAAACAGACTATACAAAATAAAGAAGAATCACCCAAAAGAACGTAACAAGGAGAAATTCATAAACTAAAGTAAAAGCATAAATTTTTTAGTGGGAAAGCAAAAATTGACTACTATAATAATGAAATAGATGTTATTAAAAACACGAGAATGTATTTATGAAATTTTCAAAAATGAAAAACTGAAATGAAAGGTAAACAACAAATAATCCTATAAAAACGTCCTATGATTTTGTAAACAATTTACTGATACTGGTGAATGAATGGCAAAAAATTTGAGTAACACAATGGATACAAAACTTGTGAGACATAAAAATAAACAGAAATCAAAGGTTTTTTTCTAATACGAACGAGGCAGAAGTTCTGGAGATAATACTGAATCTGATGACAAACAAATTTTCCGGAATTGACAATATAAAATCTGATATTCTAATGAATAAGTCCAGGAATAACGGAAAATTTCCAGGCACCTTGAAAATTACTGTAATAAAACCCTTCTTCAAAAGTGCTGATAAACTCGATGTTACGAACCACCACCGCCCTATTAGATTGATATCGAGCATTGGAAAAGTTTCCGAAAAAATTTCAAAAATTAGGTTGTTTTGATTTCTCGAAAATTATAACATTTTGTCGAGTATGCAGTACGGTTTTCGTAGGAGTGATTCAACGTCCGATACAATTGACATATTGATAGATTAGATAAATAACGAAATTGTCGAAAATAAATCCAGTTGCCATAAACTACTTTGACTCTGGAGTTATTTACGTAATAGGAAACAATGCGTTAATGTTAATGGAACTATGAGCAATAATCGAATTATAAAATATGAAGTGCCTAAAGGTACTGTTTTGGGCCCAATTTTTTTCAATTTATATTTTAATGATCATTTCGAACAAGACACGTGTAGAGAAGTTGTGAGTTTCGCAGACGACACTGTCATTTTTTAAGAAGGAACTGAATGGAAAACTCTCAAAAATACGATTGAAGAGTTGACTTTCAAAACATTATTAATTGCTTCAAAAATCAATTATAAAAAACACATTTTTACCGTTCTCGTTCTACTCTGCAAATTTATCACTTTGTAAAGAATTATACGAGTATAACGACAACAACACTTTAAAATAGAGTCTATCGATACGCTATTATAATACATTGGTTCATACATAGATCCCGATTAAAGGTGATAAGATCAAGTGAATTATGTTATTGAAAAGTGTAGATTCATGTTCTATAAATTTAAAATTGAAACTAACATCATTAATATAAAATATCTTAGAATACCGTTTCATACTTTGGTCGACAGTTATAAGTCCGTGATATAGGCACCTGACTAACACGAGAGAAAAACTGGAGGTGACAAGAAAATAAAAAGTCAGTTTTTGAGTATAAAGAAATGTCATAACAATTTCGAATTGAAAAACAATATACGATCACTAATAATTTAATAAAGACGTTTCGGAGACTTTTTGACAATGTAAGAGAACCATAATTGGTGACCTCGAGGTGATTGTCAGGTGCCTATATCACATCACTGATAGTTAGGCCCCTACAGATTCCGCACAACGTTTATAAAAATATATGACGGATTCAAAATCACAGAAGATTAATCTACTCATGATCATACCATAGAGTATTATTAGAGTAAACGGCGAGGAATCTTTCCCAATTCTCAATTTATATCCTAGTATTCTAGGTGAATCCCGTGTTATTCTAGATATGTGAACACTGAATGCCAGTTTAGAATCGAAACGTGTTCCTGAATATTTCACAAATTCAACCTGGTTCAGTGGCAAACCATGAATATAGTTATCAAAATTAACCTGGGAATAGGAACTTGGTAAAACATTTATCAATGTTCAGTTCCATACCATTTCTTCTACACCAGTCAGCGACTCAGCAACATGATTGTCATCTTCTTAAAGATGCTGGCAATCAAGAGAGGATCAAATAACACGATGAATATTAAAATCGTATGCGGAGAGTAAGCAACTGGTGTTAGTAGTTTGACTAACAATATCATTAACAAAAAGTTCGAAAAAAAGTGGTCCTCAATGACTCCCATGTGGTACCACAGAATCGCCGCAACACAGTCGGGAATGAAATTATTAATGTTGAATGAACAAACCTTTCATCGGGTCATATAATAAAACAAATATTCAATGCCTTGGGACGATATGACTCCCAAAGAGAAGCAATCAATCGCTTACACAGTAACGACTTTTTCCGTCACTCCCTTATCTATTATCCTCCAATATTCATACCGGTCTCCGCTGACATACTGGCCCTGCCATCGAATGTGACGTGCCCACTGAATCAGCTAGTTATATGATCGGTTTCTAGCGTAGAAATCGTGTGCAGACATAAAGTACTTTAGCACCGAATAGATTTATGGGTGCTTTTATCAGCATACTATCCTCCCTTAACGATGTCCGTCGGAGAGAGCGCTTCAGTTGCATGATGAATGATTCCATGTTGCCGCAACACTCGGCCAAGTAGTAGAAGAAGGATTATGCTGGGGAGAAAAAGTTAGGATCGCTTCTGGTAACATGTCTAATGGGTGTTTGGCTAGAGGAACAAAATCAAACCGATATAACGGCCGTGGTGGTCGGCTGGTAGAGCGTTCGCCTCTCAAGCGTAGGGTCGAGGGTTCGATTTCCAGCTTGGTCACCAGTAAAGTGCATGGTATCATTCCTTAAATGGTAAGGGCTGCGACTTCCCTAGCTCGCACAAGTCTCCCGAAGGCTTCTTAGGGTTGCACGTAGGGGTGCAACAGGTTGACGGAAATAACAACAAAAAAACAACAATAATTATGATAACTTCATTCTTGAAAGGCATAAATGATTCAGCTCTAGGCAATACAAACAAATTTGAGTGAAGCTAAAAATGCGATATGTGCTATTGCACTCGTTAGACCAAATGAGAGTACATAAAATCACTATCGATATAGCCGTAAATATAAAGTAAGTAGAAAGTTCATGAAATGACAGAAAACAGTTGAAACGGATTAAAATGGGTATATATATTTTGGAAAAAGTTTGAGAGGTTTGCTCATGCATTAGAAAACGATAGGCTGTCAGGAACAAATGGAGGTACTGATCCCAGCCTCTTTGATAGTCAGAGGCTACCATGGATATACGCAGATCATCCTCCTATTCAACCGCTCGACTATTCCATGGAACTGTGGATCTGTATTTATTCTTGTGTTCAGATTTGGGAACAGGGCATGCAATATCAACGGATTTTCTCAGGATGCATTACTAGCACCGCATACCGCACACCATCTTCACTAGTCCATTACGTCAGCTTGACAATTGGAACAGTTATTCCGTTTGTTTCTTTTTCGGAAGGGTCTTCGTTACTCCCAGTTATCATCCGAAGACCTCATAATGAATTCTTTTGAGCACTTTCTCTCTTCTGTTCCTGGATCCAACAAATGCTTGAGGACCCTATTTGCCACGTAAAAGGAATCCAATTGGGTCCAATAGGATTTGACTGCTGGCGACTAATCTGCCATATCTTGCCATAATAGTGTTCGATTACTCTTCTACCAGCCGATGAATCAACAAAGTTCTGGATCTTTTTCTTGGTGTTTTTGAATCGTGTGGTTATTCAAAATTTCATCCACTATCATAGTTGTTTCCTTCTGTTCAGAACTTCGGCGTTCTTATGCCTGCTTCGGTACTCATGGACCGTAAAAGCCATGGTCACCTCTCAACTGGAATCTCCTTCCATATACGTATTTGTAAAAGTGCCCCACTCCTTTGACAACCGCCAACAGTTCATTCCTAGTGACACATTAATTGTGTCCTTGTTCACTAACTCCCGTATGCGCCGTATGTACTCATTCTGGATTAATTAACTTTTCAGCAAATAAGTGAGATGACATTATAGTCGATTTCATGGGAGAGACAGAGACATAACAGTTGATTAGAATTCTATAGTACACGGTGCATACGGGCGTAAGGGCCTCTTGCAGAAATAACCATGTCCGTCTCCTTACCCATGTTGCTGGCATTCATGTCCAACTATAATTTTCCGCTCTGAGTAGGTGTGTTAACCAAAACTCCTTTTAACCCTCCGAATGACTCATAGTATTCCTCGGACCACTACAACCATGTGTGCACTTTCGTAGGGCTAGTCAGAGGTTAGCGATGGTACCAGGGTCGTTGTTAATGAGTCCGTCTACGAATACACCTTTGTTTTGTGGTTGAAGATATGCAGAGATTGCTTGGGCTACGCATGTGCCCAATTTTCATTCAATTCTGGCATCTCATCAGTATTTTCTCAGACAATACCTCACTTGTTACTCTCCTTGTGACAGCTTCAATAGTAGACAGATGTGTTTCAAACACTCAAAATTTACTCTTGACTTTTGCAGGATTGTTCAGCGGCCTCAAATCAATCATTTGCTTTGGTCGCCGCGCCGCTTCAAACTGTCGGCAGATATCTGCCCTTGGAGATTTTCTTTCTAACTGAGGTGGTTTCAAAGAAAGCATTCCCTGTTCAGCTCTCACCTTGAAATATTCTTTTCCTTTTGAATGTTATCCAAGTTCAAACTCAGATCCAGCATTGAAGTTTTGATGAAGGTTGCTGTGGTGTGCGCAGTATTAACTTGGTTTTTCAACTCACTGATTGTTTATTTCAGTTTGTCGATTTCTGTCCTTAATTTTCTCCATTTCTACTTTGAATTCATCTTTGATTCCATCCATCTCTGTCTCAACGGTTCCCATTCTTTCTTCTGATCGATTTGTCACATTTTTCTTCTGATCGATTTGCCACATAACAGAGTTATTCTTTGTTTTCTACAATTTTCTTTTTCAAACTCTACAGATTTTCTTTAAGGTTCTTCCAGTTGCTCCGAACTGTCTTGAATCTCTTCTTCCAGACACTTAAGGTGTTTCTATCTCAAGGTCATATTTCATTTCGTTCTGTAATAATGTTGTCAAAACTAGAAGAATGAATTTTTCTTCAAATTATTCCTTATAATCAATATTTCTTTTAATGTGAATCTTTTATACTTGGTTTATTCATATCAACCTTATTTTATCCTATAACATATGTTATGGATACCTCAGCTCCTACAAAAAAATATGTTTATATAATTTGGAAGTCTGTAATAATTTCATTTATAGAGCTTTATCTTTATTAATTGGAAATGAAAGGAGATCGTGGGCTAGACCATGATTGAAAGGATATAAGAAATTTTAAACTCGTTGGTTGATGTGGGAGATGATCATGAAAGTTTCAAAAATTTTATCAGAATGAATGAACATACCTACCTTTCATAAGTTTCTAAAGAGTATAGTTGCTGATAGAAAAAATTCCCTCATTCAGAGGGACTATTTCAGCTTGTTTATAGGCTTATATAACCCACCATTACCAAAAGTTTAAACTAATCTTTCAGAGTCGGTCATTCCACAATATCTCTAATAATTCCAGAGGTCTCCGATGCAATGTATAATAAATACTCGAAAGAATGGTTTTTGAAAGATTTGTATAATTTTTCTTTTTGCATTTTCATACAGTTTTCCTGGAAATTCCATCTTTTCATATACAAATATGAAAAGATGGAATACATCCTGAAAATATTGCAGGAATTGATTACAACTTAAAAGTATCATTGTATCAACCAAACTGCAACGTAATCAAGTATTATGTTTAATAGTATATTAGTATTCAATACATTTCTCAACCACATTAGTAATATATGGTTCAACGCAAGTGATTATCCATCTTTTTTCCTTTGTCAATTTCCGAATGAAACAGAAGAGTGGATTAATAGTAGACAACCATATGCAGAATTTGCAATTTCCTGAAGCACTAGAAGCAATTGATAGAAAACATCATGTTTCAAGTTCCTGCCAGTTGTAGTAGTAGTGGCTCAACTTTCTTAAACTAAACTATATATTTTTGTATTTTGATGAGGGCACAAATGGGACAACTTCAGATGGTGTGTTCTGTAAAAGCCCATAGTTCAAGTTTCTGAACCAATATCACTACCAGGAAAAACTAATCCACTTCCATAATATGTGACCATCAAGATGCAGCCATTGATACAAAATGTGATGAAACCATTTCCTTATCGAAACAAGTTGGTAAAACTATTTTCACCGGCAGCTTCAGCAGGGCTTGAAGGGTAGTTCTGAATTCCAACTGCCTTTGGAATTCTGAACAATAGAAGGAGAATTTATAAAGTTCAGGATACAGTTGTAAAATTAATACTTATTTTATTATTTATTTTGAATTTTTATTTCTTTGCCAAGTTCATTATTGCCAACAACAGAAAGCTAGGGATATTTCATCAAAAACGCATCTATGTTGGGAAATCACTAGATCATGTTCATGCCCACCCCGCGTTTCTGACGCAAGCCGGCAGGCACAGATGTGAACGTCGACAGGCAGGCATTTCTCATGCACCCATTTATCTGAATCGGCCTTTAGAGCTTTTTTGAGGATTTTATTCCAGACTCTCCGAATTTTCTTAAAGTTCTTCTTTCAATCTATTTGAATTATCTAGAAGTGTATCTTCCAAACTCTTTGAATTTCGTTGAGATTCTTCCTTCAGTGAATAATAGGTTAATGCAGGGGCAGTAGTTCTAGTAGTAGTAATTATGAGAAGATTGCCACTGCAGCCAAACAAAATGGACTTTTTTCTGTTCCCTGCTGTTCTTATATATTGATGGAATAATATTCTGGAAATGTATGGCAAAAGTATGGTATAACTGGAATAGCACTCGACTGGCTCACGGATTACTTACAGAACAGAAAACAGGTAACTAAAATTAACAACACAATATCAAATGAAGTCTTAAATAAAAACGGCGTACCTCAAGGAAGTACATTGGGACCATTGCTATTTCTACTATATATCAATGAAATTGTTCACTCGGTTAAAAACTGTCGAATCCATCTGTTTGCCGATGACACATTATTGTATTTCTGTTCAGAAAATATAGAAACCCTAACAGATACAATCAACGCGGAGCTGGAAAATATTTTCCAATGGTGTAACGCCAGTTTGTTGAAACTTAATGCAAAAAAATCAAAATTCATGTTAATTAGCAACCACAAAAAGTATGCAGAATTCAAAGATAATAATCATAAGATTACAATTGGTAATGAGGAAGTTGAAATGGTGGAAAAGATTAAATCGAAAGAAATTTAACATTCAAACAACATATTTCTTACATTACCAACAAAATATCAAAAAACATAAACTTCTTGTTTAGAGTGGCACCATCTTTAACACCATGGTCTAGGAAAACAGTGTATAATACGATAATATTGCCCCATTTCACATTTGCATCGTCTATACTATACCTGGCAAATAAAAATGAGATGGAAAGGATGCAGAAATTACAAAATAAAGCCATGAGAGGTATATTGAATGTTCCAAGAGACACGTCCATCAAGGTCATGTTACGTACAATGAACTGGCTTTCGGTAGAATATTACTTGGAGTACCGCACCATGATCTTAATCCACAAAATGAAAATTTCATTAACCCCATCATATCTGTCATTTCAATTAGTATACAACAACAACTTACACAACTACAACACACGAAGAAGGGCAGACATACGAGTCTCAACAAAAAACAAAAAAAGGTCCGAAAAATCTATATTTCATAAAGGCGTGGTGTGTTACAATGAGTTGGAAGATTCTTTGAAAACCCGCAATGCTATTACAACTTTCAAAAAAGAATTGAAAATATGTCTATTACGCAAGTGTCATACATGATTGTCACTATTACTCTTGCCTACCGACTCATATAAAAGTTCATATGTTTCAATATGTTGTATTATTGTATATTTTATTTTTCATAATTGTATATAGTGTAATATTTATTGAACAAATTCTATTATATATATATATATATATATATATATATATATATATATATATATATATATATATATATATATATATATATATATATATATATATATATATATATATATATTACCTATGACTGTAAACATTAGCTTTATGTGCTAAATAAAGAAATTAATAAAAACGAAAACAAACGGTATAGCTATAATATTCAATTGTCCTCATCCAAGTTATGTGAGAGAGTAAAATATGTGTAGGTTTTGTCAAGAGTCCAAGTACTTCCAATCGGTCTGTATCTCGCTTAGAATAGTTAACAATTTTATTCAAGGTAGAAAATTGAATAGATAACGTGTTTATCAATATTATTGATAACAGTAACGACATATTGTCGTGAATTGGGGTTGATTCACGACTAACTAGGTAGATACTGATCATTCATAGATTTAAAACACTTCAGAAAAATATAAAAACATTTATTTTACTATGTACAAATATGCGATTTAAACGATTGAAATTAATGAAGGAAATAATCAATAAAGAATTAATGAATTAAAGAACTGAAGAATCTCTCCTAGTTATTGATTGGATAAATTATTTTAAAAAGATCTTTACTTACAATACATATCGGCTTAAACAGTTTATGAACATTTTCCATTTATTTAATATCGAATCTTCCAAACTCCCCCCATAGCTGTGGGCACGGCAGAACTCTAAACTCGACTCGACTCGACTACCAGATCGAACTATCAGTGGCCTTTTTGAAAACTCTTGTTTATGTTCTGTTGAGGACAAGTTGTGTCTCAAAATAAAATATCTTCGCTCACGTACTGAATTGTAGAAGGTAAAACGGTTACCCACGTATTGAATGATAATGAAATATTTTAATGTACAGGATGTTCCATATATTTTTGACAAAATTTACTTCATTCATTCAACTGAAATCCTATACATTTTGCCAACCTCTTCCTCGTGGGATTAGTACAAGAAGAATAACACGCCAACATACTCTATCCTAACTTTTTTCAAGCGGCATATCCAAAAAAGAAATATACGGGCCTTTTGATAGTACATTTCAGCAATTTACGAGCCTTTCTCCGTCAAGATAGAAAATGCAAATCACCGACCAGCGAACAATGAAAAAGTTCAAGATTTATGGATCGGCAGAAACAATAAATTTATTCGACATGTGCTCTGAAAACGAACAATAAATGACAAAGCTAAATCATTCTGAGTATGGCTTCAATCACGGCGTAACGAGTGCCACATGAAAAACCGTTTGTTCCAAGGCGGGTGATTAAGGTACGTGTATCTGTTCAGCTGCGGGCTGTCATTTGTAATCGAAAAGGATGATATTGAAATTGCGTGAGAGGCCATCACCGAGGTTGCTCCTTTTATTGGAAGAATGATGGTAATACGATAAATTAATGAGACTGCGATTTTTTCTTATTTTTCTTTTTATCTTAACCCATTAACCGCCAAAGGTGCGTAAACGCAACTTTTCTATACACATTTTTTTTTGTGGTTTGGATCAATATTATTCATATTTATTCTGATGGATATTCATAACAATAATCCAGAAGAAGTAAAAATATTTTTATTCAATCCAAAACATGATTTTTTAATCTCTGAAATTTACTTGAAAATGTTATAAATTGACCGTTCTTGTAATTCTCCAATAAAATCAATTTTTTTTTGGTACTGAATATAAAATGATAAATTCATTTCGTGCTAAACAGTAATATAAAATATGCTCAATGATAAAGTGTATATTCATTTACGTAAATATTTTCGGATGTCGTTCATTTTTGCATGTACTTGTGATGGTTGCGTATACGCACCTTTGGCCGATAATAGTGAACATTTTCATGCACTAGTATGCGAGTCTTGACAAGTTTGGGAATATTAGGATACGACGGTCAGTTGATCATTAGCCTTGCTTGAGTTTAGTTCAGTGCAAATCAAAAACGGCAAAGAAGATTTCTCGTGTTATTCCTTATTATTTTTTGTAAACATTGTCAAAATGAGGTAAGAATCATAACTTGAGTGTAGATTTTGGTATTTCAATATCATTATTTTTCATTATAGTCAGTTTTCGAAATGGGAAATGAAGAGAGCACTGACGGCGCAAGAGTTGAGTGCTTTATTAGAGGAAGAGTTGGATTATCAAAATTTTGATTCGATTGATGTTGTTTATGTGCCGCCGGAAACAGACGAAGTAACCGATGAGGAGGACATTGATGAAAATATAATCGGAGAAGAAATAATGGAGAAGGATATTGCGGGAACTTATGAAATACAAGTAAATAAGGATAGTGATGATCCAGATGATGACATCCCTTTGAGTGAAATAGCAGAACGTACTGAGGCGGAAGTTGCCGGAACTTCTGGAATAAAATTGAATGAAGATAGTCATGATTCAGAAGACGATCTCCCTCTGAGTGAAATAGCAAAACGTTATGAATCAGAAAATCAAAAAGCTACGAAATCTCAAAAATATGTTATTCCAGAATGGAAAAAAATAGATATACCTACTTATGCAGGTTCTCCTCAATACCATTCTATTGAACATTTGAATAACATAAGAACAGAACATGGCGACAAGACGCCTTATGAAATCTTTTCACTATTTTTGGATAACGAAGTGACCGAAAAAATTTTGAATTTCTCAAATACCTATGCATCCCAAAACAACCGGCACGATTTTCATATCAACAAATCAGATTTGAAAAAATTTATTGGAATACTGATATTATCCGGATATCATACTCTACCACAAACTGACATGTATTGGTCAAAGGATGAAGATAAAGTAGTGCGCATTGTAAGAGAAAGCATGAGTCGAAATAAATTCAGATCAATAAAGCAAAACATCCATATGTCAGATAACACATTGTTGAACAAAGATGATAAATTTTCAAAATTGACACCAATTTTTGATATCATCAACAGGAAGAATATACAGTTCGGTATATTTGCAGATAATCTTTCTATTGATGAAGAAATGGTGCCGTATTTCGGACGGCATTCCTGCAAAATGTTTATTCGCGGAAAACCAGTGAGATTTGGTTTCAAGCTGTGGTGTCTATGTTCTGATACTGGTTACTTATTCAAGTTCATTCCATATGGCGGAAAATCGGAAAAAGCAAAACCCACTGTAGCATTAGGAACTAGAGTTGTTTTGGAGCTCCTGTCAGTGGTTGAAAATCCAGAACAACATAGGATATTTTTCGATAATTTTTTCTCTTCATATTCTCTTTTTGTGAGCTTGAAAGAAAAAGGATTTTTCGCAACAGGAACAGTGAGGGAAAACCGTACTGCTAAATGCCCCGTTGGAGATAGTAAAACAATGGCTAAAAAGGAAAGAGGTTTTTACACTTGTGCTTTCGATCCCAGTCTTGGAGTTCTAGTTGTGCGATGGAATGACAATTCTGTAGTAACTGTGATGACCAATACGTGTGAAGTTCTACCCCTTGTTCAAGCTAAACGCTACAATCGAAAAGAACATAAAGAGATTCTTATACCCCAACCAAATGTTATACACCACTATAAGGATATGAAAATACTGAATTTGGAAGAGAGGTTCACTATCCGACTTGCTGGGTTGGTTTATCGAATTAATCAACACGAAACTCCTGCATACCTCGTGAATAAACTGAAAAAACTTGGCGACTTTCATCATTGTCCAACCAGAAGTAGAGAATTGTACAGCGTTCCAAGGCATTTTTCAACTCAATTTAAACGTAGTTTTTCATATAATGCAGTCAATATTTATAATATGATTCCCACAGAAATTAAATATCTCAGAACTTGGAACAATTTCAAAAAACATATCAAATCCTGGATTCTGTCCGAAAGACAAACTATTTTATATGATTTATAATTTTTACTTATATTACCTACCTACTTTGTAATCTCTATTTATAGCACTAATCTCTATTTATAGCACTATTCTGTTATATACTCATATAATATTTACTGTCAAAATTATTTTCAAAATTCTATACTTGTTTGTTGGTTACATGGAAGAGCGGTCTTGACTGAATGTCGCCAACACATTGCAAATTTTGTACTATTAATATTTTCTCATAATAAAGACGCTATTATTATTATTATTATAATAAATATATGGGAGGAGTGGACCTCCATGATAATGGCATTGCCAACTATCGGATTGGTATAAGAGGAAAAAAATGGTGGTGGCCACTGTTCACTAATATGATCGACAGTATGGTTGTGAATAGTTGGAAAATTTATAGAATTGCGAATGAATCCAGGATATCACAACTGGAGTTTCGTTCCCAACTGGTAATGTGTCTACTAAAATGTAGTGGGCAATCAAGCAATACTGATGAAACCTCGACTGGTGCCAAATCCAAACCATCATACGGAAGACCATCTAAATCAGCTCTACCAGATGATATAAGATTTGATAATGTTGGACATGTGATAATCAGAGATACCAACAGTGCAAGAAAAAAATGTCGATTTTGTAAAAGTAACACCATTTATTTATGTAGGAAATGCAAAGTGCATGTACACCCAGATTGTTTCGAAAATTATCATATGAAGAAATAGGGCACCTACTCTATATTTGTTTATTTTTTGCAGTCGATTATTTTAACCATTTTGGGCCAAAGGTGCTCTTACGCACCCACTTGTTTTTTTCAATACTGTGAGTTTATATTTTTTTTAATGACGAGCTGTTGTTTGTTTGAGTATTCTAAACGAGTCACAATAAATGTTTTTTCTAAATTACAAATTTCTAATGTCTTGGCCGTTAATGGGTTAAGGGACCTTTTCATTTCGCATCAATGGGGATGAAGGTAAATTGCATAGTCTCTTGTATGTTCTTTCAATCTGGTCTACAGGTATCAACCTGTATGATCTATTTAGTTAATCTGGTATATTATATCAGATTGCATACCAATACAGGTTGTTTAGATTATTTTTCAAGTAGCTTTATCATTTGAAACTGCTACTTTAACGTGTATACCATGAAGTATCTGTATTGGTTTTTCAGGAAGGTTACTCATGTTGAGGTGTTTGGAACGATACGGTATGCGCCAAAAGTTTTCTGTTTGCGGCCCATTAGACAAACGTTAATCATAATAGTAAATTTGGTGTTCCGATTGTACGATTTCCCCACCACTTCAACCATCCAATCTGGTGTCGGAGGCGCTAGACAACAATGGTAAGGAAATATCAAACAATTTGCAATTTCTAGAGAACTGTCAACAACATATTATTTAATTTTTACATGTAAATAGGCATCTATATTGACAACAGCGCAAAGAAAAAACCCTTTTTCAGTACGCTTAATAAGCATGATTTTAGATAGGTTTAATGAAGAAAACATTACAAGTTGATTTTCCCCAAAAGAATCGTTCTTAGGCTTAACCAATGATTGATAATGCATTCACAAGGACAATTTCGATACTCAGCCATCGCATTAAGAAATTTATTGTTCGTTTTTTTTCCACTGCTACTAATAATTTTTTTCCTACAAGCGTGCGTGATTCACCCTCTACCCGCACGCAATTCAGTTTGGAAAGTGTCATTTTCCCACAGTTGTGCGGGAAAAGTTTTCCCACACTAGTGCGGGAAATTTTTTCCCACACTAGTGCGGGAAAAACATTTATATGATATCCTCGTAAAATATAAGTGGTGGGTGACAAAATATGAAAGTTCAAGCTTTTTTGTTGCAATACTAAGTGGGTTTGTTCAAAATCATCCATCATTTTGCACTATTTATTGAAAAAATGAACAAATATTGATAAATAAAAATGTATTGTTATGAAAATCACCCTATATATAGGCTTTGATTGATCTGATGACGAGTAGGTAACAATTGATGTTGTCATGCCGATCAATACACAAATTTGTTTGTAATTGTCAGAGTGACAGACAAAGCGTTACTTATATAAAATTTTCGATTCAGTGAAATTGCCACAATGGATTATTTATCTGATGAAGAATTTCCACAAGAAATCGTGCAAGCAGCTACAGATGCGAACTTAGAGTTATTGCCAACAAAATCTAAACAAAGGTATGAGAATCAATACACGAGTTTTATTGAATGGTGCAACAATAAGAAAGTGAAAACACCAAATAAAGAAGAAGTATTCTTGGCTTATTTTCTAGAAATGTCTAAAACATGGAAGCCGAACACTTTATGGGCAAGATATTCAATGTTGAAGAGTGTATTCAAAGTAAAGCAAAATTTGGATATTAGCAAATTTTACAAAATAATTGCATTCATTAAAAGACAGAATGTCGGTTTTCGACCGAAAAAGGCCAAAATCTTCACTCAAGAAGACGTTTCAAAATTTATGACTGAAGCACCCGATGACATATACCTCATGATTAAGTTAGTAGCAATTTTTGGATTAGCTGGTGCTTGCAGACGAGAAGAGCTGACAAAACTCACCATTGACGACATAGACGACAAAGAAAACCTGATAATTGTTAATATCAAGGATTCCAAAAATCATTCCTCTAGATCCTTCGTGATATCTGAAGAAGCAAATGATGGTTATTTTTTGAACGTATACAGAAATTATGTACATTTACGTCCAAAAGAGACTCCTCGCCGTCGTTTATTCTTGTATTACAAAAGTGGAAAATGTACTGTGTAATGTGTAGGAATCAATACCATAGGAAAGATACCCTTCAAAATACAGAGCTTTACACTGGTCACAGCTTCAGGCGTTCCTCAGCCACTTTACTTGCTGACTGTGGTGTGGGTATAACTAATATCAAACGCCTAGGAGGATGGAAATCGACTTCAGTTGCAGAGGGGTATTTAGAAGACTCCACCAATCGAAAAAAAGAAATTTCCAACAAAATTCTCAATTTGAACACTACATCGTCTTCCGGGTGCATTTTAGAACCATCCACGTCTATATCGATCGGCGACGATTTGATGCCTGTGCCTGCACATTCGATTTCTTTCGATAATGTATTGCCCGAGTTACCTTCTTCTTCAGGAAATCAGCCATCTTCAAAAAATATGGTGGCTTCCGCTATAAATTCACATAATGCATCAAATTGTACATTTACAATAAATATTACGAATAATTAGTGGATAGAAAATGTTACTCTTGTTAGTTGTTTCCATTTGAATGAATAAATAATTGAAAAAATGAATTTGTTTCCTACGCTTGTAAAAAAAGTATTGTTCCTAACTCATGCGGAAAGTGTCTTTCCCGCACTCGACTGCTTACCCGAACTCCACTCCGCGTCGTTCGGGTTAACGGCAGTCGCGTGCGGGAAAGCATCACTTTCCGCACTTGTTAGGAAAATTACTATTCCACCTACTTGAATAATCTGAAGATATTTCGGCACAATTATTTCCAATGTATCAAATGCCAATGGTGAAACAAAGTAATTATTTCCAACAATTCATTTGGATACACTAGAAGAAATTAATTATTACGGCCATGCCCAATTACTATCTGCTGAACCTTCTTTTGTTGGATCTCCAACAAGATTCGAATTTTCTTTTTCTAATTGATGAATGGACCGAATGTTCAGTCAGTTGCATTTCCTTCATCGTTTATTCACGGAAAGGGAGACCATAATACACACTAATTTCTTGCTTCTCGTCAGATTAACCATCCATTTCTCAAGTTTTTGTTATGGCCTGCTTTTTCCTCGCCTGTCATTACGAGCAACAAAGCGAACAATACGCAATAAAAAAATAATGGATATTTAATGCGGAACCAAACATGGTTATAAATGACTTTATCGGCACAATGGTTGCATTAACAAATGATTTTGTTGCTGAAATTGTATCGGACATCGTATGATGAACTCGGTCAGTGACGTAGGAGACGGAAACCCTAGTAAAATGGTTATTTGTGTAACTAGTGCAATCATGCTTAGTGTGACGAATGTGCTTTTTGCAAATGTTGCACACAAGATTTTTTTCTACGATCGGATTGAATTCATTTTTATTAAACATTTTATGGAACAGTATTTGGCAATACAGAAAATAGGAAATATTACCAATTCCAACAATGAAATGAAGAGTTCAAGCTAATGTGATTTTTAATGAAATATACAACGACCTCTTAGGAAATTGTTTTCCAACCGTTTTTCAGACGGACACTAACTTTTTTATTTGACATTTTCGACTCATGGTTACTCTAGACGAAATGATCCCTGTCGAAAAAAAAATTAAATTTCTGTCTGCCCGTCTGTCGTAAGCGTTATATTTTCCGAACCCTAGGAGATATCGCTTTGAAATTTAAGTTGGAACAGTATTTTTTGTCAGTTTGAATTTTTAGCAATCGGAAAATCTTGAAAAATTTTACGGGGTTTTTCTATTTTTTTTTCTTTTCTATCTCCAACGATACAGGTTGAGGAATCGATTCAATTCATTTAATATTACTTGAAGTTGAACTCCAATATGTTCTACATAGGTATATAGTTTTTGAGCAGAATCGGAAAATGCTAACTAGGTTTTCCGAATTTTCTTCCAGCTTTCCAGCTAAACCGACAAAAGAAAATGGAATTTTTGAATCGCAATCAATAGAGCTTCAAGAACTGAACAAGTCCTAGAAGAACCATTTTTCGGAAAATTGTCAAAAATCAGAAAAATAGATTCATTTTGGAAAATATGATATATCTCGTAAACTGCTGATTTTTTTCAAATTCATCATGATATCTTTTTTGATAGCCTTGCAAGAATCTTCAAAAAATGTCGACGAATTTTCTTCGTGAAGTCAATAGTCTAGGAAATATTTCAAAAATGGAAAATCGAGATTTCTACCGTACTAATGAAACAAATGAAAATCTTGAAATTGCTCCGAATACGTTTCTACAAGCCACGTCGATATTTCCAAATCGGTTTTCTCCAACTCGACTAGAATTTTTTTTAAAAAATTGAAAAAAAGTGAAAAATTTTAAAATCGACAAAATCTCGAAAACCAAACGAGATATCAAAAACTCCTTCAACAATTTTATTGTCTTCGATCAGTTCTTCAAAAAGTCCCAATGATATTTTTTCGTATCTTGTGAAACAATTGAGGTAGGTATAGATCTAAAAATATTTACTGTTTTTATAAACATCAAAAACTTGAAGAAAAAACGGAATACCAGAACAATTTAAATAATCAGTTTTGTAGTTCCCAAACAGTTCTACAAAAAGTTCTTATACATTTTTTCCATATCTTGGAAAGAAAATTGCGATATGAACTTTTTTAGGGACTGAAAAAATGAAAAATAAGTCATAGAGAAAATATGTATGGACAATTTTATTGAACGAAAATATGTCTTCAAAAAATTTCCATGAAATTTTTTCATATTTTGGAAAATAAACGACATATTTAATTTAATTTCAAAAATACACCAAAAACTCAAAGATAACGTCAGATTTTCAAATCACACAAAATATTTCTTTTGATCAACTTATAAAAGTCTACAAAAAATGTTTATTTTTTCCATAATATCAATTTTGGAAAAAAATTCACATATTTTTCTAAATCATCAGAAACTCGAAAATTAAATGAGGTGGTGAAATTGTATACAAACAGTTCCATGATTTTCAACCATGTCTACAAAAAGTTTTCATGGAATTTTTTCATATCTTTGAAAATAAACGATATATCGAATTTATCTTTATAAAAACACAAAAAACTCAGAGATGGCGACAGATTTTCAAACTTTATGATTTTCCTTCTCCAGTTACCCTAGGAAAGTATACAAAAAATGTAGATACATTTTTTCCGTAATATTGATAGTCTGGGAAATATTTTACAAAAACGAAAAATTTTCGTATCATTTTCGAAAATCACCAAAAACTCGAAAACTAAATAAGGTATCGATAGATGACGAGCCATGTTGATCTTCAATTATATTCGAAATGTCATGCTCATGATTGAACAGAACAAAATTATTTGATAGAACTCCCTCAGAGCATGGACCCAAAAATTTGACATTTTGGTGGCAGTTTGAGTTGAAAAAGGATTTGAGACATCAGCATGCAGGTCACGAGCTGAAACCGTACTGAAGATCATTCATAATTCCTGAGCATCCTAGGTTCCATGAGCTCGATATTGATGGTTTTTTCCATTGCTTCGAGACAACCGATAGAAATGCGATTGGTCCGTAGTTGCTGGATTTCAACTTTTTTAAGGACTGTCTTTACTGTTGCAATTTTCTAGGGTGACGAAAATATCCCAACATCATGAGAGAGGGTAAACAATTTGCATAGACCTGGTGTCAGTTTGGATTTACAGTTCATGGGAAGGATTGTCAGAATTCCATCAAATTCATTAACAAAACGCGTCTGATAGATCTTTGGTGAAACGTAATCTCAGACTGTTAGTGGGACTAATATTCTGGGTTTGTTTTCCCAATATATCCAGAGTACAAATTGAATAAAATTTGTTGCAAAAATGTGATCCGGTCTTTGGTTCGAATCCTAGCTACTATAGAATTTTTCTGATGATGATGAGATATAAATGGGCTAGTTCTAGGCCTAGATATCATCGAGAAAGCCTGGGTGGCTGAAGAGCCTGCCACACACGAGATGGAGTGTTTGGTGGGTTTATTCGAGGTGGATTCAATTTGGACTAAGCCCAAGTAACAATTTCAGTTTTGTAATAGCCCTCAGAAGGTTCTGAAGACCATAACAATCACAGCATCGATAAAACTGTTTTGCTGTAATGACATCCATAAAACCTCCTTAAAGCTGCTATAAATCTACGAGGGCCCACTCCTATGAAGGTTCTCAGGGCTATTTTGAAATGCAAGCATAAAACCTGCTTGCCTTATTCACAGGATTCTTAATAACCTCCTGAGGATCATTATGAAACCAAATTATGGGGCTGTTATAAACCTGTATGTCATTAAAAAAATCTATTTGGCATCAAAATATCTTTTTTGGATGAAATTGGGTTAGAAAATATTCCTTAAATATCTAAAGCAAAAACGGACTTAAATTAATCTAATTCTTCAGTTGCGAAAAATAAGGCGACTATTTTACAAGCAAAAATATAATGATGGCGTCCTGGTAGTGATATATGAATAATATATAGGTATTCAACAACGTAAAATGTCGAATATCATCTGCGAATGAAATTTTTTTGACAAAATGACATCAGTTAGGAGGTAAATCTGCAACGCGCCCCAATAACAACAATAAATTAAGAAAATAAACAAAATACCACATAAAATTTAAAAATTATTTTGACTCATATCTTTCCCGGAATGATTTGTACTATATCTAAATACAAATGAATACCAATAATTGTGTATTTCCTTTCCGTCATACACACCAAATTGCAAGGAACATGAATTGAAATTAGGCTCTCTTTAGTTGTCCCCTCTGGTTGTAATAAAATATGGCTTCCCTACCTTCATCCTATTTAGCTGCACATATTGCCGTCATAAAATCGTTTCTCCTTAAAATAAACCATTTTACAATCATTTTATCCTAAAAAAATACGTTTGGTATTATTTAATCCAATTTCCAAAATGTTTCAACTGTCAATTGTCAACCCCGCCTGACATTCGTCTTTTCGTGATCGACGTGGTCAGTATACTCAGTGTCTATACTCCTGTGATAAGTATTTGGTGTCTAAGTCTTGTAAAACCTTCAATTACTATTTATTTTTTCCAGATATCTTTACCCATTGTGATTTATTTATTACCGGTTAGGGGGAGCTACTAGCATTAAAGTAGAAATAGTTTTATGCTTTCATTTTACATCATTTTACCTCATCGTTAGTTTCATTACAGAACCATTGCATGGACTTGAGGAGTACTATAAAACAATCACAAAACTAAGTTTCTATGTGGATTATTGAAATACCAAAAAGATTTATCGTGTATGTGTATATGCCATTGTAAAACCATCATAAAAACAAATATGCTCAAATGCTGAATGGTTATATCTTATAGCCTTCAGGAGTGTTTTGAAACTGATTCATAAATCTGTTTGCTCTGGTAGCGTATTAGGAATAATATATGACCTGCATAAATCAAATTGGGAATTACCTAACCTTCATAAAACTTTCATAAAACTAGGATAAATCCAAATAACATTTAAATTGTTACTTGGGAGGAGACTCCCCCATTGCCTCATGCGATGTGTGAACAGGCCAGATTGGGTGCCCATGACGGGACTCAACTACCTCTAGTATCAAAAAAAAAATTAAGTGGATAAATTGGCGGGTAGGTATAAAACAGGGAAAACACCAGCGCCACTGAAGTCACATTGACATACGGATCCTGTAGGAAAAATATCAGAACGTATAATTCCCGCCATCTCGCACTCCCGACCGCATCAAACGGATATAAATCGCCGTATCAATGGCTCGGGTGAAAAATGTCCCAATACAATGTTCCCGTATCACACTCGATGCGCGCACTTTTGCCAATATAAATGTATATCGTCTCGTCGGAACAATAATTTTCGAAAAAACAAAATACATTGCGTTTACTTCGCAAACATAATCAATTTCAAATTCAGAACAAATTACAATTCATAAAGTCAACGATATCCAACAAACAAATAAAATCTAATATCTTTTTATAGTAATTGACAAAAATTTCATATGAAAAACACAAATAAATTCCACAACGACAAAAATTGAGAAGCATCAAATCAAAATTCAAGTTTCTTGAAGAATTCCTACCAATCACTCAATTGAAAATGTGTTATCATTCACTTATACAAACACAACCAGGCCATGGCATTCTTGGAATGGGGGCGGGGGTATGAAAAATTATCTTTTTATATTAAAATGCGAATTTTTTTATTAAATAATGTTTTTGACATGCGCTTTTGGCAATCGACCTTACATAGCTTTCCCATGGAATGGTACTGTTGATGGTTATGGGCGACTTCATTGGTATGGACACTTTTCACAATTAGTTTGGTCACTGTGAGATCAGTCTTTCTAGAAAAAAGACTTCCTTGAATTTTGCTCGCATTGAAGTCTACAAAATTGTTGGGCCTCCATTCTAGGATTTTGGCCAAGTCCTTTTTTACTGGTTTCATCGGCTGATACTGGAACTTTTCAACTTCATCAACCATCACGTGAACATATTCCTTTGAGAGAAAGTGAGATAGTAAAGAACTCAACTGGAAAAGCAAGTCATAAAATGGAAGCTTAGCGAGTGCCTGATGACAAACGTGGTCGAACGCCTTGGAGATATTGTCGTGAATATCGAGTAATGCCCTTTGAATTGTTTTAGTGCATTGATTCATTCACTCTAGTTATTTATTAATTCGATCACGATAGAAGTTCATTGTCATATACGACCGACATTGAAATTAGCAAAGTCGCGTGACGAGCTAAAATCGTTGACCGAATGATATAAACAATTCCTTATATAAATACAAGATGAATGGAACGATGAGAGGGTTAGCAATAGACTCCTACACAGGAGAGAGCCCTAGCGCTCAGTTAGCCGTATAGGCTAAGCCCTTTTGGCCTTAGCTGTGGGTATTGGTTCAGTGATAGTTTTAGGTAGATCTCCACAACATCAAAGTTCCCGATTCGTTGTTACAAACATGTTACAATATTCTCGTAGAAATGACATCTGCAAGGGGGAAAACTATCAGAGCAGACGTCACACTAACCAATCCACCAACTCATCTGTACCAAATAGAGTAGATACATTGTCTGGTGGGTATCAAATGATTTCCATCGAAACTCCAGCTCCACTAACCTCACAATGACAGACGGATCTTGTAGGATAAATATCAGAACGTCTAATTCCTGCCATCCCGCCCTCCCGACCGCATCAAACGGATATAAATCGCCGTATCAATGGCTCGGGTGAAAAATGTCCCAATACAATGTTCCCGTATCACACTCGATGCGCGCACTATTGCCAATATATATATATATCTGCTCGTCGGGCCGACGAGAGCTCATAAATCAGCCCTCGGAACATAAACTCTCAATATTCGCCGGCTCGAACGATGTTTCACTAGAAACACCCCAAAGTGCAGAGGTGGTTTTCCACATTTGTTCGGCCATTAATCGACGGAGCGCGAGACGGGTGATTTATCTGGGCTGTCACGACCGGAAGCAACCCCGTGCTCTACAAGCGATCCCCACTAATCTCCCGCCACGTCTTCGCGACTTCCCGTCGTACATCACTCTTATCGGGCGCTAATCCTCCGGGACCGAGTTATATATTCTCCTGCGCTAACGTCCTGCTGCTCGTCGAATAATTAAATCTATTAGTCATCGTTTAATTCGACGACATAATCGAGGTTATGTCTCTCGGGGAAAAACATGGGAATGGAATTGATGCTGCGCTTGTCTCAGTGTGTTCATTAGGTTTTATATCTGATGTGAAAGGAATTATAAGAAGGCGTAGAAGAGCAACGAGCAATTCTTTTATGGAATACCGACCTTAAAGTCGGATACCCAACTTTAATTTCGGACTCACGATTTATCCTCATACCGCCGACATTCATATCGGACTCCCGATTTAACCTCGTACCGCCGACATTCATATCGGACGCCTGACTTTGATTTCTACCTCCGACTTTAAAGTTGGACCCCTGCCTTTGATCTCGAACCCCTGACTTTGATCTCGTACCACCGACTTCAATCTCGTGCTCCCGACTTTAATTTCGGACCCCCGACATTAATCTCGGACCTCCCACTTCTATCTAGGATCCCCCGACTTTGAATTTGTTCCTTCGACATTAAAGTTGAATCCCCGACTTTAAAGTTGGACCCCCGACTTTAAAGTTGGACCCCCGACTTTAAAGTTAGACCCCCGACTTTGACTTTGGACCCCAGACTTTAATTTCGGACCCCCGACTTTAACTTCGTACCCCCGACTTTGATTTTGGACCTCCGACTTCAATCTCGGACTTTTGACTTCAATCTCGGACCCCCGACTTCAATCTCGAATCCCCCGACTTCAAAGTCAGACCCCCGATTTTAATCTCAGACCCCCGACTTTAAAGTCGGACCCTATGTACACAACTAAATAACCATAAATTTCAATGAAACGGTGATAGTGCGAGATTGAAGACGGGCCTCTGACTTCAATCTTGAACCCCCACTTTAATCACAAGCCTGTTATTTTTGGCCAGAAAAATGTAAAGTATATCCAAGAGCGGAGCTCAAATAGACTCCGCCCACCAGTGCTTTGCTTCGGCATTGGCCGGAGCAAATGTACCAGTTGGTTATTTAAGAAGCCCGTTTTGGCTGAGAAAATCAGTCTTCCGGGAGCCACAAAAGTGCTCGGTTGTCGTTTGAGAGCAGCTCTCAAGTGTAGCCCGGGTGGTTCACACATTTACCTAGTTGGTAAAAATATTTCTGGCCTGGGTCTCCGAAATCTACAGCCTGGCATATTGGTATGGGAACACCAATGAAATATGAAAAGACTTCGTATCAACACCTACGTATTGCTGCTGATGACTGTTCCAAACCAAAGAAGAGTTCCGGAGTAGCTGGATTTGCGATAATGGTACTTGTGGTGAAGAGCTAGCCGGATGAGGCGAAACATCCTCCAAAATCCCGATACCCAAGAACACGCATTTGTTGACAAACCACCGACTTCAAAGTCGGGTGTCACAGATAAAAGTCGAGGGTCCAAAATTAGTCAGGGATCCGAGAATGAAGTCAGGGATCTGACTTTAAAGTCGGGGGTACGAGATCAAAGTCGGTGGCCCGAGATTAATGTCAGGGGTCCGACTTTAAAGTCAGGATTCCATAAAAGATTTGCTCTTACTTCTTCTACGCCTTTGTGGAATTTACTCGTACCCAAGTAATAATTTCAATGTCATTTGAATTCATCCTAGTTTCAAATAAATTATGAAGGTAGGGTAATAGCAATTTGATGGCCAATTTGATATGTGCAGATCATAAATTGTTGCCAATACGCTCCCAGAGCAAGTAGGAGAGTAATTTTGTGTCAAAACACTCCTATATACACAAACACGATCCATCTTTTTGGATGGGAACTTAGTTTTATAATGGTTTTATAGCTCTCATCAAGTCTATGCCAAGGTTCTATAATAAAACTGACAATAAGGTTTCATCAAGGTTTCAAGATGTACTCTCGAGAACCGCTAGAAAATCAAATCATGCAACTATTTGTTGATGCCCAACAGATTTTTTTAATGACAAACAGTTCTAAAACAGCCTATGATTTTGTTTTATAATAACCCTCAGCAGGTTATTAAGGATCCTGCAGGTAAGGCAAGGAGGTTCTAGGTTAGCATTCAAAAATATTCGTAGATTTATAGCAGCTTTATGAAGGTGTCATAGATGCTGTAACAGCAAAACAATTTTATTGTAGCAGTGCTTGTTGTGGTCTTCAGAACCTTATGAGAAATATCACAAAACTAAAATTGTTACTTCGATATGGAACATTATCATCAGATTATAGTAGAAGCCTGAACATATATTTCCAAAGTGGATTTTTCTACATAATAGTCTTCTCCTCCTGCTCGTCCATTAATGTAATTTTAATTTCGACAGAATAATCGAGGTTATGTCTCTCGGAGAAAAAACATGGGAATGGAATTGATGCTGCGCTTGTCTCAGTATGTTCATTAGGTTTTATATCTGATGTGGAAAGAATTATACGAGGGCGTAGAAGAGCAACGATCATTTCTTTTATGGAATACCGTCTTGAGGCGGACACCCAACTTTAATCTTGGACACCCGACTTTAATTCAGGACTCCCGACTTTAATATCGGACCCCCGACTCCAATCTCGGATTCCCGAGTTTGAAGTCGGACCCCCGGAAAGAGGAATGAAATGTCTAAAATTTAGAAATTGCAAAGGTTCAATCAGAGAACGGTCAATTTTGCGATTTCCAATCGAATCAGAAAATTACTCGTGAATGGTTGTGAGGGGGTACCCTTAAAATCACGAATAATACAAAATAGTCAGATCTACGTCAAATTCGCGCTATAAACGTGAAATTTCATGCTCAATCCAAAAATATATTTTGGTATATGCTCAAATTAAACATATAGCCGAAAAAGGGAACAAAATTCCGAAAATTTTGAAATTGCAGTAGTTCAATATAGCCCATTGATTCAAAATGGTTGAATCAGTATATGCTGTCAATTTCAGCGTATCGAAAAGTTGAAAATTATTCGTGAAATGTAACAAACTTCAATGAAATTGGATCAAACTGCAACATTTCCATATCAGAATTCATGATACACATTCGAAATCTATTACAAACTATGATAGACTTAATAATCTTTTTTCTATTTCTATTTCTCATTGAATGAGTTTATGTTCAAACTGTTGTCCTAGAATTGGATGTATATCTATTGGGTCATAAAAGTTTATTTATCTATTTAATATATTGATTTTTTGTGTAATTGATGACTTGTTTATTTTGAGGCAATTCATGATCACTTTAATGAAACGAAAGAATCACACTTTTGTCTAATTTCTACGGAAGCGTAGAAGGGCCATTATTTTTTATTTTTCTCCTCAATTCCGAGTTGCAACTCGGAAAATTACTAAATTCCGAGTTGCAACTCGGAAAATTACTAAATTCCGAGTTGCAACTCGGAAAATTACTAAATGCCGAGTTGCAACTCGGAAAATTACTAAATTCCGAGTTGCAACTCGGAAAATTACTAAATGCCGAGTTGCAACTCGGAAAACTATTAAATTCCGAGTTGCGAATTTAATAATTTTCCGAGTTGCAACTCGGAATTTAGTAATTTTCCGAGTTGCAACTCAGAATTTAATAATTTTCCGAGTTGCAACTCGGAATTTAATAACTTTCCGAGTTGCAACTCGGAATTTAGTAATTTTCCGAGTTGTAACTCGGAATTTAATAATTTTCGGAGTTGCAACTCGGAATTTAGTAATTTTCCGAGTTGCAACTCGGAATTGAGGAGAAAAATAAAAATAAAAAAATAATGGCCCTTCTACGCTTCCGTAAATTTCCACTAGATTCTTTTTATTTATTTTTTATTTTCAAAATCAATAATGTACGAACATCTGCAAGGATCTAAACACAAGATAAGTAAAGATAATCTCAAATTCCTACATACATGTAATAAAGGGAAGGAAATGAATCTGTTGGAAGCCATGGAAATTAATAAATCAATTAAAAACCCGAAATATACCACCCTTAACGAGCAACTCGATTGATGTAGGTCTCCACTTTTGAATTTATAATTTTGACAACCCAGGTAATTTCCATAACCTCCATCCAGTATTGAATATATATCGTTTCACCCCTGTTCATTTAATTTCATTTAAATTTCTCTCCATCCAGTTTACCTGCAAACTCCCTATATAACTAGGTATTAGAGTTCAATTGTATTAGTAAGTTTTTATACTTGATTAAGGGATAAAACCCTAAACCAGTTGTGAAAAAAAAACTAGTGGAAATAAGACAAAAGATTAAAGTCAATAATTTTTTTACGTCACCTGACCAATTCCTACCTGATTCTCCAACACGAATTCACGTCCTCGATACATCCACCTTAAATAATCATCTCGCTTCCTTCCTCGAAGATCCCCACCGCAGTTCATGATCACACAAGCCTCGTTAATTATATCAGAGAGCGAATTTCGCGTTTGCTATAATAATTATTGGTTGTCTGCGGTCCGACGGATAACCACGACCCGAACTGCTGCTTGTCTGAGAGGCCAAGCTGCGGTGCCCACCCCATTAAGAAGATAATAACAGCTCCAGAATATATCCCTATAATTGCCACACTCGCCAACTTAATCTGCTCCTAAACACGATATTGCATGCTCTGATATTACCGCACCGTGGCACAGTCTGTTCGAAAATAACCGTCCTCAAATGCGGCGTTGCCATTTTGTTCAGTTTTTTGTAGAACTATTTTATAATCAAGCGAAAAATGTGTACTAGCAATTGGTCTGATGAAGACCAGCTTGTTTTCAGTAGTCTATTTACTAGGTGTTTCGAATTGATGCCTGTTTCTAGGTTGATCTGTCTGAATATTCTTTTGTGCTTGTTGAGCAGCGTTTCTTATTCGAAGACGATGTGGGGCTGTTTCCTCCTCGTCACCACAGAGTCTACAGTCCACGGTTTCTATATTCATTCCCATAGTGTGTAGGTGTTTAATAAGGATCTTAGATCTGTTAAAGTTGAGGGTGTCAGCCGTCAATGTTTGGCCCATATACCATTTGATTCAATCTCAATATGTTTGGTGTTATCTTCTATTCATTGATCAGGTTTCCGCATCGGGTTTTGCTAATTCCAAACGATGGTTCTGGGACTGTAAATGGTGATGCAGATGCTTGTTTTGTTTTGACAGTTCATTGAGGCTCTGGAGGTATTCCCAGACTTGCTTTGACTTCATCTGTATTGAATTCAGAGCTTTTATAGCGCTCTGGCTGTCAGTTAGAATGTAGATGTGTTTTCTTTCATACCCACGGTCTAGATTCGTCTGTATGCCTGTCCTTATGGTGTCCCTGTGGTGTTGTTGCACGTTCCATTTTGGCCTCACTCCATATATTCCTGCTCTTGTTCCTACATATGTTCTTGAACCATCTGTGTACCAGATAATGTTAACCCAGTAAACAATTTCTGTTCCCAGGAGTATTCTCTATCAATGACGAAACATTTCATTAAAGGCTCGGATATGTTCTTGCAACATTCCTAGAACAAGAGATGTTCCATTGCAACATTTCAAAATTCACATTCCAGGAATATTCTTGAAATATATTTATTCACAAATTCCACTTCAGAAACGTTGATGAAACATGTATTGTTTTTATTTCCCTACTTTTTCAAACGTACAATCCTGGCACTTCATCAGTTCCATTTCGAATGCACATCAGTTTGTCATTATTTTATTTAAATTTTAACGTGTTTCATAGTTGTGTTTGTTGTTTTAAGCTGAGTTTTATATGTATAACTGTCAAGACAGAAACCAACTATCATGGTGGACAACCTTAGTATTTTTTAACACGGAAAACTCCTCTTATGTAAGTAGAAGTACTATTCTCTTTAAAAACAAGTTTATTGATTATCCGTCACCTTAACAATGTTCAGTTGTTGTTTCTTGAATAATAATAGTAATGTCCAAAAAGAGAAGAAATTACTTTAAATAATTATATTAATAATTGTTTTTTTTTTCTGTTACTGTTTATAAAATTGTAACATTCCCATTTAACTTACAGTGCCCTGAATATGTCAAAATAAATTGACGAAACGTCGGCTTTTAAAAAATATTGTTTTCTTTAATCTGAGACCTAAATCCCAAAAACTACTCTACAGTCATCATCAGAAAGGTCGTGAATAAATTGCAATTGCATTAATGTTTCCAAATTCATTGTTATTGATCCATCTAATTTTTGTTTCCAAAGTTCGGTTTTTTGAGTTTTTGGAATATTTCCACTATATTTATGAAACTTACGATAGATATTTCAAATGGTTGGGTGTCCCAAAGAAATATTTCATTTATGTTTCGATACATACCTGCTTTTTTATTTTTGAATACTTCTGAAATATTTGATAAATATTTACTATAAAAGTTTTAATATTCCTCTGAAACATTTCATTCATGTTTCAAATTTTATCCACTACATCTGTGGTGTTGATAAAATATTGAATAATTGTTTTGAATTTATTTGAAAATTGTTTATTATCCTACCAGAACAATTCATTTTTATTTTTGTTTCGGAAGCACTTTTGAGAAAAATTTATAAAATATTGTATTCCTACATGATTTAGAAATGAAATATATCACATATACAAATGTATGTTTCAATAAAGCATGACATCAAGAAGAAAACGAATAACTCTTCAAAGAATCAGAATTTTTTATTTATATAATCTATAAATACATATATGGTAAAATTACAGATTTCTGGGTTTTCGCCATGATATTGTTGACTTTGTTAAAACAACCATCTCAAAATTATTTTCTGTTGCTTGTTTTACACCTAGTTGTATCTGAAATCAGAACAGTGGAACGAAGAAAATTAATATACAGTGCGACGCTAAATCATGGAACAAATTCATTATTTCTGAATATAAAGATATATCGGAAAAATCCTCGGACACGTCCATTTTCTTTTCGGATCGGCCAATTTTTGAACCTTACCCAAAATATATAGAGTTATCCGCATTTGAGAAAAAGCGACTTTGGTGATATTTTTAAATGGGACACCCAGTATATTTGTCCATATTTGGTTAGGGATCGTCATTAAAAATCCAGTGATACCAAGTTTGAGGGGATTATGTCAAACGGCTGCGGAGATATGGCCAAAAAACTTCTCCATATACCCAATGAGTGCGACAGAGACTTTTAACCTTCTGAATCGTGTGGAGTCTCGCAGTCATACTCATTAGACATACGAGGAAGTTTTTTGGCCATATCTCCGCAGCCGTTTGACATAGTCCCAACAAACTGGGTTCACTGGATTCGTAATGAGGATCCCTAACCAAATATGGAATAATATACTGGGTGTCCAATTTAAAAATATCACCAAAGTCATTTTTACTCAATTGCGGATAACCCTATATATTTTGGGTGGGGTTCAAAAATTGGCCCATCGGAATAGAAAATCGACCTGTCCGAGGATTTTTCCGAAATATCTTTATATTCAGAAATAATGAATTTGTTCCATAATTTAGCGTCGCACTGTAAGTAGACTAAAATAAAACCAGTGACTGAGATGTTTTAGCTAATTTTATCAGCAAATATTGTACTGACTTCTGCATATCAAACCCACCACAGGAATAAAATTAAGTTCACTGAAAAAATTTCAACAAAATTAATCAAATTTTTTGAAAGAATACAGATTTTCATTACGACGTTTCGTTTACAAGAAACCTTCATGATTTTTTTTAAATACGATCCTGTTATGAAATAGGTCATGTATCACTTGTAGTTGTTTCAATAAGTTTTCAGATTATTTCAGACATTACTTAAAATCATTCAGGAAAAACGTCCGATTGCGGCTCAGAATGCATCAAAAATATTCATTTGAGGACGTCATGATTTAAAGTCAATAAAACACAAAATTTCCCACAAAACGTTTTAACTTTCCACTCAATGAAACATATTGTCAGTAATGAACAAATAAAATAATTCTTTAGGAAATATAATTATAACTTATAAAAATCATCAATAGTAGTATCTACAGTCTTAATGACAAAAGATGTTCTAACAAGTTGCCATGATTGTCTAAGCACATCGTCTAACTGTACAATCATGGTTGAGTACATCTTATGTAATGGTTTGAATTGCTTCTAAAACCAGTTGATGTAATTCTCTTTCCGTTTGAAAATTACGTTGATACACATAGGTTTTGATATACTCTCAAAGATATAAGTCAGGAGGTGTCAGATCTGGCGATCGTAGAGGCCAGACAACCGCTGAATGGTTACCTGTCCATTTGTCAGCAAATCTATTTGAGAGGTATGCATGAGCAGTACTTGAATTTAGAGCGGGGACCAAAAGTTATCGACTTCTGCTAGAAGTAAGTTATTCTTCCAAATCGCAATGAAGTAAATTTCGGTATTTCTCGGAAGTAAGTTAAAAAAATGTCCCAATTGTCCTCAATCCCAAAATTCCCACAAATATGATATTGGTGCCTAGATATTTTGTATACAGTACGATGCAAATGTATGGAATAAATTCATTATTTCTGAATATAAACTTAATTTGGAAATTTTCTTGAACACGTCGATTTATTTTTCCGATTCGCCAATTTTTGATCCCCACCCTAAATATATAGAGTTATCCGCATTCGAGTAAAAATGACTTTAGTGATATTTTCAAATGGGACACCCAGTGTATTTTTCATATTTGGTTAGGAATCGTCATTACAAATCCAGTGATACCAGGTTTGATGAGATTATGTCAAATGGCTGCAGAGATATAGGCAAAAAACTTCCTCGTATGTCCAATGAGTATGACTGAGACTCCACACAATTCGGAAGGTCAAAAGTCTCTGTCGCACTCACTGGGAATATGGAGAAGATTTTTGCTCATATCTCCGCCGCCGTTTGACATAATCCCATCAAACCTGGTAGCACTGGATTTGTAATGACGCATCGGCTCTACTCAATGTTACAGATAAAATTCTAAGAGCCATCGATGATAATAAACTTACTCTCTTAACACTCTTGGATTACTCGAAAGCCTTCGATAGCCTTAATCATGATTTATTATTGTCCATTCTAAACTATATAGGAATTGGAAAGAAAGCGCAAGAATTTTTTCGCAGCTACTTATTACATAGATCACAAAGAGTTATAATAAAAAATACGTCGTCAAGCTTGAGAAACGTCAAAAGTGGAGTACCACAGGGGTCCATTCTTGGCCCATTACTCTATAATATTTATACATCTTTTTTATACAAATGTTTATCGTATTGTGAAACTCAATATTACGCAGATGATACACAACTACTGCTATCCTTCCACATCTCAGACGTCATGGAAAGCTGTAAGAAAATTAATGATGATCTCAAGAGCCTTGATTATGTATCTCAGACATATTTTTTGCAAATGAACCCAAGTAAAAGTGTAGTTTTGCTATTTGGGCCAAAGAAGGCGAAAGAGCTAGCGTTCGCGCTGATAGACATCGCTGTTAATGAGTCTCCTATACCACTCAAACGGGAAACAAAAAATCTCGGTCTAATAATGGATGACGAACTCATCAGAGTTGTCACGAAAAAATTCAATATCCTAATCTTCCCGATGTTATGCAAAGAATGTCCATTGTTATTGACATACCCATGAATTTTATCTTCAATTTTATCTGTGTAATCGTATAAAAAATGAAACGACAAAATATCATTTGATCAGTTATTTTTATTATTTAACATTGATTTATTTTATATTTATAATTTTTCGCATTTCAGATTTACTCTCTGTTTATTTCGCTGATAGAGTGAGCCAGGTTCCACTTCCAAAGGTATACTTGTGCTGGGGTTTTTGTAAACTCGATATTTCCTTAAAATGGCCAACAAGCCTAATTTCATTACTGAGCAAAACGCACCCATGAATAAAATATTAGTAATATTTAAAGAGGTATGAATACGTTCAAAACACTAATTTCAGTACAAACATTTTTGGAAAAACACTACTTTACTATTTTTGTCAAAATACATCCCCTATCTGATTTTTTTTTTATTGAAAAATACATCTTCCAAACAGAACAAGTTCTGGTGTAAGGAAGACAATAATACATTATATATAATTACAAGTGTCAATAATTTTAAAATCAATTAAATATAACAATTATAACAACTTTGCATAATAGTTTGATGAACATCAGTATGATAACAAATTTTGTTCGAGTTTTTTCGAAAAAATATATATTGACTTTGATTTTTTTATATCATCTGAAAGCTTATTGTAAGTTTCTATAGAGCTAGATACTGGATTGTTTTTGCCTTTATCTGAATTGATGTTATACAAATGGAAGTTATTTGCATTTCAAGAGTTCTAAAAAATCGTTCTCTAAAATGAGAATGTTATACAATTCGCGGAATATTCTCAATCTTGGTTCGAAGAGGTTATTGTGTGATTCTTTGGTTCTGTCGGCATTCAATTATTGCGATGTAATTTATGATTCATGTTTAGATGCGTTGACTGTTGGTAGAATACAGCGAGTGCAGAATATTTGTCTTCGATTTATCTATGGGCTTAGAAAATTCGATAGAGTTTCTCATAAAATGAACGAATTAAAGTGGCTTTCCATGAAACAAAGAAGATTCTTACATAAGGCCTGTTTTTATCATAAAGTCGTCACCAGCAAAACACCTAAGTGCCTACCTACATCGAAGGTTGACTTACCGAACAGATATTCACAACATCAATGTCAGACATAAAAATAATTTAAGCATTCCAAAACACCGAACAAAATTTTACGAAAGGTCTTTCACATACGACTGCTACCGCATTTACAACTACCTCCCTCGCCAATTGAAAAGTTTGTCAAAAAATTCTTTCAAGTACCAATTACGTGAACTAATATTGACAAAATAGATCAGTATTATATAATGATTGTTCTTTTTTTATTTTGTTGTTTCCTCTCCTCATATATGTATGTATATATATTGTTTATTATCATTATAGGCTACTGCTTGTTAAAACATTTTCCTTTTAATTACTAAAGTGTATTGATAGATAACTTGTATGTTCTTGAGAATAGTTAGACATTAAATATAGTATTAGGTAGTATTAGTAGAAATCAATTCATATTCGAAGTAACCATTCGTCTGAACTATATTTCTTTTTTTTTTTCTGTTTTTCTTTAAGTTTTTTGTGAAGGGTTGAGTTGAGTAGGAATTGACTAGATTCGTCTGGTCATGACTAGACTTCGCCCATTTGCCCTCTGTATGTATTTTTTTTTGAGGACAAATAAAGACAAATTATTATTATTATTATCTCTAACCGAATATGGAAAAATACACTGGGTGTCCCATTTAAAATGATCACTAAAGTAATTTTTCCTCGAATACGGATAACCCTATATATTTTGAGTGGGGTTCAAAAATTCGCCAATCTGAAAAGAAAATCGATGTGTTCGAGGATTTTTCCAAAACTTGTTTATATTCAGAAATAAAGAATTTATTCCATACATTTGCATCGTACTGTATATAAACACTGGTTTTCTCTCTACCGAAAATGTGTTGTTCGTCTGTTGAAGATTCCGTTGTTGGTTACCTTATTTTCATTTCCTCAGTCCATAATATTTTATAGGGGGTACTACCAGGAGTGCTCACAATACTACCGATAGTAATTCTGTCAGAAATCAACGAGATCAAATTGCTTGGTAACATCACGAGTCCGAAATGAAATTAGAAAACATATATAAACAACTACAAGTGATATATGACGTATTTCGAAACCACAATGGCTGTGAATTTTGTAATAAAAGTAACAGGCCGTATTTAAAAATAAAAGATGAAGGTTCGTCGGAAACGAAATGTCGTAGTGAAAATCTATGAAAGTCATATTATTAGGCTCAAAAAGTGTCAACTTGAAACTCGAAATTTTATTAAATTCTGACTTTAAACTCTGAATTTTATTGCAGTCCGAGTTCAAGGTCAGAAATTAGAGCAAATATTAGAAAAAAAATATGTGGTCCTTCTACGCCTTCATTCCATACATCACTATTTGATAAATCATGATGAATTGTGTGCAACGTCAAACAATCCAGTATCTTTGAACAGAGCCGCCCTAATTTGATATTTTGACCATTGACGCCAAAAGATCGTCTGGATATTCCTCTTCTTCTCATCCTAATGACTACGGTACAACGTTGCGACTGGTGAGTTACCGCATCAATCAATGTTAGTCGTGCGCATCATTACTTCAAAGAAAAACCGTTCATGCCTCACCAATATATGCCAAGAAAGTCATTAGCAACACCGCCAATTTCCTGTATCCGTCAGGAACCGACAAGAAAATACACAAACGACATCCAGTGTTATGAGCAGGGTTGCCACTCCTATTACTTTGGTGTTTGATATTATATCATCAAATCAAATATGATTTATTATCGAAGATCACCAGTCTTGCAGACAAAGCAACTATAATAACAGATTCAGTCCTGAAAACTGGGTAAAACTTAAAAACCGTATAGAAATTTTACAGATTAAAACTCAATTCGAAGACAAAATAAATGAAATCGCGCATTTTATGAAATTAGACAACAAGAAATTGATTTTTGATTTTACCTGTTGCTATTTTTTCGGTTATGGAGTTGCTGCATTCAGGTCTCAATAAAGGAACAGCTGCTGCAGCAGTTTTTTGTGATTTTTTCAAAGCGTTCGACTGGCTTCATCAGAGGAAACTGCTGCTGGTGGTTTGAGAGTTATCTTACAGGTCGTCAACAGGCAGTTAAAACAAACAGTACGTCAAAGACTACACATATAAAACAAGGTGTGCCACAAGGATCAGTCCTTGGACCTTTTCTTTTTGTTATAATAATATATTTTGTACAGAAGAATTGACACATAAGTACCTATGTGACAACTGTCGTAATATTTCAATAAATGTTTGAATTTTGATTTAATTTCTGTTCAGAATTGTTTAGGCTGAATATTTACAACTTTTTGGAGTCTCTTCTTTTTCCACCTTTTTCTTCTGAGTCGGTACGCCAATGAACACAAAGAACTATTTCTCAAGTACTGTTCTTGAAAAATGTTTCCAATGTCAGACGTTGAATAGTTGAAACATATTATACCAAAATAAATTAATTGTGAAGATTCAAAACTCAAATTGTTTGTTTATTTATAAAAATGTATCAAAATCATCAATAAATTTTGATGTTTCTGTTTATATTCCATAAATATAGCATGATATCACTTCAAAACATGAAATATAAATTATAGACTGGCTACTAATATAAGCTTTCTCGTCGTCTTCTAGGCAGGTTTGACAAATACACATACGCGAGGACTGAACTGCATTCAAATTATGGAATTTATTAATATTGAATAGACGCCACGCCTACTTATACATATAATAGTTTTACTTTTCAATCTGTATCTTTTTTATGCTCTCGTCCTTTCCTTTTATTGGCAAACTATGGTTTTATATATACTTATTGTCTTAATGATATATTTTGTATAGAATAGATATGACACAAGTTTGTGATAACTGTTGCAAAATTTTAATAAATGTTTGAATTTTGATAAAATATTTGTTCAGAATTGTCTAGGCTAAATACTTACACTTTTTTTGTAGTATTTTACTTTTTCACCTGTTTCTTCTGTAAATCAGCTCAGTCGGTACGCCAATGAACACAAATTACTCTTTCTCGAGTAGAATTCTTGGAAAAGGTTTCCAATGTCACTTGTTGAATAGTTGAAATGTACTATACCAAAATAAATGAATTGTGAAGATTCAAAACTGAAATTGTATGAAATGTAGCGAAAAGATCAATAAATTTTGATGTTTCTGTTCATGATCCATAAATATAGCATGACATCACTTCCAAACATAAAACATAAATTGAAGACTGACCAATAGTTGAATAAAAGTTTTTATGGAAGTAATAAAAATGTCTGTTGGTTCGCAATTGAACTTTATGAGTGGAAAACAGAAGTTTTTAATGATTCGTTGGGTAAGTTTGCTGTGAATGGCCTCTAGGAAGTTTATTCTTCAAATTATGCATGTTTGGGATATTTTAGGAATGGCTTTTGGTGCTACTCTTTAAAAAATTCTGAACCAGGATTTATCGTAGTTGGTGGATTGTCGGGTAATTACTTTATTTCTGTAGTCTGCTAATTTAGCTGCTCAACAATCTCTCTATCAACAAACTTCTCCTCACACTCGCCATTTCAGCAACTTTCTTATTTATTCACCCACCTTTGGTGTTGAAAGCTAATTATTGTGATTTTTAAAATTAACAAGGTTAAATTATAAAGGTTTATCTTTTTGCTCAATTTCTCTGTTACCTAGTTTTCAATTAGAATCGTTTTGTGTTCTTGTCTTGTGTAATCTTTCATAAATATAGCTTGCCGCTTGCAATTTATTATACTGTAAGATTTTATTTACAAAATTTTGATAAAGTTTTTGATTTTTCTCATTATTTTCTTTTTGTGACTCATTCAACAATCAGAATCACAGAATATCACTTTTGTGGAGAATAATGTAGCTATAAAACCCTCATATGTGATCTCAATTATAACAATGATTTTATTTACCAAATAATCTTTCTCGTCGTCTTCTAGGCAGGTTCGACAAATACACATACGCGAGGATACCCATATGCAATGGTTTACTAATATTATCCATGAATATTGGCTGCTTTGACTTGATTCAAATTCTATTGAATTATAAAGAAACTTGATTGGCTTTGGTTGTTTTAAAATGTATTGGCTAAAGAAACTTTCTCTGAAAACTTATGTTATTGGCTTTTTGACTGGAGTTGTGGTAAACATATGACACTTTTAAGTTCAGGTATAGTTTTTGTGTGTTTTCAGCGTTTTCTAGTGCAATACAATAATATTTACCTTTAATTTCTAAATATAACTGTTTTCATGACAATATCTAGACAAGAGACTGAAATATTGTTCAGATACTCTACAGAATCAGGGATATAAATATTTTTTATTCGTAAAATTCGGCATAATCGCATCCGTTTGATACATCAAGCACCGAAAACCCCCCTAGAGATCGCCCATAAATATCGACATCAAACGAAATCGTTAATATATGTTCGAGCACACTCAACGCCCGTTACAATAAACCATTTCATTAGGCGCCCCCCTACCCCGATTAATCAAAACATGCCCCGACAGACTTCGACCGGCGAACGAAAATATGATGGAATGGCTGCGATTAATTATCGCACATCAAAGCTTTACGGCGATCGGTATGTTTTTGACGTGCGCTAGTGGTCGCCGACGCATCGATGAACTGAACTGCATTCAAATTATGGAATTTATTAATATTAAATAGACGCCGCGCCTCGAGGTGAATGCGAATCGGTAAACCAGAATGGATTAATTTGTCAACTATATGCACGAGGAAATTGCGGATCTGTCCTGTCGATGAAAAAGCTTCCGGCGGAATGCGGATTTGCCAATTAATATTTTCAGGGGGGCGCGGAGAAATCACCACCTGCTTCGCAGGGGGTTATTTGGTGGGGTATTGTGGGGATGACGTAACGGCGAGGAGCTTTTCAAATTGCGGTAGTTACTATATTTTGAAAAAAAAAAATACCTTGCGATATGCGTGAAGACAGCTGGGCAGTTATTCAATTGGTAAAGAAATAAAAAAATTTGTTTTACTCGCATAAATATATTCCTCATCAGATGTAAATGAACGTGTGTGGTCTTTCCTGAAAAGCCTATCAAACAATTTTTATAACAACATTTCAATTGGAATAGATGACCAGATTTGTTCGGATCCTCATGTTGTAGCTGACAGATTCAAACGTTCATTCATCAAATTTCCTCATGATATTATAAGTGAAATAAATAATGCAATTATAATATCGGAAGAAAAAAAACTACTAACAGCATCAAGAAAAGCTTATTTCCTCAGCATGTAGAATAAAAAGAGATAAAATATGTAATAAAACAAAAATTAAACAAAAATTGAAAAATAAACATTCATGTGCTATATCTGCATATGCTATAAAATACAAATCAGAAAGGATTTATCGAGGGGCTATACATGAAAATATAAGGAGAAAAGTTATTGGGTATAACCCTCAAATTGTTGTGCTACCGTAGACATGTGTTTCGAACTTAAGCTCTCATCAATACGGTAAAATCAAGTGCGGAGATGTACAACACTTGAATGTAAAACTCGAAATAAAGGAAGTCAACAAAAGGAAGCCAACCACACATTTGTGGCTCCTTTTAGAAGACCTTGTGCTTACAAGGCAACAACTAACGTCGCCACGGAGGCAGCTATAGCTACCAGCGTGACAATCCTACCCAGGAAAATACGAATTAGAAGGGATATATCGAGGGGTTATATCTTTTCATATATAGGATTGTCAAGCTGGTAGCTATAGCTGTCTCAGTGGTGACGTTAGTTGTTGCCTTGTAAGCAAAAGGTCTTCTAACCAAAGCCACAAATGTGTGGTTGGCTTCCTGTTGTTGACTTCCTTTGCTTCTATTTTTACATCCAAGTCTTGTACATCTTCGCACTTGATTTTACCGTACTGATGAGAGCTTAAGCTCGAAACATGTGTCTATGGTTGCACAACAATTTGAGGGTTATACCCAATAATATTTCTTTTTATATGCTATAAAACGCATTTCGACTCGAATCACAAGGCTCTTATGTCACATTGGTCTTTTCAGACAGACTGACACCTCTTTTCAAAAAAGGAACTCTTCCTAAATATGAAAAATCAAATATCAGTATGTGAAATTTTTGAATATATGTCATGCTGAATTCTTTGACGGGATTCCTGTTAAAGAATGATACATTTAATCGAAAATAACATGGACTCAGAACATATTTTCTTAACACAAAGAGGAATATTAAGAAAGATCATTAATGTATTTTCAAGGACTTTCTGTCGAAGATTATTCGAAGAATACAATAATCTCACAGTTAAACTATCGATGTATATTCATAAAAATCAAGATCAGTTTATAGAAAATTATTCATTACAGTACAAGATTGAAAATGGATCTTCATATTCCAAGGAATCGTACATAATTGTACCAAAAAATCTAGCAAATAATGGTCCTTACGCTGTAAAACCTTTTATCTGATGAATATAAATATTTTGCCAATTTCAATCATTTCAATAAAAAAAACTAATTGGTTAAGACCTTACAATATTGACGAGTTCACTGATTATTTTTACTTGAGTCGTGTTACTGTGTCTTTGAATGTTTTTCAAAGTGGAATATACATGTGTATATATCAGTATAACTATGTGTTCGTATGTATATATTATTATGTCTTGAATTGTAAAATTGACATAGGACCCCGCCAACTCCTTATGGAATTTGGGTCCCGGTGGATCTTTTTAAATTTTTGGTATGATGTAGTCCATGTAATTCCTGCTGCTGCTGATAATTATGAAATAGCAAATTATCTTTCGTAATGAAAACTCCTGACAATTTCAATTTCAACACTACTGTGATAATTACAATGTGACATTTTTGTCAAAGTAATATTACACAGAGAGAAAAGACTACAGCAGGTTCATGCACAACGTTGTGTAAGACACAGTTGTGTAGATATTTTACACAATTGTCCTATCTTTCATCATACGCGTTTTGTGAAATTCAATAAACATTTGTGCAAGTCAATTTGTACAGTATTCATGCACTTCCACATCGCCTAAAAATACACAAAAATATGCACATCTACCATAACACAATTTATATGGAAAACATCTACAACGCATTGAACTCATCTTACACCCGTTGTGTACTTTCTATTTGATATGCACAAATTGTATACTATTTCAACACAATTGTGTAATTTGCCACAACTTAACCATGGCGTCGTCTCACCCAACTAAATACGCATGCGCGGTACTCCAAATGTCCAGTCCATCATTGTTTGATTGTTTTATGCTGATCGAAGGGCGAAGCTGGTTGAGTGTACTTAACTATTATTTATTATTTGCTCATGTGTATGTGGTTTTGTGTAAAATGGAAGTGTTAGAATATTTGCAAACTGATACCAATATTTGAAGGTTGTTATTGCTATTATTTTTTGTTTTTACATGAAACCTACAAACTGACTCATTTTTAATTGTTTGAAAGGTATATCCTCGTACCTACTTCCTACTTGAATAAATTTAGTTTGACACAAATTTAAACTTTATTATTATTCAACGTGTTCCAAAATAACAAAATGTATGGTTCATTTGTGTTCTGTTTGGTATTTTGTGTTTCTGTTATTTTATTTTTTGTAATTAGAGTTTATAGTTCAGTTATTTTTGTTATTAGTTCTTTGTGATGAAATAAACATTATTATAAAAAGTGGCCTTGCTTTGTACACAAATATGTACAATTTATCTACACAAATCATGTATGCGGAATACACAAATTTGTGACATTTTTTGCATCCTATATTTAAAATACCCACACAATTTGTACAAACTAGGTACACAAATTGTTGCCATTCATTACAATATATGCATAAACAGTACACAAGATGTTGACATTCGTTGCACAACATAGCGATTAATTTTGTAAATTTTGTGTTTAAAATTAAAACAAAACTATTCAGAATAATACAACACTGAAGTGTATAGGTTCATACACAATATCTCTAATACAATATTATAGAAGAAAAATGAACAAATTGGTGCTGTCAACTTTTTAGAAACAAATTGTGCTGAAATTATTCACAATTGTGTAGAAAACATTCAGATCGACAAGCGTAATGATGCCTCTGAGATGCGCAAACGATAGAAAGCGTGAGTAGATATTCTTATCAATTTAATATAACAATGTGATATTCTTATCAGGTTGCGAATTCACAATTCATTGTTAATTTAAAAATAAATTTTATTTTACTCCTCAGGTCTTGTAATTTCAGAGAAGAGTGGGTAATTTAGTCGTATTTTCAAAATGTGAATTCACGTATTGAGTTGTATAAACACATAAGGATGGTGAACTGACAGTACGTTAAAAAAAACAACAAGTGTCTCCATTGCGATTTTACGTTTTGTGTCGCAATTGACAGAAAAAAATTACATATCTTGTGAATTCTACAGTTTATATGAAATTTCACAATATTTCTGAGAAAACACATATTTTTCCACCACCTTCTAGGAAAAGTCACTTGTAATTGTTGGCAATTCATTTGTACAGTTATATGGGACTCTAAACTTCCCAGTCCACATCTTCTCAAATTCACATTGTGATCCCAATATTTTTTTCAGTGTGATGCCCGATTCTTGCCACGCCAGTGGAAAACACGAAACGAAACTGTAAAAATAGACCACTCCATCACCCCAAAAACACTCGAGAAACTATCAATCACATCCTCGTCCATATTACCCGTATCAAAGGACTCGATTATTAGCCTTACCAACAACACACAGACAGGCAGCCTCACGTGCTCCCCGCGTAATCTTCACCCTTTTTCAGATGACAATGGTTGTCAGGGTGATGCCCGGTTCCCACCACTTACTTCCCATTGTGTCCTGGCAGTGTGAAGTGGCTTCAGACGTGTCCTTTGGTCCTTTGCCATCCCCCGGCTAATAGATATGCTTTTTAGACTGCCTTATTAAAATTTCCGACCAGCTGGCGATGAATGCTCGCAAATTGGACCCATTCGTCGCATTCTTTCGAGGTGCATTTATATACGGAGTAATCAAGCCGAAAGCTATTCATGCTTTTCCGGACTTGATTGATGGCGGGAATTGAAAATTAGTGGTTGCTGGATTGAAAATCATTGATATTTTCATTGAGAATTGATTCCTTTATTCAATTCCGATCAGATTTTTTTATCTAGCCAAAAAACCTATAGAACAACTCAGGTTCAACAATGGTAGTAAAAGCAATACATTCCTGAGTAACAATGTGTTAAGCTGAGGCCAACAAGAATTAATAATAATAATACTTCCTCGGAGAGTGTACCCAAAGGCATTGCCTGCGTGGGTAGAGGACGGTTATTATTATTATTAGCCGAGGCGCTCCGTGGCGACTTATTGATTTTTGGTGGCGTATTTACTTTTCAGCTGCAGAAAACCCCTGAAAAACTACAGCACCACCCCACTACAGCATACTTTAGCAATCTCAGGAAAATATATACAGGGTGAGTCAGAATAAGACCGACAAACTCCGACTACAGATTCCTTGCCTCATTTTGAGATGAAAAGTTTCTATCAAGGTATGTCCTAAAATGGATCCCCTCTGAGATACAGGGTGTCAAAAGTGCGAAAAAAATTTAGATTAATTTTTTTTTTTCTAAAACTCCTGGAGAAAAAAAATTCAAACTTGGTGCACTAATCAAGGTTTATCAACGTGATAATTTGAAGTTAAGTTTCAATTTTTGTAAACCAGTGGCGTAGTTACGATGGTATGTGGTCATATATTCCTTCATATTTTCTTTGGACAACTGAATTAACAAATGAGCGTTTGACATCAGTTAGGCTCATCCATACTCAACCTAAAAGTCAAAATATTCCATTTGCCTAAAAGTGAAGGTTTCTGAGATATTTGCAAAAAACTGAAGATATGTCCTGAGAAGAGACATAACATCCTGTGTGCTAATGTGAGCCAATGCACATGAATTCATATTTCTTTTACAATCACTTTTATGTGATGTTATTCTACCTTTTAGGAGTCTAGATGTTTGTCCTATGTATACTTTATTACAATCGTTACAAGGAATTTTATAAACTACATTATAATTTTGGGTTGTTTCTAGAGGAGTTTTTTATTTTGATTTTATATATATATATATATATATATATATATATATATATATATATATATATATATATATATATATATATGGTCTGAATTTTATAATTCGGGAGCTACAAATTATTTGAGTTGGAAACGAGCCACCTTGTTAAAACTTCTTGAACAATAAATTGCAGAAAAAATGCAAACACATTTGACAAATCATACACAGGAAGGGATATTTTGACATATTCGTTCTAGAGCCAAATGTGAAAGCAATAAATTGGAAAAAGAGATATTTTATTAAATTCTTGAATCGAAATCTGATGTTTTTACAATGAGAAAAAATTCTATGAGAAATTTTCAAAAACTTTTTCGCCAACGTCAACACAATGGCTCAAACGAGCTTCCATTGTCGCCCTTACATGATTGAGAATCTCTGGGGTAATTTCACTGCAATACCTTAAGGTATTCTATCTCAAATCTTCTAATGTTGTTGATTCCATCTCGCAAACTCTTGACTTCGAATGACCTCATAGATAGAAATCTACAGGAGTGAGATCCGGAGACCTTGGTGGCCACTCTGTAGGACCTCTTTTTATTTCAGTTGTGTATATCTGCCCTGAAATATATAATGTTGCACAAATTTGGAGGAATTTAAGATGTGACAATTTTGTACTATAAAGTAACTGTCTGATGAATATTTTCCATATTCAACCTCCAATCTCGATTAATTTATGTGATATTCTCTTACACTGTAAATAAGTCTCAATCAGGAATTCTGGACTTCTTGAATTTTGCTTTTGTGCACAGTTGTTAAATTTGGACCATAGACGGAGTCACCGAAATTAAATTGTGATAAAATTAATGCTGCAACAGTTTTATTTTGATGTTCCTAGTATATAAATGCCTGTAAATGAATTTCAGTGAACTGTATGCAAGATTCAATTGATTCACATGTTTTTCGAATCTTAAGTCTCTGTCTATGATAATTCCAATATTGTCAGCTTCTATAGTGAACAATTTGTTATCAATTTCTGTATTGAAATAAAACTGAAATCTAGTCCTATTACATATAAAACCAAATAATATTACATCAGATTTAGCAAAATTTACTAGTGAATATTATTAAATGTCGTCAGTTCCTATTCATAATTTCACAGGCAATATCTGCTAACTACTAACGTAGTCCTAAGGATTTTATTGAATTGATGGTACAAAAGTGAGAGTCCCATGATTGAACCTTGAGAAACCTCCGTCATCCCTCCCGTTTCTGAAAAACATGTTCACCTAGTGCAGAATATCAAGCAGTAATTTGAAGTTAATAGTGTAAAATGCTCTGCTGAAATCCATTAAAACAATGATGTTGAAGTAAACGGCTCTAGTCTGTGACTATATAACCGTGTTTTCAAATTTTGTATACATTTCAAATTACTAAAAAAATTACAAATTGTATAGGAATAATCAAAAGAAACTCAGAACTAAAAAATAGTTAGTGTTAGTCACATAAAAATTTGTCGAGTAACTGAAAACAATTCACTAGCAAAAATAACTTTTCTTAAACTTCATAAAAATCCTTATAAGCTTTCAGTATTTGAGTTAAATGACTGAAAATTGTAAGCTCAATTATTGGAGTGTAGAGAGAGCATTCTGACTGATTTTAAGATTTGTTTGAATCAAATGTTTTTGACGAGTATTTTTATTGTGGAAATCGCTGTCAGTATTGTTCCTGATAATTTTGAACGGAAACTCGTATATGAACAAGATGACTAAAAATTTTGTTATATAGAAAGAGTGATCTACATGAACTACGTTTCCGATCGTTTGAAACGTACCTTGAAATAGAAATCAATAAAACTGTTCTCACTCTTATCATATCATCAGTATGTTTTTAATAACATTTCTTATGTTTTTGAACATATTAATCAATTTACTCGATTTGGACACTTGTTTCTTCCAGTTCAGAGGGTCGTCCGTATATATTCCTAGAAACTGACACGAATTCAGTTGAAATGTTTCAGTATTTTTCTGATAATTAGAAAATGATATCATTTGTTTTTTCTCTTTGTTGAGATATCTGTTAATCACAGACAAAATTTCTTCGTATCCACTATCAACAACATACATTTCTTTAGCGCCGAGATCAATAAGTTGATATCATCTGCGGATACAATAAATAAAGGGCATGACATATCTCTATACATCTTGGTGGTGTACTAAAGGAACAAAAGTGGCCCGAAGATGGAATCCTGAGGTACTCCCATCTGAACCAGTGTTGACAATAAGACAATAAGAGTGCGATAATATTATTAAATTTCTGTAAAATAAAATCATTTCGATAATTTCAAAAAGTGAATTTGTCAAAAAAACGCCAAAAAACCATCGGTCCAAAAATCCCCAACTTGGATGACGTTCCAGAAGAATCTAAGTACCTTCACGATAATGGAATTTCAAATAATGAGATTCGGAATTCTTGTTCTGTCCGTCAGTTTATTTTATACAGGGTGTTGCAGAATTCAATCAAAATATTTGAAGGGCGAATTCCTGTTGACAAAATAAAACTTTTCTTCTATAAACATGTAACCTAAAATTCACACCCTCCTAGCTACAGACGTCGCAACTTGAGCGAAAAAATTTAAAAATGTAAATTAACCATTTAAAAAAACGTTAAACTTACAAGTAAATCAGAGTGCCGTTTTATTATGCAAACGTCAAAAGCATCAAAAGGCGAAACAAAGTAGAACGTCACAGTCCACTTAGTATCTTGTTTTTTTGCTTGAATATTTCCCATTTACCAGCCATTTGAGCGAAAACGGTTTAAAAAACTGATTTAAAAAAATGCAATGGCAAAAATTTTAAGTCTTGTCATGGCCAACTTGGTGGTTATGATTAAATTTGAATTTTTTTGGAGGAAATAGAAACCTCTGACAACCCTCTTGTATCACAGTTACCTTATTTTTAAATCAAGAAATGAAAATAGTATACAAAATAACACGGGTCTGTTAATATTCCAAACATTTGACTACCAATTGTAGCCACAATTCAAAATTTACAATTTTTTTGCAACTTGCGATATCTGTAGATGAAGGGGGTGAATTTTAGAACTCACGTTCTATGTTCGTCCTTGGAATATGTGTTGAATTTTGCAACACCCTGTATATTTTCTCTCTCATATCCGTGGAGACCCCACGTGTGAACCTCAAAAAAATCCTCCATTGACCCCGTCGCGATAACACAATACGAAATACCACATGCGAAATAGTTTTTCTATAATCCGCCCCTTATCACCCCGGCACGTCACACCCCATTATCAAAAACCAGATTCCATTTATACGTCCATGTGAACGACAACATTGACAACCCCATTTTTTGTCGTCTGAAACGTCCTTTCTAATCCTTTTTTGTACCTACTCTTCAGGTTGGTTTTCGTGTGACACTGCCGACGACACAACAGTCGAGAGCTGTCATATTAGATTACCGTGCTCGACAGCCCATAGTTACGTGAGTAACGAGACAAGTAAGCAGGACCGGCACCAGGAAATTTGGTACATTTTGCGGCACCATTTTTCTTGGGTTGGTAATTTATAATTTCATTTAAGGTATTTAGCATTTGTCAAATGAATCAATGAGGAGATCTATAGTCAAGTTTGGTTTATCGATAACACCAAACTTGACTCTTGACTCTGATTGACCTGTCAAGTCACACTTAAATTTCTAGTATAAGTAATCAACTATATTTCGAATTATTAAGATAATTGAAAATCAATCAATTTCTTAACTTTTGCTAATTTCCTCTAATTCTACCGATTTTCAGATTTATTACCATTAATTTTGTTTGTGAAACAGCCTAATAAAATTGAATTTATCTCATAAGTCCGACTTTGGTTTCTGAATTCAACTGAATTTCTTATAGATATGTTGTTCTAGTTAATTCTTGTTTGGTCATGAACTGATTTAAATTGTGTCTAGGGAGATGAAATCCCGAATAAAATAAATAAAGGTAATAAACGTCAGGGTAGACATGTCGAGTATGTATCGAATTGTTTGATCTATAATTATTTCAGCTTCTAATTTTATTATAAAATGTTTGAAAATAAAAAGTTAAATTTCAAAAACTATATGAATTTTTTTCTTTCAATAAAAAATTCAAGTCAAAACTTTGTAGATACTTGGTCCTTGCTAATAAAATGTATGTAGATTACAATGTCCTACAATGTTGTACAATTTGAAAAAAATAAAAATGTGTATGTTGGTACTTCTCAAATGAAAATATAATCATTCAAGTAGCAATTTCTGGCAGATCCTTTATTTTTCGAATAGTAAATATACCAATTCACATGGACACTTTTGAAATTTTCGTTTGAGTATAAAACTGCTGAAAGATTAATGCAAGCATGTGTTTAAATGACAATTTTACGCATGTGCATTGGATCACAATAATCTGAGGTGGACCAAAATTGCCAGATTTCAAACGTAACATTTTTGGAAAAATACGACTCTACTGTTTTCGTACGAAATAACAGCTAGGTAAAATTCTATTTTTAAGTAGGTATTAGATACTAATTTTCTGGATTTTTCAAATGACAATATGGTGGCTCGTCGGGTTATTAAAAGTACACATATTAGAAAAGAGAAGAATTGATTTTACACCGCACAATCTTAGTACCAAAAAAACTTCTGTTACTATACTAAATCTTTCTTGAAACGAAGCATCTTTTGAGATTAAAATAAAATTGGAGTGTATCGAGTATCAGGTGGATGGAAAAAAATGTACTTTCGACATCTCATTTTATCTCGCGCATTTCTTCAAAAGTAAATAGAAAACTGTTGTGTATGTAGAGTTTTTGGGTTAATGATTTTGTTTTATCATGTTTGTCACATAGATGGATTAACTGTTATTCAAATCTCGAAAGATACTTGTATTCTTGAGTGTTTTCAAGGAAGTTTGGTTGAAACCCAATAATGTTCAGTATAAAATTAATCGTAATAAAATGTTCTTTCTTCATAGCCCGACAAGCCACCATGTTGCCATCTGAAAAAAGTAAGTAAAGCAATTTTAAAATAAAATTTAGATGGTAGACACATTTTGACCGAAAATAGTATAGTTGTATTTTCCCATTATTTCAGGACCGAAATTAGTGATGCGAACGTATCCACAACACTCTGGATTAAAATACTAATTTCTAATTTGTTGAAAATTACAATCACAAAAAGTGGCAAGTGATACATGGTTATATTTAGAATCTCATATGGATACAATGAAAGTGAAAATAAACCAGGTGTCTCATTTAAGAAACGAAAGTTATGTTACTTCCGGTGATACCGGAAGTTGCATGAAGCTTAGTCACGTGTCAATAAATTCAATTTTATGCCTTATTCAAATTCTCCAAATTTAATTAATTTTTCTTCAAAAACAAAAAAGCTACAGGATCGAGCCACCTTCCGCCGACACTCGGTATTACATCAATCTATTAATAAATTGATGAATCAATGAAAACCTGATATTGATTCAATTCGCCCGTTACCTACAGTGTGATCCATTTTTGATGGAAACACCCCCCTAAAATTTGAAGTTGAAAACCGATTTCAATAATTTTTTTTTTGAAATGTCAAGTACTGATGGGTCTACCTTGGGACAAAATTTGAAATGTTTATTCCAATTTTCAGGGCATATTACGATATTTTTTCTTAGTCGGAAATCTGGATTTTTTATTAGCGATTTTTTTATTGAATAAATCACTACGCCACTGGATTAAGAATGCCTCTAAACAGGTGCGACCAAAATTTCATGAAAAAATATTCATCAAAAATTTTCAAAAATTTGAAAACTCACACAGCTAACAGTCACAAAAAAACACCCTATATCAACAGATATAGCCAAGAGAATATTTTTTTATGATTTCAACTATAAAGTGCCACCAGATGAAAAAAATAAATAATAGCGTAAATTTTTTTAATGAAAATAACGGAATTACATTCACACAATTCAACTAATAATGAAGCAAAAAATTTTAATAAACGTAACTATGATAACTAATTGTTGAAATGTTTCGATTCAGTGCAACAATCAATTCTAACTCATATTCTAGTAGCCTCAACTAATCAACGATGTATTTCGATACATTTATCTGCACATACCTGTCGAATTCTTGCACAAAGTTCATTTCTATCTCTTGAGCGGTTTTTGGAAACCTTTTGTCTGAGAAGTCCCCAGAGAAAAAAGTCCAAAACTGTGAGATCTGGAGATCTGGGTGGCCACTCTATAAACGGACTACCACGGCCAATCGTTCGGTTTGGAAAATGTTCGTTAAGCTATTACCTCACAGCTCTGGCATAATGAACTCAACACCCATCTAACTCGACAATTAAATTTGATCGCTTTTATTGATATACAGCTCGTGAATAGCATCCCAAAACTCTCTGTTTAAAAATTCTAGAAACCTCTGCGCCTTAATGTTTTCTTCAAAAAAAAGGACCAATAATTCGTTCGTTCATTATCCCATTATCCCAATATTCAAATCTAAAGTGGCATTCCTTATACTTGCATTAGGATTATTTCCGAAATTCCTGTCATTCCTGTTTCGTCTTTGTACAGGATTACTTTTTAACATCAATGTTGATACTGCACCAGTTTCATTGAATGTTTTATATACCGTACCGCAGCTAATACGAGGACAATCTGGATGTCTATCATTAAATACTCGACAAACTTCTAACGTCGTCTCCCGAAAGGCGTACAATTTCAATTTTCTCTCTTACGCTCAATCTTGCAGCAGCCATGACACAAAATAATTCGAAGAACTGTAAGGTGAATATTGTTGACAATAGTACACTTAAATCTTTCACGAGTGTCACTAAGATTTAAATTGAAAAATCTATTAGGTCTTAGTTTTAGTTAATTTGCGTGAAAATTTGAATGTAATTCCGTTATTTTCATTAAAAATATTTACGCTATTTGTTTTTTTTTCATCTGGCGACATTTTATTGTGGAAATCATAAAAAAAATATTCTCATGGCTATATCTGTTGATATAGGGTGTTTTTTGTGACTGTTAGCTGTGTGAGATTTCGAATTTTTGAGTTGTCATAACTTGGTTATCAATGAATATTTTTTCATGAAATTTTGGTTACATCTGTTTAGAGGCACTCTGAATCCAGAGGCGTAGTGATTTATTCAATAAAAGATCTCTAATAAAAAATTCCGATTTTCGACTAAGAAAAAATATCGTCCTGAAAATTGGAATAAACATTTCAAATTTTGTCCCAAGGTTTACAACAACAACTTCAAATTTCAGGGGGTGTATCCATTAAAAATGGGTCACAATCTGATATCACTGATATCTGATCCGTAACATGATTTGAAGGAAGTGAGGGCCCCAGAGCAGGTCCTTGAGGTATCCCACCATGAAACCAAATCAAGAACGTATACTCAAAAACTGATGTTGTTATTCCTGAGCAGGCGCCGGTCCTGATCCAAGCAACCCGACCCGAGTCCAAAGATTGCGTGTCGAGTGGCGGATCCGGCTTGTTAAGGCTCGAATTGCGCGCCGAAGGGACAGATGGCTCTGGCCGCTGCCGAGAGATGCGGTTACACGAGGTGCTTAGTTCATCACCCTGGAAAACCGCTCCTTTGTCCGCCTGTCAGCGCGCCGCGCATTGACACTCGCATTCGACATTCAACAAGCTGTCCCGTCGCTCAAATTCGCCTCGATTGTGTAGTGTACCGCTTTTGTCGCATATAAAACGTGTAATCCTCCATGAATTATAAATATGCGACGGCAGGGAGGGGTCGTAGGACTCGTAAGTTGTAATGATAGCCTCGGGGGATTAGGGTGATTTATCTTGAGTATTTGTAAACGCAGATTATATCGGTTTTCTTGTTTGTGGGTCTTTTGTCAGGCCAAATTGCGGAACCGGTTTCGGGACAATGTGACGTTAAGGAACGACTCCCGAATTAGCTTCTGTTTGTAATTGGGTCGGTTTCCCACTGCTATGTTGATGTTTATCTAAGATGCAGTACCTGAACCAATTTCTATAGCTCCAAAATATGTCTTTTATCGGATTCTAAGTAGATTAGCGCTTTGAAAAATGTTTCCTCAAAGTGAAAACCATGAAATTCCGATCAGATTAGGATACCAAAGGCATACCCTCCCAGTGAAAACCATGGAAAAACAGTAACCTTCCGGTTGAATTACCAATTCTCACTCTCTAAAAACAGCTTTCAAAGCCGCACACTGAAGTTTTTGAGGCAAAAGCCTAGCAAAAAGTGTGAATCTTCAAAATAGCGCTATAACTGGTGCGTGCCATTGAGAATGACTGTTTTCTGTCAGTAGATTGAAATGAGTTAGTTTGGGGCTTCCGTACTACAAAACTCTACACCGCGACCACTTCAGATCTACATTGTGTGTGCCTACAGTTCAAATAATCTACAAGGGACCGTTATCTTCGATCTGCCTAAGTTTTCCCCTGACGCGTTGTATCACTGTTGAATGACTGTTTTCTGTCAGTAGATTGAAATGAGTTAGTTTGGGGCTTCCGTACTACAAAACTCTACACCGCGACCACTTCAGATCTACATTGTGTGTGCCTACAGTTCAAATAATCTACAAGGGACCGTTATCTTCGATCTGCCTAAGTTTTCCCCTGACGCGTTGTATCATCCTTTGGACGACTCCATCATCGTTGATTTCTCTAAATTTTCCCGATATACGACGTCGGAGTTGTTCTTGTTTTTGTGCTTCCCATCCGTTATTGTACACTTTCCGGCTCAATATTGCCCAGAAGTCTTCAATTGGGCGTGTCTAAAGTAGGTTGGGGGGATTGTCCACTTTCGGTATAAAGTTGATGTTGTTGGCCCCATACTAATCTCTTTTGATTGTCGTCATTCACATGATTTGTACTCAAAAACTGAAGCAATTTAGAAACATATCTGTCAACATATCGCTCTACATTTAAGGCTTCACCACGACCAACGCCAATGTAGTGCTGTGAAATGAAACCAGCCTCAGAAATGGCACACCATACCAAAATTTTGTCCTCAAACTTCCTTTTGCTCTTGAATCTCACATCGTCAGGAACATTTGCGTAATCGTCCGTGTAGAAACCATCATTGCCCTTCATCTCAGAGTTGGCCAAAGTGAAGTATTTTTCGTCGTCCATCACGATCAACTTGTTGGCAAAATGCACTCGCCTCAACGCGCGGCAACATCTCTGAATTCTTGGTAACTGAGCCTCTGTGTATTTTGGAGCTTTTCTCTTTTTCCGTAACTCTACATTGTTTCTTGATAGGGTCTTAAACATCGTAGTCTTTCCAATAGGGAATCTTCTTGCCAGTTTTCTCTGTGAGATCTCTATTCTGTGATTAGCTGCTTGAATGAGTCTACCCTCTCTTAATTGGTTCAAAACCCGCGGCCGGCCGTTTTATGGCAAGTTAATACATGATATCCCATCTTCACAATCTCTTATTGTACGATATATTGTCGATTTACTTCTGATCTTGATAAAATTCCCTCTTTCCGTCATTCGCTCAACCAGATTATAAATACTTCGACGAAGATCAATTTTATGAGAAATTTTGGTAAGCACAAACCAACACCATGCATTGGTTATTTAGTTGACAAGACTGGTGATATTCAATTTTCACGACCTGCTTGATTAAGTGCATTTTATCACTCAATCAAACCAGGTGAATTTTTTCCCAAAATCTTCGGACCATATGTAAGCTTGTTTTAATTTCTCCCGTGCATATTGGCCATACATGCTTGTGCTCTAAGCAACCTACTCGTAGCAGACGTGGTTTCACCTTACATGTATATGACTTGTCGAGCAGGACCTCTAGTGTGGCTATTGGGGTGGTTCTCATGGCCTTAGTGGCACTCAGGGATGCTTGCATTTGCAATTCTCCGAGCCGTCGAACCATTTCTACCTGCTTGGTCTTTGGCAACTATACCACCGACCCTTTCGTTATCATAAGTCTGGTAACTCTGGCATAGAGCCACATAGTAATTTTTGGTTGTAGCCCCCAACTTTATTCATCATTCTCCTGCACGGATTGGAGACTACTGTACTTTTTCTCATATTTTTCAGTAGGTGTTGATTCCATGTTAATTTATTGTCAAAGACATAAGAAATTTCCATCAATTTTCTATTTCGCTTTGTTGCTAGACATTTGAAGACTACGTCTGCAGAACTCAAGAACTTTGTCGACATATTCTGGAACAACTTCCTGGATGGCATTCCAAATAGTTCATCATGAATAGTTTGAGCCGAGGTACATATGCCACCACTCTTGCACCATTCTTCCACATCTCGACGGTAATTTACGCAATAGAATCGATCTTGAATTTGAGTCCTCTTGATTCCAAAGTGCCCCCTGCACGGCTACAATGGAGTTGTTCTATCGCAGTTTCAATATTTGCCCTCGGCAGGACAAGTTGGTACACTACACTTGCTCCATCTAGGCTCTTCCATTTGCGATGCAATTTTTCATTAAAAATACAAAAGAAATTCCACTGAGTCCAGTATCCTTTTGCAATTGGAGACTTCCTGTCTTTCAGTTCTAACTCCGCTGTTCACCCAGCTGCGGACTAACTCCGAATTGTTATAATTTTCCCTACTCATTGCACTATAGTCCATAAATCAGATTCTTGGGACTTGACTCTTAGTATTTCCTTAAAATGATCTTCGATGGGAATGTTGAATTATCTGTTTTCATCAATTGCTGTGACCAAATGTCCTAGCTCTCCTTACAGTCAGGCCATATTGATGGTATCAGAGTTGTTCGGAATTTAGATGTTTTCCTCGACATAGGCAGAACTTCATTGTCTGGATTCATTCACTATGATGTCTCAAGAAGATTTTTCTCAATATCATTCCATAAAATTGTATATTCAGGGTAATGTCGTTTTTTTCTATTGTAAGTATATCCAAATATATTGTTGACTTGATTCACACTCAATGATCGTCTCTCAGATACGTAAAGAAAACAATGTTCTATAAATACTATTGATCTACCCTAGACATACTATAAATAGGTGTAATCTTTTGGTCAAGGATAAAAGTTATTGTTTTAATTATTGCAGCCCTGTATATATAACGGTACAAATACCACCGTCAGGTTGGAAAGGGTTGAAACCATTATTTCAATGCATTAGATTTTGTTTGGGTTGCCAAAAATACAAACAACCTACCAAGCTAGAAAATCTCTCCACGGTTCTTGGCGCCTGTTTCAACTTTAAACTGACCTACCGAAATTAACTTTCAAAGAAAACGATCGCAAACCGGGTTGGCTACACGTCATAATTAGCACTGCGGATTTCCAACCGTCCATTTAATTCGACCCAATATCGGGATCGTATATTTTTTTAATCGTTTCGAGAGTGATTTCTGTCTGGCTGTGCACATAACTCTCGCTGGTCGCGTCGCAGTGTCGGTCCGCAGACCGCCGGTAATTACCAGGGCTGCCACTCAAACCGCACGCTAGCATTATATCGATTAGTCTATTAAACACTTAGCTTCATTTATCAAAGTCATGTCTGCCCTACCATTACTGTCTGTCCGTCGCATCGCTATCGCTCTATATATTACTCACCCCGTAGAATCTGATTCCAGAAATTTATGACTTCGGCTGTTTGTGAGACCGTCAAAGGCTGAATTATTGAGGAAGCGGAAGAATGACTGGCAATTAGATGGATATCTAGATGGTTCCGATGAAAATCAAGACAAGTTATCAGTAGAATCAGTATTTCGGTACATTTCAACAGTCATCAGTATTGATTAATAATACATAATAAAATTATGACGATTAGAAATTCCACTAAAATCACAATTCCATGATGATGAAAAATGTCATTTGAGACTAGAACGTATAGTTGTAAAGTTATCAAGTAATTTTCCCAAGTTCGTCTATCCCCAGTCCTCCAAAAACATACACTATTAGACCTACTCTATGTAATAGATGTATTTCATCCGAAGCTTCACTGATGAATGCAAGAACCTGATCTGATGTCAAAACCTCGGATTTTTTCGGAGTATATCCATTTCTGTGAATGAGACAGAACTTTACTGCTTTGTGCTGTTCCTCTACTGCAACTTTTTTCCCAGAGGCAACGCTGCCGAGGTATTGGACTCCTTTCTGGGATAGATAGCATTTCTTGAGGTTCCATTTCAATCCGAAGTTTCTCAGTCGCAAAAATACCTCCTCCACGTTTTTTGTGCGATCTTAGAACGACCCACCGAATGGTATCATTGATATATTCTAGACACGTCTTTCATGGGAGTCCCTTCAGAATTGTCTCCATCAATCTCTCAAATGTAACTGAAGCATTGCGGAGCCCGAATGGCATAACTGTCAACTACTACAATTCTGAACTAACACGAAAGCTGTACTTTCCCTATCTGAAGTCAGTTCTACCAGCCAATATCCACTCTTCAAGTCAAGTGTCGAGAAAATCGTAGAACCTGCTGGCGACTCTAGGGTGTCGTTTATTTTTGGAAGAGGGTAACTGTCCTTCTTTGACAGATTGTTCACTTGACGATATTCTACGCAGAAGAGGATCAGGGGGTGCCAAATGGATCGATAACTTCTTCTATCTCCATATCGCTGACTATTTTGCCAGCCTCCTCCTTCTTGGCAAGGCGAAGTCTTCTGACTAATTTTCGGATTGGTGGTGTATTTAGATTGTCAATCCATCCATCTTCTAACCCCTCTCCCTTGTCCGGATCGAATACGTCTTGGTACTTCTTGACTAAATCTCTCAGTTTTGACTGCTGAGCTGGTTCTATGTCCTTGGAAGAGGTGTCGACTACCTTCTTCCTTTCTTCGGAAGAATTTTTGGCTTAGCTGACAGTACCGTATATACTCACCATGGAAACTGACGAGCAGTGCCTTGATATTGTTTCTTCCTTTAAGGTCATCGGAAAAACAATTACATTCATTATTATGACCGGCACAAATTTGTCGGCAAGAAACAAGGTCTTCACTAGGCATAGTTCTTGTTCAATTTTCTTGACCTATATCTTGGGCTTGTACATCACCAAGATTCCCCTACTCGCACCACCATCCAGAAAGGTTTGGGCCTTTTCGGGTGCGCACACACACGTAATAATTATTCATTCCTTCCATGAAGCACTAGTTCTTCTTTCACATACATGGCTGGTACTCCTGTTAGCGTGCGTATGGTTTCCGAATATGCTGGCAAAGGTAGGCCTAGTTGCCATTGTATGTAGCAGCATGGAGCGAGGCTCGTTGTTGATGAGGCCGTCTACGAAGATACCTCCATATTTCCGTTGGAGGATAGCGACATTATGCATTGATAACCGAGGCTTGCTGCATACAGGTTAATGATTGCCCCTCCTCATCCAACGTCTTCAGTTTTCCTGCGTCGGTATCGATTCTTACACAATTCCAGCACCTTGTCTGCCTTGTATCAGACAACACCTTCTTTCAGTAGTTTTTTTATGGCAATTTCTATAGTAGCAGGCTCATGTGGCTATTTCTAAACCATTCCAACTTTTGCAGGAATATTTTGCTGCCTCAAATTCCAAAGTGCGTGCCAGTGCATCCACGAGAGGTGTTGGACGAGCTAGTGTCAAGGCTAGCTAGCTAGGTTTCTTTGTCGCGAAATCCATCTAAGAATGCCAATCTGTCCATAATGTTTTCCAGTGAGGCTGGATATGCAAGACGATCCAAGCAAGCAATATCTGTTTCGAATTCCTGTAAGGATTTGTCCGATTTCTGGAAGCGAGTTTTCAGCTGTGAATCGTATACGCGTTCTAGATGAACCTGATCATAACTTAATTCTAGAAGTTTTATCAGCTGTTCATAGTCCTGCTATTCTTAGGCCATGGAGGTTTGTAAAATATTCGCTTCTTTGTCTCGCAGTGCTAATTAGTTCAAACCCATCTATAGTATTGGATTTCTCAACAGTTTTCATGTTGTGCATTCGCATTTTCATCTCAATTTTCCAAATTACTGATTGTTTCCTTAATTTTCTCAATTTCTGCCTCCAGTAATCAATGCGTAAAGAGAAGGAAAAGGAAAAGTGATTGAGAATTGAAAGTAAATCTATGAACGACACAAAACTTGCAAAGATCTGTGAAGCATGAAAATACTGACTCGACACCCTGAGGAGAGCGAAAGAAAAAAAAATAGGAACTACAAGAAGACGAAATATGAGGAGAAGAAAAGAAGAATGAGAAGAGGAATAAGTGATATGTCAGTAGCCTCTCTTGGTGTATTCATATGATTTCTTTTCAGTTGTTGATGTAGTACTTCTCTAACCCTCGGAGTCCAAATTTTTGAATAGATCCACGCGAACTGCCACAGCGATGGCTACATCTGTAGGGAGTCGTTTCTATCAGACAGTACTCACGTGCGCGCGATCGTCAAATGTTTCTAGTGCGAACGCCAAATATTTCAAATGCGATCCTCAATTGTTTAAATGTACGGCTAAGACGTCAAAACATTAGACGTCAAAACATTATGAACATTATGAATAACTCGAAAACAAAAATCAAAAACCTATCAAAATTTTGAGAATAGTTTCGTTTTTGTATGAAAAATAAGTGTCTAGTTTTTCTAATAGGTCATCAGAACTGTATATTATATACATATGTTTCAGACATATTTCTGTACTGATATCTTATACCAAGCATGTAAAAATCGACTTTCCTATTACAAATCTCAAAAACTAGAAACAAGAAAGAATTTTTACATTGGGGATTTGAAAATAATATGAAATTTCGTCTGAGGGAAGTGATAATTATAATAATAATAATTTTCAGTATTAAAATACAAGATAAATAAATACAATAAATTTAATCGATATTCGAAAATGAACATTAAGGTTACTGCAGCTTCAAAAGCTTGTGCGTGCTAGATATAAATAGTATAGTATAGTATAGGTATTGAACAATAATTTTTAACATTAAAATAATCACATAGGTGAAAACATTTGAATCACTTACATATGTTGAAACATTAAAATTGAAACTAATTACGAAGCATTGTTTTGTTTTTGGTCAAAGTAAGGTATTTGCATCTTATTTTGATAGGTGTGTTGTCATATTCAGGTAGAGTGTCGTATTTGGGTGTTATAGTGCTGACTAATTTTTTTATTGTAGAAACTTTAGGTCTATGATGTTATTCAGTATTTTTGTATTTGAATGGGGTATGAATTTGTTGATTTAAGGTTATCTGGTAGTAAATTATGAATTTATGGTGCGAGAAATTCTGCTCGATATTATTTTCAGGCGCCATTTTTGTATGATACCCAAGGTATGAATATTATTTTCTGCTGCATCTCCCCAGCCTATAACCCCATAAGACATCTACGATTGTACAAGTGCACAGTATAGCTTCTTTAAGTTTTTCATATCCAAAAATTACACTTGGTACCTGGATTTCGAGAGTAGACCTCTCAATTCGTTTTTCACTTGCTCGATATGTAAGTCCCATCTCAAGTGTATATCAATTGTTATTCCTAGATATTCAAACTGATTTTCTTATTTTATGCTAGAGTTGTTTCCAATGTCCAGGTTTCCTAGATTTGGAAGGTGATTGGAGTAAGATGTGGAAGGTAAATGGTATGTTTTTCCATTGTTGAATTTGTTGTATTTGAACCAGTCACTTACTTTTCTCAAATCTTGATCTGTTGTTGTTTTTGTATCTGCCCATGTTTTACTGTTGTAAATCATTGTAATATCATCTGCAAAACTGAAAAGTTTATCTTCAGATCGTAGTGTCATTAAACTATTCATATATACTGAATGGTGTCATTAATTTCATGTGGTGATTCCTTGTCATATTTTATGAAGAAAATTTCATATAAACTTGTGTCCTAACTTGCTTCGTTTCCAAGATACGGTGTGTTAAAGATTCATTTAAAAATTACATTACATCAATTACTCAATAGTTATTTATGTATCAGGGCGTAAAGATGGCCCGATGGCGTTAGCCGAGGGCCATCACACGTCGACGGCCTTAATCGCATTTTACGCACGTGATACATACAAAATTTTATGCACTAGCGGTTTTATAGCGCGAATCACAAATACTGACTTGAATTGCAATGGTCTACACGTTTCATACGTTATGCATACAATAAGTAAGGGTAACATAATATATGAGGAATGTGAAACTATAGTAGCTGAGTGCTATATTGGAGAATCTATTTCAAATAAATAGATCATCACTGAAAAAATTGCCAACGATTATGAACAAATGTTAGAAAGAGTATTGCTCTATTGAACTGAAATGATTCTAATTTGTGTTAGGAATTGCATGAAATGATGTGTGAGCATAGACAATTTGAGAATTTTGTCTACTTTTTGGCCCGCCGGGCCATAATGCGCCCACGGGCGGTAAAGTGCCACTTTACGCCCGGCGAACCGGGCGGTAAAGTGTACTTTACCGCCCGCTAGTGCATAAGAGTCTTTATGATGATTTTTATGAAACCTGGTGTGGTTAGTAGCAAGCAGCTTCTTTTCATGGAATTATATTCCAAATTATAATTGGCAGATGGTTACCTGTTTGATATTTATAGTAAAAATCATTGTATGCCACAGTTTTTCTCTAAGTTTCATATTTTTTTCAGAATAAATGAGTAAAAATACAACTTTCTCATAATGCTGTGAATTTGAAATAGCTGAACTTTGTCAAATCAAAGTCATTGGCGTAGAAATGGTGGTTACGCACTATCAAATTTCAGAAAGTTATGCGAATGATCTTTTTTTCAGTTCCTCCATATTTCCTTAAAATTCTATTCAATTTTATGCACAAATGTATTGTTGAGTTTTGATAGAAACAGTTGACAATAATTGGCATAGGAATGCAACAAACAACCAGTCCATCAACGACGCAAGCAATAGAAGAGTTCAGTTAGAAATAAATTAATTGAGGAAATCTATCGATTGATTAGGTGTTGCTATTTCAAATTAACGGAATCATGATATGAGACTTGTATTTTCAAATGTTCCATTTGATAAAAATATGGATCTTAGAGAAAAACAGTGGTGTACAATGATTTTTACCATATTTAACAATCAGGTGACCCTTCGCCGCTTATAATTTGAGATCTAACCTAACTAAAACAAGCCCCTTATAACTCCCAATACACACACCAGGTTTCATGAAATTCTTTTGAGTAATCAATAAATAACCGATAAATAACCGATAAATAGCCAATATTTCATTAAAACTTTGACATTCCGTCACTTGAAACAAAGAACGTTAGGACTTACGTTTATATGAACTTCAATATGAACTTCATTCCATAAAATATGGCAAAGAAGCACCACCTGAAATTAATGACATCATTTAGTATACACCCTGTATATAATTAATAACAGTGGTCCAAGCACTGTACCCTTTACTTAGGTTGATTCCTATTGAAGTCGAGTTAGAGTAGTCAGTTTAGTTATTATCCTGTAAAGTGCATTTGAACTAAAAGGTAATTTTCCGTTCATCTATATTGAAAATAAATTCACTACCAATACATGCCAAAGTTGTAGATGTTTTGCCTAGCAAAGTATGAATCCGTACAAAAGAAATTAACAAGGTCCGAGTGTTACACAGTTTTTCATCCACCTGGTACGAGAATCAATCACGATCAGGGAGACAAGTAAGGTATGTCTCACACCGTCAGCCCTCCACGGAAAAACCTTTGTTGTCCAACCCAGAAATCCCAATTTATCAAACGTCACATTCGGACCTTTCTTGTTTGTACAGCCATTGTTAGACGGTATTGCGGAACTAGTTTATGGCATCGGCTCCAAAACATGCGATTAAACGCTGACTCTAAAATTAACGCGTTTTCTTTGTTGTCGGTCGGTCGGTCTTCGATCTTTTTAACGACAAGAAATATAGCACCATCAATCTTCCCTCTGCTAATTGTGCGCCGGCAGGGCCGTTTGTTCCGATCTTTTCTACAGGTTCGACTTTGCCGGAATCAGACCTACAAATCACTTCAACAGCTTTTCGGTCTTTCAGACTGCGCTGACGGTCATGAATGTTATCGGTCAAGGTTCGTGTTGTTCGCCTTTGTGGCGTTTGTCATTCAGATTTATTCCAGTCTGGATTCTCTTTTCACCATTCGGAAGTTTGTAGATGGGAATGGGTAAGCATTACTTGTCAGTTTTCAAGTAATTCTGGAAGAAGCAAAGTATACACAAACATTTTGTTTCTATTTTGTACGTGATATCCATAAAAAATGTATCCCTAGAGTTAGATTTCCACCAGAGGAACAATTAGAAACTGTTCTGTTGCTATATGTTTGTACCTGTTCCCATAGGTAGACAGCAACATACGTACATTTTTTTGTTTCCTCTGAAGCAACTAAAATTGTCAATAGTCGCATATTGTTTCTTGAATACGTAACTAGTGTTTCCAATTCATGCTGGCAGTAAGCGAGAATATGGAACGAGATGATGTAGCGTAAGCAGCATCGTCGTTGTTAGTGATTTCTTCAAGAATGAAGTGGGCAATTATATTTTTTATCTTTCGCCTCACTTTTTGAGAATGTTTTTCAATATTTTTTGCCAATGCTGACCAAGCATCGTATTTTGCGTACCTCCGTTCATATTTTGTAAGTCCTGAACATCATAGACACTTATATAAGGTTCATAATTCTCAAATAATTCAGCGTATAACTCAATCGTCCACTTGAAGGGGCATAATGAATGACATATTTATTCACTTTCGTACTTCACAGTACACTGAAAATATCTGTGACACTACTAGTTACATTCTCGATTCGTTTCTACTGCAATAGCAACACGGATTTGTTTACCATTTTCTATTGAAGTTTACCTTTCAAAATGGAAACCTGTGACATGTGAAACAGTCGATATTTATTGCCGAAACTTGAAGAAATTTAAAAAAACTTTCAGGAACATTTTCGGAAACATGCAACAGCAACAAGAATGTTCCTCTGGTGGGAACGTAGCTTAACAGAGCAGTATGCCCCTTTTTACTTCAATGATTGTCTAACATTGTCGAGGGTTGAAAACATAGTCACATTTCATAAAAACGGTAATATTCAAGAAGTCCAGAGAATGATGGTGGGAACTGGTGTTCCACCCCAAGTACCAAATTCTGTTGTATAAAAGATCTATAAACTGCTATACAACATACGAGGACATATTGAAAAATTTTTAGCCTACTATAGAACCAAAAAAAATTTCAAAGTCTAAATATTTTATTACTCAATATATTCTCCTCTTAATTGGATAGATTTATCACAGCGAACCTGCAACGTCTCTAGACCTTTCAAAAAAAAAAAAATTCTTCTTGCTCTACAGCTTTTATTACCTCCCCGTTGGAAGAAAAGTTACGACCTTCTAAACTTTGTTTCAGTTGAGGAAAGAGATTATAGTCGGACGGAGCCAAATCTGGTGAATAAGGGGGGTGTTATAATTCAAACCCTAAATCACGAATTTTTTGCATGGCAACATAAGATTTGTGTGCAGAGGCGTTGTCCTGCAAAAACAAAACACCTTTGGATAGCTTTCCGCGTCTTTTCTCTTGAATTTTTTTCCGTAGAGTGGTCAGTAATGTCGAATAGTAATCTCCAGTTATTGTTCTACCCTTATCCAAAAAATCAACCATGATTACTCCATGGCAATCTCAAAACACTGTAGCAAGTACTTTTCCAGCAGATTTTTGAACACGAAACTTCTTAGGTCTTGGAGAACCGGAGTGTCGCCATTCCATCGATTGTTGCTTTGTTTCTGGATCGTAGAAATATATATATATATATATATATATATATATATATATATATATATATATATATATAGTTATATTTGGGGATCCATTTTGCAGCAATTTTTCTCATGTCCAAATTGACGTGAACAATATGATGAACGCGTTCGTATGAAATATTCAGTGCTTCAGATATCCGTTTTAGCCCAATTCGACGGTCTGTTAAAATCATGTCATGAACTGCATCGATATTTTCGGGGACTGACACAGAAACTGACCTTCCCGATCGGTCATCATCTTCGATGGAAAATTTAACTCCTTTGAAGCTTGCAGTCCAATTTTTCACGGTCGCATACGAAGGACATTGATCAACTAGGGTATTAGGCATATCTTCGTAAATCTGCTTACCTCCTAACCCTTTTAAATACAGGTACTTGATGATGGCTCGATACTCCCATTTTTCGATTTTCACAATTTCGGTGGACATATTTTTCTTTTAATTTATTGCCTAACTCTGGTTTACTTTTTTGACGTCAAACTTTACACTGACACTTCTAATAATTTATTGTCCGTTGCTATGGTAACGCAATATTTTGTATATGCAGGGAACTGGTCTAGGCTAACTAGATTTAATACATCCTCGTATCTAAGAAAACTACAAACACTCTTTACAGCACTGTATACAACCAAAACAGACCTAAATTATAAAATTTTTTGATTCTTCATAAAGCTGATTTTGTGTAATACGATTATCGAAAAGGGCTTGCCGACAATACATTTTCATTTGGGAAAATTCATGAGTATATTTGTTATGATCAGATTACTGACGATTCAAAGCCTTGCCAGCCCTGGCAATTAGCTTTAGTAGGTACGGTCAACCGTCATTTATCTAGGAAACTTTACTTCTTCAACTACTAGGTGGTAGAAAAACTAGAATTCTTTGTAACAGAGGGGAAGGAATGGTAAAAATGCATTTTTTTAGGCATATTTTATGAACCTTAGCACACATACGTTTTTCACCAGCTTTTTGCTGAGCGGAATATTTCCATCACATTCAAACCGCTTTCGTCGAAAACCATGTTCGTTTCAGCTCTGCACGCCCATAAATCGTGGCGCGTTTCCATTGTTTTCCGAAAAAATCCCACGTTAATGATATCTGAAATGCCATACACGATCGTAGTAAATAATTTCGTTAACCTTGCACAAGGAATATAAATTACTGAGTTGTCGAATGAAAAGCCAATTACCTCCGCGTAATATATCATGCCGTTGACATTTTCCTGTCCATAATCCATCACTGGATAAAAACGAGACGCATGCATGCACTAGGCCAGTGACGGCCCATATCGGTGGATTGAGGGGGGAAGGGTTATTATTGCAACATTTTTTGCAAGTAGGCGGCCATGTAGTTTAAAATACATTGTGTCAAAACCAGTAGAATTAAAATAAATAAATTTTATTTAGAGAAATGCATTAATTTAAATGCACTAAAAAAAAGAAAATTGATTTAGAAGTGAATTAAACCCATCATTTTACTACATTGTAAAATTTTAAATGATATATAAATTGAATTTAAAATTACCTCAAGATTTATTCTCTCGACAAGATTTTATATTATTTTAAATTTTATAATGTAATAAAATGATGGGTTTAATTCAATTCAAAATGAATTTTCTTCTTTTTACTGCATTTAAATGAATGCCTTTCTCTAAAAAATATTTATTTATTCGAATTCTACTGGTTTTGACACTACGCGTTCTCTATCTAGCTTTCGAAGAAGGAAGAGATGTACATTTTTTTGAAACAGTATTATTCAATGATCAGATAATTTTCACTATTTTTACGGATTTTTTCGACTTTCATTTCGCGAGTTTTCCCGAACTTTTTTGTTACAGAAAATAGGGGGCGAGCCCCCAAATCGATTTTTTTTCATCATTTCTATGTCAGAAACTGTTGAAACTTTTGAGCTATCTCTCTAGCTTTTGAGGGGAAACAGAAAAAGGGAAATTTTTTTGAAATCATAAAGGTTCCGTCAAACCAAAGCGGGACGCGAAAGCGGGAGCGGGAACGGGAAATGGGAACCGTGCTAATTGCTAGAAAAACAGTAAACGTAGCAAACCATATATATTTCTCTGCTTGTATGCATTCCGGAATACGAACAATCACACCGGTATGTTTTTTACATATCCCACTATCGAATTTAGCCTCGCATTCATTCCGTTCCCGCTCCCGCGTTCCCGCGGTGGTTTGGGGAAACTAAGATGTATAAAAACCCTGGTGTGTCGAGTGATTCGATTTTGTTTTGATTTTTCAGAAGACAAATAGTGGTCTGCTTCTTAGGTCGGTCCCAGAGATGGTGCCCTTATATAGAATTTTAGTCTTGTCAATATTCCAGAGATATGGTGATTGATAACTGTTGTCAATTTTATGGAATTTCAACAAATTTTGAATACAATCCAAAAGTGAATGATGGTGACAGAATCTAAATTTCATAGTGCAATTTCCTTGTATTGATTACTATTATTAATGTGTTTCTTAATTTTGCTGTATATTTCCTTAGACATTCACCCAATAATAATTTAATTATTCTGATTGACTCGTCATTTACTTGATGAAGATGTACAAACTACACTGAAAACGATTCGGTCCTCCACAAACTTTTTGACAGTGAAGAAGCTAGTGTGCACGCAAAACATGTCTGATAAAATAAAATTTGTGAATATCTAATCGTTTCATGTGTAGTTTGTACAATAATAATTTGATCATGTTCCGTTTTTGTATCATTTGTGGGGAATCCAGAGAGACGAACAAAATAATTCATTTATATCCCTAATAGCACACCATGTCCCATGGACGTCCCTATTTGGTACAAATCATGTCCGAATGTCCGGGACTTAAAATCATTGTCCTTGGGACGTCCGATTCAGTGCATTTTCATGAATGTCCCCAAAGGAATTCCTATGAATGTCCCAATGATGTCCAATCGGTACATCGTATAAAACGTCTCTGCGAGTACGTCTTTGGGATGTCCTGGATCGGACATATTTTGTAATGTTTTCTAGGATATCCAACGGACGTCCTTGTTAGTAAGTATTCTGGCATGTCTTTGAAAGGACGTCCTATGGTTGTTCTGGTACGGGACATTCAGGAACATCCCGCATGAATGAATATTGGACGTCCCAATTGGTTTATCTTAGAATATCTCCCTGCGAGAACTCTCTTGGGATGTCCTGGTTCGGATATACTTTGTAGAATTTTCTAGGATATCAGTGGATGTCCTAGTTGGCAGGTATTTTGCATGTCTTCGAAAGGACTTCCTATTGTTGTCCTGGTATGGGGACATTCTGGAACGTCCTTGATGGATGTGCGAGGATTTCCTTGGGATGTCCTGAATTGAAAATATTTCGTGATGTTTTCTAGGTGCATCCATCCAAAGATGAAGGATGGATGATCATAAAAATAAAACAAAATTTGAAAACAGTTACAATAATCAGGCCTCCATGTGTGCCCATCTGTACCCGTGTATACATCCCAGCTAGTAGTTTTATAGAAGAAGTATAAAATGGATAGCATATTTACAATAGGGCTAAACACTATAGCGAAATAAAACCCTTTTCAACAATAAGGTCATCAGGAGACTAAAATTTAACAAGGAGAGTTTGATCCCCATAAGACAATGGGGACACTAGTAGAAAGAGATGAAAGAACATTTGTGACGAAATGTGACGTAGTTGGACGTGTCATGGCAGCCGTTCTCTATAGACAGTGACGGACTAGCTCTTGGTATGTGAGAGTTACTGCTGACAGTTTTGTTGCTTGGTTCGAGTTCGACTCTGTACTCATATCCAAGTACGTCACTATGACGCGTTGATGCTACAGGATTCTGATTGGCTAGAGCTTATCAAACCCTTCTTGTTAGTTTAGTCTCTTTGATCAGGTGCCATATTCTCGAGTTTGTGCGTATGCCAATACAATAATGAAAATGAAAAATGTATGTTTGTCTCTCTTGTTCGTATACGAATTGAAACCGAACTATTCCTATATGTATGGGTTCCGTGCATTAAGTTGTTTTCTGTGTTTTGTATTCAAGTGAAGTGTTGACGAATCGACAGACAATTGTTGAGTATTTACCAGCTATGGCGGCTTTTCTATCATCTTTCGTGATTAGTTAGTTTAGTGACTGTTGTGTAAAGTATTTTGTGTTCATTCAGTATAGTTATATCAATAAATGAAAATAAAAGTTTTGTTCTACTATTCAATAGTTTTTACTAACCTATTCAACACTGTTTTGAAAAAGATGTTTCCGTGAGTAGAGTTGTGTGTACCTTTTAAAAATGTACAAACGAAAACGAAATATATCAAAACGCCAGCACAATAGAATCGCTAAACGATTGTCAGAAACTTCAAATAGAGAAGTCTCGACTTATTCAGATGTATCTGATGTTTGCAAAACCGAATTGAATGACTCTGAAAGAGTGCTGAGCTTATCTAGTAAGTACATCTGGTTCCATCCAAATTGGTATCTTCAGTAATCCACAACAATACGAAAATACGAACAAACACATCCGATAATTCTGCACATCCTAAGGACGTCCCCGATGTACTTTCGATTGATGTAATTCAGGGCCGTCCAATGAACATCCCAGGTGGATGTCGATTGAATATCCTTATAGAACGTCCAATTTTGGTGAGAAGTCGAAACATTGGTACTTCCCTCGGATGTCCAGTGGACGTCCGCGGTACCAATACTGCACGTCCTAAGGACGTCCCAGATGTAGTTTCGATTGATATAATTCGGGGACGTCCAATTAACATCCCAGGTGGATGTCCACGGGATATCCTTATAGAACGTCCAATTTTGGTGAGAAGTCGAGACATTGGTGCTTCCCACGGATGTCCAATGGACGTCCGCGGTACCAAATCTGCACGTCCCGAACGTCATGAGAGGATGTCCTATGGATTACCATCGGACTTCATGGTGCTATTAGGGTATCCAGTACCGAAAGTGAGTTCTAATGGTGAATTTTCATGAAGCTTAACTTCAATATTTCTAAATGAAATGCTTGGTTATTATTGTAGTGAATTTCATTTCAGTAAAAAATTGAATAAATAAGTCGAAAATGTAACAAATTAAACTGATTGGTGAAGTTTTTCAGTAAATTCCAATAATTGCGTTTCTTTATTCATTTCATTAGTCGGCAATACTTGAAAACTTCTGTTCTTGTAAATTTACCCTAACAGGAAAACCGACCGTGGCGGTACACGCAAATGCAGAATATTTGGGAAACAGACCACGAATTCATTTGTTTTCTCTTATTCAAGCTGGCGAATTGTCTCCCGTTTTATCCCACAGTTTTGCAGGTACGAGTCGACACACCAGGATTTTTAGAAATCTTAGGGGAAACCTTAATAGTCGACGGTCAGATCTTTTTCTCTACTGTTACGGATTTTTCCTATTTTAAATTCTCGAGTTTTCCAATTTTTTTCTAGAAATGTTTCACTTTGAGTAAGGTTATTCTGGACTTTCATTGTCTAAAAAAGAAAAAAGAAAAATTCAATTCTCTGCAATTTTTAATCACGACGTTTCAACTGTTAAAATCTACAGTCGTTATCAAGTGTATAATGCATATAACATATATATATATATATATATATATATATATATAATGTACGTAACAAAGACCAGACCGTAACGCTGACATTGACTCCAAAATCTGCATCTACCGCATCCCTTGTGAATGCGGCGAAGCTTATCTTGGAGAAACTGAGTGACCACTTAGCGTTAGGCTCGCTGAACACAAGAGAAACACTCAACGAGGAGAAACATCAAAGTCAGGAATAGAGGATCATGTCTGGACGACCCAACACAACATAAAATGGACTGAAGCCGAAGTCATCCATAAAGAAGAGGGCTGGTATAGAAGGAAGTTTAAAGAGAGTGCATATATTATGAACAACAAAGTCTTTAGTCAAGCTAGCATAGAAATCCGTAATGTGTGGAAACCCTTAATTAGTGGCATGGATCAATTGAAATTGCGATAAGAATTAACAATGCTGTACCGGAGGGACCTGGCACAGTAATCAACAAGCTTACCTGAATACCGCCAAATTACCCCTAGGCTAATGACACAAAAAAAAAATTATATAAGAAGTATCCTTGAGATTGTCGCATTATACACTTGATAACGACTGTAGATTTTAACAGTTGAAACGTCGTGATTAAAAATTGCAGAGAATTGAATTTTTCTTTGCTCTTTTTTAGACAATGAAAGTCCAGAATAAGCTTACTCTAATTTTTTTTGCTGTAATTTTTGACGTCCAAATCCGTCAAGAAATCTTCTGAAACCCTACGCGTTCTCTATCTAGCTTTCGGAAGGCAGGGTGGAGCAATTTCCTCGACATTGATATATTCATTAGAAATGAATCAACATGTGGAATTTCAATTCCACGGTATAACAGGTAGTGGTTCTAATTCAGCTTGCAAGATTTGTACCCGTCTAACACACACACACAGAGCAAATTAAATAAAAGCTTTTAATAAGGTAATGATAATAAAATGTAGGAAGTTGTTCGATCATATTTTTGGCCTGATCTGAATACAACTGTTCAACAGTTAATATGTATGAGTAACAGGGGCGCACACAATATTCTTTATCGGGAGGGTGGGTTATTTTTTTTTTTAATTTTATTTTTGAAATCCATAATACATCTCAACAAAATATTTCCAGTGAACAACCAAGTGGTATTGAGAACTTTCGGGGGGCTATATCCCCTGAACCCCTCCCTTTTCCGCGCCTTGGGTATGCACTTGATGAGTCATAACGATTCTCAAGTGCATTCATAGGCGGCTTTGAAACTATGTAGACTGCGAATTGTTCTCCAGTGGCGATGAACTAAATATATTCAGTATGTTTCGTACAATTTGGGAAACACTTTCATTATCAATTTTTCAGAAGATTTTGTAACCAAAAAAAGTGTGTTACAGTGAAAAACTTCTAGAAGAGGCATCAGATTTTCTAATTCACAAAACACAAAAGTTAGACATTTTCATCAAGAGTAGACTACCCTTATTTTTGATCATCCCGAAAAAGTTTATTTAGAAAAGTTGTTTAAAATTATTGAAAAAAATATCCTGCTTTGAAATCATAACCCTCTGAACAACAAACTATTTTAACCAATTTTTTTCGTTTTTTGCATCAAAAAGATTACCAGTCAATCAATCAAAATATACTTTATAGTCTAAAGAACAGCAATATTGTTGACAAAGCATAAATTTGTATAAATGAAAAAAATGTACAGAACTTATACAGTAAGAGTCTGTGGTGTAACTAAAAATAAGAGCTTTATTTTTATTTACTTGCTAATTTAATACAGCAATGCCTGTGAGCAGAGCTCAGATTGGTATGGAAGGTCGTGGGTATCGTTATCTGCAGTATAAAAGACAGATCTTTCGACAAATATTTGCGGAGACAGAGATAAAAGATACTAGGTAAGCATGGGCACCAGGTTCTTTTTTATTAAATGAAAATACCAAAAACACGGATTTGTCAAAAAATAATCTTTGTGCTTCTCAACAATAAAAAGCCAGAATTTCAGAAAACACTATATTCACAAAGTTACATTTTTTTTTATTACAGGAGAAACATGTTTGCATATATAACGTACAATTTTGGAAATGAAAAGTACAAGCTAGTTTTATTGGAGTCGATTCGCTTACAAAAGATTAGGTGGTTCGTTTACATTTTATGATCAGTCGTTGCGATGAGTGGAAAGACTTACTTCAAAGCGCTACTTCGACGGTGAACATAGGTGCCTTTAGGGGTGTCTCAGGACAATGGCGACTCTACAAGCTGGATAGGATATGTAGTCGGTCTGGGATCTTTCCTGTGACTCAGATACTTGGACGCTGAGATATACGCTGTGAAAAAGTAAACAAACCAGTATCTTGTGACAGATTTGAGTCACATGACTCGTGATATGGGCGAAATCGAGGACAAGACTAGTCTCAGATTTTCTTAAAGATATAATATAAAATTTTACTAGTTAAACGTTTCAGGGATACAATTTAGATAAAGAATTTAAATTTACAATTTAGACGTATGAGTATTAGGAAAGAAATATGGAGGTTTGCTGATTTAAACAATGTTTCTAAGATGCAACTGAGGTAAAGAATATAAATTTGTGATGAAGCTTAAATTTAGAATCTTCTCAAGCAATGGTAGAGAAGAGTCCAGTCTCAAACGAGCACAAGAAAAATAAATTTCATGAAAATATTGCTTTCTACAATTTTTTTTTAAATTTAATAACAGTTTACAAGTGTTCAGGAAAACTGATACTGAACTCTCTCATAAAAAATAGATACAATGGTATAGATAAAGAGAGAGAGAGAGTATCGAGATAGTCTTTGACTTTATAAGGTGTCACAAAGCAAGCAGACGACTTGATTTGTGTCACAACGACTGGAAGTGAAAGGTTGTCATGGAGAGAGGTTTCAAAACATATAGGGTTTCTTTTGGCTATTGGCCAGGCCCTTCCATCCAAACCTGGGCGAGTTCAGCTTCAACAGATATAATAAAAAGATAAATTTAAAGCTTTGAACTCACCCATGAATCCTGTCCTCCTTGCTACAAGACCAGTCTTTCCTGCAGATCACTATCCAAGTTCAGGAGGAGTACCTTCAGCTTCTAGTTTGCTGCTCGCACCTAGGCTTGCCTTCTAAACAGATTGATATTTTTTGACACTCAGGAAAACTTGTGGAAGCACTTGTATCACCGAAAATCATTTAGCACGAACAGAAACATGTTTGATTCATATTTTAACGTTTGAAAGATAGAATTTACAGAAATTATTCACACATATGAGTCATCAATTTCAGAGGTTAGAAACAATTCATTTATAACATTTCAGGACCGACTCGTCGAAAGAAGGTACGAAATGTTATTAAAATAAGATTAAATTATGGAGATTATATTTATTTTCAAAATTTATAGGTACAGATAATTATTAGTGACGCACATGAGGCCATCTTGTTTTCGTGAAGCGTGAAGAATATGAAGATTAAAAATACATTTTGTAAGTTTAGAAAAATATGCCAAAAGAAAGCCGATATGTGTATCGATTCGATAGGTGAATCGATCAGAAATTGATTATGTTCATAATGCAAACATATATACGACCTTTCATCTCTCTGTAGTAAATTTTTCTTATGTTTCTTTCTGAATTTAGATTATTGGTATCTTGGGACAGATAATCAAAAAGTGTTTTAGAGTTGTCAAAAAGTAATGTCTCTACTTACGTATGTAGAGTTAGGCTCAGGGAACGATCGATATTACAAGGATGCCTGGTAGGAAAACGAGAATTTCTTATGTAGTTATTATTTTACTTCTGTTTCTTAAACATCAAACAGGTGAGAGTCATTAAAGTTTATGAGGTAAATAGGGGTCGACATATGGATCTCTACAGACATACCAAACAATAGCTCTACTTTGATGTAGTCTTGATTTGCTCACAGGGTGGAGCGATGACCTGCTTATTGTAAATCATCTGTCTAGCTTGAATCAAATTAAAATTTTGGATTGCATTCTTCTATTCTTTTGATGGAGTAGTCTAATTTTTTGTATCTGACGGATTATAGTACTCGTTGCTACTGTTAAACACTTTCTTCTGTTATCATCTTTGTCCATATCATTTTTACAATCACGAATTCCTCTAAAATTGCATACATTTCAAACACGCACACACATAACAGCCAAGTTATTATAATGTTATAGTTGCAGAACAGTGAAGTAAATTCCATGACCAACAAATTCAAAGTAAAAAATATCACTAAACTACCTATCGTCGTTGATACTACAATACGAGCTATGTCCAGAAACATTCATTTTACAGAAGACTGTAGATAATAACTACTAATGACCATAGCAGTCTATGTCAAAACACTAAAGAAAAAAATAATTACTACTTAAGAATTTCTACCGGTCATTGTTTTGGAATTCATAGTATAATAAACGCGCATAGAAATCTTTATGTAGTACCTATTATCATTTTACAGTCTCCAGTGAAATAAATGTTTCGTGACATAGGTAGCTCGTATTGCAGTATCAACGTCGCCATGTTTTAAGTACTCTAAATACATTCCAACAAGGCATAAGAGTATGGTTTGCTTATTTACTTCTTGGTGTACCTACACTGCAACAAGTTTTTTCCTAATTATTTTTAGGTAATCGTTTATGAGGAAGACTTAAATAGTAACAATGTTTTCTACAGCTATTTCAACAACAAGGTGTGTTTTTGTCTCAAAATCGGGATTATGCCATGATTACCATGCTGCGACGCCCATGGTTTGATTTGACAAGACGATAAATAAGTCGTAAACGGACGTAAACAAACATGATCGCCAAGTTAAGAGTGAATATAACACGGAATTCCAACCTGGCCCCCGAGTGCAAACGGATATATCCGATAATGCCCATTTTTAACATGATTCGGGCTGAGATGTTTGTAAACACCTTCGGGTTTGTTTCTTTCAAGAAAGAGACAAAGAAGCCCTCGCTATATATTTTATTGCTCGGAGGTAATTTCTAATAGTTTTGTAGTAATTCCAATCCCCGAGTGTATCTGTAGTTGTTCTAAATTCATTTGGTGCTTTGTCCATTAGTATCATCATAATTTTAATATTGTCAGTTATTTATGGAGTATATGGCTTGTTGAAGTTTTTTTGTGATATATGGAGTGTGCGTGTCAGATTAGTACAGAATATGCAAACAGAAGTAGTCAATTTTCTTGTCGATAGTATCCATCAAAACATAATTTTTTAAAATTGTCACATTCTTATTGATGTATTCAAGATTTTAACAAAATTATTACAGTTTTGAATGTCAGATGATATACCTTAGTTGTTACATTATTTAATAAATTGGCTCTTGTTCTTTCTCCACCTGTTGAGTATTGATAATTTCCTACCGAACCTCCATCCACCGTTAACCGGCCTGCATGAAGTCGTAGCTTTAAGCTTCTTTGTGCGATGCTCATAATTCACTTCCCCCCCGTATCCTTCTGGATCAATTTATGATTACACGTTTATGATTCATGGGTCGTATATATTATTTTGCTCACGCACTGTCGAGCTACGAACGGCCGATGCCACGTCAGAGTTCGGATTGCGACAGCACATGCAATTATTATGGATCGTAAATCATTAGAGGCGAATGGAGTTGTTAAGACAGTCCAAACTGAACATTTATTAGGCGATCGTTATTAGTTAGGGGTGATTCCCCGGTACAGCTGGTGGCAGGAGTGACGTTATTCATTGAATTTGTCACAAAAGACTTCGTGTACATAGACGAATTCTTTTGTTTTGTAGCTCCTTCCTTGTCGTTCCAGAATCTATCAGGATCTGACTTATGGTAGATTTATGCTGCAGTCATAAGTTTTAAGTCATAAGAAAGAATATTCATCAATGATTGGTTGAATGAACGTTCAATCAATCATTGACGAATATTCTTCCTTGTGACTCAAAACTTATGACTTATGACTGCTGCATAAATCCACCATTATAATAAAAGATATCTGTAGTTTCAGAGACGAACGATAGCAATTTACCTCGGAAATAAACTTACTTAAGAGTAGAAGAAAACGACAAACAGAAAACAATTTATTTCATATTGAATTTTTGAGTGAAAATAAAACCAATACAGAAAATGAATTCTTCATGATAACCTACATTAAATGCTTGAATTGCCGACCTCTTTGTTGAATGCACATAAGGTGTCTGTCCATACAATTTCTGTGGCAATTTTCTAGCATGATGGGTGTAATGCTATTACATGCATCTCTTATTTTTTGTTTGAGATGGTCGATATCTCTACTAGTTGTCGAAACACCTTTATCCTTTATGTATCCCCAGACAGAAAAATCTAAAGGAGTCAGGTCTGGGGATCGAGCTGGCCAGGCAATTGGTCCATTATTTCCAATCCATTTTCTTGGGAATATTGCATCTAAATGTTCCCTTACTATTGCTGCATTATGGGGAGGGGCACCGTCTTGTTGAAAATATTGTATTTCACGGCGGATGTTCAGTGGCAATTCATCTAAGTAGCCATCAAACTCATTGGATCAAAAATGTAAATACATTCCACCATCAAATGCTCGTCGTAAAAGAAAGGACCTAGTATGTTTGTTCCCAAAATTCCCAACCAAACATTTATTCCGAACCTTTCCTGGAAATTGGTTTCTCTATGTAAATGTTCATTTGTATTATTCCACCTATAATGGATGTTTCTGTTAAACCAACCATTGTTGGTGAATTTTGATTCGTCCGTCCATATTATTTTATTACAAATATTTCCAACTTCCCTATTTCTACGTCTCAACAACATCGCAAATCGTACTCTTCTTCCGTAATCCCTTTCATTGAGGTGATGAACTTTGCGTATCCTGTAGCATTTGTATTTGTTCTTTTTCAAAATATTTCTGGTAGATTTTACAGAAATCCCTAGTTCGTGGGCAATTACTCGTAAAGAACAATCTTGATTAGAAATATTTTTGTAAGTAACTGACCAATCCTAAATCGAAAAAAAATATTTTTGTCACTTTGTTAATCTTTATGAAGTAATATTTGCTTACCTAAAACATTTATTTGGTTCCGCATACTTCCAGTTATAACACATTTTCTAGTTTTATTTCTATCAAATGCACCACAGTCTCTCAAATTTATTTCTAATCGTCTAAACATTTGAATGTTTGGAATACGACGATTTGGGTATAGCTCACCATACATATTTTTTGCCAAAAGAGGATTTCTATTTGATTTTGCATAAGCAAATAGCATATCAGTCCTTTCGTCATTTGAATACATCTTTGATATGACTGAGTGTATAAACGACTGACAGATCTTAACACGTATCAACAACTCATTTATTTGTCCTGCCATAGAAACCAAGCAAAGCCTACTTGTTTAAAAATGGTAAGTGAAGTGAGATGCTATTTAATTGTACCATATCACACAATAGTCGTATTTTGACCAAAAACTAATATTTTCCTTACTTCCAGGATTGAGAATTATAGAAATATTCAGTATGATAATTGATTCAGAAGAAATCAGCCTTGAAACAAGGATTTCTGTAATACAAAAATGCCCAAGAAGGAAAAATACGAATGTTCGTTGTGTTGGGGTATCTTCTTATCGAAATTATTGGGTGAAGTCTGAAGTATGCCAATAGTTGAATAGGTTTTAAAGAAATCAAAATAATTTACAAAAGAACTAACGACAGGACCGTAATTAAAAATTTTTGTCACTGAGGATGCTAGTTATTTTAAATGAAACGTTATAAAAATATCAAGTGTGATATACCACTGAATTGTGATTTTATCGCCTTATCAATATTTGTACTAAAATAGACAGGTCCGTATTTGAAAAAGAAATGTTGGTGGTGGCCGTGTTGACACGAAACGTTTAATCAAAGATTCATTGTTACATTTTTATAGTACAATTAGAATACATTAAAACTTTCCTTATAAATTTTTTTATACTTTCAGAAATAACAGTTCTATTCGTAAAAAACAAATAACAGCATTTTTGGTTTTCCCTGTATAACTCGGGAAGGGCGAGACTCCCTGTAAATTTTCTCTGACCATTGTACTGTTCTCCACAATAGTAACCTTTTCTCCCATTTAATCGTCTTCGTATCTGTTATGGTTTAGAATATAGCAATGTTACCACATGATAAAAGAAACGGCCTGTATATTATGTAAAATTTTAAATTTCACTTTGGTTCATGGACTTGATGTTTTTATATGGCTTCTTGTACACCTGACGAGTGAGTAACCTCACCTGTCTGAATTTTCCTAACGTTCAATTTTTCAATTTATCGAATTCAATTTCAATTATTACTTACTCACAGGTACGCACTGATGATGACTTAACAGTCGAAAGCGCTTTGCTACGATTTCTAAAATAAAAATATTTTGCATGAAATACAAAGTTTCGTTCTTCAAGTATATCACTTTTGTCTGTCAGCACTTCATTTGCTTCATTTTTCACTGTAATCATTTCATCTTTTCCATTCTTTGTTTTACTGATATATTTAATAACTTCATACTTTCTTCGATATTTTTATGGTAATTATATTTTTCTTGTTTTATGAGAGTTGTTACTTTATTTCTATACTTTTTATATGTTAATGCATTTTACGGAGTCTCAACACCAACAAAGATAGTGGATCTGATGGAATAATGCCGATCCTCATCAAGAAATGTGCTCCAGTATTAACACTAGCTACTCAACCTTACGATTTGGGGATGTAATTGTCCAACTGTAAAAAGTAAAACCAGTCCCTAAAAAAGGGGAAAGCTCCACTTAGCAACTAAAAACCTATCGCATTGCTATCTGTTATCTCCGAGGTCATTGAAAAACCCATCAACATCGAGTTCTTGAAATATCTATAACGCTCAAGAATGATATTCATTGTATGCCATTTGAAGACAGATCATGGCACCCTAGCACAGTTCCAAATTCGCCACTAACACCGGTGGACTACTCGACATCATTGTGGCCTAGACAGGGTCTTTGATAATTCGGAATCCCGACCGAGCTTTGCGGCACACCCCAAATTTCAATTATCGCGTCAGACAGTCAATCATCAATCACGACACCGGATGCTGAAATACCCGCTAGATAAGCATCACACGAGATGATGTATCCGCCAGTCTGGACCCCCTAAGATTTATACCATCAATTCGAAAACAACTGAATCCTAATACAATGCCATAATAAGTAAACGCATATAGATGTAGTTATTATGTAAACTGGCAACGGTGGGCGGATAGTCACTCCGTCACCTACACACAACACGCCCCGAACCACTAAACCTAACTCAAAGATGCAATCGGCGTACTCCACGGGAATTAGTTAAACCAAAAACGAGACAGAAAATGTGTGGTAGGGAGAATTTTGGAACTAAAATAAGTTGAAACAATAATCACAGTTGCGTAGGGTAAACTGTCCCATAGTGAACCAATTTCCATCTATTGGCGAAAGAAAATAAGATCGCAGCGCCACCTATAGCAAGACTTTGAACTACGAATCACGGACAAAGGTTTTTGACTTTACACGTGTTTATATGGCGTTTTGACGATCTGTACTCCTATTTTCAAACAATTTGTGAAAATTTGTGATTTCTATAACTAAAAAGTGATTGTGTTTCTATTGAAAGACTCTAAAGAACGTTTCAGTAAGGTGATTCAAAGGTATTTCATCTCCGATTAGTTTTGAATGCTTCTGCAATTCAAGGTTGTATGGCGTTTTGATGATCTGTTCTACTATTTTCAAACAATTTGTGAAAATTTGTGATTTCTTTAACTGAAAAGTTATAGTGTTTCTATTAAAAGACTTGAACGATAGTTTCAGTGTAGTTAACAAATATTTTACTTGTTTTTGGAGGTCATGATTTGCGATCAATTATTGATCTGATTCATTCATCAGTCTGTTTGTCAAACAAGCATATATTTCGATATTATTTAGCTTGCCAATTTTCAGTTTCAAAATCCATGCTTTCCTTTGGTCAATTTCTTCAATCTGGTCGAACCAATTGGTGATTTTTTAACCTTACTTTTATTTTTGGGGGAAATTTGTGATATCCCACATTTTCCTTCTTGCCATATGTCCTGCATCCTGGGACTGAACAACTAGGATTGTATTTTCCCATATTTGGCAGTCTATCAACAGTATAAACCAAAAAAATACGAACAGAAACAGAAATCGAGTATGGAAATATCCTTAATCAACAGAATGAATCAGATCAATAACTCACAAATCATGACTTCAAAAAACACGTAAAATATTTGTAAACTACACTGAAACTATCGTTCAAGTCTTTTAATAGAAACACAATAACTTTTCAGTTAAAGAAATCACAAATTTTCACAAATTGTTTGAAAATAGAAGAACAGTTCATCAAAACGCCATGCAACCTTGAATTGCAGAAGCATTCAAAACTAATCGGACATGAAATTCCTTTAAATCACCTGACTGAAACGTTCTTTAGAGTCTTTCAATAGAAACACAATCACTTTTTAGATAGAGAAATCACAAATTTTCACAATTGTTTGTAAATAGGAGTACAGATCGTCAAAACGCCATATAAACACGTGTAAAGTCAAAAACCTCTGTCCGTGATTCGTAGTTCAAAGTCTTGCTATAGGTGGGGCTGCGATCTTATTTTCTTTCGCCAATAGGGTTCATTTTGAAGAAAGGAATGAGTACTCCAAGATTTGACAAGTTATCTGTGTAATGATCTGAGTACTCATTTGATTTTTCATTACATTTTTTCCAAAAACGAGACAGAAAATGTGTGGTAGGGAGAATTTTGGAACTGAAATAAGTTGGAACAATAATCACAGTTGCGTAGGGTAAACTGTCCCATAGTGAACCAATTTCCATCTATAGGGTTCATTTTGAAGAAAGGAATGAGTACTCCAAGATTTGACAAGTTATCTGTGTAATGATCTGAGTACTCATTTGATTTTTCATTACATTTTTTCTATTTTTTTAAAAGCATGACATATGGTCCACTGTCCTAAAATCCAAAAATATTCATTCATTAAAATTTACTATAATATAATATGAAACATACAAAATATAAATATATAAAATAACAATAACACCATCTCTATCACATAGGGGTTAGAAGGGAATAATATTGCATTTCATACGGTGATAGGTTTTTCGTCCTGCCATTCTGGGAAGCCAGCGGGCGGGCAAAACCAGCACACATCCGCCCTAGAGCGGACCCTACGATGTTGTGTAGGCCTTAGATGCTGCAAGTTCAAGTCTACGGGTGTTTGACTCTCCCTACCTCTTCCAAGTTATGTAGGGGTTCTTACGTGCTTATACGTAAGGCATCAGGCTACCAGGACAGTAACTTTCATCATTGAGTTTTCCATCAACGCCCGGAAAATGGAAAACCACTTACCAGTACACAGTGAATTACAGCACATAGTTCAAATGAAATGAAGAAATTACTTGAAATTATTTGAACAAACTCTTCTTTGACGATATCTCTGGTATGATACCCTAACTGTTTTTTTTTTGCAAAAAGTAAAGGAAATTTTCATCAAATTCAACTGTATTAGTCTCAACAACTTCCAAAATCATGGAAGTATCAGACTCTCCTCTTACAAATCTGTTTTCTTTTTTATTGACTTTTGCGAAATTTGTTTCCATATTTTGTGGCTTCTTTGCTTGTTTTTCTTTTTCAACCTGTTCCTCTTCTGACTTATCCGTTACTATAATACCCCTACCCCATTTCCTAGCATTCCATATATTTGTTCTTGATTTTGCTTTGAGTGGTTGACATAATTCTGTCGGATCTATGAACTTTTTGTGATTTGTTTGTGATTATTCATTTGCGGATGAATTGTCTTCAATACTCTGGAGACTTTAGAAACTTCAGTTTGAGGCCAAATACGCAAAATGATATTCATATTTAATTATTATCAAGTTTAACTGCTTTTCATGACGTTTCCCCGCTGGCAATGAGCCATACAGCTACCCTCATGTTTTCCTCTGTTTGAGCTTCTATTCTACTAGGCAGTTTTCTGCTAGCATTGCTTTGGAAAAATAGAAAACATTAATGACAATTACTGGATTAAAGTAGTACACAGTGACCCAATGATTCACTTTTTAACACCTTACCTCGGTTCACTATTGTAAACAAGGTACAAAATGACTAAATGGTTAGAAATGAGAACTATTTTTGTTTAATCAGGCACTTGCTTTCGATTAATATTCAACGTAGACCAAAGATCAAAATGAAACATCAATTTCACGTATAATTGAGTATTGTCAGCATAGTGATATATATTACCCCACTGTCTCACGAAAGTCACAAATATATAAGGAAAATATAAATGGCCCTGTAACTGATCTTTGAGGTACTCCCAACTCAATAAGTAGTGTTTCACCACCAAGTGTTCGAATCGAGAAAAAACTTCTTATAAGAGCCTTGGTATATAGTAAAACAAGACACGAGAGTTCACCTCTGTCTACAGACCGAAACAAGTCATGGGTGCCATTTAAAAGTGAAGTGGTTGTACTACGACAAGGGTGGAATGCAGATTGAACTGTTGAAATTATATTTGGACTGATGACAAAGTCGAATATTTGTTCTTAGAGAATTTTCTCAAATGCCTCAAATGCTTTCGAAAGTTCTGAGATGTGCCAAGTCAGTGGGGGGTGTTGTATTTAGGTATAGGTAAAACAGCTTCATTCTTCCATATGGAGGGAAAATGATTTCAATCAACTGCCTTGTTGAATATAAAGGTTCCATGATCAACTGAACGCTCCTCCACATACTTCATCATCATAATTTGCAGAGAGATTTCATCAGGACCCACATATTTTTTGGCTTCCGGACAATTGCCCGAAAACAATTTCCCGAAAGACAATTCCCCGAAAACAGTTGCCCGAATGGACAATTGCCCGAATGGACAATTTTCCGAAACGCAATTGATCGAATGTACAATTGCCCGAATAGACAATTGCCCGAAAGGACAATTGACCGAAAAATGTATTTTAGCGCTACTTTATAAATTTGTTACCACTATTTTCGGAAAATTCTGTATACTATTATTTCTTCTCTGATTTAAAATAACACTTTTATTTAAATACTGCACTAAAGGTTTCTTATTCATTTATTTTCCAAAATCTGAGCAAGAGTCACGACGCAAAATGGCTTTGGAGTTTGTACTTAGTGAAAAGGAGAAGAGGAAATTATTGATCGACGGCTATCTTTACCAGAAAGATGAAGAAAATCAAAGTATTTATTGGAAATGTGATTACTACAAGACGTTCAAGTATAAAGCTCGTGTTATAACCTTAGAAAATGCAGTAGTAAAAAGAAGTGGAACACACAACTATGTAGCGGATGCAAGGCAAGTGGAAAAAACAAAATTTCTCAATGGCATACGTGAAAACGCTACACAAACCCAAGATGGGCCACATCATATACTATCAACTGCATCTATTCAGCTTGGTCAAGCTACAGCTGCTATGCTTCCAAAAGTGAGCAGCATTAAAAGAACAATAAGGCGTGTACGAAGTAATCAGCATGCCGCTCCGGCTTTTCCTCTTCACAGAGGAGACATTGTTTTTCTAGAAGAGTATAAACTGACAAAAAATGGAGAACAATTTTTATTATTTGCTTCAGGGCCACACGATGATCGGTTGTTAATTTTTTCAACCAGACAAAATCTGTTTCTTCTGGCAAGGTCACAACACTGGTTTGCCGACGGAACTTTGAAAACTGTACCTCACCTATTTCATCAACTATATACAATCCAATAAGAATACTGCGATTCCTTTAGTATATGCACTACTACCTAACAAGGCACAAGAAACTTATGTTCGCTTACTTTCGAAAGTAAAAGAACTTTTGCCTGAAGCTTCGCCTGCAACCATATTAACAGATTTTGAAATCGGTATGATAAGTGCTATAAGACAATATCCCAACTCAAGACATCGTGGGTGCTTTTTCCATTTCAGTCAATGTTTCTTCAGAAGAATCCAGTCAGACGGTTTAAAAAGAAGGTACGAAACTGATGCAGATTTTGCTTTAAAGTTCCGAATATCGTCGGCCTTAGGATTCGTTCCTACTGCAGACGTAGTGGAGGCATTTGAAACCATTTGCGAGCAAAATGTGTTACCTGCAGAAGCCCAGTCAGTAATTGATTATTTTGAAGATACCTGGATCGGGCGTCCACAGAGAGGGAGACAACGTCGTTTGCCCTTATTTTCGCATGATCTGTGGAATTGTTATGATGGGGTGCAAGAAAGTTTGCCAAAAACAATAAGCTTATGCAAAATCATCCAGTCCAATTATTAGTCTGATCTAACAAGGACCTAATGGAACCTGAACAAACTAACCTAGTTTGCAATTTGGAAGGTTATTATTGTTCTGGATATTATTGTCTCAGGATGTTATTCGACGGGTGATTTTGTCAGGATATTTTTGACAGGATATTTTTGGACGCGATATTTAGTCGTGCTACCGTTTTTCCTCAGCAAGTCTATATTGATCATGGTATTCCAGGGCTGTCGTGAGTCTACATTCTTTAGAACAAATTTCAAGCGAATTGCACGAGTAGTATACCTAGCTTCTGCGATCTTTGTAACTCAACTAGTCGGTTAGTTTCTTAGTTTGTAAATGAAATCAAACAGAAAGTTGGCAAGTCAAGAAGTTGGGATGTCGGTTAATAGTTCGTTCTCTCATTTGTCGATTTTTGTTGTGCGATGAATATGTGTCCACAATTATTTAGTAACTCTTTCTAAACGTGTCTAATTTCATTGGAGTATCAACACGCCCCAAACCTTTAACCTAACCGAAAGATGCAATCCACAATGTATTTGTCACGATGTTTAGTCGTGGAAAGGCAATTTAAATGCAGATACCGAAAATACAATTCGCTTCATAGCTAAAGTGTTTACAAGTTGTACGTACTGTGTTTCTTATTGGGGGATCTCGCTACTGCACTGGGAACGGACTTAGTTTATGGACTGGTTTGATAGTTAAATACTCGCCATCGGTGTGGTTGCACATCGATTCTTGCGACTTGTTTGAATACTTTGCGAATACCGGGAATTCCATGTGAGAACATGAAGCTCTGCCGATGTTATTTTTTGTACTTGAAAAATAAGCCGTGGTCCATCTTAGATCTCAGTTCAACCTGAAGCTAATTTCAATTATCGTAAAACAATTTTGAGGTAATAAAAGCACTCATGTTATCTAATTTTTAAATAATCTGGTACTTTTTCACTATCAGTATTATTGATTATTCGTTTACTCATAGTGCTAAGGCTAGTTAATTCTGTTGATTTCATTGAAAATATGAACAGGATGTTCATAATCAACCATCTGAATGAAAATGCAAATTTTTACTTTCAGATTTTTTTTCTTAAGTTATATAGGGTCCTTCATAATACCTATCAGATGTAGTACAATGTCCAGCGTGGCTTTAGCCGGGGAAGTAGTTGTTTTCTGTTAGATATAACAAAAAGTGGCTTCATTTTATCTTGGGTTTTTCCATTTCCATAGGAGTTATGTATTGGTTTAATTTTCAATTGAGAATGTTTTCCTTTACAACAGTTAATTCTGTTTTGAATGTCAAGATGTCAAGTGAACATGTTTGTCTTATTGATATTGAATGAATGCAAATTTGCTTCACAGCACAATTTGATCTTAATGGAATCATAAATTTTTTTTCCCTCCAGATCTTCAACTGTTTTACTAACCTCAAAATCGTAGATTCATCTGCAAAGTGTGTTAATTCACCAGTCACCTTAATACTTGTGACATCATTAACATATATTAAAAAAGGTATAGGACCTAACACAGATCCTTGAGGCACTCCAGAATTTATCTCATTTCACTTCGACCTATGAAGTATGATTCAAACCAGTGCAGGGTAATTATTATACAGCCATATTGATATTGCAAAAATTTCCAAGCATTTGTCTAGACAAAATTAATACGACTCATGATTCCAACGGCTGTATAACATACTACAGCATATTCCTACAGTGCGATGCTCAATTATGGAACAAATTCATTATTTCTGAATATAAAGATAAATCGGAAAAATCCTCGGACAGGTCGATTTTCTTTTCCGATGGGCCAATTTTTGAACCTCACCCAAAATATATAGGGTTATCCGCATTTGAGGAAAATCGACTTTGGTGATATTTTTAAATGGGACACCCAGTGCATTTGTCCATATTTGGTTAGGGATCGTCATTACAAATCCAGTGATACCAAGTTTGATGGGATTATGTCAAACGGCTGCGGAGATATGGCCAAAAAACTTCTCCATATACCCAATGAGTGCGACAGAGACTTTTAACTTTCTGAATCGTGTGGAGTCTCGCAGTCATACTCATTAGACATACGAGTAAGTTTTTTGGCTATATCTCCACAGCCGTTTGACATAATCCCATCAAACTTGGTATCACTGGATCCGTATGGAAAAATATACTGGGTGTCCAATTTAAAAATATCACCAAAGTCATTTTTACTCAATTGCGGATAACCCTATATATTTTGGGTGGGGTTCAAATATTGGCCCATCGGAAAAGAAAATCGACCTGTCCGAGGATTCTTCCGAAATATCTTTATATTCAGAAATAAAGAATTTGTTTCATAATTTTGACGCGCACTCTATATGCAGATGTTTTGTGCTAATGCTATGCAAAAATGCTTGTTTTGAATTGTCAAGATTTTCAGCTGACAAAATATTCTGTAAGATAAAACACTCAACATTCACAATGCATTTTAAGACATTTTTCAAGCATATTATTATTTATGATTTTTTGTTAGACATGGCATCTGCAGGTGCAAACTGTCACTGTCATCACAATCATGGGATTCAGGCAGAAATTATTATAAAAACTTTTGATAGGTAGATATCTGATCTTGCCCATCCATTCTCATTCCCCAAAATATAGGATGGCTTAAAATTATTCATTAATCAGGGACTACTTGTACTTATTTAATGTTCTCCTTTTTCAGATGATATATTTCATAAACTTGTGATGTAGTATTAGGACCCAAATATTTTTTGTATGATCATACCTATGGATATTTCAAAGAGTTTCATATTCATAGAATTTTGCAAAATGTTTCTTGCTCATTTTTAGTAACACACATTTTCTACCACAAAAAAACACACTAGTTCCTGTATACAGTCTGTTCCAAAGGACCACGCACGTTTCTTATGGAAATTGGCTTTCCGTGAATTTGTCCGAATTTTTGGTATGGTGTAGATCTGGATGCACTGATCAAAAGTGTCCATTGCCAAAAACTCAAAAAATGGACAGTTTTCGAGATATGGCTCTATTAATGTAATTTTTTTTGCATTTTTTGGATTTTGACACATAATCAGTTCACTCTCATACTTAGGAAAAACCGAGTTTCAATGATTTCACTGCAGGAACCGATTGAAAAATAGTTCATTCTTCGTTTCAGATACTGCCATTTGAAGAAATTATTATACACTGCTCGTCACTGACGATGTAACTGGACTATTATTTTCAATTTCTATAATCCAGTTTTTGTAGAAACAAAAACTTCTGAATTGCTCAAGGTATCACAGAGTCACATATATTCAACACTTTTCGATAGGGGCACTAGAAAAATAATATTCGATACACACTATGGGAACTGAATCTGAGATACTTTTTTTTTAAATAGTTTCCTAGTCGTCAAAGAAATAGTAGTAAATGCAAAATGAGCATATAGAAAATCTTTCATAATGTAGGCTGACGACATAAATACTCGTATCGAATGCAGTTTGTTTATACCGAGTGTTAAATATCGATAGAAACAAGGGAATACATACCCAATAATCATTTCTAATCGCTAATCGAACCGTTAAGGCAAACGGATCCATGAAAATGTCTGAATATTTGATATGATGTGGATTTCGATGCACTGATCAAGTGTCTATTGCTACAGACTACAAAAATGGACAGTTTTCAAGATATGGCCGTATCAATATCTGATTTTTTTCGTTTTCTAGATTGTGGACCATAATCGCTTAGCTCTTATACCCAACAAAAACTGAATTCTATCGATTTCTGCGCAGGAATTGACAGAAAACAGTTGTATTTCATTTCAGATACCTATCCATTGGAGAAATTAGCATACACTGCTCGTCACTGGCGATGTAGCTGGGCTATTATTTTCAACTTTTGTATTTCCGTGTTCGTAGAAACAAAAACTCTTGAATTGTTCTAGTTTTAACAAACATACTTATATCCAACACAATTCAATTGTTGCATTTGAAAAAATAATATGCGATACACACTCTAAATATGATTTGAATTTTTTTTTGAAATATTCTCCTGGCCATCAGGAAAATAGTGGAAAATGCAAAATGAGAAACTAGAAAATCGTATTTATAATGTACGCTGACGAGATGAATGCAGTTTGTTTATACCGAGTGTTAAATATCAATAGTACCAAGGAAATACACACCCAAAAATCATTACTACTGTTATTGTTATTTGAACAGTTAAGGCAAACGGATTCGCAAAAATGTCTGAATTTTTTATTCGGTATAGGCAATAGCTTTTTCAGTTGAACAATTTATGAGTGGGAGGTCAACAATAGTTGACATTTCATAAGAAAAATATTCAATTTGTTAATGGACAGACTGAACCACAGTTACTTAACCGTGTTCACTTCATCAAACATATTGATTCTTCACAAAAATTATATTGATAGGTACGGTTCTTGGTTACGCATGGTATTTGTAAATGTTCTAATATGTCTCTGGTAATTGACGGCAAATTCAAATGTTGTCTAGAGTTGATGGCCGTGAACGTTAGACATCTGAGACCACAGCACTCCTCACCGGTGGTCTCAGTTTTTCAAGTCCATATAGGCTTTCGGCTGAGAAAAATCAGGCCGCTAGGTCCAGACAACATTGAATTTATTGAAAGCCTACATTCTCTCATCAGTTATCGGTTCAATTAACAATTAGAAATGATTTTTCAGTATGTATATTTAACACTCGGTATACAAAATCTGCATTCGATACGAGTATTCATCTCGTCAGCGTACATCATAAATACGATTTTCTAGTTTTTCATTTTGCATTTTCCACTATTTTCCAGATGGCCAGAAGAATATTTCAAAAAAAGTTCAAATCATATTTAGAGTGTGTATCGCATATTATTTTTTCAAATGCCACAATTGAATTGTGTTGGATATAAGTATGTTTGTTAGAACTAGAACAATTCAAGAGTTTTTGACAAAATGGTTAGACTCGTGCTAGCGAAACGTTAGGAAGAAATTCCGAAAAACGACGGCCTTCAAACCCGAGTGAAAATTGTGACACTAAAGAATTTTTGTTTCTACGAACACGGAAATACAAAAGTTGAAAATAATAGCCCAGCTACATCGCCAGTAACGAGCAGTGTATGCTAATTTCTCCAAATGAATGTATCTGAAATGAAATACAACTGTTTTTCAGTCAATTCCTGTGAAGAAATCGATAGAATTCCGTTTTTGTTGGGTATAAGAGCTAAGCGATTATGGGCCACAATCTATAAAACGAAAAAATCAGATATTGATACGGTCATATCTTGAAAACTGTCCATTTTTGTAGTCTGTAGCAATAGTCACTTGATCAGTGCATCTAAATCCACATCATATCAAATATTCAGACATTTTCACGGATCCGTTTGCCTTAACGGTTCGATTAGCGATTAGAAATGATTATTGGGTATGTATTCTCTTGTTTCTATTGATATTTAACACTCGGTATAAACAAACTGCATTCGATACGAGTATTTATGTCGTCAACCTACATTATGAACGATTTTCTATATGCTCATTTTGCATTTACCATTATTTCTTTGACGACTAGGAAACTATTGAAAAAAAATTATCTCAGATTCAGTTTCCATAGTGTGTATCGAATATTATTTTTCTAGTGTCCCTATCGAAAGGTGTTAAATATATGTGACTCTGTGATACCTTGAGCAATCCAGAAGTTTTTGTTTCTACAAAAACTGGACTATAGAAATTGAAGATAATAGTCCAGTTACATCGTCAGTGACGAGCAGTGTATAATAATTTCTTCAAATGGCAGTATCTGAAACGAAGAAAGAACTATTTTCCAATCGATTCCTGCAGTGAAATCATTGAAACTCGATTTTTCCTAAGTATGAGAGTGAACTGATTATGTGACAAAATTAAAGAAATGCAAAAAAAAATAAATTGATAGAGCCATATCTCGAAAACTGTCCATTTTTGGAGTTTTTGGCAATGGACACTTTTGATCAGTGCATCCAGATCTACACCATACCAAAAATTCGGACAAATTCACGGAAAGCCAATTTCCATAAGAAACGTGCGTGGTCCTTTGGAACAGACTGTATACAGGAACTAGTGTGTTTTTTTGTGGTAGAAAATGTGTGTTACTAAAAATGAGCAAGAAACATTTTGCAAAATTCTTTGAAATATCCATAGGTATGATCATACAAAAAATATTTGGGTCCTAATACTACATCACACGGACAAATTCACGGAGACCCATTTTCCATAAGAAACGTGCGTGGTCCTTTGTTGTTATTGACGCTACGTATTCGGTTAAATGAAAAAACTAGTGGCATTTTGACAACTCTGAAGTCAAAAAACTTCAAGCTTGCGATCTCAAAATATTTCCTAAAATTATTATTTTGTTAAAATTGAAAATCAGAGAGTTATAAAAAAATATTAGTAATGTCTTATTTCTTCAATTATTGAATCCAAACAAGACTGCAACGGATTCAAATTGATCTTCTATAATTAACTATTCGTTAGATCAGATTGTTAGCTTCACGATCATCACATCAATTGAATGAATATCACAGCTTTGTGTCGTCGTCTGCCTAGCAATGATAATTACAATGCTCTAAGTATCAAGAGAAATGCCTAGTTTAGAATATATTCAACAGAGGACCCAAAATAATTCCTTGTGTAACTCCCTGGTAGAGCTCTAATGAATCATGAGACCTGTCCAGTATCCTCTACTCCTCTTTCTTTCTGGGAACGTCCTTGACTAGTGGAAAAGCGTCTACCTCTCAGGGCACACTGTGTCAATAAACCAGAAAAGATGACTAATATATTTTGTGCTTTCTCGCAATCTTGATTTTAATGAATGTGAGAACAGTTTCCACGGAACAACATTAGAGAATAGCTGGAGAATACATCAAAGTCTTGTTCACTGACAATACAATCTATTAATCCTTGTCATGACCGGCCGCTACTAATTTATTACCGCCGTCTGTCCTTCTCCCTCTCACGGTGCTGCCAAGCGGAAAACGCTCCGCGATAAACATCAATCAATTTAATCACAATAGTAACAATAAATAACGTCCATTAATTTTGTTCTACGAATAAATTAATCAAGGTAAAATAAATTCGACATTCACTTTGGCTTTCTGTTCAATTAAATTATGTAATGGCCGAATTGATATATTTCAATTGTTATATTGATTGACAGCCGTGATTGTTGTTGCTTTATTGTGAATTAAACCCGTGACGTTTCTTTGATCTTTTTGAGCGATCGGCTGGCTCGACTCATCCTAGCGGGTTGCGTGTGTACAGAGTGATACGTTGAAAGGAGAGTGGCAGTTGTTATTTGATGTCAATGGAGATATTGGACGCATGTGGATGCATACTGTGCGAATCTCATGCTACAAGTCCGTCAAAAAGAATTGTGTACCTGAATTCATAGGTATCCATTTTATGTGCGATATTCAACCTCCATCATACGAGAATATATTGAAAAATTCTCAGCCTACTTTAGAACCAAACAAAATTTTAGTGTCAAAATATTTTATTACTCAACATATTCTCCTCCTGATTGGATACATTTATTACAGCGAACCTGCAACGTCTCTAGACCTTTCAAATAATGTTTCTTCTTTCTCTGCAAACCAGACCTCCACAGCTTTTATTACCTCCTCGTCGGAAGAAAATTTACGACCTTTTAAACTATTTTTCAGTTGAGGAGAGAGATGATAGTCGGACGGAGCCAAATCTGGTGAATAAGGGGGGTGTTCTAGTAATTCAAACCCTAAATCACGATTTTTTGCATGGCAACATGAGATTTGTGTGCAGGGGTGTTGTCTTGCAAAAACAAAACACTATTGGATAGATTTCCGCGTCTCTTCTCTTTAATTTTTTCCCGTAGAGTGGTCAGTAATGTCGAATAGTAATCTCCAGTTATTGTTCTACCCTTATTAAAAAAATCAATCATGATTACTCCATGGCAATCCCAAAAAACTGAAGCAAGAACTTTTCCAGCAGATTTTTGGATACGAAACTTCTTAGGTCTTGAAGAACCGGAGTGTCGCCATTCCATCGTAACAGTCTCATCCATAGTAACAATTCTGTTTAAGAAGTCTACATCGTTTTCAAATCGAGCACAGATCGAACGCGATGGTACTATCCTTGCACGCTTTTGGTCAACATTCAAACATTTGGGGATTCATTTTGCAGCAATTTTTCTCATGTCCAAATTGACGTGAACTACGAGGGCTGACAATAAAGTAAGGTCTCCAATTTTTTTTTTCATAGAAAATGACATTTATTTACAAAAAGCGATACACCGTTGGAAAGGCCAAGGTCTTGGCTACTTTTCTACATAATCGCCATTTTTTTCCAACACCTTGCGCATCCGCACGATGAACTTGTCTATGCCGGCAGAATACCACTCTCCGTCCGCCTCGCGCAGCCAGGTGTTGACCTCTTTCTGAACCTCCGCGTCACTATCAAACTTCTTCCCTCCGAGATGTTTTTTCAGGGCGGGGAACATGTGGTAGTCACTGGGGGCCACGTCGGGACTATAGGGAGGGTGATCGATGATTTCCCAGCCAAATGTCTTGAGCAGGTCAAGGGTAACGTTGGCTGTGTGCGGGCGCGCGTTGTCGTGGTGAAATTTCACTCCTTTGCTCAGCAATCCCGGGCGTTTGTTTTTTATGGCACGACGAAGCTTTTCCAGGGTCTCACAGTACCTTGCTGCATTGATAGTGGTTCCCCTTGGCATGAAATCCACCAACAATACCCCGTGGCGATCCCAAAACACCGTAGCCATCACCTTGCCGGCTGACAGTGTCGCCTTAAACTTTTTGGGTTTCGGAGAATCGCTATGGCGCCATTGTTTGGACGACTCCTTTGTTTCGGGTGTGTAGTGATGAGCCCACGTTTCATCCCCCGTAACAAACCCTTCCAAAAAATCATCGCCTTCCTCTTCAAAACGGGCCACAACTTTGGTCGCACATTCCACGCGCCGCTTCATGTGGTCTTCGGTCAGCTGTTTCGGCACCCATCGGGCAGAAACTTTGTGGTACTGCAACTTGTTCACAAGGATATGACGGATTGTTTCGCTGCTACACACTCCTCCAAGCTTCTCTTCCAAGTCCCTAATTGTCGCACGGCGGTTTTTGAGCATTTCTGCCTCCACTGCTTGAACAATCGCATCCGAGACCGACGGTCGGCCACTTCTCTCCTCGTCGTGAACATTAGTGCGCCCGGAATTGAACTCGCGGCTCCACTTACGCACGTTTTTTATGTCCATACACTTTTCCCCGTAAACTTCAACTAGTTGACGATGGATTTCAATAGGTGTCACCTTTTTCGCACTCAAAAAACGTATTACAGAACGCAATTCGCACTTGGAAGCTGACGCGAGTGGTACCTCCATCGTTGATGGCTGCTCAGCCAAGACTGAGCGGTCGGGGAAGCCTCACCCAGCAGCAAAGTGGTAGTGGGGGAACCAAGGAACACGGCGGTGTTGACAGATTTCGCCTAGCGCGTGATCCGGCGAAGTTGCAGCGTTGGAGACCTTACTTTATTGTCAGCCCTCGTATATGATGAACGCGTTCGTTTGAAATATTCAGTGCTTCAGATATCCGTTTTAGCCCAATTCGACGGTCTGGTAAAATCATGTCATGAACTGCATCGTTATTTTCGGGGACTGACACAGAAATTGGCCTTTCCGATTCGTCATCATCTTCAATGGAAAATTTACCTCTTTTGAAGCTTACAGTCCAATAAAATATATATATATATATATATATATATATATATATATCACAGTCATTGGTAAAAGAAAATTGTATTCAAACTAAAAATGAAGTTACTTGTCCAGGAATTCTTTCAATGAATACGGCTAAATGTCACATAACAGATCAAAAACATGTTTTTAAAATTTTGTCTTGTGCGATATTCTTTAATATTCAAGGGTAGATTGATATATAATTTGATAGATGCATAATGTGGACCTATCTTTGTAATTGTAAGTATATGCTTAGGAACAATAAAATTGGTTTTCTGTCTCGTAGAATATTCATGTCTGTATGTATCTTCTTCAAAATTTGATTTATTATCATAGACAAAAATTACACAAACTTATATGTAAATGGCATATACGGTAAGCATTTTGTTGAATTCGAAGGTACCACGACAAGAGTCTGTATATTTCATATTCAACATGGTCTTCAAGATACGTTTCTGCATGATGAAAATACGTTCAAGTTGTGTACTTCCTGCCCATACAAATATTCTATATTTCAGAAAAGGATAAACAGTCCCATAATACGCGATCTTCAGTGCTTCGAAATTCAAGTGTTTTTTTCAAAACTCTAATTGCATAACACTTACTTGCTAGTTTTTTTGAGAGATATTCAATATGTATCTCATTATTTAGTTTGTCATCTATATAGATTCCTAACAGTTTTGTACTGGTTGAAAAAGACAATCTACCGCTTTCGAGCTGAACATATTCCGGAATAGTAATATTTTTGTGAACAGTTTTGAAAAGTATGCAGTTTGTTTTAGAGGTGTTTAATAATAATTTGTTAGTACTCAAGTAGGTAGATACTGTTGAAATATTGTTTGATATCAAGTTTTCCAGATTAAGTTGCCTGTTGATGGGTAAAATAATATTGGAATCATCTGCATAACTCACAACTGTAGTACTTGATTGTTTGTGGACAAACCTCTACTTTTGGATTCCTTGGTTCGTGTCAAATTAAGTTTCAACTAGTGACTGTAGATGTCATAAATAACTTCCTATATATATATATATATATATATATATATATATATATATATATATAAGTGAAAATACAGTATATTTCGTTTTAATTCCGAGAGCTCTAACCTTTGACAGCTGTTTCGTGCTAACGCACTCATCAGAAAGGATTGATGAGTGCGTTAGCACGAAACAGCTGTCAAAGGTTAGAGCTCTCGGAATTAAAACGAAATATACTCTATTTTCACTTAGATTCTGCTTGCGTTCCTCATAACGTATTAGAAACTTGATTGAACCTTGGGTTGGTCAGAACAACGAATTGTTGGCTACCTGTCAATTTGTGGACAAACCTCTACTTTTGGATTCCTTGGTTCGTGTCAAATTGAGTTTCAACTAGTGACTGTAGATGTCATGAATAACTTCCTGTTATATATATATATATATATATATATATATATATATATATATATATATATATATATATATATATATTTATACTTATTGTAATTAGGTATTTTAGTTATATTAAGAGACATTTGTACTTTGTGTTTGTATTATCTATAATTGTGATGTAAATTATTGATGATATTTTAAGACTTGAGTTTTTCAACTGTTTAAATCGAAAGCTTAAAATAAATCTATCTATCTATCTATTTCTTTCTGTTCGTTAGTTGTGTCTGACGTGAACGATGATCCATTTGTCTTCAGTCGATAGTCCTGAACGCCTGATATTGAAGACTCCTTCACGACATTCAATCCTTTGCATTACATTGCATCACTATGTACAGAGGTACACCAGGTACAGAGGTAGCGCTATTAAAACGCATTATTCAAGAATTGGAGGAAAAGAATACCATACTTCAAGAAAATTGCAAATTGCTGAAGGAAAAGATTGCATATTTAGAATCAAACACACCATTTACGCGTCATCAAAATGGCATTAACACCATTCAACAAAAAACCTACAACCAAATTCCTGAAAAAAGTGCTACAAAAAATATACTTACAAGAACAAACGCTCTCGAAATGAAAAGAGACAAAGAAAACCAACTAAGTTCATCTTTTTCCCATCTGGTTTCTGTGCCTTCTTCCCCTTCTCAGTGAGGCACAGGTAGGAAACCAACCACAGAACTTAAACACAGTTTAAGTTTTGTGAAGCCAACAAATGACAGCATAACCTCAACGCATCAGTCATCAACAGTAAACAAATCCGATTTTACCACAACCAATAAACAAGTAACAGGTAATATCCTTCAATCACTACAAAAAGCAAAATTCAACGAAATAATAAACTTAAACGAAGATTCAAATGGAAACTCAAATTATGAAAATACGAAAGTTCCAGAACAAGTCAATAGTCCATTCAAAACTGTTACACATAAACGTTATAAAAGAAACTCACAAAATGTGCGAATCGGAGATGACGAAATTAGTAAAGAAGATGACTGCACAGGTTTCGTGGGGAGGAACCCTCAAGACAAGAAAGTATGGTTATTTATATCCAGGGTGAAAGACCATGTGACAGAAAAGAAGATAGTGGAATATCTGGATGCTAAAACCAATACAAAAAATCTTGTGACAGTTAAAGAAATGGATACTTACAGAAAAATTAAAGACAACAAATGCTTCAAAATTAGTATGGATTACCAAATGGAAGAAATAGCCTACACAACTTGTTTCAGGCCCAGAGGTGTAGCTGTTAACAGATATAACTTCACTGAAGAGGAGAGGTACCAGAATCAAATTCAGGATTCAGGAAATTTTCAAAATGGACAACATCTGATAACTCATAACTAGAACCAAACATAGGAGACGAAAGTGAAGAAACCAAAAACAAAATCCCAGATAACAATATATTAGATGGCAACGACTCAGTTGGATCCTCAAATGTAACAACAGAAAATTTCATAAAACTCAAAAAAGGAAAGAATAATGTAACTGGTGTGGACAGGCTGGTGGTAGAACCTGTTCATGACATATTGGTACATATTTTTCATCTAAATACACAAATTTTAAACAACAAAATTGATCAATTAGACTTGTTTTTTCTTGACAATAAATATAAAATAATCTGTAATTCGGAGCACTGGTTCGCTCCATTATTTCGACCATTTCTATTTGTACATTACTCCAAAACCTGAATCTGTTAGTATGTAGCGTTTTAAGAAAAAATCGATTCTACATTTGAGAGGAAAATTTCAACTTGCCCTGTATGAAATCTTGGGAGACATTCTCGTTCCTCCATTATTTTGACCATTTCTATCTGTTCATTACTCCAAAACCTGAATCTGTTAGTATGTTGCGTTTAAAGAAAAAATCGATTCTACATTTGAGAGGAAAATTTTTACTCGCCCTGTATGAAATCTTCGAAGACATTCTCGTTCACTCCATTATTTCGACCATTTATATCTGTACATTACTCTAAAACCTGAATCTGTTAGTATGTAGCGTTTAAAGAAAAAATCGACTCTACATTTGAGAGGAATATTTTAACTCGTCCTGTATGAAAACTTGGGAGGCATTCTCGTTCACTCCAATATTTCGACCATTTCTATCTGTACATTACTCTAATACCTGAATCTGTTAGTATGTAGCGTTTAAAGAAAAAATCGATTCTACATTTGAGAGGAAAATTTTAACTCGCCCTGTATGAAATCTTGGAAGACATTCTCGTTCACTCCATTATTTCGAACATTTCTATCTGTACATTACTCTAAAACCTGAATCTGTTAGTATGTAGCGTTTAAAAAAAAAATCGACTCTACATTTGAGGGGAAAATTTTAACTCGTCCTGTATGAAATCTTGGGAGGCATTCTCGTTCACTCCATTATTTCGACCATTTCTATCTGTACATTACTCTAATACCTGAATCTGTAAGCACGTAGCGTTTAAAGAAAAAATCGATTCTACATTTGAGAGGAAAATTTTAACTCGCCCTGTATGAAATCTTGGAAGACATTCTCGTTCACTCCATTATTTCGACCATTTCTATCTGTTAATTACTCTAAAACCTGAATCTGTTAGTATGTAGCGTTTAAAAAAAAATCGACTCTACATTTGAGAGGAAAATTTTAACTCGCCCGGCATGAAATCTTGGGAAACATTCTTGTTCGTTCCATTATTTCGACCATTCCTATCGGTATATTACTCTAAAACCTGAATCTGTTAGTATGTAGCGTTTAAAGAAAAAATCGATTCTACATTTGAGAGGAAAATTTTAACTCGCCCTGTATGAAATCTTGGGAGACATTCTCGTTCACTCCATTATTTCGACCATTTCTATCTGTACTTTACTCTAAAACCAGAATCTGTTAGTATGTAGCGTTTAAAGAAAAAATCGATTCTACATTTGAGAGGAAAATTTTAACTCGCCCTGTACGAAATCTTGGGAGACATTCTCGTTCACTCCATTATTTCGACCATTTCTATCTGTACATTACTCTAAAACCTGAATCTGTAAGTATGTAGCGTTCAAAGAAAAAATCGATTCTACATTTGAGAGGAAAATTTTAACTCGCCCTGTATGAAATCTTGGGAGACATTCTTGTTCAGTCCATTATTTTGACCATTTCCATCTGTACATTACTCTAAAACCTGAATCTGTTAGAATGTAGCGTTTAAAGAAAAAATCGATTCTACATTTGAGAGGAAAAACTCGCCCTGTATGACTTCTTGGGAAACATTCTCGTTCACTCCATTATTTCGACCATTTCTATCTGTACATTATTCTAAAACCCGAATCTGTTAGTATGTAGCGTTTAAAGTAAAAATCGATTCTACATTTGAGAGGAAAATTTTAACACTCCCTGTATGAAATCTTGGGAGACATTCTTGTTCAGTCCATTATTTTGACCATTTCTATCTGTACATTACTCTAAAACCTGAATCTGTTAGTATGTAGCGTTTAAAGAAAAAATCGATTCTACATTTGAGAGGTAAATTTTAACTCGCCCTGTATGGAATCTTGGGAGACATTCTCGTTCACTCCATTATTTCGACCATTCCTATCTGTACATTACTCTAAAACCTGAATCTGTTAGTATGTAGCGTTCAAAGAAAAAATCGATTCTACATTTGAGAGGAAAATTTTAACACGCCCTGTATGAAATCTTGGGAGACATTCTTGTTCACTCCATTATTTCGACCATTTCTATCTGTATATTATTCTAAAACCTGAATCTGTTAGTATGTAGCGTTTAAAGAAAAAATCGATTCTACATTTAAGAGGAAAATTTCAACTCGCCCTGTATGAAATCTTGGGAGACATTCTCGTTCACTCCATTATTTCGACCATTTCTATCTGTACATTACTCTAAAACCTGAATCTGTTAGTATGTAGCGTTCAAAGAAAAAATCGATTCTACATTTGAGAAGAAAATTTTGACTCGCCCTGTATGAAATCTTGGGAGATATTCTCGTTAACTCCATTATTTCGACCATTTCTATCTGTACATCACTCCAAAACCTGAATCTGTTAGTATGCAGCGTTCAAAGAAAAAATCGATTCTACATTTGAGAGGAAAATTTTAACACGCCCTGTATGAAATCTTGGGAGACATTCTTGTTCAGTCCATTATTTTGACCATTTCTATCTCTACATTACTCTAAAACCTGAATCTGTTAGTATGTATCGTTTAAAGAAAAAATCGATTCTACATTTGAGAGGAAAATTTTAATTCGCCATGTATGATATCTTGGGAGACATTCCCGTTCACTCCATTATCTCGACCATTTCTATCTGTACATTATTCTAAAACCTGTATCTGTTAGTATGTAGCGTTTAAAGAAAAAATCGATTCTACATTTAAGAGGTAAATTTCAACTCGCCCTGTATGAAATCTTGGGAGACATTCTCGTTCACTCCATTATTTCGACCATTTCTATCTGTACATTACTCTAAAACCTGAATCTGTTAGTATGTAGCGTTCAAAGAAAAAATCGATTCTACATTTGAGAAGAAAATTTTAACTCGCCCTGTATGAAATCTTGGGAGACATTCTCGTTCACTCCATTATTTCGACCATTTCTATCTGTACATCACTCCAAAACCTGAATCTGTTAGTATGTAGCGTTCAAAGAAAAAATCGATTCTACATTTGAGAGGAAAATTTCAACTCGCCCTGTATGAAATGTTGGGAAACATTCTCGTTCATTCCATTATTTCGAGCATTTCTATCTGTACATTACTCTAAAACCTGAATCTGTTAGTAAGTAGCGTTTAAAGAAAAAATCGATTCTACATTTGAGAAGAAAATTTTAACTCGCCCTGTATGAAATCTTGGGAGACATTCTCGTTCAATCCATTATTGCGACCATTTCTATCTGTACATTACTCTAAAACCTGAATCTGTTAGTATGTAGCGTTCAAAGAAAAAATCGATTCTACATTTGAGAAGAAAATTTTAACTCGCCCTGTATGAAATCTTGGGAGATATTCTCGTTCACTCCATTAATTCGACCATTTCTATCTGTACATTACTCTAAAACCTGAATCTGTTAGTATGTAGCGTTTAAAGAAAAAATCGATTCTACATTTAAGAGGAAAATTTCAACTCGCCCTGTATGAAATCTTGGGAGACATTCTCGTTCACTCCATTATTTCGACCATTTCTATCTGTACATTACTCTAAAACCTGAATCTGTTAGTATGTAGCGTTTAAAGAAAAAATCGATTCTACATTTGAGAAGAAAATTTTAACTCGCCCTGTATGAAATCTTGGGAGACATTCTGGTTCACTCCATTATTGCGACCATTTCTATCTGTACATTACTCTAAAACCTGAATCTGTTAGTATGTAGCGTTCAAAGAAAAAATCGATTCTACATTTGAGAAGAAAATTTTAACTCGCCCTGTATGAAATCTTGGGAGACATTCTCGTTCACTCCATTATTTCGACCATTTCTATCTGTACATTACTCTAAAACCTGAATCCGTTAGTATGTAGCGTTCAAAGAAAAAATCGATTCTACATTTGAGAGGAAAATTTTAACTCGCCCTGTACGAAATCTTGGGAGACATTCTCGTTTACTCCATTATTTCGACCATTTCTATCTGTACATTACTCTAAAACCAGAATCCGTTAGTATGTAGCGTTCAAAAAAAAATCGATTCTACATTTGAGAGGAAAATTTTAACTCGCCCTGTATGAAATGTTGGGAGACATTCTCGTTCATTCCATTATTTCGAGCATTTCTATCTGTACATTACTCTAAAACCTGAATCTGTTAGTATGTAGCGTTTAAAGAAAAAATCGATTCTACATTTAAGAGGAAAATTTCAACTCGCCCTGTATGAAATCATGGGAGACATTCTCGTTCACTCAATTATTTCGACCATTTCTATCTGTACATTACTCTAAAACCTGAATCTGTTAGTATGTAGCGTTTAAAGAAAAAATCGATTCTACATTTGAAAGGAAAATTTTAACTCGCCCTGTATGAAATCTTGGGAGACATTCTTGTTCACTCCATTATTTCGACCATTTCTATCTGTACATTACTCTAAAACCTGAATCTGTTAGTATGTAGCGTTCAAAGAAAAAATCGATTCTACATTTGAGAGGAAAATTTTAACTCTCCCTGTATGAAATGTTGGGAGACATTCTCGTTCATTCCATTATTTCGAGCATTCCTATCTGTACATTACTCTAAAACCTGAATCTGTTAGTATGTAGCGTTTAAAGAAAAAATCGATTCTACATTTAAGAGGAAAATTTCAACTCGCCCTGTATGAAATCTTGGGAGACATTCTCGTTCACTCCATTATTTCGACCATTTCTATCTGTACATTACTCTAAAACCTGAATCTGTTAGTATGTAGCGTTTAAAGAAAAAATCGATTTTACATTTAAGAGGAAAATTTCAACTCGCCCTGTATGAAATCTTGGGAGACATTCTCGTTCACTCCATTATTTCGACCATTTCTATCTGTACATTACTCTAAAACCTAAATCCGTTAGTATGTAGCGTTCAAAGAAAAAATCGATTCAACATTTAAGAGGAAAATTTCAACTCGCCCTGTATGAAATCTTGGGAGACATTCTCGTTCACTCCATTATTTCGACCATTTCTATCTGTACATTACTCTAAAACCTGAATCTGTTAGTATGTAGCGTTTAAAGAAAAAATCGATTCTACATTTAAGAGGAAAATTTCAACTCGCCCTGTATGAAATCTTGGGAGACATTCTCGTTCACTCCATTATTTCGACCATTTCTATCTGTACATTACTCTAAAACCTAAATCCGTTAGTATGTAGCGTTCAAAAAAAAATCGATTCTACATTTGAGAGGAAAATTTTAACTCGCCCTGTATGAAATGTTGGGAGACATTCTCGTTCATTCCATTATTTCGAGCATTTCTATCTGTACATTACTCTAAAACCTGAATCTGTTAGTATGTAGCGTTTAAAGAAAAAATCGATTCTACATTTAAGAGGAAAATTTCAACTCGCCCTGTATGAAATCTTGGGAGACATTCTCGTTCACTCCATTAATTCGACCATTTCTATCTGTACATTACTCCAAAACCTGAATCTGTTAGTATGTAGCATTTAAAGAAAAAATTGATTCTACATTTGAGAGGAAAATTTTAACTCGCCCTGTATGAAATCTTGGGAGATATTCTCGTTCACTCCAATAATTCGACCATTTCTATCTGTACATTACTCTATAACCTGAATCTGTTAGTATGTAGCGAGCCCTTCCCGGCCTAGTCCGGGAAGTACGTACTTCCCGGACTAGGTCGAGAAGTGCTACTTTCCCAAAGAAAATGTGTCTGGGAAGTGAACACTCCCCAGATGGTTGTCGAAAAATGATTTGATTCCAAATTATTCAAAATGTCAAAAAGCATTATTGTGGTAAAGAACAGATTAAAATTGCCAAGCATCCATGATATAGATGCTTTATCATGCCACAACCATTGAATATAGAGATTCACTGGGATACTTTTACAATGCCCCCATAAACATCTGACAAAAGACATGCCGAAACTCCACCAGCAGTATTTTTTGATCAGCACTATATTTTGTGAGGGATCAACATCTCTGAAAGTTTATGCGTCCAAATCAGCTTAAAAACTGACATATGGTAAATCCTCTTTGAATGTTCATCCGAACATCGTTAATACAGAAGTGCAGGTGATGTAACAACGCATATTTTCGGTTTAAATGTCACACAGAGGTGCGGCGTATTAGTCCCAAGAGTAAGTTATAGACAGTAGCAGACGCTTGCTGGATATTAGGGCCATATTTCAGGCATATCAACGCGCCCGTTACAGCAACAACACCGCCGAGGACGATAACCGCAATAAAGTACTTCCAGAACATTACAATACTTCACGGGGATATTACTTATTTGAGAAATTTTTATATTTATCGCCCTGCCTTTTAGAGCTTTGAATTGTTTCTCGGATCGTATGAAATAAGCATAACCGGAGTTGTTTTTGTCGACGAGATGGGAGATGGAATGGCGAAGAGCTAAACGCAGAAAAGGGGTACTAATTGTTTACATAAAAGGGGATTATTTCTTTCCTACTACAGGGAAACCTGTGAAAGTACGGAGTCAAAAAAAATATTTTTTGAAATGAACCTCCTCAAAATCAAAAAATTCTAAATTAAAATAGTTTTATTTTCCTGGAGACTACAAAAATATAGGAATAAGTCACCACAGAATGGTGCCTATGATTACATAAATAAGTATAGATAAAAGTATAAATATAAAACCTGTCATTGGTATTGCAAGTTGATTGTTTTTTTGTCGAAAATATGCACAGAAAGTTCATGAAATCATCTACGACTGGAAGACAAACTTTATTAGCTATTTTTAGGTCTATTGGCACTTTGAGTTTCTTAGTATAGCTGATCAGAAACTTTCTAGATATTTCTTTGTCCTTTCTCTTTAGTTGATTCCACAATTTTATCAGATATTTGAATTTTGAAAACTCTTTTTATCATTATTTTCCTCGACATTTAATGTAGTTTTTAACATTGAGTGGACACTCCATAATGTAGAAGGTTTTATAATTTTTATTTCTCCTCAAAATAGCATAAAAGCACATTTTCAGAAACTTTTTTACATGTTTCTTGTTTCACCATTCACGAAATAGGTCATCTTTTCTTATATATTAACTTGGATTTGGCCGGTTACATATTAGGTACTGTTGCATTTGCTTTCTCAGATATATCTGATGGGGTAACACTACCACTATCCTAATCAACATCCATCTTCTTGAAAATGACTTGAAATTGAAGCAACTACGAACAAACACAGTCAAACACGCGGCGTGCCAACAAATCCAGCAGTCTTGGCCAAAAATGAACACCCCCACGTGTCATTAAAAATATACTCATTTTACGCACTCAATACAAAAATCACAATTTTTTCATTATCCACGTCTAATGGCTGATTTTTATTATTCTCGAAACGTATTGTAATTATGATAATTTTTTCTCTTACCATATCATGTAGCTGTTGTATTGAGTTTTCCTCAGGAACCTGGTTTTGTTCTCCTTCCCCTATAGTTCATAATACATAACAATTTCACTTTACGTTATTATTTATAGTTGGAAAGCTTGTCGATAAGATGATAAACTTTTGACATTGAAGTATTCTTTGACTTTAACATTGATAATTCGAAAATAAGTTTATGGCACATCAGACGGCAGAATGAAAATCAGAACTAAATTTAAAAAAAATGTGGATCAACTGGGATTCGAACCCGGTTCTCATTGAGCTGAATTTTTAAAATCAGGTTTCACACCACTTTTTCTTATACAAGATGAGATTTGCTGTTCTATACTCGAGGATCCAACTGTGTGGTTGCCATCCCTTTCTTCCTGAAAAAAGACACCAGTGCTCAACTTTGCCAGATTCTCCTGTTCCACGCCGTCTTTAATAGTTCACGATTAATACACACCTTCATAGAAACATATAAGTCAGGCATTTTCGATTTGTGTATTTCACAGCACACATCCTTGTAAACGACTTTCTAAAAACTTTTCGAGCTTCTCCGGCTTGGTTCATGGCTTAATCCTTGTCACATGAAGGCAAACCATTTTGGGTAGAGTTTCAACATTGCAACGTGTTTTAGTTTTATCTACAAGAAATTTCCTTTTTTTCTAGGATTCACTTGGGACCATCCTCCATAGCGGAAATGTGCGGAGTCGTTTTCAGAATTTTCCTCAATATGTATTTCATCCTTGCCAAAAGACTTTTTCCCCTGACTTTGATAGAATAGAATATAATAGAACAGAATAGAATATAATAGAATATGATAGAATACTTTTATTTAACTATGTTACATACATATGTATATTTATAGCAGGTCAAGGGTAGTAGTAGTGGTTAAAACAATAATAGTAAAATTAATAACAAATACAATGTACATTTCAATTAAAAACACAAGACAACACCGAACATGTCAACATTCAAAATATTTAAAAATTTATATTTGCAATTTGAAATTTATAATTCAGTGAGTATGTTCATATCAACAAAAGAATTTGAAGAACTTTTAGAAATGTCTTGAGAGTATTCAGTGACAGAATAGAAACAGTTATTTGTGAAGTATGACTTCATAACTTTTTGGAACTTTTTCAAATTCAGTATTTTAAGATGATGAGGAAGTACATTGTATAATTTATAATCCATAGAATTTTTCTGAGATATCGATAACCCATGTCGTGAGATTCTGATGTTATCAGCATTTCTAGTGTTATATATAATTGTGAATATCACTCTGTACTACGAGATTATTTGCTCTCTTATGAATTTCAATAATTACGTTATATACAGGGTGTTAATTAAGTACGTTCACAAACTTCGGGAGGTTATTCTTTGAAAGTTTTCAGGACGAGAAGTTCATATAAACATATGTCCCAAACGGCTTGGTTTTCGAGATACAGGGTGATAAAAATAATTTTTTTTCAAGATTTTTTAGAGGTAACTTCGACATTTTCGACAAAAATCAGTTCAAATTAGGCAAGTACAATCCATTCAATATTACGCACGATACAAAATAATGCATTTCTCAGATAATTCACAGGGTCCTCCTTTTTTCAGAATCAAGCTTTGTTCAACCCTTCAGAATTTTTTTCCCGCCGCCACTGACATATTATGAGGAAGGGATAATCAATGTTGTTTCATTTAACATCTTTTTGTTTTCTTGAATTTTTTTATTTACTTGTACGGCTCAGGAGCTATAATGAAAATATTAATTTAAACATTTTCCAGTGTCGTATAACATTAGAAAATTAAACATACTCAATTATCGTAAATTGATGGAAATATTTTTTCAGAATTTGAAAAATCTACAATGAATAAAATTCATAAAATAAAAAATATAATGACGAGCTTTTATAAAAAATCATGAAAAAAATGTATTTTTATCACCCTGTATCTCGAAAACCAAGCCGTTCGGGACATATGTTTATATGAACTTCTCGTCCTGAAAACTTTCAAAGAATCACCTCCCGAAGTTTGTCAACGTACTTAATTAACACCCTGTAGATATAAGGACGGAAGGGTCATAATTTTAGATCTCAAGAATAATGGTCGGCAAGTTTCTCTCGAGCCAACATTTGCCAAAATTCTAATAGCTTTTTTTGCATAGTAAAAATTGCACTTGCTGCTGATGAGTTGCCCCAGAGAGAGATGGCGTAACTCATGTTGGAATGGAAGAGTGAAAAATATGCTGTTCTTTGAGCATCACTATTTGAAATATGCCTTAATTGTCGTAAAAGAAACAATACACTTTAGTTGTTCCGTATGAGCATTCCAGTTTAGCCTGTGATCTAAGGTGATACCTAGTAGCTTGACAGTTCCTTCATGTTGTCTGCTTTGATATGTAGTTATGTTTAATCTTTGAGACTTGTCGTTATTCAATTTGAGATTATGTGATGTAAACCATTTTTCTGCTTTTTTTTCAATTTCTCTAGATTGGTCTGACAGTAATTCGTAATCTGTATTTGAAAAGATAAATGACGTATCATCAGCAAAAAGAACACATTTGTATGGTGACATGAAATTGACAAGGTCGTTTATATTTCTTAAGTAAGTGTAGAACCTTTAGGAGCATGTTGCTGACGTCGAAATAAGATAAAAAGTTACCATAAATACATATCCGCAAGTTATTCGTTTCTAAGACAGAGTGTCAAAGTTTAATTCTCATGTTTGTTTTGTGTGAATAAATTCCAAAATATTTTTGATATTCGGGTAAAGTTTGGTGTCTGGGATGATTTTTCAATGTCATATTCAAATTTCATGTTAATTATGGAAGACTAATTTCGAAATGAATTTATTTTATATTTAAAAATCTTGTCATTCAAAATCACTTGCATCGATTATTTGAAATCTCAGTCACTCGAAAACGGTTGCTCGCAGTTACACTACCAAGAATATATTTTTACACAAACTGAATAATGAATATTACCAGATACCAAACTTGACCCAAATATCAAAATTATTTAAAAATTATTCACAAAAAATAAAGATAAGAATTCAACTTTGACACTCTGTATCTCAGAAACGAATAACTTGCGAACACATTTTTATAGAAACTTTTCTTCTTATTTTGATGTCAGCAATACGCTCCTGAATTTTCTACACGTACTTAAGAAACACCCTGTATAAATGATATGAATAAAAGCGGTCCCAGAACAGAGCCCTGAGGCACTCCGTGGTTTATTCCTTTGAAGTCAGATATCTTATTTTTGTAACATACACTCTGAAAACGATCTGTTAGGTATGTCTCCAGAAGAGAAAGGGCAACCCCTCTCACACCGTAGAAATGCAGCTTTTGTAACAGAATGTGGTGATCGACGCAGTCGAAAGCCTTAGACAGGTCGCACAGCGTAATAGCTATGATTACCCTGTTCAAGAATCCCAACTATCCCGCTCACCACATCCCCCACCGCTGCTGCAGTGGAACATCCAGGTCGAAAGCCAAACTGAGAGTCACTAAAGTAATTTCTGTTTTCGAAATATGTTGTTAATCTATTTTTTAGTATTTTTTCAACTATCTTTGAGAAGATACATATGATTGAAATAGGACAATAGTTTTCGATAAGTGTGTGTCCCCTTTTTTGTACACAGGAATAACCTTTGAATATTTGAAAATATCAGGAAATTGTCCACTATTAAATATGAGATTTATTAATTCTGTTAACGGTTTTATAATAATATAGGGAGGGGTCTATTCTGTAACACTTCCGTTAATATTTAGACGCCTCTAAAATTTTGGTGGTTATTAAAATTATATTCGTATTCACTAAGTAGTTTTCCATTAAAATTTTTGTGGATTCCCTTAAAATTGCCCTCTAAAACCAGAGTTATTTAGAGGGGTGTGAAATGTGGCTTGTTTTTAATAGCGGCAACAAAAAATGGCATATTTTGATGTTATTGGTGAAGCAATGGTTGAGGAAATCGTTGAAAACGAAGATAGGTAGGTGTATTTAGTAAATAGCATCTCTTCAATACCTATATAATACAAGTAAAATTTACATTTACAGAGCTGCATTCAAATTACATCAGCGGTCAATTAGAGATATGAGTGATCCATTCAGTCTTCCTAACAGGTCATTCAAAAGTATCTTCCGATTCAATAAAGAAGTGGCGAGAATAATTATTGAGATGCTTGGTCAGCATATGCAACAAGGAGAAAGAAATACTGCAATACCAGTTCATTTGAAAATTCTTGCAAGTCTGCATTTTTATGCTACAGGGGGCTATCAATTAACCACCGGACAGGGTCACAGTTTTGCGTTGAGCCAGTCGAGCATGAGTAGATGCGTGGAGGAAGTCACTAATATACTGAGCTACTACCCCATTGGATTAAATTTCCTCGTACTGAGATTGAGAGAAATGAAGTGAGAAACGGATTTATGCGAAAATATAACTTTCCCCGATGTTTAGGAGCAATAGATTGTACCCACATTACAATTATATCGCCCCCCGAAGATTATCCGGCCCTGCCCTACTATTCCAGGAAAGGATATTATAGCATAAATTGTCAAATCATTGTGGATAGCAACTATAAAATATTAAACATGAATGCCCGTTTTCCAGGATCTACACACGACTCTGCAATTTGGCAAGCCTCAAATATACGCCTCACCATGGAAGGCTTGTATATTCGAGGGGATGATTCCTTTCTTATAGGTGATTCTGGATATCCCTTGCAACCATTTCTTTTGACTCCGTTCGACAATCCACCAGAAAATACCCAAGAAAGTAATTATAACTATTTTTTTATAAGGGCAAGAAACATTATTGAAAAATTGAATGGTGTTTTGAAGTCGAGATTTCGATGTTTACTGAAACACCGAGTATTGAATTATGACCCCATAAAAGCAGGAAAAATCATCTATAGTTGTGGTGTGCTACATAATATATCTCGTTTTTACAATGATGATCATCCTGAAGATGATATTATAGATGAAGAGAATGATGACGATAACATATTCATAAGATTAGGAAACCAAAACTTCCATGGAAGAGGAGAAGAAGTGCGTAATGAAATTGTACAGCAGTATTTTAATAATATATTTTAATTTTTTGTGACAAAGAGCCAAACATATTACAAGAAATTTGTAAAAAATAAATAAACAGTCTTCATTCTTAACAAAAATAAATATTTTTCCATAAATATAACAGAAATATTGTTTTCTTATCACGAAACAAAAATTTGGTCAGTCTTCAAAATTAAAGAGAATTATTATTTTTTTGCTAGATTATTTATTGCCCTGGCTAAATTGTTAATAGACCTGGCTAATGCAAAATTGGATCTACCAAAAAAAATCAAAGTTTTATCATGATTACCTAGTGCATTTTCTAAACGATCTCCTCTCGGAGTTCTTGTCGATTTCATTGGCCGTTTTCCCTTAGTTGTAGGTTTTTTTAATTTAATATTTTCTTTATCACCATTCTCAATAATTATATTTTCTTCAACTACTATTTCATTGAGAACATTACTTGAAGCCATTCGTCGGCTTTTTCATTGCCCTGAATTCCAATATGCGATGGAATCCAAATAAAACAAACTTGTTTTTCGCGTTGCTGGATTATATGGAGTTCTTGCTTTATTTTCTGAGCAATAGGATTTTTGGGATATAAAACTGTAACTTCCCTCCAGATATGTTTAACATTATTGGCAAAAACTGTAATATTTCAAATGTTATGAATTTTCTTAAACATATAGGTATTGTAACAAAATTATGAACATTATGTACGACTCGCTAATAACCATGAGGTTGATGCGATTATGTCTAAATAAAAAAAAATAAAATTACTTGAAGCCGAAGCAATGTTTTCTACATAAAATATTTCCCCATAGGACACTTCATTTTGAATGTTACTATTTTGTTCACTTTGAATCTCGCTTTGAACTTCTGTTGCATCAATCATTTTCATTACAAGTTCCTCCTGCTTCAACCAAATCAGCTCCTTCTACTATTAGGACTGATATTAATGCCAAAAGACGTTCTTCTAATTCAGTCAATGGTTTCATCGGTGGACCTCCTCCAGTTCCATTATGCCCATACCTGACTTCCCTGGCACGTCTTCTAACATTAGTTTTCATTTCACTGATAGTCTGTCGAGAAAAGAGTGGTTAACATCATATCTGTATAGCTAGTATTCAAAATACTCACATCTTTCCATTGCCTAATTGTTTTGGATGGACCAATTTCATTCAGCCGAGAGGTGAGCTTCTCCCATAATTTACCTATTTTAGGTAACTCCATGGGGTTGAATTTTCCACCACATAAGATTCTGTTCTCTTCCAAGAAAGAAATAATGAATTCTTTTTGGTTTTTTGTTGTCCTAGGTGCTCGAGACATAATGTTTGCATCTGCGTATGGTCAAGGCACGAAAAAAACACGGCACAGCACAATGTTTTGGTTAGAATTAGGTTAGAAACAAGTGGATTAAACTACAAATGTAGATCAAATGCATCATGTTGCGATGTTGCCAAATACACTACATGAAATATTAGAGGACCCCTCTAATATAATTAAATTTTAACGGGCATCTTAAATATATGCTTACAGAATGCAACTTTTAACGAAATCATTTAGAGGTCCTCCAAAAATGCAAGTTTTAGATGCCATTAAGTTTTTAAGTAGATGTTACAGAATAGACCCCATAAGCTGTTTCTTTTATGATCCTACTATTTAAGTCATACACATCAACACATGCAATATATTAGTTAACAACTCGAACGTAACAAAAACTGAAAATATGAAATTTCTGGGAGTACCATTTGATTCAGATCTGTCTTTTAGAACTCACTATTTAAATTTATCAAAGATGTTAAATTCTAAATGTTTTCAAATTAGAAATTTAAGTGAAACAGTTCATATACATCACATACTTTCACTTTATTTTAGTGAAATACAGTCTAGGATTAGTTATAGAATTTGTATTTGGGGGAGTTCTCCCCATGCTAAAAATGTGTTTTTGTCACAGAAACGAATTCCAAGATGTATTTCAAACGTCTCATTTGTAGACTCCTGTCGGCCTGTTTTTATTAACTTGGGAAATTTAACTGTGTATGGTCTCTATATATTGGATTTAATCACATCAGTTCATAGAAATAAAAATGATTATTTACGGAATAGTGATATTCATGCTCATGACACAAGATATAAATCAGATTTTTCTATACATCACCAGCGTATAGAAATCTATAAGAAATCACCTAGAGTAATGGGAATTAGACTTTATAAGAGCCTCCCACAATGTTTCAAAGATATTGACTTAGTGCATAAATTTAAAGAGAAAAGTAAAAATTATCTCATTGACATGTGTCCATATTCGGTTGAAGAATATTTTGAAAATACTCATTGAATGTCTAAACTGCAACATACACTTTGTTTCATTTTAATTTTTGACATACTGTGTTTCTAGTTTCTTGTAATATTTTCTGTATTTGTGTAATAATCTATTTTTTAGCCTAAATTATAGCTTAATTTTAATATTTTAAGTTGAATATTCTATTTTAAAGAGAAACATTCTCAATTGAAAATTCCACAACTGACTGTATGAACATCCTGTTCATATTTTCAATGAAATCAACTTGAATATTCTAATTTTAGCTAGAATTCTTAATTTTTATTTCAATTTGTCTATATTTGCCCTGTCTTATATCATTATTTGAAATTGTGAGATCAATATATTCTATTCTATTCTTTGAAGTGTGTATCGCCGGTTTTTGAACGAGGTTCAATAGCGTAGTGGTCTAACGTACATTGACGGACACAATGAGACCTGGGTTCGAATCCCGGTTGATCCACATTTTTTCAATTCAGTTCTGACTTTCATTCTCCTTTCTGATATGCCATAAACTTATTTTCGAATTTAATTTAACTACAGACGTAAAACTACCTCATTACTATTGACTTGTAATGAATATAATAGAGAAACTATAATAATAATAATAATAATGAATGCTTTTATTGCAATGATTAAAATAGATAACAATCATCTAACGATTAATAAATACATTGCGAACTCTACCTTTTGCAATGTATTTATTAATCGTTAGATGATTGTTATCTATTTTAATCATTGCAATAAAAGCATTCATTATTATTATTATTATTATTATAATAATTATTATTATAATAGTATTAGTTTCTCTATTATATTCATTACAAGTCGACATCGCAAAAGCACCATACTGTACACCAAATGATGAATGTGCATGGTGGAAAAAAATATAATTAATAGAAACTATCCAATAAACTACAAACGATGAAAAGAAATAAGTAGGTCCACTCGATCGATTAATTAACATTCTCCGTCTGTCCGACAATCTCCAATAATAATCAATCATAAGGAGTATCGCCAGTTAGCCGCCGACATAACACGTTGGGCAATAATTATTAATCGATTTCCACCAAGAAAAATACAACCGCGAATGATATACAAGTCGTAATCGATTCAGCGGACGTTTATAATATAAACAATCAATAATTTCAATTAAGTTATAAATAACAAGGAAACTGGTTCGAGATAATTTCCAACGCGTATAAGTACGGCTCGATAGGCAGCCGGCGATCCGACAAGCATCTCTCTCCGTGTAACAACGCCTTATACCGCTGCTCTTATTACACGTTACAAGGATGTAATGTCCATAAATCAGCGAGCATGCGGGAAAGTTTTATATGAAGCAATGCAAAACAGTATAATAAAACGCGTTAAGCGCATATTTATAGTTCAAGAGCTGGTGTCGTGATTAACTCCGGCTCATTATTCAGCCGGAATGAACTGCGTCCTGTTGCTATCGAGCGTAACAAACAGCTCCGAGCAGATTAGCAATGCCACTGCAGTGCCACGCAAGCACCACCTCCTGTGAATAATCGACGAAGATGATCCTCACAAATATAATATGATTAACCTGTCTATGATATGTATTATTATTATTTGCTATGAATTAAAATTCTCCAGTCGGGCCCTGTCTCCGATACATTCGGAGGGCTCGCTGGCAACACCATCACCCCAATAACCACTCCCCAAACTATGGGGTAAGCAGCTATTGGGTCCTGGAATCGTGTGCCCTGAGCAGACGAGAGTAACGAATCCATTACACCTCCAAGGGACTCTATTTTCAGAACAATTTTTATAGAATGGTCTGGGTAGAGCCTGCGGAGTTCGAAGAGTAAATCTTGGTATTTCGTCCGTTTCTCCTCCTCTTTTCGAACAATATTCGTTTCAACGACGAAAATTGTCTTACTTTCATGGTTTCAGGCTTAATGGCCTGTATTTGCCTGAAGGTGGGGAATGAGTAGTTCCAGTAGATCCGGCACTTCTCATTCTCCACCATGGACTCCGTGTCGTAGAAGGTAATATAACACTCGTAGAGCCGCGTAGATATAAGCTAAGACCGCATAAGCTGGACATGCTGACAGCAAATGCATAATGGTCTCAGGCGCCTAACGGCAGGCCCTGCATCTAATATCAGGGACTTCTATACCCATCACGTGGCTTTGGTAGTTCAAGGTGTTGAAGACACCATCTTGGGAGGCCATTATGAATCCCTCGGTCTCTGACTTCAGCCCACTTGACCTAAGGAAGGCGTAGGGCAAGTTCTTGGATAAGCCGAGGTCTTCGACGTCCCTGAAGAAGACCTCATACATAGGCTTATTCTTGTGCAGCTGCAGCAGAGCTGCATTTTCTGCGGCAATTATATGAGCTTTTTACCGAACGAGTTCCAACTCGGTGACAGAGTTCGGATCACGCCGTTTGGTGGCGAAACTGAGACCAAGTTCATCAGCCGCACGGGCTGCTGCCTTGAAGAGGAACGCTCCAATCCATGCGTTTTCATGGTCTTGAACCATGCAGAGAAGGGAATCCATGATCCAAACTCCTGATTACTTTACAGGCTCCATCCAATACCATTATGTAGTGAAGACACTCTAAACTCAAAAGCCTCGTATTCTATGATATAAACATCTTTTGCCACCACAATATTCCTTCCTTTGCCGCAGACAACATTGGTTGGAAATTGATAAACATTGAAGACAATATTCCCCACAAACACATAAATCTAGGGCCTAAAAAATTTCTTGATCCCATCCTGATAACAATTCACAATATATTGGCCAGAGTGGTCGTAGGAACAAGGGTATTGGAACATACTAAAATTATCGAAATATAGAAACTTTGGACTCGATGTTTAAAACACTGAAAACTCATTTGGTAATCATATTCTGAATTTCATCCACCACTTTGATACAATGACCTCCAAATTTTACACAAAAAAGAGCCCTAGAAAAAATGATCCAAAAAAAAGAGTCCAAGAAAATGGTTAAAAAAGGGTCCAAGGAAAAGAGCCCAAAAAAAAGGTCACAAACCAGGACAAAATAGAATAGAAATAGAATAGGAAATAGTGAAATAGGTTCCAAGAAAGAGTAAACAGAAAAGTCCAAAAAAGAGTAAAAAGGTAAAAAAATAGTCCAAATGAAGCAATGCAAACGCAAATACCACCTCCTGTGAATAATCGACGAAGATGATCCTTACGAATTTAATAGAGCTAGGTCACTTCTCTGACGATGGCTAAAAATTGGTTTCTATTGATACCGTAATTTTTTCTTGTACTTGTGAAAATATAGCCCCAAGTCCGATATTGCTTGCATCTGTAGTCAGTATGAACAGACCATGTTTTTGATATATGCACTAGTTGAAGATGACTCGATCTTTGGTCAACTCATGATGTGGAGCCGATATAATTGCGTTTTTGTTTTGGTCTCATACAGAATTGAATAGCATGTATTTTCTATTTCTTTGTTTGTACCATTTCTGCTGAGAATTGCAATAGCGTCTGGAGTACAAAACATTTCTGAAGAAAAAGTTGTGCATGGCATCACACGTTGAAAGGTAAGGGGCGTCTTTCCTAGCTCGCATAAGTCTCTCAAAGATTTCAGAGGGTTGCGCTTAGGGGTGCAACAGGTTGCCGGAAATGACGAGTCTTAACATTTTTTTCAACAACACGTTACAAGTATATAATGTTCAAGTCAGCGAGCATGCGGGAAAGTTTTATATGAAGCAATGCAAAACAGTATTATAAAAGTTTCTCGTACATACCCTTGCGAATTTCGCAATTTTTCTGCAAATAAAATTGCTGCCGACAAGGTTCTGCATCACCGATTGGTTCAGCATGACTGATGCACTCATTTTATTCGCAGAAAATTTTTGAAATTCGCGAGGGTATGAACGAAACTTAAAAGGTCAAATTTCTATAAATGTTTTGCTTCCTGAGTTCAAGCCAACATCGTCATCAATTCTTCCAAACCCTGATCATTGCCGGATGTAGGGATTTTTCATATTCCAAATTAATGAAATATTTAATATTAATGTATTATCCGATTCTAATGGCCTCATATAATATATCTCTGACATGTCCGCTGTATTTTCAACAGCTATAATCCGATTCAAAATCACCCATAATGTCACCAATGTAATCCCTTCCGTAGTTTAGTTGAAAACATAAATAAAATATCACCCTAATTTGAGTGCATGCTCTAATTATTTCGCCAATATCATGAATATTTCAATGCATTCATTTGTTTGCGAATTAAAACAAACTGATATTTATGGATGCGAACAACGTTTTTGTTAATTATTTATAACAATTACTTTACATATCAATCGGTCTTCAATACTCATCAGCTAGATTTCATTGGTGTGTGTTTTGTAATGGTTGTCAATACTGAATTGGATCAATAATTGACCAATCAGGGTAATCGTTGGAATCTTCAACTTATTATAAACAGGTAAAACTAAACGAGATATGAATATCGAGATCTCATTAAATTATGAATGTATTAGAGATAAAAATGAAATTGTTAACGCTTTTGGAGAATATTTTTCAACCATAGCACCGTATGCTATCAACACATATTTTGGTTCAACAAATTTCAACGAATTTACAACTATGTATGTGCCTCAAACTTTCTTTTTTACACCTGTCCATCCGAGTGATATTTGTGAAATTATCTTATCTCTCAAAAATACAAATTCTATGGGAATAGATTGCATACCAACAAAACTTCTGAAAAAGATCAGAACTCTTATAAGTGAGCCACTGTCATTCATACTGAATAGATCTGTAGAAATGGGAGAATTTCCCGACAAACTGAAAGTTGGTTTGGTAACACCACTGCATAAAAAAGATGATCCAACTTCAATCGAAAACTATAGGCCAATAACAGTACCCACGGTAATATGTAAAACATTCGAGAGATGTGTTTATATGAAAATACAATCATTTTTGGATCTATTCAACATCATCTCTCAAGTCCAAAACGGATTCTGCCCAGGTAAGTCGACGGAGGGTGCATCATCAGTCTTTCAATTATGTATATGAGTCACTTGATAGAGGGCGATACGTTGGTGCACTATTCTTCGACTTATCGAAAGCATTTGATATCATTGATCCCAAAATTATTCAGAGTAAGCTGTACTCAATCGGTTTCAGGGGTAATTTCCTTTCTTGGATAGTATCATATTTGTCTCACAGAAAAATACATGTAAAATTAGAAGACTGCCATTCTTCACCATTCAACATGGATCTAGGAGTCCCACAAGGTTCCATTTTGGGACCACTTATTTTCCTACTCTATATTAATGACATGCCAAAACATGTGAGTACAGAACATGTTGTTTTATACGCTGATGATACTACACTTGCAGCTGATTCTGACAATCCTGCAGAACTGCAACAGAAGCTAAATGAGCTGTCTGATGAATTTACTACCTGGTGTTACAAAAACTTTCTGATCGTGAACTCTAGTAAAACAGTTCTCATGCAGTTCTTGTTCAGAAATGAAAGAAAAATTAATAATTTTCGTGTGAAGGTTGGCAACGAATATATCGAATCGTCAATTAGCACTAGATTTCTTGGTACTTATATTGATAGTAGAATGACGTTCGAATCAAGTATAAGCCATGTAAGTAAAAAGGTCAATAGTGGATACTACGCAATAAGACAATTGAAATCAACTCTGAATCTAGATCAACTCCTTAATGTATATTATGCAATTGTACATTCTCATATTTCATACAATATTGCTTTGTGGGGTTGCTCTACCAGTGTGAATAAAATATTTGTTTCACAAAAAAGGGTCATACGTTTGATATTTAACCTGGGCTATAGAGATTCCTGTAAACAATATTTTATTGATTACAGAATTATGTGTCTACCCTGTATTTATATATATATATATATATATATATATATATATATATATATATATATGTTCGGAAAGGTTTCCGCGGTCAGAAATATGTACATTACTAAGTTCATGGGTTGAACCGCGTTGAGAGTTTATAACTCGACGTTTCGGCTCCTGCTTTGGAGCCATTTTCAAGAGTGTGACTGCGAGGCCTCTATCTGCCTACTCCTCGAGTCGTGGTCTTGAGAGATATCAAGGTCTCAACCTGCCTACTCCTTGATCTCAAAAGACGATCCGATGTTGGTTGCACTGTAGTATTTATAGGTGGTTGGCTACCTGGAGGTGGGCGGGTCTTACGGGTTTTCTCGTTTGTCTTGTCTGCTGGTGCCTGCTGTGTAGTTGGAGTTAATGGGATAATAATTGATTGCGGATAAGTTTCACGTGGCCTGGTAATTACGGTTGGAAGAAGGGGCTTCCAAATGGGGTTCAATTTACGGCTATCATCTTTAATGTTCAGGCAATCAGGCCGTTTTTCGATTTCGATGGCTTCTCTGATAAAACGAGAAGTTCTTGAACGTACTGGGGCGATGGTTTTCGTTTTCTCGAAATCTATGGGGTGACCCGTTTGGATGAAATGAAGAGCTAATGCGGAGCTGGTGTCTCGATTTCTAACTGAAAGGGAGTGTTGATAGGATCGAAAATGGATCTGTTTCGAAGTTTCTCCTATATAAGAGTGGGGGCAGATAGAACAGGGAATTTCGTAAATACCATGGTCTTCGTTGGGAATTTTGTCTTTTGTTGGTCTGATGAGGTGTGATAGTTTTTGTTCTGTGGTAAAGATGGTTTTGATATTTGCTTTTCTGAAAAGTCGACTGATTTTGTCCGTCACCCCTTTGATGTAAGGGAAGAAGACTTTGGATGGACGGTCTTCAACTTGTGGTTCGTTTTTGGTTACTAATGGTTTCTGAAGCTGTTTTTGGATGTTTCTGTCTATGTGGTCTGGTCTGTATCCGTTTTGTAGGAGAGCTTGTTTTACGTTGTGAAGTTCGGATTGTCTGTTGTGGTCGTCGGTTAGTCGGATGGAGCGAGATATCAGAGTATTTACGACTGAGTTGAGTTGTGAGGGATGATGGTGGGACTTGGAGTTGAGATATCGGTTGGTGTGGGTGGGTTTTCTATAAACCGTGTACGAGAAACCTTGTTGAGGATTTTTAGTGATTTGTACATCTAAGAATGGCAGAGTTGAATTGCTTTCTATCTCCATCGTGAAGCGAATGTAAGGGTGTACTTCGTTCAGATGGGTCAGGAAAGAATCCAGGGTATCTCTCCCGTGGGGCCAGATGACAAAAGTGTCATCAACGTATCGTAACCAGCAGGAAGGTTGAAGAGTGGCTGATGAAAGGGCTTTGGTTTCGAAATCTTCCATGAATATATTGGCAATCGCAGGTGAGAGAGGGGATCCCATAGGGGCACCTTTGATTTGCCTATAAAAAGAGTTTTGGAAGGTGAAGTATGTGTTGGACATACAATGTTTGATTAGAGTGAGGATGTCTTGTGATATCGAGACACCAGCTCCGCATTAGCTCTTCATTTCATCCAAACGGGTCACCCCATAGATTTCGAGAAAACGAAAACCATCGCCCCAGTACGTTCAAGAACTTCTCGTTTTATCAGAGAAGCCATCGAAATCGAAAAACGGCCTGATTGCCTGAACATTAAAGATGATAGCCGTAAATTGAACCCCATTTGGAAGCCCCTTCTTCCAACCGTAATTACCAGGCCACGTGAAACTTATCCGCAATCAATTATTATCCCATTAACTCCAACTACACAGCAGGCACCAGCAGACAAGACAAACGAGAAAACCCGTAAGACCCGCCCACCTCCAGGTAGCCAACCACCTATAAATACTACAGTGCAACCAACATCGGATCGTCTTTTGAGATCAAGGAGTAGGCAGGTTGAGACCTTGATATCTCTCAAGACCACGACTCGAGGAGTAGGCAGATAGAGGCCTCGCAGTCACACTCTTGAAAATGGCTCCAAAGCAGGAGCCGAAACGTCGAGTTATAAACTCTCAACGCGGTTCAACCCATGAACTTAGTAATGTACATATATATATATATATATATATAAATGCGTGTTGTCAATGAAAAAGAATATAAACAATTATAATCGAAACTCAGATATGCACACTTATCCCACCAGACACGGGAAAATCGTTAGAGCCCAAAAGCATAAAACCAAATCGTTTGAAAATTGTCCATCCCATGCAGGAGTGACATTTTTCAATAATCTTCCTGTAGATATAAGAGATGATACAATAGAAAAAAGTTTCAAAGCCACACTCAAAGAATTCCTCCTCAAGAGGTGTTTTTACAGTGTTGATGAATATCTTGGTAGGTGAGACCAATCTAATTTCTAACTCAACTGGTTGTTTTAATTAGTAAGATGTTCGGTGAACCGATTTTGTTTTATTTCAACAAAGTTTTTAAAAATGTGAAAATTTTGTGTTACTATGGATAATTTGTTTATACATATTTACTTGTGATCGTTTTGTGTTACCGTGGATAATTTGATTATACATATTTACTTGTGATAGATTTGTGCTACCGTGGATAATTTGTTTATACATATTTACTTGTGATCGATTTGTGTTAACGTGGATAATTTGTTTATACATATTTTCTTTTTTCATTTGATGATTTTATCTGATTTGACTGACGTATCCTATATCATATTGTGATCTGAAAGGATTTAATAAAGATTTATTATTATTATTATTATTATTATTATTATTATTATTATTATTATTATTATTATTATTATTATTATTATTATTATTATTATTATTATTATTATTATTATTATTATTATTATTATTATTATGATTATTATTATTATTATTATTATTATTATTATTATTATTATTATATTGAGAATCGGTCATGAAATTACGAAGGTGTAGAAGGACCACGAGCAAGTTTTTTCGGAATCCCGACTTTGAATTCGGACCTCCGACTTTAAACTCGGACCCCCGACTTTAATGTCGGACCCCCAAGTTTAATTTTGAGGGTGCAACATTAATTTCGGACCCCTGACTTTAATCTCGGACCCCGACTTCAATCTCAGGGGTACGAGATAAAACTTTTTCTACGTTCCAAATTGCTTTTATTTTAACAACGACGTTATGTTTTATCTTGAAATTTTATCACAAAAATAAGTTAATTAAACTGTTGCTGCTACTATGTGTGTTTGTATGGGCAATAAGAATTGTACGAGAATGTATTGATATCTAGTTAGCCTAGACCAGTTCCCTGCATAACAAAATATTGCGTTACCATAGCAACGAACAATAACTTATTAGAAGTGTCAGTGTAAAGTTTGACGTCAAAAAAGTAAACCAGAGTTACGTAATGAATTAAAAATATGTTCACCGAAATTGTGAAAATTGAAAAATTGGAGTATTGAGCCATCATCAAGTACCTGTATTTAAAAGGGTTAAGAGGTAAGCAGATTTACGAAGATATGCATAATACCCTTGGTGATTAATGTCCTTCGTATGCGACCGTGAAAAATTGGACTGTAAGCTTCAAAAGAGTTAAATTTTCCATTGTAGATGATGACCGATCGTGAAGGCCAGTTTCAGTGTCAGTCCCCGAAAATATCGATGCAGTTCATGACATGATTTCAACAGACCGTCGAATTGGGCTAAAACGGATATCTGAAGCACTGAATATTTCACACGAACGCGTTCATCATATAGTTCACGTCAATTTGGACATGAGAAAAATTGCTACAAAATGGATCCCCAAATGTTTGAATGTTGACCAAAGGCGTGCAAGGGTAGTAGCATCGCGTTCGATCTGTGCTCGATTTGAAAACGATGTAGACTTCTTAAACCGAATTGTTATTATGGATGAGAGTTGGGTACATTTCTACGTTCTAGAAACAAAGCAACAATCGATGGAATGGCGACACTCCGGTTCTCCAAGACCTAAGAAGTTTCTTGTCCAAAAATCTGCTGGAAAAGTTCTTGCTTCAGTTTTTTGGGATTGCCATGGAGTAATCATGATTGATTTTTTGGATAAGGGTAAAACAATAACTGGAAATGACTATTCGACATTACTGACCACTCTACGGGAAAAAATTAAAGAGAAAAGACGCGGTAAGCTATCCAAAGGTATTTTGTTTTTGCAGGACAACGCCCCTGCACATAAATCTCATGTTGCCATGCAAAAAATTTGTGATTTAGGGTTTGAATTACTAGAACACCCCTTCATTTACCAGATTTGGCTTCGTCTGACTATCATCTCTTTCCTCAACTGAAAAAAAGTTTAAAAGGTTGTACATTTTCTTCCAAAGAGGAAGTAATAAAAGCTGTGGAGGTCTGGTTTGCAAAGCAAGAAGAAACATTTTTTGAAAGATCTAGAGACGTTGCAGGTTCGCTGTAATTAATGTATCCAATTAAGAGGAGAATATGTTGAGTAATAAAATATTTTGACATTGATATTTTCTTTGGTTCTATAGCAGGCTAAGAATTTTTCAATATATCCTCGTAGATAGTCATTATATGAAGAACAATGTGCAAAATTATTATTGTCATTTATTTTTCTGGTATTTAAATTAAAATATTCATATCACCAAATGTCCGTTTCTATATAGAATGTTGTTGATGTTGGAACTGATCTGATGAATTCGTGGAGAGTGTACAATTGTTTCTTTTCACCAATATAACAAGTCAAAATGTCAACTACCAATATAAACAACTTTTTGTTGTATTTTTTTTATTCATAGTTATATGGAAATTGCTAATATTAACTGTAACTAAATCATTGAACACATAAATGAAACATCGAGTAGTATGTCTGACGATACGATTTCAATAACAAGGTACCCTTGAAAATCCCTACAATTCAAGAGTGGGTCCACTTTCAGAAATGAGCTGGTGTGTTTCATGAAATTATAGTGTCTCTGTGTCGGACACACATCAGAGAGCGGTTTGATTTGTATAGAGGAAACCCGTAATCAAGGGTCAATAAATCAACGATTTGCGGTTTTCTCAAGTTTTAATCGGAATCGTCTTTGAATTGGTCGGTCTAATGTTTTCTGGGTAACTCCAGATTATATATAATAGGCGTGCAACTAAATGGTTAATCATTTTTTGGATCAAGATAAACATCTTTTCAGATCATTATTCCCGGAATCTGTCAACACGGTGAATTTTTTACAGATAGTAAAATAATTGTATACATACCATCAATAACAAGTGGTAGACAATAAGTTCATAATTTACAGAAGAACCAGCTTTTTTGCTCGTATCTGATGAAAAGAAAACGAAGGAAATGAAACATTTAAAGCTGACATTTAAAGCTGATAATTCCTGTATAACAGTTTTTGGAACAACAGTATAGAAATAAAAAGTAAACGAGTAGAAAGTGTGAGCGGTGAACATTTATGAATACAACACCTTCTGAGGATGCTAATATAAACAGCGGTGTTCCACAGGGATCACGACTGGGTCCAACACTTTATCTGCTTTACATGAATGATTTTGCAACTATAGACGACGTAGGAAAATTTGCCTTACTTGTGGACGAAACAATTTTTTTTGGTAAATGTAAAACATTCACCAGTATTTAACGGAAGTTCGGCCTCTTCTGACCATCGCCTTATAGTATAGTAGAACTTTCTGTAAATATACACAATCAGAAACATTTCCCATTCTCTTCAATATTTTCAAATCATCAGCAAGTAAGTAGCACCCTGAGAACCGAATGACATCTGATTTAATCAAACATTGAAAAGAAGAGGTTCCAAATTGGATCATATTGGAACTCCTGACCTTGTAATAATGTTTCCCGATGCGCTTCCCCTACAAACAACGTACTGTTGTCTCTTTCAAATATGACAGAAACAGACTGACAAACTCTTTTCAAAACCTAAAATCAAAGTTTTTGTTATCAATACCTCATGATCTACTTTATTGAAAGCCTCTCAAAAATCGGTAAACATCACGTCGATTTGCCCTCTGTTAGCGACAATTTCTCCCACTGTTTGTGAAAAACTCATTAAATTTGTAACGGTAGAGTTTTTTGTCATGAAACCATGCTCTTGATGAGATGAATGTGTTGTATCTCAACTGGTCTTTTCGGAGTTTTTTAAATTCGTAATAGAAAACCAAAAAAGAATGAACTTTTTCATTCACATTTTTTTGAAATTTACAACATTTTTTCGTATTTTCTCTCTCTCTCTCTCTCTCTTCAATTATTTTCCTTCGGCTTCCATTCGGCACCATTAGGACATGCCCTGCTGCGAGAAAACCGTTCCCATCCGGCCTCTAACCGGCGTAGATAGCAAAGCTGTATCGGGGGGAGGCAGTTGTCTTGCTCTAGGCAATACTGCATCCCATATTAATTTACACATTTCAATTTTTAAAAAACACTTTAATCTTGGGTCGATTACACACACATAAACACTTAAGTCGTATAGCAGAGAACTCTTTTTCGGATTTATTTTATAAATGAAATATTTGACAGGTATAGCTGGGTGATCGACAGAAACAAATCATCAACATCATTTTGTAACATATTCTAAGAAATAAAATAAAGAAAAATCATTTCATATTATGATGCAAATTTAACGGTGACACTGTACAACTTTGTCCAAAGCAAATTTGTTTTGCTTTGAAGAATAATACGAGTGGGTAGTTTTTAAATAAAAGCAATATAGAGGGTGTTTCACCCACATATGCACTGCTACATAATAAGTCAATTGCCTGAAAAAAAAATAATAGTCCAACAAAATACCAGATAAACACTTTTTGGGTCTCAATGATTAAAAATAATAGAAGAGAAAAAATTGTTCAAAAATGAGTTGCAAAATTTGATTAGTTATTTCACCACTCTGTGATAGCAGTGCCAGTGTAGATTTTAAACTGATTTTGTAGAGTGGTATGTAACAAACTTCAAAAAAATTTATCTAGATTTTTTGAAATGAAAATGACATAATTTGGTTAAAAAAATTCGGATTAATTGTGAAACACCCTGTATATCTGAAAAGGCTTTCCGAGAGCACCTTGAACATCATTAAATTCGTTCAGTAATCTGTTGTTAAGGTCGAAAGTTTCCACAATAGAATCACGTAACTGAAACTGCTTTGTGATCAAATCGGTTTGTGGTTTCCCGAACGTTTCCAAATCGTACTGCCCCAGGACAACCACGATGGAAGTTAAAACAGCAAAACCGTTTCCCAGTTCTTTCTAATTCCGATGCGATCGTTACTCTAATTATGTACAATTTAAAATTGGAATAATGGCCGGTTGGCTCGCACCGAATATGTATTTATCCTAAGTATACCATTAGCACCAGAACAATTTCCAGGCACTACAAATCACTACAATTTGACGGCGACGCCCGGGCGGCATGTAATAACCCGGGTCCCAAGGAGTTGTGGCGCCCGCGTTTGCTTCCTTTGAAAAAACAACCGAAATTTATGTCGCTTGTCATGTGATAATAATAGTGATGATAGTGTTAAGTTTTTCTGTTCAAAAATACCTGATTTTCAGTATAGAATCATGCTAGTCTTTAAGAACTGTATAACATTACATGAGTCTGAGTCTTTCTAACACTTATTCTTTTGTATTATTTTACAAATGATTAAATACAGGGTGTTACATAATTCAATACAAATATTTCAAGGACATATTCCTGGGGTCAAAATAAGACTTTTTTTTCTATAAACATGTGTTCTAAAATTCTCCCCCTCCAAGCTACAGATATCGCAAGATGCGCAAAAAAACTAAAATTTTGAATTGTGGCTATAATTAGGCATCAAATATTTTGAAAATTCACTGGCGATCTATTGATTTTTTTGTTTAAAAATAAGGTAACTCGAATCGAAAGGGGTGAATGAGGGTTGTATACAGATTTTGTAACACTATAAATTACCCTTTTGATAACTTTGGTATAGTAATCACAATAACTGGATGCCACAGATATTTCTTAAGATATTTTCTGTAGGCGGACTGAGGAATGGTTGCTACTGTATATTTTTGCTCACAACAATAGACTGTTATTCATGTAAATTGCTTATTACAGATGTTGCATATTTCATTTGTCCTTTTCAAAACGAAATAGACCGGGGGATGGTGACAGATTTTGAGACACGATTTTACTTAGTATGCCTTTTGGAGGACAGTATTGTCTGTATTTCTTCATGATAATAAGGCAGGAATAAAAGAGTCGTCCTGGGTTCTTCCTAAAAAAAATTATTAATCATTTGTTCGAAAAATATGTGTTTCGCTACGATTTTAATCAGGTTGCTATGTGTTTTGAAGTGAAATTACAAAAATAAAATACTCAGAAAACCATTGGCATACCGTTAGGGCGGGTCCGAAGGGTTGGTATGGTCACGTAAATTTGTATGAGAATAAGGAAATTTTCCGTGTTTTTATACAGGCTGCCACTGATAAGTATACAAGTTATTGTTCTGAAACTGCTTTAAAAAAAAGAATGCGTATGCCTAAGTACTGTTAACTCTGCAAAAATTTTGAACAGGTATGTAATAACATTCCGTGATATTAGTCAGTATGCCATTCCATTTTCATTAAGTTTATGGTAATGTAAGATGTATATGAAACTGGCATATGGTTTGAGAGAGTAAAAATTACAGGCATACGCAAAAAAATTTTCAAAATATAAACAAACATTTCCGCCATTTTAAGCAGTATGCCTTTCTGTTTATATGATGTACATGGTTGGAATAACAAAAGGCATACCTATCGATAAGGTCCAAGCTTGTCAAAAATATAAAAAGTGATTCAAAATAGAGATAACCTGATGTGTAAGAGAAATGTGACAATTTTTGTCTTTTTAAGCATGACACCTTTCTGTTTTTATTATAATAATGGTATATGTAGGTGGAATAACATATGACATATGTAAAGTCCAAAAGTCCAAGAGTTCGGAAAATATTAAAAAGGGATGCAAATATAGAGGAAATCGATGTGAGAGAAACATAATTTTTTTTTGTTTTAAGCTGTATTCCCTTCCGGTTTCATGATAATCATGGTATATGTAAAAACCAAGAATAAAAAAGGTATTTATGAAAATTGAGTTTATTGGAAACGAAACACATTTAAATCACAACTATATTATAGAGTAATTATTGTTTTTCATCATAGGACAACACCTATTCTAACGTCATAAGAAAAAACCACGTATTCCACATATTTATCAAAATTGAGATATATCATTTGGGGGCTTGTATATGCCTTTTCAACAATTTGACGAAGAAAAATGTGCGTATTTTACAGTTTTAAAATCATTTTGGCTATACAGAACTAACAGAACTAACTTTAACTTAACTATCTAAGCATTGTGCAGGACTCGAAAGATGAAACCTGCAGTCCTTTCCTCTCATTCCTTCCTATCCATTACCGGGAGGAGCTGAGACTAGAGCAGAAGTTTGTTTCTTCAATAAATTATCGTTTTCAGAATTATGAATTTATAGGAAAAAAGTTTCAATTATTTTTATTTATTGTGTCCGTAGTAGGTACGTGGAATCGATGATTACAAGTGAGATCACCTTTTTTTAGAAAAAATAAATCACATTTCAAATAGTTTTTCCTCAAATAAATATGTTCCTTTGGTAAATCTGAATAGGAATTATATATTTGTCAGCTTTACCGCGGTACTTCTAAACAAATTATGTATTTGGCAGCATTTTCGCAGGAGTGCGAAAAATACTTTCTGTGAGACTGTACAGTGCGATAGGCTTTACTTTCTCATGTAGTCGTAGGAAAATTCAGTTCCAGCATTATTTCTGAAGTCACGATTGAGCCATAATAAAAATAGCGTATGACGCACGTGGTGAAGAAGTGCCTTTAGAGCACACGCAACGTTCAAACTCATGGCGGCATATGAGTTTATGATAAAAGCTGTTAAGAAAAAAAAACAGATTACGTTCAATTTAATTCAAAAACTAAGTCGTAGACAAACTATACTGTACAAAAATATACAAATGAAAAAGAAGCCACATATAACGGTCCTGCGATAGGGGACCAACATGGCAATGTCGGAAAATCGAAATAGTAAGAAAGTTTTATTGCATTTTTTTAAGGTGATAAACCCGGGCTACTTGTATGTCATTTTTATTTTAACGAAGTGAATCACTAACTTTTTTCATAAACCAAGAGGCATGCTGATTAAAAACACATATATTTTTCACAATTTTGCAACTTTTTTTACAATGTTTTATATAGAAAACTCGCACAACTTGTATGCCATTTCTTATTTCATCTCCATATACCATGGCTATAATGAAAACAGACAGGCATACTGCTTAAAAACATGGAATTTTTTTAATCTATTTTGCAACTTCATTTCAATTTTTTAGTATGACGACCCCGCACAACTCGTATGCCATGTTACATATCAACAATTCAGGAGACAAACTTTATATTACAACAAATTGTGTGCTGATTAAAATCACGGAATGTTATTCCATACCTGTTCAAAATTTTTGCAGAGTTAACAGTACTTAGGCATACGCATTCAGTACGCCATCTTTTTTTTTTAAGCAGTTTCAGAACAATAACTTGTATACTTATCAGTGGCAGCCTGTTTAAAAACACGGAAAATTTCCTTATTCTCATACAAATTCACGTGACCATACCAACCCTTCGGACCCGCCCTAACGGTATGCCAATGGTTTTCTGAGTATTTTATTTTTGTTATTTCACTACAAAACACATAGCAGCCTGATTAGAATCGTAGCGAAACACATATTTTTCGAACAAATGATTAATAATTTATTTCTAGGAAGAACCCAGGACGACTCTTTTATTCCTGCCTTATTATCATGAAGAAATACAGAAATACAGACAATACTGTCCTCCAAGAGGCATACTGAGTAAAATCGTGTCTCAAAATCTGTCACCATCCCCCGGTCTATAACTTTGAAGTTTTGTTTACATCAAGAGTAAGTAAGCATTTCAATTTGAGGTTATCGCGTTTTGACAGCTGTCAACACCACGTAGGCTGAGTGGCCTGGTGTGTATAAGGAAGTCAGTCAGTGGATTATATAGTCCAAGCGCGGTCAACTGATTCTGAACGTACTCTAACCACATCAGCTGCGCTAGTGTGAGTTGTGAGTGTCTCTGTTCTTGTCATTCCGTGGATACAATCTTTATTGAATGCTATACTGTGAAACGGACGTTTGACTACGTGACATTTTTGAAATTGAAACAAAAAATGAAATCCCTGCAAGCTATGCGTTTTAACAGAGATCTGTCCTTTTGCGTTTGCCATTGAACTGAGGCGTACGTGTATGCTGGCCATTCCATAGTGGAAGGTAAATTTTGTTTAAAAAATCATATTGAGTGATTTCATATTTCATATAATAATGTTTGTTACAACCTTTTTGATCATTTTAGATCTGAAGGCCAAAATTGGGTATACCGACAACACAACAAATATTGAGTTGGGATGCCAGGCGGTCATGAAGAATGATTCCATGAGGCTATTTTGAATTTCTGAAATGTTTTTCATTTGAAATTTTGGAAGATATAATGAAGTGCTGCCAAATGGGCCAATGTCCCGTATGAAATTTTTATTCCGGAGGCTTTTGTGAAAATGCACTAAAGGAAGGGACCCTTTGTTTTTGGGAAAGTATCAGCTACTCCAAGGGTAGACATATATCTACCATACAACTTCCAAGCAGCAACAGATCAGATCCAATCATTTAATTTGAAGCAAGCAGCCCAATGGTTTAACAAATGATTTTAAATTCAATACAAAATTTTTCCAAGGATTATTACTTACTTAATTACCTATTTGAACTCATAATTACTTGGTGTGAACCATTATAGATCTATAATCGGTACCTTTTTTCCCTTTCTGACTGCAGTAATTGTTGACAATGTAACCTAATATTATGTAAAGTTCGACTTCAATAAAACTGAAGCCCTTGTTGCATTAAATCTGAATTCATTAACATTTCCATTTTGGCCTAATTCCTCTTCAAGGGTAGGTACATGTTTAAAATCTTTTATCTTAAATAAGTGATGTAACAATCAATTAATTTCATCTTGAGTGTTACAAGGAACCGTTTGACAGCCCCCGTTAAATTCATTTCCTAGTCAAGGGTTTATTATATTAGGTACTGATATTCCTTTTTCCTTTTTTCTCACTTTTGAAACAAGGTGGCGCTCAACAAAGCAAACCACCGAAGTATCCTTACTCACGGCTTGGCTCTCCGCTACATGAGTAACCGTGCCTTGTGACCAAATAGAAGAGAAAACATCTCTTTGGGTACAATTTGATGGCAAAAAGTTTCTATTTCCTACAAAAAAATTTGAATTCAAACATCATCGTTGAGTTGGCCACTAAAGATACATACATTTAAGTCTCTTGCATTTTTTAAATTAGCTAACCGTTTTAGAGAAAATCGCTAGTAAATGGAAGGGGTGTATTTTCAAATTATTATACTAAAAAAACTTAGTAAACTATGGTTATTATGGTATCTGGTAACTAATGATAAATTATGTCTTTTATGCCAAACTGACATTGGGGTATGTCAAAACCGTCATGTCACAATCGATTCACTTTCCTCAACTTACCATTACAAGCTCAGGAAACGGTTCAATTACTACAAATGTTTGTAGAAAAATAAATAATAATTAATTTTTTATACTGAAAATGATTTATTTAACGGTAAAAATGCACAAAATGAAATCTACTCTAACAATAATTTTATTAAATCAAGTGCTGGAAATGCCCTCCTCTTGCTATAATACAGGCCTCCATTCTCCTTCGCATAGACTGACGTAGGCGTTCTAAAATTCCAGGAGTATTTCTTATGTGGTCAAAGCCATCTATGATTCGTTGACGAAGTACTTCAATCGAAGGCACTGGTCCTGCATCATAAACTAGGCTCTTTAAATACCCCCAGAAAAAGTCCAGTGGGTAACAATCTGGTGAGCGGGGAGGCCAAGGTACTGCCAATCCATCGATTCGGAAACCGTAAGTTTAAATAATTGCACACTGTTATTCGAAAATGCGGTGGAGCACCATCGTGAATAAACCATAGGCGCTGACGAATTAGTAATGGAACTAAAAAACCTTCGAAATTGTTATCTAAGAAGTGTAAATATGTTTAACCATTTAAAATTCTTGGAAAAAGAAAAGGAAATTAGTTCATTTTCCACTATTCTGGCCCAAACATTCAGGCTAATTGCACCTGATCTTACCTTCGATCAATCCCCACCCTGACAAACATTGTGGCCAATGTTTGATTATAACATTTTCATTCGTTCGTACGGCATCTAGATCGCATTGAAAAATAATTTAATATTCTTTAAAATATTCAAGGATAGCTCGTATGATCGCACCAATTTTTTATTTTTTCGTTGTCAAGGAATCATCCGCGAATGAGGTAAATTTTCTTTTGATGTCTATAGTTGCTAAATCATTTATATAAAGAAGAAACAGTATTGGGCCAAGCACCGATCCCTGTGGAACTCCGCAGTTGATTCTGGATAAAGATGAAGAAGCTGTCGTTTTGTCGATTTGTTTTCTTCCAGTTAGGTAGGATTGAAGCCAGTTAAGTCCAGTTCCATTTATGCCAAAGTGAGATAGTTTTCACAACAGTATTCTATGATTAGCATAGTCGAAGGCTTTAGATGAATTTGATGATAAATATGAATGAAATGAACCCCAACTCGAGGAAATGTGTCAACGAGTCTCTACTTTTTGTGCTCAAAGTACTGAATCATATCAAGTTGAGGCCTTCAAGGCAAAGTAATTCCGAAGAAGTCTTTAAAGTGTTTGCCGGTGTGAGTCTCTTGCGCGAAAATAGCACTTCACCTTGTCAAAGGAAGCATCGCTTTTGAGTTGCGGCCCATAAAAACATGTTGCAAACATAATTTATTTCAGTACGCCATAAAACGAAAGAAAATAACCATCAAACTAAGTTACGACCGACGATTCAACAATAATTTATTCGATAATAAAAACGATAAAATATATGGACGTTTAACCTTTGCTTAAAATTAACTATAGAAAGTTCGGTTATAAATCTCGCGTGTAGTAGCTAAGTAGTTATGGACTAATAGAAATGCCAGGCCGGCTACAAATAAATTACTCTAATGTATGGTAAACATTCATATATGTGAGCGCAACCATCATAAATATGTCACTACTCTTGTCAACTAAATGCCTATTAATGTGTTCTTGAGAAACTTGAGAGAGTGCGGATTGCTTTTACTGCACGTCAGTGCTTCTATCGGCTACATTTCAACTCGGAAACGACAAGGACAGCTGTCGACGTAGTCCGGTAGAATTGGATACTTAACATGAGCATTCCTTTGAAATGAACATTTATTTTTAATGCCATGTACAAATCAAATGACATCTAAACTCAACAAAATCCAGCTCAGATTCATTTGAAATTAGCGCCATATACGTAAAAATGCTGATTCCAAAAACATATGTTTTGTAAATGCTCAGATTTGAGATATAGTTAAAAAGGGATATAAAATGTCTAAAATTTAGAAAATGCAGGGGTTCAATCCGAAAACGGTTAGAGATAGACCAATTCTACCATAGCCAATCGATTCAAAATGGTCGAATAAGTATAAGCTGTGAATTTCAGCATATCGAAAAATTTAAAATTACTCGTGAAATGTTGTAAGGGGGTAGGTACCCTTAGAAATCACGAATAATACAAAATAACCAGATCCACTTGGAATTCGGGCTAGAGACGTAAAATTTCATGCTGATTCAAAAACTAAATATTTTGTTAATGCTCCGATTTAAGATCTATCCGAAAAGGGGATTAAAATGTTGAAAATTTAGGAATTGCAGGGGTTCAATTCGGGAACAGTTAGTGACAGACCAATTCTACCATCGCCAATGGATTCAAAATGGTCTAATTGGTACGAGGATATATTGAAAAATTCTTAGCCTACAATAGCACCAAACAAAATTTCAATGTCAAAATATTTTATTACTCAACATATTCTCCTCTTAATTGGATACATTTATTACAGCGAACCTGCAACGTCTCTAGACCTTTCAACAAAAATGTTTCTTCTTGCTCTGCAAACGAGACCTCCACAGCTTTTATTACCTCCTCGTTGGAAGAAAATTTACGAGCTTTTAAACTTTTTTTCAGTTGAGGAAAGAGATGATAGTCGGACGGAGCCAAATCTGATTAAGAGGCCATGAGCGCAATTATATTTGTGGCGCTTTTAAGGGTAAGATATTCAATTGATAACTCGAAAACGGTTCGTCGTATCGATTCCCAACAAGGACAGGATTCTAGAGGACATTCAATTCTAGGTACGTGCTGTAATGGAAATTGAAATTTCAATCCACTTTTTCACAAAAAAAATCTCAAAAATGTCCCAAAAATGCAGTTACTTTGAAGCAAGTTTTTGGGTAGATGAACAAATAATTTCAAAAAAACATTACAGCACGTACATAGATCAACGTTTTAACTTTCCTCTGATACCAAACTTGTTTCGATTGGATGAAGATTGCTTCAAGTTTTAATGGAAGAGAAATACCATTGCAGCTTCCTCGATTATCTGTAAAAAGCATCGTGAGGTGCTACCGCAGACGTAGGTACATAGAATCGAACGTCCTCTAGAAGCCTGTCTTTGTTTGAAATCGATACGGTGAACCGTTTTTGAGTTATCGGCTCTTTTACCAAAAAAACCGTCCCTAATATGATCGCGCTCATGGCCTCTTAATAATGGGGGTGTTCTAGTAATTCAAACCCTAAATCACGAATTTTTTGGATGGCAACAACAAAACACTCTCCAGTTATTGTCCTACACTTATCCAAAAAATCAATCAAGAACTTTTCCAGCAGATTTTTGGACACGAAACTTCTTAGGTTTTGGAGAACCGGAGTGTCGCCATTCCATCGATTGTTGCTTTGTTTCTGGATCGTAGAAATGTACCCAAGTCTCATCCATAGTAACAATTCGGTTTAAGAAGTCGACATCGTTTTCAAATCGAGCACATATCGAACGCGATGCTACTACCCTTGCACGCTTTTGGTCAACATTCAAACATTTGGGGATCCATTTTGCAGCAATTTTTCTCGTGCCCAAAATGGATGTGAACTATATGATGAACGCGTTCGTATGAAATATTCAGTGCTTCAGATATACGTTTTAGCCCAATTCGACGGTCTGTTAAAATCATGTCATGAATTGCATCGATATTTTCGGGGACTGACACAGAAACTGGCCTTCCCGATCGGTCATCATCTTCAATGGATTTACCTCTTTTGAAGCTTGCAGTCCAATTTTTCACGGTCGCATACGAAGGACATTGATAACCAAGGGTATTAAGCATATCTTCGTAAATCTGCTTATACACCTCTTAACACTTTTGAATACAGGTACTTGTTGATGGCTCGATACTCCAATTTTTTTATTTTCACAATTTCGGTGGACATATTTTTTCTTTTAATTTATTGCTTAACTCTGGTTTACTTTTTTGACGTCAAACTTTACACTGACACTTCTAATAAGTTATTGTTCGTTGCTATGGTAACACAATATTTTGTTTATGCAGAGAAATGGTCTAGGCTAACTAGATATAAATAAATCCTCGTATATGCTGTGAATTTCAGCTTATCGAAAAATTGAAAATTACCTACTTGTGAAATTTTGTTAGGGGGTACCTACCCTTAGAAATTTTGAATAATACGAAATAGTCAGATCCACTTGAAATTATGCATTATAAATCATAATCAACTGACGGCATGTCAAATAGCTCTAGGCAAGAAAGAGAAACCAAGTTTTGAGAGGTACTTTTGGCTGAACTTCACATGCATGGCTTTCCCATGACAAGGTACCACTGAAGGTAGTACCAAGCATCGAAATTGAGGACTCCTTTAGTATGGATACTCCTGACGTGATGACGTTGGCCACTTTGAGATCGGCATTTCTAGAGAAAAGACATGCTTGGGTTTTAATTCACATTAATTCTACCTAATAATTGGAGCCCCATTCTAGTAATTTTGATAGGTTCTTATTTGAATTCTTCACGTTCCTTCTCCGTTTCTACCTAGTTTCACGGGCTGATATCAAAATTTTGGAAGAGAATGAATTTGCCTATCTGAAAAATAAGTTTAAAATAACTCAAAAATACTTCTCATTTTCAAATATCTGTATTTGTTATCAAAACTTTCTGAAAAAATTACTTTTATCAAGATTGGCATACGCAGGAATATTCATAGCAGACTTTTTGGATTTCCCACGACATTTCTTCTTCTAATATCTTTTGGTTACTGCAAATTTTGTAATATTAGGAAATATCGTGGGTACTGAAGGTAAAACGTGGGAGGAAGGTCGTATTTTTCCTAATTTTCTGGAAGTCGTATGCGTCGGAGAATATATTTTGTAGCACTAAGTTCTAAAACTTTCAAAGAACAAGCAAGTCCCATTAAGAGAATTTACCCGTGAACTGGAATGATGGAATCTAGGATGAAATCCCTCAAACAGAAAACTATCTGGAAAATTTCACCTCAGGAAAAATCACTTTGGAAAAATATCACCAAGAGAAAAAACATCCTGTATGATAACGTCATCCTAATTTCAAGATTCAAATCTAACCTAACTTTTGAGTACGCCCCTGTTAAGTGAAGAAGGTAGACTAAAAATTAACTGATTCAATAAGTACTCTTTCTGAAATCGTTCAAGAATGCCCACTTTCTCAGGGCAACTTCAGTCCTCAAAATACGCTAATCTAGTATTTTAGTCCGTTGCTAAGCAACGAACTTTCCTGGACCGTTTTCGGACCTAAACGGTACGGGAAAGTACTTTCCCGTATCGAAAACGATACGGGAATATTTTTGCCGGCTTGTTTACATTTTAGACAGTTATTGAATTAACGCAAATAATATGTAGAATGCCTTAGTTTTTGATAATGCTGATTGCGATTTCAGAAAAAATAGTATGTGTACCTCGTAGTAAAAGCACATTCCCAGACTTCAATGCTTGTTGGCCTCGGCTTCGCCTCGGCCAACAATTTACATTGTCGTCCGGGAATGTATTGCTTTTACTACTAGATACACAATATACTAATGACGGATACCTTTAATGATGACATTAGCATGTACTTTGTAAGAAAAAAATTCTGTTTATTATACAGAGTCCGGCATAAAGTTCGCAGCATATAGAAAACTTTATTATTATTGATTTCTCAAATAAAAATTATTCTTGATGAAAACCTCTGCTTCATCCCAAACCTAAATTCCAAAACAAAAATTGTATTTTATACTACCATATACGAGCTATATTGAAAAACAATTCAGTTTTATTTACTATTTGCAGCAAGATTTTGTGAAATACCGTCACATATTTCAATTAACGTGATTTTCCGATGGTAGGGAGGAAGAAGGGAACGTCCAGAGAGTGACATGATCATATCTAACAATATATCATCCATCTAGCATAGTTTTCCTCGTATCGTACAGGGCGATGAGGAGAAAATTGGAAATGAAGTGGAAAAATTAAATCGATCATAGGTGGCATTCGATTCTGAACAATATTTTCCTCATACTTTTGATTCTACTGTGAAAAATAAAGTGATGTGATCAATTTTTTTTTGAAAACCATGTTTTTCAATATCGCTCGTATATGGTAGGATAAAATTCAATTTTGGTATTTGCAATTTAGGTTTGAGATGAAGCAGAGGTTTTCATCAAGAATATTTTTTTAAGAAATCAATAATAAAAAAGTATTCCATATGCTGCGAACTTTATGCCGGACACTGTATATAGGTACTAGAAAATTTTTCTAGGACGTGGAAATTGAAATTTGTATAAACGGTATATTTTGCACTGAAAAAACCTAACTCACGCTTTGAAATAAGTTTCAGTCAATCTGTCCACACACTTTAGAGAAAAGCTAACATTTCCGTGAAAATGACTAATTTGTCTGGACTATGCCTCATAGGCTACATCTCACATCGAAAACGACAAGGACAGCTGTCGACAGTGAGCCAAATAAATGAGTGTTTGCGGAATAAAATCAGCAGCTGCAGTAGCCGATCTATTCTAGGATCAGATAGATGGCTCTCCTGACTCGTTATTTTGTCCCAATTATTTTTGTTTTATGGCCGATGAAAAGTTAAATTATAGCTTTTAATCTCGGCGGCAATTTAAAGAATGTTCGTGGCCGCTTCGAAAAAGAAAAACACACAGCTCGAGTTGGATATTAAATATATTTTCCACGATGAAGAAACAAAAACAACACATTAAAATTTAACAATATAAAATATGAAGTGCCCAAGGTAGAGGGGGTACAATGTGATATGAAAAAGATGGTCTACAGAATTTTACAGAATTGATGTCAGAAACGTTTCTTTTTTTTCCACACCTTCAGACTAAAGTTGTGATGTATTGCGACACAATACAGTATCAATTCCAGTTTTTGTGGAAAATCCATTACCAAAAAAACGAAACGTAGTGTCTGACTTTTGTAAATAGAACCAACGTGGAGGTAATTCGCCCAATTTCAACACATATCAAAAAGAGAAGATACACTAGATTCTAGAATGAAAAATTATACATCTACTAGTATTAATATTTCAACAGATAAGATGTTAAGGGTACTTACTAGTTTTTCAAGGTATTTCTTCAATTGGAGATGAAATAAACTGTAGTTTATGATACAGATTTTTTTCAAATAATTCTCTTTCAAAAAGTAGTTGTCAAAAATTTTACATATTTGTTTTGAAGCTACACAAATCTGATACGATTATATAATCTATTGGATTGAAGAAAACAAATTGATCCAGTATGATTTTAAAAAGTAGATTCGGTCTTGGAAGTCTTGACAGATTGATTGAATATTGAAATTTGGGCTAATGCCCCCATAAACTGAGAAAGAAAGTACGCTAAAAACAAATGTGAATATTTAGAAATGAAATCAGAATCTCTCCGAAGTGATCAAATGTGATTTAACTAGCATTTTTGAGCGAAAATACAATAAATATTTTTCCACTGAGATCTGTACACAAATATACACTTTGAATTTGAAACTTACCAACTATCTGATTTAATCGATACTATTATTATTAACAATCGAATATATACAAAGATAACCCAAATGTCTCTTAAGAAAATGTACACAAGAATTGGGTAAATATACACTTGGATGTAATCGAGTGCTAGTATACAATTTTCAGATCAATCCAGTATAACATGTTTAAAAATGAATAACGTATTTGAAAATTTCGGAAAATTAGCATTTGTTTGAGATATGGCAAATTTCATACAAATTTTATCAGAAGCTCTCATTTGAAAAAAGTGTTCATCACTAATTCTGATCACTCTTGATTACAGCAAGAATAAGTCAGATTTCTATTGATTTATATTGAAATCAAACCAAATTCATTGAGCTGAATTTGGGCAACAGATCGTTGAATAACATTCATAAGAACCATTTTCCAACCGTTTCAGAATTTTGAATAGACACTCAGTTATACCCAAGTGATCCCCAATGCTCCCCAAACAACAAATAATCAGCATCCATTAAAAATAATATCACACTGTTACGTCCACACAAAAATCCACGGTGAAACAAACTTATTGAAAGTCTTCAGGTAATCTTGCGAGACTAGGTAAAAATAGTCTATCGTAACACAGCTTCTCATTATTTGGCTTCGCTTGCAACTCCCCCCCTTACGGATGCATCCCTGGGGCTGCCCCCAACCTCGCCCCATACAGCGAATAGGGAGACAGGTACGGCGACAGCCCAGGATGACCTAATGGAAATCCAGCCAAAGAAGAGGAACTCATCGATGGGGGTAACAAGGAGGGCTTGCTGTAAGGGTGATATCTGGCCGTAGCCAGGGGACTGAGCGGGGGTGTGGGGTAGGTCCTGTGGAGCAGCGGGTGCGTGGGGGATAGCCCCGGGGAGCCGAGCATGGATAGCGCCGAGCTGGTGTCTGTCATGGTTCCACTGGTATGAGTCCTCAAGTGAGACAGCAGCTCTTCTGAACTCGAGAATCTTTTCCCGCAGTAGGCCGCGTCTCCTGATATCCAGTTGCAGACGTAAGGTAAGTGCGAGGCGGCTGCCAGAGCTGCCAGCTGCGCGTGCGCGTAGGCCGCAGCCGCGGGGTTGTGCCCCATGTACCCAACGGTGGTAGGAACCTTGGCGTGGTCGCACTGCGCACAGCCAGCCGGGCATGCTGCTTGCCTGACACCGCCACCGAACAAGTGAGAACTAACACTACATCCTGTACAGTAAGGATCGCGGCACACCGTGGTCATAGTGTCCTGCGCCTTCATGCGTCCATAGGCGAAGTACGGAGCCAAACCAGTCTTTAAAGCGTGGTGCTGGCTCATCAAACTGCTGCTCATCAAATCCATGGGGAGCGGATACCCCGCTGTGGGGTAGCCCATGAACGCAGAGGTCGTTGGAGGCACTCCAGGCTTGAAGGTGCCCAGTGGAAGGTCCTTGATGGCAGGATCCGAAGAGGACGTCAGTATATTGGGCGTGAACGCAGTCTTGGACGTGGAGGATGGCGTTTGGCGATCGCTAGACTTCTCGGGGCTGTTGGTTCGTTCGGAGTACCCCTCTGCTGAAGGAGTTTTTCGCTCGGAGCCCAGGGGTGACGCTCGGGGGGACGAGCTGCTCAAGTTGCTCGAGCATCTGCCGTTGGAGGGGTTCTTCGTGGTGACCGGGGTGCGGACTCTGCTGCCAGTCGAGGCTGTGTTGGATCTCTCCTCTGGGGTTCTGGACTTTTCTCTCGAAGTGGGCGCTTCGTGTTTGAAGTTGCTCCTGTGCGAGTTGTCGGGTTTGTCCTTTTGGCCGTCTTTAGTGGGCTTGGTGGATTTTTCAGAGGTTTGCAGTAGTTTCGCGTTTGGGGCGTCTGCTCCTATTTGGCTGCATGTTTGGGCCAGGAGGGCTAGCGGGCTCTTTTTGGCGTCCAGCTGAAACAATAATAGCATGTCAAATACTGTTACATGGAAAAATAATTGTGTTGGAGTGACGATTCTATTTGGAGATCGCGTTTTCTGGGACTGAGCTATTTGGAATATGAAATTCAACGACGCGCGACGGAGTCAATTCTATAAAATTATTTTCAATGAAGTACATACTTTACCAAATCATAATTACAATTTATATTTAGGACATCTAAAACCCATCAGGTCATTTCACCAATCATTTGGTAATAAAATAACTAGATAGTAGTTGTCTACCCATCAGCCACACCGTATAGCTTATTATTTGTAGGCTAAGAAGAAGAGTTAGAAATATCGCAATAGGGAGTCCTTCAAGCATTGAATGTAGACTATATCAAAGTCAATATCATAATCTTATCAAGAGAAATTTGACCCTACCCTACGGAAGGTCACCATTTATGTAACTAAGTAATTTTTGTATTCATTTGTATATAAGGAGCAAACATATTAATCAAGTCTTCATTGTTTTAGTGATGAGATATGAATGTATTTTCATATGTGTTGATTCCTACTAGGAATAATTTTAGATGCTCATGAGTATATTCAATATTTTCAAGTATTTATATATATTGTTATTTCGAAGAGCCCATAATATAGAACCAAATTTCTAATATAGCCAAACCAACAAGAGAAGCAGAACATAAAGCTGATAGAGAAAACATTTTTCATAGTCATAAGCTTAGAAATACAAATATATTTGATTTTTTTAAGTGTTTCTATATTTTGTTACTTCAAGGAGCTCACAATATAGAAACAAATATTGAATGTAACCATAAAAACGAGAGAAACGGAAGTTAAAGCTGATATTGAAACATTTTTTATGCTAATGAGCATAAAAAACTTAAGTATGTTCAACTTCTTGAAGTATTTCTATATTTTGTTATTTCCAGGAGTCCAAATATAGAACCAAGATTCAAATATACCGAACCAAGAAGAGAAATAGAAGTTATAGATGACATTGCTATCGTTTTGTATAGGTCATAATTGTGAAAAACTCAAGTTTATTCGACTTTTTCAAGTATTTCTGTATTTTGTCATGTCAGGGAGTCGTAAAATAGAACCAAGTTTCCAATATAAACAAACCAATGAGAGAAACAGTAGTTAGAGATGATATCGAAATAATTTTTGAGGTCATTAGCGTATTCAAGTATTTCTGTATTTTGTTACATCAAGTATCCCAAATATAACCGACCAAGGAGAGAAACAGAAGTAATAGCTTATATTGAGACCATTTTTTACCAAGTGTAGATACATTTTTCGAGTATTTCTGTAATTTTCTATTTCAAGGATCCCACAATATAGAACCGAGTTTTATAACCATACCAAGGAGAGATACAGAAGTTAGAACTGATTTTGAAATAATTTCTGATGGTGAGGAGCGAGTCTTTTTTGAGTACTTCTGTATTATTTTGTGTTTTCAAGGCGGAATGAGATTGTAAATATTACCATGCCAAGGAAATAAACAGACTTGTTTGAAAACGCCCCTAAGTGGATATAAATGTTTTCAGAATATCAAATGGTGAATACATCAAAGTCAGCAATAAAATTGAATTTTTTGAGGTACGACACCATCAATAATTCTTAGGAACCAAAACTGGTACAAAGACTGAAATAGATGATATTATGAACCAAAGGAAACAAATACTGATTTCAGTGTACAAACTAGCTCTCTCTCTCTTCTGATGCGACTAAAAATAAAGAAAAGTCAACTGATAGTGCTAATGAATTTTGCGTCCATTAAAAACCCAGGTTTTCTCAGATTCAACCAAAACTGTCCCAGAATTACCAACTTGGGATATATATTGTTGCTTAAACATGATCTGAGGTAAAAATTACCTACTAGCTGTTAGTTTTATAATTAAACTTGAAAACTAGGAAAGAGATGAACCCATAGAAAAAAAATTAGCGTCGCATCAAACCCTTATGAATATAAATCAAACTTTTCTCTAATAATGAAGAATTTGTGTCGTCAAATTATTTCTTCGATTCACTTCATATGTTCAAATCAATCGAAAACGAACCGAAATAATAATAATTCGTGATATTCTAAACCCTTACCGTCGTAGGTAGCGGAGTCAAGTACTCTGGCCTGAGATACTGGTTAGTAGAAGTCAACATAGTGTCAATAAACTTCCCATACGCTTCGGCACACAAACACAACGAAAACCGTCAAACCGTCACGGAACACTGCTTTTCACTCACGTTATCATCGACGACGATTCTTACGCTCTACAACGGTGGCACGACTGAACTGTACAGCGCGAAGCGAGGTAGGCTGTGCGCGACGAGCGCTCTCTACCGTCGATGACGTCACGCGTTGCGCTCCATCCCCGCTCCCGCGAGTTTTGACACCCTCGACCGCAGATCACCGTGTTATTGCTTCTTCTATTCGCTTGTCGACACTCTTTCATCTTTCGGTTGCTCTTTCTGCGTGTAGCTCACGTGGCGGGTAGTAGTACACGTCAAACGTTTAGATGTCGCTTGGGGAATTGAACTGAGTTTTTTCGGTTTCATGCTTTGGGTGGTTGATGGTTGCTGTAAAGTGGATTACTGCACAATATAGTTTTTTAGGCTTATGACCATACGAAGTTATTTCGATTTCAACTTCAACTTTCAATTGTTAAATATGAAACATGTTTCAACTTCGTCGACTCCTTGAAATAACGAAATAAAGAAAACTGAAAGAAACAAACTGTCCACATATTCCCACAAATTGGGAAATGTGAGGAAAATATCTAACAGAAAACAACTATTTTCTCTTACGAACATATCTGAAATCCGTTTCTACAATGTTCATCAAGAAGGACACAACTGTAAGTGCTAATTTCTATAAAACGATGAATCCTTCCTTCATTGAAATGGAAGTATAAATGAAATATACCCTCGCCTTGTTGAAATAAATAAAATGTACCTATTGAAAATAAGTCTAGAAAATAATTCAATACAGCCAAAGAAATGGAAAAGACGATGAGCTCAAGAACATTTTGGCAATTTACAAAATAGCTGTGAAGAAATCCAAAAGTTCGTGACATATAATAAAGTCCAATGGGCAATAGGCACATTCGAACCCTTTAAATCACCGGGATCAGACGAGATCTATCCTGCAATGCTGCAGAAGGGACCCAAAGCACTGCAAGTCAGAGACCGTCTGGCCCTTGGGTACATATCAAAACCTTGGAGGCACGTCAGGGTCACTTCTATACCGAAATCAAGAAAAGCATGACAGGACTCGGCAAATTCTCTAACACCAATTAGTCTTATGTCAATTTTACTAGAGACGGACAAGCTAGTGGACATACATATTAGGGACGACAGGCTGGTGGATAGACCAATGCACCGTGAACAATTTGACTGCAGGACTGGCTTTTTAACGGAGAGAGCACTGCACCAGTTAGGAACGAGGGTGGAAAATACGCTGGAGAATAAAGAGGTATTGTTAGCGGTCTTTAGCGGGCTTTCGATAATACTTCTACATATTCATTCACCAAAACTCTTGGACACAGACATCTAGAACCGTGTGTAGCCTGGACAGACGCAATGCTAAGGAATCGGTTGATACAAATTACTGTATTAGAAGGGACCAGAGGATGACCACAAGGTGGAGTACTACCTCTGCTTCCGTGGAATCTTATTGCGGACTTGCTGCTGGAAACCAAGGACGACACAAGACATCGAGTCCTTGGATATAATGCACAAGGAAAATTTATCACAACGGTTAGAGATAGCACGCAGGACACTTTTAACCTGGTCACGAGATGGACGGTTTTGGAGGGCTTGAACGTCAACCCTAACAAGGTAACTTCAGTAACATTCACCTGAAGATGAAAAACAGGTGGTTAAGACCTATACAACATGGAAGGGAGGACATGCTGACCTGGAACCAGATTTATGAAAAACAAACAAAGAAGTGGTCACCTCATTAGTGATGGCCAGAAGATCTTTCAGAAGAAGATGTTAGCTGAAGCCACATATGCTGCACTGGTTGTCAAGCCTTCCTTTACATACGCCTCTTTGGTGTGGTGGCCCAAGACACAACAAACGATGAGCCATATAAGACTAGACAAGGTGTAAAGACTTGCCTGTCTTGAAATCACGTGGACAATTGAACCAACACCAACCACAGCCGTGGAGACACTCCTGAAACAGCCTCCTCTCAACTTAGTGGTTCCTCCAGACTGCAAAATACACCCAACTTGGACGTAGGAACGGTAATTGTGATCGTGGACGTTCTGGGAACAATAACCATTTTCCGAAACGTTACTACTTCAATAACCAATTCAGGGTGCTCAACCTGACAGAAGTGAGTGAGACTGCTCGCAGCTCAAGGACACTCTACAGGAGGAAATCTGGTACACAGATGGATCCAAGACTGAGAATGTAGCGGGCCCAAGAGTGTTATCCAGGAATCCGAGTACTGTCATGAGATGCTAATAGAGCAAACATACTTCATCTTTAAGGCAGATGCGTTCGCCATCCTCCAATGCGCGAAGGAGAACAATAGCAGAAACGTTGAAAACGCGCATATTAATGTCCTGTCAGACAGTCCAGCGGCACTCAAGGCCTTGTGCATCAAGGAAACGATATCCAAAGTGGTACGAGACTGCAAAGAAGAACTGAGAGTATTGGCAGACCGAAATCACGTAAAACTGATACGATTCCTAGTATACCGGAGAGTTGCAGGCAAAGAAAAAGCATACGAACTCGCGAGAATATATTAGGAAAATTCCCAAAACCAAGGGCAGAAATTAGGGACACGAAAAATACTGGGAAAGCATCACACCAAACAGACACGGAATCAAAAAACCATGTCATAAAAGAACGGCGGACCTGTTAGCGATGAACAGGAGCTTGAGAACCGTTATGGGACTCCTGACCGGCTATGCACCAGTGAAAGAGCAACTCAACAAAATAGGACTGTACAATGGTGACCTGACCTGCAGACTAAGCGGTAAGGAAATAGTGACACACAAACTAAGCTGTTGCGAGGCACTCGTCCGCAAAAGACAGGAAATTTTCGGGCAGGCATCTGGCGATACAGAACTATACAGGTCTCATCCAGTAGAAAACTTGTACAAACTCGTACAATGCACGAAAGTACTGGATTGGGAACCGAAACAGTACCTAACATAGCTATAATATAATGGGCCAATAGGCCTAAGTGTCACCGGGAGCAAGAAACTGACTGGATCGCTTTGTTTTCATGATGCATTATTTAAAATTTGAGATTTTCTCTTAGCAGATAGGCAGCAGGAGTTGAATTTGTTTCCATTTACATATCTGAGCCAAAGTGTGATGTGTCTTAAAAGCGATTCTCTATTTTGTAACTAGATTCTCCAAAATATGTTATTGCTTTAAACTTCTGTTGGTCTTCAATAGTTGACACTTTTTTAATAACTTTGTGGCATAGATAGATAGATTAGATAGATAATTATATCCAGAACAAAAATGAAAGAAGTATGTTGCACATATTTTCACGCGAGATGTATTCACCTAATTATTGATTAATAGAACCTGGCTTCGGAATACCAAAGGCTTGGGTGTTGTTAAAATGAGGTAAGGAAAAGTCGATATTTTAACAGATTTTCCCATACAAGCTCATCGAAACTGTTTTCATAGTAGTTTTCATTGTCTCTAGACTAAAAAACATAATGGATTGAGTGGCGCGAATGGATAAACACATTTTGTCGTCGGAAAATTTAATGGAAATTCTTTTTGATTTTTCCATATGTTCGCCCCAGGAGCCACTCGTAAATTTTCCTCCAATTTATTCAACATCGATGTACTTTTCATCCCTATTCGAAACCCGTTGCGAAAATGGGGTACCTAAATCTGTCACTATCTGACTATTTTTAGTATTAATTTCAAGTATTTGATGGAATATATAAAGAGCAGGTAGTGTCATTAATTTCAATTTCTAGAATAAAGGTTCACAATGGTCCCTGAAGGCAACATTAGCAATAATTCGGAAAGCTTTGTTTTGAAGCCGAAATACTTTTACAGAGTTAGATGCATTACCCCAGAGGGTAACCTCATAAGAAATGTGCGAGTGAAAAAAAGCATAATAGTTATTCATCAGTGTGTCAGAACTTAGTATATTCTTTAGTTGTCTCAAAATGAATATTGAGTTAGGAAGCTTAGAACAGAGCTTCTTGATGTGAAACGACCAAATCAGCGAGGGATCTAAGAAAATTCCTAACAGTTTTGTGGGTACATTGATTCTTGTTGCCTGTGAAGAAAATATTATTTTTCTACAACCACAGTCCAAAACATGCTTTTCTGTATAGTTTTACGTTCGCAAACATGATTATTTCTCACAATAATTGAAATTTGACATTAGTGTGCCGCAAAGTGACATTTCTGTGCCAAAAAGTGACATTTCTGTGCCAAAATTTTTCAGTACCTAATTTCTAAGCAATACAGTTTTCGTGACAGCAAGGTGAAAGTATATTTTGAAAATTCTGCATTTCGAAGGGATATTCGATCAGGCAACTTCAAGAATGAATAGACAAAGTCTATTGGTTTATATAATATGAGGGAAAATGTCGTACAAATTCATAATATTCTGAACAAAAATCATAGACATCACTCGTTTGAATTGCAGCACTCGCTTGCGCTCGTGCCGCAACTTTTTCAAACTCGTAAGAAATTAGCACTTTTCTGCACTTGTTGCACAATATACTATTAATTGGTTTTGCTTGCGTTGAGTTTCGAACTGTTTGCTGCAAACCGAGATTCAGCCAGTTTTCAGTAGTTTCATTTTTCGTTTTCTCGTATATATTTTGATGAAAAATAGTGGTTTCATCTGCGAACATGATACAGGTTGAGTTAACTAGATGGTAAAATAAGTCGTTTACATATATGATAAACAGTAGAGGCCCCAGAACAGAGCTCTATTTCTCATTGCTACTGTTTCTGACGTAATACCATTGAAGCACACTGACTGTCTTCTATACTTGAGGTATGAATCGAAATTAGCTAAGGGAATACCTCTCACACCGTATAGTGTCAATTTTACTAATAACAAGTCGTGTTACGCAATCATATGCTTTTGTTAAGTCAAATAGAGTCATTGCAGTTTTCCTGCCGTCTTCAAAACCGTCTACGTTTCTAACTGCATTTTTTATAGCTTTTACGGTGGATGTTTTCCCAAAATCTAAACTGATTTTCGTGCAGTAATTTGAATTTCTCAAACTACATGGATAACCGATCTTTCAATATTATTTCGAATATTTTTCCTAAAAAGGGGATAAGAGATATAGACCTGAAATTATTTGGTAGATTAAAATCACCAATTTTATATATTGGGAGAACTTTAATAATTTCTTAGATAAAAACTATCTGCGGTCTGGTCTACACCATTTGACATTCGACTTAAAAAATTTAAAAAGAATCCATTTTAACCAACTTCTCTGTTGACTGGACTAATTATGGTTTCTTGAAAATTGCGCAGATCCGCAGTCCGTCTTGTCAGCAGACTGAATTCTCGACGGCCGTCTCGTCAAAGGGCAGCACACTCATGGATAATACATCTCAACGTGTCAGTCCCGGCAATCAACTGTGATTTATCTGTCTTCGACGGTCAGTAAATGGCGGCTGTTTCTTCCACAAAGGGTTGCATAACGTGTATTTTGACTAGACGAAAATGGATTTATGTTCTCAATATGCGCGGTACTTTTGGAGGCACCAACAAAAGAGAACGATAGACTATATTTCTTAGACAAAATGTTTCTTGTAATATGACAATATAACACATGATGGGATTCGATTTCTATGTTCTTCAATTTGGGGAAAGCAAAATGTTCATTTATTTATTTTAATTTTAATTCAAGAAGTCGAGAATTGAAAAAGGTTGAATTAGTCAATGATATGAGTTATACTAATAGTGGGCACTATAAATACAATAAGAAAATTGAGGTATAATTTCAATAAATCTCTACTTTTAAACGGTTACTTTGCTGTTGTATATTCCCATATTTGTTATGATATTGCCGTTTGGGGTTTGGGTTTGTTCCACAAAACTCAACAAAATATTTGTCTTCCAGAAAATGGTGTTGCGCCTAATCTATAAAATAGACTATTATCTCGTATGCAATACTTTATTGGGAATAGAGTCATGAGTGGCATTTACATTAAAAAAAATGCTTTCTGTTGTTCAAACAACAAATATAGAATTTACTATCGAAATTGTGACTTTCATTCATATCCTAGTAGGAACGGTGAATTGATAAGGCTTCAGAAACATTCAACTTGTGTCTATAAAAATTGTCCTTCTTTCAAGGGTGCAAAATTTTATAATCACTCATCTGCTGATTTAAAAAATATAGGAAGGGAATACCTTCTTGAAACGAAGCTCAAAGAATTTTTGATTAACGGTTGTTTTTATATTATCAATGAGTATTTCAATTAATGATTATTATTGATGTTGTGGAACTATTATATTTGTATATTTTGTGGAAATATTATATTATTTTGTATAACTCTATACCGGACACACCTATGTATGTTGTTGTCTGACGTATCCTATATCAGTTTTATGATCGTATAGGCTAATAAAATTAAATCGAAAAAAACCGTTTTGAGGAATTAATTTCCAGCAAACTGGAAATCGTTTTAATACCTCTATTTGGTCCTAAATGCGTGTAATCTGAGTTTGCACCATCTCAGGTGGTGAGCTTAACTTTTGATAGCCAAAAAACCGCCACATTTTTGCATTTTTTTATTTTTTTGCTTATAGCTGCAAAACGGTGCGTCGGACGGAAAATGTTATTCCATTCAATAATACGGAGGACAAAATTCTGCGTCGAATGACATCTGAAAACATCAAATTCCGTTCAGAGGTATAGCCGAAATCGAATGTTAAAAAAAAGAAAATTTCGTAGTGCACACTGCATGTAAACTATGTGGGATTTTTATATTTCAACCTTTATGGTTTATGGTACTCAATGCAAAAAATCCATGGAATCATTTGTTTCTGAATGTTTAGGTAACAATAATTAAGGCTTTTAAACTTTTTTCAAATTGTGACAAAATTTTACACTACCTAATTTTATTTATTATTTACAATGAATTTTGTTTGGCGTTTGTAAAAAAAAATTTGTTTGCAACTCGTGCGCGAAATACTTTGGTGATTTCGACTATTTTTTAACTTGGCTGCGCCTCGTTAAAAAAATCAGCTCTCGATCACCAAAGTAGCATTTCGCGCACTAGATGAAAAATAATTATTGATGCAAAATTTGGGACCGAAGCTGAACCGGGCATTCAGATATCCGGATAATTGGACAAATCAAGAAAACTTAAACATTTGGACATCTATCTATATAACGTAAAATTTTATTCTCTACAACTTTTATTTTATGGGTTTTTTCAATAGGAGTATCTGTTTTCAAGATATGTCGTCTTGGAAAGCCGCAAAATGTAAGCTAGCACCGAACTACGAAATTTTCTTCTTTTTTAACATTCGATTTCGGCTATACTACTAAACGGAATTTGATGTTTTCAGATGTCATTCGACGCAGAATTTTGCCTTCTATATTATTGAATAGAATGACATTTTTCGAATGATGAACCATTTTGCAGCTATAAGCAAAAAAATAAAAAAAGTGCAAAAATTTGACGGTTTTTTGTCTATCAAAAGTTAAGCTCAACTCCTGGAATGGTGCAAACTTAGATTACACGCATTTGGGACCGAATGAAGGTAATTAAATGATTTCCAGCTTGCTAGAAATTAATTCCTCAAAATATAATTATTTTATTGGCCTAGTAAGGATTTAATAAATTTTTTTATCATCATCAGTTTGAAATTATCTGAAAAATGTTATTTTTCAGTTCTAGATCTCTATAGGAAGGATTTTATCACTTGAGATGAGAATGAAAATTCTAGTAGATTGCCTGCATTTAAACACTCTTAGGTATGATTCCTCAAACTTCCGTTTGGACTGAATTCAGATCGAGAATATTTTCAAAAGACAAATCTAAAAATTTTTGGAGATACCAAAAAAACAGTGATATATTTTGATGATTCACCTATAGCTAGCAGCTACTACTCTAAAAGAGTACGATGAAACAATGAAATTAGTCATTCAGAAAGCAAGAGATAAGAGAGTCAAATTCAATAAAAATAAATTTTGATATAGACAGAAAGAAGTTGAATACCCTGCTCATATATCCACTTCAAAAAAAGATCTTACCCGAGTAACTTACTATATAAAGAAATATTGATTCTATACGCCAGACAACTGTACTTCTACAAAACTACAATAGGGCAACATATGAATAGACAAGAACTACAAAACATTGAACACCAGTATGAAACTCTCCAGAAAAATAATTCTAATGTTCCACAATAACGAAAAAGTACTCTTCAAAAATATCATTTGCTCCTAGGCAATTAGGTACCCAGATATAACCACTTATTAAAAAATAAACTCATAACCTGTAACTACAGTTTGCCAAGACTATGATGTGAAAAATAGTAATAATCGTAATTATCACAGACACCGATTAGAAATTTATGAACAGATAGTGATATTAATATTGATGAATCGAAAATTTTAATATAAAATGTAAGTACATTCGTTCTTACTTTTAAACATTTATTTTTGGTCCCATAGCAACAATATTTCTACTACTTCTGTATTACTGACAATTTATTATTTATTTTATTTATACTCTTTCCATTAAATACCTATATTGTTAAAATATTGGTACAATGTTGATTTCATTGAAAATATAAACAGGATGTTCATAAAGTCAGTTGTGGAATCATCTGCGACTGAAAGTTGGAATTTAGTCGCTATTTTCCATCGTACAAGATAACCTCTCTTGGAAGGGATTCATGTTTTAAAGACAAACATTCTCAACTGAACATTGAATCAATACATGACTCCTCTGGAAATGGAAAAAATGGAAAAATCCATGTCATGTATTGATTCAATTTTCAATTGAGAATGTTTCTCTTTAAAACATTGATACAATATTGTGAACATATTGACAAAATATTTGAAACGCGATATTGGCGAGAAAAAAATTTAAACATTTTTCTCTAATACTACTTGAATAATATTGGCTAAATATTCTCGAAGAAATATTGGTACAATTAATATTATGAAAATATTCAAAAATAACAAAAGTTATATTGGCGTGAAATGAAATGTGAACAAAATTTTGCGATAATTTTTGGAAATTTTAGTATTAGTATTGGTGAAATATTCTTGAAGCAATATGGGCCTCAAATCATTCAGCGATATTGGTTCAATATTGTTTGGATATATTCAATGTGACTCCAGAGTCTGCATTTTTCTCGCTATAACCACAGAGTAAACTTTCTTGAAAATAAGTTGTGAGAAGTATTTAATATATTTTCTTAGGTTATAGAAGATGTTCTATATGTTTTTCATTCAGGTTTGATCATCATATAATATTTTAATTTGGTTTATTGAATATTCGTCATATGTCCAAAATTCAGTAATAGTAATAGGTATTCTTTGTAATATTGTAGCAATATCAATATAATATTATCTTAATATTAGCTTGAGGTTGTCGTAATCATTTCATTCAATATCAGCTTATATAACTTGGTGGGTATTCGTGAAATAATATTCAAGGAATGTACAATCAAACTTGGATACACAATATAGTTTTTATCCCTATAAACAACATGAGAGGAACAATGGGATTGCAATTGGAAAGCATAGGTATAAAATTTTGTTTTATCTATATTCGTAAATATTATTAAACCAATTTGACCCAGTATAAGTAAATATGATTGTGTTTTCGTGAATAATATTCAGCCAATTTGCTCTGGAAAGTGGATGTACAATATAGTTCTCCATCACCAGAATCGATACCAAAATAATATTGAGATTGCAATATTTATTCTAGACGTTGGAAACAATATGAAGACAATATTGTTTCATAGATATTGGCAAATAATATTAGACCAATATTGACCCAATATAAGTTAATATGATAAGTTGTATATTGGTGGAATAATATTCAACCAATCCGCTATGTAACTTGGATGTACAATATAGTTCTTTATCCCTAGAACCGATTTAAGAGGAATATTGGGATTGCAATGTTCATTCTAGATGTTTGGCAATATGCACATATTATTGTTTCACTGATATTGGTAAATATTATCAAACCAATAATTTTCCACCAATCTTCCATCAAACTTGTATGGACAATACAGTTATTCATCCTTAGAATCGATATAAGTGGACTTGATACAGATTTTATTAAAAGAGACCCATTGATTCTGCTAATTTTTCGAAATTCTTTGTTGTAAATGGTTTTGTTACCGGCTAATGGAAATGGCGACTTTTGTTAGCGGCTAATGGAAATGGCGACTTTTGTTAACCATTTTTGTAATATTGACCAGTTAGCCCAGTTGGTGGAGTAAATTTCACACAGAAAGCACAAGTAATTAGCAATCTCGCTGATTTTTCTAAATATTCAGTTCAGAGTATATTGGTTAATATAAGAATAAGCTTACTAGTCAATCGATTTCCTAAAGTAAAAAAAAAAAAATCGAAAATGTTTTTATTTTCAAAATCATAGAATATTTTGGGCTAGGATGAATAAAATAAAAAATATCATCTTGTAGGAAAAGTTTTTTTTTACCAAAGAGATTTTCTGCACTTTTTTTGTTAGTTATAGGTTGTCTGCAAAAAAATCATGTAGAACTTTCTAATGGTATAATTAATTTTTCGTTTTTGATAAAACATTGTATAGAAAAAACGCGTATATATTTATTAGAATCGAAAATTGAGCGTTTAGATTATAAATTTTCTCATATAACATAATTGTAATTCAGAAAAAATTTTTCATTTCAGAAAATTGTTATCTAGGTGACCAAATTCATGAATAAAATTTTCCAGTCATTCATTTTGTCTCGTTATGAAATATGGCTCTTGGGATGATTTTGAAATTTTTCGGAATCTGAAGATCATAGCGAATACCTGCAATTGTTTCTATTGTATTTCTTATCTGTTTTTTCAATATTGAAATGTTTTTTACAATGGATACTATAAACGAAAAACAGCGAACTGCCATCAGTTAGATCGCGAGAGATAGAAAATGAGTGAATATAAACCAGCAAACATGGCGAGTTTTGAAAACCAGGGAATTCGAATTGGATGAAACAAAATGGATCATGGCAAGTTTTGAGAATAACTGGACATGGTGGCATTTGTTACGTACCCGAATATGCACATGGCAATTTTTGTGACTAATTCTTATTTTTCGACATGAAATTTAACGGGTTCTGGCTGGTTTTGTGACAAATCGGCCTAACTGACATGTTCAAATGTCCCTTTTGCCATAGGACGTACTTTTATCGCATTCTTCATAGAAAATGGACAGCTTTGTGATTATTCCTCTCAAATATAAGTAAATTTGTTGAATATTGGCAAAACTTACTGGAATATACAATATAGTTTTTCATTCCTAGAATCGATACGGAAGAATTTTTGGATTGCAATATTTGTTCTAAATGTTGGAAAAGATTGGAGATAATATTGGTGCTTCGATATTGGTAAATATCATCATACCAATATTGACCCAATATAAGTCAATATTCAATTTGTTGAATAAAGTTAATTCCAACTTTCAGTCGCAGATGATTCCACAACTGACTTTATGAACATCCTGTTCATATTTTCAATGAAATTAAAATAATATTCAACCAATGTGCTGTCAAACTTGGATACACAATATAGTTTCGATTTTAGTAGAAATTATTCAACCAATATTGACAAAATATTATAATTAATGTAACAATTCACATTCAGAATAGGTTGAACCAATATTTCATATTGGTGTGCAAAGGGCTCATCTGATTTTCTACGAGACTTGTTCTTGTTTTTTTTGACATTTATTCAATATTTATTGTATTTTCATTATGTTTATATTTATTTCACCTCTTATGTAATAGGTACTGCATTTGAAATATATTTATATTAGACCAATATGAAACCAAGACTCAGACAATATGAGGTGCTACCTGGAATGCAGAAGATTTGATTCATAAATCCATTTTTAATTATTTGTTCAGAAAAGTGGTCACACTGGGTGGTCCATTTTGAGGAACTCTTATTGAAAAAGTATTATTTCCGGTAATAAACCTCTCTGCCGACTTTCATGCTCTTAACACTTTTTTTCGCCAACCCCAAGCACCGGAAGTTTAATTTACTATAATGGCTCGAAATTCCACAAGAACACCCGTACTATAACCCTGCCCAAAAAAATACAAAATAAAAGCGTTCCTATATTTCCCGTCGGTGATTTATAATTGAAAGCTGGTACTGATATCCCATTCATCCGTGATAGTGGTTCAATAATATAAAATATATTTTTATCTGGCAAAATTGAAAAGGCCATATAAAGTGAGTTATGGAGTCACGGCCTGCTTGTTGGGAGAATATACGAGCTCTGTAAAACTCACGGCGCACACTATATAATAAATGCCCAGACGTACTTTATAGCACCCCAATAAATAAGCCGGTTATTCTATTATGAACCGCAACAGAATGGCTGTCTGAGATGCATTGTGGTCCACTTTTGCGCTCGTTCATAATCTTTCGAGAGAGACCGTACTGAATAGTAATACCGCCGGGATGGATGGCCTGTTCTTCGAAAATATGTGAATCGACTGAATTACCGGAAAGTTGAAAGGGAATTATTAGATGTGTTGAGGCTATTTGGAACGTCTCTTTGGATGGATTTTTCTTTTTTGTTTTGCTGTGTGGAATAGAAGAGACAAATACTGGCGTCCCACAAGGTAGTTTGCTGGGGCCTCTACCATTTATAACTTGCGATCCAATCATAATCTTTGAAAAATTCAACTCATTCTTTAGCAATGGAGGTGCAAGTCTAGCAAAAAATTTAAGGCAGGATAAAAATTATACCAAATCCAAAATCAAATCAGATCTCACCATATTCCTCTTCCCCACTGATGCATATGAAATACAATAAACTATTTCACAGTTGAAAAATAAAAAATCACCGGGACCTGATGGTTTCAAAGCAGAAACACTGAAACTCATTTCAAGTTATATAGCCAAACCTCTCAGTTGTATTATCAATAAATCTTTGTCAAGTGGTCACTTCCCTTCTGCTTTCAAAATGTCAATTGTGGTACCTTTTTATAAAAGTGGTGGAAAAACAGAAGTGTCAAATTATCGACCTATAACACTTGTATCAAATTTGTGTAAAATTATGGAAAAAATCATAAAAAAAAGACTTAATTCCTTTCTGAAGAAGCACAATTTGCTGTCAGAAGCGCAGTATGGATTCACTGAAAAAAAAATCCACCAACGATGCCATAAAAGAACTCACGAGCAAATTATATAATTCTATAGATAAAAAAAACAGCCATTGGAATTTTCTAGACTTAGCAAAGGCATTCGATACCGTAGACCACAATATACTTTTATCAAGCCTTGACGATCTGGGAGTGAAGGGTAAAGCACACGACCTTTTCAACTCATACCTAACTGACAGGAAACAACAAATGAAAATACAAAACATACTCAGCAAAAAAGAAAATATATCATGTGGTGTACCCCAAGGAACGGTATTGGGACCCTTTCTCTTCAATACTTATTTGAATAATTTAATCTCCATACGGACACAAGGCAGCATCATAAGTTTTGCAGATGATGTTTTATGAAAGTAACACCTGGGATGAACTAAAAAATAAAATAGAAACTGATTTTTGCCGTTTTGTAGCTCATCCACAAGCCTCCCAACATTTGACAAAATATCACTAGAAGATAACCTCGAAATCTTACCATCAAAAAGCGTTAAATACTTGGGTATTATGATAGACAGCCACATCGGATGGGACGTACATATAAACTATTTAGTAAACAAATTACGTAGTTTTCTATATAGAATCAAACAAGTCTCAAATATACTCAACTTCAAACAAAAAAAAATTCTTTATCATAGTTTAGTGGAATCGCATCTAGACTATGGCATTATAGGATGGGGTGGAGTATCCAAAACATACCTGAAATCACTAGAAGTCATACAAAAGCGATTTCTGAAACAAATAATGAGTAGAAATAACCGATATCCAAGCGAATCGCTATTTGAAGAGACACAAATTTATGATTTGAGGAAACTTTATTTTTTGAAATTAGGAAAAACACAATATCTGCATAAGAATGAACTCCTGGCTCAGTCTCACTATCATGAAACGCGATAAAAAAAATAAATATATACCCCCATTTTTGAATAAATCAGTAGGTCAAAGATGCTACCAATATCTGGGCCCGAAAGTATTCAATTGCTTACCGGAAAATATTAAAAACGAACCCACAATCCAACGCTTCACTAAAACGCTAAAAGACTATATCAGAGAGTTACCAACCACGTACGTAAAATCAATAATAGAAAACTGAAAGAATTAAAAATAATAAAGATCGTAATTTTTGTCAAACATAATGAATGTATGAATTTCAACTCAACGAAATTCCTCAAAAAAGTAATTTCTAATGAACAAACTTTATTATTATTATTATTAATTAAACCTATTTATATTACTAACAATTGATATAATGTTAGAGTTTCTTTTTTATATATTTTAATTAACTTATGTACTATTTTTATATACTTTTAACTTTAGATTTAGGTACTGTTTTTTTATATATTTCAACTGAGTTTATGTTTAGGTACTATTTTAGATATTTATATATTCTCACTCTACATACAGGTATATATGTGTATCTGATATACATACTATACCTCGTAGATTAGGTTCTATTTATTCACATACCTTTATACAATTTGTAATATTTATCTTTATCTTGTGAATAAATTGTTTATTATTATTATTTATTATTATAATCTTCGTAAACGGTACAGCATATGAGAACATATCTGGAACTCACATCTCAGTCAACAGAAACATGTCCTAAATATATTTAGGAGACCTCTTTTTAGGAAATTGTGACACCTTTTATGACTTCTCTGAGAGGTTATCGAGAGAGCTATATCTCCTCAAAATTTCCGCCGCTGGGATATGCTCATCGATGTCCTTGAGATATTTTAGGTGATAATTCTCTAACAATACAGTCTGCCGAGTTCTCTACGAAATCTTATAGCGAGTTCTCTGCAAAAATTTTAAGCGAGTACTTTGAGAAATTCTCATTTACCTACTGCTCATGACGAGGTCTCTGTGCATGGCTATTTCTTCGAAAAATTTACGTCAACTGCATTGGTTGAGATTATTTTAATTCAGATATTTGATGAAAACCTCTCTCAAATTGTTTGCATTCATAAGAAGCATAAGGCATGTGTGGCCAAAATCTGTTTAAATGCATTTATTACAACTTTCCATGGGTATTATCTGAAGCCATTTGTTCAAGAAGTTTATATCTTCCAGATAATTTTTTTTCCCGTATTCAAGAATATCTGTTGCGATTTTTGAAATAGTAATTTTGGAACATGCGATATCAAGGTTTACAATTTGCATATCTATACTTTTCACACATATCACATTTAGTAATCATTTCCTCAATATCTAGCCACATTCAAGACCAAACCAATATTTCACGAGCCATATTTTTTGTACAAGGTACATCAAAATTACCTTCATATAGAATTTTCAGTAGTAATACCACAAGTGAATGAATTTTGCGATAAATCTGTCGATTCATTTCTGAACAAAACTGAATTGCTTCGAGAAAACACCACGAGTCCGCAGGACGAGTGAACCGGAAATCGTCACTCAAAATGTCTCAGTCGTCAAAGTCAAAAACTGTCACTATCAGACAAGGCGCTTCCTAGTTCGTTCCTGGTCGGTGAGATCAGTCCAGGAACTACCCAGAGCTACTTGGAGCTACTCCTTGGATGATTGGACCAAAGAGTACACCAACTAACAAGAGGCGAAATCTTTGTCGGAACCTTTGATGTTGAGTGTACACGATTTTGAGCAGAAATACGTCACAACATTGAAAGATAAACTACCTGATACACTGAGAAAAGTACCACGAGTAATGATTAAAATTCTTACAATACCGAACTACACTAAGAAAAACAATACTGTTGATCAACACAATTTTTGTGACAAAACATTCAATAGAATTGACGGAATGAGTTAATGACAAACTTTCACTATCTAATTTCGTGAATGTATAACTAATATCCAAATTCGCTAATATTTCAACAGAAAATTTGCACTCTGATATAAAATCGTGATTTTCAAATACATAAAAATTATCTAAAAAGTATCTAAATTATACCACCAATGAAACTGATACAGACACGAACATTTCTTTTAAGTTGTGAATGTAGTGTTTCCTGAAAACCACACCAAAAATGCTAAATTGAAATGGTTACAATTTATGGCTATAAGATATACAGGCCGTTTCTTTTATCATGTGGTAACATTGCTATATTCTAAACCGTAACAGATACGAAGACGATTAAATGGGAGAAAAGGTAACCATTGTGGAGAACAGTACAATGGTCAAAGAAAATTTACAGGAAGTCTCGCCCTTCCCGAGTTATACAGGGAAAACTAAAAATGCTGTTATTTGTTTTCTACGAATAGAATTGTTATTTCTGAAAATATAAAAAAATGGAAAAGGAAAGTTTTAATGTATTCTAAATGTACTATAAAAATGTAACGAAGAATCTTTGATTAAACGTTTCGTGTCAACACGGCCACCATCAACATTTCTTTTCAAATACGGACCTGTCTGTTTTAGTACAAATATTGATAAAGCGATAAAATCACAATTCAGTGGTACATCACACTTGATATTTTTATAACGTTTCATTTAAAATAACTAACATCATCAGTGACAACAATTTTTAATTACGGTCCTGTCGTTAGGTCGTTGATGGATTCCACAAAACCTAACTCTCCGATATAAAAATTATCAGTGACGCTTTGAATAAATGTATCTATTAAAATTATGTTCACACTATAATAAAAGATATCTGTAGTTTCAGAGACGAACGATAGCAATTTACCTCGGAAATAAACTTACTTAAGAGTAGAAGAAATCAAACAAACTGAAAACTATTTATTTCATATTGAATTTTTAAGTGAAAATAAAACCAATACAGAAAATGAATTCTTCATGATAACCTACATTAAATGCTCGAATTGCCGACCTCTTTGTTGAATGCACATAAGTTGTCTGTCCATACAATTTATGTGGCAATTTTCTAGCATGATGGGTGTAATGCTATTACATGCATCTCTTATTTTTTGTTTGAGATGGTCGATATCTGTACTAGTTGTCGAAAAAATTTTATCCTTTATGTATCCCCAGACAAAAATATCTAAAGGAGTCAGGTCTGGGGATCGAGCTGGCCAGACAATTGGTCCATTGTTTCCAATTCATTTTCTTGGGAATATTGCATCTAAATGTTCCCTTACTATTGCTGCATTATGGGGAGGGGTACCGTCTTGTTGAAAATATTGTATTTCACGGCGGATGTTCAGTGGCAATTCATCTAAGTATCCATCAAACTCATTGGATAAAAAATGTAAATACATTCCACCATTCAAATGCTCGTCGTAAAAGAAAGGACCTAGTATGTTTGTTCCCAAAATTCCCAACCAAACATTTATTCCGAACCTTTCCTGGAAATTGGTTTCTCTATGTAAATGTTCATTTGTATTATTCCACCTATATTGGATGTTTCTGTTAAACCAACCATTATTGGTGAATTTTGATTCGTCCGTCCATATTATTTTATTACAAATATTTCCAACTTCCCTATTTCTACGTCTCAACCACATCGCAAATCGTACTCTCCTTCTGTAATCCCTTTCATTGAGGTGATGAACTTTGCGTATCCTGTAGCATTTGTATTTGTTCTTTTTCAAAATGTTTCTGGTAGATTTTACAGAAATCCCTAGTTCGTGGGCAATTTCTCGTAAAGAATAATCTTGATTAGAAATATTTTTGTAACTGACCAATCCTAAATTGAAAAAAAATATTTTCGTCACTTTGTTAATCTTTATGAAGTAATATTTGCTTACCTAAAACATTTATTTGGTTCCGCATACTTCCAGTAACAACACATTTTCTAGTTTTATTTCTATCAAATGCACCACAGTCTCTCAAATTTCTTTCTAATCGTCTAAACATTTGAATGTTTGGAATACGACGATTTGGGTATAGCTCACTATACATATTTTTTGCCAAAAGAGGATTTCTATTTGATTTTGCATAAGCAAATAGCATATCAGTCCTTTCGTCATTTGAATACATCTTTGATATGACTGAGTGTATAAACGACTGACAGTTCTTAACACGTATCAACAACTCATTTATTTGTCCTGCCACAGAAACCAAGCAAAGCCTACTTGTTTAAAAATGGTAAATGAAGTGAGATGCTATTTAATTGTACCATATCACACAATAGTCGTATTTTGACCAAAAACTAATATTTTCGTTACTTCCAGGATTGAGAATTATAGAAATATTCAGTATGATAATTGATTCAGAAGAAATCAGCCTTGAAACAAGGATTTCTGTAATACAAAAATGCCCAAGAAGGAAAAATACGAATGTTCGTTGTGTTGGGGTATCTTCTTATCGAAATTATTGGGTGAAGTCTGAAGTATGCCATTAGTTGAATAGGTTTTGAAGAAATCAAAATAATTTACAAAAGAACTAACAACAGGACCGTAATTAAAAATTGTTGTCACTGAGGATGCTAGTTATTTTAAATGAAACGTTATAAAAATATCAAGTGTGATATACCACTGAATTGTGATTTTATCGCTTTATCAATATTTGTACTAAAATAGACAGGTCCGTATTTGAAAAAAAATGTTGATGGTGGCCGTGTTGACACGAAACGTTAAATCAAAGATTCATTGTTACATTTTTATAGTACATTTTAAATACATTAAAACTTTCCTTATAAATTTTTTTATATTTTCAGAAATAACAGTTCTATTCGTAAAAAACAAATAACAGCATTTTTGGTTTTCCCTGTATAACTCGGGAAGGGCGAGACTCCCTGTAAATTTTCTTTGACCATTGTACTGTTCTCCACAATAGTTACCTTTTCTCCCATTTAATCGTCTTCGTATCTGTTACGGTTTAGAATATAGCAATGTTACCACATGATAAAAGAAACGGCCTGTATCTAGATTAACAAATAAACTTCAATTAACTCAAAAACAATGCTTGATTTTAGTCTTTCACATTATGTAGTAAGAATTTCAATGAAATTAAACATTTATTTCTTTTTAATTAGTAATCAATGTCAATGATAATCTAATCTTTGACAATATTTATTTTCTGTATGAATAGACAGTGTTGCCCACTTACAGGTCAATATGAAATTACTGGAGAAACTTGAAGTTGAATGTATGCATAATTTTGGGATAGCATTTCTGTAACATCGTTTTTTATTTTAACGATCTTAGCTCTGATATTTCCTCTTAGTGTTACGGTAAATAACAGTAATTACTCAAAAACCGGCAACACTGCGCCACAATTATGAGACTGGAAGTGGCTGATTGACACTGACAGTTACACTAATTAAATCGCGCAAGCGCTCTCAAATTTGTGATCACGAAAACCGCTTTAATTCGCCTTTGGTTAGTTGGTGTACTCTTTGGATTGGACAATGACTCAACACCTAGAGATTAAGTGTTGCCAACTGAATTAAGACGAACCAAACACAAACAAGGTCAAGTATTCGAAAGTGAAGTAAGTACCTCAATGGCACAAGACAGAGATAGAGTAGGAATATTACGGTTTTGTGTTCTAAGCACAAAACAATATACTAACCAAAATTATGTTTACAAAACAACGCTGCCATACCGCAAAATAGAACAACTGATAACTGTCATTAGCTTAAGGCCGGTTCATGTCAGCTGGAACTAGTACGGCAAAGGTAAGTACAAACATTCGGAGCGATCAAGCTGTCATTTTAAAACAGTGGCGTACAGAGAGAAAAGTTTATATCAATGAATGAGAATTTCTGATGTATTAAAACAGAAAAGGGTATCTATTGCAAAATAAACCCGTAACAAGTCATCATACCCTCTATAATAATAATGACATTTATTAGTGATTTTTCTTTTATTAGCGATAAAATCAATTGATTGAGAAAATGATTATACGTACTTGTTTGTGACAAATACAATGTGAATAAATATAAAAAATGTATTGTCTGGTGAGATAATAAAGATTAGTACGGAAGTACAATTACACATGCCTGAAAGTTTTTTTGTTCTCTATTAAAATATAGATAAATGTAATGTCTGGTGAGATAAAATAGATAATACGAGAATGCATTATACATGTTGAAAAGTTGGTTTTCTTCCTTTTTCCTTCAGTAAAATATAAATAAATAAATAATATAAAATTTAGTATGAAATACAGTTTTTAATTTTTTCCTTAAAACCCTGCACTACAAATAATGACACCATTGCCCGCGGGTGAGCGCTGCGCTCATGTTTACCTATATTCTTACATCTTTACCTAAAATGACGCAAATATGAAAAAACTTCCTAAGTCATTTAGGTAAAATAAAATAATTTATAATCTGAAATAAAAACAAATATTATTTAATTATGTTAATTTGAAACAAAAAGTTAAAAGGTGAAAATGTTAACGAAGGTATAAAGATAAAAATTGCACTTTGGTGTCTGGTCTCCTCTTTTGAATAATACTCAAATCGCTCTATGAAAGTATTATAGCAATTATATTTCCTCATCAAACTCCATTTTTTTATAAAAATTACCAAAGATATACTGCCATTGTTACCCGCAAGTGAGCGAATCGCTCACTTTTATTACTTCAAACAGATATCAAATGACACTACATAAATTTATTACGGCATAAGCAAGACTGAATGACTTGGAATATATGTTTCTAGGATTACCTAGATGGATATGTACATTATTGGAAAATTTTGTTAGTAATCGCACATTTAAAAAAAAGTGAGCGCCGCGCTCACCGTGCGGGTAACGCAGGGTTAATTTTCTATCAATTTATGCATGTACAAGTCAATAATTTTTCGTTATAAATAGTATGAGTTGCTTTTTGAAGAATTTCAGAGAACTTTAATGCAATTCAATTCAATTCATTCAATTATCTTCACGGAAAAAAAATTTAATAGTTGCAAGTAAAATTTGCATACCACTAGTAAAAATTTGCATACTATATGGGACAAGTACACGCTTTATCAGCCATTAGAAAAATTAGATTCCTGAATTTGATCACTTGCTGTTATTGATGTAATTTCAGGAACGCAATGTAACCTAACGATATTAAACTCTTTACTAGAAGCAAACACACATAAAAACATTTTCTTCATTGGAGATGATACATTTGTTCAATTCTGAATTCTTGAACTGATAAAACGCTTTCTTCATGTAAAATAATATATTTGATACAAAATTATTGCATATCTCTAATGTAGAAAATCATATATTTGAAATATTTATTTGGTGTTACCAAATATTCGTTATTCAAGTAATTAAGAGTATTCAGGAAAGAAAACTGCAAGTTTTGAAAAAGATAACACAATATTTCTTGTTCCAAGAAAATATATCAAGTATTTCTTCATTAAAGAAATCTTCTTCATTGGATATAGGTAATACATTTTCAATTCTAAATTCTCAAATTAAGAAAACGCGTACCTACTTTATCTTCTAAAGTAAAGTATTTCATACAGTGTTATTCAAAATCTCTAATATAAAAAATTATCTAATTGAAATATTTATTCACTTTTACTAAATATTTTTCAATCAAGTAAGTAATTATAACAGAATTCAGGAAACAAAATTACAATTATTGACAGATATTGGTAACTCAATATCTCTTGTTCCAAGACACCATATATAGTATTTCTTCATTGAAGAAATGTGCCAAAAATTTGTATCATGAGAAGTAAATTTCGAATGCAATTTTCTTGATTTAACAATTATGCATTCTTGAATATCATTTCTTTCTCCTCTCAAATGTATTGTTGCCTATTCATGATTATTTAGCATAGGTAAGGTAACTATCGCTTCAACCAGATTTGTTGTTCTCATTCCTTTCTATAGTTACCTATAGGAAGCTATCACACAAACACCAGCTGTAGTAACATTCGTTAGTTATAGGTAGGTATATCTACCTGTTTCCAAAGAACTAAAGTGCCTACATATGAGTAGCAACCAACATCAATACCACTAGGTGTACGTTTAGTCCGGAAAAAAAGTGCAAAAGAGACACTATATTTAATAGCTCAAAGCATTAATACATAATTATTATACTAATTCTCAAGTCCCTGAGGACGTGAGATCACGACCTGCAATCTCCAATTTCAACTACGAAAATCGGCAACAGTGTTTCCCAAGTCGTCCAAGTTGCACCTGTTGATTGTTGATCGCATTTCTGAGTTCCACACCGGCCACTACGCACAATTCGCAGTCGCACCCCTGTTTGCCGGCTGTTTTCTGTTTATAGTCGAAGCTATTATTAATCGAAAATGAAATACAGGCACATGGTTCAAATTCAAAGTGGTATTTAGACATCTCAAAGTATTTTAGTATTTGGAATTGGATATAGAAGAAAAACTGAGGGGGAATCTCTGAAGAGATTATTGATAATTTCAAAGGTAAGTGTAGGACATAATATCAAGATAAGGTTAGGTCAGGTTTCTATATAATATGTTGTACAATGAGCATGAAATGACATACATTTCCCACGAGTAGGTATGTGAAATTTTGTAGTACGAGCGTACAATATACTATATAGCAACCTGACCTAACCTTATCTATATATTATGTCCTACACTTACCTTTGAAATTATCAATAATCTCTTCAGAGATTCCCCAACCCCTCAGTTTTTCTTCCATATCCAAATACTAAAATACTTTGAGATGTCTAAATACCACTTTGAATTTGAACCATGTGCCTGTATTTCATTTTCGATAAAAAATTTTTGAATCCAAGTAATTCTGATATCTCAAATCAAGCAACTGATAGCCTTCTTAGTCAGCAATATGGTAGTTTCAATTGAAGTAAATATTTCAACACCCCAACACAGTGAAGTTCTCAAATGAAGAGCTGTCTCTTAATTCAATAATATGATTTCATTCATCCAAACATAGCAGTCTTTTGGTATGAAATGAGCATAGCTAATGTTAAGAATTTGTGCAATTTGATTCAAGAGAAGTAATTTCTCAATGAAGATTATGATTGTTTGACCTATGTAACATGAGTTTCTTATTTGGAGTAAAGTTGGTTTACTCACACAAAGAATATATATTTTTTATCATCCAAGCAATCTATACGCTTGATCAGAGAGTACTGAATTGGAAATTCAAAATGCTCAGATCGAGAAATCGTTTATTCCAGTATATATAAACAAGCCATACTCTTGAAGCAAAGCTTATTGCATTAGAGGAAGAAATCCTTTTTATGTGTGAACTTTTTATTTTATAAGCCTCAATCTACGTTTTATCTGCAATAGCTGCTCAGTTTGATAGCTACTAGTGACAAATAAATTTACCATTGATGGAGAATGATTTACTCTCAAATAACTCATGTACTTAAATCTACTAAAAAATATATTAGTTGCTACTATTCTACTGCAGCAACATTTTTAGATTATTACAGTAATTTTAGTTTACTTGGCCTTATCAAATGACTCACTTGTGGGTAGTTTATTATTGTCTTACCTTTCATTCCATCTTTGGTATCACTCAATTGAAATATCCACTTGCCCCAAGTTTAGAGTTATTAGTTCTTCAAAGAAGGATCATTTGTTTTTTATAAACCCTTATTTTCAACACATTCGTTTCATTCTTGAATGTGAAATGATATGAAAGGTTCGGTTGCAACAAGGTAGCAATGATTTAGTTTAAACTATGAAAAAACGTACTTGCATGGCATATACAGGCTAGCAAAATACACTACTCAAGAAAAACTGGAGAAAGAGATTGCAGTTCTATGACATTTTTTCGTGAACTATGAGTTCATGTGGAAAGAAGTATAAAACATTTTGACGGTTCTTTTAAACAAATCATCGCCTCTGGCCATACCCTTACTGAATCACCCAGTACAGCCTGTTTCTTAATTAAAAATTTAGGAACTTTGTTGAATCTGTTTCTATTCATCAGTATGAATGCTAATGTCTTTCCTTATTATGATCATAACAAACCCAAGTTATGCATAACATGATGTAGAATTAGAACGTTCTGAAAATTGGAAATAAAAGATGCCTAATGGAGAAATGAAATAAAAATATGTACATTTTTAATATTTTTATTGAAACAAAACTGTTGTTCAGTTTTTTGGCCTGTTTCTTAATTGAAAATTTCGGAACTTTGTTGAATTTATTTGTATTCATCAGTATGAATGCTAATGTCTTTCCTCATTATGATCATAACAAACCCAAGTTATGCATAACATGATGTAGAATTAGAACGTTCTGAAAATTAGAAATAAAAGATGCCTAATGAAGAAATGAAATAAAAATATGTACATTTTTAATATTTTTATTGAAACAAAACTGTTGTTCAGTTTTTTGGGAAAATTATCCTGATTCTATTATACATAAAATGTCAATATTCTAGAAATGTTAGGTAAAAATCCACAGTTTCATTATCGTAGGAACACCTAGCTCTATTGCAAATAAACTGTTGTATTATGCCTGTAACACGAGTCTCTGTTGTTATGATATACTTTTCAGAAACACAAAGTAGATAAATATGAATATACACTTTTCCAGTCCTAGTGAAATATTGACCTGACATTATACAAAGTGAATTATCTAATGTTCAAAGCACTTGCTGTATGTAAACAATATTATAGCTACAAGTTCATGCGTTCAGAATACTAATTTTTTTAGAGACAAATGGTAATTTTTTTTAATATAGGAATTAATTTTCTTACCACAATCGAAAAAAAGTCAGGAAAACGTTTTACTTGGACCATTTTTTTCCATGTTCAAAAACAAAAAAGTTATAAGGGCGAGCCACCTTCTGCGGACACCCGGTATAACCACCTTTGTTTTGAATCCATCGTACTTTTTCGACAAAACCCATCACAGCTCAAAATTCCTCTGTCGGAAAGCAAAGAAGCGGTGATTAATAAGTCCGAAACGTCATCGTTAAAAGTCCAGTCCGGCCTGGAAAACGTCGTTATTCTTCAGGTATAATAAATCATCGGCCACAATGCCTCAAACCATAACTAATATTAATGTATTTCGTAGATTGGTCGCGCCGGCCGGACAGCCAGGACGAAGAAAGGCCGAAGTGACAAACCGGACATTACTAGGGCAAATAGTAAACAGCTGCTCTGGAGGACGACCCGACCTGTCACATTAATTTATGTCCTTGTGTGTATCTTTGCACGGCTATGATTTAGTCCGGTGGCGAAATACGTGAAATTTATTGTAGAAGTATGAGTTGACATAGTTTTCTTTAGGAGTCGAGAAAAGTTCCCGTGTCAGCCGAACACGGGAAGTCATGCAAGCACAGAAAAATCATTCATGGACGTGTAATCAACGATATTTTTCATTATATCCACCTGAAAGCCACCGATTATTAACAAACATTTATTTTCAGAGATGAACGAAAAAAAAACATGTATATTTAATATACTACAATTTACTCTCATATACACCTACTACGTAGGCTTTTTATGGCAAGTACCTGTCTTGAAACAATTACTCCCCTGGCTAAGACCACGACGGGTATTGAATTAATTCTAATAGATACTAGTGCAAAGTTCCTCAAAGCATCAGAGGACGCAATTGCAAGTGCCCTCTATGACCAACTAGCAGAATTATGTTTTGATTTGGACAGGGTGACCACCTGCAGACTAGTTTCGAGGTTGTTGCATGTCATTAGTGCAAGGGTAGGTCAACTCAGACAGCACTGAAGTCATCTGTTCCCCGCCCAAATCATTACGCACTCCGCTACTTGGTCACTTCTGGTTCACGCGAGCAAAGGGAGAACACTCGGTGTCTACGGGTTAAGAGATTTATGTGAAAACAGAGTTAATTCTTTTGGGAGATCGTTCGGTAACGAACAGTCGTTGCCGACCGATAAAGAACCTTCACTCCCATATACACCTACTACGTAGTGTTCTCCCTCTGCTCGCTAGGTGGAGCGGCCTAGAAACCGCTCCATCTCGTGAACCATCTCGTTGCCATCTCGAAGGAATGTCAACAAATGCGTGCACTCGGATAGTTGGAAGTAGGGTGTTTCGCCTCCTCCGGCTAGCTCAGACCACCTATCCGAAGTACAGCATCGTCGCAAAAATCTCAGCAACTCCGGAGCTCTTCATTTATTTGGAATAACCAGCAGGAACGTGTCTGACATACGAATTCTCTCTGAATGTTTTTGGTGTTGCCAACCAACGAGGTTCCATTAATTCGCATGCCAGGACGAAGATTCCTTAAAAAACACCTCAAATACTACTTACACTAGACTTAACACTACTGAGCCATCCATAAGTGAGGGCTTCTCTCCTGGGAATTGTCCGAGCCCTCGGGCGGCTCCTGGATGACTGAAGATTTTATCCAAAAAAAGCTCTAATTTATACCATTGCCGAACATTTGAGTCGGCCAATGGTATTGAAAATCACTGGTTGGCGGAGCCTATTAGAGCTCTCGCCTCCAGATATACCCCACTGGGTATTTTTCCAATGATCAAAATTGTAGTATTTCTGGCAGATTATGACACGGCCTCCCTTTAAGGGATCGCTTGGCATCAGGATGGAACGTCGTTGGATTTGTCCTGAAAAGGACCAGTTCTATCGAACATGTACCTGAAAATAAAACCTAAAATAGAACTATGTTACAGCTACTGGCTATCCAAATCTTGTAAATGTTGTTGCAGCTTCTAGCTTATCGTAGGAATTCCAGGTTACTCCTTTACGAAACTTTTATGGGATGTGCCATATAGCCACATTCGCTCATTATCCAGCTTCCAAAGAGGCGCCATATTTACTTCGCCTTTGCCCACTGGCTAAGGACAACCAGCTGTTGGCGAGATAGCTTTCACTATGACGTTTTGCCCTGGCCATCCGGCTCAGGAACAACAGGCTGGCTGCGGAATGAAACACTACCATCGAACCCACGAAGGACATGGACATCCTCGATTCCATTGGCATAACTCGCTTCAGAATCATTCCGAAAGTGCATCCAAGAAAACTTTTCGATAAGTATCTTCAAGTACGGGTTACTGGAAAAGTTGTTATTTGGGGACCCTGCTCCATCCGGATACAGCCGTAAACTCCTGTTTACTAGCCCCACGTTGGTCGCCATGTTAACAAATGCGTGCACTCGGATAATTGGAAGTAGGGTGTTTCGCCTCATCCGGCTAGCTCAGACCACCTATCCGAAGTACAGCATCGTCGCAAAAATCTCAGCAACTCCGGAGCTCTTCATTTATTTGGAATAACCAGCAGGAACGTGTCTGACATACGAAATCTTTCTGAATGTTGTTGGTATTGCCAACCAACGAGGTTCCATTAATTCGCATGCCAGGACGAAGATTCCTAAAAAAACACCTGAAATACTATTTACACTAGACTTAACACTACTGAGCCATCCAGAAGTGAGGGCTTCTCTCCTGGGAATTGTCCGAGCCCTCGGGCGGCTCCTGAAAGACTGAAGATTTCAGCCAAAAGAGCTCTAATTTATACCATTGCCGAACATTTGAGTCGACCAATGGTATTGCAAATCACTGGTGGGCGTGAGCTCTAATAGGTGGAGCCTATTAGAGCTCACGCCTCCAGATATACCCCATTGGGTATTTTTCCAAAGTTCAAAAACTGTAGTATTTCTGGCAGATTATGACAGGAATACTATCAAAAATCGGCCATCATCTTTCACGTCTTCCAAAGTCAGACGAATCAAGTCATCTCTTTGGCAGTCGCCAAATATAAAAATTACTTTACTCCATAACCACTTCTTCTCTGGTGCTTCAAGTATGAATTTAAAGACTTGGTCAGCAGTTAATACTTTGGACTTGTGACGAAACCATTGTCCTTTTTTGTATCGTCTGTTATTTACAGATATTTTTTATTAGTATACTGCCTTTTTTTTTCTTATCGGTTGTTTGTTTACCATTTGCGTCGTCCGCATTATTTTTTTTTTTTTGGTTAGGTAGGTATGAAGTATGGCGTCACTTTTGTCATAAATTAGCGTTAGGCAATCTTTATGCCGTCCGTGAGTATGGATGGTTGCGTATCCTAAAGGTCAGTAATTGCGAATAAATTTCGTTTCTCGTGAATTGAGCGCATTCCTTTAGAGGGATTGTAAAAAACGCTATCTACGCTTTTTTTGCAATATCGTTTAATTTATGCGAAATATAAATCAGGTTTCCAGTGAGAAATAAGTGTTTGCCATTGACACGTTCCAAATATAATTATTTAAGATAGCTCAAATAATTCTAAATGCTTTTGGTTTTAATCCACAAATATAAGCCATAGCTCATATTTCGTATGGTGTGCCTGCACTTGTATAGGTAGGTTTTAAATCAGTTTGTTTCAGGGGTATAACTTTATTTCCTAAAATACACCCTGAGTATTAACACATTTGTATAGTTTTAGCTGTCTACAAAATCTGATATTTTCATTGGAGCCACACGTGCCAAGCACCTTCTTGACCACTCAAATAAATCGGCCAAGCCAACCGGATCCAGGTCATTTTTATTTGCTCCCAAGACCCCAAAAATACCCTGAGATAACGAGATCCTTTGCAGACTTTTTCGGTGTGTAACCAACATTTTCTCGTTTGAGAAATGCAGTAGTTTTTGGTAAATTATTAACATTTACATATTCTTTCACTGCCAGATAATTTTTTAACATTTTAAATTAACTTCATAAAGTTGAATCTTTCATGGATTTATTTTTTTCTGAAGAATAAACGGGAAAAATATCATCAATTACATTTATAACTTTCTTTTGTTGGCGCCAATTGCAAAATAGACGATAGTAGTTTTTATATCTCTCACGTTACTTGTTGGGCAGTAATTATGCACTTACTTTTGCCGCTTCACGTGATATTTCTCACTTTGGTGAAATCGTTTTTGAATATTTCCACTAAAAAATCCAAATAATATCACAAAACAAGCGTTATTTACCCCCGTAGCTGAGGAAATATACAAACAATTTGCGATTTCTAGAGAACTGTCGGGGGTAATACCAGGAGTGCTCGCAATACTGTCGATAGTAATTCTGTCAGAAATCAACGAGATCAAATCGCTTGGTAACACCAGGAGTCCTTTAGGACGAGTGGTGTTACAAAGCAATTTGATCAAGTTTAGGATTTCTGACAGAATTATCGATAGTATTGTGAGCACGAGTAGTATTTATTGAGATAATATCACGAACCAACAAAGTAAAAAAGTTCCATTGACGTGAATTCTTCAATAGTTATAGATAGTGACTGATAGACATGAAGTCTGTCAGACTGACATTCATATTAGTAGCAAGATGTTATTATATTCTCCGTTATTGTTTGGATACGTGGTTACTATGCCAAAGTGGTATTACCGGCTCAAAATCTAGGAACTGACATTTAAGTAGACAGCTAATGGCACTAGCGCACCGTAAAATTTTCAGTGCGAGCCCACTTTTGGTGCGCTAAATAAGCATGTAATTATGGTGCTTTCCGATAGGTATAATAAAAAATATTTCGAAATAGGTTTGAAAGAGTAAAGATGAAAATGAGTTGATACTGTTTTGGGATATCAAATATTCTGTGTCAGTCGAAATCCAAGGTCAGAGCACGAAAATCGTCGCTGTCTATCACAACATCAAGATGATTTGCAGATTGAAATACAGCAGTCTGATACAAACAACTCCACAGTACATAATCTGCGAAAACAGCGAATTGAACATAAAAATATGAAGAAAAAAATGATCGATATGAAAATACCACCCCGTATGATAAAAAACAAATGAACTAGAATTGATTGAATATGGAATTTCTTCTAGATCAGATTAAAAATACTTGTTAAAAGTTTCTGCTATGTCCGTTGCATCTCTAAGAAATAGTTTTAATTGACCTTCCATTTCAAATTCAACATTGCTTGTTTCGCATGTACTTATCTTTATATCAATTAACGATTTGGTGGTTTTCCACAAAAACTGTTGGTTTTTAGAACCAAAATCAATTTTATTATAATAACATTCTTGTTTCTTGTTTTTCTGTTTTAAGTAAACTAGTCTTTTATACTCATCCGGTTTACTTCATACTTGTTTTTTCTAAGAACTTGATATATTTGTAAAAAAAAATGTAAAATTTGTTTTTTATGGATTTTGTTTTACGAAACTTCGGAGAAAACCCCTCAAAAGTGATAGTTTCACTTCTGCAAAAAAAATTGTACCTGAGTCAAATGAAGTTTGTGAAAGTTTTCCAAGTTTATATAACTTTGTAACATAATTGCATCAGTGCCAGTTACTAATCAAAATTTACAAGCGAGAAAAATTGATGTGGAGATTACTTCATTTAGAATTGCAGAAATTGGAGGCGGGAGAAAAGTCCGTCAAATATTCTCATACTAGCGTAGAAAAGAAAAGAAAAGTTTGAACATATTTGTGATGCCCCAATATAATCACTCATATGTAAGAAATTGGTTGAAAAATACAGTTGAAGAGAAGGGAATGGTCCCCAGCAAAGAAAATTCAGAAGATATGTCCAAAGCAATAGTCGACTGCATGAAAGATGTGGATACAAAATTGGAGAAATTTGGAGAAAATCGTTATGAAACAAAATTTACTGATGACATATCCAAATATCCTTATTGGCTGAACAATTTCGAAAGATCAACTGCAGTCAAAAACATTTCAGACACTGATAATCTGTATCGCTTACAAAAATGTCTAAATGGAAAAGCACGAGAAGAGTGAAAGATTTATTCTGTAGTCCAGATTCTACAAAAAAGTCAAATGGTTCGCAAATCTGAAAAAATATTCAATATATGTATCTTTATATAGTTTTCTAATATTGTTTCGAATATGGTAGTGCCCGTAAAAATATTGGATCTGAAAGATACCTAGAAAATCTTGATCTACTTTGGAAATTGGAGGAAAAATTACAGAGAAATGTCAAAAAAATTTGGGACAATAAGAAAGTTTTATTGCAACGTCAAAATATTATTATCAGCCTTGAACATTTTTTGAATTGAAGTCAGAGGTAGACTTGATTATATCCGTAAATATTCCTTACAAAATATCACGTATTCAAGAGATTTCCACTAGTAAAAATGTTTTCTATCCAAATCAGTCGTCTGCAAAACAAGTACTTCATCATGCTACTGAGAATGTTCCACAATCCTGTCCAATTTGTAAAAGAGACTACCATAATCTGAATTAATGGGAAACATTCATGTAAAACAATAGCTATTGCTTCAGATGTCTCAAGTTTCGAAATTTAGCTAAAAAACGTGGCAGCAACATTTTCTTCAATATTGGCTCCTGTAGAAGAAAACACCATCGACTCATTCATGAGAACAATAGCTGGAGCAAGAAAGAAGAAAGAGTCAAATGCCAGAAGCACAGAATGAAAACAGTAAGTCTTACACCTTTTAATTGTAATTCAGAAAGTGTAACTTGAAATTCAGATAAGTAACATGTAAATCAGAAACTGTAACTTGTTATTCAGAATTGTTAACTGTAATTCAGAAACCGTAACATGTAATTCAGATCAATTAATTGTATTTCAGAAACGGTAACATGTAATTCAGATTAGTAAATTGTATTTCATAAAGCGTCAATTCTAATTCAGAAACCACCAAGGACTTGATTAGTAAGAGTAGGGAATATGAGAACAACGAATTATTCATTAATGAACATCATTATGAATAATAATATTTATCGCCCAACGGGCATGTCTTGAAATGCTAAAGCTGTAGCTCGATGAATGGTGGTGTGTTGTGCAGCCCTACCACAGTCGCCTCCAACTATAGTATTTTTGCCTGGTCAATGATTTGCCCAAGATACACAAGCCGCTGTTCTCCAACACCCGGACCTTGAACTTGGGGAACTCGAAGATTATCTTTTACATAGGACTTTATTTTTAACCATATTGTTTCGACTGGGTTCAACGTTGGGGAGTATGGACTCAAACGAAGGATACTTGCCTCAGTTCCATCCAGAAAATATGTACATGCGGGTTGTTTTTGGTTTCTGAATTACAGTTGATACTTTCTGAATAACATCTAACGCATTCTGAATTACATTTTACACCTTCTGAAATACAATTAACTAATCTAAATTTCATGTTACGGTTTCTGAAATACAATTTACTAATCTGCATTACACGTTACGGTTTCTGAATTACAATTTATTATTCTGAATTACAAATTATACTTTCTGAAATACATCTTATACTTTCTGAATTACAATTGAAAAAGGTGTAATTTAGAATAAGTCATCAATAAAGAGGGACACAAGAATTTGCCTATACTATTGGCAACGTATCAATAAAGTTATCGATTGAGAAGTAAAAAGTATTTTATATGTAATACGAATTCTAGATTCAAACTGGAATTAGATACGAGGGTTGAATTTTATTTGAAAACAGGCAAGTTTTTGCCAGATAGTATTATTTGTTCTTGTTACTGTAATCATGTTTTTGTAAGTAATAGTTTTGAAAGGTTTACAAAAGACATCCTTTATCAGTCGAATAGGTTTCGAGAGCGTTGGATCAAAGAGTACAGTAGCGGTCCAAATAGCACAAGGTATCTAAGTCCCTTCAAGTTGGATACGTATCAGCTTTCCTCTGAAAATGAGGATAATGAAAATAATCAATGAACCATTACAATGCTTCATCTCTTTCTTTAATTATGAATACCAGATCTGGTACAAGCTTATTGCTCTCCACCTTCAGTATTCTTCGGCCGGACTATAAATCAGCCTGACACCCCGCCGAGAGCCCCTCAAATTTTTCGCCGTCATGATGTCATTTGAAAATAGATCTCTCTGTGCAATTTTGCGTGTAATTCAGAACCAGCGGGTAAACGGAGGCTCTCACAATGCCAGACGTCACGGCTGCTATTATTCGACAGATTTACTACTCTCAGAAAACGAAAACACCTAGAATTATATTTCATCCTGTTCGTTTGGATAATGGTCTCCCGTAAAGTCATGCGTGAGGTTGAATTATGGTCGTGTACCCGGAAACCGTTTGAAGGAACAATGACACGAAAACTATTGAGTTACCGGACCGAAAAGAGTGTTAGCGGCGGTTCACTGAGCGTATTTTGGTCGGCTGTCACTCGCATTTCAGATACACACTTCATTAATGACTTGTACGAAGGTGAAAGAAATCATGTCGACATTAATAAATGGACTTTCTCGAATCTGTCTAGTCATCGGCAACGAATTAACAGAGGAGTAGTTCATTGGTGTCGCGACAGATGCGGCTCTGTTCATTTGCGGCCCCGGTATACATCTTTTCTTTATCATTATTCAAAATTTTTAACAACACCATTATTAGTATTATCAACATATTTGTATTTTCAAGTTGTTGATTTCTTTCAATAATCAGTTATTTTATTATTATTATTATTATTACTGTTACATTATTAATATTGTTGCACAATAGAGGTTGTGTCGCAGATCAGAGCCAGCTGATCTTCGGCTATTTTCCTTATATTTTCCTTTATATTATTATTAATATTATTATTGTTACATGCGGCCTATTTGCAATTTTCTGTATAATGTTAAATAAAGTGAGATAGGTGCGGCCCTACTCACCACACCAGTAGTATTTGTACCAGCTAAAAAATTACTCCTCGCAAAATGTATGTGTACAATTTGCTTGTACCCAAGTGTATTCGTAAGGTTAGTTCGTTTTGGTTAGATCATACCAACAAGTTAATCTTCACAAAATGAATGTATTTGATTTTTTCGGTCCCAAATTGCTATGTAAGGTTAGTTAATTCTGGATCAGACCAAAGAATGACTACTCACAAAATGTATTTGTTTGATTTCCCCACGCCCAAGTGTTGATGTAAGATTACTTCGTTCTGGTTGAATTAGACTAAAAAATGACTCCTCACAAAATGTGTGTATTTAATTTTCTCACGCCAAAGTGTATACGTTAGATTAGTTCATATGGGTAAAATCAGGCAAAAATACCTCCTCACAAAATGTATGTGTTTAATTTCCTAACGCCAAAATGTATTCGTAAGGTTAATTCGTATGGGTTAAATCAGACCAAAAAATAACTCATCACAAAATGTATAGGGTAAATTTTTTCGCTTCCAAGTACCAACAGAAGCTTAGTTCGTTCTGGTAACATCGGACTAAAAAATGACTCACATTCGGCATTCAGCCTATTGTATTTTTTTTTTAACAGGAAATAAAGTTATTTGTTATAGTTTCTGCGTATTTATTACACAAGCTAGATATCAATTTATAGCGTATCTTTCTCTTTGGTTCTGTCTTTTGCAGCCTGGCACCCTCACATCTGTCAGCTCATGTCCTATTTTGTTTAATATTCACTTAATTTGAATAATCTATTGATCAATCGTTTGTTAAACGAATCAGCAAAAAGTGATATCTTCCAGTAATTTTGAATAAAATCTTAGAATTTGCATTTTCAAAAATTTGGAGGGTTACAAGGAAAATAAATTAAATTTATCAAAATGGCTAGTAGTTATTAAAGAAAATTTCAAATAAATTTGATTTGTTTTTGTATAGGGATAATGTTCGTCAGTTTGATATGGCAAATCAGACAAAATACAGGTAGGAGTGCCTTGTTTATTTTCCACGAGAGCTCTCGATAAAATTCTAAAATTTTGCGTAATAAATAACAACGCCTATTGTGAATATGAAAATGAATTCGGCTAAGGTTGCCAGCAATACATCCATTCACAAATGATGTCTTTCCAAAACCGCGGGGTAGGATGAATATGTTTGAAAGTGAAAAATTATTGGTTTTAATGTTCTACTATCGAAATCAACCAAAGTCGAACTCTTCAAATCTCATGTACTTACTAATGGCTTTGTTGAAAAATCCTCCTGTGCAGATATTCGGCTTGCGTGTTTTGATCAATACGATTTTTCTCACCCTTTATACGAAACGCCACTGTTGACAGAGAGGGAAATATATTTTGTACTGTCAATACTATCGCTCGACCGTTGTCACATAAACGGTATAGATATGTTTCCTGTTCTTGTTTGACTCATAGAATTCGCCATTTAAAAAATATTTGGTTTTAATATAATTTTTGAGATATATCCTAAAACGCGTTTTTTCGATGTCCTGTCAAAGAGTGTCCCGACTCTAATATACGATCTAATGTCAAATTGCATACAGGGACTCTATTCGTACCCAAGTGTCTACGTAAGGTTAGTTCATTCTGACTAAAAAGTAACTCCTCACAAAATGAACGTGTTTAATTTTCTTGCGCCCAAGTGTCGATTTAAGAGTACTTCGTTCTGGTTGAATTAGACTAAAAAATTACTCCTCATGAAATGCATGTGTTTGATTTCGTCGCGCACAACTGTCTACGTAAAGTCAGTTCGAAAAAATTACTCCTCACAAAATGAATGTGTTCAATTTCCCCAAGTCAAATTGTATACGTAAGGTTGGTTCGTTTGGGTAATATCATACTAAAATGGTTCTCCTCACAAAATGTATGTATTCAATTTCTTCGCGCCCACGGAAGCTTAGTACGTTCTAGTATGATCGGACTGAAAAATAACTCCTCACAAAATGTTTGTGTTTAATTTCCATGCGCCTAAAGGTCTTCGTAAGGTTGGTTGATTCAGACCAAAAAATTACTTGTCACAAAATGTATTTGTTCAAATTCTTCGCACCCAAATGCCTACGCAACGTTAGTTCGTTCGTTCAGACTAAAAAATTACTCCTCAATAAATGTATGTTTCAAATTATCCCCGCCCAAGTGTCTACTTGAGGTTAGCTTGACATTAGCAGGTATCCTATTAGTTGGAGTAGGGCCGCAACTGTCTTAATAAAATTATTCGAAAAATTAGGAGAGGGTCGCAAATGTTTTGGGGCCGGAAATATACTGGGCCGCATCTGTCCCGCATCCAGCTCCTGGCCTTAGATAAAAAAAACGATAGACTTGGCAATTTCCTTGGAATTAGTAGGACGCTTTAACACATCAAAGGACCATTGCCGGGAGGTGATTGTGTTCAGAGTTAGGAGAATAAGGGAAAATTTAAATTGGTGAACTGACAGTCGCACCTTAGTTACAGGAATATAATTAATGATTTGGAACAGAGATAGTGCTTGATTGGGTGGCATGATTTGCTAAACATTCCATTTTACTGGGCCTTCAGAATTGGTTCTTAGTAGTATTAAAAAATAAACTTTTGTGGAGGCAATACAATTTTGGAAATCGGTATTGTTTGAAGTTAAAATTTTATTTGTCATTATCGATACAACTACTGAATAAAAAATTAAATGATTGTTCGTTGCTATGGTAACGCATAAGATCATATCTTTGCAGAATTAACCAAGGATACTCCAATAGCACAATCACGCTTGTGTGGGTACCTGGACATCGGTGAAGTGAATGCTATGAAAATGCAGATCAACCTGCAAGACAAACATCTCAATCAGCATTCACAGGTCCGCAACCAAAACCTGATACGCAAACCTATTTAATCAGTGGAATAAAATGAAATACCAAACATATTGCGACCAAATCGAAGGGAACCAACACAACACAGCACAGCACAGCTGTTGAAGTAGAAAATAGTTCTACCATTATCAAATCTGATAATATTCCCTCAGCTATAGAGTTAAACCATTTCATAAATTGTTGAATTAAATGGGCCCTAGCACTGTACCTTGTAGTACACCATAGTCAATCGCTTGAACACTGTGAATACACAATTGCGACTAAGATCCTGCATTCTCTTATTCATGTAACTCTTAAATAGTACTAAATTAATGCAAAATGCAACAACAATATTTCCCAACGATTTATTAGATTATAAATATACAAGAACTATTTTCATGCATAAACTCAGTTATTTTTGTTGTCATTGCTAGACTCGTTTTCTGAGTTGATGGTTTTTCTCTGAATCCGAGTTGATTCTTATGAATGTAATCTCATGTTTGGTAAGAAACTCTTCCTGTATTTAAAATTTGTTTCTAACATCTTTTATGAGTTAGTTATCAAGGAAATTGCCAATTTCCTAAGTATTTTCTTTTTCATGAAGTGCACTATTACGGCGTGTTTGTATACTGATTGATGCTTTCCGTGTTTTATATTGAAAAGGGCACTAATGGTTCTAGGATGTAACCGGAAATGGTTATATTGTTCCAGGTGTTGGTATTACTGTCGGTCCTTACATCTTTTTTGTTTTTGTTGTTCTATTATATAAATACTTCGTAATTTGATGGAATCTACCGGTGTGAGAATAAGAGGATATGGAAGAAAATACATTTTCTTTCTGGAAAAACAAGGATATTTTGTATCATCTTGCTAGCTTCCTGCCAATTTCTGCAACTATAAAATTGAATTCATTTGCTATATCGTCTCAGTCTTTAAGTATTCTGTCGTTTTCATATGTGATAGATATTGTTTTCTCTTTGTTCTATTTTTAGTTCTTCCTTTTTTTGTAACAACTCGTAGATTAACGATTCAATTATGATATTGTCGATTTTATTGGAAATATGAAGAGGCTGTTCATAAAGTCCTTTGTGGAATTATCTGCGACTGAATGTTGAAATTTTAGTCGCTATTTTCCATCGTACAAGATAACCTCACTTGGAAGGTTATCAAGTTACGGACGTTCAAGTTGTACTTACCAAATTTTCCTTTTATTATAATCAGTTTTTGATATCATAGGAGTTTCATTTTCATTTGTCATTGGTAGAGTAGACAAATATGTTTCAATCTCGTAGGATCTTACAGAAGGTGGATTTCAGTGAATGTTTCCATTTGGTGCAGATATTATAGTTTTAGAGTAGACTACTTTTGTTAGAGAAATTATATTTTCAGAGCTCTTTCACAGGAAGTAGCTTTGGGTGTCAGAAAAGTGTATCATTAGAACAGAAATTCGTGTTTCCAGCATAATACAACAATTTATTTGCAGTAGAACTTGGTATCTCTACGGAAATGAAACGTGTTCACCTACTTGATGATATTCGACCAGTTCGGGATTAATCGGTAGTAACTGCCGCTCCTGTTAGGGGGTGCTCTTCAACGTTTTCGAAAAACTGGCCTCAATCCATTTGCAGTATTTGAGTTAGTAGTTGAATGTTGACGTCTTACATCGAGTGCAGGAATTATACTGTTATAACTGTTGTGAGTTGTTTGAATATTGATAGTTTGATATATGCATATCACTTGTTGGTATGTTGAATGTGGTTTTTACAGTAATAATAATAATTTGTCTTTATTCATCATAATTGATACAAAAAGGCGGAATTCATCCGCTGCGCATATGAAAATGTAATAGACTGCTATTCCATTCAACCCTACACATATAATCAGAACTTATGCTCAGTATACATAAACATGTAAGTACGTAGTAAAAATTAATTATCAAATTCAATATTAAACATCAATTATTATTATCAAATCATGAATGTCTGATACAAAAAAATTTGAAAATCAAATATCGAATACTGTGTACCGAACATAAACATAATATATACCTGAACAAAAATGTTTCTCACAGTAGATTCGAAAAATGGTAATTCATCACCATACACATAACATTATAACTTTGGCTACATTGAACTAACTCTAAACTGAGGGCAAGTGAATATTTCAATTGAGTCTGGTGTATCCTGATACCAAAGATGGAATGAATGCTAATAAAGGTAATACAATAATAAACTGACCAAAAGTGAGTAATTTGATGAGGCCAAGTAAACCAAAATAACTATTAAATCTAAAAATGTTTCTTCAGTAGAATACTGTAAAGTATCAACTATTACATTTTTTGTAGATTTGAGTATATGAGTTAGTTGAGAGTAAATCATCCTTCATCAATGGTAAATTTACTTGCCATTATTAGGTATCAAAATGAGCACATACTGCTAATAGAACATAGATTTTAATATAGGTGCGTTACAATATGTTCCACAAATTACATAAATAAAAGCAAGTACCTATGAAATTCAGGAATTTCATTCTTCGTGTTGCTTAGAAAGCGTATACTTGTCCCATATAGTTTGCAAATTTTTACTTTGTGGTATGCAAATTCTACTTGCTACTATTAAATTTTTTTCCCGTGTATGGATCAAGTCAATCCGAAACTTAATATATTCGTGTGCGAGTATTTAAACTCGTATTTCTAAGAGTGAAATGATCGATCCCATCGGAACGACCAACACATGTGCCCCCAAAGAGCTGTTTGATTTCCTAGAATTTCATCGATATCGGGTCACATGAGCCCTGGCATGACGAAAGGAAATCTATTCAATTCAAACCTGGTCCCATCTAATATTTCAGCCTTCCCTTTCAATCCCCGTCCATACATATCTAGGCAAATAAAAATAACGTCACGTCAGGCACATATGACAAAGTGCCCCACTCCATCATCGAGCATTAGGAGAGACCGTGTCTCCACGCCATAATGCGGACACAAAGCCCCGTTTCGTCAACACAATTGGATCACTTTTCATCAGACAGGGGGTTCTGGTAGGGACGTTTCTTTGTAATTACTTGACTTTCGTCATGAACTGCATGTAGCCATAATGGAGCTTTTTATGATAAACAACGTCGTTAAAATGAAATATAATGAGGGTTGGGATCCACGAGGTACATGATAAATAAATTCGTTCCTTTAGACACCATTATTTTGTTGACCGTGGTGGATCTTGTTTCTAGGGATTCTCTTGTGCTTGTTGATGAAGTACCCGTACTTAAAGAAATCGTTAGTCGACCATTGCCTGCTTCTAACACCGTGTTCCCAGAACTACCTGCATTTACAATGGAGTGTCAAGGTATCATTTATAACTAGTTGTTTATTAATTTTTGGGTAAATTAAAAAAAGAATGATACATTGCTGTTTATCATTCTCTCGATCTATGTTATTCTATAAAGCGAGTCCAAGATGAGTTTGCACATCATAGAGGTCTCTGAACCTGTTTTTTTACGTTATCTTTATGATTTGAAAAATCTAAAAATATAGCAATTTTTTATGGGATTCAACATGGCGATATGTTTCTGTTTCGTTCAACATTTCCTAATTCTTACATTGAACATTTGAAAGTGTGTAAATGTAGAAACTTTGCTCTCTATCTTGTTTATTTATTTTGGAGACTGTATGCCTTGTCCACACAAAATATGGGTCAACACCTACTGAATTAAAAAAATATAAAACAAGGAATGAAGACTGTGTTCCCTTACCCTTACCTAAATTTAGCCTGACAATGAACTCTATCATGTATGAAAGTAAAAAAATCTATAACCATCTGCCAGCTAGTTATAGAAACAACACTTCTCTGAAGATTTTTCGGAAGAAGGTGAAAAATGCTCTATTACAGAAAGCTTATTATAACCTGCAGGAATATTATGATGATATGGTTCCTATGTAAATTAATTTGACAATGTAACTTGACAATGTGATTTGACATTTTACTTACTCGTTTTTAACGTACTCTACTTGACAACGTTTTTATTTAAACATACAATCTTGTTTACTCTTAGTTCTATACGAATATAGCTGTTATACCTAGTATTTAACTAAATTTTAATGTGCTTGTGTATTTATTTACAAATTATTCAGTTAATTATAATCACCTTCTCATTTCTAATTAGGATATCAGTTTTTAAATATTTTTAATTATTCTTCTAAGTGTCTTTTATTCTTATTTATACACCTTGAGACTTTACCCTCTCATTATGTTCATATTGTACTTTGTGACGCTTTGTCAATAAGAATCATTTTCTTCAGACAATAAAGTATACTTTGATTGATTGATTGATATCCCTTTATAGGGCAAATTGATACAAAGCGAAATTAACTAATTTTTAATTTAAATCACACTGAAGAACTCGATGTGAGTTGTTATGTAATGAAACAGCAATATGACATCGCTTAGGATTATTTTTTTCTTGGTGGTCGGTATTTCGACCAGTGTCCAATCAACACCCAAGCATACTGCATTGAACACTGGAAATATCAATACGGAAAAATCAAAATTGTTGAAACATTTCAATAAGTGTTTTTACTTATAATGGAAAACAAGAAACAAACTCTTGAAACATTTTGAACTACGTTCTCAAAGTTACAAGCGGTAATATAACCCCAAATTTAGGTCAGTCAAAAAAAATGAGAATATCATCCTATCGGCAATAGAAGTGGTTTTGCTAATTATTTAGGTATGAAAAGCATTAAATATGTTACACAACTGCAGTAATGCTATCCAGAATAACTGATCAATAACTTGGAGAAAACTCCACGAACACAATCGTAACCTCCAAGGCCGTGTGTAACTAAATGAACACTGGTCGAAATATTAGCCGCAAACCATAATCATCTGCGCAGGAACTATAATTTGGTCGAAATAAAGACCAACGACTACAAATGGATGTCACATAGTGTGATCTGGCTAAAAACAAAACCGGCACCTGTTTGATGACTATCATTTTTTTCCACGGTCAAAATATCAACCAGTACCATATAAAGCGGTAATTAGACGGAATCTATTCTAGCACCAACACTTTCCCACTGCAATGTTATGGGAGCTACCTCTGAAACAGAGCGTGTGTGATCAAAGATGAATGTCTGAGACCTATAGACAACATGAAAGAATGGGGACATTAGGCCAATCACTATATAATTAAAAATAAAAAATGGGGGTAAAATATCAAAACAATGCAATCCTTCACGAAAGTTTTATCTCAGTTCTCAATGAATCTATAAAATTTGCCCCTCTCTTACAAGGTCGGTAAAATTATGAAAAATGTAAATTATAAAAAATTCTAGTTATTTTGTAGAGGAAAAATAGTCGAAAATAGCAAAAACAAAGAAAATATCATCGTCATCAATTTTGCGACCATTTCCAAATTTGGCATAATCGTGAATAAATTTTTTGTTCATACTTTTGTTAATTACTTGGCAGAAAAAAAAATTAAAACGTAAAAAAAAGTCCAGGCTAAAACTTTTCCTCATCGGTCGATAACGGAAACACATTTGTTTTTACTTATTTAGACTAAAACAATTTGTTCGCAACCTGAATTGATTATAGAAATAGTGCTAAAGTTTTTTGAGATGGTCGAGAACGTAAGAAGTAATTTCCTAGGAAAAATATAAAATTTGCAAACAGCAGATTTCGGGAACTTTCACAAATTTGAAAAGAATTTTTTTTTTTGACTAATTTCCCGTATTTTGTGGTGGTTACAAATTTTGTATATTTCCTAGGAAGTTACGTTCCCTACCATTATTTCATTAACATTTTCTTCATACCATATTTCCAGTAAACAAAATTTTTTCTGCAATGATTCTCGTAGAAAAACATGTAACGAAATAAGAGAAAACACTGTGATATTAGCAAAAACAGATGATTTAATTATGTCATGTCCAACGAAGTACTGGGGAAGAGAAAACAACTAGCTAGTATAATTTGCAAAAAATTTCATGCCATCTGTACGAGATCAGGATTTTTGAGGAATTAGACCAGGCTAGAACGAAAAACGCAAACATTCTGTTAGAGGTATTCCAGGAAATTCCAGAATTATTAAAACTTTCTGCTAAACATTACTTCTGGCTGGTAAGATTAGGGCCACCACAATGGCATCTTCAACAGACAACAGAAATAATGATTTTTCCTAGGAAATGACCTTTGGTGTAAAATGGTGGTTAGATACTACACCATATACATTTCAATATCATGAATCAGTAACTTGCAAGCGCATCCTGAGTTTGCATGGAACTCAATAAAAAAACTGTGTATAGTTTACCACTTGCAATGGTTCACAACTGTTGCTCATAAAATGATGTTCTAGTTCATGATGCCAGAGGAATTTTTATTCAGCCAGTTTCCAGAAAATCGATTGATACTAATTTTCTTGTCTTATAGCCAGCGCCATCACCAGACCTTACACGGCTGGATTTTTCACCAGAGAATGCATTAAAATGTTTGTTTCCGCAAATATTTTCCATAGTAAAGTAGGATGAAAGCATTTGTTACCGAATCAATCAAAAGATCTTCTCCAGAAATGTTTGTAAATGTTTTGGAAGCAAGTGTGTGAAAATTATACATTTGTTAAGGAAATGATAGTTTCTATTTCTATTACTAATTGTTGAATATTTTTATTTTGAGAGATTATTATGTACAAAATAAGTTTAACTATTTTTCCTTCATTATTCGCCTAGTGTAACATTAAACGGCACTAAGTAAGTAGTGATTTTATCCCAATGAAAACAGAAATTAATCTCAAACTATAAACCACAAAACACAAGCAAATCGGCATATTTGTGATTTAAAAACTATTCTCAAACTATTCTCATACTGGTGTTAGTAGCTATGATAGCCATCATTGTTCAGAATTATCTTATGAAAAATAACGTGAATGCCAAACTTTGTTATTTTTCTTCGTATTTCTTATGGTTTCCGAGATTCCCATGTTGGTCTAGGAATTTCAGTTACCCAGTATACGTATTTAGTTTGAATGAAAATACTCGTCTCACTCTACCGTTGCTTTTATAAGCATGCTTTTCGTATTTATCGTGTGGATAACATCAAAATTCAGATATTGATGATTTGAAAAATGTTCCGAAATGATACAATTCATAACTTGTGAATTTCGAAAACAACTAGTCTGACCAGAATATTGTCTCAATTTAGGATGTTGCACCATATGTGTATTATAAATATTTTTGGAATATTCGCATAGTCGGGGGAATCCAATCACAAAAAAAAATTTAGGGCAGATAAACTCACTGAACATTCAATTTGTGCCATCTAGTTTATTATTTCAAGTAGTAGGCGTAGTAAATCGTCATCATAAAGGTTTAATTAGAAGTACCTGATACTTGGATGCTATGGATTATCTCTTCTTCTTAATAATAATAATCCTGCAGACATCAAAGTTCATGGGGGTTCAACAACAATATTATTTTATAACCATACAAAGTTTATTATACCTAAAGCCATTAAAAGACGCTTTCTAATTTTGCGAAATATTCTTCAAAAAATAATCATCTTCGAAACCATATAATTAACAAACTCTCAAGGACGTCTTCTGCATCCCATCGCATATGGAATCAGGAAATTAATTTTATTTATTTCTTTGGCATGATTTTGAAACATGCTTGCACAACCAAAAATTATACCCCAACCACCAATAACTGTTGATTCTTATGCATTATCATAATTCCCGCATAAATATTCCCACATTTCAGGTCGTTAGTCATTATGCGCATAAAAAAAATTTCAACGCCCAATTTGAGTAGCTATATGCAAATTCACACGATAGTTATGCAAATTTGATTAATTGTTTGTATTTTTTCGCTGGACATATATCTATATATTACGTGAATCATAACCATTCATAATCTGATATTGATCAATCCTGTAATTAAGGTGATGGTAGTGTTTATTCTAGCAAGAATTTCGTGAAGGATAATTGTTAACACTCCTGACGATGAACATAAATTAAACGTGATGGAAATCGCATTGAGTAGTGATTTATACAGTGTGACAATTTAAAAACTTACAATGGGCTATATCTCACGAACGAAAGATGATATCAAAAAATGCTCAAAACTGTTTCTAGGATAGGAAGAGGGAACTAAAAAGTTCAAATGGCAGACCCCTACTTGTGATACATCATTGAAAAGCCTACAAAAAATGCTATCCAACAGTATGAATAATAATGGTACAGGGTGAATAAATAATTTCAAAAGCTTGCCTTAAAAGGAAAATTTAATAAAGTTTTTGTTGAACTACACATTTGTTAAAAATATCAATGAAGTAAATGTTCAAAGTGGGTTCCGTTGTTTTGTAAACAATAGTACAGCCTATTTTCAAATTCTGCACGAACTTTGAAAAATGTTGTTCTAGTAATAGACATGCTTGAGTAATTTTTTCCCCAAGTGACGCAGGTTGAGTTTTATACACATCTGACTTGAGGTAACCCCATAAAAAAATCAGGTTGCGTTAAGTCTGGTGACCTCGGTGGCCACTCAATAGAACCTCTCCTTCCAATCCATTTGTTCGGATAATTAGTATCCAACCAGTGCCTAACGGCAGCGGCATAGTGAGGTGGTGCTCCATCTTGTTGGTAGTGCAGCAAATCTTCTTTCAGAGCTAGATTGCCTTGGTCATCCCTTTGATTCTCTAATTCATGCACAATTAAAGGTTGGATGGTGTTTTCAAGCATATCCAGATAAATGTCGCCACTTAAATTACCTGGTATAAACAAGAGGCCAATTAAAGAATCCGCTAATATCCCTGCCCAGACATTAGGGTTTTCAGGATATTGAGTGTGACCTTCTCTAAATCGATGCGGGTTCGTATCACTCCAGTACCGACAGTTTTGTTTATTCACATTGCCATTCAGCATAAAAGTACATTCCTCACTGAAACAAATATTTTTCAATAGTCTAGGTTCAACGCGAATTCTTTCAGTCATTAGTTCACAAAACTCAATTCATCGGTCTGGGTCATCATCGCCTAGTTCTTGAAGAATTTGCGTTTTGTACGGGTGAAACTTATGTAATTTCAACACCTTCCTGACCGACTCACGTTATATTCCTGTATATACCTGACGTGTTGATGCAATAGGCTCTATTGCAAATTGCCCAAGGACCTCAACTTGGCTTGCTTCATTCAGTAATCTTGGGGCATCCCTTTTTTTATTTTGCACTGATCCCGTTTCTCAAAATTTTTCAACTAAATCGCGGATGTACACGTGACTTACATGTTTGTCCGGATGCCTCTCATTAAATATTTGAGCTGTTCGTAAATAACACTGGTTCTGGGAGGCAAATATGAAAATTATCTCCACACGTTCAGGTATACTGTAAACCATCGTGACCACTACAGCGAATGACAGTACTGATCGTACACAATGATGACACTAATGACATTTAAATGTCTCAAATAAACAAAAAATTATTGACTGCGACAGAAACCAGAAAACAGATGTTTAAAACTTGTTTTTGCAAAGACGACAAATTCAACAACAAAAAGTCCCCTCGGACACTTATTATTGAAAATAAGGTTTTATTGGCCTTTAAAGATTTTTAACATTGTATCACAAGTAGGGTTCCTACGTTTGTTTTAAAAATTGTTGGATAATAATTTGGTAATTATTGATACACCCTGTACAATTATTATGTATTCCATTGGATAGCATTTTTTATAGGCTTTTCAATGATGCATCACAAGTAGGGGACTGCCATTTAAACTTTTTTAGTTGGGGTATGTGGGGCCTAGGGGGTTGATGGGGGCGAGTTCCCCCTTCCTATCCTAGAAACGGTTTTGAGCATTTTTTGATATCATCTTTCGTTCGTATCCATTGTAAGTTTTTAAATTGTCACACTGTATAAACAAACTGAAGGGGGACAAAAAGCATGGTATATGAGATGGATTAAGGCAATTTCATTTCAATTTTATAATTGAGACTGATGGAAGACAAATAATATAAAAACAGGAAAAAATTTAACGACATGAGACCAACTGGAAGAGGAGCAAAGTGTTGTTCGAATTACGAGAAAAATTAATTGTAGTCGAAAAAAAGGAGAACGGTGGAAGGGAGTGAACTTCTAGTAGCTGAAAGTGATATTTCACGGCTTTTCGCGATTGATAACGAAAGAAGATCATCTATCAAATAAAGTTATCAGCAGAGTTGTTGAAAATGAATGGATCTACAACTTTTGTATCAAACATTTTTTCACATCACCACAAATTTTCTAGGAAAATCGGAAAAACCAATTTTTCAGTTTTAAATTTTTTTCTCGCGCAATTTTTTTTTCAAGAAATTTGATGGAACTATGACTTATCATGTTTCAAGTGATCTGTATTTTTTTTTGTAGCGGAATATAGATTTTATTTTTTTTTTGGCAAATTCCGAAGAAGCGACCTCATTTTTAACTGAAAAGTTTCACCAAAAAACTGGCCATTTCAAGTTCGCCAGCAGCGAGTAAAATGGTTTTTCCGATTTACCAGGAAAATTTGAGGTTATATAGAAAAATCTTGGATTCAAAAGTTGTAGATCTTTTTGTTTCCAACAACTTTTTCCTTTAACTTTTTTTTGTAGGAGGTTAATTTTCGCTGTAAATCGTGTGAAACCATTTTTACCCCCAAAAGTTCCCCTTACATATATATTCTCCTATCATAACCATATCCTCATGAATGTCCTTGTTTGTTCTTTGTACCTATTGAGGTAACATGAAATTAATATTCTCGAAGACGAATTTCTTCGGCGAAACTTTTCAGTTGAAAATGAGATCGTTTTTTCGGAATTTGTCGAAAAAAAAAAGAAAAATCTGTATTCCGCTACAAAAAAAATACAGCTGACTTGAAACATTTCTCTAGGATCATTTGTTGTTTTTCCAGCGAAATTTGTTATTTCTTTTATTTCTATTATTGATTTTTTTTTATTTCATTACTCCCCATGGACTTCAACTCATGTTTTTATCCTCTATTTTATTACTATAGTGAGTTGTCAATTTTTGCTTTTTCATTATTTTTTTTTTGCTATTGCTGTAGTTTCTAAATTTTATTTTGTTATGTTCTATTGGCTGATTTTTCCTCATTTTGTATAGACTGTTGTTTTCGTGTTTATATTTTAGTATTCCCGCAGTTATCCTACATTTTCTTCATATTTAATTTCTACTAATAATTTTTTGTGTTGTTGAATTTTCTAAATGGTTTTTGATTTGATTTATTGAATTTTCGGTATATAAGTAAATCAACGTTTTCAGTATGCTCATCTAGTCAAATTTCCTTTTTGATTTTTTCATTGAATTTCTGTTTATTAGAGGTAGGTTTATAAATATTTTCGTGTTCTCTCAGGTGTAGTGAAGTGGTTTATGATACATACAATAATGTTCCATTCAAGATTCAAGGACTACAGGAATGTTTTTATGTAAGGACATTTTGGTTTTTACGAAATTATGATCCAAGCAAGACTTCTGACCGGCACTTATTAATCAAAAAATGTAACCCTCCCTCAAGGTTTTTTCGAGATGTTGCACATGGCCTATAAATCTCGTGGTGTAATATTTTGGTATTGTTCAAAGTGGTGAACAACTACAACATATTAATTGATTTATTCACAAAAGGTAGTTGAATGAATATTTATCTATATATTATAGCTGTTGATATATATTCAACTTCCTAATTGAAAGAAAAATTGTTTTTCACAGTTTCACTATTCGTTTCAGGGTTTTGAACCTAGCGACTTGTTTTTTGTTAATATTTAAATAACTGATGTTTATTGATGTCAATCAAGCTTTGAAAACGTAATTGAAATCGTTTCTAACTTGAAATTACCCAATTAAAACCGTACCTACTTTAGAAATGACAAAATTATATGTCTGCAATTTGATTTAATACCGGACAATCATGATGTCAGAAGATACCAAACATTATGAAAGTTTCACCGATGAAAAAAAAAACATAGATATGGTCTAGGTCTGTATCACATAAAGAAATTATTCATTCTAATAGAAAACAAACTATTTTCCCATGAAAATACGTTGGATATCACGTGGTATATAAATATGTGAGTGTTTAGCACCATTTTTTGAAATAGAAAAGTGGAGCTCTACAAAAATGAATATAAACTAATTGATTCATGATACATTTAAAAATGTTGAGAGGAATTCAGAGTAAGAATATATTTGTTAGTATGTGTTTCTTTGTATGTGTTTGAGTCACGACGTTTCAACAGTTCACATCTACTGTCATTATCAAGTGTGTGAATGCGACAAGATATCTCGGATACTTATTATATAGCATGCAACTAATGTACCTGCTATAAAATTATGATCTTCGTGGGGTCTCTCTCAGGTCATCAATGTTAATTAGTGTGATACAACGACCATTTTCTGACGAGTGTTATTGTTGATGACCGTTCTTGCCAGGTATTGATACAGAAAAATATGTTTGTTACAAATTCATTCAAATTGTAAATTATTCAAATGAAAAAATGCTACAACTTTGTATATAAACTTAATCATATTGAGAAGTTTGATCGATCAAGTATTGATGGAGAGAAACCAAAACAAACTCCTTTATTCTCATCAAGTTTGCATACCTTATTCCAAACATGTTCCCCACTGAAATGATATATCAGTTGCTTGATGATGGATCAATTACAATTCGAAACGTCGCCGAAGACGTTTCAATTCCGTAATCGTTTTTATTCGATCTCCATCCCGGCTACCTACCACGTACAGAAATGTAAATGCGATATCCAGCTCTTATAAAGTTTAGGTAGTTCCACGTTTCTGTAACAACATAAAAATGTAATCATGCATTGACCTCAGCTAGCCGAGGGGCTTTTACCAGTTCCATTACTATTTTATGGAGGTAATAAAAGCTCTTAGTCACAATTTATGTAAGACATATACAACACTTCACATTCTCGCAGCGCCTTTAAATGTTTACGAGTAAAATATTTGACAATTCTTATTACGTTCGGGCATTGAAGCCGGAGACGCCTATGTAAACCCGACCGAGCCTTAATCTGAATATATGATCGTCCTTATTGTCCCTGGTCGCTACCAGGACTCGTTCGAATATGAACGTGTCAAGACGACCCTCTTCTTGAATTGAAAAAAACTTGTCAAACAACTGGACACATTCAGGTTGTTTCGTTTCCTCCGTTTGATTGAGCAAAGTTGAGGTGTGCCACAAGGGTCAGTGCTAGGGCCAGTTCTGTCTATAATGTATACAAATAATATTTAGGAAATGTTGAAAATAATAAAGTCATTTTGCACAAGAGACAGACAAGGATACAAATTTGTGTGGTACAAGTCACCAAGTATAGATTTATTCGAAAATATGAACAGAATGTTCATAAAATCAGTAGTGGAATCATCCGCGACTGAAAGTTGGAATTTCGTCGCTATTTTCCATCGCGCAAGATAACCTCTCTTGGAAGGGATTCATGTTTTAAAGAGAAACATTCTCATTGAAAATTGAATCAATACAAGACTCCTCTGGAAATGGAAAAACCAAATTACTTGAGGCGCCAAATTCAAAAATATAATACCACAAATCTCATGTTTGATCAAGAAATAGACTCAATATTCTCTAAGAATGTTAAAATAGTATATTGTGCAACAAGTGCAGAAAAGTGCTAATTTCTCACGAGTTTGAAAAAGTTGCGGCACGAGCGCAAGCGAGTGCTGCAATTCAAACGAGTGAGAAATTGTATTTCTGCTCGTGTTACACACTATACTTTTTCTACAACACCCTTTTTGCTAAAAATAATACTATACTATAAGACGGAATGAAATGTCAGTAGCTCATTCTTATATTTTCCTCTTGAAGTCGAAGGTAGTAAATTCAATGACAATGAATTAACTTGTTCTCTTAGTTCTGGCGGAGTATTTTCAATTTCAGAACTGTCGCTATCCATTTTAGTTCAATCTCATTAAAAAATGACGGGACAAGAATATTTTACGAATATTTTATGCTTGACGTTTGTTGACATTCAAATGATTCGATAGATGTTGCTCCGTTGCCTAGCAATGGATAGTGTGTATGTGGGTATTTGAGACAGCAGTAGTGATGTCTATGATTTTTGTTCAGAATATTATGAATTTGTACGACAATTTCCTTCATATTATATAAACCAATAGACTTTGTCTATTCATTCTTGAAGTTGCCTGATCGAATATCCCTTCGAAATGCAGAATTTTCAAAATATACTTTCACCTTGCTGTCACGAAAACTGTATTGCTTAGAAATTAGGTACTGAAAAATTTTGGTACAGAAATGTCACTTTGTGGCACAGAAATGTCACTTTGCGACACACTAATGTCAAATTTCAATTATTGTGAGAAATAATCATGTTTGCGAACGTAAAACTATGCACAAAAGCATGTTTTGGAGTGTGGTTGTAGAAAAAAACATTTTCCAGTCTACACTTGAAAAAAGAATTCAATCAACGTGTTAGTATTCACTTGTCTACTCGAGTAATATATTAACAATATGGGACCATCCACCGGAATTGACAAAGAAAATGTAGTACAAAAAAGAATTTTATATAATTTGAATATTGTAAAGGTACTTTCAAGAAACCGGAAGTAATAACTCTTACCGGAATATATGTTAAAATTTCCTGCTTTATTCACAAAAATAAAAATAAATTGAAACTCAATCTGGATGTGCATAGGTATCAGATGAGGAGAGTACAAGAAATCATCACTTTATACCACTTCAACACCAAAACATTGAAAAAATCACCTTATTGTGCTGGAAGCTAAATTTACAATAAACTAGGTTGTCAAGTTGGTACACACATCCGACATTTAATTGATTTAAGATGGGCCATTCCTAACATACTTTAGTAATGCACTTTCAAGGCTCGGATCATACTTGACTATAAGAAAATGTTAAAGTTGACAATTGTCAGTCGCAGCAGTATGACATTGATCTTGGGGCTTCTCAAGATTCCATATTGGGTCCCTTCATGTTTCTTCGATCAATGATATGTAGATATATTTGATTTGTGAACCTGTTATATTTTTATGTAGTTGTGAAGATATTATATTTTTATGTTTTTGTGGAAAAGTTATGCATATTTTTATTTATAAATGTAGACTGTATGTATCCCATATCATTTTTATGGTCGTAAAGGATATTTCTTTACTTTTAATGAGCATTGTTATGAGCTGGAGACTCGCGTTTCTTTCATCATTATTTTTCTCATCCTCTATTCTTTACAAAAATATGCACAAACTACTAAAGTTCATATTCGAACGTTCTTCAGAAACAGAGCTGGCCTCCTCGATCCAAAATAATTCCAACTCTGCGGAATCGAACGACAAAGACCAACGCAGTCTCCCAAAGTCGGAGAGAGATGCTCTGTCGGAGCCTGGAGGAAAAAGCGTACTTTCTCGGAGCATATTAACTGTTCGTTTATGCTGTACGCTGTGATCACATTCGGGGATTCCATAAATATATCTCGTATCTATATAACCCGACTTAATGCAGCTACTGGTTTATGTCTCATAATTTCGATTTCAAAAAGAGATAAAATAAATTGCGGACAACTTTATTTTGATATAACTCTCTGATTAATGTCCTCGGGAGATCGTTAAGTTTCCTTTTTTATAGTGGTTATATTAACATTTTAATATACGTGTTGCGCGATTTTTATTAGTTGCTTCAGTTGGCAGGGAAACTCTCGACAGAGTCGGACTTGCAGCTAAAAACATGATTGATGTGTGTGAAGAAAGCAACTAATTTTTTCTCAATGTGTATGGAACTATTTTCACAAAGTATGGAAATGAATATCTCATTTCATGAAGTTTGAGGTTTATAGACAGTAACAAAAATTAGTTATGGTATCCCACAAGGCACAGTAATTAGCCCTCTGTTATTATCCCTATACATAAACAGCCTACTCAGCCTGACGGTTCTATCTTTAGTTTCGCTGGTGACAAGGCCACACTATTCATAGCCGAATACTGGAAAATCATAAAATCAAAACTGGAGAGTCAAATTAACATACTCAAAGACTGGTTGGATTACAAATCACTAACAATTAACTTCGAGAAAATGAACTTCTTGCCATTTGCAAGCTATTGAAACCGGTTGCTGAATTTTGCTGAACTGAAATTTACTAATCATGTTAAAATCATGAAAATTACCAGAGCAAGCCACATCAAGTATCTAGGTGTCAAGATAGATCCCCATCCCAGATGGTATATACATATTAACAATGTTTCGAAAAAACACATAAAAATTGTATAAATTCAAATATCAAAAATCTATCTCGATACAATTCACATCAAAATTATATACCGAGCCTTGGTATAATCTTGACTGCAACATGCTATACTTACTCAGATGGGGTGGCTTACTTGATACCCACCTGAATAAATGTGCAGGACTTCTGGATGTGATAGCTCGTTCAAAAATATGAAAAAAAGTTTCTATTAACTAACCCTCTAAAATTCAAAATTTTCGAGATACAGGGTGTTGAAATTTAAAAAAAAATTTTTTGCGAATATCTCTGGAACCGTCTATCGCACAGAAAATAGATTTTGAATACATTTTCTACTCATAATAAGCTATGTTTTGTGCAGATTTTTTATTTTTTAAAATTCATATTTGGTGAAGATTTTGAAGGGGTAGTGTGTGTTATAAGTCAAGAAAATAGAAAAGATGCACTTGGAAAATTTTACAGTTCACGTAAAAATAAGTTTCATTGGAAATTAATGATTCAAAGACAATGTCAATATGTATACCCTTGGAAAATGAAAAGATGAAAATTCTAAACTCTAAAGATTTTTTTTTCAAATGAGGAAAAGAGCCATCTGTAAAATTTCACAAAGTGCGCTGTTTTCCATCATTTTCCGCTTCCGTCCATACTTTCAAAATATCAGCTTCCCAATTTCAGAAAGAAAGTGCACTTTTACATATCTGTTAAAAAAATTCAGATGGCTTTATTCTTTATGTTCGAGTTTTAATTAAATTAACGAAAGGCATCTCGAATTTCCGCAATTTTTCACTATTTTCCGCTTTACTACGGATCTTTCGAACATCAGCTTTGGATTTTCTTTCACCTTTTACACATCTTGTCGAAATTTTCAAACAGTTTTATTCCTTTTTCTCCAGTTATAATCAAATTAACAAAACAAATCTCGAATATTCTCGTTTTTCATGATTTTCTCCTCATTTACAGACTTTTGAATCATCAGCTTTCCATTTTCTGAAAAAACTTGCATTTTAACACATCATTTATACATTTTCAGATGGGTTAATACCTTTTTCTCGAGTTATACTGAAATGAACAGAACGTATCTCGAATATTTGCAGTCTTTTATAATTTTTCACATCCGGAAAGACTTTGGAAATATTAACTTTGAATTTTTTGATAGAAAATGCATTTTTACACATCCTGTAAAAATTTTCCGATTGCTTTATTCCTCTTTGTCGAGTTATAATGAAATAAATCAAACCAATCTTGAATTTTCGTGGCATTTTATCATTTTCCACTCCCGCATGGAACTTTCAAACTTTGCACTTTCTGAAAGAGCATGCATGTTTTTACATATCTTTGGCAATTATTATGCATCATACGTTAAAAAAATTTACAGGCCTTTATTATTTTGGACGCTCATCGAATCAAAATCAAGGAAACTCTGGAACTCAACGTGGTCAATGAGGATCTACAGGTTCTGTGTCCAACATTTTCTGTTTCCGCCAACAAATTTCAAGTTCAAACGTCATTATGCTGGTCATGAAATAGTATATTGTGTATCTAGTAGTAAAAGCAATTCTTTCCCGGACGATAATGTAAATTGTTGGCCGAGGCGAAGCAGAGGCCAACAAGCATAGAAGTCTGGGAATGTGCTTTTACTACGAGGTGCACATACTATTTTTTCTGAAATCGCAATCAGCATTATTAAAAACTAAGGAATTCTACATATTGTTTGCGTGAATTCAATAACTGTCTAAAATGTAAACAAGCCGTCAAAAATATTCCCGTATCGTTTTAGATACGGGAAAGTACTTTCCCGTACCGTTTATGTCCGAAAGCGGTCCGGGAAAGTTCGTTGCTTAGCAACGGACTGAAATACTAGATTAGCGTATTTTGAGGCCTGAAGTTGCTCAGAGAAAGTGGGCATTCTTGAACGATTTCAGAAAAAATAAATTTTATTCTTCTGCATTTTTTAACCACCTAACGATTTTTGAGAAAATCGCCGGCAAATAAAAGGGGCATAAGTAAGAAACTGAAATACTTAGTGACCTATAACTTTTTAATTTCTTTTCCCTTTTAACTTTCAAATTGTAAAACTGCACTATGATTTAATTTTAAGAGGCCATGAGCGCAATTATATTTGTGGCGCTTTTAAGGGTAAAAGAGTCAATTGATAACTCGAAAACGGTTCGTCGTATCGATTCCCAACAAGGACAGGATTCTAGAGGACATTCAATTCTAGGTACATGCTGTAATGGAAATTGAAACTTCAATCCACTTTTTCACAAAAAAAATCTCAAAAATGTCTCAAAAATGCAGTTATTTTGAAGCAAGTTTTTGGGTAGATGAACAAATAATTTCAAAAAACATTACAGCACGTACATAGATCAACGTTTTAACTTTCCTCTGATACCAAATTTGTTTCGATTGGATGAAGATTGCTTCAAGTTTTAATGGAAGAGAAATACCATTGCAGCTTCATCGATTATCTGTAAAAAGCATCGTGAGGTGCTGCCGCAGACGTAGGTACATAGAATCGAACGTCCTCTAGAAGCCTGTCTTTGTTTGAAATCGATACGATGAACCGTTTTTGAGTTATCGGCTCTTTTACCAAAAAAAACCGTCCCTAATATGATCGCGCTCATGGCCTCTTAATTTCAACGTATGCTGTAGGATAGATATACAATTTTTTTGTCACAACCTGGGAGGTCAGCAGCTTGGAGGGGGTGAAAATTAGGACTCGTTATGAAAAAAGTCTCATTTCGACCACCATTAATACGCCTTTAAAATATTTGTCATCAATTTTGGAACTACAGAGTTTTTCCAGATTATTTGACGTTGAATGCCAAGATCGTGAAAATATTCTTCAGATTTTTGGTGGGTAGATATCACAAAAACCAACCCGTCCAAGCAATTCCAAGTAATTCTCTATACGAAGCTGGATAGGCAAGAAATTGTATAAACTAGCCAGTCTATCCCTGATTGTATCCTAATTAACTACGAAGCTAATGAATTCCCATTACTCAGCGGAATATTTACGACATGAAGAATAACTGTTCTCATTAGTTTATTATTAATTGCTAATGAAGTTTCACGGATAAAACGAAATGTTGAAGATTACTGTCATTAATTACACCTCAATTTACCTATCGGTATTATTTATGTCGGGTGTAATGGCCATTCTTTGACGTGCTTTGATGAGGAAAGTTGATTCATGGAGATTAAGGGATTGACGCTAATGACTCAAGTAACGTTTGAAATATTGACTCTCGCTAGTTATTAAACTCTTTCTATTTCAATATAAGTGAGCCATCAGGGCTGGAGAAATTGCTTTCAGTTGTAATCTTGCGTCTATTAAAATTAATCGGAAGTTAGTGGATATATAGTTCATGAGACCTGAAAGTATTTTTTAATGATGACCTTTCTCATAATCAACTCAATGACTAACTACTATTGTAATATTGCTACTAAAATAATATCAAATATGATTTCATTCACAGACCCCATCAGTTATTCGATTACTGAATCTCCCAAAAATCTTTTTACTCCGTTCCCACCATTACACAAGAACTGAACAAAAATATCCTGAGTATCAGAAACAAAAATTGTTCTGGGGAGGAATTTGTAAAACTATTATATTATTTCGTTATAATTGTTGTTCGAGATATCACGTTATTTTGAAAGCTTCATCTGCAATAAATGACAAGTACTAAACTGTGTTGTTCAACTGGAAAAAATATAAAAATTCTGAAAATGGATGACTTTTTAACCATTCTATAGTAATTTTTTTCTTTGAATTAGTGTCGATTACCAGATATTTTCGAATAAATCTGACCACACCACTGGATTCACATCATCGTCAAATCGTTCATTTCAGAATAAAGTTTGAATGTATCGATCAATAAAAAAGTTGTGGAGAAATAAAATTTGAAAAATATTCCGTTTAATACTTCATTTTCAAAATTCTGACTACACCACTGAATTCAGTAAATTTTGAAAAAAATTCGATCAGAATTTCATCAAAGTCTGTTTGTAAATGAAAAAAATTATACAATAATAATTTTTAAAAAACAAGTTAAGATAAATAAATAATTATTTCTTTTAATTTTATTCTCTTATAGATTTTTGTATGTTTTAAAACATTTTGATAAATTTTTAAAAAAGGCATTCTGAGTTGTAAATTCATTGCTGTGTTCATGATTTTAAAAGGTGGTCTGATTTGACATTGTGAGTTGTTTGAACTGCTTTTTTTGAAATTTTATCTCTTTATCTAATTGATGGTCGCAACGTGATTTTGATATACATCACTAAAAAATGTTGTAAAACCAGTGGTGTAGTCAGATTCTTCCTAAATTATTTTTGCATGAAATATAAGAATAGTAGAACCTGAAGGTATAGAGATATTCATGAAATATGGTGTCTAAGTGGACTTTTTGAATGTACACCTTATGGAGAAAATGCCAATTCATTCGGTTGAAAAGTAGAGGCTTTATAAGGGTGCTTCCGTTTTAAATGAGTTATGCTTTTATACGTATTTTTCATTGATTCACCTTCACATTATCAACAAAATGACATGATTTGATACGATGTTGATGGTTATAAATATAGTTTAATCATGTTATATGTTACATGTTTTAACCAATTTCATTCTTATTATTTTGATTTTTATGATTCTACTCAGCCTATGTTGCATGAGTCGTATAAAATCAAAACAGCGTTTTTGTCCCTTATTTCGTACCGTGCATATGTCCATAATGGTTTTTGTTGAGGTATGAATTTCAATTTTTTCCATTTAAAAAAATTGTTTAAAAATACAGAATTATAAAAATGGAACATACTTTTGAAAGTAATACAGAGTTTTGTTACTAACAAGTGTAATGGACATCGTAATTACGTTATTTTTGTTACGATTGGACAGGATCGTAACAAAAATTACTGTTTCAGATTATGTTGAAATATTTCAATTATATTTCAGTGGTGGGTGTAAAATTTAAGGAATGATTCTTATTGAACAAAAAAGTTATTTCGAAACATTCATGTAAGTAACAGGAAACTACATTAAAAATAGGAATAGTGAATTTTGTCTTAAGTTAATAGTTGTTTGTTATTCTCTTCTTGGCATGAATCTTTCTTCTACTCCTGATTGATAGGTTTCGGATTTGTGTTTGAATTGTTGATACTAGAATCGAATTGAATGGAACACCAGTAGAGATAATTATCAAGAAACGGATGCTTTCACCATGCCTAGATGTTTCAAGTTATATCTTCTTTCTATTTTTTAACTCAAACGTCACCTTTTCCAGGAGCACACGGAATAATGCATATCCATAATGAAAATGGATGGATGAAAGAGCAAGCTCTGCAATTATTTTTCATGTTTGGAGATTGAATCCTACTTTTTGTTAGGTTATGTATCTATTCTTTACCGAGTATCCTAACAATAAAAGCATTTATTATTATTATTAAAACTACGGAGTATTGTCAAAATATTCCTTAATAGGCACATCTATGAAACAGCAGTCGAAACGACAGGTGATAGGCCTCGTGATCTTATAGGTAAACTTTCATTGGTTGAAGATAAATTCCTTTTTTTATGTCCCAAATATCGTAAAAAAATGAAGTATTTTGTTTTCAACTTAGTTTTTCTACATAGTTTTTCTACATGATTCAACAAGTTTAGGAGCAAAATTAAATTGTACTTGTATTGACATTGCATTGGTGATTATATCTAACAGCCTAGTAATTTCTTTTTGGTTTTGGGAAATACGGAGTTTTCATTCCATACGACTCATATATGTATTGAAAAAATATTATTACTATTATCAATTAGCAGACCCAACACCTCCTCCCCACTCGGACGCATCCGTCATGTTCGCCAAATCCATCACAAACCCAATAATTTGTGGTGACAGTCGAGGTTGAGCGAAGATGATGTATTCGCACCGTCCGTCCCTCCTCATCAATCTTCATTGCCAGCGTCAACGATAATCCGGCGGACGCGACACAATCCGATATAATGGCCGGCAGGGGCCAGTTACGTAAGCCCATTGTGTCGCAGCATCCAACAGCTTCATATTGTTACAGCTGTCAAGCCGGGACGGGCACAAAGAACGCCTAAACTGGCCCGTCGTATCGATTATGTAACACTTCGAGCGGGAGAACGGACCGAAGACTGAACGGTACAGTCGAATGTGGCTCGGGTTGCGTTTAGGTCAGGTGATGGACGGAATTGGGTTGAACTACGTGGGGCAGACGGGTAGAATGGTGAAGGAACGAACGAATAGACATGTCAATTGACGTAGTAGATACATCGAGGTTGTGAATAGTCCTCTTCTCTGCTAAGTCTCTTCTCTGCTAACTCTTGAACTGCATTGTATATTTTTACAATATTCAAAAAATACATTGATGGTCTTCTTGGCTCCAAACATTCTACATCCCCAGTATCTTCGTTTTCAACCTAGCAAAAGTAAAAAATTGTAGTTGGAAGAAACTCAAACATTCAGGAGAAACTGTCATGAAAAGCATAAAGAATTGGATAAACCATAATTTATCAACAATAAACTTCGAAAAAACTAAATCCATTGCATTTACATTCATGAATAGAAACTAGCCAGACTACGGCACTCTGAAATAAATAATAATATTAAATATTTGGGTATATCCATAAAAAAATAACACTTGAGATGGGATAAGTACATAGAAAATATTACCAGAAATCTCAGATATTCATTTACAAATTCAAACTTTCGAGAGATATTTCAGATAAAGATAAACTCAAACTGGTTTTTCATGCAGTGGTTTGTTCTTGACAGAGTTATTACAGAATACACATGAATACACGTCAAAAAAATTTTCATATACATGTCCATCGGATCTCTACATAGAAAACGATTATTTTAGTGCTCCGTCGTGATGAATCAATTCAAAAATAAATCGGAATTACAAATATTCACAAATTCATTAACCCAAAAAAAAAAAGTTCACGTCTTCGAAATGTATTGGTCAAAGTAGGTTCCCAGGTAGCACATCATATCAGCCGAATCTTGGTTTCATATTGGGGCCAATATAGATATATTGTAAATGGAAAAACAATATTGGTCCAATATGGGTGAATATTAGAATATTGACTTCTATTGACGTAGTTAATCCAGCGAGGTTGTAAATAGTTTTCCCCTTTACTAAATTTTGAAACGTTTGGTATATTGTTACAATTCGAATAATTGATTAGATCAAGAATGGAACATTTCGAAATAGATTTTGGGATGGTAGCAGGACGCAATTTCTGAAATATTCAGTATGATAATCTAAAGTGAAAATAGAGTGTATTTCGATTTGATTCCGAGAGCTCCATGATCCTCTGACAGCAGTTTCGTAAGTACCCACTCGTCAGGAAAGTTCCATGTCAGAAGTCACTTCCTGTAATAAAACTTCAAATATGTAATATTAATATTTTAAGAATAATATATAGTTAATAGTAATAGAAAGTTACTTATGACATCTACAGTCACTAGTTGAAACTTAATTTGACACGAACCAAGGAATCCAAAGTAGAGGTTTGTCTACAAATTGACAGGCAGCCAGCAATTCGTTGTTCTGACCAACCCAAGGTTCAATCAAGTTTCTAGTACGTTATGAGGAACGCAAGCAGAATCTAAGTGAAAATAGAGTATATTTCGTTTTAATTCTGAGAGTTCCAACCTTTGACAGATGTTTCTGATGAGTGCGTGAGCACGAAACAGCTGTCAAAGGTTGGAACTCTCGGAATTAAAACGAAATATACTCTATTTTCACTTAGTTAATAGTAATGGTAAATACATAGAAGGGTATCGAATTTTGCGAAAAATTGTATTTTAACAACTCGACCAGCTGATTTTAAATATCAACTCAAAATTTGAATTCAACAAAGGGCTAACTGAAAAAGGGTAATCATTTCTACAAAAATATGCACCCATCCAAAAATAGACATTTTCTAAATTAGCCTTCTGAATCGAAAAGCAAGTATATTTTCGGATTCAGAACGGTAATAGATGAAGTAATACTTTCAGGATTCTGCATTTTTCAAATATTCCCAGGCGATCAAAGCCGAAAGGAAATCAAAATTTACTAAAATTAGTGTTTTTAATGTTCCGAAAAATTGATAACTTATATCAGACATAACTCGACGAGCTACTTCCGAATATCACTTCTAAAATTGAACTTGACATTTTCTGAATGAATTAGTACTATTATTCAGAAAACAAGAATATTTTTGGATTCAGAAGGAAACTTTCTAAAGGACAAAGCAATACTAGCGGGATTCCGCATTTTTTAAATATTCCCAGTCAATCAAAGTCCAAAAATACAATATTCCATATAGTCCTAATTTTTGGAATAACTGCAAACTTCACTCAGATGTAACTCGACAAGCTGATTCCAAATATCACCGCAAAAATTGAATTCGACAAAGGTGTAACTGAATAGGGCAGTCACTTCGACAAAAAAATGCACCCATCTACATAATCGACTTTTTCTGAATGAATTAGCCTTTTGATTCAAAAATCAAGTACGTTTTCGAATTCAGAAGGAAATTTATAAGATGAAGTTACACCTGTAGAATTCCGCATTTTTGAAATATTCCTGGACGCTCAAAGTCGAGAAATGCAATATTCCTTATAGAAGGTAATTGAATATTGCAAAATTTGTATATTACATTTTCTGAAAAATTGCAAACTTTTTTCAGGCTTAACACGAGCTGATTCCGAATATCACCTCAAAATTGAATTCGACAGAGATGTATCTAGAAAAGGCAATTTTTTTGACAAAAAATACACCTATCCTCAAAATCAACATTTTCTAAATGGATTAGCATTCGGAAACAAATATTTATGGCAGCACTTGAATTCCGATACCTATAACATATTGGATGTAAACATGTCTGAATTGTCAATCTTCAAAAATCTTAAATCGTACCAGATCTCCTTTAGAAAATAAAAAAATGTCGTTTTGAACACATTTATTTAGATTTGGTAAAACCTTTTCCAATTTTAGATAGAAATTGATATCTTGATATTGCTAGACTTCTCAAAGGCCTTCGATACCCTAGACTATTATTTACTGTTGAATAAACTGAAATTTATTGGTGTATGCGATGAAACACTTTCTTTCTTCAGAATATATCTTTATGGTCAGAAAGTCAAACTAGGTAACAATCTGTTATACTCACTGGAAGTATCTAGTGGTGTCCCACAGGGATCTATTTTGGGGCCTCTCCTGTTTGCTTTGTACACTTGCGACTTCGAAAATTCGGTAAACCATTGTAACGTCAATTTTTACGCAGACGATACGCAACTTCACCTATCTTTTCTGCCCGATGACAATGATGCTGCTACAGACAAAATTACAGAAGATCTATCCTCTCTCATAACTACGTCTCAAAACCACTCATTGAAGGTCAACGCAGAAAAGACTTCGGTTTTATTATTCGGTCCTCTTAACCACAGAAACCCACTAGTTGGTCAAGTGAAGTTGAAGGTCGGGAACAATGAAATGTTACATGTTAGGAGTGCCAGAAATTTGGGCCTAATATTCGATGACGATTTAAATCGCATATAAGAAATGCTCGTCGTTTAGCTTTCATGAACTTGAAACTTATATTCAGGAATAGACAGTATTTGAGTCAGAAAGTGAGAGCTATTTTGTGTGATTCATTGGTACTTTCTAGGATTAACTATTGTGATAGTATTTATATTCCTTGTTTGGATTACGAAGATAAGCATCGTATACAAGTCATGCAGAACTCATGTTTGAGACTGATATATGGGATCAGGAGGGGTCAACACATTTCGCACAAACTGAGTGAGATTGGGTGGTTGAATATGCAGAGAAGGCAATTACTTCATTCAGCGTGTCTGTTCCATAAAATTGTCACTTCCAAGATACCAAAATATATGTCACAAAAAATTTCCTTTCGTGAGGATGTTCACAACATCAGTATCAGATACAAAGGAACTGTTACACCACCCTTTCACAGAACTGATACTTTCAGGCGGTCCTTTTCTTATCAAGTTTCACTAGTATATAACTCTATTCCAGGAAAGATAAAAACATTCAATAACAGTTTGTTTAAAAAGTACCTGAAGAAATATTTACGCAACGAACAAATGAATATAAATTAGGAGACATATTTGAGGCTATTATATTAATGGAATTTAGTTGGTACTCATATTATATTTGTTACTGGATAATGCGATATGTTCGGAATCTGCTCATCTCGTCAACGAATTGTAAGGAGATTTTTCTCACGCTTAAGAATAATAACAGAGGTCTCATGTACTTCATGTTCATGAAACCAGCTGATCTTCGGCGTTTTCCCATATAATTTTTTATTCTTGTTTTTCTTTTTTTGTATATGTGGGAAATAAAGACCTATTATTATTATTAATATTATTATATTTTTTTGAACATCGTGAATCCTTTCACTTGATAGCCAGAACCCTTTCAAATAGAAAATATATCAGCAACCACCCTCTCCAAAACATTTTTTCCAAATTATATGATATGTAGGTTTGGTGTACGACATACAATAATATCTGATCAAGTAACTCAATTTGAATCTGAAATTTGCAATGAAATTGTTGACTGTACAAGTGTTTTTATGTGAAATTTGCAAAGAAATTGATCTATTAATTGTGATAAACTGCAAATGTTTATATGGGGAAATAACTTTGAATTCCATAGTTATATTTCTGGTAATCGGATTACCTACGATGTGAAACCTTGCCAGCTATTAGTTTCATGAGGACCCTTTCGTAAGACGGACGGACAATTTGGAAATTTGGAATGACGTAGGCTGGGTTTTCCTTTATTTCTGGCCTGCAATGAAAGGAGGGAGTTCAAAATGTGAGAGAAAATAGTTAGTTGGTATTCAGTTCTAAAGCTGCGATGATCTGCGTTTTTCGAGCTCCTCGACTAGCATTTATCTGGTCGAGCTTGATATTATTTCATCAGCAAGCTCTATATATTTTTAACTGTTAAGTGTTTTTATTATGTAACATGTTTATTAAATATATTATTAAGGTTACCTATTAGCTGCTATGTCCGTTGTTTGATTACATCAACTCACCCGTCACCCTGTACTCCAACATTACATAAGAGGGATCAGTGAAAGCCTTTCTCAATTTGCAGTTGCATATTAACGAAGGTGACGTTAATTTGTTTGGCAGTTATGCTAGTAACTAAACAAGACTTTCTTTTTCCGAAACAGCAACCCTAGAAGAATGAAACCACCACTACCGAGTGAAGATCTCCTTGACACCAATTTCAACAGCTATTCTCAACAGAAACCTCCAGATAACTGCAAGACGCTCCGTTCCCTTGGCAACTTCTCGATGAGACACGCGGTATCACAGCCTCTCCATCGGGCATTAAAGGAGACGGACGGTCTTCGCGGCCGCCATAATGTATACGGTCCGTTAATAATTCAGTCAGAACGCTATCACGTCGGCTATATACACATGTCGAGTCATTAGCAAACTCTGTACATCAACGACTGCCATCATAAACACGTCATCGCGTCGATGCGAACCAACGCTTCTGGTCGTTAGTCGTCGCAAATAGACGGCCAGCGAGTCTTTCTCGGTCGGAAGGCTGCATGTATGAGTGACGGGTGGATTCAATGAGTATGGTCGACGTTTCAGTCAATGAACATTGTTTTTCCAGTTGTTATTTTTGGGCAATTGTTTAACCAATATTTCATAAGAAACACAATTTTTCTTGATACCCATGACTTAAAACAACTCAAATCAATAACTAACCTTGTTATGATAACATGGAACCGTAATAACAAACTGGGTTCATGATTATGTTTTCACATATAAAGACTGAACTGAGTGAACTGAAATAAGTATCATCACATCAACTGTCGTTTTACCCATCCAACATGAAAGCATTATACTAATAGTCTTTCAAACCAACCAAATTGTTAATCCTAACTAGCCACTTACATTCATCAAGAGAATTACCACCGTACCTCCCTTGAACATGGTCCTTGGAGCATAAAAACAGCGATCGTTGGTGAAGAGGTCTTGTACAAATTACCAGGCCTGGTCAAAGACTCAACACAGCATTCAACTGTTCAGTTGACAGACAAACATTAACCAACAATCCAGGAGTACGTCCACAGCAAAAGTAGATCCGTACACGAGGCAGCCGACTCTCAATCTACGGGAGAATTCCTCAACAATCCAGGAGTACGTCCACAGCAGAAGTACATCCACACTCGAGGCAGCACTCAACCCACAGGAAAACCTCTCAACTTTTCAGGAGTACGCTCACAGCAGAAGTACATCCACACTAGAGGCAGCAAACTCTCAATCCGCGGGAGAATCCCTCACCAATCTCGGAGTAAGTCCACAGCAGAAGTACATCCACGCACGAAGCAGCAGACTCTCAATCCACGAAAGAATCCCCCACACATCCAAGTACCATCCAAGCACCATCCACGCACAAGAAATTAAAAAAAATCGATTTCCTTCTTTAAAGAATATTGCATTTTTCGACTTTGATCGCGTGGGAATATTTCAAAAGTCCCGCGTGTAATACTGCTTCTTATAGCAAATTTCCTTCTGAATGCGAAAGTGTACTTGTTTTCCGAATCAGAATGCTAGTTTGTTTAGAAATTGTCGATTTTTTAGATAGGTGCATTTTTTCGTCTGAAACAATTACCCTTTCCAGTCACTATTCTGTCAAATTCATTTTCTGAGGTGATATATCATGGAATCAGCTCATCAAGTTACTTCTGAGGGAAGTTTGTGATTTTTCTAAAAATGGAAAATAAATATTTTCTCAAAATTTGATTTCCTTCTTGCAGTATTCTGCATTTTTCGAATTTCATCGCCTAGGAATATTTCCAAAATTCGGGATTCGGCAAATATTGTTTCATCTAATGGAAAAGTTTCTTTTGAATACGAAAGAAACAAAAATAAAAATAAATGTAATGTATATATAGAAACATCTCGTACATATGACGATCAATACAATAACAAATAGGTACGAATATATGACTAACTTTGGCATTGTTGAAAATCGTCGAAGATTTGAGAAGAACAGCAGTATATTTTTTCATCACTCTTTGCTTGAATTTTTAATAACCTTGAACGTTTTTGTCAATTTTTGGTGTAACACGTCAGATAATTGAGAGATCAAAGTTGTGTTCCATTGGAGACCTTTAGGAAACGTATTCTTCACCGGTTAGTTGCTGCATTGTCAATTGTAAAATTATTATCTGCTCCCTGCATATATATTCTCAAATGTATAGGATTTGCAAGATCAAACATTAATGATTTTAAAACAAATGCAACGGCGCACAGCTACAATACACGTCATGGTGATCTTTTGCGTATTCGAAGTCACAAGACAACAAAATATAAAAAGTCCCCTTTATACAATACGATGAATTTGTTTAATAAATTACCAGAACAGACCAAGCAAATTACCTCTGATAAAGTGTTTTATGGCAGAGTGAAGCAATTGTTGCTGAAAAAATGTTAATATAGTTGTGATGATTTCCTGGATGATTTACGATGAGCACTGATTTTATTTGTTTTTTTCTTTTATTCTAAGTTTTATTCATTCTTATATATGACGTTTGTCTATATTTGACTATATTTCCACTAGGCAATTAATATGAATGATTTATATATATATATATATATATATATATATATATATAAATATAAATAAGGATGGATATAGCGAGGGGCAATATATGAAAATATAAATAGAAAAGTTATTGGGTATAACCCTCAAAATGTTCTGCAACCGTAGACACGTGTTTCGAGCTTAAGCTCTCATCAGTACGGTAAAAACAAGTGGAAAGATGTACAACACTTGGATATAAAAATAGAAACAAAGGAAGTCAACAACAGGAAGCCAACCACACATTTGTGGCTTCGGTTAGAAGACCTTGTGCTTATATTTTCATATATTGCCCCTCGCTATATCCATCCTAATTTGTATTTTCCTGGGTAGGATTGTCACGCTGGTAGCTATAGCTGCCTCCGTGGCGACGTTAGTTGTTGCCTTGTAAGCACAAGGTCTTCTAACCGAAGTCACAAATGTGTGGTTGGCTTCCTGTTGTTGACTTCCTTTGTTCTATTTTTACATCCAAGTGTTGTACATCTTTCCACTTGTTTTTACCGCACTGATGAGAGCTTAAGCTCGAAACACGTGTCTATGGTTGCAGAACATTTTGAGGGTTATACCCAATAACTTTTCTATTTATATTTTCATATATTGTCCCTCGCTATATCCATCCTAATTTGTATTTTCCTGGGTAGGATTGTCACGATGGTAGCTATAGCTGCCTCCGTGGCGACTTTAGTTGTTGCCTTGTAAGCACAAGGTCTTCTAACCGAAGCCACAAATGTGTGGTCGGCTTCCTGTTGTTGACTTCCTTTGTTTCTATTTTTACATCCAAGTGTTGTACATCTTCCCACTTGATTGTACCGTACTGATGAGAGCTTAAGCTCGAAACACGTGTCTACGGTTGCAGAACATTTTGAAGGTTATACCCAATAACTTTTCTATTTTATTTTTGTAATTTTTTGAAAAAGGGAAAATAAAAATTCTCGTAAAATTCGATTTCATTCCATATAGAATATTGCATTTTCCGACTATGATCGCCTATGAATATTTCAAAAATGTGGAATCCTGCGACTTCTAGAAAATTTCAATCTGAATCCGAAGATGTACTTAGAAAATTTCGATTTTCAACGAAAGTTTGCGATTTTTCAAAACATGGGTAATAAAATTTTTCACAAAACTCGATTTCTTTCTATATAGAATATTACATTTTTCGACTTTGATCGTCTGAGAACATTTAAAAAATTCGGAATCCTGCGAATATTACTTCGTCTTATAGAAAATTTTCTTCTGGATCCGAAAATTTACTTGTTTTTGCAATGAGAAGACTGATTCATTTAGAAAATGCCGATATTGTGGATGGGTGCATTTTTTTTTTTTGTAGAAAATATTTCTCTTTTCCAGTAACCCCTTTGTTGAACTCAATTTATGATGTAATACTCGGAACTAGTGCATCGAGTAACTTCTGCAGGAATTTTGCGATTTTTCAAAACTGTATTATTGTACTGTTTCTGACCTGCCATAAACATACTTGTATGTAACGTGGTTAAATAGACTATATATCTATCTGTCATTCAGTTGAATCAACTATTTTTTTTGTGATCATTGGGACATCGCAGTTAGTCGAGGAGAAAACCGCTGAGGAAATTGTGTACACTAATTCCCAAAAATAAAAGCAATATAAATCCAAATTATCGGTTTTTTTCCAAGTATTATCTTTAAGGCCTTTTTTTTTCATTTCACAATTGTGATTCCAACACCGATGTTTTTTGTTATCCGTAAATTCCCGATTCCAAGGGGGTCCTTTTTTTTTGTCCTTCTTGCACGAAATAATTCCTGTAATACCCATGTATTACTCGAGTAATACCCCTAATTCCTGACTGATGCCCATTAATTTTCGACTAATACCACTAATTCCCGAGTAATTCCCACTAATGCCCAATAATTCCCGACTAATCCCATAATATTCAACTAATTCCACTAATTTTCCACTAATACCTAAGTAATACCACTAATACCCAAGGCTTTTATACCGAAATTCCCCCGCGGTTTTCCCCTCGTAGTTAGTGTTCTGGGGAGACTTCGTTACTAAGTCGTCATGTCATCTTAGGTGTAGCACGGTTAATTTGAGTACAGCAGTGAATAATAATAATATTAATAATACATTCTTTTTATCCTCAAATTGGTTTGCACCGAGGGGAAAACCGCTGGGGAATTTTGGTGTACATGCCTTGGGTATTAGTGGGGAATCAGAGGAACCAGTTGAAAATTATTGGGTATTAGTCGGCTTTTAATTCGAGTATTAAAGAAATTATTTGAGCATTAGTGGCATTAGTTAGGGATATTACCAGGGAATTACTTGGGTATTAGAATAATGAGTTAGGATATTTGGGGATTAGTGTACTTTTTTTGTTAAATTGTTATTCAACAAAAACAATTTAACAAAAAAGTTCGGGGTATTAGGGTATTACTTGGGTATTAGAGAATAAGTTAGGATATTTGGGGATTAGTGTACACAATTTTCTCAGCGGTTTCCCTCTCGGTTTGCACACTAGCAGAGCAGGAATACAAATAAAAGAAAAGTAAAATTAGGAAATAGTCGACATGAAATAACACGAAGAATAAAAATAGAAACATAAAATAACAAATAGTGATGAATAAATATAATTAGGAAACTTCAGCATTAAAAAAAAAATCGTGCATTAATCTCTTCAAACATATCAATTTACTCTTTTCCCAGAAAGCCAAAAAGCAATAGTTTTTCAAGGGACACACAGTATATAATTGCATCAAAGAAGACCGTCTATCTTGGTAAATGCGATGGAGTCTCGATTAAACGTCCCGCGTGAACGCAGACAGCTGTTCTTTGGCGGCATAACTGTTTGTTTTGAAAAACGCGTGACTGAAAGGAGTTTCGTTTACCCCAACCGATGCGTTTAAAACAGTTTATGTTGATCTTAAGTTCAACACCATGTGGATTTCCGAGAACTGTATATCACCGCGGCTTCCCATAAAGATACGGACTGCCTCGTATAAATTATTCCCGGCTCATTTGATAGCTGGCGCAGTAAGTGCTTTTCTAGATTCTCCCGAATGCTATTCTCACTCTTAACTACGCACTAAAAATGGAATACGACTACAATATCTGGGTATTTATAGCTGGGGCTGTCAAATAAACGCAAGATTTTATGGCTCATTACTTTCTTTTGAAACAGATTTGAGTAACTGTATCAATATGCACGCTGTTATTTTGTTCCATTGCCAATCTATTGAGTTATTGCCATCGAGGGTTTTGTTTCACTTAATACCAGAGATACGATAGCGTTTAAAGTGGGAGAATATTCAGATTATATAATAATTTGGTTTCAAAGGTTTATTTCCCTAGCCCATTAAGAATTCTAAAATACCAGATAATGTTATTGAATATTAAATGAAAGGAAGATGTGTAAATCTCTTTCGGTACCTTCATAAACTCCTTGAGAAAGGTGAGACAATATCCACATCACCTGGCCATGCTCGGGGTTCTATGTCCAGCACATCTACGATTAGCCTCTGCATTTGCGTATTGCAGCGGAGAAGAGGATAGAAGCCTCCATACTAAAGTGTCTGTGCCAATTAACCTAGACCACTCCAACAAAATGGAGATTATAAAAATCGACACATCTGAGATGTCAGCCAAAATGAATCCAATCTACTCCTTTCATGGAACATACACCACCATCATACAAGATGGGGAAGTCACATCAAAGGCAATACCAATGTTGTCGAGGAGGCAAATCTGGTACACAGGTAGCTCTAAGACGAGCAATGGAGTAGGGGCAGCAGTATACTGCGAGAGACCAAGGCAAACCGCTAGTCTACGCCTCTGCTCTCAAGCCTCAATATTCCAAGCTGAGGTAATAGTCATTTCCGTTTGCACGAGAGAGATTCTGAGGAGGGGCCCTAGAAACCAACCCATGGTTGGTTGGTTAAATACTGACGAGCAAGATACTCGGTTTACCTTTGAGGATTCCATTAACACTGAGACCAGCTGGGGTTTATTGTATCGTTCTGTAGTCAGTGGTTCCTAGTTAAATAGGCCTGTGTTTTTCACCTTCTCGAGTAGTACCATAGTAGTACAGGCTATTGGATGAAGCACCTGCAGTTATGGTTGAAATTGGGGGAGGACGAATTTTTTATAAAACAACCATTACAAAATCACTATATTCCAACAATTGCAACGTTTTCTTATACGGTACAACCACTCAAGTAGTTCAATATAATACTAAAACTGATAAAAAACTTTCTCTACGGCTGTCCATGGCTTAAATGACACTTTCCTGAAAGAAGGGTTATGGGAAGATTGGTGTTAGTGTACATCTATATGCACATTGAAACTAACTATAGCCCTTTTCAGTCTGGCAATAATGTTTTACTAAGAGTGTGTTATTGTGTTATATGAAATGTATGTTAATGCTGAATCACTGAATAAATGACTAAATAATAATAATAAATAATAAGCGATAGACACTTTTCCTAGATACCATTGATACCATTGATGAATGAGTACTTCATACCGGGTATATCTCCCATTGCCTTCAAAATTGCAAAAGTTATACCTCTGCACGAAAAAGATAATTTTGGAGAGGTTGATAACTATCGGCCAATATCAATTCTTGTTAGTTTTGCAAATATAATTGAGATATTAATAAAAGTAAAACTATTGGACCTTTTCGAAAGATTTGAACTATTTCAAATTTACCAATTTGTATTTTATTTGTATAGTCGAAGATTAAAAGGTCGTGAGCATTCATTTTCAACCATGTGCGACCTCTCAAATGGGATTTTTTTTACTTCATCGAAAGTTATATGATTAACCATAGAAAATCAACCAAAAATTCGTCATCATCATTACCGTCAACAACCGAAAATTAAATCGAATTTTTGACAAGGATATGATTGCATCACCGATCTCCTCCAGGTTGTGGATGACATCATTACATCTAGAGACTAGTCTCAGTTGTTTCGGAATTTCGTCGTGCTCCCGAAACTAAAATGCATGAAAAGATATTGTTTATGATAATCTCCGCGTCAACTGTCAAGTTATTCGCAAAATATCTACACGCAAGTAAATGAAAAGTTGATTCTCAAATTGGGAGTGACTCGGGGTTCTATTTTAGGACCACCTTGGTTTTCTATATCCACTTCAACAATTTTGAAAGCTCAAATACATCTATCCTATTCATTAACCAGTAGTAAGTCTAGTTCATATCTCGAAGTGGAGTGGTATGGATATACAAATCAGTAAAACGCAAAGTCGTCTCCACAATTTAATATCACCATCCAGTGCAGTAAGATGGTAAAACGGCTGTCAATCAGTTGACAGTCACATAGTAGTACATGTTTCGGATCTACATAAATCCATCATCAGCTATTTAGTAATTATGGAGATGAAAAAATGTTGTATAATCATATTTGAGAAATAATTGCTGTGCTACATATTAAAATTAAGAGCAGAACATGGTTTTTATTAGACTTAAAGTTGTGTGATATTATTTTTTGTTTTTTGAAAACTGTAAAAATTGAGGCTGAGAAGCCTAAATCCCTAATTTCTGTAGGGAAAATTAAAGGTTAGTTTATATCTGTTCTTCATCCACGTTTTTTTCATAGACTGGCCAAAATTTACCTATATGGTCCTTCAATTTTCCCAATAGGAATGAGGGATTTAGGCTTTTCAGCCTCCCTTTTTCAGTTTTTAAAAAACAAAAAATAAAAACACACAACATTTAATCTACCTAATAAAAACCATGTTCTGCTCTTAATTTTATTGTATAGCACAGCACTAATTTTTCACATATAATTATACAACATTTTTCATTTCCATAATTACTAAATAGCTGATGATGGATCTATGTAGGTCCGAAAGATGTAATACTATGTGACTGTCAACTGATTGACAGCCGTTTCACCATCTTACTGCACCGGATGGTGATATTAAATTCTGGAGACGACTTTGCGTTTTACTGATTTGTATATTCTATTCATTGTTATGCCGATGGTACACAGAACTACTACAGTCTTGACTCGAGTCATGTAGAAATAGATAATATTATCGTCAATAAAGTTATTCACGGTTTTTTACTGAAGATAAATTTCTGTACATCAACCCTGGTGAATTAAAAGCATCGATTGTTGCGGCAAAAGCTATTATACACAAAACTTTTGAAAGCCAATATACAGGGTTTTTCATTAATTACTTGTTTGAACTTTAAAGGGTAAATTTTGACTCATTTTAAGATAAAAAAATATAAACATGTATCCGTAAATAGTTCATTTCGGAGATACAGAGGGTTAAGGTTGAAATTTTATTTTCAATTATTTTGAATAACTTTTGCAAAAAGTATTTTTCTTGTACAAAGTTTGGTAAACGGTGTTTTTTGAGAAGAAAAATCAAAATTTGGTATTAGTTTTTTTGTAGCTAGAGGGCACTGCGTACGCAATCATCTTTTAATTTGCCCTCATTTTTTGACAGTGTACTTTTGGAATTTTTTATATTTAAATCTTATTTCTATACTTTTTCTGAACAAAAAAGTTATACCTGTTCACCAACGCTAGGGACATGTTTTTGAGATATTTGCAAAGGACCCCGCAAACGCCTTATTGAATTTGGGTCCCAGTGGATTTTTTTGAATTTTTGGTATGATGTTGTCCATGTTATTCTCAACGAATGTTACCATTGCGCCAACCCAAAAAAATGAACAGTTTTGCTGCTAGGGGGCGTTGAAATCACCCCTTGCGCAGATTAGACTATTTATTTTTGAACCCGGTAACAATATTTTCACTTGTTTCATTGTTGCTAATGTTGCACAATATTATGCTGTTTTATAAAAAAAAATCTTACCCCTCCCCTTTTTCCCCCAACTCCTATTACGAAACGCAAAAATATCAAAAATTCAGCAAAATCCACCAAAATTTTTTCGTTTTATGTCATTTGGTGGGTGGGGGGATAATCATAAAATACTATTATTTCCCTTAGGCATATTTAAACAATCGACGATACATTTGAAGGCACTCGAGAAATATTTTTTTGGGTTTCGTAATAGGAGTTGGGGGTAAAGGGGGAGGGGTAAGAATTGTTTTTATAAAACAGCACAATATTGTGCAACATTAGCAACAATAAAACAAGTCGAACTATTATTACCGGGTTCAAAAATAAATAGTCTAATCTGCGCAAGGGGTGATTTCAATGCCCCCTAGCAGCAAAACCGTTCATTTTTTTGGGTTGGCGCAATGGTAACAATGGTTGAGAATTACATGGACTACATCATACCAAAATTTCAAAAAAATCCACCAGGACCCAAATTCCATAAGGAGTTTGCGGGGTCCTTTTTTCATCGATGCAGAAATTTGCAAATTTCTCGAAAACGGTTGCCCCTAGCGTTGTGGAGCAAGTTTAGCTTTTTTGCTCAGAATATTTGTAGGGATAAGATTTGGATATAAAAAAATACCAAAGGTTCTAAGTGCTACATGAAAATTAATTAGTAGAATTATTAGAATGTTGTTCAAAGAGGAGACCTACTGGTACTAACACCCAATGTCAAAAGAAACTGACCTAAATCTCATCTATTCAAATCACTAAAAAAACTACCTGATCGCCCCCAATTCCTCAATACTTTCGTGTCTTCTCATCCCGCCAAACAATCATCATTTTTCTAAAGCTCCGAACAATTACTTACAATGGAGCCGCAGCGAAAATTGAGTTTTGTTTGGGCTTGCAGGCCCATTGTTGTCGAATAATGAGAAAGTCAAAGTGCCGGTTATATAGGAGGACGGTATAATGATCATTTGTGAAAGGTCACGGCGCGGCGTATTGTAAAAGTGCTGTCTAATGCAGCTACGGAATAATTACAGATCTTCTGGAGTCTTTCGGGAGTGACTGCTGCACGACTGCACGGCATTTTGGAGTCGTGACGCAAGAAGAACCTAGAGAAAATATTAGAGGCGTTGAACAAGGCATCGAACGTGTTGATAACAATTATTTTGCATTCTGCATTCAATTTATCACATACTATTATGACAGTATCATTTGAATTTTTGTAGAGAATTGAAGAGAAAGAATTGAACATAGTGTGAATTGGGTAAACCAGAGCTGAAAGACATCAAAAGTGAGGAAGATGAACAAGATTGGTGAAAAGCTTTACAAAAAATTCGTGATGAGGCCGAAAAAGATCTGAAACTCAAAGTTACTATCTTAAGTAACCCAGTCACCCAGTAACCCATATCTCAAATTTGTCAAAATTAGGATTTTTTGAGACATCAAACTGTTTATACATAAATAGAACAACAAATATGCATTTTTGAAAAGTTGCTGTAACTTTTTTCCTGTCAAGAATTATTTGTTGTTAAGAAAACGTTTCCAAAAAACTAGTGGAAATAAGACAAAATTGTGTTTCTTTCGTTTCATTAAAGTGATCATAAATTTCCACAAAATAAACAAGTCATCAATTAGACAAATCGTTTCCAAAGCACTTTTTTACGTAGAATTCAATGGTGTACATAATTCATTTTTTCAAATCATATTGAAACAAGGATGAAAGTAGGTTCTGACCAAATAAGAATCGGTTAGACCTGGACTCGACAAAAAAACATTCATTTGTTTTTCTACCGGAGGGTCACACCGTGTTCTGGGCGCAAAATATATTGTGTTACTATCTTAAAACATGATGATGATTCAAATTCAACAAATAATTCTTCTAGAGAGCAATACTGAAATTATGCAAATAAAAAAGGCTTATCTAAGATCAGGCTGCACTTTCTATTCAATGAAGAGACGCTTGAAGGCAATTTGGCTCTTGAAAATGTGAAGTTATATTAAAATATGCAGGAGCATATACAGGTGGTCTAGTTTAATAGTATAATTTATCCAGTAATAACCATTAATATCCGATTTAAAGGTATAAATTTTGGTTGGTTTGGTTCTGAACGTGAGTGGGCCCATATCAGACTGTCCACTGTGGCCAATGGCCTATTGTGGCTCACCTTATATTTCTCCCAATATATCTGATTTCTTAACGAAATTGAAGAATGCATTGGGAGAACAATTTACCAGGTATTCTGGCATTACTGTTGTATTGCCTGATATTAAAAATCTGGTTAAGGCCGCTGCAGGGCGCATGTACATGGAATGTGTTTAGCCGTTTCACAATCCTACAAGCATAGCCGACACTCTGCATCTTGTGCAAATCCGATTTTATGCATGTGATGTTTGAGTTTGCGGTGGCCAGTAGGCAAAACTACACATACTCTGAGATATGTTCTACTGAGATGTAGCAGTTCGTCAGAGTCCTGTTTTATCCTTGTAGAAGCGATAAATGATTTGGAATGTGCTAGGCCCGGTAGACTACGTCAATACTCGAGTCATTTATTGTCTGACCAGGCTGTTAAGACATTCTTGACAGAGCTTCATGCTAAATCGATTACCGGTTCTGGCCCAGTGAACGTTGTTTCTAGGGCATCCGCTATTTCGTTTCCTTCTAGACCCGTGTGACCTGGTATCCAGAGTAGGGTAACGTTGTTGCGTTGTGTTAGTCGGTTTAAGGTGTCTCTGCTGTTCCATACCGGTCTAGATTTGGAGCAGTTGGGTGCAAGCGCTTTCTGTGCTGCCTACTTGACTATCTGATAATAGTTTTATTGTTTTTCGTGTGTGGTGTCGATTTTTCCAGCTCCCTTGCATACATTTGTATGGCACATCGTAGCTGGTTCACCCATACTGAATGAGCGTTCCACTACTAGGATATCTTATATATTTCGGCTCGAACGCCTTCCAAAGACTTGGAAACATCGGTAAAACAACGTTCACTCGCCCTACATACGTCTTCTCTTTCATGAAAGACCACAGTGTAGGACGTGTGAAGGTTGATAGTTTCAGGCATGATGTCTGAAGGCATTCCCAGAATGTTGTGAGCTACTATGCTCCCCAGCAGGCCGCTGCTCCTCATGACACATGCCTGCGGAGACTAATGACCGCTTGGTAGTTTCTGTAATTACTCACATCATTAAATTCTACGTAAAAAAGTGCTCTGGAAATGTTTCCATAGAAACGATAAATGTTTATCAAGAAAAAAGTTATAGCAGCTTTTCGAAATTGCACATTTTCGATAAGCATGAAGTAACTCAGAGGCGATGATAAATATCGATATGCGGTTTTCACCATCAAGTTTGTAATAAAAATGGACCCTAAGATACAGCTATCAGTTTTCATCTATCTAGTTTGAAAACAGGACTTGTTTCTCCTTTAAAATTTTCCAGTTTTAGCCACTCTCTACGTTGAAGGTGGTCTCGGACGGATTTCAAGAAACCAGGGGGGTTTTAGTAGATAGATGCCACTGAACGCGATCGACATCTAAGCGTTCAGTGCCCATGGTGAGTTTCCCCTCTAGCGGATAAGAAAAAAAAGGTGCCGATAGAGAAGTGATTTTGAGATTCTATTAGTTCTATAGTCCAGTTCCAAAATTGTAGATAGTGACTCATCGTCAGTTTACATGCATTTCGCACTCTGAAACTACGTAAACTGGCGATGAGTCAACATCTACAATTTTGGAACTGGAGTATAGATAAATGATGATGACATGACTGGGGTAAAAATTAGACTTTTACTCCCAACTAGGCAAAATGCTCTCTCATGGCAGCTGAAAATTTCAGTATAACCGATTGCGTATTTTTCCTACAATTTGAATGAAGTAGACATACATTTTTTTTGGTATTTCCACTAACTGAAATTCATAACATCACATTTTGAATAACCGCCTCTGTATGCTATGAAAAATCGCTCGTTTCGACACCGGCTCGTATCAATTCGTTCCCGACCAAATCCCTGTCACATTCCATAACCGAGAGACAGTTCGCCATTCATCGTTATGACAAATGCCGCCGATGTATCGCTTTTTATTCCTCGTAACGGCTACGATACCGCCAATATGCTGTATATCAAAGCGACTCTTTAAAATAAATGTTCTCTTTATTCCGAATCGTTCTCCGAAATTTACGGCCCCAATATATTTATACGGGAGGCAATTTCGCGAGAGAAGGAGCTTCTCCCCGACCGACACGCTGCTAGCAATAGTTTCTACGATAATAGAAACATATGACCCTCTCACAACTTCAACGAGTCGTAGCCGTCGTTGCCATTACGGTAAGGCTTCTTTATGGCGTTAATGCGCTCTATTACCCCCGCGGTGAATTACGCGGGTCTAAAACAGACGTACATTCTATTTATCTACATCCGCTACGCATCACACGATTTACTAGTCTTTTATCACTTCAATGCGCGTGAATTATGGCCTTTTGTGCGTCGCAGGGTTTCCGCAATCGAGTACGCCGTGATCGTTCTAATGGAGCGCACCGTGCAATGAACATCAGCCGTTGTGACACTTGAGCGCCTTCTATGCACCGGCGACGTGATCAGATGACAGGAATTGAAGGCTGAATGAAGACAACCGCGTGAACGAAAACGTGTTAAGAGAAACATTCTCAATTTAAAATTGAACCAATACGTGACTCCTCTGGAAATGGAAAAACCTACGATGAATCGAAGTTACTTTTTTGTAATATCTAACAGAAAACAACTACTTCCCAGGCTAAAGCCACGCTGGACATTGAACTATATCTGATGGATATTGTGAAAGACTCCATATAACTTCAGTGCCGGTTTCTCCTATAAGCGGAGTAAGCGGCCGCTTAGGGCCCGAACTCCCAGAGGGGCCCGGTTGTGGCACACTTTGTGTAAAAGTGTAGTGAACTTAGGGCCAGTTTCACAGGTTCCTTAGAGTCCAGATTAATTAACTGATGGTTAGAATGTGAACCTTCAAACGCCATTTAAAGAATGTCATTCACCGTCTAAACTCCCACTTAGTTGTTTGAAGGTTAACTGGGACCTGTGAAACTGACACAAATTTTAACCATATTTTCATCCGTTTTTTTTTATGAATTCGGTATCGAAAAGAGATTTAAATTTGCCCGCTTAGTCAGTTGAATTATCATGATCTCTGATTATGATTATGACAACTTTAGGTCACTGGTCAATATGAGCTACAAGCATTCGTCATGAGCCGAGAAAAGGAAAAAAACTTAACTCCAAGAGGACCTAAGAAGTAGTTGTAATGAAATAACTTCTCAGTCGACGAATTGAATGTTATAAAAGTGAAAATTTCAAGAGTTTTTTACTGCCGATGAATATGCGATAGAATAATCGATCAATGATCTAAAAACTACAAATAGTTTAGATATTAATGCTCAACTTTTCAATGAGAAAATAACCCACTTCCTTCTATTATGTGATAATATGAACAAAGAAACAATTTCTGATAAATTTGAACTTGTATAAGGCTGGAAATCTATATTTCCAAATATTTTGACCATTTTGTAAAAAGAATTCACAATTTCCATTTCTAATGCATCTGGTGAGAGATCCTTCTTGGTCCTGAAAATGATTAAAAACTAACTGAGATCCACAACTGGTCAAGAAAGACTAGATGCCCTCTCTGTTACGTTTTCACTTATACTTAGTTTAATTTTCAACTATATATCAAAGAAGATTCTCTATTTTACCTTTCTTGTTTATTTCAATGATTTTGTTCACTCCTCCATATTTTATTTATTATTATTTCATTTTTTCATGTACCTTTATTCCGATGTACCAATCAAGAAAAATATTTATTTTATCGCCCACTATAAATAATTCAATAAAAAATGTTTCCATATCGGTTCATCGTTTTTTATTCATTTAATTATGTTTCTATTTCATATATTTTAATTCACATTATACCAACGAAAATTTTTTATTTCACATTTTTATTTATTTCAATGATTTTGTTTACCTACTCTTTAATATTTTATTTACTGTTTTCAGTTTTGTTTTTTTCGTAACACATGACATGTAGTTATGTTACTATGTAATTCATTTTATTTTCAAAATACAATTTTAATTTTTTATCCACAAGAGGGCCCGAAAAAGTTGAGCGCTTAGGGCCCGTAAGTTCCTAAAACCGGCTCTGTATAACTTGAGAGAAAAAATCTGAAAGTTAAAATTTGCATTTTCATTCAAATAGTTGATGATTTATTAAATGACTAGTTTCCATTGGATATTCTTATCTATAAATAATATAAGGGAAATTGTTATTTAGAAGTATCACTAACAGAAAATCGCTCAATTCATTGATGAGTGACTTGCATCTCTTTCGCTAGAACTCCAATACATTTTGGTCGACAGATATCTGTTTCACTCCTCTAAGATCAGCAGGGCTTTCCTGATCCTACGATCCTCCTTCAATATATCAAAATTGTACATGATTTTGGACCAAATAAAATATCAAAAAATCATAAAATTTTGCTGAAAGCCATTTTTATAGTTTTGTGCTCTGTTCTTTGTTTTTGATAAAACTGTTGGAATTGTTAGAATTGTTGAAATTGTTAAAATTGTTGAAAGTGTCAAAATTGGTATAATCGTTAAAATTGTTGAAATTGTTGAAATTGTTAAAATTGTTAAAATTGTTGAGATTATTAAATTTCAAAATTTGTTTGAATTGTTAAAATTATCATAATTGTTTTTTTCTTTAACCTGTTGCACGCCTACGCGCAACCCTTACAAGTCTTAGATAAGCTTGTGAAACCTGAAAAAAACTCTTCTAAGATCATCAGGGCTTTCCTAATCATACGATCCTCCTCCAATTTTTCAAAATTGTACATGATTTTGGACCAAACAAGATATCAAAATATTCTGAATTTTTGCTGAAAGCCATTTTTATAGTTTTGTGCCCTGTCCTGTGTTTTTGTCAAAACTGTTGGAATAGTTAAAATTGTAAAATTTGTTGAAATTGTTGAAATTGTTAAAATTGATGTAATCGTTAAAATTGTTAGAATTGGTAAAATTGTTGAAATTGTTAAAATTATTGAAATTGTTAAAATTGTTCAAATTGTAAAAATTGATATAATCGTTAAAATTGTTAAAATTTTCAAAATTGTTAAAAGTGTTAAAATTTACATGATGGTTCGTCGGGTTGTAAGGCCGACGTATGTTCTGAGAAGGTCTCGACGTTTCGCCAACACGAGTGGTTAGCCTTACAACCCAAAGAACCATCATGTAAGTGACGATGGCCGCGAAAGCCTTTCACAGTGTTAAAATTGTTAAAATTGCTAAAATTATTGAAACTGTTAAAATTGTTACATTTCAAAATTTGCTTAAATTGTTAAAATTATAATTGTTATTTTCTTAAACCTGTTGCAACCTTACGCGCAAACTTTGCAAGTCTTAGAGAGGCTTGTGCGACCTCGGGAAAACTCTTCTAAGATCATCAGGGCTTTCCTAATCATACGATCCTCCTTCAATTTTTCAAAATTGTACATGATTTTGTACCAAACAAAATAACAGAAAACTATGAATTTTTGATGAAAGCCATTTTCATAGTTTTTGTCCTTTGTTTTTGTTAAAACTATTGGAATTGTTAAAATTGTTGAAATTGCTAAAATTGTTAAAATTGTTAAAATTGTTGAAATTGCAAAAATTGTTGACATTGTTAAAATCGTTAAAATTGTTAAAATTGTAAAAATTGTAAAAATTGTTATAATTGTTAAAATTGTTAAAATTGTTAAAATTGTTAAAATTGTTAAAATTGTTAAAATTGTTAAAATTGTTAAAATTGTTAAAATTGTTGAAATTGTTAAAATTGTTAAAATTGTTAAAATTGTTAAAATTGTTAAAATTGTTAAAATTGTTAAAATTGTTAAAATTGTTAAAATTGTTAAAATTGTTAAAATTGTTAAAATTGTTAAAATTGTTAAAATTGTTAAAATTGTTAAAATTGTTAAAATTGTTAAAATTGTTAAAATTGTTAAAATTGTTAAAATTGTTGAGACTGTTAAAATTGTTCAAAGGACCCCGCACAAATCAAATTGGAAATGGATCCCTGTCGAATTGGCTGAAATTTGGATATGTTGTAAATTATACCCTTCTGATCAAAAGTCTCCATTGGCCCTATACCTAAAAGTGGACAGTCAAAAGTTGCAACTTGTGCATATCGACCATGTATAAATGACTTTGTCCAGTTTTGACAGGAATAATAACTATTTCTGAATTGTCAATAAATATAAAGTTTCTACAAAAGGTTGTGTTTTGAAGATTCTTATACTCGCATTATCTTGAATAATATGGCTTTTAGACGAAAATGCCGACAAATGTGAAATCGCCATACGCAGAAGAGAGCAAAGGAAGAGTTGCAAATTCTTTTTTGATCGCGTGAGAGATTTGCACTAGCGCAACTTTTGACCTTCGATAACTAAAAAACTGTCCATTTATAGGTCTCGGGCCCATGAAGACTTTTGATCAAAAGGGTATAAACTACAAAATATTCAAATTTCAGAAAATTCGACAGGGATCCATTTTTCATTTGATTTGTGCGAGGTCCTTTCAAAATTTGTTTAAATTTTTTATTTAATCCGTTGCACCACTACGCGCAACCCTCGCAAGTCTTAGAGAGGCTTGTGCGACATTCTACATCAGGGCTTTCCTAATCATACGATCCTCTTTCAATTTTTCAAAATTGTACATGATTTTGTACCAAACAAAATATCAGAAAACTATGAATTTTTGCTGTAAGCCATTTTAATAGTTTTGTGCACTGTCCTTTGTTTTTGTTAAAACTATTGGAATTGTTAGAATTGTTGAAACTGCAAAAATTGTTGAAATTGTTAAAATTGTTAAAATTGTTGAAATTAATATAATTGTTAAAATTGTTAAAATTATTGAAACTGTTGAAATGGTTAAATTTCAAAATTTGTTTAAATTGTTAAAATTATCATAATTGTTTTTTCTGTAACCTGTTGCACCCCTACACGTAACCCTCACAAGTTTTAGAGATGCTTGTGCGACCTGGGGAAGACGGAAGTCCTCACCTTTCAATGTGTGTTGCCATGCAAGAGATCGTTGACAATGCCGGGATCTGCACCCTCGACCCTTTGCTTGAGAGGCGAATGCTCTACCAGCACGGCCACCACTGCCCATAATTCACAATAAAAAATCATGATTTTTGTATGAAAAATACCATACCAATGCATTTTGAATTATTCAACTTTGCCGCCCTCTAGCGGCTTTCCTAATCATACGATCCTCCTCCTATGTTTAAAAATTGTACATGATTTTGGACCAAACAAAATTTTTAAAAAATTATGAAATTTAGCTGAACCATTTTCATAGTTTTGTGCTCCGTCTTTCGTTTTTGTTTAAACTGTTGGAATTGTTAAAATTGTTAAAATCGCTGAATTTTTGAAAATTGTTAAATTTGGTAAAATTGGTAGAATTGTTAAAATTGTTAAAAATTGTTGAAATTGTTAAAATTGTTAAAAACTGGTAAAATTGTTAAAACTGTTAAAATTGTTGAAATTGTTAAAATTATTGAAATTGGTATAATTATTGAAATTGTTAAAATTATTGAAATTGTTGAAATTCTTAAAATTGTTAATATGTTGAAATTGTCAAAAAATTTCAAATTATTAAAATTGTAAAAATTGTTGAATTTCAAAATATGTATGTTATGAATCATAATTGTTTTATTTACCTGTTGCGACCTGAGGAAGACAAGGCCCTCACCTTTCAATGTGTATTGCCATGCACGAGACCGTTAAAAATACGGGGATATGAACCCTCGAGGTGAACGCTCTACCAGCACTGCCCATAATTGGGGGGGATGTTTGAACAGGAAACACAGGAGTGGAGGGAACACATATATGTGTGAAAACAATGAAATGCAGTTCCTAGAGAACTCAATTCCAAAGTTATACAGACTTGAAGTGAGATTCACCGATAAACATGCCTTGAAATTCACAAACCTTGCCCTTGCAAATAGAAGCAAAGTCATTCCAAACGTCGACTTACACTCCAGTAATAAATATAAAACTGTTATCTCTTCCAATATGCGACTTACTTTTAACGGCTTCATTTCTATATAATTACTGACTTTCCCGGACAACTTCATGTAAGTGATAAAGCTGATTTATGACCAGTGACATTTCAGGCGACCCCGTTATCGTTGACAAGCTATAACTTATGTCATTTCCGCTGTTTTGCTCAATAAAAATTCGAAAAAATCGCGCCTGTCTAATTAGTTGAAATGATTAATGACGTTCTCACTGACATGTTAATGGATGTCTTCTCGTGCGCAACCAGACGGGCACAGCAAACAAGGTTTTGTGCATAAATGAAATGATAAACTCTTGTTGGTGCCGTGTGAAATTACTAACGGCGGTAGACGATACGGAAATGCGAAAATTTTGCAAATTTATTGTATTTTTGTATGAAAATTAGCGGTAATACTACGTTATTAGAATAAGAAAAGAACCACCGTTAATGAATAGTCAGTAGATAGATTTTTCAACAAAAAGTTTCAAGTATAGCATACAACTTTATCATGATGAAAAGATGAATATACGTATACAGTAAATGAAGAGGGGGTATTTTGTATAAAGTGTATAATATCTAAATATGCAAAGCGCTTTCGACTTTCGTCATCTTTAGTGCTTCAAGTCAGGTAACAGGAAGAATTACAAATATTGAAGTCATCTTATATGTATTTTATGAAATTTCTGGACTTAATTCCAACGAAAATTATGTTAGAATTTGAAGGCCATGTGGGTATGTCAAGTATTTTGAAAGATAGTAGTCCATGGAAAGGTTGTCCACCGTTGGGAATTCTGAAACGGTAATAGAAATCAAAATCTTATTTATCATCTAAATAATCGAGAATCCTGCAGAGATTACTTCGAAGAGAAAAATACTGTTAACTTTTAGATGAATACAGGGTGATTCACGACGAATTGTACACAGTCCAACCATAAGTACCATGGACCAAGGCCATTTCATATCTGGTATTGAAAAATGCCTTCTTGCGTTTCTATCGGATATACAGGGCGATATTTCAAAATACGTGATTTATTCTACGTTAAATATCTTTGAAAGTGAAAAATTCAAACATATGAAATTTTGCTCACAGAGAATGCTCCCTGAGCTCAATGAAACGAGTTTAAAAAAAATTATTTTAGGTCCAGACTTGTTTTTTTTTCAGATTTTTATTAGTTTTTCAAATACAACACCCTGTAAGCCAGATCAGACAATTTTTATTTCTCTCACTTTAAAGCTTGAGGACAATATAAAGCGACAGTTGAAAAAAATTGAACGAGGAAGTTTTTGTTTGCAGCAGAAAAAAAAAATTAAACTTGCAAATGAATTCATATTCTGCTTATGACTGATGCGGCACTACATCAAGGAAAAATCATAATTACTCAAGATGAACTATTATTCAATCAATCGATGAAATTCCAGGGTCGTAGTTTTTTTTACGTTTTTATTGATCCTGTAAAAACAACACCCTGAAAAGCGGGTTGAACAAATTTTCTTTATGTCACGTCAAAGTGGATGGTACTAACAGAGATAAAAAAAACTATTTGGCATAGAAAAAAAAGTGCAAATATATATTCTTCTACTATGGCTAATACAGCACAACATTGCAAACAACATTTATTTAAAATAAAATCTTTAGGAAAGTATTACTCGCTCGATTTAAAAAACGATATTACAGTTCCTAACTCAGTTTTCCTTAAACGCTTCAATTTGTCTTGCTAAAAGGATACCCTGTCACTTTGGATCATTGCTAATACTGAGTACTTGAGCAAAATTAATTAAAGAAGATCAACGTACAATATTTAAAAAGTAATTGATATTTATTCTGCAAGTAAAGCAAAATCTTGGATGTCATATCCAATAAAGATGGCAGCCAACCAAATGTGAAAGAGAGAAGAGCTACACTCCGTTTTATTTTTCTACGGGGCAATTTTTAAAGAAAATGGTTCACAGTCAACTTCCACAACTATTATTGTGAAAAATGGAACGGACAGTAAGTGCAATTACAGACATACAAATCCTAAATTCAGTTTCCAATAGTAATACCACAAGTGATTGAATTTTCAGTAGTAATATCCCAACAAAATGCTGAATTTTCAAAAAATACTTTCACCTTGCTGTCACGAAAACTGCGTTGCTTAGAAACACCACGAGAGCTTGCACGAGTGGTGTTTTGTATAGGGTCACTGAATCCTAAAAGGCTTTGGCCTTCTTACGGGTATGGCCAATGGGTGAGTTCAATAGTTCCAATCTCTTTAAATTAATAGTTCCAATGTTCCAAATAACCCACAAAAGCACCAATTAGGAAGCAAGGGTTATAAGAGAGAGAACCGATAATTTTGAAAAAAAAGTTGGGTTATATTTCTTTTGTACGTCAGAATGTCAACTAAGTAAATTGTGGATATCAATGATATGTTCAATTTCAATGGATACATATCGATATTTTTATGGATTGAAATTGTCAGGTGTACAATTGACTCGAATTACAAAAAAGCGTCGACTTTCAGACACGGTCCTGATATTCTGTGGCCCGACCACTAGCGATTATGGAACATGGAGAATCAGCCGTCGACCATCTCTGCTGCAGACACAAGAGTTTCTTTTAGAAGGGCAGAACGTAGTGTAGTTTTCAGAATGATGTGTGAAAGTTGCCAATGATTGATTAAATGTATCCACAGAGTTGCAAACCCTTTATAAAAACACTGAAACTTCTCCATTAATGGGTTCATTATTCAAAATTAAAGATTACTGTTCTCCCAAATACTTCTCACTCAATAAATACCATTGTTTGATCAATACAAATTTTCAAAATTAGGTTTCAATTTGAGGTACTGCTAATAACTCAAAAACCAAATAATATCGAATTTGAATCTTACAGAAGTGCCCAGCATTCGTGAACATAACACATGTCAAATATATTTGCTGAATGCCTCTCAGATGAAATCAAGCTGAAGCAAAAAACTTGAGGCAAAAACGAATACCTATCAGACATATAGGTATTACAAAATATCCAAAGAATATTGACATGATTGAAAATCCATTTATAATCTTACATTTTTGTACATTCTCGTTTGTATGATTATGAAAGTTCCTATATATGCCTAATGAATTTTTTTTTGTATTCGTATCAAAAATAACAAGTTTCTTGAGATAGTGAATTATGACCTCCATATGGTATGGTTGAAACAAGAAAGTATAGCCATTCACTTCAATGGAACAGCTGTTCTAAAGAGATTACCAATATACTAACAATATTATGGTCTAACCAATTTTCTCAAGATAAACGTCAATATATAATTTTTAAACTTGTTCGAAAGAAAAGGTTCCATTTTTGCAATTTGCAACTTTTCCATTCTAGGTGCTTATTAGAATTGGCCACTTTTTTCAATAACCATTTTTGGGTCTTTCGTTCCAATATGAATCTGAAAATTGATAAAATGGGTTGATAATCAGAACAATTCAGAAAAAATTTGTCAGTCCTAGTGAATACGAAAATTGTTATACTTGCACTGTACACACTTTATTTATTGATCCCAAGAAACATTTCAGTTCAGAGAGGGTTACATTTTTACATAAATTGTTTAACAGCAATACATATGAAATAAAAATTGATGAAGAAATCAAACAATTATCAGAAAAGGAAAGATAAGAATTGACACTAATTAGTGAAATGAGTAAATAAGTCATATCAAAGCAAAAACAGCCAAAGGTGAAACATTGATATTATAAAGGAATTGAAATCATCTGTTAAGTATACATTTCTTAAGTTCATTTTTTAATTTAGATGTAGTCCTGATTTCTGTCACAATTTTACACTACGTTACTCAATATTGATACTATTGATAGCCATTTCTTCCTCAAGGTTTCCTCTTTCAATCCTGAAAAACCAAGTTTGATTGAAAATAAAATCTGTATTTGTATTTAGTGAAGAAAATGGAAAAAAATGTATGCTTCAATCTACTAATTAACAATTTATAAACAAAATGATCTTGAACTCACCTCTGAGAATACAATAAATGTATGCCTTTTGACGGTATTCATGCAGGTTTTCACTGCACAATAGGTACTTCACTTTCAGAAGAATATTGGTATCAGAAAAAAAGTAACCAACATATTCCTAAGTTGGATCAGTGAGAGCAGGGCTCATCAGAAGATTTTGGGACTTGGGACAATCTGCTTTCTTTTCTGTGAACGGGCTAAAAGTATTTTTGAAAACATTTCCAATGAATGAAACTGAATTGCTTCGAGAAAACACCACGAGTCTGCAGGACGAGTGGTGTTTTCTCGATACAGTTCAGTTGAGTTCAGAAATGAATCTACAGACTTATGACATAAATTCAATCACTAGTGGAATTTTATCAGACTATTTCACAAAGTGAAGGGTAAACATTATGAAATTTGGCATAATTAGACGAAATTAGCAAGAAAATTTATCTGAGAAAGTTCAATAAACAGGAAACATTGATCAATTCGATAGGATTTATCCCAAACCTGCTCGTTTTTAAATGCTCCTGATTGGTTCATTTGGCAAGTGCGTGAAATAGTCAGAAGTGATTGAATTTTCGCATAAGTCTGTCGATTAATTTCTGAACGAAACTGAATGGCTTCGAGAAAACACCAGTCCGCAGGACGAGTGGTTGTAAAAAGTGCAAGTGGAAAAGTGTTTTCTTCGTTCGGCACTGACAACAACACTTGAAAAAAAATGTAATGCATCGAAATGTGCCGTATTTCCAAAGTAATATTCAAATCAAAAGTGTTTTTGGGAATTTCATACTTCCACATGGATGGCCCTTCTGTTACCCGACTTTTGTATCCAAATTTGATCAGTGAATGGTTTTTTCACTGTACTCATAATATTTTTGTACAATTAGCAGGTATTTCATCAAGTCAGGAAGAAAAACACTTCTTCACTTTTCCAAGCTTTCAACAAATCTATTTGTCTTCATCAAGCCAAAAATTTCTAAATGGTTGAAAAATTATCAAAAATGAAAAAATGGTATATCACGTATATAAAATATATCGACATGACAAGTTGAAAAAATATCACACTGATTGACCTTTCCATTTAGTGATTGTGGAAGTATCTCTGTTAGGTTATAGATGGGGCTTACTTACTACGTATAAGTATTATTTTGTATGTAGATGTAAGTGAATTTTGCTGAGTTGGTCTAATTCAATTTCTACCTACTTCTTTTTCCTCTGCTACTACGATATTCTTCTTGACATCAGTATTTCTTGAAAATTTGAAAAATTCAAGGTGGCTCCAAATGACATGGAAATGAGGTAATTACCAGATGTCATAAACTTTCATCAATATCAAAAAAACTCAACATTTCCAACTCGTAAATAGCTCATTTGAATGTGTTCATTATTCAATACTAAGTAGCAGTCTTCAGGAACAAGGCATGTGGCGGATAAGTGTTTCATTAGCTTGTGGGAAATTAGTTTTCCATGCCCTTCTATTGAAAAATCCTAAGGCGGAAATAATTAAAAATAGTCAACTATAATAATAAAATATAATTAATTTCCAGAAATAAATTGTACAAAATAAAAATACTCGGGATATAAAATATATGGGCAAAACACACGAAAATATACAAGATACAGAATATACATGAAAAAAAACTGTTTTGTTAGTCGAACTAAGACAAATTCAGGATGAAAATGTATTCATCTGAACTTGTTAACATGTCCAATTATAATCTTATTGATTAAGGTACTTTAGGGTGTATACAGGGAATAGTAAAATAAGTCGTTTATCGTGATTTTTATTCTAGCACTATTCCAGAACCAACAACAAGTTATATTTTGGCAAGACATTATTGTTTTAGTCTATCCTAGCTGATAAAAACGTGTTCGGTTTCTTGATGAATCTTTCTGTTTGAAATAAGAATTTTTAAAATTTTGGAATATACCCCTATATTGAAAAAAATTGACTTGTCGTTTTCCTCTACAAAAAATAATTTATTACTGATGTTGATTGAACAAAAGTTAGGGTAGCTTTCTGATTAATTCAGTTGATCATTATTACATTTCATTCAGATACATGGTGCGTTACATTTTTTTGTCAGGTCATTTTCAATGCTTTTATCTCAAAAACTGTCCGGTTTATTTGGACATAATCTTATACACACCATTATGAAAATGTTGACTATTATTTATGGAAGTTTTGTCAACTTTGTGTCTTGTGTTTCTCAGATATGCATATTCAAAGTTTACGATTCAACGATATAAAAAATACAAAAAGCTTACAAATTAAAAAGGAGTGCGATACTCATTTCAAATATGGTTTTCTTGTTAGTACCTTCAAGCCTAACACTTTTCATAAAAATATTGAAATTTTTCATAAAAATATTCTTTTTAATGGGAATTTTTTCTTTGTGAAAAAGAAAGTGTTTCAAATACATTTTCAGCTCAATCCAAAAAATTGCCGAAAAAACATTCCTCTACTGAAAGTAGTAATGAGGAAGAAGATCACTTCAAAATTAATGATGGAATTGATGAAAGCACGGATGACGATGAATGTAATGAACAATGAGAAAAATTAAATTTTTTAACATTTTTTTCCTCATTCATTTTTTTGTCAATTATATCGTTTGTATTATACAATAAAATATATAATAGCAATTTATTGATTACCAATACTGCCCATTTTAATGTTAATAATATAATAACTGAAAAATTATATTATTTCGTCATACTAGTTATGCCCCAATATACACAATCAAATCAAACCGATCAGTTTGCTGGCTAGTCACTCCCCTTTCAGTCAGAAGAAAAGAAGCTCATGTCACGCTATTTCTCGCCGCCATTGATTGTCTATCAAACAGAAGCTCTTCTTATAGGAGAAAATCATTTGCGACGGCTAGATATACGTGAAAAACTGCCGATTCACTTTATGAATTAGAGACTTGATTACTTTTGAAATAGATTAAATGTGCCGCTTCGTGAAGTCAATCAGAAAATTGATGGAGCACTTTTTCAAGGAAATCGAATGTCGACATTGTGTTTCCACTTGTTCTTCTTCGATCCTTACTTCAGACCCATTCATGATGATTTCAACGAAGTGGTTGTCACAATTCATCAACTCCATCCGGAAAAAACAATTAATTGATATCCAATACATTCTTTAACACGTTGAATGCGCAGGCCAAAATTGAGCTGAATTGTTCATCTAGTGCGGTATCGGTCTCATGCGCCCTATACCGTTCGAATCTGGTGTGCGGTATAATAGGTCCTCGGCGCCCGATATGTTAAAAACAATAAAGAAACATCTAAACTAGAATAGATGAACCAAGTTGCTAATTCCTGTACAGGAGCCTGTTCATCATTCCCCACAACACAAGTAACAAGCACCGTGTCGGTCTCTGGAGACCATAACCGCACAGTTTTTGTTCAACTTGTTTACCAAGTTTTATTTTCTTACTTTATTTTTCACTTGAAACATTAGAATACAACATAAAATATACCTCTCATAAACAAAGCCTAGAATACAAGAAGCGGGAATACCGACATTTTGCGTTAAAAACTCAGTTTATGACAAAATGGTTGAGGCGTGTCACTATTTTCACTTGGGTTTGAAGGCCGTCGTCTTTTTGGAATTGAAAAACTCTTGAGACAACACAACATTAGAACGGACTTTAAACCCATTAAGAAGATACAGCAAAGCCTGAGGTCAGCTAAGGACAAAAGAGACCCACTATCAGCAGCGGGGGTATGTTGCATACCATGCGGAAAGGTGTACTTCGGAACCGCAAAAAGATTCATGGGTACAAGACTGAAGGAGCACCAGAGAAACTGCAGATTAGGCCAAAAGAACAAGTCGGCTGTGGCAGAACACGCGCTCAGTGAAGGAAACCACAGGATCCTGTTTGAGGACGTGACATTTCTTGTCCCCAACCAGAGATACTATAGTCGACTTGTACGAGAGGCAATTGAGATCCATAAACACACGGAGAATTTGAACAGAAAAGAAGAAGCTGTAAGACTTAATCGAATATGGAATCCTATTCTTCAAAATTCAAGAATAACAAAGGAAGACAACGACATTAGGAGAACAGGTAAAAGGAAATCATCTAAGGGGAATGAAAATGTACCTAATCCAGATACGGTAATGAGTACACGGAACTGCATGAGTCAGAATAAATACAATCTCCGGAGACGGAATGTTCAGTCTTCCGAGACTGGCGAAACGTCAGGAAGTTAATCAAAAAAACGACGGCCTTCAAACCCAAGTGAAAATAGTGACACTGAACTTAGTTTATGTTAAAATTATTGGCACATTCTTGGTTTGATTGAAACTGTTGTCTCTTCAACATATTTACGTTGTTGTTGTTGACAGTCGTTATATCGTAACAAGTTTGTATGGTTATTCGGTTTACGTACCAAGGGCGGATCCAGGGGGAGGGTCATGCAGGTCATGACCCCCCCCCCCCAAGACCAGTCCAAGTTTCACTATTTCCTATTTCCTGGTAATGTCGCTAAACGGAAGAAAATTCAACGATGCATTAATCAAGCAAATCAAGAGAAATTTCTACAACTATGCGAGATAGAAAATGTTGAAGTCTTTGGAAATAAACAAATCAAAGGAAATCCCTAATGCTATTGTCCTTAATGAACAACTTTTAATTGTATAATAGCCTACTCCTGAACCCATAATATTGTTTGCACCCTTCTTGAATAAATTTTACCTAATCCTAATAGTTAATCAGATGGGTTCTTCCAGTTTCATGGAGAGTCTATACTTCAAATCGTTGGTGTCCCAGAGGAACTTTCTACATGGATGGATGAGAAAACAGCAATTTATGCGTTTAATCTTGCACATGCTCTTAAAAGTGCAGATTTTCTCCTTTCAGTTGCATGCTTAAGTGACGTTTTAGGAGTTACCGTAGCACTCAGCCGTATTTTACAGACGCCAACCCTGGATCTGAAAAAGAGTATTGATGCAGTAAAAGATACCATGGGGATACTTGAACATAAGCGAGAAAACTTTGACTCTGTATTCTCCAACCTTTATCATGAGGTGCGAGATATAGCTGAAAAGTTGAATGTTGAACTGAAAATGCCGCGATTAGTTAGTCGTGAAAATCACCCAGCTGATTCTCCTGAAGAATACTACCGCAGATCTATCTACATTCAACTCTCAGACCATGTCCTGGCAGACCTTACCAATAAACTTTCAGCGGAAGTTATGGACTTATTCTGCCTGAGAATGCTTTTACCTAGGAGTAAAATTGAACCGGGGGACGAATGCTCTCTTAGGAAAATCGTGAATTCATATCAAGAACTTATTGGATATGGTACTACATTTGCAAGTGTGAAACATGAAGCCAACCACACATTTGTTGATGACTTCCTTTGTTTTTATTTTTACATCCAAGTGTTGTACATCTTCGCACTTGATTTTACCGTACTGATGAGAGCTTAAGCTCGAAACACGTGTCTACGGTTGCAGAATATTTTGAGGGTTATACCCAATAACTTTTCTACTTATATTTACATATATTGCCCCTCGCTAAATCCATCCTTATTTGTATTTTCCTGGGTAGGATTGTCACGCTGGTAGCTATAGCTATCTCCGTGGCGACGTTAGTTGTTGCCTTGTAAGCACAAGGTCTTCTAACCGAAGCCACAAATGTGTGGTTGGCTTCCTGTTGATGACTTCCTTTGTTTTTATTTTTACATCCAAGTGTTGTACATCTTCGCACTTGATTTTACCGTACTGATGAGAGCTTAAGCTCGAAACACGTGTCTACGGTTGCAGAATATTTTGAGGGTTATACCCAATAACTTTTCTACTTATATTTCCATATATTGCCCCTCGCTAAATCCATCCTTATTATATATATATATATATATATATATATATATATATATATATATATATATATATATATATATATATATATATATATATATATATATATATATATATATATATATACAGGGTATTCCACACTCGATGGCCTATTAGACCGTTTCTGGAGAACGGAACAACAGATCATTTTAAAAATTTGTGGGCATGGATAATCAAACATGCTCTACCCGTCTAAAATATTTTCATCGATACAGTGTTGCCACTTGTATCAGAAAGTAGTAGCTACTTTGTTATTTCAAATGGAACATCCCATATATTATATGGATTTTGAAATCCTTATAATATTCCTCACAACTTTCCCATATAATTCCCTATACCTATCTGTGACGATTTTCGAGATAAAAATTATTTTGTCAATTTTTTGTGTAAAACCTGACCATTGAAAAATAACATTTTTTTCGCAATGCAAATGTACAAAATATTGAACTTTGGGTCATAGCTGCATAAGACCATTGAGTATTCTGTCGATGAACTGGATCTCAATTTCATCGTACAGGGAAGCTCAGAATTAACTTCTTTTCGGGGACTTATGAAAATGACTGAAACTCAGTTTTTTCAAATGGAACCCTGTATATTATTTCATTTTCGAATTCAACGAACCAGTTTGAATAAGTTTTATTGAGTATATCCTATACCTACCTCTTACCGTTTATGAGATATAAATTATTTTATAATGTTTGAGGTGTGTGCAAGTATAAAATTTGATGAAAAATCTATCAAATAACGAAAAATAGCTTCACTGTTTTGAGAAAAGTATAATGCAATACATGAACCTTCCTTAATACTGGGTGTATGACAAATATGATTAGGTTGACAGTTCGAAGAATGAAAAATTAAATTGATTAAATTAATTCTACACAAGATATTATAATATTAAAAAGTATACTTGACAATTACAACACATTTAATACTGCAAAAACAAAAACTCAGTAGCTCAGATGCTTGAAATGCTGACCATTTACTTGCAAACATTGATGGATCGACGTCATGACATGATCAGTCGTGGCTCTGCGGATTTCCGACGGGTCGATTTCTTCAAAAGCACGTCTAACCCTGTTTTCTAGTTCCTGTTTTGTATTCACAGGTGTTCTGTAAACCTTTTCTTTTATTTTTCCCCAGAGATAAAAATCTAGGGGAGTCAGATCTGGTGACCGCGGCGGCCAAATCCAAGGACCCAATCGTCGTATCCACCGATCTTCGAACAAATTTGTGAGTTCTCTGCTCACTTCACCTGTGCAATGTCCAGGAGCTCCATCCAACTGATACCAACAATTATTATATATGTTTAGAGGTAAATTGTCAAGGAATTCACTCACAGTGGTTCGCAGAATATCCAAATATTTGGCGGAATTCAACTTTTCCTCATAAATGCATATTGAAAATGTATCATCCATAAGCATACAAAACACATTAAAACTGAATTTTTGTTGAAATCCCCTTTCTCTAATGAAATGAGGGTTTTCTGATGCCCAGAAATGATTATTTCGACGATTGAATATTCCCTCACGTGAAAATTGTGATTCATCGGTCCAAATAATTTTTTTCAAAAAGTTGGGATCGTCGTATGTCCATGTTAGTAACATTTCGCAAAACTCTACTCGTTTTGGTGGATCATCTCTATGTAGAGCTTGCAGCCGGATGAATTTGTAACCGTGCATATTATGTTTTTGTAAAATTCTCCAAATGGAAGTGCGAGAAATTCCCAAATCTACCGCAGCACTAGATATTGATGCATGAGGATAAGCGTAAAAATATCCCAACACATTGATTTCATTTTCCATATCACCAGTTACCTGATTCTGTTGATGTCTCGAGGCGTGAACTTTTCCGAAGTTGATATAATTTCGTTCAATTCTTCTGAATTTCCGTTCGTTCATTGCCGGTACATTTGGATACAACTCATTAAATCGTCTACAGGTCCTTGATATGATTTTATTGCACTCACCATGAACATAAAACAAATTCAGAATATCAGAGTTTGAATAATTATTATTTGCCATTTTCACTACTCTTGTATGACAGTCGGACTATTTCAACAAGTTATTGTCAAGTGTATTCCTTTGTTTTTCAAACAGATCATGATACACTATTATTCTTGTTGAAATTTGGCACCGAAATCCAGAACTAATACTGCCGTCCTAAGCAAAACCCTCGTATCTACAAAAACGCCAAAACGGAGTAAATCGGGTTTTTACTTGGGAAGAGTGCATTGTTCCAATGAAATACGGGTGTATAAAATAGCTTGAATTTTATATTTTAAATCGAAATACGGAGTTGTCGCTTGGTCAGAATGTAATATTAGGTGAATAGGAGCCATTACACCAAAAATATCCATTTCAGTAAATATGTCAGTTAAACTTTAGTTTCAATGTTTTTTGTATGGATATGGTTGATACAATTTTAATTTGTATTTATGAAGAAAAGTTTAAATCCGAAAAATATTTGGATATTCTGAGAACAACTGTAAATGAATTTCTTCCCAATTTATCTCTAAACTTATGTTATAATTGTAGGTATCGGTTGGGTGGGGCTCCTGGACATTGCACAGGTGAAGTGGGCAGAGAACTCACTAATGTATTCGAAGATCTACGACTGATCATGTAATGACGTCGATCCATCAATGTTTGCAAGTAAATGGTCAGCATTTCAAGCATCTGAGCTACTTAGTTTTTGTTTTTGCAGTATTAACTGTGTTGTAATTGTCAAGTAAACTTTGTAATATTATAATATCTTGTGTAGAATTAATTTAATCAATTTAATTTTTCATTCTTCGAACTGTCAACATAATCATATTTGTCATACACCCAGTATTAAGGAAGGTTCATGTATTGCATTATACTTTTCTCAAAACAGTGAAGCTATTTTTCGTTATTTGATAGATTTTTCATCAAATTTTATACTTGAACACACCTCAAAAATTATAAAATAATTTATATCTCATAAACGGTAAGAGGTAGGTATAGGATATACTCAATAAAACTTATTCAAACTGGTTCGTTGAATTCGAAAATGAAATAATATACAGGGGGTTCCATTTGAAAAAACTGAGTTTCTGTCATTTTCATAAGTCCCCGAAAAGAAGTTAATTCTGAGCTTCCCTGTACGATGAAATTGAGATCCAGTTCATCGACAGAATACTCAATGGTCTTATGCAGCTATGACCCAAAGTTCAATATTTTGTACATTTGCATTGCGAAAAAAATGTTATTTTTCAATGGTCAGGTTTTACACAAAAAATTGACAAAATAATTTTTATCTCGAAAATCGTCACAGATAGGTATAGGGAATTATATGGGAAAGTTGTGAGGAATATTATAAGGATTTCAAAATCCATATAATATATGGGATGTTCCATTTGAAATAACAAAGTATCTACTACTTTCTGATACAAGTGGCAACACTGTATCGATGAAAATATTTTAGACGGGTAGAGCATGTTTGATTATTCATGCCCACAAATTTTTAAAATGATCTGTTGTTCCGTTCTCCAGAAACGTCTAATAGGCCATCGAGTGTGGAATACCCTGTATATATATATATATATAACAGATAGTTAATAGTAATAGAAAGTTACTTATGACATCTACAGTCACTAGTTGAAATTTAATTTGACACGAACCAAGGAATCAAAAGTAGAGGTTTGTCTACAATTTGACAGGCAGTCAACACTTCGTTGTTCTGACCAACCCAAGGTTCAATCAAGTTTCTAGTACGTTATGAGGAACGCAAGCAGAATCTAAGTGAAAATAGAGTATATTTCGTTTTAATTCCGAGAGTTCCAACCTTTGACAGCTGTTATTTTGTGGGTAGGGAGCTAATTGAGAATTTTTGAGAAATGGAAGCCAAACCTTGTTCAATTGTAGTCCTTCTTCGGTTCTGTTGAAGTTGTTGTGGTGTTTCTGAATTTCAATTGCTTCCCGGAAGACTCTTGGGTAATAGGCAGATGTTGAAGAGATGACTTGAGTTTCTTCAAATTGCACCCTATGGTTATCGTTGTTGAGAGTATGTTCTGCGACAGCGAATTTCTGTGTGTGCCCTAACCGACAGCAAGCCTTGTGCTCTTTGATTCTTATTTTAACGGAGCGTTTCGTGGTTCCGATATAAACGCTTCCACAGGAACATGGAATGCGATAAACCACATAAGTGGTCTTTCAGTTTTTTTGAAGGTTTATAAACGGTTTCAATCTCATATTTTCGTAGAATACGGCCAATACGATCTGTAACTCTGGGAACATATGGTAAGAATGCTTTTCTATTTTCGGTGTTGGTTTGACTACTACTTGGTTCACTGGATGGACAGTCATTTGGTCTTCTATTGATTCTTCCGTCTCTGATTTCTTTTCTATTTTTCATACACCTCTCATTATCTCTTTCTTTGTACCCATTAGAAAGAAGAGCGGTTTTTAGATGTTTCAGTTCAGCTTCCAGGTATTCAGGTTCGCAAATTCTTCTAGCTCGAACAACTAATGTCTTGATTACACCTTGTTTTTGGCACGGATGATGGTTTGAGGTATTGTGGAGATATCGATCAGTGTGTGTTGGTTTTCTATTCTACGAAAATATGAGATTAAAACCGTTTATAAACCTTCAAAAAAACTGAAAGACCACTTTAGATCAGCGAAGGACAAACGAAACGTACTATGCTCTTCTGGGGTTTATCGCATTCCATGTTCCTGTGGCAGAGTTTATGTCGGAACCACGAAACGCTCCGTTAAAACAAGAATAAAAGAGCACAAGGCTTGCTGTCGGTTAAGGCACACACAGAAATCCGCTGTCGCAGAACATACTCTCAACAACGATAACCATAGAGTGAAATTTGAAGAAACTCAAGTAATCTCTTCAACATCTGCCTATTACCCAAGACTCTTCCGGAAAGCAATTGAAATTCAGAAACACCACAACAACTTCAACAGAACCGAAGAAGGGCTACAATTGAACAAGGTTTGGCTTCCAGTTCTCAAAAATTCTCAATTAGCTCCCTACCCACAAAATAACGCTACGAACGATTCTATGATGTCAGCTAACGCTATGGACCAATCAGATGTAAGAACGTTAAATCACAGGTATTTATTGAGACAAGGTATAACAAATGTCAAGCATTTGACAGCGAACTAAGAAACAAGAAACTTTGAAAAAAATATCTCTTGTAAATGCTAACCACTCGTGTTGGCGAAACGTCGAGAACTTCTGTAAACATACGTCGGCCTTACAACCCGAAGAACCACTATGCAAGTGACGATGGCCGCGAAAGCCTTTCACAATTGATGTTGTATGTTCGTAAAATCATTATTTTGAAAACTATTGACAACTTTGAGTGGATAATTAGAATTATTGATACCTAGTAGAATAAAAATTGTGCAATATTTGAATCGTAAATTCTTATTAAATAAGAAATATGATACATATATCATAACCATCTATTACTGTACTTACTTTCTTACTATAAGCATTATGTGTATCGTTTATATTTTCGTGTATACTGTCTGTATGTATATCATGAGTGTTTGTATATTGTTCTATTTGTTTCCGTAAATTAAAATTATATTGTGTGGAAGATTCGATCAATTCATCCATTTTTCCTTATCAATATATATATATATATATATATATATATATATATATATATATATACATATATATATATATATACATATATATATATATACACACACATATATATATATATATATATATATATATATATATTGTTCTTATAAATGTCCGAAGCTTTTTATCACACATGTTACTTATTTCTCAAAGAGGAAGTTTCCTGTTGGGTAGTAAAACTTTTTTCCCTTTCAGTCATTCCTTTAGTTCCTATCAAGTATTTACATTAAAGAAATGGTCAGCTTTCAACGGTAGTACACCATAAACATTTGTCATTTTACGCTAAACGACCATTCATTCCTTCCACTCAAATAAAATGTCCGTACACCCTTTTAACCCTCGCCAAGTGCTATCTAAATACTAGTGTTTTATGTGTTTGTTATTGTTTGGTTTGATAGCAGGAAGTGAAATATTGTAACCATTTCAATATCTCATTCACTCAATGATACCCGCTGTTGTTTATGGCTCTTTGGGCAAAGTGACAATTTATCGGCTCTTTGACGTATAGGCTAATAAAAAAATAAAATACTTTATTGGTAGTAATCTCAGATTGTTTCAGGTCTAATAAAAGTTGTCCGACACTATAATGGACCTCACGCGATGGGAGTTTAAGTTATGACAGGAAATCCAAATTTGCTATGATTGTTCGAAAATTACAGCAGTTTCGAGTTTTATTATAGTGGTTGCCTCATTGTTCATTGTTCTTGGTTTTTGTTCGCAATTTTCCATTGTGGACGGGTTTGCTCCAAGTCCATAATGTGATTTGTGGTTTGAAAAGATTTCGTCACATTACGGACTTGTTTGAAGTAAGACCACTTTTGTAATTGGGTTTGCAAACTGATTTTAAGACAGTTCATCAATTTTCAAACATGACTGATCACCCTATCGAATTGGGGAGCTGGTACTGATTCATCAAGAATTTTAATTTATACAAAAATCCCCATTGGTAATCCTCTGTAATATTTCCTGGAGACATTCATACTTATACTCATAAAAATACTAGTCGATACTTACATATACGTAATATCGTTCTATGTTCATAGGAATCTTTCATTGACTATTCCACTCTCCTCAAGATGTTGACGTAATCTGACCAATCACAAATCAACAAATCAACTTGTATTATCGCGAAAACACTTAGCTGTCTCTCAATTCTGATTGGTCTGTCAGCGTTGGTGTTTTCAACGATGTAACCATAGATGACAAAGCAAAGTTTGACATTTGGACAGATCATAATTGTAGGCGAAATCGTCAAAATGAGTCGCATCGTAACTTATATAATAAATTATTAAATGAAAATAATTGTGGGGGTGCAGCTATTGGTTGGGTATTGAAGAAAACTCTTTTTACTTTTGAGAAAGCTTTCGGAATAGCTTTATTCCTTCCGCAGTCTCTCTAAAATTGGAATTAACAATAATGTTTGTATCAATAAAGACGTGTAAAAATTACTTACAGTAAGCGAGATTGTAAAATAAATAGTACAACAGATCTTTGTAGAGCAAATACATAAAACGGATGGACGTACCAAAAAGTAAATGAATATTTGTCATAATGACATTATAAAATTCAATAAGTGAATTTTTTTTACAAATATCTACTTCCTCTTCAGAGGTAGGCCACCCGCTGAGAAGGAAACAAACATGGACTCCAGTGAAGAGCCCCGATTATAGAATCAATCAGGTGAGCAAGCCACCAAAACTAACACAATTCTCCCTTCAAGCTCCACAAATAATGGGAAGTGTGGTGAAATCACTTTCTAGGAATTGTAATAATTTTTGAAACTAAAGATGCTAATAATTGTATATAGAATATAAAAACCACTGTTTTGCAGGTTTTGTAAGTTCATTTATCTAATATATTTTTTATAACTAACTACTTAGAGTATGAAAATACCTATTAAGGTATATAAAATATTGATGATGTGTTTTTTCATTTCATTCCCATACGCAGAGATGTTCACAAAAATAATATTTAATTAATTGTTTGATGAGGAGGGAGAATAGATCAATTTTTACCAGCTATTCAATGAGGTATTACAAGTAGAGATTTCTATTGAAAATATTGGAATGCATGTGGCTGTAAATCAAGGGGGTGATGGGGGTTGGCTATAATGGGGGGATGGTGATAGGAAGGATTGTTTCATGAGTCAGTTTAACTTTCATATCCTAGTAACAGTTATGGACAATTCGTAAATGATTATATAATTTTATTCATGAGATGTAGCATTTGAAAGCAATCAAATCGTCACACTGTACCTGGAAAACTATATACTTTTGGACAAGCAATCATATGAATCCTCATGTAGTTGATCAAGACCCATATTTTATAAAAAAATTGTCATATTCTAGCCGTTTGTTTTCTAATTTTAACGGATTTAGTGAAAATCAAAACGATCATGGTATTGATTTTTATCTATTTCTATGAACATTGTCTTGTCATGCTGTAATGCAACACCCTTTGTTAGATATTATTTTTCATTTGTATGGAGGGACTCGTGAGCTACAACTTAGATATATTAAGATCATTTCTAAGACAGTTCAATTTCGAATTAGAGCACTAAAATCAAATCGATTCATAATACCCAAAATAGCGAAAATCGAATTTTTGACACCCTGTACCTCGAAAACTGGTCATAGGATCGATCTGTAAATTGGACTACGTAATAAGAATGCCAAGATCTACAATATATCAAAATTTGAGCAAAATTAGACGAAAGCCATTTTACGTATGAAATGTGCGGGATCCTTTCGGGACATACTGTATATTTCACTGTAATGACGATCCCAAAACGATTTTCGGAACCACTTTTCCTAGTCATCAGAATCACTGACCTAATAATACACATCTCCGTGCGAAACCCCCAAGACGCTAATCAAGGCGAAACACCCCGAGGCCAAAAATGTATTTGGTTTTCCATTCATACCGTTCCGGCATGATTATTCCAATTTTCGGGGCCGTCCGCTTTCATGATGCCATTGGAACGCCTTTGTTTGAAATCTAATAACAGTGCAAACATAATGGCCTACCTACCATGATTATTTTCGGTTTGGTCATGCTAGTTGAAACGCATACAAAAAGGCTAAACAAGTTCTTCTCAACAATATAGCATAGCCCCCGGTGGCGTAGAATATAATAGGTCCGCTCTTAATGGTCTTCAGTCACCCACTGGGTCCCTTTCATCTAGCCTGAACCGCTTCTAACTAGGTAGGTATTAGATCTTTTCTTGCAAAAACGAGACGGTAATTCGTATTATTGTTGTTTATGAAGTGTTCTAAAACGATATGCCAGCTTTCAGAGGGATTAGTCACTTCAGGCTCGATGCGGATATCCTTGAGGGTCGTCCAATAATCCTAATGCGTTGTCAATAGCAGCATTGGGACGGAAATTATCGTTTGACAAGTACGATATTGGTATTGAAGTTCGAAGAAATTATTTGGTGTAAATACTCACAGTCATAATCAAGGGTGGGATCACTGAAAAAAGTTCAACTGAACTAATACGAGTATTTCTCCAAAGACATTCTGAAAAAATCTGAATATTATAAATTTTCTATGAGAAAAATAATAGATCTTATACGCGAAGTAGGAAGAGCTGGACATTCCAGACAACCCTAAAGATTGCCTAATGAGTCGCAAGTCGGGACTGGATACGGAGTCCGGCAATTTGACTTTTTCTACGAGCAACACATACCATATTCTTCAACAACGGTACGTTACTCATCCAAGCGATATAGTTTGGAAAGTGTAATTTTCTTTTAACAGTGCATTAAAAAGATTTTTCAAGAGCGCTACGTAACATTTTTTAATGCGCTGGTAGAAAAAATCACGATCCTAACTCATACGAAAAGGAATATCTATATGACCCACTTGAAAAACATATCAATTTGCACTGTGAACTAGCACAGAAAACTACGTATTTCGCACTAGTGCAATATATTTCATTTCGCACTCATGCGAAATATTAGGTGAAGGTCTCTTAATCCTATCAATAGGTTTTTCTGTATACAGTAATGGAAGTCACGCAAAAGTCATTTTCTACAACCCTTAACGAACGAACTCTGTCGCCAGTGAGAGACATTCTCATAACATTAACTTTCGTTTCTAGTGACAAAAGTTAAATTTATATATTCAATCATTTCCCGCCCTAGTTTATAATGTTTTGATGACTAATTAGATTTAAATTTTTACTTTTGTTCAATTGAAAAGCGAAATAGAATAGTACAAATAACGCCTAGTTGCCTGGTTTCATTAGTTTGACGTTACTCGTTAATTATTTCGAATTATCAGTTTGCGCTGAAAACACTGTTAGTTATCACGATTTCTGATTCGGAAATTTAGATTTTCCCAATGTTTCACCACAAATAGCAATTATTATTTTCCACCAGATTTTTGCACCAAACTTTTTTCTAACTGGTTTCTGCACCTGATTTTTGCACCAGATTTTTTCACCAAATATTTTCCAACAGATTTTTGCACAATATTGTTTGCACTACATTTTGTCCACTAGATCTTTCCAGCAGATTTGTCCACCTAATTTTTTCCACCAGATTTTTGTACCAGATTTTTTCACCAAATTTTTTCCACAAGATTTTTGCACCAGATTTTTCCACCAGACTTTTGCAACTGATTTTTTCTAACAGATTTTTTTCACCTGATATTTTTTCCATCAGATTTTTACACCAGATTTTTGCACCAGATTTTGGCACTAGATTCTTTTCAACCTAATTTTTGCACCAGATTTTCTTTCACTTGATTTGTGCACCAAATTTTTGCACCAGATATTTTCCAACAGAATTTTGCACTATATTTTTACCACCAGATTTGTGCACCTGATTTTTTATCACAAGATTTTTGCGCTAGATTTTTTTCACCAGATTTTTACATCAGATTTTTACAACAGATATCTTCCACCCAGGCCCGGATTACCCATAAGGCCAACCTAGGCCATGGCCTAGGGCGCACGCTTGCGGGGGGCGTAGCGCAGGATACGAGGAAATCTGACTAACTTTGAACTTGTGACTCACCCGACAAAGACGATCACGAAGACGAAAATAAGCAAACCAAAACAGATGACTGCTTATTTTTAGACTGCAGTACTCCTAGTACTAGTCCTAGCACCTCTGTTCATTAGATGCAGTCTTTTACTTCAGGAACAGAATCGCAACCAGACACAAAATTCGAATCTGAACTACAGGAAGACACTGAGAGTCCCTCCAATATCATTGAAAATCCAACACCGATTCAACAGAGTTTAGAACGTGAACCTGAAAAATTGAGTTTTGATCTCGTCGATCCTGATCCAGCAAACTGGGTTGTAAATAATTAACTACGTGGTTACGTATCCTATCATGGGTTAATTCGAAATAAAGAAGCTAACTTTTCAAAGAAAAAGAAGGAGTATGTTAACCATTTTTGGAGTTTTTCAGGTACCTACTCATTTTTATAGATATTTAGCAAATGGAGAAAAACAAGACAGAGCATGGCTTGTGTACTCTGAAACTAAATGTAAGTTTTTTGTGGTCCTTGCCGTCTTTTCCATTCGAAAACACATTCGGAATCATATTTGTGAAAAATGGTTTTAGTGACTGGAAAAATGTTCATGTACATCAAGGTTCAAAGAACATGAAAACTCCCTTTCACATAAAACGACACCATCACTTTAAAAGAGAGAGTGGAGAAACTGGGCAAGGTTAATTCCCACGTAACTAAAATGATAGATCGAGAAATTAGCTACTGACAAATGTTATTGCAAAGAGTTGTCGTGGTGATAAAAGCTCTAGCTTCTCGAGGATTACCATTCAATGATTTCTTGATTTTAATTGAATAACCTGATAGAGGTTGGACTTTGGGTATAAGGAAAGCTGAAATAACTCATCCTAAAATTCAATTTTTTTTTAATGGTTAAGAAAAAAAAAATTTGAGTTTTTGGTAATTTTATAATGCGACATTCGAAAATCACCTGCGCCCATATGGTACAAAATGGGACCGTCGATGGGATATCAGGTGTTAGCCTGGACTAACTGCTCTATAAATTTGGATTCCTAATTTTGAACGGTTTGCGGGCTATACGTGTTTTCGTAAACTACTTCAGCGGTAATCTTTTTAAGAAAAATGGACATATCTCAAAAACTGTGACAGATAACTTAACACAACTTAGATTGTCTGAAGTCATAATCAGAAGGCCAATCAAAGCATGACACAAAAATTAGGTTTCCATTTAAAATAAGAAAGTTGGTACCGACTTTTTGGATACCCTTTATAGTTGTAGGACTAAAAACATTTGAGGTAGAACACACATGATCAATTATGTCAGCATACTAAATTTCAAGTTTCTAGTCCAACTGCAAGTTGAAAAACATCTAATGCACGGGCTACGTAAATCACGCTGTATACAGTGCTGTTTATTAAATAGTGTGAGTGTGTTTTATTTTTCAACATATTTTTTTTTGTCAATGGTCAATATCTGCTTCATTGAATTGCAAATATTTGCTTTTCATACATTTTATGGAATTTTAATAACCCCAAAGAAGCTCTAAAACGAGGTTTACAGAAAAATATGCCAAAAAATTCAACACCCCCCAGACCTCCTGGAAGGGGGAGTAATTTAGAACTTTGGCCTAGGGCGTAAATGACTGCTAATCCGGGCCTGCTTCCACCAGATTTTTCCAACCGATTTTTGCACCAGATTTTAGCATCAAATTTTTCCGCCAGATATTTTCCAACAGATTTTTGCCACCAGATTCATGCACCTGATTTCTTTCCACGGAATTTTTACACCAGATTTTTTCCCATCAGATTTTTGCACCAGATTTTTTCACCAGATTGTTGCATCAGATTTTTTTCCACCATACTATCTTTTCAACAGATTTTTTCCACCGGATTTTATCCACCAGATTTTTGCATCAGATATTTTCTAACAGGTTTTTGCACTATACTTTTTCAACTAGATTTTTTCCACCAGAGTTTTTTACCAGATTTTTAAACCTGATTTTTTCCGTCAGATATTTTAACCAAATTTCTTCATCACATTTTAGCACCAGATTTTTCAAACAGATTTTTGCACTAGATATTTTCTAACAGTTTTTTGCATAATATTTTTTCCTCCACTAGATTTTTGCCATGGGCATTGTTTACGCAGAATATCTGCAACGCTATTATACTTCAATTAAAAAACCATGAAGCTGGAAATCTAGTAAAGTTGGGGAGGGATATGTTGATCAATAGCAGCATGAATCAAATAAATTTTTATTTAACTCAAGCAAAATACAGCGGTATCCGATTACGGAGCATCTTTTTCTGGAGTGACATCAGTCAACAACATAACAGTTGTGTTATCGTCCACCTCAATACGTAAAAATCTTGATTGTAATACTCCTGTTATTTTGAAAAGTTGCTTGAATGTAACAATTAACCAATATTCAAAGTAATGTTTAAAGAAATTCGGTCATTTTCAATTTGAATTAAAATATTTGTTTATCGTTCTTTTTTTGGTATATTGTTATGATATAAACTAGGTTTTAGAAAAAGTATAGTGTTTATTTTTTGAAGCTCGTGAACATTGCCAGCCTTAGCTGGTAAACTGTTGTCTCGCTTCAAAAATATCACTTTCGTCACTCGTAAAACAATATACTATTACTTGTTGATGTTCTGTGAATAAAATCTCGTAGTGATATATTTTGAGGTTGTTCGCCGGAAAATGTTACTGTAAAACTCGTGCGGAAACCCATACTCGTGTGAGAAGATGATGAACAAGTCGCCTACGGTTCATGTTCATTAGGTTGGTCAGACTAGTTCTGTGTGAAACTCGTGCGGGAACTGGTTATTTTCTGCACTGGTTGCAGAATGTACTAATTCCCACACTTGACTGCTTACTAGAACTTCACTTTGCGTCTTTCGAGTGAAGTCAGTCACAAGCGGGAAAGTTACCATTTCCGTACTTGTTAGGATAAATATTATTCAAAAAGCATAAATTAATGCAATGAAGTTGTTAGCTTCCCAATTTTATTCCCAATTAAAAGATGTCATGAATTATTTGTTTTATAACTACAAAAGGTCTTAGGTCTCACTGGCGTCCAGATGACGTCCAAATATGGTTAAAGAGTTACCAAACTGATGTAAAGAATAACACATGTTAGACTCTGTAGAGACGTCAATATGACACAGCCAATAGGCGTCATATTTTACAGTACGTTACTCTGACTTCTGGAGAATCAACATTATAAGACCAAATATTAAAGCTCTACAAATTCATCACAAGTTAGTCGTATGATCGATAAAAGCTTTTTTTCTAAATTTTGTATTTATGTGAAATACAGAAAATAAATACTAAAACGAAATACAGGACAATTCAAATTCGACCCCCACCATTGGGATCTCCTAAACTACAGGAGATACGTCGAAGCTTAAATTGGGGCAAAGTTGCGTATTCTGGTGCTTAACAAAATACTGTTTTGAAACTTGGAAAATTCCGAGTATTTCCGGAAATGTCGGGAAAAAACTGAAAATCGAAATTTTCGTATTTATTTTTTTCTATCGTTATTTGACAACATAGCTCAAAACCAAAAGTACATTTTCATTGTTACTCTTTTTTCAACTACACGTTTGCGTATTTTGATTTACTATCCGACGTTTCGTCTTCTGGCATTCATCATCAACTTTTTTTCTGTTATGGGCGCCATATGGTTTTTTATACAGAAAAATAGTGATTCTCATTCTGATTTCATTGATGTATAATTTGTTATGATTTGAAACGACAGATATTAAAAAAAAAACAACTTCATCTGAGATGGATATGACTCCATCGAAAAATTTTGTTTAATAAACACTAGTTGTGAGAACTCATTAAACATCATCAGTTTGCACAAATACTTCAGTCGAAATGTCCTCATTCTGAAATGAAGTAAAACGAGAGATGTTGAAACTTTATTATAAATTTGATAGGAATAGTACGAAAACAGCACAAATTTATTTTGATTTTTATCCGAAAAGACAACAGGCGGAGAACATTATTCGGAATTTTGGACAAACACTTGGCTGAGTACGGTGCGTTTCAAAAACCAAGAATGAAAAATGGAAGAAGAATGGAACAGAATATTAGACGTAACTTAATAGCCGAGGTAAAATAATTGTTCATTCCATATTCGAAGAAGTATAATTATTTTTGGTACTTTTTTAGATAAATGCAGATCCTTCCAAATCAACACATCAGTCTCGGCAGAAATGGATATGCCACAGACGAGCGTCTGGAGGGAATTAAAAAAAAGTGGTTTGAAATGTTATAAGATCCATATTTCACAAAAATTAAATCCAGGTGATCCTGAGATAAGGATGGAATTTTGTAGCTCGCTCTCGAATAGGGTAGACCCTACAAACTTCTTGAAAAACATTATTTGGACCGACGAAAGTACTTTTTCGAACTGTGGTGTTTTTAATACAAATAATGAGCACATTTGGAGTGAAAATAATCCACGACACTGCAGAGAAGTCAGACCACAATTTCGGTTTCGTTTGAATGTGTGGGCTGGAATTTATGACGACCGAATACTTGGACCTCATTTCTTCTCTAATTGAACGGGAAAACCTATCTTCGGTTCTTAAGAAACAAATTCGAAGAATATATGAATACATTTCCCCTTGTTAATTATAACAGCTGCTGGTTTCAGGATGACGGGGCTCCTCCACACAATAAAAGAGCAGTTTGCGAATATTTACACCAAAGATTTCCTAATAGGTGGTTAGGAAAATCTGGACCAGTGAGGTGGCCGGCGAGGTCACCTGACCTTACAGTTTTGAATGTTTTCTTATGGGGCAATTTAAAGAACAGAATCCATGGAGAGGAAGAATATGACACAGTAGATGAACTTAGAGACAATATCATCACGCAATTCAGGTCTATCAGAAAAAGGGATATTGTCAGGGCTGTTCTTAATTTGAGACGACGAGCTCGGTTATGTATTCAAGAGGAAGGCCATCATTTCAAACACTTGTTGTAATACTTTTTGTTCAGTTTTTACAAGCTCATGATTTCATTCTTGTTTTTTCAAACGCACCGTGCTAAGCCAAGTGTTTGCCCAAAATTCCGAATAATGTTCTATCCGGCTGTTGTCTTTCCGGGTATAATTCAAAATAAATTTGTGTTGTTTTCGTACTATTTGTTTCAAATTTATAATAAAGTTTCAACATATCTCGTTTTTCTTCATTTGAGAATGAGGACATTTCGACTGAAGTATTTGAGAACTTATGATGTTTAATGATTTCTGACAACTAGTGTTTATTAAACAAAATTTTTCGGTGGAGTCATGACCATCTCAGATGAAGTTGTTTTTTTTAATATCTGTGGATTCAGAAGTGCAAATCATAACAAATTATACGTTAGTTAAATCAGAATGAGAATCACTATTTTTCTGTATAAAAAACAATATGGCGCCCATAACAGAAAAAAAAGTTGATGACGAATGCCAGAAGACGAAACGTCGGATAGTAAATCTGAACATGAAAACGTGTAGCTGAAAAAAAGTATCAATGAAAATGTACTTTTGGTTTTGAGCTATCTTGTCAAATAACGATAGTAAAAAATAAAAACGAAAATTCCAATTTTCAGTTTTTTCCCGATATTTCCGGAAATACTCGGAATTTTACAAGTTTCAAAATAGTATTTTGTTAAGCACCAGAATACGCAACTTTGCCCCAATTTAAGCTTCGACGTATCTCCTGTAGTTTAGGAGATCCCAATGGTGGCGGTCGAATGTGAATTGCCCTGTATATTGATCTCTAGACTTTGTCTTTCCAGTTTTTGAGACTGATAACAGAAAAAAGTATTTAGAAATACACATTCTGAAACAAAATTTCATGAAGATGTAAATTTATAATAACACTGACTTTGTAAGGGCGTCGTTTTGACTTCCAGTATTAATCGGAATTATGACGTTCTGAAATATGACGGAATTTGAAGGTCTCATTTTGGTTGTGGAAGGAGAATAAAAGACTCTGAGTCGAATCCGATGAAATCATGATGTTTTTTTTTACAACCGTGAAAACTGCATCCATGGTCTTACTAGCAGTAGGTAATCGAAAGTAGAGCCTTGCTATTAGGCATTCCTCCTTCAATTCATGTACCACACATTTGATGTATCGGTAGGCAACAATTTTGATGATAGAATTGAGAGTATATCCCGTTCTCGTTCTTAGAAAGAAACGTTGAAATTCAACTTAAACAATTGTTTCATTTTATAAAATTGTGCCCATTTGACGTTTATAGTAGCTGTAAGAACGGCGTAAAATGTATTCGATAAAAATAAAGCTTTATAAAAAATGCTAATTGAACGTAATTTCTGATCAAATGAAGCACCAAATTGTTAGTTGGGAACAAATAATGTTTGTGTGAAAAAAGGTTGTAATTCTTTTGATTCAGCGCACTCTTTTATATTGTTCACGAGAGTGGAAGTAGGACATTTTGAAACAACTTTATGTCATTTCCGTGAAAGCTTTTATTTTATCACAAGTGCTGTCAAACAAATGATTCATTTGTTTCACAACAAAGAACTGTTGGGTAGAGCTGATAGTACTGTGGAATTACCATAAAAAAATACCATGATTAATGCACCAACAGCAAATTACTGCCAATATGATAATGATATAATGATAATAATTCCAGACGACGGACAGGATAATGAATACGAATAATAATTATATGTATGCGATAAAAACTAATGATAGGAACAAATTAATAATTCATCGTAGATAAATAACATTAATACGTGTCAATTAAAGTATGATTTTCCGAATGTACATATCGCGCTGTTTACATAAACCCATACAATAATTCATTATAAAAAATTCCACAAACAACGCAACTGCCTCAATAAAATAAATAATTAATGGGTAGCAACATTAGTTGCTTCTAACATATTAATAATGACAGGATGTTCGGAATAGGCGTTATATAAATGACATACATCCACACAACAGATGATAGAATGCGGTGTTATAAGTGCTGTTGATTTATATCTTATTTATTCAATTCTACGGGTAGACATGGATGCGGTTGGGTTGGCATTGGTGCAAGGGGATTTATAAATTACTTTTAATGGTTTTATATAAGGCGACGATTTCCTCATATCGAATTAGGACCCTGTTATGTTCATGGGTGAGAAATATTTGGTACTTTCCCAGAAATGTATCATACTGAAATAATATTTCCAGCAGGTCTTAAGGACACACCCAATTCCAGTTGATATAGTTTTGGGATTTCTTTGAGAATACTGGCTTTATATGCCAAATTTTGGTAGTGTTCAAATAGTCTAGAAATCATTAGAATAGTGAGTCAGAAAATTCTACCATACTTAATCATAATTTGTATAAATAAAATTGTTATTTCCGTCAACCGATTGCACCCCTACGCGCAACCCTCGGAAGTCTTCGAGAGACTTGTGTGAGCTAAAGAAGACGCACCCCTTACCTTTTAACGTGTGATGCCAATGCACGAGACCGGTGAATCGGTGGATCGAACCCACGACCCCGCGCTTGTGAGGCGAACGCTTTACCAGCCGACCACCACATACTGAATAACTCCAGGATGCTTTCTGTAATGAAAATTATTAAAATGATAACTTAACAGTTACTCACAACAAATTATTTTTTTCATAGTAATAGACATATTGCCTACTTCATAATCAACAATGGAAATAAAGCTCGGAAATAACTATACAGAATCTGTTATACTGCAACTCCTTCCTTCCCCTCTTCACTGTATATCATACATGAAATAATTCGCTAAATTGTTCTGAAGAAACATACTCTTTTAAATAAAAACTTTGAGTAATCCCTTTCTCCTTTACAGAATCGGATTGGTCTGAAATATGTATTTTTGCAATCAGTTTTTTCCAATCACATCATGAATGATAATCATAATTTTGCACGTTTGCTATGAAAGCAAAAAATTCGATCTACTAGAGACTCTTGAAATAAATAAAACAATACAAATTTCAGTTTTTCAATATATATATATATATATATATATATATATATATATATATATATATGAACAGACCCAGTTTGACAGCTTAAAACTTTTCAACTATTCACTATTTAGATTTCCTATCTCTAGACCTCAATCTAGATCTCAATCTATAGACCTAGACACGTAACGTACATACTTTTTTCAAATTAATTTTATTTCTCAATAAATTTTTAAAAAATTAAGTCACAATTTCTTCACTATCCAACAGAGCTGCCAGCTGTCAATCAACGATGCTTTGGATAAGATTTTCTCATTCTATGGAAGCATGGGACATTCTACTCATTTATCTTCTACCTAGAATTCCACGTTCTATGTGATGTCAAATTCATAACCTATTTTTACTCTCTAGTAGTCAGATAGACACTTGTTGCATGGTCTTCCTTCAAATGTAAATCAATTATTTTTAAAATTTGTTTTTGGAGTTTTGGAATCATGGCCCCTAACACTTGTATACCACGCACTAGATGCGGATCATTGGTTGTAATAAGGACCATTCAATTTATATATTTTTTATTTCTTAGGCCGGGTTTTACAGAACAAGTTCACCAACAGTTCAACTAAACTGAGTTCAGTTCCTTAGGAACTAGAAAATTCATTGGCAGATCCCTAGCAACTGAAGCTAGTTTACTAAAACTGTTGGTGAACTTGTTCCGTACAACTCGCCCTTAATGTTAGTTCACCATATAGGTCGCATGATTTAATATAATTCTCAATTCTTCTGCAACCGTTTCTGCTTTTCTTTAGATCAACTTGTAACCAACCCCAATTTTGCGGAAAATGAAGGATTGACCCTTACAAATAGGTACTTCATGTAAGTCTTCCGACTACATGGTATCTACTTGATAAAGGTCTACTGACTTCAAGAAGTCTACAATAAAGAATATTTTTGGTGGAGGAAAACTGAGAGTTTGTACACCTACCCATTTATATCTCACCTCCACTGTATATAATGGATCGTTTCCAATAGAGGAATTTATTATATTCTTGATCGATCCCTAATTTTTCCTTGATTTTGCTCATATACGGGTCAAGTATTTGCTCTCTCGCGATATTCTTCACTAATTTTTTGAAATCTTCTGAGAGTTTATCAAAATAATTGTGAACGAAACATCTTCGCGCCTAGCTAAGTTCTCAATCATGTCTTGAAAAAAGGTACCTGGAATAATATTCTTTGTTCCTTAAATGGACTCACTTTAAAATGAATATTCCTCCACCGCCAAAATTAGCTTGTAATGCACCACACAATAAATGAAAATATTTCAAATATTGAAGAGAGTGATGATCTATACGAATCTTCAAATCCTTTGCTATCAGGTATATTAGCCATTGAGGTAGAGCAAATATAATGCTCAGGAGTTCTTTCTCAAGTACCGAATATCGCGTTTTTCCACCAAGTGACTTCCTGCTAATATAGGCAACAATATTTTGTCATTATGATTTATTTGAAATAACACGGTATCACTAGCATCACACGGTACATAGAATATGTCTTCTAATTAGGGTGATATAATATCACCTCACGTAAAAGAATTGCTCCTAACTCAGAACTGCTCCTAACCCAGAACTGCTCCTAACCCAGAACTGCTCCTAATCCAGAACTGCTCCTATCCCAGAACTGCTCCTAACCCAGAACTGCTCCTAACCCATTACTGAACCTAACCCAATATCACTAGCATCGCACCGCAAAAAAATGTGTCGTTCTCATTAGGGTGATATAATATCACCTCGTTTAAAAGAAATGCCTTCACTTTTGCAAAAACAGTTCGTCTATTTTCTCCACACACCCATTTCATATTATTGCGAGGGCAACTTGTTATAGGTGACGTTTTTGACGCAAAATCCTCACTGAACAACCTGTCAAAATTAGCAAGTCCTTGGAACATTTGATTTTCTTTGATATTCTTTGCAACAGGAACATTAGATATTGCTTCTATACGATCAGGATGTGGTGATATTCATATCGTAATCAGAATTGAACCCAAAAATTTCATCTGGGTATCAAAAAATTTACACTTACTTAACCTGAGAGTTAATCCCGCTTCTGACGAACGATTTGAAACCTTATCTGAATATTCAATATGTTCTTGAAATGAATTGCTCACCACAAGAATATCATCTATGTAAATATAAACGGCAGACTGAAGAAAGGGACCTAGAATTTTGCCCATACAACGAGTAAAGTTTGCAACTGCATTTTCCAACCCAAATGGAAGTACTCTCTAAATTGGTAACTTTGATTTTATCGAACTTTGCCAATAACTTGTTCTAAATTGTAACGCAAAAGAGAATTCGAATTCGTTATGCTTCCATATTCTGCTTCTGAATGTGTTATTCTGTCCTTCACTATTACCTTTCGAAATTTCTGAAAGTTACACAAGGTATATTCTTCCAAGCCTTCAGATGAAAAATGTACTGTTACCGTTGATGCCTTCTTTCATCTATCATCTATTTCCATCTCATCGACTAAGTCGTTGCGCAACACACCTCGAGATCCATCATCGCCCGAGAGCGGCAGGTGTAAAGCAAATGACGTTTGTAAAACGTAGTCACAGCTGTAAAGGTTATTTATTCGGATCTCATCATCCTTTATCCTTTATGTATCCTCGACAGTCAGACGCTAATAAATCTGGGGGATTAAGAATCCATTGTCCGTGTTTTATTTATCGTAACCATTAACACTAGTAATAATGCATTTGTTATCCTTCAGAGGATCATATTTTACGGCCGTGTCAGCGGCAGCACATGTGTGTGTTCACTCAGCTAGGCCAGTATTCTCTGCAGAACAGAAGCCAACGCTGACGATTAATGGTGTGCGGCGTACCTTTTCCAACAACTGAATATATCTCAGATATAAATCAGTAACGAATACCGTGTTCTATCATTTGTTGTGTGGATGTGTCATTTATATAACGCCCATTCGCCGCATCCCGTCGTTATTAATACGTAGGAGAGACTTGTGTCACGATGCCATTAATTATTCGTTTTATTGGGGATTTGAGGGTAGGTATTTGTGACGTTCTTGATGATGAACTATTATGTGCCGCCGGGAACAATGTTCGTTGATTTGATGGGCTTGCTTTGGATTTTCAATGAGTGAATAATTAGTACGTACGCCAAAGAACGTGGTGGATGGGTTCCATGTATCAATCGTGTGTGAAATTGTGAACAGTAGTTTACTATATTTATGTTGAGGGAAAATTTGGTATATGAGGACTTTAATGAAACGAAAGAAACACAATTTTGTCTTATTTCCACTAGTTTTTTATATATACGACCGGTTTCGGGCTTTATCCCATTATCAAGTATAAAAACTAACTAATACAATTGTACTCTTAAACCTAGTTATATAGGGAGTTTGCAGGTAAACTGGATGGAGAGGTAATTAAATGAAAATAAATGAAATCAAATGAACATGGGTGAAACGATATAAATTCAATACTGGAGGTTATGGAAATTACCTGGGTTGTCAAAATCACAAATTCAAAAGTGGAGACCTACATAAATTTTGACATAAATTTTGACAACCCAGGTAATTTCCATAACCTCCAGTATTGAATTTATATCGTTTCACCCATGTTCATTTGATTTCATTTATTTTCATTTAATTACCTCTCCATCCAGTTTACCTGCAAACTCCCTATATAACTAGGTTTAAGAGTACAATTGTATTAGTTAGTTTTTATACTTGATAATGGGATAAAGCCCGAAACCGGTCGTATATATAAAAAACTAGTGGAAATAAGACAGAATTGTGTTTCTTTCGTTTCATTAAAGTGATCATGAATTTCCACAAAATAAACAAGTCATCAATTACACAAATTATATGAGGACTAGAAGAAGTGGTCTTTCCACTTTCTCTTTGATGGAGAAGTTATTCAGGATACTTTTTAGGAAGATATTTCTTGAGACAATGGTTGATTGAAGTCAAAATTGATTTCTAATGGATATTTGAAATATAGTTTTGATAAAATGGTCACTGTTTCCACCTAAAATATTTTGTAGTGACGCAACATTGGGTATCCATAACATCTATTCATACTTAGGTCGGTAACTAATCTTTCTGTGGCAGAGCAGAATAGTTCAGTTGATTTTGATGGTATACAGGCTGATTCACGGTGGATGGCACATTAGACGTTTCTGGTGAACCAGACAACGGATCACTTTGAAAATTTAATGGAGGGCATATTCGGACATTCTCTAGCCAACTAAAATATTTTCGACAATGCGGTGTTGCCGCTTCTATTTGATTTTTCAAATGGAACACTCTGTATATAATATTATTTTTGGAATCTCCAACAATTGCCCGACAACTTTTCTTGATATTTTTCTATACCTATCTGTTACCGTTTTCGAAATAAAAATTAATTTAAATTTTTTTCTTCGAAAATCATGACTTCTAAAAATGCCGATATCTTTTAGTTAAGAAGTACTATGATATCGAAATTTGGTTTGGAGTTAGGTGGTACTTGGACACTTCCCACACGTCAGCCTAATCTCCGTTACTTCAATACAGGGTGGTAAAAAAATACAGTTTTTTCGTTTGCTTGAAAAAGTTGCTGAAATTTGATTATTTTAAATGGAACACCCTGTATATTATTGAAAAGTCGGAAAGCTGCTGAAATTTGCTTTCTTTCTATGTATATCATACCTATACCTAACTAGTCAAGTTTCGGACTTATGAGCATTTATTTGTGAAAATGTCCCTTCAGAATGGTATTTCCATTCGGTATTTGGTGAGCAGGCCATGATTACTATTTGACAGTAGCGTTGTGACATTCTCCTAATAATATCGACATTTTCGTCACTTCAGAAGTTGCAAATACCTTCAAAACGATGGAACAAAACTATTCAAACGAAGTTCTTATGAATTTGTTTATTATTTTTGGACAGTGTGATAAAATTATCAGCAGAACATGTAGAAAAATCAATGAAATGTATCCAAATCTACCGCCAATGAACCTCAAGAAATTTATACGAATTCAGAACAATTTCAATGCATTTGGATCAGCTTTAAAAGCACCAAGAAACTTGCCTCGACCCGTAACTTCTGAAGACAACCAGATTAATGTCTTAGCATATTTTCACGCATTTCCCGAGTCATCGATAAGAAGTGCTGAACAAGATTTGGGTATAAAATATTCATCGGTTCAAAGAATCTTGCGAAGACATAAAATGCATGATTATAAATTCACCAAAATTCAAGCAATGAAGCCTCAAGACCCTCAACAGAGAGTAGAATTTTGTGAAATGTTGTTGACACGCATTCAAGGAGATCCACTTTTTTTAAATAAAATTATTTGGACTGATGAATCGAAATTTTCGAGAGAAGGGATTTTCAATAGAAAAAATCGTCATTATTGGTCCAGTGAAAATCCTCACGTCACAAAAGAAGCCGGTTTTCAAGAAAAAATTTAGTTTTAATGTCATCTGCATGTTGATGGACAACAAATTGAGGTACGTGATATACGAGAAGTCATTTACATCCAGAAACTACCTAAATATTTTGGAGAATACTGTGGAGAGTTTCGTGGATAATCTGCCACTCGAAGAATATCGAAACTGTTGGTACCAACTAGACGGAGCTCCTGCACATTGCACAAGAGAAGTGAGCGCAGAACTGGAAAGACTTTTTGACGATCGGTGGATAAGGCGCTTGGGAGCATGGAATTGGCCAGCGAGATCACCCGATCTTAATCCATTAGCTTTTTATTTGTGGGGAATGTTTAAAGTAAAAGTTTACAAAATACCCGTGCGTTCGAGAGATGAATTGTTAGAAAGGATTGCCCAAACATTTGAAGATTTGGATCCCAATGAAATCAGATCTGCCACCACGAAAGCAGTCAACACCCGCATTTTAAAGTGCTTGGAAGTGAACGGCCAGCGATTCGAACATATTTTGAAATATTCCACATGATTGTTTTACTTTTTTATAATTATTCATATCAATATTTCCAATTTCAAGTTTCTTGGTGCTTTTTTAAAGTTTATCCAAACATATTGAAATTGTTCTGAATTCGTATAAATTTCTTGAGGTTCATTGGCGGTAGATTCGGATACATTTCATTGAACTTTCTACATGTTCTGCTGATAATTTTGTCACACTGTCCAAAAATAATAAACAAATTCATAAGAACTTCGTTTGAATAGTTTTGTTCTATCGTTTTGAAGATATTTGCAACTTCTGAAGTGACGAAAATGTCGATATTATTAGGAGAATGTCACAACGCTACTGTCAAATAGTAATCATGGCCTGCTTACCAAATACCGAATGGAAATACCATTCTGAAGGGACATTTTCACAAATAAATGCTCATAAGTCCGAAACTTGACTAGTTAGGTATAGGTATGATATACATAGAAAGAAAGCAAATTTCAGCAGCTTTCCGAATTTTCAATAATATACAGGGTGTTCCATTTAAAATAATCAAATTTCAGCAACTTTTTCAAGCAAACGAAAAAACTGTATTTTTTTACCACCCTGTATTGAAGTAACGGAGATTAGGCTGACTTGTGGGAAGTGTCCAAGTATCAATTAACTCCAAACCAAATTTCGATATCATAGTACTTCCTAACTAAAAGATATCGGCATTTTTAGAAGTCATGATTTTCGAAGAAAAAAATTGAAATTACTTTTTATTTCGAAAACGCTAACAGATAGGTATAGAGAAATATCAGGAAAAGTTGTCGGGCAATTGTTGAAGATTCCAAAAATAATATTATATACAGAGAGTTCCATTTGAAAAATCAAAGTTGCTACTGCTTTCTAATAGAAGCGGCAACACCGCATTGTCGAAAATATTTTAGTTGGCTAGAGAATGTCCGAATATGCCCTCCATTGAATTTTCAAAGTGATCCGTTTTCTGGTTCACCAGAAACGTCTAATGTGCCATCCAACGTGAATCAGCCTGTATAGTTATTCCCAGATGGCACAAATACCTTTTGAGGAGTTCACATCAATGTCTTGAGAATATCGGGAGTACACCTGAGAACGTCCCTAGAATATCCTCCTGTTTCCACAATCCATGTTTATATAACACAGTATACAGTTTTCTGGGTCGTTCATATTATGGTATGGGTACAACTTGGATAAAAATTGATTCCCAGACGCCACTAAAACCTTTTGAGGCGTTCACAATAATTTCCTCAAAATGTCGAGGGCCAACCTGAGGACAACCCAGAATGTCCTCCTGTTACCATGATGCATGTAAAAATAACGTCTCAGAACATGTATAATAATATACAGTTTTCTGGGACATTCATAATATGTTATATGGGAATAACTTGAGGCTGTGTTCTGAAATGTCTTCCAGACGTCACAAAAACCTTTTGAGGCGTACACACCAGGTCCTTTCGTCTGCTTCAAGGTGTAGTGAAATTAACACTATATTTTGAATCGAGTACAGGACTGAGCAGATACAATCGAAAAATTAATACAAAAACGAAAGGACCTAAAGTCCTCAAAATATCGAAGGCCAACCTGTAGACGTTCCTAGTAGATTACAATCCCATATAACAATTTGGGGAGGTCATTTGACCCAGGATGAAACATATTCAGAACGATGCTGCTATATGAAAAAAATAAATTCAGGCACTATGCCGTCAATTGTTGGTGGTGCAAATGTAATAATAATAATAATAATAATAATAATTTTTCATCTGCAGATGTGCTCTTCCGACAAAATATTCTTGTAAGGCATTGTAAGATGTCTGAGTTGTGAATCACAAGGCTATGTTTTTCATTATTTTTCATATTGTTTGATATTTTATGGATATTATCAATATAGAAATAATTTGTCATTCAATCTCTTCCCTGTTCTTAACTATCTTACAAAAATATAGAGAAGTAATATAATTAGCTTTAATATTTTATCCCAAAAATTGAAAGTTGGACCGGTAAGGTTGAAATCGCCCGGGGCAATTCAAAGATCCAGTCCGCTCAGTATTGGTAAACTTTCACCAAATCAAGCAGTGATAGGAGACTCATTTCCGTTCGCATCCCATGAATAAAACAGTCTGTTTTTCCGAAATCATTCGAGTTATCCTCGCTGTGTTCTCGGAATAGAATATAAATATGCTAAATAATAATAAAATGAAACGAAACAAAGCTGCTGTTGTTTCCGCTCACCCCAATCTCCCCCATCATTCACTCCGATATTCAATAAGTTCTCCGAAATAGAGATTTCATCGGAGTTTTATTGAAGGCATCTGCGGAATTGCATATTATACTCCGACATTATACCCAAATGAATGATATTTACGAGCCGTAGGCGGAAAGACGGGATGTTCGAAGGCTCGCCGAATTATTGTTTTCCGATGTTTATGGCACTGTCTCGATTTCATAACTCGATGGAGCATAGGGGATCCGTGTGCACGTTTTTAATTTATCTGGCCCTATATCACGTTATACGGCCCTTTAGTCGACAGCCCCCGCGTTTCCACAAATCATTGCAGATGAAATGAAAAAACATATCATTTCAGACGATTCTAATCCTAAGATATGTAGCATGCAGTGGATGCTGAGCCCGCGATATTTATGGCCCATCTCGTATATCAAACTTGTTGTTGGGAGCGTTTTGTATCGGTCGCTGACGTGTGATTTACTGGCGGGTGAATATTTCTTTGGAAATTCGATTAGAGCGCGATTCCAGGTGGGCGTTTTATGAGGGGAATGTTATGGAGCAGGTTATGGCATTTTTTTGGCGTTTTATGATGGTTCACCTGGTAACTGTTCACAATACTTCGTTTTTTCGACTTGATCTGATATGTTTCTTTTACAGGGTTGAAACATGTTAAGGAGGTTTTCTTAGCTTTTTTCTCATTTTTGTCTATTCTCGTTTCGTTTTCAGCTTTAACCAGCTCGGCATCCAGATTTGTATTCATTGGTTTTTTGTCATGTGTATTGTCCATACATGTGCCTATTTGATTTTTATTCAATACGGCAGACAAATTTGTGTTCATCAAATTTATGGTATTTTGAGCGTTTTATTATTGTTCACCTGTCAACTGTTCACAAAACAGTGTGTCTTCGCTTTTTCGACTCGTTCTGATATGTTTCTTTTACAGAGTTGATACATGTTATATCGGTTTCTGCTCTAACCGGCTCGGTATCCAGATTAGTAGTAATTGAATTTGTGTCATGTATATTGTCCATACATGTGCCTATTTAATTTTTATCTAACTTGGCAGCCAGATTTGTGCTCATTAGAAATTTGACCCACTCGAACTCTAGATTTGTGCATGTTGGAATTTTTTGTCCTGTGCCTATTGGAATAATATCCTTTTCTTTGTTCTAGTTTGAGTTTTTGATTTATTTGGCCCTATATAAAATCATTGCAAGAAGACTTTGACAAAATCGAAATGTTCACAGAATTCCACATATCGGAAAGTGTGGCGAACAGGCTGGAAAGTGTGGAGAAACTCGGAATGGAAACGTTGATGAACACAAAAAAGGAAAGAGTAGCTCACAAAATGGGAAGTGTGGCGAAAAATTTCAGAAAGTGCGGTGAACCCACAACTTGGCCTAGAAAACCCAAAATTCAAAACTTCGGGAAAAATGGGAACTGTGGCGAAAATTATCGAAAGTGAGTTGAATCCTCAACATTGTCTGAAAAAGCCAAATAACATATTTCCCGATAAAATGGAAACTGTGAAGAAAATTTTTGAAAGTGTGGTGAATCCACAACTCCCAACCAACAAATATACGAACTTTGGCCCAAATATGGAAAGTGTGGTGAACACAGGACTGTGCAAAAATACATAATAATCTTGACATAATTTTGATGTTTCTCATTGCTCTTTATCCTCTCATATTCATCTCTGCCATGTTTTCCTGAATTAATTCTCCATGTATACGTTCATTCGCCACTCTTTTATAGGCTCTTGATTTTTTCTTTCATCGTTTTTTTGGCTCGCTTTGATGTTTCTTCCATAGAGTTGATGTAAAAGAGATTTTCTTCGCTATTTCTCTCATTTATGACTATTCTCATATCGGTTTCAGCTTTATTCGGCTCGGTATCCAAATTTGTATTGACTTGATATTTGTAATGTGTATTGTCCATACTTGTGTATATTTAATTTTTATCCAACTCGCCAGCCAGATTTGTGCTCATTAGAAATTTGTCCCTCACATGATCCAGATTTGTTCCTATTGGATTTTTTTGCCCAGCATGTTGTCCATTGGAGCCTATTGGAATTATTTCCTTTTATATATAATGTAATTTTTTGGCTGATGCAACGCCGGTCACGGAAAACGTTAATGAAATTTTTTGAATTATTTTTCATCAGAAAACATTTTTATCACACTGTATATCTGAATAAACCTATTTGTAATGTCTTCCCACTTCAACCATACTGACTTTTCTCAATATTTTGAGGGGGGAAAATGTAGTAATTCTTTGTGGTGAGGAGCTGGTCTTCTTCATTGCTGTTATGTAAAGGGTTACTTGATTTCTGGATCAACCATACGACTAGTCGCCTGAAGTAATTTTTCTGTTCCTTGATTCTAAGATTTTTGCATAATTTTCATGTTTTTTCTTGATGTCACTTATATTTACTACTTGGGTATAATCTGTGCTTTGTGATCAGCTTTTAGATTGTGTCGTTTTTGGTTATATACCTCTGCCTTTTGTAACTAATTCTCCATATACGAGATCATTCTCCTCTTTCTCTATCAAGCTCTTCTTCTTCTTCATAAGCTTTTGGTCTGTATTCTTCTTCTTTGAGTCGTTTGGATATATTTCTTCCACACAGTAAGTCCGTGTTATCTATTTTGTCATGTGTACTGTCCATACCTGTGCCTATTTAAATTATATCCAACTCGGCAGCCAGATTTGTGGTTATTAGAATTTTGTCCTACTCGGGCTCCATCTTGAACTTTTTTATTCAGCGTACTGTCTATAGCTGTGCCCATTGGAATAATATACTTCTCTTTGTACTGGTTTTTCTCTGTTGACATAAGCTCCTGTGATATATACAGAAGTTTCATTATTTTTCCTGGTGATATATTCTAGAAATGCCCATGCCTTTCTGAAATTATTGAGGGTTTTCCAATTATTCTAATACGTTCACAGAATAATTTACAATGATCAGAATGTCCATATTATTATTACATGACAACTACTGATTGTGGGAAATCTAAATTAAATATTATTTCTTCAATGTTTATATCAATTGTATGAATACTTCAAACCACATATATCTAACAAATGACAGTCAATGACACTCTTAAATTAAATGAAGATACGAGTTCGAAAACTGTTAATATTCATTATACTGACAATGATTTGAAAATATTCTGTCTGGCTTCCCGCATACAAATTGAAGATACATATCTCATACATTATTCAATCATAATTGCAGCTAGTTGCAATAAATGAAGTTATAAAAACATTAAAACGTCATCATTTTGAAATAAATTAGAATGGCAGGATACACTAGCATGAACTTTCTCAAACCATAAATTTGTCTGTGCAATGAATTCGAATATCATTTGTAATTATTATAGAACAGTGAATGTTAGACCAACAATTGGTGGCATTGGAAGTTTTATGTTTTAAATTGATGTGTGCTAATATTATATACTTCGTTTCGTTTGATATGAGATGTGATATGAGATGAGAAACTAATACTATCGCGAACATCATCAACAACCAACATGTGAAAAATTAATGCCAATTGGTTTTTCAAAAGTTTTTGGAACTTTTACAAATCTGTTACTTTATTTAGCCTCGGTATCTATACGACGGCAATGCTGCATTTATTTTGCTTGTATTTTAAAATATTTTCAGTCCAGTGAAGTCTGGTCATGAAATAGAATAAGGAAACGTTTAAAATATAGAGTTGAAGAAGAGTTATGTGGTAAAATTCAAGGCTGAAAAAATATATGATCACATAAAATATGATTGATAAATGAAATTTGGAGAAATTAGTTGACAGCAAATCTTTTTTATCGTTCATTCACATTTACATACTGAGCTTTTATAGAATACATTCAATGGTAGTATCTTTCAATGTGTCTGTCTCCTTTCCACTCCACAACAACGTAGTGTCTTCTGCCAGAAAGGATTTGGAGTTAAAAAAAAAAAATTCACATGTGATATGGTTTCCCCGTCTTCAAACAATTTTACTGGACATACACAATCTTCTTCAGTGTTTGCTACCAACCATTTACTGTCGGCCAACTTCTGATTTCCACCTTGTGCTGTTTTCGAAAACACTGGGTTATATTCAACTCTTCCGGTCTCTCTCTTCCACGGTTGTCTGTCTTGATTTTAAAATAGAATACGTTACCGTTTGCTGCTTCTCCACCTCTCCAAGCCAATTCATATGCAGCAATATGATAAAATTTTCTTTGAAGGTCTACAGGTTCTTATTCACTCCATAACAGTGCCATTTCAAAATTTCTTGTTTTGTTAGAGCGTTATAGAACTCACCCTAATTTTTTGCAAAATTCTGCGTTTTGTGTCGCGTGCATTTCTCGCTTTCTTAAACTGTATGGCCGTGAACGGATTAAATAATTTTTTTTTATATTCTTTGAAGTACTTCTCTTGTAACATTTTTGCTGAAGTGTTCCAAATCGTTTTGACTGCACTCTCTTTATAGTCTTCTCCATTGTTCTTCATGTTGAATGCCCATTCACATAAAATAGAAGCTGACTCTTCAGTGGAAGTTTCTGCAATGAGTTCATATTTTCTTTCCAAACAAAACATCGCAAATTATCGACAAATTGACGTAGTTGAATTCGCAGTATTGCGAGGCACATTATTATTGATGGTTTCTTCAATTTCTCCACTCGAAGACTGTCCAAATTGCGACATTTCCACAAATAAAGGAGAGTTCAAAAGCAAATGAAATAACATAAGAAACTAACTAAAATAAAATTAAGAATAAGGGCATAAAACATTGGTTTATACAGATGAATAAAATAAAATAAGAAATAAAAATGAACCAACCAAATTGCAGCATTTTGACAACGACTTTTGAGTTTTTTGCAAGTTCTGAGAATTTTACTTTATCGTTTTGACAGAAGCCTAAAATAACATCCACATTATTTGAAAATTCTATGCTAAGACCCTCCATAAAAACTCACAAGTTTCTTCCAAAATACAATGCACCGTTGTTCTTCCAATATAATTATTCCAGGCTATTTCCTGCATGGAACATCCTTCTGATAAACAGCTAAAATACAATTATTTGATACTAGTTGAAATTTATGTGAGATGATGTACATAGCCAGCCGTTGTCCTGGTTCAATTGGAAGCTTGGTTGGGTCTCTTTTGATATGATGGACCGGTGGATAGTGACAGATTTTGGGATTTTTCTCAGTATGCCTTTTGGAGGACAGTTTTGTCCGTATATTCTCATGATAATGATGCATGATTCAAAGAGTCGTCGTAGGTTCTTCATATTAAAAAATAATAAAAATATTTTCGAAAAATTATGTGTTTCGGTACGATTCCAATCAGGCTGCCACGTGTTTTGTGATAAAATAATAGACGTAAATACTCGAAAAACCATTGGCATACCATTAGGATAGGCGGAGAATAAAATTTTTCAAATACAATTTCACGTGACCATACCAGCCATCCGGACCCACCCTAACGGCCTGCCAATGGTTTTTCGAGTATTTTAGTTTTACTATTTTATTATATCATCACGAAATACATGGCAGCCTGATTAAAATCGTACCCGAATAATAATAATAATTATAATTATTATTATTTTTCAATATGAAGAACCTACGACGACCCTTTGATTCATGCAACATTATCATGAGGATATACGGACAAAACTGTCCTCCAAAAGGCATACTGAGTAAAATCGTGTCCCAAAATCTGTCACTATCCCCCGGTCTATGAGGTTCGATGTATGGTCGAACATATCTGGAGACATTCTCGAATATTTGAAAAATTGCTCTCTACCTATCATGCGTTTTTGCATATGCCAACAAATTCTTGTACACATTAAACTTTTTGTTCCTATTCAGGGGCCGAACTTTGATACGCCTATTTCGCTTTATACAGTGAGCACGTAAAGGTTGGAACAATTTCGTTAAACGCTTGATATGGCCATTAGGAAAAATAAGCTCAGATAGGTCGATTTTATTTTTCAGTTGCGCATTTTTTGGACTACTCAGATTTTCGACGACGTCATCGCTGTTCGAGTTATGACGTCATTATAATTTTTTTCAAGTGGGCTCTCCCTATTTTGATAATATTTTCAAAAATAACGCATTTTTCTGAGTACGAATATCATATTTTTCTTATGTTAGATAACCGTATGTTCGAGAAACAAAAGATATTTCATTCATAATAATGTGATATTAAGTTGGTTAACGTAAACTTTTGACCTAAGGTATCTCTTTAAAATGAAATCTAGTAGGGTTAGATCAGGAGATCTAGCTGGCCGCTCTAAAAATCCTCGTCTTCGGGTAGAGGACGGCTATTATCATCATTCGCCGTGGCGCTCCGGGGTTATTTTCTGATTTCTGGTGGCGTATTCAATTTTCAGCTGCAGGAAAGCCCGGAAAAACCTACAGCCCCACCCTGGGTGCTCGGTTGCACACTTCGAACAAACACCAGACGTCGGGATTGGCATCTAGGCAACTCACATCGCACTCGCTTCACAACAAGGTCTGAGGTCACCTATCGATACCAAAATGCTGTAGAAAAATTCCATTATTCTCCGGATTTCGACCACAGACGAGGACTTTTTTAGAGTGACCAGGTAGATCTCCTGATCTAATCCCTCCAGATTTTTTTTGTTAGGAATCCTTAAGTCAAAGTTCACGTTACCAGACCTAATTATGAATAATATATCTTTTATTTGTTGAAAATACGGTTATGTAACATTTTTTTTGAAAGTGTTATCAAAATAGGGCCATTTAAAAAAATTATGATGACGTCATAACTCGCACTGCGATGACATCATCAAAAATTTAAGTGGACTAAAAAATGTACAACTGAAAAAGAAAATCGACGTGTCTGAGCTTTTTTCCCCAATAGCCATATCAAGCTTTTAACGAATTTGTTCCAACCTTTACGTGCTCACTGTATGTAATAAGGCACAACCGCAGTGCCTGCCATCAACATCATCGCCCCGAGCTTAGTATTTCTATTCATCTTCTATTCAACTTCAATAATTAGAACAGAAAAGATCTCGGTCATGCGCAGTATCAGTTTCCAAACAAAATAAAATAAGACAAAAAGATAAAAGTTGGCCATCCCATGTTGTTATTCTTATTTTTTATTTTATCTTATTTCTTGTATAAACGCTTTCATAGAAATGTTCATGTTCAACTTATTTTATTTTATTTTGTTCCTTATTTTATTTGCTGTTTAAACTCGCCTTAAGATACTTTTATGACAACGCAAGTTTGAGAAAAATTGACATAACGTCATCAAAAATTTATTTACAATGCTGGTTGTCATGCTTTCAAAAGTTATATTCCGTTTTGTCGCTGGAAAAGTTCAGGCAAACTTTTTTCGCTGTCATAATGACAAAACACCGCGACATATGGCATTTTTAGCGCATGAATTGAATTGTCAATACAAAATTCATAAATTTCACAAATTGACAACAAGAACTGGAAAAAAGGCCCAACTACAACCCTCCTGAGAAAGAGAGACGATCTCTCTTCATTGGCGTAACAAGGTAAAAAGGGTAAGGTGAGCGAAAATTATAACTAGGCGTATGAAAATCATCAACTTAAATAAAGAATAATAATAGTAAATACAAAATCATGATAATATACAGGGGATACAAAATAATAGTTAAAATTGAAATATGTGAAATAGTAACCTGATTATTTATTTACATGTATACAAGTATAACTTGGACAGTTCCCACATATTTTACAAAAAAAGTAATAGGGGTGAGTCAACTTCAAGAGGGTAATCCATTTTACGTCTGTTTTTGTCCTGACTATAAACTCGTCCATTCGATGTAATTCGGACATCATTTGTAATGAATTATTATCAGACAGACGGGCATCAGGCAGCGGGCAGCGAACAATAGAATGAACTGGTAACAGTATAAGTGAGTGCCAGAGCGAGACAATGAGTAATTATCGTCTGTGACCGCCCAATCCGCACATGCAAAGGATATATTAGCAGCGGCCTCTTTGTCACGGAAGACAGTGTTATTTTCGAATTATTTTTTCACAAACTCGTTATTATATTACTCTCGGTCAGCAGGTGAGGGCAGATAGGCGTGACACTCCTGGGGGGATGTGGTGATAAGTACTTTCTCACGTGAGGAAAATAAGTAGGTTTTCTAAAGCATGGTTTTGATCAATATTTACATCAATGACTTCTTCACAGCAAACTATTGGATCAGCTAACAAAATTACTGATTATTGTTTGGTTGGGAAAGGTCAAATATCTGAAACCGCTATAGATTATTTTCCTACATTTCGACTATCAAGTCATCTTCAGCGCACTACAATACTTCATATGAGTATTATCTGAAATAATAGAGCCTCTTTGTTGATTAATTACGAAGTCAAACATCCTTCTTCAGGTAACGAATCCCCACACAACTTGTTATCCGAGACGATTTCACAATAAATAGTGTTGATATTTCAGAGCAGTTGAAAGGTGATACGATCAGAGCTTGACTACGAATACATGGCGATCAGAACGGCAATATGCAAACACTCTGCTCGCCTTCAACAACTCAACTCAACTGCCTTCCGAATCTTTTTTTTTCAAAACTGCAAGTTATCATTTTTCCAGACGACCTCCTTTTATTTTCGTATATCTGCCCCACCTGTTGCCGCGGTTTGTGACAATGTGAAAATCTAATCCCTAATTAAAGGAGTCCACTACTATATTATTTTACATCCAAATTATTGTATAAGACCGATCTTTTCTGGCACAAGAATTATCCCACCGCAATAAATTCCGAGACAACCCATGAAGAGATTGAATAACAAATCTTACTTGTTCCAATATTGGACCTAGTTTTGTATTTTTATTTAAGTATTTGCAACAGCGACTTCTTCACATCTCAGTGCTTCAAGTCAGGTAACAGGGAATTACAATTTTTGAAGACATCGTAAATGTGGGTATACCAGGTATTTTGAAATACACCTGGAATACTCACATGGCCTTCAATTTTCTAACATGATTTTCAACAGAATTGAAGCCAAAAATTTTATGAAATACACACAAGATATCTTCAAAAATTGTAATCCTTCCTGTAACCTGACTTGAAGCACTGAAGATGACGAAAGTCGAAAGCGCATTGCATATTTGAGAAATCATACACTTTTTACAAAAATTCCCTCTTTTATTTATTTTACGCAAGTGTATTCAGCTTCCCAGTAACAGGAAACGGTACCAGAATGTCAATTGCTACTCTTTCGAAAGGTTTATCAGAAAGATACTACGCTATTTTTCTTTGACTCCCAATTTTGAGTCCATTCTTTGAAATGCATAGGTCACATCTACTGTACCATTCTTCAACATCTAGACAAAAATTCACCCTATAGAATCGTTTTCGAATTCTAGCTAGGGTCGTCTTGATTCTGATGACCCAAAATCATCACAAAGTATGGAGGTATCATCGAAAAATTATGTATAGTTCCCAGATATATTAAATTTGTAATTTTTCTAAAGTAAGAACAGTGTGGATCAGAGTCCAGAGACCTATGGTACACCACATTTTGGGTTGCTTCAATAGGAGGGAGGTGGCTTGTTTAGTTTTTACCAGTTGAGAGCAATTCTCTACATTCGTCTTGAACCATTATTGGTTGACTCCTCCAAAGCCATAATATTCAAGTTTGTTCTGCAAGATTTTTTGACTTACACAGTCGAATGTCTTGAGTAAGTCACAAAACACTGCTGCGGCTGCCTAACCTCCATTAATTTCCAAGTGAACTTTTGTTTGAAGGGTAGAAGGAAAAATATTTCATTATTACTGCTTTTTCAACTTTGAAAACGAAACTGGTTCTTACTGAATATATAATAAAAAATTGTGTGACTCTTTTCTGAACTAATGTTTTCATTATTTTGACATCGTTAGGTATAACTGATATTGGACGATAAGTGCAAGGATCTGCTGGATCACCTCCTTTTTGTACTGATTTCAAAAATCGAGGAAATGCACCTTGTCCAAATTATTTCTCGATGAGAGCTGCCAAAATATCGAGAGCAGAGTCTAGAATGTTTGCAAATATGTTATCTGAAAGTTCATCTAGCCCCGATGTCTTTTCATTCATTATACCTTTGATAATTTTTTTCAATTTAGTGGCATGTGTTGGATCAAAATGGAATGTATCTTTAACATAGAGTTTCGACATGTGACGTTTTGATGGGCTCAAGTGTGAAGTTAATTTAGAGGATGCAATGCAGTAATAGCTGTTAGGGTTATTTGGATTCAATGAGATTCCAAGTGCAGTGTTCTGTTTCCCTTTGAGGTCATTCATTATTCTACAGCTTTCTTTAGATTTGTTGGAAGTTATATCAACTCTTGACTTGAAATATAAGTCTTTTGCAGATTTAAATAATTTCTGATATAGATTATGGTGTTTAGTTAAGTATCTATAAAATAATGGTTCACTGATATACTATTTAATTGTTTAACTTCCACTTAAAATAAAGTATTGAGGTTCTATTTCAAGCATATTAACGTTTCATGTCTCAAGCATTTTTCTTGCACTGAAAATTATGTTTCACTTTATAATTCAATAGTTCCTAAAAAAAAGTTTTTTTTTATGTTTATATTATGCATTCCTGCACATGTTCACATTCTAACAAACAAACGCCATCAACATGTTGGTTTCAATTTACATCTAACGATGTCTACTCCCCTAACAAAGTCGAAAATTGTGTGGAACCGAAGAAATAATTCTTTTCAGAGTTAATTGCCTTGGCCACAGTTGGAGAAAAAACTTAATTTACATGCGCCCTCTGTTGGAACCAATTCTCGCTTTCGCTACGGTTTTCTCGCCCCGACCAACCTATCAACAGCGAACTCCTTCAGCTGTTCTTCTCGGCCTCAACAAAGGCCAACGTTGACGTGATACTAATTTTATAAATGAGATCGTTCGTGACGGTTGCATTTTGAATCGCGAAGGAACAAATTTTGGACGTTGCGCCTCGAGCTGCGATTTATCATAATATTTGTGAATATTTTCATAATGAGTAGTTATGAGAGAATAGAATATGGTGATCCACAGGGAACAGTACTGGGACCGATTCTTTTCTCCATTCATATCAATGGATTATTTTCCTTGAGGGCAAAATAAACAGCTTCTTAGATGATATTGCAATATTTTATAAGGGTGATGATCGGGATGAAGTCAGCAGGAATACACAGTCAGAACTCAATATTATCAATTAATTTTAATAATTCTTTCTCCTTATCCTTCACTAACAGAAAAACTTTTTTGCCACGATTTGCACAAATTACTATTGGAAATAATATCAAGCTGGATCCTGTGACAAAAATTAAATATCTTGGGATCATCCAAGATAGCTATCTAAAATGGGATCGACATATATATTTTTTAGTGCAATAAGCTGAATGACAGTTTTTTTAAGTTTGTGCAATAACTAATGAAATGCAATGACTTGCTACAAATGTATTTTTACATAACGTAGTCAAATAAATATCTATCTATCTATACCTTATATTTTGCGGAAATTTCGTTTTGTGTTGTTCAAGTATTGGCAACTCAACAATATCCTAGATCTAAAACAAAATAAAACACCCTTTACCAATAGACAGTTGTTCTACAGAAATTCAGTTATTCGTCAACACTTGAATAAAAACAAGTTAATCGTACTCACCCATGACTATAATACTAAAAAAAAAACACCCAAGGGTATCTAAGACAATAGGGCAAAAGAGTTTCAACCATCTAAGACCCACACTTTTCAACTCTATCTTTTACCATATCTTCCATATTCAAAATGATAAATCTACCAGTCTATTAAAAAAAGTGGCAGAGTAAATTAAATGTGTCTCATGGACGAATATACATAAATTGATTGACTGAAATATAATCCAAATAGTCATCAAAATCAGTACGGCACAACAACATTTTAACATGTCTAGGTATATTTTTAAATGGTTGTGTCTAATGCACAACTATTTAAACATCATTACTTATACAGGGTGGGTCACGGTCGATGGTACCTTAGACGTTTACGGAGAACGGGACATAGGATTATTCTGAAAATTTGGTTTCTCAAGTAGTTGCTCTTGGTCTATCGATCTAAAATATTTTCAGCAATGCAGCGTTGCCGCTTATACCAGAAAGTAGCAGCATCTTTGTTATTTCAAATAGGTCACCCTGTATATTACCGCATTTTTTAACTTGTCATTCTTTTCTGATTATTTCTACCTCATACTCCCCTATACCTATCTCTAACGGTTTTTGAGATATTGGTTATTTTCAATATTTTTTATCCAAAACATAGCTCGAATTGAATGTTTATTTCTGCGGTATTTGGAATCTTAGGAAGTTGCAATTTTGTGTTCAGTTCATCCAGATCATGTAAATTTATTCTGTATAGAGAAGTTTGTTCTGCGTTATACAGGGTCGTTCAAAATTCATAATTTTACTGCTAGATACGAAAAGGGTGGACAGTGCGTTTTTTTAAATGGAACATCCTGTATATTATGAAATACCCTGAAAGACGAGTAAATTCCCTTCGAATTGATATATCATGATCCTATACTTTAATAGCCAGAATTCCGAGATAATAGCAATTTTCACTTGTAATCTCCCAAGTGCTTGAATTATTTTTTCTTTGAAAATTCATGTACGAGATAAATTTACGGCAATTAATTCAAGCACGAGGGGGATTCGGTTAGAAAATTTCACACCGAGAAATGAAAATCATCCAACGATTCATAAGAAATAACTAACGATGGTTTCACATGAACTATTTATAACCACTGAAATATTGATATGTAAAATACTTAACAAAATTTTCATCAATAAATGTTTGACATGTGACATTTGACATGTGACAAGTTGATATTTTGCTTTAATGTACAAATGGAGTTCTAGTTTTCATATGAAAGGAAATAATTATGTATATACTAGATATTTGGAATGTGTCTGAAAATATTTTCTCCACGATTATTGCAGAAATTGTCAATTCTGAAATCATATTTCAGAAGAAGTTCAATACACCATTTGTCACAAGTTTTTATCACAAGTCCCGTAGCTCAGTGGTAGTGTTGCGGCCTATGAGTCGCTAGGTCGATGGTTTAATCCACGATAAGAACATAACTTTTTCATTTATTTTTATTCCAAATTTAAACACATTTATTGATGAAAATTTTGTTAAGTATTTTACATATCAATATTTCAGTGGTTATAAATAGTTCAGGTGAAACCGTCGTTAGTTATTTCTTATGAATTGTTGGATGATTTTTATTTCTCGGTGTGAAATTTTCTTACCGAATCCCCCTCGTGCTTGAATTAATTGCCGTAAATTTATCTCGTACATGAATTTTCGAAGAAAATTACTCTCGTCGCTTCGCAACTCGGGTAATTTTCAAAAAATTCATGTAAGTACTCGAAAAATTTCAGGCAATAAATCAAGCACTTGGGAGATTACTAGTGAAAATTGCTATTATCTCGGAATTCTGGCTATTTAGGTAAAGGAACATGATAAATCAATTCGAAGAGAATATAGTCATCTTTCAGGATATTTCATAATATACAGGATGTTCCATTTAAAAAAACGCACTTTCAACCATTTTCGTATCTAGCAGTAAGATCATGAATTTTGAACGACCCTGTATAACGCAGAACAAACTTCTCTATACAGAATCAATGAGCATGATCTTGATGAACTAAACACAAAATTGCAACATCCTAAGAATCGAAATACCGCAGAAATAAACATTCAATTCGAGCTATGTTTTGGATAAAAAATATGGAAAATAACCAATATCTCAAAAACCGTTAGAGATAGGTATAGGAGAGTATGATGCAGAAATAATCAGTATAGATTGACAAGTTCAAAAATGCGGTAATATACAGGGTGACCCATTTGAAATAACAAAGATGCTGCTACTTTCTGGTATAAGCGGCAACGCTGCATTGTTGAAAATATTTTAGATCGATAGACCAAGAGCAACTACTTGAGAAACAAAATTTTCAGAATGATCCTATGTCCCGTGCTCCGTAAACGTCTAAGGTACCATAGACCGTGACCCACCCTGTATAATATTTAACACTGTTTTATTTATGGTCACTTACAACTCTCTACAATTTTTTACAAATTTTTCAACAACATACAACTGTGTGAAATTTTTATTGTTTCACAAATTTCAACATGTCTGTAAAGATTGTCCTGAGATTTTTATTGTATTTGTGATATCTCTTCTCTTCACTACCATAGACATCAAAGTGTATGAGACATTCTCTTTGATTCCTTTGTAAATATGTTGTGATTGTTTAGTAATGTTTATCATCCTCATACACAGGTGTGAGTTCTGTTAAGTATTTATTCTAACATTGTATTCGCATTTTATTTGATTTGTCCTTTATACCAAATAAACTTCTACTCTATTCGATTTTGCTAGTCTTTGGTTATTCTTTCAATTAATCTTTCATTTCTTTCGTGAAGTAAAACCGAAAATTTAGAATATTTTCATATATAACAAATTTTGGTAACACAATCATCAATTATTTATTCAGAAAGTATTGAACTAAAAAATAAATACTAATATTTATTTTATGATAAACATACAGAGTTGAAATAATTAAAAAAATTCTTTATAGTTTGAGGCGAATTGGTCAATACTGTTTAGACATTTTAAAAATAGTATTGATGAAATATTCTTGAAGCAATAATGGCTTCAAATCATTCAGCAAAGTATGTACGGCCACCTAGCGGTTTCTTTGCAGGTTTGATCATAATCAATTTTAATATAAATTATTGAATATTAGGACAATGTTCAAATTTCAATATGTATAGGTGTTCTTGGTTATATTTTATCAATATTAATATATATATATATATATATATATATATATATATATATATATATATATATATCTATATATATATATATATATAAGGGGTTATATTCGTGACTGATTCGATAAATAATGTTCAAATTAGTGGGAAGCAGTCAATTGTAGACCATTAATATGATTTCTTCGTTTTTTCGTCAAGCTTTCGAAAATTTTTATTTTCTTCTTCAAGACTTAACTAAAATTAGTTGTATATAAAAATGACATAGTGTTACAAATAGAGAATACTTACTAACATGAAATTCAGAGTAAATTGGGGACAAAAAGAAACATGGGTGTCAAAAATTTGAAAGGGCAGGATGACAACAAATTATGATTACTCAATAATATTATTGGAATTCCAAAGAGAGAGATACAGAGTGAGAAAATAAAAATGTATAATAGTAGGTATAAATATATATAAATCACTTAAAGGAGGACGAGGTGAGAAATTTTCTTTATGTTTTTTTAATAGATACGTATATATGGAACTGAGGTCATTGATTTCTGTTCTTTTATTCATTGTTTTTTCTGTGTTATTTATATGAACCATTTCAAGAAAGAGACGCTTGTTAAGATTTTGTTTACTATTGAGAATTTTGGCATTATCGTAGTCAATTATATGGTCTTTATCTATTGCATGTTCAACAAGGCTACAAGATCTCACATTCCTTCTGCAGTCGCTTTTATGGGACGTTATTCTGTCTTTGAGCATTCTACATGTCTGACCAATGTATACTTCATCACAACTTCCACACGGAATTTCATAAATTATGTTGGATCTATTTTTTATTGGTACAGGAGTTTTCAATTTTGAATGTACTTGTGATAACGATTTCAAACTGGTTTTAGCTATTTTAATATTGTCTACATTTCTGAATTAATTAATTAATTTTGGAGTAAAATCATCTATGTGAGGTAAAGATTTGTAAATTGCAATTTTATTGGTTCTTGGTGAGTGGTTGCTTGAATCCAAATTGGAATCAGAATTAGAGGAGCTGAATAAAATTGTATTAACTAATGATTTTGGATATGAATTTTCTAAAAGAATGTTTTGAAGTTCTTTCAGACAATCATTCCTCAAAGATGGATAAGTTACCTTAACAACTATGGTTTTGAGGTTATTAATTAAGTTGAGTTTCATTTTCATGGGATGGTGGGAGTGGAAATTGAGAAAACGGTAAATATTTATTGGTTTTCTGTACCATCTAGTAATAATTTTGTTGTTGGATGTTCTGATTAGTTTCATATCCAGGAATGGAACTGAACTAGCGGTTTCTTTTTCTACAGTGAACTGGATATTGGGATCAAAACTGTTGAATATGTTCAGGGTTTCGTCAATACAATTTTCTGGTACAGATAGAATGAGGTCATCTACATATCTTTTCAGGAAAGGAATGTTAAAAGTTATTTTATCGGTGAAAAATTCTAGGAGTTCATCTAAAACGTAACTTGAAATGATTGGAGAGATGTTAGATCCCATAGGAGTACCAAAAATTTGTTTGTAGAATTTATCATTGAAGACAAGACAAGTAGAGTCAAAAATAAAATCGATTATCTTCATAAACCAATGTTGCATACATTGTTTATTTTATCCCATTTTTTAACGATGCAGAGTTTAACTAACTCTAAAGGTAAGTTAGTGAATAGAGAAATGATGTTGATGTAGTCGTCCATGTACATAGCAACCGTAACGTTACCTTTATCACTGTTTACAATGCAAATTTCAGGATGTAGTTTCAGGTATATCTTGCACCTATTGAACATTAAGGAGAATTGATCAACTTGATTATTATTATTATGAGAGAAGTTTGTGATGATATTTGTGAATTGTAATATACAAAATAACTTTTAACATTCCTTTCCTGAAAAGATATGTAGATGACCTCATTCTATCTGTACCAGAAAATTGTATTGACGAAACCCTGAACATATTCATCAGTTTTGATCCCAATATCCAGTTCACTGTAGAAAAAGAAACCGCTAGTTCAGTTCCATTCCTGGATATGAAACTAATCAGAACATCCAACAACAAAATTATTACTAGATGGTACAGAAAACCAATAAATATTTACCGTTTTCTCAATTTCCACTCCCACCATCCCATGAAAATGAAACTCAACTTAATTAATAACCTCAAAACCATAGTTGTTAAGGTAACTTATCCATCTTTGAGGAATGATTGTCTGAAAGAACTTCAAAACATTCTTTTAGAAAATTCATATCCAAAATCATTAGTTAATACAATTTTATTCAGCTCCTCTAATTCTGATTCCAATTTGGATTCAAGCAACCACTCACCAAGAACCAATAAAATTGCAATTTACAAATCTTTACCTCACATAGATGATTTGACTCCAAAATTAATTAATTTATTCAGAAATGTAGACAATATTAAAATAACTAAAACCAGTTTGAAATCGTTATCACAAGTACATTCAAAATTGAAAACTCCTGTACCAATAAAAAATAGATTCAACATAATATACAACTAATTTTAGTTAAGTCTTGAAGAAGAAAATAAAATTTTTCGAAAGCTTGACGAAAAAACGAAGAAATCGTATTAATGGTCTACAATTGACTGCTTCCCACTAATTTGAACATTATATATATATATATATATATATATATATATATATATATATATATGTTCGGAAAGGTTTCCGCGGTCAGAAATTGGTAAATACTATCAAACCAATATTGACCCCATATAAGTTATTACGATTTGTTGAACATTGGCGAAATAATATTCAATCAATGTGCTCAAACGTGGATATACAATATAGTTTTTACCTATAGAATCGATATGAGTGGAATATTGGGATTGCAAGATTCATTCCAGATGTTGAAAACAATATGTAGACAATATTGTTATATCGCTATTGGTAAACATTATTCAACTAATATTTACCCAATGTTATATATAACACTACAAATTCTTACCAAGGTGGAAGTCCACACTCGAAGTAGAAGACCAAGTTTTTTTGGAAGAATAGTAATTGTGAAAAATTTTGAAATGTCCTACGCTTTGATTTTCTGGGGTTCTACCTCTTATTTCCTAGAAATGGCATCAACACTACTGTTCACTGTTTACTATCATGTTAGTGTAATTTGAATTTAAATATTTTTCTTTACACTCAATGTAAGTACCATTTGTAAAGCTACATTTCCACCGGAGGAACATTGAGAAACTTTTTTGTTGCTCATTGTTTATGTTTGTTCCCATGGGTAGAAACTTACGGCAACATACCTAAACTTCTTGGTTCCACTAAAGCAACTAAAATTGTCAATAGTACCATATTGTTTCTTGAGTACGCAACTTGTGTTTTCACTGCATGTTGACAATCAGCAAGAATATGGAGCAAGATGATGATGTAGCGTTAGCAGCGGCGGCGTTTTTGGTGATATCTTCAAGAAAGCGAAAAAGAAAACACAAATACTGGGTGAGGCCAAGTCTTCACGAAATAAAACAATACAGTGGCATTCACTTACTTAGTTTATTGAAAGAAGACGATTTACATGCGGGAAGAACAGCTAATGGTAGTGTTAATTTTTTTTACGAATGTCTAGCACCGATATGGAGTGGTTATTGTGCCAAATTGCTCCCCTAATTAAAAAAGAGGATACAAATTATAGGTAAGCAATTTTCAATTAATTCGACAAATAACTCATTTGTCCACTTGAAGGACATCATAAATAATATAGGTATTTATTCACTTTCGTAGGTACCAAACTGGACATTGAAAACGTCTGCGACATGACTGCTTACAAGTTGCAATCTCGGCGTTTCCACTGTGATAGCAACACGAATTTGTTTACCCATGTTCCCTATTTTCCTTTGAAGTTTACCGCTCGAAATGGAAACAGGTGACAAGTAGAAACAGTCAAAATTTGTTGCCGTAGCATAGGGAAATTTTAAGAAACTTTTAAAAACATTTTGGAACATTTTTGGAAACAAGCAACAGCAACAAAAAAGTTTCTCAATGTTCCTCCGGTGGAAATGTAGCTTAATATCTCACAAACTTTGTCAACCATAACATTATTCCACCTTACTTTAAACTGAAGACGAGCATATATATGTTCGAAACATGTCTCAAGTAGGATCTTCATCCAGATGTTTTGATTAAACTATACGTGGAGACGACTTTGTGTTAGTCTTCTAAAAAAAAACTCCACATTCAGAAAAAGTTGAAACAATATTTCACCAACCTATCAACAGCGAACTCCTTCAGCTGTTCTTCCCGACCTCAACAAAGGCCAACGCTGATGTGATACTAATTTTACAAATGAGATCGTTCGTGACGGTTGCATTTTGAATAGCGAAGGAACAAATACTGGATGTTGCGCCTCGAGCTGCTATTTGTCATAACACTCTCTCCGGAATAGGTACCTAAAACAATATTTTCATAAGGCCCCGCCGAGATTGGAGAGCAGCATAAATCAAGAGGGCGAGAGTAGCCCCGTTTATCACATTATTCATTTTTCGGGTTTGTTTGTGGAGATTCATGAGGGGTAGTAATCTATCATAACTTTATACGGAATATTCTTCAGAAGGACGGGTAAATTTGGAATTTCTCGCTTGATTGCCTGCGGGAAACGGGTCTTCAGCGAATAGCAGGAAAAACTAATCTGCGTCGTGCCTAAGGTTTATCACGATTTGATTTTTTCTTTTCCGGAGATTTATAATGGGAACTGTTTGAATGGAAAGTGAAAACAAAAATACCACAACAATAATACATTTATTATTCACCACAGAGCACAAAACAATTTTTTTTTCAAATACAGAGGACTAGGTTAACGAAAGGTGAGAGTTCAGTTCTCTTTTAATACCAAGGAGAATGGAACTGATTTTCCATTCAAACCTTCACTAAAAATAAACTCAGAACTAATAATACAACTATACTGACTACAATACTGTGAACAAAAAAAGCAAGAGAAAAGTAAAAAAAAGGAAGAAACGAGAGAAAGAAGGTGTTTTTTATATGCACTTTACTTTACCAAGGCAGTGATTTAGCTGTGAGAATTTTTTTTGCTCTGAATTGGGTGGTATTTTAAGATTTGTAGTTCACGGAAATTTTCAATAGTTGATTATTTCAACCATAATTACGTCAACAATCAAGGTAAATATAAAAACATCAGATTGACTCCTGAAAGACGTCAAATATGCAAAACGAATGGTTTCAGCAAAATGGATCAAGTTTAGCTTCGTCTATTCATTCATCAATTCAAATGCTTTCAACTGGAATGAATATATTTTTTTTTCTTTGGTGTTTTGGCATCGACTGCTATGGTCACTAGCCATGTGTTCTGGATAGGCCTTGTTACTAACTCCATAACGCCAGTTTAGGAGCAGCACTGTTAATTTTTAACGCAACAGTGAATCATGGAGGATTATTCCCAGCCGACACGAGCCTCAGTCATTCAGACTTTCACATCTGAAAATGAAAAAAGATCGCACCCGTCTGGGAATCGAACCTGCAATCTCTCGATTACCAGGCGACCGCTTAACCACTGCGCTAATCACCATTATTATCATAAGCATTGTTCTCGCATGTTTCAGTGTTTCAAGTAATTTCTCAAATGTTTTTACTTTGGTTCAAATTTTCAATTCAATTCATTGAACTACGTTTAAAAGTAATCAACGAAATATAAAAATACAGGGTGTTTCATAATAAATGCGCTGGACTTCAGATTATGATAGCTCGTCCAAAACTATGAAAAAAAGTTTCTATTAACTTACCCTCTAAAATGCACCATTTTCGAGATACAGGATGTTGAAATTTAAAAAAAATAATGCGAATATCTCTGGAACCGTTTATCGCACAGAAAACAGATTTCGTAGACATTTTCTACTCATAATAAGCTATGTTTTGGGCAGATTTTTTATTTTTTAAAATTTATAATTGGTGAAGATTTTGAAGGGGCAGTTGATTTTTTTTTCTACAACTTCTACGCCACTGGAAAAAGTATAATTTTGAGCCGCCTACTTGAAACATCCTGTATATCAGAAAATGAGTTACCTTCACCATCTGCAAAACCAAACACCTCCAGTAAATTCTTCACTTGATCGTGAATTTATGGAATTTCTTGAAGCTTCCACTAGATTTTAGCTTTTGCTCATACAGATCACCAGAGATATGTTTTAAAACTGACACATTTCTATACCATTTTCGTGGAATATACCTTATCGAAAAAATCACATGATTCTTAAGCTATCTTATTCATCTGAAACTATACTTTTTTACCTGTAACTTCCAATTAGAATGTAATTTTTAATTTCAAGAACATTGAACTTCAAGTTCAAAACAATATAAGTCAGCCAATTAATGTCTATACCTAAACATTTTATAAAACAACTCTTTCGAACAAAAATATGAATGATGAGTAATCTCAAATCTTGCATTTGTTTGAATTTTTGCATGAATATCAAAAATAATAATATCTTGCCCAAGACAATATTGGAGTGGCTTCATTATCCTCTATTTTCAAAAATAATGCCAATTCAATAAAAATACAACAGATAAAAAACACAAAAACAAAGACCACTCAGAACTCCATGGCATTCTATTTTTCAGATAAATAACAATTGATAGTCCTGCAGCACCACATCATCTTTGGATTCTATAATTATATCTGGGACGTTGAGTGTCTCCAGAAGGTTTTAAGTATCCAACATCCTTGTCAAATAAATTTCATGAAATTTGATCAAGAATTCAGACATGTGAAAATCCCTCTCAAACACGAGTGCTTCCGCCACTGGATTACTGGGTTGGTCTCAAAAACGCCGTGGCAAAGAGTAAATTAACATCGAAAAAGGAGATTGTTTGCTACCTCTCTCGGCCGTCATCATTTATCTAACCTCAACAATGCCTGTCGAGGATTTGACACATCTATCAAAGCATAAATAATAGAGGAACACAGAAGGGGATCGTATTGAGGTGAAAACATCCATGAAGTCATAGCCGCACCAACAAAAGCCAACGATTCTTGTCACTGATAGGCTGCCGACGGTCAGTACCGTTTCCAGAAATACTACATTAGTGTAGATTAGGAAACTGAATTGTTCATTTTATTTGCCTGATTTTTTGAGATCAGCAATCATATACGAAACTGAATAAAACACACAAACGCAGTAAAATATTAAAATTATTCTTTGATTATATAGAATTAACGTTAAAAAATGTAAAACAGGATTTATACAGGGTGATTCAAAAGTACTTTGACAAACTTCAGGAGGCGATTCCTCAAAATATTCTAATATGAATTGCCCAAATAAATATATGTCCGGAAACGCTTCGTTTCCAAGATACAGGGTGTTGAAGTTTTATTTTTATTTTGGTTTTTTTCATATAACTCTTGAAATACTGAACTTAATTAAACGAAACTTGGTAATAAAAGGTTTTTGAGGTGTCGAATTCGAACCTGATGTTATTATTGCTCGTACTCGTAGGGGGCGCCACCAATACGTCTTTTTCTTTTTTGAAGATTCCTAACTTTTTTGAGTGTTCTTCTAGCACATTTTTCAGTGAAAAAATCGATTCCTCTATCATATCTACGTAAAAAAGCTACCCTTGTTACAAGTCGCTGTAAGCAACCGTTTTCTAGATATTAGGACTTGAAATTTTCAAGTGGATTATTTGATAATCTATGCATGTTGAAGTTATTACCAATATTTTGCATTTTTCACAAGAATGCTTTGGAAAAGAATTTGACGTTTAGGTAAGTAGTTTTGGTAATTACATATTTTGTGACAGTTAAACGTTTTGTTGAAGTTTCCGTAAGTAGAGGTAGAAAACACTAATTTTCAAAAAATGGATTATTTAAACAATAATGCTCATTTAGCCGATGTGCATTTCGTTTATGGCCTTGCGGATGGCAATGCTCGCGAAGCAAGACGTATTTACCAGGAGCGATTTCCTAATCGAGTACTGCCTTCAGCTCCAATATTTGCTAGTCACCACCGTCGTTTGGCAGAAACAGGTAGCTTTAAGAGGGCAGCTGATATTATTGGAAAACCACGAGCAGTCCGAACCCCAGAATTGGAAGAAGCTGTTTTGAACGCTCTCGAGGAGAATCCAGAAACAAGTACAAGAATAATTGCTGAAGCTGTCAATTCTACTCAGTCCACAGTTTGGAGGATTATCCACGATCAACAGTTATATCCATACCATATTCAAAGGGTACAAGCTCTTTTGCCACGAGACTTTCCCCAACGCATTACTATGTGTCAGTGGTTTTTAAGAAAATTGGCTGGAAATCCTCAATTTTTAAGATATGTACTCTTCACGGACGAGTCAAACTTCTCCCGAAATGCTATCACTCTCAGACTCTTTTTAGAAAATGAATTGCCGGGATTATTTCAGAATGTACCATTAGAAATTCGTATCCGCATGTGGTTTATGCATGATGGGGTTGTATCCAGGGAATTCCTCAACACACTCTATCCAAATCGATGGATCGGTAGGGGTGTAGAAGAACCTAACCAGCCGTGGGCACCAAGGTCCCCAGATCTAAACCCGATAGATTTTTATTTTTGGGGACATTTGAAGTCATTAGTTTATAAAACTCCAGTAGCGAACGAGGAAGATCTCAGAAACCGAATAGTAGACGCATGTGAAACAATAAGGAACACACCAATAATTTTTGAGCGGGTACGAGATTCAATGACTAGACGACTGACTGCCTGTATCTTCGCTGAAGGTGGACACTTTCAACAATTTATTTGAATAATATTTAGTATCGTTTATTTTAGTTTATTCTACATATTCAAAATTTCCTGAAATAAAATGTTGACATTTCTTGCAAATTTTATTACTATTAATTATTACTATTGAATTATTATTATTAAATTACTATTTCGCTTAAGGATGTCATAAAGGAACATACCCAACAGTAATGACCTCTTCAAGCGAGTAAAAAGGAGTAAAAAGGAGTAGAAAGGGTGGCGCCCCCTACAAAAAAAAACAAAACTGCTTACTTAACCCTTTGAGGCCGAAATTAATTCGAAAATTTTAAAAGTAAAAAATAATGAGAATTTACGATAGAAACGTTCATTAACATAAGCTTCAGTGGAAATAAGACTTAAATAAACAAAAAATAAACAAATTATCCTGCTAACAAGTAGTAACTAAATCGTGCAAAATTGCAAATTTGCAACTTAACAAATGCCTCAAAATTATCATTTTTTGTTTACAATGAACTGAAACTTAATTATTCTTTCATTTTGAATGAAACAACGCAAAACAGTAGTCCCTATCTTTATTTAGGAAGAACCCAACTTGGCACGTTAAACATTTCCAAATTTTGGGCTCGAAACGCCATCAATTCGACATGATATAAATGTCACTAAAGACTACCAAAACTCGTTGCAATCGGCAAGAGGAGTGAAAATGATGCGTAGGCAACACAATAAACACTGTGGCTACGATGTAAAACCGGTAGGAAAATAAAAGTATGGCTATTAGTAATGTGGTTTTCACTGATAACCAGTAGTACTCAAAGGGTTAAACGTCAAATTAATGCAAATGCAAATGCAAAATAAAGGTAATAATTATTACATGCATAGATTATCAAATAATCCACTTGGAATTTTAAAGTCCTAATATCTAGAAAACAGTTGCTTACAGCGACTTGTAACAAGGGTAGCTTTTTTACGTAGATATGATAGAGAAATCGATTTTTTTACTGAAAAATTTGCTAGAAGAACACTCAAAAAAGTTATGAATCTTCAAAAAAGAAGAAGACGTGTTGGTGGCGCCCCCTACGAGTACGAGCAATAATAACATCAGGTTCGAATTCGACACCTCAAAAACCTTTTATTACCAAGTTTCGTTTAATTAAGTTCAGTATTTCAAGAGTTATTTGAAAAAAACCAAAATAAAAATAAAACTTCAACACCCTGTATCTTGGAAACGAAGCGTTTCCGGACATATATTTATTCGGGCAATTCGTATTAGAATATTGTGAGGAATCACCTCCTGAAGTTTGTCAAAGTACTTTTGAATCACCCTGTATATTGAAGAGCTAGAATCCAAATATAATATTTATTTCATGACAATCAATGAACTATGAAAATTTAAATATTTTCTCAAAACACGTCATTACACTTGAAAAAATATTTAATTTATAATATTTCTTTGTTTCTTATACAATACATATTATTCATTATATACATATTAGTATATGTTTATTAAATATTTATAACGTTGTATGCGTCGACTTCAACTCTGTATCAATCTTTTTGTGAATAAAATTATTGTTCTCAATGTTTCAATTCACTTGTTTATTAACAAAAGCTTGCTTATAAAATATTTTCACGTTTATTTTATTTTGTACTATTCAGCATTAGTATTTCTTCGAATATCTGTCTTAATAGGGGCACCAGGTGCCCAGTGTTTGAGATCACGCTGTATTTGGACACGAGACATGTCATATAATGTTTTATGTTGGTAGTGTCAAGATAGGTTGTCATCTTTTTAGGAGTAGATATTATTATTGTTGAACATATCATGGCGCAGTCGGTAGTTCTAGGACACGTAAAGGAGATTCAAATGAAGATATTGAATCAAGACTACTCCCAATCGAATCATCCAAATCTTCTACTGTGAAGGTACTTGAAGAGATTACTAAGCAATTAATATCTAATATGGAATATGAATAAGATAGTCGAATGAAGAAATTGCTAGACACTATATGTTACAAGTACAAGATCGTAACAAATCTGATATTGAAGAAAATTCTATTCAAACTGATAGCTTTCCTGGTACATCAAGACTTAATTCAGCCAGGAATCTAAGAACGAATGATAGTAGTTCGCATTAGAACGAAACACGCTTTCAAGGATCACGTTTATCAGGTGCTATACCTTGATTACTTATATTTCGGACGTCCATCATCTTAATGGTTGAAAGATTTCTATCTCTTTCAAATTTTTTCACAACGTTCCAATTGCTTGAATCCGCAATCGTCTTCTGGTGAATAGTGACAAAATCAGATGCTACGCGACCTTTTATAGGTCTATAATTAAAGTGTAATTACGCGCGGTCTTGTGGCGCGCGTGGTTTCGCGCTTTTTCTCCCTCCAAAACGGTCCATGAGCGGTTTCCATACGTTTTTAATTTCCACGCTTGGTTGACTGAAGGCACCATTGGCTTCTATGTAGGTGGTTTCCATAAATTTCCGTTTGAACCAATGTTCCTCTCTATGAAGAACACTAGCTTCGTCCCAGAGAATGCGCTGGTGTTTTGTCCAGGCGTGGTCAGCAATTCCCGATTTTGATGTTTCCCCTCGTTGAGTCCACTTTTTGTGTTCGGCTATTCTTACTGATAATGGCCTCTTGGTCTCTCCGATATAGGAATCTCCACATTCACATGGGACTTTGTAAATAAAGTTTTTGCTGGATTCTGTTGTGTTCTCTGGTTTCGTCTTGGTGAGGAAGCTTCGTAAGGTACTGCCGGATTGAAAGCAACTCTTGATGTTGTATTTATTTCCGATCCTTCTGATCTTCTCGGAGATACCCCTGATATAGAGAAGAATGAGAACGGGGTTTTGTGGTCTTTCTTCGGTTGTCTTGGTCTATTCAAGTTGTTTCCGAATTTCTCCTATGAGCTTCTCGGAGTATCCGTTTCGGCGTAGGTCCTTTTTTATTTGGTTAATTTCCGCCTCCAATGACTCCTGGTTGTTGCAAATAGACAATGCTCTCTCCACCAACGTTCTTACGATTCCCCTCTTTGTGGAGTTTGGGTGATTAGAGCCGTAGTTGAGGTACTGCCCTGTGTGTGTCTTCTTCCTGTAAACAGAGGTGAGGATTCCAGTGTCTGTTCTTTCAGCTTTCACTTCGAGAAACGATAGGGTACTGTTAGTTTCCTTTTCCATTGTGAATTTGATTGAATCCCTCATGTTATTCATTCTGGCGAAGAATTACCCAAGGTGTTCATCTCCATGGTTCCAAATGATAAAGGTGTGGTCTACGTATCTCAACCATAGTTTTGGTTTGTATTTTGCCTCTCTGATAGCCAATTCCTCGAACCACTCCATGTATATGTTGGCGATTACTGGAGAGAGAGAAGATCCCATCGGCAGTCCATCAACTTGGGAGAAGAAACGGCTCTTTTCTTGAAAGTATGAGTTGTGTAGGCAGCACTGCAGTAGTTCCAATATCGCTTGTACGGGGAGGTCAGTCCTTTCATGAAGCTGGATGTCTTCTTCCAGTTTCCTCTTGATGATGTTAAGGGATTCTTCTATGGGGACATTGGTGTAAAGGCTCTCCACGTCAAAGCTGATGAAACGATCTTCAGGCCCTAGTTCAACATCTTTGATAATGTCCACGAAGTGTTTAGAATTCTTGACGAACGAACTGCTAGTACCCTGTAAGGGTTGTAGTATCGGTAGGAGGTATTTCGCCAGGTTATAGGTCGGTGAGTTACGGGAGCTGGTGATTGGTCTTAATGGCATGTCGGGTTTGTGAATTTTCGGAAGACCGTAGAGATGAGGCGGTTTACTGTAATGTTTCGTCAAATGTGTCCGTTCTTTGTCTGGAATAAAGGTTTTGTACTTTGACAGAGTACTGTAGATTTTCCTTTCTATCGAAGATGTTGGATCCTTCTGTAGGAGTTTGTAGTTTCCTGTTTCGAGTACTGCTTCTAACTTGTCATCATAAGTCTGGGTGTCCATGATGACTGTGGCATTTCCTTTGTCTGCAGGGAGAATTTTAATGGTGGAGTCCATTTGCAGGGTTTTCAGGGCCTTCTGTTCTCCAGTGTTGATGTTTTTTCGAGGGATACGCTCCTTTTCCAAAGCCTCTTTTACTTTCCATCTGAATTCTTCTGCCTGGACAGGGTTCATTCTGTTGCTTGTTGATTCTACCGAGCTCACGATGTCCAGGATAGGTATCGTTTTTGGTGCAACTGCGAAGTTCAATCCTTTTTCTAGCAAAGTCTCCTCTACGTGAGTCAGGGGTATTGATGAGATGTTGATTATGGTACTTTTAATTTCTTCGTCGTTGGTCCGTGGTGGCCGTGTTTCTCTTGCCAGTCGGTTCCATTTCTTCTGATGTCTCTTCTCCTGGTTTTGACGAAATCTCATACAGTTGTTGTTAATTTTCGCAAATATAGGTTGGTTGTCCTCCTCCAATGAATTCTTCGCCAGAATGAATAACATGAGGGATTCAATCAAATTCACAATGGAAAAGAAAACTAACAGTACCCTATCGTTTCTCGATGTGAAAGCTGAAAGAACAGACACTGGAATCCTCACCTCTGTTTACAGGAAGAAGACACACACAGGGCAGTACCTCAACTACGGCTCTAATCACCCAAACTCCACAAAGAGGGGAATCGTAAGAACGTTGGTGGAGAGAGCATTGTCTATTTGCAACAACCAGGAGTCATTGGAGGCGGAAATTAACCAAATAAAAAAGGACCTACGCCGAAACGGATACTCCGAGAAGCTCATTGGAGAAGTTCGGAAACAACTCGAAAAGACCAAGACAACCGAAGAAAGACCACAAAACTCCGTTCTCATTCTTCCCTATATCAGGGGTATCTCCGAGAAGATCAGAAGGATCGGAAAAAAATACAACATCAAGAGTTGCTTTCAATCCGGCAGTACCTTACGAAGCTTCCTCACCACGACGAAACCAGAGAACACAACAGAATCCAGCAAAAACTGTATTTACAAAGTCCCATGTGAATGTGGAGATTCCTATATCGGAGAGACCAAGAGGCCATTATCAGTAAGAATAGCCGAACACAAAAAATGGACTCAACGAGGGGAAACATCAAAATCGGGAATTGCTGACCACGCCTGGACAAAACACCACCGCATTCTCTGGGACGAAGCTAGTGTTCTTCATAGAGAGGAACATTGGTTCAAACGGAAATTTATGGAAACCACCTACATAGAAGCCAATGGTGCCTTCAGTCAACCAAGCGTGGAAATTAAAAAACGTATGGAAACCGCTCATGGACCGTTTTGGAGGGAGAAAAAGCGCGAAACCACGCGCGCCACAAGACCGCGCGTAATTACACTTAATTATAGACCTATAAAAGGTCGCGTAGCATCTGATTTTGTCACTATTCACCAGAAGACGATTGCGGATTCAAGCAATTGAAACGTTGTGAAAAAATTTGAAAGAGATAGAAATCTTTCAACCATTAAGATGATGGTCGTCCGAAATATAAGTAATCAAGTTACTACATCGTCTAAAACATTCAAACAGGTGCTATACCAATTATCCCTGCACAACTCCTGGTGAAGTTTTTTTACAAGAACACACTTTGCAATGCTCCTTGAAAAACTAGCAAATGTCAATTGGCAGAAAACCAACTCGCACGATTTTCTTGTGAGATGGCTATGCTGCTTTCCATGTAAATGCCAGTTTATAAGAGTTGTAGGAAATGGTTCAAGTAAATAAAAATAGCGTCGGCCCAAAAACGGTACCTTGGGGAACTCCGACTGTTACAAACTCTTCTTGGCTGCACATATCATTAATTTTTACAACTTGTTTTTGGTCCCTGAGAGAAGATATAATGCAATGCTACGAATGCCAAGGGATTCTAATTTAACAAGCAATATTCTACGATTTACCGTTTCAAAGGTATTTGCCAGATCAACAAACACTCCCAAACAAGATGTTCTATGATCAATAGCTGAATAAACTCTGGATATTGATCTGACAATATCATCTTGTGTAGATTTTCCTTCTTGAAACCCGAATAAAACCAACTTAGCGGTTTTTCACTGCTTTTTCAAACAATTTAGCCACTGATGAAATCAAAGATAAAGGTCTATAGTAGCTTCCAAAATGTCTTTCGCATGATTTGTAAATTTTTTTATAGCTACCTTTTGAAAGTGAGTAGAAATTTTTCCCTTCTGTGAAGGTTATAATATTCAATATTACACAAAATTACTGTTTATTTCAGGGTTTTATTTGATATACAACCGAGGCCAGCTTTTAGTCTTCAATTCCCTAATTTTGGTGTGGTCAGTTGGATTTAGAAATATTGATAAATTAACGTTTTAATTTTGGTTTTGATCTCCGCACTTTTTTGCATTTGTCATATTTTCACCGATACCTACTTGAGAAATATTGATGGAAGTGGTTTGCAATTTCGTTAGCACTATTCTCAGATTTAATATTGTTTATTGAACTGTTTGTATTCGGTTTATTGCAGAATTATTTAATAACGTACCATATATTTTTGGTAGATGATTTGTTTTCATCGATATTTTTTGTCGTATTCATGTTTGTTTTTTTTATAACCCGTTAAGTTCATTTTTGTGATTATTATATGCAGCTTTTTTCTCTAAGTTGAAAGGATCTCTTAAGGAGAGTTGGTGTAATTTGACTATTTTTTGTTTTGATTCTAATCTAATCTGATCTAAGTGCAGTTTGTCAGTCATAACAGTACCATTTTCAAATTTTATTTTGTTCATTGAACTGTTTTCATTCGGTTTATTCCAGAATTCTTCAATGACATTCCACAGATTTTTCGTAGATGATGTTTTATTTTCATCGATTTTTTTTGATATTCATATTTGTTTGTTTGTTTTTCAATAATTAGGTTAGGTTATTTTTGTGAATATTGTATACAGCTTTTTTCTCTATGTTGATAGGATATTTTGAGGAAAGTTGTCTCTATTATCAACGGATATAATAAGGTGTATCCACGGTTTCTTCTTTTTGATATTTTTTTTTAGTAGATTTTTGTATTACTTTATTCAGAGTTTTGATGAAGTTATCAGTAGCAAGGTTTACATCACTTTCTCCATCACTCTGTACTGAACGTCTATCAATTTTATTTTGTTCAAATATATATGGGTCATATATGTTTATTATCTAAGTCAACTATTTTTATCGCTACGGAAAAGCGATGTGTAATATTTGTATGAATTATGTCTTGGAAGATATTTTCAATAATGTCCGTAATATATATTTAAAATATGTGGTCTAGACAGGCACTCACGGCAGTAGTTACATGAGTAGGCTTATTTCTCAGGGATCTGATCTTTCAGCTGACAAGACATTCACGTAATCTTCAACATCTTCATTATCTTTCTCTAATAGATTTATTTTCATCTCCAGAAACAAGGTATAGTCGTTGATAGGGAAATTTTGTACTTAAAAAAAGTACTAGTTGAAATCAACGATCTTAGTGAAGGTATACAGTGTGTCCAAGATAAGAATGAACAGCATGGGGATATCGGAAACGGTAAGAAATACGGGGTCGATTAAATTACAGAAAAGTAGCGCATTTATGTGCCCAACAATATGCCATTTAGAAAGTTTTAATATTCCGAGTAGTTTCGGAAATATCCGAGAAAAACCGAAATTTGAGAATTTCGTTTTTATTTTCTCCTAGCTTTATTTTCGAAGGAAGTGTGAAACAAATAGCACTTTGCCATAGCCACTTTTTAAGGACTACACGATAACGTAAGCAGAATTTTTCTGCGACGTTTCGTCTTTTAGAAAACATCATCAACTTTTTATTTTTATATGGACCGAGACTAAAGTATACCCTGTATACGACTCTATTTTTCATTGTGAATACAGCAACGTATCACACAGTATGATTTCAGAACCATTTCTCGCGCAAAATGAAATTTAGTGATTACTTAACCTCTTTTTCTTCAATTTTAGATAGTAGGCGCTGGGAAAAATGTCATATTTTGATACATGAAGTAAATTAATTAGTCTTATTTATACAAGTATAAATTTTAACAACACTTGCCGGAATTTTTGCGTTGTTGAATACAAAGATAAGTCGCAATATCAAAAGTTTAGTTTATAAATGTAAAATGTAATAACAAGGAGCTAATATGAATTAGAGGAAAATAAACAGAAACTTATAACAAGTGTTCAAATAACCCGCCGTTATTTCTAAGCACTAGGCTCTTCTCTCAGACGAATTTAAAATTTAGTTAACATATTCGGAAAAATATTGTTAAAGGATGTAGTAACCGATCTTAGCAAATTTTCTTCATTTTGAAAATTATGATTAGAGTTCACTTGATTCTTGATATATCCCCAAAGGAAAAAGTCTAGTGGGGTTAGGTCGGGGGACCTTGCAGGCCAGGATGTATCACTATGAGTACCAATCCACTGTCCTGGGAAGCGACGCGACGGTTCAAATAATCACGAACAATTCTAGAGTTACGTGCTGGAGCACCATCTTGTTGAAACCAGCAGCTGTGAGTAACCGCTAATGGCAAATTATCCAGAGCGTCTTCCATATCATTTACTAACAAATTTATGTACCGCTCTGCTGTTAAATTGTTTTGGTAGATAAAAGGCCCAATTACATTCGTACCGAAAATTCCAACCCACATGTTAAAACCGAAATGATATTGATGTGTGGACACTTTGTGCACACGCGGATTTTGTTGTGACCAATAATGAACATTACGTCTATTAAAAATACCATCGTTGGTGATCATACTTTCATCAGACCAAATTATTTTGAAAGGGAAATTTTCATCGTCTTGGCATTTTCTAGTGTACCATTCACAAAAGGTTCTTCGCCTTGCATCGTCACCTGGTCTGAGTCCATTAAAAATCCTAAATTTATATGGATGATTTTTTTTTTTCTTAAAATGAAGTGAGCGGTGGATTTGGCTACTCCGGTATTATCTTCAATGGTGCGAGTGGATATCTCAGGATTTTCGACAACGGCCTGTAACACATCACGCTGACTTTCTTCATTAGATAGTTTTTGTCAGGAAACCACAGGTTTTTTAAATGATCCGTATCCTTTCAAATTAAAAACTAACCGTCTAAATATTGATTTACCAGGTTGTCGCCTCTCTGGATACATATTAGAGTACGCAAGTTCAGCATAAACACAATTTCTTTGGCACAAAATGTAACATGACAACATATTTTTCAGTATTCGAAAAGCTGCCGTTTTCCATTTTTAACACAAATTAGGTAGGTAACGAGATGTAAAAGTAGGAACGGCAATATGTCAAAAATTCTACCAAACTACAGTATTATTATGACGACAGAACATTATGTGTCATTTTTTCCAGCGCCTACTATCTAAAATTGAAGAAAAACAGGTTAAGTAATCACTAATTTTCATTTTGCACGAGAAATGGTTCTGAAATCATATTGAGTGATACGTTGCTGTATTCACAATGAAAAATGGAGTCGTATAAAGGATATACTTTATTTTCGGCCCATATAAAAATAAAAAGTTGATGATGTTTTCTAAAGGACGAAACGTCGCAGAAAAATTCTGCTTACGTTATCGTGTAGTCCTTAAAAAGTGGCCATGGCAAAGAGCTATTTGTTTCACATTTCCTTTGCAAAAAAAAGCTAGGAGAAAATAAAAACGAATTTCTCAAATTTCGGTTTTTCTCGTATATCTCCGAAACTACTCGGAATATTAAAACTTTCTAAATGGCATATTGTTGGGCACATAAATGCGCTACTATCTAATTTAATTGACCCCGTATCTCTTACCGTTTCCGATATCCCCATGCTGTTCATTCTTATCTTGGACACACTGTATAACGATAACTTCACTAATTTTGAAGAATTCATGATTGTTATTTCACAGAAATATATCACATAATCCTTCCTGGAAAATGCGCATTGAGTAGTAGCTCAATTATTTCTTTGTTTCCAGTATTTCTCTGGCCTTCAATGAGTTTTTTCGGAGTCCCCACTGGGTTTATTTTGAAATAATCACTTTCATTAGCAATTGAACAATACCATAAACAAATAATGTTGACATCGATGATGAAGAAGAAAATAAACTAAATAAAAAAAAAAATTGTTTTCCTGTTCTCATGCCAGAACAACCATCTCGCATGGCATTTCATCACCCTCCATCAAGGCAAACCGTGATTACCATCGGCATCCGACGTTGACATGCACCCAGCAACAGTCGGGTAACTGCATAAGTAATTCCTAATAAAGGAAAGCTATCTCCACCGACATTCTTTCCCAATCGATGCTAACGATACGTTATCAAGGAATTTAAAAATAATTACATCGTACGGCAGTCGGACTGAAGCATGTCTGTCCATCAATGCTTGGCTATAACGAGTCGCAAGCCCTCGATCTTCAGATAGCTGTCTTCGGCCGAATGCGGAGAGAATATCAAATCATAGGCGGCCGGAATTCAAAAAATTAGCGGATCGCGGCGAAGTTTTTACAAGTTTGCCGTATTTGCGAAACAATGTCGGCGGCGATCACTCGGAGTTATGATAATCTCGCCATATATTTCCACCTATTACATTTGTTTATATGGAATTGTAATTGCTTGGCTTTTTCCTCGGTGTTCTATATGGAGAACCAATCAATTCTTTCGGTTTGATTTGGAAGAGATTGGATGCCATTCCCGTGAACTGATCCTCTTAGATTACTTGACTACGACTTTTTCTGGCCTTATCGATGTTCAATAAGTCGTTAGGACTTTCACGGTGTTTGGATTGATACATAGCGAGAATGGTAAGTAACCCTTCACTACACCATACCTGGCACTCCTTGATGCACTTCACTTCGACTAATGAGTTGACCAGTGCATACATTTACACGGGTTATGGCTAATTTTTACGGTAAATGATTTGAATTGTTTCGTCCGATACTTGATCAAAATACTTGACAAAATTCCAAAGGAAATGAAACGATCGTGTTAATGATCCTAAATATTTATTTCACGCAAATCACAACATATTGAATTCATGAGCAGTTGATACTTTGAAAACAATTCAAAATAAATTTGTTGATTTTTTCTATTGAACAGTCATACTTGTCAAATTTTCCTTTTTTATTAAAGAAACGAAAAGATATTTCTCTGATTTATGAAAATTTAAAAATAGAGTTTTATCTTTTTTGGTTTATATCCACCTACCAAATTTGAAATAATTTGAATGATTAAGGACCCATTTCATAATCAACTTTGAGTATCCTTTACAATTGAAAGTACACAGAATGTGACTTCCAATTGCTAAAATCCAATTGGAGGTCACAATCATATGTAACTTTGATTCTTTCACAATTTCTTATCCCTGCAATTTTCCAGTACAATAGAATTTCGAAAAATCAGAGAAGACCTATGGTATTTCCTGTTCAAAAATGTTTGAAATTGTTTCAGAATTTCCAATTATTCTCATACAATTTTCCCATGCATGATTCAAAGCTGCTCTAATTTCAATATTTCACAGCAAAATATGACCCGCCATTGCTTTTGTAGATGCAAAAAAAAATATATTGAATAAGAAATGTTCCATAGATTTTTGCTTCTGAATAACAGAGTTCATAAATCCAAGCGGTGCTTTAATATTCTAAGCATGCATGATATTTTGTAATTGTTGTGTTGTTGACATTCAGGAAGTCTCTCACGGTATTTGTTAATGAGGCAATTTATCATTAATACATGTTCCAACATGAATTCTTTGGAATATTTGAATTCCATGAAAAGTAATTACTCGGGTTTTTTAATTACATCATAAGTACAGTTCTTGGTACACAAAAGTAATTTTTTTAGAAGAGCGTTCGAATTGATTTTTGCTTCTGTCACTCTTCTTCACCACTAAAAATTATACAATGTTGGTGAGATAAAATGGAATAATAATTTCATAATTTGAGATAGAAATAGATATTGATTTTATATATATTTTCATTGGAATGAACTTTCTTAGACAATACGTTCCAAAGTTTTCAAGTTCGTAGATAAAAGAAAGATTGGTAAGGTCCATATCTTATATGGGTGCCTGTAATTCCAACCAATGAGAAAGCTGACAAACTTGCTAGAAGAGCTTCAGAAAACGATCAAGATCCAGAATAGACTATAGGAGTACCAAAACGTACAGCACTAAGTTCTGTAGAAGACTTGATCCTGGAAAACCACAAAAATATACTGGAAAAAAACCAGTAAACGTATATGGGAAGGATTACATTAAAGAAAAGTCTTATGAAAAAAATATAGACATTGGCACTTAACAGGTGAAAAAAAAGATTCGTAAGAGGACTCAAAACTGGCCATGCTCCAGTGAGATGGCACATAAATAAAAAGAAACTGTATATGCAGATTGTGTGGTAAGGATCCAGAAACAGTATGACTTGAACTATGCAGATGGAAGGCATGAGACCGCAGAAGATCTGGCTAGTACAAGCCACTTTGGAGTTGATGTTTGACCTTACATCTCCCCACATAGTACTGGAGAGTATGGCGATGATGACAACATACAGAATGATTAGAGGAGAAATTATCAAACGCAAATTTCGACTCCTTCCTAAAAATCATCAAACCTGTGATAAGAAAGAAGTTTAGATAGAAATCATCCTAACCTAGGACATGCCCCATGAAGGGAGAAGTGATTATCATCATGTCAGATAGACAGCAGGACGATGTAATCAGTTCCAAGATGGTCTGAGAGTGCCTATAGAGAGACTATATGAACTGAGCAAGAGTAATAATAATAATAATAATAATAATAATAATAATAATAATAATAATAATAATAATAATAATAATAATAATAATAATAATAATAATAATAATTTATTTACCACATTATAGGTCATTAAACATTGATGAACAAACATGATGAATAAGCAGTAACCCACAAAGGGATCAATCCCTGTACGTGGTTTCCTATAAGTTCCAGGACAAACTGGAGAGGGGTGTAGTGAACAATCAGACGTACTTGCAAAAAAGGTACTGAACGCCACTTTTTGTGCATATACCCTTCTGTAGAATCAGTACGAGTAAACTACTTAATGAACTTAAAAAGGAGTAAACAGCAATACTGGACAGAATTACAAGGAATGAGACAGTCAACGATACAACTGGGAAACCAAAACCAGAAAAGATGACTGCATCAGCAAAAGTGAAAATGAGCTGAGTTTACCAACGGTAATTACATGGTACTGCCACCTAAGGTGACAGCTCGATAAGCTAGGATTAGTAGGGGAAAAAGAGTGCAGGTTTTTTGAGGAAAAGGGTGAGATCTCTGCACACATTTTTTCTTGATTGCTTCTTGAGGGAGCGAAGAGAGATTCACCTAACCTTGAGCCATCCAATATCTTGGACATTCTATAACCTGTAGGATTAGAGGAACTGCTTTAGCAGGTGTAACATTATGGATGTTTGGACACAGTAGATCTTTCAGAAACAGTTTTGTCACCGAAATGACAGTAAAAGCAACAGTTGGACAATAATGTGGAATACCATCTTAAGTAGGTGGTAGGACTATTTGATAAAGTCCCATTTCCCACCACATTCCTACACATCCTTACGTGTAGAAACGCACTTTGAAGAGGTCACCATCCTTATCACCTCACACCAGTTTTCCTGAGAATTTTTGGTGAAGGTTCAGCATTGAAAAATTATTAATAATAATGATGATTATAATAATATTTGTTCATTCTCAGATTAAATACATGCAGATTCATTAACCTTTTTGTATAGTTTGTCTGCAAATGAACTAATTGTTCATTTCCACAGCTGATTTAAGGGATCAGCTTATATGTGTAACTCACAATAGAGTTTGAGCATGTTAGAACTAAAAAATAGTTGTAAAGTGAAATAAGCAATGAAATGATTACAAATAAATAAAAATCTTTCTCTAATCTATAGATTTTATGTACATAGCACCTATATTAGAGCATTGATATAAAAGGGATATATTCGTGTAAGTAAATCTCATATATCGGGTGGTTTTCTTGTATTGGTAAAAATATATTAGTGTTTGGGAATATATTGTATAGTTTAGAACTTATGTCCTAGCAGCAGTGCTGTCCTTTAAGATAAGATTTTTATTGACCTTCAAAAATTAAAACAAATGTTCACATGATTGTGTTGGTACGTCAAACTATAGCTAAAATAAAAACGAGCATAGTATAACCTAGAAATAGTGTATATATAGAAGGAGTTTGTAAAAACAAAAACTATGCTATAATGAACAGGAAACTAAACAAGCAAATTATATGCACACAAATTGTATAAATAAAAAACATGTATATTGTAAATATGACTAAATTTTTGTGAAGAAGTGAACTAGAAAGAAAAAGTGTATTATGTCAATTCATGAGAAAATACATGTTCGGTATTGTATAGTGGGTTTACAAGCAGTGATTTTTTCAAATAATGTTTCAGTTTTTTGTTCAAGGCCTTATTCTCCTACACTTATCACGATATGAATTTTATCATCAAGTATCTAACGGAAAACAACTACTGTCCCCTACGACTATCGAATTGCATCTATCACACACATGTGCGAAGATCCTGCAAGAAAAACTCTGCGCGTTTTCCACAACCCAAAAAAATAACTAAGAGAACATATATCAGCAGCAGCTCCAAAGATATATATTATATAGATGCTCTTACAAGTTTTCATCCATCCCGATGACAGAATTCGACTAGGATAGATGCCCGTCCATCAATACGCCGCTCAGCGAACGGCGGAAGATTAATGAAACTATTTATACCGTTCGCATCAGAAGCTTCGTGTTTATTTGCCCTTGTCGTTCAACAGTTTGTCACTTACCGCGACGAGACCAACGCGCCGGAATAGTTGGGTTGTATCTGTTTGGCACACTCAAGCCATTTATCATTTCGCCATATTTCTCAAACTGTCACGACTGACTTGCTGTTGCTGGTACTTTTAGTCGGCAGGCTGAACCATATACGAGAGTTGGGATCTGAAATTGCAGTGCATCCGGATGGTGAAGTAGGTACACCCCAATTGAATTGATAACAACTACTCGCATGTGGGGTTTACGACTAAACATCTCGTCTACAAATATCCTGTCAAAAATATTCTGCCAAAACACCCCCGTCCAATAATATCCTAGACTATTTCTTTCGTCTATTAAATATCAGTCATCAACCAATCATACGTTTGTTTCCTGTTTGCAAGACCCATCAATAAGCCCTATTACACGGAAAAAAATAGTCCGATTAAAACGTTTTCTTGACTTTTTTTCGATTGTGGTAAGAAAATTATTACCTATAATAAAAAAAATAACGTTTTGTCTCTGAAAAAATGAATATCCTGAACGCATGAACTTGTAGCTATAATATTGTTTACATACAGCAAGTACTTCGAACATTAGATAATTCACTTTGTATAATGTCAGGTCAACATTTTACTAGTGTATATTCACGTTTTCAACTTTGGGTTTCTGAAAAGTACATCATAACAATAGAGACTCGTGTTACAGGCATAATACAACAGTTTATGTGCAATAGAGCTAGGTGTTCCTACGATAATGTAACTGTCAACACACTTGTGCATATTCGACCAGTTCGGGATCAATCGGTAGTATCCGTCGCACCTGTTCATCAACGTTTTCGCAAAACTGGCCTCATTCCAATTCCAGCAGTTGAGTTAGTAGTTGAATGTGGACGTGTTACATCATGTGCCGGAATTAAACTATTATTACTGTTGTGAGTTGTGTGAATAGTATTTCACTTGTTGGTATGTAGAATGTGGAATTTGACGTACCATTTCTAGTATTGACATCTTATGTATAATAGAATTTTCCAAAAGACTGAACAACAGTGTCGTTCAATAAAAATAAAAAATATCAAAAATATACATATTTTTATATCCTTTCTTCATTATCTTTCATTTTCAATTTTCAGAACGTTCGAATTCTACTTTATGTTATACCTACATAACTTGGAGTTGTTATGATCATCATGAGGAAAGACATTAGCTTGCCTGATTGTTCATTCATTTATACTGATATATACAAACAGATTCAACAAAGTTCCGAGATTTTTAATCATGAAACAGGTTGTACTGGGTGATCCAGTAAGGGTATGGCCAAAGGCGATAATTTGTTTAAAATAACCGTCAAAATGTTTTATACTTCTTTCCACATTAACTTTTCTGACAGGTACTTGTCATAATAAGCCTACGTAGTAGGTGTATATGGGAGTAAAGGGTTCGTCATCCGTCGGCCGTCGTGGTCTTAGCCAGGGGAGTAGTTGTTTTCTGACAGGTACTTGCCATAATAAGCCTTCGTAGTAGGTGTATATGGGAGTAAAGGGTTCATCATCGATCGGCAACGACTGTTCGTTATTAAGAAAAATATAGTTTCAAAAAATGTAAATGCAGCTCCCCGACTATTTCACTCTGTCAAGTAAACCACACACAAAGACGGCATCCCGCGGTGTCCCCTTCGTTTCGAATTAGAAATAGATGTTCGTGTTCAACAATTATTATTTACGGAAAGTATCTGTCTTTGACGTGCCATTCTTGGGTATATTTAGAAGTAATTGCGCGTCACCCGTCTCACTCATTTTCACTGCACGTGTCGGGATTCTACAAGGAAAATTGATCACTATAGAAGAGTAGATATGGCAGCGCTGAGAAGACTTGATGCAAATTAAATTATAATTGTTAGTTTCATCTGACAATTATATATAATTGTCAGTTAAACTGTCATTTATACATTACTGTATAACTGTTAAAACTTAGAATTATTTTTCAAAGCTCAGTTTGATTTGACATTTATGTATATTTGTTAGTGTAAACTTACATTTATGTATTATTGTCAATTTTAACTGACATTTATGTATACTTGCCAGTTCAAACTGAAGGTGCATTTAGTCAAAATCATTCTAAAATTGTACTTAAATATACAGTGACCGCCAAAAAGTGTGTACCATATGGGAAACATTTTTATTATTGGAGTATTGGAAAAAATATTCTGGGGAAAAGTTTGTGCATGTCCGATAACCTAAAAATCGATTTTGACACATGTCACGTGATCGCTAGAATGGCGGCAAAATGAAAAAATTGCAATGCAAAGGCAAAAAAGGGGTAAGATGGCAAGATATCAAAAAAAGTTATTTGAAAAAGTCACTTAGAATTCAATTTTATACACATGAACGAAGTTTCAAAAGATAATTCAAAAAAATTGAAAGTAGCAATTTTTTAAAAATATTTTCTCATCTATTTCAAAATATTATTTTTTTTCTCATGAATAGCTTGACGATACTGAAACATTTGCATTTTAATGATAATGACAAAACTTTCTCATTTTCTCCACACCAGAGGGCACTAAATTGAAAAAATGGGAATTTGTCAGAACCATTGCTGTTACATCGGTTCGTATCTAACAGTTATATCCGAATTCCACGACCATTGTGATGACATGACACTCCAAAAATATGGTAATTTCCAGGTTATAATCAAGTTCCGATGATAATCGTGCATGAGCGTTTCACTTCGCACATAAACTAGAAAATAGTGCGTCAAATGAAAGATTCTTAAAGTTTATGTGCAAAGTAAAACGCTCATACAGTATTATTATTGAAACTTGATTAAAATCAGGAAACATGGTGTTTCTAGATTGCCATATCAACACAATAGTCTTGGAATTCTGATATAACTGTTAGATAAGAACCAATGTAACAGCGAGGGTTCTGGCAAAAACCAATTTTTTTAATTTAGTGCCCTCTGGTGTGGAGAAAATGAGAAAGTTTCGTCATCATCATTAAAATGCAAATGTTTCAGTATAGTCAAGCTATTCATAAGAAAAAAAAATAATATTTTTAAATAGATGGGAAAATATTTTTAAAAAATTGCTATTTTCCATTTTTTTAATTATCTCTTGAAATTTCGTTTATGTATATAAAATTGAATTCTAAGTGACTTTTTCAAATAATTTTTTTTGATATCTTGCCATCTTACCCCTTTTTTTGCCTTTGCATTGCAATTTTTTCATTTTGCCGCCATTCTAGCAATCACGTGACATGTGTCAAAATCGATTTTTAGGTTATCGGACATGCACAAACTTTTCCCCAGAATATTTTTTCCAGTACTCCAATAATAAAAAATTTTCCCATATGGTACATACTTTTTGGCGGTCACTGTTTGTCAAAAGCGAAAGTTGAATCTGTTATATCAAATGGCGCCATTTATACAACAATGTTAAGTTTATGCTAAAAACCTTTGATGTTGCCGTTATATTTATATATGATAATGCTTGTGCTAGGGAATCCTCTGAACAACAGGAAATAAGTATTTAAAGGACAACAAAATTGCGGTTGGCTTTATGTTGTTGTTGTTGTTTAATCTGTGGTAGAAGTCCATTGTATCTCGAAGTGGAGAAGTATAGTTAAACGATGAAGCAAGAAAACACAAAGTCGTCTCCACAATTTAATAGTACCAACTGGTGTACGGCAAGTACTATCAATCAGCTAAACCGTAGTGTTAAAAGGGCATGTTTCGAACCTATATAGGCTCATCATCAGCTTATAATAATTCTCAATAAAAGGAAACCCAATATAACTTAATGTAACAAAGTATGTTATAATTACTTACGTGGAGAGGAAAAATTGTTGCAATAAAAATATTATGTAGTTTAAATGTTGTGTGTGTTGTGTTGTGTATGCAACATGTAGAAACACAACACTCAACCTATATAATATTTTTATTGCAACATTTTTTCCTCTCCATGTAAGTAATTATAACATACTTTGTTACATTAAGTTATATTGGGTTTCCTTTTATTGTAGAATTATTATAAGCTGATGATGAGCCTATATAGGTTCGAAACATGTACTTTCAACACTACGGTTTAGCTAATTGATAGTACTTGCCGTACACCATTACAATACCCAGTTGGTAATATTAAATTGTGGAGACGACTTTGTGTTTTCTTGCTGCATCGTTTGTTGTTGTTTGTTTGCACATCCTTGCACATCATGACATGTGAAAACTCATAAACTCTCCTACCAACCTACCACAAGTAAAGTGAAGTTGCTAAAATGAGTCACTTTATTATTATTGAGATAGTTTTAGCAACTGTAATCACTAGCCACTAGGTGATTGGTAAACCAACTATAATTAAGTTGTCTTTTCCCCACATGGTCACCGGTCTCGTGCATGCATGCCACCACACGATAAAAAGTGAGGGCTGCGTCTTCCCTGGATCGCATAAGTCTCTTGAAGACTCTTCATTGAATCACTAAATATTTTGTTGTAATAAGTTTAGGGACAAACATAAGTAGTGAGCAGTTATATTCCAGTAGGTTAGTAGGTAGTTTGTCTTGAAATGATTTTAGCTTAACGTGAGTTAGTTACCACTTTCGTATGTGTTAGCTGAGCTCCCAGTAGGTTAGCAAATAGTCCACTGTTAGTGGTCAGATAGTTGATTGTAATAGAGAGATTATTTAGGTATAGAAAAGTATCAGATTTCTGACCAGTGAATGACTAGTATCTGGCAATAATCTTGTTAGGGGCGAAATTTAGGAAAGGAGAGCAGTGAATGTGCAATGATGTGTCACGCCTCTAACATACCCAGCAGCTCAGTAGGCGTGGATTCGACAATAAAAATTGATTTCGATAAGATTGAAATATGGGGTTAATTTTCCGGAGCGCCACGGATTTATCGCTAGTGAAAAATCCGAAACCACCCTGATGGAATGGGACAACCCACTGCACTAATATTACTAAAATATTAAACAATAGATACCTGTGAATGTAGAGGTTTTGTCTTCCCTTACGCTTAGATAACTTGGACCAGAATAAGAGAAATAGTCATGTCCCTTACTAATAAAATATATTGATCGTTACACACCCTGTATGTGCACAGTTCAGCTCAAAATACAAAAGAAAATGAAATTAATGTAAAATTAACCACCAAGATGAATTATTCAAGTGAATGCTGATTGAGAGTATGGTATTGTTTGAATATATGAATATGAAACCTCCAGTGAGGGCTATGCCTGTGACGTCACGATGATAGCTTACAATTATGGATACTTACGCCTTAGGGGCAGTCTTATTTTAAACTTATCTGATACTACGTAGATATTCTCAAGCATTCCAGTTCACCATTTATTGTGGTTGTAGTTCATCGGTGCCTTGGTGAATACAGGTGCATAGTGGGTATGACACAATCAATCAAAGTACAGGTACAGCTGAACGAATAGCGAAGGAATGTTGAACAACAGATATACAGCGGGACAACCACAGTCGAGCAGGAACAATCACATTAGTGGAACAGTGGAAAGAGAATTGTATAGCAACGAAACAGTGGAACAATCGCATTAGTGGAACTCCAATAATCGGTAGCAGAGTAGTAGCAATAAACCGTAGTGGAGCACTACCAGCTGCGAAGCAGTAACAGTAGCAAAGTGGTAGTCGCAGAGGAGCAGTAGCAGAGTGGTAACAAGCACTATCCACAGCGGAGCAAAGTAGTAGCAGAGTGGTAGCCGCAGCAGAGAAATAGCAGAGTGGTAACCGCAGAGGAGCACCCTAGAATATACAATACCAGTCTGACATCCGATTACACTTTTATGGGGCCTTAAGTAGAGCCCAATTGCAAATACTAACCTCTATTAAGTGGGAGGGTTCTGATAACAGCTTTGATGGTCTGTTTGCTGTCTGATAGCGAGCTTCTCGTTCCAGTGGTTTCACACAATGATGAATTGACTTCTAACCTCAAAAATCCGCAAAGCGAACGGAGATTTCTCAAAAAATATATAGCGTCAAAAATCGCAAACAATATGAGAAACTCTCCTGATATGAATTTTCCAAAGATCCATCAACGATGATCAAACTTTAATTGGAAATCTTCAAAGTAGGTCAGTCACTCATCAAGATCAAATAAGGAAGAAGAGAATATCTCTCAGACGTCAAAGTCAAAACTGTCAATATCTGACAAGGCATTTTCTTGTTCATTAGTGTTCGGTGGGAACAGTCCAGGAACTAACTCGAGCTACTAGGAGCTATGAAAAGAACACCTTAAGATTCAGTGTTGCCAACTGAACCAAGACGAAAACGCCAGCTTCTCAATCTCAGAACCAAACACAAACAAATAAACAAAAGGTCAAGTGTTACGGTTTTGTGTTCTAAGTACAAAACAATAGACTAACTAAAAGTATGTTTACAAAATAACGCTGTCATACCGCAAAATAGAACAACTGATAACTGTCATTAGCTTAAGGCCGGTTCATGTCCGCTCGAACTAGTACAGCAAAGGTTAGTACTAACATTCGGAACAGGCTATACATGACAACGATCAAGTTGTCATTTTGAGGAATCTGAAGAAGAAGAAGAATACAGTGGCGTACAGAGTGGAAAGTGTATATCAATGACAGAGAATTTCTGATGTTATTGTATTAAAACAGAAAGGGTTTTCTAGTGCAAAATAAACCCGTAACAATCTGAACTGTCTAGATAGCATCCGGTAAGTACAAAATGTCTTAAAATCATTACAAAATAATTGTTAAAAATATTCAAACTCTGTTGAATGTTTTTCAAATGGTTCGTTTTCTATCGTCAGAATAAATTTCTAATAACTTTCTGAATGAATCTTGATCTCATTTCAACATGAATGATTCCTTGAGGTTTTTGAGGCAAAATTTTATTGGGCGCCTGCTCTTATAGACGCGAGTGAAAACAAATTTGATGCAATTTTACAAAAGAGCACTGTAGTGCAAAATGTGTTTATTATAACCACCTAAACATTCAGATTGATTTTGATTATATCTAAAATATTTTCCATGATATACCTACACTGCACATTACTGTTCAACAGTATGGAGGATATAAAACTCTGGCTAGATACCAACTTCTTGAGTCTGAAACAAAAACCGAATTCATCACCTTTACCATGTTGACTAGTGAACAACCTACAAAGGAAAATTCGAGATACATAAAAAATTGTTCCCTAAATGAAACATGTTACTGTTCCATAATCCAAAATACAAACAAAATTAAATAAATACCCAGGGGTAATCATTGACCCAAACTTCAGAAGGAATGAATATTGTAGGTATATACAGTGTGTCCCACTTTGAGCAGCCACACCATCATATTTTGTTGAGCATGAAATAATTCGAAATTTTCTTTGACTCAAGTTGTAGTACTCGGAAATACCTACCTTTATGTTTACGTAACCTTTGTATATCCATTTTCCACGGCTAACTACGACCAAATGAAAAGTGAAAAATTGGGAAAAACATACTAGGCATTTTTTTTATCGCAAAAATAACACCAGATTCTGTTTCAGAACATCTTAAAACCCTCAGATCTCAATGCTTGAATCATTTGAATATACAGGGTATCATCTGTAGCTGGTAGCATTATCAACTCTAATTCATAAATAATGCTTGAAAAATTTCCAAAATGTCTTCTCTTGTCACAGAATTCCCAAAAATATTCAATTAATACTTTGAAAAATAGCCAAATATCACTTTTCTAAGGCTAACTCTGATCAGAATGAATGATACCCTGTATATTCAAATGATTCAAGCATTGAGATTTGAGGGTTTTAAGATGTTCTGAAACAGAATCTGGTGTTATTTTTGCGATAAAAAAATGCCTAGTATGTTTTTCCCAAATTTTTTACTTTTCATTTGGTCGTAGTTAGCCGTGGAAAATGGATATACAAAGGTTACGTACACATAAAGGTAGGTATTTCCGAGTACTAAAACTTGAGTCAAAGAAAATTTCGAATTATTTCATGCTCAACGAAAGATGAGGGTGTGGCTGCTTAAAGTGGGACACACTGTATGTATAAAAAAATGAGATTTTTAACCTAAAAATTTCTACTTTCAAGAAAAAACTTACAATCGCATAGGGAGGATTATTCTACACAAACTTTCATTGCCTTCAAACTTTGCAGAATTCCATAATGAAACTAATGCAAAATAAAACATATACATTTTCTATACTCAGATTATATGAAGAATCCAAATTATCAAATATAAGAAGTCTTCATGCTTATGGATGTTTAATATGGATATACAATAATAAGCAACTCCTCCACTCAGATATTATTAGAAAATCAACTAGAGCGGCTGAAAACTCAATCATCAATCCACCATTTTTTTCAGGAAAACCCACACACAGAGATTCGTTACTTATTCTGCCCCAAAACAGTCTAACGCCCTACCTACAGAATATTAAAATCATCACAATTAAAGTACATAAAACTTCTAAAAATACATACTGTAGAAAATCAACCAGTCATTGAAGAATTAATTTGAAATGGAACAAAACAACATACATTTCTTTTGAGAATATTTTCCAAACTCTAACCTCTACTCCACGATAAGTCTATATCAGGTATTTAAAATTTTTGGTCGAATAATATGCCTGTCATTATTTATAGTTTCCACTCGATGGAATCCGCAAAAGATTTTCTCCAAGATGAATCCATCATAATTAGCTACTTTTACAGGTTAGTTCTCATTTCGTACACTCACGTTTCGTACACTAGCGTTTCATACACTTGCGTTTCGTACAGTTTAAAAATTTTGCTAAAATATTTTTGTTCCGTACATTGAATCAACTAACCCATTTTCGACTTCTCCTTTCGTTCACCGATTGACTTTGCCTTGTGAAAATACGTTTTATTAAGAGTAATTTTTCAGTATGACCTAAATAACTAGAACGAACTTACCTTACGTAGACGTTTGAGTGCGTGGAAATTGACAACGTTGTTAGGTCTTGCACCATTTTTCCTTGAGATAATACATTTTGTGGAGAGTAATTTTTAGTATGATCTTACCAGAACGAACTACCCTTACAAAGACATTTCAGTGCATGGAAAATGATAAGGTAGGTGGGTTTTTGCACAATTTTTTTCCTTGTGAAAATACATTTTGTGAGGAGTTATTTTTCAGTATGATCTGGAACTGGTAGGAACTAACCTTACGTAAATATTTGAGTTCATGGGAATTGATAACATTTTTCCTTGTGAAAATTCATTTTGTTAGGAGTTACTTTTTAGTAAGATCTAACCAGAACGAACTAACCTCACGTAGACATTTGAGTTCGTGAATATTTATGACTTTACACATTGCACATTGCACCATTTTTTTTGTGAGAATACATTTTGTGAGGAGAAATTTTTCAGTATGATCTAACCAGAGCAAACTAATCTCACGTAGACATTTGAGTGTATGGAATATAACGTGGGTAGGTATGACATCATTTCTCTTTGTGAAAATATATTTTCTGAAGAGTAATTTTTGAACTAACATTTGAGTGCGTCGAAATTGATAGCATAGTTAGGTTTTTGCACCATTTTTCATTGTGAAAATACGTATTTTGAGGAGTAATTTTAACCAGAATGAACTAACCTCACCTAGACCTTTGGATGCGTGAAAAGTGATAACGTAGGAAGGTTACGTAGGTATAAGTTTTCTATGTTAAAATACATATTTTAAGGAGTTATTTATTAGCAGTTATGATCTAAGTAGAACGAACTAACCTTACGTAGACATTTGAGTGTGTGGAAGATAACGCAGGTAGGTTTGACACCATTTCTCCTTGTGGAGATACATTTTACGAAGAGTAATTTTTTAGTATGATCACCAGAACGAACTAACCTTACGTAGATATTTGAGTACGTGGAAATTTAGACCATTGCATTGCTCGATGAACAAACCAATAAATTCAGTGTACCAAACAAGAATATTTGAGGAAATTTCTTGAGGTGTACGAAACAAGAAAATACTGTTTCACAACTGTATACTGTAAACTATTTACATTAAGTAGGTACATGGAGTATCTGTAAATATTGAATTGAATAAATTTAATTGAGTTGAGTAGTTTTAAGGAATACAAAAAAAAACACTACAGTAAAAAATAATTTTTGAAGCCGCATGTTTTTCTCAAAAGCGATCGGCCTACGGCGAACTTCAGCCTCTCCGGTCTCTCGCCCGTATCTCTGGAAGCGCAACAAAGATGGTCCTGGGCGCGAGAAGAGGCGGAGACTCGGCTCGGGGGGCCGGCCCGTTGAAAAGTGACGTCGCCGCTCAAGATGGCCGCGACGCGGCTGGCTCCTGCCGTTGCATCGGTATCGCGATTACTTCGGATATTCCTGCCAGTCATAACACGCCTATTAGAGAGATTTATCGTGACCCGGTCAGGAATTGTTTATGCATCAGCGTCAGGAGTTGTCCGCGATGCGAACTCTCCTGCGGCTCGGCGCGGCCAATCGGTTCCGACGAGGATCGTAAGCACCTGTTGGAGCCGCCGGCGATGATAACTCACGTGGTGGTGTTAGGGCTATTGTCGCTTGCCGAGGTGCTTTCCTCGCGCGGAGTACGAGATGTGTCAGGATAATATTCAGTATTTATTTCAGAGATAAATTATTTTTCTATCACTCCAATATCTCATTATATGACGATAATATGAACACTTTCTGTCCCATAAAATATGTCTCTAACTGTAATACTATAATAAATTAATGTCACATTAAGCCCAATGTACCGTTCCCACCACCAAGTTTCATTTCATTAAGACATCAACAGGTAGTTGCTGAACTCAGTTAACCAAATTAAACGTCTTGGTGTTATCCTTGAACTCTTCTCTCAGCTTCGATCCCCATATTACAAATATAGTGCAGAAAGCCAGCAAGAGAACAACAATGATTTCAATAATATAACTGCAATAAAAGCTCTCTATTGCTCCTCATTTATATAACTGATCTTGATTACTCCTCAACACCCTGGTCTACATACTACACAACCTATATAACTGTAGGAGTTTCACCAACAATTTTCCAAAGAAAATATCTTTTACAACATTTATATAAATATTTCATATTTATTTCTTTTTCCTTCTTGAATTCAAAGGTCCTTTGTCCGACTATAAATGATTTTATTTGGAAATATTTAAAGCCGGTAAAATAGTTTCAGAACTGGAAATTCTATAGTTAGATTTCTGGTAATCATACACTGAAAAAACAGTTTATTCATAGTTAACTAAATTAATTAACACCAAATAAATTATTTATTCGAATATTGCGGAATAAACGTTTATTTATTAGAAACAAATGATGCATTCAAATTATTTAAATATACCTCATTAACAGTTAATTCAAATTCATTTCCAATAAATATAGGTCTCACTACAGATTTATTAACAGTAAATAAAATAGTATTTTTAATAAATGAAGAATATTTATTAATATTATATATTTTATTAACAACTAGTAAACACATTTTTATCATTAATATCTTTTATTTTTTGAAAATGAACATTTGTAAATAAAAAATCTCATTATTTTTTCCAAATAAATAAAGAATATTTATTAAAAATATTGTCTTTTATCAATAAACCAATAGGGAGGCAATATGAGCCTTCTGAAATCAAAAATTATTAAACTAGTGTTATTGTGTCTTCTATATCTATGAGATTGTTTGATTTTGAATTACACTTCCATCACACAAAAATAAATAATTACAACATGCGAATTAACCTACACAACCCAAATGGCGCACACACGAATCAACGACAAACGACGAAACACGGAACCCCGACGTACGACGTGACACGTGGCCCATCAGTGAGCCCAACAACGGCACCTATCGCGGAGATTTTATAATAATGGTCAGCGCAGTATTTTCAATGAATATTCATTATCTGGTATTATGACTTATTCACTTTAAATAAACTTAAAATCAATAATGAATGAATATTTAGTAATATCACCCAACAAATGATTTCATTAGGAATAAATTTTTATTGTTAATTACATATCGATCTCGAACAAACTATTTATTTTTCATTAGTCAAATATATTATCGCGCTTATTAATATTAAATGAAATTATCTAATACAAAATAAAATTTTCTTTTCTTTATTTATTGTAAATGAAAGGCACCCAAACAAATATTTATTAACTATAACTATTATGACGACGCTTTCGTTAGCCGGAGAATTTGGAAATTTGGAATGACGTAGGCGGGGATTTTCTTTGTTTCTGACCTGCAATGAAAAGGTATAGTTCGAAAGATGAGGAAATATAATTAGTTGTTTCAGTTCTCAAGCCGCGATGTTCTCCATTTTTCGAGCTCCTCGACTAGCATTTATCTGATCGAGCTTGATAGTCATTCTTCAGCAACTGTATATACGTTTGATTGTTAAGTGCTTTGTATAATGTAACATGTGTAAATATATAGTTATGGTTACTCATTAGATGCTGCGTCATTTATTTGATTACTACAACTAACCCGTCTCTCAGTACTCTGACATGGGTTACCCCAACGTGATTTAGTGCTTTAGGAGGACAGTGACGCAAGTGAGTTTTTTTTTCAATCTATCACGGACATAACCACCGAAATGACGCCCCAACAAGAACCATTATCCGCGGTGACCAGTGCTTCTCCAACAGACAGTCCTACTGCAGCAAACAGTACCAGTACAAGTTCAACCCCAGGCTACGCCACAACAACAGAGTCAAGTGTTCATTGCATCACAGAACCTTACACTCGCGCATCAGGACCAAAGTTCAGCTCCGCAAAATCCAGCAAGTGTGGATACCGGATCACCTTTTCCAGCTGAAGAGCCTCAGACAACTGCTCAGCAGCTTCCTGTAGTACAAATCCAACCTCAAGCTGCAGTTTCAGCATAACAACTTCAAGTACAAGCAAGTCAGCTTCTCAATATTCAACCAATCACTCCAACTCAACCACAAGCTCAGCCACGGCTGCGGAAATGATCGACGGTGAAACTCTTTGTCTTCCCGATAAGTTCCTGATCTCCACGTCTACCAAAGACATGAACAACTTCACTGGCTTTATCCGTGAGCTGTCCCAGCACTTCCAGGCGCTCCAGTCAGCAGCACCATCGGCACCAGCAGCAACACCAGCACAAGCAGCACCACCTGCACCTGCAGCACAACCTGCACCAGCAGCACAACCTGCATCAGCAGCACTACCTCTATCAGTAGCAACACCAGCACAAGCAGCACCACCTGCTCCAGCAGCACCACCTACCATCACGACGCGTACAGGATGTCGCGTCAATTTTCCCTAGCGCTGTCAAGCAGGATGTAATCAATACATTTTTATTGCAATTCAATTCTTTCATTTTGCTGATTACATAGAATAACCTCCAGATGAAATAATTTGCAGTACTAGCACCTTATATTTTATTCTGCGCAAAATTCGCAGATTTCCATTTTTTATTGTGATTTAATTCTAAGCACTCTGGTCTTCGTGTTCGACTCACTGAGCTCTACCAGGCAGGCTTCAATTGAATTATTTTGAAGCACCTTATTTTCATTCCGCGCAAAATTCGCAGATTTTAATTTTTTATTGCCAATTGATTCTACGCACTCCGGTCTTCGTGTTCGACTCACTGAACCCTACCAGGCAGGCTCCAATTGAATTATTTGCAATAATTTATTTTTTTATTTTGCTTAAGATTCGCAGATTATGTAAATTCAGTTAATAATGATATTCAGATTTGTTCAAGTTCTTTTTTTGGTTAATTTTTTTTTTTGTATCAACTTTTAGTTTTATATTGTTCAATACTGGCAAGGGAGTACTGTTGGGGGTTTATACCAGCAATTTTACGAAGAAAATAATCTTTTACAACATTTCTAAATATTTCATATTTATTTCTTTTCCCTTGTTAAATGCGAAGGTCCTTTGTGCTACTATAAATGATTTTATTGGGAAATATTTAAAGCCGGTAGAATAGTTTCAGAACTGGTTATTCCATAGTAAGATTTCTGGTACACGGATTACCTACGATGCGAATCTTGCCAGCCAGCAATTAGTTTCATAACTACGCTTCCGTTAGCAGGAGAATTTGGATATTTGGAATGACGCAGGCAGGGTTTTTCTTTATTTTTGACCTGCAATGAAAAGATGGAGTTCGAAATATGAGAAAATATAATTGGTTGGTTCAGTTCTCAAGCCGCGATGTTCTACGTTTTTCGAGCTCCTCGACTAGCATTCTTCTGGACGAGCTTGATAGTCATTCTTTAGAAACTGGATATACGTTTGAATGTTAAGTGCTTTGTATTATGTAACATGTGTAAATATATGGTTATGGTTACTTTTAGATACTGTGTCCGTTATTTCATTAAAACTCACCCGTCACCCCGTACGCCGACATTGGACTAAATCACGCGAGGATTCAGTTGAAAGGCGACGGAACGTTTTGAATTCGAAGAATGAACTGTGTCTGACCGTTACTAACTTGAAAATCTCAGACCAAACCATCTCAGAAAAAAAGGTTTTGTTTCGTCTCGAAACCCGTAAATAAAACTGTCGAAAGATCATCCCAGGGATTTCCAATCAATTACAAATTGGGAAAACCGGTCAAGCTAGGCAAGCGAAGGCATTTGTTCAATTCGTTTACTGGTAAAATACTATGATTTGGACATTCCCGGGTTGTTAGTATGAGTTGCAAACTCTCGGCTGGATTGAATATGAACATAATTATACAGGAGCTTAGAAATAATATTTGAAATTGAAATACTTATGTGATATATTGCCTTGATTAATATTTTGAATGTATGAGGTATAATATACAAATGGGATGATTTCCCACCAAATATATTTGTAGTTTTGCCACCACCTCACTACTAGGTCACCCTTAGTTTAGTAGGGTTGTAGCAAATCCATATATTCCGTTTCTGATAAATGAATGTATGAATGAAAACTTCTGTCCACATCGTACAGCCAGATTAGCTAACACTCATTCTGTTTTCATATTTGTTCAGTTCTATAACCTAAAAATAATGATCCCTGTAGCAAATGCATTCAGATCAGCAAAAACCCCTACAGAGACAGTTGCAGAGAGCGCGAGTGTGAATCCAGAGCGCTCTGATAAGTTATCTTAATTAATATCCACCCATCATTCGGACGTGAACTGATATTTCAGAGATGCACGAGCTATTAACTTGTCTCTGTTCGGGAACAACTGAATAAAAGTTGATTTAAATTTGCCGGGAATGTTGTAGAATGCCGGGCAGTCTGCGGATAACTGACAGTTATTTATGATGCCCATATGCAAACTGTTTGAGCGAGCAGCGGGATCATAATTAATGCGATAGCGGCAACTTTTATGAATAGCAGCGCTGATTCCCTCGATTTATTACCAAAAGCACTTTCGACCATCAACGGGGTCTTTGAACACTGCCGCGCCTCGCCTCTTTATAGTCACCTAGTCATTCTCGATTCCCCGGCGCAGTAGGCCAGTCTCTTCAAGACTGCCTGACTGACGTTCGATGATCTTGACAAGTGATCAAAAATAATTGGATCCAGTGGAATAATTGGAACAATTTTTTATTTATTTTCTACGCATTCCCACAAAGTGGATAAACTCAGACAAATATCCGACAGAGAGCAACAACTTCCCCTTATGAAAACTGAACTATATCTGACAACCATTTGAACAACGATATTAACGGACACACTCATTGCAAGTGCTTATCATAATAAGACAATGAATGTCATCTGTCATGCCTGGTTTCAGTCGTTGTAACTGTGAAAAGCTGAATAGTGTGTCGCTCTCATAGAAATTCGGTATTTTACATCCTGTATTAGACAGATAGGATGACATTGATGAATTGAGTATTGAATGAATGTTTGAGTAACTCCATATCAATTTATGTATCATACTCATTCCGGAAAGTGGGTATTAAACGTGGCGCAGTCAGTAGGATACACATTTTAACTTCTTCTATTCTTATTCACTGCAAACAATCTTGTTTCTTACTGCATTATTTGCTGTGTTTTCCTCCTATTGTTCGAACTGGCCTTTCTGAGTTTTATCTCTGCTCGTGGGTTATACAAAATGTCACTGCATTCTCCAAAGTTAGTTTTTCTACTAGTAGCAAAGCTTCTTCCAATCAAACTGGATATCATGCATTGAAAGTAATTTCTAATGAATCAGGTCAAGGAATTGTTATTCATTTTACAACTACAGCCTAGCATCTTTGGAAATTTCAAGAATTATATTATGATATCACAAAATTTGACCAAAATCGACAGACCTTATCTCTGACATGTTGAAAATATGAGCGAATAAAATTAGTCCTCAAGGGCAAGCGTTCATAAATCACGGAATATTCCGGTCGCTGTCAAAACGGGAACGTGCATAAAGTCAGCGAGACTATGAAGCAAGCAGTTTTTATATCAACAACTCAGAATATGATTGATGTCAGTGATTAATCATCCATTGTTTCCCTCGCTTTTGCGCCGCCCTGTTTCGTGCCATAAGATCCATTATGCATATGCCATGTACGTTTGATATATTATTTGGATTTTTACCGGGTTCATATTCGTAATGGTGAATGATTTCAGGAAAGTAATATGATCGTCAATAAGTTTGATAATTTATTGTATTCTGTTTGGTTGCAGTGCCCTCAGCGATATATCCAGGGACCGAAAAGTCTTGTTGTTCTTCGATTTGAAGTAGTCCAATACCACAGAAAGGTTATTGATATTTTTTTTCTTTGGTGTCTTGGCATCGACTGCTATGGTCATTAGCCCTGTGTTCTTTATAGGCCTTGTTACTAACTCCATACGCCACCTTAGGAGCAGCACTGTTAATTGGAACGCAACAGTGAATCGTGCAGGACTCACCCCAGTCCAGCCACGAGATTTGAGTAATTTAATCTGTCAAGTTAAATTAAAAAGTCCCAGCCGCAACTGGGGCTCGAACTCCGGACCTTTCGACACAAAGTCGAATGCTGTAACCACTGCGCCACGCCCCGACATGGTCATTGATATTATTTCAATTTTAATTATATTGGTTAATTTGATCCGTGCTAGGGAGAGATCGCATGACAAATTTTATAGCATCTAGAATGGTATGGTTGAAAAACATGTTCCAAAATATTATATATATGAGATACGAAAGCTGCAGTAAATTTTCTCATAGAAGTTACAGTTCTTTTTAAAGAAAAGAAAAACTAAAGGAGTTAATTTGTGTGATTTTATGAAGAAAAATTTAAGGAATTGAGAAAAAATATTAAAATGTAAATTGAGAAAAAAAAGTAAGTAGGTACACTAAGAAATTAGATGATGATTTGAGTGAGGACATTGACAAAGTTTAGAACTATGTTAATGAATAAAAAGGAATGACACAAAATCAAGGGTTTGTTTTTGTTAGCAAGCCAGTAGAACCTACTGCATACGCGCTTGTGAGTTTCTTCTCTTCTATATTCACTTCAGCTAGAAATACGAAATTTCATTCCGAAAAATATGTAACAATAATTTCTCACCAGATGAGATAAATAAGGTTGATGATAACGCAATAAAAAAATCAAAGCCAAAACAGTCGGCTGTGATGGATGATATGCCTCCAAATGTGCCTAAAGCTTGTAGCGAATATTTGAAACGGCCGCTTATTCAATTTTACAATCTCATTACGTTATCTGCTATGAACATTTCTGCAGGCTGAGAAAACAGTAGTATTAGTCGTAGTAATCGACTATTCTTCAATTTGGCTGTAACAAAAATTTCGATAACATCCAATGAACTACGCAACACTGGAACCTATTTTTGAACAGAACTGCATTTGTCATTTCAAAGTGGAGAAATGAATTTGCGATGGTATTTACCTATTAAGATTGTTGATGCAGATCAAAGGATTTAATTGCTCAATTACAGTCTCCTGCATGATAGGGATTCCTGAAGGTCCTGAAATAACCCATCCAATTCATTATTGGCTGATTTTTACATAATTTAATTTTATCATAAGAAAAGATTATTCCAAAGTAAATACCAACTTTTTGTGGCTGATTGAACTGTTAACTAGCAAGTACAATATTTATGGAAGTATTTAGAATTTCTACATTTATTTTGGTATGATCTAGTTATTGGGAAGAATGAAACACGTGAGCACAGAAGTATGTTTGGAACGAATTCAAACTTTTTCATGGATTATGGAAATTTGGTGACTTATCTCAACTGAGATTGAATAGCATCCATATTTTGCAGTCCCAAATGAACAGTAATGCACAAGCTGAATGCTGTATACCTTGTTTATCCGAAACTGAAACTATCGCAAATGATAAAAATACATGAGTTTGAAAGGATGTTGAAAAGCACTAATACGACTTGACGATTGATCTTGAGATATTTCATGACTTATACTATTTTATGTCGATTCATTCTCCTGCGTGGCATGAAGCAGAATATTTGGCCAATATTTACAGATTTCGCTAGGACCAACTTAACATTACTTGATATTGTCAGCATATCCCTGGCGCTAGAGCATTTCTGGCATAATTTTTGTTTCTTGGAAAATGAAGTCCTCTTATAGGTATATGTATAAAGTTTTTCAGGAATATACAGGGTGGGTCACGGTCGATGGTACCTTAGAAGTGTACGGAGAACGAGACTTAGAATCATTCTGAAAATTTGGTTTCTCAAGTAGTTGCTCTTGGTCTATCGATCTAAAATATTTTCAGCAATGCAGCGTTGCCGCTTATACCAGAAAGTAGCAGCATCTTTTTTATTTCAAATGGGTCACCCTGTATATTACCACATTTTTGAACTTGTCATTCCTTCGCGACTCGGGTAATTTTCAAAAAATTCATGTACTCGAAAAATTTCCGGCAATAATTCAAGCACTTGGGAGATTACAAGTGAAAATTGCTATTATCTCGGAATTCTGGCTATTTAGGTATAGGAACATAATATATCAATTCGAAGGGAATTTAGTCATCTTTCAGGATATTTCATAATATACAGGATGTTCCATTCAAAAAAACACACTTTCAACCCTTTTCGTATCTAGCAGTAAGATCATGAATTTTGAACGACCCTGTATAACGCTGAACAAACTTCTCTATACTGAATCAATGTACATGATCTTGATGAACTAAACCGAGAATTCCAACCCACATGTTAAAACCGAAACGATGTTGATGCCTGGACACTTTGTGTACACGCGGATTTTGTTGTGACCAATAATGAACATTCCGCCTATTAAAAATACCATCGTTGGTGATCATACTTTCATCAGACCAAATTATTTTGAAAGGGAAATTTTCATCGTCTTGGCATTTTCTAGTGTACCATTCACAAAAGGTTCTTCGCAGTGCATCGTCACCTGGTCTGAGTCCATTAAAAATCCTAAATTTATATGGATGATATTTATTTTTTCTTAAAATGAAGTGAGCGGTGAATTTGGCTACTCCGGTATTATCTTCAATGGTGAGAGTGGATATCTCAGGATTTTCAACAACGGCCTGTAACACATCACTCTGACTTTCTTCATTAGATAGCTTTTGTCGGGAAACCACAGGTTTTTTAAATGATCCGTATTCTTTTAAATTAAAAACTAACCGTCTAAATATTGATTTACCAGGTTGTCGCCTCTCTGAATACTTATTAGAGTACGCACGTTCAGCATCAACACAATTTCTTTGGCACACAATGTAACATGACAACATATCAAATTTTTCAGTATTTGAAAAGTTGCCGTTTTCCATTTTAACACAAATTAGATAGGTAACGAGATGAAAAAGTAGGAACGGTAATATGTCAAAAATTCTACCAAACTACAGTATTATTATGACGACAGAACATTATGTGTCATTTTTTCCAGCGCCTACTATCTAAAATTGAAGAAAAACATGTTAAGTAATCACTAAATTTCATTTTGCGTGAGAAATGGTTCTGAAATCATATTGAGTGATACGTTGCTGTATTCACAATGAAAAAATGGAGTCGTATAAAGGGTATACTTTAGTTTCGGCCCATATAAAAATAAAATTTGATGATGTTTTCTAAAAGACGAAACGTCGCAGAAAAATTCTGTTTACGTTATCGTGTAGTCCTTAAAAAGTGACCATGGCAAAGTGCTATTTGTTTTACATTTCCTCTGAAAATAAAGCTAGGAGAAAATAAACACGAAATTCTCAAATTTTGTTTTTCTCGGATATCTCCGAAACTACTCGGAATATTAAAACTTTCTAAATGGCATATTGTTGAGGACATAAATGCGCTACCTTCCTCTAATTTAATCGACCCCGTATCTCTTACCGTTTCTGATATCCCCATGCTGTTCATTCTTATCATGGACACACTGTATATATTCATGCGCCTTAAATACGTCCATCTAAGTAGAGATCGATTAATTATGAACTCAGAAAGCCACTCCTATTCCACAAGATTTGGAAACGACCTCAGAATCACACACCATCGGTTGGAAAAAACACAACAAGGAATTGATTATTGGGGACCGAAACTGTATAATAAATTACCTCAAATTTTGAGAAAGAACAGAAAAAAGTTCCAGTGCATGGGCGAAATCACACTTATTGAACCTGTGCTGCTACCCCTTTGATGAATTCTTAAATAGTTGATGATTATATACAAATAGTTCTATGAACATAAATTGATTAGGAGTGAGTTTTGAAGTGTTTCATGTTAGTTATTGGTAGTCAATGTCTTATACAAACAATTAATTTCACTATTTTATTTTATTAAGGAAAGTGCAATATTGAATTCCTCAACTGCAATGCAAAAAAATTAAATCGGCAGTACTTACTATCTCTGACTAGTTTTTAAGTTTAGTTTTCAAGTTAGCTCTGAGTCTATGTGTTTTCATGTAAATACTCCTGGCTGTATTTGTTGGAGAAAAATCTTAAATAAATTATTGTCATTAGTCCCAATTTGAATGAATAAACTTATCTATCTATTATCAATCTATCAAATTGGTGAATAAACGGTGTATTGTGAGGCCACCTATTTTGAAAGAATATCTGGAGTGCCTCTGGGGCGCCTCTGCTAGCCTCTACTTGAATTATATGTCGGAGGTGCCGCCTTCTTGCAAACGACAGTTTTGAAAATCCCCTCAAACCATCCTCAGGGATGTGACTAATCGCCGATATCTGACTGAAGCCAAGACCCCGTACTCCTGACTCACCCTATACCCTTCAGACCTCGCTAGTAATGCCAGCGTGATCAATCACTCGACAGTGTAGTTCATGTCGGGTGATCAATCAGCGTTGGCTCGGTATCCTGCTCATTAACAGCTCCGCTAATCACTGCGTAAATTAGGGCGATTGACGTGACTCGAAAAATATTTCCACGTCCATTTCGTTTCGGCGACAGTTGACACGCCAGCGCGCACTTTATTATTGTCGTCGGCTAGTTGGCCGGGCAGAAAATAGAATGATGGTCGGATGATGGATCGGAGAGGTTAATTACCGGGGATGCACGTCGGATTGGGTTTGGGTGGCTGTGTCGAGGATCGCGGAACGTCGAAAATGTGGAGATCTAAACGGAAAATAGCCATTTAAAAGAACGAGTCGTATCTGGTGGTGTCTATCGGACACGTTTTTCAGTTAACAAAGTTGTCAGTCAAATCGGACTCCATTCAGCCTACAGCTGAAGTAATCATCATGGGAGATTTCAACGTGCATAATTCTACCTGGCACAAATTTTCCAACAAAACAAACGAGGCAGGTAGTTAATCTGAGGCATTCGCTATCATGTATGGACTAGAACAGCTGGTGGAGCTAACCACATGCATTCCTGATGTCAACAATCAGTCTGCAGATACACTCGATCTATTCTCACCACCAATCCTAATCCATACGGCATAGAAGTGTGTGCCACTGAGCTAACACCAGTTCTTTGCAAGTTATTCATCACCTTTCATAATTCAGAGATATTTCCGTCCAACTGGAAAATTGCAAGAGTACAACCAGTCCCAAAAAAAGGAAAAAAAAAACTACCCAGCAACTACAGACTTATCGAACTGCTATCAGTTATCAGGAAGGTCGTCATCATCATCAACATCGACCTAATGAAGCATCTAGAACAATCAGGAGACGACAATATGGTTTTCGTCAGAGATCAACAACTGGTAACCTGCTTGCTTATGAGTCGCATGTATGACTAGTGCACATTCATTGCATTGCGGAGGTGAAGTTCGAAAATAACTGAAACAGGAAATTCAGCAGGCTGTGTACATCCTGAAAAAAACACAGACGTCCCAAACTTCAAATTCATGACCTTGTATCTTTCTCCCCTATTCGGACATTACAATGACGCTTACGGGTACTGGGTGTGTCAGACAACGGTTCAACACCCAATACTATCTCCAGGCGCCAGTAAGATTATAGTGGTGTGCCCCACTTTCTCCCAGATGACACTTATACGAGGCACAGGACAGCTACAGTGAAGAAACGGTATTCCAGGGGTCAGTTATTACGATCAAGTTTCGTATTATGGCAAGCGGCAGGCTTTAATTGCCCTTACCACTGTCAGAATACCGGCTGTACCTTTTCACCCTTCTATGAAAAGTTTTCAGAATATTACCCTACTTTTTCCTATACCCTGAATGAAAGTATGGGGATTAATAGTATAGAATTAATTAATTCCAAAAATATGGAGCACTCGGTACACTAAAGAAAGTTAAACTTGACAAGCGTACGGGAAAGCAATCGTATCAGTAGACAGGTCAATGAATTGAATAAAATATATATAGGGCCTCTGAAAACTGATTTTACGGAATCGTCTTACGAAGCGTTGGAAGTGAATAGTTTCCCTATATAACGGTCGCGTTTTGAAACTTAGGTATGACGCAGTATATCAATCTTAATGGTTAGTCCGGAATCTCTGAGAACTTCTTTCAGGGAACTAGGATTTCGCGATATTAATTTTATCCACTCCTGGCTCACCGACTATTTTAAATCGAATATAGAAATGCCAAACGAATTCCGGAGAGACGTATCGGCCTGTCCCTTTGGAATGCGTAATTTATTTATCGCGATTTACGTACTCGTTGTAAACAAAATTCGTCCCTTCTGGTCGTAACTCCGTTCCTTTCGGGAGAGGTTTTGCAATACGTCTTGGGTAGAGATACAGGAGAGTAGATACGCGATACAGGATGTCTGAAGGACAAAATTTCGAATATGCCTCTTCCAACAAATAGGCTCGTTGAGTTCAGCTAGTTCCGATAAGCAGGAAGGCCGTATTTTTCAGATACGTAGGAACTTCAACAAACGGTTTCCTTTGACTGATTTCAAACGAGACAATCTCCACTCCTGTGAAAGCAAATCTATGGATAACTCGATGACGTGGCACTATATTGACTGGGATGGAGGGTGTCCAAAGTGCTCGAAACTTTTACTGAACGGGCTTTATTTGGTTGACTCGAATCGTAATTCATTTTTCCACCTTAGCAACTTGTTCGATTCTAGTACAAAAACTAAATTCCAGAAGGTCGTAACGGCCAGACCCTTTTGGAATCAGTAATCCAACTGTAACGTTCTGGTACCTAAATTAAAACCCAATTACCCCTTCCGGCTGTAAGACCTAACGTTCTGGGATAAATAACGTGGTACTTTGATAATCACGTAGGTGGTTGTTGAATTGCGGTCTCTAAATAAATAAACTAATCGCGGTTCGGAAATTTCAAATCACCTATTCATATACAAAATAACTTAAGCTTACCCTCGGAACTTTGATACGAAACTTTCTATTTCAAATAATAATGGTGATTTGAACTGTTGAATTTGCCAAAAGATGGTAAATGAGACCCAAACTCCATGTATAAGTAGATATTTTAGGCGCAAGAAGCCAAGACGAGCAAAAAGTGGTCTGGATCAAAAATTAGGAAATACGGAATGAATCAGCTACTATTTTCTGACTTGAAAGATTGCTTTCCGTTTACAGTAAATTTTGAAATTATAGCGAAATGGTATGGAAAGGCATACGAATCATTTCTGTGATACTGCTTAGGACTTAGAAATCAGTCTCAGAAATGCTTACAACCTTTTGAAAATTCGACAGGAGAGAAGCCAACATTGGATCATGCAAGAATATATAGGGGTTGAGCCTTGGGTTCATATTCCGCTGCAGAAAAGAACAAAGCTAGAAGCTTAACTGACCTAAGATATCACAGAAACTCCGAACGAGATGCTATAGCCAGAAAACAATCCTTAAGAATATCAAGATCAAATGCCAGCAAGATAAGACGATTAAGAGCTGAACAGAATTGAATCCTGCACAAACTTTTGAAAGGGAAATAAATAGCGACGAGTCTGGCCATTGAAAAAAAGCAACAAAGGAAGAACTTGATGATCTGGACCAAAATAATAACTAGAAATTGACAACTTTACCAATAGGAAAAAAGGCAATCTCTTATAGTGGATCAACAATTGCCATTGTGTTGATCATTGGAAATCAAATTTCACGAAATGAATCGATTTTTATTCACCAGTCTATTTATATCAAGAAAATATTGAGAAAATTCAAGATAGACGTCTTTTTTTCATAAAATATAGACAAGCAGTTGGTACTTTGGTTTTTGCTGCTATACTTGCAGACCTGACATTTCATATTCAGTTGGAGTTGTTAGCAGGTACTTAGCAAATACTACAATTGCTCACTGGAATTGAGTGAAAAAAATCTTTAAATATCTGTTAAATAAAATAGACTATGGAATAAAATATTGCAGAGATGGCAACAACTCCAATTCAACTAGATATTCTGATTCTGCAAGAGATGTGTCTATACGATGATCGAGAACTGGCTATATCTTCATGATTTGTGGAGGACCAGTAACATGGGCAAGTCAAATACAGAATATGTTGCAGCCTTCAATGCCTCAAAATAAGCTGTATGGTTGCTGCAGTTATCGGAGATGATATAGACCAGCCAACAATATTGCACATGGCCATCCAAAGTGCAATACGACTGATTTTAATTCCAGAATTTCACAAACGGACATGGTGCTGTTCCACTTCATTTGGGAGAAAGTTAGTAATTTTGAAATTTTGCCGATCTGTGTAACGAGTGAATAACATAAAGTAGATATTTTAACGAAGTCTTGTTCCGCAATTGTTTTTGATGAATTACGAAAACTAATGGGTGTAGGTATTATTATTTTCATCGAAAGAATAAGGTTTTATAGAGATTGTTGTTAATATTCAATTATCAGGAGTATAAAGATTTGTACAATTATTAAATGTTTACTTTACTATGTATACATAATTTATTGATATTGAGTACGTTGGTTACATAAAAAAATTGATATTAAATTTTGGCGATATCGGCTTTTTAGGACCTTTCGCAGGTAAATTTTAACTGATGTGGCATAGCGGAACACTTGAGGTAACGTTTGATAAATCTTTTTATCGAAATAGCGATGAATCTCAGCAGAGGTTTGAGTTGAAAAACGACAAAACATTTTGAAGTCGAAGAATGAACTGTGCCTGACTGTCTCAAACTGAAAAACCCCAGACCAAACCTTCTCTGGAAAAAAAATGTAGTAAATACATAGAAATATATATTATATACCTACTCTAGAATGCTAATCCCGCCAATTTTCACGGCGAAAAGCATGCCGAGTATGCGACCCGTTTGCGATGTGCGCAAGCGCGTCATCAGTGTAGTTTGGGTAGATCGTTGCCAAGTTTGAAAATAATTTGGTATGTTCCAATTCAGAATTTTTTATTATGAGGCAATAAAACATATGTCATTTGAAAGAGAGAAATTTGACAGCGCATTTTAGACATTTAAAACCGAAAAGAACCTTTAAGAGATAGAATTACTCCGAATTTTAGGCGCGAAAAAAACTTATTTAAAACAATAATGTACCCTATGCTACTGTTATTATAATGACCATGCAACAGTGCTTTTTCATCAACAGGAAGACTTGTCACTAAGATCTGTCACTCTTGTCAGAGACAGAGTCGGTTTTTAGAATTTCAGATTTCCGCTTGTCGTTTTGTGTGGTGTTTGTTGTTTGTCATTGGTCATTCTTTCATCTTTCGTGAATTTGCATTAACCTTGTTCATTTAAAAACAATTTCTAATGAAGCCTTTTCTTCCTAAAAATAAACAATGAACTGTTTAGTGTTGTGTAAAGAAAAAATACCTGAAATAAATCATTTGTGGTAGATAATAAATTTTTTAATGTACCTATATGCTTTGCTCAAAATAGCTTAAATATTATTTTAGCTTGACAAAAAAGGCATGATTTTTGGTTATTGTTTTCAAGAAGAGTCCCCAGCAGGAACATTTGACTAAGAAAATTGTAATTTGTGGCAGACATTTTCCTCATGAAGATTCATGTGAAAACGACAATAGAATAATTTGAAACCTAGTACCTAGTGCAGTACCAATACTGTGTCTGCGTAAGCATGCATGGCGAGTGATACAACTTTCTACCACACCGCTTACATTATGAGTTCTAGATTCCTACAAAAAGTACTGAACATACACAAAATCGCCTCAGAAAATTAATGTCAATATGGAAGAGCTTTTCTTTGATGATAAGGAAAATGCTTCTGGCCTCACTTTTTCATGCACTTTTTCATGCACTAAGGTAATACAACCAGAATTACTCGTTGAAATAGCATGTTAATTTCTTCAAATTATTTAAATTAAATGCAGTTTTTTGACATGAATCGTTCTAGAAAAACTGACGATTTTTGGTGGTTCCGTAGGTTTTTGTTGGTTAACTACAGCTGAAAAGTGAATGTGATACAAAAAATCAGTCGCTTCAGAGTGGTAAATATTAATAATAACCGTACTCTACTTTCTGATGATGGCCTTTGCTGAATATTTGGGATCATAAATATGTGAAAATATGTATAAATACAAATAACAGGTATAAGCACAGTGAGGTTTCCAACCTCATTCTCCTAGATTCAGAATTAACGTTTGTTAATCTTCACAAGTACCATAATATTTTACTAAAACCGGGCCTGTTACAAACATCACTAATGACGCGATTGCGCATTGCGGACTAGCCTGAACTTTTTACAACACTTTTGACATGAGGATTAGCATTCTAGAGTGAGTATATGATATATATTTCTGTGAGTAAATAAGACTGCCGAAAGGTTATCTTAGGGATTTCCAATCAATTACGAATTGGGAAAACCGGCCAAGCGTAGGCATTTGTTGAATCGGATTACAGAAAGCAACTTGTCTACAGGAGCTTAATGAAGGACTTTTCCACAACGTAAATAAAAAATTTGTCAACTGAAAATTTAGTTACTTAACAAGAGAAAGCGATTTTGCGGATACGGGACCAGAAGAAGACACATGGTACGAACACAACGGAAAAACGTTCCACTCCTCAGCTAGGTGGGTCAAACTAATTCCACCTTATCACGAAAACATCCCATAAATCATGGCGCGCATTGCATTTCCCATGGTCGTTGAACATTCACGGAAAGTGGGCTCATTAAACATGTAAACAAATTAATATTTTAATCACCACTCCTGCGATATGAATATTTCACGGGGCGATGTGACTAACGAAGATAAATTAATAAGTGGAATCCTTCCAGCTTCGATTACATAATTGGAAAGTTGGCAGACTCGGGGATAACTCGATTATGAGCGAGCGTGTAATATATAGAGCGTTCCATTAAATCTGTTATCAGAGGTTTAATCGGTAATGCGGGTTGTCGTGTACTGCATTAGTGTCATAGTTGATTTGCAGGGTTGTCAGCGGTCGGCAGATGAACTGCACCGTGGCGGACAGGCTCAGGGGCGGTTCATTGGATTACGTCACGCGGCTTGACAGATACTATCAACGTCGCGGGATCTTCTTCCCTTCAATTAAAACAGATACTTCTATCCAGCGCTGGAGGGGAGTTTTTCAATAGAGGATTGTTTGACGATGTTATCAAGTGGTTGATATTTCACTAGTTCTAATTGTTTCCAGGCACAAAAACACGTTCGCGGACACTGAAGTCATATCACGTCATTGACAGTTGTTCCATCGGGGCACCAAGAAAAAATCAAGTGTGGCAATAATTGTCACATTTACAAGCGGTGTAATCCCAAGTCAGTGGAAGAAATCTATAATTACTCTCATACATAAAGCAGGAGATTATAAAAATACTTGCAACTACAGACCCATATCCGTAATATGTAACTTTGGAAATTTGTTTAAAAAATATCTGAAAAATAGACTGGTAGACTTTTTTGGAATTAATGACGTACTGACAGATAGACAATTTGGATTTAAAAAAAATACCAGCAGGGAAAATGCGGTTATGTATCTTATTCAGGAGATAGTGGTAGATTTGGACAAGTCAAGAAAATCCATGGCTGTGTTTCTTGATTTGGCCAAAGCTTTTGATACTGTTTCTCATAATGTATTATTAGATAGGCTTAATAAGGCTGTTATAAGAGGTCCTACATTAAATATGTTAAAATCGTACTTAACAGATAGAATCCAGAGAGTCAAAGTCGAAAATGCATTGAGTGATCCACTCAAAATAAATTGCGGAGTACCACAAGGAACGGTACTAGGTCCGATACTGTTCTTGGTATATATTAATGAAATTGCTAATCTGAAAGAATTTCAAGGCCACTTAGTCTCTTATGCAGATGATACGGCAATTGTTTTCAGTGATGACTCTTGGGATGGGCTCTATAAGAAAGCCGAGAAGAGTCTTACCTCCATGTATCTATGGCTGAATCACAGTTTACTCAGCCTCAACTTTCAAAAGAGTAAATTCATCACTTTCAGCCTGAATAGCGTAGATCAACCTGGGAAGAATCAGCTAAGCATTCATGAACATTCATGTCAATCCCTCAATTGTGGTTGTCCGGTAACTGAGAAAACTGATAAAATGAAATATTTAGGCATTATAGTTGACCAATTTCTGAGGTGGGATAAACATGCAACTTACATTACAAAAAAACTCAGACAACTGATGCACAAATTTTATTTACTACGAGATATTCTGAACCGTAAAAACATGCTATTGATCTATAATTTATTAGCAGAATCTCTCTTGAGATATTGCATTACAATCTGGGGAGGACTTAGCAAAAATGCCCAAAAAAATCTACAGGTTACACAAAATAGTATCATTAAAATATGCATGAAGAAAACCAGACTTTTTTCAACAACTTTACTATATGTAGAAGCAGATGTATTCAATATAAAAGAACTATTTATGTACCAATCTTTACTATTCATGCACTCAAAAACTAAACCAAAAATCAACACTAACAAACTGCACCAAACTCGATCGATCACTAACCAATCTATAGAAATACCTCGGTTCTCGAAAAGCCATGCACAAAAAAGTATTTTTTATATTGGCCCAAAATTGTATAACTCAATTTCATTTGAACTAAAAAATATCAAAGGTAAATTTATTTTCAAGAAAGAAATAAAAAAACTTATCAATGGAAACGAAATCAATTTAGATGTAATTGTATAATGACACTCACTCATTCACTCACTCCCACTGAAAAATATTACAAAGTTTAAAAACTGAATAAAAAAAAATCTCCTTTTGATCCAATCAATGAATTAGTCAGCTCCCAAACTGAATCTGCCTATTATCAAAATATTATTATCATTATTATGTTGTTCTATGTTGTTCTCTGAATTGGTATTGGAAGACATAATACAAGCACCACAGTGCTTAGATGACTTCGTATCAATCTGGGGATACAGTACAATAATTTATTGTTGATTTTTTTTTTATTGTTATTATATTTAGGTATGTATTATACTTATTTGATAAGAGAGAATATTTAATGCAATGTTATTTATATGTGTATACATTGAAGCATCAAATCAAATCAAATCAAATATACTTTATTGTCTGAAGAACATAATTCTTATTGACAAAGTCACATAAAAGAAAATACCTAACAATAATTACATATAACAATAACATATAAATACAATATATACACACACATACACACACACACATACACATCCATATACGCATACATACCATACATGCACAACAAACAGGTACAAAATAAATAATGAATTAAAAACAACATATTATGCGCAAAAGTAAATAAAATAGAATTGGTACGATATTTTCACCGTAATGGTCAACTACAAACAAGTAAAAATATAAAAATATAAAAATACCAGTACAAATTGAATAATAAATAAAAATACATCATAATTGGCACACAGGTAATTAGAATAAAAATTTATAGAAAATTTCCATCGTCAACAAAAAAATGTATAAATATAAGATTATGAAAAATATAAGAAAATATATACAAAAAATTAGGAAAATGTCAGTACAAAATAAACCTTAGAACAATTATCATAATATAAAATAGCTAAGAAGGGATGACGAAGTTGAATTTCACAGCACTAAAGCTTCTCACAGTAGAATTCATCTAATGAGTAGAAAGCCTTTGCCAGAAGAAGATTTTTTACGGAATTTTTTAATTTTCTTCTATTGTCTATGATTTTAGTCTTGTTGGGTGGATGATTAAATAATGTTTTACCATTATAAATTATAGAATTTTTAACCTGTGTCAATCTGAATAAACTTGAATAGAATCAGTATTTGTACACGTGAAGAAACGCCACATGTAGCTTTAGAATCACATTTTTTCAGAGAAATAGAAATACTAGAAAAAACCACTGCTTCAAATAACGTCATGCCCAGCAAAGAACATGGTTTAATTTCAAAATGATAGTGACGTCATATACCGCATGTAAAAATAAAATGAAAAAGAGATAATATTGAAAAAATGGATTCAAGAGGAAATACAACTGGTGAAACAGCACAAATTGCTCTGGTGAAACAGCACAAATTGCTCTGGTAAAAAATAAACAAACAAGAGAATACACTAGTTATTCATAACAATCTTGAAAACATTTCCTTACACAAAGGGGTTGCTTGCCTATGCATTCCCGATCCCGACACTCCCAAGCAGTTTCTTTTCGTTTCTTCATCATATAACACTGCTTACAGTGCTCATAATATTTTCCTCGTTTTTTAATCCTTCAGTATAGGTATGACCTCAAGGACATGACCATTATTCTTCTGAGTTGTTTTTCTTGTTTTTCGTCCATTTTGACTATGGATTCAGCAAGGCATTCGGTTCATACCTTCTCTAAAAAATACACATCGAAACTAAAACGCAGCAATTCACCAAACGTCTGTCGATTGCCTGACCAAATTTTTCCCCCTACCAACGAAATTTTGCATTCATTTAGCAACACAAGGTATCTAGAGGGATACTTCAAACACTTACTTATACAAAATTAACAACCGCTTACCAAAGTAGCTTTTGACGCTTTCAGATCTCAACGCAAAGTTAGCGTTTCCCGTGAAATGTCATTTTGTAACTTTGTTTGCAAATAGACCTATTCTTACTTGATGGAAAGTATAGACAATACAGTCAGTCATGTGTATCTGATAATCTGCGGTGGTGCAATGGCTAGCGTCTTGGGCTTGTAATCCGAAGGTCCCGGGTCCATCTCCTGGCAATTACAACTTTTTTTTTTTCAAGAACGTTATTTTACTTTTTTCTTGTTAGTGATTTGAATTATTGGACATTTAGATAGCTTATACATTTCGGATTGCTATTGAGTGATTTTCTCGTAAGTAATGTTATGTGCCTATTTGAATGAAGTGTCGATCATTTTTTTTCTAAGAGCTGCACTTGTAGAAAAAATTTGAGCACAAAGTGTCATTGTCGTTTTCCAAGGATTAATCTCTTTGTCGAGCAACAATCACTTTGCGCTCTAAATACACAAATAGCTATTAAAGAACTAGAGTAGAAGTAACATCCATGTTTGATTTTTACCAGAATACAGGATATATAAGATGTTCTAGAAATTACGGAAACAATTTGATTATAATAGATTCACAAGTTTCATCGTTTACAACTTACTTGAAATGAGGGGGAGGAAAAGTATGAGTTTCCTCCCTGGTTTGAGGGAGGAAAGTGTGTACTTTCTATAGGGGTAGGAGATAAAATCATTTACGCCGTAGCTGAGTTCAGGAAGCTCAGAATTGACTACTATTTTATGTCATTCATCCATCTATTTTGAATAAAAATGCATGGAAAGCCGGCTACTGCAAGTGGCTGAGAATAGGCACAGTTTCAATATTGTATTATTCATTTTATGTATACTATCGTTTACTCTTTTACAAACATTGTGCTAATCAGAAGAAAAGATGTATTCTATGCATATGATTCAATAATATCTATTTCAACAATTCTATGAATAAATCATTGAATTACCGACGATTCAATCATCGCAACTACTTCGTTCCTCCTGGTAGATACGTGCGGTTTTTCACAGCAATTTCTGACAGCCGACAGATAACTCATGCGCCTGGCAGCCGCTCCACAACGGCATTCTTTTCCGAACACGTCAATACGTCTAATTAATTAATGTCTATCGCCAACGTATCCAAATGTTCGACATAAATCTACGGAGCCAATGAGTGTAAACTCGCCGCGATAAGCTCTGAAATATATGTTACAAGCTTTTTCATATGCGTTAATTCCGCTCATTTGCATCCGCATGGCGTGAGTTGCAAAAGCTTCGGCTCAAGATTAGCCACTTATCTGACGTTTACACTTAAGTACCAATACGTTATTATTATTTATGGTCACGTTTCGCACAATGTCGTTCTCCTTTATCTGCGACTTATTTATTTCATTAATATTGTAATGTCGGGTATAAATAATGGATAAGAAGTGGATTGAGTTGATTTAGTGGGCTGTCGCGATCTGAGAAGCGGTTTGTTTCGCGTTATTGTGAAACGGAGCCAACAGCTGCTGCCCATATGGGGCAGTCACTGCCAAGACGCACTGTAGTCGTAGTTGTCATCGTTAATTATTGTTTCTGTTTCTTAGTCTTTTCCACTGCCTTTGTCACATTACTTGAAAAGTTCAAAATTGAAGTTACCCACTTATTGAATGTACATTCATTAGTACCTGTTCAAATACATATGAGAAAAGTCGACAAAAACTAAGAATTCCATAGGGGTGGTAAGTCTCCAATGTGGGCACACTAAACAATGATTCATGATAACTAACTAACATAGGAATTATTCAGGCTAAGAGAGGTTTAGTAAATTTTCATAATTTATGTTGAAAAGTTGAACTGTTAGATTGTTATAGTTACACCAGTATCTACTAATTCAGCTGAGTGGCTCATGGTACCTATGGTCTTGGTACAACTGGATGATATCAGACTACATGCTACCAGAATACTCGTACGAAAAACCACTCAAAACGCAGAAAGTGGAACGAATGGGACTCGGGAGTAGAATCACTATCATCTGGAAACATTATCTGGTACACATATGGTTCAAAAACAGATAAAGGAACAGGAGCAGGAATATTCGGGGCGAGGCCAAAAAGGAACGCAATAGTCCCACTTGGTAACAACACCACAGTATTCCAAGCAGAGACAGATGCCTCAATGAACTGTCGAAACGCAACAAGGTTACACTTGTGTGAGTGCCCGGACATAGGGGAATTGAAGGCAATGAAAAAGCAAACCAACTTGCAAAGAAAGCATCTAAATCACCATTCACAGGTCCAGAACCAGCGTTTGGATTTAGTCAAACCCGATGCGGAAACCTAATCAATGAGTGGAAGAAATCAAAACACCAAACGTATTGGTACCAAATTGAAGGGCATCGACACAGCACAGCAATGGTGAGGCACCTGAGCCGTACACTAACGGCTGACACACTCAACCTTAACAGATATAAGATATGCACGATCACCGGCTTACTAACCGGACACTGCGGCCTTAGAAAACACATACACACCATGGGAATAAAAAGAGAAACCGTGGACTGTAGACTCTGTGGTGACGAGGAGGAAACAGCCTCTCACATCATCTTCGACTGCGACGCGCTGCTTAACAAGCGCAAAAGATTATTCGGACAGATCAACCTAGAAACAGGCATGAATCCGAAACACCTAGTAAATAGACTAGTGAACCTGGTGAAAAACACAGGCCATTTTAACTAGGAACCCCTGACGACAGAACAATACAATAGACCCCAGCTGGTCTCAGTGTTAAGGGAAACCACAAGGTAAACCAGGTATCTCGCTCGTCAGCGTTTAACCAACCAACCAACAACTGGATGGTCCAACACTTTCGCCTTCTCTGCAGCTACTTACAACACTGATCCCTTCGTCTTCTTGCTAACAATCCAGGGACGGGTAACTCAAAGACTTTAGTCTCTCGGTTCGTTCACCACTGCAAACTACTAGTGAACGGTACATCTTGTCCCTCCAAAGACTCCCAATGTCCTGAGGTGGATGGAACAGACTGTTAGACAGATAATACAGGACTAGACAGGTAGCTTGGTATAACCTGAAGATCTTTTGTGTTCGTGGGTGGATTCTAACTATTGGTGGTAAAGCGGGTTATCGAGTGAAATCGGAGTATAATTCCAGAGAAAAGAGAGGCAGCAACAAAATTCCAAAATCCTAGACTCGTGGTTTCCAAAATGGCGGTGTAGAATCGCCATTGCAGGTACTCTCGGTGATATATCGAATACAATAATTACTATTTAAGTCCACAAATAATTCAACCATGTAAAATCAACGAAATCCACTATAGCCTGATAAATACTAAGAAAATTGATTACATGCGTCTGATCACACAACTACCCCAACAACTTAGCACAGAAAGTTGGAAAGGATCGTTGTCCTCTAGAATCCAAAAACGACGCTTCTCCAAAAAAGTAATTCCTTTTCAGATAGTCAGATACATGAAAAGTATATTCGTTTGTAAACTAACAGAAACTCTCAAATGTTATCTGTTTGTGCAGAAACGATTTTCAATAACTATCATTGCTAACGAATATTTTACAGAGTAAGTAATGGTTAGTAGAAGTCAGAAGTTATGGCAGGATCCAAATCAATTATAAGTAACCCTCCGTGCAAATAATGTTTTCCAACAAACATGAATGACGTACCTCTGGCAGCCAACTTCACATTGGTACTGCTTCACTAACTCAAGTATTGAAGTGAACTACTGACGGATAGAACTCGTCCAAGCATTTTATTTAAGTATGTACGGTCAGAAATGAAATGAAAAAAAAAACTCATATATCTCGAAACCAATAACTACATTATGAAGGTTATATCAAGCTGAAAAACAAAATGATGTTATGAAAAGATCTCACTCAAACAGTTATAATGCATAATATGACGTTTTGGCAGTATGGAATCCCAGCTCTATAGAAATGAGCTTCAGTGCATAGCATCCAGAGATTACTTTACTTTTGGGATGCTCGACATGTTTTTCAAACTTCACTTTTTTGTCTATGAAGAGTCCTAACAATTTGGAACAGTCTGTGTTTTCAATGACTCCGTTGTCTAATCAAAAATTATCTTGTGTCATCAGAACATAAGCATGTTTGTCTTGATATTGAATGAAAGCAACTTTGAGTCACACCACAACTTGATCATTTTTACATCATTGGAATTTTTTTAATATTTTTCTCCAGATCTTCAACTGCTTTACTATGCCACAGACACAGAATCGCGGTATCATCTGCAAAGAGTGTTGATTTACCAGTCGAGTCGATATTTGAGAGATCATTAATATAAATCAAAGAAAGTATAGGACCTAACACAGATCCTTGAGGCACTCCAGAATTGATCTCAATTTGCTTTGAGTGTTCACTTATTCTAACAGTTTTCCTTCGACGTTCTGATTTAAATCATTGCAGAAACAATAAGAAACAATAAGAAAACAATAATATATTCTAAAATAAAAATGTACTCCTGTAATAACACTTTCGAGCATATTTCACAAGATATCGATTTTTCATGTTTGATTTAACGATTGAAATGAACAAAATAATGTATTTTAAATTTATTCGTTACAATTTCTACACACTGAATAATATTGTTGTGTCATATGAAAAATTTTGAATCTTTGAGCGTTTTTTGAATTGATGAATGTTTCGACATAATATGTAATTTGAATTATTGGAACTGGGATCATTTCTAACAAGCGTAAATTCTGATCATACATTATGGCACCAATAAACCATCCATCTATCTACAGCCGTGCGTATCACCCAGTATATCACCGGTGTCATTGGAGGCTTTATGATTGCAATAAATATCTCGATAAACGATCTTTTAAATTATAACTGTTATGGATATTTGCCCACTCAACTCCAGGGAGGAGTCGCAGATGATTTATGGCACCATTTATCAAAGCTCCACTCCCTATGTTAACTGCGAACCAATTCTAGATCTGTGGCCCGATATCGAGCCTTGTTCACATCAGGATGTTGTTTCAGCTTGACTTGACCCCATTCGTTGATGTAATGTCTTCTTTCAACTTTCGCCGACGAGAGATATATGATAATACAACTGCTTTCGTGCTCTTATTGATACCATCTTGACCGCAGCTTTTAAACAAATCATTTTCCCATTGACTAATGATGAAAGGACGACGATGTAGTCTGGCAGCGAGGTGTAGATCAGTTTTATGGTTATAATCAATCGGAAAGAACACTTGTAGTGTAAAATGATTGATGGGGAAAACGCAAAGCATGTTATGGCGTTAGACATTGCTTTACGACGAAAGATCAATACCTATTAACAACTACTACTGCCTTCTACCACTATTGAATTATATTTGTTAGATTTTTGGCACTACTAAAAGAATACCGATGTGAAGTTAGCAGCCAAAGTTAGCAGCCAAATTTTACGAACATTCCCGATTGATCAGAGGCGTGTTTCCCTCCTTCTTTTTCGGGTCCAGTAATTTTACTGGTTACAGGATTTCGTGAAATCAAACAACTCCTTTCCTTTTTTGTTCTTTATTATTTCAATATTCAACATTATATTATGAAAGCGACAGAAAATCATGAAAATATTATAAAAATTAATATGTATTTATGCCCCGATGGCCGTGTGCACGGATGGAAAGAGCATGATGAATTAAAAAAATTACATTTAGAATCACGCTGTGTGGATTTTTGAAAGAATCCGTGGATTCTACACTGAAAGAAATTAAATTTCTATATTATTATTTTTTCGATCCTTTCTCCAACGATTTTTCAGGGGCTTTTGTGTCATGTGCATTCCTTTTCACCACCACAAACACCCTATACCAATATACTTCCTTGTTGAATTGTACTGTAGATTCCAGAGTAATTTCCTCAAAAACCGTACATACTGCCAACGTCAAATTACGTACAAGTAAAATTAATTGAAAGACGAACCAGGAAGTATTAAAAAAGTTATCTGCCAAAGCTGACTAAAGGGTGGAAACATGAAAATTTTGAAAACTAATAATATTGTCAACTTAAAATTCTGTACGGGTATATTCAATTGAAAGTAACGTATCGAAGTATCAACGATTTTCTGCCAAAGCTGACTGAAGGGGAAAAACTTGAAAATAAAAAATTAAAAATAAATCTTCAAAAGCTATACATACTGCCATCGTCAAATTATGTACGGGTATAGTCCATCGTAAGTATAGTCTGGAAGTATCAACGAAATTCTCTGACAAAGCTGACTACAGGGTGGAAACTTGAAAAAATTGAAAAAATTATGATTTACTCAAAAGGTAAACATACTAACACCTTCAAATTATGTAGAGTTATAGTCCATTGCATGTAGAGTCTGAAGGTAATAACAGAATTCTCTGCCAAAGCTGGCTACAGGTTGGAAACTTGAAAATATTGAAAAAAAAAGATTTCTCGAAAAGTAAACATACTAACAACTTCAAAATATGTAGAGTTATAGCCTATTACAAGTAGAGTGATAAAGTAACAACAGATTTCTCTGCCAAAGCTGGCTACAGGGTGGAAACTTGAAAATATTGGAAAAAAAAGATTTTCTCGAAAAGTAAACATACTAACAACTTCAAATTATGTACAGTTATAGTCCATTGCAAGTAGAATCTGAAAGTGAAAACAGAATTCTCTGCCAAAGCTGCCTACAGGGTGGAAACTTGAAAATATAGAATTAAAAAGATTTTCTCGAAAAGTAAACATACTAACAACTTCAAATTATGTAGAGTTATAGTCCATTGCATGCAGAGTCTGAAGGTAACAACAGAATTCTCTGCCAAAGCTGGCTACAGGGTGGAAACTTGAAAATATTGAAAAAAAAAAAAAAGATTTTCTCGAAAAGTAAACATACTAACAACTTCAAATTATGCAGAGTTATAGTCCATTGCAAATAGAGTCTGTAGGTGAAGACAGAATTCTCTGCCAAAGCTGCCTACAGGGTGGAAACTTGAAAATATGGTATTAAAAAGATTTTCTCGAAAAGTAAACATACTAACAACTTCAAAATATGTATAGTTATATTCCAATGCAAGTAGAGTCTAGAAATATCAACAGAATTTTCTGCCAAAGCTGACTACCGGGTGGAAACTTAAAAATATTGAAAAAACAATGATTTCTTTGAAAAGTAAACATACTAACAACTTCAAATTATGTACAATTCTAGTCCATTGCAAGTTGAGTCTGAAAGTTACAACGAAATTCTCTGCCAAAGCTGACTACAGGGTGGAAATTCGGAAGTATTGAGAAAAAAAGATTTTCTCGAAAAGTAAACATACTAACAACTTCAAATTATGTAGAGTTATAGTCCATTGCAAGTAGAATCGAGAAATACCAACAGAATTCTCTGCCATAGCTGACTATAGGGTGGAAACTTAAAAATATTGAATAAACAATGATTTCCTCGAAAAGTAAACATACTAACAACTTCAAATTATGTACAATTCTAGTCCATTGCAAGTTGAGTCTGAAAGTAACAACGAAATTATCTGCAAAAGGAGGGAAACACGCCACTGATCAATCGGGAATGTTCGTAAAATTTGGCTGCTAGTTTTGGCTGCTAACTTCACATTGGTTAAAAGAATGTTGTTGTAGTGTTTTACCAAGATTATGAAATTGGTTCTCTTGGCCCGATTGAAGTCAGTAGCAGCACAACTTGCGTGCAAAACAAGAAGCTCTTCTCTAGCATATACTGGGAAAATATAAAAACATCCAAACCAAAGGGTATAACTCCGGCTTCATTGGTAGTTGCTTCGACTATAATTATTCGTTTGATGGAACAAGATGACGCTGTTAATTTCATTGAAAATATGAACAGGATGTTCAAAAAGTCAGTTGTGGAATCACCTGCGACTGAAAGTTGGAATTTAGTCGCTATTTTCCATCGTACAAGATAACCTCTCTTGGAAGGGATTCATGTTTTAAAGAGAAACATTCTCAATCGAAAATTGAATCAATACATGACTTCTCTGTAATATCTAACAGAAAACAACTACTTTCCCGGCTAAAGCCACGCTGGATATTGAACTACATCTGATAGATATTGAGAAAGACCGTATATAACTTGAGAGAAAAAAAAATCTGAAAGTGAAAATTTTCATTTTCATTCAGATAGTTGATTATTTATTAAATGTCCAGTTTCCATCGGAGATTCTTATCTATGAATGGGATAAGAGAGAATGTTATTCAGAAGTATCACTCACAGAAAAGCGCTCATTCCATTGATGCGTGAGTTGCATCTCTTTCGCCAGGCCTCCAATACATTTTGGTCGACAAAAATCTATTTCACTCTTCTAAGATCATCAGGGAGGTCGGAAGAATTGGAAAACATACTCTTCAGAAGCAATTTCACACTGTAATGAGGAATTGTTGGACTAAAAAAGTAACTTCAATTTTATCGTAGGGTTTTTCCATTTTCAGAGGAGTCATGTATTGATTCAATTTTCAATTGAGAATGTTTCTCATTAAAAGATGACGATATTTTTGTCTGATCTATCCTGACACTGCTGTAGATAGATATATGGTTTATTGGTGCCATAATATATATGGTTACAATTCACACGAGTTAGAAATAAAGATGTTGATCCCAGTTCCAACAATTCATATTACATATTTTCTTGAAACATATACCAATATAAGAAACGATCATAGATTCAAATTTTTTCAGTGTGCAGGTAATGTAACGAACCAATTTTAAATATATTTGTTTTTATTGTATGATATTTTATTATTTCAGTTGATAAAGCAAATATGAAAAATCGATATCTCGTAAAATATGGCCGAAAGTGTTATTACAACAGTCTATTTTTATTTTAGAATAAGTTAATGTTTTCTTATGAAATTATGAAAATATAAATGTTTCTGCAATAGCTCTAATCATACCTCATAGACCGAAGCAAATTCGAACCAATTCTGGAGTGCCTCAAAGATCTGTGTTAGGTCCTATAATTCTTTGATACATATTGATGATTTCAAATATCGACTTTACTGGAAAATTAACACTTTTTGCAGATAACATCACGATTTTGTGGCATAGCAAAACAGTGGAAGATCTGGAGGAAAAAAATTTCAATTATGTTAGAAATTTCAAATAGTGTGACTCAGATTTGATTTTATTCAATATCAATTAGACAAACATGAATACTTTCAGATGCACACTTGATAATTTTCCTTTAGATCACGGAGTCATTGAAAACAGACTGTTCCATATTCTTAGGAGTCTTCATGGACAAAATATTGAAGTTTGAAAAACATGTCGAGCATCTCAAAACTAAATTATTCTCTGCATGCCATGCAGTGAGGGTGAGTTCTACGAAGAACGGAACGGATAATGGAAAGTTCGGATAACGTATATTTAATAGCTTTGTTGACAGAAAAAATCAAGTCCTGTTCCATTTAATAGCACATAAATTATTAGTCACAAACTATACACATTGTGTTCTTGTTACCAAGTTGAGTTTTCTCTCTTATACAGTGTGACCCATTTGAATTGGAAACTTCCCTATAGTACGCATTCTTCAATCAATCTCAATTTTTATTTCATTGTCAAGCAACAAAACATGTATCTTTGCATATATTAAAAACGGCAAACGCTCATTAAGCAGTTTTTGTTTTGAAGATTGACAACACTATTGGGTTCGTAGCCATTATAATGAAAACCATTAAAAAAAAATCTATGCGTTATAAATGAGAGAATTTTATGATATAAACGATTTTATTTATTTGTAAATTTTAGATTCACAAGTAATTTGGAAAATGTGGTGAATTGTTAATGGGTTCGAAGCCATTATCAATAAAAACCATCAAATTGTTTTCTTAACGTTATTGATGAGAGGAGTTTATGATTCACACGATATTATTTGTGAATTTTTCATTGACAAGTAATATGGAAAGTGTTGTGAATTGATAATGGGAATTGCGGTGAACAGATAATGGAAAGTACGGTAAACAGATATGGAACAGATGGTGAACATATAATGAAAAGTATGCAGAACCGATATTGGAAAGTACGGAGAACAGATAATAGAAAGTGAAGAGAACGTATATTGGAAAGTGTGGAGAACGGAAGATGGAAAGTGTGGAGAACGAATAATGGAAAATACGGAGAACGGATTATGGAATGTGTGGAAAGAGCGAAGAACGTTTATTGAAAAGTAAGGAGAACAGATAACAGAAAGTGGAGAGAACTTATATTGGAAAGTACGGAGAACGTATATTGAATAGTGCGAATGACGGATAATGGAAAGTGCGGAGAACGTATATTGAAAAGTACGAAAAACTGATACTGGAAAATGCGGGTAACGTATGTTGGAAACTGCAGAGAACGAATAATAGAAAGTACGGAGAACGTACATGTATTTTCAATTTAGAATGTTTCCCTCTTCAACGTGGGTAACAATTTTTCCAGTTTTTTTCTTGGTATGTGAGTGAAAAGTGCTGCTCAGAGAGATATGGAAATGCTTTGCAGCCATATTCCTTATGCAACAACCCATCAAAGACACCAGAAGTGGATTAATCAAGCAGCATATGATGAACCCATCACTCTTCACATTTCCCCACCACTGGTTTGAACACCATTATAGTATGATAGAAAAGAAGAGATAAAATCAAGCAAAGAACCATTTTCCGATCATGTTGTTACCAGGCCATTCAAGCAAATCATTTTCTCATCGAGTCGCGATCAAAAGAATGGAACTCGCGCACATCAGTGGCTGGTTCTGCTATATCATTACCTTAATCGGATGGATTATCTTTTTTAATGATGACCAACAAGTTGTAACACGACAGGCCGTCTTGCCGTGTGACAGCGGCACTGATGTTGAATCATTATGCGACTATAATGAACCGAGAGACGGCAATGACTTATTATGAAGGATGATTTATAACTTCGGAGAATGCATACTACTGTTCGAGTCTAGAGATTGTGGACGAGAGTGCAGTGTTGCTACGACAAATTCGGAGCAGGCCATTGTGACATGCTGATGCTTATCGAATGGATGTCCACGGCTGGGTGAAACAACAAAAGGAGGTTGGGAGTTGAGGAATATCACAGCCCTTCCTCTAGGTTGGTGTTATGTGACAAGGTTGTTGACAAAAAATATCAACCCCAGTTTCGTTCAGTAGGAAATAAATTACTTTCCTGTTTTTTTAGTTACAAACCATACACAGTTGTTGTGCTCTTGTCAAAACGTTAATTTTTCCCTCTAATACAGTGTGACACATTTATAATAGAATCACCCCTGTATATAGAATACACATTTTTCAATCAAACACTTTTTTTTTCTCTTTTCTCTCTTCAATTCATATTCAAGAAAGGCAATGGATATATTTCATGGTAGTCGACATTTGAGAATAGGGCCCCAGGACATCAATTTTCATTACTTCGGTTTCATTTGCATGGCTCTCTATGTTTTTTTCTTTGTCAAAAATGGCAAAAGTTCATTAGGCAATTTTTGTTTTCAAGTTTCTGGGTTCATAGCTCTTTTAAATAAAAACCATCAAAATTTCTTCCATATGTTATTAAGAGAGAAATTCATAAGTATAACGGAAAGTGTTGTGAATTGATAATGGAAAATGCGGAGAACATATAATGGAGAGTGTGGTGATAATGCAAATTAAGGTGAACAGATATGTAAAAGATGGTTCACACATAATTGAAAGTATGGTGAAGCGATGATGGAAAGTGCGGGGAACGAATAATGGAAAGTGCGGGGAACGAATATCGGGAAGTGTGGAGCACACAAGATGAAAAGTGTGAAGAACGAATAATGGAAAGTGCGGAGAACGTATATTGGAAAGAGTAGAGAACGAAAAATAGAAAGAGCGGAGATCGGATAATGGAAAGTGTGGAAAACGTATATTGGAAAGTACAGAAAACAGATGATAGAAAGGGCGGAGAAAATATATTTAAAAGTTTGGAGAACAAATATTGGAAAGTGTAGACAACGGAAAATAAAAAGTGCGGAGATAGTATTATTGGAAAGTACGAAATACGGATATTGGAATGTGCGGAGACCGTACATTGGAAAGTACAGAAAACGAATAATGGAAAGCGGAGAACGTATTTTGGAAAGTACGGAGTGCCCAGCTGCAATTTTATGCGATTTGAGCAGGGCTTCTGACTGGGTGAATCACCTGAAACTGGTGGTCTGAGAGAAAATTTACATGCCTGGATTTCAGTTTTCACAACAGAAATCAAAACGTCTCTTTAAAATTAAATCAGGTGGTGTGGTTTCGATTCCCACATTGGAAATAAAACTTGTTAGGACGGGTGTGTCTCAGGGTTTAATTTTGAAGCCGGTTTGTTCATCTTATACATTAACAACACTAACACAGAAATATATACTGCACATGCAGACGATAGTAGTATATTAGACTCGGATGAACAAACCGACATTTTTACACGCAAATGTACGGATGTTTTGAATTTAATATCTGAATTCAGAAATCAAATATTTATTGGTGCTTGTCAAACTATACAATTTTTACACAGGTCAAGTTGGTAATAAAAAAAGTATTAATAAAATCTAAAGATAGGTACAAATAACAAAAAAATGTTGTTGTTAAAATTGTTTTTTTCGCTAACCAGCTGTCGTCCCCTTACGAACGGCAGCCCTCAGAAGTCGAAACTTGTGCGAGCTAAGGATAAACGAGGTCTTACTTTTTTACGTGCGATTCCTAGCACTTTCTCGGGCCATCAGAAAAAGTTCTGCAGTCGCTAGGGTTTGAACCTTTGACTGGCAGCCAAAAGTGATTGAAACAATGTCGCTTCAACCAGTTGACTACGTGGCCCCGTAAAACGGGTACATAATCAATTTACACAATCACAGAATAATCTGTAACATACAGGGTGGCCCATCGAAAACTTGACATCGGGGTTTTGGGTGATAATATCGTAGATGTGGAGAAACCCTCGGACAAGTCGATTTTAGTTTCGAGGGGGACAGTTTGTTCTCCTACATGCACCACCGTCACGGCAACACTCGAGGTGTGGGGTGAACAACCCCTAAAATTTGAATAGGGAATAATGGTGGAGTGGCACATCTTTTGAAAGCCCGTTAAGTTCTCTATCCAACGGCGTCCCGATTTTGAAGTTGGGATGAACCGTTTGGGAAAAAATAAATTCAGGAATAAACCTGTACGAAAGTTAAGAGCTTACTTGTACGTCTCTGGAAAACTCATTTGCCAGTTTTTGCAATCTATCATTTATTTGCTACGATACTGTGAATGTTTTTGCTCAGTTTTTTTCGCGGTACCCATGAAATATTTTTAATAAAATAGAACAAACAGATAGAGCATGCAATTTCTGTTTTTCACGTGTGTACTACAAGTGAGTTTCATTCGTGTGTGTTAGCGTACGTCGGAATTAAAACGAAACAATGGTGTATACAGTGGCAGAGAGGGTTGCGTTGATTGAACTGTATTATGAAAACAATAGATGTGCGAAAAGGGCTGCGGAACGGTTCAATCAACAATATGGCAGGACTGTGTCGCGGCAGTATGTGTCTGAATTAGTATCAAAATTCCGAGAAACGGGATCGGTAGCAAATAAAAAACGGCAAATCGAAACGCCAGTAAGAAATGAGGCGACAACAGTGGCAATTTTGGGCCATGTTGAGGTTGACCATACGTTGAGTACAAGACAGCTAGCAACTGTTTCCGGTATCTCAAGAACTAGGATTCAGCGTATTTTAAACTACATAAATTCCATCCTTACAAAATTAAATTAACACACGAACTGAATGAAGATGATTTTGATCGGCGTTTACAATTCTGTGAGGTACTAAGTGAGCAGGCGATTGCAAATCCTCAGTGTCTGTTCAACATTTGTTTTAATGATGAATGTTCTTTTTTTTAAATGGTATAGTTAATCGCCATAATTGTCGATATTGGGCTGATTCGAATCACCATATATTTCATGAGGTACATACGCAATATCCTCAAAAATTAAACGTATTGGCTGGTATTTTTGGGGATTGTATCGTGGGCCCCCTCTTCTTAGAAGGCAATCTAACAGGGGAAATGTATCTGGAACTGCTTGAAGACACAATTGAACCAATGTTAACTAACATTATTGAAAATGACCATCGTTATCAGGAAGATCAGTTGATATTTCAACAAGATGGTGCTTCTCCGCATTATGCTTTGCCTGTTCGGCGATATTTAGATCACCACTTCCCTGGTCATTGGATTGGTAGGCGAGGTTCTATTGAATGGCCCCCACGATCACCAGACCTGTCTCCCTTAGATTTCTTTCTGTGGGGTCATTTGAAAAGCAGAATCTATGCTACACCACCAGCTTCACTAGCAGATTTACGGCAACGAATCACATTAGAATGTCGCCAAATCACCCCAGACATGCTCCAAAATGTACGAGAACGTTTTCAACAAAATCTGTATCATTGCATGGAAGTTGGAGGTGCGCATTTCGAGCATTTGTTACGATGAGACTAATGTAAGTGAATTTTCCTCTTAACTTAATTATGGCTCATTTCCGTTAGAAATACTGCCGACCGTTTTGTTTCGAGAATTCAACGGGCTTTCCAACGATGTGCCACTCGACTCCTATTCCCTATTCAAATTTCAAGGGTTGTTCACCCCACTGCTCGATGGTTGACCTGACGGTGCTGCCTGTAGGAGGGCACAATGTCCCCCTCGAAACTAAAATCGACCTGTCCGAGCGTTTTTCCAGATCTACGATATTAGTACCCAAAACCCCCATGTCAAGTTTTCGATGGGCCACCCTGTATATTGAATATAATACAGTGAGTAAGATGGATAAATTTTCACATCGAGTTTCATATCAGAAAAGGCTTGTACAGTTGATATATTCTTCATAGTCATAGAATGCTTTGCTCAGGAGAATACATTTTATAGCATGCGAAAATTTTACTAGGAGTAGTGATTTAATTTCTTCTGGAATTTTCTCAAGGAATAGAGGACCATTATAATTTGGGCAATCCGTGATCACTTAAGTCTGAGGAACTCCCTATGAATATTGTTTATATTTCGACCAGGAATAGTCTGAACCTTATTTTTAATGAAATATTCTTCTTCTTCTGCTCTGTGAGGAAGATTAGTTAATATTCTAATAGCTTTTCTTTGTCACTGTGACATGAGTGCCCCCAATACAGACAAGGCTTATTTTTAAACACTGAAGAAACTCAAGTTCCTCGTTTCAAAATGAAACACAAGAGCTCTAATGGAATCTCAGTAATACCTCACAAAGCATCCACAAAGCAGTAAAATTTCTGGGAATGCAAATGGATGAGTTTTTCAATTGGATTCCACTCTGTGACCAGCTGGTTTCCAAATTGTGCAAATTAGCGAGTGTAACTGTTTTTATGTAACTATTTTATAGATACACGCCAAATATATCTTTCCTAGGTCTCGTTCTTCCAACAATCGATAAAGTTTTGGAACGTGAATTCCTACTAACTGACTCTCAGATCACGACTTTCTCTGAACATTACCTACTGGATTTTCCCCTTCGTTGGAACCAAAACTTACAAAAAAATTTGTTAATTTCAAGCGAATTCATGTACTTAACTTGTACTGAAGACCGTGCTTACAAAATTTGACAAGCAATGTGAAGTCAAATCACAGAACACAATGAAAAGTTCGAAGTTAGGAATGAAATATTCAATAATAGGTACAGAATATATGATAATCTATGAAATGACAGAGCAAGGAGATAATGTTGGTCAAACTAAGCGATGCTTGGAAAATCGATCCAAAGAACACACTTGGCTGGATATTCATCTCCAACTTTGAATGATCTTTGAAACAAACTTACGAATCAATGGTCATCAATGGAACACTTTCATTTTCTGAGTAGCAATGCCAATCAGCCACCAGATTGAAAAACAATTACCATCCGTAGTGATTAGAAAACGCAATCACGCCGCAGTTACATCGAATCGGTCCTTTCCGCCAACATCCAAACCCGACGAAACAAGCCCATATACCCTGATTGGCGCGCTAATAAGCAACATTTAGATTCAACGATACCAGAAAGCGAAGACATAACGATTAGTTGGAGCAGAACAAGCTGCATCGGCGGTGTCAACAACGCTACTTGTCTTTACTGCGACTAACTATATCGATACTTCCACATCCGTTGCCATTATAGAGTCAATTAAGGAATATAGCGCGGAGGGAGCGCTATAAATTGTGAACGTTCTCGAAGACTATCCCGATAAACACATCTACTTTCGATAAATCACCGCGGCTTTGTTTTTATTGTTTTTCTCGGAGTTCTAGACATAAGTGTACCGATTTTCGATTGTTCTTGGTTGTTTGTTGCTGCTGTGTGGGTTGTCGTTTACAAGTTCTCAATTTTAGTTCAGTGTTATGGGGTGTTTTTGGATGGCGTTAATTCAGATTTGAAAACACGATAGAGCAAAAAATAAATATTGCAATTCCAATATTTCTCTCATGTCGATTCTAGCGATTAAAAACTATAATGTATATCAAAGTTTTATAGCACGTTGGTCGAATATTATTTCATCAATATTCAACGAATCGTATTCCTATATTGAGTATTATTGTTGGAATAATTTTTAACAATATCGAACAGTATTGTCTATATATTGTTCCCAACCTCTAGAGTCTTGAAGAAATTTTGCATTCCCAATATTCTAATCATCGATTCTATATGGTACAAAAACAATACTGTAAATCCAATTTTGTTAGCAAATAATCAATATCGTTCTCAAATTTTCAACAAATCATAATAACTTATATTGATTAAAATTGTAAGAGGAAACCTCACGCCAATATTTAAATAGTAATATTGATACAATATTACAAATAAGTCTTTTTCCATTATCAAAATTTAAATATTGGCCAAATATTCAATGAACAATATTGAAATGACTTATGATCGTACCTGTCCTGATGGCTATGAAACTGAATACTACTACTCATAGAATGTCAGTAGAAACCTAAGAAAATATATGAAATGCTTCTCAAAACTCAATAATAATTATAATGAAATATAGCTTTTATTGCCGAAAACAAATCATATACAAAATTATATGATAGCTAATAAATCAAAATCGTATAAGTGTAACAGCATAAAAGAGTTCATATGAAGGAAGTAGTCCATACTCAAAGTGGAGTTGCAAATAAAACTAGAAGTCGTCTCCACAATACAGTGCGTCGCTAAATTATGGAACAAATTCATTATTTCTGAATATAAAGATATTTCGGAAAAATCCTCGGACAGGTCGATTTTCTTTTCCGATGGGCCAATTTTTGAACCCCACCAAAAATATATAGGGCTATCCGCAATTGAGTAAAAATGACTTTGGTGATTTTTTTAAATTGGACACTTAGCATGTTTTTCCATATTTGGTTAGGGATCGTCATCACGAATCCAGTGATACCAAGTTTGATGGGATTATGTCAAACGGCTGCGGAGATATGGCCAAAAAACTTCCTCGTATGTCTCATGAGTATGACTGCCAGACTCCACACGATTCAGAAGGTTAAAAGTCTCTGTCGCACTCATTGGGTATATGGAGAAATTTTTTGGCCATATCTCCGCAGCCGTTTGACATAATCCCACCAAACTTGGTATCACTGGATTTGCAATGACGATCCCTAACCAAATATGGAAAAATATACTGGGTGTCCCATTTAAAAATATCACCAAAGTCGCTTTTCCTCAAATGCGGATAACCCTATATATTTTGGGTGAGGTTCAAATATTGGCCCATCGGAAAAGAAAATCGACCTGTCCGAGGATTTTTCCGATATATTTTTATATTCAGAAATAATGAATTTGTTCCATAATTTACCGTCGCACTGTATATATTTCACCCCAAGGGCAAGGGGGAACGCTGCTTTGGCAAGCAACTTGTCAAAGTGTCTGCGTTACATGAAAGTCAAAAACATGTTTTCGAGCATAGTAATGCTCATCTTCGGTTGAAGTAATACAGGGGTTAAAATGGCATAGAGACTTTGAAGTGTAAAAACGTAAAATTTTAAAGTTATAATCAAAACATCGGTGGTGGTTGGCCCTTAATTATTGCACCACCGATGTTTTGATATATAACTTTTAAATTTTACGTTTTTACACTTCAAAGTTTTCATGCCATTTTAACCCCTGTATTACTTCATCTGAAGATGAGCATTACTATGCTCGAAAACATGTTTTTGACTTTCTTGTAACGCAGACACTTTGACAAGTTGCTTGCCAAAGCTGCGTTCCCCCTTGCCCTTGGGGTGAAATATATATTGTGGAGACGACTTCGAGTTTTACTTAACTTTATAACATAAAATAGGTAAGTAAAGAGATGAAAGTGCAAAAATATTAGGTATTGAAATCTCCACAATGTCTGATAATAAACTTACGTATACGATATGCTGATTCAGTAATCTCGTATAAGTGAGAGTTAAATGTGAGGTGATTGTCAGAGGGCACTCCTTAGTCTCTCATATTATCAATATGATATAGAAATATAGTTTTTATTGAGTATGGGTAATGAACATTACTTTACGTTTAGAGATATCGAGGAGAAGATGATTTTCAAACACCACCCATTTATATATTTGATTTGTTCCTGTATAATAGAACAATCTCTCAATTAAGAAATAGAAACATATGATTTCAGATCGTCCTTGAACATCAACTCCTTGAATGACTTTTGCGAGACACTTGATGTATTGCAAAGATCATTGAAATGTATGTCAAGAACAATAAAGGCCCCAAGTTGGAACCTTGAGAGACTCCTTGTTTTACAGACATTTTACTCAGTGTTTATGACAACCAAAAGGCATCGGACTCTGCTGTAACTTTAATTAAAATAACGCAAATAAATAATAACAAAATAGTAAACATGAACAGAACACAAAAAGTATGAAGCCAATCATATTCCTGAAGATTCGGTTTTGTGCTCACCTGCTCATAGATAAGCACATATGCCTCTCCGCTCAAAATTGATTTTGCATAATAATGGTGACACCAAGGAATCACAAGCTGCGTTATTTTTTTCGGAAGCAACAGAATGACAAGTGACAGTTCCAGGAACAATCATACCCACAAAAATGGGGGAAAATGTTCAGTAAAACGATATGAATCATATTATGGAAGCAGATTCACTGTAGAAAACGCAGCTCTTGTAAAACTGGGTATAAAAATTACACTGATAACTGCCGAACAACATTTAATTCAAGATCTTATAGTAGGTAAAAAAAATAGAATAAATGCATATAATTAAAATCAGAATTCATGTACTCATAATATCGAAGTATAGAAATAAATGTTTATTGTTGAAATCATTATTTTGGGAGAACTGAGTCGTCATAATTTCAATTGAATCATCGAGATTTTCAATAGTTTTTTAATCATTCAGGGTGAATTCCTTTAATTCCACAGGAGTGGTATTGTAGAGTTTAGCCGCGATAGGAAAAACTTCGGTAGAAGACTTTTTGAGTGAAAGCGTAGTTAATTTCTTACGTAGATATGACGGCGGAACAATTCTCAAAATTTTATGTGTGAAGTTAAGCAGGAGCATTTCTCTATAACATTTTAATTTCAGCCATCCAGAATCCTTGAAGGCTGCGACCATATCGTCTGAAAAACGAACTCAATTGTTAGGAATGTTTTCCTTCACTTTGTTGTAGAGCAGGTTCGTAGATACAGTCGCAATAAGCCAGTCATTTTTTTTTCCAGTAAATTGTCTCTATAAATTCATTAGAGTAAAGTATTTTTAAATTTAAATTTTACGTGTTTTGTAAACCTCATATCCGTATCTAACCATGTACCCAAATTCTTACATTCATTAACCAATATAAAATGACTAGAGAGAGAATCACGTACTTCCTTTCTCATACTTTTGGGATCAAGAAGAATTATTTGGGATTTCTTCGAATTTTGTTTCACCTCATGATACATCAAACAACATCTGAAGGTTTCTATTGATGTTGATGAGTAGTGATGGAGTTTGGAATCAGAGAAACTGAAAAAATTGTATAGTGTTTCGGCGTATTGATGTATATTTCCTGTTCTGATGTGTTCACGAAAATCTCTAATATGAAGTAAAAAAGTGTGCCCAGGGTAGAACCTTGCGGGACACCAAATATTTTCAAAGGGGAATCTGATAAATAACTTTTCTTTCAAAAGTGAAATCTTCGGGAGAGTTCTTGAATGAATTCGCATAAACCTTGTATCGCGAGTCTAATCAAGCATTAGCTAGCTTTTAATTAGGAACCCTTCTGGCTAGCCCGCGAATCAGTCCAATCAGTACTTCCGATGCCTATGCAGCCACCTGAAATATATGTAGGCAGATTAGGGATTAATTATTACGAAGCAAACGGGTAGCAAGCGAGAGAAGCATCGCGATACCGCCGCTAATGAGATTAAGCAACAAGCGGGGAAGCACAAGTGGCTTAATTGATGATAGTTTCGAACGAGTCGTGAAGATAGCCATGTAGGAACGCGTGTTACAGGACGTTTTTAACCGTTCCTATTTATGTCATCTGATTGTAGTCGATGTGCTCTGACCATAGTGTGTGTATATATTTCGTCTGTCGGGTAGAAAGCGTCTTCTTACAATAATAATAATAATAATGAATAGACAAAGACAAAGCATGATACACTAGAAAGCATTGTACATGAAAAAAGAAAAAAGATACAAAGGTAGAGTCAAATTTGAACCTCTGCAAACCTCTGCAAATTATTATCAATATATCTATACAAAAAAGTGTTTTTCCAGACCAATTCAAAAACGGACGAATCACAGCGATTCATAAATCTGGTAATACCAGTCAAATAAAAAACTATCGTGCCATATCTGTCCTCTCATCGTCATCAAAAATATTTGAAAAAACAATATACAATAGAATCATTACCCATGTAGATCCAGTCTTAATTAGTGAACATGGTATCAGAAATAAATCTACAGTTACGAATCTGACGATTTTCAGTAACTACGTAGCAAGTGCAATTCAAGATACTGAAGTTCACACTGTGTATACTGATATGGCTAAGGCATTTGACAGAGTTAACCACTATGTCCTATTACAAAAATTAAAATCATATTCATTTCAAGAAAATGTCATCCGATTTCTGGAATCCTATCTCACAATTCGTACAAACGTAGTCAAATTCATCAATTCCCAGTCAAATCCTTTTGTTAATAATTCAGGGGTACCACAAGGGTCCAAACTGGATCCACTGTTGTTTGTAATGTTTGTAAATGGTATATCTGATCACATCAAGCATGCCAACTTCTTATTGTATGCAGATGATCTAAAAATGTACATGAAGATTAGCTCTGAAGAAGACATGAATAAGTTCAAAAGCGATATTGCTTCTGTTACTAAATACTGCAAAGCGAACGATCTCACACTAAACGAATCAAAATGTAAGGCAATGTCCTTTACGAGGAAAAGGGATTACTTACTCCCAGATTACTCCATAAATGGAGTTGCAATAGAGGTAGTAAAGGAAATGAAAGAAGGTGATATTTTCGAAAAACTTGCTGAACATATAAAGACACTAGTATCCCAGTGCAATAGAACTCTCGTTTTCATATTACGAAGAGGGCAGGAGTTCACCTGGGAAACTTGTATTACATTATATAACACATACCTTCGTTCCAAATTGGAATACGCCAGTGTCATATGGAGTCCACAAACTGTAATACATTCTGAAACAATCGAACGAGTACAGAAAAAGTTTCTGAGATCAAAGCATTTTTAAAAATACGGTGTGTACCCATTTAAGGTTTCATATGAAAAACAAAGGAAGGACTCTACCATGACCTGTTTGAGCAGACGAAGAGAAAATGCACAAATTATTTTTATCTCCAATGTTTTACAAGGTGAAATTTCTATACCTGATATCCTAAACAAAATCAATATAAACGTACCCGACATAAGACTGCGACGTAGAGAAACCACTTTTAAAATATTTAATATAGGTTCACCAATTGAATACTGCATTATTGCTGCAAATAAGTTGATACAAAACAGTGACAATGACATAGATTTCTTCAATATGAAGAAAACTCAAATACTAGCAATATTAAGAGAATAGTCACTCAGTCATTCATTTATTTCTTTATATAAGTTGACTATGAATTGTGATATTCTGATTTGAGAACTAAAATCTAATTGTACCAATTGTATTGTTATATTGTTTTATGTCTAGTTGACCATATCTAAATTTAATTTTAAATTATGTTATATTATATTATAATATTATATCATTTACAATATTCATTATTATATATCTAAACTGTATACCAGTAGAAGGTCTATCTGTATGTATGCAGTATAAATAAATAAATGAATAAATTAAAACATGAACTAAAATTTCAAACTAAAACTAACAATGATGGAACGTTCAATACACTTTTTTGTCAAAACATAATATAAATTAAAACAATTAACATAAAATATAATGTATAACAGCTCACAGACATGTATATGTATATAAAAACGATACCAATTTTGAGAAAAAATTTGTACCGATACTAATCAACATACTGAGTTACGTACAAATTGTGGGAGATATCAAGAATATTATTTCTGAAGATTTTAGAAAGAATCATCATAAAATCATATGTAATATGGCCTGGTGTTCAACAGTTCCTTGATAGTTTTCCTGAATATTTTCATATTTATTTGGGTATCCCTTATATAGGTAGGTGGTTATACATTTTAACACCATTATAGTACAAGGAATCCCTTACAAGAGATGTGCTGAGAATAGCAGAATAGGTAGTTTCAAACTATTAGTACTGTGGCGTGTGGCATAAGTGGATTGACTGCAACGAATGAATTGTATTGTATTGTATAGGATATTAGCAATGAGCAGTCCTCCGGACATCTTATGCCTCATGTCATAAGCTCATTGTGAACTACAGTTTTCTTCTCCGTTTTATTACGGTCTTGACGATCGTGGTTCATGGGTATTGCTTAGTTGGGTGGCCGGAGCTGGGATGGCGTTCGCAGTTTGGAGTTATCCACTCTGCGGGCGCGATCTCAGTTTAGGTCTTTAAATGGGTTTGGTTGTCGATTCATTCGTTGCAGTCATTATTTATTGACTTCTAGACCTACCCTATACTGATGAGGGGCAATGCCCCGAAATCGATATATAGGTGGTCCGAGTGTTTCGATGAACATTCCCATGCAACAAGCAATTGCAGAGATAACCTTGTAGGAACTCTGCACGGAAATTTCATCAGATGTAATTCAATGTTCGTCGTGGCATTAGCCAGGAAAGTGATTGTTTTTTGATGGATTTTCGACCCAACTTTTCCTATTGTATAGGATATTAGCAATGAGCAGTCCTCCGGACATCTTATGCCTCATAATCAATTTTATTTAAAAATAACATACTTTTGTATATTTACAACATCATGCATCTGAACATTTAAAATATAGCCAAATATTGAGAATTACTATTGATGGAAACTCCGAAATGAATCCTTTTTTTTTGGTGAAACAAAAGGATAAACTACATTTTTGTACAAATAATTTGGGAACATGCAGTACATTCAGGGTATTCGGCATTAGTCAGGGGCATTTAAGTTTGGTTTAGGTAAGTAAATCAGGCTTTTTCTCAAAACAAGAAGAAAAGTTGTGTTACTTACGTAGTTTTATCTCCGGAACATGTATCTGAAAGAATTTCGTGGTGGTCTCTTATACTTTTTGAGTTATGACCTTTTGAATCTGGAAAATCGACCACTTTCGAACACGACTTTTTCGATAAAAATAGCACAAAATGCCTACTTCTTTTTGTCGACACTTTCTTCATTCCGTAATCAACTCTTATTTCACAATTACAAGCACCAAAAAAAGTTCTACGGAAAAAATAACCTTCTTATATAATAATAATGATAATAATAATACACTATACTAGACCTCACTACCTCTGCTACTGTAAAATGATGATTATTGATTGTGTTAGGTTCGAGTGATGTTTCTGTATGTTTTGAGGTTCTTCCTTTCCCCCTGAGCTCATTTACTATGATCTAGGATTCCTTCACTGTATTACTTGCATTCATTAATCTTCTATTGTAAAGCATATATTTTGCCTTTATTACTTGTCTATATATTTTCCTGTAAGAGTTGTAGTGATTATCAAAATGGGATTTAGTCGTGAGTTTTCTAATATAATGACGAGACCTCATGTTTTTGGAGGAGATTTTTATGCCATTTGTTTTTTAAGATTGATTTTTTGTTTTGGAAACGCATTTCCAAAGTTTATGACTAGACTATTATAAAATGATTCAAAAGGTTCTTCTGAGATAGAACCTACTATAATTTGCAGAACTGTAGAGACGGCCATAGCGTTGTTGTTTGTTATATCCAGATTAAAAGAAGCTTCACTGAATATGGCATCATGATCTGATAGGTTAGATGATATAACTGAGCAAGAGATAGAATCTTGATTGAGATTTGAACAAGTAATCAATTGTGGTTGACGAAAATTGTGTAACTCTTCTAGGAGTATCAAATAAATGATAGTAGTTGAGGCACCATACCAATTATTCGAGAACCCAAAATCGTTGAAATGCTCAGCTGAACAAAGCGGGTCAGTAAACAAAAAAATCCCGCCTTTCTCAATAGTTAATGATTTGTCATCTGCATAACTCAGGTAGAACCCATCAACTATCTGGCATGAAATATCGCCCATTCGAGCTGAGATATCGCTGTAAACAAGAAGCGCACACCGGTCAGCAAGACACGTTGACGCGGACGCATCTGACTTATTACCTGTTGGTTATTTCCCTTTGAACGTGGAATTAGCACCGTAACAGTTGAGTTATTTTTATGAACCCGAAACGACAAGTACTTATGTCGATGGTCATGTACCCGCTGCTCCGCCGTGTGGGTGCGAGAGAGACGGGCGCAGGCCATCATTAATGATAAGAATCGCGCCTGCCCGGGTTCTCTCTAAGACAAATGAAGGTGCGAGCTGACAGCCAGCTCATTTGGTCGGAAAGTGGTAATTATAAGGCGTGGTGATGGTGTTTCATCTGGCCAACTTGGCACCATTGGGCAAACAAGAAATGACTGATACTTACGAAAGATAAGCAGCGGCGTGCGAACAAAGGTGCGTTTGCATGGATACTCTATTCTATAAGACACATTGCTGTATCAAACACTCATTATCTACAACATTTAATAATCAACAAGACTAAGACCAACGCTCTAATGTTTTATGGAAATGGTCTGAATAACCACCAAGGTTCCATACTGGGACCAATCCTTTTTGCCATATATGCATATGAGTTTTATAAAAAACTGAATTATTCTTAATGTCATTTTTACGCTAATGTTACCCAGCAATCGGAACCTTTTGTGACATTTAAATTTCACAAAAATACCAGACGTATTTAAAATTTATTTCAATTCTCTAGACGTCGTTAATTGTAGTTCTAATTCTCGGTACCAATGCTGAATAGAAAATTAAAACCCATTTTAAATGATGTATCACATAAATTTTATTTTTATAGGGATATCTATCACCCCTAGGGGACTGAAGGGTCAGGCAAGACACAGAGAGCTGACAACCATCAAAGAGATTCCGAGAGACAACGCAGCTCAATTATCAACAGGAGGATATAAACAGATTGGTCTAGAACCGTGTATGGTAGTGGAGAAAGAGATTATGGCCAGGTGCTATAGGTATCTACATCATGGACATATGATCTTCGACTGCCAAAGCGTGGACAGAACTGATCTTTGCGCGAAATTCGAAAAAAGTGGCCATAGGGCTAAGGAATGCACGGAAGCACCGCATTGCTGGAAATGCCACAGGCCCGACCAGATGAGGTGACCCGCATTTTGTAAAACTGTAGAAGCGCTGCAAGGCCAAGCTCGCCAGACTATAACCGTCACGAAATCCTTGTCCCCAAAATGCCCATTGAAGTCCTCCAAATAAATACGGATAATGTCATCCTAGGCCAGAAATACGAAAATGAATTTTGACGCAAGTGACTACATCTGGGAGCGGAGCTCCAATAGGCTCCACCCACCAGCGGATTTTCTTCGGCATTGGCCGGAGCAAATTTGACAATCTTCTATAAAGGAACGCAAGTCACGACACGACTCTCATGTCAGATATAAGGGAGCTTCGAACCGAGAATGGGCTGGGCACTCCATATCAAACGATCAGATTTTATTCTGCTGATTGCCAGTCATCAGGATGAGGAACCGCTTTAACGAGCGGGAGTGGTGGATGTAAGCTTTCGAGTACGTACGAGTGCTGGGGCGTTCATCCTTCCGGGCCTCAACCTTAGGGGCTGCATGGTGGACACGACTCAAATTCAGTCGTCTGGGTGCCACTGGAGAGCCCGGTCAATGTTCTGCTCGGGTAGTGGTAGCCGGATGACTCACCCAATCGTTAATTTAGCTATGGGTAGCTACGATTATTCATGACGACGTTTTCCGAAGTATTTCTGGCCAGGTTGTAGCTCCACGAGAAATCTACAGTCTGGCATAGGCGTATGGGACGCCGTTGGTTACCATCAACAAATTACAAAAAGAATTAGTACTTTTCCTGATTGATCCTGTAAGAATAGTTCCGGAGTTGCTGGATTGCGACGATGCTGTGCTCGGAGCTAGTCGGATGAGGTGGAATCCTCCAATTTCCGGATCTCCGAGTACACACAGTTGTCAACAGGCGAAGGAACGCTCACTGTCTCATGTCGAAAGCCACAGTCACATACAGTAGTCCGACTTGTCGGTACCTTTGATGTTGGTGTCCAAGAGTTTGATTTTTTATAACGCCTAACAATAACACTTACTACCACAATCCCAACTACACCGTTTATACACTGCTCGACATATTGATATAAACTGCTTGCAAAAATTCAGTCGATTGAAATTGTGGTGGACATATAGAAAATTAGGAAAAATTATAATTTTTCAGCACTTAGTTCACTCTGAGCTTTTAAAAAATATAAAATAAAATTCAAGTAAAATCTGAGAATTGCTCAATTTGGCAGGTGGTCATATTCGGTTGTAACAAAATGCATAGCCATATTTATAAGAAAAAAAAAACAAGGTGGTGGACGAGTTTTAGGATTCAAAATTGTTTTGAGTAGTTTTTAGGGCTCAATATCATGATTTTTTGTTGATTTGACAATTCAAGATGACGGGCAAGTTTTCTGATCTATGGTCCGATTTATATTGAAAACTGATAATGCAGGACATTATTTTTGATTTTGTATAAAATTGTAAATATTTTTTATGAGGTGATAGGCATAGTATGAATCTTGTATATTTGATCTGTAATTTCTCAAATGCTTCTCGAATCTCTGGTTAAAACTGCGGCCTGTCTGGCCTAAATATATAGCATTGCAGTCATCGCACTTAAACTTGTAGACCCCAGATTTTTTTATTAGTCTCGTGCTGACTTTGATTTATTTATGAATGAATGCAAATTTTTATTTGAATTGAACGCTACAGTTATGCCTTGTTCCTGAGGGAAACTAGATATCCATTTATATCCATTATTGACGGCAATCTGTTTGATTTTGACAATATTATTATTTATTTATTTATTATTTCAAAGGTAACACCATTTTTTAGAAAATATAATACTTAGTAAGTTTATAATAATAATAGGAGCAATTAAAAAACTACACTATGAATAATTATAAATAATTATAAATTATAAATATGCCCTGATCTATCCCTTAACATTAAGTCATAACACCCTGAGTTATAAATTTTACATAACACTTCACATAACTCTTCTAGTAACACTGCCTTTAAATTTACCAATACTACCACAAAATAGATCACAATTATTTTGCAGCTCATTATAATTTCTTTGCATCCTAGTGATAGGGTTATTGTAGCCATAGTTTGTAGAATAAAATGGAATAGCAAAAAGAGGAGGGTTACGTGTTCTTGCCGATGTATTGAACCTAATCATGCTTAGTAACAGTGGAGAAATAATAATTCCATTAACCAATTTTAAAGAAAACACATTTCTAAAATCTGCCTTCGCTTTTCCAAAGTTAACAAATTAAGTTCGCATAAAACGATCTGGTAGTTTATACGAGCAGCAAAGGTGCCACTACGAAATGAATATGTTCTTAGAAACCTTTTCTGAATTCGTTCAATGCTGTCAATGTGTGTTTGATAGTAAGGAGACCAAACAATGGAGCCATATTCAAGTGAAGGCCTGACTAAATGACAATACAGTGATTTAAGTGTAGTAAGAGAGAATTGTCTACTATTCCTGACAACAAAGCCTAAATTCCTCGAAGCAGTATTCACCATTTTGTTTATATGACTTCTGAAGGATAGTTTGCTGTCAAAAATAATGCCCAAATCTTTAATCTCATTAACTCTCTTCAGTCCAGAATCATTAACTGAATATACATTTTCAATACAGTTATTACTCATAGTAAAACTAATAGAGTAACATTTTGAAATATTTAGTTCCAAGTTATAGTAGACCAGGCATTGAGACTATCCAAATCTGACTGAAGCAAAACAATATCCATGTGATGCTGTATTTCCTTATACATTTTTAGATCATCTGCATATAACATAAAGGCAGAATGTGATAAATATTTATCAATATCATCGATAAATAAATTAAAAAGTACCGGTCCACAATGGGAGCCTTGAGGAACGCCAGACAATACTGGTATTGCATCAGATATAAAATTTTTAATACGTATGCATTGTTGACGACCAACTAAGAAACTTTTGAGCCATGCAACTAAACTGAGATTAATACCCATAGAACTGAGTTTTTCACATAATAAGGTATGACTTACCCTGTCAAACGCCTTTGAAAAATCTGTATATATACTATCAACTTGAGTCTTTTTTGCAAAGGCATTCAATAGGAAGTTTTGATATGACACCAGGTTACTGACGGTCGATCTACCTGAGCAAAATCCATGTTGTTCAGGAATGATAATATTTGAAGTTTGTACTGACAAATAGGCAGTCACCATTTTATCAAACATTTTGGGAATTGTTGATTGGATACAAATGCCTCTATAGTTTGAAATATCCTCCCGATTACTGTTCTTCCAGTATGTGGGAAAACAGCCTTTCTGCAGTGACAGATTGAATATGTGTGTTAATGGTTTTGTTAGTGAACAAACACATTTTTTCAGTAGAAAAGATGGAACACCATCAGGTCCTGAGGAGATTTTATCAGGTAATTTAGTGATATCATTATAGATATCATAGCAACTGAAAGTAGGCATCAGGAAATTATTACATTGTTTTATAGTTTCAGAATAGTTTGGTATCAGTAAGTCAGGACGATCAGCTCTATACACAGTAGAGAAGAAATCTGCAAAAAGATTCACAGTCTCAATTCCATTTGTACTAACTTTGTTCTGAAGAAACATACGTTTGGGGTATTCATTATTTTTTCGAATTTTATTCACATGATTCCAAAATAGAGATGGATCATCAATAAGATGATTCTCCACCTTGTGCATATAAGATTTAAAACATTGTGAAGAGAGGTCCTTACACAATGAACGTAAGTTAGAAAAAATAGTATAATCATGTGGACTATGACTTTGTGCTTTTTTCTTTTCAATAAATAAACTCTTCAGTTCATTTGAAAACCAGGTAGGAAATGTGGAGCCTTTATACGATTTCACTGGAATAAATAACTCAAACCCCGTTTGAAGTACCTCATAAAAATATTGAACGGCTAATTCTAAATTCAGATTATCAAAAATAGTACTCCAGTCTATGGATGCAAAGAAATTATTTAACATAGGGTAATCAACATTTCTAAAATCGTAATAAGTTAATTGAGTTCTCAAATTGGACGACATTACATTTATTGGCATTTGAAAAAAGAAGGCCATATGATGAAAGTTTGTCCTTCTTTATGGATTGGCGTCAATTTAGTGCACTCGAAAGTTTTGGGGAAAATACCACTCTCGAAAGATTTTTGTAATATCATCATCAGAGGACATACATTCACTGCAGACTCTGAATAGATAGCAAGAATTTCCATCCGTACCTGCAGAATTTTTCGGTTTCAATCTTTGAAATGTCCAATTTCCATGTTCCATGTTATTTTTGTACAAATCAGAGTTTCACTACTTGTTGGGGTTGATCTTTGGAGATAGTCTTTGGTTTTCAATGCCAAATGTAGATGAAACTATTTCATATAGTGATCTGAAAATTATTGACAACGTGTACGCCAAGTTTTTTTGTTTCAGGTTTTTGTTCAGTTCTGAACCTAAAGGTACTTGTTGAAGATTCAATTTGATCGTGGCCCAAGAAGCTATTTTTGCAATATTCAAGTCAGCATGTCAGTTTCACACCACATTTTGATTTCTGCTATATCAACAGGAATAGTCTTAACGATCTTCAATAGGACAGAGAATTGTGGTATCGTTGGCAAACAATATGAGGTGACCATAACTATCAAGGTCGGCCATATCGGTGATGTATAGCGGAATTAGAATGGGACCCAAAACTGAGCCCTGTGGTACCCTACGTAAATTTTTTTCTTCTCAGGAGTATTATATTGGGGAAAACTACTTCATGCATGTTCTGTACGTTTTTCCCAATACTGCAATTTTTTTAGTTGAACCAAATGAATATACTGATTAAGATGTGACTGATCTCCATCCAGAACCACAGCTACCCACTCTGTATAAACGAACAACAACGTCGAGGAATTTTAATCATAATGTTTTTTATAATCTTCCCACACAGAAATGGCGAGATTCAGGTGTGTCGATGAGGACTATGGAACGATGAACGTACTGTTTTTTCTCGGATGATTACAGTACAAGACTGTACAACGGGTCGACTAATGTCGAACAAATTGCAGCTGAGAAATGTTGCCAGCCCGCGATTATTACAGATTTCGTCACACCCGAGACATTGATTGAGTGGAGGATTGTCTTACAGGGAATTGGTGCTCTAGGCGATAGGATTTATTGACATGTCAATTCGAGCATTATGATACCAGGTGACAAGTGAGTGAAAGCGACGATAAGATTAGAATTCATGACTCATTGTTTTCGCTGAAAGTTGAATATCTGTTGTAAATGGTCTGAAAGGGTATAATACAAGCACGTGAAGTAGGGCTGTGTATAGGGTGATTCAACACTTCTTACCCAAAATTTGTCTTTGTGCTCTCCCCAACAAAAGATGTTAAATACCAAAAGGAATTACAAAAATGGAACAAAAAATATTCCTGAATAATTTGTAGGAACTCGCCGCCACTGGATATAAACTGCCCACGTGGAACCGTGCAGGCACACTTTAACCTTCCCCTTCATCAGACTTGGGACTGCCAGCAGAACTAATGGGGTTAGAAGTGGGATTACAAAATATCAAAAATGAATCAAATATTTTTGCAAATCACATAATACAGCACAATAGAACTAAGTTTTATCGTGGCAAAGCAAATGTTTGAATGTTGCTCCGTTACCGTCAAAACCAAATTCATAGCCACAAATTTTGAAATTGCAGCGATTCAATTCGAGAACGGTTAGAGATAAAGCAATTCTGCGATTGCGAATCGATTCAGAATAGTCGAATTGATATATTCTGTGAACTTCAGAAATGAAAATGACTCGTGAAATTTTGTCAGGTGCCGCCCTTAAAAATCACTAAAATTACAAAATAGTCAGATCCTCTTGAAATTTGCGCTACATACGTAAAATTTCATGCTGATTCCAAAAATATATGTTTTGTTTGCTCCGATTCAAGATAAAGCCGAGAAAGGAAATAAATTTCGAAAACTTCGAAATTACAGGGGTTTAATTTGAGAACGGTTAGAGATAGAGCAATTCTACGATGGTTAATCGATTCAGAATGGCCGAATCAGTGTATACTCTGAATTTCAGCACATCAGGAAAAAAATTTACCCATGAAATGTAAGGTGGCACCCTTAAAAATCACGAAAATTACAAATTAGTCATTGAAAGTTGGACTATATGCGTAAATTTTCATGCTAATTCCAAAAATTAATGGTTTGTAAATGCTTGTAGTCCATACTCATATACTTGTATATTACATTTAGCCGGAAATGGAAATAATAGGTTTGAGAAGTATTTTCATAAAATGAATATCCAGACATTTGTTAGAAATATTAAGGCAAACAATTACCTAGAGATAAAAAACATGATTGCTTCGATCGCGGCTGGTGATGATTGACTTACCCAAGACAAAAAGTATATTATCTTTTTCATATAGTGATCTATGGTGTGAGACCATAGTACTCTTGACAGGGTGACAGGGTAACACACAAACTCAAAGAATTGAGTTTGTTGAATATGAAGACAAGGCGAGACATTTTACCTTTATGTTTAGAACATAAAAAAGCAGCAAAAAAAATAAATAAACTACAGAATTGAGGTTTTTTGAAAAGGGTTTCAAATTCAACATCTATAAAATGTATAACGCTCTGCTATCTCACTTTGAAGGTCTCAACTCAAACGGGTTATTATGTCATATCTAAAAAGTCAATAATGTGTCTGATGAGCTATTTTTCTATTACTCTTCTCAACTATAATTTTAATTTTTTATTATAAATTAGGTTAAGCTTGGATATTATAATCAACAAAACATCATGCACTTAATGACCATGATGGGTTAAGTAGAAGAGTGCTTTCGATTGAACTCCCCCTTGATATTTCCGAAAAAATTTAATTAATATTTTTGAAATAGTGGAATAGTATGGAAATAAATACATTTATTATTATTATTTTTATTATTATATCTCGTGGGAATTTATCTACCTGAAGTGTTACGTCATCCTCATCAACACTCAAATGTATCTAATTCGGATCAATCACAAAACTTCAATCAATCAATTAAAAAAGATTTTTCAACTGTCAGTCATTGAAATAAATCCGTAATGATAGATTAGTAGATAGAATATGATATATTGCTTGACTCATAAGATATTCATCTTGAAACGTTCGGAATAATTATTATCATCGCTAATCTGAAAAATGTTTTAAGTGCGATTGTGATTTCAAGAGCTGTTTTTCGGCCATGGAGTCAAGTCAGAATAATTGCGCCTTAGCGACGAACTTTTATAGGCACTTTTTAGAATACTAACTTCACAAATTTTTCGATTTTTTTCCACCAGAATACGACTAGCGATACGCAATATATTTTACGTTGGATAAATATCTAGACGGAAAAAAGTCATCGATAACAGTTGCTGTAAAACTTTTTTCAAGTCTGTCCATGCATAGATTGCATTTCGAGAATTTGAGAATTGTGTCTAACAGTTATGAAATATTAATACCTCTTTCCTTCTAGACGTAATCATTACTAGTACCAAAGAGGCGTTAGAATGAGGGATAAATGTTTCATATGTAAAATCTGACCACATGCTAGATGAAAATAAAAAATGGGAAACAGGGACTTCAATTTTGTACATATATAAGTATCAAACACCTTGATGAACTAACAACTCTTTCAAAATGACCTCTTCAGTTTTCCATTCTTTGAAATATATGATGAAGATAACATTGACACAAAAGTCTCTTTTCTTGTGAACTCACTGCTGGACTTATTTGACAGACATGCAACTTGGGTAACAACAAAAATAACGAAAACGAGGCGAATTGGCTTAATCTACAAGAAATGATGAAGTCTCGGGATGATGCACTGAAAAACTTCAAACGAACGAACTCTGACCTGCACCTTCAGTTTTACAAAAAAATTGTGCAATTATTCAAATGGAGCAGTGAAATTGGAGAAATACGTATTTGTTCAACAATTTAGTGGGGATGGTAAAAACGACAGATAGAAAATAATGAACAAAAATTATAATGTTGCCTAATTAAATCCAATGAATTGCCTGAAATCCTTCAAGAAGTCGATAAAATTAATGATTTCCTGATAAACTCCATTCCATCATACAACCCTTGCTCTGATCATTTGAATTTAGACTAACTCAAAGTTCACACTCAAGGAGCTGAATGATCTTTTTGTGTACTATGAAACTATTTGTAGTATCAATAAGATGATTAAACTCTGCTGTCCTCACATTATTCCATACATTACTAATATTGTTATACGTTGATTGACAGGAAATTTTATCCCAAAGACGTGGAGAAGAGCAGTTGTAAGAGTTGTACCAAAAAAAACCTAATCCAACGCAATATAATGATCTGAGGGAACTAAGTAATCTTCCAGTTGTACAAAAGAAACTGGAACAAGCGATGTATACACAAACATCACCAACATCTAGGAGATGTTGCTTCCTTGATTATTATGGTAACAAAATGAGTTACATTCAGACTCAGTGATGCCAACTGTTATGAATTGTTCAAAATTTCCTTCACGTTAGTGTTGCTTTGAGGCACAAAATGTGAAGAAAATTGCAAAGAACTTTAACATGAATTTTGGTTTCATTGCGATTTCGACGGTATAGAAGGAATTAGGTTGGTAACAAAATTGAGCATTGACCATCACGACACAAAATGTCCAGAGTTGTTTGTCGAGTCGAGAGTCAATTAGAATTTGTATTTTTTAACGCTATTCTTTAAATATTCTATAGGTATTTTTTAAAGAGAAACATTCTCAATTGAAAATTGAATCAATTCATGACTACTCTGGAAACGGAAAAACATACGATAAAATTGAAGTTACTTTTTTGTAACATCTAACAGAAAGCAACTACTTCCCTGGCAAAAGCCACGCTGGACATTGAACTACATCTGATAGATATTGAGAAAGACCCTATATAACTTGAGAGAAAAAATCTGAAAGTGAAAATTTGCATTTTCATTCAGATGGTTGATTATTTATTAAATGTCCAGTTTCCATTGGAGACTCTTATCTATGAATGAGATAAAGGAGAATGTTATTCAGAAGTATCACTCACAGAAAATCGCACATTCCATCGATGCGTGAATTGCATCTCTTTCGCTAGGCGTCCAATACATTTTGGTCGACAAAAAGCTATTTCACCCTTCTAAGATCATCCTGTTCATATTTTCAATGAAATCAACATTCTATAGGTACTTCTGATGGTGTGTAGTGTTCTGTTTGAATCTTTTTATTTCAATAGTTGAATCAGATGCGTTTATTAACATTGCCCAATTATTATTTTTTCCAAGAACTGTATCCCTTCAAGGACCGGAACGGTGAGTGGAAACTTAGAAAGATAAATTCAGAATTTGGCATTTTCAGGAGAGATACTGATTTCCTCGCGAAGAAAATGCTGTACAGAGGATTGGAGTTGAATTATAGATTTTTCTTAAGGGGATGAAATAAATTTTCGTGATTTTTTTGAAAAGCCGAATTTTCGTCCTTGGTCCATTCCAGAAAGGGTGGATAAAACCTCGCTTTAAGTGATCATAAACGTTTTTCTGATCTTGTATTGTATTCCTCAGTGTATTTCCAATCACAATTTTCCATTACAAAATACTGGTACTCAGATGGCGCAAGATGGCTGTTTAGTGCATGTTATTCGTCGTTCCAATTCTGGGACAGAAGCAAATTTTACTTTTATCAATTAGTTTTATGCGTCTCTTTGCAGTGTCCCCACTTAGGAACATGGGACTTCACTCAAGCTATTAAGTAAATCTAAATGTTTTCTGAGACAAATTTCAGTTTCATCAATTATATTTATGCGTCTGTTTGCAGTGTTCCCATTTAGGAACATGTGACTTCATTCAAGATGTTTAGTGAACATAAATGTTTTTCTGAGACAAATTTTAGCTTTATCAATTACTTTTTTGCGTCTGTTTGCAGTGTTCGCATTCATGGGACTTCAAGATGTTCAAATGTTTTTCTGATACAAGATTGTATTCCTCAGTGTATATCAAATCAAAACCTTCCAATAACCACAACAAACACTGTAAATGTCGCACCCACGTGCAACATACCCAAGTACACACATCAACAACACCAACAACGATCCAACACAATGTTGCCTAATGCACTTCCCATTCGGCCGACATAATCATATATTTCAATCACGAAACAGATATAATACAGAAGATTTGTAGCAAGTCAAGCCTAGATGGAAATTAGGAGCGAACGCCATTAATAACGTTCGATGGTGTATTGTGGAGCCGTCAGTTTTCTATTATGCAGGGGCCGGATCATCAATCTCTCCTATGTGAAACGACGCGGCTACCGCGACCGGCCGGATCCCGCCGCCCCCTCCGCCCCACATGACAAATGACATCTGCTTCGCGCGCTTGACGGCTGCCTATCAACGTTTATAAATGATTCAAATGTGAATCTTCGTTCTCAATAAAGGCCAAGACGGGCGAAAATGTATTCGGTTTCGTGCTTACAGAGTGGGCTCATGGAGGGGAGAATTATTTCTGGTGTTCAGAATATTCAGTTGGTTCCTGAGAGTAGTGAGAAATCAGAGTTTGAACGTTTTTTCATCAAAGGTTTTTGGAGTTCTACATGGTTCAACTTTCTCGTTTAATTGTAGGGTCGTGGGATCGATTCCCAGCATGGTCACTGGTCTCACGCATGGCATCATACGTTGGCCCCATCATCATCATTGTTCCCTCAGTATTGCCATAGGTGGTCTCCCAGGAGGATTAGTAATGGTTCTTAACCCATCTCTTTGTGTCCTGCCTAATGTCTGTAAACGGTATTCCGCAGGTTGGTTCCGGTCCGATGAGAGTTGAAGCTGCCTCTCCTCTTGCTAGGGCATCTGCGCTCCCATTTCCCTGTGTGCCCCTGTGACCTGGTACGCAAACAAGTTTCAACTTGTTTTGTGCTCCTAGGTCACTCAGGTTTTTGTAAGTCTCCCAAACTAGTTTGGAAGAGAACCTACATGACTGCAAGGCCTTTATTGCTGCCTGACTGTCAGATAGAATGACCATGAGTTGGTTTCTAGTTCTAGGGCCCCTCCTTAAAATCTCTCTCGTGCAAACGGGAATAGCCCTTACCTCGGCTTGAAATATCGAGGCTTGAGTACAGAGGCTGAGACTGATGTATCGCCTTGGTCTCTTTTTGTATATTTCAGCCCCTACTCCATTGCTTGTGTATGAAAGATTTGCCCTCTCGACAGCGTTGGTATTGCCTTTGATGTGACTTCCCCATCTTGTATGATGGTGGTCGTTCCATCAAAGGAATAGGCTGGAGTCATTTTGTCCAACGACATCTCAGATGTGTCGATTTTTATGACCTCCATGATGTCAGAGTTGCCTAGGTTATTGCCTCTGCAAATGCAGAAGAGGGAGGTTCAGTATTACCCCCAGGCTTATCGAAGGTGTGCTGGACATAGCACCCGAGCGTGACCAGTCTTTGTAAACCAGTCAGCCTCTCTCTGGTTGTCACTTGCTCAACCTTCAGCCACCACATCAGAGCTCCATACATTATCAAGAGCCTCACTATTGCTGTGTATAGCCAAAGGGATTGTTTGGGTACAACCAAGTCTCCAAGTTTTGCCGAAGGACCACCTGGCCATCATCAGTGATGTCGATGTTCGTGTAGCACTTTTTCCAGAGTTTGTTCCATGTGCAAATGAAATACACCAACAACGGAAACGCCAATATGCCAGAACTTAGCACTGGCCGATGTTAACAGGCTTCTAACATAAGAAAGTCCGAGGCTATAGTGAACGCCCTAGCGAAAAATGGAATGTCTTTCTCTCAACTTGAAAAACAGGGTCCTCATATCATCAATTGGAGAGATAACGCTGACATCTAGATGTTATAGGGAATGTCAGGAAGAAGAGGTGCTGCTGCTCCTGATTTGGGCCATCCACTTGGACGAATTGATAGAAATCTTACATCTTACTCGGAGTGTTACGTGAGATTCCTATTATTTGTTGATGAAATTTCATTTGGGATGATGGGTTGGGAGGAGGCAAGAATGGGTGATTTACAATTTGCTTCTGTATGGCATTGTTTTTCACATGTGAAGCAGATTAGGCTGTTTGCGACAGAAATATTCGGTAGAATGTTTGATCATGGAATCTGCAATTTTGCATTGATTAGGATCATCAATGAGGAACTGAGAACAGTCAAAAAATGGTGTCGTGCAATAAAAGATGTTTTTATTGGATTTGCTCTTTTAATATCAACAATGGTCCGACAGGGCTTATCTAGATTTCATTGAAAATATGTACAGGATATTCATAAAGTCAGTTGTGGAATCATCTGCGACTGAAAGATGAAATTTAGTCGCTATTTTTCCATCGTACAAGATAACCTCTCTTGGAAGGGATTCATGTTTTGAAGAGAAACATTCTCAATTGAAAATTGAATCAATACATGACTCCTCTGGAAATGGAAAAACCCTACGATAAAATTGAAGTTACTTTTCTATAATATCTAACAGAAAACAACCACTTCCCCGGCTAAAGTCATTGAACTACATCTGATAGATATTGAGAAAGACCCTATATAACTGAGAGAAAAAACTCTGGAAGTGAAAATTTGCATTCTCATTCAGATACTGTCGTAGGGAAATCTATATTAATAATCTCCCCGCGAATGATATGTCAACTTTATTGAAATAAACCTTTCACACGCATTTCTAAAAACTTCGACGATCTCATCCGTTTCTCGGCGCTGGTTTATGGCCACCCTAGCTAGAGAAAGTAGATACCGAGTACACGAAATGGGTTGCTTAGAAAAAGAAGAGATTAAGACATCTGTTAACTATTCTAGGCGGGCAAACAATACTTGAGTTGTTTTCGGACTAAAAGATGTTCTCAACACAGGGGGGTCTGAAGTATTCTAAAGAATATTAATTTTACTGTTTGCCTCTTCAACGAATGTTGAAGATTTTAAGGAAAAGTAATGTTTTTGAATGCAGTTCTGTGGAAAAGGAGACATATGGTATGCAGACACAAACGGTTTTTTTATGCCTTGCAGAAAGTTCTGGGAAATAAGCTTTCGAATAGGGCAGAGGAGAGTTTTGGAGTAGTGAAAAAGGACACTTAGCTTCGAACGTCGGTTCGAACAAGACGCGGGTATAGAGACTTAGCGTCGAACGTCGGTTCGAACAAGACGCGGATATAGTACATTTAGCGTCGGACGTCGGTACGGACGAGACGCGGGCATAAGTCGGTATTTTTTTTTTTAAAGTGATAATAAGTCAACGAGACAGAGTTCTTGCCACGGCTTAATTATTGTGCAGTGTAATTGCGATTTGCTATTATTGCAGTGCAGTGTTGCGTTTCTCCTTTCTTATGGCACTATTGATTGTGCCACTAGTGTTTCTGAGTACAGGTCATATAACATAACTTTTCCTTTTATTTTCAGCAATTATCTGAGGGTATTTTTTTGTATATAAAGCGTTCCTGGCACTAGCGTTCCCGAGTACAGAGCGGATAATATAACCATACCTTTATTTTCAGCATTTATTTGAGGGTACTATTTTTATATAGCGTTCCTGCATAAGTGCCTGTGGGCGAATTCCGCACAGGTGATATTCCCCCATTTTTTTTTCAGAGATTATTTGAATATAGGGTTTAGCATTGTACGCGTTGTTTAGTTCTGTCTTAGGGGAATTTACTAAGTATAAATCACGGCACGCGATTATTTTTTCTTAGGAAGTAACTTCACTTTTGACATTCCCCTAATGTCCTACAATTTACGTCCGAGGACTCGCATACAAACAAAAGTTCAACCAACTTCATGTGTACTTCACCCCGCTGAAAATTTCACGAGTTTTAAACCTAACCAAGCTCTTGATTGTTCTCTGTTTGAGAAACATCCGGCCTTACCGCCCATCCTAACTGCTCCTATAAGTGGTACATTTTCTGTTGAAAATAATTTTTCTTTTGTCTCTAGTTTGGAGAGCCCCACAATAAATAGAAACCCAAGGGTTTCACCAAGCGTGGCCGTCAAGGAAGGCGAGCCCCACGCATTTCTCCCGAAGCGCTCACAATTAGTTGTTGAATCGCGTCGCGTCGAAAATAACGCTACAGAATCTAGTTACCACCTGGATTCTCAAAAACCGGTTCATTTAAATTTATTTGCATCTCCTAGGTTAAACTCTGTGCATTGTAGTATGGATGATGTGGATAAAAGTCACGTTGTGGGCTGTCCTGATGAAGACAATGATGATGAATCTCGATTCAATTTTTCTGTTGATCAGAATACAGGGCGTGATCTGAGTCTGAGGGAAATTTCAGCTCAAAATTTTGATAATAGGCCTTTGAGGGCCTCACCTAGTTTTTTTACTTTCGGCGGCCAACCCGCTGGAGAATTTCAAACCCCGAAAAATACCGGCACTCCACGCCGAATTTTGGAAGCATTCCAGAATTTAGAACGTAATACGTTACGTTCAGGGACCTCCAGTCCACTTAATATTTCTGCAGACTCGCAAATAGAGTCGAGAATGAATGAAGTGAGAATGTTTGACCAAAACCGCCCCCGAACTCCTGACAATATTTCAGTAATTTCGGGTCTCAATGTCTCTCGAGCTAGCACAGGGAACAGCCTTGAAAGGGGTCCACTTGCACGCGGAAACGTTCATCAAACGGCCCGCACGAATAGCGAAATCCCTGCTTTTCGGCAAGTGATGTCTGAGGAGGAGAAAGAGGAATGGAAGTGGTTTGTTGAATTCAAACAGATGAGAAAAGCTCGTGAAAACCGCCAAACTCAAGTAGAGCTTCCATCCTCCCCTCCTCTTCAGTCTAATGCATGTTTGCCCAGACGTGACCCATATTTTTTAAAACATGGCGCGGAACGTGAGGCACAACAGGCATTTAATAACCCCTATTTTTCAAGACAATACTTGATTATTTATTGAATGTCCAGTTTCCATTGGAGATTCTTATCTATGATCTTAGAAGAGTGAAATAGATATTTGTCGACCAAAATGTATTGGAGGCCTAGCGAAAGAGATGCAATTCACGCATCAATGAAATGAGCGATTTTCTGTGAGTGATACTTCTGAATAATATTCTCCCTTATCTTATCTTTTCGTAGGGTTTTTCCATTTCCAGAGGAGTTATGTATTGATTCAATTATCAATTGAGAATGTTTCTGTTTAAAGGGATTATCTAGTTTTGAATTTAGCTCAATTTCTTGAACAAAAACCCTGAAAAAAATTAAGTCTCTATTTTACAGAATATCTCAATATTTTCACTGTTATTCACTTTTTCAATTCTAGTAGGAGGTTCTTGAGACTGTTTGGAACCTATACATGAAGAAATGTTATCGAAGAATGTGTCAGTAGTTGTAAAGCCTAAATAAAAACTTGGCATGATTGAATATTTGTCCGAAGTCCTCTACTGAAAAAGTACTGAAAAGCAAATCTTGGCAAAGTTATGATAATAATAAAAATAATAAAATTTATTAAATCCTTTACAATCATAAATAATTATATAGGATACGTCAGACAACAAATATTCATACATACGTACAATCTACATTTTTAGACATAAAAATATAACATTTTCACAAAATAAAACAGTTCTATTACAGTACTATTAAAACAACCATTAATCAGAAATTCATTCAGCTTTGTTTTAAAAAGATATTTCCTCGAAGAAGACAGAAATCTTTGGGAGATCGTTGCTAACGAACAGTCGTTACCGACCGATGATGAACCCTTTACTCCCATAAACACCTACTGCGTAGGCTTATTATGGCAAGAACCTATCAGAAAACAACTACTCCCCTGGCTAAGACCACGACGGGTATTGAATTAAATCTAACAGCTACTTGTGCAACGTTCCTCAAATCATCAGAGGACGCAATTGCAAGTGCCCTCTATGACCAACCAGCAGAATTATGTTTTGATTTGGACGGGGTGACCACCTGCAGACTAGTTTCGAGGTTGTTGCCTCTCATCAGTGCAAGGACAGGTCAACACAGACAGCACTGAAGCCATCTGTTCCCCGTCCAAACCAATACACACAGAAATACTAAAGTTTTTGAAGTTTGAAGAATACTCGGAGAGTATATCTGGAGGCGAGAGCTCTAACAAGCTCCGCCTGCCAGCACTTTTGCGATACCATTGGCCGACTTAAATGTTCGGCAATGGTATAAATAAAGGCTCAAATGGCTGTTTTAGGCAGTCATCCAGGAGCCGCCCGAGGGCTCGGACAATTCCCAGGAGAGAAGCCCTCACTTCTGGATGGCTCAGTAGTGTTAAGCGTAAATTGTAAATAGTATTTCTGGTTAGTGAGTGATCTTCGGCCTGGCATGCGAATCAATGGGACCTCGTTGGTTGGCAACACCAACAATATCGAGAAAGAATTCGTATGTCAGACGCGTTCCTGCTGGTTTCCCAAATAAATGAAGAGCTCCGGAGTTGCTGAGATTTTGCGACGATGCTGTACTTCGGATAGGCGGTCTGAGCTAACCGGAAGAGGCAATGCGTCCTAACTTCCAACTATCCGAGTGCACGCATTTGTTGACATGGCGCCCAACGTGGGGCTAGTAAACAGGAGTTTACGACCGTTTCCAGTGGGAGACGGGGCCCTCGAAGAATTTAACAACTTTTCCAGTAACCCGGACTTGAAGATACTTATCGGAAAGTTTTCTTGGATGCACTTTCGGAATGAATCTGAAGCGAGTTATGCCAGTGGAATCGAGGATGCCCATGTCCTTCGTGGGTTCGATGGTAGTGTTCCATTCCACAGCCAGCCAGTTGTTCCCAAGCCAGGAGGCTGGGGTAATTCGACATAGTGAAAGCTACCTCGCCAACGGTTGGTTGTCCTAGCCAGTGGGCAAGGGCGAAGTGAATATGGCCCCTCTTTGGAAGCTGGATAATGAGCGAATGTGGATATATGGCACATCCCATAAAAGTTTCGTAAAGGAGTAACCTAGAATTCCTACGATAAGCCTGCAACGACATCTGCAAGATTTGGATAGCCAGTAGCTGTAACATAGTTCTCTTTTAGGTTTTATTTTTAGGTACACGTTCGAGAGAACTGGCCCTTTTCAGGGCAAATCCAACGACGTTCCATCCGCATGCCAAGCGATCCCTTAAAGGGGGGCCGTGTCATAATCTGCCAGAAATACTAAAGTTTTTGAAGTTTGAAAAATACTCGGAGAGTATATCTGGAGGCGAGAGCTCTAACAAGCTCCGGCTGCCAGCACTTTTGCGATACCATTGGCCGACTTAAATGTTCGGCAATGGTTTAAATAAAGGCTCAAATGGCTGTTTTAGGCAGTCATCCAGGAGCCGCCCGAGGGCTCGGACAATTCCCAGGAGAGAAGCCCTCACTTCTGGATGGCTCAGTAGTGTTAAGCGTAAATTGTAAATAGTATTTCTGGTTAGTGAGTGATCTTCGGCCTGGCATGCGAATCAATGGGACCTCGTTGGTTGGCAACACCAACAATATCGAGAAAGAATTCGTATGTCAGACGCGTTCCTGCTGGTTTCCCAAATAAATGAAGAGCTCCGGAGTTGCTGAGATTTTGCGACGATGCTGTACTTCGGATAGGCGGTCTGAGCTAGCCGGAAGAGGCAATGCGTCCTAACTTCCAACTATCCGAGTGCACGCATTTGTTGACACTCCGCTGATTAGTCAATTCTGGTTCACGAGATGAAAGCAGTTTCTAGGCCGCTCCACCTAGCGAGCAGAGGAAGACACTCCGAATCTCCGGGTTGAGAGATTTAATCGAAGAAGACAGAAATCTTTGGGAGATCGTTTGCTAACGAACAGTCGGTACCGACCGATGATGAACCCTTTACTCCCATAAACATAAACAGCTAACTATGTAGGCTTATTATGGCAAAAACCTGTCAGAAAACAACTACTCCCCTGGCTAAGACCACGACGGGTATTGAATGAATTAGTTAGATTTAATTCAATACCCGTCGTGGTCTTAGCTAGGGGAGTAGTTGTTTTCTGACAGGTTCTTGCCATAATAAGCCTACATAGTTAGGTGTTTATGGGAGTAAAGGGTTCATCATCGGTCGGTAACGACTGTTCGTTAGCAAGATTTTTCCTGTTTAGATTTTTCAAATCATCAGGTAAGCGATTATAAAATTTAGCTCCCTGATAAGATGGAGAATTTTCAAACAAACATGTTTAATATTTCTGCAGTCGTATCAATTCACCGTGCCTAGTAGGATATGCATGAAAGTCATAATTTCGATTGTAATTCTGTATTAGTTTTTTGACCAACAGAATGGATTTGCAAATATATATATATACTAGGTGCGCACATGACTTTATTCCTCATAAAATATTGCCTAGAAGACACCCTTTTCTGGGAGACAAATATTTTGTTGAGTTTTGCGGAGCATCCCCAAACGGCAATATTATAAATATGCAACAGCAAAATATTTTTATTTTATTTTAATTTTCACAAATAGGAATACAAACAGGACGAACCCAGAAACAGTATTCACATTTAAACTTTATATGTTAACACGTTCGCGGACAGAGCGGCATATCCCGCGCTATGTGCAGGGACAAGACGGAATATGCCGACGAATATCTAATTTTATTCTGGGTTCACCGCGGCAGTTGCCGTCAGCACTTCGCATGATTTCTATGTTACGGACGCTTACTGTCCCAGGAGAAAACATAAAATTTCGTGAAATGTCCATGCATAAGTTCTGCTGAGCCTAACTTCAAAATACTGTTCGACAGGCGCATTTGCTGTGTATCTGTGTTTGTGTACACATCTGTGGAGTTTGATAAGTGTTTCAAATACTACAAAAAGTGGTTTATAAGCAAAAGTAAGTAGCTAGTAGAAGTAGGTAGAATTGTTTTTATAGGTACCGTCCCAGCACGAACACCAATTATAAGCATATGGTTTGTTTTTGATAATCTGATAAATTAGACGCGTTTTTATTCACTGGACAAATAAATGGATTGGAAAGAAATTGGGACGCTTGAGCAAATTATGGATGAAGTATCCTCCCCACCACGGAAGAATCTTTCAAATCATAAGCGTTCAATGCGGATGATGATATTGCGAATCCTAATTTCATGTCAGAAAATGATCCTAGCAAGAGCCGCCACATAAGGTACAGGAATGAGCGGAAAATAAAATTCGCAAAGAAACAAAATACCTATGTAAAACTTGCCCGGAAAAAACAGCCATGTGTATCAAGCGTTGCAGAAGAATTTCACAAAAAGTAGAACTCTTACATATTTTTTTATGTTTCAAAATCCGTTTTGTACTCCAGTTCAATAAATTTGTAATAAATAATGATGAGTTTTCCTTGACGGCATTTAACGTCACTGTCCCAGTAAATCAAAAAACATTTTTATAGGGACAAGACGGCATATTCCGTCCAAGTTTTTTTGCAAAAAAATAAGCAATGGTGCCGGTTACTTTTTGGTCACCAAATATTTTAATTTTTTATATTTTTGGTAGTGGTTTTTTTTGAGGCCCCCGTTTCCGCCTACTGTCCGCGAACGTGTTAAGGTATTATTTAAAAATACAGTAGAAAAATTGTATATGAAATATAGAACATATGATCAATTGGAAGGTGGAACAAAGTGTCTCTTAGGTTTATTCACAAAGGTAGTTAAAGGGTCAGAAAAAATATCAATGTCTAGTATGTTAGAGATGGAGTTACAACTTTTCAAGCAACGATGTAGGGGGAGTTTAAATAGTAATTCGTGCTTGGTATGGACGTATGAAATAGATTAAAGTTTCGAGTGGAATATTGTGGAATATTGTATTGAATCAAGTTATTTATTGCTGGGGAATGAATTTTCCAATACAAATCACCTTCGATCTATCGTCTTTCCTCACTAGAATGTTCCCGTTTCTCACCCAAACAAGTTTGAAATTCTGTTTTTTTTTTGGCAGCTTCCTTGGTATTCTTCAGCAGTAACTTTATCTTACTGGTGAGATGTTCATTTACAAAAAGTTTCTTAGATATATTTTCAATAGCAATACCAGGAGTATTGCTTTTACGCTTGAGTTTTTTGGTTGCAGCTAGAATCGAGTCTCTTTTGTGCTTATTCAATAGTTCAACTATAATGGGTTTCATCTGTTGAACCGACGAAGGATGAGGGGCAACACGATAAATGGTTTCTATATCTGCCTCGGCAATAGGAAACTTGACATGTTCTCCAATCTTCTTCAAAATGTTCAAAAGATTTTCATTTTCCTTAAAGGATACACCTTGTATTTCTAAGTTATTCGGTCGGGTCTGCTGCTCCAAGAGATCCACTCTGGTATTTAGCAGGGATACCTCCTGTTTCAAGTTAGCATTTTCGTGGTTTACTTTCTCCAATGACGCTATTTTCTCATTCATTTTGTTCATAGTGGCTTCGAAAGTGCTGATTTGGTTGCTACAGAAATTGACAGAGTCCATGACGTCCTCATATTTCTTATTCAGATATCGCAGATTTTCTTGTATATCTTTCAGAATTAAAGTAACTGAAGACTCCATATCAGTATCTTCGGTTCCAATTACAACAGATGTGTTATGTGTCGCGTCCCTGCAACTAGGGCACATCCACTGCACTCCATGTATCGGAAATTTATTGAGACCTTGTTTGTTAATTTCTACACATTTTCCGTGGAAAAACTTTCGGCAAGCCCCTGTACACTGCAACCCAGGTAATTTATTGCTTATACCTGAAGTACATGCTTCACAAACGGGCATCTTGAAGCAAAAACTGTTTTACTTTTTTATTTCGTCGAGCCGTCGGGGACCACTAAATCGTCGATAAAAACTTTGTTTACTCTGGAATTCACAACACTGATTAATTAAATGCGATTATAAGGACCGGTCGAAGACTGACTAACTATTAAATAAACGTTTAAAAGCTGGGCTTTCAATTGTCTGATTGCATAGTACTCACTGTTAACTTTCTTATGTACATGGTTTATACCTGACTCCCGGGTCATGTTACCATCGATATAAGGTACCAAGAAATTTGGTATTATCTGATGATTTAATTATTTCGCCACCCACTCTAACATGAAAATAATCAATTTTTCTATTTCTACTGGAATAAAACTGCAGCAGAACAGTTTTCTCCACATTCACCACTAAAGAATTTTTACGAAACCAATATGTAAATTCTAGTAGTTTGCAATTTTGAAAGAAAAAGGAACGCCACCATCCTTTCGACTCAAGAATTCCAAACGCCTTTCACCGCGCGCGGCAATTTTTGAGCCGGGACATAATTTTGATTGCAGATGTCGATATTACAGATAACGTTTTGTATCGGCGGAGCCTCATTATGATACAGTCTGCGAGGCTGCAATGGCGGCTCGGGACCTTTGATTGTTTATTCACCGCGACTTCCATCACTGTCGCCGGAACGTTCCATAAATCAGCCTGCTGGACGTTCGTCGGGAATAATTTATACTATTCCGTGTACTTTTTGCGGACGGGATCTTATTCTAGCCAATTATTGGCGGTTCCTTTGACCGAAGCGAGGATTCGCTGAAAATAATAAAATTCCCTTACATAATGTTAATATGATGCATATATTTGTTGGCGACGAGATGAATGAAATTTTTTCCAGGAGCTCGCACAGTAGTCGGAATCTGCAGGAATTCCTGCTGAAGAGGTATTTGGCGGCCGTAGGAGGATTTAATTTATTGGTGTTGTTGTGTGGTTGGAATCCAGTGGGACATATAAAAACAGAAGAATTTTTGGTGGATTTTACCATTCAGACTGATTATTCTTCTCTCTTATTATTAATATTACTTTAATGTGTTAATTAATTATTAATAAACCCACCATTAGTTTTGATTGAGAATCAACTGAAAACTATTTACTAAGGTGCGTTTTGTTTTGTCATAACCCAACCCAGTTATGGTCTATATACTCATTTATTGTGCACTTATCAACCCCATTCCCACTCCTATTTGACCTATTGGAATGTGACAGCTGAAAACTAAATTTCAAAAGAACATAAATTTCGAACTTCTTCATTAACAATAACAATCTACAGCGATGAATCGCGAACGGGAACCCCTGAACGGGAAAATTATTAAAACTGATGATGGTCAATATATTCGGTACAATGCACAAGGTAAGTTATTAATGTTTTAAGCAAGGTTTATCAAAAATTTTTTTTAATTTTGTCGCTTTTAGGAAAACTGACAACGGGTTTCAGTTTATTTTCGAGGTTAAGCGATGAGTCAAATGTCAGACTTTCAACACGTTTTCTTGGGCCAGCTCATTCAGTCAGTTCTGGAATGGCACAACAGATTGAACGCGTTGCCACTACCCTTGCACGCTTTTGGTCAACATTCAAACATTTGTGGATCCATTTTGCAGCAATTTTTCTCATGTCCAAATTGACGTGAACTATATGATGAACGCGTTCGTATGAAATATTCAGTGCTTCAGATATCCGTTTCAGCCCAATTCGACGGTCTGTTGAAATCATGTCATGAACTGCATCGATATTTTCGGGGACTGACACAGGAACTGGCCTTTCCGATCGGTTATCATCTTCAATGGAAAATTTACCTCTTTTGAAGCTTGCAGTCCATTTTTTCACGGTCGCATACGAAGGACATTGATCACCAAGGGTATTAAGCATATCTTCGTAAATTTGCATACCTCTTAACCCTTTTAAATACAGGTACTTGATGATGGCTCGATACTCCAATTTTTCGATTATCACACATATTTTTTCAATCAATTTATTGCGTAACTCTGGTTGACTTTTTTGACGTCAAACTTTACACTGACACTTCTAAGTTATTGTTCGTTGCTATGGTAACGCAATATTTTGTTTATGCAGGGAACTGGTCTAGGCCAACTAGATATCAATACATCCTCGTATATCGTTTCATGTTTGAATTTTATTTGAATTCATTCATCAAATGATTTTTATTTTGGTTGTATTTTGGTTGAATTTTATGTATTCTTCCATTACCGCACGGTAATAAACATCTTTATGGCATTCAACAAAGTGTCAAATCACATTCAATACTTGAAATTTGTTGATAAATGAATGAATACACGAAATAATCGAAATTATTTTAATAAAAAAGATGAAAATTTATGATTTTCTAGCATTGAACAAACGCTAACCAAGTCCTGTGTAACATTTTTTACCACTTTGGTAATATTTGCTATCGCTAATGCTTAGGCAACAGACTTCTCCAAATATTCCATTTCAAAAAGGAGGCTTGATTTTTAATTAAAAAAAAATTCATGTCGCACATTTCGATACGGCATATAAAATTAATAATTTGAAAGCTTACAATCAACAAATCTCTTAAATCCCTCATTACTTCATCTGCCTGACACAAATCTATAGAAGAACATAAATCAAACCTTCTTAAAACTCCACCCTGTTCTCTAAATTAGGATTGAATGAAATCTTTAAATATTTTAAGTGGATTAACTGAATTAGGTGTGCCATAAATTTGAGATCTGTAATCTGAGGGGCCGTAAAATAAATATTCTTGTTATACCTGTGGTGGAATTCTCTGTTCGGCTGTTTTGAAAATATTTGGAGGCAGTAAAATCCAAGCTGGCTTGTAAAATTTCAGTAAATAATCCAATAAACATGAATAAGGTTCACTAATTATGCTATTACCTACAGGCTTAACATTCCTTAATTCCGTGATTTAATTGTTATTTATTATTAGATTTTCCCCAGTTCGAATAGCAATAAAGTATTTCTAGAATATTGTTGATGAAGTATGCAAATTGGCAATTGTTTTCCACGTAAACACAAATAAGGGTTAATATTTAAATAAAAATTATTTGACGAAAGATGGAACTGAAATCGTAAACATCTTCATCAAGCATTTTCGTGATATAAGTATGGAGTTAGCAAACAAGATTGAAAATACTCAGGAATACTTAAATTTTAGACTAGAAAATAATTTTAAAAAATTATTTTGGTCTCCTAATGATAAAAATGGAATACTTGATATGACAGCTGAATTCAAATAGAATTTTTCACCAAGTCCCGAAAGAATCAGTACACATTAATTCAAGAAAATATATAATTTTTGAAATTTCGGAACCATTAACACATATTTTCAACCTTTATTTACCATCAGTATTATTTCCAACAATCCTGAAAAATTGTAATATAATACTTACTTACCAACTACCAATTGATGAAGGTGGAGACAAAAAATTTTTTAGACAACTATAGACAGATACCACTAACAAATTATTATTTAAAGGTTTTAGAGATATGCATCAAAACAAGATTAGTTATATTTTAAGAAGGTGAAAAAATCATATCAAAAACACAATATGGCTTTAGAGAAGAAATGTCCACTGAGGATGCAATTTTCACCGTCACTCGTAATGTTTACAAATGTCTTGATGTAAATAAAAAATGATCGGCATGTTCCTCGATTCAGAAAAAAATATTAGACTTTATGTCATATCCAGAACTTCCCTAAAAACTTAATAAGCATGGAATAAGATGTATTTGTATAAAACTATTTTAAAGTTATCTCATGAATAGAGAACAAATTGTTAAATTAAATGAACTTCAAGGAACAGTATTAGGACTTATACTATTCCTCATATATTTTACAAATAAACATGGTTAATAATCTTTTGAAAACGAGTATAACTGATAATCTTTAGCCGTATGCTGATGAAACAGTATATACCGGGTGGCTACGGAAGTATTGCCTACGGAATATCTCAGTTATTGTATGAAGTAGGTTTGTGAAATTTGGAGCGTCGATATAATGACATAAGAGCTAGAATTTGAGCATATTGACATGTCGAAGTTAACTTCCGGTCTGACCGGAAGTAACATCAACTTTCTTATTTTAAATGGAAACCCTATTTTTTTTTTCTTTTCGCTTTATTCAGCATTCAATTCCCTTTCTAATGACATATCACAAGTTGGTATCTAACCAGAAACTAGATCAGAAAAAATTTTTTATTGAAATTCACCGAGTAGGCCGTGGAAGCAAAATGAAAGCCAAAAATTGAAAAGTTGGCTATGGAAACCATACGTCACTTGATAACAGTTGCTACTACTGAGATATTTTATTTTCATTCGTCGGCGTTATAAAAAGCCGCCAAAAAAAATATTGGAACAATTGGGAAAAAAACAATACTCTGTAGGTCCATAACTTAAATTGGAACATACAACTTTTTCTTGCCTGTACTATTCAGCATAACCATTCCTTTCTAATGATATAATAGAAAGTAATTTTTTGAAATGAAATACCAAAAAATCCAATTATTATTCTTCAAATAACGAAAAAACAGATTTATCGAAAAAAAAATTCAAATTGATAGGATTAAAGATAAAATAAATTCAAAACAAATGTTCGAAATGCAATCCCTCAGCGTCAATACATTTTTTGACTCTGGTGATATTTTCATGTAAAACGTTTCTCAACATTTGGGGCGTGATATCTTGGAAAGCTCTACGAATTTTTACTTCTAGCTCATGTAGAGTTGTAGGCTGTGTGGAATACACCCTATTTTTAAGATGCCCCCATAGAAAAAAGTCGCACGGAGTAAGATCAGGTTACCTTGGTGGCCACCTGACTGGACCATGGGTTGTTATAAGTCTCTCTTGAAAGCGATTTTGAAGATAATTTATTGCTATTCTTGAATTATGCGGAGGGGCGCCATCTTGCTGGAAGTACATTCTCTCAGTTATTTCCGCTGGTAGGTTGTTAATGAATTCCGAAATTTCATTCGTTAAAAAATTAAAGTATCTCTCTCCGGTTAGTTGGCCTTGAAAAAGAATGGGGCCAACAATATGAGTTCCAACTATTCCTGCCCAAACATTCACACCAAATCTCTCCTGGAAGCCGCGTTGTCGAAACCGGTGCTCGTTTGCTATCGCCCAGTACCTGGAACAAAAGACCGTTCACACTTTTAGCACTTTACACTTCGACTATCGACAATAATCCAAATAAAGTACAGTACCTACCTTGTATTATTCCTGTTAAATAATCCATTGTTGGTAAATCTTGACTCGTCCGTAAACAAGATATAATAGTTAAATAGGTGATTCTCAGCATTTTGTCGACGAAACCAATTACAATATTCTGGCGCCTTTCACCGTCATTTTCATACAAATGTTGATGCAACTGATACTTGAAGGATTTCAATCGATATTTTTTCAACTTATAGCTAATTCGGCGCCAATCTGCCTTGAGGAAATTGTGCTATCATATTGTACTAAAGCTAATACATTAATTTCAGTTTCCTCATTAATAACAAATGCTTCTTGGTCTTCGTGAACATCAGGCTCAGTTCTTAATTTTTCTTCAAGCCACTGGAAATACCTTCTTGACGGTTGCTGCCTCCCTGGATATCGCTCTAAATACAATCATTCAGCGGCATAAGAATTTTTTAAACATTCACCATAAATGAGAAGCATGTCAATTTGTTCGGTTCGTGAGTAACGGGGCATTTTTTGAATATTCCACTAACTGATTTCGATTTCCAAACCCTCTTAAAATGGCAGAATCAAAAACACTACTTCGAACGTCAAAATAATATGGATAGCAGCGTTCGTGACAGCTCTCATTTCTTTTTTGTTTCATTCCAAAATACATCTTAATCAGCCTACTTGTTAATATTTCGCTTCGAATGATTATTGCAATGGAATGATTATTCTGAATAGCACAAACATCGTCCATAGGTAGATATTACAATATCTATGGACGATGGCACAGACCAAGTACGTTTATGTTCCTATTTAACCTAGAACCTACAGGATATAATTTATCATTCCACATTATTTTTAATTTTATTTTTGCGTATGGCGATAATCTGTTTTGTTATTTGAAGAATAATAATTGGATTTTTCGGTATCTCAGTTCAAAAAATTATTTTCTATTATATCATTAGAAAGGAATGGTTATGCTGAATAGTACAGGCAAGAAAAAGTTGTATGTTCCTATTTAAGTTATGGACCTACAGAGTATTGTTTTTTTCCCAATTTTTCCAATATTTTTTTTGGCGGCTTTTTATAACGCCGACGAATGAAAATAAAATATCACAGTAGTAGCAACTGTTATCAAGTGACGTATGGTTTCCATAGCCAACTTTTCAATTCTTGGCTTTCATTTTGCTTCCACGGCCTACTCGGTGAATTTCAATAATAATTTTTTTCTGATCTAGTTTCTGGTTAGATACCAACTTGTGATATGTCATTAGAAAGAGAATTGAATGCTGAATAAAGCGAAAAGAAAAAAATTAGGGTTTTCATTTAAAATAAGAAAGTTGATGTTACTTCCGGTCAGACCGGAAGTTAACTTCGACATGTCAATATACTCAAATTCTAGCTCTTATGTCATTATATCGACGCTCCAAATTTCACAAACCTACTTCATACAATAACTGAGATATTCCGTAGGCAATACTGCCGTAGCCACCCGGTATAGCTGAAGGAAATACCTGTACAGACATTGCTATAAATGTCAATTTTGGAAAACAATTTAGTTCATGACGTTCTTAGATTGGATATGATAAAACCAAATTCATGATTTTTACTTGTCATACCAAAAATCAACCGAGTTTACTCACCCACACATACACAAATGAATATGTTTGTATATATAGGTACAAATAATATAAAAACACGTGAAAGATATAAAACATGTACATGCCATAGTCGCTAAAATAATTTTAAATATTAACAGCAAAGACTATACATAAACATTATTGTTAGGTAATTAATCACGAAAAATAAATACAACACAATACCGTATAAAACATACATTATAAAATCATCCAATCGGAAATATTCCAAGATTTTATACATATTATGCAAAATTTTAAAACTTTAAAACACATCAGTGAAAAAGTCATGCAGTGAATTATTGCTTTGGAGAGAAGTAATGTTTTCAATTTAATCTTCATGGTATTGGAAGACACGGTTCGGAGAGATTCAGGTATATTGTTGTAAATTGAAATTAATAAAAAAGGTACATTTTTTTGAAGATAAGTTAAATGTGTATTCAGCAGATGACTTTTGTTACGCGTATTGTGGGTGTGATTCCGATTATGAATCGTTAAAGGAGAAATGTTATCTTTAACAAATATCACAGACTCCTAAATATAGAGACTAGTTAAAGTTAGTTTTCTCTTTTCTATGAACACTGGTTTGCAGTTTTCTCTCTGAGAAAGGTTAAATATTTTTCTCAGGCATCGTTTTTGTAAGATTAATATTTTTTGTATGTGGGCAGACATTATTTTCAGGGCATAGCAGTATCTAGATAAATGTTGCAACTTTATCAGTGTGACTCTTCCAGTCCAGTTTTGAGACAATTATAATGCCAAGAGAAGAAAGTTGGGATACTGGTTCTAAGGTGGTTACACCATTACCTATACTTTTGTCTGAGCCATTTTGGGTAAAATATATTATTTGGGTCTTGTCTGTATTTAGTTTTAGGTTATGCGCTGAAAAATAATATTCCAGAATATTCAACTTGGAAAAGATATTGGATTGCAGAAAGTGGCGATCAGTTGAACTGAAAACTACTGAGCAGTCATCAGCATATTGTACCAGGTATTCATCAATAACCTCAGGCACGTTATTGGTATATAGTATGTATATTAGAGGCCCCAACACTGACCCTTGGGGTACACCTCTTACGATACTTAATTTCTCTGATCTCACAAGATTGCCATCAGGTATATTGGAAATGAAATTTCTAACATACTACCACCAAATTAAGAAAAAAACTGATTGGAAACCTTCCAAAAAAAAGTTGGACAACTAGATTTAGGAAATATCATAATGAGTATTTTGTTCGAATTATATTAGCAAAATTCTCTAGATCATTCAATACAAACAATTTCCATATTGGTGTTTTATTATATATCATTGCAAAATATTCATTCCCTCCATATCAATAACCTGAGTACATGTATAGGTATGATGTGTATGTATATTTTTTACTTTGTATGAATAAACAGTGACAATAAAAAATTACTCAATGGATGGAAAAAATCTTCAATTGTAATTTTTCAAAAATAATATAAAAAAAAATCCGTCATTAACTTTGGCTCGTCGTGAGACCTACTAAGCCCCTATCAGAAACACTGAATGATTTTTAGTTTCTTGAACAAACGTATTTTTTAAAATTAGCAAAATCTCAAAAGTTAAATTTTTTGGAAAATAAGTAAAGTCTGGATAAATTTCTTCAATGAATTCATCAAAACAACACGTGCCATGAAATTTGTAATTAATAAAAAAAAAATAAAAATCGATTATTGTGGAATATCTCGTAAAATTAAAAAAAAATCTCACCTTCACATGTTTTAATGGGCTCCAGGGAAGTTTCACCAAAACGTTTCTTATATTCCGAAAAATGTAACTTTTGAGATTTTGGTAGTTTTGAAAAATGTGTTTATTCAAGAAACTGAAATTCACTCATAATATCTGAAGGTTTCAAGAAGAGCCTAAGTTGATGACAATATTTTTTCCACTTGTTGCCTAATTTTTATATGTATACTTAAGTTTCAGTATTTCTGTTTGATTATATTACAAGTCATCATGATTCTGTATTCTGTGTATTCTGTCACGACTTTAAAAGCCATCAATCAGCATAAATAATTCAACATGAAATTCCCACGTCTGTAAAGAAATAAAATCGATTGTCGGCTTCAATACGGGCGACATGAAATTTGAAAACATTCTTACATATTCCCAAATAATTTATGTTCCGGAGATCAAAGCCGTGTAAACTAAAATGTCCCGCTAACTGAGACTGTCATGAAGAATTATACCAATTACAAAGCGGCTGGATCCGATTTTAGCTTTGGATCGATTCCAAGTAATTTCCTCGACAAATAAAATGATTGCACATTTATATTTTCTGTTATAAATCACGTCCCAATGGAGAACGGACAATATAATTTTGAGAATGTTTTTTTTTCGTAGTTTGGCAATTTGCAATTTGTTATCAAGTGGACGACATCGGAAAAAGGGGGATTATGGATGATTAATTGTGGAAAATAACCGATTCTGTTGTTTTTCGGGGTTGGAGTATTTCAATTTGTCACGTGGAGGTGATGAATGTTTTTATTTCTGCGATTGTATCGTGGCACTAGTAAATCAAACGAAAATGAATTATGGGCTTCTGGAAACAGTATAAGAGCTGAAACGAAGTTTCGGTACTGAATAACCTCAATAAATATCAGTCAGTCAGATAGGTCAGTGTTCTTTATACAGGATGTTCAAAATTAAGTCGATACCCTTGACAATTCCGTTATTACTGATGCTACTAGTGGCATTTTTAATAGCCGCCACGTTCCAAAATATTTCATGAATTGATATTTTTTTAAATGGAACACCATATATTTCATCAAGCATTTCGATTCGTAACCTCAATCTCAACAACAAAGCTTTCATAACCTTCCTTCCTAAAGTTGGAAACTAGCGAATTAGGAGGAAAAAAACACACGAGTGTCCAAACACCCAATATTGGTACTTATATGAATGACAATATACAGGGTGTTTCAAAATTCAGTATCAAGATTTCAGTGGCGTATTTTTCAGGTCATAATAAGACTTTTTTTCCCCATAAACATGTTTCCGCAACCGCTTCATTTCTGAGATACAGGGTGTTAAAGTTTCAAGATTTTTTTAGTTTTTTCTTCATAACTCTTTCAGTTTTTGAGATATCAAGATCAAATTTAAAATTGAGCTAAATTTTTAGGGTTTACATCATCCAGTATGCCGGGTGATTGTAACAATCTAAGGGAGATATTTTTTCAGGGGTCAAGCGCTTTTTCGCCCCATAAACTTTTTTGTAGTACGCCGCTGGTGGATTCTGACATATGAAATACATTCTTTATTTTTTTCATGAATTTTTTTGTTTCTTGTAATTTTTACGCATCTGCAACCGTTATCGAGAAAAAAATTAAAACCATTTTTGTAATTCGCTACATTTAATTAAAATTTTTAACATAAGGTAGGTATTTGGTTTGTGATCTAAATTACAAGTTTCCTTAAAGATTACCTAAAAAATAAGAACCTTGACTTTTTATAAAAGGTGCTAGAAATGCCCTCCTCCTTCTGCGATACAACCTTCCACTCTTCTTCTCATAGACTGCCGTACGCGTTCGAAAATTCCGGGAGAGTTGCTTATGGTGTGGAAGGCATCCATAATTCGATCAGTAAGAACTTCGATGGAAGGCACTGGTTCTGAACCATAAACAAGACCCTTTACATGTCCCCATAAAAAGAAGTCCAGCGGGTTGCCATCTGGGGACCGTGGGGGCCAAGCAATTGGACCTGCTCTGCCAATCCACTGATTTTGAAACACTGTATCTAGATAATCGCAGACAATGACACGAAAATGAGGGGGGGGCCCATCGTGCATAAACCACATTTGTTGACGAACTTGTAAAGGCACGTCGTTCTGTAGGAAGTTTAAATATGTGGCACCATTTGAAATTCGCGTTAAAATAAAAGGACCAATTAAAGTATCTACTACTATTCCTGCACATATGTTTACGCTGAACTGCTCCTGGTGTCGAGATTGTCTGATCATGTGTGGATTTTCTAGCGCCCAAATATGAACGTTGTGGTAATTTACTACACCGTCCATTCTTGTATAATGGAAGCTGAACACAAGAAATTTATAGCTATATTATGTACTGCGGTGGTGTAATGGCAGAGATTTTTCGTACGAAACTCATTTAGCGTTCCCGGCGTGAGTTCGAACTCTGGACTCGCTAATAATTTTTTTATTTTTTTCCTTTTGTTAGAAATGTAAATTATTGACCCCTGAAAAATATCTCCCTGTAGATTATTACAATCACCCGGCATACTGGATGATGTAAACCCTAAGAAGTAATCTTTACTTGAAATTTGATTTTGATATCTCAAAAACTGAAAGAGCTATGAAGAAAAAACTAAAAAAATCTTGAAACTTCAACACCCTGTATCACAGAAATGAAGCGGTTGCGGACACATGTTTACGGGAAAAAAGTCTTATTATGACCTGAAAAATCTGTACCTGAAATCTTGATACTGAATTTTGAAACACCCTGAATTTTTTGTAACATCAAAATGAGACAGTAAATAGATTTTCGATGATCTTGATCTGGAGGCTCGTCAGGTGATTTATTTTCAGCAGGATGGAGCACCAGAACATAATTTCAGTGTCGTAAAAGGGATGTTGCGACGTTGTTTTGAAAACAGATTAATTGCTACATATAGTCCTGGTGAGTGGCTCTCTCGTTCAGCAGTCTTGACACCACTAGATTTTTATTCTTTGGGATTTATGAAAAATTAGGTGTACAAAATAAAACAGTTCTCAGATGAATTGAAAAATTATAATGAAATTATAAATAATAGATTTGATGGACTAACCAGTGTTCAATGTAGCACGTAGTGTCAACAAGGAAAAGGGCCCAAATAATGTGTTCAATAAGAGGCGGTGTGTTTGAACATTTAGTTCTTATTTTATAGCACTTTGTCAAATCCGATTGTTATAAATGTTTCCTATTAATAAAATTGTCTTATTGTCAATTTCAGGAAAAGAATCGTATGAACTTTGTTGTTAAGAGTGTAGTTACGGATCGAAATGCATTTTGAAATATAGGGTGTTCAATTTAAAAATATATAATTTCATGAAATATTTTGAAAACGAAGTTGGCAATGGGTGCCTACACAATTTGGAACACCATGAAGATCGGAATTACTTTCCATCCAATATTTTCAAGTCTTACGGAATTGACCCAGTTACAATTGACACATTGAACTAGTACGTAAGGAGGACATTTGAACAAATAAATATATCGCGATAATTTTTTTATTTAAAAAATAAACCGCTACTATTTATTATATTTTATAATTTGTTGAAACCCTTCGCCAGTGTACATTTTTTCCCTATATGTGAATAAGGTTACTTTTGTATTACTTCCGTGATACCATTGTTTATTTATATATTGTATACCTATTATTGTACCGAAATTCAGAAATTCAATATTATTATTATTATTATTATTATTATTATTATTATTAGTGTTTATTTATTATTCTCAGAAGAAACAAGTCGTGTGGTTGTACAAATTGAAAAGAAACAATAAATAAACATATAAAAACAATGAAATGTACGAGCTGAATAAAATTTATATAAATAAAATAAACAAGATGTGAAAGTTTCCCCCAACAAAAGTAATCATACAGAATATAAAGATCTTCGGGCTTTGAGTATTCCCCTGACCCTGTCCCAGGTAGCACATTATGTCGGCTTAATCTTGGTTCCATATTGAGCCAATATAGATATATTGTAAATAAAAAAAAAAATATTGGTCCAATATAGGTGAATATTCAAAAAACAATATTGTATTAATAATATTGGTGGAAGATTGGTTGAACCTGTTTTAAAAGTAGATTGTCACATGTAATATTGGATCAATATTGGTTGAATAATTTCTACCAATATAGATAATACAATATTGTCCATATATTGTTTTTCACATCTAGAATAAATATTGCAATCCCAATATTCCAGTCATGTCGATTCTAGGGATGAAAAACTATATTGTATTTCCAAATTTGATAGCACATTGGTTGAATATCATTTCAACTATATTTACCAATATCGATAAAACAATATTGTCTTCATATTGTTTTCAACTTCTAGAATAAATATTGCAATCCCAATATTTCCCTCATATAGATTCTAGGAATAAAAACTATATTGTATATTCAAGTGTGAATGCATATTGGTTGAATGTCATTTCGCCAATATTCAACAAATCTTATAAATCAATATTGGGTCAATATTGGTTTGATAGTATTCACCGATATCGTTAAAACAATATTGTCTCCATATTGTTTCCTACATCTAGATAAAGATAAATTTTGAATATTGGCCGAATATTCGATGAAACATATTAAAACTATACCATGATCAAACCTGGATAAAAATACGCTAGGTGGCTCTACATATAGAACGACTTCTAAAACCTACGGAAATATATTAAATACTTCTCATACCTTGTTTTCAAGATAACTTACTCAGTGGTTATGGCGATCAAAAGGCAGACTCTGGTGTCACCTTGATCAACTGAAAGACATTTAATAATTTACCAAGATATATTCACTTCCACCAATATATCCAAATGATATTGTACCAATATCGATAAATGGTTTGAGGCCATTATTACTTCAAGAATATTTCACCAATACTATTTTTGAAATGTCTAAACAATAATTGACCAATATCGCAAAATGTACACATTTTACTTCTCGGCAATATAACGTTTGAATATTTTGCCAATATTGTCAGAATATTTTACCAGCGATATTGTGCCACTATCGCCAAATATTTTGAGGCCAATATTGCTTCGAATAATATGGGACCAATATCGCCGAATGTTCACATTTTTTTTCTCACCAATATTGCATATCAAATATTCCGCCAATATGTTCACAATATTGTACCAATATTTCACCAATATAGGTGTGCTACTTGGGGTCAAAATGTCCAAAGTCTTTGAAAGAGCTATTGAGTCACAATAATTAAGGGGTCATGTATCACTTACTACTACGAGAAGTTCAGTAAGGAGTTTCAACTTTGCTTCTAGCAATTTCACCTAATATTGGCCTTTCTGATACGGCTGTTGCATTCATGGGTGAATACCTGAAAAACAAACATCAGAAAGTACGTAAAGAAGATGATGAGTCGCAGTATCTTGAATTGATTTCAGGTGTACCTCAAGGATCCATTTTGGGACCATCACGCTCCACCATGTATACCTCAGGTTTATTACAATCTCTTCATAACTGCGCTGATCATCTCTATGCCGATGACACAAATTTATTACTAATTACCATTAGAAAGAATTGAAGATGCCTAGACTCTGATCAATGCAGATCTTAATGCTTTCGTGAAGCTCGCATCTGATTACTGTCTACTAATTAATACTTCAAAATCTTATTTGATGATCTTTGTACCAAGAATGACTGATAATATTAACGTTGATGTTGATATCTCAATTAATGATGAGCCTCATGCGAAGGTGAATTTGGATAGAAATTCAGGTGTTTTGATTTGACACAGATTTGAGGTTCGAAAAACACGTGGAAAAATCAATACAAAAGACATAAGTACTCCGCAATGAAGTCAATATATGGCAGTAGGCGCCTCGCTTCACCAACTATCAAATCTAATCTGCGTGAAACGCTGATGTTACGAATCTTCAACTATGCATATATGCAGAAGGAAGAATGTATAGCAATTCTTTTACCTTTCATGATATAATCCAAATGCTTTGATTTCTCTTACATGTAATGGTAAGCAATTAGAAATTTCCAGCCCATTATAGATTACAGATTCCCTAGCAAGACTGCTTTTTTGGTAAAGGTATTAGTAATCTTAAATTTTAGGAAAAACGAGTGTTATGATCTGACGGTCTACTTTTCATAGATTGATAAGGATGTTCCTAAAATAAATATCAAAGTAACTATGAGGATTTTGTAATTTTTGAAAAACTCCCTGCTGCACTCACGTGCTTTTACTTCACACATAGCCCTAATGGCTGTTTTCCGTTTGACAATAATTGATTGCTGTATATTCCCCAGAATGCAGCACATAGGATTCAATAAACAGCAGTAGTACAACCCAATTGTCCTGATATCATCATAATGGCATAGCATCCGGAGGCTTTTTTTAATTTTTGTTATATCGTTTATATAAAGTAGCAAGACTATGGGTCAGAGTACAGAGTCATGTGGCACAACGGACTAGGTTACCCCAATACGAGAGAGGTGTTGTTTGTACCAGTTGAGTGGGATTTTCTAGAAATAATGGAATTGAACCTAGCAACCTGTTCCCCAGTTTTCCATCAATATCCATTGTTTTTATTTTCTATTTCAACTTGAAAATCAAACGCATCGCTCCAATTATGGGCGAAAAGTAAGATTATGTACAGGAGTTAAATGATTAATAATGATAATAAAAAAAAATTAATTGTTTTCATTGAATCCTTCCTATATATTTTTTTTGATGGAGTATTTTGGGTTATTGGATTCAAAAATGATTGAGAACTTCATATTTGTAAAGACGTTTCGTCTCGGGCCTAAGACTTCTTCAGTTTCATATATTTCATGTCAATTATTCTATTAAAGAAAATTACAAATTTCATTTATTTATTTAAGGGCATTTTTGTTTTTAGTGTGTAAAATATCATGATTGATGTGAGAGTACGCAGCTGAGTGACATATTATAACGTCTAATAAAATTGAATTAGTTTTAAATTCTTCTTATCATGATAATTTTTGTTTTATATTTCTTCGAAATTTTGTTCCACATAATGGAGGTATATTGACAAGTTTCATGTGAGAAAAAATATCTATTGAAAGTAGTTTATTGACACTGATTCAAGACATGCGCTGTTTCATTTTGACTTGGTGTCGGTATTGAAATTTGGAAGATTGCTTTAATGGGATAAGTGGGATCAACATTTTATGTTATTTTAACGTTTCTGTTTTCAGTTGAAATTTTATAATTTTGAATTCATTTTAACTAGGTGATATTTTATAATTTTGATTGATTATATAAGAGTATAATGAATTCTGCTGAGGTTGTTTAGATCTGTTCTATCATTCATGGTGTTATGTTTTTATGTACATCATTTCTCAAAGAAGTCTTCTATAGATGTTTCTTTCACTATCAAGTATTTTGGTATTCTAAAAATGTGTGTTGTAATTTTCATAAATTATATGTTTATTTATGGCAATACTATTATTTTTCATATATTTGTGACCTTTGATTCTATTCTCTGATTATTGAGCTATTATTCCAATGTACACGTCATTGCATTGCATGATATAAATAACACTTGATGTTTTATTAGTAGAAACTTCACTTTTCAGGGGGTTGTATAATTTTTTTAATACATCATGGGTCTTGTAGCATATTTGTATGTCGTGTTTTATGAGAATGTTGCTTATTTCTTCTGAGAGATTGGTTACATAGAGTAAGCTGATGACGTCTAGATTTATCATTAACATCAACAACTGGGAATTTGGGTAAATTTTGGCAGTGTTGAACCCCAATCCTTCAGAAATCGCTCTAAAAGCATAACATCCCAAAGATTTTAGCAACGAGCTTTCTCAGCAGTATTTTGAGTCATATGCTTTTATAAAATTTGCCCTACCAAATCGTGGAAGACAACCAATTCCACAAATTCTCTGCTGCTAGGTTCACACACACGAAATTTCATTTGGAATTCTGGTAAGACCGCCATTCAAACAGAGAACCCAAGAGTTCCGACCATAGAACAACTCTTTCCACTACATAAACGTTTCCTCTTCCCATAAAAAATTCAAATTAAACTCGTCGGCGAAGAGCAACCAGGTAAAATAACCTGGCACGTTTATATAAGTTATGACAGGGCTAACACGAATAGACCCATAAAATAAATAACCCAAACCCATTTTATGACGGACCGCCCGTAATAACTCCAGCGCCGTCTCTATCCAACCATCAACGTATTGTTCCCCGAGTATTTGTTATTCTATTCCACGTTTTGTATGCTACTGATTACTCTCAGCCTTCTTGGACGCTACTCTGTCGGCGACTTCAAAGCATCTAGAGGGCCTGTCATCGTCACCAGCGTCATGGGTGGTAGCGGCCGACAGGCTAGAAACGTGGCGGTATTAGCGCTTTGTCATGGCACGGCTTCATCGGCGTAGAGACGGGAGAAGCGCTAGTTGACATGCGCAGGAGCCGTCAGCGGTCGAGAGAGAGATCTGTTTTGAACCTGGCTTCATTTCCAAGTTTAACGTTGTTGCCGTTCGGTTTATACAACGCTCCGTAGTCGTTGCAACGGATTGTTGATTTTTGTTATATTGTTTGACTTATTGTGTTCCAAATGGTTGTGTTGGAAGGTGGAAGTATGCTGTCCTCTAGTAATCAGTACCTACAGCCGGATTATCTGTCTCCTTTACCTACAACGGTGAGTTCAAGGATTAATATATTCTTCAATTCAAAGCGAAGGACCCTAATTTTGATGTTCTAAAGGCCTGTTCTTTACAATTGTAGTACTGTAATCACTGAGCTCTGAGATTAGCTCAATGCAATTATCCTAGTCTTATTTCCATAGAATTGTCTTTGTACTTGTCTTGGTTTCACTTTCATGAAGCGACGGACAGCGATCATTTTTGAGAGGCACTTCTTTTGGCCCTTAATCTTCTCTTTTGAAGTTTCATAACTATCTTTTGCCTATTTTCGAATGCAACTTTCATATAATTACTAGTTACTTTGCTTTGAAACTGTCTGATTCTCATCATTTTAATTCCTAGATTCAGTCTTTCACTATTTCAGTAAATTTTTTTGACTGAAAAGGCTGCACATGACAGCTCAAAGTGAAAGACCCTAATCTTGACGTTTTATAGGCCTGTTCTATACGTTTGTACACAGGTTTTAGATACTGGAATTACTGAGCTCTGAGATTAGTTCAAAGCAATTAGCCTGTCTTATTTGTTCCATAAAATTGTTTTTGTACTTGTCTGTTTCACTCTTATGAAGCGACGGGCCGTGATCATTCTTAAGATGCACTTCTTTTGGCCCTTAATCTTCTCTTTTGGAGTTTCATTACTATCATTTGCCTATTTTAGAATGTAACTCACATGAATGTATTTTAGAATGTAAGAAAGTAAGCTTGAATTCCTAGATTCACTCTCTTTCACTACTTCAGACGTTTTTTTTATGCTGAAAAGACTTCACATAACAACTCAAAGTGAAAGACCCTAATTCTAACGTTCTATAGGCCTGTTCTTTATGAACAATTGTAATACACCGGTTTGAAATACTAGATTATCTTGAAGCAATTATCCTGGCCTTTTTTGTCCCATAGAATTGTTCTCACTACATTTTATACTTGTCTATGACGCGACGGACAGTGTTCATTCATAAGAAGCACTTCTTTTGGACCTTAATCTTTTCTTTTGAAGTTTCATAACTCTAATTTGCCTACTTTCGAATGTAACTTTCATATAACTACTAGAAACATTGCTTTGAAACGGTCTGATTACTATTATATTGGAGCTTTGTTTATTTGAATTCCTAGCTTTACACTCTTTCACTATTTCAGTCATTTTTTTTTACTGTAAAGAAAATAATTTGCTCATTTTATGAAAAATGCCATTTTCAAGACAAAAAATAATTGTTACACTTTGTACCATGTCGTTCTTAAATTATTATCCTTATAACATTTCAGATATAAGAATCTGTGGAACATAGTGGCCAAATTCTGTTGTATTATTGAAAAAAAAACAATTGGCATTCATAGATTCTTAAATCTTATTTTTTTTTAAATTGATTCTTAGTTTGACTTGGAATGAACTTGTATTTCAACTAATTCACTGTTCATTTTCATAGCCCGTGCTTCAAAAAAAAAACTTTAACACTCAAACTTTTGAGTATTGACTAAGAAATCTGCTTCATTTTGAGACGATGTAGATATCGAAAGTTTTGTGCTGGGTTTGATCACTTCTAAAACATTGGTTCATGAACATTCTTTCATTCTTCTTTGAATTAGTATTATTTAAATTTTTCAGAAAGCTAGTTGAATATTATCTCAGGGGAACTTATTCTGTGGTATATCATGTTTATAATTTTCCCATAGAGGGTGGAAAACCTCTTTGCATTTTCGAGTATTCGTTTCTTTGAACTTCTCCTAGTAACTAAACATGATCTTTTCAATATTCGAAAATAGTTTCTTCTTTCTCAGCATTACAAAAACAAAATGATTTGCACAGTTTACACTACAGAAAAATCATCATGATGATTATTAATTGTATTGATGCACCTTCAAAAACCAATTGAAAATTGCATTGAGTTGTGGAAATGTAGGTTTATTGAAACTATTTCCACATTTGCTTCTATTTTCTTTTTCATTATTATCAATTTGTTAAACTGAGCAAATAAATTGGAAATGTACAAAACTTCTGTTTCAACATCGTTTGTATAACACTGACGTAAATACGATAAGATCCATACCTCAACTATTTATACTATGGATCTCCAACAAGTAACAGCCAAGTCAAAAAAAAAAACATTTCTTATTTTCCATAGATTGGAGATTATTCTGTTTTCTCTGTATTGAGAATTTGCACCATATCGAATATAAGATGCATCTGTTTATACTTTGACTTTTCAACTCATGTTTTTGGTACTCACTGGTACAAAACAGATTGGAAATGAACTTAATTTATTCTGTACAACAAGCAGAATGATTTGCTCTTAAGATATGCATTTTTTTAAGTTTTCAACACGTAATATTTATTATAAACAATAATACACCTGAAAACAATATAATCAACAGTTTGGAGAATTGCACTTACCTTTAAAGTCCTAAAAATGTAAAAAATCACCTATGAGGTCTCACGAAGGTTTTTCAGTGGTTGCACATTGAAATCAAATCGAAAATATGACATAAATAAATAAAAAGCGACAGACCTTGTGTTTTCTTAAGATGAGGGTTGTAAATAGTCATTTCTGGATTTCTTCTATCATATCAGAATATAGAAAAGTCTTTGGATTCCAAATGACACATTCATACTCCATCTCAGAACGAACGATGGAACTGAAAAGTTACAAACAAATAAGTTTCAAGATTGAATTTACGGTTAGATTTCAAAACAAAGCTCATTTTTCTAGAACATCCAGATTCTTAAGTATTCAATGTGTCCAGAAAAACTAAACACAGTAGAAAAAGTTATCCTGATTCTCTGCAAATTGGTGCTATTTATGAAATAGCGTGAAACGCATTATTTTGCATTTAGCTTCACTGAGAGATAGGTCAGATACTAAAAAGTTATTCGAGAGATTATTGATATCATATTGAAGCATACAGAGTTTTACTCACTTTCGATTCTTCTAAATATCATCGGCATATAGGAAAAATTGAGAATGCTTAATACCTATACCGAACAACGTCATTGACGGATAACACGAAGCGTAGAGGTCCCAAAATTGGTCCTTGTGGAACACCTGAAGTAGAGATGAACACAAACGAAATTACGATCTTGTAGTGTACGAAGTTTTTTGTGTTTGATAACTCGATGTGAGCACTATTTTCACATTTTTTCGGGTGACTGATATGAGTGATTAATCATTATCAATTTGAACAAAATTTGATACCGTACAACTGTTTTTATGAGCACACTTGAGTTAATTTCATAGCACAACATATTTTTGATGAATAATTAATGATATAGCTGAAATAAGCATTATATTGAATGGACGGACAACAGTGGCAGACATTTACCTTGCCGTCGGATGCTATTTCAAACTTCTAAGCATGATATTAGCAGACGAAATAAAAACAATAAAACGAAACAGACAGTGGTTGTCGAAAAGTTGAAATGATGATAATTGATTGAAAATTAGCCTCTTTTGACCTTCTACACTTGTGCAGATTTCATTGAATTTTTTTTTCCATTTTCATATCAAAATATCAAATAATAACACTTTCGTTCCTGTCGTTGTGTGGTTATGGAGTTTGGAAATACTCAACTCAGCGTATGAATGTGGAATCAAATCTAGAACTGCATAGAAATAACTTCAAGATTTATCGTTCGAATTCCTGAAAAACATTTGGAATAACTTCTAGTTATACAACACGGCAATTTATCCAATTTAATTCACTTGGCATACCTTTGCTGTAATGAATAGTGCATTCTCTTCTGTGAATTTAAGACGGGTACTAATGTACTCCCCGTCGCTTGGAAAACATTGTTTGGCACGATTCCACCAGTCCTAAAATAAATGTGGCTCGCAAGTTTCGAACGCTATGTATGAATGATTGAACAATTCTACTGGAATGTCAGTTCAAATTTTTGAAAGAAAGGGCACTAGTGGTCTACCATATTTAAATTAGCTTGACTTTTCAGTTGTTTCAGATGTCAGAAGTAAATTAGTTTCAATTTCCAAATGGAACATGGTTTTCTTCATGAGATTTTGAGAATTTGCCTAATATTTCAAATTGCTCACTTCACCATCATTGATTTGAAGCGTCGGAAAACTTTTCTCTATTGGTTTTGTATTTTTTTTATGTATTTGTGGTGTGAAGAAGTGAACAGCTTAGATTCCTCAGTCTTTTTAACGACTTTTAACCATTGGAAGTAACACTGAGAGAACTTGATAGCATTTTTCAACTAATTGTTCTTAAAGTCTGACTGAATGTAGGTCCTAAAATACCTTCTGTCTGTGACAGAAAACTGTAAGGAATGTTTTGATGATCTTGTAGATTATTTCGAAGGCAGATCGCTGGGGAAATATTAAGTTTACTTATATTGAGTGCCTTCTTTTTATTGTTCGCAAAATATTGATGACATTTTCCTCATAAATAAATCAATCGATTGCTATCAATTTCTCATGAAATGGATGAATAAACCCAGCAAAATAATGCATCTTCCTAGAAGCTTGCATCCTGAATCGTCCCTTTTACGGTTATACTTCCCCAGACAACAGGAAAGTCGTAGACTTTCGAGTTTGAAGTGTGTAAACCACAGAATGGTATACTGGAGGGAGCCTTTGAAGTCATCAGGGTTTCAGGTTCCCTTTTCTGCAGACATTATTTGTGCTTAGGTTATTTGGCATATCAGTATTGTATGGAAGGAATATAAGTGGACCCAAAATGGATCCTTGAGGAATGCCCAAATCCACATCATGAGGTTGGGATTGACACTTATCGAGTTTCAAATAGATTTTCCTAAAGGTTGAATATGATTTTAGCCAGGAAAGTTACCTCTAAAACCTACTGAATATAGCTGATAATGACATTGCATTATGTATTCGTTGTAATTACAATCTGAAGTATTTGGCAAAAAATTGTAATACACCGAACAACAATACTCCATGTGGGGGTGAAGAAGTGTATTTCAAAGATTTCATTGTTCTTTGTTTCCGTACTTCTACGATTCCACCATTCTAAGTTTCTATAGTTCAACTCTTCCATAGTTCTACGTTTCCTTAGTACAACTTTTCCATAGTTCTAGGATTCCATAGTACAACTTTTCCATAGTTCTAGGTTTCCATAGAACAACTTTTCCATAGTTCTACATTTCCATAGTTCAACTTTTCCATAGTTCAACTTTCCCATAGTTCAACTTTTCCATAGTTCAACTTTCCCATAGTTCAACTTTTCCACTGTTCTAAGTTTCCATAGTTCTTCGTTTCCATAGTTCTTCGTTTCCATAGTTCTGCATTGAAATAGTTCAACTTCTCCATAGTTCTACGTTTCCATAATTACAAAAATCATGGTTAATACAGAAATGTCAGTTTTAGAGCTCAAATGGCAGTGATTATGCAAAATGAACCATTTAGGCAACTCGGATTTCGTTCAAATAAGTATTCCTGAAATTGTCTTATCTAATTGAGCCTTCAACACGCAGAATTTTCAAAATGCTTTGCCTATCACTCAAACTGTGCTGTTGTACAAAGCACCAATCGAGCAAGTTCTCGTGGTGTTGCTGAGCAACACTGTATTCATGAAAATTCTGAATATTGTCGGAATATTATTCCTGACAAGCCATTAAATTTTTTTTGACACATTACCAACGATTGTTTTCACTTTGTCACTTACTGAGCTATTGATATCAGGTTACCCTTTCATTTATACGTGGGGCTTTTTTTATCCCTCACCCCCCCCCCCCCCACTGTTAATATTTGAACGGTTTGACGTACAATAATGAAACTAAAACCAATTTGAATGGTATCATCAATAATACTTTTGAAAAAAAAAGACATTGTGATTGATGATAGAGAGGGCGGGAGGGGGTAACATCATTTTGGAACTTGATCACATTGTCGACAAATTCTGATTTAATTGCATTAATTACTATTCGAATTCTCTCCACTGGTACTACAAGAAACAATTTGTTTTTCGGTTATATAATTTTTGCAATGGATATAAATCTAACCTCACTGTGAGAAACTTTCAATACCTATTGATCTACCCAAGTTCCCACTGAAGTGGAATGTAATAACTGATTATATTCTTTTGTTACAGCTTGACGCGAAGAAGAGTCCACTAGCTCTGCTAGCCCAAACCTGCAGCCAGATAGGAGCCGACAGCCCCTCATCGAAGCCCCTCATTTCCCCATTGGAGAAGACGAAGAAATCCCCCATCAATGACAGCACCCGAACCTCACCGGGCAAGGAGAAATCATCCCAACGCTTAACCCCAACGGAAAATAACAGGCTAGTTTTCAAGCCTTATGAAACCAACGTAGTGTCCAAAAAATCAGACGATTTGCGCCCATCGACCAAGAATAGTGTGCAGTACTCCACGGATGAAAAGAAGTCAGACAGACAGAGCCCCGGGAGAAAAACCGCATCTCCAGCGAGTTCCTCAGTGTCCCAGGGATCCGACACTGGAAAAACCTCACCGGAACAGAAGTCCAGCACTCCCAGCGCTAGAGGCGCTAGCCCCATCATCAGATCCGGACTGGAAATCCTCCACGGTCACTCCAAAGACTCCGTCGGTGCCTACAAACCCAGTGCTCTATCCTCCGGCCTCGGAGGCGGTTTAAACGGTCACCTCAGCTCACTGTGCTACCCCTCGGGCATGGAGCAGACCAACCCAGCATTCAGACCTCCGTTCCCGGGCGCCCCCTACAGCGCCCACCAGCAAGCCGCCATGTACGCCGCTGCGGGGTATCCAGGCGCTACCGCCGGGCCTTACCTGAGCTACACCAGGGTCAAGACTCCGTCCGGTGGGGAGGCTTTGGTGCCAATCTGCAAGGACCCCTACTGCACCGGGTGCCAGTTCAGCTTGCAGAACCAGCAGATGTTGATGAGCGGCGCTGCCGGGCCTTGCCCTTCGGGGTGTACCCAGTGCGACCACCAGAAGTACAACTTGGCCATGGCGATGTCTTTAGTGCCTCCCGGTCCGTCTTCCTTGGCCTACTCCCAGCTGGGGCGTCCCTACGTCTGTAATTGGATAGCGGCGGATACGTACTGTGGAAAAAGGTTCGTCACTTCCGAGGAGCTGCTGCAGCACTTGCGTACGCACACCAATGGTACTGATCCCTCGGTTTCTTCAGCTGCTTCGTCGATACTGAACCATCCCTTGTTCTCAACAGCTTCCCTACACCGACAGGCGTACCCCAATGCGCCTCTGAGCCCCATGTCTGCAGCTAGGTTTCACCCTTATGGGAAGCCTTCAATACCCACTTCTCTGTCGGCCTCGCCCTTCAGTGCGTTCAACCCTACTGCGCTGGCGCCCTACTATTCGACCTACTCGATGTACGGGCAACGTTTAGGGGCTGCAGTGCACCAGTAGTAGTGTTGAAGTGTCGGTTGTCCATTCGCTGTAAACTGTGATAATTTGTAAATAGATTTTTCGAAGCTGAGCTGAGTGACGTGCAATTCGGGAAACTTTTAAACTGGCAGGGCAGTTTGGGAAACTGCCTATTTTCGCACTTGTGAGGTTTCCTCGTTTTTATTACTCTTGAACTCATTTGTATAGATATTTAATTAAATGTTGAGTTTCGATAATGCTTTAATAAAATGTTTGTAAACGTATGTTTTGTTTGATTGAAAAAGGGGTTACAGAAAGGAGTCACAAAAGACTGGACGTTAGGTTGCATTAAATGCAGGAACCTAAGTGTCTAAAACAATAATTTTTCTGAAGAAGTGTTATATAAGAGTATAAAGATGAAAATATAAAAAAAAATATTTTTCAAGTACCTACTAAATGAATGAGCATTTCCCTTCATATTTGAATATTTTTGATCATTGCCACCATCAACAGAAACAAATATTTTGGTTTTGTTTCAGATCAGTATCGAAGTCTATTATTTACTCAGTTAAACGACTTTCTCATTTTTTCTCTCTGTTTCGTTTTATTAGCTTCACGTGTTACTAAAAAACTGACCATCAAACAGTGTTATAAAATCTTGGAACTCGATTTTCTACCACTACCAATCATTCGAATAATCGAAAATTTGGCACACATATCAACGACTTACTACAAGAATTTCATAATGATAATATAGTAATGATAATAATAATGACAAGGAGAATTTTCAAATTCAATTTTCCCTAGTTCCAGTTGCCCGAATAATCTTAAATTTTACATACACATCAAGGATCGATGAAACTCAAAATTGAAAACTGAATTATAGTTCTGAAAAGATTAAAGAAAACGCTTCCATAGTAACATGGACGTAAAAATAAAGAATAATCTTTAAAAATTAACCTTCATGTCAAAAAAGCGTGGCTTTCTTTTCGCTTACATTTTCGTAATCACGTAATTCACTGATAGCTATAACAATAGAAAATTAATATTACTGATATCAGCACCACGCGCTTCTTCAACAAAAAAGTTAATTATTCAATATATATATTTTTTTATTTTTCAGTTATATTAATATAATATCGTGTTTCTTTAGTATTGTCAGAACTATAATTCATTTTGTGAGTAATTTTACAAGAATGTGTTGTTGTAGCGAAATGGATTTCCTTATATTATTCCATTCAAAATGGAAAATATCCAGCTTCATCAAAGTCAACTAATAAAGGGTTGATTTAGCCATTGACTACTGAAAACTAATTATTATTTAAATTTCTGAATCCAGCAATAAGAATGAATTTCTTTTGAATGTCATGCCCCTCAGGTTACTGCTTCAACGGCTGGTGAGGAAAAGAGAGAGTATCATATAGCCAGTGTCTGGTCGAAAGAAACTTTGAAATGTTATATAATTTTCAAAATCACTAGGTTTTTTCTACTTGCTCTCTGTATGTGTTTATGTGTGCGTGAAAACACTTTCCTTATAAGTAAATTTGTATGCAGCTGCAACGCTTTTAATTTAATTGAAATCATATCTAAACTGTGCTGTAATCGGGTTGTGAAGTTGAATTTACAGCAGGTTGAGAATGTATTGATATAGTGGTTTCCAAATATTTGAATTGATAGATTTATTCAAAATTGGCCATACGTAAATAGTATGCTCACTTCCAAAGAGTATGCTCACTGCCAGAGATACTCTGCCAAAAAAGGGCAGAGTATTGCTTGCAATAATTCCCACATACTTTCCGGTAGAGACATCGTGGGTCTAAAGAAATCTGTGAAACAAGAAAAAACTTTCGGGTCTCAGTATCGACTTCTCTTTGAACTGGAAGAAGTATTGTACTTCTTAGATGTCAAATTCATATATTTTTCTGCTTACGTTTGAGATTACTAAATGCGCATTACTACACACCTCCACCACGTGGAGTGATCTGTCTGAGAGAAAGCTAGACATCAAATACCACAACTGGAGGGGGTGAAGAAGCCATGAGATGGAAGCTTGGCAAGGAGTCCCTGGTGCCAACTACGATCAGATACCTTGGAGATATCTTATGCCATGGCCAGAGTTTCACCATATTTTTCGATGGATAGCTGCCATATATGTGTTTATATATTTACCAAAATAGGGTTTACAGATTGAACATTCGAAAAACAGAATCCTCTACATAATTAATCAGTTTAGTGGGTTTTGAACAGGAAAAAATGATAAAAAAGAAACATGAACCAACAGAGAGTAACTCATAGAATAGGCAATAGTAAATTCAGTGTAAATTCAGAGTGTGAAATTATTAAGTTTATATTTTGATTGAAGATGGTCCATACAAATCCTCATAATTTTGAATTTGAAACAATTCAAATCGAGTTAGAAATATTCTAAGAATCCTACATTACGACGGTGAATTCTGAGCAACGTTGATTTTTTTTAAGGATATTTTTTATAATTCTGGATATCTCAGCTGTTACATCTAGTTGTTTTATACGCAATATATCTAATACTTTTTTTCTATAATCCCTCAATTCATCCATGTAAACTTGGTACTGGGGATTCCAAACAACTGATGCGAAACAAAGTTTACTGTGTATAAAAGCATAATAAATGCAGAGAAGAGACCTTGCATTTCTAAAATATTGACAACTCCCTTCGAAAAATCACATAATTTTATTTCACTCGTTGTTAGTTTTTTGCAAGTGCGGCTTGGATGTTAATTTAGAGTCGATCGGTAACCCTTGATCTTTCACCTCAGATATAGATTTCAGTTCATGGTTTGTTAATTCGCATTTATAGTCAAACCTATTTCTGTATCTGGTAAAAGTGATTCAGACACATTTGTCAAGATTAAAGATGAGTTTATCACAAAACAACATAAAACGGTTGAAGTCTTCTTGTACCCTTCTGCAGTCACTTCACTGTGCGATACAGTTTCAAATCGTCTACGTGAAGTAGAAGTGAGCAATATTATACGTAATAATTTCATTTATGTAAATTATGAAAAATAACGGTCCTAATTGGCTTCCCTGGGGAACTTCAGAGAATTCAAAGGGATCTGAAATATATCCATTCAGTGCTACCATCTGAGTTCTGCGAGGCAAGTAGAACCATATTTATTTCAGGAAGAAGAAAGACTACTTATTGAAATTTTATGACATCTACCTGCACCTGATCATCCATCGATTCCAGTAAAAATTCTGTGAAACTCATAAGGTTCGTTTCTATCTATCTGAGAGGAAAAATTTCATGTTGGTCTGTCTTTACATTTAATGAGAATTTGATTGTAAATAATGTTTCCAAAGAGTTTGCCGGATATGCATAATTTTCTGATAGTATAGTTTTTGTGGATTGGAATGATATAAGAAGATTTCCACTTGGTAAGGAAAATCCCATGTCGATGAAATAAATTATAGAAATGTTCAAGAGTGGGAACTAAATTGTTTTTCCATCGGATATGTAAGACATTAATTGAATGATGTCAAAACGTATACAACCGGCACTAAATACCTTACATTGAGGGATCGTGCAAAAAATTACGAAATCAAAATAGAAAACCGGTAATTTCATATTTCAACATTTTTACACCGGATTTGTTATAACAAATAAAACATCCTTCTTTATTATTCAAAAGATTAAAATTCTTCAAGATCCAACTTGTTGATTCTTAGTAATTTCCTAAGTATAAAAACAGGAGATTAGTCACTGCGAGATTCATAAAATTTAGTGATATCAAATATTTGTAGACTTGTTTTGTCAACACAAACAATGATAATAACCGGAAATAAATAACAAATCCCATCATAAATTATGGTTGAAATATGTTTTCACTGACGTTACATGGTTTGGAAACGAAAATTTTTCAAGGACCTCACGATTATTTTGAAGTCAGTGGGTGTTTTGTGTTGTCTTATAATTAAATGAATTTTTGTATTTCTTTTTTATGTATTTTTATGTGATTCATATTCATATTTATGGTAAATCTCAAAAGATCAGTCTAAATCTAAATCTAAACATATTCGAATGACAGAATGTGAAATCCATGTAAATTAATGATTATAAACGATTATTTTGAGTTGAGAAATTCAGAAATTCATCATTAATAATAGCTCATTAGAAATATTTAATTGGGACGACCTCCTCGAATAAAAATTATAAAATTAAATGAATATAAATTTTTCTACGAATGTTACATTAGCAACATGTTTACTTCCAAAAACTGTCACAGAACGTTTAATTTGCAAACTGATTGATAGTTTTGTTGAACTGGTAAGGTGCGTAGGTAAATCTTTTCTATTACTCAATCTGTTTGAATTAGATATCAATTGAGAATAGCTGGTATAATTTTCATAACTATCAGGCGAACATTAAGATATGCCTCAAGAAATTCTGCTTCCAAATCAATCTATATCATTCGTGCCTTACAATTGAAAAAAAAACATTTTTCTTGCTTGTAGAAAACTGACTATGCTCCATTTAAATTATTTTCATCTATTTTCAATTTGCATATACAGATGACACCATATATATTTCTCAGGAATTGAGATCTGGGGGTTTCAGAGCGTTCTGATCCAGAATCTGATGTTAGTTCAGTGGTGAAAGAGTCCATAATATATTTTTTCCAATTTTTCAATTTTCAGTTGCTCATAGTCAGCCACGAAAAAGTGATTCTTGGTTACTATATGACACCCTGTATATTTCAATAATTTAGCATTGAGTTCTGGGGTTCTGGACATTCCAAAACCAGGAGTTGGAGTTAATTTTTCAATAAAAGATCCTTGATAAATTTTTTCCCAATTTTTCACTATTCAAGTGGTCACAGCTTGCCATGGAATAGCAATATTTGGTTATTGTTCAATCAGTTGCTTCAAGCATTGGGATCTAGGATTGTTAATTTTGTGATGAAAAAATCCCAATTATGATTTTCCCTTTTTTTACTGTTCAATTGGTCATAGTTAGCCGTGGAAAATGGATGTACGATTCAACATTAAGGTAGGTATTTCTGAGTACTATAATATGAGAAAAATAATTTTCAAATTATTCTATTTTCAATAAAATATGAGGGTGTGTCTGCTAAAAGTGGGACACACTGTGTATGTTTTTTGTTACATTTTTCATCTTTTCTGGAAGGTGCAAGAGTGGGAATGGAGTGATCCAATCTTGTATCCCATTGGCAGACCATTATTGTTACCATGACGTTGTATTCTTTTTCCTACTGTCAATAAATACATATGTTATTATTATATTATTATTATCGTTATTATTAAATATGTAAAAATGACAAGCATAACTAACGAAATGAATCATGAAGATTCCTCTGTCGACAACGGTGTAGGTATACCGGGTGTCCGCAGAAAGTGGCTCGTTTTTGAAGATAATGGAATGGAATTCGGAAAATGATAAGGACCCAAATAATCGCAGCCAGTGATGCATATACGCAACGAAACATTCTTCGTTTAAACGGAATAGTATATTATGTAACAAGGTTAGAATGAAAATTCGATGCGAGTGGAAAGTTCCTAGCGCGAGCCGAAGGCAAGCGTGAGGAACCACGAGCATCACGAATTTTCATTCGAACCGAGTAGCAGACTATACTTTCTCCACGATCAAAGATAGGAAACGTGACAGCAATAATTTTGACACTTACCCAAATTTTGCCACTACGATGACAATCAACTGCGTCAAGGCTAATGTTATTATTGCTAACCAGTGTGAGAATATTATTCTATCACAAGAGAGAGAATGTAAATACATTTAAATTGCATGGGGGCAGAGGTGTTGCAGAATATTTCTTCAATCTCAAGAGAGAGACTTCCAGCATTCTGTAATCAAATTTGATTTCAGAATTGGCAAATTCTGTGATGATCATGGAGAAAATATTTTCCATGGAATTTTATCCTTTATCTTTTTTTTGTTGGCTTTGGTTTCAGCCTTTAGCCACACACACACACACACGTTAATTCTATTGAAGTTTTGAACTGTAGAACTTTGATTATTATTCCGTTTCTTATAACAAATTCTACTATCAGGTCATATTATCACTTTGTCCTTTGCTAGTGAAATTTGAATACTGGTGGGATATTTCAGGTTCAATTGTAGGAGTTTGTTGATGACATTATTAATTCCAGGTGTGTTTTTACAGTTAAAAAATAGGTTATAGGTATCTAGTGGATGTGCACTTTGTACTAATAAGAATGGACATACATTGAACAAAAATAGACATCCACTGAACATATATACCATGTACCTCTGGTAGACCTATATTGGACCCGTTATGGCATATACTTGATATGTAACGGACATGAACTGGATATGTATGGATATGTTATGGACAGGAAATAAATGTTATGGATATGAACTGAAAATGATTTGGACATAAGTGAATAAACGAAAAAAATGTACCTAAAGAAGTTATTGTTTTTCATAGTTGATGCGTTGTTCTTTGTCTCTGCTTGGCCACTTTTTCACTGCACATAAAAAGTCGACAAGTACATTCTCAAAAATCGTAAGTGAATCTTCTATTTCTCAAGTAAATCCCTAGTAATACTCCGAACAAATGCCACTAATTCCTCTTATACCCAAGGAATAAAAGCAATAAAAATCCGAATTTACGTTTTTTTGTCAAGTAGTATTTTCAAGAACTTTTTTTTTTAATTCAACAATTGTGATTCCAACACCGATGTTTTCTGTTATCCGCACATTCTCGGTTTCATGGGTTGAGGCCCTTTTTTGTCCTTGCACGAAATAATTCCTGTAACACATGTAACTCAAGTAATACCTCTAATTTCCGACTAATGCCCATTAATTTTCGACTAATGTCACTAATTCCCGAGTAATTCCCACTAATGCCCAATTATTTTCAACTAATACACCTAATTTCCTACTAATACCCATAATTTTCAACTAATTCCGCTAGTTCTCCACTAATACCTGAAGAATACCACTAATACCCAAGGCTTGTACAGCGGTTTCCCCTTCAATTATTCATGATATGGACGATTCAATAGTTACTTTGCAGTCTATAATCACTTTGATTACTTACTTAATATACTGTACTGTCTTGACCAAACGTTTCACTTTCCTCTGAAAACACTACTCATTACTTTGGCGGAGAACAAAAATAAGGTGAAAACTAGAAGCCACACTCTCCGTTAACACATACATATCACTGAGATCATATGATCACATTTGCGATTGCGCGACCGAACACCCACAAGATAAAATATTGTGTATATCGTCGATACATTTCTATAGGCATTGAAAAAAACGCCAACTCCACAAAAGAACAAAAGCAAAACATTTAATGTCCTTCCGAGACCTCTTTGGGAAGTACATATTATGCCTCAAAGAAACATCGACGTGCCCACATTTACGAAACACCTCCCGTGAATGTTTGTGCTTGCTGAGAATGGGCTTCTCTTGTTTTAACTAAATTTTCGTCAGTTTGATGCCCATCAAAGTATATCCATAGTAGAAAGTGGACATCCAATGGATATCCATTGGATGTTCATGTCCACATGGACCAATCATGGACATGAAAAGGATATCCATATGATATCATGTGTTTACTGGGAATAAATGAAAAGTGTTCTTTTATTCAACATTGAATATTTTCAATTATGAGTAGTAACTTAGTTTTTGAGTCAGCTATGACTGCTACTATGAGATTTTTATTTTATTGATTCTTATTCAGCATCAGGGCCAGGTAGCCGAGTGGTTAGCAACATTGTTTTAGTCACTGGCTGCCAGTCGGCCATGGTTCAAACCATGGTGACTGCAGAATTTTTTCTGATGGCCCAAGAAAGTGCTAGGAAGAAGGTAAGACCTTGTTAATCCTTGGCTTGCACAAGTTTCGACTTCTAAAGACTGTCGTTCGTAAGAGACGACAGCTGGTTAACGGAAAGAACAATTTTGAACAATTTTTAAACAATCATAATAATATTCATTCATGGTTCCAAAGGGATGTCCGGTAGATGTACAAATTCAGTACAAATTTGTAACATTAGTGAGTTCCTCTGACGTCCAGTGAACTAAAATAGGACGTGCTATGAAAGCTCATGATGATATCTAGTTACAGTCCCAAGTGGATATCCAGTGGATGTCTGAATGCAGTACAAATATGAAACAAGAGATTTCCTCTGACGTCTAGTGTACTAAAATAGGACGTCCTCTGAAATTTCATAGTGATATCTAGTTATCTAGTTGGATAACCAGTGGATGTCCGAACGCAGTACAAATTTGTAACATTATGGATTTCCTCTGAAGTCCAGTGTACTGAAATAGGTCGTTCCAAATTTGAAATTTGATAGTGATAGCTAGTTATTCTCCCAAGGGGATAACCAGTGGGTGTCCGAATGCAGTACAAATCTGTAACATAAGGGATTTCATATGACGTCCAGTGTACTAAAATAGGACGTTTTATGAAATTTCATAGTGATGTCTACTTATTCTCCTAAGGGGATAACCAGTGGGTGTCCGAATGAAGTGTAAATTTGTAACATTATGGATTTCCTTTGACGTCCTGTGTACTAAGATAGGACATCCTATGAAGGTTCATAGTGATACAGTGTGTCCCACTTTGAGCAGCCACACCCTCATATTTCGTTGAGCATGGAATAATTCGAAATTTTTTTTGACTCAACTTGTAGTACTCGGAAATACCTACCTTTATGTTTACGTAACCTTTGTATATCCATTTTCCACGGCTAACTACGACCAAATGAAAAGTGAAAAATTGGGAAAAACATACTAGGCATTTTTTTATCACAAAAATAACACCAGATTCTGTTTCAGAACATCTTAAAACCCCCAAATCTCAATGCTTGAATCATTTGAATATACAGGGTATCATTCATTCTGATCAGAGTTAGCCTTGGAAAAGTGATATTTGGCTAGTTTTCAAAGTATTAATTAAATATATTTGGGAATTCTGTGACAAGAGCAGACATTTTGGAAATTGTCAAGCATTATTTATGAATTAGATTTGATAATGCTACCCTGTATATTCAAATGATTCAAGCATTGAGATTTGGGGGTTTTAAGGTGTTCTGAAACAGAATCTGGTATTATTTTTGCGATAAAAAAATGCCTAGTACGTTTTTCCCAATTTTTCACTTTTCATTTGGTCGTAGTTAACCGTGGAAAATGGATATACAAAGGTTCGTAAACATAAAGGTAGGTATTTCCGAGTACTACAACTTGAGTCAAAGAAAATTTCGAATTATTTCATGCTCAACAAAATATGAGGTTGTGGCTGCTCAAAGTGGGTCACACTGTATCTAGTTATGCACCCAAGGAGATATCCAGTGGATGTCCGAATGCAGTACAAATCTGTAACATAAGGGATTTCATCTGACGTCCAGTGTACTAAAATAGGACGTTTTATGAAATTTTATAGTGATATCTAGTTATTCTCCCAAGGGGATATCCAGTGGATGCCCGAATGCAGTACAAATTTGTAACATTAGGGATTTCCTCTGACGTCCAGTGTACTAAAATAGGACGTCCAATGAAAGTTCATAGTGATATCTAGATATGCTCCCAAGGGGATATCCAGTGGATGCCCGAATGCAGTACAACTGTAAATTTAGGGATTTCCTCTCACGTCCAGTGTACTAAAATAGGACCTCCATAGTGATATCTAGTATACTCATTCAAGAACTCCCAATAATAATAATAATAGTAATATTTGCATTCCAACCGAGAATTACCCGACATTTCGCAATTTCATCGCGTCCTACGAGTTTATCGTGCGCATCACAGCGCCCTGCCTTTCACATGTTGATGGCGCGTAGACAGTTTCAATAACCCGTCGCACGGCGGCAGTGGCGTGCCTGCCCGTCGCGTCGGCAGACGACGAGATGATAAATGGGTACGTGACGTGCTCAGGTGATCCATCATACACGAGAGATTGGAGATGCCAAGGGAAGGTCACTAACTGGCAATCCATCATCGACCGCTTTCACACCCAGCTCGTGAACTGCCTTCGTTTCCATTATCGTGTGTTCGTACAGGGTGATCGCATTGTGGTGCGGGCACCTGTTGGATCTTCAACGTGATGGATAGGTTTGATTACGTTAAGTAATGAAATACATGAATGGTAAATCCATTTCAATACTGATGATAGACAACCGAATTGCCAAATCTGTGCTAAAACAACGGATAGAGATAAAGTAACAGTTATTGTTGAAACACCTGCAAATTTGATCCCGACTTTGAATCTCTTTAGTTATGACTTAGCATGTCGCAGATATATTAAAATATTCAAATGTGTCAAGCTGGAGGAACACCCCTATCTATCCGACTGCCGTTATGAGCTTCACGCAGTCATCATTCACTTGGTGCTGGAGTTGATTCTCGTCACTACTATACCTTGGCCAAGGACAGAACGGACTGGTATAAATTTGATGATAGATGCGTGAATAAAATGGAGACCCCATACATCCTGTTTTACCGGAAGGCATATATTCAAAATTCGATGGACATCTTTAGCAGTTATTACCCAATTCCAACCCTTCAGATGATGTGATGTTGCAGGTTTTTTCGGTTTTCCCCGCAGCTGTAAAAGCAAATGCACCACTGAATTAATTTAAGCCGCTCCAGAGCACCTATTATTTTTTAATTTTTTTCTTATTGTTTCTTTATATACAGGGCAATTCGAATTCGACCCCCACCATTGGGATCTCCTAAACTACAGGAGATACGTCGAAGCTTAAATTGGGAAAAAGTTGCGTATTCTGGTGCTTGAGAAAATACTGTTTTGAAACTTGGAAAATTCCGAGTATTTCCGGAAATATCGAGAAAAAACTGAAAATCGGAATTTTCGATTTTATTTTTTTCTATCGTTATTTGACAACATAGCTCAAAACCAAAAGTACATTTTCATTGATACTTTTTTTCAGCTTCACGTTTTCGAGTTCAGATTTACTATCCGACGTTTCGTCTTCTGGAATTCATCTTCAACTTTTTTTTCTGTTTTTGGCGCCATATTGTTTTTTTATACAGAAAAATAGTGATTCTCATTCTGATTTCATTGATGTATAATTTGTTATGATTTGCACTTCTGAAACCACAGATATTAAAAAAAAACAACTTCATCTGAGATGGTCATGACTCCATCGAAAAATTTTGTTTAATAAACACTAGTTGTCAGAACTCATTGAAATCATAAGTTTGCACAAATACTTCTGTCGAAGTGTTCTCATTCTCAAATGAAGAAAAACGAGATATGTTGAAACTTTATTATAAATTTGATAGGAATAGTACGAAAACAGCACAAATTTATTTTGAATTATATCCGGAAAGACAACAGCCGGATAGAACATTATTCGGAATTTTGGACAAACACTTGGCTGAGTAGGGTGCGTTTCTTACTTCAGCACATTATGGTAAGAGGACAATAAATGTTGTTGAGAGTTAAGTACAGCTATACGAAACGTGATAATTATTGTCGATATAAACCAAAATACATTGAAATCAATCAGTGACAGTGAATATGAGGAATTGACATGGTTTTGAATGGTATGAAAGTAGATCAAGAATCTCACGATATTTTACAGGAAAAATTAACTTGATTTATTCAGTAAGTCATAGCTACAATGTCTAGGAAGATACACACCTACCCTATTTTTTACGGAATACAAATTTTAAAAACTAGTTTTGCACCATTTCAGTGCTTTCAATATATCTAGAATGACAAGTATCCCGCACAACACTGCACCAATCCAATTTACCCCTTACTTAAGAAACATGGACACAGCGTAAAGCTTCAAATTATTTAGATTCCTCAGAAGAATAGATCAAGAATCCCAAAGACTTTATAGCTCTAATTATAATAGTTTCTATATGATTGAAAACAGTCAACTTCAGATCAAACACTACTCATATATTTTTGAAATGATGAACTTATCTTAAATTGGTGGTGTTCAAGTATTACTTAGTCAAAAGACAAATTATCGGAGAAAAGTCATAATTATACTCTTTGAAAGATTCAAAGAGAGTTTATTATCAATACACCAATGATTTAGTGAAGGAAGGTCCTCTTGTAACAATTGATCAATCTGTATTGGATTACAAAAATCATTTCAGAATAGTAGAAAAAGCAACGGTCCCAAATTCTAACCTTGTGGCCAGTCCCGGATTAGCAGATATTTACGCCCTAGGCCAAAGTTCTAAATTACTCCCCCTTCCAGGAGGTCTGGGGAGTGTGGAATTTTTTTGGCATATTTAACTGTAAACCTCGTTCTAGAGCTTCTTTGGGGTTTTTATTTTTAGTCCCTTTGAATACATTTTTTACTGTTTTCCAAGAAAATAATTTGTACCAATCGCGCAATAACAGTGATTAAAATTCCAAAATGTATGGTAAATATTGACTAAAAAAACATGTTAAGAAATAAAACACACTCACACTGTTTAATAAACAGCACTGTTTACAGCGTGATTTACGTAGGCCGTGCATTAGAAGTATTTCAACTTGCAGTTGGACTAGAAACTTGAAATTCAGTATGCTGTCATAATTGATCATGTGCGTTCTATCTCAAATGTTTTTAACCCTACAACTTTACAGGGTATGCCAAAAGTCGGTACTCAATTAAATCAAGAAATGCCTTAAATGGTAATCCTCGAGAAGCTAGAGCTTTTTCTCACCGCTACAACTCTTTGCAATAACATTTGCCTGTAGTTAATTTCTCGATATCTCTATCATTTTAGTTAGTTGGGAATTAACCTTGCCCAATTTCTCTCATATCTCTTTTAAAGTGATGCTGTTGTTTTATGTGAAAGGGAGTTTTCACGTTCTTTGAGCCTTGATGTAACATTTTTCCAGTCACTAAAACCATTTTTCACAAAATATGATTCCGATTGTGTTTCCGAATAAAATAGACGGCAAGGACCACAAATAACTGCACATTGAGTTTCAGAGTACACAAGCCATGCTCTGTCTTGCTTTTTCCCATTTGCTAAATATCTATAAAAATTAGTACCTGAAAAACTTCAAAAACTGTTACCATAATCCTTCTTTGCCTTTGAAGAATTAACCCATATATGGATACGTAACCACCTAGTTCATCATTCACAACCCGGTGGATCGGGATTGACGGGATCAAAACTAAATGTTTCAGGTTCACGTTCTAAACTCTGTTGAATTGGAGTTGGATTTTCAGTTGTAATGCCAAATGGCAACAAGTTTGAGAAAAAATGTGGAGAATTATTTTCTACTTTATCGAACTCTCGTGTGGTATTCGATAGATTATTTTTTGATGCCTCAATCGTAGACACATTCTCTATATAACATTTTTATTTATTACTGTTATCTAAATTCATTTTTCAATTTGCTTGCAAACTGATGACAGACGTCAAATCAGAAGTATCAGTTGTTGTCACACAATAAAAACAAAATACTCGTACCACGAATATTCCCGAGGCGATAATCTAAGTAGAAAATTCCCACTATAATAATGTTGTGATTGGTTTGAAAGTACATCATAGCTTTAAATTGATGGTTTTTATTGGTTGCAAGATATGTCGAAAAATAATCAATGCTATTGGAGGGGCTCTCAGTGTCTTCCTATGGTTCAGATTCAATTTTTGTGTCTGGTTCCGACTCTGCTCCTGAAATAAAAGACTGCATCATATGAACAGTGGTGCTAGGACTAGTACTAGGAGTACTGCAGTCTAAAAATAAGCAGTCATCTGTTTTGGGGTTATTTTCATCTTCTTTTGACAGCCAATTTTTTAATGTCCCAGAGTATTTCTTGTTCTCCTCTAATTTTGGAGAGATGGTGGCAGTCACGTGATCGGCTTCGTCGGGTGAGTCACCCGGTGCTCGGACGCTCGCTATTCGGATTTTCCCGTATCCTGCGCTGCGCCCCCCGCAAGCGTGCGCCCTAGGCCATGGCCTAGGTTGGCCTTATGGGTAATCCGGGCCTGCTTGTGGCAAACCACAATAGTTGCTGTAAAAGTACATTCATTTGACACCGTCATGTTCTAGAAATAATTTCCAACCTGGAAAAATTTGATGCGAAAGAAACTAAATTTTGTATGAAACTTTTCAACGTGTGATGCTCCGATATTCAATAAGTATCACTTTGCTCTTTGCAGATTTTCGAGAATTTAATTATAGATAATTTTCACAGGATAGGAGTAATTGTGATGAATCTTCTTTATCAACTTGCTGCTAACTTTTTTGCCATTCCAAACTATTGAAAAACACTTAACTTCACTAATATAATATATGAAAATTCAGGTTGTGAACCACTTGTTATTCGTTGAACTTTCCAAACCTAATTGAGTTAGCCCCTGGTGATTTTAATTATTCATCTGATGATAATTACATATGCAAATATGAAATGTAATTCAACCACACGATCATATTAATGATGATAATTAATAACTACAAAACACATTTGCTATCATTTAACCTTCAACATAAATATATGACACGTTCGTTTCAACTTTTTTTGTAAAAATTAAATCGTATGTACTAATGGCTTCTGACACACCATTAAGAGCTCATTTGCATAAACTATAAATCTCTGTAATTTGTGTGCCCATTCCTAATAGATATTTTTATTTGAAAGTCAATTCAAGAAACTTCCTACATATTAAGGATATGTTAAGGATAATTTTTTTCTGATTTAACCGAAGTGTATATTTCGTAAATGAAAGTAGAAATATTGTTGAAAGATAGTCAAATAGTTAATAGAAATGGAAACATGTTAATTACCATCAACTATACAGGGTGTTTCATAATAAATGCGCAGGACTTCAGGATGTGATAGCTCGTCCAAAAATATGAAAAAAAGTGTTTATTAACTTACCCTCTAAAATGCACCATTTTCGAGATACAGGGTGTTGAAATTTAAAAAAAATAATCGTTTTTTGCGAATAACTCCGGAACCGTTCATCGCACAGAAAACAGATTTCGTAGGCATTTTCTACTCATAATAAGCTATGTTTTGTGTGGATTCTTTATTTGTTCAAATTCATAATTGGTGAAGATTTTGAAGGGGTAGTGGGTGTTTTTTTCTCCAACTTCTACGCCACTGGAAAAAGTATGATTTTGAGCCACCTACTTGAACCGCCAATGTTTTCTACACAAAAAAGGTACTCTAAAGTTGACCGTTTTCAAGAAAAATCAACTTTCATGTTGAAAAACGTGGAAAAATTTTTTAAATAATTTTTTTCCTAATTATACAAAATTTATTCAAACGTTAAAACAAGTATCAAAACCAAACGTTGACTTCTCAATTGCAAAATAAAAATAAAACAATAACAATCATACTCAGTTGAATTGTTGGAAATGTCCGCCGTTAAGCTTCAATGCACGCAGCAATTTATCGAGGAAGAAACATTATTTGAACAACATGAAAGTTGATTTTTCTTGAAAACGGTCAACTTTAGAGCTTATGACCAAGAATACCTTTTGATTACTTATATTTCGGACGTCCATCATCTTAATGGTTGAAAGATTTCTATCTCTTTCAAATTTTTCACAACGTTTCAATTGCTTGAATCCGCAATCGTCTTCTGGTGAATAATGACAAAAACAGGGTACTAGCAGTTCGTTCGTCAAGAATTCTAAACACTTTGTGGACATTATCAAAGATGTTGAACTAGGGCCTGAAGATCGTTTCATCAGCTTTGACGTGGAGAGCCTTTACACCAACGTCCCCATAGAAGAATCCCTTAACATAATCAAGAGGAAACTAGAAGAAGACATCCAGTTCCATGAAAGGACTGACCTCCCCGTAGAAGCGATATTGGAACTACTGCAGTGCTGCCTACACAATTCATACTTTCAAGAAAAGAGCCGTTTCTTCTTCCAAGTTGATGGACTGCCGATGGGATCTTCTCTCTCTCCAGTAATCGCCAACATATACATGGAGTGGTTCGAGGAATTGGCTATCATAGAGGCAAAATACAAACCAAAACTATGGCTAAGATACGTAGACGAAACCTTTATCATTTGGAACCATGGAGATGAACACCTTGGGGAATTCTTCGCCAGAATGAATAACATGAGGGATTCAATCAAATTCACAATGGAAAAGGAAACTAATAGTACCCTATCGTTTCTCGATGTGAAAGCTGAAAGAACAGACACTGGAATCCTCACCTCTGTTTACAGGAAGAAGACACACACAGGACAGTACCTCAACTACGGCTGTAATCACCCAAACTCCACAAAGAGGGGAATCGTAAGAACGTTGGTGGAGAGAGCAATGTATATTTGCAACAATCAGGTGTCATTGGAGGCGGAAATTAACCACATCAAAAAGGACCTACGCCGAAACGGATACTCCGAGAAACTCATAGGAGAAATTCGGAAACAACTCTAAAAGACCAAAACAACCGAAGAAAGACCACAAAACCCCGTTCTCATTCTTTCCTATATCATGGGTATCTCCGAGAAGATCAGAAGGATCGGAAATAAATACAACATCAAGAGTTGCTTTCAATCCGGCAGTACCTTACGAAGCTTCCTCACCAAGACGAAACCAGAGAACACAACAGAATCCAGCAAAAACTGTATTTACAAAGTCCCATGTGAATGTGGAGATTCCTATATCGGAGAGACCAAGAGGCCATTATCAGTAAGAATAGCCGAACACAAAAAGTGGACTCAACGAGGGGAAACATCAAAATCGGGAATTGCTGACCACGCCTGGACAAAACACCACCGAATTCTTTGGGACGAAGCTAGTGTTCTTCATAGAGAGGAACATTGGTTCAAACGGAAATTTATAGAAACCACCTATATAGAAGCCAATAGTGCCTTCAGTCAACCAAGCGTGGAAATTAAAAACGTATGGAAACCGCTCATGGACCGTTTTGGAGGGAGAAAAAGCGCGAAACCAAGCGCGCCACAAGACCACGCGTAATTACAACGTAATTACGCGCTAATTATAGACCTATAAAAGGTCGCGTAGCTTCTGATTTTGTCATTATTCACCAGAAGACGATTGCGGATTCAAGCAATTGAAACGTTGTGAAAAATTTGAAAGAGATAGAAATCTTTCAACCATTAAGATGATGGACGTCCGAAATATAAGTAATCAAGTTACTACATCGTCTAAAACATTCAAACAAGAATACCTTTTGTTATTTGTATTGTAGCTTTTCAACTTGTTTTATATAATTGAGGTTTCCAAGGTAAAGATATATGAATGTAGTTTAAAATAAATAAAGTTGAGTTCAAATTCAGTTTTCCACTCATTCCATAATCCACTGATTGTACAAAACCTTTTTTGTCTAGAAAGCATTGGCGGTTCATATAGGAGGCTCAAAACTGTACTTTTACCAGTGGCGTAGAAGTTGGAGAAAAAAACACCCACTACCCCTTAAAAATTTTCACCAATTATGAATTTGAAAAAATTAAAAATCCGCACAAAACATCGCTTATTATGAGTAGAAAATGCATACGAAATCTATTTTCTGTGCGATGAACGGTTCCAGAGATATTCGCAAAAAACGATTATTTTTTTTTAAATTTCAACACCCTGTATCTCGAAAGTGGTGCATTTTAGAGGGTAAGTTAATATAAACTTTTTTCATATTTTTGGACGAGCTATCACATTCTGAAGTACTGCGCATTTATTATGAAACACCCTGTATAATGATTCCTTAACCTTCTGATGACAAAACTTTGTGTTACACGGATGACTAACAAGGTTAAAAAATATCCCCATCTGTTTCAGAAAATGAATGCATGTAATCATAGATTAAGTATTTGTATCCTTTTATTCAATGATGTAATGAACATCACTAAAACAAATTTCTAATTCCAACAAACAACAACCAAATAAATGAAAAATCTCTCAAGAACAAATTGTTTGCTAATATCATGCCAACAGAGTAAACGTATGAAATGCCATCAATCATTTATGAGAAACATTAACAAATTGATTTTCTCCAATATCTCCATTCTCTCAAATATTTGAATAAGATTATTTCGCTGCACATTTTGTACGCATTTGAATTCTAAATCATTTATTAACATTAGCTGATAAGCAGATAACACTCAATACAACACTTCAGACTGTCAACTGTTCCAATAAAAGTATCATTTGTCAAATTGATACCATCAAAGATAACGCTTATATTGAGAGGAAGTCATTGTTATCGCTCCTAGCCTTCCCAACGAATCAGTCTATTGAAAGGAGATATTCTGCATGTGTGAATTTTTCTTAGTACATTTTTCTTAACAAAGAATGATTCGTGGAAAACTATGATATGCACAAGGATATATTGAAAATTTCTTAGCCTACTATAGAACCAAACCAAATTTCAATGTCACAATATTGTATTACTCAACATATTCTCCTCTTAATCGGATACATTTATTGCAGCGAACCTGCAACGTCTCTAGACCTTTCAAAAATGATGTTTTTTCTTGCTCTGCAAACCAGACCTCCACAGCTTTTATTACCTCCTCGTTGAAAGAAAATTTACGACCTTTTAAAATTGTTTTCAGTTGAGGAAATAGATGATAGTCAGACGGAGCTAAATCTGGTGAATAAGGGAGAGTGTTCTAGTAATTCAAACCCTAAATCATGAATTTTTTGCATGGCAACATGCAGGGACGTTGTCCTGCAAAAACAAAACAACTTTGGATAGCTTTCCGCGTCTTTTCTCTTTAATTTTTTTCCGTAGAGTGGTCAGTAATGTCGACTAGTAATCTCCAGTTATTGTTCTATACTTATCCAAAAAATCAATCATGATTACTCCATGGCAATCCCAAAAAACTGAAGCAAGAACTTTTCCAGATGATTTTTGGACATGAAACTTCTTAGGTCTTGGAGAACCGGAGTGTTGCCATTCCATCAATTGTTGCTTTGTTTCTGGATCGTAGAAATGTACCCAAGTCTCATCTATAGTAACAATTCGGTTCAAGAAGTCTACTACCCTTGCACGCTTTTGGTCAACATCCAAACATTTGGGGATCCATTTTGCAGCAATTTTTCTCATGTCCAAATTGACGTGAACTATATGATGAACGCGTTCGTATGAAATATTCAGTGGTTCAGATATCCGTTTTAGCCCAAATCGACGGTCTGTTAAAATCATGTCAGGAACTGCATCGATGTTTTCGGGGACTGACACAGGAACTGGCCTTCCCGATCGGTCATCATCTTCAATGGAAAATTTACCTCTTTTGAAGCTTGCAGTCCAATTTTTCACGGTCGCATATGAAGGACATTGATCACCAAGGGTATTAAGCAAATCTTCGTAAATCTACTTACCTCTTAACCCTTTTGATGATGGCCCAATACTCCAATTTTTCGATTTTCAGAATATCGCTGTACATATTTTTTCTTTTAATTTATTGTGTAACTCTGGTTTACTTTTATGACGTCAAACTTTACACTGACACTTCTAATAAGTTATTGTTCGTTGCTATGGTAACGCAACATTTTTTTTATGCAGGGAACTGGTCTAGGCTAACTAGATATCAATACATCCTCGTAAGTTTTACGACCTTTTTTATGATTACTGATTTAGTAATCTGTTTTTAGCATTTGAGGTCTTGAATTGAAGAAAACTCTATTTCTTTAAAGCCAAGGTTTCGTCAATTTGTTATGACATGTTCAGGGTACTGTAAGATACAAAAAGGGGATGTTTTTTCTTTGAATTAATAAAACAGTATGAATACAAATTATATACTAATCAATTTGCTACTACTACTTTTCCAGAAACAATCACTGGACTATGTCTTGGTAACAGACAAAACTGAAGAAAAAATAAGTATTTTCACTTACAAAAGGATCAGTCTTCCGTATCGAATATAAAATCCTCATATCATATTATTATTGGATCCGATTCATTTGCAACAGACACAATGTTTTGTTGTTAAAACAGAAACTGGTTTTGGGTTGGATACAAACAATAAGCAACACAAGACAAGTTGAAATCTGAATAAAATAATGATTTATTTGGGTACATGCCAAAGAAGAACTGATAAATATGCCGAATGTACAATTGAAGAAGCAGCAGAAAATTAGAAAAATGAAATAATTAAAAAACACAAAGCCCAATGCATATTATTCACAAAGAAATAATTGATGGTTTTCGGTTTTTATTCTCGCATAGTCTTTTCTGGATTTGGCTATATTGTATTTTATTATTTTAATAATTCCAGGGAAATTCCTTTTGAATAGGAAACATTCATAACTCAAGTGTCATACAGCGGGAAAACTCCCATTTGTCTGACTAAAGATAAAACTCATAGAAGAGCCTAGGCTAGAAGAAATTGAAATATTCACACTGGTAATTGCGGGTTTAAATTAAAAGTCATTGCATGAAATATTAACCTAATTGAATATGCTGACGACATAGTCATTGTGGCCAAAGGCAAATTCTAAGGAACCCTCTGCGATCTCATAGAAAGGGAGCTAGAGAATACCAGAAGATGGTGCCTCTCTGTGGTGTTGAGAATTAACTCATCAAAAACAACAGTGAAGAACACTAGAAGAACAAAGTTTCAGTACCTAAGTACTGTTCGCCTCGACTTAGCAGACTCAAAACTACTCTGGAACAGACACGTAGAAAAGATCATTAATAAGGCAAATTCATCACTGATGGTGTGCAGGAACATTGCAGGAAAAACGTGGAGATGTAACCCATCAATACTGCGATGGATGTTCACCATGATAGTGAGACCTATGATCACCTACGGAGCAGTAGTGTGGCACGGCAGAACCAAACTCGCTACAACAAAGAAAATTCTGGAGAAAGTGCAAAGACTGGCATGTCTCTGTATAACAGCAGCTATAGAGGTAATTCTGGACCTCACTCCTTTCTATATCATAGTGAGGAGAACTGCTTGGGGAGCAACCCTCAGTCGGACTCAGAGGGACAGCACACAGTGCAAGGGGCTCAACCCCAACCGATAGTGACACCTTACCGATCTCCCAACTGACGAAATTACCAGAAAATTTGGTTTCGAGAAATATTTTCGAACGGAATTAAATACCAAGAAATAATGGAGCTCATAATCCATTCGAGTACTGGGAAGGAATACCATAACATGGTACATGGGCGGGTTCAAAACTTCCGACGGAACTGGAGCAGGAGTCTTTGGGCCTCGCACCAAATACTCCGAAACCCTTGGGCCAGTTTCCCAGCATTTTTCGAAGCGTTGAGCTCATATAACATCAACTCGAAGATAGTCTGGGAATGCCTAGACAAACTCAATGATCTAGGCAGGAACAACAAGGGGATCCTCCTCTGGGTGCCGGGGTGCGTTTGAGTGGAGGGCAATGAACAAACAGACACCCTGGCACGAAAAGGGGCATCAACGCCACTGATCGAGTCAGAACCATTCTGCGGACTTGGAAAATCTTACTTCCAAGAAGAGCTCAATAAAACTGAAGAAGCAATGAGAGCAACACACTGGCAAAGACGTCCAGGGCTAAGGCAGGCAAAATAATTCCTTAAGGAATTGAGGCTTGAGGAGCTGCTGTAAACAAGAACACCTTGAGATAGGTACCATCCACACTTACTATTACCATTACCTAATTGGTAATTGAAATGTAAATGTATGGAATGTAAAATACCGATAAGAAAATTTTCCACAGTTCTACTCTCAAAATTGTGTAAGGAGGAGAATTATTTTCGCGAGATACAGAATGAACGAATTTCGTTCTCACAATAAAGACGCAAAAGTATAAATTATTATGACGATAAATTCAATTTTCCAACACATATAGCTTTAATTCGCCGCCATGTCTCATGATCTACGTGGCATTATTCTACTAAAGTACAAACATACCTAATCATCATAACCATTTCGCCACTTTGGATCATTAATGTTTCCCAGTGCCCATCCGGTGTGGATTTTCTTATTGGATAAACGGCTTTGATTGAAATATAGACGTTTGTCGAGCGTTTTACTGTTTGTAATTCGCACAAAAATAAACTTTTATAGAAACACGAGAACGTATTTATTGCCATGTTTCCGTTTTATGAAGTACTAGGACGTCCAGATGAAAAATGAATTTATGGATGCAGCTGTTTTTATTTTATTTTTCTCTTTAGACTAGTGTCGAAGTTGGGAAGGTTATCAGTATTGTATAATTTTGGCAATGGAATGGGGCACTTATCATCAGCATTTATACCATTTTTGCACTTGGCAATATACAAAATCTCGAATGCATGGAAGAAGTACATGGCCATGATCCTTTCTTATTAATTTAAACCTTTTGTAGTTAGTTGAAAAATTAGTTTAAGAAAGGATGTCTTCATTTCTGCTCTATCATCATTCGCTAAGCTCTTACCAATTTGGTTTTCAAACACACAAATGATGCCATGTTTGCTTTACTGGAGAATTTACAATCATTTGCGACCTTACAAAAGCTTTTGACTGTGTTGATCGTAAGATACTCATTCAAAAAACTAAGAATTCGTGGTGTCAGAGATGTAGCACTTAGATGGTTTCAATCATACCTAACGGAACGCATACAAATGGTCTCGCTTAACGGAGTAAGTTCGAAATCTCAACTGGTGATTTTTGGAGTACCACAAGGATCAGTGCTTAGCCGTCCTTTATTCTTGGTGTATATCAATGATGTGGCGAGCACAATATCAGAGGTAAATTCAGTATGTTCGCAGATGATACTACAATACTGTGGCACGGCACCAATAGTGATGAACTGAATAAACACATAGCTACAGACATATCCTTGGTGAAAAACTGGTGTGATGCCAATAAGTTGTCATTCAATGTTTCAAAAACCTGCATTGTTTTTTTTTTGAGGATTGACGTAGCCGTTACTTGATGGAAGTTCATAGTATATGACACTAAGGTAAACACGATTAACTTTCCACAGATGTATTGTCTACGCGAAATGTTTAGATACACAGTATCTTTCTCAATCGAATGTAATACATGCTTTTTACACAAGGTTTATTCATTGCTTCGCACCACATTTTACAATGCGCTTCATAGGTATTTAGAAGCATAAAAAATTGTTTATTAGAATATTCACTGGTGTTCAGACAACCAGGTACGAGGCACCTTTTCGACATGTTCACAGTTATTGCAGGGATACAGATACAGGAATTAGGAAAAAAATTTATAGCACAAAAATCAAAAACATTTCAAAACTTTGAAACTGCATTAACCTCAAAAAAGAAACCAAGTAGGGCCTGTTCGTTTGCAGTATACATATTTGATGGAACCTACTTGCATTGTATATTAAAGTAGGCAAGAGAGTAAAACAGAGACAAACGATTCTTATTTTCTCTCTCTATTTATATGGTCGTTGCTTCCCATACAGGCGCATTTGACCAATCGATTCTTATTGATGCTTCGTGAAACAGACGAACGAACCCATATGGTATCAAATGACAACTGTCATACGACACATTATATTCACTTAGCGTATACACTTTCTACACCTTTTTCAATTGTAATTCAGAAAGTATAACATGTATTTCAGAAAGTATAATTTGTAATTCAGAATAGTAAATTGTAATTCAGAAACCGTAACATGTAATTCAGATTAGTTAATTGTATTTCAGATTGTGTAACTTGTAATTCAGATAAGTGAATTGATAATCAGAAAGTGTGACATGTAATTCAGAAAGCGTGAGTTGTAATTCAGAAAGTGTCAACTGTAATTCAGAAACCAAGAACAACCCGTATTAGACCGAGAGCTGACTACGTAGAAATACGGGTGACTCGGTGCAAAGTGAATTTTAGCATTTATAGGTTCGGGTGTCACCAACGTAGCATGAGATGGGCCGCCAGAAGGCACCCCGGAAGAATAACGCGAGGGTAGAGGGTTAAATATGCATTTTTTTATGTAAAATAAGTCATAAGGTGCAAGGCAGGAAATTGGCAGAATAATCGGATGTTATACAAATAAGTGGAGAAAAAATTGCCAGAAGACTAGGTGGAAGATAAAGGCCGCCAGAAGGTGCTAATATCGTGAAATTTTATATTTTTCTTAAATATAAAAAAATTCATATGTAGTTTTTTGTAGTACTGAGTTAGTACAATGAATTTGTTCGTACAAACTTTTTGATATCTCGTTTAGTTTTTAGATTTTGATGCTTTTATAAAAAAAGTTTCCAAGTCCCGTTTTTTTTTCGATTTTATTTTTTTCCCGCTCTGTTAACGAATTCTAAAAACTGAAATTTGAAGAGTAGGTAGATTTTGTCAAAAAATTTGGATTTTTTTCAATAGTTTGGGAGATCTACCGATTCCCCGTTTTTTGGAATATTTCACGGTACATTGATTTTTTGGAAAAAATTCATTCACATTTTTTGTAGATTTTCTGAAGGCAATCAAAAAAGATATCCTGATAAATTTGGAAAATTTTGAGCGTTTCCGAGATATTTCGAGTTTTTAAGAGAAGGGTTGCTAATTACACCCCTTGGCTCCCTCGGGAAGTCGAATTTTCTGATCAAACAGTAAAGGAGAAGTGTTTTGCAATATTTTTACAAAATTTGTTGGTGCTCCGACGTCGACTTCATTCATATTTCGAATTTTTAAGAGAAGGGTTGCTAAATATACTCCTTGACTCCCTCGGGAAGACGAATTTTCTGATCAAACAGTAAAGGAGGAGTGTTGTGCAACATTTTGACAACATTTTTTGGTGCTCCGACGTCGCTTCATTCATATTTCGAATTTTTAAGAGAAGGGTTGCTAATTGCACCCCTTGGCTCCCTCGGGAAGTTGAATTTTCTGATCAAACAGTAAAGGAGAAGTGATTTTCAACATTTTGACAAAATTTGTTAGTGCTCCGACGACGACTTCATTCATATTTCGAATTTTTCAGATAAGGTTTGCTAAATACACCCCCTGGCTTGCTCGGGCATTCGAATTTTTCAATCAGAATAAAGGAGAAGTGTTTTGCAATATTTTGACAAAATTTGTTGGTGCTCCGACGTAGACTTCATTCATATTTCGAATTTTTAAGATAAGGGTTGCTAAATGCACCCCCTGGCTCCCTCGGGTAGTCGAATTTTCTGATCAAACAGTAAAGGAGAAGTGATTTGCAACATTTTAACAAAATTTGTTAGTGCTCCGACGACGACTTCACTCATAAGTCGAATTTTTAAGATAAGTGCTAAATGCACCACCTGTCTCCCCCGATAGTAGGGTTGAAAAATCCACCCCGGGATCCCAACGGAGGTCAACAATTCTCTAACGGAATGGTCCTTTTACAACAAAAAATGGACAGTCAAAATCTGTGTATGCTAGAACCAATTTGAAATGAATATTCAAAATTTTAGGGTTGAAAATTTCAACCTTGAATCCCATTATTCAGTACTTTAAGAAAATTGCATATTCAAAATATCCAACCCTAGTCCAAAAGTGAAATTATTTTATTACAATACCTTAATTTGCCGGAAGTCATTTTACGCTACAACCGCATCACTATCAACCCTGTTGTCAGTAAAGTTATGCAAAAGGTCCACATACTCTATTTTGTAGATATTTGTTATTATTTATCATAATAGCCCCCTTTTGGTGTCTCCGGGGTGTCTCCGGAGATTTCGGCTGTCATCTTTGGCCGCTGTTTTCACACCGGTCAGACCTTTGATGGTTTCTGAATTACAATTGACGCTTTCTGAATAACAATTCACTAATCTGAAATTCAAGTTACACTTTCTGAATTACAACTTGCTAATCTGAATTACATGTTACGGTTTCTGAAATACAATTTACTAATCTGAATTACATGTTACGGTTTCTGAAATACAATTAACAATTCTGAATTACAAGTTACGTTTTCTGAATTACATTTTACTAATCTGAATTACAAGTTATACTTTCTGAATTACATATGAAAAAGGTGTAGTTACAGTGTTCTCTCATATGTCGTGGAAAGGTCCATTGTTGGTGGTTCAGAATATTGTGGAGGGTTGAAAGGATCATCAGTCTACTTTTTACTAATATTTCAATTAATTTTCCATGGATCGGAAGGATCGCCGCCACCTTCATAAAGAAGAATTACGAGTACAGTGCATCCCATTTTGGGTGAGACAGCCAGGTTTCTCGCTTGTTATTTAAGATAGAGCCTTGCGGTTTTCACGTTCCTGTCATACTTTTTTGTGAAACTCAAGTTGGCCTTATCAGATTTTGCATAACTGTTTCCGTTTATGAGATACAGGGCGATTTTGGAAATTGATACTTTTCGGACCCCTTCTTTATCTCCGAAGTTATTAGAAATAATGCTGAGCTAAAAACTACATCTGATACAGAATTCTGCGTAGAATCCAGTGGCGTACTTATTTTTTTTTTCGGGGTATGGTTTTGAAGATACGACGCAAACCTATATTTTTTTCAATGGAACACCCTGTATTTTATTACTTCGTTGAATTCGCTATTTTTTTCCCTTCAAAATTATGTATAACACTATATAGGTAGGATGTTCAGAAATGCTATAAAACACTAAAACATCATTTAATGATAATGTTTTGTTAGTGGGCCATGGATTTCCCATATAAAAGAAGAATTAATTGAATAATTTTCATTTGTGTTTTTTTTATAGGAGAGTAAGCAAATAAAGATAATACACTAACACGAAAAACAAAACGTAGGTACCTACCTAATAGCAAAAAATAAATAATATAACAATTCATAATACAAATTAGATACAAAAGAAATACCCAATAAAATATTTATCATTAATAAAAATTTTCAACATTACATAATATCTTACTGATTAAACTGTTCAAATTGCTGTCCATTTTCCCTAATACATAATTGACAAACTTTTTCAATTTGCCTGAGTGCATTTAATATTATAAAAGGGCGGTTTTGTAAATTTCGGAAAGCTGCCGCTGTTGATGCACGAAGTTCTTCGGGACTGTTGTGTCTGTTACTGTATATTTTATTTTTCAAATAGCCCCACAAGAAAAAGTCCAATATAGACAGATCAGGTGACCTTGGAGGCCACCTGATGGGTCCATGAGTTCCAATCCAACAACCCTGAAAATTATTTTCTAAAAACCGCCCGATCAATCTTGAATTATGGGCAGGGGCGCCGTCCTGTTGGAAATGTATGGAATGAAGAAAGGCGAGGGGAACATCTTCCAGTAGTTCCGGTAACACGTCTTCTAAAATTGTCAAGTACCTAGTTGCGGTAAGAGATCCTTCAAAAATGCGGTATATGATTTTTGTCCCCAATATGAAACATGCCACATTAAAACCAAATCTACCCTGTTGTTGTCGTTCAAAAATCAAGTGCTGGTTTTCATCATACCAATGCCTTGTATTTTGCCTGTTAAATATACCAGCACTGCTTATATGTGATTCGTCTGACCAAATAACTTTTTTTGCGAAATCAACGTCTCTCCGAGCATGGTTCAAAAACCAATTGCAGAAATTCACACGTCTTGCTGCATCACCAGGATATAAGTGTTGGACAATATTGACTTTGTAGGGTTTTAACTTATACTTTTTTAAAATTCTGTGTACCCGTGATCTGGAAATAGCAGTATAATTCTCTAATTTTGCACAAGAAGTCTGATGATAGGCATGAACGCTAGCTAACACATTTATTTCATCTACTTCTTGATTCTCTTTATTATATACCTTGGGTCGAGGTTTAGAATATGCACCATAATTCAGTAAATTATACTTTAGTCTGAATATAGTTGCTCGACTAGGTTGATGCCTCTCAGGATATCTGAAAGTTTTTAAATCACGATGTAGGAAATGTCTTGTGGTAAAATTCTCGACGTCATACCTGGTCAAATAAAGTTCCAGAGCTTCGCCAACGTTTTCATTGGATTGATTCAAACATTGTATAATGTCATATTTTTCATTGTTTTGAAAAACCAAATCTCTTCCAGCCATTATCAGTTCTCAATCAACAAATTCACAAACAATTATTTCTACAATACTCAATATTCCTTCAAACCCAAACACGATGAAACACAATAATAATTCGTAGCGATGACAGCTAGATCAGATTCGTTTTTTTTTTCTCTTCAATGCCTATTTGATAAAACAATGCTTCCAAATGCATAGTAGCCATAATAACAACAAGGATGTTCGTATCATCCATGACCTACTAATGTTAATAATCAAAAGTAATAATCCTCTTATTGAAACTTGGAAAATCCATGGCTTACTAACGAAAAATTATCATTATGTGATGTTTTAGTGTTTTTTAGCATTTCTGAACATCCTACCTATATAGTGTTATACATAATTTTGAAGGGAAAAAAATAGCAAATTCAACGAAGTAATAAAATACAGGGTGTTCCATTGAAAAAAATTTAGGTTTGCGTCGTATCTTCAAAACCATACCCCGAAAAAAAAAATAAGTACGCCACTGGATTCTACGCAGAATTCTGTATCAGATGTAGTTTTTAGCTCAGCATTATTTCTAATAACTTCGGAGATAAAGAAGGGGTCCGAAAAGTATCAATTTCCAAAATCGCCCTGTATCTCATAAACGGAAACAGTTATGCAAAATCTGATTAGGCCAACTTGAGTTTCACAAAAAAGTATGACAGGAACGTGAAAACCGCAAGGCTCTATCTTAAATAACAAGCGAGAAACCTGGCTGTCTCACCCAAAATGGGATGCACTGTACAATGCTGGTTTTTAAAGAGTCCGAAAAAATTTCATTTGGCAAAAGAATCGTTGATGAGGTAGACTAGTAATTCCAACACGAAAATTGCCAAATTTTCAATTAATCTCTATGGAAACATTATCAATACCGGCGGACGTTTTATTTTTTATTTATTTTATTGTATCGATCAGCTCATTAGTCTCAATTAGAATTAATTTATCTGCAATGTATGTTTCTCTCACGAAAAGCAACGGATCTGCTGGTGCTATTTCTATATTTTTTATTATTCTTTCTGTTACAGAACAGTGAAATTCATTGAGAGAATTGGACTCCAGAGTTGCATTGGATATCATGTTACCTTTTCCGCGAACTTCATTTGATATGAGCAATGTGATCTTTGAACCGTGCTTTCATGTCCATTCGAGTCTGACCCATATAGACACTTCTTCTCGCAGTCCCTACATCTAATTTCATTAATTCGGAATTTTCTTTTCATTCTGTATTTCCTTTGGAAGTAAAGAAGATCAGTTGTAGTGAATAAAAAGTTTTATATACAACCTTCATATTGATGGTTCTGAAAATGCCTTCGTAACCCTGAGTAACTCTAAATTCATATGGATAGCCAAAGAGTTACGAAGGGTTTTCTGAAATCAGTTTCCCAATCAGTTTCTCCACCAAGTCCACAGAATAACCGTTCATTTCAACCACCTCCCTGATAATCATTTTCTCAGTTCTGAGTCTTCCTTTATTGAGTGGGAAAGACAGGAGTCGATTCACCAAAAAATTGAGTATAGCCATTTTGTACTCTGTACAGTGGTGGGATGTAACTGGGTGTAAACGTGGTTTTCCTTTAGACATCGAAAAAAGCAGCTAAGTTAACAACCCTGAATTAATTACCGAAAACGTCGAAGAAAATATATCAACGCGCTCATAACCTTTTTTTGGAATGAAAGGTGGATCAAAAGACAAAATCGTTTTGCGAAAACGTTTCGTAGAAAAAGTATAGTATGCAACTCGCAACAAAATGACCATTTTGCACTCGTATGAATTGCAGCACCTACTTTCGAATCGTGCTTCAAATGTCATACTGGTGCTCATTGCATAATATACAAATTTTTTTCACCAAATTTTTCAGATAGCTCATGACCCTTCACATTAGTCGACTAGCTCGACTTTTGACATTTGACTAGTCGTTAACGTCAATGATAACAGCCGCCATTGCGGTGTAAACTAAGTAATGAGACAGTAAAACCCATTGAGTATATTATAATGGCCATTCTAATTATAAGAGAGCGTGCACTGTAATCAAAATAGTTATTATCAACATGAATTTATGAGTTATGTCCTCCATTAATAATTCGCAAATCACCCGAAATAAATTATGGGCAGAATTAATGACGGTATTCTGACATATCTGCCCGTAAATAATTTCAACATTCTATATAAGCCAACAACGTGGTCAGATCAGGAGTGGTTTGGGCATTGGCGTGACAGGGATAATTCCAGAGGGAAAAGATCGTAACGAAAATAATAATTCAATGATAAATAATGTAAATGTAGATTCATAAATTATTCGTATTTTAATGAAAATCTTGAAATAGTTCTAGGTACCATTGTTTACAGAGAAATCAGTCAGTTAGAAAACCTTACGGGAACAGTGATTTGGTCTAAATGGGCGCGACCACTAGATGTCACTAGCTCGATTGTACCCAAGTCATCCGTGAAAATATTAATACTAACAATATTGTATAGATGGCATTGTTGAGAGTTGTGAGTTTGCAGGAATCTGCAAATGCGTCGATTGCTTTGTTCTTTAATCAGTTCAGTATTGTATTGACTTAAATTTTTGAGTTTGTATTTTGAGTGTGCTAGTTATTGAACATGTGGAGTTTTTGTTATTGAGGCTAGAATAATCTACGTATTATATTAAGTTTATTTTTATTGAAGATATGTAATTATGTGATACCACGTACAAGTTGTTGAGGCTCTCAACAACTTCTGTGGGTTCTTTAATGTTTATTGTATTTATTGTATTTATTGTATGTTACTTGTGTGCTCAATAAACATTCATTCATTCATTCATTCATTTCCTTGTTGTGATCCCGATTATTACACTCAGATGAGTTATAATTATTTTGTTCTAGTTATGTATGGTAGGAATTACTTTGAGCGGTGTTGTACCTATTCATTTGCAAGATGAATGTAGAGTCTGGTTTCCTTCGAAGGGTCGAGAACATGTATTCGTTTTACCTGAACTTGGTGACTTTTTCTCGAAAACAAAGACTTTTCCAATCATGTATAGTATAAGAAAGAAAGCAGATGAGTTTCATGCAACGTTCGATAAGCCTCAATCAGAACATCCCATATTCATTCTTTCCTATTTGAAAAGAAATATCAAAATTAGAAATCACAAATGAATTTGGCAGTAGAATCCAAGAAAGGAAACGAATTCAAAATTAAATAATATTTCAAACTAAACTTAGTGATACTCACAGTAGACAGTTGTCAAAGTAGAAATGAACTGAAAAATGACAGATAGAGGGGAAAAAAATTTAAAATTTAATTTTGAAATCAAGCTCAGAGAAGAAAATATCAAAATATAACCAAACCTGCTATCAAAAACTCAATAAGAATCACAATTTGTTGATATTGTGATAAATTTTAGAAAATAAGTCATTGTAAGTAGTCATAAGTTATAAAGAACAAAAAGTGCGTGAGTGAGAGTGAAAAGTGGGATGGTTACTAACGAGTTTATTAGAAACAAAAAGGGAGAGGAAGAAAGAATTTCGAAAGAGCCATTCTTATAGGAAAATTCAAAAACTAATTTGCTAACAACAACCAAAATGTATGCAATTCTTCCATTTTCTAACTCCAAATGACCGATGAATGCAAGGAGGAGATGTATTCTTCGATTTTTTACCCATGTGATCTGAGCAGCAAAGAAAATTAGCTGAGAAAATAATTTTGAACGGCTTCAAAACATGATGAGACCGAAAGCTACAATGTTTCCATTATTGGGCTCTCTGATTTTCTTACTCTAGCACAATGACCGATTAATGCAAAAAGGTGATATATTCTTCGATTTTCTACTCATGTGATCTGAGTAACAAAGAATATCAGCTGAACAAAAATTTTTAAACGGCTTCAAATCATGATGCACCATTTTAGATGATTGTGTTGGAGTTGAAAATCAGAGGACACAATAATGAGAAATTGTAAGGCTATCGGTCTCATCACGTTTTGAAGAAGTTTAAAAATATTTTCTCAGCTGATTTTCCTTGCTGCTCACATGGGTAAAAAAGAATACATCACCTCTATAAATTTTTCGGTCATTGTGCTGAAGTTAGAAAATGGGAGAATCCGAAAATTGCGAAATTTTAATGTTAATCAATGTTTTCGAATTATGTGGGCATTCATTATTAGTACCACGGAAATATTCATGCGAGTCAATTCATACGAGATGATGTGATTTATTCCCGTATCACTATTTTAGATGATTGTGCTAGAGTTAGAAAATCAGAGGACAAAAGCAAAAGGTATGCAAAAGCCGTTTTCCTCACATAATAATCCCATTTCCTGACACTGCAAAAGCATTTGCAGCTTGAAAAATCTAAATTCCACTATAAAGACCGGCAGCGACAGAAGAATCCAGTAGAACCAGCTACAGACACTTATTTGAACTCTTCAACAGTGAAAAACTCCAATGAACTACCCATAACGTGCTAATTCAAACAGTTATTCACAAACAATTTAACACAACCCTAGATTTTCAAAAAAAACGATTAGTAATAATTATAGTGAAATTAACTTTGAGTGAACAGAACAGAAAATTCGTACTAAATTCACATATTTAAAGTCATAGATTAAAGAGGGAATGTATCGACATTCTAGATTGCCCCCTTCTTGAAATATCGGGTGACAGTTCGTTATCTGCCATACGATTCAGTAAAAGGCCGCAGTCAGTCATTCCCAAATGGGAGGACTGGGAGCGGATCGGGCACCGCCTGATTCCCACTAAAGGGATCATCTAGTACACAGATGGCTCCAGGATGGGTGAGTCAGCCGGCGCCGGGATATACGGGCAATCTCCGAAAGCGGAACTCTGTTACTCTAAGAACTTTTGCTACTGTATTTCAGGAAGAAATGTTTGCCACACTCGCCTGTGTTAGAGAAAATCTCAACAGAGGCTACTGTAGCCAGCAAATCACGATATGCACCGACAGCCAAGCGGCGATCAAGGCTCTCACATCATATAAAGTCACTTCGTTGCTGGTGTCTGAATGCATCGATGATCTGCGAAGGCTATTTGCCGCCAATGAAGTAAAGCTACTTTGGGTCCCTGGTCACACCGGATTACCTGGAAACGAAAAGGCTGATTATTTGGCCAGACAAGGTGCGAAAAGCCCAACGATTGGTACAAAACCTATCCTAGGAGCTTCTAGAACATGGTGCGTCTCAACCATGAAGTAACTCCTGGAAATAAAATTTCAGCATACATGGAGAGATGCACCGGGCATGGGGCAAACGAAACTCCACATCGGAGGTCCTACTACTGGAAGGAACAAGACTCTGCTCACACTTAGCAGAAAGGAAATCAGATTAGTGACAGGGCTTCTGACGGGATACTGCCATCTTAACATGCACCTCAACATTTTTGGTATCACGGATGATACCGATTGCAGGTGGTGCTTTGAGGATGAGGAGTCAGCCACCCGGCAGTGGCAGCATTATGAGAAGCACACCTCGGGAGCATTGTACTGAACCCTGAGAGTGTGAGGGGAGTATCAGTTAGAAGGCTGGCCTCTTTCGCTCGCGAGGTAGGCTACCTTTAAAACTGAACCATTTCCCAGCAGTGGTGGGTGCATAACGGGACCAATTGAGAAGCCTTCATGATTATGGCTCCGTCCGCCCAAATACCTTATTCTATCTATCTATCATAGTCATTTCGATAGGTTTAGGTAGGTTTCTCCTAGATTAGGTAGGTGTAAGTAATAATAGTAATAGAGTTTAGTGTTTTTGGTGAGATTTAAATATAATTGTTGAAGTTTGATCGATGTGGAAATAATGATTTACAAAATTTGAATGATAATGAAACAAGAAACTTCTGATATACTTGACATTCTTCATTGAATACAGTTTACAAAGATATCATATTTATAGAAATTGACATCAAGTATCAAAGAAAGAGCCAACTGCAACCGTCCTGAGGGAGAGACAAAAAAAGTAAAAGAGAGATATAGCCAGGAATATCAAAGAGACGAGACATTTCATAATAGAAATTGCATATCGATGAAATAAATATTTAAAAAAAACATTCATATCATAGTAATATATCTTGTGTGAAGGTTGGCAAACACAACTGAAAATTAGAGCTTTTGATGAACAAACAACCCTTTCGCCATCCTCAACACCCGCCACTAAGCTGATGTATCTGAATCAAGAATACACATCATTTTACCATAATTGTTACAAGACTCATGATAGAGAATATCGCCGCTGGACCAGCAACCATAGCATTATCGACAATAGCCATCAGTCAAATCGGGGGCCGTCAAAGAACGCAGTCTGTAACGGGATAATGATGGCTAATCATCCAATTACTTCCTATCATCAATTTCGAAACGGAACCGGTTATGGGTGGTTTTCCGTGCTTGGAAACTTCTACTGTTTGGGAATTTGATTGTGAGTCTGCTTGATGGAAGTGGTCGTGAATGGGTGGAAAATTGATTTCAGTACATGAAGGAGTTTTTACAAACTATACAGAGAACGATTTAGTGTATTGTATAGTCACCGAAAATAATGATCATGGTGTCATTCGTGTTGTAATGTTATGTGGAAAGTTGAAGGGGAGGTCCCAAAATGGTCCGGAAAAAATTGCAAAATTTGTAAACAATTAAGGGAAAAAAAGTGTGGCCTTGGTTTTTTGAATATCTCGGAAAATATTAAAGATTTTCAAAATATTGAAAAAGATCTGAAAATATCAGCAAATTTGCTGAAAAAAGTGTCGAATCTCGAAGCTGTACCTCCAATATTTATAATTTTTACGCAGCTCTGAAAATGGAACAAAAACGGGTAGTCTGATGGCTTCCGCGAGCGTTGCGTGACTCTGACACAGTGGCACAACAATAAATAAAATTATTTCAACGTACCAAATAAGAATATGAAGGAATAGGAGAATTCATGTACTATTGGAATAAATCAATTTACAATAATTCGCGTTTAAGAAATGTTTATCCCAATTTATCCATAAATTATGCATTTGTTAATCAACAAATTTTTCTAAACTTAATGTTAACACAAAAACTCCTGTAATAATTGAACTGAAACCCTAGGATTTTTTCATCTAGTATTTTTCTTAGTAGAATTAGTAGTAGAAGTAGAATTAAATCGAACGTTCATCGCAGCAACAACCAGAAAATCGAACTACTCTGATTAATATTTCATGTCATCAAAATCAATAATGATAGTAACTCAACCCAATTTGATGATACTGAAAGAATCAAAACGTAGGCAAAACAAACACACATGGAAGTGAAACATCTAATGAAGAATATGGATTAATAAATCCTAATCTCGAATAATACTTTTGAAGTGGCTATCTGGAAAGTGTCAATACAGAGATTGGTTATCACTGCGTCATAAGTAATTTGAGTGATTGATGACTGCTCAAAATGTGGATTGGAATTTCAAGCAGATACAAAGCTTCATCGAACACCCTCTGAGGGCACATTTTTGGAACCTACATTGCATATTTTTTCAGGTCACCTTTTTGTTGTCGAATTAAATTTGACATTTCAATGAGAATTTTTTAAATTTGTTTTTACGAAACTCCCAGGTTTTTGGGGAAAATCCTTCAAAAGCAGAGCTTGTGCGAGCAATGGAGATCCAGGACCTACAGTTTAAATAAAAGTGGAATCCGAACCACTTCAGCTCATTGACACGCGACCGGGGATCGAATCCGGATTGCCTGGGTGGAAGCCAAACGCTCTAACACCACGACCACTTCGTTGCCATATCGTTGCTTAGCAACTAAAAAAACTGTTACTGAACAAATTTTGAGTCCGTAGGACGACTTATTTCTGAAAGTTCCTAAAAACATGGAAAACTCGAATTAGTAATTACATGTTTGTGTTATTTGAACCTCAGAAATATTAGTATCAATTGAAAATAATAATAATGTTCATGTAGGGACTGAAGAGGTTAAGAGTAATGTTATCAAGATAGGTATCAGTTATATCACTTTGTTCTGACATAGTATATTGTGCAACAAGTGGGAAATTTCAACCTTTCTCGAGTGTGGAAGTTTCTGGCACGAACCTGAAGGCGAATGCCGCAAACTCACAAGTGAGAAAAGTACTTTTTCCCTCATGTTGCTCACTATACTTTTTCTACAACTGCACAAATTTAAAGAATAAAAGTAATATAACTTAAAGTTTTCGACATCTGTTCAATTCATACTTTTTTCTTCAAATGTCCAGCAACAAATCTAACGTTACTTGCAGGTTTTTCCAATATCTCTGGATGAGTATTATCATGATCTTCGCTGCTGTCAGTTTCCATATTATTTATTGTAAATATCTTATTAAAATGATGTTTAATGGAACTTGCGAATTCTATCAAAGCACGAATGAAAACCATATCAAGAATTTTGGATAGTTGTGACAACTATCCAAAGCTAAACTATGTTTTTGTCGATTTTTGTTGATTTTCTATAAACATTTTGGTAGTGTGTGCAAAGTGCAGTAAATGGTCATTTTTGTATTTAGTCCTTAAATCGAATGTGTCATGAAAACAAGAATTTTATACACGAAATACAAACAATATTATTTGTACAACTGGTAAATTTTCCTGTCTGAAAAAAATAACTCCAAAATAACTGAATAATACTTCTCTTTTCCATACATGTTATCTTTAATGTTATCAATATTTCCAATACAATTTCACAGCATCCAGTGGTATTTCTGTGTCGTTACTACAGAAATGGTTTGTTGGCACGTCGCGTGTTTGACTGTTTGACTGTGTTTGCTCATAGTTGCTTCAAATTTGAAATTATTTTCAAGAAGATTATGTTGATTAAGATAGTGGTAGTGATACCCAATCAGATATTTATTTATTTATTTATTTATTTAAATACAACAAGGGCTGAGGCATAGCCTATTGTGCCCAATATAAATAATTTATGATTTACAAATGTTATTATTTTTATAATAGAAAAAAAAGAAAGAATAGTGGTAAATAAAAATTAATAAATGAAATCGCTGTTTGTAGAAAGGAGTCATAACGGTTTTTCAAACTGTTCGTACTTGGTGCTGTCACGACTTCTGGAAGTAGAGTATTCCACTTCGTGAAGATTCTGTTTGAAGAGTATTTTTGACGTACAGTTGTTCGATAGGATTCCTGCCTTAACTTCAAAGGATGTCCACGCAACCTACTATCATCTTGTCGTAGAAATAAGCTAGCGAGATCTACAGAGAAGTCGTCATGAAGTATTCGGTAGGTTAAAATCGCATCGCTTCTGGTACGTCTGTCACTCAGATATGGTAGATTGAGCTGGGATAGTCGTTGGTCGTAGGAGAGTTGATTGCATCCTCTTACCATTCTGGTGGCGTTGCGTTGGACCCTCTCAAGGAGTTGGATGTCTTTTACCAAGTAAGGGGACCAGATTTGGACGGCATATTCCAGGGGGGGGCCGAATATATGTGCTGAAGAGTTTTTTATCAGGATGAACGAAACATTTGTTAAGTAGATAAATAAGAGTTTTAGCTTTTTTAACAACGGTTGTTACTTGGCTAGCAGCAGTAAGTTTTTTGTTGAAGATAACTCCCAGGCCACTATGGTTGTCTACTTCGGGAATTGATTTGTTACCCAAAAGATAATGGTAACACACAACACTTGTCGACAGTCAGAGGTATATTCCAAGTTTTACACCACTTTCGCACTAAAATGAGATCATACTGAAGATCAGCGTGACTAGTTAGGGGATTTCCAAAGAACTTGCTGTCGTCTGCGAAAAATGCGTGGTCTGAATGGAGTACAGTGGGCAGATCTGAGACATATGCCAAAAAGAGAGTAGGTCCCAAAACAGAACCTTGTGGAACACCCGAGATGACTTGATGTAGATCAGAATGACTGGAGCCAACCCTTACTTTGAAGACCCTGTCAGAAAGAAATGCTTCCATCAGTTGATGATTCCGAAGTGTTCAAGTTTGTGAAGAAGCTTAATTCGTGGAACCTTGTCGAACGCATTGGAAAAATCAAGATATATTATGTCATCGGGGGATGAGGAGTCTAGGAGTCTGGTCCATTTATCCAGGCAATAAAGTAACTTAGTTGTTGTTGATCTTCCAGAAATGAAACCGTGTTGTGTAGGGGGAATCACATCGTTTCCAAGCAAAAAAGGTAGGAGGTTATCTACAATTATTCTCTCCATAATTTTGGCACATACGGATACCAGGCTAATCGGTCTGTAGTTTCCAGGATCGAGTTGATCTCCTTTATATATCTGAGAAAACAAATGCAATAGTATATGATATGTTACCGGCCAAATCCAAGTTAATATATTATGAGAAAACATATGACCAATTTCGTGAATGATGCGACAAGAAACATGTAAAAAGGTTTCTGAAAATGTGCTTGTTATGCTATTTTGAGAAAAAATCAAAAATTATAAAACCTTGTACGTTATGGAGTGTCTTCTCAATGTTGAAAAGTACATTTAATGTTAAGGAAAATATTGATATTTGTTTTCCAAATTGGTCCTGCTCATTAAGAACAAAAGCGTCGGATACCTAGGAAAGAAATCTAAAGTTTTATCAAGAGATGATATCAATAAATTCATTCAAGATGCTGATAGCGAAACAAATTTACTTCATAAGGTAGAGATATAATCATAATTTTGTAAGATTAGTAGTAATTTCAATATTTTTCATTTGTAGGTTGTCCTAATTTTGGGTATCAGCGGTGCTTGTTGCCGAGAAGAATTATTACATATGATTATTACATTGATGCCATTGAAGATGCTGGATTTATACTGATTGTTAAAATACCTGATACGAAGACCTATTGCGCAAGAACGTTTACTGTTTCAAGTTGTGATTATATTCAGATATACCGCTAGTATAGAGCACTACGATCGCCTCATACAAAAAGTAACAGATCATTTTTGAAATATTCGAGAGATAGTTTGAATAACAAAATTGAGATTTCTAACAAAATATCGAATTGTCCATCTTCGTCCAAACAAATTAAAATATCTGATAAAATTGTAGGATCAACTCTTCAAGAAATATCTATCGTTTCTGATCAGTAGCAACATGGAATATCTTCGGGAATTATTCAAACTTTCCTATCAATTATTATTCCAATAAATGAAATTGGTTTATGATGAATAATCGATTAATAATTGACTCTGTTGAAAATAAATCCTTCAAAAAGTAATATTTCATGTTTATTTTGTGAATTATTTTGGCAGTGACAATAAGTAAAGACTCATGGTCGATTCATAAACTTTCCGTTCCGTTCGCCGTTACCGTTGCCGTCTGCGTTCGCCGTTCCGTTACCAGTTCAGTACATTGAAATGCATAAGATCATTCATAAACTCATAAACTCATGCGAGCGGTAGACGACATCGACCAACGTAGTTTATGAATAGTCTTATGCATTTCAATGTTCTGAACTGGTAGCGGAACGGCGAACGCAGACAGCAACGGTAACGGCGAACGGAACGGAAAGTTTATGAATCGAGCTTTAAGCCTGATTCACATAATGGCAGCAGTAGTGGCGTCACCCTCCTCTATTGATAAGATATCCAATGGCAAACATGTTTAGACGACGCTGAAAATTCAAGGTCACGCTGCTGAAAGTTTGATTCATTTAAACTTTTTGCAGTAAAATCTAGCAGTGTTCGCATTTCTAACCTTAAAATGATCATGGAATCGAGATTGTGTCATCTTTTCGGAACGAGCGGACTTTACTTGGAAGTGGAAATTCCTTCGACATCCGGCTAGCTCAACGGATTGTGTCCAAAACGGTCCTAAAGAAGCTCAAAATTTATAATTCCATGTAACTTGGATTTCTTCTAAAGCTTCTAGCATTTAATACGTAGACAGCAACAATCGTAGTATTATAACAACTTCCCTAGCTTTAACCAAACAGGAAGTTGTTCCATCGAAGCAACGAATTTATTTAACTTCGAGCTTTGATAAAAGCTCTAACTAGTACGTCAAGTGCAGCAATCAATATCCGAATTCTTTCATACTTTGTTGGTGTTACTCAACGAAATTCCATTTATGAGACAAAGCCAGGCTGTAGATTTCTGATAAAAACTTATTCGGCGGAAACCTTTACTAAAACTTACAAATTAATATTTACAATTAAACGTAGACTAATATGTATATTGAACTGGAGCAGACAACTAACGTCTGCTCACTCCTAAGCTCGGAGACGAATGCTAATTTCCAACGAAACTGGTGACAACTAAATGCGTGTGCACGGAGGTACGGAAATCGGAGGTGAGTACCTCATCCGATGGGCTACTCTCCGCACACAGCATCGTCGCAATCCAGCAACTCCGGAACTCTTCTTACTGGATCAGACAGGAACAGTACGAATTCTTTTTAAATATTGTTGGTGTTAACCAACGACGCTTCATCTATCTAAGCCAGGCCGTAGATTTCTCAAGGAAGCTAGGACCTGGCCAGAAATACTAATGACACCAGAGCCATCCGGGCTACCACTCGGTAGGACAACTACTCGAAGGTCTGTGGCTCCCGGACGACTGCCTAAATCAGCCGAAAAGGAGCTCTTAAATATATTTTGTGTACATTTACTTCGGCCAATGCCGAAGCAAAGTCACCTGTGGGCGGAGCCTATCGGAACTCCGCTCCGAGATATACTCTCAAGTGAAAATTTTATTTTAGTATTTCTGGCCGAGGTTCACACTGGCCTATACTTATAGAAAAGTGTGAACCAATCACACTCCAGAACGTAGAAAATAGCCGGGGGCGGAGCCTAATGAAGCTCACTCCTGGCATATACTCTCGGCTTGAAATAAAAAAAACATTTCATTTCAGCTTGAGGAGCCGCCGAATATGACAATTGCTGTTATGATTCCTTTCTACTGCTTTTAACAAACAATTAGTTGGAAATTTCCATCCCAATGTCACTCATTCGGATAACAGCGTCAAAAGGGGCGGAGTCACTGCCTTTAGTGCCACTGCTACTGCCATTATGTGAATCAGGCTTTACGCATCAATAAAGATGCAGAAATGTCAAGTGTTATTGACAGTTGTATGTACACAAATTATTTTTCACAGTATGAGCAATTCATGGTATTGAAATTAAGTAAGCTATGAGAAATTAGCTACTTTTCATAACATTTGTAGAAAAAGTTAGTTTTCCTGGAATTAAAATGTCTGGTTTGAAGTTATCATTGCTGGAAAAAGTAGAAATAATAAATATTAATTGTCTAGATTATGGCTCACTGTTCCACAAATCACCAAACAATACCCATTATTTATACCACTGTCACAAACTCATTACAGGATGTATTAAATAGTTTATTGTACATTCATGTTTCACATATATTACCACTTTTATGGCATAATCAACCCAGAACAAGGAATTAAGATGGCAGATGGCAGCTGTAAATGATAATAATTCAAAAATATTTATGGTCGTTATAAATTTCTTTCTTCATTAGCGCGACTACAGCGCATTCGTATGAATTAAAACGCACAATAAAGTACTTCCAGAGACTTTCTAAATAATCGTAAACCTCATAAGTGTAAATCCAACTACAAACACAGGTGTACGGGCGTCCACAAAGGTGGGAGGGGGTTCATTTGTTGGAATAATCATCAACACTCTTCAGGAATGTTGATGAGGTTATTGAAATTTGATTGTTTATAACCGCACAATTTCCTCTGATGGTGGATTTACAAGCTCAACTGAACTAAGAATTTAGAATAGGGAGTAACACTGTCGATTTTTTATTTTTTTCTAAGGTTTACTTGTAAAACTTTGTAATAATCGACATTTCATTTTTTTTTCTCGATTGAGTTTGATCCAGAAAAAATAACTATTGGAGTTAAATTCAAATACTTGCTAAATTAACTAGCAGACCTAGCAGAAGACAAGAAATGTCCTATAACCCTAAGAGTTCAAGGTTTTCAAGTTCAGTCACATTTGAATTACCATCATTTTCATAAAATTTGGGAACAGTTCACACGTGAGTCAAAAATGACATTTGAATGTAAATTTTTTCAGCCAGGATCAACACTGCACAAGACAAACAATATAATCTATTCAAGTTTTTTTGAAATCAAGTATAAATATCCTGTGCGCATGAGTTTACAAGCTTAATTGTGATTCTCAGCCGGAAATATGAAATACTGCCACCGTCTCAGTTGCTAATTCTCAATTTAATTAACAGATGAAAGTATATAAACCCTTGATGGTGTTTCCTTTTATTCATCTCTCCTAATTCTTATCTAACTGTTAATTTGATCCTTAGTTTAGTTGAGTTTATCAATCCACTGTATTGGGTTTTAAGGTAAAAGTCTCCCTCTGGAAAAAAAAAACTGGAAAAAATTTACCTACGTTATCAATTTCCATACACTCAAATGTCTACGTAAGGTTAGTTCGTTCTGGTTAGATCATACTGACAACACACTCCTTACAAAATGTGATTTCACAAGGAAAAATGGTGCAAAACCTACAGAACCTCAGAATTTGAAGGGAATTTATAAAGTACCTGAAACGATAAATTTATAGCACAAACCTACAACTCTATATAGACGTTCCACGGCTATGTTAATAGTTTGGACAAAAATAACGCCATCTATGTAATGAAAAGGAAACTAAAAAATTGTCTTGAATGCTATTTATCTACGCTGTTTTTTTCTCGCCTCAGTGTATTTAGCATTCTTTAGAAAAATTTCTGGTTCAATTTGCTATCGTCGGCTTCCATTTTTTCTTCAAATTCTTCCTACTACTTCTTTTTTGTCTTAGATACTAGCTCTTTCACTTTTTTCCTTTAATTTTTGTACTTTACATAATTGTTTACAGTTTTATTATTCAAATAAGTTTTCGATTTATTTTCTTATCTTCACTCGGTTTTTCATGTCTTCTGTCCACCAAACAGTTTCTTATATGTTTACTTCTTTTAGTGAGTTCACATATCTCTGTCGCCACTGTTGAGACCGTGTTTTTAAAGTAGTTCCACAGTGTCTCTAGTTCACTGTGTTTTACTGATTCTATGACCTTTCAAATGCATTTTTAACACCTCTCTAAATATGTCTTTGCAATAGTTTTGTCTTGTAGTTTGAAACCTTCAATCGATTCAAATTCTAAAATTTAATTGTTATGTACTGCTATTTTTTCGCTTCTTGTAATTTCTCTATTATTTTTGTAACTAAAATTTAGTGGTCACTGCCAATTTCTGTCCCTCTTCTTACTATCGATTCTACTACGTTTCTTCTTAATCCTTTTTCAACTAAAATATAATCAATAATCGATTTTTTTTATTTCTATTTTCAACTTCTCTAGTATGCTTGTGTATACCTCGATGATCAAAAAATCATTTGTTACCATCAGGTTATGCAATGCGCAGAATTCCATCATTCTTTCTCCGTTATTGTTCCTGATATTTTCACCGTGTTTTCCTATAACTGTATCATAGTGTTCATCTATCTCTTCTTCCTATACTGCTGTTAAGATCTACCAATATGAATATTTTTCATCTTGCTTCTTCTATGATTGTTGTCAGATCTTTCCTTTTTTTTTATTTTGAGCTGTATCGTCTTTGGTTGGTTCATGTACTATCATGACTATATTTGCATTCTTGTCATTTCTTTTTAGTTCAACTGTGAGTATTGGCTCTGTCCTACTTGTGAATTTCTTCTTTTACATTTCTATGTATTACATGCTACTCCCATTGCTGCCCTTCTATCTTCTGATGCTCCACTATAAACTAGTATATGACCTTTTTCTGTTTCTATGAATCCTTTTCCCTTTTTTTTATTTTTGTTATTGCTAGTATCTCCAATTCACTCTTTCCAAATTCCTATTCTTATTCGTGCTTTTTTCCCTGTAGACTTCTTATATTCTACCTAGCGATTCTTCAAAAATGTTTTTCTTCTTATTTCAATATTGTCTTTGTTTTCCTGATATTTTTATTGTCTTCTTCCTCGATTTCCTTTCATCTTTTTGCCTTATTCATTGCCTTGTCGTTTTTTCATTTCATCATCTGTTTTTCATTTACCTCAATTTGTTTGAAGTATTTCCAGAGATTCACGGGCTTGGCTTGATTTTTAAAATCGTGGCTTGGCTATCATCAAACCAAGCCAAGCTTTTGATGAAAATAGCTTGACAGTTCAAGCTTCATATTACCAAGCTCAAGCCCTATCATACCACTCTTCAAGCTATTTTTCATCACCCTCAAAATTTCACCTGCACTGAAAATTATATTCGGAATTTTCATTTTGTACTATTGAACATTAGAAATTAATGATGGGAGTTTTAATGAATGAGTGAATTTATGTTTTTATTCGGTTCAGAATTAGGTATGTGAGTATGGTCTAGAATGAGTTTTATTGAATGCTTGCCGAGATTATCTTCATTTCCTAGAAATAAGGAACAGTACTGAAATATGTTAGTTAAAGTTGTAACTTTGAAAGGTGGGAGGGCAGGGAAATAGTTTACAGATGGGAGGGTAGGAAAATCGAACAATAAAGCATTGCTTGTGAACATAACTATAATGAGTGGGATGGGATGAAACAATTTCTCAAACAATAAAAAAATAGATAACTTTTAAGCAGATAGAGTTTATCAATAATTAATCAATATTTGAGGTCCAAATATTCAGGCACATCAAAGACGTTATAGCTTCATCTCTCAATCTGTTTCGTGTTTTGGTCGCAGATGATACTCAGAAAAAGTATCTTTCCATGGAAACCGACTTTGCAGCTATAGATAGTTTTGATGGTGTTTTGATGGTGTTTTTATGGCGTCGCCACCAATCTAGAATATCTTCCCATCTTTCAGCCATTGTTATTTTCAAATATTTATTTATTTCATATCGTCATTCTTCAGTACCAGTATGTTTTTCTGGTGATTTTTTAAATGAACTCAACTAATCCATATCAAACTCATTTGTATTCAAATAATTTGTATCGTTGTTTTCACTGTATTCAATTTCGATACCTTCGAACTCGTTATCAGTACTAGAAGTATTAAAACAGTAGCATATTCGTCAATATATCTCTTCATATTTTTACTGTATTTGTAGGTTCCTTCCCCAATCAGTGGTTGTGAAAGTTTTCACTTTGTGTCTAGGATCTAAAATTAGGACCACAAAATCCATTTGGTTTTATTAAAATGATCAAATTTTTTTATCTCGTGACACTTGTAGAGTCGGAATCAACAGCTCATCAATATTATTCCTGATTTTTTTCCAGGAAATTTGCCCGTTTCTCCAACTTGTCCACTAGAAAGTTAATTCCAATAACTACCATTGGTAAAGTTCATTTCTTTTCTGAGTTGTTGAGAGTTTACTGAATCTCAATAAACAATTGCAGATGCTCTGAATGAGATATCATTCTGTGTCGGTGGCCCTCCAAATTTTCAATTTATCTGTATTATCACAAAGAACGTTTACGGCACTTTACAAATTGATTGCCCAGTAGAGCATTTGAAAAACAGAATTCCATCTTGTAGGCACGTCTCATTTTGGCATTTTCATTCTTATATTGAAAGTATCACACATTTTTTCGTAACTGACTATTTGATTTTTTTGCAATATTTTCTATAGTTCCTGCAAGTCAAATAATAATAATCCGTTCAGTGAATGGCGTTTCAAGTATGTGGGCGGAGCAAACAAAGCTTGGCTAGGCTTGGAAAAGCACGAAAAGCTCAAAAATAAATCAAAACCTAGACAAGCTTACATTCGTAAAATTCAAGCCAATCCAAGCTTTTCATTTTTGAAAGCTTGACTTTCAAGCCTTTATATTTCAAGTCACTCGGCTTGGTAAATTTAAAGTACTAAGCGTTACCTCCATTTTCTTAGCATAACAACGTCAATTGACAAGTCAAGACCTACTCTATCATCAGGAGAGTTTTTAAGCACTGGAATGAAACAGTTACGCTATCGATGAATTTGAAAAACGGAGTTGCTATGGTAATCTGCTTCAGATACAGATTATGAATCTGTGATCAGTTGATCATTTAGCATGTTATACCCTAAATGCCATTTCAGATATGTAAGTGGAAAAATTGACTCAGTATTGACTTGATGTTCTAAAACCCCTGACTCAACTATCCAGACATGTGCATCACTTGGAAAAACTATTAAAACTGCCTATTGATAGAATGATTAACCTACTTTACTGCCGGAGATTGCAGAGTTTATTTGCTGCACGCCTCTGGCAGACTTAAGCCCACGCTCCAACAATCATCGAGCTAATTACTCATAAATTACAACATAAAACAGTCTCCTTTTGATCCCGAAGAACGTAAATAAACCCGGAGCTGTCAGTCACAACAACTGAAGGTAGACGAACCGAAAGTCTTTCGCAATGTTTATTGCAGCGTTAAACGGATCTCACAAGAATACAACTGTAAATCTCTGCCCGCCATAAATAATCGCAGCTCATGCAGACAGACCTTCATGACAGGTAATGAAATATTATTTCATTTATATTTGTAAATGGAGCCTCGACTTCAAAGAGCCTGTTGAAATGTTGATCCAATAAGTTTCGCTGTCTTTCAGAAATGAGCCGGTGTGGTTATTGTAAATTATCGATTCTGATCGTTATTAATGGATAAGTTCAGCTTAGAGGGCTTGATTTATAGCAGGCTCTTTCACTGTCTCGAGCGAAGGCTTCGCAGATATGTATTTATACAGTGCGTTCTTCAAGAGTGAACACCTCTCAATATCTTCTGTATCAATATCAAGTTTTTTTCCTAGATTCAGATTTGATAGCTCTTTTGTTAATATTGTTTACTGTCTGCCACATGGTTATTGATTTTTATCTTGAAACTGATATTATTGATATAGAAGATATTGAGAGGTGTTCACTCTTGAAGAACGCACTGTATAAATACATATCTGCGAGGACTTCGTTCGAAACAGTGAAAGGAATCTAGGAAAAAAATACCTGGAAAAAAAGCGGAAAAATTACCCTCGGAAAAAATACCCTCGGAAAAAAACCGAAAAAAAAACGAAAAAAAACCGGAAAAAAACCCCACGATAAAAAAAAATAAAAAAAAACCCTAAGAAAAACCCTGAAAAAAAAACCTTCGAATAATATGTAGCTGTTATATTACATATTTATTTATATTACATATCACACATTAAAGGTACCGTCAAACCAAAGCGGGAACGGAACTTTGGAACCGTGCGAGTTGCTAGAAAAACGATACACGTAGCAAACAATACATATTTCGTTGCTTGTATGCATTTCGGAATACGAATAATCACACCGGTATGTCCTACTATGGATTTTAGTATCGGATTCATCTCGTTCCCGCTCCCGCGTTCCCGCGTCGGTTTGAGGAAACCTTAATTTAATTCAAATCTTATATTATTCGATATGGCATCTAAAAAACACTAGCTATATCTCTTTGCTGATCATTATATTGTTGGCATAACAGCTTTAATCAATCTTGTAGTATCTGGTATGTGGCCCGTTTTTTCTTAACCTCTGGCTGTAATTCTGCATTCTGCAACTTCGCTGAATCCACAGCCAGTTCCATATCCATCTTTTTTATCAACGTCCAAACAGACGGGTGATCCTGACCAACAAGGCTGGAAAATCTGTTGTTCCACCCCTCTGTTTGGTTGTTGTTCCTATCTTCATCTGACAAGGAGGAATTATGAACATTCTACAGTTCCGGGGCGAATAAAGGATCAACTTTTCTGATCTTTAAATTTGGAATACTTCCTATTTTTCTGGATGATCCCAAAACGTAAGTAGCATCAAAATAATTCAGTAGAGCAGAAAATTCTTGCGCCTCCGGAATTGTCTTAAGATATGTCATTCCTTTGCCTACGTCATTCACGGAAAGAAAAGCCAGCCCATCCAGTTTTCCGCAAAAACTATTCAATTTTGAATTTTCCATGTATGTTTTTTGCAGTCCCAATTCTTGAACTTTTCTGAAAATGCTCTGGCAAAGGTGGTAAAAGCAGCCTCTAATAGAAATTTGGGCTCCCAGTATTCTAGTTGCTGCCTGCATCGCTGCCTTCTCAAGTCCATGTGAAGAACCGCTGGATCGGGAAATAACTCACGGTGGGCAGATTCGTCGAGCAAACATTGTAGCATATTTTCATAAGTTTGCTGGGTCTTCCTTTCCAGCAAAGAGTAAGCAGCTGTAACGATGGTGCCTGAAGGTGCCACAGGAACTCTTATAACGTAGAGCTGTTTAAAAAATTGAGGTGCCAGTGAAAAGTTCCATCAAGGTACCACGTGGTTGCTGCTGCTAAATATCTCAAACAATGATCATCAGCAAAAATAACTATTCTTTCTTCGGCGTCTACACCATTGTCATTCAAAAGAAGTCTCGCATTTTCGGGATCTCCTGTCGTTTTCCATTCTTCTGCAAATTTTAAAACAAAACATGAAAATCAAAAACTATTGTTTTTTTCAATCTGGGAGAATCCCTTCAACAGAAATCTCTCCGGAAAATAACTCTTGATAAAATACCATCTGGAAACAATCCAAATATATTTCATTTATTTCATATACCTATTGTTGAATCAACATACACTATAACCACAATAACGATCATTCAACATCGCACTGAATAATTATATCACAAAAATGTTATTTTCCATCCACTATAATCTGAGCGGCATTGTTACAGGGTACAGGATAGGTTAAAACTTTTATTGGTATTGCAAAATGAATCAAATATGGTCTAGTTTCTTTAACATGACACACAGTTGAATTTTCATAACTTTTTGTGTACTGGCCATTGTTATTGCATATAGGGGTATTCTTTCCGTTTTTTTTTTTCGGGGGTTTTCTTTCCGGTTTTTTTTGTGGGTTTTTTCGTTTTTTTGGGTTTTTTCCGGGGGTATTTTTTACGGTTTTTTCCGTTTTTTTCCGTTTACCAACAAATCTAATGATATTATTATTAATTATGAAACTAATATTGCTAATAATCATTTCAAGTGTCACTTCTCTAGAGCTTTGAGGCAAGATGATAGTGATGAACGCTTTATGGAAAATTATATATCTGCCTGTGACTGAGCATGATGTTACAGAATTGATTAAAGAGTTAAAGAATTCCAACGCAAGAGGTCAGGGCCCAAGTAGCAATTCAACGTTGCCGACCTCAACACATCGATGTCACAACCCTGTTTTGCACCAATTTGGTCAATCATTTTTGGGTTTTTGAAACGTTTCAGCTCCAACTGTAGGTAGCTGATGGTCGTTTTCTAAACGTTGCTGGGTGTACTTGAAAACAACTACACAGTTTACTTTTCATGGTGTTTAAATCATAGTTAATTTATCAACCAACTAAGTAACTAGTGATGGCCAAAATGGACACTTAAAGGAAAACTTTCGTTACTCCTAACGTTGACATCAGAATGTTATATTTTTATGCTCAAGATAACGATTTCGAAACAGAAATTGGCAACGCATTTCATTTCACTGTCAAATATACTATTGTTTCATGCCAAAAAACACTCGGGCTTTTAATCTGTTGCGAATTTTTCTATACTCAAGAAGAAAAAAAATCATTTCGATGAACAATATATGATAGAGATATTGATTAAATCTCGAACTAAATGGAATAAACGTGAATTATTTCTAGAAAACTAAAACAAGGCTTCAAATAATCCTTTGTTTATGCGTGCTTACGTCCAAAATTTGAAAGACCGGCCATGTTTCCAAATAGAAATACACTTTCCAACATGGCGTAGGAGTATAAAAGTCGTCAACGCGACTGTGGATATCAGATAACTGAAAATATACTTACTTTCAGCGTGAGTCTGCCAGGCAACTAAGTTTATACCCGGAGCGCGACTGAAGTTGCTTATTCGACCAAAAACTAAACCAAGTACACCTAACGAAAAATTTCAACTTTTAACTTCAGCTCTCCAAACTGTATGTCTTCGTGAGGGCTTGTGTCTGTGAAGTTTCTTCACCACGTAATCTTTTTTGTCTGTAAAAGGAGGCAGTGTATTAGACAGCTCTTTTCGTTTATGATTCAAAAGTTAGGTTAGGATCATTCCAGTTCCTCTTCTGTTACTATATACTTTTTCATCTAGCAATCTAACCAGTGGTATATCCTTGTTATTATAATAAAAAAATTGAGTAAATCATTATTATCTAAATATCGCCGGCACGTCCTCTGTAGTAAATATTTGGAAAAAGGTTAGTTGTCAAGATGACTCCGCGAAAACGTTTTCAACTCTACTGAAAAATAGCCCACTGCTTAGTTGAATCTTACAAGGTTGACCCTCCGTCAGAAAAACGTCTAACATAACTAAAGTTGTCACTTGAACGTTTCAAAAAGTTATTCCCATTCACAAAATATTTATTACTTGTATTCGATTGGGTGAACGTTCTGACAACGTCCGTAGCTTATTTGATGTAATGCTTAACGTTTAAACAACGTTGTATGGTGGTTTAGAAAGCATCGTTTCACAAATGACTAATTTCTACACCAAGTACAACGTTGATTTTGGAGTACCTATTATGTGGTTATAGTCTCCAAAATTCTACTTGGGGATATCTCAAATAATCTTTTGAAAAAATTTTCCTAAGAGTTATCCTCATGAAATATCTCATTAATTTGTTGTCTCAACAGGGAACTTTCCCTGAAATACTAAAAATAGATTTTTAGTCTCACCAATTTTAAAAAAAGGTGTTTGTAATTTATACGAGTATCACAGAGGTATCATGCAACTCTCAAGGATGTCGATACTTTTCGAGATTAACATAAAAAACAACTAATTTAATTTTTCTCAAAATAAATGCACTGAAACTGCACTTTATGAATTCAATGAACACCTAATAAATTCTCTAGGCTACAGGTTTTAGGTCTGTGGGTTGTTTATTGACTTCTTTAGAGCTTTTGGTTGTGTGAATCATAAGATCATACTGTTAAAAATGGAGTCGCTTCGAAGCTGATGAAGTCCTAGAGCGACAGAAGTTGTTATTAAAAGTACCCGTAGTCATCCATCAATTATCGAACAAGGTGTACCTCAAGATTCCATACTCGGACCATTACTTTTTCTCAGATATGCAAATGACCTATGGTCAGTTCAAGTGATTGCATATGCAGATGACACAAACTTCCTGATCAAGCATAGAAATATGTTAGCCCTCGCAGAAAGTACCAATACTATTTACGAAAGGATAATCAGGTACATGGGCGGATAGAAACCACTTGGAATTGAATATAACTTACACAACACTGATGATATTCACTGTGGTAATTCTGCTGAAACCATTAAAATATTCAAAAAAAGCGAACTACAATAAGTAAACTCACTTTGGACTACAAACTGACAAGAACACCGTACATTGAGTCACTATTTGAGAAACTTCGTAGGAATTGTTATGCTCTGAGGTTTATGGCAAACCACTGTGGTAAGGAGGTTTATTATGCAACCAACAATTGTCATTTGCGTTATGGGATTTCGAACTTGGCTATGGGATCTTCAGCTAAACGGGTGTTCTTCCTTCAAAAATATGCAATTCGAATCATTGCTAGTTTGGCATGGCAACAATCATGTAGAAAAGCGTTTAGAGAGCTTAAATTAAACACGGTTGCTGATTTATATATTTATGAAATCTGTATCTAGCTAGGTTCATAAAAACAGAACTGTGTTTTGCTCCCACCGACAAGTTAATGAATATTCAACTCGTTCGAAAGATTTACTAATACCCAATGTACATCGAACCTCTTTCTATAAAAAAAGTCATCTTCATCTAGGACCAAAATTATACATGAATCGATTAAACACTCACCAAACATAAATATCTTCAAATCTGCAATCAACCATTTTCCCCATATTTAAATTTAATCTTTTATCCATCGCAGATTTGCGTACACGTTCACATCACAAACAAATAAAAAATTGAAATTTCAATCCCTAAAACGACACCCAACTGCCATTCTTCCACCTCATCTCTCGTTCCACGATTTTGTTCCCCTTCAGTTAATCCTCTTCTCGTTATAACATGTGAAAATGGATAATCCCCAAAGTGGGGAACACATGAATTATAGACAACCGCATAAAATCGAAAACTTGTATCCTAATGTGGAATCGTAACGTTGCTTCCGTCAACCTTTGTACAGTTTCGAAAAATACCAAAATAAAACAAATCAATATGTATCCGCAGGTACAATTTTCTAAACCCAGTTCGTTTGTCAGTAAAGGGTCGGGATTGGATGGTAGATGTCACAGAATTATTTTCACAAAGCATGAATTAATAATTTGGAAATATTAATTGAATTCAAATCAGACAAAATAGCATCAATTCATCAGAATAGCTATTTTGTATTCAGCGTAGTGATTGATTACCGTCCTACAAAGATATTGGCAATGACACTTTGTGCTCGAAATACACACATGATTTTTTTCTACAAACGCAGCTCTTAGTCTTATACGTGAAACGATCGATTCTTCATTCAGTATAGTTACATAATATTACCTATGAAAAAAATTACACTCAATAATTTACATCTCTAACAGGTGGAAAAAAGACAAATAACTAGCACAAATTAAAAATCCGAATTCTTTCAGTTCACCAGGCAGAGACGATAACTTCAGCACCACCACAGTTATTTATAGTGCTTTGAATTCATTTTCTACACTTTACATCATGCAAGAATAGGTTACTTTTCAACAGAAGCTGTGGAGATCGAACGTTTTTTCAATATTGTCGCTCTAGAATGAAGAAACTGTAACAAAATTGCATTTCTAGGAAAACTTCACTTTGTGGTAGCTGCGTAGAATTTACAGGTTTTCTGGCAAATCGATGAATCCTCGTATTGTTGTTCTTTAATTTGCCACAAGCATGAAATTGCGAAGAAATTTCCATTTTTCATCAGTATTCAGGATAAGCTATGAGTGTGCGATATCAATTCCATGAAAAACCAACACAAATTGAGGTAGTTTTGTATACTCTGACATTGTCTGAACACCGCTATTATTCATTATTTATATCTGACAGGTTTTTTGACAAATCTAATAACCCTCGTATTGTTGCTTTCTATTTCGACAAATGCATAAAATTGCGGTTCTTCATCAGTATTCAAAATAAACTATAGCTGTGTAATTTCAACCAACACAAATAAATTGAAGGCAGTTTCGTCAAATCTGACAGGTTTTCTGACGAATCGATGAAGTCTCGTATCGATGCTTTTTTGCCACATGCATGAAATTACATTGAAATTGCAGGTTTTCATCAGCATTCAAATCAAACTATGAGTGTGCTATATCAGTTTTACGAAACATCGACACAATTTGAGAGCAGTTCCGTAAAATATGGCAGGTTTTCTGACAAATCAACCAATCCTCTTATTGGTGCTTTTTATTTTGCCACATGTATGGAATTACAGTTTTTTAACAGTACTAGTGCTATACAGTGCGGCTTTTTTTAGTCCCCCCCCCCTCTGTTAACTTTTGAACGAATTGACGTACAAACATGAAAAAAAACCGTTTGGAGGGTTACACCGATAATAATTTTTGAAATAAAAAAATGTTGATTGCTCGACAGGGGACGCGGGGAGACACATCAACTCAAAATTTTTAAATGGCATGGTTGGTCAAGTGTCACATCGTTGAAAAGAGAATTCAATTCTCTCCACAACCATCTAACAGCCGTATGCATAGTCAATCGCCAGCGACTCGCCAGAGTTTCGCCGATCGCTACACAAGGATTATAATGCAGAGTCGAGCTCCAAAAACGTGACAACTACGCGATAAGTCACATTTTGGCGAAACGCTGGCGATGTACCACTTTTTTGGAGCTCGACTGTGCATTATAGTTATTGTGTAGCGAGTGGCGAAACTCTGGCGAGTCGCTGTAATTGACTATGCATACGGCTGTAAATGTTTTTGAATTTTGTTGAGAATTTTTTTCCCAATTTCGATTTTTATGCCTTTCGAAAGTTTCGAAGTGATGTGCCCCCAGCGCCATCTGTCGAGTAATTGCAATATTTCTGAAAGATTTTCTGACAAATTGATTAATCCTCGTATTGTTGCTTTTTACTTTGCCGCATGCAAGAAATTGCCTTTTTCATCAGTACTTATTCGAAATGAATTATACTATATAAATTTGAAGAAAAACAAACTAATATTGAAGGCAGTTTCGTGAAATCTGACAGGTTTTCTGATAAATCGATGAATCTTTGTATTGTTGGTATTTATTTTGCCACAAAAGGCATGAACTTGCAATGGAATTGCCGTTTCCATAAGTAATCAGGATAAATTATGAATGTGCTATATTAGTTTCAGGAAAAACCAACACAAATTGAAGGCAGTTTGGTAAAATCTGACAGGTTTTCTGATAAATCTATGAATTCTGGTATTGCCGCTCTTTATTTTGCCACAACAAGCATAAAATTGCAAGGAAATTGCCGTTTGTCATGGGTACTCAAGATAAACTATGAGTGTGCTATTTCAATTTTACTAAAAACTGATACAATTTGAATGCAGTTTCGTAAAATTTTACAGGTTTTCCGACAAATCGATAAATTCTTGTATTGTTGCTTTTTATTTTACCTCATGCATGAAATTGCTATGAAATTGCAGTATATTATCAGTATCCACGAAAAATTATGAGTGTTTTATATCAATTTCACGTAAAATATTACAATTCTACGTAAAATCTGACAGGTTTTCTGACAAATTCATGAGTATTCTTGCTTTGTATATTGCCGTTTTTCATCAGTATTCACGAAAAACTATGAGTGTGCTGAAACAATTTTACATAAAACATTTCAATTTCTTGTAAAATCTGACATGTTTTCTGACAAATTGAGGAATACTTGTATTGTTGCGTTTCATTTTGCCACATTCATGAAATTTCAATGAAATTGCTGTATGTCAACAGTACTCAAGATAAACTATGAGCGTGCTATTTAAATTTTCCGTAAAACTGATTTTGTTATGTTGCTTTTTATTTTGCCTCAATGCAATGAAATTGCAATGAAATTGTCGTATTTTATCAGGATCCACGAAAATGTATGGGTGTGCTATATCAATTTTACTTAAAATATTACAATTTTACGTAAAATCTGACAGGTTTTCTGACACATTAATAAGTACTAGTGTTCTTGTTTTCATTTTGCTTCTTTTCATCAGTATTCACAAAAAACTATGAATGTGCTGTATCATTTTTAATTAAAATCTTTGAATATTATGTAAAATCTGACAGGTTTTCTATCAAATGGATATTCCAAGTATTGCTGCTTTTTATTTGGCTACACACATAAAATTGCAATGAAAATGCCGATTTTTATCAGTATTCAAGTTAAACTATGGATGTGTATCATGAATTCAGAATTTTATGCAGTATCCAAAAAAGCTTAGAGAAATCTGACGCCCAGTAATGAATCTCTTCGTGAATGAGACAGCTCGTTGTCATCAAAATCATGTCATTTCAAAAAAAATTAATTTTCTCTTTTGTTTCCCATATACTTGCCTGCCGAGTTTTATATAGGACACCCTGTCGATGTCGTTCCCCAGCTGGCCAGTTCCAAAACCCACACACCATCCGCGGTCCCTTTGACAAGTCCGAAAATCCCTAAGCGAGGCAGTTACGCGGAGATCTGAAAAATAAAAGTGAGATTCTGAAGTTTAAAGAGCTCCGGTATAGCGATGAGGATCGTAGATAAGCGCTCTAGTGTGTCACATGACATCGAGACTCTAATCTAAATCGCATTACGAGGAACGATTTCACCGTGCCTCTGCCTCTGGATTCCTGCCATTTCAAAGCCTACTTACTATACACGCTCCACGTCGATTAGGAGATTTCTAAACCCTGTTTATAGCCACTGATAGCTGGATGATGTTATGCAAAAATGGGTCAAGCAACAGTCAGCTAGTTTCATTAAAAATATCAAAATAGTTTAGCAGATCATGGAATGATGGAACGTGGCTTAATAACATCGTCAGTGGATGGAGCCCCCTTACAATTGAGTGTTGAATCATTTTTAATTATTGTAGAATAACACTTTGGCGATTCCAATGACTGTGGTAGCTCAATTATTGAAAAATGTGGCTTGACTCATTGTTGCATAACACCATCCAGCTGTGATAGACCAAATGTGTCTACTATGGAATGGGTAGGAAAAGTTTCTGTAACATAAAATAACTTTTAAAAAAATTAAACAATTATGGAATCGGCGGAAAGGTTTCAGAGATATTTAGAAAATAGAGAACAATTTTTTGAAATACAATAACACACTCCAATAAAGAACAGGTCGAGCATAGAGTACCTCAATGTTTGGTACTGGGGCCAATATTATTTATTTTAATTATAAATGAAATTCTACATCACGTGCGAAACTACTTTACTTATCTGGTGAAAAAGAGGATGTGTAAAAATTCTTGTACGAAGATCTTGAAAATATCTTATTCGTGAAAAAAAATTATCATTTGAGGAAGAAGGAAATTGTAAATTACCCAGTGATAGCATCTATTTATTCGTTTTTGACACACATTCCTAAAACTATCTAGTGGCACACTTCTTTTTATTTCACGTGACAAATTGTTGAACAAGACTGGACCTTTTGAACAAAAAGTATCACAGAAAACATTTTCAGAATTATGATTAAATTAATTTGCTGCTTGCCTTGATCCTAGTATCCAGACATTCGTGACAATGTACATTTTTTCAATGTATATACAAAAATCAGTATATCAGTGTAATCAGTGTATATAAAACTCTTTGATTGATATGCATTAATTGCAGTGTGTTTAGCATTTTTGTGATTGCTGTACGCCTTTTACAATTCAAAATCTCTCTCATTTCACGATTTTGGACTTCTTGAAGTGTATTAATCTGTTCGTTTCCTAAGAAACTTAGATTATACTGGATAGATGTGCAAAACTGACAGCCCAACTCCACCAAAAATTATATTCATTGAAAAAGTTGATGTAGTCAGATGTTTATGGTGGAAAAAATTGAAAAATGATGAAATTTAACTGAAAACACCAAAACTATATCATAATCACACTCCTCGAGCGTTTCGCCATCAAAGTAAGCATCTTCAGGAACTTTTAGCTCCTGGAGATGTACTGGTTTGGACGGTTTCTTTTTCATGAATTGTATTCGCACCAAAGGTCCAAACTATTCATTTTTTGGAGTAATTTATAATCCACCAGTTTATGATGGAAAATAATTGAAATTTAATGGAATTTAACTCAAAACATTGAAATGTCAACAAGTGCTGAGTCCACGTTAAGAACAATTATTACTCCTCACATTATTATTATTATTAACCAGGAGCCATGGGCCATAGCCATAGTGCGAAATGAAATATTCTAAACTAGTATTCTTTGTTTATGAACTATTTCATGTAATTTTTCATTTCGCACTAGTTCGAAACACGGAATTTTCTGTGCTAGTTTACAGCATAGTATTTCAAGTAGGTCGAAGGAAAATTACTATTTCTATGACTATAAATAAATAACTATTTCCCTATTGTACCTTGATTTAGAAATAATACTTCTTTAGGCATTCAACGCGTTGTCTCGTTCTTTCAATCAAGAAAATAATGAGGAATAATGATAAGCAAGCAATTTTGATATAAGCATAGGCACAAAAATTGAAAGATGAATCGAGTCCGAACACATCCAGTAGCCTATGAAACGCGATTCATGATATTTGTTCTAAATCCAAAATAAAATCAAAAATTTAAACTGTCGAAATCAATAGAAAAATCATTAAATCTGAAAAAGAAATCATGGAAAAATTCAATATTATTTACAGTGAACTAGGTGAGAGATTTGCAAAAAATTATCAAACCTAATAATTTCACAGGCAATATTGACACCACTGAGAATAGTATATACTTGAATACAACTCGAAAAATAAGTTCTGGACTTCATCAATTACCTAAAACTACAAAACTCACCTGGACGGGATCTCATCAGATCTGAAACAATCAAGCAGCTGAGTGAACAAATAGCTATCCCATTGAATTTTATGGTTAAAAATGTTTTTAGAAAGGTGACTTTTGAGATTGCCTTGAACTAGGAATCATCAAACCCCTTTACAAAAACGAAGGTATAGAATTTTTTTTAAAGTATCGTCCTTACTGTCGGTTTTTTCTACAATTTTCGAAATACTTTTATACCTACCTATATGAGTTCTTTAGAAAAATGTATATACTTTCGAATTATCAATTCAGATTCAGAAAGGGTCTCAGTACAGAGGATGCCATATTGCAGTCAACATCAGATATATCATGAAGCTCTAGATTCAAAACCCTGTTACAAACATTACACGAATATGTAAAAATGAACCGTACTGAACCCAAAATAACCAAAAAGGATTCATTTATACTATGTTATAGTATGTACCCAACTGAAAATATTATCAGCAGTAATATCCCGATAAAATGCTGAATTTACAAAAAATTCTTTCACCTTGCTGTCACGAAAACTGTGTTGCTTAGAAACATCACGAGAGCTTGCTCGAGTGGTGTTTTCTACAGCAACACAGTTTAAGCGACTGGCAAGGTAAAAGTATTTTGAAAATTCTGCATTTTGAAGGGATTTTCGATAAGACAATTTCACAAGTACATTAAATTATTATGGACTGAATGCGTATTGTAGGAACGGTTCATCTTATGTCATTAACGTCAGTTGAAGAGTTGAACCGTCAAACTGACGTTTCTCTATTCACAGAAATTGTTTTAACTTTGGAAACGTATAAATAACGAAGAGACGAAACACCGATTTGAAAAAACCACGGGCTGGAGACAGTGTTTTCGAAAAGTCCATTTCTCATTGGTTTGAATTCAAAAAATGATGGCATTTGGTTGGTTTATATAATATGAGGGAAATTGTCGACGCAAGTAGGTCACAAGGGAATTGGATTTATAATTATTTATTATCGAGGAAAAAATATTGAATGTGTTCCTGAATCTGCACAGACATTCAGTGATACATTATTACCATCAATACATTAACAAAGATTTCCAAACCAACTCGTATCATACATTCTTTCAAACTGCCTTTGCCTGTAGACACCCCTGGTAGAATAACACACATGCCAGAGTGAAAACAGAAATAAACCACGTTTTCATCTGTGATCTGTGAATCGCTTGTCTCACGAGTCGGATCTTTATGGCTTTCCTATCTCAATGGCACCGCTGGCGATTGATCTCGCCGACGAGAGCGAAATTAGTTTGGCAACATTAACTGTTAGCGCCGTAAAATATAAACGACGTCAAAGTCAAAGCCTGAAAGGCATGTTGCTGCATGAAATAACAAATCACACACGGACAGGCCATTCCTCACATTTCTTCCTGTTGCTCTTCCGAAAACGGACGCTAATGGGTGATGGGCATGTCATCGGCTGGGTAATTGATTTGGCGAGAATCATGAGTAGGTGACATCTGTTTTGTAATTTTGTGGAAAGTTGAAAATGTCCATCACACAAGAGCATATCAATTCAATTCAATCCAATTCCTTTATTTCCGGTCAGACTCATACATACATGAGTCAATGTCTATTTTATATATGTTTTGAAAATGACCAGCACGTTTCAAATAATGTATGATAATTATACATCGACCTCTCAGGAAATTGTATTTCAACTGTACTTCAAGAATTATTGAAAAAAATCGGAAACTCGAGATACAAATAATGAAAATAGCTCTGTATACGTCTTCATAAAGCCACACTGATATTCCCTAACCGTTTTCTCTGGGTCTTTTAAAAATTGGAAAAAGTTGGAAAAATTCAATTTTTTTTTAAAACCTCAAAAACACGAAAATGAAACAAGATATCGAAGAAATTATATCAACAGTATTATTATCTTTAAAAATATACTTGTAAACTTTATGAAATATCGAAAAACGGAAAATTTTTATTTATTTGATGATCATCAATATGGATTCAGAAGAGGAAAAAGCACAATAGATGCTGTTAATAGGTTAGCTAATAACATTCTTGACGCTTTTGAAAACAAAAAATGTGTTGAACCATATTACCTAATCTATCAAAAGCTTTTGATTGTGTATGTCATGGAAAACTTCTAGAGAAGTTGGAATGGTATATGGATTACGAGGTGTTTCTAAAAGCATTATTGAACCATACCTCAAAAATAGAACGCAGAGGGTTTACAATAATAACAACTCGAACGCTTAGTCAAAAAGGGAGTACCACAAGGATCCTTACTGGGCCCTTTCCTGTTTTCAATTTATGTAAAAGATCTACCTTCACATATGTCAATCAAACGTAACTTAATGACAACTTTATATGCCGATGACATGTCCTTTTCTCTTAAAGTACTGATATTGATGCAATTCCAGCACATGCTACTGCCCATGCCAAAGCGTGGTTCGATGTTCGTGAACTATTTTTGAATGCGGCTAAAATGGAGGTATGTTCGATTTGAAATCATCATACTTATCCTAACACGAAGTCAGTTAAATTTCTAGGAATACATCTTGATACATTCCTTTCTTGGAACACACATATCAGTCACGTCTGTGAAAAGTTGGCGAAATCTGTGTACGCCATTCGGCGCATAGCAATAACTGTTGGTCAAGAAGCAGCCTTAACATCATACTAAATGCGATGTTCCTCTCGGTAATGATCTATGGATTACTAAGTTGGGGAAAGGCAAGTTTCACAAATTTACAGAGAGTTTTCATGTTACAAAAAGCTGCTGTAAGAGTTAACTATGGTGAACATTGCAAACCACTGTCTCAAAATTTCGGCATTATGACACTATTTGCTCAAATCATCTATGAAAATCTGATACTTGTTAAGAAAAATATACTTACCTTTACAACACACTCTGATGTACACAACTTCCATACTCGCAAAAGACATAAAATCGTGCCTCCTAGGAAGAGATTGGAAAAAAATAAATCTATAGGTATTCCCCTTTACAATTTGCTCTCTCGTGAAATAAGGGAACTACCACTAGAATCTTTCAAAAAGAAAATTAAAAGAATTCTTATCAAAATGGTTTCATACAAGATTGATGAGTTGAGTGAATCACTTAGTGGCTCACTCGCTGAGAACTAGTGCTATTTTAGCTCATATTCGTTGTTGTGTTCTATATACATGTATGTTTCATATACCTATATACCTATAAATCTATAATATTTGGAATTTACATTATAAGTGACTAGTTTATGTAATTTTTCTGTTCTGTTTTGAGACGTTTTCTCTGTTACATGGCAATGTATAATGTTCTTATACCCTGTATATGGTAAACAAAGGAATAAATTATCTATCTATCCATCTATATAAACCGTTTTCTTGTCCTCAAGCATACCTCCAGAAATTTTTCAAATCTTGAAAAAAAAAATAAGATGATGATTTGAAAAAGGATGCTCCATCAGGCAGTACTTTTGAAGGACAACCGAGTTGCTGGATAACCAAGGATAAAGACATTGAACCAAAACGTATTCAGTGATTCAGATTTTGCAGCATCACTAATGAATCGTTCACGAGATGCACAGAATGAAACTGAAGCTGAGCAGTCATCAGACATTGGACCATCTTCGGGCGCCAGACTATCTTTGGACGCTGGTCCATTTGCATCTTCAGAAGCTGATTCATCTTCAGATGCTGGCACATCTTCAGAAGCTGGCCTATCTTCAGAAACTGGCTTATCTTCAGAAGCTGGCCTAGCTACAGAAGCTGGCCTATTTTCAGAAGCTGGACCCTCTTCAAAAGCTGGACCATCTTCAAGAGCTAGCCCATAATCAAGAGCTGGACCAACTAGAGCTGGACCATCTAGAGCTGGGCCATCTTGATCTGTGCCTTGTACCCCACAGTCCCACTCATTATCACAACCTCAACTCGGAACAATAAGTACCGATAGATTTTTTACTTATCCTCACCTATCACCAGTACTTCAATTAGAACCAATATTTTTGACAAAAACAACCTTCCTGTCGGTCTTCAAATATAAGATTCCATACAAGAGAAGCTCCTGGGGAAAAAACTGGAATTCTGACTGCAACGCCCTATAAAGAGCAATTAGAAGAACTATATAGACTTGTAGAATGGAAAAAGGAACAAGATGCAATTAAGAACAGGTTAAGAGAACAGAATGCCAAAAATAAGGATGAAAGTGGAAAACGAATGAAACCTGGAGAGGGCTCAAAATTAGAACAATCGAAAACATTTTTGAATTTTGTTGGTCAATTAGAGAATGAAAAAGACACTACCTTCTGCATTTTTTGTGGAGAAAGTTTTGATGAAGACTGGATCCAATGCAACATTTGTACGGGAAAGGCCAATGAAAACTACGCAGATCTTGAGAAGAATTATCTCTTGTAGGAATATTTGCTTTGTCAAGACGAAAAATTAACGTGTAATGAATTTTTTGTTAATAAAATAAATCTTTATGAGCAATGCAGCATCCATATTATCAATACTTGAAGCACCTATCCGATACCACCCACCACATTAGAATATCACGAAAATACAGGGTGTTATTTAAGTACGTGGCCAAACTTAAAGAGGTGATTCTTTGAGTGATTCTAAGACGAAAAGTTCATATAAACATAGGTCCGGTAATGCTTCGTTTTCAAGATACAGGGTGTCAAATTTTTTAAAAGAAATCGTTTTTGTCGTAAATATCTTAATAACCCTTCAACCGATTTTATTGAAATTTGGCAGTGTTATTGAAGGTCGTAAAGGGCGAATTTAACCCTAACTATATCAAAATTATCATGTCCAGTGGCGTCCCGGAAGGCACTGTAACCAATATTTTTGACAGAAAACATGTGCGCCACTGATTTTTTTACAATTTTTGTATTTGTTTCACATTGAGCAACTGAAATTACAACTTTTTTATGAAAAGAATGTTTTTCGTATCTTGCTTTGTTTTTGAGAAAAAACATAAAAATAACTTCATTGCACATCCCTGTGACAACACAATAAAACATTTCAACTACTAAACCATCAAAAACTGGGGTCTTACTAATATTTTTTCATATCAATACTCTATTCTAGTCTTAGAATTTTCTAACAAAATTAATGCAATGAAAAAAAAAATATATGAATGTATGAATTGCAGCACTTGCCTTCGGCTCGTGGCTTCGGCTCGTGCTGCAAAATGCATTGTTGTCCATGGACATGCAATAAAGACATATTTATTTATGATTAAACAATTAATATAACATGGAAGTCATCTTTTAATTTTTTTCGCTCATATTACCTGTTTTCGATGAAACAAATAATGTTGTTATGTATTACTGCAGTGTTTTGAAACTAAAGTAAGAGGGCCATGGAAGGAACAACAAATGTTCAAACAAATTTAACTTCATAACTGTCACAAATTGAAACGGTACATACGTAATTATTTGATAGTAATTATTTGAAGTGTTTTCAAGAGTTTTGAGATATAAAATATGTTACTGATATCTGAAAATGGTTCGGTTTACAAACTCGGAAATGGCCGATATGCATTTTGTCTATGGAATGGCCCAAGGCAATTCCAGAGCGGCTAGACGCATTTATCAAGAAAGATATCCTCATCGAAATGTTCCAAATAGGCAAACATTTGTGAGAATACGTGTAAGGCTGTGCGAATCAGGCACTTTTCAAAGGTCGGCTGCTCTTATTGGGAGACCTGCAACGGTAAGAACAGTGGCGCTGGAGGAAGAAGTTTTACATGAAGTTGAGCGTTGCCCCGATACAAGCACACGCAAAATTGCACAACAATTAAACATTTCTCACTTTACTGTATGGAAGATTTTGAAAGAGTACCAACTGTATACTTACCACATACAGCGTGTTCAAGCGTTATTTCCTGCGGATTTTCCCAAGCGAGTTGTTTATACTACGTGGCTTTTGCAACAACAGGTTGCATCTCCGACATTTTTATCCAGTATATTATTTACCGATGAAGCGTGTTTTTCCCACAATTCAATTATGAACTTTCATAACAACCATATCTGGGCAGAAGAAAATCCCCATGCGGTTATAGAAAATAATTATCAACAGCAGTTTTCCGTGAATGTCTGGGTGGTATTGTTGGCGATTATCTCATTGGACCTCATTTTTTACCCCCGAGATTAAATGGTCAAGAGTATCGCCATTCTTTGGAATTTGTATTACCTGTACTACTAGAAAATGTCCCACTGGCAGTAAGAGGAGCAATGTGGTTCATGCACGATGGGGCTCCACCTCACTTCAGCATAGTAGCACGTCAATTTCTGGATGAAACTTATGGAGAAAACTGGATCGGTCGCGCAGGTCCACAGTCATGGCCGCCCAGGTCACCGGATTTAAATCCCTTGGATTTTTTCCTTTGGGGACATTTAAAGTCCCTCGTTTATAAAACTCCAGTCAACACTGAAGAAGAATTAATCCAACGAATACGGGATTCATGTGATCAGATAAGACATACGCCGGAAATATTTCAACGTGTTCGGGAATCGATGTTAAGACGAGTTAATGCTTGCATTGAAGTTAAAGGAGGACATTTTGTGCAACTATTGTAAGTTTTGTGTTAGTAATTATTGAATGTATTCTTACAGAAACAAATTGCCTAGGTAGGTACCATTTTTGTTTCAGTGTGGTTTTAATAAAGGGTGTTTCTTGTTTGATGTTGCTTTGGCATTTCCGGCGTTACCACTATGCACGCACTGGCCAAATGAAACAAACATTTTTTAAGCATAACAGATTTACCTGTAATCATTAAAAACCCTATAAAAACAATTTTTTATTGTGTTGTGCCAGGGACGTGCAATGAAGTGATTTTTATGTTTTTTCTCAAAAACAAAGTGAGCTACGAAAAAAATTCTAGATATAAAAAAGTTGTAATTTCAGTTGCTCAATGTAAAACAAATACAAAAATTGCAAAAAAATCAGTGGCGCACATGTTTTCTGTCAAAAATATTGGTTACAGTGCCTTCCAGGACGCCACTGGACATGATAATTTTGATATAGTCAGGGTTAAATTCGCCCTTTACGATCTTCAATAACACTGCCAAATTTCAATAAAATCGGTTGAAGGGTTATTAAGATATTTACGACAAAACGATTTCTTTTAAAAATTTTGACACCCTGTATCTTGAAAACGAAGCATTACCGGACCTATGTTTATATGAACTTTTCATCTTAGAATCACTCAAAGAATTATCCCTTAAAGTTTGGCCACGTACTTAAATAACACCCTGTATAAGGTATTCGAGAACTATCAGAAAATTATAAAGGTTATTTCATGATAGACCAACTATGTATTTGCTGTGAGATTCAAAAACTTACCCTGTCTCATAAGACAACAATTTTGAAAAGAAGCCTTTATTGTACATCACCCGGCTATGTACAATTTGCCGGCGTCATAAAGTACGCAGTTTACGTGACGTGGCATGAATTGAAGCGAAAAGGCCGGGAGAGCGTGACCTGATGTTGTTTGATGACACCAGACTAATGCAGTCATTAAAGTCTTGCGAGATTGAAACAAATGGCTGTATGAAGTTGTGAGCGCCCAGGGAACTGTCTCCGGCATCCCTTCACACACACATCAATATTAATATTCATACCAGCCACTAGTCTTCATTACGGTGACACATTGATTGTGACAGTCATCTTTTATCTTGTTATCGTCGTTTTGCCAATAATGATTTTGATACAGTATTTATTTATTTATTTATTTATTTATTTAGCGTTGCTAATACAATATCGTTTTATCACATAAATAAAAGATGAAGTATGTTAACATAGAAGAAGACAAAAAAGGAACATTAACATATAAACATTAGTAAATCTATAGATATATAAAGTCTTATAAAATCCTAGTTGTTAATTAAAATAAAACAGAGGCGGAGCATAACATAGCTTTGAAAAAGATCACTATACCTACATAAATCTGAACACAACAAATAGAATAAATTGCATTACTGGAATTGATCATGTAAAATATATTGACGGATATTACTTTTGAAGATATTGATGTTAGGAGACAATTTAATGAAGTCAGGTAAGTTATTATAAATTACCATTCCAGCGTCAAAAATACTTTTTTTCGTACACATCAGATTACTTTGACGCACGTTTATGTGTTTTTTTTGGCGGGTATTAAAAGAGTGTATTTCATTGCGAAACTGCAAATTTGTGGACAAATATTCTGGCAATATATTATTTATAAGTTTGTGAATAAAGATCATTGTACGAAATGTAATTAAATTTTTTACTGACATCCAATTTAACTTTATTTGCATTCTGTTAATATTTTCATATCTGTAGGAATGTAGGCTTTCATGGCTGGCGTAAATGTTTTGGTTGGTTTCCGGGTTTTGTCATCTTCAGTACTCTTCTAGACGTGTCAGTTGAAACGTTTGGAGATTTAAACCAAAGAAGACCACGGCAAAACTCGGAAACCAACCAAAACATTTTCATATCTGTTGGTATTTAGTAAGAATCTCATACTCCTATTTTGCAGAATCTGTAGTTTATGAATATTTGAATTATTACACATAAAAAGTAAAGAAGAACAATATTCGAAATGTGGTTTTATTATACTATTATAAATATATTAATTGTCTAGTGTATTGAGTTACTGTTTTGCTAATTCTATATGCAAAACCTATTTTTTTAGATATTTTCTTGGAAAGATAATCAATGTGCTCACTAAAAGTGAGGTTTTCATCAATGATTATACCTAAATATTCAATACTGCTCACTTGTTCAAGATCTCTTCCGTCAAATTGGATTTTGCAATCGATTACTACTTGCATTTTTCGTTTATTTTTGATTATCACATATTTAGATTTATTTACGTTAACAACAATATTATTATTCTTGAACCAGTCGCAAATTTTTATAAGAATTTGGTTTAATTTTCCTATTAAGTTATTAATATTCTCACCCATAATGTAAATTATAGTATCGTCTGCGAATAAATGTGCTTTGCATTCGCCCAAATCCAAATCTAATATGTAATTAATAAAACATATGAAAAGCATAGCACCCAATGCACTACCTTGTGGTACTCCAGTTAAAACAGTTCTTTTTTGTGATATTTTATTATTGATTTTAGTATGGCCATTTCTTTGTACTAAAGTTTTTGACATACTTGGTACAGATCAAATCAATCAATAAATTTGTTTGCCATTAACAAAAGTATACTGATAAAAACGATTTTTCGCATCAACGCATAATTGCGTTGATCCAAAGAGATTGTAGTGTTGAATAGGTCCAACCAAATGCTAGTTTGATTTTTTGACGGATTCCTCGTGGCCACTTACAAGGAAAATATTTTGAAACAAGTGAACACTTGCTTCATGAGTTGGTTGAGGCAAGAATATTTTAGCTTCAGTACAGGGCACTTTTTTGTTGAATCGTGGTAGTAGTTTGAGACAAGAATATTGCAATTTCAATAATGAATACTATTCTTCTATCAACTTGGAGGTTGAGTTCAAATCTGCACTTTGCACTTGGTTATAAAATATAGAATGAAAGCCACTTTCATTTTGGCAACATTGAATAGATTTAACAAAGCATAGATTCACAACTACGAACAATTTAGGTATAAATAATGGTTTCATATGAGAACAGTTTTAAGTTTAACAACTGTATTCTCAGTGGTCTAGTTCAGTTTGGAGCTATAAGTTTTACAACTAATCATGTTAGAATATTCGACTTTAGAGATCTAAATGTGGTGCTCTCCCTTCAAAGGTCAGAAAGGGGCATATTATACCTTCTTTTTTGTTTCAAATGTTCAATAGCAATACTGACAGTATTAATTCCGTTTGGATCACAAAACTTTTAATCTTTGGAAACAACATTGACCTTGAATGCACCATTTCTTTTATTCCCGTGACCTACTATTAAAATACATTATAGCTTTGTCAATATGATTTCTTTCATCATAAAACAAAAAACATTTTCAAATTCGCTTCTCTTGTCAGTAACATTTTTGTTCCATTCAGTTCATTAGTTAGCTCTTGTCACATTTCTCAATATTGCCATTCGCATTTGCGAAACACAAGCGACCTGTGACAAAATCTTGATGATTGTCTATATATTCAATTAGCATGATTTGTATTGTTCTTCTTTTGGTCGATATTTTTGCAAATCAAAAAATTCTCATCACCTCATAACCTCACCAAATTGACTTCTCGACACCTCTTTAGATGTCGAATAAAAATGACATTTGTAGTCGATACTCACTTCTCGATATGCAACATGAGAATCGCAAATTTCGTTTATTCGACACGATACCTGTCAAGTCGAGAGATAAGAATCCCGCTGGCACAAAACTAACATTCATATAGGTACGCATAGCCTCATAATAACCTCCGACCCAAATGGTCAAACTGGATGAAATGGTCGAAATGGAAGTCGTAACCACAGGTCGCTGTGCTGCCACCTGCTTTGATTGATCGTAGGTTGATTGTGTCACGTGGCAAGGAATTATATTCTTGTGTCAAGAGAATTATGTTTCACAATGAGTTGATGTGAGTGTTTTTTAGGATGAAGAGTATAATGTTTTCACTGCAAGCAAATTCATTTCAAGAGAAATTATGTAAAAAAGCAAACATCTCAATCAGTTTGAAATGGAGGTGTATTCATCAATTAGAAATAATTATTCTTTTCAGAAGATTATTCTATTCAAGAGTATGTATGTTTTTGATTGAATAATTTTTTTTCATCTGTGTATCATATTAGTTCACCCTCTACAAATCCTTTTCAATTTAATTTTGAAAACATCAGTTTTTCCAGAAATTTGGAAAATTGCCAAAATTTGCCCAATCCATAAAAGTCAAGATCGTAATGCCATTAATAATTATAGACCGATATCAATCTTGAATAACTTTGCGAAGATTCTGGAGACCATCTTGTACAGTCGCATTTATCTGTCCACCAAACATATTATATCTGAATACCAACATGGTTTTATGAATTCTAGATCCACCGTTAGTAACCTGGCTGTTTTTAATCAATATTCGTGTGAAACTTTAGATCTTAGGGGGCAGGTCGATGCGGTGTACACAGATTTCTCTAAGGCTTTCGATAAGATCAGTCATAATATACTTCTTCACAAACTTTCAATAATGGGCATTAATGAAACTTACTTACAACTTTTAGAATCATACCTCCATCAACGCAAACAGTATGTTCATTACAATGGTTTTTATTCAAATATCTATTTTGCGGAGTACCTCAGGGGTCCAATCTTGGTCCATTATTATTTTTGATATTTATTAATGACTTGTGCAATCTATTGGAGTGCAATAGGTTGATGTTTGCAGATGATTTGAAGTTATACGCTACTATAACCAGTTTAGATGACTGTATGATATTGCAAAATCAAATTAATACTTTACACACATGGTGTCTTGAAAATTGCTTGCATTTGAACATATCTAAATGTAAAATCTTAACATTCAGCCGGAAACTCAATACATTACAATTTCCCTACAGCATAGATAATGTCACATTAGAAAAAACTGATACCATTAAGGATTTAGGTGTCTATTTTGATCAGCAACTCACATTCAATCAACACATAAATAGTATTGTTAGTTCAGCATATCGATCATATGGCTTCATTATAAGAAACTGTAAAAATTTCAATAACATTTTAGCATTGACCTCTCTATATTTCAGTTTAGTCAGATCGAAACTAGAATATGGGTCCATAATATGGAATCCTATATATTTTCAATACTCATCTGCTATCGATAAAGTTCAAAAGAAAATCTTAAAATTCCTAAGCTTCAAAATCAACGGAATTTATCTTCCAAGAGGCTGTAATTATCTTGATTTGTTGCATAGATTTGACTTTGTATCATTAGAAAAACGTAGAAATCAGGCTTCTGTTTTATGCTTGTATAAATTATTCAATGGTAAAATTGACTGTCCCGCATTACCGTCGCAAATTGATATTTTTGTTCCAAGAATAACATCTAGACACAACACTACTTTCTTTTGCAAAAGAGCTCAAACAAATTTAATGTTGAAGGCACCAATACATTTTATGTGCAGTAATGCAAACAAACTTTCTAGTGTTTGTGACGTCTTTTCTTGCAGTGTTTGTGAACTCAAGAATAAATCTCGTGCGCATCTATGAATTTTTGTATTTTTTATTTTTATTTTATTTTTTTTATTTTTTTTTGTTTTTGTATTCAAATAGGACTTGTGATTGATATCATTCATATTTAGAAATTAGTGCTACTAATTAATCTTGTATTGTCATTTATAAAATTGCTCTGTAAATGGGAAACTGTTGGGCAATAAACGCTATTATTATTATTTTTATTATCATATAAAATGAAAAAGTAATCTATATGTCAAAGTATGAATATAAAACGATCTTTCCTTCGGTATGTGAATACTAAATATTCCGGTCCAGACTGTAATTTGGTTATTAAATCTAGTAAGATTTGTTATTTAATCTCTTCATGGAATTTCTTCGGAATTCATTGCGGTACCTATAGGATTATCTTTGAAGGGACTGGACATTTCGTCTTACACAATAGTTTGATTGAAAATATGTGAACATGTCGAAAGTTGTGAGTTAATGAGTTCTAAAAAAAATATACTGGGTATACCAGATCTTTCCATATAGCCAAAATCTCAGTTATGCTACATAGAAAAAATATTTGTAAAAATACACTCATTTCAAACCCATATGACTTTGAAGCTGTTTTGCCAAACTCAACTTCTGTCAAACTACACTGAAAAACAACCTTCAACCTCAATTATTCAAGTGGCACTCTATATTTTTGTTTTGTTGTGAAGTGTAATAAATTCTTACTTCAACCATGTATCACACTTGATATTTTGACAGACGCCAAACTCACAGAATTAGAAACATCGAAGTGAACAGCATTTGATATTATGTGTACATTTTTGGCTCACAAATTTTTTTTTTCAGATCGACCTAAATATACTAATTCGACCATTCTGAATGGATTGGCTTCTCTAACCTTTCTCCAATTGAATGTTTCAAATCAAGATGAAAGGGTTTTTTTACCAAATTTTTTTCTTCTAGTTTTTAGACTCGTTCTTCTAAATTCTATCAGTTTTGCATATGCATACCGAATTTCAAATCATTTCCTATACAATTAACCTCAGCAATTTCAAAATTTCGACCTCTTATACCCTTTTCTGTTTGAATCAATCATATATTTGAACAATACAAATCTTATTTTTTCGGATTCATCGTGAAATTTTTTGTATTGCGAATTTTCAAGTGGATCTGATGATTTTGCATATCTGGTGATTTTTAGGGGTCTACCACTTACAACAATTTTTGAACTCATTTGTTTTTCTCCCACCCACCAATTTGAATCGATTGACTTCTGCAAAAGTACACTATCTTTAAACATTCTCGAATTGAATGGTTCAATCGAGGTGGGAGGTTTTCTCTCCAAAAATATTTTTTTGCAATTGTCATCCCCTGTTTCGTTAAATTCCATAATTTTTGTACTGTGTGACCCACTTTGAGCAGCCACACCCTCATATTTCGTTGAGCATGAAATAATTCGAAATTTTCTTTGACTCAAGTTGTAGTACTCGGAAATACCTACCTTTATGTTTACGGAATCTTTGTATATCCATTTTCCACGGTTAACTACGACCAAATGAAAAGTGAAAAATTGGGAAAAACATACTAGGCATTTTTTTATCGCAAAAATAACACCAGATTCTGTTTCAGAACACCTTAAAATCCCCAAATCTCAATGCTTGAATCATTTGAATATACAGGGTATCATCTGTAGCTGGTAGTATTATCAACTCTAATCCATAAATAATGCTTGGAAAATTTCCAAAATGTCTTCTCTTGTCACAGAATTCCCAAAAATATTTAATTAATACTTTGAAAAATAGCCAAATATCACTTTTCCAAGGCTAACTCTGATCAGAATTAATGATACCCTGTATATTCAAATGATTCAAGCATTGAGATTTGGGGGTTTTAAGATGTTCTGAAACAGAATCTGTTGTTATTTTTGCGATAAAAAATGCCTAGTATGTTTTTCCCAATTTTTCAGTTTTTATTTGGTCGTAGTTAGCCGTGGAAAATGGATATACAAAGGTTACGTAAACATAAAGGTAGGTATTTCCGAGTACTACAACTTGAGTCAAAGAAAATTTCGAATTATTTCATGCTCAACGAAATATGAGGGTGTGGCTGCTCAAAGTGGGACACACTGTATACACATACCTGGTTTCACATCATTTCCGATTCAGTTATGTTTAAACCTGTTGGTAATGCTCTTTAATTTTTTGACATATAGTCTGAATGGTAGTTTCATCTGAGGTGACAGTCTGAGATGATACCTAAATATTTATCATGGGAAAATGAAGGGATCTTTTTGAGACCATTAAAAAATAATATTCAATTCAATTCAAATCTTTATTGGTGTTAGGACACAAAAGTGTTTACACAAGTCATTTGTCACAAGTCATTATCACAAGTCATAATCATTATTATCAATAGAATTTCTCAATTGGATCACTGTAATACTATGTTTGAAATATTGCACAGTCAAAAATTGGTACTTTCTGAATTGGATCACTATTATAATCTATGCTTGAAATATTGCACAATCAAAAAATGGTTAAATTCTAAATTGGATCACTATTGTAATACAAGTTTAGACGATTTCACGTTTAAAAATTGTGACATACTGAATTGGATCACTATTATATTATATATTTGAAAGATTGCACAGTCAAACAATGGTTATATTCTGAATTGGATTACTGTAATAATGTGTTTGAAATATTGCACAGTCAAAAATTGGTACATTCCGAATTGGATCACTATTATAATCTATGCTTGAAATATTGCACAATCAAAAAATGGTTACATTCTGAATTGGATCACTATTGTAATACAAGTTTGAAAGATTGCACGTTCAAAAATTGTGACACACTGAATTGGATCACTATCATAATATATGTTTTAAAGATTGCATTGTCACTATCACTATCATATTATATATTTGAAAGATTTCACAGTCAAAAAATGGTTATATTCTGAATTGGATTACTGTAATAATGTGTTTGAAATATTGCACAGTCAAAAATTGGTACATTCCGAATTGGATCACTATTATAATCTATTCTTGAAATATTGCACAATCAAAAAATGGTTACATTCTGAACTGGATCACTATTGCAATACAAGTTTGAAAGATTGCACGTTCAAAAATTGTGACACACTGAATTGGATCACTATCATAATACATGTTTTAAAGATTGCATATTTAAAAAATGGTTATCTTCTGAGTTGGATCACTATCATATTATATATTTGAAAGATTGCACAGTCAAAAAGTGGTGACATTCTGAAATGGATAACTATTGAAATATATATTTGAAAAATTGCTCATTGAAAAAATGTTCATATTCCGAATTGGATCACTATTATAATATATATGTTTGAAATATTGTATTGTCAAAAAATTGTTGCATTCTGAATTGGATCACTATTATATGTTCAAAATATTGCACAGTCAAAAAATTGCTACATCCATAATTGGAACTATATAACAATACATTTTTGAAATATTGCAGTCAAAAAATTGTTGCATTCCAAATTAGATCACTGTTATAATATATTTTGTATGAAATATTACTCAGTCAAAAATGGTTACATTGTGTATTGGTTCACTATTTTCATATATGTTCGAAATATTGCACAGATAAAAAATGGTTATATTCTGAATTGGATCACTATTATAATATGTTTGAAAGATTGCACAGTCAAAAAATTGTAACGTTCCAAATTGGATTACTATTAAAATATATGTTTGAAATATTGCACATTAAAAAAATAGTGACATTCTGAATTGGATCACTATTATGGTGAAGGTTAGAGATATGGCATGGTAAGAAAAATTTCACATCATGAATTGGATCACTATTATAATATATTATGTTTGAAATATCACACAGTCAAAAAATGGTTACATTCTGTATTGGTTCACTATTTTAATATGTTTGAAATATTGCACACATAAAAAATTCTTACATTCTGAATTGGATCACTATTATAATATGTTTGAAAGATTGCACAGTCAAAAAATTGTAACATTCCAAATTGGATTACTATTATAATATATGTTTGAAATATTGCACAGTCAAAAAATAGTGACATTCTGAATTGGATCACTATTATGGTGAATGTTTGAGATATCGCCTAGTGAAAAGATTGTCACATTCTGAATTGGATCACTATTATAATATATGTTGCCAACACTGATAAGAAAGCTGGAATGATACGTTGATTAACTTGAAAGAACCCTGATGCAGTGAATTTCGGTGAGAGTTGTTTGACGAAATCTGACAAAAGCAAAATCTCGTTTCTGAGTGGCTTTTCTTCGATGTCAGCTTGTAGAAAAATGCAAGTTTCCAGGAGCTTATTGGCACTTTTCTCGACTCTATCGCAGAAGTAGATTATCGCAATAGTGCATATCTGAAAAAAGAATGAATCTATGAGTATGTTTTTTGTCAACTGTGTCATAATATTCGAAGAAAATTTGGATTTTGTGGAAGGAAGTTCAAGGAATACAACCAACATTGACTGTACTTAGTGAGGGTAATATCACAGAATAATTATCAATGATTTTTTGATTCACACTATACTACAAAAATATACAGGGTTCATCACAATTCTTTCGGTATACAAAATGACAACTATTTCATTATAAAGCTTTTCACTTGGAAAGGAGATTTATTTATTTATTTATTTATTTATTTATTTATTTATTTATTTATTTATTTATTTATTTATTTATTTATTTATTTATTTATTTATTTATTTATTTATTTATTTATTTATTTATTTATTTATTTATTTATTTATTTATTTATTTATTTATTTATTTATTTATTTATTTATTTATTTATTTATTTATTTATTTATTTATTTATTTATTTATTTATTTATTTATTTATTTATTTATTTATTTATTTATTTATTTATTTATTTATTTATTTATTTATTTATTTATTTATTTATTTATTTATTTATTTATTTATTTATTTATTTATTTATTTATTTATTTATTTATTTATTTATTTATTTATTTATTTATTTAGTCATTTATTCAATGATTCAGCAATAAAAAACATTTCATATAACACAATAACACACTCTTAGTAAAACATTATTGCCTGACTGAAAAGGGCTATAGTTAGTTTCAATGTACATATACAGTGTGACACACTTAAGATGAAGGCACCCCTGTATTTTAGTCATTTTTGATAGCAAAAATTTGATTTTTGGTACAGACGTATACCTTCATGGGCCGCACTTCTCACAATACTCAGATCGAGTGACAGCCTTAAACCCAGCCTACTGCGATCCCGCGGAAAGGGCAAATTCTCGATATTTTGCGTCGCGTTGGAGATACCGAAAAAAGTTATCTGAAAAAGTTGCTTAGAAATCGATTTTGACCCTACATACCGAATTTCAACGCGAAATTCGAATTTTGAATTTTTTTGTAATTTTTATATTAAAGTCCGATTTTCAATTGATGATTCTGAATAAGAAGCTACAGAAATGATAAAATAGTCAAAATCAATGAAATTAACGTATTGAAATAAATAAAATTGAAAATTATTATTTTATCAAATGTAAGTTAATCGAATTTAGTCTTCTTTACTAGCCTGTCTCTAATTTTGAGGATTTTTTCAATTTTCTGTTGAATATGATTGGTTGATTGGCTAGAGCGTCATGAAAACAAATGATTTAGTTATACCAAATGTCAGTTTGAAAGTAAATGCGTCAAAAACAGTAACAAAATGCCCATTGAACGTCTTAATTTACGAGAAAAAATTGAATTAATAAGGTTATTTGGTGATGGTGCTCGAAGTAGCAGACTAGTTGCTCATGAATTCAACAGAAGACATCCGCAACGAAATAAACTTTTTACTCAAACCGGAAGTGTATTAAAGTATCGTCCAGCTATTGACAATCCACATCGAAATCGAAGGTACCATGATGATGATAATATCTTAGCTTCAGTTCGTGCCAATCCCAAAATTAGTTTGCGTGAAAGGTTTGAGCTATTAAATTTGAGTAGAGAGAAAATCAGAAGATGTCTCGTTCGTCATAAAATCAAACCTTTTAAACCAAAGTTCTTGCACACATTGAAAGAAGGTGACGAATATAAACGATTAGATTACTGCTATTGGGACCAAGGAAATTTTTAAAATGATAGAGATTTCCTAAGAAAAATTTTGTTCACTGATGAGGCTATGTTCACTACCAATGGAATAGTATCAGTTCAAAATTGCAGACACTAGTCTACCGAATATCCCCACTGGGTTATAAACTGTAAGGACCAACACTCTCAAAAAGTTAATGTATGGTGTGGTATTTTAGGCGACAGAATAATTGGACCGTTTTTCTTCAATAATACCATTAACGCTGAACGACTATTGAATTTTTCTGGTAATGAATTATGGGAAATCATTGAAAATCTTCCCCTCAATGTGCGACAAGAGATGTACGTTCAGCTAGACGGAGCTTCCGTTCATAATTCTTGGATGGTTCGAGAGTGGTTAAACGAACATTTTCCATTACGTTGGATTCGTAGAAATAGCCCATATGAACAATGGCCTCCTCGCTCTCCTGACATAACACTAATGGATTTTTTCTTCTGGGAACCGTCAAGAATAAGGTTTACAAGTCTAGGCCACGAAATCGGCAAGAACTTTGTTAGAGAATAAGGCAAGCCTGCCATGAAATAAGTATTCCAGAACTTAGGAGAGTGGCCAATAATAATAGAAAAAGAATTGAAAAATGTATCAGAATTGAGGGTGGGCCAGTTGAGAGAGACAATATTTAGAACTGACTTCCAATATTAGTGTTTATTTCATTTCCTGTTCGAATTCGGTTCAATAAATAGTTTTTCATTAATTGTCATTTAATTTTGACCGATTTTAACGACTGTGTTGCTTTTTAGTAACAACTAATAAACAAAATTTGAATTTTTTCATAATGAATATTAGGATTTTCATTCTTATTCCTACATTATGACGAATTTATTGTTTTCGTAGCTTTTTATTCAGAACCATTAATTGAAAATCGTACTTTAATATGAAAATTACAAAAAAATTCAAATTTCGAATTTTGCGTTGAAATTCGGTATGTAGGGTCAAAATCGATTTCTAAGCAACTTTTTCTATTAACTTTTTTCGGTATCTCCAACGCGACGCAAAATATCGAGAATTTGCCCTTTTCGCGGGATCGCAGTAGGCTGGGTTTAAGGATGTTACTCGGGCTGAGTATTTCGAAAAGTGCGGCCCATGAAGGTCTACGGCTGTACCGAAAATCAAATCTCTGCTTTCAAAAATGACTAAAATACAGGGGTGTCTTCATCTTAAGTGTGTCACACTGTAGATGTACACTGACACCAATCTTCCCTATAACCCATGAAGATGTAAACCGTTAGAAATTAATGTAAATAATAATTCTGTATTAGTTTTGATTGCAACAAAATGCACAATACCAATATTTGGGACGAAGACAATTTCTTTGTTAGAAGAGAAAATAATCCAAAAGCATGATTCTTTTGTCTCTAATCGGGTATTTTTATCAGTGTAGATATGTGGGTTCTTGATTTTTAATAATTTTATGAAATAAACATGGCAGGTGCAGAAACCTTCGATTAGTCATATTTAGCCATTTCAACTCCAATAGTTTACTAGACACCGAATGTCTTCTACCAGTGTTATATATGAAACGGACGCATCTATTCTGGAATTTTTGTAATCTTCTGCGATTTTCGTTGGTCAGGCATCTGCATAGTTAAAATGGGATAGTACCAGAGTTTCACATAAGGTAATTTTTGTATTTTTATCAAAACAGCTACGATTATTAAAAAAAAGCTGAAGTTTGTAGAACGCATTTTTATCATATGATTCACCTGCTTGGGAAAGCTCATGTCCTACTCAAAATATTCACCAAGATTTTTTGCTGTATTTACAAGAAACAATGAAATGCCATTAATATTAATATCCACAAAAGCTTCAGTCCTCAATCTAGCTGGGTTGCTTCCAAATAACATTATTTGTGATTTGGCGAGGTTGAGTGATAAGCAGTATTTTTCTGAGAGTGTAAAAAGATTATCCAGATCAGCATTCAGCATCAAATTAGCCAGTTCAACTTCTGATTCTTTATAAGAAATATATAGGTACCTGGGTGTAGTCCGCATAAAAATGACACTTACTATGTCGTATGCAAGATACGAAGGACGGAATACATATGGAAAACAAGAGAGGCCCAGTATAGAGCCTGGCGAGACACCATTTGGTATTTGTGGTGCCGGCGACCTGTTAAGTTTGTAGCTAACATACTGACTCCTCCCTACAGCATAACTTTCCATGAGTTGAAGAGATTTCTAACTGAAGCCAATGTTATGAAGCGTTGCCAGCAGTAAACGATGATTGATCCTGTCAAACGCTTTCGAGTAATCTAGCAAGACTGGAGTAGTTGACATATTTTTATCAGTAGCAGACAATATCGGCTACTGCTAACAGTGCTGTGAAACAGCTATGAAGCCAGATTGATTTTCATGCAGCAAGTTATATCTACCGAGGTGTTTTTTTATTTGGATATGTAATATTTTTTCAAATGCTTTGGATAGTGCAGATAGAAGATTGATTGGTCTTAAATCTTTGAGTTCTTGTGGGTGTTTTGTTTTTGCCAAGGGTATTACATTGGCAATCTTCCATTTGTCAGGAAATGTTCCACTTTCTATCGAAAAATTGAAAATGTGAGTGATATAGGGAATAATCAAGGGGCAGCATAGAAGGAGAAAGTCTATTAAAGTTGATTAACTCATTGTCTGGCATATTGTTAGACTTTGACATTGAGATGAAAAAATCATTAATTTCTTCAACATCCCACGCAAGTGATTCAGGTAATTCGCTGGCAACCGATTTTTAATAGATATTTACATTTTTTAATTCTTTAAACAATTCTTTCGAAGATTTCTGACTATTGAACTTATACGCCAGATATGCTTTTTTTTCGTTATTCATTGCTGTTTGTGTAAAGTTCCTAAGCTGTTTATGATATTGCCAATGTTCATCTCTTTTTGTTTTTTTGAATCGGTCCCGAGCCTAGTCGCGGAAATTCAGAAATTTCATGTTATCAGTGAGCCATGGACAGTATTGTTTTCTCTTCACTTTGAAAGTTCTAAGGGGAGCATGAATATCAAAGATACCTAAGATGAGTCTATGAAATAATTCTAATTTCATATTAACTTCATTAAGTGTGAACATATCTGCGAAAGGTGAAAAGGCGAGTTCACGTTGAAATTCTGCCGTATTTATTTTCTTAAGATTTCTTGTTGTGAAAGTTTCGTTCATATTTTGCTTCAATACTCTGTCGATATACAAAACAATCATACTATGATCGGAAGGAATATTAGCATTAGCATAGAATATTATAGAAATTGAATTTTCAGTGTTAAATTTCTCAGTACGCTTGACTAAAATAAAAATAAAATATATGATTTTTTCTTCATCCTGAAATTTTGGTTCTCACCCAGTTTGCTGATGAATACAAAACAGAGATTCCTACAGCATGTAAGTCATGGTGATTTGTCTCCAGTTGATCGATTGTCATCAATAATTGAAAAAATGATTTGTAAAACATCCAGATAGTAAAGTGTCCGAAGATAGCATCGATTTGTTCCATCGCGTCATACAAATACTTGCATGTTCGCATAACATCTCCAATCATTCGGATTGCTTCAGAACTATAAATCATACTGACGATACCAGCAGTTTCTTTGGACAAATATTCGTATCTCTCTTTAACAAACTGACACAAGGTGCACATCAATATTGTGCTCAAAATAACCTCACAGTCGTTGAAAATATCCATCACATAATACAACACCAAGTACATATTCAAAAAGCCTCCTTCAAAAGCCCTTCGGTATGTTGTGGGAGTGATATCGACCATTATACATAGTGATAATAATGAGATGTGGGCCCAAATTTTTGTTTCTATCAGTCTCTTCTCAGTTATACTCCATATAGATTCATCGATTTTTGTTATGTTGGCACGAAGTCTTTTCCAGTAAAGTTGAGAGGTCATAATGCAATATGTTCGACCTACTGGAAAGGATACGTAGATGATGGTCAACATGGAAACTTTCATTCCGACAACTTGTCCAGCTTCTATGGTAGCATGAATATTACTAGCACTGTGACTAACTGAGAGCATGAAGATCCCAAAAATATAGCACCTGAAGAGCGAAATCTTCCATGGAGAATGCGGTGAAAGCAGTGGTACCACACAAAGAACTTTTCCCATGTTCACATAGAAAGACAAAATGGCACTGTCATCCATTTTTTCTGTACTACCATTCGATTCAGGTATAGTCTGTATCGAGCACTATCAAGTCTCGTTTTATATTCGATTCGTCAATTTGTTAGTTCTATTTGTGACCTATGAATACAAACATTGATGATAAATGGACTTTCAAATCAGCTATGGCCACGTATTCTTCTATTCAATCAATCATGGGGAAATTCTCTCCACTTATATTTGCATACATTATGTGAACACTCAAGATATTACTTGAACAACAAAGTAGTTTTAAGATGAGTCATATTTTTGAAAAAAAAATTGGTTGTTATTTGGAACTACTGGTCTCACAAACTCTTCTATATCATCAAAGAAGATTGAGTAGAAAAGACACGCATGGGTTTTGATCCAATTGCATTCTATCAAGTTTTCTAGAATTTTTGCTACGTCTATATTTGAATCGTTCTCGTTCCTGTTAGGTTCTCTTCAGGCTTCGTTTTCTCATATTTTTTCTGGCGTAAGTTATATTTCCAAAATAATATAAAATTATTGATAAATATAATCAAAAATTATTTTATCATTATAATATCTTTTGGGTGATGTTAATTCCGAAAATCGAAAATAAAAATATTATTCATAATATGTGTTTCCAAGTATAGTCTATCCAAAATTTCCTAGCATCAGGAAAAATATGAATATTACGAGGGATGCTATTTATGTATTGAGAATGAAGAGCTAAAACAATAATTAGGAGAAACTTTTTAATTTTTTCTCAAAATACTCTCTTTTCAAATCTACACGTTTTTGCATTCGATTTTACCAATTGGCATAGCAGTTTTTCCACTCCGAAGTAGGTATCTCCAAAACATGGTTTTTGAATGCATAAACAGCGTCTTGTGGCGTCGAAAAGCGTTGACCACGTGATTTGTTCTTCACTTGAGGAAACAAATAGAAATCATTGGGTGCTAAATCAGGGCTGTACGGTAGAGGACCCATCAATTAAACGTTTTGAGTGCTCAAATAGCGGGTTGTTTGAGCCGATGTGTGTGAGCTCTCATTTTCATGATGGAGAATTATCCTTCGACGACTGTTCGTTTTCCCTATTTCATTGATGACTTCTGGCAAACAAATAGGTGTGTACCATTCAGAGTTTACCGTTCTACGTTGCTCTAAAGGCACGGTTGCCACATGAACGTTTATACCGAAGAAACAGGCCACCATTTGCTTCGAAGTGCTGCGAGCACGAACAACTTTTGTTGGATTTGGTTCATTTTGAAAGACCCATACAGTCGACTGCTGTTTAGTTTCGGGCTCATAACAATAAATCCAAAATCGTCACCTGTGTATATGTTATAAACTGCATTTGATGCACCGCGGTCATATTTTGTAATAATTTCTTTGCACCAATTTACACGAGTCTTTTTTTGATCGATTGTCAAATTGTGCGGAATCCAACGAGAACAAATCTTCCTGACTGCCAAATGTTCATGCAATATCTTATGAATACTTGTCATACTAATACCCAGAGATGCCTCGGTCTCGCGTCACATGACGATCCTGCATTATCAGTTCGGACACAGAATCAATGTTTTCTCGTACAATAACCGATTTTGGACGTCCATCTTCAACTTCGTCCGCCAGCGAAGTACGGCTATAGTCTAAGAGATAGCGTCCAAATCACCGACTGATCGCATAGTGGATGAAAAAATTATATAATGTAGTCCCGAACGTGTATTATATGAAAACCAGTGACTGCCACCTCGAGCACCTTGCGTTCGTTAATTAAAAAAAAAAATTAATTACGATTTCGTAGGTCAAAATCCGACCGATTGCGTTGTGCGTTAAAATTCGTTTATACATAGAAAAACATTCTTAAATATGATTTTTGGTGACTACCACGTGAAATCGGTTGTTAAGCAGTGACTGCCAATCAAAAACGTGCTAGTAAAATTTTGAAAATCCGACTCATCGCAAAGTGAATAAAAATCGGATATGACGTCATTGAGCACATTCACAGACCATTGCTGGGTGACTGCCACCGTTGCTTTCTAGTGACTGCCGGCCCTCAAAGTTTTCTCTGCATCGCCCGGCGCACAGGAAGACTGCCAATATATCAGTATTCGTTTGTATAACATTTCGGCCAAGATATACGTTGAATGGTTTCAAATATACATATAGTATATCATAAACCAAGTGTAAAATGGAAAAAAAGACCACATTCGTAATGCTAGGGCTTAATCGTCGCTATCAGTATCGCTATCGCTATCACTTAAGTGAACGTCGTCGTCCAAAATGCTTTCAATATCCTCTGCATTACTAGTTTCATCCGAAAGTTCTGGCTGGATTATTATATTTTCGACGAATTGAGGAACCTGCTCACCCTTGAACCTGAAAAATGCATATTTGTTATTTTTGCAAATATTTGCAATGTATTTGGCTCTTAGAACTTGCTCTACGAGTTCTGATTTGCAAGGGGGGATTGTCGAACCATCAAAAGTCGTCGCCGTTTTTGCGAATTTCTCGTTGACGTTATTGACCTTGAAATTGTTCCAGAAAATAGATAATAGCGCCTCGTTAACATGTCGTACGCCCTTAACGCCATACATCTGACATACAAATGATTCGATTTTTTTCGAAAGGACCCCGCTCATTTGGTACGTAAAATGCCTTTCGGCTAATTTTGCTCAAATTTTGATATATTGTAGATCTTGGCATCCTCATTACGTAGTCCAATTTACAAAAATTCGATTTTCGCTATTTTGGGTATTATGCATCGATTTGAATTTTTTGCTCTAATTCGAAATTGAACTGTCTTAGAAATGAACTTGATGTATCTTAGTTGTAGCCCATCCCTCCATACAAATGAAAAATAATATCTAACAAAGGGTGTTGCATTGCAGCATTACAAGACAATGTTCATAGAAATAGATAAAATCAATACCATAATCGTTTTGATTTTCACTCAATCCGTTAAAATTAGAAAACAAACGGCTACCATTTGACAATATTTTTATAAAGTTTGGGACTTGATCAACTACATGGGGATTCATATGATTGCTTGTCCAACAGTATATAGTTTTCCAGGTACAGGGTGACTATTTGAATGCTTTCAAATGCTACAGCTCATGAATAAAATTATATCATTTAGAATTGCCCATAACTAGGATATGAAAGTTACACTGACTCATGAAATAATCTTTCCTATCACACCCCCCCCCATTATAGCCAACCCCCATCACCCCTTGATTTACAGCCACCTGCATTCCAATACTTTCAATATAAATCTCTGATAGGATACATAATAACGCTTACCTGAAATAGACAGTGTTAGTGATAAGAAATCTCCGTGTGTGGGTCAAATCTTCCAACTGAATTTTGACCCACTTCTAGTTGTCCGATTAACTTTTAAATTAGTATCGTCCGAACCGCCATGAGGTGAGGACGTACTTTCTATTCGAGTACTTAGCGAAGGGGACAAGTGCTGCGTGTACAGCGATTTGCGATTCTGAACCTTAGTGCAGTGTTTGTTCATCCAACATACCAACAGAGGACCACTTAATTGAGGGAATCTCATCGCACAGCTCCCTCATGAGTCAAATCTCCAAGAGCGACCACCAACACACGGTCAAAGTCTCCTCCACCATATGCAGGAAGGGCGAGAGCACCCTCTCGTTATCCCACCGTTGGAAGTACCGACAATGAAGGCGCCACGTCTGGTAACGACGCGGATACCAGAAGAAGGATGAAAAGGAAACCGAAATCTCCCAAACAATCAACAATGAAACAGTCGAAGAAACATATACAGGTCCAACAAAATGTCATCCTTGAGGACAAGGCCGGCGAAACCCCCCTAAGTGAAATGGACACTAATCCCTCCCCCAACAGTGATAGGAAACATATTAACCCCTTGCCTGAAATAGACAGTGTTAGTGATAGGAAATCTCCGTGTGTAAATTTAACAAAAAGTCATAACCTTGCGATATCTACTTCCTCTCCAGAGGTAGGCCACCCTCTGAGAAGGAAACAAAAATGGACTCCAGTGAAGAGCCCTGATTATCGAATTAATCTGGTGAGCAAGCCACCAAAACTAACACGGGAACATTGAGAATACACGAGACGATCCCCGCACAATTCTCCCTTTAAGCTCCACAAATAATGGGAAGTGTGGTGAAATCACTTCCTAGGAAGCGGTCCTGCAGAATTGTAATAATTTTTGAAACTAAAGATGCCAATAATTGTATATAGAATATAAAAACCACTGTTTTGCAGGTTTTATAAGTTCATTAAGAGTATTAAGAGTATGAAAACACCTATTCAGGTATATAAAATATTGATGATGCGTTTTTTCATTTCATTCCCAAACGCAGAGATGTTCACAAAAATAATATTTAATTAATTGTTTGATGAGGAGGGAGAATAGTTATAGAGGTATTACAAGTAGAGATTTCTATTGAAAGTATTGGAATGCATGTGGCTGTAAATCAAGGAGGTGAAGGGGGTTGACTTTGATGGGGGGGGTAATAGGGCGGATAATTTCATGAGTCAGTTTAACTTTCATATCCTAGTAACAGTTATGGACAATTCGTAATGATTATATAATTTTATTCATGTGATGTAGCATTTGGAAGCAATCATATTGTCACCCTGTACCCTGTACCTGGAAAACTATTTAGTGTTGGACAAGCAATCATATGAATCCCCATGTAGTTGATCAAGACCCATACTTTATAAAAAAATTGTCAAATTCTAGCCGTTTGTTTTCTAATTTTAACGGATTGAGTGAAAATCAAAACGATTATGGTATTGACTTTTATCTATTTCTATGAACATTGTCTTGTCATGCTGTAATGCAACACCCTTTGTTGGATATTATTTTCATTCGTATGGAGAGACTCATGAGCTACAACTTAAATACATTAAGTTCATTTCTAAGACAGTTCAATTTCGAATTAGAGCACAAAAATCAAATCGATACATTATACCCAAAACAGCGAAAATCGAATTTTTGACACCCTGTACCTCGAAAACTGGTCATAGGTTCGATCTGTAAATTGTTCTACGTGGTGGGGATGCCAAGATCTACAATATATCAAAATCTGAGCAAAATTAGCCGAAAGCCATTTTACGTACTAAATGTTTGGGGCCCTTTGCATAGTCGATAGCTTCGTCGTCGCAGTCCCCAAGCTTTGCAAAAGCTATCTGGTATTCCTTAGAATGTTGCAATAGAGTCAATGGTTATTTTTACCCCTTCTGAATAAAGAAGGATTGAAATCGCACCCTGTAAATGCGTGGTACCCAGGAATTCGCCGGGCGATGCAGAGCAAACTTTGTGGGCCGGCAGTCACTAGAAAGCAACGGCCTTGAGGTGGCAGTCACCCGGCGATGGTCTTTGAATGTGTTCAATGACGTCATATCCGATTTTCATTCCCTTTGCGATAAGTCAGATTTTCAAAATTTTACGAGCCCGTTTTTGATTGGCAGTCACTGCTTAACAACCGATTTCACGTGGCAGTCACCAAAAATCATATTTAAGAATGTTTTTTCTATGTATAAACGAATTTTGACGCACAACGCAATCGGTCGGTTTTTGACCTACGAAACCGTAATTAATTTTTTTTTTAAATAACGAACGCAAGGTGCCCGAGCTGGCAATCACCGGTTTTCATATAATACACGTTCGGGACTACATTATATAATTTTTCCATCCACTATGCGATCAGCCGGTGATTTGGACGCTATCTCTTAGACTACTAGGTTTGAATTTACTGAACCATCGATATACTATGGCCTTGGATGGTGCTTCATCAGCAAAAATCGCAGTAAGTTGATCGGCACACTGCTGTTGCGATAATCCTCGTCGAAAATCGTAAAAATTCATGGCAATAAAATGTTCACGATTAAGCTCCATTTTCTGGTCGAGATAACATTTTCAGATGTCTATTAACAATATAAATAGCGTATGTATGACAAAAAGTTCTGATTATGTATACTGTCAAAAATGTCAAACTTTGTGATAGCGTAATTGGATCGCGCCTAGCAACACCAGTGTTGCCAATTCTCAATACATAAATAGCAACCCACGTATGCATATTTCGTAATATTGTCAAGAAGGCGCTAATTAATTTAAAATATTATCAGATCTTCCCTATTTTCCCAAAATTCACATTGTATGAATTTGTAAACATATTAGTTATTGAAGTTTATAATTTGATAAACAAAACATAACCCCGGGGTCACCCACGAAAGTATAAAATAGCAGTCCATTGATGATATTATTCGGCATGTCAGTGGCTCGACATTGAATAATTTTTCACGTAATAAAAACAAAAACAATTACAAAAGTTGAATAAATACACGACAACCAAAAAGATGAGCTGTCAGTGGCGAGTATTGCCAGTCCCCGAGAGATCCAGCGTAGTAGAGAATAATATTGAGTCATTGGTAATTATTGGGAAAATAGATCGATCTCCGAAAAGCCCTTCGTGTAAACCCCTCCTCTAAGAGATGTACCCAAGTTCGTTGAGTGTCTGCATTTGGTAAGAGCCTTTTATATTTCGAACAAATTGTTTATTGTTATTTTTTGTGTATTACATTGCCCTTTGCCCGTTGTCCCTCTATTGTGTATCTTGTTGATAAGGTCTTGTGTGCACCAGGTTCATTATTTAATATACAGTGCGTTCATAAAGTGTGGAAACGCTCTATTATCTTACGAGTTGATTATTTTCGGAGGAAAAGCTCGGACAGGTCGATTTTGTATTTTAGTTTTCCACCTTTTTTTAGAAAAAAATAATTTTTTTCCCTACCACCTTTCAAGATATGATGTCATCGATGTTTTTTTTTTTAAATTGAAAGGGTATATTTTTGTGTCAAAAATTGAATGCCCATATTTTTCTGAGTTCAACCATACCACATACGTCATATCTTACAGTTCGAATCACAGTATACTGAGTATAAAGAAAACCAGTGTGACATATGCAATGGTAACTAAGAACTTATTGTCTGGTTGCTAAGGGCTTTCATATGTTTGCTTAGCCTACTATTCAATGTAGCAATATACTCGTACTAACTACTGAGCAGTTCTTAGGCTTACGTTGCAAAATGAATAATGAAATGAATGTTGAGAAATATGAACACTGGTTTCCTTTATACTCAGAATACTGTTCGAAGTGTAAGATATGACGTATGTGGTATGATTGAACTCAGAAAAATATGGGCATTCAATTTTTGACATGAAAATATACCCTTTCAATTCAAAAAAAAATATCGATGACGTCATATCTTGAAAGGTGGTAGGGGAAAAAAATATTTTATTCTAAAAAAAGGTGGAAAACTAAAATACAAAATCGACCTGTCCGAGCTTTTCTTCCGAAAATAATCAACTCGTAAGATAATAGGGCGTTCCCACACTTTATGAACGCACTGTATATACCTTTGAAGTGTTTTTGTGACTTGTTTGATTTATTAGATGGTATCCTTAGTAAGAATCAGGTTACCCCTGGGTCTTGCTGACCTACGTCCCAAGCGAAGGGCTTATAGCTTCCCTATAGAGCCCCATTCGCGACAATATACTGATGAATATATTATATTCAAATCGATCCATTTTTGCATTCTTTGCCTGACGTAAATATCTAAAGAAATATGTACCTTCATTGATCAAAATACTCAATATAAACTGTTCCATCGTGGATATATCTCCTGGATAATTTTGGAAATCGAATGTAATTGTATTATTTATATACCGGGTGGCTACGGAAGTATTGCCTACGGAATATCTCAGTTATTGTATGAAGTAGGTTTGTGAAATTTGAAGCGTCGATATAATGACATAAGAGCTAGAATTTGAGCATATTGACATGTCGAAGTTAACTTCCGGTCTGACCGGAAGTAACATCAACTTTCTTATTTTAAATGGATGCCCTATTTTTTTTTCTTTTCGCTTTATTCAGCATTCAATTCCCTTTCTAATGATATATCACAAGTTGGTATCTAACCAGAAACTAGATAAGAAAAAAATTATTATTGAAATTCACCGAGTAGGCCGTGGAAGCAAAATGAAAGCCAAAAATTGAAAAGTTGGCTATGGAAACCATACGTCACTTGATAACAGTTGCTACTACTGTGATATTTTATTTTCATTCGTCGGCGTTATAAAAAGCCGCCAAAAAAAATATTGGAAAAATTGGGGAAAAAACAATACTCTGTAGGTCCATAACTTAAATAGGAACATACAACTTTTTCTTGCCTGTACTATTCAGAATAACCATTCCTTTCTAATGATATAATAGAAACTAATTTTTTGAAATGAAATACCAAAAAATCCAATTATTATTCTTCAAATAACGAAAAAACAGATTTATCGAAAAAAAAAAAAATTCAAATTGATAGGATTAAAGATGAAATAAATTCAAAACAAATGTTCGAAATGCATTCCCTCAGCGTCAATACATTTATTGACTGTGGTGATATTTTCATGTAAAAATAGGGTGTATTCCACACAGCCTACAACTCTACATGAGCTAGAAGTAAAAATTCGTAGAGCTTTCCAAGATATCACACCCCAAATGTTGAGAAACGTTTTACATGAAAATATCACCAGAGTCAATAAATGTATTGACGCTGAGGGAATGCATTTCGAACATTTGTTTTGAATTTATTTTATCTTTAATCCTATCAATTTGAATTTTTTTTTGGATAAATCTGTTTTATCGTTATTTGAAGAATAATAATTGGATTTTTTGGTATTTCATTTCAAAAAATTACTTTCTATTATATCATTAGAAAGGAATGGTTATGCTGAATAGTACAGGCAAGAAAAAGTTGTATGTTCCTATTTAAGTTATGGACCTACAGAGTATTGTTTTTTTTCCTAATTTTTTCAATATTTTTTTGGCGGTTTTTTATAACGCCGACGAATGAAAATAAAATATCACAGTAGTAGCAACTGTTATCAAGTGACGTATGGTTTCCATAGCCAACTTTTCAATTTTTGGCTTTCATTTTGCTTCCACGGCCTACTCGGTGAATTTCAATAATATTTTTTTTCTGATCTAGTTTCTGGTTAGATAACAACTTGTGATACATTAGAAAGGGAATTGAATGTTGAATAAAGCGAAAAGAAAAAAAAAATAGGGTTTCCATTTAAAATAAGAAAGTTGATGTTACTTCCGGTCAGACCGGAAGTTAACTTCGACATGTCAATATGCTCAAATTCTAGCTCTTATGTCATTATATCGACGCTCCAAATTTCACAAACCTACTTCATACAATAACTGAGATATTCCGTAGGCAATACTTCCGTAGCCACCCGGTATGTTTCCAAACACTGTCTTTCGAAAGTTTTCCTGGTATCAGATTGAATATGAATAGATTTCGTTATCCATAAAATAGTAATATTATGTTGTATGACTCATTGAACGAAATAAACATTCAAAATCATTCTATCATGAATAGAAAGATGATAATTCGAAAATTCGAATTTAAACTTATTATTCATGTACTGTTTTCAAATATTGTCTGTTCAAAGTTTTTCTGGAATCAGACAAAATATGAATATCTCACATATTTCGTTATGAAGTAATGCAAACATTATTTTGAATTCGACATGTTTCACGAAATTGAACGTTTCATTCATATTATGTTTCCGAACATTGTCTCTATGATATTCCTTGTGGAAGATAAAAAAATGTGAATATTTTTTGTTTTCCCTGATAGAGCAGGAATAGAAATGTTTTATTGAAATTAATGACCAAATAACCCTGTATTTTTGCATACTTTTCCTGAGGCAAGTTGAATACCTGAAAATATTTGTTCACTTCTTCACCAACATAATCAATTAAAACTATTCTATGTTGAGTATATCTCCTGGTGATGATAAGGTGTACGATAAGGTAATAGAAAATTTAACGTATGAAGATATGTTGATTTTTTTTAGGGAGATACAAAGACTATAAATAAAATTGTGCTAGACACGCAACATGTTTTCACTTCTTGAAGTTTACTGAAATTTTTCAGTATTGTACGTGGTGTCCTAGCAACAGGATGTTTTCGCATAGCAACAATCACTCCGAAGTGCAATTACCTTTGTATTTTTTTGATAATTGCATTCCTCTTTTGAGAAATTTTATACATGAATAAAATATTCACTATAATCTTTCAATTTTCAAGGAAAGAGATAAAACACTGCAACGAATATACAAGCTCATACAATTTTTCAGCAGCCAGTTTTGAAAATTAGGTCAAACAATTACTTGTTTCTGATTTGGAAGAATTTGTTGATTTTTTATCCATCAGAAATTTTATACAATTCGCTGTCTCATCCAATCCATTGTACTTATAATAAGAAAATGGATTCAATAAACTAGAACATAAAGGATATAGAAAATTTCGATGTATTGTTGAACTCAACCTACAGAACCAACATGCGCCAAATATTTCTTTTCATAGTTTACGCGATACAGGGTTTTGAAGTTGAAATTGTCGTTTTTAGTTTTAAAAATTAGGTTAAAAATTGTATTAACAATTAATTGTTTTCAGTTTGGAAGAATTTGTTATTTCTCTATGCATTGGGCAATTAAAATATTTTATTTGTTGATTCTGACCTCTAATATACTTCTGAGTTTCGATTTCTTAGAAAGTTTAGACCATTATATTTGTTCTATGTTCTATATTTATTAGGAATTCCACACACTTTGCTGACTCATACAATCCATTATATTATAAGAAAATGGATTTAATAAACTTGAACTTGAAGGATATTAATTTCGATATATTGTTGAACTCAATCTACAGAACCAACAGGCGACAAATATTTTTTTTAAAGTTTACACGATACAGGGATTTGAAGTTGAAATTGTCTTTCTTAGTTCTGATACAGGTTGTTGAAGCTGGAAATGTCTTTTTCCGAAACCAGTGACTGAACTTAGAGAAGGTAATATTATAGAATAATAATTATCAATGAGTTTTTGATCTTCTATTCAGTACCAAACTCACATAGGGCAACTGTATGTATTCTGTATTTCCAGAAACAATATGGTGAATCACGATTCTTCAGTAGTTAAACAAAACGACAACTATTTCAAAATAAAGCATAAACGTTCAAATGGGGATTCATATGGAAATTAAATTTCATAGTTGGATATTTCATTACGCTTGGCAAAAATCGAAAAATATACAATTTTCTTCATTCTAAAATGGAAATTTTGGGTCTCACCCAGTTTGCTGATGAATACAAAACAGAGATTCCTACAGCATGTAAGTCATGGTGATTTGTCGCCAGTTGATCGATTGTCATCAATAAATGAAAAAATGAGTTGAAAAACATCCAAATAGTAAAGTGTCCAAATGTGGCATCAATTTGTTCCATCGTGTCATACAAATACGTGCATGTACGCCTAACATCTCCAATCACTTGAATTGCTTCAGAACCATAACCCATATTGACGATACCAGCAGCTTCGTTGGACAAATATTCGTATCTCTCTTTAACATACTGACACAAGGTGCACATCAATATTGTGCTTAAAAAAACCTCACAGTCATTGAAAATATCCATCACATAATACAACACCGAATACATATCCAAAAAACCTCCTTCAAAACTCCTTCGGTATGTTGTGAGAGAAATATCGACTATTATACACAGTGATAATAATGAAATATGGGCCCAAAACATTGTGTCTTTAAATCTTTTCTGAGTTCTCCTACATGTGGACTCAACGATTTTAGTTATGTTGGCAAAAAGCTTCTTCCAGTAAGGTTGAGAGGTTAAGATACAATATGTCCGACCCAATAGGAAGGAAACGTAGACGAAGTTCAACATCGAAACTTTCATTCCGACAGCTCCAGCTTGTATAGCAGCATGAAGAATACTAGTGCTATAGATAATTGAAAGCATCAAGATACAATAAATATAGCACTTGAAGAGCGAAATCTTCCATGGAGAATGCGGTGAAAGCAGTGGTACCACACAAAGAACTTTTCCCATGTTCACATAGAAAGACAAAATGGCACTGTCATCCATTTTTTCTGTACTACCATTCGATTCAGGTATAGTCTGTATCGAGCACTATCAAGTCTCGTTTTATATTCGATTCGTCAATTTGTTAGTTCTATTTGTGACCTATGAATACAAACATTGATGATAAATGGACTTTCAAATCAGCTATGGCCACGTATTCTTCAATTCAATCAATCATGGGGATATTCTCACCACTTATATTTGCATACATTATGTGAACACTCAGGATATTACTTGAACAACAAAATAGTTCCGACAGGATTCAAATTTTTGAGAAAAAGTTGGTTGTTAATTGAATGGTAGTAGGTAACTACTGGTCTCACAAACTCTTCTATATAGTCAAAGAAGATGGAGTAGAAAAGACACGCTTGGGTTTGGTTTCCATTGCATTCTATCAAGTTTTTTGGATTTTTTCCTAAGTCTATATTTGAATCATTCTCCTTTCTGTTCTCTTCTCCTCTATCTTGATTATTGCATATTTTGCCTGGCGTAAGTTATATTCCCAAAAAACACAAAATTATTGATGAATATAATCAAAAATAATTTTTTATCATTATAAGATCTTTTGTGTGGTGTTAATTTTGAAAATAGAACATAAAAATATTATTCATAATATGTGTTTCCAAGTATAGTCTATCCAAAATTTTCCTGGCATCAGGAAAAATATGAATACTTATTATGCATATTTCGTAATATATTGATGGAAATATTATTTTCAATTCGATCCATTTTACGACCGAATTACTATGTATTTTTGCATACTTTGCCTGACGTAGATCAAATATCTAAAGAACAATGCACATTTATTGATCAAAATTATCAATATAAACTGTTCCATCGTGGATATATATATATATATATATATATATATATATATATATATATATATATATATATATGTTCCAGTGACTTTAAAACAGTCGAAAACAATCCTTTAGGAACTCACTATACCTTTGTATAGATTGTATGGCATATGTCCGACAGAAAACAACTACTTCTCTGGCTAATACCTCGACAGATATTGAATTATATCTGTCAGACATATGTGCAAAGATCCTTACTTTGAAGGAACAACTTTGCAAGAGCTCTCAGAGACAGACAGCAGGACACCGCCTGATCCAAACAAGGAACCAACTGCAGACCGGTTTCGGGATGAAGTCCCTCATCAGTGCAGTCCTGATTATCACGGTTGTATACACGCGGGGGCCCGGTGCCCGTCATCGTTCGCCGGGATGAACACTGCAATCGCTTACAGGATCCACCACGGCAACAGATTAGAGAGCGCTCCAGAAGGACATTTCGGATGCGAAATGGTATATGCTGAATACTTGTTTCAAGGAGCAATAAATGTTCCAGTGACTGTAAAACAGTCGAAAACAATCCTTTAGGAACTCACTATACCTTTGTATAGATTGTATGGCATATATATATATATATATATATATATATATATATATATATATATATATATATATATATGTTCGGAAAGGTTTCCGCGGTCAGAAATATGTACATTACTAAGTTCATGGGTTGAACCGCGTTGAGAGTATATAACTCGTATATATATATATATATATATATATATATATATATATATATATATATATCTGATGAGGATAATTTTGGAAATCGAATGTTTGTATTATTTATATAAAATTGAAAGTTTTTCAAAATTACATCACATCAGAGAATACAGACATTGAAATTTCTATATATTAAACAATTGTTTCGTCAAAAATGAATTCGAAATATTCTTCCAGGGAATAAAATGCAATTTTTTAATAAAATTTTGATATGAAGTAGTCCATCCTCGAAGTGGAGTTTCAGTATATAGAAGCTAAGTTAAACTTGAAGTCGTCTCCACAATATATATTTGACCCCTAGGGTAGGGAAGGGTGGGCTGTTGTCAACACAGCTTTGGCAATAAATTGTCAAAAGTGTGGTTGTATCAACATAATACCATCAAAAACATGTTTTCGAGCATAGAAATGCTCATCATCAGTTGAAATTACAGGTCAAACTGAAAGAAGCAAATACAAAAATTACAATTTTGAAAATGAGTTTATGAAAAAACCTTAGGGGTCTAATATACAGGGTGTTTCATAATAAATGCGCAGGACTTCTGGATGTGATAGCTCGTTCAAAAATATGAAAAAAAGTTACAATTAACTTACCCTCTAAAATTCAACATTTTCGAGATTTTTAAAAAATTATGGTTTTTTGCGAATATCTCTGGAACCGTTTATCGCACAAGAAATGGATTCTGAATGAATTTTCTACTCATAATAAGCTATGTTTTATGCGGATTTTTTATTTTTTCAAATTTATAATTGGTGAAAATTTTGAAGGGGTAGTAGGTCTATTTTCTCCAACTTCTACGCCACAGGAAACAGTATAATTTTGAGCCGCCCACTTGAACCGCCAATGTTTTCTACACAAAAAAGGTACTCTTGGTCATAAGCTCTAAAGTTGACTGTTTTCAAGAAAAAACAACTTTCATGTTGAAAAACATGGTAAATTTTTTTAAATAATTTTTTTCCTTATTATACAAAATTCATTTAAACGTTAGAACAAGTAACAAAACCAAACGTCGACTTTATTTAAACAGCATGAAAGTTGATTTTTTTGAAATGGACAACTTTAGAGCTTATGACCAAGAATACCCTTTTTGTGTAGAAAACATCGGTGGTTCATATAGGATCCTCAAAACTGTACTTTTTCCAGTGGCGTAGAAGTTGGAGAAGAAAACACCCACTACCCCTTAAAAATTTCCACCAATTTTGAATTTGAAAAAATTAAAAATCCGCACAAAACATAGCTTATTATAAGTAGAAAATGCCTACAAAATCTGTTTTCTGTGCGATTAACGGTTCCAGAGATATTCGCAGAAAACCATTATTTTTTTAAAATTTCAACACCCTGTATCTCGAAAATGGTGCAATTTAGAGGGTAAGTTAATAGAAACAATTTTTCATATTTTTTGACGAGCTATCACATCCTGCAGTCCTGCGTATTTATTATGAAACACCCTGTATATTGTGGAGACGACATCGAGTTTTATTTAGCCTCTATAAAATTTTGATGATTGCTGCCTTTGACTGTTTAATAGGGGCATCTTTCAATGCAAAAAAAAAAGAAATGGACAGATTGATCAGTTTTTATATAAGTCAAAGGAAATGTTGGAAAAGTCACTACAAATAGGACTTACCCAGTTTACGATAGAGTATGAGAAAAGAATGAATATCAAATTCATTTCTAGGTTTACAAGCATCACTGTAACTATTGCATGAAGTATATTCAAGAATGACATCAGGAACTTCCAAACAATGTATTTTCCGAAGATAGCGTTGATATGTTGCACCGTATCATACAGTTTCGAGTATATACGTTTTATATTTTCAATTTGTCGAAGTTTTTGATTATCGTTGTCAGAACTTCTCAGAGCAATAGTAGCATTCATTAAATACCGATATCTTTTTGCTACAGCAAAGCACAATTCGCATATCAAAATTGTGCAAAAAACATCTGCCTCCATTTTGAAAACATCATTCATATATTTTATGCATGAATATACACTAGCAAAGTGAAGATATAAAGTGTATGTGTAGGTTGTTATGAAGAAACTGAAAACAAAACAAAGAAATCCTATAGAAAAGTGGATTCGAATATTCAATTCCTCCAAGTCCCACATCCAGGCGTCGATATCTGCCATATTGGCATACAGCTTTTTCCAGAAAAATTCAGTTCTTGTAACACATTGTAATCGTACTATTAAAAATAGCAGAGAACCCATCATCGTGGTAATTGTCAGTATATCTTGATACGTTTCGTGCCAGTTGGTTATCCATCCGTGGATATTATTTGCAGCATCGACAAATGACAGTACCAAGACACAAAAAATATACCATCTGAAGAGCACCATTCTCCATGGAGGGCGTGAGCATATCAGTGGAGTCACACAAAGTATTTTTCCCAAATTCGCATAAAAGGACAAAAGAACGACGAATTTCGCTTTCATCAAACCCACGCACATTTTGTCGACTAATACTTGACGATAACAAATGAGGAATAAGTTTCCAATCCAGTTCGATAATTTTATTTGTTCGTGGTGAATACAAACATATACGATAAATGGACATTTGAATTAGGTTATAGCAATAAATTGCTCACTTCAATCAACCTTACAAACAGTTCATTCGGTTAGACTTACACTGTCACTTCCACTCCTTGATATGTTTGTCTTTATATATTCAATAAATTAATGTTTGCACAAGCAGGCACTAAAATACACTTCTTCTAGGACAGTGCGTGAACTAAGCTTTTAAGCACTGCTGTCAATGAAGATCAAAGTAATTGCGATGATTCTGTGAGTTTTTGGAAATCTCCCTGCAGGACTAAGGTGCTTTTACTTTACAGAGAGCCCTAATGGCTGTTCAAATTTAACAAAACACCTTTTTTGAACTTCTTCTGAAACTCTACAAAAAATTTTGATTATTTTTTCCGTTATATCAAAAGTCCGGGAAATATTGAAAAAAAAACAAAAAAATCTGGACATTTTCACGTTTTTTTTATTTATAATTACCAAAAATATCTACTACAAACTATACGAGATATAAGAAAATTGTAATATAACAGTCTTATTGTCATCGAACATGTGAACAGAAAGTTTAAATGGAGTTTTCTGGAATATTTGAAAATAAACGGAAAATCAATTTGTTTTATAAAACTTCCAAAAATTCAACAACGCCGACAGATTTTGAAATTTCAAGTTACCATTTATTTCTTAACCAACTCTTGATAATTTAAAGAAAATGTAAATGAATTTGTTCTGAAATATCAATAGTCCAGGAAATATAAAAAGAAGAAAAATTCTGGACTTGGACAAATTTTTTCTTTTTTTCTAAAAACACCAAAAATTCGAAAATTATACGACCTATCATCTGACTGTACTCGAACAGGTCTGAAAAAGGTTCGAATGTTGTAAAGGGAAACATTCTCAATTGAAAATTGAACCAATACGTGACTCCTCTGGAAATAGGAAAAACCTACAATAAAATTGAAGTTACTTTTTGTAATATCTAACAGAAAACAACTACTTCCCCGGCTAAAGCCACGCTGGACATTGAACTACATCTGATAGATATTGAGAAAGACCCTATATAACCTGAGAGAAAAAATCTGAAAGTGAAAATTTGCATTTTCATTCATATAAATGAGATAAGCGAGAATGTTATTCAGAAGTATCACTCACAAAAAATCGGTCATTTCATTGATGCGTGAATTGCATCTCTTTCGCTAGGCCTCCAATATATTTTGGTAGACACAAATCTATTTCACTCTTCTACGATCATCAGGGAGGTCAGAAGAATTGGAAAACATACTCTTCAGAAGCAATTTCACACTGTAATGAGGAATTGTTGGACTATTTCTTGTGCGAAAGAGATGCAATTCACGCAACAATGAAATGAGCGATTTTCTTTGAGTGATACTTCTGAATAACATTCTCGCTTAACTTATTTATAGATAAGAAACAATTGGGAATGTATCTCTTTAAAACATGAATCCCTTCCAAGAGAGGTTGTCTTGTACGATGGAAAATAGCGACTAAATTCCAACTTTCAGTCGCAGATGATTCCACAACTGACTTTATGAACATCCTGTTCAAATTTTCAATAAAATCAACGTTCACATGTAATTTTTACATATTTTGCTACAGCCATATCGCACGAAAGTCGTAGTATTCAAACTTCTAGGCCCTTCAATTTACGAGTTTTTCAACATCCGTGCCCTTACTGTTATTTACCATTATGCTTTCTGTATGAGTGTGAACATGTTGTATTGATAGTTAGTTCTTGTGTATAGTTTTTTAAAAACAATCTTTATCTTTTGGACATTGTATCATCTATTTTACAATAGAAAATAATGCAAAAAAAAAAGATATATTCATCCACCTATAAACATATCGTCAATAGAGATCAGCAGTGGATCTTAATGTATTTATGGTTACCAATATCTTTATGAAAATGAGCTTTCAAGTTGGCGCTAGCATCATGTAACCTATTTCTTCGTGAGTGCAATTCGTTTATCCTCAATTCACACTGAGTCGTTCAATTTTGCCACCAGAAGAATACTCAGCCTATCCGATGATCCATATTTTTGTAGTTTATTTTCATAATTTCTCCTCGTCTGCTAACTTAGAAAGGTCACAATATCAGAGGATCAGGGTCCAAATAAAACAATTTCGTGCACATTATCTACTTACCCACTGAATCACAGAATATGAGAAGTTAATGAATATCAAATCGGTTTGTAAGTTGTCATCCATTAGTACATTTATCGCATTCAGTACATACATGAATGACAACAGGAACTTCCAAACAATGTATTTTCCGAAAATAGCGTTGATCTGTTGCACCGTGTCATACAGTTTTGAGTATACACGCCTGACATTTTTTATTTTTCGAATTCTTCCAACGCCATGGCCAAAACTTTTTAAAGCACTAGTAGAATCCTTCAAATGCTGGTATCTCTTCGCTACTGCAATGCACAGTTCGCATATCAAAACAGTGCACAGGATATCTCCCTGTCCTTCAAGAATTTCATGTGAGTACTTTACCCATGAATAAACACTTGTAAAGTGGAAATACGAAGTGTACTTGAAGGTTATTGTGAATAAACTGACTCCCATAGAAAGGAATCCGATGAAAGCATGCTTATAAAGATTAATTTCATCCGAGTACCACATCCAAGTGTCGATTTCAGCCATATGAGTATGCAGATTCTTCCAGTAAATCCTAGTTGTTGTAACACAATGCAAGAGTACTAGTGAATAAGTATAAAAAACCGTGATAGAGAAAATTATCAATATATTTTTATAACTTTTGGCCATATGCAGTATTGATCCATACATTTGAACTACAGTACAGATGAATGACAGTACTGAAAAACAAAAAATATACCACCTGAGAAACTTAATTTTCCATGAGGGACCCAAGGATACCTCTGGTACTACACAAAGAATATTTCCAAAATTCATGTAAAAAGACAGAAGAGCACGGTCTCTCGTTTTTACCAAACCCACGTACATTTTGTAGACCACTTGACAATAATGAATGACGAGTGGTTACCGAAGCAATTCCGTAAGTTTTATTCGTTTCTTGTGAATACAAACATTTAATGATAAATGGCCATTCAAGGTAGGTTGTTACGTAGCAATCCAATCAATCAAAGAAATAATGCAGTAACTCAGAGTAACAAACTAATAATTTGATTTGCCATAGCCCTTTGTGAGCATGTCGTTACGAAATGGAACCACTAATTTATGATTTATTTCATAGTGTACCAGAAAAAGCTACCTGGAACCAAAGCAAAAAGCAAAAAGAGTTTATTAACATTAAATTTACAATATAAACTAACAACTAAATATTTAAAATGACAATGTAAAAACCATCACTTCCCACAGATGCGTTTTTGAGGTGTAGAATCACTGGTAGCATACCAGAGGAGGAGAAAAATCGGCCCACACCCGCCCTAGCGAATCCTACGATGTTGGTAGTTTATTAGATGCAGTAGGTCTAAGTCTCTTCGATGTTATCTGTCCCTGCCTCCTCCTTGTTATGCAGGGGGACCCAATGGTTTATAAGTGAATCATCAAGTTATCTTGGGCAGTTATTTCCATCATTGAATTTTTCGTGGACGCCCGGAAAAAGCATCGAAAAAACCAGGTTTGAACATTCATCGGCTCGTTTGTAGGTGTTACACGTCCTCTGGTTTTCATGGAAAATATCCAATGCCTAGTAAATTAGCCCACTATGCTTTTTTGGCCTGTTATGGTTGACTCTGATTATCCCTAGTCAGCAAACTTCCAAAGATAAAGTGTCTGTAGAAATTATCAGACTGTTGTTTGATAAATTCTTCGATGGATGGAATATCGGCTAGCTCTTTCAATGCATCCCGAATGTATCTATCACTATATGTGACGATACGGAGTGCTTTTGTTCTGCATTCTCTCCGGTCTCGCCATCTGAGACTTGGGGAGGCTGCAGTAAACTGAACAAGCATATGGTCTGATGACCAGTTTGAATCTTTCTTGGATTTTTTCAATCAAATTTGTTGACGGCGACTCCCCAGGCTATTATAGCATAATTCGGGTGGCTTTCTACATAAGTGCATTATTTCTGACTAATATTTGAATCTATATAAAATAGAGCGGAGTCATTTGATTGGGTGGTTACTATGTACATTCATCCCCAAATTGTCAAATACGAATACACCTCAGTATTTAGTATTTTTTACACGTGAGATAGAAATATCTTAATTATTAACGATACGCTTAGTGAGTTATGATTTGGTAAGTATTTTGTAAGTGATGTGAATAGAAGAAAGTGAGTCTTCCCGAAGATAACTGTTGAAAGGCGGTTTCTGAACCAGTCAAATACTTTACTTAGCTCACTTTCTCCTTTAGCTCTTAGTGAGTTCCAATCATCATCATTCAAGATAATTGCAATATAGTCGGCACTCCTCTATTAAATGGCAATTTCAATATATCATTTATAGGTATAGAGGTTGAAAAGAAGTAGGCAGAGAACTGTTTCTCAAGGAACATCATATTTCACTGGTCTTGAGATGCTTTCGTTATCATTTATTTTACATTACTGAATCAATTCGAATGCTTGCCCTCTTATTCCTATTCCATCTAACATTTTTGTGATGGGTATAGCTGACAGTATCGAATGCCTTTGCGAGGTCAATATTCTTATACATGGTGCTGGTCTTTTTCATCAAAGCTAATAATAATAATAATAATAATAAAGGTCATGTCGGGGCGTGGCGCAGTGGTTAATGCGTCCGACTCTGAGTCGAAAGGTCCGGAGTTCGAACCCTGGTTGGGCTGGGATTTTTTAATTTAATTTAACCGATTAAATTATTAAAATCTCGTGGCTCGACTGGGGTGAGTCCTGCACGATTCACTGTTGCCCTCTAATTAACAGTGCTGCTCCTAAGGTGGCGTATGGAGTAAGTAACAAGGCCTATAAAGAACACATGGCTAATGACCATAGCAGTCGATGCCGAAACACCAAAGAAAAAAAAATAATAAAGGTCTTTATTATTCATAAAAATAAAATTGATTTCATGCTAATTTGAAGCGTAGGGCGAGGTTCAATACATTCTGGATTCCAGAAAGGACCAGAATGTCTGTTCTTCCACGTAACTTCGAAAGAACGATAGATGAACACAGGTACGATAAAGATGATGAAGAAAAATAAATGAATGAGTAGTGTAATGTCTTCTCTGAAAATAATAGTGTGTAATACTATTGACGATCAAGTAACCATTTCGATATTTTTGATCTGAAGCTATTACTATTTTGAAATTTAATGTTTGCATTATATATTTTGATGATGCTTGTGGTGGTTCTGTCCTTCCTCAAACTACGCCCATGAATAAACTGGATCTTGGAATGCAGAGATAGGTGATAAGGGAGCTGTCAGGCTGACAGCTGTCGTCGGCGGGGTCCGAAAGAACATAAATGGAAACCTATTCCGTTTGATAATTATTGTTAATCTTTACTAATTTATGTAACTTGCATAAATGCGTAAAAAAGTAGAGTTGCAGTCAGATATCTATGTTTCATTTACCGTCATCCACGAAAGAATCCTAGCCCTGAAGAGTCTCATCAGCCTAAGCGAATATTTGTATCTGAAGGAGACACATATTCAGTGACAAATATATGTCATCGAGGGAGGAACGTGTCCTGGTGAGAACTTTTCAATAACATACCTAATCGTTGATATCGTATGCGCCTATCAAACACTTGCTGAAATAATAATATTCCGAACTGATTTATACTATAATCATTGTTGAAACATTAAAAAAATTGGCTTGAACATGAGTTCTAAAAGGAGCAAGAGAAATAGAGGCAGTGAACCTGATTTAAGTGTAGATTGGCTAGGTATGCTACATAATTTAACTCAAGGCATGGCCGAGTTACAACAAACTGCTGCAGATCTGAAGATCGATGTTAATAGAATCGACCAGAGAACAAAGGTAAATGAAAAAGATGAATCCGCTTCACCGTTGCCTGAGCATTGTCCTCAACAAAATGTTAGCTTTTCAGTCACACCTCAAATATTGAACGATCGATCATATTTATCAAACTGGAAGGAACTGGGGGGTAATAATTTAATGTTTTATCCAAACTCCAAAGTTCATCCTGTGCCTTTTCTCAAAAAAATTGAATAAAACATTCAATGATGCGGGGGTCCCCGAATATCACAGAAAGTGCCTAGCGTTGGCGTGCCTAAGAGGTACGGCAGCGGATTGGGGCTCAATAATTAAAGAAGACATTTAATGATTTCGAAATAGCTTTCAGAAACAGATTTCTTCTTGGAACTCAGCTACGGAAAATTTGATTCCGGTAACAGATCGGAATATTTTCTTATTCTTGTTCGTCTTGAGGGGTTTTTGGACGAAAAAGTTCCTGATAAAAAATTCATAGGCACTTTCCGGCAGATGTTCAGTGGGGTATTATAACGAATAGTTTCTCAATTGTGGAGGGGGTAGAAGAATTTCTTCAAAAAATCGACAATACCTATAAATACGATTCTTGGGTAGAATCAACAAGGTTTTCGAGAAATAATCTTGATAACCGCCGCCGAATGAATTCATATTCGGAGCGGTCTAGATAATTTAAAGACCCCATAACCAGGAGTCAGAACTATTCTAACCAAAATCCAGCGAACAGCTCGAATAATATTCAAACTGCCAACATTACATAACTTCGTTCAATGAAGATTCGGAAAATTTGCTAACTGATTCAGATAGCGAACCTGAAGAAAATGAAATGGTCTCGCCGACCATTATGATTTATGTGAAAAAACAGGGGATAAAAACTTACTGGACAGCGGGTCAGAGGTGTGTGCTGTTTCTGACCTTTTCTACAGTAAAATGAAAAGTGAAACACTGAGTATTCCAATTTTACCGGTGACAAACGTTTCCATTGACGTCGCTGTGGGGGGTAAAACGCAGCGTATTAAAAATCAACTACTTTTACCAGTTCAAATTGCGGAATATACTTTTGTGGGCGCGAACTGGCTCTCTAAGTAGTGATGTTGAAAAGGATATTTCTTTCAATAATTAAAAGAAATATAGTGACATATCTACGGTAAAACACCAATATACCGATGCGGAAATCGAGTCGGTTGCTGAGCAGGCTCATACAGATGACCTAAATAAACAAAAACTGTTTATTTCAGAATGTCCAGGACGAGATAATAAATACCTTCATGAGTATTGTTAGAATAATAGTGTAAATTTGACCACAGGTTATACTCCATCATATGTTCAAACAGGTACGATCCAACCTAACCTAATAGAAAAACTTTTAAAATTTCCAAAGGAAGAGGTAAAGGGTATTTCGTTGAATGTTGTTTGGGAATTAGCCCACACTAATCCGAAAACGAAAGCTCAGCGGCGTGCTGATAAGGTAAATAATAAAATAAATCCAGTTGAGTTTCAAATTGAAGAACACATTACCAGTCTTCTGCTGGAGACCATACCATAAAAAAGTCTTCTCTATTACATGAAGGTCCATTCTATGTTATAGAAGAAGCCGGTCCCAATTCATATGTTATATGAAATGAAGTAGATGTCGAGCAACACAGTCTAATTGATTTAGTTCAATCAATAACGTTCCAATAATAGAAAAGTTATCCTTAGAGAAAGTAGGGTTCTCATTATAAATGCTTATTCAGGGCTGCCTATTTTTCTTGTTAACTTAAATAGCCGTATTGTAACTAAGATTTAAGTTGGGGGGTAGTGTGGTGGTTCTGTCCTTCCTCAAACTACGCCCATGAATAAACTGGATCTTGGAAGGCAGATATAGGTGATAAGGGAGCTGTCAGGCTGACAGCTGTCGTCGGCGGGGTCCGAAAGAAAATAAATGGAAACCTATTCCGTTTGATAATTATTGTTAATCTTTACTAATTTACACAACTTGCATAAATGCGTAAAAAAGTAAAGTTGCAGTCAGATATCTATGTTTCATTTACCGTCATTCACGAAAGAATCCTAGCCCTGAAGAGTCTCATCAGCCTAAGCGATTATTCGCACCAGTTCATGCTGTATGAAAATTAGCGCTGAAATTGAGCAGTGTTATGCGCCGGCGCCGTTAGGGATCCTTTGAACCGAATATTGATATTACGATTATCTGTACGAAATTTCAATTTTTCGTGTAAGTATGGTGGCTTTTGGTCGTGATAATTTTTGGTACAAATATGCTGAATGTAAGTATCTTCTATTTTCAGCCAATTTATGCTTTTGAATAAGTGGCTAATGTGACTATTCTTCCTTACCCCGAAGATCATTCTGATACACGCATTTTGGAGATTTTAAATCCGATTCGAATCTATTTTGCTGATACTTCGGTCGTATACAGCATCACAATAATTTATGTGAGATATCAATCAATCAATCAAAATATGCTTTATTGTCGGAAGATGAGGATCCTATTGACAAAGCCTAGTAAAAAAAAATAATTATGTCTATATCAAATACATGTCACATAAGTTTATAAATACCTATACATAAACATTCACATACGCAAGGATAACAGATATGTATAAAAACAGAATTTTAAAATTTTTAAAAATTATCATCTCGTATTTTTATTGAGGAAATCTTGAACATCATAAAACACCTCGTCTAGAAGTATATGTTTTACAGACCTCCTAAATGAATGATTGGAATCAATGGCTTTGATACTGGTCGGGAGATGGTTATATAGTTTAGCAGCATTATAGATAATTGAATTCTTAATTAAATTTGAGGTTGGAATGGGTAGCCTTAGGTTATTATTTTGGCGGGTGGTTCCTTGAATAATGTTATATGTAGTTTTGTTTTTATGAAGCAAACATACAGTTTCAAGTATAAAAAGAGACGGAATGGTGAGGATTTTCTGTTCTTTGAATAATTCCTTGCAGGAAACTCTAGGTCCAACTTTACAAACATAGCGAATAGCACGCTTCTGTAGCATGAAGATCATATTGAGGCGCTGTTTATTGCAGGTTCCCCAAAAAGGAATGCCATACCTGGCATGTGACTTGAAAAGGGCATGGTACACCACCTTCGCAGTTGCCACCCCCAATTCGTTTGAAATCACACGCAAAGCATAGCACCCTGAGGAAAGCTTCTTACTCAGCTTATCTACGTTGTTTTCAAAACTGAGATTACAGTCTAGATGAATTCCTAGAAATTTGTTGGTAGATTTCCACGCAATAATGTCATTTCCTAATGGGATATCTGGTATATTGCATTGGAAGGAGAGTAAGTTCGTTTTGTTTATATTAAAAGAAAGCAGATTGGAGTTGCACCACTCTCGCACAATAGAAATATCGCGAACCATTTTATTGTGAAGGTTATTTAAATTGATGTCGTGCCACAGGATAGTTGTGTCATCCGCAAAAACTGTAAATTTACCTTCGATTTTAATAGTTGCCAAGTCGTTGAAATACAACAAGAACAGTAAAGGTCCGAGGACGGAGCCCTGTGGTACACCATGCCTAACAAAACCAATATCAGAGAAGCTGTTCGTCCTCACAACTTGAGATCGTCCACTCAGATATGACTCAAACCAATTGAAGCTTTGTCCTCTGAAACCGTAGTGTTGGAGTTTGCGCAACAGTATTTCATGATTAACGCAGTCAAAGGCTTTTGACAAGTCACAAAATACTGCAGCGTTCGCTTCTTTCTGGTTCAAGTTGGAATAAAGATTTTTCAAGAAGTGAAAAACAGCATCCCCTGTATTTTTGTTGGATTGAAAACCAAACTGTAGGGGGTTTAAAATGTTGTGCCGAGCTATGAAGTTCATTAATCTATTCTTTACCAATTTTTCTATTAGTTTCCCGAAATGAGTGAAATGGGACGAAAGTTGGACGGATCAGAGGGTTCACCACCCTTGTAGAGAGGAATCACTACACTGGCTTTTAGAAAGTTTTTAGAAAGATAACACCAATGCCTCGCTTAACATTATTTTTACTGGTCTTGTTAAGAAGTGTCGCCTTTGAATAATTAAGTTTACAGCCGCATAAGGTTTTCGAAATCAGTTCGAAACGTGATTTGTGAATTTAAGATCATCATCAATAGTTACTCCCAAATTTTTAACACACTTATGCAATTCAATGGTTTGATTGTTTATATTTATAGGACATTTATTAGTGTAGAGATCAGTGGCTCGCAATCGATCATTCTTTCTTCCATATATGATCGCAACAGTCTTTTGTGGGTTCAATACGAGGCAGTGATTTTTTGAAAACACATGCAATTGGTTGAGATCAAAGTTTAGCGCAGATGTGGCTTGTTCAGTTTCCTCAGGATTAAAAGAGATGTAGACTTGCGTACCATCCGCATGAAAGTGACAATTGGTTCATGGGAATATTTTTAGAAAATAGAAATATAAAGCGTGAAAAGTAAGGGCCCTAAAATTTATCCCTGGGGTACTCCAGATGTGCCCAATAATTTTTGATATCTTGTCTATTGAACAATACAAAATCACGCCATAAGGAATCAATCCATAGAAATGTCGTCAATGCATTGTAGCAGTGAAGCCTAATATATTTATGGGTTGTTACAAATATAATTATGAAAATGAGCTTCTAAATCAAACTACTAGATGGCGCCAGCATCATCTAATATATTTCTTCGCGAGTGCAATCCATTTCTCCTCTATTTACACTCAACCGTTCAATTTTTTTTATTACAGTGATTGAAGAGTCGTCAGCTTGTCCTATGATCCAAATTTTTGACTTTGATTATCATTAATTCTCTCTTTTCAGTCAAGAAGTCATAATACCGATAAATTAGGGTTTATATGGAAAGGTTTCCTGAACATTATCTACTTACCCAATGTATCACAGAATATGAGAAGGAAATAAATATGAAATGGGTTTTTAAGTTATCATCCATTAGTACATTTATCGCATTCAGAACATTTATGAATGAGATCAGGAACTTCCAAACAAAGTATATTCCAAAGATATCGTTGATCTGTTGCACCATATCATTCAGTTTTGAGTATACACGTTTGATATTTCCAATTTTTCGAATTCCTCCAACTTCATTGCCAAAACTTTTCAAAGCGCTAGTGGAATCTGTTAAAAGCTGGTATCTCTTTGCAACAGCAATACACAGTTCGCATATCATAACAGAGCAAAAAACATCTCCCTGTTCTTTCAGAGTATCATGGAGGTAATTTAGTACCGAATATACATTCCTGAAGTTTAAAAGAGAAGTGTATTTGTAGGTTGTCGTGCATAAACTCACTCCTATAGAAAAGACTCCGATAAGACCATGCTTCCAAAGACTAATTTCATCCAAGTTCCATATCCAAGTATCGATTTCAGTCATATTTGTTTGCAGACTTTTCCAGCAAGGTCCAGTTGTTGTAACACAATGTAATCGTACCATCAAAAAAGTGTAAGAAACCGTGATCATCAATATTATCAATATATTTTGATTACGCGTGGTCAGATACATTATTGAACCATGTATTTGAATTGCCGTGAAGATGAAAGACAGTACTGAAGAACAAAAAATGTACCATCTGAGGCACTCCATTTTCCATGAAGGGCGATAGGATACCTGTGGTATTACAAGAAGAACTTTTCCAAAATTCACGTAAAAAGACAAAAGAGCGCGGTCTTTCGTTTTTACCAATCCCGTGAACATTTCGTAGACGACTTGATAATAATGAATGAGTAGGTACCCAAAGCAATTTTGTTATTTCTATTTGTTCTTCGTGGATACAAACATAAAATGATAAATGGACACTCAAATTGGGTAACAGCAATGTGTTTGTCAATTTAATCAATCAAAAAAATATTTCAATTACTTTGAGTAACATACTGATGATCTCACAGTTATCTTCTGTAATACATGGACCAATTGAAACCAATTGAAAATAGTTTTTCGTTTTCACGATCGGTTTCGAGTTTCATTCCATCATCAAGTATAAAAATTAACTAATACAATTGAACTCTAAAACCTAGTTATATAGGGAGTTTGCAGGTAAACTGGATGGAGAGGTAATTAAATGAAATGAACAGGGGTGAAACGATATAAATTAAATACTGGAGGTTATGGAAATTACCTTGGTTGTCAAAATTATAAATTCAAAAGTGGTGACCTACATAAATCGGGTCGCTAGTTGACGGTTCTATATTTCGGGTTTTTAATTGAATTTTAATTTTCATGGCTTCCAACAGATTCATTTTCTTCCCTTTATTACATGTGTGTAGGATTTTGAGATAATCTTTACTCATCTTGTGTTTGGATTCTTGCAGATGTTCATACATTTGTTGATTTTTTTGTCGAAACAGGCGTTTAGGTTTTGCAATGAACAGAATTCGGCCACAATTATTATCACTTATGAAATCTGTTGATATTTTGAATTTAGAAAAATAATTTTGTATGCTATCTGAAATTTTACTAGAGTAATTAATGCTACCATATTTACGTGTATTGTGTTCTTCGATATTTGGGTATAGTTCACTCGTAACCTTTTCATGAGTTTCACCTGATATTAATTTCTCTCAGGTAAATGTCATAAAAAGTTTATGTCACTGATAAGATTCAGCTGTAAGCACAGTAAAATTGGAAGTTCTATTTCGCTTCTATGTACTAGATGGCGGCACTAGATGAATATGAGTTTTTTAGAATGAAACGTGGAGTGAATTTATGGAAATTCCGTTTGTTCACTGAGTGGAATGAGGTAAATGGGGGTTTGCTTAAGTAATGGCCATCCGTTTTATGACACTGGTGATTCATGAAGAAACTCAACTTACCCACTGTACCATACAGTATGAGAGAGGAACATATATTTCAGATAACTTGAGTTTTTCTTCCACCGATGCTTCTATAGCATTCAGTATATCAATAAATGAATTTAGGAACTTCCAAACAATATATTTTCCAAAGATAACATCGATGTTTTGCACAGTATTATTCAGTTTCGAATATATTTTTTTGAAATTTTGAATCATTCGAATTTTTTTAACAATACTCAAAGCACTCGTTGAATCATCTAAATGCTGGTATTTCTTAGCTACAGCAAAGCACAGCTCACATATTAACACAGTGCAGAAAATATCTCCGACTTCGTTCAAATTATCAAGCATATAGCTAATTACTGAATATACACCTGTGAATTGTTTACGAGAAGTGTATCTGTAGGTTGTTATCAGAGAGCTGACTGCACAACAGATGAATCCGATAGGAAAATGGACCCAAAGATTGATTTCTTCCAAGTTCCACATATGAGCATCAATTTCAGATATATTGGCTTGCAGACTCTTCCATAAGAATCCATTTGTAACAGAATAACATCGTACTATCGGGAAGAGAAGGAAAAGCAAGACCGTGATAACATGCAGAATCCTTCTAAAATTTCTGATCTGGTAGCTCAGGAAATCTTGAACGCAATATACCATATAGACAAATGACAGCACTGAGGTAACAAAAATATACCATCTGAAGAGCAGAATTTTCCATGAACGACGCGAAGATAGCAATGGTACCACACAAAGAATATTTCCCACCTTCATATAAAAAGAAACTAGGACATTGTTTTTTGTTTTTACCAAATTAACGAACATTTTGTCGCCAACTCAACTAGCAAACTCCACATTGACGAATGAGAGATGGACCTCCTATACAATTCGTTAGTTTTTTTGTAGCTTGTTAATACAAACATCGATGATAAATGGCCATTCAAATATAACCATGAATTTTTAACTGCAATCAATCAGTCAAATTGAGTCAACGTTATACGTTAAATAACTTTGAGAGCATTAGAAGCTTACAATTTTGTTCCAACCAACAATAATATAATAATAGGTTTGTTTGAAAGTGGTTGACAATGTGTTAGTAGAATTCTTCTGAACTTCCATTGTCTAGAAACAAAGAAAATAAATTTTTTGCATGTGATTGAGTCACGACATTTCATTAGTTAACATCTACTGTCGTTATGAAGTGTGTGAATCTGACAAGATATCTGAAATAAGTATTAAATAGCATGCAACTAATGTACCTGCCATAAAGGTAATTACGACCCCACGAAGATCATAATTACCTTTATAGCAGGTGGATTAGTTGCATGCTATATTATGAGTTTCCAAGATATCTTGTGGCATTCACACACTTGATAACGACAGTAGATGTTAACTGTTGAAACGTCGTGACTCAAACACGTGCAAATAATTTATTTTCTTTGTTTCTAGACAATGGAGGTCCAGAAGAATTATACTAATAATAGTTTTATTGCCATGAATTCCCTATGAAACTTCAGCAACGTCATATTGAGATGATTATAATACAAACATCATTTATACAGGGTCCTGCAACTGCTCTCCGGTGGTCCATAGCTTCTAAACGGCGCAACTTGAAAATTTCCGAAGTATACAAGGTTACCCAGAAAAGTGCACCAAACCAAACTTATGTTTTTTGTAATTGAACACCCTACATTTCATCACATGGTTGAATAGAGATTACTTCGACCATTAAAAAAATATAGGGTCATGTATGTTCATGAACTTTATTTCCGGAGATATAACGCTATTACTTCAAAAACATAAGGTATTCAACACTCTGTAACTCCTCGTGGAAAAATAATTCCAAAAACTTATGGAAGGCGAAATGACTCCAATATGGTCTAGTTTCTGTAACATGACACACAGTTGAAATTTCATTACCTTTTGTGTACCGGATAGATCGAAACGTAAATTGAAATATATCTTGTTTTTTTCAAATGGAACCCCATATATTCAATTTCAGCATTGGAAAGGCCATAAAATATCCTTTCGAATGATATATCACACTTGGTATTTACTTCACCTTGAAAATAACGTAAATTTCCAATTGAAAAAACCAAGATATTGTCGTAAATATTGAGTACTGCCCTTTGAATTGTTTTAGTGCATTGAACCATTCATCTTATTGTTTATTAATTTGTCCACGATATAGAAGTTCATTGTCATATGCGACCGACATTGAAATTAGCGAAGTCGCGTGACGAGCTAAATTCATTGATCGAATGATATAAACATATTTCCTTATATAAATACAAGAAGAATGGAAATATGAGATAATTAGTAATAGACTCCCACAGAGAAGAGGGCCCTGGCGCTCAGGCTAGGCCCTTTTGGCCTTAACTCTACGTATTGTTAGTGATGGTTTCAGGTAAGAGTTTTATTTGTTCCCTATCATATTATTGAATGTCCCTTATTTTAAATGTGTATATAATTTCCCCCAGTATCCCGTTGTTGAATAATAAATGTTTATATTCCTTTGCTATCCCTTGAGTTTCAATAGCTACCATCTGTAGCTACACCCCAAGTCGCATTTAGTATAAGGGAAACAACCCCTTATACGGCTCAGGATGCTACTCTAGTAGCCCTAGTCGCGACATATGGTGGAGGCACCGGGCAATTTGCGTTTCGATCTATCCGGTACAAAAAAAGTACTGAAATTTCAACAGTGTATCGTGTTAAAGAAACTAGACCATACTGGAGTCATTTCGCCTCCCAAAAGTTTTTAGAATTATTTTTCCACGAGGAGTTACAGAGTGTTGAATCCCTTGTGTTTGTTGGAGTAATATCGATAAATCTCCGGAAATAACTTTGATGAACATAAATTACCCTATATTTTTTAATGGTCAAAGTAATCTCTATTTAACGCTTTGATGAAATATAGGGTGTTCCATTACAAAAAACATAAGTTTGGTTTGGTGCACTTTTCTGGGTCACCTTGTATACTTCGGAATATTTTCCAAAGATACTCTCTCAAGAAGGAAACATGCTTGCATTCGAAAGAAATTTTTAAGTTGCGCCGTTTAGAAGCTATGTATAAACAATCACATTTTACAGGCATTGAATAATTCGTCTGAAGAATAAAGTAAATTAGCAGTCAAATATTCTTTCAAAGTGCGTTTAAAAATACTCATACTATTGATTTTTTTAAATGTGGAGAAAACGCATCATATATTTTTATACAATTATAGTAGGGACCCATCTCAAATAGACTTGTTTTATGTAGTGGACTGCGTAAACGTTTAATTTCTCTTGTTACCATATTGTTAAGGCATAGTTCTAATTGTTAAAAATCTCCAGATGAGAAATTTGGAAAGAACATCAATTAAACCTACAAAAAAAACTACCAAGTACTACTGCCTGTGAAGCGGAAAAGAATATTAGACTTCTGATGATGAATATCTGAGCTCTTTTATTGATTTCATTAACAGTGACATATCGGAATTGGATGATATAGACAGAACCAGCTCAATCGAGAGATAGAGATATGTACAGGATCTCCGAAACGTACTAAGAACGCGCTTCAAAAAGGAATATTGCCAAGAAGGGTGCTTGGTCAATGTTTACCTCAATATTACAAAATACTAAGTAGTAGTAGTAGTTCTTTGGGGAGGCCGCAACCGCAGCCAGGCAAGTAGGCCCTCATGGACCCTTTTTGCCATCCCCTGTTCACCACTTATCTACGTTCATCCTCCTAGTTTTCCTATTGGAACCTTCATGACCTCCTAATGAAGGTCAGTATGTTCGACCACTCCAAGTTGATTAGTTCCTCTTGTTGGAGTTTGTCAACTCCGAAGGTCCCAAATCTTAGCCTCCCGTATGCCTCACACTCTCCGAGGAAGTGAGATGAAGTTTCTTCGTCTTCTTCGCATTTTCGGCAAGTGGGACTGACTTCTATGCCTATGAGTGATAGGTGTCTGCCTAACTTGTTATGTCCTGTTAGTATTCCTATAAGGAGGCGTAGTGCTTGGCGATTTCTGCCTAAGAGCCATGTCGTTCTTGACTTATTGGAGCCGGCCACGAAGTCTTTTGACTGCCTGCAGCCGGTGTTATCCCTCCAAAGTTTATTCAGCTCTTCTTCTGTCCACTCGTCGAGGGCTGAAGAGGTTTGGCTTCTTGCGATGACTAGTATAGGCTCCGGTCCACAGAACGGCGCTGCGGATCCGGATCTGGCAAGTCCGCCTGCCACCTCGTTTCCGCGCACCCCTCTGTGTCCCGGGACCCATATCAGCTGAACTTCCTTCGTTTCAGCTAGCTTTTCGAGCGCATCTCCGCATTCCTGTACAAGTGCTGAGCTTGGTTAAGGATGGCAGGCTCTGAGCGCTGCCTGACTATCCGATCAGATATAGATTATCTGTTCGGACCCTTCTTTCACCTCTTGCCTCGTAGCTACGGATAGGATGGCGAACACTTCAGCTTGAAATACTGTTGTATATCTTCCCAAAGCGCAGCTCTCTCGTACTTCTCTTCCCTCCAGGTAGATTCCGGCACCCGAAGCCTGTTTGTCAGTCAGACGCGAACCGTCCGTGTAACATATTAGGCTTCCTGTGCTAAACTCCACCGTGTTTCCTTCCCATGGTTCTCTGCTTGGAATAGTACGAGTAAACTCTCTATTCTACAAAATACTAAAATCTCCCAACTGTTAAAATTTTTTTTTTAAAATTGTAGAAATAGTTTTTTCTGTTAACCAGCTGCCATTCCCTTGCAAACGGCAGCCCTCAGAAGTCGAAACTTGTGCAAGCTAAGTGTTAACGAGGTCTTACCTTTTTACGTGCGATTACTAGCACTTTCTCGGTCCATCACAGAAAAATGTCTGCAGTCGCTAGGGTTTGAACCTTTGACTGGCAGTCAAAGTGATTGATACAATGTCGCTTCAACTTCTCTGCTACCTGGCCCCATTGATTATAAACAATTGACTATAAATATTTATATTATTATACAAGTTCATGTTCACGAACAGAAATTAAACATTTCACCAGGGTCATCACGAAATGATGATAAGGTTCATTGGAAACTTTTTATAGCATGCCGTTGACATGAAATTGACATGGCTCACTCTGTTTCAAGCGAAGGGCTCATAGCTTTCCTATAGAGCCATATTTGCGACAATACTTTGCAAATTTAGTGTCAAAGAAAGCCTCGTAAAGATAAACGCACCGATTCGAAAATGGGAAAAATATTAGAATATTTGTCCTGGTAGAGATGGAGTGATGAAGAGTAGCCAAAATAAAAACAAAATCTGGCGAGCTTGTACCACCTTCCCAACGACTGTATCCACGTGGTACTGAGAACACGTGGTACTGAGAACACGTGGTACCTGAAAAAATTCGTATGAACTGAAATGGGAGTACTGAGAAAGAAAAACAACTAGAACGAAGGAAATGAGAAAAAAATTTATAACAGCTGGAGAAAGAAACCTGAGGAAATGAAAACGTAGTAGAGTTTCGAGATAAAAGAAGAGAATTCATGACTAGAAGAGGACGTGTGGTGAAAACATCGAATCGTTATGATGTTCAATTATTTGTCGGAGGGAGAATTTTGAAACTGTTTTTGAATATGTTATTTCACTCTTCATATCGTATTATATTACTATTGAGGTACCTTTGAAAATGTCACTTACTTGGTATTTTTAATGCGCGTCAAATTTTTAAAAGTATTAAAGGTAACAGAGTGGTTATAGCGGTGATGTTTCAGTCGCTCTGGCTGCCAGTCGAAGGTTCAAACCCTAGCGTCTGCAGAATTTTTTCTGTTTGCCCGATAAAGTGCTAGGAATCACACGTTAACAGATAGAACCTCGTTAAGCTTCGGCTCGCACAAGTTATGGCTTCTGAGGGATGCGGTTCGTAGAAGGACATCAGCTGGTTAACAGAAAACAATTTCAAACCATTTTTTGTTTGTTTTTATTATAAAAATTTAGTTCGCAAGTGTACCTACGCGAGAAATACAAAAATACTCAGATAAAATAAAATCCCGTAATGTTTCCTAAGTATATGAATTCCTGAAAGTAAACTTCATCAATTTTGTGTTCAAGATTATATGATTTGTACCTATTTGGATTCATTTTGGTATAAAATTACAATTTTGGTATAATTTACAATACCATGGGTCAATTTTGTGGCCCTCATCAAAGCACGAAATAACGAACACATTATGAAAACACTGCAGGTACATGCAAAAACTTTTGGACACATGATCGACATTTATTTTGGCTAAGTTAGAAATAAAATAGATAGATTATGGGCATATCAAGGTTCAATTTCACATATCAAGAAACATTTTCCAATAATTTTAGGTATTGGACAAAGTTCAGGCCGTATTCAGTACGAATTTTAATAACAATTATTTTGGTTACATTCCTAACTCAAAATGGTCCAAGATTTGACAATGTGCCTCAAAAATGTTTCGTGACCAAATTACATTGTCGAAACTGTGCCCAAAATGAGTCGAAAATTGTTACTTAGGTCAACTTACCCACTGCAATGTAAAATATGAAAGAGCAACATATACTTTGGAGAATTTGAGTTTATGTTCCACTGATGCATCTACTACATTCAGTATAGCCATGGATGAGCTGAGAAACTTCCAGACAATGTATTTTCCAAAGATGGCATCGATAAGTTGCACAGTATCATACAGTTTCGAGTATATCCTTTTGAAATTTTTGATCTTCTGAATCCTTTGAACATCACTGCACATTTTACTCAAAACACTCGCTGATTTACTCAAATGTTGATATTTTTTAGCTACAGCAAAGCACAACTCGCATATCAGCACACTGCATATGATATTTCCCTGTTCGCTTATATTATCAAGCACGTAACTTATTATTGAGTATGCATTTGTAAACAGTTTACGAGTAATGAATCTGCAAGTTGTTATGAGTGAAGCAACTGCACAACAGAGTAATCCGATAGAAAAATGGAGCCAAAGATTAATTTCATCCAAACTCCTTATATATTCATCGATTTCAGCCATATTGGCATGCAGACGTTTCCAGAAGGATCCAGTTCTTGTAACACAATAGCAACGTATCATTGGAAAGAGAAGATGAACCAAGATCGTACTAACATGCACAATCTTTCTATTATCTGTGAACTGGTTGATTAGGAAATATAGAATGAAACGTGCCGTAAAGATGAAGGACAGCACTGAGGTGCAAAAAATATACCAACTGAAGAGACGAATTTTCCATGGACTATGCGAAGATGGCAATGGTATTACACAAAGGAAGTTTCCCAATTTCATGTAAAAAGAAAAGAGGATACTGGTTTCACTTTTCTTGATATTAACGAACATTTTGTCGACAACTTAACGAGGACCAATGACGAATGGAGTCTCGATCCAATTCGTTAGTTTTTTGTTGCTTGTTGATACAAACATCGATGATTAATAGCCATTTAGATAGAGCCATGAATTTTTAATTACAATCAATCAGTCATATCGAGTCAACGTTGTACAGTGCATCCCATTTTGGGTGAGACAGCCAGGTTTCTCGCTTGTTATTTAAGATAAAGCCTTGCGGTTTTCACGTTCCTTTCCTTTTTTTTTGTGGAACTCAAGTTGGCCTAATCAGATTTTGCATAACTGTTTCCGTTTATGAGATACAGGGCGATTTTTGAAATTGATACTTTTCGGACCCCTTCTTTATCTCCGAAGTTATTAGAAATAATGCTGAGCTAAAAACTACATCTGATACAGAATTCTGCGTAGAATCCAGTGGCGTACTTATTTTTTTTCGGGGTATGGTTTTGAAGATACGACGCAAACCTATATTTTTTTCAATGGAACACCCTGTATTTTATTACTTCGTTGAATTCGCTATTTTTTTCCCTTCAAAATTATGTATAACACTATATAGGTATGATGTTCAGAAATGCTATAAAACACTAAAACATCACTTAATGATAATGTTTTGTTAGTGGGCCATGGATTTCCCATATAAAAGAAGAATTAATTGAATAATTTTCATTTGTGTTTTTTTTATAGGAGAGTAAGCAAATAAAGATAATACACTAACACGAAAAACAAAACGTAGGTACCTACCTAATAGCAAAAAATAAATAATATAACAATTCATAATACAAATTAGATACAAAAGAAATACCCAATAAAATATTTATCATTAATAAAAATTTTCAACATTACATTAATATCTTACTGATTAAACTGTTCAAATTGCTGTCCATTTTCCCTAATACATAATTGACAAACTTTTTCAATTCGCCTGAGTGCATTTAATATTATAAAAGGGCGGTTTGGTAAATTTCGGGAAGCTGCCGCTGTTGATGCACGAAGTTCTTCGGGACTGTTGTGTCTGTTACTGTATATTTTATTTTTCAAATAGCCTCACAAGAAAAAGTCTAATATAGACAGATCAGGTGACCTTGGAGGCCACCTGATGGGTCCATGAGTTCCAATCCAACAACCCTGAAAATTATTTTCTAAAAACCGCCCGATCAATCTTGAATTATAGGCAGGGTGCCGTCCTGTTGGAAATGTATGGAATGAAGAAAGGCGAGGGGAACATCTTCCAGTAGTTCCGGTAACACGTCTTCTAAAATTGTCAAGTACCTAGTTGCGGTAAGAGATCCTTCAAAAATGCGGTATATGATTTTTGTCCCCAATATGAAACATGCCACATTAAAACCAAATCTACCCTGTTGTTGTCGTTCAAAAATCAGGTGCTGGATTTCATCATACCAATGCCTTGTATTTTGCCTGTTAAATATACCAGCACTGCTTATATGTGATTCGTCTGACCAAATAACTTTTTTTTCGAAATCAACGTCTCTCCGAGCATGGTTCAAAAACCAATTGCAGAAATTCACACGTCTTGCTGCATCACCAGGATATAAGTGTTGTACAATATTGACTCTGTAGGGTTTTAACTTATACTTTTTTAAAATTCTGTGTACCCGTAATCTGGAAATAGCAGTATCATTCTCTAATTTTGCACAAGAAGTCTGATGATAGGCATGAACGCTAGCTAACACATTTATTTCATATACTTCTTGAATCTCTTTATTATATACCTTGGGTCGAGGTTTAGAATATGCACCATAATTCAGGAAATTATACTTTAGTCTGAATATAGTTGTTCGACTAGGTTGATGCCTCTCAGGATATCTGAAAGTTTTTAAATCACGATGTAAGGAAATGTCTTGTGGTAAAATTCTCGACGTCATACCTGTTCAAATAAAGTTCCAAAGCTTCGCCAACGTGTTCATTGGATTGATTCAAACATTGTATAATGTCATATTTTTCATTGTTTTGAAAAACCAAATCTCTTCCAGCCATTATCAGTTCTCAATCAACAAATTCACAAACAATTATTTCTACAATACTCAATATTCCTTCAAACCCAAACACGATGAAACACAATAATAATTCGTAGCGATGACAGCTAGAACAGATTTGTTTTTTTTCTCTTCAATGCCTATTTGATAAAACAATGCTTCCAAATGCATAGTAGCCATAATAACAACAAGGATGTTCGTATCATCCATGACCTACTAATGTTAATAATCAAAAGTAATAATCCTCTTATGGAAACTTGGAAAATCCATGGCTTACTAACGAAAAATTATCATTATGTGATGTTTTAGTGCTTTTTAGCATTTCTGAACATCCTACCTATATAGTGTTATACATAATTTTGAAGGGAAAAAAATAGCAAATTCAACGAAGTAATAAAATACAGGGTGTTCCATTGAAAAAAATATAGGTTTGCGTCGTATCTTCAAAACCATACCCCGAAAAAAAAAATAAGTACGCCACTGGATTCTACGCAGAATTCTGTATCAGATGTAATTTTTAGCTCAGCATTATTTCTAATAACTTCGGAGATAAAGAAGGGGTCCGAAAAGTATCAATTTCAAAAATCGCCCTGTATCTCATAAACGGAAACAGTTATGCAAAATCTGATTAGGCCAACTTGAGTTTCACAAAAAAAAAGGAGAGGAACGTGAAAACCGCAAGGCTCTATCTTAAATAACAAGCGAGAAACCTGGCTGTCTCACCCAAAATGGGATGCACTGTACATCAATTAATTTTGAGGGGATGTAAAAGCTTACAGCGATACATTTTTCTTCCTACTGAAATATTTTGTGAAAATTCTTAGTATGTTTTAGACTCGCTATTGGACAAATTTTAGACTATATTTAGTACACATTTCAATCACTATTTTGGTCAAATGTACAACTTATAATGGCCCAAACGTCGACAATGTGCCTTGAAAACGTGTCTTGTCCAAATTACAGTGTCGACACTTCGCTCAAAATTAATCGGAAATTTTTACTTGGATCAACTTACCCACTGTACCATACTATATAAGAAAGGAACATACGATTCAGAGATTTCCAGATTTTCTTCCACTGATGCATCTACTGCATTCAGTATAGCTGCAAATGAGCTGAGGAACTTCCAAACAATATATTTTCCAAAGATAGCATCAATCTGTTGCACCGTATCAAACAGTTTCGAGTAAATTCTTTTGAAATTCTCCATCTTTCGAATCCTTCCATCACCACAACACATACTGCTTAAAGATCTAGTTGAATTTTTCAAATGCTGGTATTTCTCAGCTACAGCAAAACACAGCTCACATATTAAAACTGTGCAGAAAATATCGCCCTGTTCGTTAAAATTATCAAGTATATAACTTATTATTGAATATACACTTGTGAATAGTTTATGAGAAGTAAATCTGCAGGTTGTTATGAGAAAACTGACCAAACAACAGAGTAGGACGGTAGAAACATGGATCCAAAGAATAATATCATTGAGGTTGCAGATATAGGTATCGATTTCAGCTATATTGGCAGTCAGACTTCTCCAGAAAAATCCAGTTGTAAAACAATAACATCGTACAATTGGGAAAAGATTCATGAGCAAGATAGTATTAACATGCAGAATCCTTTTGTAATTTGTGAACTGGTTGATAAGAAACGCTTGAATGCAATGTACCATATAGATAGATGATATCACTGAGCTACAAAAATGTACCATCTGAAGAGGCGAATTTTCCATGAACTTTGCGAAGTTTGCAATGGTATTATAGAAAGAATATGTCCCAACTTCTTGTAAAGAGAAAAGAGGACACTGGTTTTTGTTTTCACCATATTGACAAACATTTCGTCGTCAACTTAGTAATGACGAATGGTGAATGGAGGTCAGATCCAATCCGATAGTGTTGATACAAACATCGATGATAAATGAACATTCAAATATTACCATGAATTTTTTACTACAATCAATCATTCAGATTGAGTTAACATATTAACTTATTAACTTTAAGTGCTACGAAAGCTTACGGCGACACATTTTTCTTTCTACCGAAAATATTTTTGTACTTGAAAATGTGCATGGTTCTAATTCGATAGCCTTTAGTGGTTCGAATTATGTAGACTTTATCCAAGTAAAGTAAAATTAAATAAAAGAAAAAAATATATGTAATTGAGGATAACCCGGATGCCCTATAACGCCTTACCGGTCCCGTAGACGATCTGTTGGTCTGTCTGTCTCGGTGTCCCTTCTTCTGTCGTCTTCACAAAGGGCCCTTTTGGATGGAAAGGCGAAGAGGGTCTACTGATGTTCTGCCTGTTGGTGTAGTTCACCGGGACGATTGAACACTCCACGACACTTAGAATATTGAAGGAGGAACAGCGTGCAAGTAATAATTAATGATATAAGCAAAATAGTTTGTTGTTAATCCAAACGGGAAATAACTCTTTAACACGTAGCGAAATATTGATGCGAAATATATCGATCACCGATACGCGATGAACCGATGCTAATTAGGTACTGGTATTGTTCGCAGGTTTCTCGGGAAACAAAAACTCACGGAATGTCTCTACGTACCGACGATACAGGGCGTTTGAGGGCAACATATCTGTTCGCAGTACAATGACAATAATTAAATTAAATGATTCACTGACTCTTTCCGGAACAGTGCAGATCTCATTATAGTAGAAATATTTGTGATGGATTTCACGACTTAAACTGCGAGTATAAATGAACAAAAAAAATTTGAAAATGATGTTTTGTTTCATTCTAAAATTGTTACCTGAAATTATACAATAACTTTTGATGAAATTGAACGTGATTCCAAAGTGTTTTTGCCTTAGAAAATTCAACAACTCCATCAATTATTCAGTGAGTCTTCAATTTCTGATATAAGTTCATTTGATGATAAAAATTTTCATATAATTCTTAGTAACAATCAAGTAAATAAATATCAAACATTCGAGTATGTAAAGTATGTATGTATTTTCTAGTATACAAGGCAAGTTAGGAAAAATACATTTTGGAATCTGTTTCTCATGAAATTTCATATGTGGCTTCCAATGGAAAGATATATGTTGTTCATTTAGCTGACGATAATACTGACTTTTCACAGATTTCGAGATAATGATGATTTATCAACCTAATGATCTAGAAGAAATTACCGAATGTAGGTTGTATAAAATCAGAATATCATCGAGTTCGGAAAAAAAATTAACAAAAAATGTTGAATTCACCAAATAACTTCTGTTGAACGTGGGAAATACAGAAATTCTATCAATTCACTGAGTAATAACCTTGATTAGACAATGTCAAACTTCAGTGATATACAGTGTAGTCATTTAAGTGTGCAACATATGGGAATCTTTTTAATGAATTGCACAACCAAAATACAAATAGTGCCAAAAGTTGGTGCATATTCGTTAATCATTTTAGGTGCACTTAGAATGGCTGCAAGTCAAATAGCATACAGGGTAGGTCAAAAAATATAAAAATTGCTCAAGAGTAAAGTACCTTTATTTCAGAAAATTCAGCAAAATGTTATTGAGAAAAGTTGTTTACAATTGAAAGTTATGCCCAAATACCAAAACATGGCCTCCTAAGACATTTTTTGGTTTTTCAATTTTTTTCGTTAATAATTTCCCAGTTTGTAATTTGTTTTATAATCACCCTAAACACTTTCATAAGTTAATCATAACAAAATCAGTTGAGCATAACTTTGTTCAAATTCGAGCATATTTGTTCAATTAACTTGGATTTTAATTTTTTTAGGGAAGCACAAACTTCATGTTTGTTGCAACGATATTTAACACAACTTCATAATTTCGCAAACCATATTTTTAACAAGGTAAAACATTAGTAATGATAATATGTATATTCAAAAACTCTCATTTGAACTGAACATTTTGTATTTGAAATGTTTATGAAAAAGCTATACAAATTAATGCTCGGTAATCATTTTAGGTGCACTTAGAATGGCTGCAAGTCAAATAGCATACAGGGTAGGTCAAAAAATATAAAAATTGCTCAAGAGTAAAGTACCCTTATTTCAGAAAATTCAGCAAAATATTATTGAGAAAAGTTGTTTACAATTGAAAGTTATGTCCAAATACCAAAACATGGCCTCCCAAGTGATTTTTTAATTTTTTAATTTTTTTCGTTAATAATTTCCAAATTTGTAATTTTTTTTATAATCACCCTTAGCACTTCCATAAAGTAACCACAACCAAATTGGTTGAGCATAGCTTTGTTCAAATTCAAAAATATTCGTGAAATTAACTTGGATTTTTAATTTTTTAGGGATTCACAAACTTCATGTTTGTTGCAACGATATTCAGCTTAAGTTTAAAATTTCGCAAACCATATTTTTAACAAGGTAAAACATCATTTATGATAATATGCATATTCAAAAACTTTCATTTAATGTGAACATTTTGTGTTTGAAATGTTTATGAAAAAGCTGTACAAATTAATCGACAACCATTAAATCCTTTTAAAATAATCACGGATACCCAAAGAACAAAACAAATGAGTGTTGACAGTAAACATTATGACAGTTTTGTGACATTACCTTCTCATTCTCGAAGAATTATTGTTCGATTATTGAGTTTATTTGATTTCAAATGCCTCCTCCAAGACAGTTAACGTTAGCCGAGAAGGCAGAATTAGTTTTAATATGTGGAGATAACTATAAACCAGTGCGTGAAGCAGCAGATATATTCAATGAACGTCATCCAGACAAACAAGTGCACTATTCCACTGTAAGCAGAATTTTAAATAATTTCAAACAGACTGGCAGTTTGGATTATAAATATAAAAATGAACGTACGAAACCTGTATGTAATGAGGAAAATCAATTAGAAGTACTTCAGGCAGTTGTTGAAAACCCTAGAAGATCCACCCAAGAAATTTCCAGTTATACTGGTGTAAAACAAAGTTCTGTTAGGAAGATTCTTAAAAAAAATAAATATCATGCCTATAAGCCTATGTTTATTTGCACGTTTCAAGAACGAGACTATGACATACGGTATGATTTCTGCATGTGGATTCAAGGACAAATAGAATATCAACATGATTTCCATAAACACATTCTTTTTGAAGACGAATCTACGTTCACAACAAATGGCGTTGTCTCTTCCCAAAATTGTAGGTGGTGGTCGGACGAAAATCCGAATTTTGTCATTGACAATAAAAACCAATATTATCAAAAAACAAATGTATGGTGCGTATTATTAACAACAAATTATTGGGGCCGTTTTTTTTCGCCACAACCTAACTGGTGATACCTATTTACAGTTTTTGGAAAACGAACTAATGGACTTTTTGGAGAATATGAGCTTACAAGAACGACATAAATTATGGTTTGTACATGATGGATGTCCTGCTCATTCTACTAGAATTGTTTCAGAATGGTTAAATGGGAAATTTGGTGATAAATGGTTAGGACGAAATACTGATCCACGATGGCCTCCTCGTTCGCCAGATCTCACCCCATTAGATTTTTTTTTTATGGGGATATTCAAAGCAAAAGGTTTACATGGATCGACCATTTAATAATGCTGAGTTGCTTGAAAATTCGATACGACATCATTGCAGAAATATTCCAGGAAGTGTGTTGCGATCTACTATTCGTGAATTTCATGATCGGACAATAAGATGCATTAAATGAGAAGGTGGACACACAGAGACCCGTCGATAAATCTTTCTTCACACATTTGATAATGGTTAAGTTATGATAAAAATAAGCCAATAAAAATTGTCAAAACCATCGGCACCGCTTTCAAATACAATTGAAATCATTGTATTATTCCTTTTTGATTATTTTGTTAATATTTATTGATAATAATGTTTCCTTTCAACCCTAATTTTTTTTGTTCCTTGGGTTTCCCGATTATTTTAAAAGGATTTCATGTTTGGCGATTAATTTGTATAGCTTTTTCATAAACATTTCAAATACAAAATGTTCAGTTCAAATGAGAGTTTTTGAATATACATATTATCATTACTAATGTTTTACCTTGTTAAAAATATGGTTTGCGAAATTATGAAGTTGTGTTAAATATCGTTGCAACAAACATGAAGTTTGTGCTTCCCTAAAAAAATTAAAATCCAAGTTAATTGAACAAATATGCTCGAATTTGAACAAAGTTATGCTCAACTGATTTTGTTATGATTAACTTATGAAAGTGTTTAGGGTGATTATAAAACAAATTACAAACTGGGAAATTATTAACGAAAAAAATTGAAAAACCAAAAAATGTAAATAACTTTCAATTGTAAACAACTTTTCTCAATAACATTTTGCTGAATTTTCTGAAATAAAGGTACTTTACTCTTGAGCAATTTTTATATTTTTTGACCTACCCTGTATGCTATTTGACTTGCAGCCATTCTAAGTGCACCTAAAATGATTAACGAATATGCACCAACTTTTGGCACTATTTGTATTTTGGTTGTGCAATTCATTAAAAAGATTCCCATATGTTGCACACTTAAATGACCACACTGTATAACTTAGCAATATCACCTTGCTGTGGTACTTACTATAAGAACAACTATGTCAATTTCTTCGTATTCTTGGTCAATATATGATGTTTTTTTTTTTCATCAGTATTGGTTTCTTTGACTCGAATTGCCCCAACTTTGCTAACATTTAAGAAAAGAATACTTTTCGTCTACAACAGAATTATAATTATTAATGATAAAACCCGAATTCCATCGAAAAAATTAAATAACTTGTGGAAATCAGACAAAAGCGTTTCATACGGTTCAGTAGAGTTAAAATACTCAAGATGAAATACAATTCTTATATGTTTTCTAAGTAGATGAATACCCAAAAGTAGATTCTTTCAATTATGAGATCATGATTATATGATTTGTGTCTTATTGGATTCATTTCAGCATACAATGAATAGGAAATAATTTCGCTAACTTTTAGAACACCATGTGTCAATTTTGTGGCTCTCATTAGAGCATCACAACTTACACATTTTGGAAACAACGTGCCCCCATAGCAGGTATATGCAAAAACTTTCGGACACGTATTTGACACATATTTCGACCGAGTTAGAAACAAAATAGACAGATTGTGGACACTTCAAGGTTCAATTTTAGAAACGAAAGGCGCAATCCTAAAACGTTTTCGAAAAATTTTAGGTATGTTTTGAACTCACGATTAGACAAATCTTAGGCCATATTCAGTACACTTTTTAATCACAATAATGATTACATTTACCACTTAAATTGGCCTGAAAGACGACAATGTGCCTTGAAATTGTGTCTTGTCCAAATTAAAGTGCCCTAATAGCACCATGAAGTCCGATGGTAATCCATAGGACATCCTCTCAGGACGTCCTTAGGATGTGCAAAATTGGTACCGCGGACGTCCATTGGACATCCGTGGGAAGCACCAAAATTGGACGTTCTATAAGGATATCCAATGGACATGCACCTGGGATTACAATCGGACGTCCCCGAATTACATCAATCGAAAGTACATCTTGGACGTCCTTAGGACGTGCAATATTGGTACGTCCTTAGGACGTGCAGTATTGGTACGCGGACGTCCATTGGACATCCGTGGGAAGTACCAATGATTCGACTTCTCACCAAAATTGGACGTTCCATAAGGATATTCAATCGACATCCACCTGGGATGTTCATTGGACGTCCCCGAATCACATCAATCGAAAGTACACCTGGGATGTCCTTAGGATGTGCAGAATTATCAGATGTGTTTGTTCCTACATCTCTTTCAGGACTAAGATTATGATATTGTTGTGGATTACTCAGAGTCATTCAATTCGGTTTTGAACATGTTTAAAGGATACACACAACTCTACTTGTCTTACGGAAATACCTTTTTCAAAACAGTGTTGAATAGGTTAGTAATAACTATTAAATAGTATAAAAAAACTTTTATTTTCATTTATAGATATAACTACACTGAATGAACACGAAATAACTTACAGAACAGTCACTAAACTAATTAATCACAAAAGACGATAGAAAAGCCGCCAAAGCTGATAAATACTCAACAATTGTCTGTCAATTCGTCAACACTTCACTTGATCACAGAACACAAAATACAGAAATCAACTTTATGCATGGAATCCATACATAGAGGAATTGTTCGGTTTCAATCCGTATACGAACAAGATAGACAAACATAAATTTTTCATTTTCGTTGTTGTGAAACAGTGAATCGTATATTGGCATACGTTTAAACTCGAGAATATGGCCCCTGATGACCTCAATGATAGTGAAAGGGGTTTTATTTCAGATGGGTTGTTTTCGCTATAATGTTTAGCCCTATTGTAAATATGCGATTTATTTTATACCTCTCCTGTAAAACCACTAGCTGGGATGTATACACGGGTATTGGGTACGCATAGAAGCCTAATTATTGTAACTGTTTTCGAACTTTGTTTAATTTTTATGATCATCCATCCTTTATCTTTGGATGGATGCACCTAGGAAACTTTCCGAAAAATGTTCAATCCAGGACATCCCAAGGAAGTCCTAGCAGGGACATTATCTGAAATTCACTGATTGGGATGACGTCCGATGTACATCCATCAAGGACGTTCCAAAATGTCCCCGTACCAGGACCACCATAGGAAGTCCTTTGGAAGACATGCCAAATACATGCCAACCAGAACATCCAATGGATATCCTAGAAAATTCTACAAAATATATCCGAACCAGGACATCCCAAGGAAGTCCTCGCAGGGAGATATTCTAAGATTAACCAATTGGGACGTCCAATATTCATTCATGCGGGATGTTCCTAAATGTCCCGTACCAGGACAACCATGGGACGTCCTTTCAAAGACATGCCAGAATACTTACTAACAAGGACGTCCGGTGGATGTCCTAGGAAACATTACAAAATATGTCCGACCCAGGACATCCCAAAGACGTCCTCGCAGAGACGTTTTATACGATGTACCGATTGGGACATCCATAGGAAGTCCTTTGGGAAAATTCATGAAAATGCACTGTATCGGACGTCCCAAGGACAATGATTTTGAGTCCCGGACATTCGGACATGATTTGTACCAAATAGGGACCTCCCTGGGACATGGTGTGCTATTAGAGTGTCGACAATATGCCAAATATGAGTCGGAAATTGTTACTTCTGTCAACTTACCCACTGTACCATACAGTATAAGAGAGGAACAACTATTCCAGAGAAAGTAAGGGTTTCTGCCACTGCTCCATCTATTGCATTCAGTAGAGCTGTAAATGAGCCAAGGAACTTCCAAACCATATATTTTCCAAAGATAGCATCGATCTGTTGCACTGTATCATGGAGTTGTGAGTATATTCTTTTGACATTTTCAATTTTTTTGGATCTAACACCACCACACATACTACTTAAAGCACTCGTTGAATTCTCCAAAAGCTGGTACTTCTTAGCTACAGCAAAGCATAGCTCGCATATTAACACGGTGCAGAAAATATCCCCCTGTTCGTTTAAATTATCAAGTATATAACTCATTATTGAAAATACACCTGTAAATAGTTTATGAAAAGTGTATCTGCAGATTGTTATGAGAAAACTGACTACACAACAGAGCAATCCGATAGAAAAATGGAGCCATAGATTAATTTCATCCACATTCCACATAAAATCATCGATATCACTTATATTGGCATGCAGAATTTTCCAGAAGGGTTCAGTTTTCGCAACACCATAACATTGTAACAGTGGGTAGAGATGCAAAACCAAAATCATGATCTGATGCAGCATCCTATTGTGATATGTGAACTGGTTGCTCAGGAAATTTCGAATGCAATGTAACATATAAATAAATGATATCACTGTGGTACATATAATGTACCACCTGAAGAGCCGAATTTTCCATGAGCTATGCGACGATGGCAATGGTATAACACAAAGAATATTGCCTAACTTCATATAAAAAGAAAATAGGAGACTGGTTTTTGTCATATTAACAAATATTTTGTCGGCAACTTAACAATGACGAATTACGAATGGACTCCAATCCAATTCGATAGTTCCTGTCTTGCTTGTTGATACAAACATCGATGATAAATGGACATTCAAGTATAGTCATGAATTTTTTACTAGAATCAATCAAATTGATTCGAAGTTACACAGTAATCAACTTTGAGTGTTATAAAAGCTTACGGCGATACATTTTTCTTTCTTCTAGAAATACCTTCAGGAAGTAGTATATTGGAAGATGTGCAGATCATATGATATTCAAAATATCTGTTCAATCACTACCACAAAATACTCAGAAATATTTCATAAACAAAAAAATTAATCAACGCAGATGACCTTGGTCAAGTATTGAATTTTCGTTAGCATTCTCTGTGATGTACTTTGAATCAATTTGGTTTTTCAACTTTCTGATCGTTTTCTTCATTTCGTCGATTTCATCTTGATTCCTCCGTTGATTTCATCACTGATTGTTTCCTTAATTTTTTCCATTTCTGTCTCGATTTTGTCTTTGATTTTATCTATCTCTATCTCGACGGTTCCCATTCTCTCTTCTAGTCGATTCACCACATCACAAAGTGCTTCTTGCAAACCTTCTCTATTTTAAAAGAGTTTGTCTTTCAGATTCCTAGAATTTTCCAGAAGCTCTTCTCCCAAACTCCTCGAAATATCTTGAAGTTCATCCTTGAAATCTATGATGATTTCTTGCAAGTTGTTTCAATCTTCTAGGAGTTTTCCCTTAACTTTATCTTTCAAACTATTCTAATTTTGTTGAAGTTCTTGTCTTAAACTATATGAATTTTCGTCGAGTTCATTCATTATAGAACTCGAGTCAATTCCAGAAACTTCTAGAACTGACTCTTAGCTCAGCGCTAATCTTTTTAAACAATTCGATCAAAGTACCCCCTCCATGCGCCTTTAGTAAAACAAGAGATTTTGTTACAGAAACCTCATAGAATCACCACTTTCAAAAAACTTTATGTAGTTATAACCAGAAAAACATAAAAATATGCATTCAATTCTTTCGAAAGAGTATCAGATTCTTGGGAAAAACTGCTTCGAAAAAAAAATATCTGGATTTTGATGGGGTTGATAGACAATACAATTGATCAAAAAAAAATCATCTATCTGTGTATTCATTGATCTAGCAAAAGCATTTGACATCGTTGACCATCGAAAATTACCGTCAGTGCTGTCAAATATTGGCATTCCAGAAGTTGCCCATGAACTGCTAATGAGTTATTTTTGTAATAGGAAACAATGGTTACATATCAATGGAGCTGTGAGCAGTTATCAAATGACAAAATATGAAGTTCCTCAAGGTAGGTACTTCTTTGGGTTTTTTTTCAATTTATATACTAATGATCTTTTCGAACCAGATACGTTTGGGAAAGTTGTGAGTTTCGCGTAAGGCACTGCCGTTTTTTACAAAGGAACTGATAATAGAACTCTCAAATAAATCATTGGATATCATTTTCAAAATATTATTAGTTTCTTCTAAGATAGAATGCTGACAATTAATAAATGATAAAGGAAAACCATATTTTGCCGTACACGTCCTACTTTGCAAATCCACCAACTCATGAAGAACTATAAATACAATATGGCGACGAAAAACATTTCAAAATAGAGTCTATCGATAAGTTAAAATACCTTGGTATATACACTGAGAAAATTGTTTTAAATTGGCAATGTATTTCCAATGCTCAGAGTAAAACACTATTTCAGATTCATGGGAATCTTACTTCTATTGTTCAATTTTTAAACTACAAGATGTATCTATACGCACTTGAAATGATATTTCATTCAGCGCGTAAAATTTCCTTCGATATACTGAAAATAATTGTGTGAATATCCCTCGACTATTAGAACATCCACCTGCCACTGGAATGTACATCCGTCTTGGCGTAAATTTTGGTTGTAAAATTACGCATCCACAGGGTAAAGTCAGCTCCTACACGTTCCTGTTCATTCTTTTTTGTGTCCAACTGATGTACTGAGGTATTGCAAGTAATAAGTAATGAGTGTATTTTGTGCATTTCATCACCAATACAAGGTGAGTGAACTTTATTAAAATCATTACTAATATTTACGAGATTGTATTCAGGTTTCTTCTTCATAATATCTAAATATCTATTGAAATTGAGAAATATAACCTCAAAATCACTGTGATTTGAGGGAAACACCGATATCATATGTTGAATGAGTACCAACATATGAAAAATGACTTAATCGCATCAAAACTTTTGATTTTGAAACGTGTAACTTTCGATTAATGAATCCCAAATAACGGAGAAACCAATAAATTCCTCGGTCGTTTTTTCTTAACATATAATTACTAATTAATTAAAATGTTGGCTGTTGCTGAGTTCATTTGTGACACTTGCTCTCAAAAATCTGAATTCGGAAAACTCCACAACTACTTGTTCCATCATTGTAAAACGACATTTTCCCGAATAGAAAGCATCTAGCTATCGAATAATAGTCCATATTCTATTTAAATTGAATTTTGTTGGTCTCTGTCCTGTTTCAAGAATTAACAAGACGATGGAAAGCCTGTGGCTTGTTGTATAATACAACTTTTTTTTGTTTTAGGACAATCGCACTGAATATTAAGACCAACCCATAAATCTTTATAATATATTAATAATGATTAATGTTAGTATGCAATGTATTATTCGAAATACTAGGAATCGCACGTTAAAAGGTAAGACCTCGTTAATCCTTGGCTCGCACAAGTTTCGACTTTTGAGGGCTGCCGTTCGTAAGGGGACGTCAGCTGGTTAACGGAAAAAACAATTAAAACAATTAACAATTAAAATGTTTTCAGTTTTTTGCTATATTGGAATTAAATATTAAGTTTATGTTTGGAATTTATTTTTATTTCCAATTATTAAAGAGAACTGTAAGTACGTAATTGACCGAAATATCGATAATGAGGACACGGACAGAATCTGTTATTTATACTTATAAACCATAGAATTTTTGTTTTAAGACTGAACACAGATTCAATAATTTTTATTCTAGTACCTACATGAAGTGTGCTAGACGATTCTTACCCAGATAATACTGGTTCAATCTGTCTGTCACTCAGCCAGAGTGGTTAATAAAGGTAAGTATATAGAAGTGGATAGAAACATGTTGAGGATTTTGGACACGTTGGTGTCTTCAAAAATTTAAGCAATATATCTCCACTTCACCAAATCACTATTGCTATAAATACTCACTCATCTGGAGACTATTATCAGTCTTGGTGATGCTAGTTTTATCAGCGAAATGTAAATCGAATATAATATAATGAAGTGCTTTGATGACCTGGAGACAAATTTCTCGAATTGATGGAAACATCTATGGTGTGTTGAATAAAAGACAAACTGTACCTACCTATACAATGAAAAAATACACAGTGAGGTACCAAAGTAACGGATAAATTCATTTTCTGCTTTATCATCCATTTTCAAGAAAACCCCTGAAACGTTAGTTTATGTTTTCATAAATGTGACATAAAATAAATCGCCGCTTCTTCACCCCCCTCAAAGTGGCAGCCACCACCCCTCCATTTTTTAAATGAAATAGGCTTTCAAGTGATACCTCTTCTCGAAGGGTATTCAATTGTCTATACAACCGTGTATCACGTACGACAAACAACAGTTGATAAATGAACCAAAAAAAAATTAGGGTGCATTGAATATACAGCGAATGTAATAGTATTCGTGTTTTTTTACCATTTTGAAAATTAATTTTGTTATGAAGCAAGAATTCAAAAGAAAAGAATGACTGTATAGACAATTGAATACCCTTGACCACTTGACCCCCTATTTCATTATAAAAAATTGATGGGGTGGCTGTCACTTTGAGGAGAGTGGAAGAGGGAATTTTTTATGTCACAGAGTGTCTTTTCGAAAACATAAATCGATGTATTTCAGAGTTCTTCTTGAATATGTCTAATAAGGTAGAAAATTAATTTATCTGTTACTTTAGGACCTCTCTTTATAAATTCATAATAACGAAATCCCACACTCACACCGGAATGTATTTTCCAAGTTAGAAAATCAAACCGTAATATTACAATGTAAAACTCTAATGCAAATTTTTGTTGTGAAGTACTATAACAATGTAAAGTTCCACCGTAAAATTATGTCACAACGTAAAGTTACATCAAAGAAGTGCACAGAGATATTCAGAATAAATATCCAAGGTGATATAACACGTGGTATGCAAAATTCCACTCGAAGATAAATTCCCGTTAAAACGGGCGGTAATTAAATTGCCGCTAGTGGGAGCGGAAAAAATTCTCCCAGTGTACATACAACAGTCGTATATTTCAATTTTCAACAGATGGTACAAGATTACAGTTGGTAACATTGACTTGAAAATTAACAGATTTCTTTTCTATTGACAGTTGACACCTGATGTATATCCCTTAGATACAATCAACAAGTCTTTTGTTTTTCGACTGAAATTTTAAAATTTTCTGTTTATTTATATTCGTAAAGTCTGTTTTCATACTGTTTACAATTTTAAACTGTAATGTCACTATTCAAATCATTAAAAACATGTCAAACAACCTCACTATAGTTGTAAGTGAAATTTAATAACATCAACATGTGAAATTGACATAATAATTCTTTGTAGTTCCCTGAAAATGTAAATAAAATTTATGATAGCTTGGAATGAACTCTATAAAAGAGTACACTTTTGACCTTGCTGCAATCCCCAATATTAACTGGTTTTATTCTTAACTAGTCAGCAACGACTACCCTTTCTACATACGAGTATATTCTCTGGAAGAAGTCCATTTCGGCTCAAAGTGGAGTGGTATAGATGAAGCGGGAAGAAATATCACAAAATCATCTCCACAACTTTAATTTGACTACATCAAACTAATGGGGGGGTACATGTTTCGGATTCAGCAAGAATCCATCTTCAGCCTTATACTAGTTCTACAACAAATATGAAAGGGCTACCTATATGTAGTTACTACAGAACAAGAGTTACTTACATGGAGAGGAAAAAATTCCTTTTAATATAATTAATTAAAAAAACAAAAAAAAAATATTATCATGCCGTTTGGTAAGTTGTTACACAGATCATATTCACATTTATTATCTTTCTCTCTCAATTCTAGGGCATTGGACATAGTACCCCCATTTAACTTTTGTTTGTTATAATTATATTAAAAGGAATTTTTTCCTCTCCATGTAGGTAACTTTTGTTCTGTAGTAACTACATATAGGTAGCCCTTTCATATTTGTTGTAGAACTTGTATAAGGCTGAAGATGGATTCTTGCTGAATCCGAAACATGTACCCCCCCTATTAGTTTGATGTTGTCAAATTAATGTTGTGGAGATGATTTTGTGATATTTCTTCCCGAGTATATATTGAAAATTTCTTTGCCTACTATAGAAGCAAACAAAATTTCAATGTCAAAATATTTTATTACTCAACATATTCTCCTCTTAATTGGATACATTTATTACAGCGAACCTGCAACGTCTCTAGACCTTTCAAAAAAAAAGTTTTTTCTTGCTCTGCAAACCAGACCTCCACAGCTTTCATTACCTCCTCGTAGGAAGAAAATTTACGACCTTTTAAACTTTTTTGCAGTTGAGGAAAGAGATGATAGTCGGACCGAGCCAAATCTGGTTAATAAGGGGGGTGTTCTAGTAATTCAAAACCTAAATCACGAATTTTTTGCATGGCAACATGAGATTTGTGTGCAGGGGCGTTGTCCTGCAAAAACAAAGCACTTTTGGATAGCTTTCCGCGTCTTTTCTATTTAATTTTTTTCCGTAATGTCGAATAGTAAACTCCAGTTATTGTTCTCCCTTATCAAAAAAATCAATCATGATTACTCCATGGCAATCCCAAAATACTGAAGTAAGAACTTTTCCTGCATATTTTTGGACACGAAACTTCTTTGGTCTTGGAAAACCAGAGTGTCGCCATTCCATCCATTGTTGCTTTGTTTCTGGATCGTAGAAATGTACCCAAGTCTCATCCATAGTAACAATTCGGTTTAAGAAGTCTACATCGTTTTCAAATCGAGCACAGATCGAACGCGATGCTACTACCCAGGCACGCTTTTGATCAACATTCAAACATTTGGGGATCCGTTTTGCAGCAATTTCTCTCATGTCCAAATTGACGTGAACTATATGATGAACGCGTTAGTATGAAATGTTCAGTGCTTCAGACATCCGTTTTAGCCCAATTCGACGGTCTGTTAAAATCATGTCATGAACTGCATCGATATTTTCGGGGACTGACACAGAAACTGGCCTTCCCGATCGGTCATCATCTTCAATGGAAAATTTACCTCTTTTGAAGCTTGCAGTCCAATTTTTCACGGTCGCATACGGAGGACATTGATCACCAAGGGTATTAAGCATACCTTCGTAAATCTGCTTACCTCTTAACCCTTTTAAATATAGGCTCGATACTCCAATTTTTCGATTTTCACAATTTCGGTGAACATACTTTTTCTTTTAATTTAGTGCGTAACTCTGGTTTACTTTTTTGACCTCAAACTTTACACTGTCACTTCTAATAAGTTATTGTTCGTTGCTATGTTAACGCAATATTTTGTTCATGCAGGGAACTGGTCTAGGCTAACTTGATATCAATACATCCTCATAGATTCCCATTTAAGATGGAATGATCAAGTGAATTATATTATCAAAAAGTTGAGATTCGTGGTCTACAAATTTAAAAATATATCTGACATCATCTATATGAATCATCTGAAAATACTGTATATTTTCCAAAGATAGCATCTATTTGTTGTACCGTATCGTATAGTTTCGAGTAAGTATATTCTCTTAAATTTAAAATTTGCTATTTTTTTATTTTTTTAACACCACTACACATATTGTACTCAAATCACTCGTTGCTTTTTAGATACAGCAGAGATGTGATAGTAGTACCATAATTTTACCATAACCTCATATAAAATTTAATATTTTTAGCTTGTGTTTTGTCCAAAGCTTTCATAATTATAACGAAACCTTTTTTTTATTTTCAATTTCATAGTCTTTCTGTTTATTTTCAATGTTAAGGTTTAATAATTTTTAAATTTGCATACTTTCATATTTCAACACAATTGGAGAATATTTGTATTTTGATGATGTTCATTTTTAATATTTGAACAAAGATCTCATGCTACGCACGGATTAATTTCCATGTGGTTTTCTTTGTTTGTTCATATACCGTATTAATAATGTTGGAAGTGTTTTTTTTATTGATGTCTTTCCACGCTGCGGAATGGGTAGGATCTTGAATTTCGGAAACGCGATTTTGACAAATGTCAGTAGAGTTGAGTTTGTATCCTACACGGTGCTACTTTCGAATTCAGCCACAAATAATGTTCAAAATCGATGATAGTATGGTAGTAATGGAATATTTAACCTTAGTTAGAATTCGTGACAAACTGCATGTCTCTCAATTCGAATTTCATTGAGAATACCCACTTGTTTCCGAACCGGGGCCATTCGCTTGACAAATCTGATGATATTATAGCATCCAATCCTTTTTTTAATACCACCTATTGTTGATAATTACTTACTGATGTTATTGTATGAGCTTCGATTCCAAGTGTTTGTTCTCTTAATAAAATCGCTTGTAAATATTTCTGTATTGAAAGATTTCTCACCTTTGTAAATATTCAGTTTGTATACATTTCTGTGCTGAAAGAAATTTATTCATGTCTTGATTCGTCTAGATCAGTTCATTAGCCATATTAATTGGTAGTTATCAACAGCAATATGATATATTTTATTCAGAAGAAACTATCTGGTGACACTACTTGGCAGAAGCCCATTCTATTCAAGATTAAATGGGCTTCTGTCAAGTGTCATCAAATATTTTCTTCTGAAATTATTTGGCTTCAGACGAAGTCAACAACATAATAGTAGGAGTGCCCTTCGTATGCATTAGCAATGTTGCCTTTATTATCAGGTTTCATAGAAATGCAAATTTAAAAAATCAGGACTCAATGATTCGAATATCAAACGAAAGTTCACTCACCCATTGCAATATAGAAAAAGAGCAAGAAACATATAACTGAAATGTTGAGGAACCATCACCCAGTATTCTATTAACCCCATGCAGCATATGACAAAAAGAGATGAAGAACTTCCAGACGAGGTATTTCCCGAAGATAGCATTGATCTGTTCCACGATGGCATGCAAATTCATGTAGATCCGTCGGATATCTCCAATCTTTCGAAAGGCATTATCACAATTATTGTTCTTGCTGAAACTAGCACCGATGCAGTTTGTCAGATAGTTGTATCTTTTGTTTATATATGAACATAATTCACATATCAACACCACGCTTAAAATATCTCCACTCTCACTGAAAATATTATCGATGTATCTCATGAGAGAGAACATGCTTTCAAAAGATCTAGAATAGAACAATCTGGCATCGATTTCAGATATATTGCTGATGAGTTTCTTCCAGCAAATCTGCCTTGTAGCGACAGAATAGAGTCGAACAACGGGATAGAGACCATGAACTACAATAATGATAGTTCCAGAGTGTTGAGATTTCAAAATTTGTATTACAACGTCACGAATATCAAACGCCAACTTGATGAATGAGAACATCATTGTGGAAAAAATGAACCACTTGAAGAGCCAAATCTTCCATGGGGCATGAGAAGATAGCAATGGTACCACACAATTAACCCTTCCCAGATTGATATAGGACATCAAAAGGCCACTGTCTTTCGGTTTCTCCACATTTGCAGACATCTTGTCGACTGTTTTAGGGTAATACTCGATGACAAATGAGTTTAGTCCTGCTCCAATTCATTATTTATATTTGGTTGCGTCAATACAAACAAAATGATAGATGGAATTTTACCCACTTCTACATAGTTACAAATATTTTTTTGTGAATCTTTAATCAGGTAAGCTTTTTGACTGATTGCCTTACAACAAATGTAGTATTATATATAGTACCTGACTGAATGCATGTTTAGGTAATGGGATGTTGTATCAAAAATCTTGAAGTGATTGATCGTAAGGGTTCAAAGATTAAGCTCACTTTCACCGTTCAAGAACTGTAACCTTTCTAATTGAGAATAATCCAATGATTTTTATGTATATACAAGTTTGGAAATTTGTAAACGGAATATAGGCTTCAAATAAGTGAGAACACGAGCAAGGCAGTGGAAAAAATTTTACACTTCTGCACTTCCACTAAACTACTAATAGAAAGAACCTACGAAACCTTTGGTATAGACCAAAGCTCTTCCATAACCTCGTGGCCCGAATCATTCACAATTGCCAATCCCACGGGCAGTTTGTTAAGAATACCTGAAGAATTCAACTTGTTACAGACAATGGTGCAAATGAAATAACAGTCCTTGGATACTTCCGATGGTATCACTGAAATTCCTCTACAGATGCGAAAAGAAATTTGGGAATATTTTGGAAGAGCATTCACAGGATTTTGGAAAAACGTGAGTTCCATCCGTTTTTGGAATAGTCAGTACTACTGTGGCATTGATTCTTTTTGTTTGGACAAGAAATAAAGTGGAGAAAATACCCTTTTGATATAATTATTTCAATTACAAGATAATGTGAAAATTCAATATTCGAATGTCTTCAAGAAGGTGAAAAAGTGTACTCACAAACATTTTATAGATGAACAAACTTTCATCAATTTGAAAAATGTATTGGAAAACGAACGTTGGTCGGAGCTTTATTTGGCTAGTGGAGTTGTGAATTTTTTTTATCTATTTCATGAAAACCTAACAAATTACTTAAATCGTGAATGTCCTTTTGAAACTATTGAAATAAACAAAAATATATCCCAGGAATCGCCAAATTATTATATGCCTCGTCTAAATCAGATACAACTAAATTTCTAATGGTGTATCATTTCCATTTGCAATTTGCTATAATTCATAATATCTAGGTGGTGCCTTCCGCCAAATTTCTGTATTTTGAAAACCTTTCAGTATTGGGCAAATATTTTTTTTCTGAAATCGTTCAAGAATGCCCACTTTCTTGGAGCAACTTCAGGCCTCAAAATACGCTAATCTAGTATTTTAGTCCCTTGCTAAGCAACGAACTTTCCCGGACCGCCAACGGTTTCTACGCCCAGGCATACGCCGACGACGGGCTCGTCCTGGTGACGGGCCCTTTCCTAGATGTGGTCTGTGGCCGGATGCAGTTGGCGTGCAGGAAAATAGAAAGGTGGTGTGAGGAAGTCGGCCTCGCAGTCAATCTGACTAAAACGGAGATGATTCTGTTCACCAAGAGAAGGAAGGTAGATGGGTTCAGATCACCAGTAATGGGTGGAAAACTCCTAGAGCTGGCTAGAGAGGTAACATACCTTGGGGTGATTCTGGACTCGAAGCTAACTTGGGGGCCACATGTCGATCGAGTAGTCGAGAAGGCGGTGGTCGCTATATGGAGTCTGTGCCGGGCAGTGGGAGGGAGGTGGGGACTCAAACCTCACATCCTTCACTGGATTTACACGGCGGTAATCAGACCCAGAATCTTATATGGAGCAGTGGTCTGGAAGCCGAGAGTGGACCAGATAACTACAACCAACAAGCTGGGAAAAATTCAAAGACTAGCTTGTAGGGGAATAACCGGCGCGATGAGGACGACCCCCTCGGCAGCCCTAGACGCCCTGATGGGTCTGCCGTCGCTTCCAACTTGTATAAAGAATGAAGCGATGGCGTCCTATCTGAGAATGCGTGACTCAGGGAGCTGACGAGGAGAGGGGTACACAGGGCATACCGAAATCGCTGTGGTAGCGGAGAAAGAAATCCCACTATCCGCTATCAAAGTGATACAGGCAGAGGATAAAATTTGGTGGAAAACGACGATCTCGCTAGAGATCTCAGACAGGAGAGAGTGGGAAGAGGAAAGGGTGATATTTCCCCCACAAAGCCTGGTCTGTTTTACAGACGGGTCCAAACTGGAGGAAGGGCAAGCCGGAGCAGGAGTTCTCTGACAACAGTTTTCCAAGCAGAGGTGTATGCCATCCTGGAGGCAACCAGAATGGAAGGGGTGAGGTCCGGCCCAGAGAGACATGTATATGTCTGCTCGGACAGCCAGGCCGCCATCAGAGCTCTGAATGCAACCAGAACTAGATCAGTACTGGTTCAGGAGTGCAGAGATGCCCTGGAGAGTCTTGCGACTGAAAAGGAAATAACGCTGCAGAGATTGAAGGCAACGAGCAGGCAGACCAGCTACCCAAGCAAGAAGCCGGACAACCCTACTACGGGCCCGAACCCGCACTCGGCATAACAAGGAGACAAGTAACAACGGCACTGAATGAGTGGGCCGTTGATACATTAGGAAAAGAGTGGAGAAGGATAGACGGATGCAGGCAGTCAAAGCAGATGATATCGGGGCCCGACATGGCAAGGACGGCCAAGATACTGAAGCTAAGCCGCAAAGAACTCCGACTGTTGGTGGGAGTTCTTACCGGCCACTGCGGCCTCAGGAGGCACCTGGTTCTCATCAGAGTTGAGGCAGACCCACTATGCACGGAATGTGGGGAAGAGGAGGACTCCTTCCACTTCCTGTGCGAATGTGGTATTTATGGCAGGCTCAGACAAAACGTCTTCGGAGCTGCCACTATTAAGGAGGAAGAATTGCACTCGTTGCAATGGAAGGACATTTCGAAGAGGTTCGAGCAGGTATCCGACATGGGATGAGTGAAGATGCCGGGGATAGCGAAAAGGGCCCACTGTGGCCTAGTCGCTGACGCTTGCGTCCCCCACCCATTACCATTACTGTTGTATCAAAACTAGGTATTTGTAACAAGAACAGTAGTTTAATAATTTTATCATAGAATGGATGATGTAACATGTCAAGAAGATTTACCTTCTGTCTGCTTAACAACTCCTACTCGTTACTTGCACTGGGTGATGAATGGATATGGAATGTGCAGAATACCACATTTCTTCCCCACCGAGAAAAGAAGCTAAGAGGGGTACCTAACTAGTGGTCTTCTATTTCTGGAAGGATTCCGTCTCAATACTGGTCTATCTTCTGGCTCTGGCTGTTGACGATTTGAATCTTCACGTGGTGACGAATTTGATGATTGCCCAGGGGTGTCAGATGAATTCGCCGATGTTTCCAAATTAGAATAGTTTTGGGGGGAGGAGTTTCAGCAAAAACATTTTGTAATGGTATTTCCTCATTTGTTTATTGTGAGGTATTAACGATGACTTTTGCAGAAGAGTTCTGTTGAAACCCTGTTGAGGTTGACGGTATGGCAGAAAACATGTGATCTGCTGAACTGGGTAATACAAGATTTTTTTCTGATCCATATATGGTTTGATCTTCTCGATGTCTCAATTGGTCAGCATGTTTACGCCTAACGAATCCATTAACTTGAACCAGAAATGAGTAAGGACCAGTCTGTTTCACGATTTTTCCGGGTGTAGATCATTTTCCGACTGGATTATTTACCCAAACTTTTTCCTCTTCCTGAAATGTTGTCTGCTTAGTATTTTTGTCGTACCTCATCTTTTGTTTCTGAATTACTTTGTCCATATTGCTTAAAATATCTGGTTTCATTAAATCAAATGGGGAACGCAGTGGATGTAAAAAAATAATATCACTTGGAGATCTTCCAGTAGATCTTTGGGGAGTATTGCGGTACGAAAATAAAAAGCTAAAAAGTCGTTCGTCTTGAGTTTTCTCCGAATCACTAGCTAACATTCGGTCTTTGAAGGTTTTGACTGCTCGTTCAGCTAATCCGTTCGTCTGTGGATGATAAGGTGTTGATCGTATGTGAGTAATCCCATTTGTTTTGCAAAACATGTGGAACTGATCTGATGTTAACTGGGGACCATTATCCGAAACTATGGTCTTTGGAAAACCCATCCTCGAGAAAATAGCAAATAGGACAGATATAGTCGAGGACGTTGTTGTTTCTTTTAAAGGAATTACTTCGAGCCAACGTGAGTATTTATCAACAACAATTAACCACATTTTCCTTTCAAAAGGGCCAGTAAAATCAATGTGAATGCGTGACCATGGTTCAGGAGGTATACCCCACGGAAATAAAGGTAACTTCGTCTGCGATTGTCGTGATTCTTGACATGAAGAGCATGTTTTAATGAAATTTGTTATATCAGCATCAACATTAGGCCAGTATATGTGTAGTCTGGCACATGATTGCATGGCTGTGATTCCTGGGTGCCCGTCGTGAAGCATATGTAATATATCAGATTGCAGTGATTTTGGAATGCATATTCTTCCTTTCCACAAAAGAATTTTCTCTTCATAAGATAGCTCATCCCTTTTTTCATAATAAGGCCATATTTCGGTAGGAATCTGTTTCTTGTCAGGCCAATATGTTTGTATGTAACTTATAACTTGTTGAAAAATAATATTGCCTGATGTTTTGGATTGAAGTTTTACTTTCGTAACTGGTAACTGTCGTACTCTCAGGTGTAACAATTGACTTCTACTTGGTAAACCTGCTTCTTCTTCTGGTGATCTTGAAATATCCGGTAGAGGAGACAAAACATCAGCGGGAGCATATTCAGTGCCAGGTTGTCACAATCATAACTATTCAGGGTCATTGCACAACGTAAAAGTCTATTACTTGCAATCTTAGGTGTTTCGCGATCTTTGCCAAAAATTCTTTCCAAAGGTTTATGATCGCATAAAAGTGTAAAATGTCTCCTATACAGATAGTGATGAAAACGTGTTACAGCAAAAATAATTCCTAGGGCTTCCTTGTCAATTGTTGAGTATCGACATTCTATGTCACTGAATTTCCGTGAGGCAAAAGCTACAGGCCTAAGCTTTCCATCTGAAAATTTATGAAACATGACAGCTCCAGCACCTTTTGAACTGGCATCGCTGGTGACCACCAGTGGTAGATCAGCATCATAATGCACTAAACAACTAGATGATGTCAGAGTGTTCTTCAGCTGCTGGAAAAGGGCTTCGTCTTCTTCCGACCAATGAAAAAGGTTACCTTGCTTTAAATGTCGATAAAGTGGCACACAAATAACATGTAGATTCTCGATAAATCGACCATAATAAGTGATTTAACCCAAAAATGACCTGAGTTCAGTAACATTTTTCGGACTAGGCATCTCACGAATGGCCTTAAGATGTTCATTTGTTGGGTGTAACCCTTCGAAATCAATAACATGTCCTAAAAATGAGATACTTGTTTGTAACCATGCACATTTGGATTTTTGTGTCCGTATGCCAGCATTTTTCAACCTGTCAAAACCTGTTCTAACCTTTTCAAATGCAAATCTTTCGTTGATGCCGTAATAAGGATATCATCTAAATAACAAAGTACCCCTTCTAGTCCGGAAAGAATTTGATCCATTGTGCGCTGAAACAAAGAAGGTGCAAAATTGACACCAAAAGGAAAAATAGTATTCACGATGAGTAGAAATAACCAAATATTTTCTATAATCAGGATGTATTTGTAACTGCAAATATGCATCTTTAAGATCTAATTTGGAAAAATATCGGCCACCATTCAATTTTGAAATAATATCATCAAATCGAGGAAGCGGAAATATTTCGCTTTTTCGTTTCCAATTCGATTTTTTTCGACATTTTCTCCAATTCATTTTGCCCAGTTCTTTTCATAGAATTTCATGTAGTTCGGTCCTGTCAGCCATTCATTTCTGCTTGCTGTATTCACTTTTCTTGTACTTCCATCTGCAAAGTCATGTCATTTCATTTATACTCCTCAGTTAGAATATTCAATCCGAAACAGCACCTTTTTGTTCACTTTGTTACAGAATTTACTTTTATTTATGTTGATATTCTCAATATTCATCAAACCTATCGATAGTATTCAACCGCTGCGTAGAATCTGAAGCAGTAATAAAAGCTGCTGATCAACGATGTTTACAGGATTTTTTTGTTCCATAGAAGCATGAGAAATTCATGGGTCGTAATCAGGAATCTTTATTGTTAGTTTTCCACCACTTATGTTTATTCTCAATTCTATTGTAACCCTTTTTGCTTTTCTTCAGATCAACTTGTAAAGAACCCCTGGATTATTCTATAATTAAAATTGTTTTTGGCGGAGTGAGACTGAACATTTCTTCACCTATTCAGTATGTGGAACACCCTGTATATGGTGCTTCACACGAAACGATACGTTGACGAGACAGCGCACTCCTATTTTGACACTAGACTAATCAGGTGTCGAAAACAAAAGATAAGCGCTGTTAGGTCGTCGTACCGGGAAAACCTCCTTCGAGCGGCTGAAGAAAGCTTCACTGATTTATTTATGGTTCGTCACAACACGTAGTATAGAATGCTTGTTAATATGAGAGGAGAAAGAAAAGTCAAACATTGATATAACTAAAATTAATTTATTTAAAGATAAAACAAAAACAACGATTTAAATTCTCGGTGTGAATAAACGTGTGAACAACATGCAAATCTCACTGCAAAAATATACAGTGCATCAAAACAATACTTGTTAAACTATAAAATGGGTGAAATGGTACAAAAGATAATATCAAACAAAAAACATGAAACACTAGCCACTCTTACTGAGTTTTATAACGAGAAAAGGATGGCATAATTAATCTTGAAGTGAAAATATCTGATGACGGATAAAATAACTGTAAATTCGTTTTGTATCGCCCGCGGTGCAAGTCAAAAACAATTATTAAAAGAAAATGGTAAAAACGAATTTCTTACAAAAAGAGTCTACTGCAAAAGTCATTTTTAAAACGTCAGAAATATGCAAACAGAATCGATAGTAAAACAAAAACAAATATCTGAGACAAATATAAAAAGGAAACTTCAGTTCATTATATAGTCGAAAATGGGTACGAACAGATGTGACAAATATTCCTTTACGGGAATTTACGGTCAATGACCTTCTCACATAAGAAAACCATCATCGAACGTAATACTCCAGATGTGAGAGGGAACGTCGCGTGTCCCCGGTTCAACACGATTTATGATGGGACGGCGCCTTCAGGTATTCCAGAGAGATTGCGAATTTTCATTGAAGGGCGTAGAAATACTGTACTTAATATTGTGATCGTAGAACTTCACCTTTCTTTACTTAGGTACGAAGAGCACTTGTTTTGTTTTCGATATAAAAACTCGACGTTTATTCTTCACAGGAACTAACAGATTGAAAACTATATACTTGGGTACACAGATCCATATGGCCGTATCTACTTTTCTTAAACTTGTTGCTGGCTCTGATTTGCCTCAACAATACGCCATTTCATAACGAACTGTCTCAAACTACATATTGAAATCAAAAACGTGTTTTCTTCTAGACACTACTAAACGAAAACTTGAATGGATGCTGCGAAAACGCTGAGATGATACTCTCGATTCATTCCTACGACTAGGAATTAAAAACCGGAACTGATTTGCGAACTGGCGATTAAAATTCGCGAAACATTATATATTTTGCCCGGAACTAACTAGATACCGAAGAATACTGAAAGGATACTGAAATGATACTGCCAGTGCATACGCTTACGGGTCATTTTATACACTCATGAAGCTATAAATTTTCATAAAATGAATAATAAACTAACACAAAAGTGACATTAGTTACGGCTATTAATAACACTCTAATAGTCATTTTCACATATATCATAGTGTTAAATCGGTTTTCTGACATTCTTAACGGGTTAAAATTTGAGATTTACCTACAGAAAAATGTCAAAAACGCGTGTTGCAATTATATTTATTACACCTATAAATATATCCTCGTGATTTTTATAGTCTGTGAATTCCTAAGACAATAACAACTTTTGTCTTTGGCCATATGTGCTCTCAATTATTTATTACACTAACACGTGCACACAAAAGATTTTTACATTCTTTTGGTAGGCATTTATTATTTTCAACATGTGGTCAAACTGAGCCACACATTGGATTTTCTCACGTACTTTCAAATTAAAACTGATTTTTATTAGAAATATCTTGATTTCGCGAATTCTTTTATTTTCTGAGGTGCAAACGTGCTTTGATCATTAGATCCGTTATCGGGGGCTTCGCTGGCCTCCACAAGTAATCAAATATTTTGTTACAATTATTTTATCAAATTTTTCAGCATAATTGCCGGAAAATTATCTGATCTGTGTTTCGCTTAAACTTTGGGAATCAGAACTCAATAATTCGAAAATCATATAAAAGTTCACTCACCCATTGTATCACAGAATAAGAGGATGTAAGATACAACTCAAATGCTGAGGAACCATCACCAAGTATTCTATTAACTCCATGTAGCATGTGGAAAAACGAGATTGCGAATTTCCAAACAAGGTATTTTCCGAAGATAGCATTAATCTGTTCAACAACGGTATGCAAATTATTGTAGATCCGTTTGATATCTCTAGCCGTTTCAATGGCATCAACAGTATAGTCCATGCAGGAAATGGCACTGGTGCAGTTTGTCAGATATTTGTATCTTTTGTCTACATATAAACACAATTCACATATCAACACAACGCTTAAAATATCTCCAGTGTCACCGAAAATAATATCGCAGTAGCAAATGAGAGAAAACATGTTTTCAGAAGATCTAGAATAGAATAATCTAGTAATTGTTGTAGAAATGTTCACCACCAAACAAAGCAATGCGATTGGTATGTGGGTCCAAATATCTGCTTGCTGATGGTGTCCAATACGAAACATGTAGCCATCGATGTCAGATATATTGTTAATGAGTTTCTTCCAGCAAATCTGAGTTGTAGCGACAGAATATAATCGAACTACTGAATAGAATCCATGAACTATATTCATAATAGTTCCAACGTTTTGCGATTTCAAAACTTGTATCACAACTTCTTGAATATCAAACGCCAACTTGCTGAATGAAAATATCGATGTAGAGAAAATGAACCATTTGAAGAGCCAATTCTTCCATGATGGATGCGAAGATAACAATGGGACTACACAATTAACCTTTCCTAAATTGATATAGGAGATTAAAAGACCACTGTCTTTCGGTTTCTCCATATTAGCATACATCTTGTCGACTGTTCTAACACTCGATGACAAATGAGTTCAGTTCTGAACCAATTCATTATTTTTATTTGGTTGTGTCGATACAAACACAAAGTGATGGATGGAATTTTACCCACTTCTAACTAGTTACAAATATTTTTCGGTGCATTTTTAATCATGTAAGCTTTTTGACTGATTGCCTGGACACAAACGTAGCATAGCACCTGAGTGAATGCATGTTTAGCTTGGGGTGATTGATCGTTATAGTTCAGAGATAACGCTCATTTTCACAATTCATGGTTAGTACCATCCACTAGTGTTACCTTTATAATTGAAAATATTTGAACATCCTTTATGTTGTTATAAATTGAGACATTTTTTAACGTGATTTAGAAAACTAGCAATGCAGTGGAAAAAAATAGGCACTTCTCCACTAAAACACTTAGAGAAAAATCCTGCGAAACCTCCCGAATACGATATCCGGATAGAACAACCAAGACACCATGACCTAGCTGTTTCACAATTGGTTAACCCACGGCAAGGATTTAACTTGTTACAGACAATGGAGCAAATGAATAAACAGTCTTGGGATACTTCAGAACGTATCCTTGAAATTCCTGAAAAGATGCGAAAAGAGATGTGGGAATATCTTAGAACGGGGTTCCTCAATTTAATCATCCAAAATTTTTGACAAATCTGTTGTACGTGCTGATAGTTACTTTGTAACGTCTATTTCCTCTCGTTGTGAGTCTGTGTGTATAACACTGTTTATGACCTTATATTATGCCCTATATTAAGCAAAGTACAAAGACTTGCATGCCCTAGCATAACGGGAGCTATGAAAACAACACCAACATTAGCCATGGAAGCACTGTTGGACCTCCCACCGATTGATATAACAATTATGGACGAGGCAAGAATGGGACTTCTAAGGCAACAAAAATCGAGCAATAACATCGAGGTTATCATACAAGATATAAGGGAATGGTCAGATGACAACATCAGGGGCAACCCTGGAGAGAGGATTTGGTATACGGACGGATCCAAAACCAGCGAAGGAACTGGTGCTGGAATATACAGTGAGGGGAGAAACTCAGCGTCTCACAAGGAACAAACACATCCGTATTCCAGGCAGAGATGTACGCTCTCTTGTCATGCGCAAGAGGAAATAATATGAGGGAAATGTGTGATGCAAGGATAAAAATATGATAGACAGCCAGGCGTCACTGAAGGTTCTTATGAACCCGAAGGTGACATCAAGACTGGTATGGGAATGCCGAGAAGAACTCAGTGTCATCTCAGAACACAACAAAACAACTTTGATGTGGGTTCAATGACACTGTGGCATCGAAGGAAATGACAAAGCTCATGAACTATCTAGAAACGGTTCATCAACTCCATATATTGGCCCAGAACCCGCACTTGGGATTAATAAATCCGACATTCGAGGATGCATTCGGGACTGGATCAAACGAAAACAAAGGGAGAGGTGAAACGAAGCCCCTCTCATGCGCCACGGAAAAACATACATTGAAGAACTGTTAAAACTCAAAACTGAAGAACTACTCAAGCTGAGCAGGAATCAAGTTAGAACGATAACGTGCCTTCTTACTGGTCATAGCCCAATGATAACACTCCTGCACAAAATGGGGCTGTTCAACGGAGAACGTCCCTACAGACAATGTGGTAAAGGGACAGAAACAGCCAAACACGTACTGTCAGAATGCGAGGTATTAGACCGCAAGAGACAGGGAATATTCGGGAAACCCAGGCTAACTCCCGAAGAATACAACAGTCAAGCGGTGAAGAACCTGTACAGACTGGTAAAGGGAACTAGAGTTACGGAGTGGGTGCTGTGAAACCAATTGAAATGCACAAAAAGCCCAAGAGGCTGAGGTGCAGCTGGTGACATGACCAGCATCCGAAGGAAAAAAAATGCCCCATGTTGTGATAGCAGGAATGTTCAATGAGTAATACAGTGTACTCTCAAATCGACCCCCTTCAGACCTGGTTGAATGTGATAATAGTGGAGGGGATCTCGAAAATACCTAGGAGATTCAAGCAGCTGCAAACAACTTATTTCTGGGTTCGGAGAAGAAGTAGTGAACCATTATCGTGACACTTTGAATTCAATAGATAAACAAGGATATTTAAATATAAGTATATTAGAAGAAAATAATGAAGGAAAAAAGTGCATGAACGTCCACATACAAATAAGCATATAAATAATTATAAATATAAACCGTTTGGTAACCCCATCAAGCATCGCACATAGTAAAATAACTCTTGTTTTTTGCACTTATATCAATTGAAACAATGACATCTGGCAATCAAATAATATCAATACACATCATAGTTATCCAAACAAAACTTGTAGTTGAATTCTACAGGTAAAAACGATAATATCAACAATGAATAGTTTTGTGAAGCGTTGTATCAGATAAAAAGTCGCAGGTTGTTCTTGGAAAAGATCCAGATCTTCAGATCGTTCCCGTCTCTCTTTAATTTCTAGAATACCTCTTTTGGCAAGACACATTATGACTATATGAATTCAAATTGATTATCTGTTTATTTCAGACACCTCTGAATTGGTATTTGTTCTTTCTTCCTTCCAGCAATTTTCTATGAATCGTATCATCCAGGCAGTAGCTTTCACCAAATTTATGTATTTCTAAAATCTCTCAATATTATGCAAATTTTTTTTTTTTTTCAACTACAAAAATCAAAAAATTCTGTTTTTTCGTTTCCATTTCGATTCTTTCTACTGTTCCTCCAATTCAGGCCAGACCTTTTTTTTGAACAAGAAATACTGAAAAAATCAGTGAAATTTTAAACACATTTTACACCTCTCAGGTGGAAATCCAAACTATAGAAATTGTAGATATTGATCTCTACTTCTAGATGCCGTTTACAGAATTTTAATGCGACGATTTCCCTTAAATATACGCATCTTGCAAGATGTGCCAATAAATTGTTCAGACCGCGATTATTCAAAAACTACAACTTGGACAGAAAACATCTTGTGCACAGTTGAACCAAATAATATTACTTTCTATCAGTTCTGGCAATATTGTTCGTTTAGCTTCAGATTTATAAAAATTATAAATTTTTGAAAAATGGCCTCTTTTTCGGGTTTTCCGGATTTTCTCAGTGGAAAATGCACTAATCCAGTCGTATAAAAATTAATTTTGTAGGTTTTATGATCATCTACAAAAGTTCTATCAACTGTCAAGTGATTCCTTGAATAATCTTTGAGATATTTCCAAAAAAACTAAAAAGTTGTAATTTTCTTCACTATTGCTTGATCAAAAAATTCCACAAGGCGATTTTGCTTTGGCGAAAACTGGGGTTTTCATTAAAGAACTGTCTTATAAAAATCAATACAGGCCATTTGCCTATTTCATTTTGTGGGGAAAAAACTCTATAGCGGTCAATTTAAAGAATTTTGGATCAGAACGACTCCTATAGAAAAAAATTTTGAGTCCGTCCAAACATAAATTTTGCTCTTTCGATTTCAAGGTTTTCTTTATCGTATTTACAAGTCTTCTCAACGTAACTACGGAGTGTAGTTCTAGTTTTTCTATTTTTACAAGTGGGTTGGTACTTTTTTGTATGATTTTTTTTACCAAATTGTATCAGAACAAAATTTTATGGTATCCTAGAAGTATCAAATCATTAAATAATATTGGAAAATTCAAATCCACAATCAAAATACATATTTTATCTCATTGTTTTTATACAGTTGAAGAATATTTCCACACACCATTTTTTGAATTTGAGTGACAAGATTTTCAAGGAAACTGCTATATCACCGATGACCAATAACCGAAAACAAATTCAAGGTTTCAAGACACAGGGTTGTTCAACGGTTTTAAATTTTATATATTTTCTCATTTTAAATCTTGTAAACTTCGAATTTGCATATATAATGTAGCTATTTATTTTATATTTCATATGTTTTTATATTCTACATATTCTTAAATTTTTTATGTAATCTACTGTCTTCATTGTCAAAATTGACTTGCCGAAAAAAATATCTTTTTTCTGAAACAATTAATGTTATTTAAAAATCTGGTTTGTCCAACGATTTTAAATTTTATATATTTTAAATATTATGAGTATTTCTATATAGTTTATGTTTTTCTCCACTTCATATTTTGTAAACTTTGAGTGTACATATATACTGTGGTATAGTATTGACTTGCCGAAAACAATATTTTTGGAACTCGGTTACATAAAGATTCTATTGTATTCTATTCTGTATAAATTTTTAAAAATCATTTCCGAATGCCATAGAATAAAATAATAAGTTTGCATACCGATGACAAAAATATACTGCCAGGAACTGAAGTATGAAGTAAGACATTACAATACAATGTTTTGTTGTTATTATTTCATCAAACTTATCGTTGGTAATACCACAAGTGTATCGGTGATTATCGAAATAGCAATTCCTTTCGTCATTTCGTCTGTGTTTCCTTCCCACTTGATTTCAGTTGAACTTTTTAATAAAAAACGGTGATGCCGCAACACAAGCTTGCTTAGGTGGCATCTCTAATACAAATCTGAATATAGAAAGTCCAGTTATTGAATATAAGTGTATAGGAAATTATGTATATAAGTATATTGGCTATTCTATGTACTCAAGTTTTATTATAAGAGTATTGTTCCCAGCGCAATATGGTTATATTGTCATGTGTACTTTTTAGTGTATCCTGCTCAGATCAATAAGTAAACATAGATTGGCCCGATGCTATGTAAACATCATATTCACTGAACCGAAGATAATTCTTGCGGAAACTGTTTTGTTTCGGGTTTTTGACATTCGAACCAAAATACAACACCTCTAGCACAGTGCCGTGCTTTTTTAAGGGGGTCAAAATTACTTATGCAAATGCAGTACCTGTGAGCTGCAATAAGTTATGTCGCGGTTTTGTCTTAAAATTCCTAGGGTCAATAAATTGCCGGGGGTTGGCAGCAAATAACTTTTTATCAAAATTTGGGGATTCAAGATAGCGGATTAGTTTTGTGATTTATGATGATATTCTTTCCTTAGTTGGATTCTAGTAGTTTTCAGCTATCAAAAATAAAACATTATTTATGGTCTAAAGTAATTAATTCGAGAGATTTAACAAGTTCCTTGACTATATTTCAAGTTTGGTACCTGGGGGTTTATGTTGTGTAGATCAAGTTTCAACGAATCAATACGAATATTTGAATAAATATGGACCAGTTGCATAAAGCCTTCTGTTAACGTAGGTAACATAACTGGTGAGCTTGGACATGCGTTGCCATAGTAATCATCAAATCAAATATTTATTTGTTTGTTAAATTATTTATGCAACTGGCCCTATTAGTTAAGAAACCTCCAACATCTATAAAAATTGTTCATTTTGTTGAGTATTATCCTTCCTAAATTTTGGACCAGTTCATTCATATGGCAAGTACCTGTCAGAAAACAACTACTCTCCTGGCAAAAACCACGACGGGGATTGAATTAAATCTAACAGATACTTGTGCAACGTTCCTCAAAGCATCAGAGAACGCAAGTGCAAGTGTATTTTTTTTGTGTTGATGAAGTGTTGTTGAAATTTTCCTGTGTGTTTTCGTGGATTTTGTCCAGCTTAAACAACTTAAAGTTACATTTGGAATATTTTTCAAAATAGTGCAGTGGTTTAGTGAGACACAATGTCGAAATACTGCTTTGTTTTCAAAACAAATAATAGTAAACAAACATTCCACAGGCGAGGTTCCAGTGGCGACAAATGCACGATATATCATGCAATCAAATGTATTCGTCAAATATAATATTGGAGGACAAAGAAACTCATTCAAAATTACAGATAAGAAAAGCCTATGGCAAAATGGTGAATGCCTAAATGTTTGTTATGAATATCTGTAAGCAGGGGTTAAAAACATTGAAGCTTATGACAGAAAAATTGAATTTATATTCCAATAATATTGATATTGTTAAAATCCTAACAGTGAGGACAATTAATGATATACCAAAGGACTTGCTTAAAAGTTTTGGAAATCATTTCTTTGAAGAAGAGCCTTTATCAAACCACAGTTATGCCCTGGTAAAGGCAATACTTCAAATTTTTTTCAGAATCCGAATATACCATGAATTGTCAATAAGCGGAACTGACAAAGTAGAAAGGGTAATGTCTCTTTTGACAAAGACAGTTTTATTTAAAAATCAATAAATACCAAGTGTTGAAATCCTCATGTACTGAGCTTTCTTGAGAATCATTCTTTCACATACACTTTGACACTTTAACAATAATTAATGAACTAAGAAATATTTTATTCTCTCTTGACATAGCAATTTTTACATTAATAAAACTTAATACGAATTTTGGAATGAATTGTAGGTTTCATAAAGGCTTAGACGATTTCAATAATCTACCACAATTTGGAAAAAAATCTAACTCAGTAAACTTGTGTCATCATTAAGGAAAAATAGTGACAGCTCATTGAGATATTTAGTATTTCTTTTGTTTTTTTTGCTGATTTTGGAATGCGATCTGATCTAATGTCTGGTGATATGTATGTATATTATGTTTTGTAATGTTTTCTCAAAAAGTCGTTTTATTTACATAGCTTAATAATGTTGTACTTTATTTATACATTTGTAATGTTGTATATTAGGCTTAAAATTAAATAAATAATTGTAATATTTGCCAATGTGCCAATAACGTGTGGTATAAGCATATTTTTCATTCAATAAATATTTCAATTTCTGTGTTGATGTTGATTTTACCTTATCGTATACCTTGCCATCTTGTGATCACTATATTCCTGTCCAAAATGAATGCGTTATTATAGAGTTCTATTTTTACTTTTGTGTTCAATTACTTTTCCCAGACGTAATCTATAGAAACATTTGTTGCATTATATATTATATAGATTACGTCTGGGAAAAGCAATTGGACACAAAAGTAGAAATATAACTCTTTATTAACGCATTTATTTTGGACAGGAATATAGTGATCACAAGATGGCAAGGTATACGATAAGGTAAAAATCAACATTAACACAGGAATTAAAATATTTATTGAATGAAATATATGCTTATACCACACGTTATTATAACAAATTGGCAAATATCACTATTATTTATTTAATTTTAAGCCTAACATACAATATTACAAATGTATAAACATAAAGTGTCAAAGTGTGTGTCAAAGAATGATTCTCAAGAAAGCTCAGTACATGAGGATTTCAACACTTGGTATTTATTGATTTTTAAATAAAACTGTCTTTGTCAAGAGACCTGACCCATTCTACTTTGTCAGTTCCGCTTATTGACAATTCAAGGTATACTCAGATTTTGAAAAAAATTTGAAGTACTTATTACCTTTACCAAGGCAAAACTATGGCTCTTCCTCAAATAAATTATTTCAAAAAATTGAAAGCAAGTCCTTTGGTCCTTTGGTCATTAATTGTCCTCACTGTTAGAATTTTAACTATGTCAATTTGTTGGAAAATAAATTCAATTTTCCTTTCATAAGCCTCAATGTTTTTTCCCCTGCTCACAGATATTTATAACAAACATTGAAGAATTCACCACTTTGCCATAGGCTTTTCGTATCTGTAATTTTGAATGAGTTTCTTTGTCCTTCAATATTATATTTGACGAATACGTTTGATTGCATGATTTGCATCGTGCATTCGACGCCACTGGAACCTCACCTGTGGAATGTTTGTTTACTATCATTTGTTTTGCAAACAAAGCAGTATTTCGACATTGTGACTCACTAAATCACTACACTATTTTGAAAAATATTCCAAATGTAACTTTGAGTTGTTTAAGCAGGACAAAAACCACGAAAACACACAGGAAAAGTTCTAACAACACTTCATCAACACAAAACGACATTATACAATGGCCGCCACGGCCGGTGTCACAAGCGGTGTTGCCAAGAGTAAAATAATTCTAGTAACCTCTCGAAGTGCCTAAAATTTCATCAGTTCAAAACGACATATATCTTCCTTTTTGGTAATTTTTTCACACCTTTCTGGACATAAACATTTCTCTAGAATTTTTAGAATAATACATCTGAATATGAAATATGATTGATTATGCATTTATTGGTAGGTTCCTACCAAAATCATATTTTTTTACCAATTTGACAACATGGCGTCAATGTTTGTAAACATTAGGGATGAGAGGTGTACGTAAATAAACAAAGTTGTCTTCGGTTCAGTGAATATGATGTTTACGTAGCATCGGGCCGATCTATGTTTACTTATTGATCTGAGGTATCCTGTAAGCACATTACTTACTGAATAAATTACTTACTTACTTTGAATTTGAGAATAAAATTATGTTGCCTAATGCAACATAATTTGATTCGAAACCGAGAAGAAATTAACGATAATCGCCGATAACACGAGTTGTATTTGTTAAGATTATTTCATGAATAGAATCGAAACCATTTTTATTTATTTACTATTCAATTTAACTAGGAACATTAATCCCGCATTTAGTTCTGAAATTATGCAACTAACAAAACATTTACTTGATATTTCAAACAACCCTCTATTTCAGCTACCAATGACAGAGCGCGTCAAAATTTGTCGAAAATTGTGAAGTTGATATGAATTAATAGTGAGTGCTTATTTAGTTTTGGTCAAAGTTTGGTGTTGTGTCTTTTTAGCAGCTTGCTAGTGGTAAGTTTGCGTTTTGATAATAACCAATCAGGAATCGAACTACAAAATCGAAAACACATCATATACATATCCAGTAGCCAATCAGGAGCCGAACTACAAAATCTAAAACATGTTTTCATTTACCAACACAAAAATTTCAACCAATCATAACACGCTATTTTAGCATAAGTGAAATAATCAGTATAATTCCCTGAAAATTACCTGAGTGGTGTTTTGCTTCTATTTTGAAAATCAGGTCTCGATAATTCAAAAATCATGAGGAAGTTCACTCACCCATAGTATCATAGAATAAGAAGTAGTAACAAATAACTGAAATGGTGACGAACCATCACCCAGTATTCTGTTAACTCCATGCAGCATGTGACAAAATGACATGAAGAATTTCCATACAAGGTATGTTCCGAAGATTTCGTTAATCTCTTCCACAACAGCATGCAAATCCATGTAGATCTTTTTGATATAATTGATCTTTTGAATGGAGTTGACAAAATTGTCTTTTCTGTAAATAGCACCAGTGCAATTTGTCAAATATTTGTATCTTTTATCCATATATAGACACAGTTCACATATCAACACTACGCTGAACATATCTCCAGTGTCACTGAATATAATATCGAAGTAGCTCAAGGGAAAAAACATGCTACTCGAAGATCCATAATAGAATGATCTTGCAATAACTGTACTAATATTCAGAGCCAAATAAAGCAATGCGATTGGAATGTGTGTCCACATATCCTCTTTCTGATGATGTCCAATCCGAAACATGTATTCATCGATCTCAGATATTTTGCTACTGAGCTCCTTCCAGCATGTCTGAGTTGTGGCTACAGAATGCAATCGAACTAAAGGATAGACACCATGAACTACACTCATAGTACTCCCAATGTTCAGTTTCAAAACTTTCATTACGAAGCTGTGAATAGCGATAGCCAAATTGCTGAGTGACAATGCACATGTGGAGAAAATGTACGACCTGAAGAGCCATGAAGGGTGCAGAGATGTCAAAGGTATTACACAAAGCACCTTTCCCAAATTCACGTATGCGGTTAAAATATCACTGTCTTTCGGTTTCTTCACATCCACTTTCATTTTGTCGACTGTTCTAGGCTAACTCTCAATGACAAAAAGGGTAGTTCTGATCCGATTCATTAGTTATATTCGGTTTGTGTCGATACAAACACAAAATGATGGATGAACTTCTACCCACTTCACATAATATAAGCTTTTTGATTGATTGCCTGATGACGGATGTCGTATAGCACCTGAATATATTAATCAATGGCTAATGTAACAAACATCTTGAAGTGATTGATCGTTATGGTTCGAAAATTACGCACACCTTCGCAGTAAGCACCATAGGAAACGGGGCCCTTTCAAATTGAAAATGGTCCAAAGTCCTCTATGTACACGGTATCCCAAATTCGAGCCTAATTATTGGGATCTCGGAAACCAGAAGAGATACGAGGTCGGTTCAATGGAGGCAAAGTTGCGCAATTTGATGCTCATTGAAACGCCGCTTTCATATTTGAAAAATTCCGAATACTTCTGAATATTTTGGGAAAAAACCGATTATTCGCGATTTCATTTTCATTTTTTTGTGACTCTATTTGAATAGATATAACAAAACAAATTTCACATTCTCTTTGCTACTTTTTCTGTTCTACAAGATGGTGTTATCAGATTTTTAAACAGACATTTCGTATTTGAGCTGCCATCATCAACTTTGTTTTTTAAATACGGCCCTGAATTTTTTAATATGGATTTTAAAATCTTCTAATGTCCCAAAACAAATGATGAATCGCACTTATTCTACAAGTTTATATTAATAGCATTTTCCATAAGAACTCATGTGTTAGAGAGAGACAGAGAATAGATTTTTGGTAAGATCTTAGCAGGACATCGTTAAAATTATTTTTTTCGAAAAAGAACGATACATCATTGTTTTAAGGACCTCAGAAGCTCCTAGAATACCCAATGAAAGTCAAAGCAGATATTCAAATTGTAATCCACCTGGTTGAATGCATTTTCGTGTCAGTCTGTGAAGTTCATGAATGGCACGCTGAATGGCCCTGGCAGGGATAGCCCTGATCTCCCTTATTAGGTCTTGTCGGAATACGTCAAGATTTTGTGGCGTGTTTCGATAAAGACAGTTTTTGAGAAATCCCCAAAGAAAGTAGTCTAGAGGGTTTAGGCCGGGGCTTCTAGCTTGCCAACGTACGGGACCTTGGTTTCCAATCCATTTATTAGGGAATAATTCATTTAATAAATTTTTAACACATCTCCCATTATGAGGTGGTGCACCGTCTTGTTGCCACCATAGCTGACGTAATACGCCCAAAGGTTCTCCCATTAAGGAATCCAATATATTGGTGATTATTAATTCTGCATATCTATCGGAATTTAATTTCCCTTGAATAAAAAACGGGCCGATAATTTTATTTTGCCACATACCGACCCATAAATGATTGTCGTCCCTGAGGTCTTACTTCTTGATTCCGCCTTGGGTTTTCTATTGACCAATAGTGTTTGTTATGTCTGTTAAATAGTCCATCTGTTGAAAAACTGCATTCATCTGTCCATATAGTTTTATTTAGGAAGTCATCATGTTCATTAATTTTATTTTGCAACCAGTTGCAAAATTCTAATCGTCTCTCAGCATCGCCAGGTTTTAGTGTTTGACTAATATGGATTTTGTAAGGTTTATATCCACGCTTATTTAAAGTTCTCCAAACTCTCATTCGCGGTAATCCTACTTCTTCTGAGAAAACTCTAACTGAAGCTCGAGGATTATTATTGGCATTAAAAAATAATTTAAAATTATTCATTTTACTTTCTTCTTTGTAACAGTTTTCAAACTTACAGTGTTCAAAATAATTTGTTCCTCTTCTTGATCGATTCGTGTTCCATATTCAACTCTTGGCTTAACAAAACTTCCGTACTGAGCTAAATTATTATCATTATTAGCAAAATAACTATAATGCGCCTGCCGTCTTTCTGGATATTCCAACAAATAGCGCTCACAAGCCGTTTTTTAATTTCGATTCGAAATATAATAAATCCTTATCATGTCTCGTTTTTCTTCGTTAGAAAAAGTCATTTTCGTTTAATAAGCGTTAACGATTAGTGAACGAACAGTGAACTTTCAAAATATTAGATAATTTAAACATTAACAAATGAACTAAGATAGCCAGAATGCACGATGCACAGCCACTTTGATAAAATGCAATTATTTTTGTAAATATAGCCTTGGGCCTAGAGTTTGAGGGATGACACTCCAATTATATTATTTATTAACCACCCACTTTTATGTTAGTTTTTGAGTTTTATGCAGTGCGTTATTGCAAAAAAAGTTTGTTTTAACTCTATTAAAAATCTAATTTTTGTCTCTCTCTAACTCATGAGTTCTTATGAAAAATGCTATTAATATAAACTTTTAGAATAAGTGCGATACATCATTTGTTTTGGGACATTAGAAACTTTTAGAATCTATAATAAAAAATCCAGGGCCGTATTTAAAAAACAAAGTTGATGGCAGCTCAAATACGAAACGTCTGTTTGAAAATCTGATAACACCATCTTGTATAACAGAAAAAGTAGCAATGAGAATGAGAAATTTGTTTTGTTATATCTATTCAAATGGAGTCACAAAAAAATAAAAATGAAATCGCGAATAATCGTTTTTTTTCCAAAAATCTTCGGAAGTATTCGGAATTTTTCAAATATGAAAGCTGTGTTACAATGAGCACTAAATTGCGCAACTTTGCCCGCATTTACCCTATATCGTATCTCTTCTGGTTTCCGAGATCCCAATGATGAGGCTCGAATTTGGGACACCCTGTACATACTGAATACTGATCTGGACACTTTCAAAAAGAACATAGGCTTTGAATGAGTCAGAAACGGAGCTTCTAAGTGAAAAAGGGTGGGCACTTTTCCACTTCCATCAAATCACGAATTGGAAGAACCTTTCGTACACTGAGAAAAATCGTACAAGTAAAATTTGATGCTGACTTTTCTTCATTTCATGTAGATGAAATTTTCATTGCGAAAAATATTTGTACCACTTTCGCCAACAAAAAACATGTTCATGAAGTGGGACTTTTGTTGCAGCAAAAATAACTTCTTGAGATTAAAATCTCATTTATGATATCAATAATACTGAAACCCAGATAATTGGGTGGTACAGAAACAATAATTGTTATCATGGAAGCGATGTATCTGAAATATGATATTTGTCGTAGCAGTTCAATTTGCCTGCATAATCGTCGGAAACAATTATTGCAGGTTACCAAAAATATAAACAAAGTAATAATCTGCTGTCTAATTTCCATGATTCCGGTCTTTTCCGCCAGAATTCGGTCAAAGCCGCGACAAGACACAACCCACTATCACCGGCGTTCATCTTTCAAGCACAGACTATTTCATAGTGTGTGTAAAAGGTGGATATACTGGATTTTAGTGCATATTGATTTTATGATAATCAGTTTATATGTTTTAAAGAGAAACATTCTCAATTGGTTATCTTGTACGATGGAAAACAGCGACTAAATTCCAACTTTCAGTCGCAGATGATTCCACAACTGACTTTATGAACATCCTGTTCATATTTTCAATGAAATCAACAGTTTATATGTGTTAAATCATCAGAAAAAAACAATGAAAAACGTCATGGGCGTCCAAGATGCATGAATTCAGTTTTTTACTCTGATCTCATGCGATTTGTGGGTGGATGAGTTTTAATGAATTCATGTTTTCATTTGTTAAATCTATCAGATGGAGTAGGTTGTGTTAGGTTTAGGAAATTATTATGATTTGATTTTATAAACGTTTTAATCCCATGAGCTCTTACAATGAGTATATTTCACTTAATGTTTGATTTCATTTGCCAAAGGTATTATAGAATTATTAATATTCATAGAGTAGACTACTAATCTATGAGAAATTATATTTTCTCATAGCATTCTTATAGGAAGTAGCTTTCAATAAAAGTTATTTTATTTCATTGTTGATTTCAGTTGGAACCCTTTACCTATCATTATACTTTTGTGTTTCAATCTATTTTTTCCAGATAATATGAACTTCTCACTTGAATTTGACATCAAGTTATTGCCTGACAAATTGAAGGTTGATTATAACAAATTATTCGAATGAAAATTTCCTGTTGCTGGATTCTTCATCGAATCAATAGATGGAATTTCTATTATTATGATTCAATTATATCAATTGGAATAGATTGTAACCTGATCAAGGTATCCTGTGCTAAAAAAGTTTTTTTGGGAAATAAAAATTTGGTACCACTGTCCTCACATAAAACATACACAGGATGGTTCATTTGTAAAGTCGTAGATGGTGTCTATTATGGCGAAACCAGAAGTCAGTCATTTTGTTTTATTAGCGTGTCAATCCGAAATTGTATCTCATATAATATGTAACAAATTTCATTCAAATCAGTAGATAAGTAAAGCCAATATGAGGAGCGGCTGAGTTGAAAAATCGAAAACTGCACTGGGGTTCAATCCAAGGCTTCCAAATTTTGCAAGGAGCTTCTTCAGGGGCCAAAAAACCTGTTTTCCTGAAGGGAAACTTTTCGGTCTACATTTCACCCTTTCCCACCCACGAAAAAGATTACCATAAATTAACAGAGAAAATGTTGGAACTGTTGTCCGCGTTTGCTGGTTCTGATGGTTGTTGTCGGTTGTAGAATAAGTTTGTGGACTGTAAAGGTTTTTTATTGTGGTTTTCCATACAAAATCTAAGCAAAGATTCTTGGCTTGATGAATGCTTGTTTATTAGCGTTGTTATCTCGTTGCTAAGCACCTGCAATTACAAAATGATAACATTTTCCTACCTATAGGGTGTTACAGATTATACATCCCGCCCGCCTTGAAATGCGTATATAGCTTTCAACAATATGAAATTAACAAAATGCAATAAAATTAAATGTAGTATTCAAGTGTCAATTGGTAAAATACTCAATTTTCGAACACTTCTTTTCACAACACCATTTTTAGTTTTTTACAGCAACAACTCGAATAATATCGTCTTCTGCTGGAAAAATGTCCGCTACTCTGCCAACTTTCCAATGAAGAGGGGGTAAGTTGTCTTCTCTCAGGATGACCAGGTCTCCAACTTTAATTTCGTTTGGTGATCTGCAGCTCCACTTTTGACGGGCTTGTAATGTTGTAACATACTCAGACGACCATCGTAGCCAGAAATGTTGGAGAATTTGTTGTAAATGGTGATAATTGTCCAGACGATTTGAAGGGAAATTGGAGACGTTTCTTTGAGGTACAGCCAGTAATGAATCACTCAGTAGGAAATGAGCAGGAGTTAGGAAGGTTGAATCGGAGGGATCACTGGATAGAGGTGTAAGAGGGCGAGAATTAAGCACAGCCTCAATCTGACACTACACAGTATAGAGACCTTCAAAAGTTAGATGCGCATTGCCAACTACTCGGATCAAATGTCTCTTTGCTGATTTGACAGCAGCTTCCCACAATCCTCCTTGATGTGGTGCCAATGGAGCATTAAAATGCCATGAGATTTTATTATTCAATATAAAATTACGAAATTCTCCTGAATGAGTAGAATTATCAATATCCTGTAAAATCGATTTGAGTTCATTATTAGCACCAATGAAGTTACTACCATTATCCGAATATATTTTGGAACAAAGACCTCTTCTTGATACAAATCTTTTGAGACAGTCTAAAAATGTAGGGGTTGATAAATCACCAGCCAACTCGATATGAACGGCTTTCGTGGTGAAACAAATAAATATACAAATGTATGATTTCAAGAGTTTTCTGCTTCTCAAACGACCATCTTTCACAAGGACTGGTCCGGCATAATCTACTCCTATCACAGAAAATGGTCGAATAGGAGTCAATCGTGTTTTGGGTAAATCTCCCATTAAGGGAACTATACTTGCCGGGTTCAACTTATAATAATAAGTTTGTTTATTTCAATAAAAAATGGATATAATGGATATAAGTTACATCAAAGAAATTTACAAATAAACATGGAGAACCACAAAGCCATAGGCTGTCCGTGGTGCAAATGTGTATACATAAAATTAGTTAATAAAAATTAAGAATTGAGGTTGAACTAGTCACTGCAATGTCTATTTTTCACTAGCATTTCTCCAATATAAAATACTTATAATCTAAGAGGTATTTAATAATGACTTAACAAAATAATTGAATCTCACCGGAAATGGAAATACTCACAATAGATATAATATAATAAACATAATAATGAATTAGATATAGGTTTTTATGACACAAAGAAATGAATAGAAGAAGAACAAGAATTTTGCTGTCCGTATCTTAATATATCTTAAATAGAAGCACACATATACTCAAACACATATTATATATCAACATAATTACTACATACATATACAAAAATTAAAAAAGGATCTATGTAAGAATATGACTGAGTTGATGTACATATAATTATCTTGGCTTGTTTTAGTTAAAGAAGTTATGAATAAGTTGTCTCTGGTTGCTTAATAGAAATGACTTAACCTTATTCCTATAATGTATTTCAGAATTAGAAATGTTCAAAAGGGAGCTTTCTGAAATAATATTTATAAATCTTGGTCCTAGAAACGCAAGACATTTTGTACCCACTGTTTTTATCGCTGATGTAGTTTTAACCTTATTCGAATATTTAGCCCTTGTTGGGTAATTATGCGAAAGTCAATATGTTTCCTATTTTTGTGTAAAAAACACACTGATTTAAGAAAGAATATCTGTCGAATATCTAGTGTCCTAGCTTCCTTGTATAGGTTATCTGATGGGTAGGTTCTTTCTTTTTTTAATATGATTTTCAAGAAATATTTCTGTAGTGTGTTCAATTTTTCTAGATATACATTCGTGATGCCACCCCATCCGATAATTCCATATGCTATACGGGAGTCTACAAGAGTAAAATAAAGCATTTTGAGTAGGTGTAAAGGTAAGATTTTTGTGAGGTATTTGAATCGTCCCAAAAAGGTTCTGATTGTATTAACAACGTTATTAACGTGATTATTCCAACGAAGATGACAATCTATAATAATGCCTAGATATTTTACATTCTCAGTAAGTTTTATTGTTATTGTTTTATTGTGATTATTTATCTCTAGAGTGTTGTAGTGAGGTAGTTTGTTTTTGTAGCTTGTTATTGGGAGGAACATTGTTTTGTCAAAATTTATGGTAAGTAATTTATAATTAAACCAATCAATAATATTATTCATTTCTGATTCAATTTTATGCTTTAGGTCATTCCAACTGTTTGATGTATACAATATAACGGTATCATCGGCAAAGCTTATAATGTGTCCAGAGGTTCTAATGGTGAGTAAATTATTTATGTATATGATGAAAAGAATTGGTCCGAGGACCGTCCCCTGCGGCACTCCGCATTTAACCAATTTAAATCTACTATATGTATCGTTAATTTTGACAGATTGTTTCCTATCGTACAGATATGATCTGAATAAATCATGAGCCAGTCCTCGTATTCCTATATCTTCCAAGGATTCCAACAACTGTTCGTGGTCGACAGTGTCGAACGCCTTTGCAAGATCCAGAAACACGCCGATGGCAGGTTGGCTGTTATCGATTGCATCATATAGTTAGTGACGCAATGGCTCCTTCTGTAGATTTTCCGCTTTGAAATCCGAACTGATTTTCAGCAATTATTTTATGTTTCTCCAGAAACAGCTCGAGTCTAATTTTAATAACTTTCTCGAAGATTTTAGCATAGTTAGTTACCAGAGATATTGGTCTAAAATTTGACGGTAAGGTTTTGTCGCCTTTTTTGTGCAAAGGTTTTATTACCGCGATTTTAAATTCAGTAGGGCAGATTCCATTTTCCATCATATTATTGATAATATAACATAGGGGTTTTGCTATTTCCTTATTAATTGCTTTCAATGTCTCTGCTTTAATATCGTCTATACCAGGTGTCTTATTATTTTTTAAGGATAAGATAATTTCGCTAATTTCTTTTTCGTCCGTAGGTTTGAGAAAGAATGAGCAGGGATTTACCACTCTGGGTGAGGGTGAAACAGGGGGCCTTTCTATGTTTTGTGCCAGTTCTTGCCCTACGTTGGAGAAGAAATCATTGAATGTATTGGCGATTTCTATATTGGAGTCTAAGTACTTGCCATTTTTTGATTTGAGCTGTTTTATTATGGTAGGTTTATTGTTGGTGTTCGTAATATTTTTTATAGTTTTCCAGAGTTTTCGCGAATTATTTTTATTTTGTTCAATTTGATTTTTATGATGGTTGTGTTTGGTAACATCGATGAGTTTATTTAATTGATTTCTGTATTTGATATAGTTCTCTTTTAGCCTTATATTTTCCTTATCTTTTTGCCATTCCTTATATAGTTTGTCGCGCTTTTTTATAGACTTTATTAGCCCTATCGTAATCCAATCTTTCTTTTTTATGTATTTTCGTTTTTCTTTATAAGTTTTGGTATTCTTCTCAATACTTTGCTCAATTTTGGTTATAAAGTAGGTTGTAGCTTTTTGTGCGTCTTTAATGTTATACAATGAATCCCAGTTGATATTATTCAGATCCTTTTTTAATTTTGTGAAATTTATATTTTTTATAACAAGTTCCCTATAGTTAGACTCGGTATCCTCAAAAATGTTTGTATTCAATATCGTAGTTGAATGATCTGTTACAAGTGAATCTAAAATAAAGCTTGAAAAGTAGTCGCTGACTTCACCTTTTTTTATTCGTACAAAAATATGATCCAAGCAGCTTTTAGAGTCTCCTTGGATTCTGGTATTGCTATTGACAGTTGAGATAAAGTTAAACATACTCATTATGTCTAGATATTCAGATACAATCGTATTATCCTTAGAGAGTAAATCGATATTTATATCGCCTACAATTACATGTACATCACTGCTTTCCATATCATTATTACAAAAATAATCATATAGTCCATTTACAAACTCTTTATCATTGGTTGCTGGTGATCTATATAAGGCTGTTATTTTGATGGTTTTTTGTTCTTTTTTACAGGTGACCTCAATTGCTTTACACTCTGATATTGTTACAATTTTGAATGTATAGTTAATATTACTTTTTAGGTAAACAATAGTTCCATCACATTTGTTGATGTTACCGTAATTATATAACAAGTCATATCCTTGTCTATGCATGAAGTCTATATCAAAATCATTTCGAGTTTCGGTTAGAATTATGCATTCAAAAGAATCATCAAACTGACTTAGCGTAATTTCAAAGTTATCTAGATTTTTTGAAATGCTTCTGATATTTTGATGTATCAGTTTAAATTTACAATTAGTCTCTTTTATGATTTCATTATATTCGGAGGCATCTTTCAGTAGTTTGGAAGGAAATTCTGAATAGCTATAATCTTTAATGAATGGATCCATTATTTTTACGTTAATATTATTTGTTTCCCAATTTAAAAATTAATTAGGTATGGGCGATCATTTATAATACTATGTAGTAGTACTATAATACATTTATGTACTATTATTGACTGATTACTACAATATTTTATTTATTATTTTCATCATAAGCACCAATGTGTGAAAATTTATTTTCCAGTGACGCTGCGGGTTCTTATTTTCTGTTTCTCGCCTACCTCTTTAGTGAGCTTGCCAGCAAATTGGGTTGGAGTGTTCGTTTTCTGCTAAGGATTTTTAACTGACGGTTCAGCAGGTTTGGTAATCTGACGCTGAAGATCTTTGGTTGCTATTTGTATCGGTGTTCCAGGTGCACTTTGGGGTTTTTCTTGAATACCTTCTTCAATATCTTCTTGATTTTCTAAATCTTCTGGTTTGTATATCATACCATTCACGTATAACCGATTTCCTTTTATGTAACAGTCTTCTTCCTTGTTTTCTCTAGCTAGATTTAAATGTTTCCGCAGAATGCTATATTCTTGGCGTTGTTTGAGTGTGAGGTCCCGAGCTATTGAAATTTTCGTCCCCTTCAAATTTCTTGCGTTTTTCAGTACTGCTGCTTTCTTTAGGAAAGACGTGAATTCTATTTTTATTGGCGAGTTGTTATTTTTTCCAAGTTGGTAAAAGTTATTCAGATCTCCTTCAGTGATGTCTACATCTACTAGTTTCTTTATTTCACTTTTGATGAAATTGATCGTTATCTCGTCTGGTTTGCTATCCAATCCAAAAATAATGATATTATTTTCTTTCGATTTCCTTTCCAGATTCTCGATTATATTCGTAGTTTCAGCGTTTTTTGACTCTAATGTGTTTATTCTTCGATTTAAATCTTCAATTTTGAGAGTGATTCTCACTTCTACAGCTTCAATCAGCAATTTCAGCTCTTGCTTATTTCTCTTTAATTCTTCTAGAATAATCTCATTTGTGACGGACATATTCATATACAAGTATGATGTTTTCGATAGTGTATGTAACAAAGAATACACTTCCTAATTATACCTCTTATCACATTTCTACCATTTATTATCCAATATTTCTTTCTCAGGCTGGCCAAAACAGCTTGTGGACCAGCATGAAGCTTAGTTTTATGTTCGTATTCTATCATCATAATTGTAAATTTATGGGAAGGAGGTAACAATATAGGATGTTTTCCCTTTCGAAATTAGGTTTTCTGGCCATCGTCAGAGGCCAGGAAACCATGCAAAATCTGAAAGCATAAGATTGGACCCAATTGCAGTTCTCGATTTTTCATCTTAGCCGCTCCCGTGAGTTTTTCAGATTTTCTATTTAGTCACCCTGAGGCCGGCTCCTACTGACCAAATCTTCTACTCGGATTTTCTCCCAAGTAAAGACCATAACAAAGTGAAGGAACACAAATTTAGGCAAATATGATACGTCGAATTTTTGCGTCTCAACCAAATCGTCTTCTGCTTAGTAAGATGAGTACTAGTCACTTTCTAAATGAAATCATCATAACAAAAGACATATATAAATCGAAGAAAAAATCGATAGACATTTTTCCTTCGTACTGCAGTCAGCCCTGCCCGATTTCAAAAATATTTGGAATTTGGGGTCTTCAAGGGATGCAGTTTCATTTCACCAAACGGAAGAATATAATGTAACTGGTAAACACATCAACTTGAATCGTTGGAATATTTTCGATATTAGAAGTATTTGGGGATTCTAGTGGTATAAAGCAATATTGAATAAAAATATCCGCACCCAGGCAGTAGCCAGGGCAACAGGCAATTCTCCTAGAATTATGCGTTTTCATTCCAGGAGAAACTTTGAAAATCATGACTTATATGAAAATACACTCACCCATTGAACCAAAGAATACGAAATTGAAATATATAACTCGTATATTTCGGAACCATCACCCAATAGTCTATTCATTCCATGAAGTATATGCAAAAATGAGTTGAGAAACTTCCAAACAAGGTACTTTCCGAAGATATCGTTCATCTCTTCAACTATGCCAAACAAATCTCTGTAGACTCGTTTGATATCCGCTGTCAATCGAATTGCATTAACACCATTGCCTGTGCTAAATATAACACCAGTAGATTTTGTCAGATAATTGTATCTCTTGCTCACATATAAACAAAGTTCACATATCAGCACTACACATAAAATGTCTCCGGCATCACTGAAGATATTTTCGAAAAAAACCAGTAGCGTGTATATATTTGCAGAGGAATTAAAATAAAAACATCTACTGGTTGTTGTAAGAATATTCAATACAAAACAAATTAACGACAATGGAATGTGTGTCCATATATTTTCTGCTTTCCCATGATGTACACCATGACACAAATGGGCATCAATCCGAGATTTGTAGCCAACAAGCTTCAACCAGCTGCCCTGTGAGGTTGTGATAGATTGTAATCGATATAGTCGAAAGAAAAGAAAGGCTATATTCATCATTTGTCCTTTACCATGAAATGTTGATGCGAGCATGAGAAAGTAATCAATTATATATGCAATACTGCCTAACGAAAGCACGGAGGTAGAGAACATATAGCATCTGAAGAGCCAAATCTTCCATTGAGAATGTGGAGATAGCAATGGTATAACACACAGAACCTTTCCCATGGTCATATAGAAGGAAAAAAGAACACTGTCCTTTGGCATCATGGTATTCACGTATATATTGTCGACTAGTCAAGCATAAGTTACGATATCGAATGAGCATAGTCCCAATTCGATGCATTACGTATGTTTCGTTTGTGTGAATACAAACAAAAATGATGGATGGCCTTTCATTGTGTTCCTTCATAGGACTATTCCTCACTGAATTATTGATCAGAAGAGCTTTTGAACTAATTGCATGAATGCGGTTATCACGAAGCATCTGTGCAAGTGTCTTATTAACTTATTGTGTGACTTTTCTTTCTTTCAGCGATATTTATTACGGATCTTTTACTTCAAATATAAAAAAAAAATTTATCGCAGCAGACGACATATATTGCAGAGATAGATTGGTGGATTCTAATAATCAAGACGTGACCATTTCGAAATGTATGAGACACGGGGTGAGAAGATAAGCGGAACCAAAGAATATTCCACGCAAAGGAAGCGACAACGAAATGTTCTGCTTACTCCACTGGATTATGGAAAGGCTTCAGAGGCTGAAATGACACTATACGAGAAATTCAATTCCTATTCAAGTCAAAGGCTTTCCGCATAAGAAGCTATACATTCTGATTTTGGATTTCTACATCATTTGGAAAATTCAACTCCTAATGAAATTGAAGATCACTCACTAAAGCAATAATTTATATGAGAACCTAGGTGTCCAATTAGTTCAATTTGTTGATGTTTTCAAGACATTTGCGGTGGATGTCGGCTTATCAAAATCAAATATATAAGTAAAGAATTTCAAATGTTCCGGCTGCTCAAAGAAAATAAAGAGGATTGTGCGTTTCCAAACGTTAAGGTGACACTTCGTCTATATTCACTTCTGATGCTGACTAACTGCACTGGGAAAGGTCGTTCTCAAAACTGAAGTTAATTAAAATTGGACTTCGATTTCATGATGGATCAAGAACGTTTGAATCATCTCTCTATAATGAGCGTTGAACACGTTGTCTTAAGGCAATTATATAATCAATGAATTTTCAACAAGAAAATCTAGAAAAGAGCCACTACTTCAATCACTAATCTTAATTTACATATTATTATTTCACTTTGTATTCGACCAAATAACTGATATTTGTTTTGTATTACATATTTTCACAAACACATGTATTTATGAAAGTGGAAAGCAATTTTTGTTTGTTTTTTGATTGGTAGAAAGTAGGGCTCCCAAATGAATTCTGCCCAGGGGCCTCACGGGTCTAAATCCGGCCCTGCTCATCCTTTGAAACAAATGATGAAAATGAGAGACAGGAAACTAGTCAAGTTCAAACATTCGAAAAGTGACCCACATTGGTTATTCTATAAAGAAGTGAGAAATTATACTTCAAAAGCAATCCTAAGAGAGAAAATATCCTACTTCAATTCAAAGCTTAATGTGTCTGACAATAGGGAGCGTTGGAGCATATTGAAACGGAACAAAATTATATCCGACAAAGCTAAATCTGATATACCACCACATTTGAAGAATGGAAATGATATAAACAACTTTTTTATTAATGCTTATGTTTCTCCAACTGCCGATATCACTTCAAAATACAAAAATGATTAACTATTCAAATTTCAGTTCCAGTCTAGTTGATCAATCTACAGTTTCAAGAATTATATCAGAAATCAAATCCAATGCCACTGGCTACGATGGCTTGAATATAAAAATGTACGTAGATGACGTATACTTCTGGAATTTTTTAAAAACCAACTAAAAAATGACGGTCAGAATCCGAAGAATTTGTAGTAAATTGCACTACAAATAATGCTCAGGATATTTCTCAGGGGTTTGCTCAGTTTTTTCAGCCCAGATTTTGACAGTAATAACTCTAAGGTAAATTTTCCATTGAAGATGATGACCGATCGGGAAGGCCAGTTTCTGTGTTAGTCCCCGAAAATATCGATGCAGTTCATGACATGATTTTAACAGACCGTCGAATTGGGCTAAAACCGATATCTGAAGCACTGAATATTTCATACGAACGCGTTCATCATATAGTTCACGTCAATTTGGACATGAGAAAAATTGCTGCAAAATGGAAACCCAAATGTTTGAATGTTGACCAAAAGCGTGCAAGGGTAGTAGCATCGCGTTCGATCTGTGCTCGATTTGAAAACGATGTGGACTTCTTAAACCCAACTGTTACTATAGATGAGACTTAGGTACATTTCTACGATCCAGAAACAAAGCAACAATCGAAGGAATGGCGACACTCCGGTTCTCCAAGACCTAAGAAGTTTCGTGTCCAAAAACCTGCTGGAAAAGTTCTTGCTTCAGTTTTTTGGGATTGCCATGGAGTAATCATGATTGATTTTTTGGATAAGGGTAGAACAAAAACTGGAGATTACTATTTGACATTGCTGACCACTCTACAGAAAAAAATTAAAGAGAAAAGACGCGGAAAGCTATCCAAAGTTGTTCTGCTTTTGCAGGACAACGCCCCTGCACACAAATCTCATGTTGCCATGTAAAAAATTCGTGATTTAGGGTTTGAAAACCGAAAGCTCCATGGCTGACGGATGTGATAAAAATAATGATTACTGGAAGAGAAAAGGCTCTGGCGAAATTTAAGAGAAAAAAATTACAAAGGCACTTGGATTTCTATAGACAAATGCGTAATATAACTAACCAAGCTATTAAAAGGGAAAAAAGAGCTTATTTCGCCCATGAATTCAAGAACGCTTCACCAAAAGACATGTGGAAAACTCTAAAGGCTAACAAGTTTGTACCTGAAAAGAGAAATGATATACCGGAAAACTTGAAAAAACCCCAGGAATTGAATAGTTACTTCATAGAATCAGTTCTCCAAAATGAACCACCACAAGATTTATTGAATTTTTATAAAAATAATAAACGGGTTGATACTGACTTCAATTTTGAAGAAATTAATGATATGTTTGTGTACGAAACTATTTGTGGAATAAAAACAAATGCTAAAGGATGCGATGGGTTGAGTATTAAGCTAATAAAGCTGTGTTGCCCTCATGTAATACCGTATATTACCCACATTATAAATTTCTGTTTAACTGAGAATGTCTGCCAACCGTTTGGAAGAGAGCCATTGTGAAGGTTCTGCATAAAAAACATAATCCAATGGAATTTAAAGATTTGAGGGGAATAAGTATCCTGCCAGTATTGTCAAAAATCCTTGAGAGAGCCATGGAGCTTCAAATTAAAAACCACCTTTTGAACTTTTCTCTGCTACCTTCAGTTCAATCAGGATTTCGGAAAGGGCATAGCTGCACAACCGCTCTTCTACATATTGCGGATGACGTAATGAAAGCAGTAGATGAAAACAAATGTACGGTATTGGTCCTACTAGATTTCAGCCGTGCGTTTGATACCATTAGTCATAAGCTTTTGTTGAGTATTTTGGATTATATCGGTTTTTCTGCCGATGCTCTCGCATTATTGACAAACTGTTTAAAAGATAGACAACAGATGGTTAGTATAGAAGAATACAGCTCAGATCTTTTATATCCCAAATCAGGAGTACCTCAAGGTTCCATACTCGGCCCGTTATTGTTCTCTATATACACTCCCTTTTTACTGCAGGCTCTTCACACTTGTCAAGTGCATTTATACGCTGATGATACTCAGATATACTATAGTTTTCCGGCTGAAATGGTAGACAATGCTTGTGACCTTATCAATGCAGATCTAAGTAGATTTGTTGAACTGGCAACGGACCATAGTTTATTTATTAACTCCAGTAAATCAAATGTAATGATCTTTGGTCCAAAATATCATCGGTCCATAGTGACTAAATCTGCGAATATCAACATTCAAAATGAACCACTAGCTATTGTTAGTGAAGCAAAAAATCTTGGTGTTTTGATGGATGTAGAGCTGAGATTTGAAAAATTCATAAATAAACTTTTACAACGGGCCTACTCTGCACTGAAAATCATTTATGGTAACCGACATCTTCTCCCTTATCATGTGAAAAAGTCCCTATGTGAATCTTTGGTGCTTTCAGTTTTCAACTACGCGGATGTTCTTTATGGCCCATGTCTAACCACTCTGTATGAAAAGAAAATTCAAAAAGTTCAAAACTCGTGCCTCAGATTAATTTTTGGTATTCGTCGGCGGCAAGAATCACATATAAACTTCAAGAAATTGGGTGGTTGAACATGGAGAAAAGAAGGTTATTTCACGCTGCCTGTCTTTTCCATAAAATAATTTTAACAAAAAAACCTTCATATCTACATAGAAAAATTACATATCGTACAGACATTCACAACTTGAATGTTCGACATAAAAATATGCTTGCAGTGCCGAAATTCAAAACAGAAATTTTCAGGCTGTCTTTTAGGTACCAAATTTGTCAAAGATACAATTCTGTCCCCACGTCTCTCAAGCAATTAAATTTCATCAAATTCAAAACTAAATATAAGAACTACTTGTTCGACTGAAATGAGAGGAAATGTTTGATATATTGTTCAGATTAGGTGAACTACATTCGTTTGGTAAGGTGTTTGTTCGTATTCAAATTATAAATAGTATTATATAATAGTATTATAATAGTATTCTGTCACAGGTTTTTTAGGGTTAAGTGGAAGAACATGTTCTGTGATGCTTAGCATTACAGACGATGAACTTCGCCCTTTATTTCGCTGATAGCTTAAATATATTAATTTTGTTAAGTTTTCACTTTATGAAATAACAAAGACGATATTATCATTATTATTATTATTATTAATTACTAGAACACCTCCCTTATTCGCCAGATTTGGCTCCGTCCGACTATCATCTCTTTCCTTAACTGAAAAAAAATTTAAAAGGTCGTAAATTTTCTTCCAACGAGGAGGTAATAAAAGCTGTGTAGGTCTGGTTTGCAGAGAAAGAAGAAACATTTTTTTTTGAAAGGTCTAGAGACGTTGCATGTTCGCTGTAATGGATGTATCCAATTAAGAAGAGAATATGTTGAGTAATAAAATATTTTGACATTGGAATTTTGTTTGGTCCTATAGTAGAATAAGAATTTTCCAATATATCCTCGTATTTGTTATACTTCCACACCTTAACATTTAAATATTGATTTTATCAAACTTCAATGTTTATGTTACAAACTTTTATTTCTATATGAAAGTTCACTCACCCAATGTACCACAGCATATGCAGAAGAAATATATAATTGATGTCTTCCGGAGCCATCACCCAACAGTCTATTGATTCCATGTAGCATATGAAAAAATGAGTTGGAGAACTTCCATATCAGGTAATTTCCGAAGATAGCATTAATATCTTTCACAATACCATACAAATTGGCATAGACTCGTTTCATATCCCTAGTTATTCGGATGGCATCAACACCATTGCTCTTCCTGAATATAGCTCTTGTGGAATTTGTTAGATACGTGTATCTCTTGATCACATATAAAGATAGTTCACATATCAACACTACACTTAGAATATCTCCAGCGTCATTGAAAAGATTTCCGCTGTGAGACAGTACCATATATATACTTGCAGAGGATCTAAACCAATAAAATCTGCAGATTGAGGTGAGAACATTCAATACAAAACAAAATAAAGCCAGTGGGACGTGTATCCATATATCTGTTTTACCATGATATTCAGCACGATTCAATCTTGCATCGATCTGAGATATGACCCTAGCAAGCTTCATCCAGTGGCATTTAGAAGTCATGATAGAATATAATCGAACTACTTGAAATAAAACATACACCATATTCACGTTACTTTCTACTCCATTGAATTTTGCAGATGCCTTGTGAATGTGACTCATTTCATATGCAACACTGCCAAACGATAGCGTGGAGGTGGAGAAAATGTACCACCTGAAGAGCCAAATCTTCCATGAAGAATGCGAAGATAGCAATGGGATTACACAAAGAACCTTGCCAGTATTCATATAGGAGCACAAAAGAACACTGTCTTTTGGCTTCTTGACATTCACGTACATCTTTCCGACTATTCTAGCCCAAGTTGCGATAATGAATGAGTGTGTTCCTGATCCTATTCATTAGTTATATTTGGTTTTTGTGAATACAAACAAAAATGATGGATTGCCTATCGTTCCGTTTCCACGTGGTGATTTATTTCTCACTTCATTTTTGGTAAAGCTCTCCGATTGATTGTATGATGGCATTTATCGCAGATCGTAGATAAGCGATGGCCTGATTATCCTTCAGGAGTGTTATTATTATTATTATTATTATTTGCATCAGTAATATTCCAGTCTGATCTTTTCTCTGGAACTCCTAACTATCCAGATGGCGCACTGGTTTTTATTCCTTGAAGACTACAACAATATATTTTTTCGACGACCACATGAGAAAATGACATATTGCACACTATTTAGTTACTTCGAAAATGACAAATAAGTATCACCCTAGAGATAAAAAGTTAAATAACTCTCTAGAGTGATATGTGTATCTATAGTAAAATGTATTGCATAATGAAATTGAAGTGTGCTTTGGAATTTATACTGCAAAAACGTCAGATAAACTTTAGAAGTGTCAGTTTTGCATATGCATCATTCTTATCATATACAAAACCGTGAAAATAGTATTTAATATTTCATAAAACATGGATGCAGAGATTATGGGCAATAAACTCTCTTGGGCCATTTAAATCGCATGGATCAGATGGAATATTGTCTGTCCTAATAGATCGGGAAATTGAATATCTAGCACCAATACTATGTAGACTTCACAAGATTAGTCTGGCACTTCGCTGTAAATCTGTAAATCTGTAAACGTGGTCCTAATTCTGAAATCTTGCCGATATTAATTCGACCAGACAAAGGATAGATCAGTAAGCCTATAATTTTTTCTCCTGAAGGGATTAAAAGGAATGATAGACAGGGAAATACAGGAGTAGAAGATATCAAAACACCAAACACATTCGGACATAATCGAAGGGCATCGACACAGCACAGCTTGAACCTGAGCCAAATCCTGACGGCTGACACCCACAACCTCAACAGATCTAAGATACGCACAATCAATAAATTACGGTTCATAAGAAAGTTCAACTTACCCATTGCAATATTGAATATGAAAAAAGAAAAAAGATGTCATAGATCTGGAAGTTGCCATCCATTAATATACTTGTTGTATTCAGTATAGTCACAAATGAGCAGAGGAACTTCCAAACAATGTATTTTCCGAAGATAGCATTGATCTGTTGCACCATTCCGTACAATTTCGAGTATATACGTTTGACATTTTTGATCTTTCGGATTTCACAATTGCTAATACCCTTCAGAGCACTGGTGGAATTTTTCAAATGCTGGTATCTCTTGGCTACAGCACAGCACAGTTCGCATATCAGCACCGTGCAAAAAACATCTGTCTGCTCGTTCATAATGTCATGTATGTAATAGATTCCCAAATATACATTTGTTAAGGGAATATAATAAGTGTATCTGAACGTTGTCAGAAGAAAAGTTACCATACAACAGAGGAATCCGATAGAAACATGTATCCAAAGATTGATTTCATCCAAGTTCCACATCCAAGCATTGATTTCAGCTATAGTAGCTTGTAAACTCTTCCAGCAGTGCCTAGTTGTTGCTACACAATATAATCGTAAACATGGGAATAGCGAAAAAAACATAAAAGTGAATAATTCGAAAATCTTTTTGGGACCTGTGAGCTGGTCTGTTATTTTTCTCTCTTGTATGAAACATACCGCAACGATCAGAGACAGCATTGAGGGAAGAGACATATACCATCTGTTGAGCCAAACTTTCCACGAAGGGTGCGAAAATTGAAATGGTGTTACACAAAGAATTTTCCCCAAATTCATGTAAAAAGCCAAAAGAGCACTGTCTTTCTTTTTGACCAAACCTACGAACATTATGTCGACAAATTGACAACAACGAATGATGAGTTGGTTCTAGGTTCAACTCGTTAGCTTTATGTGTTCATTGTGAATACAAACAAAGATGATAGATGGACATCAGTTTAGATTATACACCTGAATTCCACTTCAATCAATCATTGAAATAATTCAATCACTTATATATTAATTGATAGGGGCACTTTGGTAACTCAAGGATGATCATGTTATGAAAAGGAGATTATTACAAAAAAATGTGGATTAGTAACATTTATTTTGTCGAAATTCAGGATAGTCGGAATAGTATGACCTCAGCCTGAGTATAGTACATACAAGTTGGAAGAAGAGGGAGAATGATACACTATCTTGAGGATTAGGAATCGAAGAAAGCTCCAGATCTCGAATTTTATCCTTTTTTCACATAAACTATAAGTAAACGTGAATACAATACAGTATACAATGAATAATATAAATAAAATAGAGAACACCGACAATATTCAACATTGGACATTATAAGTTGTATATTTCTCCCAGGATGTCAGCATTAGGCATTGAGCCGATTACCAAAATGGATATATAGCGTTTGGTAGTACAGCATATGAAAAAATTAGTACCAACGTATAGATTCAACAGAAATATCAAAAATAGTTGAAATTTTCAGCAGTTTTTCCAAACTGCTCCAGACAATATGTATTTAGCAACAAAAGTTTTAAATTAACGCTAACGTGACCCATGTTTAATTTTCTTTCACCCGAAATGAAACTCGTAGATGCGTGGAAGGGAATTCCCTTTGTAATAATGTTTATCAACAATTTGTTTATCCCTATATAGGGCAAATGGTACAAAGCAAAAATAATGCATTTTCATTTTAAATCTCACTGAAGAACTCGATGTAAGTTGTTATGTAATTATAAAACAATATAACATCACTTCGGAGTATTTTTTTCTTGGTGGTCGCTATTTCGAACAGTGTCCAATCAACACCCAAGCATAGTGCATTTGGACACTGGAAATATCAAACTCAAAATATACTCTTTGTAGACACATTACAAAGAGTATTTTTAATTATAATGGAAAACAAGAAACAAACACTTAAAACTACTTCTAGCTATCGGTCTCAAAGTCTCACGCGGTTATATCACCACAAATTTAGGTTTTGTCGAAAACAAATGAGAATATCATTCTACCGGTAATAGAAGTTATTTTACTACTTATTCCGTTTTGAATAATTACATAACTACAGTATTGCTGTCGAGACTAACTGAACAATAAGTTGGAGAAAACACCTCAAACACAATCGAATCCTCCTTGGTTGGCCGCGTGTAACTGAATGAACTCTGGTCGAAATAATAGCCGCAACCTTGCCAGATGCGCAGGAGCTATAATCTGGTCGAAATAAAGACCACCGCCTATAAATGGGTGTCATTTAGTGTGTTCTGGCTAAAAACAAAACCGTCACCTATTCGGTGACTATCATTTTTCTCCGCTGTCAAAATGTCGACCAGTGACCTATAAAGTGTTGACTAGAGGTCGCATGGCACAGATCGTATAGCTTTGGCATGATAGACAAGACGTTGTTGGTTCAAACCACCGTCAAGGCAATTTTGTTTTGATTTATTAGTTTGATTTATTAAGTTCTGGTTAGTCCTTTCAGATAAAAAGTGTTTTTAACCTACTGTTACTATTTCGCGTGTACAGAAAATATTGAAAATGGTGCGCGTTACGATATAACTTTTGTTATACCTAGTATGATTATTTTATATAATTTTTTTGTAGGTTGTTCTAGTCATTGGTGTCATGGGAGCATGTCGCAAAAATGAGATTTACAATCTGAAGGTTTCTAATATAAATGATCTAGGAACGGCATTTTTTATTTCCATTCCAAATACGAATTCTGAAAAACCTAGAGAATCTACCATAACGAGAGAATTCTACTAAACTGTAAAAAATTATAGTCATTTGAGATCACGAGACATCCTTTCTAATAATTTTTTTGTCAATTTCCAAAGAGGAAAGTGAAGGAAACAGGTAATTGTTATCAATAAAATTGGTAATATGCCCAAACAAATTGGCACTTTTTCAAATCAGCAGATCTGGAAACACTATAAAGGCATGGTGGTGACAGTATCCTCAAGTAGCAGGAGGATACAAATAAAATTCGATGCAAAATCTAATAAATATAGCAAATAAGTTAGTCTCATCAATTACTGCATATAATTCTCCATTAGTCATTCCTTCCACTTCAGATTATGTGACTGTTAGTATATCTTCTACGTACCATCATCATTTCCATGATCTGTAAGGATTAATACACATTTCTATTTATCTATCTACGAATAAAAGCTTCGTCAGAAAATGGTTATCATCGGAATGTACAATCGGGAGAGAATTTTTTCTGCAACACGTAGAAACGTAGGTTCTTATCTGAATTTTCAGTAATTCCTAATGAACCGTTCGAATAATATAATTGTCTGTGATCACTGGACCGTTTATGAAAATTGCATAATTTTCCCGAAGCCATCAGTGTAAATAAAGTACGACTAGAAAAAGAATGCATCGCCACACAATATCAGAAATAGGTAAATAAATATAATAAAGAACACGAGGAACATACTTACAGAAGTTGACTAACAATATCACATGACCTCTGACCACTGCCAAATCAGCATTGTACATGGTAACTTTTGATTTTTTGTTTCTCTTTTTATTTTATTTGGAGTTGAGAATTTTATTCATTTCTGAATTAATTTTCCTAATGCTTCTAACGCAAACTCCCGTTGCGGCAGCAACTCGTTCTTGAACCTTCACAAGAGGAATACTGGTTTCACCTATCATTGCTTCTGCCTGCATAAATTTGATGACATTACTGACAATTTCCCTACTTTGTCCACTCAGATCTGTTGTACCATTTCATACAAAGTTGCGTACACTCGTTTTACATTTTTAATCTTCCGGAATTTGTTGACACCATTGCCAATACTGTTAAGAGCACTAATGGAATTCTTCAAATGCTGATATCTCTCTGCTACTACGAAGCACAATTCGCGTATCATCACTGTGAAAAGAATATCTGCCTGCTCGATTAGACCATCATGTATGTAATAGAAGCCCAAATTATTTACATTCAGTAGAGGCATATAAAAAGTGTATCTGTACGTTGTTGTAAGGAAAATAACTACAAAACTAAGAAATCCGATAAAAGCATGGACCCAAAGATTGATATCATCCAAACTCCACTTACAAGCATCCATTTTGGCTATATTGGCATGTAAACTTTCCCAGCAACGTCCACTTGTCAAGACACAATATAAACGCACACAAGGAAATAGGAACATTGCCATAACCAAGATGAATTCAATGATCTTCTTGGGATCTGTGAGCTCGTGTATTTTTTCTTGCAGAAAAAAACCCAAAGCGATCAATGACAGTACCGAGGGCAAAGACATGTACAATCTACTAAGCCAAATTTTCCATGAAAGGTGCGAAAACTGAAATGGTGTTATACCGAGAATCTTTCCCAAATTCATGTAAAAACCCAAAAGAGCACTGTCTTTCTTTTTCACCAAACCTACGAACATTTTGTCGACGAATTGACAACAACGAATGTTGGCTCTCGGTTCAATTCGTTAGCTTTATGTGTTCATTGTGAATACAAACAAAGATACTTTCTACTTTAATCAATCATTGAAATAATTCAATTAATTATAGATATATATTCATACAAATACATTGAAAACTCAAGAACTATCCTAAGGAATTGTGAGGATTTCCCATCAAAATGTGGTCAAACTTTATTCGGTTTGGAGATTTGGCCCAACAATGATAAGATCATCAATGCAGATTGTGTAGAAGTCAAATATGAAATGATAGAATGCGTTCTCAGAAACGTATGCCATTTCACAGGCGCATCAAGAACTTTCAAAGTTTCAAAGGATGGCAGAGTAGTTTGGTCGAACAGGAGCACAGTGAGGACTTGTTCAACCAGAAATGCAGAGATCTAGAAGAATCCCAAAGCTCCAAAAGAAGGATAGAATATAGTGAAGATCCAATGAAAACTCTTTGAGAGTCCTAACGGTTCCCACTTGTTTTGGTTTTTTGTCAAAGCTGTGTGAAGAATTTCCACTTCCAGCTAATTTTCTGCCCTTACCTAGGAAGATGAAACTGGTTATGAACACTATACAGGGTGTTTCATAATTGAATGCTAATCCTGAAGGGCGATAATCCTTGGATGATTTTAGGAAAAATTCTTCATATGAACATAGGTCCGTATCAGCGTCATTTCTGAGATACAGGATATTGAAATTTAACTCAAACATCAGTTCTTCCACAATATCTCTCAAACCGCTTTGGCTTTTCTTTTTAATTTTGGTACATGCCAAGTAGGCATAAAAATACATTTTTTCCATGGTGAAGGATTTCTTAATTTTCATCAGTGGCGTCCCTGCTAACATACCCTGTCATATTTTTCATCGAAATAATGATACGCCACTGTCTTTTTTCCAAATAAATATTATTTTTGCATTTGTCCTTTATCTTTCCATAAAAATGGTTTCATGTCTTTTTTCCGTCTGGAGGACGGTTTTCGATTTAGAAAATAAAATACATTCATTTGCTTGTCCCTATTCGATTTTTTCTCTTAGTCTCAATTTCACAATTATGGTAACCAAAAGATCTAAGCAATATTTTTATAATTCTGTGGTAACTATTATTAAGTTTTTGTAATGAGTATGCATACATAAAAATACATTTTTATTTTTAAAAGCACAACTAATTATGAACAAAAAATACCAAAATCAGATAAAGTGTTCAAATTGTCCGCCTCCTGCAAGTATGCACGTTTCAGCCCTCCTTCTCATGGACTAGCGTACTCTTTTGAAGATCCCTGGAGAATTCCTTATGGCTTCACAGGAAACTATTACGCGGTTTCGCAATTATTCCTCCGTTTGAATTGGATGACTGTACGCCAAAGTTTTAAGATGTCCCCAAAGAAAATAATCGAGACTGTTTAAGTCTGGGGATCTAGCTGGCCATGACTCTGTTCCCCCACGACCTATTATGGTTTAAATATTCGCGTGCCAGAGCACTAAGATTTAGCAGGTGCACCAAAGTGCATAAACCACATGCGATTCCGCACTAAAATAGGAACATCTTTCAACAGAATTGGCAAATTATCTTCAAGAAATCGGCGATAATTATGTCCATTTAATCTCCGTGGTAAAAAAGGTCCAATTAGGTAAACTCTAATAATTCCAGCCCAGACATTCAATGAGAACTGCTCCTGGTGATGATATTCCACGATTGCATGCGGATTTTCCTTGGCCCAAAAATGATTATTATAAAAATTTCTGATCCTGTTTTTGGTAAAACTAGCTTCGTCCGTGAATAAAATTTATCTGTCAAATAAAAGATTTTCAGTAACTTTTTAGAGAAACCATTGGCAGAAATTCACTCGTAATGGAAAGTCTCGAGGAGGTAGAGCCCGAACCCGTTGAATGTGATATGGATATAATGAATAATCATGAAGAATCCTCCATACCAGACTATGGGCAATATTCAAATTATTGGCAACTTGCCTCGTACTTATTTCAGGATTTTCGTCAACTGAATTTAAAACAGCTACCTCAATTGCTGAAGTTCTTGCAGTCCGATGTGCTCCTTTCAAGTGATGCATTGGCTCAAAACTTCCTGTTTCACATAACTTTCTGTGTTTGAAATCGTTCGAGCATCAGGAACCATTCTATTTGGGAAGCGCTCTTGATACAGTCGCCTGGCTTCATATGCGTTCCCATCAGCAAGCCCATACAGATAATGCATGTCTGCTAATTCGGTATGTGTAAAATTTACCATGTTTGGGAGAGGCTGACAGTATTAGTCTAAGAGCCGAAGAGAGCTCAACCTTCACCCATTTGTTCACTGGATGAAACATATTTCTTATAAAGTTTTATAAATAGACGAATACGCCTAGAATGCCTTACCTAACAAAATGTTTTTATAGCAATCTCAAATTCAACAGATTTTTTTGTGCTGCACCCATTTTTAAACAATACGAATTCTGTTTTACCCATAGTTTATAATAATATGAAGAATATGCTCAGGTAGTATTGCCTACTCATTTCTGATCATGACTACCTGGCAAACACGTATGAACAGGTAAATAAATATAGGTCTGTTATCCAATCGAAAGATTTATCAGAAGATTGATAATTTAATGATATACGCTATGGTATAGTTTTGCCTGCAATGAACCTTCGGAGCAAGCAAAGATGCGCGAGAGACAAAGTAGAGCTTCTGAAGATTGTCTGTAACATTTAATTCCACAATATTCAATATTGAATCCTCCTCCACAAACGATTTCATCACATTGTGGTAAGAGAGCGACTATCTACAAATCTGCAACTTAATTTGTCACAGAATCATTATATTTAATTATCAAACATATTTGATTTGAAAATTCACAGCATTTCAATATTTTGGTAACATGTCTTTCAATCAATAAGTTGGGGTTCATAAGAACCGGCTTTTTATGAAAAATTGCAACTCACCCACTGTGTTACAGAATACGATAAAGAAACACACATATCGGATATCTGGATGTTGGCATCCATTAACATACTTGTTACGTACAGTATATTCACAAACGAGCAGAGAAACTTCCAAACAATGTATTTTCCGAAGATGATATTGACCTGTTGCACCATTTCATACAAACTCGCGTAAACTCGTTTGACATTTTTTATCTTCCGTAACTTGTTAACACCATTGCGAATACTGTTCACAGCACTTATGGAATTCTTCAAATGTTGGTATCTCGCTGCTACTACGAAGCACAATTCACATATCATCACTGTGAAAAGAATATCTGCCTGCTCGATTAGAACATCATGTATGTAATAGAAGCCCAAATTATTTACATTCAGCAGAGGCATATAAAAAGTGTATCTGAACGTTGTTGTAAGGAAAATAACTACAAAACTAAGAAATCCGATAAAAGCATGGACCCAAAGATTGATATCATCCAAACTCCACACACAAGCATCCGTTTTGGCTATATTGGCATGTAAACTTTCCCAGCTACGTCCACTTGTCAAGACACAATATAAACGCACACAAGGAAATAGGAACATTGCCATAACCAAGATGAATTCAATGATCTTCTTGGGATCTGTGAGCTCGTGTAATTTTTCTTGCAGAAAAATTAGCAAAGCAATCAATGACAGTACCGAGGACAAAGGCATGTACGCTCTGCTAAGCCAAATTTTCCATGAAGGGTGCGAAAACTGAAATGGTGTTATACCAAGAATCTTTCCCAAATTCATGTAAAAACCCAGAAGAGTACTGTCTTTCTTTTTCACCAAACCTACGAACATTTTGTCGACAAATGAATACCTGGTTTTCGGATCAATTCGTTAGCTATATGTGTTCTTTGTGAATACAAACAAAGATGATAAATGAACTTCACACTTGATTATAAACGCGTACTCTCCACTTCAATCAATCATTGAAATAAATCAATTACTCAAAGATATTTATTAGAGCACTTTGGTAACTCAAGAACGATCATATCATGGACATAAAGGGAATTATAGAATAATTCCGAATTTCAAAACATGGTCAGACTACTTTGAACCGTACTGTATGCTCTGGTCAAAAAATTATGGTCATCAAAGCAGATTATGGAGAATAGAAAAATGAATTGAAGAAATGCGTTATCAGAAAACACAGGCGTTTCGAAAACTTTCAAAGTTTCAGAGAATGACAGAGTAGTTTCGTCGAATTGGATGAAAGAATAACTTCATTTATCAAAAAAGTATATACGGAATTCCTGGAAAATCCTAAAACTCCGAGAAAACGATACTACGTGTAGATCTTCTGAGTGTTGTGAGCAATACATCTCCACGTGTTATGTCGGCTGCTGATCGTGTGGAAACCTTCTGAAAGAACATCAAGACATTGAATTACCGTCAACTTCGATAGCCATGTTAGTAAGGTTAGGTTGGGTTGTCTCCAAAACGTCTATGAAACTTCTCTGAATATTTTCCCATGTCCATAACTTGGCATCAACTCATTTCCGCGAAGTCAAAATGTCAATTCATTCGATTGAATAGGATATTGTCCTCTTATCCATATCAATCCCCATTTCCAGATAATCGGTAATCCGAAGTGACTACCTTGGCAACACCGCATTCTTTCAAAACAAAAATGGCACCATTAGAATAGCCTGAAAATTTATATTAATATTCTCCATTGCAACTTCTATAAAGCTTCTCTCAATGATTTCCCGCATCCATAACTTGGCAACAGCGCATTTCCGCAAACTTTAAATGTTATAGCATGAACCACCTGATTGAATAGAATAATGTCCACTCCGATCCATCTCCATATCAGATTTCCTGTAATCCGAAGTAACCAACTTGGCAACAGAGCATTTTCGCAAAAAAAATGGTACTATTAGAATCGCCTGACGACAGGTTCATTTGTTTTTTCCATATCAGACTTTCAGTGATCCCAAGTCGACAAAACTTGGCAACGGTGCATTTCATTAAACTAAATTAGTACCATTAGAATACGTTGAGGGTCTATCGATCATATCAGATTTCCAGTAATCAAAAGAGGAACTTGGCAACAGGGCATTTCCGCAAAACAATTGGCTGAGGGCCCACAATCGCGACGTTCAACTTTTTTTTCACAACAGATTTACAGTAAATCAAATTTTTATCAAAATGGTAATTATTATTATACTCAATAAATGTATAGATATTAAATGAATATTCTGAAGAATAAATATTCGCAGCAAATCCTAGCAGACTTTGGAACACATTCAGTTGAACATTTTATCCACAATTTTTTCAACCATTCCGCTTCTTCTGTACCATCAGCTGGGAACCCAAAGATGAATCCAAATTTTGATAGACAATTCTTGGACTTTTGGCACCCCTTTTTTTTTAAATGCATCATCCAAAGACCTAATGAAGTAGTTTCGGGGGTTGTGTATTTCATTATCTCCACATACAAAGGTTTGAATACACTTATTTATTTCATTTTGTTCGGCGAAAACAGATTGATACCCACTGTAACGCCTATGGTACTTACGAATGGAATCTGACATTCGGATTTGAACACGTGGATTGTTTGCAAACTCAACAAGATTGCACCATTATATGTCTCTGTCTATTATACTATTATAACACAAATGAGTTCGAAAAACACTATTTCAACAATAATCTCTCAAAAAGGCAATAACAGAATATGACAGAACTATCAGAAATTAACTTTGTGGGAAACGTAAACATTGATATACAACAGCGTTGACAAACAACCAAATACATCAAACTCTACACAACCATTTGAGGAAGCAAGTAATGATTTTTTTCGATAGTTTGGATTCTGAAACTTGTAAGTAACATAGGTTTAAGTTGCATGATAAATCCTTCATTCTTTGAATTTCATCAAATGGAATACGAGAGGCATAAGATGTCCGGAGGACTGCTCATTGCTAATATCCTATACAATAGGAAAAGTTGGATCGAAAATTCATCAGAAAACAACTACTTTCCTGGCTAATGCCAGGACGAACATTGAATTACATCTGATGAAATTTCCGTGCAGAGTTCCTACAAGGTTATCTCTGCAATTGCTTGGTTGCATGGGAATGATCATAGAAACATTCGGACCACCTATATATCGATTTCGGAGTGTTGCTCCTCATCAGTATAGGGTAGGTCTAGCAGTCAATAACTAATGACTGCAACGAATGAATCGACGACCATTCCCATTTAAAGACCGAAACTGAGATCGCGCCCGCACAGTGGATTAACTCCAAACTGCCAGCGCCATCCCAGCGCCGGAATACGTATAGTGAAACAATTTTGTCTATGATAAAGACTTATCACCTACGAGATGTAACAACTCCCAACTCAATATCACGACCACAGATTGTGACCATCCACTACTTCAGAACAGGATGTAAGAAAAAATTAAGATAAATCTTTCAAAGTATTGAATCTAAGAATTAGTAAATTTTTCCTATGAATATGATAAGGATATACCCAATATGACGAAAAAAATTATAGCTTCAAGAAGCAAGTTTTTAGTATTTTTTTTTTAATTACTTAATATGAACTAGTATAACTTTGTGTCACACTTGCCCCAACTTACCTTGATTATTTAATTGACTACTTGTGAGTATTCGTACTAAAACACGCTACAGACTCCTTGACTCAGTTTAATTGAGTCTTCGTTTCTCGCCATTGAATGAGCTATGACTATTTATGGCCGATTGCCATAATAGATCAGACTAGAATTCAAAAAAGAATATATAATATTACATCGAACATCAGTACTCAATGAAAAACTTGACGTAACTATTACAACTGGCTGAATTACGCAAATAATCAGGAGTCCAGCAGCGGGACTCTATGTCATATTGAATTCCACTTTTCGACTGAATTTCAAGACTGGTACTCTGTGTAGGGAAAGAGGGTACTAAGTGAGACAAAATAATAATTTAATTTTTTCTTCCTTCAGAAATTCAATATCCAGAAAAAATACTCAGCATTTCTAATAGAATCAATCTATTGCTACGTAATGGAACCATTCGCCGTAATAAAAGTCTTCGTGTAAAAGTGGGAGTATTTTTTTCGGTAGGTCTGCAAATGTCTCAGTTTGTACCAGATGTGGTACTAACTGAGACGATCATTGGTCCTTAGTGAGACAAGTCTATATGTTGACAAATAAATGAACAATATTTTTGGAAAATATTTATTTTGTAACGATTAATGGTAGTTATAGAAAATACATGAATTCATCTCAAACTGAAGAGTTAATTCTTATTTTGGTTAGGTATTGAATATTATATTCATACGATTGACAAAGTTAACGCACATCCAGTGTATCGAAACGAAGTTTAAATTTTAGTATTTGCGACTGCCGTTTCGTCCCCTTTCCTATAGCGGGATCAGGTAAAATAATTTTTACGTCATTAAAATCGATTGTGGAAACATCCGGAACATTGGGAAACAAAAAGCTATTGAGAGTCTTAGATGTTTTTCGAAGAAATGACACTTCAGACTCATTCAGTAATGGATCGACATTTAAAGTTTTGCCAATATAGAAAACATTCTTCGGAAATTTTAAAAGAACAAATTTGCCTGCCTTTATATTTTCGTCATTTATGTCCTTTGTAATATCCGCTTGGGGTTCTTCGGGAATCTCGTCTTCCAACCCAGATTCTTCTTCATACACAACTATTTCATCATCACTTTCTGAAGTCTCTTCTGAAGCCTCTTTTGTCTTCTCCTTTCCGATCTTCCTCTTCTTACTTTTTGGTTGATCCTCTTCTTGCAGATATTTTGATATTTTATATTAACCTTGGTTTTCTTGCTTATTTTGTTCAATTTCAATAGCTGTTTCTCCTGTTTCAGTTTTTCTTTCTCCTCAATCATTATTTTTTCTGGAGAGCTAGTTATGATGGCACTCCGTCCTTTCAGTCTAGGTTTTCTGATTTGCTTTCTAGGTCCAGCCTTATGAAAACCTCTTATGACTTCTGGGAGTACGAATTGCTTTAAACATTGTAATCTTCGGCACTCACAGAGCTTTTCCTCAAAATTGGAGGGGGTGTCACTTGTCTCTCTACAGCACAACCAATGTTTTTAAGTGAATCGTCAAACACAGAGGAACTGCATCCTGGCTTACTATCACTGCCTGCCGTTTCACTAATATTCATTTTTGCGGGCTGTGAGAACTTGTTCACTCCATTCGTTGGACAAGAGATATTTATGGCCCCAATATTTGCTTCATTTTGTAAAGGACGATCCGTAAATGAAATCATAGTCAGTGAAAATGTCTGGATTAAAAGGCATATTCCAGCTTTTCGGAAGCCTGTCGTTATATTTGTTGGCGTATATGCCTTATTGAAAGCTTTAGAGATACATCTCGCGATATGATTTATTGTTAAGGGTTGTCCAGGATTGATCAACATCCAATCATCGCAGGCCTTATTGAAATAAGCTTTGAATGGACCCAAAACGCTTACGTCTAATGGTTGCATTTCATGACTAGAATGAGGTGGAAGATTTATAATGTGCACACCAGCATTTCGAGCTTTGTCTACAACCCTAAACGAAATATGACTCTCGTGATTATCGTAGATTAGTATTGAAGGATTGTTTTGTGAAGAATTTGAATGTTTTACAAAATGATCGAATACTTCTATGAAGAGATCGGTATTCATCCAAGTACTAGGAGCTGCTAAGCCTAGAGTACCTGGGGAGCATCTTTCAAAAAGTGGTCCTTATAACGTTTTCGCGGAAAGATTATAGTGGGGTGCAAAAAGTACCAATTCCAGAAATAGTCGAGCACATCGTAATCAATTCACCACGCTCCCTGCTGGTTGCCTTATGCACTTGTTTAACTCCTTTGGGTGAAATAATTTTCTTTGGTGCTTGAACGGTAGTAGTTCCGTTTTCATCCAAATTAAATATTCTAGAGCCATCTGCTAGATTTGGAAAGCGTTTCAATACTGATTTGAAATTGTCAAAAAACGTTTTGACATTATGTTTGTTGAACGCTGATAGTCTCCCCAGACTACATGGCTCTGGTTTTCTGATGCTTGGATCATTATTTCTTTTCAGAAAAGCCCGGAGCCAATCCTTTCCTGCCATTTTAGTTTTAGTCCATGATTCTGGAATAGGTAAATCATTTGCAACTGCAAGTTCGTAGGCAAGTGTTCTCGAATCTTCGGTATTCAGGCCATATGCCATTTTACTGCAAGTTTTCAAATAGCTGAATATCTTTCGGTGTTCATAATTAGGACTCATGGAAACGTTATCAGCGTTATTCTTTTGTTTTTTGACATATCGCGTCAGTGTTTGAAATTTTATGTTACAAACTCTAGCATCTTCTCTAACTGAATAATTTGCTTTCAATACCATATCAACTGCCGCTCTAATTATTTCCTCCGAAGTATTTCCGATTGTACGGGCTTTCGGCTTCCGGGGCATCTAAAATTTAAACAAGAAAAGTATGTAGTTCAAATAAATTAATGATGAAGAGGGGTGGTACTAACTGAGACATGTCTCACTTAGTACTCGGTTTACTTTCTCACTTAGTACTATTTATCGATTTAAGAGAAATTATAATTTCAAATTGACGCCGTTTGTTTTTGCCGGAATCTATTTGGAGGTTAGTAAGCATGTCCCAGAAGAACAAGAAAAACGAGAGAAGCCATAAAAAAATTATTGATATGGACATATTTCAATCAGTAACACTATCACGGAAATGATTTCTTACCTTGAAAAAGTGATTTTTTCTTGTAAATTTCTCTGATGAAATCACGCAGGCAGAACACTTCAACCATAACACCAGACAGGAACAACAATACCAACTATGGAAGGAAGTAGAAATAGCGCGCGAAATTTTAAAGTTATTCGTTCTGTCTCACCTAGGCAATCAGGCAAGCCATCGAAATCGAAAAACGGCCTGATTGCCTGAACATTAAAGATGATAGCCGTAAATTGAACCCCATTTGGAAGCCCCTTCTTCCAACCGTAATTACCAGGCCACGTGAAACTTCTCCGCAATCAATTATTATCCCATTAACTCCAACTACACAGCAGGCACCAGCAGACAAGACAAACGAGAAAACCCGTAAGACCCGCCCACCTCCAGGTAGCCAACCACCTATAAATACTACAGTGCAACCAACATCGGATCGTCTTTTGAGATCAAGGAGTAGGCAGGTTGAGACCTTGATATCTCTCAAGACCACGACTCGAGGAGTAGGCAGATAGAGGCCTCGCAGTCACACTCTTGAAAATGGCTCCAAAGCAGGAGCCGAAACGTCGAGTTATAAACTCTCAACGCGGTTCAACCCATGAACTTAGTAATGTACATATTTCTGACCGCGGAAACCTTTCCGAACATATATATATAATATATATATATATATATATATATATATATATATATATATATATATATATATATATATATATATATATATATTGAGCCATATCCTTATTTACTCTAAAGTCGTATTTTCTATTAAAAATGGATCTGATGCTTCTCTCATGGGTCTTCTCACAATATTTTCCAGAATTCAATCCGTTTATAGGCAACAATAATATCATAATTTATTAAAAATAAATTAAAAATCACATGAAACTACCAGCCCTCAAAAATAAAAAGGCCTGACAATGACAGTAATTTTGGACACAAGAATATGAAATGTTAAAATGAGGGGTAGAATTCTTTATGACATAGTCCCACTGCTGAACCAGGTGGTGGACCAAAGGTGTTCCAGAGCTGCTGTTATTGAATGTAGAGTCCACAAAATAAAAAGACCATCAAACGAGCAAGCATGATTTCACTAATATTTTTACAGTGGACTAGTTTTCATTTTTTAACAAGGATTAATTTTAAAAATTTAAGTAAAATAAAACAAAAATGTGAAAGAATTATTGAAATATCTCTAGAAACGAAAAAGTTATGGGACTTGAATAAAAGGAATGAATAAAAGGAAGAAGTGGAGCAAACTGATGAGGCGTGACTTATTATGACCTAAAAGTACTACATATGTGTGCCTTAGCGCAACTAAGGATCTAATACGTAATTTTTTGTGATGTGGCGATCTCAGACATGTGGCGTGACGTCACAGACGCCAAGACGTTCCGCGCTAAAATTGGTAAATTTAAATAATCTATATATCAGTCATCTATTGAAGGATTGAAAAAAAAACACTGATTTACTAGTTCTGATCTATCACTAAACTAGTCCATTCTGTCTCATTCCATTTGAAGATGAAAGCGTTGTGTACCTATACTAAAAATTTTAAATCATGGAGAACATTATCCAAGATGATTCTGATTTCCAGTTGAGTTTAACAAATATTCTGAACAGGAACTATGAGATAAACGTCAAATATATGATTGATATCTTAGCTTGAAAGAACACAAGGTGATTACTCACTGTCACTTTACTTTAAAGCTGTCAACATCACATTATCTCTCGCAATATTTACTACCAAAACAATAATTGTAAAGTAATATCCCCGTAAATAAACGAGATCAATATTTGTCTATACTGAACAAACTGACTCGCTGCACACAGGAAAAATATGACGGCGATAATGTACCAATAAATTCTCGATATAGGAAACGACGATCGTATCAATAACATATAGCCGCTTTTGTGAATTACTATCGGCCATTGAATAGTTATCAGTTGTCATAAATATGTCAATCGAGCGATTCGGGGATTACGGGATCAGTTTGTCAACTACATTGGTTCAGGTTTATCCGGCTTTGAATCGTCAATCTGTACGCAATACCTGTATTTACATCTAGTTTGCATTCGATGACAATATGTTCTTTAATTTAATGTTCGTCATTAGTTGGGATATTCGTGATGGCCGGTTCGTTGAAATATTTGACGACAGAGTCGGCTTCAGGCTTAAGGTTCATATAAAGTCAAATATTTCGCGTTTCTGGACTCTAGGATGGCACTGACGACCTAGTATTAATGGCAAAAAAATTAAAAATTCCTATAATTTTGAGATATTTTGTGTCGAATAGAACAAAAAAAAATCAATCAGACAATGAAAAAAATATATATATATAGGTACAGGTCGTTTCTTTTATCATGTGGTAACATTGCTATATTCTAAACCGTAACAGATACGATGACGATTAAATGGGAGAAAAGGTAACTATTGTGTTGAACAAGACAATGGTCAAAGAAAATTTACAGGGAGTCTCGCCCTTCCCGAGTTATACAGGGAAAATCAAAAATGCTGTTATTTGTTTATTACGAATAGAACTGTTATTTCTGAAAATATAAAAAAAATTATAAGGAAAGTTTTAATGTATTTAAAATGTACTATAAAAATGTAACAATGAATCTTTGATTAAACGTTTCGTGTCAACACGGCCACAATCAACATTTTTTTTTCAAATACGGACCTGTCTATTTTAGTACAAATATTGATAAAGCGATAAAATCACAATTCAGTGGTATATCACACTTGATATTTTTATAACGTTTCATTTAAAATAACTAGCATTCTCAGTGACAACAATTTTTAATTACGGTCCTGTCGTTAGTTCTTTTGTAAATTATTTTGATTTCTTCAAAACCTATTCAACTATTGGCATACTTCAGACTTCACCCAATAATTTCGATAAGAAGATACCCCAACACAACGAACATTCATATTTTTCCTTCTTGGGCATTTTTGTATTACAGAAATCCTTGTTTCAAGGCTGATTTCTTCTGAATCAATTATCATACTGAATATTTCTATAACTCTCAATCCTGGAAGTAACGAAAATATTAGTTTTTGGTCAAAATACGACTATTGTGTGATATGATACAATTAAATAGCATCTCACTTCATTTACCATTTTTAAACAAGTAGGCTTTGCTTGGTTTCTATGGCAGGACAAATAAATGAGTTGTTGATACGTGTTAAGAACTGTCAGTCATTTATACACTCAGTCATATCAAAGATGTATTCAAATGACGAAAGGACTGATATGCTATTTGCTTATGCAAAATCAAATAGAAATCCTCTTTTGGCAAAAAATATGTATGGTGAGCTATACCCAAATCGTCGTATTCCAAACATTCAAATGTTTAGACGATTAGAAAGAAATTTGAGAGACTGTGGTGCATTTGATAGAAATAAAACTAGAAAATGTGTTGTTACTGGAAGTATGCGGAACCAAATAAATGTTTTAGGTAAGCAAATATTACTTCATAAAGATTAACAAAGTGACGAAAATATTTTTTTTTCAATTTAGGATTGGTCAGTTACAAAAATATTTCTAATCAAGATTGTTCTTTACGAGAAATTGCCCACGAACTAGGGATTTCTGTAAAATCTACCAGAAATATTTTGAAAAAGAACAAATACAAATGCTACAGGATACGCAAAGTTCATCACCTCAATGAAAGGGATTACGGAAGGAGAGTACGATTTGCGATGTGGTTGAGACGTAGAAATAGGGAAGTTGGAAATATTTGTAATAAAATAATATGGACGGACGAATCAAAATTCACCAACAATGGTTGGTTTAACAGAAACATCCATTATAGGTGGAATAATACAAATGAACATTTACATAGAGAAACCAATTTCCAGGAAAAGTTTGGAATAAATGTTTGGTTGGGAATTTTGGGAACAAACATACTAGGTCCTTTCTTTTACGACGAGCATTTGAATGGTGGAATGTATTTACATTTTTTATCCAATGAGTTTGATGGCTACTTAGATGAATTTCCACTGAACATCCGCCGTGAAATACAATATTTTCAACAAGACGGTGCCCCTCCCCATAATGCAGCAATAGTAAGGGAACATTTAGATGCAATATTCCCAAGAAAATGGATTGGAAACAATGGACCAATTGCCTGGCCAGCTCGATCCCCAGACCTGACTCCTTTAGATTTTTTTGTCTGGGGATACATAAAGGATAAAGTTTTTTCGACAACTAGTATAGATATCGACCATCTCAAACAAAAAATAAGAGATGCATGTAATAGCATTACACCCATCATGCTAGAAAATTGCCACAGAAATTGTATGGACAGACAACTTATGTGCATTCAACAAAGAGGTCGGCAATTCGAGCATTTAATGTAGGTTATCATGAAGAAATCATTTTCTGTATTGGTTTTATTTTCACTCAAAAATTCAATATGAAATAAATTGTTTTCTGTTTGTTTGATTCCTTTTACTCTTAAGTAAGTTTATTTCCGAGGTAAATTGCTATTGTTCGTCTCTGAAACTACAGATATCTTTTATTATAGTGTAAACATAATTTTAATAGATACATTTATTCAAAGCGTCACTGATAATTTTTATATCGGAGAGTTAGGTTTTGTGGAATCCATAAACGACCTAACGACAAGACCGTAATTAAAAATTGTTTTCACTGATGATGTTAGTTATTTTAAATGAAACGTTATAAAAATATCAAGTGTGATGTATCACTGAATTGTGATTTTATAGCTTCATCAATATTTGTACTAAAACAGACAGGTCCGTATTTGAAAAGAAATGTTGATGGTTGCCGTGTTGACACGAAACGTTTAATCAAAGATTCATTGTTACATTTTTATAGTACATTTAGAATACATTAAAACTTTCCTTTTCCATTTTTTTTATATTTTCAGAAATAACAATTCTATTCGTAAAAAACAAATAACAGCATTTTTGTTTTCCCTGTATAACTCGGGAAGGGCGAGACTCTCTGTAAATTTTCTTTGACCATTGTACTGTTCTCCACAATAGTTACCTTTTCTCCCATTTAATCGTCTTCGTATCTGTTACGGTTTAGAATATAGCAATGTTACCACATGATAAAAGAAACGGCCTGTATAATATGTATAAGGCGAATGGTTGTCTTGACTGACTAGTTAAGGAAACTGCGGATGGATCTTGAGGATACAATCAAAATACTGGGCTGTTCAAAACAATACTGGTGTGGATCTTCGCGAAATTGTTAAATGTTCAATATTTTGACAATTGCATTTAAAAATGATTGAAAGTGGAATGTGGAATCGGTGAATACTTGATCTGCTCTTTGCACTTCAAAAGAATCCAACTGTCATTAAATCACGTTCAATTTATCAAGAAAATATGTAATATTTTAAATATTTTTCACAAATCATAGCTCGAATCGTTTCCCGGACTATTTTCCGTTTTATGAGTGTCGCGCATCCACCGAACAATTTTCCTATAACTGGCTCGTTCCATTTCAACTGTTTTTTGCTAAGGTTTTTGAGTTCGAAATTACTGTTAAGTGGAATTGATGTTACTGAGTAGACAATAAACCATACACGTATTTGTAGATACACATATTCAAATAAACTATAAATAAAAATAATGAAAATAAATTTATTCACAAAACCGGCCAAAACAAATACTCTTTGTAATTTGGTCGAGCTTTCGGAAATGTTTGTTTTCTTTATCAAGACATTAAACATGAATTTTATAGTAAAAAGTCAACATGAGACACATACAAAGTCATGATTCATGATGGTGGAAAACATCCAATTCCTCTTTTAATAATTATTATAATTATTTCGGTTCAATGTTTCCTATTAAAATTTTTGAAACTTGCACACCTACCTCAGTACGGGGTGTTGAGTTTGAACAATGAGGTCCATCCAAGACAAATCTGAGGGCGCGCGCAACGAATTTCCTTAAATTTGTTGACAGAACGCAGCAAGGGATATTGAAACCAAAAAATGTAGCCCCCGAGGTCTCCATCCAACCAAAACTGGAAGCACTGCACCTTTCACCAAATTCACAAACAATACTCTTCGGAGGCCATTCGGATAACGAGGTCTCCACCCAACAAAAACCATAGACACTACAACTTCAACCAATATCATAGACATGACTCAGCAGAGGCCACTGAATTCGAGTAACGAGATCCCAGAGGTCTACATCCAATAAAAAAACTGGAGACACTACAAATTCAACCAAATTCATAAACAGGACTCAGCAGAGGCCACTGAATTCTAAACACGAGATCACCAAGGTCTACATCCAATAAGAAACAGGAGACACTACAAAGTCAACCAAATTCATAGTCAGGACCCAGCAGAAGCCACTGAATTTGAAAAATGAGGTCTCCCAGGACGCCAGCGGAGAAATTACAGTTGAGACCTGTCTGTGAATTTGGTGGAATTCACAGTGCCTCCATAATTTTGTTGGGTGGAGATCTCGGAGACTCTATTCGAATTCAGTGTTCCTTGCTGTGTCCTGTCTGAGAATTTCAGAAAATGTATAGAGCCCTCAGATATGTATTGGGTGGAGACCTCGCTTTTCAAAATTACCCTCGTGCTGAATCATGTCTGCAAGTTTCGGAAATTTTGAGTCTTCAGTTTTGTAATTTTTCAGAAACAGTGATGTATTTTCCTTGTCTGCAAATTTCGGTTGATTTGCAGAACATCCAGGCTTACCATGGATAGAGACCTCGCTTTTATTCCAAAAGGGGCTAGCTTTTCAATCGTTTTCAGTGTTTCCAAAGGTGGGGACCATTTTCTTTAAAGCTGATTCATTTCTTTTCATAGATTTTTGTTTATTGATGATGCCTGTGCCGGCGGTTTTCCTGTGGGAGAAAATCTTGGGAATCTTTGATATTGTCTCTTTTTTCCGGTTCACCTGTATATCATTTATTGTATTCATTTCGTTTGTTTCTCTCATATTCGGGGTTGCAGCGCCCATGGGTTTGTTATAGATATAGTCAGTCCGTCCGAGACCAGATTTACTTTTAGCACAAACAACAATATTCGTTAACAACAATATTGTTGGAAAAATTCAAAAAGATGAGCTAATATGAACAACTCACTATACTTTATTTTTATCAATATTTTTCAACTTTGTAAGCCCATTATGCCGTTAATTTTCATGTATATAATATGTTATTTAAAAACAACTGGAATGGACAATGGAGACGCTATTGTGATTATTATTATTATCTTTCAATTCTGTTTTGCGTCCTGTCTTATTTCCAAAACTGATATTTTGAATCGCATAACATAAAACTTATTACTTACATACTTCTTCAATTGTGTCCAAGGACTCCAATGCTTTAGGCGGACCAATCCAACACCCCTATCGTGAATTTCGAAAAATTAAACACATCGGTTACCGCTGTCTAGAACTATTGGCAACGCTGTACAGTAAAAATGACAGTGACAATAATTCTGTGCAATACCTTGTGGACACTATCAGAACTATTTCTGTATTTTCGTTCATGTACCACAGAGAAATCAATTACTGGACCCATTTACCGTTTTTTGTCCGATGTTTTTAGAATCATTATTAAAAATATAAATTGTTTGATTTTATGTTTGAAAAATAGTATGAATAGTTCCTCAATGTTCAGTCTTCCAAATTTCATATAAATATCACTTGCAAAAGCGATTCTTCTCAACTGTCATTGATTTTATAGCAATATTTTCAGAATTTCTTTGAATTGTGAGGGAACATTGAAGTAGAAAATTCTGAAAAAAAATCGTGATTATCATTTACTTTGGCATTGATATGTCATGCTATTTGAAATGGAAATGGTTTTTGGGTAAACCTGTAGAAATTAGTTGTTTTTTCCTCGAAAACTATTGATCAGATTTTCTTCTACATCTCTCTAATTATTTAATTTGAATGCCAAAGTAACTCGAATTTTTTTCAGAATTTTTCACTTTGCCGTTAATGTTTTCATGGGTCTATATGAACCTTAAGGTTGTCGTTTGATCCGTGTAACGGGATCATTTTTTATATAGTTTTGGTACGCTCTTTTTATTTTATTTTTTGGCCAAGGGTCTGTAGTTTTGTCTTCAATTTGTGATGTTTTTCACTTCTTACTATTTTTTCTATCGAGTTTTATGTCTCGCCTAGTTTCTGGAACCTTTGGGAGTGATGTCTTCTATTCAAAATTACAGGTCCTAAATATATGTCTTGGTAAATTTTCTCTTCTTCCTCTCTTCTCAGTGTTCTTCCTGGAACATAAAAATAATTTACATGGTGGTTCTTCGGGTTGTAAGGCCGACGTGTGTTCAGAGAAGAACTCGACGTTTCGCCAACACGAGTGGTTAGCATTTTCAAGAGTTATTTTAAAAATTTTCGCTTTCTGTAGTCGCTGTCAAATGCTTGACATTTGTTATACGTTGTCTCAATAAATACCTGTGATTTGACGTTCTTACATCTGATTGGTCCATAGCGTTAGCAGACATCATAGAATCGTTCGTACCGTTATTTTGTGGGTAGGAAGCTAATTGAGAATTTTTGAGAACTGGAAGCCAAACCTTGTTCATTTGTAGTCCTTCTTCGGTTCTGTTGAAGTTGCTGTGGTGTTTCTGGATTTCAATTGCTTCCCGGAAGAGTCTTGGGTAATACGCAGATGTTGAAGAGATGACTTGGGTTTCTTCAAATTTCACTCTATGGTTATCGTTGTTGAGAGTATGTTCTGCGACAGCGGATTTCTGTGTGTGCCCTAACCGACAGCAAGCCTTGTGCTCTTTGATTCTTGTTTTAACGGAGCCTTTCGTGGTTCCGATATAAACGCTGCCACAGGAACATGGAATGCGATAAACCCCAGAAGAGCATAGTACGTCTTGTTTGTCCTTCGCTGATCTAAAGTGGTCTTTCAGTTTCTTTGAAGGTTTATAAACGGTTTTAATCTCATATTTTTTTAGAATACGGCCGATACGATCTGTAACTCTGGGAACATATGGTGAGAATGCTTTTCTTTTTTCGGTGTTGGTTTGACTACTACTTGGTTCACTGGATGGACAGTCATTTGGTCTACTATTGATTCTTCCGTCTCTGATTTCTCTTCTATTTTTCATACACCTCTCAATATCTCTTTCTTTGTATCAATTAGCTTCCTACCCACAAAATAACGGTACGAACGATTCTATGCTGTCTGCTAACGCTATGGACCAATCAGATGTAAGAACGTCAAATCACAGGTATTTATTGAGACAACTTATAACAAATGTCAAGCATTTGACAGCGACTACAGAAAGCGAAAATTTTTAAAATAACTCTTGAAAATGCTAACCACTCGTGTTGGCGAAACGTCGAGTTCTTCTCTGAACACACGTCGGCCTTACAACCCGAAGAACCACCATGTAAGTGACGATGGCCGCGAAAGTCTTTCACAATTTATAAAAATAATTATTGTTTAATTAAATCGAATCCTTCGTACTTTCATCTGATCTAGATATTATTAGATATCAAAATCGTATATCACTCTAGTCACCATTATCCAAACTCCAACAATCAAAATATTCAAATTCAGTTGTGCAGCAAAAAAAAGCACTATGCATAAACTTGCCCTAACCCTTTCGGTAATGGTGTCCTAAATTTAGGACACAACTTTCTTAAGTTTTTTTTGTACAGGTAATTATTTCTTCCGATTCTTGTAGACATGGTTTCATGAGTTTTAATTTTAGTTGCCAACTGTAACTTTTCCGTCATTTACCGGATGGTATTTTGGAAAATTTCAGCTGACAAGAATGGACGTATCATCTGAGTCACTAGATTGGTGTATGCCATTTTTGAACTTCTCAGTGTGGAACTTATTCATTGAAAAAAAAATACTGTGTGTTCACATTAGAGTGTTTTAGGTACGCGATTCAAAATGTATAAACATTTTTACACTATTTTATAGTTTTGATCATGAATTTCAGTGTGATAAATTTAGTTCACTGTGAGCTTGGTGGCATTGCATATGTGGTAGCTCACTTTATATCATCAAAACATTTAATTTTTTGTTATTTTCACAATACCATTGATTGACATGGCTATAATATCAAAACTATTATCAATAATGGAACGAAAACCGTATTTGGTAGAATGCCAGTGAAAACGAAAGTGAGTTGGGTTAGGGCATTAATTTGAAGGCTACCATGGGTTGTAAGTTGTGTACATCACTACTACATCGCTGTTTAGAGAATACTGTTCTATTCATGTTCTTATATTTATTACTGTTTTGTAAATTTAACTGCCCTGTATACAAAAGTTACTCAAGAAGTCAGTTTTGACAACTAAAAAAAAAATAGAATCTGTATCAGAATTTGTTTTGTAAACAAGAACGAATAAATATTCAAATAATTCTCAATTCAATAATTTTCTCAAAGAAAACTCATTCATATCCAGTAAGTGGCGTGAAAAGACTCACGACACCGAACATGGTCCTCATTCGAGCAGGATAAAATCAGCGAAAATAACAGTATTTCATTCTACAAGATCAACGCAGGTCCTTCGCAGCAAATTCATCGCTTTCAACCAGAGTAAACTTGAATAAAGAAGCAAGATCAAGATCCAATATAGTATTGGATTCATTCAGTCGAAAATCAGTTCAGCGTTTTCAAGAGTCACACACCAAAAGAGAAGAGTAGCGAAGTTACGAGACAGTACCTACTTTCTGTAGCCAAGGTATTGAGGTAAAGCTCGCTTCCCTTTCTTTCCCATCCTTATCCTCTCCTATCCTCATCAATTTGTGTGTTTCGCATTGTTTACGTCCTCATATATTTACACAGATAAAATGTCTGAAGAAATAAAGGCATTGAATCAAAAAAGAGGTATAATAAAAGGTCAGTTGACACGATTTTCTACATTTCTGTCTGATTTGACAGACGCTTCAAAACTCAGTGAATTGTGCATACGATTAGAAAAAGCTGAGCTCCTTTGGAGTGAGTTTGATATAGTTCAGTCAGAGTTAGAATTGAAAGATGAAAGAAATGATCATAGTTCAGACAGAAGTAACTTTGAAATTATTTATTTCGATGCAATATCTCGAGCGAAAGATTTGATAAAAAAGTTTTCAACAAGCACATTGCTTTCGAATTGTCCTTCAGCAATTTCAATCAATACACCTCATGCCAATATTCAAAATACCAAAACAAATTTACCTAAGTTAAACTTACCCGAATTCCACGGTTTATATGAGAAATGGCTACAGTTTTCAGATACTTTCAAAGCTATGATACATAACTGCGATTCAATTAGTAAAGTTCAAAAGTTCTGGTACCTAAAATCATGTCTCAAGGGTGAGGCAGCTAACATTTTGACAGCTTTGGAGGTATCTGAGGCAAATTATGATAAGGCATGGGATATACTATGTGAGCGGTATCAAAACAATCGTGTTATAATCCAAACACATCTCAAGGCTTTATTTGATATACAAAGCATTCAAAGGGAATCACATACCCATCTGCGAAATATTATTGACACTGTAAATCAGCATCTTAGAAATTTAGAATCCCTAGCCTTACCAGTTGATCAGTGGGATACACTCATTATATATCTTGTAACATCAAAATTAGATCCCATTACGAAAAGAGAGTGGGAGGAATATGCATTAAAACTTACAAAAGAATTGCCCACGTTTAAAGAATTTACAACTTTCATCAATCAGAGATGTCAATTGTTGGAAGGTTTATATTTTAATGTTAAAGGTTCTCAGTTCACACAAAAACATTCAACAAAGTCAGATCATAATTCAATATCAACATATGTTGCTACTACAGGGTCATCTTGTATTCTGTGTCAGAAAGATCATCATGTATTCTCATGCGACAACTTTTTGAAATTAAATCCTCAAGATCGTCTATCAGAAATTAGGAGATTAAGAGCCTGTACCAATTGTTTGCGTAAAGGCCATAATTCAAAGGATTGCAGAAATCACTATGTATGTAAAAAATGTTCAAAAAAGCATAATACTTTATTGCATTTAGAAAAGGAACAAACTCAAATTAACTTGAACAAAAATCCGTTGACATCTGAATCAAATAATAGAACGGAAGGGAACCATTCAGAAACAATATCACACATATCTCAATCAACCCTTGCTTCATGTACATTAAAAAATTCCCTTGCCGAACCATATATTTTACTCTCAACGGCAAATGTTTCTATCATCGATAAAAATGGCAAATCTCACAACTGTCGAGCTATTCTTGACAACTGCTCTCAATCAAATTTTATTACTAAAAAATTGTTCAATATTTTGCAGTTACCTGTGTCTAACGTGACTCATTCAATTGAGGGTTTCGGATCAAACTTAACATCTGTACTACAGAAAACCGTTGCCACTATAAAATCTACAAACAGTTCATATATTGGTCTGGATATTCCATTCTTAATTACAAATAAAATAACGAAAGATTTGCCCGCACTTTCTTTCGATTCGAGTCATTTAAAAATTCCAAAAAACATCGTCTTAGCGGACAATGATTTTAATAAAACTGGTCCAATTGATATGTTGATTGGAGCTTCTATTTTTTGGGAGTTGATATGTGTAGGTCGCATAAATCTCATTAACAGTCACACAGTACTACAAAAAACAAAACTAGGATGGATATTATCAGGACCTTTGTCATTCTATTATTTAAATAGTCCAAACACTGTTTGTAAACTAGCAATTAATGATAAAGAAATTCATGAACTGCTTGAACGCTTCTGGAAACTTGAAGAATTTCAGCCTTTGGCTAAATATTCTCAAGAGGAAGCAGAATGTGAATCGCATTTTTTGAAAACTACAATTCGCGATGAATCAGGAAGATTTGTTGTTAACTTGCCTTTCAAGGAAAATCTTAGTCAGCTCGGAAACTCCTTCGAAATGGCACTCAAGAGATTTTATACAGTCGAAAAAAAATTCAATAGAAATCCAGATTTCAAACAACAGTATGTTTCATTTATGTCCGAGTACGAAGCTCTCGGGCACATGACGAAGGTTGATATTTCACTTGATAATCCACAAGATATAATTTATTACTTACCACATCATGGCGTTCTTAACACGTCAAGTACTACTACAAAGTTGCGGGTCGTGTTTGACGCCTCTGCGAAAACTTCTAGTGGATTATCTCTTAATGATATATTGAAAGTTGGTCCCACAATTCAGGATGACTTATTCACCATTGTTACAAGATTTCGAACCTATGAGTACGTAGTAACCTCAGATATTGAAAAAATGTACCGTATGGTAAAAATACAAGATTCTCAGCGAGATTTACAGCGCATAGTATGGCGCACTAATCCATCTGAGAAACTTGACCATTTTAGATTAAATACAGCCACCTATGGCACTGCGAGTGCATCATTCGTTTGTATCAGATCGCTCCATCAAGTAGCTTTTGAAAATAAGGATAGGTATCCTGAGGCCTATAGAATTATCACATCTTGTTTCTATGTTGATGATCTTCTCACTGGGTTTCAATCAATAGAAGAAGGCAAACGAATCATTTCAGACATCATTCATATTCTAGGCTCAGCCGGGTTCAATCTTCGCAAATTTGCTTCAAATAATGAAAACATATTAGAGGATATATCCAATATGAAATCTCAATCATCTCAAAAATTTATATCTGATGATAGAATCATCAAAACCCTTGGTTTAAATTGGAATTCAATCGATGACATTTTTCAATACACTTTAATTCCAAATAATTCTTCTCACGTTTCCAAACGAACAATTTTATCAACAGTGGCTCAAATCTTTGATCCTCTAGGTTTGGTAGGTCCCTGTACGGTCAAGTCCAAACTAATCATTCAAAAACTGTGGAAGTTAGGTTTAAATTGGGATGAAAGTCTCCCAACTGATTTATATCATTCTTGGATTGAGTTTTCCACTCAAATTCCAAAGTTGAACGACATAAAAATTCCTAGACATATTATTTGTACGAACCCAATTTCAGTTGAGTTGCATGGCTTTGGGGATGCTTCCGAAAGAGCTTACGGAGTTTGTTGTTATTTCCGATCCAGAGATACAATGGGAAGAATCCACTGTCATTTAGTGTGCGCCAAATCTCGGGACGCACCACTTAAAATTATTTCTCTGCCTAAACTTGAACTATGCGCAGCCTTACTCCTCATTCAGGTAACCCAGAAGATTTTGAATGCCTTCCATATTGATATAAATCATATTCATTATTGGACTGATTCTACCATTGTTCTTTCTTGGATTTCAACTGAACCACATTTACTCAAAACATTTGTTGCTAATCGTATCACAGAAATTCAACAATTTTCTGATAAAAGTCAATGGAACTATGTTCCTAGTGAAACAAATCCAGCTGACATAATTTCTCGTGGTATGAACCCAGAAGAATTGAAACATAGCTCAATTTGGTGGGTTGGACCTCCTTGGATGTCTGAGGAGAGACAAGCTTGGCCTAAAGGTAATTCATCAATACAGTGTGAAATACCAGAATTAAAAAGGGTCGATTATACCTTAATCTCACAAAATCTTGACACTGATATTCTTGACAGGTTTTCATCTTTCACTAAATTGCAAAGGGTTATAGCTTATTGCTTTCGCTTTGTAAACAATTCAAAACTAGTTAATAAAGAAACTCGTAAATCAGGCTATCTATCAAGTGCTGAATTGAATCACTCATTAACTATTATTTGCAGATTTGTCCAACAACATTCGTTTTCCTCAGATTTAAATTCATTGAAAATTTCAAAACCTCTCTCTTCAAAGAGTAAGTTATTATCATTGAATCCGTTTTTAGATGAAAATGGTATCATAAGAGTTGGCGGTAGACTTAGGAACTCAAACATTTCTTATAATAACAAACATCCTATTTTACTACCTGAAAAAGGTAATTTTACCAAGTTAGTGATTCGATATGAGCATACAAGACAATTACACTCAGGAGCACAAGCAACTTTGGCTGCAATAAGAATGAATTTTTGGCCAATCAATGGTCGAAACGTTGTTCGTGGAGTTCTACACAATTGTATGATTTGCTTCCGATCCAAACCAATTGAAAGTCATTATCAAATGGGTAATATTCCCCAATCGCGACTCAAACCCCAAAGACCGTTCTTGACTTCCGGAGTGGATTTTGCTGGTCCATTTTATGTTAAAGATGGCAAAACCAGAAACCGAAACATAATTAAATGTTATCTCTGTGTTTTTGTATGTTTTGTTACGAAAGCAGCTCATTTGGAAATATCTGATGATCTTTCTACCGAAGCATTTGTGAGATGTTTAATCAGATTTGTTTCTAGGAGGGGTATTTGTAGCGACATATATTCAGATAACGGCACAAATTTTGTTGGTACTGAGAAAGAGCTAAAAATCATATTATCAAATTTGAAGAAAAATTCAAAATTCACTGAGTTTTTGGCTATGAATAAAATAAATTGGCATTTCATACCACCACATGCACCCAACTTTGGGGGCCTTTGGGAAGCGTGTGTCAAATCAGCTAAATTTCATCTTAAGAGAATTCTTGGTAATTCACACCTTACATATGAGGGCTTATACACAGTGATCACACAAGTTGAGGCTGTCCTCAATTCCAGACCCTTATCACCCTTGTCAAATGATCCTAATGATCTTTCCCCTTTAACCCCTTCTCATTTCCTTATTGGTGAGCCTCTCACAACCCTACCACAGAATGACGTGAGGAATATTCCATCCAACAGACTCAGCCTTCTACGACTCATTCAGCAGCAACTACAACATTTTTGGCAGCGTTGGTCGCGTGATTACCTCTGCACTCTGCAAGAAAGATCCAAATGGAAGAAACTTCATCTGAATTTGAAAGAGGGGTCTATGGTATTGCTCAAAGATGACAATTCAGCTCCTTTATGCTGGAAACTTGGACGAATCATTCAAGTGTTTCCTGGAGAAGACGGAATAGTTCGAGTTATAAATGTGAAAACCTCAAATGGTGAACTGAAGCGTCCAGTGTCCAAAGTCTGTGTTCTTCCGATAGACACTTGAAAGAGACATATTTTTATTGTTAGAAATCGTAATATTGATTTAATTTCCATTTGAAAGGCGATCCTTTCAAGGGGGCGCCATGTTCTATTCATGTTCTTATATTTATTACTGTTTTGTAAATTTAACTGCCCTGTATACAAAAGTTACTCAAGAAGTCAGTTTTGACAACTAAAAAAAAAATAGAATCTGTATCAGAATTTGTTTTGTAAACAAGAACGAATAAATATTCAAATAATTCTCAATTCAATAATTTTCTCAAAGAAAACTCATTCATATCCAGTAAGTGGCGTGAAAAGACTCACGACACCGAACAAATACTACAACAGCATTGTCCCATTGGCATTAGGATGAGTGGCACAATTCCACTCAGTAACGGCCGAGCCGATCAGAAAAATAGCGGAAATCTGATCCTCTTTCACCAACCTATATATCTCGACAAATTTTCCCGGCTCATATTTCCCGTCCATTGCAGCGAATGCACATTTCCAAGAGGCAGCGCTCATCCAACTTCCGCTAACGACGCATTCATCAAGTGTCATAATAGTAATAGAAGTTGCGGCCGACTGCAAACGAAGTCACAGACTATGAAAAGAGAAGTTATTATACGTGTCACTCCCAGCAGTCACATGAGCATAGGTCAGAGATATTCCGGCCCGTTTGGGGCCCGGGGCTCCGTTGTTGAATGCGTAATCACGGCCTGTCAGTGCAGCAGGGCGGACCTGTCATGCGGATTGAATTTTCTTTTCATCTTTATATAATGAATCGCCCCAGGGGTGGCGGGGACGAGGAGAAAGCACCCCATTGTTTATACATGCTCGCTATCCCGTGCCCTTTAATATTTGATATTTGATGGATTCTGTGTGATGTCATGTTAATAAGGGTTTTTGTATCTCAATATTCGATGTCACAGGTGGCAACGTCGATGTGAATACAGGGTGTTCCATATAAGTGTTGATTGAAAGTTTGGTTTGGAGCGAAACTTAGTTTCTTCACATTGCCATTTGGTCGTTTCAACCCTTTATAGGGCAAAATATTATCATGAAGTTGTGTTTGGAGTTAACAAAATGGTTCAGATTAACAACAATGTTATGCTGGCTGTATCTTAAATGATGTCATTAATTTTAGGTGGCGATTCTTTGTCATATTTTATGAAGAAAACTTAATATAAAAGTATGTCATAACTTGCTTCGTTTTCGACTAACGGAGTGTCAAAGTTTCAATTCAAAATCGGTTTTTCAATAATTAAGGTGCATTTAGTCAACATCATTTTAAAATTGTACTTAAATATATGTCAAAAGCGAAAGTTGAATCTGTTATACCAAATGGCGCCATTTATACAACAATGTTAAGTTTATGCTAAAAACCTTTGATTTGTTATGTTTATGATAATGTTGACTAAATCTACCCTTACTCAAAAGCATTTCTGCCGATTTTGATGAAACCTGGTATGGTCACTAGCAGATACAAGAGGCTCCTTTTCATGATATTAGATTCCAATTTATGAGTGACGGAGAGTTACCTTAATGATAATTATGATAAAAATCATTGTTATCCACTGTTTATCTTTAAGTTTCTTATTTTTATCAGATTGAATGATTAAAACTACAACTTTCTTATAATGCCCTAAATTTGAAATAGCCAAAGTTTATGGAATGGAAGTCAGTGGAGCACAAATTAAAAAATGTATTTAATTTTTTTCAGATTCTCCATATTTTCTTGAAATTCTATTTACTTTCATGCAAAAAAGTATTGTTTAGTTATGATAGAATCAGTTGGAGACATGGAACACAACAAACAAATAAAGTTTTGTTATTCAAATTCACGGCATTTCAAGACAGTTGCATTTTTTTCAATTGTTTAATCAGATAAAAATATGAAACAACAGTGGCGTACGATGACTTTGACATGAAATATCAATCAGATTACTATAATTTGAAATGTAATATCACGAAAGGTGGCCCCTTGGAACTACTAACAAACACTCCAGGTTTCATCAAAATCGGCGAAACGACTTTCTGGTAATTGATAAATAACCGATTTTTAATTGAAATTTTGACACCCCGTTACTTGAATACAAAGCAAGTTAAGACACACGTTTATTTGAAATTTTTTATAAAACATGATTATGAATCACCATCTTAAATCAATGACATCGTTTAAGATACATCCTGTATATCCTGTGATAGGGCGCTATTGTCCCAAAGTATGTTACGTGTAAAATTTCGTCACTGGAATTTTTGCAATTACTCCACTGGAATTGAATATATTCAAAATCTCGATACACGATAAATATTTTTTTTAACTACTTAGAAGACAGAACTTTATTTTTAGGTTATCATGACCATTGAACAAGCAATTAAAAAGAAAACAAAAAGTAGATAGTTTATTACAAAAATGTTTGGCCTATGACCACAGGGATAAATATTTCCCACCTAAGCCAGGCGCTGAACCCCCTATCAAGCAGGAACCGAGGGACGGAGCCGTCATGATCTGTAATGCAGACCCCTGCGCATCAATCAATCTTTTCCCAGGACATGGGTAGGACAGTAGTGTCGCAAGACCTTATAGAGGGTTAACATCTTCTGAAGATGAAAAAATATAAATTCAAGCAAATACACTGGATTTTTCCAAATGAATTCTAAATGGTCACAAGCTTCCAAAAATGAGAAATGAGTTTTTTTTGCATTTGTTGAACTGTTATAGAGTTTAGAAATGGCATTTTGTTGGCATGACCAACCAATAAAATGGCTAACTATGATTTATTTTTATTTTGTTGTGATCTTTCAAAGGGGTGATTCATGCAAACCCTATTCCATTCTTTACCAGAACTTTTGAACAAATTTGAATTTCTTGATTCAAAATCTGTTGTAAAGAATGATTCAGTGCTAAACTTTTTCAGCTCTTGTGTTACTTTACTTTATTTATTAATCCCAATGAACATATCTGTTCAAAGAGGGATTATATTTTTTCTTTCATAAATTGAATAAATGAATGAATAAGTCATATTGAAGCCAAAATAAACACAAGCAAAACAGATAAAGGTGAAACATTGTTATATTATAGGAATTGAATTGAAAAGATATCTGTTTAGTGTGCATTTCTTAAGTAAATTTTATTTAGTTTTAGCACTTATTCTTTTTATCAGCTGTGGTATTTTGTTAAATATCTCAATTCCTGCATCAACATAGTGGATGGAAATTGAAATTTTAAATTGATATAATGAACGAAGAATGAATTTGACGCTTCTATGTTCTAAGTGCGCTTTATATATGCATTTATAGCTTTGTTTCTAAAAGTTAGTATAGTGATTCCATAATAGAAATTTTGGCTGAGCTCCAAACAGAAATGAGGTATTGCAATTTTGAATAAATTAAACAAAAATATATGATTTTAAAATATTTTAGTAGGGTATATTGTCTTATTCTAAATAGTATTCCTATCAAAGGTGGGAGATGTTTCATCAGATTGTTGATGTGATTGAACCAAGAGAGTTTTGTGTCGATATATGAACCCAAAAATCTTGTATTGTTGGTATACTGAATTGGTGAATATTTGAATTTCGTTGGTCTGAAAGAATCACTTGTAATACTTCGTTAAGAAATAATTGATGATTTCTAAAAATTTAAAAATAGTTCAAGTGTGAGCGAGTAGTCAATGAAATAAGATTTGAAGATTCTGTTTAACATAAGATAGAATTTCTAATTCATTCTCTGCAAAATATACAATTGTTGTATCATCAGCAAAAAGTTTTATTTCACCTTTCAATACAAGTTTATATATGTGGTAGAAGTCCATTATATCTCAAAGTGGAGTGGTATGGATATACAAATCAGTAAAACGCAAAGTCGTCTACACAATTTAATTTCCCATCTAGTTCAATAGGATGGTAAAACGGTGACTGACCGCTATCAATCAGATAGCCATCCAAAAGTAGAAGTAGTACATGTTTCGATCCTATATATGACCATCATCAGCTATTCAAGAAAATTCTACAATAGAAGAAAGACTATGTACTAAAGACAAACAAGGTCAATATAAGATTACTTACATGGAGAAGAAAATTAATGTTGTGAAATAAGTATATATCTAATTTTTAAAAAATTAGTATTAAGTATAGTTAAATAACCACATGGTTAATTATTTGTGGTGTTTGAACAACCAAAATTTTTTTAACGAAAACAACAAAAGTAAGTATAGGTAGGGGAGGCTGTAAGGCCTTGGGCCCCTTTAATCCTATAGCGGAAATAAATGACTTAAACATCGATCAAAATTATGAAATCAATACACGTGATTATTGTTATTGACTGAACAAAACGGCAAGTGACAGCTGACAGCACAGCCGGAACCACTGTCATGAATGCTCCCATGTCAAAATTGACACAGAACAGTGGAACGAGACCATCACTCACAGAACAAGAGAAGGAAAATTCCAACGATACTATTCCAAGCAAGAGGATCTCAAGCCACCCGACTGTAGCAATAACAAGAGGAGAATCCATACAATGGAAAATTAAGGAACTGAAAGAATTACCACAGAATAGCTACTCTAATCCACATTTATTTCCCCTATAGGATTAAGGGGGCCCAAGGCCTTACAGCCTTCCCTACCTATACTTACTTTTGTTGTTTTCGTTAAAAAAATTTTGGTTGTTCAAACACCACAAATAATTAACCATGTGGTTATTTAACTATATTTAATACTAATTTTTTAAACAATTAGATATATACTTATTTCACAACATTAATTTTCTTCTCCATGTAAGTAATCTTATATTGACCTTGTTTGACTTTAGTACATAGTCTTTCTTCTATTGTAGAATTTTCTTGAATAGCTGATGATGGTCCTATATAGGATCGAAACATGTACTACTTCTACTTTTGGACGGCTATCTGATTGATAGCGGTCAGTCACCGTATTACCATCCTATTGAACTAGATGGGAAATTAAATTGTGGAGACGACTTTGCGTTTTACTGATTTGTATAAGTTTATATATATTGAAAAAAGGATCAGAGCAATTATAGATCCCTGTGGTACCCCACAGCTTGCATTGTTAATTGAACCAAGTGGATTTTTTTTATATATACTAGTACTTTTGAACCAAATGTAAATTATTTCCTTTATCATTATTATCATACAATTTGTTCAAGAGAATGTTGTTGTTAACCACATCCAAGGCTTTCGGCAAATCCAGTGATGATAACGCGCATTTTTTTGTCGAATCTTATTCCAGTTTTACTCTTGATATCATGCCTACTGCCGCAGACTCAGTATTACTAGATTTGCGAAATACATATTGTTCTGCATAGAAAAACTAGATTTTTTCAGATATTCTCTTGGCCCACTATCCGTTATCTCTTCAATTATTTTTGATGATACTGGCAGAATTCAAATTGGAGGGTAATTTCCTATGTAATTTTTTCTTACATTTAGAGATTGGTTTGAATTAAGCTGTTTTTGATTCATCTGGAAATATACCTTTTTCTAAGGACGTATCAATCAATTTCTTTAATAATGGTAGATACCATTTTATCTATTACTGCTTTGATAATTTTAACATTATTTCCATCACTTCCGTAAAAGCATTAGTTTCATAAACAAAAAAATAAAGTATCGTACTGTGAATGAAATCAAAAAATGTAGTAGGTGACAGTCACGTTTTGTATGCACAAATGATGACTTCAATTGTAGTATTTTGTTTCAACTTTCAATTTAGTCATGTACCAGTACCATGTTTTGATCTAATGGAACATCAGATTTAAAAAAAAAACAAAATAATGTCTATTATAATAAAGAAAAAGACAATATCAAACAAAACAGGGTTATAAAAACTGCTCGGAATGGCCACCTCCAACCATCAGACAAAAAGCAAGTCTTCGGCTCATAGATTGGCGCATATGTTGAAATATTCCTGGTGTGGTTTGAATTGTCTCGCAGACTGCAATGATGTAATTATTAAATAATTCACACATTCAATAGTGGTCATTTAAACCAAGGACTCAGGATGACCCCAGGAGCAAAAGTCCAAAGGGTTTAAGTCCGGAGATCTGGGAGGCCAAAGTTGAGGTCCTGCTCGGCCTACCCAACGATTTAGATACACGCACTGTAGATAGAGAAAATTTATATAGAATGCACAACTTAGTCTCAACGGTACAGTAACTTTTACGGAAAGCTTTCAAGAAAGGCAAGCAGTTCATCAGTCTTGTTCCGATGGGATCGTATATTTAACAAAATAAAATTGAGGGCACATATAATAGGCCAATAAACAGAGCAATTTTTCTCATAAAAGTTCAACAAAATGCTCCGCCGATTTCTTTTTTGCAATTCGATCGTCACGTAGGGTTGAATAATCAGCAAAAAAGTTATTACCCCCTGGGGGGTCCAACACCCCCAAAATCAAAAAAACTTTTTTCTGGAAGGTATTTTCATGACATTTCAGCTCTGGGCAAAAAATATGAGTGAAACTCGGTATTAATAATGGGAGCGAATTATTTTCAACAATTAAACCCCCTCCTGGGGCATCAACCCCTTCCCGAAATCGTGTTTGTTTTGGGGTATTTTCTATGAATATGTAAAATTGTCAGTCCTGAGTAATGAAACTGAGCGAAAATTTGTAAAAATTATAGGTATAAATTATTAGAAACGATTTTACCGCCCCCGCATTTGGGCATATCCCCCGCATCGCGGAAACATTGAGGTGAGAGGGAAGGGGGAGAATATTTGAAAAAACTGTCAAACTACTACTCTCAAATAAATATGGGTAAATAATGGTTGAGAACTGTTTTTATTGAGATTTAGAAGTATTTTTATGAAAATTATTCGCAAATTCTAGAGAAGATCAACTTATTGTATGAATCAAACTCGGACCAGAGGTAACGAAATATGAGAGTGTTTTTCAATGATATCGAGAAAGGGTATGGAGAAATGAATTCACAAGTAATCTCCATCAACAAATGTATAGGAAAATATATTTATTCACTCATACAACTCATCATCTACTTCATCTTCAGTCTCCTCGTCTTCATCTTCATAATCCGGAACAATCACTGCCAAGTATCTACAGATATCTCTGGTACATTTTTAACAAACATTGTTACATTTCAGACCACTCTTTTTGCACGTGCAGGAGTCTCTGATGCAGCCGGTCGTGCAGTTACAAAAAACCATTTCTAAAATTGAATCAGGTGCGGCTTTTCTTGTCATTTCGATTGGTTTCAAAGTGGTACTCTTTTCCCAGCCCCAGTTTTCAGGATGTATCTCATATGACAACCATGTCTGGACATTTTAAGCAACTTCCCTTCAATAAAATGTTAATAACAAACTGGCATTTTCTCCTGAATTCCTAAGTGGACCTTTGGAATTTTGGAAATGTAAGTCATATCTGACATTTCGATATTTTGAAACAGAGCTGAGTTGAACATGAAACAAAGCACTAAGATGTTTCCTCATCTCTGACTATCGGTGTTATCCCAGTATCCAGTGTTTTCTGCACAGGAACTTTTATATTTGACGTTTATATAGAGCAACGTTGACTGCTGCCACTGCGCACCGACAGAACCTCGCCGCTGTATACTAAACAGCGGCGCGCCAGCTGCCGCATTGACAAGGTCCCAAGCCGATATTTTTCAGGTTTTAGAATCTCAATGAGTTTAAAGCAGGTACACTTCGGGACAGTTTCCTTTGGTGCACTGTCTTCCTCGGTTTGGAATCCCCATATTCCATCAAGGACTGATTTTATTTTTCTTTCCATAGAACAATAATGCAATCAAATGCCGAGTAACCTCTATTTTAAGTACTTAAAAGATTGACTGGATTCCATTTAAACTTTGTACAAGTAACCAAATTTGTATAAATATTTTCAATAAGAGCAGTGTTTTTTCTGCAAACTGGCTTTTCATTCATGTTGATACGTGCTTTTATCTCTGAGTTATTAGCATTTGAATTTATAAACCACCTCAAGATTTTGTAACCTAAAATATGCGAAGAATTGAAAATACTCGTATTTAAAACCAACATTATTTGGACCGGTTAAACGTTATGCAATTTGACAATGAAGTATTCCTCAACTGTTCATTTTACTTGCTACAATTGATAAGACGTTATTTCAGTAATCACAAGCATTATTTCACGAAGTCAGGAACTTTAATATTATAAGATTTTCAATTGCAATATTGCAGCTGGCAACTGCGTGTATGAATATAAATAATATCAGAATACAAAGCTGCTATCTTCATCTTCAAAATGACGTAAGATTTATCCGAATTGAACATTTATGTGAGGAGTTACAGAACTTTACTTCACGCACTGCTTGAAAAAATGCACGTTGGCGGGAGCCGGCGCAACACCTGCACCATTGCGAAAGCATATAACTTCAGCAATTTTTTTCAAGAAAACCGTGTTATTTCTCAAAATTTTGGTAGGGACACTTTTTTTTGTAAAAATTTGTGCTCTTTCTGAATATTAAGTTAGTTTTTTGATTAAAAGTAAAAATTTTGAGATGTTTCGAAATTACCTCAAAAATTAATTTCAACGCGTTTTTTGGGGGGTTCCACCCCCCTGGAGGTGATAACTTTTCTCAGAAGTGATGTGCACACTGTGTTCTACAATAAAAAAAAAAATTATCGACGTAGCAATTTATGTTGAGGTTGATAGCCCTGTTGATTGGCCTATAAGGCGTTTATCTCGAGAACAAGAAATGGTACCACCGTAAAGTTTGACAGAAATATTGAAATTCGAATGCACTTTCCGTCTAAAATGGTAACAATTTCAAAGATTCAGGGGGAAAGTCGAAAAGCAATTAAAATCCAGTTTTTATGCAGTTTTTGTCAGTTTCAAGGCATTTATCTCGAGAACAAGGAATTGTGCCACCATGGAATCCAATACAAATTTGAAGGATCAAATTCTCTTTTTATCTAGGACAGTGACAATTTCAAAAATCCAGGGGCAATGTCGAAAAGTAATTAGAATCCAGTTTTTATGCTGTTTTCGTGATTTTCAAGGCGTTTATCTCGAGAACAAGGAACGATGCCATCGTAGAATTCATCAGGAATGTGGAGAATCAACCGCTCTTTCCATCTAGGATAGTGACAATTCTAAAAGTCCAGGGGGTGAGTCGAAAAGTAATTGAAATCCAGTTTTTATGCCGTTTTCCTAATTTCCAATGCGTTCTCGAAGACAAGACACTTATTATCACTGGAGAGTCTTTATATCGACCCATAGATCTTTTGTTGTATATTTTCGTTAGTCAATAAATGTGATGAAATTAAGGAAAAATTCATGGTAAATCTAATTTTTATACAGGTAGGTAGCGAATTTCAAATGAACGAATTATAGTACGAGGAAAAAACCGAAGGCTCCATAATTTGGTTTTGATTACTAGCCTGGAGCAAAAAAAATTGACTCGCGCTTCCTCGCTTGATACATTCCGAATCTCTGTCGAAATCAGCAATCAACGATGTTCCACTTAAACGCTTCACCCAGTTCGGTTGGCCAATCTCTCTTCCTTAACGCTGCAATAAATCACTCTTAACGGTCTCACAAATCATGGCGGAATTTGCATAAAAACGTGATTAATATTTACATATTACAAAGGCGTACAATTAGTTACCAATGTGTTGTAAGAAGCCAAACTAATTAATATCTACCTATATCCTTCGTTATTAATGATAATGACATTTGTTGTTTGTTTTATAGCGCTAATAAATATCGCAACGGTTTGAGTGGAACTCGTAAGAATCAGCATCATTATAAGTGACGCTGGTGAATTACTCCAGGGAAATTAGAGAGACGACTAGAATAATTCCTAGGTAATTTCGAAGATGTTTAATCTTTCACAGAGTTGAATGGATATACAATGGACAATAAAAAGTGGAAGACTTCCTTTCAAAGTTTTATTTGGAGATCCGTTTGAAACGAATAAATGTCATAAAATTTAGAAGCGGGGAGGTACTCACCTACTTGCTCAATCTATTCATCCATTACCAATTACAAAGTAATGGATAATCATTGTCAGTCTATATAAAATTATATTACATATCATACTATTAATAAAATTTATTTTAGTATCTGCCTTAAAATTAAATATACAGTGACCGGCAGATTTATGGCAAAACAAATGGAAAAAAAGTTTATTTAAAATTTTACAGAAAATTTTATTCTTCATAAAGGTACCAGCATCCTCCAAAACTCAAATTGCACTATCCACATTTCAATTATATCCTTTCGTATACGAGGGAGGTGAAAAAAATTGAAAGTGGCCCAAGAGTAAAGTACCTTTATTTTTCAAAAAACACAAAACAAAAAAGTTATTCAAAGCAAAGACTTAAAATTTAGAGTGTCCCAAATTTGAATTCAATTTTCCGAAAACAAGTTTTCACTGATTTTCTCCTTTTTTTATCTCACCCGCCCTATGTATTACGAGGATTTGTAATATCAGTGTAGACTCATCATTGAATATTATCTAGACGACCGGATAAACTTTAGTTTCGCCCAACTGTCATCTAGAAAATTGCATTAATCGTACTTGGTGCTGACAAAACCTCATTTATTGTGGCCATTCAGAAAAAAAAGGATTTTTCGAAATAAGCATATCAAATTGGTAGATATAAATACAGTAAACAGATATTATTTGGATATAATGGAAAATTTGGTATATCATATGAATGACTGTCTGATGCAATCTGATATGAGAACGAGGATTTGTATTACTTCATTATGTATAGAAATATCAATAAAAAATTTCCTAAATTCATATTGTGAACATCAGTTCTATATGTGACTCTCCTGTACACATTTTCCGGATTTTTAGTTCGCGACATTTGACCATTGTGAGCCAGCCCAAAGGAAATTTGAATATATACTGATACTAAAGTATAGAATGTACTCACAGTAGAAGCAGGCTTGTCAAACAAACCATAGAGCATTTGTTTTTTACGTTTCTACGATACAATAAGACAAATTTTAATTTTGGCATTGACCGCATCCTCATAATTCTCATATTGATCATGTATAAGGAAGGCCTCTTGCACACGAACGGCCAATCCGCCGACCGGCTATTTCACTGACCGGCAATAAAACCGGAAAAACTTATTATTTGTATATCCAAATACAATCTAACACACCAACCGGAGCAGGGAGTTTTGCCGATCGGCCACCGGTCAAATTAAAAAGTCGACGGCGAACACACGGTCTCCGGTCGGTAAATTAACCGACGCATTTCTTTCAAAACATACAAGTCTATGCATGTCAACACACGAACGACGATTTACCCGTCGCCGTGGGTACAGAGTCGCGTAGATATCGCAGTATCAATATCGCTTCGCATCATGCAAGACGGAAAAATGGAAAATTTAGATATTGAAACCTTTATTTGTGCAATTGAAGAAATTGAAATTGAAATTAAAGTAATTAAAAAATTTTGTTTCATCGCATCTGAGTACTCCAAACAAGGTGTGAAATGCTCCTACTGCACTCCTCTCTGCTACCAGAGGATGGATCCCTAATTTTCTTGCTTTCCTATATTTTCTTCGCCGGTACACTATTAAATAGGCAAGAGTCTTCTTAGCACGTTTCATTCTCAAACACGCACGAAACTATCTTGCATAAATGGCGAAGGATGACAGTACGACACTGCCAGCGGATAGAAATCAAGTCCCCGGCCGGTCGCCGGTACCGTGTGTAAAATGATCCCGGTTTTTTTGTCGGTAGGTGAAATAGCCGGTCGGCGGATTGGCCGTTCGTGTGCAAGAGGCCGGCTCAACCATAGCTCAAAAAATATTGTCACCTCTTGTCTAACATGATAGATATTCTCCCTCACATTTTCAGGACGATTTCGTCCGTTTTTACACTGATTGCGTTGATTGAAACAGATTGTATTCTTGTGAACACTTGCTTCATAAGTTGGTTGAGGCAAAAATATTTTAGCATCAATAATGAGCACTTTATTTTGTTGAATCATGGGAGTAGGTTGAGACAAGAACATTGCAATTTCAATAATCAGTACTATTCTTCTATCAACTTGGAGGTTGAGTTCAAATCTGCAATTTGGATTTGGTTATAAAATATAGAATGGAAGCATTTTCATTTTGGCAACATTGAATAGATTAAACAAAGCATAGATTCACAACTACGAACAATTTAGGTAAAAATAATGGTTTTATATGAAAACAGCTTTAAGTTCAATAAGTGTATTCTCAATAAAACCAGTTAGTAGTGACGCATATTGCAGTTTGATTGGATACATAAGCAACGCCACTCGCTTTTAGACACAAATCTGTAGAAGACCAAAATATATTTCACTCATTTTCACAACTGGCCCGTAATGATCATAACTCAATTTTCGATATTGCATTTTTATTTATAGAAACAGTTTCCACTAGGCACAAAACTAACATTTATATCGGTACGCGTAGCCTCATAACCTCCAACCCAAATGGTTAAACTGGATGAAATGGTCGAAATGAAAGTCGTATCCACAGGTCGTGGTGTTGCCAGCTGCTTTGATTGCTCATTGGTTGAATGTGTCACGTAGCACGGGTAGTGATATCTCCCAAGGAATTATATTCTTGTGTTAAGAGGATTATGTTTCACAATGAGTTAATGTGAATGTTTTCTAGGATGAAGAGTTAATGTTTACATTGCAATCAAATTCATTTCAAGAGAATTTATGTAAAGAAGCAAACATCTCAATCAGCTTGAAATGGGAGTATGTTCATTGATTAGAAATGATTATTCTTTCCAGAAGATTATTCTATTCAAGAGTATGTGTATTCTTGATTGAAGAAATATATATATATATATATATATATATATATATATATATATATATATATATATATATATATATATATATTTATATATATATATATATATATATATATATTTATATATATATATGTTCGGAAAGGTTTCCGCGGTCAGAAATATGTACATTACTAAGTTCATGGGTTGAACCGCGTTGAGAGTTTATAACTCGACGTTTCGGCTCCTGCTTTGGAGCCATTTTCAAGAGTGTGACTGCGAGGCCTCTATCTGCCTACTCCTCGAGTCGTGGTCTTGAGAGATATCAAGGTCTCAACCTGCCTACTCCTTGATCTCAAAAGACGATCCGATGTTGGTTGCACTGTAGTATTTATAGGTGGTTGGCTACCTGAAGGTGGGCGGGTCTTACGGGTTTTCTCGTTTGTCTTGTCTGCTGGTGCCTGCTGTGTAGTTGGAGTTAATGGGATAATAATTGATTGCGGATAAGTTTCACGTGGCCTGGTAATTACGGTTGGAAGAAGGGGCTTCCAAATGGGGTTCAATTTACGGCTATCATCTTTAATGTTCAGGCAATCAGGCCGTTTTTCGATTTCGATGGCTTCTCTGATAAAACGAGAAGTTCTTGAACGTACTGGGGCGATGGTTTTCGTTTTCTCGAAATCTATGGGGTGACCCGTTTGGATGAAATGAAGAGCTAATGCGGAGCTGGTGTCTCGATTTCTAACTGAAAGGGAGTGTTGATAGGATCGAAAATGGATCTGTTTCGAAGTTTCTCCTATATAAGAGTGGGGGCAGATAGAACAGGGAATTTCGTAAATACCATGGTCTTCGTTGGGAATTTTGTCTTTTGTTGGTCTGATGAGGTGTGATAGTTTTTGTTCTGTGGTAAAGATGGTTTTGATATTTGCTTTTCTGAAAAGTCGACTGATTTTGTCCGTCACCCCTTTGATGTAAGGGAAGAAGACTTTGGATGGACGGTCTTCAACTTGTGGTTCGTTTTTGGTTACTAATGGTTTCTGAAGCTGTTTTTGGATGTTTCTGTCTATGTGGTCTGGTCTGTATCCGTTTTGTAGGAGAGCTTGTTTTACGTTGTGAAGTTCGGATTGTCTGTTGTGGTCGTCGGTTAGTCGGATGGAGCGGGATATCAGAGTATTTACGACTGAGTTGAGTTGTGAGGGATGATGGTGGGACTTGGAGTTGAGATATCGGTTGGTGTGGGTGGGTTTTCTATAAACCGTGTACGAGAAACCTTGTTGAGGATTTTTAGTGATTTGTACATCTAAGAATGGCAGAGTTGAATTGCTTTCTATCTCCATCGTGAAGCGAATGTAAGGGTGTACTTCGTTCAGATGGGTCAGGAAAGAATCCAGGGTATCTCTCCCGTGGGGCCAGATGACAAAAGTGTCATCAACGTATCGTAACCAGCAGGAAGGTTGAAGAGTGGCTGATGAAAGGGCTTTGGTTTCGAAATCTTCCATGAATATATTGGCAATCGCAGGTGAGAGAGGGGATCCCATAGGGGCACCTTTGATTTGCCTATAAAAAGAGTTTTGGAAGGTGAAGTATGTGTTGGACATACAATGTTTGATTAGAGTGAGGATGTCTTGTGATATGTCGTGCTTGTTTTGTAATATGGTGAGGGTCTCGTCAATAGGGATGTTGGTGAAAAGAGAGACGATGTCGAAGCTGACTAGGATGTCGGAGTTAGATATATTGAATTCCTTAATTCGATTGATGAAGTGGTAGGAGTTTTTCACGTGGGATTCGGATATTTCAACTATAGGTTGAAGAATGTTAGAAAGATGTTTCGCTAAGCGTTGGGTTGGGCAGTTGAATGCACTGACAATGGGTCTGAGATCCCACCACATACCTGGAAAAAACAACAAAAGCCCAGATCAATAAATCAAACCTTCCATCCGACGTCAAGTCCCTATTAATACCGAAGGAGTGATCCTCTCGAATCCCAAAAATATATGGCCTTCCTAAAATTCACAAAATCGGAACCCCTTTCAGACCCATTGTCAGTGCATTCAACTGCCCAACCCAACGCTTAGCGAAACATCTTTCTAACATTCTTCAACCTATAGTTGAAATATCCGAATCCCACGTGAAAAACTCCTACCACTTCATCAATCGAATTAAGGAATTCAACATATCTAACTCCGACATCCTAGTCAGCTTCGACATCGTCTCTCTTTTCACCAACATCCCTATTGACGAGACCCTCACCATATTACAAAACAAGCACGACATATCACAAGACATCCTCACTCTAATCAAACATTGTATGTCCAACACATACTTCACCTTCCAAAACTCTTTTTATAGGCAAATCAAAGGTGCCCCTATGGGATCCCCTCTCTCACCTGCGATTGCCAATATATTCATGGAAGATTTCGAAACCAAAGCCCTTTCATCAGCCACTCTTCAACCTTCCTGCTGGTTACGATACGTTGATGACACTTTTGTCATCTGGCCCCACGGGAGAGATACCCTGGATTCTTTCCTGACCCATCTGAACGAAGTACACCCTTACATTCGCTTCACGATGGAGATAGAAAGCAATTCAACTCTGCCATTCTTAGATGTACAAATCACTAAAAATCCTCAACAAGGTTTCTCGTACACGGTTTATAGAAAACCCACCCACACCAACCGATATCTCAACTCCAAGTCCCACCATCATCCCTCACAACTCAACTCAGTCGTAAATACTCTGATATCTCGCTCCATCCGACTAACCGACGACCACAACAGACAATCCGAACTTCACAACGTAAAACAAGCTCTCCTACAAAACGGATACAGACCAGACCACATAGACAGAAACATCCAAAAACAGCTTCAGAAACCATTAGTAACCAAAAACGAACCACAAGTTGAAGACCGTCCATCCAAAGTCTTCTTCCCTTACATCAAAGGGGTGACGGACAAAATCAGTCGACTTTTCAGAAAAGCAAATATCAAAGCCATCTTTACCACAGAACAAAAACTATCACACCTCATCAGACCAACAAAAGACAAAATTCCCAACGAAGACCATGGTATTTACGAAATTCCCTGTTCTATCTGCCCCCACTCTTATATAGGAGAAACTTCGAAACAGATCCATTTTCGATCCTATCAACACTCCCTTTCAGTTAGAAATCGAGACACCAGCTCCGCATTAGCTCTTCATTTCATCCAAACGGGTCACCCCATAGATTTCGAGAAAACGAAAACCATCGCCCCAGTACGTTCAAGAACTTCTCGTTTTATCAGAGAAGCCATCGAAATCGAAAAACGGCCTGATTGCCTGAACATTAAAGATGATAGCCGTAAATTGAACCCCATTTGGAAGCCCCTTCTTCCAACCGTAATTACCAGGCCACGTGAAACTTATCCGCAATCAATTATTATCCCATTAACTCCAACTACACAGCAGGCACCAGCAGACAAGACAAACGAGAAAACCCGTAAGACCCGCCCACCTTCAGGTAGCCAACCACCTATAAATACTACAGTGCAACCAACATCGGATCGTCTTTTGAGATCAAGGAGTAGGCAGGTTGAGACCTTGATATCTCTCAAGACCACGACTCGAGGAGTAGGCAGATAGAGGCCTCGCAGTCACACTCTTGAAAATGGCTCCAAAGCAGGAGCCGAAACGTCGAGTTATAAACTCTCAACGCGGTTCAACCCATGAACTTAGTAATGTACATATATATATATATATATATATATATATATATATATATATATATATATATATATATGTGTGTGTGTTCGGATAGGTTTCCGCGGTCAGATATTTGAAAACTAGAAGTTCGGGTTGAACCGCGTCTGGAATTTGTTGAAAGTGAAAGTCCTTGCCAACCTCTTCATGGAAGACTTCGAAACCAAGGCCATAGAAGCATTTGACCACAAGCCTACTTGCTGGTTCAGATACGTGGACGACATTTTTGTCATATGGCCCCATGGTTACGAAATCTTTAACACCTTCTTACATCACCTGAACAATACCCATCCCAACATGAAGTTCACAGTGGAGGCCGAAGTGGACAACTCTCTAGCTTTCTTGGACGTTCTCATCACAAAGTCCAATAACTCTTTCACCCACACAGTATACAAGAAACAGACCCACACCAACAGATATTTACACGCTAACTCCCATCATCATCCTGCACAAACAAACTCTGTATTGAACTCCCTAATATACAGATCAATTCAGCTTACCGACAACCAGAACAGACAACAAGAATTAGACAAACTGAAATCCGCCTTACTCCAAAATGGTTACAACAATTCCCAAATCGACAAGTCCATCCGCAATCAACTGACCCGCTCTCCCAAAACGGATGATTAAGTAGACAATATTCAGCCTCACAAACCTTTCCTACCCTACATCAAAGGTGTGACAGACAAAATCAGCTATATCTTGAGAAAACACGAGATAAAAACAATTTTCACAGCCAACAACCAAATATCAAAATTCCTGAGAACTCCAAATGACACAATACCAAATGAATCCCAAGGCATATATGAAATACCATGTTCAGAGTGTCCCAGAACTTACATTGGCCAAACTAACAGACGAATAACATCTAGAATATATGAACATGAACTCGCAGTCCGACAAGCATCATCCACATCCGCACTTTATAAACATCGTGAAGACACATGCCACAAAATAGACGATGGACGTAGACTTCCCAATACCTGGAAGCCTCTCATTGCTCACATCCCCTCACTCCGCGCCAACCCAGTTCCCGCACACAGCTCTAGCGCCAACCCAGCCAACACGGTCATTAAACCTAGTATAAATATAGGTCCACAACCCGCAAATTCTCAGTTCTCTCGAAGGAGTAGGCAGATTGAGACCTTAGAGAGAGCCAGTGACGAGATTTGGGGAGTAGGCAGATTGAGACCCCCACGTCAAGTCACAAAATCCTAACGCGATAATACCTGAGGAGTAGGCAGACTGAGACCTCAGTGTAGAATCACGTTTCCTCACCCTTCATCCTTCTTATTCTTGAAAATGGCTCCAAAATCGGAGCCGAAACGTCGAATTTCAACAAATTCCACGGAAACCTTTCCGAATATATATATATATATATATAATTTTATATATTTTATATATTTATATATATATATATATATAAATATTAGGTGATTTGCATCAGGGGAGATAGTTAGTAATAGACTCCCATAGAGGAGAGAGCCCTGACGCTCAGTTAGCCTAACAGGCTAGGCCCTTCTGGCCTTAGCAGTAAGTATTGGTTTAGTTATGGTTTTAGGTGAGAGTTATTTCTTCCCTATTATATTATTGAATGTCCCTTATTTTGCAATGTGTATATACTTACCCCCGTTTCCCAGTTGTAATTTAATAAATATTTATGTTCTGTTACAACCCCTTGATTTACTATAGCTACCACCTGTAGCTACCCCCCAAGTCGCATTTTGTATAAGGGAAGCAACCCCTTATACGGTTCAGGATGCTACCCTAGTAGCCCTAGTCGCGACACTATTTTGTAAAGAATTTTATAGTTTCTTATTCCATCAGAGCCGTTTTCCGACAGACCGCTTACTTTCTGATGAAACCCAAAAAACGTTTTTTTTCTTAAATTGAAGTATACGTTTCTTTAGTTCCACCCCGTACTTTTAGGTATTTTTTTTCTCACTTCAAATTATATCAAGAATTCACGTTTCAAAATTCATGCTGCTACAGTTCATCATTCCTGCTTGTTACTTTTACATCATTTTTGAAAACAGCCCATATTGCAGATGTCTAATTTCTGGACTAATTCTGCTGGAGTATCGAAGCAGCAATAAATATAACAACGATTTGAGTGGAACTTATAAGAATCCAGCATCATTAATATGTGACTGTCGAGAATTTACGACTGAATTGCTTCATGTGACAAACGCTGAACATAAAACATGTTTATTACTCATTTATCAGCAGGCTTTTCCTTTTCTGTCGGAGACAAAGCTGGCTAAAGTGATTTGCCACTATCGACCATAAATTTTGCAAGGTAAGGTGCAGCTCCAAGCTTAATATGGTCATCGATCTAACCTTACTGTTGATGTATGACAGTTACTTTAATTCTGCCGATAACATTCACTGCAAATTATGGCATTGATAATTTGATTGCTGCTTATCAAGAAAGTAATAATTAAACTCAATGAAATTTGAATAATTTACCATTTGTCAGGTTTTTTCCAATATTAATATATTTTCAGTTTATAAAATATAGGTACAAAACATAATAACATAACTAAAATGACCTTTAGCATATGGATATATACGAATAACAATTATAATAAATATTTATTCCTTGCAAAGGATCTTTTCAAAATGATATGGGAATCAAATTGGTTAAGGTTTTCGCGGCCGAATGAACTGTGTCTGTCGGTTGACTTATTGTGACTCACCGTTTCTAACTGGAAAATCTCAGACCAAACCTCAGAAAAAAGGATTTGTTTCATCTTGAAACCCGTAAATAAAATTGAAAAAAGTTCATCCTAGGGATTTCCAATTAATTACAAATTGGGAAACCGGCCAAGCTAGGTAAGCGTAGGTACCTTAAATCGAATTATCCACTGTAAATATTGTTTCAATCAGATTACATGATCCCATAAGGGTAATGCGCTGCCATGAATATACATGTAAAGTTACATACCTCAAGCAATATAATGTAAAGTCATAACTTGGATTTAAGAGTTGAAAATTCATGTGTCACAATTTTCACTCGGGTTTGAAGGCCGTCGTTTTTTTTAATTTCTCCGTAACGTTTCGCTAGCGCGGGTTAGATTCTTCAGAGGCTTATAAATCATGAATAATCTCAGATGACTGGAGATTCCGTCTGCGGAGATTGTATTTATTCTGACTTTGACCCCTTCCTACCAGTCGGCTTAATGTCGTTGATATCATTTGTTATTTCAGAATTGCTTATTATTGTAACTGGGTTAGGCATATTTTCGATAACATTTATTGACACCTTTTTTATTTGCTGTCTTAATGTCGTAGTTTTAAATTGTTATTTTGGAATTTTGAGGGCGTAAATCTTCTTGCCCCCAACTAGGGATACCACAGCCGACTTGTATGGGAGGCAATAAAGATCCACAAACACACGGAGAATTTCAACAGAAAAAAAGAAGCTGTGAACCTCAACCGAATATGGAATCCCATTCTTAGATATTCCAAAATAGGGTCAATTAGGGTTAGTGAGAATGGACGAAATCCAGATACGATTATTAACACACAAGACTACCTAAGTTAGAATAAATACAATCTCCGCAGACGGAATCTCCAGTCATCTGATATAGACCAAAACCACCAATATGAAACCCTCTCCCCTCCCCCCGTGGGAATTTATGACTTTTTTTGTTGGTAGTACCTACCAGATGAAGAATTGAATTGTTTTTTGCCTCTCTTAAATTACAGCACATTCCGGAAAATAAAGAAAAACTGAAGAATTAAAAAAAATTGTTTTGTTTAAGTTTAATTTTACAAAAGGGTAGGTACATTAGTTACCATGTTTTTTTATGAACTTATTTGGTATTCATTTTAGGTCTGATAATGAAAAAAAATTAAAAAATCTCAACAGCATATGATTTCATAATATATTTTATAATCAACTGTCATTTTCTTCATCCTCGTATATTATGTCGTCTAAGTTTTGTACTTCTGGTTCATCTTCATCTTCAAATTCGTCTGGCTCGAAGGTTTCTAGAAACGTCAAGCAGTACGAGTGGCAACGGATCTCCTTCAATCCAATCGAATTTGAGTTCACCATTTTCCAATTTCCACCCATGTCCCACTGGAGTTGGTGTGGAGGGTTTAGCTACATGTGCGGTATTTCATAAGTAACATTGGTAGTTGACACGTTTTATGTGGTTTTCTAATGACGTTTTGCATGGAGAAAGTAGACTTAAATCCATACCTTGATTGTTGGGCAGAGAAAATGCAGTTGTGGGAGAATACTTTTGTATTTAAAATTATTATTATTTATTTTTCCGTTATATGCTGTAATTCGCAAGTGGCAAACACCTAAAATCAAAGTACATGTCAATACAAACAAAAAAATGTATTTGTCGAAAATTCTCACGGGGGGGGAGGTGGGTATACAACAGCCCCCGCTCTAATATTATTCATGATGTATAAGCCTCTGAAGAAGCTAGCCACTCGCGCTAGCAAAACGTTGGAAAGAAATTCAAACCCGAGTGAAAATTGTGACACTGATATGGAAATCGTCAGCTTGACATGAAACATATAAATCTATGAGTACACAGTACTTAAACTAAATAAATGTATAAATACACAATGAATAAGTTACTTACATAGACACATATAAAAGTATTGTAGGGGCTTTACCTACAATAAATTTTCATTTCCAAATAAAATAATGTTTCATAACATTTCTAAATATTTTCATAGTCATATTTATTACAACCGAATTACAAAGATTTGTGTTGTATGATTATTGAAAAGGGCTTGCCCGAAATACATTTTAATTTGGAGAATTTCATGAGTATATTTGTTATGATCGGATCACCGACGATTCAAAGCCTTGCCAGCCCAGGGCAATTATTTTCAGTACGTACGGTCAACCGCCTTTTATCTGGGAAACTTTGCTATGTCGTAGGCGACCCGCTCTGTTTTTCTTTTCATTTTTGGCCTGCTACCCAAAGAGAAACTTTCAAGTATGAAGGGAAATATTTAGGCTTCAGTTTTCGTATCGCGATGTTCTCCATTTTCAAGCTCATCGACTGGCATTTATCTGGTCGAGCTTGAGATTAATTTATTAACGAACTGTACATTTTATTGTTAAGTATTTTTATTGTAACCTGTGTGACTGTATTGTTATGATTACTCATTAGCTGCTGTGTCCGTTATTTGATTACATCAACTCACCCGTCACCCTGTCCCACAACAGTATAAAATCGCTATATATAAATTACTAACATATACAAAATAGGTACAAGATAGTAAGTAGAGCTACCAAGAAATAAATGAATACCCAAAATATTCGTCGTTGAAATGAAAGCACCCCTCCAAAAGATATTTGTTGACCTTTCGTTTGAAGGTAGAAAGTAAACTAATTCTTTTCATATCTGGAGGCAGGCAATTGATTAGCTTCGAACCTATTGGATACAACGTTGTGCGATCTTGTTGTAGTTTTATGAGATTTCCATTTCTTGTTGGATAGTTGTGACACATGGAGTTGGTTTCAAACTCAGCCACGCACTTTTTTACATGAAGCAAACAGCTGTAAATGTAAGTGGATGGTAATGGTGAAATATTTTTCTCTTTGAAAACTAGTTTGCATGAACCTTTATGATAAAGACCATATAGCATTCGTATTATTTTCGCTTCTGAGCTGTAAAAGCTCGACTTTTGTTACTTCCATTACTCCATAGAAGTATATCATAAGAAAATAACTAAATTTACCGTTTCATGGTAAGTAAACATCTAAAAGACTATTCCCAATCAAGACTTTCTGGATTTGTAGCAGAGTATAAAAACTGCTGCGTTCCTCTCAAAGAAGTAATTGACGTGAAGTTTCCTACTCAAACAATCAATGTGAACGCCTAAAAATTTCGTGGTCTCTGATAGATGTAAGACAACCACATTGATTTCAACATGTATTGGTTGCTAAATATATTTTTTTTTCAGAAAAATTGAACCAGCACCGATTCATTCGCACTTAGAATGAGTCTATTAAAGCGAGAGCAGATTGAGAAGTTTTTACCTATCGTATTGAGTTTGGCTTGAAGTTCAACAAGACTATCAGCTTCTGTTGAAATGGAGTATCATCGGCGTGAAGATATAATGAAGTTTTGCCTATTTGTTGTGGCAGGTCAATGATATAAATCATAAGGAGTAAAGGTCCCAAAATTGAGCCCTGTGGAACACCAAAGTCCATATTGAATCAGTCAGAGTTCGTATCATCTCATTTAACATACAATTTTTTGAAATTCTAATAGGATATACCCATATCTGTCGATAAGATTATGAAAAGTACAAGTAAAAGTGGTAGTCGCAGATCGATCTACCTGGACAATAACTTTTTTGATCATTACTAATTACATTATGCTCAAGCAAGAAAGGAAATAATTTATTGTAAGCACATTTTTCTATAATTTTACAGACTACACTGGTAATAGTGACTGGTCTATTGTAGTTATCAATCGAAAGGGAATTATTTTTCTTGAATAATGGAATTATTTTCCCAATTTTGAGTAGATCTGGAAAGGGTTCCTCCTCAACAGATTGATCAAATAATTAATTTATCACAAATTCACAATAACAATTCACAATCACAAAGTTAGGTTATGTAAAATATTTGAGAAAATAGCTCAATTTTTATACATTCCATTTCCAGAGGAGTCATATTTTTTCAGTTGAGAATGTTTCCCTATTCAAACATGAATACGTTCCAAGAGGTTCATCTTGAACGATGGAAAATAGCGACGGAAGCTTGTCTTATTGTCACAGATGATTCCGCATCTGATTTTATAAGCATCCAAGACATGTTAAAAAAAATTAATACAACTCAATGTTAACCAAAGTGAAAACAAAAAAAAACAGCTTATGAAAACTCTGTTTAAAATTTTCTTGTTGTTTTTTGTACAGTTTTTTAATCTTGAAAAATTCAAATAGCTCCTTTTCGCGCCTTTGCATATTGTTGTGACGTACTCTCCCGATAATTCCGAGCAACCAATAGCATTGCCGTTTCACGTTACAATCACCCCGATTAGATCAGAATACGCGCTTCGGCTGATGGGGCTCGAGAGAGTAGAAAAGAATGGGAACGCCAGTTATTGAAGGGTGACTCCAAAAATAATTTCTTGGTTCATTTTTATAAGTGTTGTCTGTTTTGAAGCATATTTGAAGAGATATTTTTTCAGAAGAAAATATTCGAAGACACTACTTGGCAGAAGCCCATTAAACTAATAATAAAATGGATTAAGCAATCCAGACTTCTGCATTTAACCTATACAATAGGTATAATCGTCGGCAAGTCTCCAACAGAAAACAACTACTGCCCCCTACGACCATTGAATTATATCTGTTAGATTCTTGACAAAGTATTCTACAAGAACTACTTTGCAATGTTCTCCCAATCTCAACTCCAAAACATGTCTCAACCCACACGAGGGAACACCTACGGACCGGTTTCATGGTTCCTTGCCAATCATCAGCGCAGGGTAGCTCACCCAACGCAATCGAAAAATATCTTGACCCCAAGATTCGAAGAGCACTCCGACTATGGTGTCGACTTCGTCTGAAGCCGACGATTATACCTATTGTATAGGTTAAATGCAGAAGTCTGGATTGCTTAATCCATTTTATTATTAGTTTAATGGGCTTCTGCCAAGTAGTGTCTTCGAATATTTTCTTCTGAAATTATTTGGCTTCAGACGAAGTCGACACCATAGTCGGAGTGCTCTTCGAATCTTGGGGTCAAGATATTTTTCGATTGCGTTGGGTGAGCTACCCTGCGCTTATGATTGGCAAGGAACCATGAAACCGGTCCGTAGGTGTTCCCTCGTGTAGGTTGAGACATGTTTTGGAGTTGAGATTGGGAGAACATTGCAAAGTAGTTCTTGTAGAATACTTTGCCAAGAATCTAACAGATATAATTCAATGGTCGTAGGGGCAGTAGTTGTTTTCTGTTGGAGACTTGCCGACGATTATACCTATTGTATAGGTTAAATGCAGAAGTCTGGATTGCTTAATCCATTTTATTATTGAGATATTTTTTTTTGTGTCCTCGCCTAATGATTTCAAGCAAACTTTTGACTTGCTGAAGACACTATCTCAAGAATGACAGAGAAGTGGGCGTAAAAACGACAAAAGGATGCTGAAGAAATTGAGATAAATGAGGAAATAAGACAACAGTATTCGTTATCAACATTATTTATTACGGTTTCCGTCTTGGGTTTCGTAGTAAGAAGAATGCCATGCAGGAACATCAAGAACAGACGAAGAGCAAATTATAGCCTATACTGACGACTTAGTAATTATTTCAGAAAACCGAAAAAATTATGCGTTTGACCACATTTTTCGAATCATTATGCCACTTAGTCTTATTCACAAATTATAGGTTTTCATATCAGCTGTCAGCAACGCTTCTTCACGCGATATATAATCGAACGCTATATTTTGTTACATGTTTGGAAAATCCTGATATCATTAGCATATTTACCTGTTCATCAAGATGAGGCGAGATAGATTGATAATTAATAATATACACTGTCAGAGCTGTCACTATTTATTAAATTCCATTATTTTTATAAAAAACCGGATAATTACAAAGAAGGGACTTGAAAACCACTCAGACATACTTATTTATACCGACAGTTTCTGTAATTATATAGACAGTTTTCTTTCCAAGGAATTAATTCAGTAGTATTATATAAAAGGAGCATGTTTGTGTTAATTCATCACATTTATCGTAATTGGCATCTGAAAGGTGGGGCCTTTCACTTCTGTCGTACAACAGATTCATCTACGCCAAGTTTCTTCTCTGAATTTTATGCTCGATCGTGCAGTAATTGCTGTTTGATAAAACATCGACACATAGTATGGAATATTACGCTCGATAGAAGAAGTAGTACTTGATACGAGTGACAAGATAATTATCTGGAAGAGAAAAATGGATTACTTACATCGATATATACTTCCTTTTCTTTACTACATATTCAGTTTTTGCAACTTAGTGAGTCATTGCTTAGCCAGTTGATTCCAAAATTATTATTGTGGAGGACTGGTGGACTGGAGTTGAGGAATTGCTACTAAAACAGAAAAACGCGGTTACTTATGTTATGTTATGTTATAAGAAAATAATTACAAATTGCTCTGGACTACAATAAGAAAAATAGATGTCACCAAGAGTGTTCAGTCTGTTGATGTGCATCATAGTCTAGTCTAGTAAATTGATGTCGATGCTATCAGTAGTCAGTTTCAAAGTAAGGTTTCTACAGAGCCTACTATAAAGAGCAGAAAGTGCTTTCCAACTCCTACTATTCAAACCATCTTCAATAAGAATGTTCTTTCCACACTGTTAGTTTGTCAGGATGCCATTGAGTAGGTAAGGAGCAATTGCATTGGCTCCGATAACATTTTCATAGGAATGTTGAGTACCACATTCATAATTATTAACTCAGTTATAATTACCAACATTTTTACTGATGCTTAGCATAATACCTCTACCTCTATCTTTGTAACTAAAAATAAGATCTTTATTTTCATTTACTTGCTCATTTAATACAGCATTGCCTGTGAGCTGCTCAGATTGGTACGGAAGGTCGTGGGTATCGTTATCTGCAGTATTAAAGATAGATCCTTTGACAAATATTTATGGAGACAAAGATAAAAGATACTAGGTAAGCATGGGCACCAGGTTCTTTTTTTATTAAATGAAAATACCAAAAACACGGATTTGTCAAAAGATAATCTTTGTGCTTCTCAACAGTAAAAAGCCAGAATTTCAGAAAACACTATATTCACAAAGTTACATTTTTTTTACAGGAGAAACATGTTTGCATACATAACGTACAATTTTGGAAATGTAAAGTACAAGCTAGTTTTATTGGAGTCGATTCGTTTACAAAAGATTAGGTGGTTCGTTTACATTTTATGATCAGTCGTTGCGATGAGTGGAAAGACTTACTCCAGAGCGCTACTTCGACGATGAACGTAGGTGCCTTTAGGGGTGTCTCAAGACAATGGCTACTCTACTAGCTGGATAGGATATGTAGTCAGTCTGGGTTATTTCCTGTGACTCAGATACTCGGACGCTGAGATATACGCTGTGAAAAAGTAAACAAACCAGTATCTTGTGACAGATTTGAGTCACATGACTCGTGATATGGGCGAAATCGAGGATAAGACTAGTCTCAGATTTTCTTAAAGATATGATATAAAATTGTACTAGTTAAATGTTTCAAGGATACAATTCAGATGAAGAATTTAAATTTACAATCTAGACATTAGTATTAGGAAAGAAATATGGAGGTTTGCTGATTTAAACAATGTTTCTAAGATGCAACTGAGGTAAAGAATATAAATTTGTGATGAAGCTTAAATTTAGAATCTTCTCAAGCAATGGTAGAGAAGAGTCCAGTCTCAAACGAGCACAAGAAAAATAAATTTCATGAAAATATTGCTTTCTTTCTACAATTTTCTTTAAAATTTAATAACAATTTACAATTGTTCAGGAGAACTGACATGTAAGAAAAATCATGAGAAAATATTGATGTCTCTCATAAAGAATAGATACAACGGTATAGATAGATAGAGAGAGAATCGAGATAGTCCTTGACTTTATAAGGTGTCGCAAAGCAAGCAGACGACTTGATTTGTGTCACAACGACTGGAAGTGAAAGGTTGTCATAGAGAGAGGTTTCAAAACATATACAGCCGTATGCATAGTCAATTCCAACGACTCGCCAGAGTTTCGCCGCTCGCTGCAGAAGAACTATAATGCACAGTCGAGCTCCAAAAAAGTGGTACATCGCCAGCGTTTCGCTAAAATTTGACTTATCGCATAGTTTTCACTTTTTTGAAGCTAGACTGTGCATTATAATCCTTGTGTGGCGAACGGCGAAACTCTGGCGAGTCGCTGGCGATTGACTATGCATACGGCTGATAGGGTTTCTCTTGGCTATTGGCCAGGCCCTTCCATCCAAACCTGGGCAGTGATGTGAAAGAGATAGAACCAAGAGTTCAAAGAATCATGAGCGAGTTCAGCTCCAACAGATATGATAAAAAGATAAATTTAAAGCTTTGAACTCACCCATGAATCCTGTCCTCCTTGCTACAAGACCAGTCTTTCCTGCAGATCACTATCCAAGTTCAGGAGGAGTACTTTTAGCTTCTAGTTTGCTGCTCGCACCTAGGCTTGCCTTCTAAGCAGATTGATATTTGCTGACACTCAGAAAAACTTGTGGAGGCACTTGGTATCACTGAAAACCATTTAGCACGAACAGAAACATGTTTGATTCATACTTTAACGATTGAAAGATAGAATTTACAGAAATTATTGACACATGTGAGTCATCAATTTCAGAGGTTAGAAACAATTCATCTATGACATTTCAGGACCGACTCGTCGAAAGAGGGTACGAAATGTTATTCAAATTTAAATTATGGAGATTATATTTATTTTCAAAATTTATGGGTACAGATAATTATTAGTGACGCACATGAGGCCATCTTGTTTTCGTGAAGCGTGAAGAATATGAAGATCAAAAATACATTTTGTAAGTTTAGAAAAATATGCCAAAAGAATGCCGATATGTGTATCGATTCGATAGGTGAATCGATCAGAAATTGATTATGTTCATAATGCAAACATATAAACGACCTTTCATCTCCTCGTTGTGGAAAATTTACATTTCCCGAAGGGAAATTCAAAAATCAACCGACTCTTCGAGTGCTCAATTCAGAAAGGGCCGAAGAAGGAAGAAGTCCTTTCCAAGAAGGAAGTCGATCTCCCTCTCACTCTATCTATGTTCAGTGTTACCAACAACTGAACAATTGAATAAATTGGAACATCTCAATAACATGTGATACCAACATGAAATAAACAAAATAAAAAGTAACCAAATGTTTTACATTTCGTTACATCTTCATCAACAGAATATAGTAATTTTAGATTGAATTCTACTCATCCACTGAATTCAACATGACTGGTACTCTGTACATAAAAATTATGGCCTAAACTTGACTATCGCGGTGGCAAGAAAGCAAGACGTTGAGACATGTCGTTTTCTGTGTTTAACCCAATTTACCTCTTTCAATTTATTTTGTCAATGTTGGATGTCAATCATATTTATGGTACAATTTCAAAAGTTAATATTCAAATGAAATATTGAATGATGAAGGTACGTAGTAAACACTGGCAAATAATACTCGATATAAATCTCTCATTTATAATTAAAATTTGTAAGTTTTGATCACAAATCTACAAAATATTACAAATAGATATAATTTATATAAATACCTTCACGTAACCAACTTAAAAATTAGAAATCAATCAGCGTAATACAAAGAAAGCGTCTGAAAATTTGAACCAAGTTTTCAGGTAGAGATAAGTTGAATAAAATTGTTTCAAATATTAAATTCATGCAGTTGATATAATTTTTCAACTGTTAAAATGCAAGGAGTACTCAAAATATTTTCAGACACATTCGAAATATCCAGTAAATACATAATTACGAAATATTATCTCCTTTTACATGAAATATAAAATTACATTCATTCATAAAAGCAAAATGTCAACTATCACATGTCAAATATTTGACAGAAAATTTTCCACTCATTAATTTCGCCCAGTGTACCATAGTAGAGGATGAAAATTTCTGGAAATTTTTTGGGTTACCATGGCAACTAAACAGAAACCATTTTTTTGATTGGTTAAAAAAGCGAGATGTGAAATTTTTTCTAAAATCTCCTACTGCGATTCCGTTTAAGGCATTGCGGTGACCCAACAAAGTGAATGAAAATTACAAATTATACAAAATTTATATGCTTGAGTCTGTACAGGCTTGCTGAATATGATCGAATATAAAAAAATCGAAATAGGATGGCTGGACCTAAACGCCACTATCACTCTACATCAACCGCCCTTCGCTATGACGTAGGCGACCTGCTCTGGCTTTTTTTTATTTTTGGCCTGCTACCTAAAAAGAGAGTTTCAAAGATGTGGGGAAATAGTTAGATAGGCTTCGGTTTTAGAATCGCGATGCCCTCCGTTCTTCAAGCTCCTCGACTGGCATTTATTTGGTCGAGCTTGAGAATCATTTGTCAGATTACATCAACTCACCAGTCACCCTGTCCCGTCATATCTATAGGTACACAATTGCGTTGGAAGAATAACTGTAAAATAAGTTTTCTCTACGATAATTCCCGGAGTATAACTTGTCCATTGAATTTCTATGACACTTAGTTTCCAATTTCGGTAATTCTTGCTAACCCCCCTCGATCCGTAATCCTCGTCCGCATACGAAACAGCCCGATTCACGCCGTGTCGGGCATTAAAGGAGATTGAATAATTATCCGAAACGTGTTGGGGGGTCACGGCGTACTCGTATGCCGTCGCCGCATCGCTTTACATACAATGGAGTCGTGTAGTTACGTGACTCCTTTTCAAAGCATGTGTTTTTATGTGAAACGGCCAACAGCGTCCGGCTGTAAACAAACACAGGTCATTCCGGATGGCCTGATGAATGGAAATATGTCCGATGAATGGCTGGAAAGTCGGCCGCCGAATGCCAATGAGGACCGAACCTTGAAATGGTGCTCGAATCTGAGCGCAGAGGCGGGCTATGGTCTAAAAATTTGTGAGTAATTATCAGAAAAATAACTTCACAAACACTCACTCTCGTACACAACCAATTTATTGATATCGAAACAACAAACATTTCTCACACTCTTTCGTTTCTAATTTGGTTCAGCTTCCCAATGGGGCAATTATCCAGCACTCCCCTCATCATATCGGTCATAAGGGCTTTTTCTAAGGAGAGCAGACCTCTTGCTCGCAGCAATACTGCATTCGCACAAAAAGTTATTTTTTCGCTTCTCCTTGCCAAATTTTGTGCTATGTTTCAGTTTCGTGTTGAAAATGTCAATGGGAGCGACATCACAAACAAAAGGTATGAGGAAATAGACTAGGATCAGACTATAGAATGGAAGGATCACTCAAGAGATTATTTTATAACTAAATTTCAATACAGCTATGATTTAAAAACTGAACTACTAGTTTGATAATTGAAGCGTTGAGTTTCATAGGGACCTCTGTATACATGAAAAAAGTATTAATACCTTTACTCCCTAAAATGAAGTGGAAATCATCACCGCAAAAATCATCAATCGGGCATCCAAAGAAAATGTGATTTCATTTCTCAAGACCACCACATGCACAATATGGACTGTCAACAGCACCGGTCTTCCACAAATGTTGTTTGTTACACTTGTAACAGAGTTGATTTGAGTTCTCGCAAAGATGGAAAATAAACTTGGGAACTTGCTTCACACTTGTAGTTGAGTCTTTGTACTTCAGTATTGAAAAAACTAAAAATAAGATAATGCCGTTGATATATCATGTTGAAATAATGTTAACATAAAGTTAAGCAAATAAATCTGACGATCACTTACCTAACCAGGCAAAAGATTGATTTCATTAATTGTGTTTCATTGATTACACTTAACCTCAAGGCCTCAATTATTCTTACTGATTAGTTTTATCGAAACGCTCAACATTGCAAAAAGCAAGCAGTGTATAAAAAACTGGTCTAGTGAAACTCATGAATTTTAGTTTAGGAAAGTGGATCTGAGCGCCCTCTCTGGAGAGGTAGCCGAAATTGCCGTTTGGGTGTTAACAGATTGCAACACACTATCCTTCAATTTTAACGTCCTTTTCCTATCGATTATAGAATTGTTGGAAAATCTCTTCACGGAGATCATTAGAAAACCACTATTTATCTCTCCTTATCTCCAATGGGGCATTGAGTTCCGAACCCATTTTAGCAAGCTTTTTCATTTCCTCCAATATTAGAATGCCCTGGGATCCATATAAATATAAACGTGTTCTCATTTAGAAACGCCTACTAATCATAGTTATAAAATCAATGTCAAATGGAGTATCTAAGTTTGTTATTTCACTCATGGCAGGTTTCGAATAAGATATGATGAAAACACTGAAAATATTCTTCTCTAAACATACACACATAGCTTGATGTATGGCAATATTTTCTGCCTCACATGTGTTGATGTTATATTTGAGGCTAGCAGCAAAACTGACATCTACCTGGGGAATATAAATTCAATATCGAACATTTCAGTTGACAGTAAAACTAGAGACGTGCTCTGTGATTTGACACTGTAATGCCAAGTAGTTTAGCTGATAATTTTCCTCATATTATATAAACCAATCATCATATTATAAGTTTCTCAATCTAAACCAATAACAACAAGACTTTCTTTCTGAAAATACTGATTTCAGCTCGTGGTATCTTCAAATCGGTGATTTGACGATTACTTAGTTCTACATTTCCATAGTTACAATCACGGTACTTGTAGAAACTCCAGTTTGACACCTGAAAAACGCCAAATATGCAAAATGATATTCATATATAATATTTCTAATAAAGTTCAATTTCGTCCATTCATTCTTGAAATTGACTGATCGAATAGGTATCCCTTCAAAATTCAGAATTAAAAAAAAAACACCACAAGAGCAAATTCTCGTGGTGTTTGTAAGCAGCACAGTTTTCGTGACAGGCTCTATGAGAACAATGCTTCCAGCTCTTGGTATTTTCAAATCGGTTTGGACGATTCCTGAGTTGTACATTTGAAGAGGGTAATTTCGTCTATTCATTCTTGAAATTGTCTGATCGAATATCCCTTCAAAATGTTCTATCTTCTTCATACACATCGTCCCCCTTATCACGTAGGGGCGTATCTGATTTCTGAATATTTCACAGGAGAGAGGAAAAACGAAAATTGATGACAATTTAATCACCCTATAGATACGCTATGAACATAATTTCTATTTGTGACGGCATTATTAGAGATACAGTTACGCCACTTCGCGAGATAAAAAGTACATTGCAAGAAAGCCTAAATACGGCGTAACTCAATTTTGCACTTTTTTGTCACTTACGCCCCTACGTGATAAGGGGGACGACATATTTCCCAACCACCAGCTGATATTTTTTCAATACGTTCTGACCTTAAAATTGTGATATCATTTTGCATAAACACTATTAACAAAATGTCAATTAAACTGGAATGAATTTACGATAACCCATGAACATTTCGAACGAATGACAAATCGGATCAGCGAATGGCCAACTCGTCTGCAATTATGGTTTCGTGGTATGAACGAGACTTCAAGACAGCCAACCGTCTAAAATATCGTTTACCATCATAATGAAAAATTGATAATAAATAATGAATGAATCTTAGTGTTTAATGATAATATATATTAAGAGCTTTTCCAATATCTTAAATTTTTTCTTAGGTTTTCAATGAGTATAAAACTTTCACAACTGCCATTATTCCACAATGTTTGGGCATGAGCATTGTTTATATAGAACATAGTTAGTCAACCTTATGGGATTATAATTGGATCAAAATGGATGCGACATGTAGATGGCGATAGTGAGCTCGCATCCAAGTCATGTCGTAACTTCAGTGATCTGGCCTCCAAGTCATGTCGTAACTTGATTGAAACAATGGGACAGCATTAAAATCATGGTTTTTTGAAGAAACCTGCATTAAAATGACGTCAAATATTCATGTTTGAAACTAATCACGCTAGATGACACTCGCGTTTGCGTCCAACACCAATTACACAGGCATTGACTAACTATCTTACTTCTATCATTGTTTAAATAGAACATAGTTAGTCAATGCCTGTGGAAAAGGTATTGGACACAAACGCGAGTGTCATCTAGCGTGATTAGTCACAAACATGAATATTTGACGTCATTTTAATGGAGGTTTTAATCAAATACCTTGATTTTAATGCTTTTCCATTGTTTTAATCAAGTTACGACATGACTTGGAGGCCAGATTACTGAAGTTACGACATGACTTGGATGCGAGCTCACTATCGCCATCTACATGTCGCATCCATTTTGATCCAATTATAATCCCATAAGGTTGACTAACTATCTTCTATATAAACATAGCTTCTATATAAACAATGGCATGAGCATTGACTATACGATTATGAAAAAGTACGTTATGATACATTACGTTCTGGTGTGTTACTTTATGATGAAGTACGTTATGACGCATTTCAAATTCTACTGAATACGATTGTGATCTTCTGATATTCTGATGTTTTGTTGTTGTTATGGCATTATATTACGATGTTATGTTATGACATTTCACTGTTATGATGGAGTAGGTTATGAAAAACTACGATATGGTGGTGTATATTGTGATATATTTCGTTCTGAAACTTTGAAATATACCGCTTTACATTTCACAGGACTCAAAGAACTATGAAGCCAATGCAGTAATATAAAAACAAACCCTAGAGTAACTCGCACTACACCAGTTAGAAATGAGAAACCGCAGTAACACCGCTTTCATGCCAGAAGGGGTTTGAATGAAATGTTATATCCTATGTTGGAAAGAGAAATACGAAATCTATTGAATTTTGCAGTGATTTCTACAAAGAGACTGATTTCAAACCGTTACAAATGATGGAAATGAGTCAGTTTGTAGGTTTCATGTTATAACGAAAAATAATAGGACCAATCTTCAAATATTGGTATCAGTTTGCAAATATTCTAACACTTCCATTCGACACAAAACCACATACACATGAGCAAATAATTAATAATAGGTGAGTACACTTAACCAGCATCGCTCTCCGACCAGCATAAAACAATCAATTAATGATTTACTGGAGTGTAGTAGTGTAGTAGGGTGCGACCAAGGAGACCAAACGTTATTTGACTAGGAGAGTCTAATCCCCATAAGACAATGGGGGCACTAATAGAAAGAGATGAAAGAACATTTGTGACGTAGTTGGACATGTCATGGCCGCAGTTCTGTATAGACGGTGACGGACTAGCTCTTGGTATATGAGGGATACTCCTGACAGTTTTGTTGCTCGGTTCGAGTTTGACTATGTACTCATGTCCAAGTACGTCACTATTACTCGTTGGTGCTACAAGATTCTGATTGGCTAGTGCTTACTAAACCCTCCTGTTAGTTTAGTCTCTTTAGGTGAGACGACGCCTTGGTCAAGTTGTGGCCAATTACATAATTGCATAACGGGTGTAAGATGAGTTCAATGCCTTGTGGATGTTTTCCATATAAGTTGTGTTATGGTAGATGTGCATATTTTTGTGTATTTTTAGGCAATGTTGAAGTGCATGAATACTATACAAATTGACTTGCACAAATATTTATTGAATTTCACAAAACGCGTATGATGAAAGAATGGATAACTGTGTCTTACACAACGTTGTGCATGAACCTGTTGCAGTCTTTTCTCTCTGTGAGGAGTAAAATTCTATGTCTTACGATGTTTATACCATACATTTTGATGGATTGGGTGGTCTCCCTTTCCTGCAATATACAATCTAAATCTTTCAATTTCATGGTAATCTTGGTATATCGAGGAGCAATATAAAGGCATTCGTGAGTCTCAACTCCTCTGTCCTCACCCTTTCTGGCAAAATACCACGACCGCTACAACCAAGATTTGCGGTGCAGATATTTGAAACGACTGTCTCGGCAACGGACCGATGCTTTCGAAGTATCCGCCACCGTTTGCGGAGGCATGTCGGTTAGTGAACAATCAAAGTCTTGGTCTTCACGTCACGTCGGCATTCCTGCAGGACATCCGTTCTTGCATTGTCCTCTTGTCGCTCGTTATTCAATCAATTCGCTGCTTTCGTCGCGATTCTGCGACCAGGCCGTGATGGGCCGGGATGCCAGTAGCGGAACACAAGACAAAAACGCAGGAATTTGATTTAGAGCCTATCGGGAGGTGATCTTTCAGTCTGAGTTTGGCGACTGGCCGGCGAAAAAACGCCTCGTGGAATGGGAGCTGTTCGTGCTGCAAGGATCAAGATTTTATACGGGGATTTTGTAAAGTAGTGGATGAATTCGAGAGATATTCATAGAATAACTGGTACCTCAAAATCTACTAGTCATTCAAACATGGATTTTGAGAATCACTTTGAATAAAGAAAAAACATACTCAAGCGACAGTGTGTAAAGAAGTGTCTGTTTTGGACATAAGACAACTGTTTTGCTAGATTATACTAAACAATATAAAAAACGAAATATTCAGCTGGAGCAAGTTACTCTCACCCACTATACTAGAAACAAAACAAACCTCCTGAATGCTCCTCACTGTGCAAAAGCAATTGGACTAAAAATTGCATCGTATCTGGGACCGCGACTCTACCAGATTTTACCACAAACGATAAATACTGTCAGAAACCAAAATACGTTTAAAAACAAAAGGAAAAAATGGATTTCGGACACAGGAGGATTGTTTTTCGAGGACTTGGTTGGTCAGAATCTCAACTAATTAGTTAAATTTTAATAACAATCAATAATAAAATTGTTCTTGAGAAGTTTTTTGTTGTTGTTATTTTGTTGAGAAGTTAATCTATTTGATTTATTATATGTGTTTTTATCAGTGTTTTATCATTGCTTTAATGAGAGTTTTTCATTGTGCCATTCTATATATTCACTCATAATCTACATGCTATCATTAATAGCATCTAGCCCATCACTATCAGGAAAATTGAACTTTTCGAACACTTCCTTTGAAAATTGACTTTTGCACCCTAGTTTTAGGTTTGAAAGTTGCACTTTCCTAGAGAGCAAACATTTATTTCTCCTCTCTAAAAAATTAAATAAATTTTTGGATGGTCGTGCTGGTAGAGCGTTCGCCTCTTAAGCATAGGATCGTGGGTTCAATTCCCAGCAGTGTTATCGGTCTCATGCATTGCAAAATCACTGAAAAATTCTTTAATATTTATTATACGGAACTTCGGAGACGAAGGAAAAGAAACATATTTCAATGAGAGAAAAAATACAATGCAAACACTTCATCATAATATGTAATATAAAAAATTTAGTTTATGAAAGGAAACAAAATATGATCTCAAACGTGTGAAATGGAGCTCTCATGCTCATAAATATAAATATACCTTTCCGATATTGAAGTAATGAGTAAAATATGTAAATCGTGCTCGTGTCACGAGCCTGTGTATGGATGCTTACAGTGAGCAGTGTAGTGTCCTTCTCCTTTTCCTTGGTTAGAAAAGAATTAAAATGGAAGACAGTAATTATTCAAATGAAAATCTGATTAATTTTTGTCGAATTTGTCCCATATTTCTAACTGCTCATTAGATATTTATATTTTGAATTTTTTTCACAACAGGCTTTTCCAAAACTGATATTGCATGAATTGAGAAATGCAGTGATTTGAATTTTCAATTCAGATTTGAACAAAGTTCGGTTTTTCATCTCCATTAAAATTTTATCTCCTATTCAGTGTATCTGAAAAGCGGAGTCTGTTGAGAAATCAATAAACAAATGAAGTGATGTTTAATTTGATTAAATGTGAAAATTCAGAAGAGTTAGATCTGGGTATCGCGGTGGCCAAGGCTGTGGACCCAAGTGTCTTTTCCACCGATCTTCAGAGGTTGTAGTCAGTTCTCTGTTCACTTCTTGTCTACAGTGTCCAACTTCGATATACATGAAGCGGCAAATTGCCAAAAAGTTCCTAACTGTTGTTCTCATATTATTCAAATATTTTCCATATAATTTTCTGAAGGAAATTTGGTACTTCATAAGTCCATGTTGAAATCCATTCACAGAAATCAACACATTTTTGAAGGATCACCTCTTGGCGCCTCAACATTCCGTTCGATTCTTCTGAATTTTTTTCTATTCATTTGTGGTAAGTTCACTGAATTTCCTGCATGTTTTTGAAATAATATTTTTGTACAGGATTTCAATATGCATTATAATCCATTTTTAATACTTTCTTCTGACAGAAATACCATGAAAATCAAACTTAAAGTTTGCTTTGGTCTTTTTTGGTCACTGCACACTACTGTCATTTTCAATCACCAGATTCAATATTGGTAATATTGCCCAATTGAAATAATTTGTAGTATGCCGTGACCAGAAAAGAGCAAAACAACCTGCTAGTTTAACAAACAGTGGATTTAATTGTGTTTGTGTCAGAAAGTAGTATAAAAAATTTATTATAATGCATTTCAAATGCAGATATTTCAAATTTATTATATGTTCATGGTGAGTGCCAAAGAAATGTTTGCAGAACGTGCCGGAAGTTCAATGACCTTCATCCAAATTTATCACGAATAAGTAGAAAAAAATTTATTGATTGAAATGAAATTGAGTTCTGCTTAACGACACACGTTTTTCAAATGCCCTGAATGGGAGATAAAATCATCATGGAGATGAAAAACCGAACCAAGAGTGACGAATTGTTTATTGCGAGTCAAAACCCATCATAATTGAAAATAATATTAGGAACGATATTTTCGAGTATTGCCGTCATAAACTCCTTCTTTCTCTGAAGAGACATTTCTACCTTTTATAATCCATTCTAAAAACCGCCAACAAAGGAGTGAAATTAGCACAGATTGATACAGTTTTACCGAACTCAAAAAAAATTCGAAAGAAAATGGAAGTTTTCTTCGAAGCTAAATATACAAGAATGATATAGTATGTTGATGAGTATGTACGGGGTTGTCCACCCTAGCTATCATTTGGGAAAGTCTAGTTATTAGAGTTGTCACACAAAACGATTCATCCGTAACAAAAATTCCTTCACGGCGACTATGTCGAAGGTCGAGGCTGAAAACTAAATAACCATAAAGGGGAAGAGAGTAAGTCGAGTTTATTTTTGAGAATCCTCAAAAATTTAGTTGCAATGTAGTTTCCGAACCAGTAAGTTGAATTTCAATCATTTTTCGAGTCAATTGCGTTTTTATCATTATGCAAGTAAATTGCAGTTTTCATATTATATTTATTCGGGTCTCGGATCTCGAACCAAGCAATTTCGTATTTATTATTTCGTATACAGTGCGGTCCAAAGGTATGGAATAAATTCATTTTTAGCGTTATTATGTATTTTATGAAAAAATCCTGAAACAGGTCAATTTTTATTGGCAATTTGACAATTTACAGTATGAAAATATTACCCCCTTCTTGCACCCCCTCTGAATTATGAGCACCCCCTCAAAAATTTTAAATGAGAAGGGGGGTCGTGTGGCATCTTGTTCGAAAGGGATTTTCATTATCTGTTCAGCAATACTAAGTTTTTCATATTTGGTGCAACCATAACGAAGAACATTTTTTATTAAAATTTAAAAATATTGACACTGTAAATTATGTATCCGTTGAAACAACCTGAAACAGGTCGATTTCTATTCTCAATTTGACAATTTATAGTATGAAAATATCACCCCCTTCTTGCACCCCTTCTGAATTATGAGTACCCCCTCAAAAAATTTGAATGAGAAAGGGGGTTGTGTTGCACCTTTTTCAAAAGGGATTTTCATTCTCTGTTCAGCAATACTGAGAAAATTTATTCTGAATATGTAAAATGTTGATAGACTGAAGGAAATAATGTAACATAATGTTTAGGAAGTATATTTCAATTTGTTTTACAGTTAAATTAAATGTTCAAAATGACCACCATTCACTTCTTGACAATAAGCAAGGCGATCTTGGAATTCTCGTAGAACATTTTGTAGGACCTCAGGGGTTATGTTGTTAATTTCTTCCGATATCCTAGTTTTTAAATCTGCAATATTGTCTGGTCTATTGAAATATACTTTTGATTTTAAATAACCCCATAAAAAGTAATCGAGAGGAGTCAAATCGGGGGATCTAGGCGGCCATTCAATCGTTCCACGTCTGCCAATCCACCTATTGGGAAAAACTTCTGTCAAATAATCTCGAACAATACGTGTGTAATGCGGTGGAGCTCCGTCTTGTTGATACCAAATTGATCTATCTATTCCATTTGGATCATTAACATCGGGAAAAAGTCTTTTTAATGTAGGCACTAAAAAGTTCATCAAAAATCCTAGATAAACCTCACCATTAATTGTGCCTTCAAAAAAATAGGGGCCAATAATTTTGTTTTTAATGATACCAGCCCAAACGTTCACTTTTTTGGGATATTGTGTGTGAGCCTCACACATCCAATGAGGATTTTCTCTGCTCCAATATCTACAGTTTTGTCTATTAACCGTTCCATTTAAATAAAAAGTAGCTTCATCAGAAAACACAATTTTGTTTATGAACTGCAAATCTGCTTCGATTCTATCCATCATCAGTTCACAGAATTGTTGCCTTCTATCAGGGTCATCCTCATGTAACTCCTGAACCAACTGAACTTTATAAGGATGGTATTTTTCTTTATGTAAAGCTCTCAATATCGATGATTTACTTACATCATTGTCGGCGGCAAGTTGTCTACTTGTCATATGCGGATTTTCCTCAATCGCTAACAGTACATCTAACTTTTTCTCCTCATCCAATGCAGCATTTCGACCTGGTTTTTGACGAGTTTTTACATGTCCAGTTTCACGGTATTTTGTTTCTATTTTGCTAACTGTAGATTGTGATACGTGTTGACCAGGGTATTTATTATTGAACATTTCACAAACTTCCGTTTGAGTTCGTGTTTTATTACCGCATCCAAGCATAATTAAAATGTCTATTCTTTGAGTTTCGGATAAATGAGCCATAGATGAATCGAATACACACAAAAATATTTTTCAATACACCGACGTCTGCCAGCAACTCACAAATATCAAAATAACAGTAGTTTACTAGATTGACATTATATTATTTATGGGTTTTGTGAATAATTTTTTGGTGTCTTCAACGACTTTTTCCTGACTTTTTTAGCAAGACAGATAACAAAGTATAAATTGTCAAATTGAGAATAGCAATCGACCTGTTTCAGGTTTTTTCAACGGATACATAATTTACAGTGTCAATATTTTTAAATTTTAATAAAAATTTTTCTTCGTTATGGTTGCACCAAATATGAAAAACTTAGTATTGCTGAACAGATAATGAAAATCCCTTTCGAACAAGATGCCACACGACCCCCCTTCTCATTTAAAATTTTTGAGGGGGTGCTCATAATTCAGAGGGGGTGCAAGAAGGGGGTAATATTTTCATACTGTAAATTGTCAAATTGCCAATAAAAATTGACCTGTTTCAGGATTTTTTCATAAAATACATAATAACGCTAAAAATGAATTTATTCCATACCTTTGGACCGCACTGTATATTAAGTCACTCAAGTCACTATTTCACCGCCGTGTAGAAACGTGATTTGATATCCATGTGTGTTCTGAAAAGGTAATTGGTACGGATGAATATGTAGGATTGCATTCAGAGTTAATTTTGTCATTTTCGAGTTTTGAATAACTTATTTGCAGATTTAATTTCATTGTTGTGGTAATTAGAAGTATTTCAGAAAGTCTATAGTAAATGTTAATATATTAATTCCAGTTCTTAGTTCAAATATTTTAATTGTCTAGTCTTGATATCTACTTATTCTATATTTATTCTGTTTTCACACATGACTTTTCCTAGCCAATAAATTTGAAAACAACCAAAAGTAAATTTCCTTACAATTTAGTACAATTTGAATCAATTCAAAGTAACCAATATTATCATAGTCATTGAGAATATTAAAGAACCAGCACATATGGGCTTTTTCGCGAATGTGTAAACATCGAGCCAATTCCGGTATCCACCAATAAGACGACAAGGAAACAAAGTATTTAGGTAAGTAAAATCATTCTTATTATTGAGATCACATATGAGGGTTTTATAGCTGAATTAATTGCCACAAAAGTGTTATTCTGTGGAGTTATTTGTTAAATGAGAGTATTTTGAACGACCAAACATACTATTTCACTAGCTTAGAGAACTCACACGCTAACGGCCAACCAACGCTCTGAATTATATTAATGAATAAATAAAAGGAGGAGACATTAAGAGCATTGCAATCTGATATTCAAATAATCAAATGTTCAATCCACCTGATTAACATTTGTTAGTAGAAAAGTTAGTACACAGAGAAGGATTTGTCGAATATAATGACAATGATAATGATAATTTTCGATTATCGAGTCCAAAACCAACAATACCACTTTCATTCTAACCAAGACCCCACGGTATGCCAAGTATCCAAGCAAGCGGAGTAAATTCGATTGTCATCTTTCTCCTACCGAATGCATAAGTCATCGCAGGATCGGAGTGTCGTCGCCTCCCAGCAGGTGCACTCTGGTCGTGCCTCCATGACAGATCCGTGTGGTCGCGGAGCATGGGCACGAATCCCGCAACCCGCAACTCTCTGCCTCGGATGATATATGTGTTACTTTGTATTCCAATTTAATATCTTCTTTTTGTTGTTTGTGGGAACTGTGAGGAGGCGGGCGGATTATTTACGGCTTTATTTAAATGTAAATATAAAAACGCCGTCACGCATCGGCTTTCAGACAGAGACGGAATGAGATAATCACGCAGTCTCTGCTTGCATTGTATCCGTTCTGATGGTTTTACAATTATTTGGTTGGTGATGCAGTCTCCGTGTGAAAGGATAAAATTTGATGGTCTGATTCAACCTACAACCAACTTCTTGCACTATCAAATCAAAGTTTTATAATTAATACTCATATTATTATATTCAATATTATACCAAATTATATTTTTCACTCAAACGGTCAAAACAAAGAAGACAAGTCAACCCCGCCGAACTCCTTAATATGGTCTCTGTACACACGGAATGTGCAAAAGAAAACGAAAATTTCAAGGTAGATGTTATTGAAATTACCAAACATAAAAGTTACCAAAACATACAGAGAGAAACTAAATCAGAATAATCAAATATGCATTGAACATGAGGTTAGCACAATAAACCAAAAACTATGGTCATAAATATCAAAATCATTCTGAAAAGAAAACAGCAGACCGGAAGATATTACTATTTTTGAAGGAGACCAAAAGGTAGCATGTTTTGATATGGCCAATAATTTCAATGCCCATTTCACTCAACTGGAAAACAAAAGTACATTGATCTCAATTTCATTGACAATATAGTTGCTCTTTTCCCAAACTCACTGACTCACAATCGAGAAGAAGTATCACAAAATCATCTCTTCTTCCTGATTTTTCCATACCAGTCCACTTTGATCTGAAATGGACTTCTACCAGAGATCCTGATAAAATGTTTAGAGGAATTAGGTTATCCTTCGATCCATCTGATAAATCTCTCTTCGCAAAAAGTGTCTTTCCTGGAAAATTGAGATCTGTCCCAGTTTTTACAATTTTCAAAAAGGGCTACTATAATAAATATTCGTACTAATAGAGGAATAAGTCTTTTCTCTAGTATATTCAAGTTGTTCGGAATTGATACTAAAAATCAGCATTCTTCCTCAAAAATCAACTTCTTTCGTCAAACCAACATGGTTTCATGATAAAAGCTCTGAAACAGCTTTGTTGGATCTCATTGAGCATGTAGTAATAACCTTGGATACCTAATAACACATTTGTGGTTTGTTTATTGACTCTTCTTGGGCATTTCATTGAGTGGATCACTATTTACCGATTCAGAAAATGCATCGCTATGGAATCCACAAAGTCTATAATAATACAACATATCCACAGTCAGTCCTTGGCTTGTAAACGAGGAGTCCCACAGGAATCTATACTCGTACCACTGCTTTTTCTTATCAATGCAAATGACTTAATAAATTGTTTTCATAGTCTGTCTGTTGGCATTTGCAGATGATACCCAATTTTCTTGTCGATGATCACAATGCAGTAACACTTGCAGAAACAATATAAACTTTATGTGAGAGATGAATAATATGGGCTGATGAAAACCTAGCACTTAATATCAGCAAAACAGCATTGATGAACTTCACAATGCATAACACCACCGAGATTTTCAAAATCTAAGAAGACAGTCAACTAGAGGTGACATCAATCTCAGCAATGAGAATGCTGGTTCTAACTCTAGATTATAAACTCATTTGATTAACTTTTTGATGAACTGAAAACGGACTGTTATGCATTTAGATTTATGTAAATTCATTGTGGAATAGTATATTCTGTAACAAGGTTAGAATGAAAATTCGATGCGAGTGGAAAGTTCCGAGCGCGAGCCGAAGGCGAGCGTGAGGAACCACGAGCATCACGAATTTTCATTCTAACCTAGTAGCAGACTATACTTTCTCCACGATCAAAGATAGGAAACGTGACAGCAATAATTTTTACACTTACTCAAATTTTGCCACTACGATGACAATCAACTGCGTCAAGGCTAATGTTATTATTGCTAACCAGTATGAGAATATTACTATCACAAGAAAGAGAATGTAAATACATTCAAATTGCATGGGTGCAGAATTGTTGCAGAATATTTCTTCAATCTCAAGAGAAAGAATTCCAGCATTCTGTAATCAAATTTATTTCAGAATTGGCAAATTCTGTGATGATCGTGGAGAAAGAAAGTTCTGTTGTATTCGTATCATACCACTATTGGCTGTCACTTGTGGTATGCACACTTAAACTGTGGTATGAGCTCTTCTGCTGAAATGAGATTCAGCCAAAGTATATGGTCAGAATAATTGCCAAATTTGGATGTCGATAGACGTCTAAAAATTCTTTCGGAGAACTAAAATTACTTACTTTGTCGTTACTATATATGTATATGAGATGTGTATGTACGTTTAGAAGAGTAAACCAAAATATATAACAAATCAACAAGACCATCTATATCCAATTAGAGCTAGAAGTTTGCTAATATCGAATCCCCACCGAACCTCTCTTTATCAAAAGAGCCACCTCTACTTTGGACCGAAACTATATAACAAGTTATCTGCTTCTATTGAGTATTCAAGGAATATTTCCATTTTCGAGAGATAATAAAAAAAAATAAGGAAGACATCCCTACATCGTTGATGGGATTCAATAGCTTTTTTTCATATAATTCAACTTAGCTTTATATATTTCAATCAATTGTCTTATGTCGTTTTTATCTACTTATTTTTTACATTGACGTCTTCCTTTTTACTGTGTGAAAATGTTTCTTGTGATAATTGTATACCTTTTAACAAAAAAAAAATATTATCATCAATATTAATGATATTAGTGCAACTTTTGAATCAACGCAATGGAAATTGTCGATATTTGGATGCCGCATTTTTCCTAATTAATATATCATCCTTATAACAGTCTGAGCAGAACTGAACTCCATAGAAATAAGAGTATGAAAAATAAAGCTCCACTGATTGTTTCCTTTATTTTTTGCATTTCTGCTTCGATTTCTTTTTTGGTTTCATCTTCATCTATTTCGACGGTTCCATTTATTTCTTTCAATGGGTTCGCCAGAACACCAAGGCTTTTGTGTTTTCCTAGAGCTTCTCTTTCAGACTGTTCGCATTTTCTTGAAGTTCCTCCTTTGAGCTCTTCAAAGATTCTGGAAACTCTCAAAGTCTTCGAATTTTCTGAAAGATTCTCTTACAGATTTTTCGAATTCTCGTGAGGTTCTTCCTTTAACATCCTCGAATTTCCTAGAAGCTCTTCTCTCACACTCCTCGAATCTATCAGACTCTTGGAATTTTGTTGAAGTTCTTCCTCCAAACTATTTGAATTCTCTAGCAGCTCTTCTCTTAAACTCTCTAAATTTTCTTGAAATTCTTCTTTCAAACTTTTCGAATTTTCTTGTAGTTCTTCTTTCGTACTCTTCGAATTTTCCTAATGATCTTTTAGTGATGCTATGGTGTACTCATCGTATCTATTCATTATCGAACTCAAATCGTTTCCATAAACTTCAGATGGTTTTCAAGAGTTCCGTTTCCTTCAACTCTTGCTTCAAATCAATGACTTCCAAGCCCACAAGACGCACGTTTCTTGACAACAGTTTGTCTTTGAACAATAAACAGTTACTTCCTCCACAAGAAAACAGTCTAATTCAGGTACACAAAACGTTTACCAGTTTATTGTTTGAAAGTTCGAAAAGTATTTACTTAGGTGAAACTCTGGAAGTGGTACAATACTGGCAACTCTCCCCTAATATGGTCTCTGTTCTCGATTGATCCATTGCCATCAAAGAATTTCCTTGGACTTCTTTTTCCCGAGGACATTTCATGAGTAATTCCTGGACATCCATCAAAATTTTAGTTTCCAATACTTTTCCACTTTTTTCCAAATTCCGTCCAACTCCACTGGGCTATGAAATGAACAAATACGATGAATAAAATTATAACAAATAAAGACCGTCAGGAGAGCGACACCCGAGTGAAAAATGCACGCCGGGCGATAAGGCACCTCTTCAAACAAAAAAAGGGCGATAAGTAGACCAATAAACGTAGTTATGGCGTCGAAGGACCAGCGCCGTGTCAAGCGAGTAACAGCCAGGATTAATGGGCCGGCAGAGACGGCGGCGTAATAAATTTCTGGCCAAGAATTACCGGCTTGCAACTTGCGAAATATGACAGCCTCATAAATCCGAGACGGCGGCGGCGAAAGAGCAGGAAAGAGCTAGGCAAGCGACCCGTGTAGCCGAGCAATATATCTGACGTGGTACAAACCCCAAGTCGGCTCGCGGTGCCGGCCTCGAGCCATCATTTTTCCTCGCGAGTGGCGGGTACACTGAGAAAAACGGTCGAGGTTCGAATCTTTGTACACTCTGTTTTTGATTCTCGTAGACTCCCCTGATATTTTTGAATCGCAGCAACCAAGGATACATCAAGTTTGTTAAGAATCCTTGTAATATAGAAACGTTGGTTATTGTAAGATCAAACGAACTTACCTTAAGTTAGGACAAGCTTGTATGGGGATAACCGGAGCGATGAGGACGACCTCCTCGGCATCCCTAGACGCCTTGCTGGGTCTGTGGTCGCTTCCAAGTATAAAGAAGGAAGAGGTGGCGTCCTAACTGAGAATGCGGTGCGAGGAGAGGGGAAAACAGGGCACTCCGAAATCGCTGTGGTAGCAGAGAAAGGAATCCCAAGTGATGCAGACAGAGATCCCAGTCAGGAGAAAGTGGGAAGAGGAAAGCCAGAAAGCCAGGGGTGGGATTACGTGAGCCATAGAATTCTATAGTCGACAGTTATGTCTCTGTCTCTCCCGTGAATTCAACCATAATGATACTTCACTTATTTGATGAAAAGTAGAATTCTATGGCTCACGGAATCCCACCCCTGGTCTGTTTTACAGACGAGTCCAAACTGGAGGAAGTACAAGCCGAAGCAGGAGTTTACTTGGAAAACGAAGAAAAGGCAGCCTATGCGTTAGGTTTTCTTACTACAGTTTTCCAAGCAGAAGTGTATGCCATCCTGGAGTCAACCAGAATGGAAGAGGTGAGGTCCGGCTCAGAGACTGCTCGGACAGTCAGACTGTCATCAGAGCTCTGAATGCAACCAGAACCAGGACAAAACTGGTTCAGGAGTGCAGAGATGCCCTGTAGATTAAAATAGTTATTACCGTTACAAGGCCGATATTAGCAAATAACGGATAAGGTTGAATAGTGTAATCCGAGGCGCAGCCGAGGATTATAACAACCGAATCCGTTATTAGCGTATCGGCCATGTGTCGTTCAAGACTTGTCGTATCAGCGATATCAAAAATAATTAGAAAATTCTGAAGAGTGTCATAAAAGCAAGAATGTAAAAAATATTTGAACAATAACTTTCCAATTGTCATCTGAATACCGTTAAATCAAAATAACAGTATGGGATTACGAAAAGGAAATAACACTGATGTGGGTCCTGGGTCATGCAGGGATTGAAGGCAACGAGCAGGCGGATCAGCTAGCCAAGCAAGGCGGATCAGCTAGCCAAGCAAGGAGCCGGGCAACCCTACTACGGGCCCGAACCCGACCACGACTTCCCGTGTTCGGCTTCGTCTCCCACGGGAACATGTCGCGCACGCACAGAAAAAGCCTATTTTCTGAACTCCTAATGTAACATTCTATATTATTGATGGGCTGGATTGGGGAATAATAAGAAATATAATAGATGCAATAATTCGATCCAGGTCCGTCAAGATTCTTATTTTGTAATCATCAGAGTGAGAATATGTTGAGTGTAACTTCCATCGAATTTTACGATGCAGATATAATGAATCTAGTAGGTATGGACACACTCCAACGATGACATTTCCGGACGAAGCATCATCTTGTAGGAGGCAATGTAACGAGCTGTCCAACTAGATGAAATTCATAATATTTCATGTTCCATGAAGCAATTTTTTTACTATTTGGGGCTAGTGTATTTCAGGAGGGATGTACAGTTTTTGTCAATGTAAGGCATTTATAGCAATATGAATGAATAAAAAAAATTGGGATCCATATTGAAGCAAGAAATTGAAAAAGAATACAGTTGAGAACAATGTTGAGGAGATCAAGTACATGGTAATGAGTTCAGAAAAACGAGTTAGAAGCTTTTGTAACCAAAATTTTGAGATAATGCTAGCGAAGTGGTCGTGGTGTTAAAGTGTTTGGCTTCCACCCAGGCGGTCCGGGTTCGATCCCAGGTCGCGTGTCACTGAGCTGAAGTGGTTCGGATTCCACTTTTATTTAAACTGTAGGTCCCGGACCTCCCTTGTTCGCACAAGCTCTGCTTTTGAGGTTTTTTTTTCCGAAAACCTGGGAGTTTTGTAAAAACAAATTTTACAAAAAAAAATTACCTTATAATGTGGAACGGGTCAACCAATTCAAATATCTCGGGGTTCATGTAAACAGGGGATTACAGTTTAAAGATCATGCCAACTTCATTATAAAGACGATATCATTTAAAATATATTTTTTATCTCGTTGTGCCCCATATTTGACAATGTGAACAAAAATTTTACTATACAATGCATTAGTTCTTCCTTATTTTACTTATTGTTCTACAATTATTTATCTACTAAAACAGAATGATTTAGCTCGTTTACAGAAACTCCAAAACAGAGCTTTGCGCATAGTTTTAAATTGCAGAAGATTAACACCCATAAGAGAGATGTTGAAGCAACTGGAATGGTTACCAATTAATTATTTTCTCGTTTACCAAACATTAATCCTAATTTTCAAAATAAATCTTACCAATTAAAAATCGGATTTACGGACTCTAACATAAGTTGGTATCTGTAAATTGGTACCACTGACTAAGTCATATGTCATGTCAACTGTCTGTCTTCTCTTAACCAATAGCATTGATTTGGCCTGACGTGGTCAAAATATAAAGTAATTTTAACATTTTAAATGTAACGTATTTTTATCTAAATATTTTATGACATCTTTACAATTTCACTTGTTTTATATCAATTTTCATCGTGCACAATGTGCCACTTATGGTTGAATAACATCGCGTCGAACAATCTCAACAAAGATGTAAGTTAACCGTACATATATATTTTTTATATTACTTACACATGCAAATTGTAGTATCCCTGATGATGGAAATAAGTTATTAAATTTCCGAAAGCTTGGACAAACTTTAAAGAGTTTTCTTTGATTTTGCTGCAAAGCCCCACTATTTACTAGTTCCATATATATATATATATATATATATATATATATATATATATATATATATATATATATATATATATATATATATATATATATAAGGATGGATTTAGCGAGGGGCAATATATGAAAATCTAAGTAGAAAAGTTATTGGGTATAACCCTCAAAATGTTGTGCAACCGTAGACACGTGTTTCGAGCTTAAGCTCTCTTCAGTACGGTAAAATCAAGTGCGAAGATGTACAACATTTGGATGTAAAAATAGAAACAAAGGAAGTCAACAACAGGAAGCCAACCACACATTTGTGGCATCGGTTAGAAGACCTTGTACTCACAAGGCAACAACTAACGTCGCCACCCAGACAACAATGCATTATAAATGCAGTTAAAATCAGGTTATTGATGACTTTCATTTAATTCTTTCTCTCGGTGTGTTTTTTTCTGCAAACTACATTTTTTAATACAGCATCAGCTTACGATAAATCCACTTCTTCCGGTGTACAACCCCAAGTTGGCCGCGGACGAGCCTCGAGCGAGCTGCCATTATTTTTCGTTTTCGAGAAGTGGGTAGTTTGGATACCGCCATATTTTTCCCGTGGCATCGCAACCAGGAACCGAGATAGTTAATGTGATTTATACGCGCGGAGATAACTCACGGCGGAGCCGGAGATGATAACGTCAGACACAGGAGCGAGTTATCTCGAGTTTATAAGCCTCAAAGTCGTCTTTATACTAAGTCCACTCGAGATTTTATCGGGGCTTTCTTGGTGGTGAGGCGGTGTTTGCTGCGGAAAATCAAGTCTCACGTGGAATGTGATTTAGAGGATTCGTCGGATCTGTTCAGTGGTGGACTGGGGAGCTGAGGGTCATCTGCATGAGACACCCATATTTTTATTTTTAGTAAGTTTCTCCTTTAAGATTACCTTTGTGAGGAATTATCTCACTTGTACATGTTAATTAAGTATTAGGTCAACGTTTTACACATTTCAATTACAAATATCATTTTTGAGCTCCTGTATATAATTGAAATTTAATCCAGCTGAGGTGATGAATCTTACAAACAAACCGGGAATTTCCAACTCATAGAAACAAACCATGAATATTCAACTCATGCCATTTCACCAGTTACCAAATTGATTTCCTATAATCCAATTTAAAGTTGTTAGGTTTCACGCCACTAACATACCCTGGAGCTCAGTCTGGGACGTGGATTCGAAAATTAAAATTGATTTCGTTAAGAATGAAATATGCGGTTTGATTTTCCGAAGCGCCACGGATTTATAGCCAATATTAAACAATAGATACTCATGAATAGTATAAAGATAATATATAAGTATGTAGAGGTTTTGTCTTCCCTTGCGCTTTGATAACTTGGACCAGAATAAAAGAAATAGTCATGTTCCTTACTAATAAAATATATTGATATGGAGCAGTAGCAGCAGCAGAGCAGTACAACCGTAGCGGAGCACCCTAGAATAAACAATATCAGTCTGACTTCTGATTACACTTTTATAGGGCCATAAGTAGAGCCCAAATGCAAATAATAACCTCTATTAAGTGGGAGGGTTCTGGTAACAGCTTTGATGGTCTGTTTGCTGTCTGATAGCTAGTTTCTCGTTCCAGTGGTTTAATGGATAGAGAAATGATAACCTCAAAATACGCTAAGCTAACAAAGATTTCTCAAAAATATATAGCGTCAAATATCGCAAACAATATGAGAAAATCTCCTGATATGGATTTTTCCAATACCCTACGATGATCAAACTTTAATTGGAAATTGGTCAGTCAAAATATCACAGATCAAATAATTGACCGGAAGAAGGTCACTTCAAAAATAACTCAGACGTCAAAGTCAAAAACTGTCACTATCAGACAAGGTGCTTCCTTGTTTGTTCTTGGTCTGAGAGATCAGTCCTGGAACTACTTCGAGCTACTCGTAGCTACTCCTTGGGACAATTGGACAGCGCCTACAGAACACCTGAAGATTCAGTGTTGCCAACTGAACCAAGACGAAAACAACAGCCTTTCAATCTCAGAACCAAACACAAACAAGGTCAAGCATTCGAAAGTAGAGTAGGTACCTCAATGGCACAAAATAGAGATAGAGTAGGAATGTTACGGTTTTGTGTTCTAAGCACAAAACAACAGACTAACCAAAATTATGTATACAAAACAACGCTGTCATACCGCAAAATAGAACAACTGATAACTGTCATTAGCTTAAGGCCGGTTCATGTCCGCTCAAACTGGTACGGCAAAGGTAAGTACTAACATTTGGAACAACCTGTACATGACAACGATCAAGTTGTCATTTTGAAACAGTGGCGTGCAGAGTGGAAAGTTTTTATCAACGAAAGAGAATTTCTGATGTTATTGTATCAAAACAGAAAGGGTTTTCTAGTGCAAAATAAACCCGTAACAAGTCACCTGCGCTTACCCAACTTGACCGGTTTTCGCAATTTGTAATTATTTGAAAATCCCTAGGATGAACTTTCGGCAGTTTTATTTACGGGTTTTAAGACGAAACAAAACCTTTTTTTCTGATAAGGTTTGGTCTAGGATTTTCCAGTTAGAAACGGGAGTCACAGTCAGTCAACTGACAGACATAGTTCAGAAGAACAAAGCTGCTGTGTTTTGCACTTCAGATTTGAACTTCGCCTTTTGGTCAAACTATCTTTTTGTTTTCCAATAAAGACTTTTATTATTATTATTATTATTCATCGACATCAAAACCTTCGGTCGTCTTTCAACTGAAACCTCACGTCTATTTAGTGCTTTAGCTGAGATTCATCAGCAGTTAAAAGTTACCCACGAAAAATACAAAATAGGTGATGCGGTCCTAAAAAGCTGATTTCGCTACTACTAGACTAGAGGTCATAAGTTGCAATCACAATAAGTTATAGTAAATAGTCAGCAAAACGTGGTATTATTTCAATAATAATAATACTGATTATTTCATAAAAAAAAAATTAAACATCCATATTTTTCTTAGACGATGAACTCAAATCAACGGTCATATCAACAATTGTAATATGTGTTTTTTTCCGACTATTAATTGCTGAATCTTCATTCTGGGTATGGTTTGAAGCCACTGCTTCAATTTTTAATTTTTGAAAATTCTAATCGAGTAAATTTGTCTGATTACCTCGGGTATCTACGCGAATAATATCGGGCTCAGACAGGTATAGCACCTCTGAGCTTTTGTTTTTTCTACTTTTGGGATTGTCGTTGTTTTCGTTTTGTGTCTTGTGTTGTAACTATGCTCTGTTTGTCTCAGTGAGAGCTATTCCTTGAAATGTTCAACCACATCACTTTACAAGTATACTTTTTTTAAATAGTTATGCAGTAAATTCATCAAATATATGAGGTTGTATAAGAGCATTATGAAGAATTTCAAGATAATTTTTGTTTGTTATTTGTGTTTTTGAAGAATGTACACATTAATGACCTCAATAATTCAACTGCATTATCGATATGATAATTCCATTTCAGATTAATGTCAATAGTATATCCCAGATATTTTATTTACTTTTTCGCCACTGGGGTAGTTTGATTGAAAAGTTGTATTTCTTGTTCTTCATGAGAGGGTAACCTTCTTGGACTGCTTGTGAACGGTACGCAGAAAGTTTCATTATGATTCATATTAAAAATTCTACTATTACGCCATTGGGCAATCTTACTGAAATCTTTTTCAGAAATTCCGTTGAGTGTAGACCAAGTATTCGCTGCCATATCATCAGCAAAGTCGACTATGCTTCCGGTTGTTTGAAGTTTGAATAAGTCGTTCATATAGATATTGAAAAGGAGTGGCCCTATAACTGTCCCTGCGGAACACCGTAAGTCATAGTTGCTGTGGAGCTCAATGTAGGAGAGGGTTCAGTGTGTTTTTTTCAATAATGTGGAATCTAAAAAACAGAGAATTCAGCATGGAGTTCCTCAGGGCTCTGTGCTGGGTCCTCTGCTGTTCCTCATTTACATAAATGACCTACCTATCTTCACCAATGTCATCACTCTCCTTATAATCTTGTTTGCAGACGATACCACTACATTAAAGCGTTACTACCCCTCAGACCCAATACTTCAGTGGACCCAAAATAAAGATGACCGTATTAAGAATTGGTTTTTAGCTAACAAATTAAGTCTTAATGCCGTTAAGATACATAATATGAACTTTACTTTGCAACCTTCTTTATCAAACCTGGAAAGTCAGGCATCAGTTAAATTCTTGGGGGTCTACTTGGATCCAGGGTTGACATGGAATATTCACATCAATCATCTAAGCTCCAAGCTGTCTAAAATAACTTTCCTTTTTAAAAATGTATCCAGGGACACCTTACTGTCGGCTTACCATGGATACTTTAATTCTAATTTATCATATGCAATCTTAAACTGGGGTCATTCCCCCAATACTGTTCAAATCTTTAAATTACAGAGACGTTGTGTCAGAATTATTGCAGGTTTAAAGTATCGAGATTGTTGTAGAAATAGTTTTGCAGAACTGAGACTCCTTACACTTCCATGTAGTTTTATATTCCACTGTCTAACCTACATAAAACTGAACCTAGTAAACTTCAGATCACCTAGTGATATTCACTCATATTCAACTAGAAAAAGAAATAATTTGGTCCTCAGCTACCACAGGTTGCAACGCACAAGAAGAGGCGCCGATTACTATGGCATACATTTTTTTAATGCTCTTCCAATAGAGGTCAAAATTCAAAATTTTAACTATTTTAAAACCAAAGTCAAAACGGATCTTATAAAAAAAGCCTTCTATTCCATCGAAGAGTATCTAGAAAGTGATTTTAATGTGTAAATGTATTTGTTTCTATATTTTGATGTTTGTCTTCCTATGTATTGCTACCATTAGTATATTACCTAATTAGATTTATCTTACTATTGCCAATTTTTATACTATTTGTTACATTTTTCTTTCTCTTTCTTTTTTTATATCTGACCTGTAATAGCACTTTAGTGTAATACTTTGCCAATAAATAAACTAAACTAAACTATCTTCTGTGTTCACCTGGTATCTTGGTTTAGATAGCTTGCCATCAAGTAATAGCATATTTCTCTAAATCTGATATTCTCTTGTACTAAGAAGCTTCTCATGACATACCGGCTAAACAAAAATATAAAGCTTTGGTTTACTGCTATCAATTGAAATAATATATGTCATTGCATCTTCCGTTGACTTGCAATGACTGAAGCCAAACTGTTTATCAGATCAGTACATTATTTTTCTTAGGAAAGCTGGTTATTCTTTTTTTCTGTATAAATTCAAATATTTTCGCCAAGTTACTAATGAGGCAAATGGGTTCATGGTTAGTTGTTCTATCTTTGGTACCATTTTTGTAAATTGGCTTCATCACTGCATGTTTGAAACCTGTTGGAAATTTTCCTGACTTGATGGCTTTGTTAATAGAAAATGTAGGTGCTTTTTGATACAGCAGATGATATCGGGGCCCGACATGGCAAGGACGGCCAAGATACTGAAGCTAAGCTGCAAAGAACTCCGACTGTTGGTGGGAGTTCTAACCGGCCACTGCGACCTCAGGAGGCACCTGGCTCTCATCAGAGTTGAGGCAGACCCACTATGCACGGAATGTGGCGAAGAGGAGGACTCCTTCCACTTCCTGTGTGAATGTGGTATTTATGGCAGGCTCAGACAAAACGACTTCGGAGCTGACACTATTAAGGAGGAAGAATTGCACTCGCTGCAATGGAAGGACATTTCGACTTTCATAAGACGGTCGAAGAGGTTCGAGCAGGTATCCGACATGGGATGAGTGAAGATGCCGGGGATTGCGAAAATGGCCCACTGGGGCTTAGTCGCAGACGCTTGCGTCCCCCACCCATTACCATTTCTTTATGAGCTCTTCCGATTTGTTTTTGGATATTTTAAATTCTCTTTTTAATGTCACATTATATTGCGTATAGATAGTTGTAGTTTGAAAATGCAACAATAGAAGTAAGACTCCTTTGAATCTGAAATAATGTACCGTTATAAGCGTTCAACTTTAACACAATTTTTTCAGTGTAGTGAACATGAGAATGAATTACTTATAATTTCTATAAACGAGCAATATCAATAATTGTGAATCTTATTTAGTAATTCTCATCAAACATGACTAAAACGAACATTTCATAATTATTATAAACGAGAATTTTCTTTCAGTGTGTCCCTCGTGACCGTATAGAGTCATAACGTATCGAAGGAGTGAGGAATGTTCCCTCAATTGCAGTGTTCTGTCTTGTAGGCCAGAACAGCTGTACAAGCCAAACGCGATTAACGAAGATAAATCTAATGGTGAAACCTTGTTAAGAGTGGCGTAAATGGCAACCCGGAGAGCTGTAGATTTAACACCGCCAGCGCTGCTAGCTCGTAAACCTGCTGACTTATTAGACAATTCCTGTCATGACTTGAATTACGTGATATTTTTCAGACGGAATTTGTTTTGGCTCCCACTTTTCTAAGATTAGCTGATGAATGGGTTGCGGGGAGAGTGTTGTTTCGGGAAGAGCTGTTGTGACATCCTTTGGGTATTATTATACGCTGCTTGTTGGTACAGGGTGATCTAAAACTCGCCTCGGATAGAGCCAGTGCTTCAGTTGAGTAGTGTTTGATTGAACTGCTATCTATAATTAGCTGAATCAAAGAGGAAATTTAGCAAAAGCGGCATGCATTGTTACAGCATCAAGGCAGTGTCCTCGGTCCAATACTATTTAATATTTATGTGAATAATTTATTCTCTATAGCGTCGAATGGTACCATTGTGGGATTTGCTGATGAGACGGTAGTCCTCTATAATGCTAAAAAACATGCTACCTACCCTTCTGTTGCAATACTACCAGAATTCCATCCTTTGATCAACTTTTTATCTGTGACGGCAGTCAAACATATGAAATCAAATTGGAAACAAAAATGAAATACCTAGGAATATATCTTGATATAACTATAAAGTGGAATATACACATTAACTATGTATGCAAAAAACTTAGATCAATGTTATCGAAATTTAAATACTTGAGTAAAATACTAACAATACCACAGTATCATGCTTTTGTCGAAAGCCACATATGATACGGTTTGGTCGTTTGGGGAAGTGCCTTGAAAAGTCATTTATATCCACTTCAAATATTACAAAAATATCACCTTAAAATTATATACAAGGAAAAAGATCATTTTCATCAAATGAACTCTTTATACAATGCAAGGTGTTGGATATACGTCACCTTAATTATTTCAAAACTGTTGAGAGATATCACAAAACAAAAAATTCTCATATCCCAAACATACTTACAACACTCGATAAAAGCAGTCACAGCTTATATTTCTAGCGCAGAAAGCCATTGGACAACGAGCTTACTCATTCCTAGCTCCAACATGCTACGACACCATTCCACAAAACATCAAACATCTCATATTTTTCAATTGAAACGAGAGTACTTTACTAAATTGATAGAACAAACAAATTGAAATATACTAGAAAAAAATACGAATACTGTGTTCACAGAATGAATAGAACTCACTTGATTTATAATAAACAGTATATTTCTCAAAATTCATCTATTTCTTCTCTATTAATTAATTTTTTCCTTACTTTACTTACTTCACTTTATTGTTTTATCAATTATATGAATTTTTATTATTATGAATTGTTATATGTATACATGTTGATACCGATAAAAGTGTGTTTTAAATTTTATTTTATATTCTATTTCATGAATATACCCACGCATTTTGTGGGTTTTTTCTTGTTTATTTAGAGATACAATTTTATTGTGTAATTTTATGTATTCTTCATACATTTTATTCTTTTATTGATTTTCCATTATTATTATTATCATGCGCGTATCTCTGACTTTTTTGAGATCTCTCATAGTAGGTGTTTAAGAAAACAACTTGATATACTGAAGTTTGAAGAGAGTTGAGGTTCTCGAATATGACATGACAACTACTGAAGTCAGTCGCCATTAATGGTTGTAAATAATTACTCCACAGGCGATAAGATGGGGGGTTAACTCATTCCACCCATACAAATCGTCAGGAGAGGATGGCACAGCTCTAGTTCTGTTACTTAAAAATCGTACTGGAACATATCATACCTGTCCTTACGGCCAGTTTAGCATGGAACTATAATTCCATCTAACTGCGACTAGGGTGATCTATATTCCTAAGGTGGGTCGGAATGACCCACACCAAAAATCGCTCAGACTTATTAGTCTGACATCATTTCTGTTGAAAAGCATGGTCATAAGGTGTGAGGCACTAACAAAGCACCCCCACAGTGTTCACCAGTATTCCTACCAGGCTATTAAATCAACAGAGCTTCCCCTCAATAACCTTGTCTCAGGAATAAACGACACCCAGGAACACCAGGAGGTAGCAGTCGCTGCATTCTTGGTCATCCAACAATGCACTACCTCACTCTTATATATCTAGAGGGATTGAACCGATACTATGTGACTGGATAAGAACTATGCTTCACAACAGAACTATAACGACCTCTTTACAGGAGGAAGGTGTCAGTTTCAAGCCAGCCAGGGGCTGTCCCCAGGGGGGTCCTCTCCCTTCTGTTATTGTCACTGTTGGTGGATGATTCAATCAATCAATCAAAGTATACTTTATTGTCTGAAGAAAATGATTCTTATTGACAAAGCGTTACAAGTACAATATGAACATAATGAGAGGGTAAAGTCTCAAGATGGATAAATAAGAATAAAAGACACTTAGAAGAATAATTAAAAATACTTAAAAACTGATATCCTAATTAGAAATGAGAAGGTGATTATAATTAACAGAATAATTTGTAAATAAATACACAAGCACATTAAAATTTAGTTAAATACTAGGTATAACAGCTTATTCGTATAGAACTAAGAGTTAACAAGATTGTATGTTTAAATAAAAACGTTGTCAAGTATAGTACGTTAAAAACGAGTAAGTAAAATGTCACAGTGTCAAATCACATTGTCCAGTTACATTGTCAAATTAATTTACATAGGAACCATATCATCATAATATTCCTGCAGGTTATAATAAGCTTTCTGTAATAGAGTAATTCTGGCCATTCTCTCGCTCTGCAAGCATATGTTGACGATCTGGTCTTAGTAATAAATGATAAATCTGAAGAGACGATCTCCTACGTCCTTCAGGATATATTGGATACCATATATAAATGGTGTAAGAGGGAGGAAATGTCCATAAACCCCCACCTGGTACCATTCACCAGAAAAAGGAAACTGGAACATTTATACCTCCTTCCTTCGATGGTGAACAATTCCTTTTGCGAGTGAAGCAAAATATCTGGGAATAACCCTGGATGAAGAGCTAAACTGGAACTCGAACTCGGAAAAGACTATCTGAAAGGCTAACCTTTCATTATGGACATGCCGCAGAATATGTGGCAAAACATGGGGCATGTCACCAAATTACGTATATTGGCAAAAAGTGACCATCATACGACCAAAGATCTCGTATGGCTCTGTAGTCTGGTGGAGCAAGTGTCATCAAAAAATGGCTCTTGCTAAACTTAACGGACTACAGAAACAAGCGTGCCTGGCGATTACTGGAAGCATTCGCTCCACGCCAACGGTAGCAATGGAGTCCCTCCTTGGATTACTTCCTCTCCACATAGTTCTGGAGAGAGAGGCAGGATGGGCAACTACAGACTCTACCAAGCGGCCATTAGTCTACCGTGAGAGGCAGCAGCCTGCTGGAGGGCATACAAGCTCACAACATTCTAGGAATGCCCTCTGACATCATGCCTAAAACTATCAACCTTCACACGTCCTACACTGTGGTCTTTCCCGAAAAAGAAGACTGTCAAGCAGCACTGAAAGCGCTTGAATCCAACTGCTTTAGATCAAGAGTAGTATGAAACTGCAGAGTCACCTTAAACCGACTAGCGCAACGCAACAACGTTACCCTAGTCTAGATACCAGGTCACACAGGCCCATAAGGAAACGAAATAGCGAACTGGTAATAGGTTTAGCATATAGCACCGCCAAGAATGTCATAGCAGCTTGGGCAGACAATAAAAGACTCGAGTATTGGCGTAGTCTACCTGGCCTAGTCCATTCAAAGCATTCATTACGTGTACAATGAAAAACAGGAATCTGAGAAACTTCTAGAACTCGAAGGTATAACAGGAATAGACAATTTATTGGCGTGTCTCATTTATATAACGAATTTAGGAAAACATTCTCCAATGACTAGAATAAGTGACTCTTTTCTGTGTCCCTATATTCATAAAAAAAAAACTGTGAAAAAATCATTTTCTAATATCACGAAAATATGAGGTATCACTTGCCAAATATGTTACCATTTGAAATTTTAGTGGTAACGGTCTGACAAGGGCTGAAATGATTTTCGGGTGAGGTTTAACGCAAACGATGTCCCCATCAAAAATGCAGTTGACGTATTCTATCGTTTTTTCATACTCTGTCGACCACTTTATTATTGCTAGCTTGAGAAAATGTCAGTTTGACATTGTAAATAAAATGAGTCTTCCACAGAATACAACACCAACAAAGCAATAGGTAATTTTTATCCTCTACCAATGGGTCAAATGAGAATAAATATATCATATCTTTTTGAGTACCTATTATAATCGAATATTTTTCGGTACAGATCACACAAATACTCAACTTAAACTTAAGCTCAACCTCAAAGTTCAAAAATCCACTCAACAAACCTCATACGAATCGAAATTTGATTCCACGAATTCCACCTCGTAAAAAATAATTAACTTGACTGGCTACGAATGTGTTCCCAACGCGTTAAAATTAATGGAAAAAGTAAGATTTATTATAATTCATTAGCAGGTTCTGTCATATCCTGCGGCGTCAGCACATTAGTCACTGTTCACACCTGGTCGTACCGACTTTTGGAGAGACTAACAATGTTCCATCACCTTGGCAATTCATTCTTTTTACGAAGGAGGAAAGCGATAATTTATTTGCCTTACACTGACGTCCACCAGTGACATCTCGTCCAAAAGGCAATGGGCTCAGCCTACAGAATTTCGGTCAGAATCGCCACAATCGTATTTTTAGAAAACTTGGAATTTCCAACTGAAAACTCGGAAATTTCGACGGAAGTCCGACTTTCCGACTTCTTATTGGGAATGTCTGCATTTAAAGTTGAATATCCGAATTCAAAGTCAAAATTTTGTTGCTCTGATTTCATACCAAAACATTCCGATTTGAAATTTGGAAATTCCAACGTCGAAATCGAAATTTTTGAATTTCAAGTCAGATTTTATGAATTCTAAGTCAGAATTTTGCTTTTTCGACATCGAAATACCAATTTCTTAGTTTTAAGTCGGAATTTTGTAGTTCGAATTTGTCTAGTTTTTTACGACATCAAACTCGGAAATTCCGACTTTGAAGTCAAAATATCTGAGTTTGAAGCCGGAATTTCGGAATTCAGATTAGGAATTTTCATAACACGAATTGTGTAGTCGGAACTCCGTTCTTCTGACCACAAACTCTAAAATACTACACTCGGAAATTCGGATTCAAAACGCGGACATTCCGATTTCGAAATAAATATATCAAATGTTTGGATGCAAATAATTCCAAAATTGAAGATCTGATAGAAATTTGCGAGGCATTCAATTTTCACTTTATTAACATTGGAAATAAATTATCATCTGCTATTTCTAAAACGTTTGAACCACGTTTGAATTTAATGAAAAGTCAAGTATTTCATCCATGTTCCTAAAACCCATCAACATTTCTGAAATCGAAGAAGTAATTGATAATTTAGATCCTAAAAAGGCTTATGGATATGATAAAATCAGTGTTAGAATTGTTAAAGCAGTCAAATACGAAATATCACCAATTTTATTCTTTATCATCTCAAAATCATTCGAAATTGATATGAAAATTGCGAAGGTGTCACAAATTTACAAAAGTGGTAAAAAAATTAAAAATTATTCCAATAATTATAGGCGAATTTCTGTTCTTCCAATTTTATCGAAAATTTTAGAAATACTCATGCATGTAAGGCTTCTTGAATATCTTGAAAAATATAATGTACTATACGAAGGTCAATATGGTTTTCGCAAATCCAGGGACACAGAAGTCGCAACGATGGAAGTTATAACAGAAATTTCAAATTCAAATTGACAATAATAAAAAATGTAGTGTGTTATCTTTGGACTTGTGTAAAGCTTTTGAAACTGTTAATCATGAAATTCTTTAAAAAAAATTATTCAACATTGGTATTAGAGGAAACCTTTTCAATTGGTTCAAAAATTATTTGTGCAATAGAAAACAATTTGTTCAAACCCTATCCTATATTATTGCCTTTTAACCAACCTTTATTTTTGCTTTGTTGTAGTTCGAAACTGTATGTTTCTTCTAGAAAAATTATTGTAATTAGTCAATGCAAGGTTATATTATTAATCCTTGTTTTTCTCAGTAGACATATGAAACTCCTTTTCTCATCAACCACGAAACTCATAAAGCTCACGAATCTTCATTTGATAAGTAGGAAATATTAATCCAGTAACTTGTTACACATACAATTCATCTCAGCAAATCTCTTGTTTTTTGTTCAGATTAGGAAACGAGTATAGAGCACTCCATTATATTGTCCATATGTAATGCATTTTATCATTTTATTTCCATGCTAGTTTTATTTCAAACCTTTTTTCCATAATTTGTGCTCTTTTAGCAAAAACTCACTTCAGTCAGTTAGTATGAAAACTTCGACATTATAACAACGTATTTCATGTAACAACCTGTTGAAAACTTTGGAAGTGTTTAATAAACGCATACGGGGAAACGCATTTTCCATCTATCATTTTGGTAACTACTATAAATATTCATCATCTGAGTAACGTTCTGTGACCACTCTCAGATCTCCCAATTTCCAAATAAGGAGAAGGTTACAACACTACTTCGAAATCCGAATTTCCGTCTTTGAAGTCGGAAACATCCAATTTTCGAAAATACTAATACTATTATTTGATATGAAGAACCTACTACGACTATTTGATTCATGCATTATTATCTTGAGGATATACGGACAATATTGTCCTCCAAAAGGAATATTGAGTAAAATCGTGTCTCAAAATCTGTCACTATCCCCCGGTCTAAAACTTCAATGTTGGTATTTTATCAAATATCAAGTCAGAAAAGACTTTCTTTGCTACGCCCATGCGTGCTATAAATTTTCCGCTGTGAAGTTAAATATAAATGGGTTATTTATTTTGCTACCTGTAGTTTCAACACTCGTACAGTGGGAAAATTAGCATATTGACGAGCTGATTCTATCTCATTCGTTACTTCCCTTTTCTTGTATGCATACATAACCAAAAGGAGAGTCAGTTGCATCCAACTTCAACAGTATCATTCGAAAACAATAGACTCCAATTAGTGCTGGATGAAAATAAATATTATTTTGTTGGATAAATTCAGAGTTTTGGTAATTTTAGATGCATGAGTTGATAAATAAGTCTCCTGCAGGAGTAGTACAGGGCTGGATAATTGAATATTTGGAGCTCTTGGCTGCAGATATTTTTTTATTATCTCAAATTGTGTAAAAGCTAAATGATATCTGCTAGGACCACTAGTGAAATATGAAATAAACAAATATATCTAGATCCCCAGCGTGCTATCGTTTTGAATTCAATATACAGAAATATATATATATATATCACACACTTGAACAATTATTAATTGTGTGATAAGAATAATAACGTTTATTTCGATGAAATGGATATATAGTAGAATAGAATAGAATATTTTCATTGCCAATTTTTGGTAACAAGAGTACATCTGGTAAGTCGAAAGTCAATGACAGAAATAACAGTAATTCGTAAAATATATGCACAAACAATAACATTTTCGATACTAACAATATCAAGACATAAAATTTATATTATACTTTTACGTATTCATAGTCTTATTGCGAAAAGCTTGATCAGAACTGACTAATAAATATTCAACAAGCTAAAATTAGTCACACTCTTTGTTAATTGTTTTATAGCGTAAAATGCATTATATTGCAAACACTCTGAATTTGTAGTACCAAAGTCAGACTGGGATATAGCACCTTGCCTAAAAATGTATAGGCAAGGTAGTATTTATTTGCTCTTTAATTTGAACATTAACTACTAGTGATTTTACTAATGATTATTTACCTGAAATATTATACTTCTTATCTAGATAAAGTCCATATTCTATTTATATTTACTACCCTGCATCCCTCCTACCTATACAAGAATTAAATTTCTTACAGGTATTCGCGTTTTATTGTACATGTTTTAGGTTAGTTTATGTATTTATGTTGTTACGATTTTCTTTGTGCAATAAATCTTTTATTATTATTATTATTTATTTATTATATAGTATATAGGATTATTTCTATACCAGTAAAAAAACTGTTTATTACTGAATTCGTTTTCGACATCAAATTTAATTTAGTTCCATCAGATAGTGTTATGGTAGTATCATCGGCAGACACTGTAATGTGGCAATCATTCAAGTGTTCTGGCAAGTCATATGCAAACAAAAGAAATAGTAACGGTCGCAATACAGAACCCTGTGGAACTCCGAATCATATATCAGGAAAGACTGATCTTACCCCGGAACACTTAACTGTAATAAAACGCCCTCCATACACGCGATTTGATCCAGTTCTGTGTGTTATTTTGAAAATGGAGTTTCGCTAGTTTTCAGCCAGAAAATCTTATGGCACTACCCTAATAGCACCGTGAAGTCCGATGGTAATCCATAGGACATCCTCTTAGGACATTCGGGACGTCCTTAGAATGTGCAAAATTGGTACCGCGGACATCCATTGGACATCCGTGGGAAGCACCAATGTCTCGACTTCTCACCAAAATTGGACGTTCTATACAGATATCCAATGAACATCCACCTGGGATGTTAATCGGACGTCCCCGAATTACATCAATCGAAAGTACATCTTGGACGTCCTTAGGACGTGCAATATTGGTACGTCCTTAGGACGTGCAGTATTGGTACCGCGGACGTCCATTGGACATCCGTGGGAAGCACCAATGTCTCGCCTTCTCACCAAAATTGGACGCTCTATAAGGATATCCAATGGACATCCACCTGGGATGTTAATCGGACGTCCCCGAATTACATCAATCGAAAGTACATCTGGGACGTCCTTAGGATGTGCAGAACTATCAGATGTGTTTCAGGACTAAGATTATGATATTGTTGTGGATTACTGGAGATACCAATTTGGATGGAACCAGATTTACTTACTTGGTAAGCTTAGCACTCTCTCAGAGTCATTCAATTCGGTTTTGTACATGTTTAAAAGATATACACAACTCTACTTGTCTTACGGAAACACCTTTTTCAAAACAGTGTTGAATAAATAGGTGAGTAATAACTATTGAATAGTATAACAAAACTTTTTTTTTCATTTATAGATATAACTACACTAAATGAACACAAAATAACTTACAGAACAGTCACTAAACCAATTAATCACAAAAGACGATAGAAAAGCCGCCATAGCTGGTAAATACTCAACAATTGTCTGTCAATTCGTCAACACTTCACTTGAACACAGAACACAAAACACAGAAAACAACATACATAGAGAAATTGTTCGGTTTCAATCCGTATACGAAGAAGAGAGACAAACATAAAAATTTTTATTTTCATTGTTGTGAAACAGTGAATCGCATTGGCATACGCACAAACTCGAGAATATGGCCCCCGATGACCTCAATGATAGTGAAAAGGGTTTTATTTCAGATGGGTTGTTTTCGCTATAATGTTCAGCCCTATTGTAAATATGCCATCCATTTTATACCTCTTCTGTAAATCCACTAGCTGGGATGTATACACGGGTACTGGATATGGAGGGATATGGAGGCCTAATTATTGTAACTGATTTCGAATGATGTTTAATTTTTATGATCATCCATCCTTCATCTTTGGATGGATGCACCTAGGGAACATTCCGAATAATGTTCAATCCAGGACATCCCAAGGAAGTCCTCGCAGGGACATTTTCTGAATTTCACTGATAGGGATGACGTCCGATGTACATCCATCAAGGACGTTCCAGAATGTCCCCGTACCAGGACCACCATAGGAAGTCCTTTCGAAGACATGCCAAATACATGCCAACAAGGACATCCAATGGATATCCTAGAAAATTCTACAAAAGATATCCGAACCAGGACATCCCAAGGAAGTCCTCGCAGGGAGGTATTCTAAGATTAACCAATTGGGACGTCCAATATTCATTCATGCGGGATGTTCCTAAATGTCCCGTACCGGGACAACCATGGGACGTCCTTTCAAAGACATGCCAGAATACTTACTAACAAGGACGTCCGATGGATGTCCTAGGAAACATTACAAAGTATATCCGACCCAGGACATCCCAAATACGTCCTCGCAGAGACGTTTTATACGATGTACCGATTGGGACATCCATAGGAAGTCCTTTGGGGAAATTCATGAAAATGCACTGAATCGGACGTCCCAAGGACAATGATTTTAAGTCCCGGACATTCGGACATGATTTGTACCAAATAGGGACGTCCCTGGGACATGGTGTGCTAGTAGGGTAAATAAAAAACTATGAATAGGCCAAAAAATAGCGATTTTTCTAATTTATAAGCATCTATTTTAGTATATACTTGATTTACTAAGTGATAGGCAGCTGTCTCAATGGAATGCTCTCTTCTGAAAACATGATGGTTAGGTACTACATAAAAGATGGTTCATTTCCAAATAATTTTTCTGAAAAGTGTAGATAGTAAAATGAGTAGAGAAACTTCTTCAAGATAATATTTACTAATGAAAGAAAGAACCACGTAGCCATAGACTGTCTGTGATATGATGGGACTTTGTATACGATCCTGATCTAGAAATCAACAAAAAGTTTGAATTATTTATTGATAAAATCAAACTGGCGATTCAGCTTTTGTTTCCTGAAAAATCGAGGCTTGTTTCAAATAAAACTGAACCAATAAAATGGTTTACGGAGGATCTCCGTAAAATGAGAGACAATCTAAATTTCATGCATGAATATTCCAAAACATATCCTACTGAACAAAATAAACAACAACTAAGAAATTACAGATCCACATACCGCCATGAACTAATCAAATCAAAAAAGGTTATAAATGAAAACTTTATTTCTAGACATCCCAATCCCCAACAAGCAATGTGGAAAATTATAAATAGTAAAAGAAAAACTACAAATAACCAACAAATAGAAAATATTCTGCCAAATGACTTCAATCACTACTTTGTAAATATCGCAGATAATATATTGAGCAGCTTACCTAAAAGTAATATAGAATATACTGCCTACATGGAAGATATGAATGTACCTTCGGATGCTTTCAACTTTAGGAATGTTACAGAGATGGAATTATATGGAGCCAGAAACCAAATGAAGAATAAAAATAGTATGGACACCTATGAACTCAGTCCAAAAATTATAAAGGCTATAAAATATCAAATTCTAACCCCTCTCACTCATTTGATCAATGAAAGTATATCAAAAAATAACTTTCCTGATGTCTTGAAAGTATCGAAGGTAGTACCAATTCACAAAAAGGGCAATTAGGATGATCTTACAAATTATAGGCCTATCTCAGTAGCTCCCACACTCTCTAAAGTCTATGAAATTATTCTAAAAATCCAATTGAGTGAACATTTTCAAAATTATAACCTGTTCAACGCCAATCAATATGGGTTCAGAAACAACCACTCTACTACCCTAGCAATAAATAAATTAACAAGTTTTATAAATTCTGGATTTGAAAATAATGAGTATATAAATTCCCAGTTTCTAGATTTGACTAAGGCATTTGACTGCATATCACACAATATCCTTTTGAACAAATTGAGCTACTATGGCTTCAGTATAAAAAGCATATTTCTTATGAATTCTTACCTAAGTGGCCGACATCAATTTGTCAAAGTCAACAGCAAAACATCGGATTTGCTAGAAATCAAAACAGGGGTTCCCCAAGAATCAGTTCTTGGCCCAATACTATTTCTTATTTATGTAAATGATTTCCCAAATTCAGTGAAAGAGGACATTCTGACAATAATGTTTGCTGACGATACCAGTCTCACAACAGCAGGCTCTGATTTATCATCATTACTAGCAAAAGACATCAACATCCAGTCAAACGCCCAAAATTGGTTCACCACAAACAACCTCAATCTCAATAAATCCAAAACAGAAAAAATGATATTCACTTTACGCAATAATGACACACCAAACGCTGAATCAATAAAGTTTCTAGGAGTCTACCTAGACCCAAAATTGTCATTTGATTACCACACTGCTCACGTTTCAAAGAAGATATCTAAAAACATTTATCTACTAAGAAATTTAATTGGCACAGTCACACAAAGAACCTTACTAACAGCATACCATAGTCTCATCCATTCTTCCATTACATATGCTATCTTAGTATGGGGCCACTCTTCCTTTGCTGAGAATGTATTTTCTTTGCAGAGGAAAGCACTCAGAATAATAAATGGATTGAAGTTCAGAGATGACTGTAAAGATAAGTTTGTAATACACAAAATTTTAACTGTACCATGCACATTTATTTATGAATGTCTAGTCTACATAAAAAGGAATCTCAGAAATTATATTACCAGAGACCAAATTCACTCATATTCTACTAGGACCAGAAACAATCTTGATATAAATTACCTCAGACTAAATAAAACTCGAAACGGTTCTGGTTATTATGGAATCATCCTGTACAACGCCATTCCAAACAAAATAAAATTATTGCATGAAAATAAATTCAATCAGAATGTCAAACAATACCTTCTCAGCAACGCCTTTTACTCCATTCCTGATTTCTTAAACAGTGACTTGAACTCAATGCGATACTTACTTTATATACATTTTATTATAAATATTTTTATCTTTAAATCTATATATATATATATATATATATATATATATATATATATATATATATATATATATATATATATATATATATATAAGTGAAAATAGAGTATTTTTCGTTTTAATTCCGAGAGTTCTAACCTTTGACAGCTGTTTCGTGCTAACGCACTCATCAGAAAGGATTTATGGAGCTCTCGAAATCAAAACGAATCCACTCAAGAATTAATACCGTGAAGGCAAGACAGATATAACAGAAAGTAACTTATGACATCTACAGTCACTAGTTGAAACTTAATTTGACACGAACCATGGAATCCAAAGTTAGATGTTTATCTACTCATTGACAGGCAGCCAACAATTCGTTGTTCTGACCAATCCAAGGTTCAATCAAGTTTCTCGTACGTTAAGAGGAACGCAAGCAGAATCTAAGTGAAAATAGAGTATTTTTCGTTTTAATTCCGAGAGTTCTAACCTTTGACAGCTGTTTCGTGCTAACGCACTCATCAGAAAGGATTTATGGAGCTCTCGAAATCAAAACAAATCCACTCAAGAATTAATACCGTGAAGGCAAGACAGATATAACAGAAAGTAACTTATGACATCTACAGTCACTAGTTGAAACTTAATTTGACACGAACCATGGAATCCAAAGTTAGATGTTTATCTACTCATTGACAGGCAGCCAACAATTCGTTGTTCTGACCAATCCAAGGTTCAATCAAGTTTCTCGTACGTTAAGAGGAACGCAAGCAGAATCTAAGTGAAAATAGAGTATTTTTCGTTTTAATTCCGAGAGTTCTAACCTTTGACAGCTGTTTCGTGCTAACGCACTCATCAGAAAGGATTTATGGAGCTCTCGAAATCAAAACGAATCCACTCAAGAATTAATACCGTGAAGGCAAGACAGATATAACAGAAAGTAACTTATGACATATACAGTCACTAGTTGAAACTTAATTTGACACGAACCATGGAATCCAAAGTTAGATGTTTATCTACTCATTGACAGGCAGCCAACAATTCGTTGTTCTGACCAATCCAAGGTTCAATCAAGTTTCTCGTACGTTACGAGGAACGCAAGCAGAATCTAAGTGAAAATAGAGTATTTTTCGTTTTAATTCCGAGAGTTCTAACCTTTGACAGCTGTTTCGTGCTAACGCACTCATCAGAAAGGATTTATGGAGCTCTCGAAATCAAAACGAATCCACTCAAGAATTAATACCGTGAAGGCAAGACAGATATAACAGAAAGTAACTTATGACATCTACAGTCACTAGTTGAAACTTAATTTGACACGAACCATGGAATCCAAAGTTAGATGTTTATCTACTCATTGACAGGCAGCCAACAATTCGTTGTTCTGACCAATCCAAGGTTCAATCAAGTTTCTCGTACGTTAAGAGGAACGCAAGCAGAATCTAAGTGAAAATAGAGTATTTTTCGTTTTAATTCCGAGAGTTCTAACCTTTGACAGCTGTTTCGTGCTAACGCACTCATCAGAAAGGATTTATGGAGCTCTCGAAATCAAAACAAATCCACTCAAGAATTAATACCGTGAAGGCAAGACAGATATAACAGAAAGTAACTTATGACATCTACAGTCACTAGTTGAAACTTAATTTGACACGAACCATGGAATCCAAAGTTAGATGTTTATCTACTCATTGACAGGCAGCCAACAATTCGTTGTTCTGACCAATCCAAGGTTCAATCAAGTTTCTCGTACGTTAAGAGGAACGCAAGCAGAATCTAAGTGAAAATAGAGTATTTTTCGTTTTAATTCCGAGAGTTCTAACCTTTGACAGCTGTTTCGTGCTAACGCACTCATCAGAAAGGATTTATGGAGCTCTCGAAATCAAAACGAATCCACTCAAGAATTAATACCGTGAAGGCAAGACAGATATAACAGAAAGTAACTTATGACATATACAGTCACTAGTTGAAACTTAATTTGACACGAACCATGGAATCCAAAGTTAGATGTTTATCTACTCATTGACAGGCAGCCAACAATTCGTTGTTCTGACCAATCCAAGGTTCAATCAAGTTTCTCGTACGTTACGAGGAACGCAAGCAGAATCTAAGTGAAAATAGAGTATTTTTCGTTTTAATTCCGAGAGTTCTAACCTTTGACAGCTGTTTCGTGCTAACGCACTCATCAGAAAGGATTTATGGAGCTCTCGAAATCAAAACGAATCCACTCAAGAATTAATACCGTGAAGGCAAGACAGATATAACAGAAAGTAACTTATGACATCTACAGTCACTAGTTGAAACTTAATTTGACACGAACCATGGAATCCAAAGTTAGATGTTTATCTACTCATTGACAGGCAGCCAACAATTCGTTGTTCTGACCAATCCAAGGTTCAATCAAGTTTCTCGTACGTTAAGAGGAACGCAAGCAGAATCTAAGTGAAAATAGAGTATTTTTCGTTTTAATTCCGAGAGTTCTAACCTTTGACAGCTGTTTCGTGCTAACGCACTCATCAGAAAGGATTTATGGAGCTCTCGAAATCAAAACAAATCCACTCAAGAATTAATACCGTGAAGGCAAGACAGATATAACAGAAAGTAACTTATGACATCTACAGTCACTAGTTGAAACTTAATTTGACACGAACCATGGAATCCAAAGTTAGATGTTTATCTACTCATTGACAGGCAGCCAACAATTCGTTGTTCTGACCAATCCAAGGTTCAATCAAGTTTCTCGTACGTTAAGAGGAACGCAAGCAGAATCTAAGTGAAAATAGAGTATTTTTCGTTTTAATTCCGAGAGTTCTAACCTTTGACAGCTGTTTCGTGCTAACGCACTCATCAGAAAGGATTTATGGAGCTCTCGAAATCAAAACGAATCCACTCAAGAATTAATACCGTGAAGGCAAGACAGATATAACAGAAAGTAACTTATGACATATACAGTCACTAGTTGAAACTTAATTTGACACGAACCATGGAATCCAAAGTTAGATGTTTATCTACTCATTGACAGGCAGCCAACAATTCGTTGTTCTGACCAATCCAAGGTTCAATCAAGTTTCTCGTACGTTACGAGGAACGCAAGCAGAATCTAAGTGAAAATAGAGTATTTTTCGTTTTAATTCCGAGAGTTCTAACCTTTGACAGCTGTTTCGTGCTAACGCACTCATCAGAAAGGATTTATGGAGCTCTCGAAATCAAAACGAATCCACTCAAGAATTAATACCGTGAAGGCAAGACAGATATAACAGAAAGTAACTTATGACATCTACAGTCACTAGTTGAAACTTAATTTGACACGAACCATGGAATCCAAAGTTAGATGTTTATCTACTCATTGACAGGCAGCCAACAATTCGTTGTTCTGACCAATCCAAGGTTCAATCAAGTTTCTCGTACGTTAAGAGGAACGCAAGCAGAATCTAAGTGAAAATAGAGTATTTTTCGTTTTAATTCCGAGAGTTCTAACCTTTGACAGCTGTTTCGTGCTAACGCACTCATCAGAAAGGATTTATGGAGCTCTCGAAATCAAAACGAATCCACTCAAGAATTAATACCGTGAAGGCAAGACAGATATAACAGAAAGTAACTTATGACATCTACAGTCACTAGTTGAAACTTAATTTGACACGAACCATGGAATCCAAAGTTAGATGTTTATCTACTCATTGACAGGCAGCCAACAATTCGTTGTTCTGACCAATCCAAGGTTCAATCAAGTTTCTCGTACGTTAAGAGGAACGCAAGCAGAATCTAAGTGAAAATAGAGTATTTTTCGTTTTAATTCCGAGAGTTCTAACCTTTGACAGCTGTTTCGTGCTAACGCACTCATCAGAAAGGATTTATGGAGCTCTCGAAATCAAAACAAATCCACTCAAGAATTAATACCGTGAAGGCAAGACAGATATAACAGAAAGTAACTTATGACATCTACAGTCACTAGTTGAAACTTAATTTGACACGAACCATGGAATCCAAAGTTAGATGTTTATCTACTCATTGACAGGCAGCCAACAATTCGTTGTTCTGACCAATCCAAGGTTCAATCAAGTTTCTCGTACGTTAAGAGGAACGCAAGCAGAATCTAAGTGAAAATAGAGTATTTTTCGTTTTAATTCCGAGAGTTCTAACCTTTGACAGCTGTTTCGTGCTAACGCACTCATCAGAAAGGATTTATGGAGCTCTCGAAATCAAAACGAATCCACTCAAGAATTAATACCGTGAAGGCAAGACAGATATAACAGAAAGTAACTTATGACATATACAGTCACTAGTTGAAACTTAATTTGACACGAACCATGGAATCCAAAGTTAGATGTTTATCTACTCATTGACAGGCAGCCAACAATTCGTTGTTCTGACCAATCCAAGGTTCAATCAAGTTTCTCGTACGTTAAGAGGAACGCAAGCAGAATCTAAGTGAAAATAGAGTATTTTTCGTTTTAATTCCGAGAGTTCTAACCTTTGACAGCTGTTTCGTGCTAACGCACTCATCAGAAAGGATTTATGGAGCTCTCGAAATCAAAACGAATCCACTCAAGAATTAATACCGTGAAGGCAAGACAGATATAACAGAAAGTAACTTATGACATCTACAGTCACTAGTTGAAACTTAATTTGACACGAACCATGGAATCCAAAGTTAGATGTTTATCTACTCATTGACAGGCAGCCAACAATTCGTTGTTCTGACCAATCCAAGGTTCAATCAAGTTTCTCGTACGTTAAGAGGAACGCAAGCAGAATCTAAGTGAAAATAGAGTATTTTTCGTTTTAATTCCGAGAGTTCTAACCTTTGACAGCTGTTTCGTGCTAACGCACTCATCAGAAAGGATTTATGGAGCTCTCGAAATCAAAACGAATCCACTCAAGAATTAATACCGTGAAGGCAAGACAGATATAACAGAAAGTAACTTATGACATCTACAGTCACTAGTTGAAACTTAATTTGACACGAACCATGGAATCCAAAGTTAGATGTTTATCTACTCATTGACAGGCAGCCAACAATTCGTTGTTCTGACCAATCCAAGGTTCAATCAAGTTTCTCGTACGTTAAGAGGAACGCAAGCAGAATCTAAGTGAAAATAGAGTATTTTTCGTTTTAATTCCGAGAGTTCTAACCTTTGACAGCTGTTTCGTGCTAACGCACTCATCAGAAAGGATTTATGGAGCTCTCGAAATCAAAACAAATCCACTCAAGAATTAATACCGTGAAGGCAAGACAGATATAACAGAAAGTAACTTATGACATCTACAGTCACTAGTTGAAACTTAATTTGACACGAACCATGGAATCCAAAGTTAGATGTTTATCTACTCATTGACAGGCAGCCAACAATTCGTTGTTCTGACCAATCCAAGGTTCAATCAAGTTTCTCGTACGTTAAGAGGAACGCAAGCAGAATCTAAGTGAAAATAGAGTATTTTTCGTTTTAATTCCGAGAGTTCTAACCTTTGACAGCTGTTTCGTGCTAACGCACTCATCAGAAAGGATTTATGGAGCTCTCGAAATCAAAACGAATCCACTCAAGAATTAATACCGTGAAGGCAAGACAGATATAACAGAAAGTAACTTATGACATATACAGTCACTAGTTGAAACTTAATTTGACACGAACCATGGAATCCAAAGTTAGATGTTTATCTACTCATTGACAGGCAGCCAACAATTCGTTGTTCTGACCAATCCAAGGTTCAATCAAGTTTCTCGTACGTTAAGAGGAACGCAAGCAGAATCTAAGTGAAAATAGAGTATTTTTCGTTTTAATTCCGAGAGTTCTAACCTTTGACAGCTGTTTCGTGCTAACGCACTCATCAGAAAGGATTTATGGAGCTCTCGAAATCAAAACGAATCCACTCAAGAATTAATACCGTGAAGGCAAGACAGATATAACAGAAAGTAACTTATGACATCTACAGTCACTAGTTGAAACTTAATTTGACACGAACCATGGAATCCAAAGTTAGATGTTTATCTACTCATTGACAGGCAGCCAACAATTCGTTGTTCTGACCAATCCAAGGTTCAATCAAGTTTCTCGTACGTTAAGAGGAACGCAAGCAGAATCTAAGTGAAAATAGAGTATTTTTCGTTTTAATTCCGAGAGTTCTAACCTTTGACAGCTGTTTCGTGCTAACGCACTCATCAGAAAGGATTTATGGAGCTCTAGAAATCAAAACGAATCCACTCAAGAATTAATACCGTGAAGGCAAGACAGATATAACAGAAAGTAACTTATGACATCTACAGTCACTAGTTGAAACTTAATTTGACACGAACCATGGAATCCAAAGTTAGATGTTTATCTACTCATTGACAGGCAGCCAACAATTCGTTGTTCTGACCAATCCAAGGTTCAATCAAGTTTCTCGTACGTTAAGAGGAACGCAAGCAGAATCTAAGTGAAAATAGAGTATTTTTCGTTTTAATTCCGAGAGTTCTAACCTTTGACAGCTGTTTCGTGCTAACGCACTCATCAGAAAGGATTTATGGAGCTCTCGAAATCAAAACGAATCCACTCAAGGATTAATACCGTGAAGGCAAGACAGATATAACAGAAAGTAACTTATGACATCTACAGTCACTAGTTGAAACTTAATTTGACACGAACCATGGAATCCAAAGTTAGATGTTTATCTACTCATTGACAGGCAGCCAACAATTCGTTGTTCTGACCAATCCAAGGTTCAATCTAGTTTCTCGTACGTTAAGAGGAACGCAAGCAGAATCTAAGTGAAAATAGAGTATTTTTCGTTTTAATTCCGAGAGTTCTAACCTTTGACAGCTGTTTCGTGCTAACGCACTCATCAGAAAGGATTTATGGAGCTCTCGAAATCAAAACGAATCCACTCAAGAATTAATACCGTGAAGGCAAGACAGATATAACAGAAAGTAACTTATGACATCTACAGTCACTAGTTGAAACTTAATTTGACACGAACCATGGAATCCAAAGTTAGATGTTTATCTACTCATTGACAGGCAGCCAACAATTCGTTGTTCTGACCAATCCAAGGTTCAATCAAGTTTCTCGTACGTTAAGAGGAACGCAAGCAGAATCTAAGTGAAAATAGAGTATTTTTCGTTTTAATTCCGAGAGTTCTAACCTTTGACAGCTGTTTCGTGCTAACGCACTCATCAGAAAGGATTTATGGAGCTCTCGAAATCAAAACGAATCCACTCAAGAATTAATACCGTGAAGGCAAGACAGATATAACAGAAAGTAACTTATGACATCTACAGTTACTTTCTGTTATATATATATATATATATGTTATGTTCGTATATTCTCAGATATTTACTTTACCATATCTTGTATTTTTTGACTTGTGTAAATACTATGTATAAACAGCACCAATAAACTAAACTAAACTAAACTAAATAGATATAATATAGAATTATATAATAGAATTTGGAGTCCAAAATAAAAATATATAAATGAAACTGAAGTTAAATTAGTCATTGCAATGTCTATTTCATACTAGTGTTTTGAAAAATATAGTTCTGAAATGATTCAAAATGTATTTAAGTAAATCCTGGCTTGATAATATTGATACAGCAATTCCCAGAAGTAATATTTAGTACATGTTTATCTCGAGAAGTAATAATAATAATGATTCATTCGCACCGAAAATAAAATTGATTTTTCTTGTCAGAAGAAACCATACAATGTTTATGAGATAGAAAGTGAATGATTTTCTCAGTTTTGAAATTCTAGGAAAATCTGGCAATTTCTTCATAAGTAGGAAGGAAGAAACACTGCCAAGGTGACGAGTTTCTTCTCTCAAATACACTCTAGGAATCGCTCGTTCATTATAAAACTGGTTTTGAAGAAGTAGGTATCATAAGACGTCCACAAGATATTTCAATATTTCCTGATACCATTTCAGTCGGTCTGCGATGCATCAAAACACAAAAATATCAACACTTTCAGGACCTACTGCAGTGGATATCAGAAAGTTTGAGAGATAATTATTATAGGAACGTTCTCACTGTTACTGACCAATTTTTTCTCAATTGAAGTGGTGGGGTGTCCTGAATCCGTAGGGCTTCAGCTATATTTTCTTATTGGTTATATGGTCGGATGTCCTCCACCATATTTTTCCTGTGTTTATGTTGAATATATCAATGTTTCATGAATGTTGATAAAAAGATTACGTATGAATAGAATCTGTATAATTTCCAAACTTTGGTTATAATTTGAGGATGAAAACTACGCAATAAAATCAGTTTTTCGGCTCTCCTAAAAAGTTGTACAATTGTTACATATGCCCCTAGTGAACCAGTGACATTTTGAACACATTTCTCACCTCTCAGGAGAAAATCCAAAATATACGAATTGAACATATTGATCTCTACTTCCAGGTGTCATTTACAGAATTTGAATAAGATGATTTCCCGCAAATCGGCGCATTTAGAAAGATTTGCACTCAAATTCTTTATAACTACAAAAACTACAAATTGGACAAAAACCATCTTGCGCACAGTTGAAACACATGTTATCATCTTTCAGTTTCCGCAATATTGTTTGTCCAGCTTCAGATTCACAAAAATTATGAATTTTCGAAAAATTGTTTTCCAGGATTTCCTCAATGAAAAATGCATCGAACTAGTCGGACTGTAAAACAATACCTCCAATACTTTTCGAGATATTCGCAAGAAAAATAAAAAAGTTGTAATTTTTTCCACTATTTCTAGTTTAAAAAATTCCACAAAGCGATTTTATTGGGCCGAAAACCGGGGTTTTCATCTACGAAGTATCTTAAAAAAATTAGTAAGTATAGGCCATTTGCGTCTTTTATTTTGTATGAAAAGATCCTCTTATTTTTATCTACAGCTTGGCCTAAATGAAAATGATAATGAAATATGCAAACTGATGCCTGTAATAATGGTTTAGGCGAACACTGGCTGAGCCTTCTTTTATTTTTCCTGATCAGAACTCTCCAGAACCATCCTGCTAGTGCCCTCCCAATCTACACTCCTGCCGTAACTTACTCTCTGACAAACGAGACAGATATCACCAGCAACAAATTTTCAGCTCGCATCAATTCCTCAAATAAGGCCATAAAATTTTCAATTTCTCGGGACGATATTTCGATGTGCTTCGTGAAACCCTCCGACCGTAAATGTTTTAGAGGTCTTGTCTTACGACGATCATAACTCCAGTATCTGTCGGTATCTTTCAGAAAGCGCATAATTTACGATGGTACTTTATGACTGAAAATAGACGTATTTATACATGCCGAGAATAATTTACTCACTCGGGAGGGCAGGCTGGAATTAGATGCGATAAGCCACACACACCATGCTTATTTCGATTAATAGTACAGCGGCACAGCATGATAAATTTGCATGATGATTTGGAGAAAAACTGTGAGAGTATAGAAATAATTTCGAAAAATTCCGTTATTAGTATTTTTACTTACACTTTTATCTGTATTTACACTTTTATCTGTATTTATTTCTTTTAATTTCCACTTTTCCAAGCTCAGTTCGGTGCCAATGCCTATAAAGATCTTCCTCTCCGCAGGCTGGTTGCTATGAAGTCTTCTGCTGTTTTTTGATGTCATGAATTATTCGAATCAGAGGAAAGAACCAATGAAAGAATGCATTTAAAAAATTTTAAAACAATTTTTTCATTCCCCTCTTTGAGACTAAAACTTTCCAAGTATTCAAATTCAATCTTCTTGAAAGTAGTTTCCCTAATCTAGGAGGAACCTCATTCATTTCTTATTATCTATAACAATTTCTTTTAAAATCAAATTGATGGAAATAGAATCAAGTTCTGTACCAATTGGAACTGTTCTAGTGTGAAGTTTTCAAAAAGAAACCTACTGTCTCTCAGGGTCATTTATTTTTCAAATTGTTTTCTGGGGTTATGTTTTTAATGAAATTATTGAATATTGTTCGTTTGGTGGAATATTTCGATCAACTGAAATACTCAGAATGTTAATTGGTTGTTGTTATATCTCAAGATATTCATATGCATTGAATACCTTGGTTTTAGCTCCTGCCAATGCTAGAAGTCGCCTTTCCTTAGATTTGTTGATTCTGTTTGTCAAAAATTATGTTTGGTAAGAATTCTGTTTTACTGTCCATCTGTCTATGAAATTTTGATAATCTTGTTATTTCATATTATTTTTAAATATCAATTTGACTTTTTCTAAAAAAAATCTGTCTTCTCTTCTTCAAATTTGTTTGGCTTTATTTCAATTTTAAACTTTACCTTTTCTAAAAAATTTCTGTATTCTTTTTAAACATTTTTTTGACTGATATTTTTGTTTTCTCGACACCTCCTCGTTGCCACTCAAGATTTTTTTGTTTCATTGGATCACTTTCGTGAACTTTTATTTCATAATGACTCTCAGGAGGTTTGTAAGAATCGATCAATGAAAAGGTGAGCAGGTTTATTTTTTACATTTAAAAATAGCCCTGAGAACATTAATAAAAGTGGGCCCTCGTAGATCTTAAGCAGCTTCAAAGAGGTTTATGGATATTTTAACAGCAAAGCAATTTCATCGTAGCTATGCTTATGATAGTCTCCAGTACCTAATAGCTATCACAAAAATAAAATTGTTACTTGGGTATTTACACTGCTTTTAGTTTAATTGGAATTAATATTTATGTACTGAGCAGTGTGATCTGACTGACCAGGCCCTATGAAACCTCTCTATTTAGTTGAATTTGTAGAAATGTAATTGATCATATAGTCAGAGCATGCTAGAAATACACCGATGTAAATTTGTAGTAAAACGGAAAATTAAGAACATTTTACGAAGTAGAAAAACTCAAAGTCATCTCCACAATTCAGTATTACAATCGATTGGTTATCTTATAGTGAAGTAGTAAAAGACCATCGATCAGTTAGGTAGTAGGAGTAGTACATGTTTTGAACCTAAATAGGTTCATTATCAGCTGAACTTAAAATTCTACAATGAAAGAAAGACAGTGTAACTATAGGTAGTATAGTACAATATGTATCAATTACATGGAGAAGAAAAGTGATGAGGGTAACCATTAATGAAAGTTCATAATAACATGTTTAAAACAATTGATGAAGAAAATGTTGTAATATTAAAAAGTTTGTCATTAAAGTTTTTTCTAAGGGAGTAGTAAAGCCTTTGGACCCAACCGTATGTGGACTAGTGAGAATAGTGAGAGGTGAATGACAGTAAACGGGGTCCATCCGTCAAGCAAACTGAGTTGTCAAACCACCATGGAGTAGTAACAGAAAAACGACATGCACAGAACATTGTTGAAGAAAACGCGAATCCAAACCAAAGCAATTGGTATTCTGTGCAAAGATCTCAGATGTCACCTATGCATATTTGTTATAATTATACGATAATTGCTTGTAGTAGAACATGTATGTATTAAATTAAAGATCAGTACGTTTATGACAGAATAGTTATTCCAATCAAAGTAGGGTCACTGAATCCTAGAAGGCTTTGGACTTCTTACGGGTATGGTCAATGGGTGGAGTCTAAATAGTTCCAATGTTCCAAAAAAACCAGAAAAATTCGGTCCGATGTTTGAACTAATGGCACATGTCAAAAGTTTTTATGTCATTGCCGTCATTGCTAATGTTTTCAAAAATAGTTTCAGTAGATTCACAGAAAAGAAAGCAGATTGTCCCAAGTCTCAAAATCTTCTGATGAGCCCTGCTGTTACTGATCCAACTTAGATATATGTTGGTTACTCTTTTTCCTGATACAAATATTCCTTTCTTCTGAAAGTGAAGTACCTATTGTGCAGTGAAAACCTGCAAAAATACCGATAAATTCAGAAATTATATTGTATTCTCAGAGGTGAGTTCAAGATCATTTTGTTTAAAAATTGTTAATTAGTAGATTGAAGAATACATTTTTCCCATTTTCCCCACTAAAGACAAATTCAGAACATATTTTCATTCCAACCTTTTTTTTCAGGATTGAAACAGGAAACCTTGAGAAGGAAATGGCTATCAATAGTATCAATATTGAGTAACGTAGTGTAAAATTGTGATAGAAATCAGGACTACAACTAAATTAAAGAAATGTATGATGACTTCAATTCCTTTATAATATAACAATGTTTCACCTTTGACTGTTTTTGCTTTGAAATGACTTACTCATTTCACAAATTATTCTCATCATTCCTTTTCTAATAATTGTTTGATTTCTTCATCAATTTTTATTAAACAATTTATGTAAAAATGTAGTCCCTCTTGTAAACAGAAATGTTTCTTGGGATCAATAAATGAAGTGTGTGCAGTGTAAGTATAACAATTTTCGTGTTCACTATGACTGACAAATTTTTTTTGAATTGTTCAGATAATTTTATCAATTTTCAGATTCATTTTGGAACGAAAGACTCAAAAATGATCATTCAATTCAAATAAACACCTAGAATGGAAAAGTTGTAAATTGCAAAAATGGAACCTTTTCTTTCGAACAAGTTTAAAAATTCTATATAGATGTTTATCTTGAGAACATTGGTTAGACCATAATATGAAAGATAGTGTTAGTATATTGGTAATCTCTTTAGAACAGCTGATTCATTGAAGGGAATGGCTATATTTTCCTGTTTCAATCATGCTATATGGAGGTCATAATTCACTATCTCAAGAAACTTCTAATTTCTGATAGGAATACAAAAAAAAGAATTCATAGGGCATATAAAGGAACTTTCCTAATCATACAAACGAGAATGTACAAAAATTTAAGATTATAAATGGATTTTCAATCATATCACTATTTTTTGGATTCTTTGTATACCTATATGTCAAGTTTTTTGCTTAAGCTTGATTTCGTCAGAGGCATCAGCAAATATATATGAAATTTGTTATATTCAGGAATGCTAAGCACTTCTGTAAGATTCAAATTCGATATTATTTGGTTTTTGAGTTATCAGCAGTACCTCAAATTGATTCCCAATTTTTGAAATTTGTATTGATCAAATTATGGTATAGATTGGCTAAGAAGTATTTGGGAGAACAGTAATCTCTAATAATTTATAAAGGGTTTGTAACTCTGTGATTCTATTTAATCAATCATTGTCAACTATTACACATCATTCTGAAAACTACACTAGGTTCTGCCCTTCTGAAAGAAACTCTTGTGTCTGCAGCAGCGATGGTCGACGGCTGAATCTCCATGTTCCATAATCGCAGGCGGTCGCGCCACGGAATATCGGGGCCGTGTTCGGAAGTCGACGAAATTGAACATGATATCCACAATTTACTTATTTGACATTGTGACGTACAAAAGAAACATAACCCAACTTTATTTTCAAAATTATAGGTTATCTCTCTCTTATAACCCTTGCTTCCTAATTGGCGCTTTTGTGAGTTATTTGGAACATTGGAACTATTTAAAGAGATTGGAACTATTGGACTGCACCCATTGGCCATACCCGTAAGAAGGCCAAAGCCTTCTAGGTTTCAGTAACCCTAAATCAAAGCCATGGAGTGCGACATCTATTGAAGAGGGATGTACCACCAGTCTAACATCTGTCCAAAAGAACAGATCTGCAATGACCACATAACCATCGGTTTTTCAGAAGATCAAGGTAAGAAAGAAATCTAGTGAAACAGAAGAGAGTCAAAACCTTTTTGCAATCAAATTGTACTTGTTCATTCAGAGAAACAATATTCGGATGCCTTGATAACTACTAACACAACAGGAGATGGTAACCGATATCTGAAGCCAGGCAACGCTAGGCGAGGTGGGGGTTTGGATGGGTGACCAAAAGACCTTCTTTCGAGATTCTTCTCGGAACGTGCTAGGAATCACAAGTAAAAGGGTAAAACCTCCTAAATCCATGGGTCGCCACAAGTTTCGACTATTGGGGGCTGCAGTTCGTGAGGGCACGACAGCTGGTTAACGGAAAAAACCAAACAAAAAACGCAGATACCTATTAGGACGATGGTGATTCTCAAAACTTGGTTTATTTACTGTGCTCTGCCACTCTACTATCGTGAAACCCATTCGAAATTAGAAACGATAAGCCACACACCATAAATTAAAATAAATGAGATGCATTACGAAAACATGAAGCTAACATATCGAGTGGGCGTGTATTAATGCGTTCCAGAGGCAAAAGTTATATGTGATGACAGCTGAGACGTACGTGTCGCATCGTAAAGACCGCGTATATTCGAAACTAAACAAATATTTCAGAAATGCCGACCCGGGGACCGCTCAATTACAGGAAAGATAATTCCGACCGCAATAAAACGTTGTGAGTTATCGCGGACTTCAAATATCGTACACGGATAATTAGTTTATGAAACTGACTTGACAGTCATCGAGTGGGGTTATGTTTTCAGAGGCGCGCTGACGGAAGATGGCAGGTTATCTCAAAAACTCCTGGTGACCATCATCAACAAATTTAAAAAAAAGGTATACAAAACAAGAATTCATGGAAACACAAAGTATTTCTGTTTTGGCGATCAAAACATACCTGTGGGGAGGAATCAGTAACACAAATCTAGTTTTGTATTGCTTGGCCTGTCAAAAGTATTCGACATAATGGGTCATGGTCAGGATTTGCGCCCGCACTGAAAATTTTACGGTGCGCAAGTGTCATCAGTTGCCTACTCACATGTCGAAATAAAATAATATGTTATTGACAGTCTAGAAATCGCAAATTGTTTGTATATTTCCTTAGCAACGGGATAAGTGATGCTTGTTTTGTGACAATATTTGGATATTTTTAGTGCAAATATTTGAAGATGATTTCATCAGAGGAAGAAATATCACGTGGAGTGGCAAAAGTAAGTGTAGAATCACTGCCCAAGCACGAGATATATGAAAACCAGTATCGTCTATTTTGCAATAGACGGTAAGCAGAAAAATTGAAGTATTTTGTTAATTGTTTAGCCATTCAAGAACAGTAAAAACTTCGCCAACATCAGAATACAATTGTCGGAGTACAGGGTAACGGGTGAGTTGATGTAATCAAATGCCGGACATAGCAGCTAATAATTAATCATAACCATATATCCACACATGTTACATAAAAACACTAAACAATTGAAAGTATATACAGTTGCTAAATAATGACTCTCAATAAGCTCGACCAGATAAATGCTAGTCGAGGAGCTCGAAAAACGGAGAACATCGCGGCTTGGGAACTGAATTCCAACTAATTATCTTTTCTCATCTTTTGAACTCCATCTTTTCATTGCAGGTCATAAGTAAACAAAAACCCAGCCTACGTCATTCCAAATTTCCAAATTATCCGGCTAACGAAAGCGTCGTCATAAAAATAATTGCTTGCTGGCAAGATTTCGCATTGTAGGTGATCCGATTATCAGAAATCTAACTATGGAATTCCCAGTTCTGAAACTATTTTACCGGCTGTAAATATTTCCCAATAAATCATTTATAATCGGACAAAGGCCCTTTGAATTCAAGAAGGAAAAAGAAATAAATATAAAATATTTAGAAATGATTATTAAAGATTATTTCCTCTGGAAATAAAAATTATTGTGAAATTTATTGTTGGTGAAACCCCTACACAATGCTGTGGGGAAAATCAAAAACTGAATAATTCTACTACACAAGTTAAACTCATATGAAAGTTGTGATGCAGAGTGATACAAATTCCTATATTATACCTAGTTTCCACCATTTGAACAGTCATTCATTCAAAATGAAAGATCGCAACTTCATAATGTTAATCAAGGATTTCACAAGGTTTGTTAGGTGTTTATTCAGAAATGTAGTATTGGTGATCCCATTCAAAACGGTTTGTATTCCATGTTTGTACGCCGAATCATTCAAAAGTTAACAGAAGGAGGAGAGGTGGGAATGGGCTTTGAAAAGCTGCATTATGTAGAAATATGTAAAAAATATGTATAAGGTGATCCATTTAAATTGAGGAGACCTGATTCTTCAGAAACTTGATTTTATGATGTAATGGAAATAGTGAGTCTCATTTGTGACCTTAAGAACCCTTTGGAGGTTATTTCAAGGTTGGAAGAGGCAGCTCCGTTACTTGCCCTATTAAGGCATCAGATTATATATTGATTTTTGAGCTCAACCTCTGAAAAACGATTCATCAAGAGATTTGTACTACTTGGAAATAATGATAGAATACTTTAGAAAGTTTTGTCATCTCTCTTATTCTTATGAATTACTTTTGAAAATTTTCAAAATCTCAATTGCATATAATATTGAGAATGATTATATTTTTTGACTATACAGTTGTTCTTAAATCCCATATCGCAATTCATCATTTGATTTCTTCACTTCAAAATTATCTGTCCCTCTCATTTTTCATAGTTAGGGCCTATCAACTTCAAATCACGCTGGTATCTGTCAAAACCTCATTCTGATTTTTTTTCAGACAAAGTAGAACTATGCATAGCACTACAAAAAATGCTTGCATTTTATTTATAATAATTCTCCGTCTTATTCGTCTTGATTATAGAGAATCCTGCACCACAACATATGAAAACAACTAAAAGAAATACAAAGACTAAATTCCTCTTCATTTCAAGAGATTATTGATTAGTGGGAAACCACGAAATAGCTGTCAAAGGATTATGAAGCTCTCGAAATTAATTCGAAAAACCCTCTGATTTCATTTTAGATTCTATTTGCGTTCTCCAAAACGCATTAGAAACGTGATTGAGCTTTGGGTAGGTCAGAACAACAAAACTGTTGAATTCTTGTCGAAGAATAAATAATCATCTAACTTTGGATCCCAAGGCTCGTTTCAAATTGAGTTTCAATTAGTTGCTGCGGATGTCACAAGTTACTTTGTGTAATAAACTGTCTTAGCCGTATGTTACCAATTTCAGACTGGATTCGTTTCGCTTTCGAGACATCCCATAAAGCCTTCTTGATGAATGAGAAATCACGAAATAGCTGTTGGAGGATGGTGGAGCAGTCGGAATAGATTCTAAAAACACTTTCTCTACACTTTATGATAAAATTAATATAACTGTAAACAAGTAGGTATGAATTACCATGTATTGAAGAATATCAAATTGCATTACAAGCTGTTGAAGCTGAGGTGATATTGATGTCATTTGGTCTTCTGTATACCATTTTATTATTCATATTTGCATTTGCACAAAAATGTTATGAATGAATCAAATTTTAATTATGTAACAAGTGTGTGAGCAGATCTCGTTGCAGCTTCGTGATATGGTTTGCTGATAACAACTAATAACTGATAGGTAAGAAAATATGTAACTTATCCTGATGTGATCCAATATAATCGATGGTATAAAAACTGACGAAGGCACCGGTTTGCCTTCTATTCATCAGCTGTGATGAAACTCTATTTACAAGACTAGCATTTTATTATCATTAGCTAAAAGAATACGAAAATGCCTCTTGACAGAATGGATTCATATCTTTCATTTTGTGTTAAATTTCACAACATAATATGTTAATTGAAGTGTCACTCAATTTACGTTTGTATGAAAAGTAACAAATAAAAACTTGAACTTGTACTTGACACTTGACTCTAGCGCTACAGCGACCCCTCGCCTACGCCTATGCATCCAGCACGTCGGCAATCCCAAGGAACCCGTAATTAATGACGTGTAAATTAAAAGCCTGTAGCCGTTTCGAAAAGATTTCTCTGAGGATATGTAAATTAGACAGTTGTTAAGGCGCGCATTGTAAACTGCTCTGTCAACGTCACTCCTCGGATGAAATAACATTAATTTCGTTCATGTGTACACCTAATTACATGCGATATTTCCTTGTCACTTTTTAAATGAAATATCAATATATCGCCGCTACGATCTGTCGTGTCCATTAATAAAACTCAAAGGAGGCTGTGTATTCACGAAATTAACTGTTATTTCTTCCACGCTGCGTGAAAACAGATGACAAGCTGCTCTCCTTGACAAGGATATTTGGAGTGAGCACACATGGATCTGGTCTAATTTGGGAACGAGTTGGTCACTTGTCCATGAAAACAGTGTCGGACTGCAGGTTGCAGCTACCAGGTGAATTTCAAATAGAAGTATGCAGATAAGCAAAAATAACCTCAATTTCAAAGATGAGGATGGTGTATTGTAAAGGGACTCGAAAAAAGAGACTGGATGATTAGGATGCCTTCAAGGCCCTTCAGAGGAGTTACTCTGGAATGGTTTAAGTCATAGCTAACTTGCCGCAATCAAGTAGTTAAAACAATAATGCTCAAATAATTAAAAATATTATATTTTGAGGTGCCACAAGGATTGGTTTTAGGGCCGACTCTTTTTAATGTGTATATTAACGATATATATATATATATATATATATATATATAAGGATGGATTTAGCGAGGGGCAATATATGAAAATATAAGTAAAAAAGTTATTGGGTATAACCCTCGAAAAGTTGTGCAACCGTAGACACTTGATTTTACCGTACTGAAGAGAGCTTAAGCTCGAAACACGTGTCTACGGTTGCACAACTTTTTGAGGGTTATACCCAATAACTGTTTTACTTATATATATATATATATATATATATATATATATATATATATATCTGTGGCTTGGTACAAGAAATGACTAAGTCAAAAATTGTAACTATCCAGGAGCGGCAATTTCATGCGCTCGAGAACATAATTGTTTTATAAGTGCTCTTATTTACGAATTTATTGGGAAAAAAATTGCATCCTTCTTGTGTTTCAACTGTTAAGTATTCAGTTGATACTTTCATTTTTGAATAAGTACCATTTAACTATTTTTTTATACGACATAGTCAGTTCTTGAAATACCTACTGCAACAGAAAATTATTGACTTAGGTAATAAAACACTTTTCGTTAATTATTTTAATTGAGAGAATATCAAAATAAAACAGAGAATTACCCATTTTGAATACTTTTTCGTATTATTTACTCATCATCTTCATATACACGCTCATTGGGTAGATATTCGTCGTCAACTGATACACTGGGTTGGGAAAAAATACATTCGTAAAAGCATCTGCTTGCTTCAGATATGTAAGGCATTAACTCCTTGAGATCTTTTACTTTTTTTTTCTGGTAGAGGAATTCGACATGTTCTTATAGGTGCTAGTATTACTTCACTGTCTCTCGGAATATGACTTACCACAGAAGATAGAGCTAGACGACGTGTGGGATATGCTTCTCTAGTATTCTTTTTCTTTGAAGATAAATCCATGATTTTGAAATGTTCAGAAGTAAAAGACGTTTTATACCCTACCCGTGAAATTAAGTCAGTGCGATATTGAAGCCATCTTATCTGTAACCAGTTAATGGCTTCCTTGTCGGTGTTAATTTTACGATGCACATAATGACTATTCAAGCATGTTTTGAAATCAAGGATATCCTTTTGCTGCATTTCTACGACTTCAATGGGAGGTTTTCTTGGAACCATTCTGATCAAATTTGCCCAATCTCTGGGCAATTCAATTTTGGCAGAAGTATGTTTTTTTACTTTCTCAATAGCTCCGTGTATAGTATCAGCTTCCTGATGGGTATGTCCTGGTTCTAAAAACTTATGGTTTATTACAATACTTCTCGAATTTTTGTTGAAATCTTCCATCAAAAGAGATAACATAACAGAAAAATAGATATTCCTCGTTTGCCCACTACAACAGTCACTAAACATATTAATTTCAGTTACACTCTCTGGCACTTTTTGTTCGATATTGCCATATGTTGATGGAAAATATTTAAAACATTCAACAAGAAGTACGTATGTCGTGAAATATGCAGTTTACACATAAATATAATGAAAGGCAGTACTACCTAAGTCCACTTATGCATTTCTTGCATAAACATCTGTAGTTGACCAAATGTTTATGTCTACTTACATATATCTAGCAGAAACTTTGAAGATTATGAGGAACGACATAAGTATTTCTTGTTTTCTTTAAACATGATTTCCGAAGGACCGTGACTTAGACACTTTTTACATCGAAAACTTCATGTTCTTATGATAAATTTTGGCAACAATCTCAAAACTGGCGAAATGTGACTTGGTCACTTCTTGTACCAAGCCACAGATATATATATATATTTATAGAAAGTTACTTATGACATCTACAGTCACTAGTTGAAACTTAATTTGACACGAACCAAGGAATCCAAAGTAGAGGTTTGTCTACAAATTGACAGGCAGCCAACAATTCGTTGTTCTGACCAACCCTCGGGTTGGTCAGAGAGTTCTCTCGACGGAGTAGGCAGATTGAGACCTTAAAGAGAACAAGTGGCGAGACCTGGGGAGTAGGCAGATTGAGACCCCGGCATCAAGTCCCAAAATCCTGATGATACCTGTGGAGTAGGCAGATTGAGACCTCAGTGTAGAATCTACCCTCACCCCCCCCCCTTTCGATCAATTTATCCTTATTTCTTTTTCTTGAAAATGGCTCCAAAATCAATCGAACATTTGAATTATATATATATATATATATATAGAATTCAAATGTATTGATAATATGACTCTTGAGAATGAAATCACTGAAAATAGAAAATAGAGATTGCTCGAAGTTTTGGGTCTTTTCGTTGACAGCAAATTGAAGTTCAAAAAACATATTGAACAACTGGAAAATAAAATTTCCTCTGGGTGTTATGCAGGTAGAGTTACAGAACAGTCACATACCTATCTGGGGGGGTGTATTACTCCACTCTGCTGGTTTCGGTAACTAAATAGCAAAAGAGCGTCATTAGATATGTGTTCAAATTAAGGCTGAGCGACTCAAACAGGCAATTATTCGTAGAAAAAATATATTGACGGTTGTGGCTCTTTTCGTTTTGTAAACTATATGTCTTATAAAAAAAAACCTGATTTCCAAGATTCCGATTGCTACAATGAAGAGGAACAGAAAAGTCTAGGCTACTCAAAGATGCACTTTCACAATGGGTAGAGGAGCTTCAATATTGTCACTTGGCCCAAATTTCATGCAAAAATTTGGGGAGCTGACACGGAGAAATTTATTTCTGGAAATGGCGACGAGACAAACTACATCATTGGGGAAATACTTGTACATATTCATAACATTCTGTTGTTTGTGGATGCAAGGACCTGTTCTGTGTCTGCATATCATGGAGAAAAACGCCTTTTTCGATATCAGAAATCAAATTGTGCTGATCGACAATGAAGAAATCTTTCTGAGCAGATGCGATGAGAAAATCCGGACAATGGAGATCTATGATGAGAAAGTCTTCAATATTCGGAAAAACTCTCAAACCGTCATAAGGGTCACCATTGCAAGAAAATAGCTTCTGCTACCATCATCAGAGTTGATTCCGAAGAATCTGAATTATAGACTAGAAGAAATGAGGAAGAATCAGAAGAACCATAAAATTGTTGAAGTGATCGGAAGTGCCTCAATAAAGCAGGTATCCAACTTTGATGCGGATGCCAGGATTTCGTATCTCTTCGTGATGGCCTGATGAGGTAACTTTAGTGTACCAACTCGTACTACCAAAGGTGAATATCAAAGATGTGCATTAACAACTCCATAAAAGTCGTGGATGGTGCAGTCGTGAAACAAATAACGCAAAACAGTTGAAATAATTTACAAGGAGTTCATCAGCTTATTAATTGATGTGGTGTATCTGGCATCCACTAGCTTGATAATCAGCCAACTCTATCAAAGGCCTTGGAGACGTCTAGGAAGACTGCTCCTGTAAGGTGTCCTTTGATCGAGTGGTTCCAGCTCTGGATGGTGACGTCCACTATCAGGGTGACTTGGAGTTTCATTGACTGCTCGTGTGGCAGGATGTTCAATTTTTCAGACATCGCCTCTAGTCATGTCCGGATCACTCTTTCTGTTACCTGGCTCATCGCAGATAATAGGCTGATGGGGCGGTGGTTTTGCGGAAACGTATAGTTTTTGTTCGGTTTCGGTATCATAATGACCGATGCTTCTTTACATCTGGATGGAAGGTGTCTGAGCCTGATAGCCGTATGTATAGTCAATTCCAGCGACTTGCCAGGGTTTCACCGCTCGCAACACAAGAACTATAATGCACAGTTGAGCTCCAAAAAAGTGGTACATCGCCAGCGTTTCGCCAAAATGTGACTTATCGCGTAGTTGTCACTTTTTTGGAGCTCTACTGTGCATTATAATCCTTGTGTAGCGAACAGCGACACTCTGGCGAGTCGCTGGCGATTGACTGACTGTGCATACGGCTGTGAGTTTGTCAGGGCCACTAGTCTATTCCGTGTAAGGCTTTCAGTACCCTGACCGGTATGTCGTCTGGGCTTGGTACTTTTCTGGTCTTGGCTCTCGTCTGAGTACCTATGGTCTTGGATTCTTCAGGAAATAACGGCTCCTTAAGACCTTCTGAGTCGTCGGTTCTTCTGAGTCGTATGATTCTCTGGTCTAATGTGCGCTTCCGTGTCCTCGACTTCATTGGTATAATCGACCTCGTTTTCACGGCACTGACGTTTGACTGAGTCCACAAGAGCCTCTACTATGTCCGCCTCCGTAAAAAGGAGTTGTTTTTGGAAATGAGTTCATCCATCACTGCCGCTCTCTGAGCAGCTTTAGTTCGTATCTTAGCTGTCGAGCCACGAGGTTGAACTGTCGCTTGTCTTCGGGCATTTGCTGTCTGCAAAACATCGTATGTTTATACGAAACAGGTACATTTTCCCCTTTTTGCACTCAATTGCGTCAGATTTGCATGTATCTAGATGCGATTGTGACTCTCGCGGTCGCGGAGGGCGTGGCCTAGTGAAATTCCTCACGTCAATATACTCTAGACGCGATTTATTTGAATACATTTAAGCATATTCACTATACCGACATTCAGGGACAGCATTTCGACTGTTTAGCTTCTGTCTCTCTCTGTAACAGTTTGTAGAATGTTTACAAGATTTAGTTTTGCAATTTTTTAATAGTCATAGAGGTACCATGCATGAACATGAATATATTATACATACCTAGTATTCCAGCCAAGTAATGCTTCTTCTCAATATCGCGCAACCAATACGAACCCAACCGAAGGAGCCTTATCCAACCCCGCAATAAATCGTTCCCCCGACAGAAAGAGATATAAATACCAACAACGCATATAGAATCATAACGAAGTGTGACAAAGATATTTCCCCATCCGAATAATAAATAATGAATACACGAACATTAAGTCCGCGACAACAAGCCACCACCCACAGCCGCCAGTTTATCTTGGTTGTCAGGCCTCTCGGTCGGGGGCCAGCAGCGTCCGACGGACGCTACTATCTCAAGAAGGTCGGGTGGTCCTCCTCGGGAGACGGATGGCCATCTCTGCGGGAAACGTGGCCGGCTGCTCGTAGGTGCAGTTAGGACAGCTACACTCTTTTAATTGAATGGATGAATGGCGTTCGTTTCGTGGATTCTAATTTACTTTCTCTTCTGTGGTTCTGTGACCGTTCGAAGAATCAATCCGATAGCCGCCGCACCTAACAAATTCGACGTTGATGAAGGTATTAAGAGCCAATATCTTGGATAGTAGACATACCGTGTGTATCGAGACATGGTTCTCCCCTGTAGATTGGGAGTGGAGACAAAAGGTCACTTTCTACTAGATGCCATATCCATTTTGTTTATCCAAATGGGTCAGGTATATTTTTGAGAACAGTGCATCTTTTCAAAATCTACGTTTATGGGCCATGGTGGCCGTGCTGGTAGAACGTTCGCCTTTGGAGCAAAGGGTCGAGGGTTCAAAGCCTCGCATGGTCATCGGTCTCGTGCATGGCATCACACGTTGAAAGGCAAGGGCTGCGTCTTCCCTAGCCCACACAAGTCTCTCGAAGACTTCCGAGGGTTGCGCGTAGAAGTGCAATCGGTTGACGAAAATAACAATTTCAACAATTTTAACAAATCTCCTCTGAAATATCGTCTGTTGTTACCATGGAGTCAGAAAAAACTTATTGAGATTCAAGAATCAGTTATGTTTATTGAAATAAATACCTTAATATACACATAAAGAATGAAGGATGTGAAAATAATAATAATACCAAGAACTGATAACACAAGTTATTTATTTGTGCATTTTTAATCGAAAGCGAATCAAAAATATTATAAAATCAGATCAGTTTTTTAGTGAACCTTGAAATGTTGACAATTTGATTGTTGCATGTTTTTGGAACTAAACACGATAAATTAACTGAATAGTCACTGCTTTTAGGAGTATTATTTTACCAACGCAAAGCACCGAAAACAACAAAAAGCATTTCGTTTTAATAACTTTATCCAAAAACTTGCATATCATTAATTGCTAAAAAGTAGCCACATCATCAAACTCAGTTATACATTTCTTATGAAAGAAAAACTATATCAAACATATACATTTATTTAAAAAGAGACTCCAAGTCTTACATATCATAAAAGTTGCATCTTGAATCGGTGGCTGTATTTTTAATGGGAATGCAAAAATCTTCTTCGGTTTCAGGTATTAATTGTACTAAATATTGCAAAGTCGCTTGCTTCCTGCCTTCTTTAAAAATTCCAAATTACAGGTGCTTTAGCCACCGTTGAATACTTTCCTTTTTTTTCTTCAAGAATTACTGTTATTACTAAGGAAATAAATATATTCTAACCAGAGGGATGCTCGCTAGTTTACCAAGCCTAGCTATGCTTGGGGTCACTGGTGCTATTTTTAGCACATCTACGCTTAGCCAGGAGATGATATTGAACCTTCCCTTCTTAGTTTGCATGTTGTAGTCAAGACGAGAATGGAAGCCTCCAGACTAAAGTTCCTGGGCCAATAGAGGACAGGAACCTAGTCCACTCCAATATAATGGAGGTCATGAAATTCGACACCTCTGAAATGCCGTCGGAAAAAGTGACTCCAATCTACTCCTTTGGTGGAACAAACACCATCATCAAATGCCATACCAATGCTATCAATACAAATCTATTACAAGGATGGCTCTAAGATAAGCAATGGGGTAAGGGCTAGAACACACGGAAAGAAACTGAGGCAAGACATTAGTCTAAGAGAGAGATACCGAGGAGTGCTCCTAGAAACCAACCTATAGTCATTTTCTTCGTCATGTGACTATAAAGATTGATCTTCTTACATACTAGTTTGGGAGACTAAACATCTGCAACCTAGGAGAACAGAACAAGATGAAACTTGTCTGGGTCACAGGGTCACAGGGGCATTCAAGGGAATGAGAGCGCAGATCCTCAAGCAAGAGCTGGGACAGCATCAACTCTAATCGACTCGGAACTATCCTGCGGAATCCCGTTTGGTGATATTGAAAAGGATACGATGAAACGGCTTGAGGAGCATCATCAATCCTGCTGGGAGAATACCTATTGCAATACTCACGGAAATATGATGATAATGAGGCCAACCCACCGACTCTTAAGACATCTTCGTGGACTTAGGTGTAAATCTCTTCGGAAGGTGTAACAGGGCACTGCCATCTGAGGAAACATCTGCTATGATTGGTTTATACCAAGAGTCCACACTATGCAGGTGTGATGAGGATCGCACCAATCTAGTACAACACCACATCAGTCGACCAATCCAACAAGCCATCTGCCAAATATGATTATCAACAATAGGCTATCGAAGAATCCGCCAGCCCATGGTCCTCACCAATAGTATTGGAAACTACAAAAGTTGGATCAACCGTAGATTTTCGTTGACTGAATGACGCTATGATTTCCAAAAATCTGCTGAGCACACTGTTCGGTTTGAAAAAGTTTTCAAAATTGAATCTGAAAGGCAGATATTGACAAGTGGAAGTTCATCCCGATAATAAAGGCAAAACAGCATAATCTGTTGGAAATGGCTACACCGATTCAATGTTCTTCTGATTGGATGATCTTATGCTCCCGCAACCTTTGAAGGACTTATAGAACTAGTGCTCAGAGGTTTGACAGAGAGGAGTGATTTTAAGGTAAGGAAATGCCAATTTACAGCCTTATCCAAAGAAGTGCTGTTCATTTCAAAAGGAACTTTATTTCTTGTACTATCTTATCCCGGCCGAAAGAATGAAGACCAATCTTGTGGAATCGAAGCTATTAGGAGCTGATCTCCATTTGTTTGTTTCTGTTTGGATGATCTTATGCTCCAGCAACCTTTGAAGGACTTATAGAACTAGTTCTCAAAGGGGAGTGATTTTAAGGTAAGGAAATGCTAATTTACAGCCTGATCCAAAGAAGTGCTGTTCATTTCAAAAGAAAGTTTATTTCTTGTGCTATCATATCTCGGCCGAAAGAATGAAGTCCAATCATGTGGAATCGAGGCTATTAGGAGCTGATTACCGTTTGTTTGTTTCTGTGTTGATGAACAATCAAACATTCATTGAAAATCGTTGAAATGGATTTGATCTCTGTAGTTACCTTTACATGAATTTGCCTTCGCGGTACGGTAACCTCGGCGTTACCTTTTCCAGCCGAAACCCTCGCCGTGCGGACCCTTCACAGATATGTAAAGCTGCGTAAAACGGGTTGCGGATGACACGACGTCGTATATTTTATTAAGAGTCTCACCTGTCGCAGCTCGTTTGGCTGTTCCCGAGCAGCCAAACCAGCGGATGTCGTGTCTGTCTTTCGCGCTGACGGGTAATTATACGCCGACAGTGACATAGTGTGCGGCTCGCTGTTGCATTTTTAAAGCTTCTAACTCACTTTTCCATGATGAACTGAGACAACGACCGGCTCGTGTGATAAATAGCGTGATAAACATTATGAGTTGTAAGAGGACGGATTCGTTAATGTCGAGTTAAATTCCTTTGTCGTAGGAATTAGTTTGGCTTGTTTTTCGACTGTCGGTATTGATTCGATTTGCCGCAACTTCTTCACGAAAAAGTTAGGCTGTCTCTATTTACACTTGCCCACAAATACATAACCATAACAAACCAAAAACATCAATAACATTCAATTAACATAACAATAACATAACGATAACATAACAATAACATAACAATAACATAACAATAACATAACAATAACATAACAATAACATAACATAACAATAACATAACAATAACATAACAATAACATAACAATAACATAACAATAACATAACAATAACATTACAATGACATAACAATAACATAAAAATAACATAACAATAACATAACAATAATGCAACGATAATAAAAACCGTAATTAAAGAGAATAAAAAATTGATCGTTTTTTTTTCTTACGATGGCATCATTCACATCCCTTTGTCATCGACATGCCAAGCATCTCTATCCCAGGACTCGTTCTTATAATGCATGGCAAAGTTTGTGGATCTCAATGCCTCGGGAGATGTTTCCTGAGGCATATAGCCTGCAAAAATTGAAGAAGAACTCTAATTACTACCTACAATCTCTTTGCTCTTACGATGTTCTTCTTCGTGAGAACTAAAACAAAAAATGCTTCATTATGCTTTCATGAACCATGACAAATGCACTAAAATGCATGTGGAATTTTTGGAAAAATTAATGATTTCTAATAGTGAGGATTGAATGATATCCAAATGCAAAACAAATTAATCAATTGTTTTCTCAACCAACATAGAATATTGTATAATAGGTAAGTTTCCCAAATAGTGAGGATTGTACCGAAGACTTTTCCAAAACCATATATCTCCGTATCGTCTTAAAAGATTTTGGCGACCGCTGGTCATGAAGTTCCTTTATCTATGGTGAAGGTTTATATCGTAGTTGCTACTGCAATACGAGCTATGTCACGAAACATATTACAGAACACTGTAAAATTACGATAAGTACTTCATAAGAATTTCTACAGGCAATTATTTTGGAATTTAAAGTATAAATTTCAAAATGAGCGCCTGTAGAAATTTTTATGTAGTACTTATTATCATATCACAGTCTCCTGTAAAATAAATGATCCATGATATAGCTCGTTTTATAGTATCAATGAAGTTATTTCATCTTCTGAGTGTACTTGGACCAGTTGGCTTTGTCTGTTTCTCTTCAATGTCGACATCGAGATCGTGCAAAAAGTCTTTCCTCATGTGTTTTGGTGTAGGGTTATGTTTTTTTTCTTTCTATGCTTAGATAATTGGATCTTGCTTTGTTGCTAGTGGATCATGACCTCTCCCTTCTTGGACTCCTCTATCTGGATCTCAACCAGCAGTTCTTCTGTGGTTGACCTGCTTTTTCTCAGGTATAGCAGTGTTCCTTTCTGTTTTCTTCAGAAGGAAGTTGTTTGTCAAAGAATTATCAAAAAGTTTCGCTGACAATTCTTTACCGTTTTATGTTGATAGATGATTTCACCGATGGAATGGTCTTCTGTCCATTCTCCCTTAACGCCAAGATGTTGGCCCTAATTTCATTTTATTGTAATTTTTTGTTTCTATATTTCTCCACGATTCATGGTTTACAAGTTCACCTATTCTAATTGCAAGTTTCAAAATGTTTTCAAAATTGTATTTAGTGTTTACTGGTTTCAGTTTAAGTCCTGTTGATTTCATTTGAAAATAAGCATTACAATGCTCGAAAACTTGTTTTTGAATTAGTGTTTCACGTGTTATGCAAATGACTTTACAAGTTTTTTTGCCAGAGCTGCGTGGACAATTTTTTCCCTTTCCATTGGGGTGTAATATATGCTCCTACTGAAATGTACAGTTTTGATTTGATTTCATGATCGAGACAGTGACTGTTGATAGGACTATGATAATGCAGAAATTGTCATTAAATTATTTGGTGATTTGAAAAATCATCAGTGTTTAATGTATCACCTCATCTCAATTCCGCTGTAACCATTCTCATCAAGATATGACTCATTAAATTGTCAAAGGTTTTCGCGGACATCGTCACTTACATGTTCTTCGGGTAGTAAGGCCGACGTGTTTTCAGAGAAGAACTCGACGTTTCGCCAACACGAGTGGTTAGCATTTTCAAGAGTTATTTTAAAAATTTTCGCTTTCTGTAGTCGCTGTCAAATGCTTGACATTTATTATACGTTGTCTCAATAAATACCTGTGATTTGACGTTCTTACATCTGATTGGTCCATAGCGTTAGATGACATCATAGAATCGTTCGTACCGTTATTTTGTGGGTAGGGAGCTAATTGAGAATTTTTGAGAACTGGAAGCCAAACCTTGTTCAATTGTAGTCCTTCTTCGGTTCTGTTGAAGTTGCTGTGGTGTTTCTGGATTTCAATTGCTTCCCGGAAGAGTCTTGGGTAATACGCAGATGTTGAAGAGATGACTTGGGTTTCTTCAAATTTCACTCTATGGTTATCGTTGTTGAGAGTATGTTCTGCGACAGCGGATTTCTGTGTGTGCCCTAACCGACAGCAAGCCTTGTGCTCTTTGATTCTTGTATAAACCTTCAAAGAAACTGAAAGACCACTTTAGATCAGCGAAGGACAAACGAGACGTACTATGCTCTTCTGGGGTTTATCGCATTCCATGTTCCTGTGGCAGCGTTTATATCGGAACCACGAAGCGCTCCGTTAAAACAAGAATCAAAGAGCACAAGGCTTGCTGTCGGTTAGGGCACACACAGAAATCCGCTGTCGCAGAACATACCCTCAACAACGATAACCATAGAGTGAAAATTGAAGAAACCCAAGTCATCTCTTCAACATCTGCGTATTACCCAAGACTCTTCCGGGAAGCAATTGAAATCCAGAAACACCACAGCAACTTCAACAGAACCGAAGAAGAACTACAATTGAACAAGGTTTGGCTTCCAGTTCTCAAAAATTCTCAATTAGCTCCCTACCCACAAAATAACGGTACGAACGATTCTATGATGTCTGCTAACGCTATGGACCAATCAGATGTAAGAACGTCAAATCACAGGTATTTATTGAGACAACGTATAACAAATGTCAAGCATTTGACAGCGACTACAGAAAGCGAAAATTTTTAAAATAACTCTTGAAAATGCTAACCACTCGTGTTGGCGAAACGTCGAGTTCTTCTCTGAAAACACGTCGGCCTTACAACCCGAAGAACCACCATGTAAATGACTCATTAAATTTAGTGAAATTTATATTTACATTACTAATTATATATTTGACAATATAATTATATTTATTGTAGTTAGACGATGGAAATAATATAATTTCCGAAATATTGGACGAACTTTACTCACTTTACTCACTGCGCAATCCAACTACTTATACTACGATTTATCTTTTAATTTTCTCTTGTTTGATGGATTTTGTATTAAAATAATTGATGGTATGTTCATTTAATAAAACATCAGATAAACAGTTTTATCCTTCTGTGGGAATTCTATATTTATTTGTTATCAAATTGTGAATTTTGTACCTTTGTGAATCCTATCAAATAAATATCATTCACATTATCATAATGAATGGTATGAACTGGTTGACATACATGAAATCTGCTTCTTTGACAAACCACACGTCAACAGAATATCAACAAGAACAAACCAAAAAGTAATCCACCACAAACATTACATCCTGTTTGTCAAACGTTGTAATCAATATTTTCATTTCTTATATCTTGTTTCCAACCGCAATTGATTCAGATAGCACGCTATATATGAATATTTAATCCAAATGTCCATATAAAGACATCAACCGGGTGTAAAACGATCGCATTCAAGTTTGCGTGAATGTTGAAGTAATATCGTGACAGGCGATCAGGAATAATTTGATAAATTGGTTAAGGGGAAAGGAGTCCAAATCTAATTTCATTGTGAGACTTACCCGATATCAACTTGACACATTGTATCAATAGATAAGTCAACTTGTTTATGAATGATAAATTGGTCGAGAATATACAGCGTGGAAAAGAGTTTGGAGAAACGTTAAGTATTACGATAATGAGGCTTGTGTTACTCCAAGTATGCTTTGTTGTGGATTTTTCGTTTTGGAATTTTGATATATTTTAGATCTTTCCTGTATATAAATTTTAACTTCACAGGCGGAAATGTCTGGTTTTTCTTCTCGTTCAAAATATTCAGGTATTTCGACAAATGGTCTAGATTATGAGGGATCGATTTCTACAAGGAATAATTCATCTGCATTGGTGACTCCAATGCCAATTTGGTCTCTGAACTCTGCTAGTTCAGAATTTGGTTCCTTCAACAAGAATAACCATTATAGTGGTTTATGATCGCTGATTACATTGAGTTTGTTCCCAAAAAGGTGGAGTCTGGAGTATTTTATTTCAAAATTATATCGATTTTATTTTCTTTGGTACTCGGCGGGGTTTGAGGTTTTCGAGCCGTAAGCGATATGTGAATCTTCACCAATGGGGCCGTGTGACAATATAGCCCCAGTTGCATGATTGGAAGCGTCTGTGATGACGTTGGAAGGTTTACAATAATCAGGATGCTATTAAATCAGATCGTTCAGAATTATTTTACAGGTCTGAACGGTTTCTAGAAATTATAGGGTATGCTTTATTTGGATACATTTCTTCAGATATTGAGTACGAGGTCTTGTTAGTTCCGCAATTTTTTATCAATTTACGATAGTAAATGAGTCCTAAAAATAATTTGATTTTATTAGCTATTTTGGGGGTTTGAAATTTTTCAATAGGATGGATATTTCTTTGGTTGGTTTAATACATTTGGGAGTGATGACATATCCTAAATATTCTACTGACTTGCATGAGAATTCAGACCTATCTGGTTGAATCTCAAGCCTGTCTTCTTGTAGTCGTTGTTTATATGTTCTTGCAAAAAGGTTTGAACATTTTTAACATCATCTATGTGAACTAAATCTATCTTATTTTGTACATCTCTTCATCTTATAATATAGAAGAATTTTTTAATGATTATTTTTAAAATAAACTGTACGTGATTTTAAATTTTCTTTCGAATGTATTTTATACCTACGACTTACATTTTTTATACTTATGTGAAGTGTCTATATTGGTTAAGTCAAACTTTTTGTTTTATTTGTATTTTGTACGACTTACATGTTTTTATACACACAAACTAACTTCAATCAAAACTACATTACTTTAAATGTTTTTGGACCATTTATATACAGGGTGTCTCATAATAAATGCGCAGGACTTCAGGATGTGATAGCTAGTCCAAAAATATGGAAAAAGTTTCTATTAACTTATCCTCTAAAATGCACCATTTTCGAGATACAGGGTGTTGAAATTTAAAAAAAATAATCGTTTTTTGCAAATATCTCTGGAACCGTTCATCGCACAGAAAATAGATTTCGTAGGCATTTTCTACTCATAATAAGCTATTTTTTGTGTGGATTTTTTATTTTTTCAAATTCATAATTGGTGAAAATTTTTAAGGGGTAGTGGATGTTTTTTTCTCCAACTTCTACGCCACTGGAAAAAGTATAATTTTGAGCCAACTACTTGAACCGCCAATGTTTTCTACACAAAAAAGGTACTCTTGATCATAAGCTCTAAAGTTGACCGTTTTCAAGAAAAATCAACTTTCATGTTGAAAAACATGGTAAATTTTTTTTAAATAATTTTTTTTCCTAATTATACAAAATTTATTTAAATGTTAAAACAAGTAACAAAACCAAATAATGACTCCCTAATTACAAAAAAAAAAACAATAACAATCATACTCCGCCGTTAGCTTCAATGCACGCAGCAATTTTTCGAGGAAAAAAACATTATTCAAACAACATGAAAGTTGATTTTTCTTAAAAACGGTCAACTTTAGAGCTTATGACCAAGAATACCTTTTTTGTGTAGAAAACATTGGCGGTTTATATAGCAGACTCAAAACTGTACTTTTTTCAGTGGCGTAGAAGTTGGAGAAAAAAACACCTACTACCCCTTCAAAATCTTCACCAATTATGAATTTGAAAAAAATAAAAAATCCGCACAAAACATAGCTTATTATGAGTAGAAAATGCCTACGGAATCTGTTTTCTGTGCGATAAACGGTTCCAGAGATGTTCGCAAAAAACGATTATTTTTTTTAAATTTCAACCATTATAGTGGTGTATCTCGAAAATGGTGCATTTTAGAGGGTAAGTTAATAGAAACTTTTTTTCTTGCGCATTTATTATGAAAAACTCTGTATTTTTAGATATATATGTACAAAGTGATTTTTATTTTTCTTAGCTTAAGTTAAGTGAAACTTTGTCAACAAGATCATTCTTATGACAATAAAGTACATTGTCCAAAACGCGTAGAAACGTTGCTGGAGTGTTTTTTGAACCAAATGGCATTCTAGTATATTCGTAGTGTCCATTTTCTACGTTGAGTGCTATTTTTTTCTATCGAGTCTGCGGGCATTTCAATCTGATGAAATCCAAAAACATAATCAAGTGTAGTGAAGTATCGTTTGTAAATCTTTGAGTACATTGTCCAAAGCGCGTTGAAATGTCGCTGGAGCGTTTTTTGAACCGAAAGGCATTCTGGTAAATTCATGTTGTCCATTTCCTACTTTGAATGCTATTTTTTTTTTGTCGAGTCTGGGTGCATTTCAATCTGGTGAAACCTAGAAACTAAATTTAGTGTAGTGAAGTATCGACTTCTACCAAGTTTATCTGATATGTCTTCAATACTTTTTTCATTCACTTTATATAAATCCACTACTATTATACTCGTTTGCCTTCCACTTGCATTAATTTTCTTTGGGAAGATACAAATCGGTGAACTCCATGAGGATAGAGATGGTCTAATAATTTCGTCTTCCAAAATTTCATTAAATTGTTTATCTTCTTCAGATTTCAGATTTGTTATAAAATAATTTTTTATTATTTTCCAGCTTTTTCTTATTACTTTTTATTCTTCCATATTGATGTGATCTGTTCTCAAGTCTTTTAAATTGATAATAAAATGAAAGAAAGTACATATATTTACGTAAAAGTGATTCAGCATACGTTTTTGTCATGAAACATCTTGTGAGAACCTTGCAAGGTTGACAGCAATTCTTTGGGACACTGCATGAGAAGCAACATTACTATTTAATTATCTAGTATTTTCTGAGAGTAATTCAAAAAAAAACCTCTGAATTGATATATTCTGAAGTTCTTGGAAAACTGAATAATAGTATCGTTATTTGCTTATATAGTCCCAAACTATAAGTAATACCATGGGTAACACAAAGAAATTTTCAATAAAAATGTTCATGGTACTAATAGCTGTGGATGATTCAATGTTAAACAGCATGTTAGTTGATTCACTGACATGCTCATTATATATCAAATCTCTTTCAATCCTCGATCCAAAAATTGGCATACTTGAACAACTTACCACTGCTCTTCCATGAGACTGATGTTAGATTTTTTCCTTGCGATTTCATGTTTTTGTTTTGGTCCGAGAAACATAACTTTGGATTTGGAAACGTTCAACTTGATGTTTTAAGCTAAGGATATGTGAAATATGCGTGTGAGGTCACTGTTGAATTTGTCAAAGAGCTGTAGCATTGATTCGGCTAGAAAATGTATATACAACTGCGTGTCATCTGCATATTGGTGCATGAAGCGCTTCTGAATTTTCAAGATCAGAGAAGAGAACTGGACCTAAAATAGATACTCCATAACGTCTCGATAGTAACTACAGGGAGATATTTTCGAACGTAGTCATCTCGTACGATTGATAATTGAACTTCTTCGAAGTGAATCGTTTCCTCTAAATGAATACCATATACTTTTTCAGTTTCAATGCAATTACGATGAGTGGCGGAAGCTTCAATCAAAAGTCTCTTGAAGGAGATGGTATAAATACTTGAGAATCCTCTATTGCAACGTATACCTCTATACGAATCACAACACAAAATACACTGTGGTTATCTCCAGTACTCCATAATTACGATTGCGAACCATCAGTATTAAAACCCATCCATTTGATATCTAAATTATTCCCGCTACTCTCAAAATAGGATATAAAAGTCGTAAAGCAGTAATAAAATATACGTAGCAATAAAGCGTTCACTCCATGGTGCTATAATTGTACTTAATGAATATTTATCGGCATCTCTGCCGATCGCTCGTTGCGTTGTGTTACATTATACGGGCGGTGTGCATGAGCAGCGCCCGTAAAGAGTGTCTTCGGCCTACACAACTCATCTGCATTCAACTCGCCAACGTCGTGCCATTTACAGACTGCCGTTGCACTTACATCGGACGTTAAATTATGGCTTCACTTTCCTAGGAAGAGATGATTTATCGACTTGGACGATGTCGGTTTCATTTTCGTACTGCTAATAAGCCGTTAGTGCCGCAGGGACGCATTCGCAGCACGTAGGCAGGGATTGCAATTACCCAGCAGGCCGAGCGATCAAGTGATGTGAGCGCGCAGGATAATAGCAGTGTTGTAACTAATTTCTGATCGGAAACTCGATGTGATGAATGGTGCGATTGAAAGAGATGCGGTGGTGCGGAGGCAGTGCACTCTTAGTTCGAAACATCTTGTTGTGAAAGTCTATTTTCTACGTTGAAAAATTAGAAAACATTCTCAATTTAAAAATTGATGATTCCACATCTGAAAAAAATCAAAATATGTACTAGCTTTAAGCAAAATCTGTCCCCTCTGGCCGTGAATCCGTTCCTTCAGGGTTAAAAGCGCTGTACGCCTTTGGTAGAGGAACCGGAGTGTGAGAACGTGATACTGCCCAGTAAACACAGAGTAGTCTCATGTTTCAGATCACACCAGTGAATCACAAAGTGAATATCATTATTATCGCCCCGTTGGTCAGTTAGAGACATCAAAATGAGATGCAAAATGTGACTCGAAATTATCCCAGTGTGACATTCCATTTATTCCTCGGAATCGAATGCACATTGAGACCCTTTCAATGTAACAATGTGAAATGGAATGGACTGATACTTATTTAAAAATGCGCTTCACTTCCTGATTATCCTGTTTGTCAAGAATAAAACAACGCTCACTGTGTTCCAACATAAAAAGAAATTATACCTTCATATTATTATTCTTACTAATGAATTGCTGTTCATGTGTAATGGAATGCTGGAAAACAAATGCGTGAGTTCATTCTATAGTATTTACACTTCATAAACAAACAAAAAATACCAAACTGTCCAAATCATGAAAAAGAAAACAATATAAAGAAATGTAAAAAAATCTATAATTCAACTCAAATCCTCTGGACAGCATATTTCCTTCGCGGCGAAATCAGAACCTTTCCTGATAATGCCAAATTCTGTAAATCACTGAATTTACCTTCCTGTGTTCCAACTCACCGTTCCAGTCATTGAAGGGATACAGTTCTTGGAGACATAATAAAATTGGGCAATGTTTACGAACACATTTGATTTAACTATTGAAACGAAAAGAATATACTACACACTATTAGAAGTACCTATAGAATATTTAAAGAATGGCGCCAACCAAATACAAATTCTACTTGACTCTCGACTCGACATACAACTCTGGCCATTTTGTGTCGTGATGGTGATATCATGCTCAATTTTGTTACCAATCTAATTCCTTCTATACCGACAAAATCTCATTGACACCGAAATTCATGTTAGTGTGCTTCGCAATTTTTTTCACTTCTGTGCCTCAAAGAGGCACTAAAGAGAAGAAAATTGTGAACAATTCACATTTGGCATCACTAAGTGATAACAGTGATGTCTAAATGCAACTCATTTTGTTACCATAATAATCAAGAAAGCAACATCTCCTAGATGTTTCTGTTAACTGGGTAGTTAACGATCGTGGATTGAATATATTTCACGGCGCAGTATATCTAGAACTAGTACCCGCGATATGAGTTTTATATTATATTTCGAATATGGATTCCAAACGAAATCCGAAGAGACGTATCGGCCGGTCTCTTCTGGCCGTAAATCCGTTCCTCCAGGGTTAGATAGCGCTGTACGTCTTTGGTAGAAATATCGAAGTGTGGGTGCGCGATACCAGGTATCTGAAGGACAAAAATTTAATATGCAACCTCCAACAAATATGCTCGTTGAGTACAGCTAGTTGCGATAAGCAGGATGGCTGTACTTTTCGGAAATTTTGACAGGGTGTTCAGAAAAGGAGCTGCAGAGTCATGAATAGTGGGATATCAAGTATCTCAATTGAAATGCAAATTTTCACTTTCAATCTAGGGTCCTCTCACAACATCACTTCTTCAGCGCCAATTTAAAATGACGAAAATATTTTTTGAAATGCTTCAATGCTTTATACCATGTTGAAAAAATTAGTACTCAATGGACGTTTGAAAATAAAATTTTGAATCAAAAACAGACAAGTTAAATTATTCTCAAAATTTTAGGAATGAAATTAGTGATTTGAACAAATCCATAGCACTCTAGAATAGAAAATAAATTCCAAATCATATTTTTTTATATAAGATGAGGTAATATATTTTTAGGATTCCACATTTTTGAAATATTCCCAGGTGATCAAAGTCGAAGAAATATAATATAATATAGAAAGTAATCGAATTCTGCGAACAGTTTTATTTCCCAGTTTTTGAGATATCGAAAACTTCCCTTAGATGTAACTCGACCAGGTCAATCCAAATATCACCCCAAAAATTGAAATCGACAAAGGAATAACTGGAAAAAGATAATTTTTCCTACGAAAAAATGCCCCTATCCCTAAAATCGACATTTTCTAGATGAATTGGTATTCCTATTCGGAAAACACATACATTTTCAGATTCAGAAGGAAATTTTCCATAACATGAAGTAATATTCGCGGGATTCCGCAGTTTTGAAATATTCCAAGGTGTAAAAGAAAATCGAATTTTTCGGAAATGTTATGTACCATTTTTTTACGTGGCTGTATGATAGTCTCTCGTTTCCTCATCAGCCGGGTGGGGTAGCAACCTAAGAGGCGTATCATTCAAAAGGGATTCATTTCCTTGTAAGAATTCAGCATTGTCACGAATAAATAATTTCTACTAGTAGACGGCTAAAACAAACCTTTATCTGTTGATCTAAATAAAACTGGACATTTACCAAAAGAATAATGCAACAATATCCATTTCGTAAAAACAACAAATTCTTCTGAAATTTTCTTTCGTTTTGATGGGGCAATGATCAGATATACCGAATGAGGGAAAATATACTTTTCATTCATTTGATAATGACTTCCTTTTTTCAGGGTTGAAGACCCTCAATGGGGAGTCATATGAACTTGCACACAATTTATGCATGCCTGACGAACCAGAGACATAACAAAATACACTGAGCATTGAATTAATAGTCATAATTGATAATAATAATGATATTTATTTGATTTAATATTTATTTGAATTACAGTATACGAGGATGTATTGATATCTAGTTAGACTAGACCAGTTCCCTGCATAAACAAAATATTGCGTTACCATAGCAACGAACAATAACTTATTAGAAGTGTCAGTGTAAATTTTGACGTCAAAAAAGTCAACCAGAGTTACGCAATAAATTAAAAGAAAAAATATGTCCACCGAAATTGTGAAGATCGAAAAATTGGAGTATCGTGCCATCATCAAGTACCTGTATTTGAAAGGGTTAAGAGGCAAGCAGATTTACGAAGATATGCTTAATACCCTTGGTGATCAATGTCCTTCGTATGCCACCGTGAAAAATTGGACTGCAAGCTTCAAAAGAGGTAAATTTTCCATTGAAGATGATGACCGATCGGATAGGCCAGTTCCTGTGTCAGTCCCCGGAAATATCGATGCAGTTCATGACATGATTTTAACAGACCGTCGAATTGGGCTAAAACGGATATCTGAAACACTGAATATTTCATACGAATGCGTTCATCATATAGTTCACGTCAACTTGGACTTGAGATAAATTGCTGCAATATGGATCCCCAAATGTTTGAATGTTGACCAAAAGCGTGCAAGGGTAGTAGCATCGCATTCGATCTGTGCTCGATTTGAAAACGATGTAGACTTCTTAAACCGAATTGTTACTATGGATGGGACTTGGGTACATTTCTACGATCCAGAAACAAAGCAACAATCGATGGAATGCCGACACTCCGGTTCTCCGGTATGTATATTCATAACGTAGTCAAATAAACAATCCAAGACCTAAGAAGTTTTGTGTCCAAAAATCTGCTGGAAAAGTTCTTGCTTCAGTTTTTTGGGATTGCCAAGGAGTAATCATCATTGATTTTTTGGATAAGGGTAGAACAATAACTGGAGGTTACTATTCGACATTACTGACCACTCTACGAGAAAAAATTAAAGAGAAAAGACGCGGAAAGCTATCCAAAGGTGTTTTGTTTTTGCAGGACAACGCCCCTGCACACAAATCTAATGTTGCCATTAAAAAAATTCTTGATTTAGGGTTTGAATTACCCCCCTCATTCACCCTCATTCACCAGATTTGGCTCCATCCGACTATCATCTCTTTCGTCAACTGAAAAAAAGTTTAAAAGGTCGTAAATTTTCTTCCAACGAGGAGGTAATAAAAGATGTAGAGGTCGGGTTTGCAGAGCAAGAAGAAACATTTTTTTTAAGGTCTAGAGACATCGCAGGTTCGCTGTAATAAATGTATCCAATTAAGAGGAGAATATGTTGAGTAATAAAATATTTTGACATTGAAATTTTGTTTGGCTAAGAATTTTTCAACATATCCTCGTACATGTTAATAATATGGTCGAATACAATAATGCAAAATGGAGCTGAAAATAATGTGGAAAAGTTCGAATTCAGCCCCAATAAAACGTAATATTTATTTACAAAATTGTTCATATCTTTGTAATGAAAACTGCTGTGCTGCGGAAAAGATGGGTCATTCATTATGTAGCTAATAGACTTTCTCTGATATTGTTCTTGAAAAGTTTCAATTTCTTTTGCTTGAGTAGTGGTTGTACTTCATTATACAGTTGATAAACATTATTTGAAACGCTTCTTCAGAATATGGTGGTTCTATGGGGTGGAAGAGAAATGCGTAAATTCAGATTATGAAAATCTGTCATATATGTTATTTGATTGCATAGATATGGAGGACTAGATATGGAGATATGGAGGATGATAGGACTTAAAAATGGAGTTTTTGCCGATCTTGCATTTTCAGCCACTTTGAGGGTTTCAGCATGTGGGAAATAGGATCATATTTTCGTATACCAAGGATAAATCTGAGACACAATTTGTTCACTATTTCCATGTGATTCATATCAGTTTGATCCAAACAGGGACCATATGAAAAATCGCAAAAAATAAAGTGGCTTAGAACCAGTGCATAACTCAACATCCTTTTGATTGGAGTCGAAAGCAAATGTCTGTAGGGGTAAAGCATTTTCAAGGAGCAGTATGCTTTTTGGAGACAATGACTAATTTTCTTTTTGAAACGAAGATCTGTTTCCAGGTGCAAGCCCAAATGCTTTACATTGTTAACAAAATGTAATTCTTCGCCTTGAATTTCTATATTTTCATGACCGGTTTGATATGCTGCTTGTTTTTCCCAAAAATCATAATGTTTGACTACAAAGCATTGATTTTCAATGAATGTTGAACAGACAGACTTACTAATCGATCCAAATCTTCGATTATTGCTTGTTGTACTGACAACTAATCATCAGGACTGAATGAATGATACAGCTGTCCCAAGTAACAATTTCAGTTTTGTGATAGCCCTCAGAAGGTTCTGAAGACCATAACAATCACAGCATCGATAAAACTGTTTTGCTGTAACGACATCCATAAAACCTCCTTAAAGCTGCTATAAATCTACGAGGGCCCACTCCAATGAAGGTTCTCAGGGCTATTTTGAAATGCAAGCATAAAACCTGCTTGCCTTATTCGCAGGATTCTTAATAACCTCCTGAGGATCATTATAAAACCAAATCATGGGGCTGTTATAAACCTGTATGTCATTAATTGAGGTTAGAAAATATTCCATAAATAACTACAGCCAAAACGGACTTAAATTATTCTAATTCTTCAGTTGCGAAAAATAGGGCGACTAATTTACAAGCAAATATATAATGATGGCGTCCTGGCAGTGATATATGAAGAATATATTGGTATTCAACAACGTGAAATGTCTAATATCATCTGCGAATGAAATTTTTTTGACAAAATGACATCAGTTAGGTGGTAAATCTGCAACGCGCCCCAACAACAACGCGAAATTAAGAAAATAAACAAAATACCACATAAAATTATAAAAATATTTTGACTCATATCTTTCCCGGAATGATTTGTACTATATCTAAATACAAATGAATACCAATAATTGTGTATTTCCTTTCCGTCATACACACCAAATTGCAAGAAACATGAATTGAAATTAGGATCTCTTTAGTTGTTCCCTCTGGTTGTAATAAAATATGGCTACCATACCTTTATTCTATTTAGCTGCACATATTGCCGTCATAAAGTCGTTTCTCCTCAAAATAAACCATTTTAAAACCATTTTATCCTAAAAAAGTACGTTTGGTATTATTTAATCCAATTTCCAAAATATTTCGACTGTCAATTGTCAATCCCGCCTGACATTCGTCTTTTCGTGATCGACGTTGTCAGTATACTCAGTGTCTATACTCCCGTGATAAGTATTTGGTGTCTAAGTCTTGTGAAACGTTTAATTACTATTTATTTTTTCCAGTTATCTTTACCCAATGTGATTTATTTATTACCGGTTAGGGGGAGCTACTAGCATTTAAGTAGAAATAGTTTTATGCTTTGATTTTATAGCGGTTCTCGAGAGTACATCTCAAAACCTTGATAAAACCTCATCGTTAGTTTTATTACAGAACCATTGCATGGACTTGAGGAGTGCTATAAAACCATAACAAAACTAAGTTTCTATGTGGATTATGTAAATACCAAAAAGATTTATCGTGTATGTGTATAAGCCATTGTAAAACCATCATAAAAACAAATATACTTAAATGCTTAATGGTTTTATCTTATAGCCTTCAGGAGTGTTTTGAAACTGATTCATAAAATCTGTTTGCTCTGGTAGCGTATTAGGAATAATATATGACCTGCATAAATCAAATTGGGCATTACCTAACCTTCATAAAACTTTCATAAAACTAGGATAAATTCAAATAACATTTAAATTCTTACTTGGGGTGTGTCCTCAGCATATAAATGGGATCTACAAGTTTGTATACTTGATTGAAAATTATTGGTGTATATGCTAAATAACAACGGACCAAGGATAGAACCCTGAAAAGTGCCACAATTCACTTTCTCTCTCGCTGACTGCCCGATAGTAGTCTCTTCATATTGGCATCTATTTTGTAAATAATTAGTCATGAGATTAATTGCATTGACAGAAAAGCCTACGAAATGAAGAATGGAAAACAGGACCTGGTGGTTTATGGTATCAAAAACCCTAGAGTAATCTAAGAGTATCAGCACTGTTGTTTTTCCTGCATCTGTAGCCGTCATCAATATTGAGCAGAGCTGTGGTGCAACTGTAACCCGATCTAAACCCAGATTGTTTTATCGAGTATTGTTCAATTTTTTTAGGCAATGGCGTTATTCGTGATACTTTCCAGCTATCAGGAAACACATTTTCTAGTGTTTATAATATTTGTCAAAATAGGTAATATAGTTGGAAAACAAAGTAATATCATTTCTAAATATTATTGAGTCAGGATCTGAAGCTAATGACTCCACCTCTGATAGACATATCAGCAAGGGACGTTATCGTTTTCGGACAGCTATTTCCCGTTATATCCTACATTGTAGGTGGATGGGACTGAACGAGGGTAAAAAATCATCATGCAACGACTATCGTTATTATTGCTATAGCTATTGCAGTACCCTCGTAAACATCACGAATGCCGACCCATCTTTGAAATTCAAGGATGGATGGGCCCCGTCTACCGCATGCGAAACAGATATAAAATTAAGATTGCCCGCGTCGTGAGCACCTACTTGGACGAGATCAAAGGTAGCCGCGTCAGTCTCCTATGACCCCTCGTCCCACGGTAGTTTGATGAAACACAACTGTCAGCTCTAATAAACTTTCGAGGCATGTGGAACGTATCAATCCTCGTTGGCGCTGTATGTTTCGAGGTGATTTGCCCCATCTGTCAGAGAGGCCTGGGCTGTTCATTTTAGTATTTTACACAACATAAATAAACTTTATATTACTGGTGATTAATAATGGACGAGACGTGGTCTGATCTCGGCGGAATGATGATGTGGATCATTTATCCGTGTCACAATAGAAACTTTTGTCATATATAATTTTTCGAGTTTTATGTCACGGGTTTTGGGATGTAGTATAGAAGGACAAATGGATCAATTAACCCCGATAATTTCACTCGCCGTATGAAACCCTCCTTTCCTGCAATATTAGGACCAATAGGGAAGTTTGTCTCGATAATACGCAGTTCCTTCCTTTTTAGCCGGTAATACCACTTTGTCATGGCAACCACGTATCCAAACAACAAAGAAGAATATATGAAGGAAGTAGTCCATACTCAAAGTGGAGTTGCAAAGTTAAGTAAAACTCGAAGTCGTCTCCACAATATATATTTCACCCCAAGGGCAGGGGGAACGCAGCTTTGGAAAGCAACTTGTCAAAGTGTCTACATTACAAGAAAGTCAAAAACATGTTTTCGAGCATAGTAATGCTTATCTTCAGTTGAAGTAATACAGGGGTTAAACTGAAATTAGTAAGAAAAACACAATGCCAGTATTTTGGCCCTTAATTGCGCCAACGATGTTTTAACTCATACATAAATTTTACGTTTTTACATTTCAAGTCTCCATGCCATGTGAGTATCCATTTTGGTTCCAAGTATTTTGTAAGTTTCATATTTTTCAAAATTGTAACTAGTGTTTTTCTTACTAATTTCACATAATATAATTTTGACAGCAACGTATTGTTACTGTCAAAAAAATCCAAAAACCTAATAAAAACACAATTTTCATCGAGTTTTGATAACGGAGATATTCTGTAACGTCGAGTGAACAAAATGTTAAAATGGGTATTCCACAACGTTCGGTTTTGGGTCCATTATTATTTATGCTATTTGCTGAATACATAAAACACCGCCACTCAACTATGTTTGCTGATGACACCACGATCACAGTCACAAGTTCTTATATCGACAACTTACTTGTTGAGGTTACCAAGTCGTTTATACAATATTTGCATCTTGTTGTGCTTTAGAAGTCAGTATCTATGGAATTTTTTAATAGGCAAGATAATATACCAAAAGAAATAGTCTTAAAAGAGATAATGATTATATCGCAAGGAACTAAATTCTTGGGAATTCTGTTAGACGAACGTCTGAATTTTGATCATCAATTGAACTTTTAAATTCGAACGCCAATCGATTCAGAATGGTCGATTAAGTGAATGGTGTGAAGTCGAATGGAAATTATCATCAGACAAAAATTTCGAAATGACCAAAACTTTCGAAAATTTTATTTTTTTATTTTTCCAAGATTTTTTAAAATGCCACAAATGCAACTCGATGAGCTCATTATTAATCACGGGAACGGAAATGAAGAAAAATTATATTGTCGCTCGAAAAAACTCCTTTCAACTCGATTTTGAAATTTTCAATTCGGGAACGGTTAGAGATAGAGCAATTCTGCGAACGCCAATCGACTGAGAAGGGTTGATTCAGTAAGTAGGTAGTGTAAGATTGAATAGAAAATATTATCAGACAAAAACTCGAAATTACCAAAATTTTCGAAAACTTCTATTTTGCATTTTTCAACAATTTTTTAAATTGCCTGATATGTATTTTGGAGAGCTAATTCTAAATCACCAAATGAACATGGGAAAATATTATATTTTGGCTGGAAAAAAACCCTTTCAACTCGATTTGAACCTTTCAATTCGAGAATGGTTAGAGATGAATGGTAAATATCAACAAAATGACCAAAATTCTCAAAATTTTCTGTTTATAATTTTTCAAAATTTATTGAAATTGCGTCAAATGTATATGGACGAGTTAATTCTGAATCACGAAATGAAAATGAAGAAACCAACGGAGGCGATCCATAACATACAGTGGAGGTGAGATCTTACTCGGTAGGTAAAAAACTTACAGTCGAACTCCACCAAATAAAATCTTTATTGATAGTGTGAGTGTAGTCAGAGGACACCCATCAGCACATTACGGGATGTAGTCCTTCATCCTTCATCTTCAGCGAAAAAAGGTTACAAACTAATGATCAACAGAAAAGAGAAATGTTACAATATTGAGAACAACATATGGTATGTTCGAAATTTAATACTGTTTTTTGTTTTCAATTCGAACTTTCTAGCGGTGATATATCCAACTATATCCAAGGAAAAATATCACGAAAACACCCAGTGAGTGTCGAAACTAGGCCAGAAACCCCCGAAAAAACAGAACGCACAATTTATAACCGACACACGGACAGTTAAGTTGAGGCGAACAATAATGAAGCAGTAAAGTGTGTTATTTAGTAAATGTAGCGGGTGTAATCAATCAGAATGTCAGCGGGGAGTGACGTCGCGACGGGCCAACAAACCGGCGCTCGGCGCCCCGACGGCCTGTCGTAAAATGAATAAGTGCGCGTACCATACATCACTGTCACGCCGAATATAGATATAAAATAACGATGAATGAACAGCTCTGTTGAATGCAGATAAACTTTCCTATTACACACATGTCGAATGATTCATCATGTCGGCTGACAGTCGCTCTTCTGCGTAGACGTTAATGTGTTGTCGCTGTTGAAATATTGAATTAGTGATTCTGGATGGATCCTTGATCTGGATGTGCAGGGCTACTTATCAAAACTTGTTTTTGTAAATTGAAAAAAAATTATTAGTAGCAAGTAAAATTTGCATACCACCAAGTGAAATTTTGCTTATTATATGGGACAAGTACTCGCTTTATTAGCCACAGGAAAAATTAGATTCCTGAATTTGAACATCAAACTATCCAGAAATAACCTAATAGGCGCAGTTCACAGTATATCAATTGAAAATCTTACCAACCACTTCTGGAAACGTAAAAATAGCCCCCCTGGCTGAAGCATTCGTTGCAATGTCAGAGAGGATAAATGATGTAAACGCACAAAACGTACAGTTTCAGTTGAAATTTCACATGCTGATGTTCAAGCCAACAGTCATACTCCCTAACTTCTCATTGAATCCTCGATTCAATCAAACTTTTGGAAAATCTGTACTGGGATCAATGGAAACTTCTAGTATAATCTATTGTGATGGCTCTAAAAGTATTCGTGCACTGGTAGTGCATTTTATGTACGAAATAAAAATATTTACATGTCAATTCCACCTCCATAATAATACATCGATTTACACCGCAGAGGCAAACGCTATTCTCCAAGCGCCCATTTGGGTAAAAGTAACGCAGAAGCTAGCTCTGTCATTTAATCGGATTCCAAATCTGTTTTTCTTTCACTCACTAACTTTAAAAGACATATCGATAAAAATACACTCATCTTTGAGATTATAAGTATTTTAGAACACTTCTTTACGAATGATATTGATATAGTTTTAATTTGGATTTTGGGTCACTCAGGTATTGCCGGAAATGAAAAAGTAGACTTAGCAGCGAAAGAAGCCACCTCTTTAGGAAGGACAACCAATATATGCTCTCTTAAGACACAATCTCAGATGTTAAACATGAAACACGGTGAAATTGGGGAAGCCTTTGGAAAGAATTAGTTTCCAAATCTGAAAACCATTATACATTAATCCACCCCACACTCCCAATAAGCATCCCCCACATAGACAACTTTAACATGTCCAGATTTTGTTCTACCACCATCACTCGAATGGAAATAATCCATGGTAAGTTCCCTTCTCACTTGGCAAAAATAGGCACAGCATGCACTTGCGACGGTCTTTCGCGGCCTACACCGGCCTGAATTTTTACAAACTCTACTTTCCACTAAAACTTCCCTTCCCACCAATACAACTGTCTTGTTGGCTTCTCTCAACGAAGGCATTTATAATATTGTTCAGTCATTTATAATGAAATCCAAAATATCAATATAGTATTATAACCTGACATTACAAAATTTCTAAAATTTTCTGTGGCAAAATAAACTTCAGTTTGATGCCAAGGGGGTAGGTTATATAAAGAAAATTCCTAGTGACAAGTAGATTTACCATTGATGAAGAAAGACTCACTCTCATATAACTCAAATACCTAAATCTATAAAAAATATCAGTTATATATATATATATATATATACAGTGTGTCCCACTTACCATGCTCACCACGGGTATCTTTTTAATGGTGATAGATACGAGGTCGGTTAAATGACACCAAATGTAGAGTTTATCAAGGCCAACTATACTGTGAAAAAATATTTTGATAAAATCTATTCATTTTTGTTTTATACGCAAAAAACAGATTTTGATCGTTTTCATGTCTCCTCCGTAACTTTTTTATTCATGAAAATATTCGAATGGGAATTTCACATTCTCATGGCAGTTTTTCAATGAGATTTCGAAGAAAATATGGAATTTATACCAACTTTTCTGGAATTTGAGATATCAGCACCAACTTTGATTTTTCAAATGTAGGTCATAGCTCACTATGACTCAGTTATGAATAACTTTTTTTTCTCTTAAAGAGGATATGCCACAGTAATAGTTTTTTGTTGATAACAACGGAGTTATCGTCATTTATACAAAAACAAAAACTGTTTTGGAGTCGCCATCTTGAATTCATAAATTTTAACAAAAAAATCATGATCTCCGACCTCAAAAACCCCCACATACGAAATCGGACCTTAATCACAAATCTCGTCCGCCATATTGGAGCCGCCATTTTTTTATTTCAACAAAAATTCCATAATACATTGTCACCGGAATTATGAACATCTGCTAAATTTCAAGTTTTTATGACTGCCAGAAGTGGGTCAAAATTCACTTGCAAGATTTGATTACAGACACACCCCAAATTATCTGATAGAGAAGTTTCCGGGACGATGGATTGCTAATAGAGATAATTGTTCATGGCCTGCCAGATCCCCTGATCTCTCCCCAATGGATTTTTTCTCTGGGGGAATATGAAGAATAAGGTATATTAGAGAACTTATAGCAACGTTGATGAATTAAAAGAGGCTGTTCTTCACACTTTTAGAGCAATTGACCATAATACTTTAAGAAACGTTCTAAGAGCAAGTGTACGAAGATGTATCAAAAGCGTAGAATGTGAAGGTGGACTTTTCTCAAAATCTCAAATTCTAGAAGAGTTGGTATAAATTTTATATTTTTTTCGAAATCTCGTTGAAAAACTGCCATGAGAATGTGAAATTCCTATTCGAATATTTTCATAAATAAAGAAGTTACGGAGGAGACATGAAAATGATCAAAATCTGCTTTTTGCGCATAAAACAAAAACGAATAGATTTTATTGAAATATTTTTTTACATTATAGTTGGCCTTGATAAACTCCACATTTGGTGTCATTTAACCGACCTCGTATCTCTCACCATTAAAAAGATACCCATGGTGAGCATGGTAAGTGGGACACACTGTATACAGTGTTGTACAGCAGTAATATTTTCAGATTATTATAGTTATTTTTGTTTACTTGTCATTATCAAATTACTCACTTTTTGGTAGTTCATTATTGTCTTACCTTCAATAACTTCCATTCCATTTTTGATATCAGGATACACAAGACCCCAGTTCTTCAAATCCTTATTTTCAATACATTAATTCCATTCTAAAATTCAAATTCAGATGAATCATTCGGTTGCACCAAGGAAGCAATGATTCAGTTTATACTCTAAGAAGGTGTTTTTGCATAGCATAAACAGGCTATCAGGAAAGATAGAGATTGAAGTTTTTATGAGAATATTTTTTAGTGAAGTATTGAAGAAAAGTATTTTGATGGTTCTTTTGAAGAAATCATTGCCTCTAGCCACCCTTATTGGATCACCCAGTACAAACTATTCCAAAATTTGGAATTTCGGAAATTTGTTGAATCTTTTTGTATTCAGTATGACTGAATGAACAAGCAGGTAAGCTGATGTCTTTTCCCATTATGATCATAACATAAAGTAGAATTAAAACGTTCCGAAATTGAAAAAAAATAACAATAAAACGAAATAAAAATATGTATTTCTTCTGGAAAATTCTCCTGATCCTATTATACATTAAATATCAATACATAAATTCAAAATTCACATTCTACGTACCAGTAGTATCACTATTCACATAACTCACAACAGTAATAACATTATGATTCCGGCACACGATGTAACACGTCTTCATATAACTACTAAATCAAATGCCGAAATTGAAATAACATCAGTATTGCAACAAGGTTGAAAACACCCCTTAACATGACAAGTGCTCCTAACAGGTTACACCTTATTGATACCTAACCGTTGAAGTAGGTGAACACGTAACATTTCCATAGGAACATCAATTTCTACTGCAAATAAATTGTTGTTTTATGCCTGTAACACGAGTTTCTGTTGCAATTATATACTTTTCAGAAACCCAATGTTGATAAATATGAAAATACACTTTTCCAACGATAGTGAAATGTAGACGTGACTTCATACAGAGTGAATTATCTAATGCTCCAACTACTTGTGAATAATATTATAGCTACAAGTGCATGCATTCAGAATTTTCATGTTTCTAGAGAAAAAAATGTTTTCTTTTAAACGGAAGTAATACGTTTTCCTGACTTTTTTTTTGTTGTGATTAGAAAATTAATACCTATATTAATTTTTTTCCGTGAGCATCTGCAAGCTAGTTATTAGCAAATTCGTTCTGAACAGAAAAACTATAAGTGGTCACTAAGAATAATCAAAAAGTAACTTGTGACATCTACACTCACTAGTTGAAACTGAATTTGAAACGAACTATGGATGAACTATGAATACCTACTCATTTACAGGCAGCCAACAATTTTGTTGTTTTGACCAACCCACAGTTCAATCAAGATTCTAATGAGTTATGGGAAACGAAAACAAAATATAAGGTGAAGAGAGTGTTTTCAATTTGATTTCAAGAATTCTATCATCCGCCGACAGCTGTTTCGTGGTTTCCCACTCAACAGAAAGGCTTTATGGAATCTCTCGAAATTGAAACGAATCCACTCTGATATTAATACCATATGGCAAAGACAATACATAGCAAAAAGTTATTTGTTACATACACAGTCACTAGTTAAGTTGTAACAATCCATGGAATCCAAAGTTAAATGATTAACTTACTCATTGACAGGCAGCCAACAATTTTATTGTTCTGACCAACCCAAGGTTCAATCAAGATTATTATGCGTTGTGAGTAATGCAAATAGAATTCAAAGTGGAGAGACCGTTTTCTATTTAATTCCGGTTCCTCATCCTGTTGACTGGCGATCAGCAGAACAAAATCTGATCGTTTGATATGGAGTCCTCAGCCTATTTGCAGACTGAATGAAGCTACCTCATATCTTTTATAAAAATAATTACAGTACGTTATGTGCCCCCCTTGAACTGGCTGAAGTCCTGGAATCACTCTTCGCTGAGGACCAAGTGTTGTATGACTGAATTTACTAAGTTTACTTCTTGGTAGGTTTTTCTTGGTAGGTTTTTCTTGGTATCTGAAACAAAAGTCTATGATTAATAGTGATGTAATGCCTGTTGAAGTTGACGTTGGCGTCGCCGAAGGTTCTGCTTCCGTCTAATTTCTTCAGGGGTTTCGTTGTCTCTCTGGTTCACTGGTCGTCTCTGTCGTCTTGCTCAAGTCTGTTCTGATGGAGCTCCGCAAGCAACTGGTTCGTGTGGGTTTCTACTCTGTAGAGTAGGAGTCTCCGCATGTTGTCTGATCAGTCTATCGGTATAGTCCGGATGGATCTCTTAGTCTCGGTATATAAACCTGTTAGGCATGTATCGTGGTACCTCCGTTACCATCCTCAGGCAGACATTGCCCCAAGCAAAAGACGCGTACAGCATGATTGGTAGTAGGACTGTCCTGATGAGGCGTAGTTTCAACTCGAGTTCCATGTTGTAACTACTTCTAATGAGTGGCCATAGTTTGTGCCTTACGGCTTTCCCTAGTGCTAATTTGTGGGAGACGTGCCTCTAAAACGAGTTTTTCGACCAAGTATACTTCTAGATAAACGGTTTCATCTATCCATGGGATTATCTAGTCGTTCATCCTACGTCGCCTCATGAACAGTTTGGCCTTGCTTTCGTCTGCATTGATTTCGATCTTCCAGCTTGTTGATCTGATGTTGGAGCTTCGATGTCACTTCTTTCTCGTAGGAAGATTAAGCAAAGATTGCCGTGTCATAAAGAGCGCCAGTTTGGTCATGGGGTTGTCCGACATAGGCATGTTCGCGGTGTAGATTGAGGCACACCACTATTGACATATTTGATTTTGGTATGTTAAGTTTGACCAGAGAGGTAGAAATAGATAGTTGATGGCTTCATTAGTATTCTCAATTTTGGTACAGGAATTACTGTACTATTTTTAAGATCTTGCGGTACATAAGTAGTGGAGATACAATTCGCTACCGAAGTCATTTGATATCACAATATATTATTCAAATGATACAACCTGCAGCTAATCCCACAAATCAAACCTTATATTCCACGTTAACATCTTCATCATCATTAAAAGTTTCCATCACACCCATCAAGGAAGTATCCAAACATGACTCTAATCAAACACATATAATTAATCACTCCGCTATCTGGCATCCTCTGAAACGTTATTATTTGATTTGGCCCCGATGCGAACCGTCTAGGAGTATTTTCAAATATGAAGAAAAGATAATAAATGAGCTTCTTTGCAGCAGTCAGAAGTGATTGATCACAGGGGATAAACACGGACGCCTTTGATCTGGAGTGTGAGAGGATGGGCGCAGAGACGTGGAGAGAGCATAGACGTTTCATAGAGGTAGGGGATATTACTATAGCTCCCAGAGTTAAAAAAATCACTAAAACATCAAATTGAATTGAAAGTTCATGAAATTTGGCATGGGGTTAGTTTAATAGTAAACGAACAGGTATCCAATGAGTTACGGGACTTAGTTTGTGGAAATCTAAAGAAAATACGGTTCAAAGAATTTTCCGTAACTCGGTAACTCGGAAAAAACTTGAAAATTGAGAAAATATCAAGTGCTCAAAAATGAAGCTAGGAAAATTAGGAACAAAAAAACTTCCATACATTTTTTTCCGACAAACCTCGATCGAAAAATTAGAGAAGAGGAAAAAAAATTATCCACTCTGACTTTTGATCGAAAATCCCAAAGTAAACGATTAAAAATTATTTCTAAAATGCATTATTTTCTTCCCATTTTTATGTTTTCAATAGAAAATAAACAAAAGAGAACATATTGGTTTACATTGAGGACCCTTAAAACTATCGAAAACAAATAAAGTAACAGAACACCTTTTGACTAACTTTTCATATAACAGAATAACCATTCACTTCATGAAATCTCTCTTCAATTCAGGAATATTTCCTGTGACTTCCATAAAACATTACTTCTCTTATTCCCAGGGATGGGTATACCTTATTCACAATAATTTTGGTGATATGAATTTGAGTTCATACAGGAATCCACTTTAAAATATCTATTATTATATGTCTGCTCACAATACTGCCAAAACTGGAATATATACTTCAATCTTGTAGTTTGTGAAAACATCAAGTGGACAGTCTGATCTAAGTGACATCAAACAAGGAGTGCCACAGGGGTCTTTTTCAGGACCCGTCATGTTTCCAATCTATAAATTACCTGATAACAATTAACATCGCCTGGACGATTTACTATTTTTGCTGACGATATGGAGTAATGAAGAAATGTTTATTAGGTATCAATTTTGATAAAAACATGTACGAAATATTCAAAACTGGTGTAACGCTTACTCTTCATTGTTCAACCTGAACAAAACAAAGCTAGTTACTGATGTATACTAGACGGTATAGAATTGAAGAATCACTACATAGAAAAAAAACAGCATACTGGATTACTAGGTATTTACAAAGAAAATTAATAAAATTTCAAAGAGCATGTAACGCTTTTTAGTATCGAATATTACTCAATTAAAGTAAGCTGGATTATATTACAGCTAGAATTTTATTTATTTCATATATTTATTTTATTCGTTCAGATTTGGGATACAAACAGGTATAAACCCAAAACAGTATACACTGATACATATACATATCTCACAGTTTACAAAAACTGAAAAAAACTTATATTGTAGATATTCTTGAAATACATTACAGATATAGATTACATATTATGAAAAATTTGTTTGGTTCTTGGTTCAAAATGAGATAAAGATATAGAGGAAATATCAATCACCGAGCAGTATTTATTAAAACTGTCACTAGGGACGTTTTGACCCAGGTTGGTGTGTTAAAAACTCAAATTTAGAAATTGTCTATTTCTTGTGTTTCTGGATGGTACGTGAATAGATACTAAGGACAGTAGTTTGGAAGCATCATAATAATTCCTACGGATTTTAAACATAAAAACCAACTCTGAGATACTTCTACGTTTTTCTAATTGTAAAATGTTGAATATTAACACCATTTACTCTGAAGTTTGAAAATCTTATGAATCTATTTTGGATTCTCTCAAGTCTAACTTTATAGAGGTTACCTATAGCGAGGACTCCAGATAACGCTGGCAAAACTCAGTCTGCTATTTACATAAGCAAAATATATTGATTTGATGGCCTTCTGATTGTTGAAAGTTTTGCAAATCCCACTAATACATCCTAATATCCTGCAGCATTTGTTTACGATATATTCGCAATGTAAGTTGAAACTCAGCCTATTGTCAAAGGTGACTCCTAAATCCTCAATGTGGTCGATCTTGTCTAGATTTTTCCCAAGTAAATTGTAATAGAATTCAATTGAATACTGATTTTTCTAGAAGTTTACTAAATATACATAAGTTACTAATGCCTCTATAGTTGGTGACTGAGTTTTTCGCTCCTGAATTTTTATATATAGGAACCAAATACGCGGTTTTCCATATTCTAGGAATTTCACACTCGGCTATAGATAGTTCAGATAATGAAGTGAGAGGGATGTTCAAGCTATTCGCACATTTGTTTACAAAATAAGCCAGAATGTTATCGAAACCACCCCCTTTATTCTCGTCTAAAGAAGTGATCTTGCTCAGAACTATTCCTGTAGCATGTTTTGAGTTCGAAGCAAATAGCCAAAATTTTTTCACATCTACTTGTATATCATTCTTTACATTTTCAATAAATGTTTCATAATCAAGTCTTATCATCTGTTTACTAAGACGTCTCAAAATGTAAACTCATTGTAATAAGCCAAGTACTGAAAGAGTTTCCATTTTTTGTGAACTTTGGTTTTTTGTTTTATGCAATCTATTGTGGGTGTGGGGGTGGGGTGTGAGGGTAGAAAGCAATTTATAGCTATGTCCAATTTCTCATAAAAAATATCCAAAACACTATCAACACTATGATAAGCAAATAACTCATACCAGTTTATCTCGTTTAAATACGCATTGAGTTCTATGTAACTGGCTAATTTGAATCACAATTGAGTTTTGATTGGCTCTTTAGGGAAATATCATTCCGGCCATCTTTCCTTTTTACTTTTTTGGGGTGACTGTGAAAGCCTTCTGGATAATACCACCACTTCAGAATATTAAGCAACGTAGTAAAATTATCGAAACGGGTCTTTGTAATTTTTCAATCTCTCTATCTATGCATCTTCTGAAGTACCTACGAGCCCCTTCCCATTTCAGCTGGCCCAACTATTGGAATCTTAATTTTGTAAGCACCATTATATATTAATTAATAATACAAGATACTTTAGGTCATAATGTAATAAATGGGTATATTTTTAAAGAATCAAATAGAAAAACTTCCACTTTATTATTTCCGTTTGGAATTTCTAGCGAAAAATCAAAAATGTTCCGAAATAGAAAGTTTTTATTAGTTTTTAATAAACCCCATCTGACTTGTCTTACAAAATAAACATATTATATCGACGGTGGCTTTGGAATATTTAAGCAAAGACAAAGTACTAAGGAATTGTCAGAATATATTTTATACATTTTAAGGTTAGTTCTTATCGTGAAAATGGGTAGAGGTAAGATTATTGATAAGATAAGATAAGATTATTGATAAGAAAATCTGTTTAATCATTATTAAATTTGCCCATTCTGGAAAATCAAACTCGGAAATTGCAAATTTGTTAGATTTGTCGCCATTTAGTGTTAGAAATATAGTTGAAAGATACAATACTATCGGTTCAGTCAATACAAAGCCTCGATATGTGAGAAAAAGCAATATTACAGATGCAGATAGAAGAGCGCTACGAAGAATTATCGAAAAGAATCGACGTCCCAATTATTTACAGCTAAGTGCTCTATGGAGTGATGGAAGGCGCATTTCGAGATCCACATGCTTCCGGGAGGCCCACAAACTGGGATTTGGCACTTACAGGGTAACATTTTTGATGATAAAAAATAATGAAGTTGATACTGGATAGGTAAATATTTTTCCTGCAAAATTGTTTACAATTGACAATTTTGTTTTAGGCCAAAGAAAAGCCACTGTTAACGCCACAGCAAAAGAAAAACGGGATAAGATGGGCTAAAGAACATAGATCTTGGACATCTCAACAATGGCGTGCAGTACAGTGGAGCGATGAGTCCCGATTTGGAGTGTGTGTTGGGGACAGTAGAAGTAGAGTTATTGGCAAAAAACATCCGGACTGTTTAAAGAAAAAAGTCACATTTCCTGCGTCAGTCATGGTGTGGGGCAGCATGCCAGCCAAAGGGGTAGAAAAACTCCATTTTATCCAAGGAATTGTAAATACTCTAAAATATTTGGACATATTAGAAGATTCGGTGTTGCCAGTCCTGGAAAAATATTTGACATCAGGGCAAGATTTTGTGTTCCAACAGGATGACGCCGGATGTCACACTTCAAAAAAAGCTCTCAAATGGATGGAAGACTATAACATACCACTTTTGGAATGGGTTTCTAGTAGTCCCGATTTATCTCCGATCGAAACATTGTGGCATGCGATGAAAAAATTGTTGCGCACACATCCTGCCAGAACAATCCCTGAATTAAAGGAGTTATGGGATTCGTTTATACCCCTATTTTGTGAAGACTTAGTGAATACTATGCCACAAAGAATTTCTGCAGTTTTGAAAAATAAAGGCGATGTTACCCAGTGGTAAACTTCAAAACTGTTTTTTTTTTGTATGTTCCGTATTTGTTCACTTTTTTCTATTTGTTCTCAATTTGTATAAATTTATTGGTTTTTATGTACATATATATTTTGGTAAATAGAGTCTAATTATGTGTTTAAATGAATTAAAAAAAAAATTGTTCACGAGGTACTTTTATTTTGTCACCCTGGGACAAATTTCTGAAAAAATATAATGTGGGCCAACTGAAATGGGAAGTGGCTCGTATACCACCTTCCGGTTACTTCGAAATTGCCACCCAGTTTATCAAAGATTAATGCAGTCTTCACGAGATCGTCACATCGCGAATTCACCCTGACACGCTACCCTTCCCGACTTCCCACGCCTGCCGTCACTGGCATCTCAGCGGAGAGTGATAAATCGCAGAGGGCCATCATTAATACATGTCACTGTGTACGTATTGGAGCCGTCACTCAATCACGACTCCCACGCATCCTACTCCCGTTGAGTTCCAGTTGTCCCGGCCGAGGCTTTCGGGCTTACAGGGTCGTTTCGGTGGTCATCCTGTCGGGGCACGTCAGCAGATTGCTCGATTGCCCTCGACAAGATGGATTAGTGTTAGTACGTGGAACTGCCAACGTTTATTTCCATCATGAATCGTGTTCATTAGCAGGAAACCAAAATAAGCCGGATGTCGGAACGGTTTAGCCGCGGTCGGTGAGCAGGATTTGGATGGAGACGGAGTCTTGATGACGTTTTCTTTTGAGCGAGGTCAGCTCACGTTAGACTTTTTCACCAGATGAGAGCACGTTACGATATTATAATTAATGACATTGTCGTATTTTTGGGTTCAAAGTGTCACACTTGAAGTTGAAAACAAATCATGTGGAAATTCTAAATTTTAAAATAAAATATCTAGAAGAACTTGGTTAGAAGTATACTTATGGTATTGAAGTTGCCACTGGAATATTTAAGGAGTGAACAAAGTCGTTGAACAGAGTACTAATATTGTGGAAATTAAACGGCGAAATATCAAAAGGTACCCATGGGTTACTGATGTACACTCAGCTCAATCCATAAAAAACAGAATTATATAAATAATGGAGGCAAATCCAACAGCACTAAATAAATCGGTATAAAAATAAACTGCAAAAAGTAATGGAGGAATCAAAAATTGACTATTATAGGAAAAAATTGATGAAACACAGGACATTCCTCAAAATTATGGATAACAATAAATGAAATCAGAAGTAAAAAACTAAGATGGAGGAAATAAGACAAATCCAATTAACAGATGGTGGAAAAACTCATAATCCACAAAAAATTGCGAATGAAGTTGGCCAAAATCTATCAAATGATATTTTGAGCCAAACTATAAAAAATGTTCTATAGAAACTAGAAGAGTCAACCCTTTTCCTTAGAAGAATTCGTACAGACTATCCTGAACCTAAAAAATTAAATCTCCTGGGATTGATGGCCTCCGAGCAGAAACTATCGAACTGATAGCAAAAGAAATAGGAAAACCATTGACATTTCTGATGAACTGGTCATTTAGTGGTGGAATATGTCCAAACCCGTTTAAAGCTATTATTACAACGATATTCAAATCTGGAAAGAAAATTCAAATGGAGAAATACCGTCCGATATCTGTGATAATAAATTTCGCAAAAATTTGAGAAACTATCTTGAAATAACGCATAAGTAGGTACCTCAATGAAAATGATATTTTATCACATAATCTATACGGATTTTAGAAGGGCAAGGCAACTGTTGACGCTCTGTCAATTCTAACTAATCAAATAAGTGAATATGTAGATAAAAAAATACCATCCCTATTTATATTCGTCGACTTAAAAATAGCTTTCAATACTGTCAGTCACCATCAGCTGCTAGAAGTACTCGAGAGCATTGGATTCAGAGGTGACCTACACAATGTTGAATACGAGTACCTCAAGGAACCCATTTGGGTCCACTTCTTTTTAACATATTATATTTGAATGATCTATTCTCACTAAATGTGGAAGGTGATATCATTAGCTTTGCTGACGACAAAGCAGTTATTTATCACTCGGAATCATGGAATTCTATGAAAGAAAAAGTAGAAGGAAATTTCAAAACGATACTTCAATGGTTCGAAAGCAAATTACTGAGTTTCAATGTTACCAAAACATGCTATATAACCTTTTCTTCGTACGCCAACATACCGAACTTCGAATCTATTTCAAAACAATGCGATGACGCTAAATTATCAATTTCATCAGTAAATAATATAAAATAGCTTGGTATATATTGACGCTCACCTAAAATGGGATGCACATATTAATTATTTGGTCAAAAAACTACGTATCGTTACATAAAGGTTGAAATACATAAGACCATACTTACAAACAGCCCAATGCGTATGCTATATTATACATTATTCGAAACTCACCTTCCATAGGGGATAGTTGCTTGGGTAGCAAACACAAGTTATATGAAATATCTGGAACAAATACAAAAATCAACATTGAAAATAATTCACCTCAAAAAAAGGACTTACCCGACGGACTCACTCTATAAAGAAATATTGAGCCTAGATGTCAGACAACTGTACAACTGTACTCTTCAAAGGTCTTATTTTTACCTAGCTCCTAGACTTTATACCTAATATCATTCCGTTACCCATCAAATGCATTAGAAGTATCCACTCATCCAAAAATAAACTCAAAACCTGGATCTTGAGTTTGCCAAGACTATGGATACACCAATATGTTGATTAATTATTACAGAAACTGATACGAATGAACTCGGGAAACCCGTGATCACCATCTCGCACCACTCAATTGACACCACTGAGCAATTTGGTATTATGTACAAAACGATAATTTCCATCTTAAAGCCATTCCGCTAGCACCACTTATTTTGTGAATCAAAATAAGTCTGCAGTAATGATAACTTTGAAGCCGTTTTTGTACAGAACAGAAAATACTGGAGGGTCATATGAATGTGGTTGGAAAAAATGTGTTTGATTCGATAAAACATACTTATTATGAGCAATCAAGTTGCCTTGAATCTTTGTTGAAATACTATTTGACAAATATTCTCAAGTATATCATGGCAATGTCATAAATTATTGTAACTGTCAACTAATGTTCGAATATTTTTCGAAACGCCGTTTTCCCATCAAGAAAAATGTGATATGTTAGAATCCTACTTGGTTTGCCAGAAAAATAGTGTAAGAGCACTCCAACACTACAGTAATTCGTTCCCCGATCGTGAATTACCTCATCGGCGTTTTTTTGCTGTGCTTCATCGTCAGGAACTATGAACAAGTTTTTGAGAAGAGGATAAATAAAAAACGTTTTGTTACATCTGAAGATACAGATATTGACGTTTTATTCTACTTTGAGGTATATCCAAATGATTCCATCAGAGATTTATCTAGAGAAATAGCTGTTCCACTGTCTGGTATTCAACGAATTCTGAAGAAACATAAGATTTCTCCTTATAAGTTAAGACCAGTGCAAACACTAGAACCAGGTGATCCTGAGAGACGATTAGGGTTTTGTCGGTAGTTTATGAATAAATGCAGACAAGATCCAAACTTATATAGAAATATCATATGGAGCGATGAGTCCAATTTTTCAAATCGTGGGATGTATAAAAGAAAGAATTTTCATTATTAGAGTAGACATAATGCATTTCTAGTCCATTCCCCCAATACGCAAGGACGATTTAGTATCAATGTTTGGTGTGGTTTATTTAGAGGCAGAATTATCGGTCCATTTTTCTACCATGGTTCTTTGAACGGACCCCGTTACATTAATTTATTAACAAGAGTGTTGGAAGAGTTTTTCGATGATCTTGATCTAGAGGCTCGTCAGATGATCTATTTTCAGTAGGATGGACCACCAGCACATAATTTCAGTGGCGTAAAAAGAAAGCTGCGAGGCTCTTTTGGAAACAGATGGATTGCTACAAATGGTCATGTTAAGTGGCCCCCTCGTTTACCAGACTTGACACCTCTAGATTTTTATTTTTGGGGATTTCTGAAAAATGAGATGTACAAAATGAAATATAATAATGTAGTTGAACTTAAAAATTATATTGAAACTATAATTAATAGAATGATGGCCGAACTGTGTTGAATGCAACACGTAGTGTCAATAGAAGGGCCCAAATATGTGTTCAACAAGAAGGCGGTGTTTTTGAACATTTACTCGATATTTTATAGCGCTTTTTATCAATTCTATTTGTTATAAATGTTTCCTATTAATGAAGCCGTCTTATTTTCACCTTGACGAAAAAAAGTCAAGCGACATTTGTTGTTGAGAATGTTATTACGAATCGTAACGCATGATAAAATAAAGGGTGTTCCATTGAAAAAAATATCATTTTATGAAATATTCTGAATACGCGACTGTCATTTTTTTTTGTTTTCGGCATCGAGAATGCCATTAAAAATGCTACTAGTTTGCCAATTTAACCGAATTCGTAGCACTTAATTTGGAATACCCTGTATATTCTGTATACTTTCGTGTATATTATCTATTCATCAATTTTTTATGAATTGTACTATTTGTTTCTGGAAATGAATTATTATTATTGAATAAATACAATTCTTTGAAGGATTCTATGTCCTAGAATGATTCACGTGTTTTTAGTGATTTGAACAAGGCAAATCAATGAAAAAAATCTACCAGTTTTTTACCCGAAATACGACACGATTTTTTGCCCCAATTCTAGTTGGAATGGAACAGTCGACAACATACTCCAGGAACTAGTTTAAGGTATTGACAGCTGGGACTCGCATTCAGTTGTGCCACAGAGCCATGTCAGGGGGCCGATTGACGAGCCAAGGCCGCCTCTGTGGGAATTTGTGTCAGTTGATGAGTGACAAGCATACGGAAGTAATAGCGATAAATGGTGTGGGAGTTTCTGAAAGTCTTTGCTTTGATTGACAGGACATATATCCAAGTGAGCATTATAGTGGATTGCAATAAGTCATATGAGATGAGTTAACATTTTTGAGTACCTTTGTTTATTACGTTGATGTTTATTGCCATGTCGCGGTCGGATATTTGTGAGAGAGATTAACTTCTGGTTGAAATTTCACTCATGTGTTAAAATGTCCATTGGAGGTGTGGAATTATCGCTGAATTACAGCTGTAATCCACCTACTATGTGGATTATTATCAGAAACTTCATTCAATATAATCAATAATATACACATAAATAATTTGTAGGGTTGAACAAAGTAGAAATGGATAGGTGATCTATCACCTGTTTCGATATTTACAAACGAAATAAAAATGGGTATGTATAAATGAAAATTATTTGTGTAGTGTAGTTTTGCTTCTTCATGTTCCCATTTTTATAAGATTGATTTGTTTTCTGTTGATTTCCAGAATATATTTTTTCATTTCTCTTTTAAACTTAGAATTATTTTTTACCTCTTTTGATTGTGTCAGGGACACTATTTTGTATTTTTTGTGATGTGTGTTTTTTCTCCGTGTGTTATATTCGTGAGTGGGTCTTAGGTCAACTCCGGTTGAGTATAGTTTCACCTTCACACAGTAATAAAATAGTTGCCTCATATCCATGACTTCGCATTGTTTATATAAAAAATCAGAGGGATAACTTGTGTTTTCCATCATGATTAATTTGAGGACCCTTTTTTGTATTACTTCGAATGGTGGATTTATGTGTTTACGAAGAGCAGCTCCCCACAATAGAATTCCGAATCGGAGATGACTTTACACTAATGTGTTGTATAATATTTTCATTGACTTCAATGGCAGATGATCACTGAGGAATTTGAATTCATATAGAATTTTTCGCAGTTTCTTTTTTGATGTAATTGATGTGTATGTCCCACTTCATATATGGGTCTAGATACACTACAAGATATTTTATATTTCCTGCGGAATTACTTTTGATAGTGCCTCCCTGAACTTTCATGTCGAGTTGTTGGAACGGGGAATTTCCAGCTTTATTGCAACTGAAAGGAAGGAAGTTGGTTTTGTCTATATTAATTGTCAGTAGTTTGCTGTTAAACCAGTATTTCAGAATCCTGAAATTATTTTCAACTTTGTACTTCAATTCATGCCATGTTTCCGCGTCGAAGGATATGGCAGTGTCGTCGGCATACCTTATAACGCTACCGTGGGAATCGAGTGAAAATAATTCATCAACATACAGATTGAATAAAAGTGGGCCCAATACATTTCCCTGATGTACTCCATATTCGATTTCTCTCAGATCAGTCATTATGTCAGACACTTTTATCTCTTGCCTCCTATTGAATAATAAATAATTTTTGAGTATATTTGCACATATTCCTCTCAGACCTACTAGCTCAAATGTCTCATAAGCAATCGGTGGCTGACAGTATCAATAGCCTTCGAAAGGTCAATGAAGACACATAGACATGGTCGTCCTTTTTCCAGTGATGTATGTATTTTTTTAGTTAATGCAAGATTATCATATTCGGTTGACGTTTTGTCCTTAAAGCCATATTGGTTGTTAGAAATAAGTCCATACTTCATTATGAATGATGTCAGTCTGTTTTTCAAGAACTTTTCGAAGATCTTCGCTGTAATTCAGCGCGCTAGGTGACAATTCTACAAAAGTGGTTGATGAATGACAGGACATGCCAACTCCAAATCTATTGCGAGCTATATACAGATAAAAAAATACCATCAGGCTATCGTTGAAAAAATGCGTGGCAATAAAAATCTACAACCATGCGCGCCAGGAGGAGCAAAAGAAGACAAATACAAGTGTTTTCAGTATTACTTACAATAATTGAAGTATCAACTATAACAATAAATAATATGAATATTTTCGCATTCTTGAAATCTTCTACCGAATATCATTCGTGCTTCAAAAATTAACCAAATGGTAATTCTGAAAAAAACATGTGATTTTGAAATAACTGCAGTCGGTTAATTTTTTCATTGTTTGAAAAAATTGTCCTTTCTACTTCGGAGGTGGGAAATTTATGCTTTGAAATAATGGAAAAATAGACTCGTACAGTTTTGAAATAACACATTTTTTTCAGACTTATCGATAATTTTTAAAGCACAGAGTATCTTGGGTCATTTCTGACTCTCTGACGCATATATTAATTCAACCAATAATATTGTATTTTCTTGCCTTCCTTGAACCAGGTCACCTGAACCACATCGTCCACATCAGGTATGCCACAAACAAGCTACCGACATATCCTTCAAACTCGATGACTTCGGCTGGTGGTAATTCAAGCCGTCTGTTCCGTTCTAATAGATGAAAACCATAACGCCGGAATGACTTCAACTGTGGCTGCTGTCACAAGTGTTTAGCATGAGATATCTATCAAATCAAGTGGAGGATTGGCATGTGGCGAGACGCGCCCTACACCTCGACATGGATTGATATTTGTAAGAGGATTGAGAGACATACCGGAGTTATTTATCGAAACATTTTTACCTATCAAGCAGAATTGAACCCTTTGCATCCAAGGATTACTTATGAAACTTGCATATGCGTTTCTCATAGAACTTTTTTTTTCAATCAAAGTACTTTATTTTCAGAAGATACAATAAATCTCATAGACAAAGCGATAAATAATAATAGTAATAATTTAAATGCGCTCATATAAACATGAAATATATAAACATACAATAAAGTGGACTTACAAAATGTAGTTATAGACATATTTAAGCACATATAATAAATAAAAAATATAAAATATAATAAACGTAGAATATAAGACAAATTCATCACACTGTCTGGTCATAAAAAAAGAGTATAATGAGATGAACAAAAATAAATATAAACAATGTAAAATATATAATAATTATAGGTTTGTAAATAAGTACTATACTACTCCAGTGTACTCCAGTGTACTTCTCAACCAAAAGCTTGTTCACTTCTTTTTTTTATCTATTGAGATCCCGAATCTCTCTTATTATTGATGGCAGGTGGTTATACATTTTTCAACTTTGGTAGATGAGCGACTTCTGAGTGAGAGCAGATGAAGGTTTCAAAAGAGAAATCTGGTAAGGGCGACGGGTACTATATGAGGGGGAGCGATCTAATATGTTCTTGCATTTTTTATGAAGAAGGCATACCGTTTCCATTATAAAAATACAAACCAGAGTTAAAATTTTTTGTTTTAAAAATAGTGGACGACAAGAGACCCGGTACTTGGCTTTACACATATATCTCATAACCCGTTTCTGTAGCAAGAAGACCACGTTGAATCGGTTTTTTGAACACATACACCAAAAGCAAATGCCATACCGAAGGTGTGACTCTATCAGTGAAAAATATACCTGTCTGGCATTTGCCATGCACAGCTCATTTGATACAATTCTGACTGCATAATAGCCTGAAGCTAGTTTCTTGCACCCTTGACTAATATGACCTTCAAATGCTAATTTGTCATCGATATATAGTCCTAAAAATTTACTGTCAGAGACATTGGGGATAACTTCATCAGCTAGACTGACATCATTTAAATTACATTTGAATGATACAATGTTTGTTTTCCTGATGTTAACAGATAAAAGATTGGCATCACACCACTCTTTCACTTTCTCTATATCCGCGCTTAAATCGTTATGAAGCTCTGTGATATTCTTGTCATGACATAGGATCGTCGTGTCATCTGCAAACATTGTAAATTTTCCTTCAATGTTGACTTCAGTTAAATCATTTACATATATCAAAAAGAGTAGTTGTCCCAGTACTGATCCCTGTGGTAGACCACATCTCACTATGCCTTTTCTTGAGCCCGTCCCATTTAGCAACACGGTCTGACGACGGTCAGTCAGATACGAACGGAGCCAAGTTAGTGCAGTACCTCTAAAACCATAGAGTTCCAGCTTTCGGAGGAGTATCTCATGATTCACACAATCAAACGCCTTTGATAGGTCAAAAAATACTGCAGTCTTGGTCATTTAAATCTAGATAAAGGTTTTCCAGAAAAGAGAATATTGCATCCTGTGTACTTTTTGATGATTGAAACCCGAACTGGTGGGAATTCAAAATATTATGATTTTTTGAGGAAAACTATCACCTTTTTTTACAAGTTTCTCAATCATCTTCGAAGAACTGGGTAGCAATGATATTGGCCTGAAGTTGGCAGGCAAATCGTGATCTCCGCCTTTGTACAGAGGAACTACTGTGGACATTTTTAGGAATGAGGGGAACTCCCCTCGAGAGAAGGAGATATTTATTGTTTCTGCCAGGATCGTAAGTGCAATATCAGGAAGTTGTTCCAATATTTTCAGGGAAATGTCATCCCAACCAGAGGAAGATTTTTTTTGTTCATTGCTCACAATGATAATTTTGGTGTAAACGACAGGAATTTGTAAATAATTGAAGAAATGTAATATTATTATCATCACATTAGATATTGTCACAAAAAAAATAGCACTTCCAGATGAACCAGACTATCAACTTTTATAAAAACAATTTGTTCAAACCCGATTCTAATTTTCAAGTTCAAGTCAAAATTGAATCTAATTTCACTGGCAGTGACGGAATATCTACGAAGATGATGGAACTTTATATCCCATATCTCCCAACTATTCATCAGTAAATGTCTGGAAATAAATATTTTCCCACCGACGCGAAGTAGGAAAAGTACTTATCCATCCAATCAATAAAATTATTGAAACAATTTCCTTCAATGATCTGAATGAAGAACATAGCCGCTTGAAAACTGAAGACCAACTATCTCATCTCATCCTTGAAACTCTCTATTTAGGTAGCAGGCCAAAAATCAAAAAAACCCAAAGCGTTTCGCCTACGTCATAGCAAAGTTTTCTAGATAATGGACTAAAACTAATTACCTGGGCTGGCAAGGCTTTGAATTGTCGGTGTAAGCCCTTTTCGATAATCCTATTACACAAAATCTTTGAAATTTGGTTTTAACAAAAATGAACATGCGAATATTGAGAAATGTTGTGGAGGATTATTTTATTTTTTTTATTGATATAAATTTATTGTTGGTGAAGCCCCTACATTATGTATGACAAATCATGAATTCCCCGCGTAATCCACGGCAAACTTAATGCAACTCTTCCACTTCGATTACCGGACTATGGATATAAAATTACCATGGAAATGGGGCAAATATAACCTAAAGCTATACATAGTTTCCGCCTGCTGAATTTCAAATCTGGGAAAACACCCCGGTGCCGTTCCGCTGAAATATTAGAGCAAACGTTGAGACTCTCGTTATACCTTTCATATCCCTATTTGCAGTTTATTTAAGTTAGTTTCATCTTTAGAGCCATCGAGAGATTTTCGCATATGCTTCCACAGGGTTTTCGGTGTCGGGCACGAATTGATAGATTTGTGGGCGTAGCTTTACAAGAGAAACGTGTCACAATCATGCTTTGGTAGACTTGCAAAAACAAATATCACACGAATGAATTCTATGAGCAGGTTATTTATCTCATCCATTGAGATTGATGACTAATTACCTCATGGCAGGTAGATTATTCGCATGCTAATGACACAGATTGCTATATAAGATGTTGTCGCATTCACACACTTGATAACAGAAATGTCAACTGCCGAAACGTTCTGACTCAAACAAATGCAGAGCTTTTTTTGTTTTTTACACAATGGAAGTCATACTCAGTTTATTTGTATTTTCATCGATGAACTAGACTACCTGAGTTTTTTTAAATTTAATTTTTTGACTTGTAACATCTTTTGACTTTGATATGGTTTAATTCAAAATAATTAGGATTCAATCAATTATGGATATTATTTCGATTTCAAGTAATATATGCTTGTACGTTTCCTAATGGTCGCTCCATTTTTTTTTGATGAATGTGATATCATTTGAACAAAATGATCGTGCTAATTGTAATTTGAGCCGTTTCGTTCGAAAAAACTGGGTCCATTATCGTGACAGGTTACACCCTGTGGCTATTCTTCATAATTAATGTTCAATTAAATTTTTGTGAATGAGTAACTGCCTAAGTAATTTTGATTAATCGATTTCCGTGACATCAACTTCCGGCCACGTTCATTAGTCGGATTATTATAGATATGAAAGTTACACACGATAGTTTAGGCCTGAATATTTAACTCCATTTTCATTCACCATAATGGGAAGCCATAAATGTCAAAAATAGTTCTTCTTGTATATTTCTTTTCCATCAGAATGTATGTGTTCAGGTCCATATATTTATTATTTGACATCAATGTTTATTGAAACTGGACAAATTATTCATTTTAGCGTTTATTCACATTTAAAAATATCATCAATACGTAATTTTAAAATAATGTATTTTTACTTGTTTCCAATATATTTTCGAATATGAGCTTTTGATATGAACTACCATTATTCTGTATCCTATGTTTTCGCTGTTCGTTGTATAACATCCTGTATAAATCGTATGGGATGATTGACATTGATAACTCCATATCAATTCATATCTCATAGTTATTCCGAATGCTGGGCATTGAACACCAGAGCGGTGGAAATAATAAGGACGACATTGAGGGGGCTAGCCGATATTCGATCCATCATAGAATTTTTCAAACAACAATCTGATGAATTCTACAGGCACTTTCTCCTTGGTAGCACGCTGACTAGAGATACAACAGCAGTCAGAGCCCACCATAACAGGCTAAAAAAGCATGGGGGCTCATTTACCAAGAATTGTATATTTTCCTGGAGAATCAAGAAGAGGAATGAACCAACACTTATAAACCAATGAAGGCTTTTTCGTTGTTTTTCCGGGCGATGATAAAAAACTCAATGATGAAAGTTACTGTCCTAATAGCCTGATGCCTTACATATAAGCACGTAAGAACTCCTACATAACTTGGAGGAGGTGGGGAGAGTCAAACACCCGTAGACTTGAACTTGCAGCATCTAAGGCCTACACAACATCGTGGACTCCGCTCTAGGGCGAATGTGTGCTGGTTTTGCTCGCCCTCTGGCTTCCCAGAAGGGCAGGACAAAAAACCTATCACCGCACGAAATGCAATATCATTCCCTCCTAACCCCTCTGTGGCTTAGTGATAGTTTTATTGTCATTTTATATATTTAGATGTTATATGTTTCTTATTATTTTATTGTAAATTTGATGAATAATTATTTTTTGATAATGACGATTGATCGAGTTTGCCAAATGAGCTTTTGAATTCTACAACCAACTACTAGATGACGATAACATCATGTTCTTCAGGGAGCGGCACTTTGTTAAAAATATAACAAAATAAACATCACAGGTTTCCAAAACTGATTTCTGGTTTCCAAAACAAATACCTTGTATCCAAATGCAAAAAGAAAATAACAATGGACATTGGCTCATTGTCAGCAGAAACGATTTGATGGTTTCGGAATAAAATTCTTAAATAAATTCGGTGGAAAATGAATGACCATCGAAAGAATGTGTTAAGTGTACTGTGGCTCCCGTTCCCAAGCAGAATGTGCCACAAAATAGTTTCCCATTAAACTTGTGAAATACTGCATTCAGTTAAGAGATTTGTTCAATTGAACATTTATAGTTCAATGAATAAGGTATATTTTTGCTCATCTGGCAATAGTTCGTTCTGCTTTATTCTAGAATAACTCAAGAGATCGAAATCGAGTAGGAACAACTACATTCCGACGAGGACCAGCGAGAAGGCGTGAGCATCCTTATAGAGAATGATGTGACGGACCTTACCTTCACGAACGAAATAAAAATTGGAATCAATAATGCAAAATCCGTTTTTTCAAAATCAATCTCGAAATTCTTATTCAAAATTAAAAGAGAAGAGGTAAAAACCCAATTTTTTAAAATGTTTATACAAGGAATTATTCAGTTATCCATTTCCCAATGGTCATCCCCTGTTTGGGTTGTTCCCAAAAAATCTGGATGTTTCTAGAAATTTAAAGTAGCGTCTTGTTATCGACTATCGCAAACTGAACAAACTCTCTCACTATCATATATTCCCGAACTACTGGACCAACTTGGAAAGTGTCAGTATTTTACGACTCTCGATCTGGTATCAGGCTTCCACCAGATAGAAATTGACTCGAGAGTTGTAGCCAAAACAGCTTTTCTGTGTAGAATGGACACTACGAATTTTTTCGTATGCCATTCGGCCTGAAGAGCGACCCGGCAACGTTCCAACACGTAATAGACAACATTTTTCTTGGCTTCCAAAACGAACCATGCATGAACACCTTCTAAGGTTAACAGAAGTATCTATAAGACTGAGGAAGGAAGGAAGTCAATCCGTTCAGTATTGTCACGTTATGTTCATGAAATAACTTGAAATCGAATTCAAGATATATCAAAGAATTCGAATTCACGTCACTTGTTGTGGTTTTTTACGTTATGTTCAGGAACTTAGTGGAATATTAGCTTGTGAATGATGAGGATATCAGGTTATTCGATCTCACCTTACTCGAAGAGGTCCTCAATCTAATAATAGTTACATCTGATAAATTATTGAGTAACTCAAGAGATCGGAATCGAGTAGGATCTATCATTGCTCGACAAAGACCAGTGAGAAGGCGTGAGCATCCTTGTAGGGAAGGAATAGGACAAGGATGTTAGTGATGGAATGAAAAGTTATATTCATAAAATGGCATGGAATCGAACTCAAGACATATCAAATAATTCGAATTCAATTTATAACGTGAAATTCGAATTCACGTCATATTATGAATCGTCCATAACCTGTTGTAGGTTTTCACGATATGCTCTGGAGCCTGGTGAAAAAGTGTCGTGTGAGTGATGAGGAAATCATAGGCTTTTCGATCTCCCGACTCGAAGAGGTCCTAATTCTGATATCGAGAAACGAGAACAAAAATTGAACTGGACTCTACTCAATGCGGAAACGGCCAAGAATGGAATGAAGATGCTGTTAGAAGTGGAAACAGGATTCCTGAATTAAGTTGATACTGGAGATTTTTCAGTAGTTATATCCCAACAAAATGCTGAATTTTCAAAAAATACTTTCACCTTGCTGTCACGAAAACTGTGTTGCTTCTAAGAAACATCACGAGAGCTGGCTCGAGTGGTGTTTTGTACAGCAACACAGTTTGAGCGACTGGTAAGGTGAAAGTATTCTGAAAATTCAGCAATTTGAATGGATATTCTATTAGACAATTTCACGAATACATCATATTTTAATGGACTTAATGCTTTCTGCAGAAACGGTTCGTCTTGTGTTATTAATGTCAGTTGAAGAGTTGAACCGTCAAACTGACGTTTCTAAATTTACAGTGATTGTTGAAACTATGGAAACGTATAAGTAAGGAAATTTCAGAATACTTTCTAACACGATAGACTTTCGAAAAATAGTCTGCGAACGAACACAAACCTGGCATCGCCGAGTGAAACTGCTGGTGGGGAATGAATCAACCCGAACCAAACCTGTGAATTACCTCTGTAATTCCCGTCAGCATTCACTTCCCACAACATCATCTCCATAAATTATTTCGCATTCGCCGCGGCCTCCATTCGCAGAGCGGGAAAGAGCAAAACAAAAGAAAACAGGCTCTAAGGGCTCTAACGAGCGAAAGTTCTGATGAAGCGACAAAGTGCTGATTTGTACCGAAAGACTAATGGCTCTTCGACTTACAAGTTTCCGCCCTCACGTACCACTCTAATTCAATTGTTCGATTGCTCTCCGGGCCACTTGATTTAACATGAAGCGTTAGGAATCGTCCGTGCCGGTGTGAGAATGCCAGCCGGCTCCGCCCATATTTCTTCGATTCTTTTAATAAATGCCGGGGATTAATGAGGCGAGAGCTGCAGACTGTCGACTCTATTGATCATAGTCGAATTTCTTAATTATCCCGTCGAGATATCTCGGCAGCTATTTCACTACTTGGGCACGTCTTGAGAGGCTCGAGACGCGATTTTAATGGTTTTGAGAGGTGTCTACTAGCTCTGAAGGTGGACGTTTTCAAATATTACTTTGAAACTTATTTGTTAAGCAGGAATTGCAATGCTGATAATTCTTCTTTATCCAACGCAGATGATCCATCACATTCATTTGAGGTGAGATACTGGATTGGTGAGATTACTTTCAGTCTGAGTCTATCGAAAATGATCTTCTTTTTGAATGTTGAATGTTGGTGAGGTTTCTACGTGATCATCAAATAATCTACTGACCCCAATCATCTTGTCGAGATATACCAGGCAAATATTCCGTGAGAGTCAGAATCGTCTTAAATAATATTTGGAATGTGGTTGGAACATTAGGGAGCCCTAAAAGCATGACGTTGAATTGCAACAATCCTGAGCCTTTGGTGAGAGCTGTCTCGACGGTTTCTATTACTTCTTCTAATTGATTCGGTACAACATAAAGTTTTTTTTTTATATCCTCCTATATTTTCGAAGAGATTGTCTTCTAGAATCTATAAATATTTCAGAAGCTCTCTCTCAAACTCTTCGAATTTTCTGGAATATCTCCTTTCAAACCCTTTGAAATTTCCATAAGGTTCTCCGAATTTTCTTGAAGCTATTGATGCAGAATCCTCGAACCTTCTTAAAGTTTACAGTCTGAATTCTTCAAATTTTCTTGGAGCATTTCTTCAAAATTTTTCAAATTTTCTAGAAGTTGATTTTCTTGTAGATTTTTCATAATTTACACTTCCTGTACGCTCTAATCTTTCTTTGAATCTTCTGAAGCATATATCTGAGGAAAATTTTGGGCATATAATTCTAAGAGACAAATACCATGACTTTCCCCTAAAGTATACGCCATGCTTATCAATTAATTTCAAACACAACATCAAACACACTAAATTTTTGAAAATTAATTGAACGACAGGGGCAACAAACCATTCAATTTTTTTTATGGCCAACTGAGGAGATACTACGTCCAGAGGTACTGTCATGATTTTAATAGTTACAAAATTAAAAACACATAGCATTTCTAAAATCAAGTGGAAACTTTGGATAACAGATGGACATTTTGAAAGTCAAAGAAGGGATAATTTTTTAAGTACCCCGTATAATGCCACAATCTTCATTTGACGTAACAACTGTCAAATAGAATTCAGGGAAATTTCAAACGATAAATGTAAGAAAATAGCTATAGTGATTCTAATAAAACCATACTGGGTCGATTATAAACATAAAGGAATAATATCTATGCAAAAGGAGAAATATTAACAGGAATTATTTCAAAAATTGACTAAAATAAATGACAACATTGATGAAGTTGGATATTCAATTATTTCACGACATCAAACGATGCAATAGAAAATTGGACAAAGAAGGAAATAAATTAACCAGAATTGATAAATAATATAAGAATCCTGAAACTACAAGCTTTCTAAAGATATCAAAACCATTTTTCTATATATAGTATTTAACCCATTAGGGACCACGGATACCATATGGTATCGCAAAACATATGGAGCAATATTCCCTCTCTGTCGACACCCTATGAATTCAACAGCCACATAGTCTTGGCAGTTCATTCGTTATAAATCCACATTGGATATTTAGTTGCGATCGATGTAGTTTATACGGTTTTTAGTGTCATAATGGTGTTATTTTGGAGGACTAAGTTGTACTCGTCTGAAACAATGGATATTCGATGGTCGTAAGTATATTTTTGTCGTATTGGTAATATTTTATGCTAAGTTTTAGTTACTAATGTATTTTTATATGCCCATTAAATTCTTTTTTTTATAATTGTGATTATTATTCATTTTCAATAGTTCACATTATAATGCCCAAAAGTCAGGTGATACCAAATGGTATCCGTGGTCTTTTGGGCACAAAATTATTAAGCCTGGTAAATTGTTGAAATACTATCTAAATATATAATCTTAGGTCCGGTTTCCGCTTTCTCAAGCATTGAATATGTTATAGGACGATGGAGAAATGCAAGAACGTGTCGATCAAATTTTCATCACATGGAAGAAGTCGAAGCTGATTCAGATGAGGATTCTATAGATGGTGATGGCGGGGCGATAGTTTATAATCTTACAGATATAATACAATTCATTCCATTTTAAGGATTTTTAACGGTGAAATTCTTATAGGTGTTGCATAGTACCTTAGCTATACTCTACCACAGACAAGTGTGACTCCGACACCAGAGGAAGAAACCAGTTTTGCGTCACGCCACAGGGAATGAATCAACAATCATCTCGTATGATTTGCTTCATTCATGACAGGCCCCTTCGCTTCAGTGACAAAATCTGTCTCAACAGAAATGACGGTTATATCATCAATTTTGATTTATACCAAGGAAAAGATACATTGATAAATTGTTTCCATATTGTTGTTTTCTTTCAAGGGCGGCATTATGCCGGACAAGGGTGAGTCATTTGGTAGGACCATGTGCAAAAATGCAGTGTTGTACTTTGTGTTGATTGTTTTTCTTCTTATTATACCAAATAACTCGTTATAATGCTAACCGCATAATTAAGAAATTTTTTCGAAGTTACTAAAAAGCAGCCTTCAAGGACCACGGATACCATATGGTGTCAGTGTTTTTTGTCCAACCCTGTATACTGAATTTGAAAAAAATGGTATTTTGGGTAATTTCCCTACCCAGGTATTGAAAACTAATGAAAATAACAATAAAATATAAAAATATTTGAATTCGGTCCTTAATGGGTTAATTAGCAATAAATTAATGAACATCAGCATTTTAGAGATTTCACTTCTTGTTTCTAGTAAATAGGAACATTAATTTTTTTTTGTTAAGAAGGAGAGAATGAAATGCAGCTAAAAAGGAGGCATATTGCAACATTATTTGTCAGCAACAAAATGTAAAATGATTCCTCCAAAATGTGTAAATAATTAGTTAATAATAGTGCAGTGATAAACATACATATAGTGATAGATAATAGTTCAAAAACAATTACTTCGATATTTCACAAGAAATTGATTCAGTGGATGAATGAAAACTTCCAGTAGTCACTTCTCAAAATGGAGGCAGCTTCGTAGAATCGTCATGAACGAGACAGCATAAAGGACAAGCAGAGATTCAACACCAAAAACACACACGCAGGTAAAGGCCTTATGAAAAAGTTGCAACTTATTCTTGTCTGATATATGCATATATTTTCCCCTGACCTCATGAACGATATCCATTTACTATTCAATAGTGCACGGGAGTGATAATAAACTGGTATTTACCGAAAACTCTTTCAATCTTCCGTCAATCTTAAAACATAGCTACTACTCAATTAATTGAAAAGGTTTAACAAATGGGAACTATTAAGGTCCAATTGATCATTTAGTAAACAATTCGAATTTCTCAATTTATTAATTTCGAAGAATTCTAAATAATTAAGTCTAATTCCCTCATTTTCAACATTAAGGATTCCAAAGTTTTCATCGAAGTCATGGTCTTATTCCAAACTATGATTGGCATATGTTGAATATGTTTTATTCTTTACATAATTCATACGGTGTTCACGTACGCAGCTTTTGAATGATCTACCAGTCTGGCCTTTGGAACAAGATTCACAATTCAATTTAAAAACTCCTGATTTTTGAGAGTTTTTTGTTTTATCTTTATTATTTCTGATAAACCTTCCCAACGTGTTATCTGTTCTGAATGCTTCTCTTAAATTTAGTTTTTTTCAAAAATGACCCTATTTTTTCTGAAACGGATCCTGAATAAGTAAAATTTCTGTAATTATTGTCAAGGTTCCTCATAGTGGGGTACACTTCTTGGATATCCTTTTTATGTAATTTTTTAGCAAGAATAATCTCTATTAATTTGACTATCTGTTTCATGATATTTAATTCTTTGCAGAAAGTTTATTCAGAAAGAGGAATATTCACTATTCTGTATCATACTATGGTATGCTGATATTTTATGTATATAAGGATGTATCGAATTATCATGAATGGTGATGTCAGTATGGGAAGGTTTATGAAAAATAGAAAAATGTTATTTGTTGTTGGTTTTGCCTATTGCCAAATCTAAAAGAAAAAAGTGATTTCTATGGTGAATTTAATGTTTGGGTGCATAGTGTTAATATATTTATGACAGGTGTCTAACTATCTTTTGGTACCTTTAAAACAAAATATAATGTCATCCACATATCTGTACCAATACAAAAACAGTTGCGAGAGTGGGTGCTTGTGAATTATTTTTTCAATTCCTTTATTTTTCTAGTCATTCAGCGTACGTAGCAGAATCTCTTTATCAAAATATTGAACAAAACAAAAATAAAGTTACAGTATTAATAATAATTACTCGTCGATCTCGCTGATTGTAACCTGTAACCCCTCGTAAGATACAAGACTGAACAGAGGCCCATTAAGATACTGGAAAACACACATATAAAAGAAAACGGCCCCAGAACTGGTCCTTGGGGAACACCTCTCACCAGACACGTCCAAAATCAAATTCTCGACGCCAGCAGTCTCCTTCATCCGACGACGCCGACGCCTCGAAAGAAATACCTCCTTCACCGTCCTCCTTTCGTCGTCACGTGAGCGACGAGCGGGAGAGATTGAACGCGCTGTCGGGCGGACGGATAAGGCCGCGAAGATGAATTGATGGGGTTAGGGGGGTCGGGGGGCGTCGGACGCGGGCGGCGGAAGAGCAGACAGCAGTCTCTTAGCCCGGTGGCAGCGGCGATTACTCACCGGTCCCGAGGGCGGCTCGGAAGTGGCTCTCCCGGAGATAAGCGTTTTACATTTGTAACCTTTCAACTGACGTGGCCGAGATACTGCGGGATTGCTCGCTAGGTAGGTCGTATATCAAGTGTGCTGTTGTTTTATCTACGACGGGGTGCTAATTTACAATTAGCACACTATTTCGCGTGGTGTAGAGTTCATTATAAGGTCACTTTTCTGTTTTATTTGACGAATATAGGTACCTATCCATCTAACGATGGATCAAGAAACTGAAAATACCACCTATACAGTACTTTGACTCTGTCTTCTTCTTCGTCTCCGTCTTTGTTTATCTCTCGAGCGTGGTCGACAAAAGAGAGAATTCACAAGTTCACTTTTGCACGCTTAAGTGAAGATATAGTTTACGATTTCAGTCAAGCAGGGTTGATAGAAGAGAAATTTGACGTAATAATAATAATAATATTTTTACTCGGGTTCGAAGGCCGTCGTTTTTTGGAATTTCTTTCTAACGTTTCGTTAGCGCGAGTGGCTAGCTTCTTCAGAGGCTTATACATCATGAATAATCTCAGATGACTGGAGATTCCGTCTGCGAAGATTGTATTTATTCTGATTTAGGTAGTTTTGTTTTCTAATTATGTACCGTATCTGGATTTGGTATATTCTCACTAACCCTAATTGACCCCTTTCTACCTTTATATGCTTAACCCAGATACGAGAATAAGCAATTCTGAAATAACAAAGGATATCAACAACATTAAGCCGACAGGTAGAACGGAGACGGATTCTCCAGTCATCTGAGATTATTCATGATGTATAAGCCTCTGAAGAAGCAGCCACTCGCGCTAGCGAAACGTTAGGAAGAAATTCCAAAAAACGACGGTCTTCAAACCTGAGTGAAAATTGTGACACTGACAACTTCGGCCGCGAAAGCCTTAACCATTTTGTAAATAATAATAATAATTTTATTCTCCAAAAAAGACAATACAAATATTGTACTCTTATTAATCTAAATTAAAAATAAACAGTATATAATAACATTCAGTAATATATATATATATATATATATATATATATATATATATATATATATATATATATATCGAGGGCCAAAACGCAGTTCCTCGTATGAGACAAAGACGTAATTTTGCAGGAGACACAAATACGAGCTGCTGCGTTTAAAATTTTGTAATTTCAGTTACAAGGAACTGTTTATTCGAAATTACAGATTTCTGTTCAGACTATCAAGAATCATCTCTTGGGCGACAGATAGAGCCAGCTATTTCAAATTGAATGGTATTGTAATATCTCATCTCGACCTTATTGTTAAATATGAGGTACTGCGTTTTGGCCCTCAATATATAACAAACAAAACCCATGTAAATAACAAACAAAACACAGTGGAATGCTACAAATACTAGTGCCTGGTCGACTTTATAATAGCATCTATCAGTTAAAAATTGTTTAGGGCATTTTTTAAAACGTGGTGAAGTTTGAATTTCTTACATGGTCTGGTAATTTATTAAATAATAAAGGACCCAGTGAATTAGGGCAGTTTTTAGATACTTGAACCCTAGAAAAAGGTATATTCAGCTGAGTTTTTATTCTTGTGTCATGTGTATGAATGCTGGATCTGGTTGGAAAGCTGTTATAGTTACTGAATATATAAACACAAACTTCAAAGATGAAAAGTGACGGTAGCGTCAAAATTTTACAGCTTTTGAATACATCAACACAACTTTGTCTAGGTGGTGAGCCAAACATTAATCTGAGTATTAGTCCAATTAAAATCAAGGTAAAAGGTCCTGAAATTGCGAAACGGATGAGACCACTTGTCCCCGACGTATTTTGGGCCGTTGATCACGAAAATGAGGGTTAAAGCTACCGCCAGTGGTTGGAACACCCTTAAAAATGAGAAAAACAGCCCTAAATAGGGGTGTTTTTCGAATATTTTCGTTATTTTGCAAATTTAGTCATCCTATTTGTTGTTGGGGGCGGTGATTACGAAAATGAGGGTGAAAACTTACATTACAGGGTGGAACCATCCCTAAAATTGGGGAAAAAACACCCCGAAATGGGGGTGTTTTCGACTAAAAGTGTGTTTTTGCCAATTAAGACATCTTATATGTTGTTTGTGGCGCTGATTACGAAAATGATGGTTACAACTTGCCCCAATGCTCGAACCACCCCCAAAATCGCACAAAACACCCCTATCAAGGGATATTTTTCGACTAAAAGTATTTTTTGCCAATTAAGACATCTTATATGTTTTTTGGGGCGCTGATAACGAAAATGGTGGTCAAAACTTGCAGCAATGGTCGAACCACCCCCAAAATTGCTCAAAAAACATATAAGATGTCTTAGTTGGCAAAAAAACACTTTTAGTCGAAAAATACCCCTTGTTAGGGGTGTTTTGTGCAATTTTGGGGGTGGTTCGAGCATTGGGGCAAAATGTAACCATCATTTTCGTAATCAGCGCCCCAAAAAATATATAAGATGTCTTCATTGGCGAAAACACACTTTTAGTCGAAAAACACCCCCATTTCGGGGTGTTTTTTCCCCAATTTTAGGGGTCGTTCCACCCTGTAATGCAAGTTTTCACCCTCATTTTCGTAATCACCGCCCCCAACAACAAATAGGATGACTAAATTTGCAAAATAACGAAAATATTCGAAAAACACCCCTATTTAGGGGTGTTTTTTGCATTTTTAAGGGTGTTCCAACCACTGGCGGTAGCTTTAACCCTCATTTTCGTGATCAGCGACCCAAAATACGTCGGGGACAAGTGGTCTCATCCGTTTCGCAATTTCAGGACCTTTTACCTTGATTTTAATTGGACTATATTCTCTTTTGCGCAACAAATGAATTATTTGCCCAAAGGCAGATGCCATATCGAAGTCTGGAGTCTACTTGAGCATAGTAGAGCATCAGCAACTGATCATGGGCCAGGTAGCCGAGTATGGTTAAAGCAGTGAACTCTATAGTAACCTGGAACGGACCCGCCTGCAACGAAAAGTGAGACAAATCGATTGTGTAGGCAACCCGCACATGTTAGGGATATCTATCTCTTTCTATCTTATGGTGGTCAATGGAACGTTAGCGCATTATTTTAAAATTATTTATATTTTTTACGTGTATTTTTTCGGTATAGTTAGTCAGGAAGGAAGTAATAATGTAAACAGTACCACGGTCAAGTAAAATTTCAACTGTTTTTCGCAGGGTTGGTAAAATAAAATGAAAACAAAATTAAAAATTCAATTTTTAGTCTATATTACTATGCATTATAGTTATCTAATGCTACTTATATCTAACAATTACTGAATAAAATCAGTTTTGTAATATTTTGTCTTGGCACTTCAAATATGTAGCAGTAACTTTTCGAATTATCAGAATTTCTTGACATTCTTCACCTACAAATTCATGCATTACAGGGTGTTTAGATTTAAAAATATCTATATTTACAGCAAACTTAATTATAATTGTATTCACAATTTTTTATTTTAAATTAATTTTTGATTTCAGTATGTTTTCAGTTTCTAATAAAAGGCGAATTTACTTTTCCGCAAAATGTAAAATTTTGTACACATCTGAAGAATACAGAAGTCCTCCTCGAGTGAGTACTTTGGCGAATGATTTATAAGCTTTAAAACAGGAAAAAAATTCCAAGTGATCTGATAGTACTTATATTTGTTAAAAAGAAATTAAGTGGATTTTTATTCAAAGTTAATAGGTCATTGGCTAACCCTATAGTACTTTCCATTGTTAATATAAAACCAAGAGCAAATGTTTTACGCATATGTTATAACAACGGAATGCCATCAACTTTTAAGGTTCAGAAATAGTCTTTTGTCTTTGAGCATGTATCCTTAAAATAATGCAAATTTTCTGACCTAATAGGTGCCTTATACTCTTTCGCAAATGGATTGCTACAATTTAAAACAAAAATAATACCCAAAATAACTGTATTTCTGATTAAAATAAATTTTATACACCTAACCACAGATTACCATAACTTATTTGCATGAGTATCACAGAGAAAGGTTACCCTAACTAATGCTGTCTTTGTTTCAATTGCGCCTGACACACTTTCTGCTATTAAAGATAACGGCCGGGTCCGTTCCAGGTACGTAGTATAGAGTTCACTGGGTTAAAGCGACATTGTTTTAGTCACTGGCTGTCGGTTGGCGGTGGTTCAAACCATAGCGACTGCAAAAATTTTTCTGATGGCCCAAGAAAGTGCTAGGAATCGCACGTAAAAAGGTAAGACCTCGGTAATCCTTGTCTCGCACAAGTTTCGACTTCTGAGTGCTGCCGTTCGTAAGGGGACGACAGCTGGTTAACGGAAAAAACAATTTGAACAACAATTTTAACAACAACTGTTCTCAAATTACAGAATTGGTAGGACACAGAATTAAGTTTATTGATTGAGATTCAATAGTGTTCTCCCCAGGAAGTATGTTCACCTACGTATACGCCAAGAAATCGTACAGTCTCATCTACTGACTGTAATTCACCAAAATCAATATCACCAACTTCTTTTTGTCTATTATGAAAGCGAATACACTTTGTTTTATCTGTATTTAGATAAAGTGAGTTACATTTCTGACGTATACATGATTCATCACTATCTGATATAATAACTGATGTGTCATCAGTGTAAACAATAATTGAGCTGTTACAAATCTTCACAATATCGTTGATATACAGTGAAAATAAGGGAGGCCCCAGGACTGAACCCTGAGAAACTCCTATTTCAGAATATTCAATACACGATGATTGATGGTTACCAATGACAAGGTTACTACGCTTACTCAAAAACCTTGTTATCCATTCATGAGTGACACCACGGATTCCGTACCGAGACAGCTTACTCAATAAAATACCGTGACTGATGCAATCGAATGCCCTGCTGAGGTCACAAAATACCCCCACAGGACATTCGCCCGCATCAATGCACTTAATAACTTTAAGGACATATGAGTGAATTGCAGTTGTGGTCGATCTATTTTGCACAAAACCGTGCTGGTCTTCAGTTATGATATTGAAATTATTGAGTAAGGATAACAATCTCTCCAAGAATGATAATTCAAATATTTTGGAAAAGATAGAAGGCACCGTAATTGGTTGTTCAAAAACTAATTTCATAGGTTTCAGAATTGTCTGCAAAAGTTCCATCAAGTGTAATACGATTCCACCAATATTTGCAAAAAATCGAAAAGAGGTACCGTAAAACGGGGTTACTTCGACAGCGGGGGTAACTTCGACACGTATAATATCATGCATGTTTTTTGCATACAAATTGACTTTTTAGTGCTTTTTCGGTTATCCATTTATTGTTTATTGTTACGAGTATCAATATTATTATCATTATTACTATTTTTTTGTTTTTATTATTATTATTATTTCTAGTTTTGTTTTTCCTCGTTGTTTCAGGTAACACGTACCTAATTTTTTTGTAAGATGCCGCGCACCTACGTCAAAAAGCTGGGAGGTAGACCGTACCTCAACTATAATAAGGAGAGCATGGAGAAAGCCATCGAAGCTGTGAAGAAAGGCATGTCCAAATCTAGAGCAAGTCTAAAGTTTAAGGTTCCAAGAACAACTTTGATCGATAAAATTAGTGGAACCCATCTTTTAAAACCGGGTCGTCCATGTATACTGACTGTCGAGGAAGAACAGATGATAGCAAAAACCCTTGGTGCAGTTAGCAACTGGGGCTTCCCCATGACGCACCAAGATATTCGCATAGTTGTGGCAAAGTTTGTAACGAAGCAAGGCAGGGATATTCCGGGATGGAAGAACAACGAACCAGGTTTGGATTTCATAAACAAATTTGCTGAAAGAAACAACCTGACAACCCGGTTGGCTTCAAATATCAAACGTCAGCGCTCTGCGGTGGGTAAACCGGAAATAAAAGAATTTTTCGACAACATTAAAGACAACTTGGAACATGCGTTACCGGAACATGTCTATAATTACGACGAAACTAACATCACTGATGATCCTGGTGCAAAAAAAGTATTGGTGCCCAGGGGAACTAAAGAGTCCAGCGAGTTCAAGAGCACTCTAGGACATCGATCAGTATAATGATTTGCGGAACAGCTAAGGGCATCCTGCTTCCACCCATGGTGGTCTACAAAGCCCAACACTTATACGAAAATTGGACGACTGGAGGTCCTGCGGGCACAGTATATGAGGTCAGGCCAAGTGGTTGGTTTGATATGACAACATTTGAAAAATGGTTCTTCGATATTTTGATCCCTCACATAAACGCCAATAGCTCCCCAGAAGAAACAAAGGTTGTGATTGGAGATAACCTTGCGTCACATTTCTCTCCTCGTGTCGTCGAAGCAGCAATAGCGAATAATATCTACATGACGCCTCTGCCACCAAATTCGACACATCTGATGCAGCCTTTAGATGTGAGTTTTTTTGCGCCCATGAAGCGAAAATGGCGAGAAGTCTTAGATGCGTGGAGGAAGGAGTGTCGTCGGAAAGGAAGCATTCCAAAAGAACAATTCCCCAACTTGTTGAATCGCTTGTGGTCTCATATAGCAGAAAACGCTTCCACAAACCTGCAATCTGGCTTTAGGGCAACAGGGCTAAGCCCATTTGATCCAGAAAGAGTTTTCGCCAAACTTCCTGGCAACGAATTGAGTTCCGAGAGGGTGCTAGATTCCAGGTTACTAGAATTTCTAAAGGAATCTAGAGGATATTCTAATGCGCAGGCAACGCCTCGCAAAAGAGGAAAGAAAATAGCAACACGGCCAGGTCAACAAATGCAGATGCCAGTTGCAACAAGCACTCCATCCCGCTCGGAAGCAGCAATGGAACAAGTTGATTTACCAGAAATTGTTCATGTTGAAACAACTTCCATCACGCAAAACCCGAAGAAAAACTCAAAGGCAAGTCCTAAACCACTGAAAATGAAAATCGTTGAACCTGATGCACCTGGACCATCGAGAAAGAGATCCACAAAAAAAGTCACTGATTCTGATTCTCTTTGCTCTGTATGCAAATGTTCTTACGCACACTATACTGTAGACAAAGACTGGATTTGTTGCATTTCGTGTTTGAAGTGGGTGTGCGGTATTTGCAATCTTGGCTCCAATGACCCTCAATATGAATGTCCTGCCTGCAATTGCTGTTCCATTTGTCTAATAGAGTTTTCCGAATACACGAACCAAAAAGCTTGGATTAAGTGTGTGACTTGTGGAAAGTGGGTTTGTGGACACTGCAACGGGGGTTCCAACCAAGCGAGCTACGAATGTGCCTCATGTTTCGATGATGATTAAGCATTTGTCCCTGACTTGTTCCTATGTTCTTAGCATATTTAGATTTTTTTTTACTTGTGTTACCTACTTTATTTAGTTTAGATTTATATGCCAAATATGCCTTACCAAAGTTGCTAAATATATAAATGATTTTCTGCAAGTATTATTTTTAACAACCCATTTACTATTATTATTATTATTATTATTATTATTATTATTATTATTATTATTATTATTATTATTATTATTATTATTATTATTATTATTATTATTATTATTGTTATTATTATTATTATTATATATTTATTTTTACATTTTTCGGTGTCGAAGTTACCCTGGAGAAAGCTAACTTCGATTTTATGCATAATTCTGCATGGTGTCGAAGTTACCCCCAACCCGGGGTAACTTCGACACCAAAAAGAAATTTAAAAAAAAAGGTGAAGGGGGGGTGGGGCCACAATAATTTTTTTAGTGAATAGAACCAAGGCTTCAATTGTTACAATGGAATAGGAGCCAAGGTTGTCAAGCGTATAGTTTCCTTTACAGAGCAACAAACATGCCAAAAACCTGTCGAAGTAACCCCGTTTTACGGTAGTTTTTTTCACTATTTCTTATTTAAAAAAAAATCCACAAAGCGATTTTGCGGGGGCGAAAACCAGGGTTTTCATTTACGATAAAGAGTAGTATAGGCCGTTTGCGTCTTTTACTTTGTGTGAAAAGTTCCTTTTATTTTCATATGCAGCTTGGCCTAATAATCTCTTGATTGTGGTCGAGAATGAATATTGCATTATAATCAACATTCAATATTTGTCAGGCATTTACCTGATACCAAATCCAAGTGAGAAGTTAAAATCATCTGGAAAAAAGTAGATTGACAGACAGAATGGATGGTTCCAATCAATATCGACAATGAAATAAAATAACCTACATGAAAAGCATTCATTAAAACGTCGAACGTCCGTAACTTTGTAATTGTCTTTTCCTGATAAGTTCACACATACAAACTGATTATAATAAAATGAGTATGCACTAAAACCCAGTATGTCCACCTTTTACACACATTCGCGAACCTTTGAAATTATATGTGTCTGAATGGTGAATGCCTTGGTATTTTTTTTTTTGCTGTGAGCTGCTGTGACAAATATTTTATTCCAGATATATCGGTTCAATGATAATAGTTATGTTTTCGTCCCAATCAATTATCTGTAGATCAGTGTTATGAATTTATCACACAAAATTTTAATCGCTAGCTGGGGCAAAACTCCCAATTCAGAAATATGTTTTTTGTAGGCGGGGTGCAGAATATTTCCCGAAAAGAAAATTTCACCTACACTAAATGGAGAACAGTCAGCAACACGTCATACCTGACCAATTTTTCTCTGTGCGTGAAGTTACAGCGGCCATTAGGTAAATGCGCCCGTGAAGTAAATACGACCAAAAAAGTGACACTTCATGGGCGATATTGAATCCGTACAGCTTCACATTTTGTGACACAAAAAAGTATCTGACCGAACAAAATCCAGACGAATTCATACCGAATTTTAATTCTCCATCAGTTCACGCTCTGCTCTCCAGACCGCGAAACGAGCATAGCAACACATTCCTGCCGCCACCGACATCTATAAATTCATCCGCTTTAATACATGAACACATCCAGTAATTTTTGTTCTTTCATTTTCATTTTCGACACATCGCTCATATCGCAGGAGCTCCTGCCGCGGCAGCAAAAGCAGCAGCCCATCCTGCAGCTGTACGCTCCGTGATGAATGGCCAGCACACATTGCAGTAGATGGAACGCAATATGTCCGCTGGAGAGAAGCAATAACCATTAGATATCGAGAAAACTGCCCCATTTCGCGTGACACGACCGGAAATAAAGGAAAATTTATACGGAGCCGCGTGTCGGATAAGTAAAACCTATAAAGGTCGTAATTTTTCCTATATCGGCCCCTTTCATATTACCTCATCAACTTTTAGCTGCTCTTCCGGTATTAAGAGGTTTGCGGTGGAGGTGTCGAATGGCTCGGTATGGATATTCTGATCCCAGAGACGGGGGTGCTGATAACGAGATTTCCCAAGTATCCTTGTCCTAATTCATTCCATATTCATGGGTTGATGTATATTCCTTGAAAAATTTCATGCGTTACAGTTTCATTCTGTTGCCTTGTTGTTTTGAAAGACGTTCAGAGGAGGTTCCAACTTTTAAAAATGCAACAAAGATTCACGATATTTGAGAGTACACATCAACTATGGATATTGAAAATATGGACGAACTTGTCTTTAAGAAACCTCAGACGAGAGTGTACATAACAATTTCCTGGCTAGGCCCAGAAGGGTGATATGTATAAGGACAAAGAATCGTTAATCACCTCGGCAAAAAAAAATTAGTGACGTTAGCATATTCCATTGAATTGAATTTCGCCTTTTGTTTTCTTGTGACCATCTAATTATGAATATTATGTTTGTATTGTTTGTGCAACATTGAGAAAACAATGAATAAAGTCAGTTATTATTATTATTATATAAGAAAAAGCTGGAAGGAATTCAGGAGCTTGAAGAACAAAGAAAACGAGAAGAATACTTGTGAAGTATAGGAGAAGTTAGCAAACACGGAAACTTGGATGGTTTTGAGGGAAACTGTCCCACTTGTATATTATATTTCATACATGTAAAATAATAATTGAATCAATATTTCACACATTTTGATTCCAAATATCATTTCTGAGCTCCAGTATATATTTCAAGTTCAATCTAGACAAGGTACAATCAAACCGGAAATTTCCAATCATAAAAAACGGAAATTAAAAACTCATAACATTTTACCAGTTCAATTGTTTTCCTATTATTCGATTTGATAATACACTTACCTAGCTTGGCCGGTTTTCCAAATTTGTATTTGATTTTAAATCCCTAGGATAATCTTTCAGCTGTTTTATTTACGGTTTTCAAGACGGAACAAAACTATTCTTCCTGAGAATGTTTGGTCTGGTATTTTTTCCAGTTAGAAGAAGTCAGTAACAATCTGTCAACCGACAGGCAATTCATTCTTTGACTTCAAAACGTTCGGTAGCCTTTCAACTAAAAGCTCACAACTACATAGTGCCTTGGCTAAGATTCATCGCTATTTTAATAAACAGATTTAACAAACGTTTGGTTTTGCCAGACCGGTGGTCAGGTGGAGTCTGTGGGACAATCGTTTCCTATTCGGATTCATCTGTTTCGTGGCTGATCTGCTTGCGCATGCCTGTACCTTTCAATCAATCGGTTCTAGAAGTACTGTTGAAAAAGTACCAGTCTATCTTAAAAATTACGCGTAGAGGAAAAAAACATTTCAACTCGACTCGAGATAGAGAAATTCTGCAAAGGCCAATTGATTCAGAATGGCCAAATTAGTGAGTATATTCAAGTCGATCAAAGAAAAAAAAATTTCACCAAACTACAACAAGATTTAGCCGGAAAAGAGGAAAAAAAAGTCGAACATTTCAAATTGCAGAGATTCTGTGAAAAGCATACGATATCTTCGATTGTATAAAAAATGATTTGAAATTCGGTATGCATATACAAAAATAATGAAATTTTATTAAAACGAAAATTTAAAAAAATAAGTTTTGTAGAAAAAAAACATTTCTACTCGATTTGATCCATTCAATTCGAGAACGGTTAGAGATAGAACAATTTCACGGACGTCAATTGATTCAGAATAGTCGAATTGAGATATTGAAGTCGAAAAAAAAAATCCCAACAAAATAGTTGTAAGGGGTAGGCTCCTAAAAATCACCAAAAATGCAAAATTGTTAGATTCTCTCGAAAATTCGCACCATATACTTAAAATACGCTGGACCTTTATTGGCTGTATTGCTGATAGAGCAAAGATTTCTAACAGAGAACGTTGCTTACTGAGAGGTCTGAGAGAATATTGCTGAATAAAAGGACGCTTCTGACTGAGAGAACAATGATAACTGAAAGAACCTTGCTTACCTAGAGAACTCTGCTGATTGACAGAACGTTGCTGATTAAAGAAACATTACTGACTGAGTGAATATTACTGACTGAATTATTCCTCAATGAGAGGTAATTGCTCAATAGGTCATTGCTGAATGATAGGACATCGCTTGCTGAGAGGTCTATGCTTACTTAGAGGATGTTGCTTGCTGAAGGAGTAAGGCTGATTGAGTGGACATATCTAACTAAGAGCAGATTGCTCACTGAGACCATTGCTGACTAAAAGGACCTTGCTCACTGCAATGTTTATTCAGAGGATACTCGATCACTGGGAAGACCTGTTTGTACATAACTGACTAAGAGAAATTGATGATTGAAAGGACATTTCTGACTGAAAGATCACTGAACAGCGGAAGGTCATTACTCACTAAGAGGACATTTCTCACCGACAAGACATTGGTCACTTACAGAACCGTACCAAGTGAGAGAATATTGCTAATTGAGAGAGCAATGCTGACTGAGATAATATTGCTGACTGAGAGGACATTATTAACTGAATGGCCAAGGCTGAGGGGACAATGCTGACTGAGAGGACATCTGACAAAGTTTAACGTGGCAGAGAAGGTAGAGTTGAGATAAAGTGGAGATTCTATGAAGAAGATGACCACAATATTCTCTCTAATTGCGTAGAATGACGCAATGCAAGGAAGTGTTACAGGCCCTAAATGAATTTTCAAGTCAATAGGGTTCAGCTGTCATTACCTCCAAAAATTTTGTTTTCATATTATTATCTACTCGAAATTTGTGAAGATGAATATCCACAATATTTTGTAAAAACCACCACACTACTATCTTTCCACGATACTCCAAAACACATTAGTAATGAAAGTAACAGTATCCATTGCCAGAATCAAATATACGGTCACTTCTGGAAAGTGTCGAAGAATTACGCGCTCCTTCGCCTAAATGAGATGTGTCTGCAGCCTCACATATACACGTCATTCCGGCAGTTATAAATGGGGGGATGAACGGTTTCTTTTAGGCAGTCGCTTACATTTCCCGTTTCTCGAGCATTACAAGCGCTAGGGCGATTTTTCAGCGTCTGGAGGAAAGCCGTGACGTATTGCCTCATCGGTCTCAAGCTCCGTCAACCGATCTTTCTATCTCGGCGGTGCTTTACGGGACCGTTCAAGTTTGTGTTTGCTATTTGCACAGATTTAGGCGGTAAGGAGGAGATGCCGTTTGTCATTTCCATCGTCGAGATAGGATTGGATTTGGTTTTCGATAGGGTCTATGAAAATAGGTTTTTGTAGGTTTTTGTATGCAATATCGGAAATATTAGGATATTTACAAAAAAATTTATCACACAGGGTGTGTCCAAAGCACCTGAAAAAGTGAACGCTTGATTTTTTGACTAGAATATCCTGTAGATAGGCGATTCAAGAGATGTTTTAGGGGAAATATATGCTTTACTGACTGCGAGTGGACATTTATTAATATGGTGGGGAGTGGCAACGTGGCCTCATATGAAATAAAACTGATATGAATATCTGCTGAGATAAAATTTCTGAAGTTTGTTGAAAATGTTGAATATCAAATCATTACAAAACCTTCCTTAGGCTGGTTACGCAGGGTATCAAACATTGATAAGGTACGCTGCTACCTATATAAAAGTTGATTTTACCAATAGCAAATACTACATACGAATCCCGGAAAAAAGCGCACAGGAAAGGAGCGCACGGGAAATAAGCGCACGGAAATAAGCGCACGGAAAAAAGCGCACAGACATATAAGCGCACATGAAATAACCGCACTCGGAAAAATGCGGACATCGTAAAAAGCGCACTTGAAAAAAACCGCACGTACATTAATGAGCACATTGAAAAATGCGCACACGCAATAGTTTCTCTACCTAACTTCGGAGAAATAAGCCCGTACTAAGACTTTTCGGACACCCTGTCCCTGTGTATATAAAAAACTGCAGTTGTTTGTGTAGAATTTAAACAAATAAACAAAATAGACTTTAATGATGTCATAGCTCGAAAACTTACCAGGTTGCGGATGTCCACCCACTTCCAAGCCACTTGCTAGGACTCCTACCAAGCATTTCTGAAGAAAAATTCTCCATACTAAAATTGTCCCACAGTATCCTAGTCCAGGTCCTGGATTATATGCAAAATTATACCGTCCAATTATTAGTCTAATCTAACCTAAACAAACTAACCTAGCTCGAAAGTTGGGAGCTTGGAAGTTGAAGAAAAATTCATTTTGAGGGTAGTATTTTATTAGTCTGGTCTAACCTGAACGAACTAACCTAGCTCGCAACTTACAGAAATATAGAAAACTTTCCGCGATTGTAGCCAATTCAGTGGAAAAGTATTATGAAGCAGAGGACAAGTTATCTTATTTACAAACAATAGCTAATCCACAGTAGTTTATATTTCTGTTTAATCGTTACAGTTCGTTCCCTCTTATTCTTTGGAAATTTGGTTTTCCTTAAAACTAAATTTATAATATGAGTTTGCGTTTATTCTCTGTGCGCATTTATACATAAGAGATTTTTGCCTTCTGCGATTTAATCCATGTGTGCAGTTTTCCACGTGTGGTTATTTCTTGTGGGCATTTGTAACATTGCGCTTTTTTCCGTTCGCATATTTCCTGTGCGCTTTTTTCTTTTGCGCTTATTTCCGGTCACCACTACATACATATCGACTCAATTCGAAGCGGTATTGCCAGACTGGTAGAAAAATACGAGCTCCAAATGAATGATGAATTGGCAGCATAAATGTTGCTCTACAGCACAGATACTGATGAGAAATACAAAATAAAACAAGCAGAGGAAGGATTAGACAAGAAAGACATTTTCAAGTAGAAGAGACCAACTGAAACCATGAATAACATGATGCAACAACTTTTGAATAAGAACGATGAAGTAATGGAAGAAATAAAACAGAAACGTGAAGACAAGCGCATAGTCTTGAGAAACTGTTGGACACAAAGGAACAAGATGAAGAATCGGAAACAAAAATTCAAACAGTAAATAAAAAAATATAGTTCATGGAAAGAGAAAATATGAAAAAAAAAATGTAATCGTAACTGGGCTACAAGAATGGTCAAACAACGATAAGGAGATCAAAGAACTCATGGAGAAGTTTATTACAAACATTATGCAAATTACCGCAAATCTTCAAAATGCTGGAACAATCAATCAATCAAAAAAAATAGTTCTTTTGAAATACGAAAGCAAGACTGTCTGAAAAAAATCTGTATAAATTCGGTACTAACGAATAAAGAACAAGCGTTTTAGAAAAAACTCAGTGCTAATGCTAAAGATGAAAGGAAAAATGATAAACAAACAAGTAGAATTGAAAAAGTCATAATAAACGGAAAACTATGGAAGTTGGATAGAAATTTAAATAATGCAAGAAACCAAGAACAATCATAAGATAACATTGATGATAATAATGAAAAAGACAGTTTCTTTTTCCTTTACTTGATGGATTATAATAATACCGAAATTTTGAATAGTGAAACTAATCTGTCTAACAGAATTTTCATGGAAATGGTTCAAATTAATAATGAAGAACAGTCGATGAACAAAAGAACTGACCTGAGTAATCTCATCAAAATTTATATGTATCTACTTAATTTTGAGAAACATAGGATAAAATCACCCTCTAATCAGAATCTTCCAACTTGATTACTGAAATAAATTAAGTCACTGTCATTCCTACATCAGTCATTTCATTTCACTTCATGTATATTCTATTTTCGTTTTTTGCCAATTTCATCATTCATTCTCACGTTAGTAAGTACTCCATTTATTCTTTTCTACATTTATTGTACAATGCGTATTTTCAGTTGTCCTGAGGAAGGTATCGAATTATACCGAAAGGTTGACAGTATTAAAGAGTTTTCTTTGAAATAGCCCGCAACCCTGACTGCAACCCCACAAATACTACAAACTATATATATATATATATATATACTATGCGCTTGTCTTCACGTTTCTCTTTTATTTCTTCCATTACTTCATCGTTCTTATTCAAAAGTTGTTGCATCGTGTCAAATTAAGTTTCAACTAGTGACTGTAGATGTCATAAGTAACTTTCTGTTATATCTGTCTTGCCTTCACGGTACTAATTCTTGAGTGGATTCGTTTTGATTTCAAGAGCTCCATAAATCCTTTCTGATGAGTGCGTTAGCACGAAACAGCTGTCAAAGGTTAGAACTCTCGGAAATAAAACGAAATATACTCTATTTTCACTTAGATTCTGCTTGCGTTCCTCATAACGTACTAGAAACTTGATTGAACCTTGGGTTGGTCAGAACAACCAAGTGTTGACTGCCTGTCAAATTGTAGACAAACCTCTACTTTGGATTCCTTGGTTCGTGTCAAATTAAGTTCCAACTAGTGACTGTAGATGTCATAAGTAACTTTCTGTTATATATATATATATATATATATATATATATATATATATATATATATATATATATATATATATATATATATATATATATGTATATATATATATATAGAGAGAGCGCTCCAGAAGGACATTTCGGATGCGAAATGGTATATGCTGAATACTTGTTTCAAGGAGCAATAAATGTTCCAGTGACTGTAAAACAGTCGAAAACAATCCTTTAGGAACTCACTATACCTTTGTATAGATTGTATGGCATATGTCCGACAGAAAACAACTACTTCTCTGGCTAATACCTCGACAGATATTGAATTATATCTGTCAGACATATGTGCAAAGATCCTTACTTTGAAGGAACAACTTTGCAAGAGCTCTCAGAGACAGACAGCAGGACACCGCCTGATCCAAACAAGGAACCAACTGCAGACCGGTTTCGGGATGAAGTCCCTCATCAGTGCAGTCCTGGTTATCACGGTTGTATACACGCGGGGGCCCGGCGCCCGTCATCGTTCGCCGGGATGAACACTGCAATCGCTTACAGTATCCACCACGGCAACAGATTAGAGAGCGCTCCAGAAGGACATTTCGGATGCGAAATGGTATATGCTGAATATATATATATATATATATATATATATATATATATATATATATATATATATATATATATCACAGATTACATAAAGCATTTTAACTGAAATAATGGTCAGGTAGGTACATTTTGATTTAAGTGGTTACATTGAGTGACAAGTAGTTTGAAAATGTTTTTCTTTAACAATGACAGTTTATCAATCATTCTAATTTTAGCTGGTAGCGTATTATCAAATTTCAAGCAACTATACAGCGCGCTTTTTTCTGTCGCTGCTAGTCTGTGCTGGGGATAATTATAGAAATTATTTCTAGTGCTGTAATTTTCTTGAGATTTTAGATGATCAAATTTTTCTTTATTTTCAAAGAAATATAATAGACATTCCTGTATGAATATACCATAAAAAGTCAATAAATTACTGCTCCTGAATTTTCCCCTACAGGAATCACCAATTTTTAAGTTCCAAAGGATTCTCAATATTCTTTTTTGAATGATGAAAATGGTATACACGTCTCTACCATTTCCATAAAAAATTATACCATATCTTATAACTGATTCAACAGTTGCATGATACACAGTTTTTATAGTGTCGTAGTTCATATAATTTGAAATTACTCTCAGACTATAACATGCTGAATTCAGTTTGGTTGCTATGTACATTACATGATGATACGACCACAAAAAATCATCTATTTGCAGACCTAAGAATTTGACACTTTCTGACACATTGAAAGATGCATTTTCTAAGCGTTACCAAAGCGTTACTAGATGATCGTCGACTGAAAGTCCGCGAGCTAGCAGACATAGTAGGCATTTCAAAAAGTGCGGTACATCGCATATTAACTGAAAATTTGGACATGAGAAAGCTGTGTGTGTGAGTGGTTGGCAAGGTTTCACATAAATAAAGCCGAATTTTTGCGCCGTTTTATAACCATGGATGAAACATGGGTCCATCACTTCACTCCCGAAACAAAAGAACAATCGAAACAATGGACTGAGAAGGGAGAACCGGCTCCAAAGAAGGCAAAGACCGTTCCTTCTGCAGGCAATGTCGTGGCGTCGGTTTTTTGGGATGCGCGTGGAATAATTTTCATTGACTATCTTGCAAAAGAAAAAACAATCAACGGCGAGTATTATGCGAACTTATTGCAACGTTTGAGCGAAGAAATCAAGCAAAAACGGCCGCATTTGGCTAAGAAGAAAGTGTTGTTTCATCAAGAAACACCAGCTCACACATCCGTTATTGCAATGTCCAAAATTAATAAATTAAAGTTTGAATTGCTACCTCAGGGACCCTATTCGCCAGATTTAGCCACCTCGGATTATTTTCTGTTCCCAGACTTGCAAAAATGGCTTGGTGGTCAAAAATTTTCCAACAATGAAGAGGTTAAGTAGGCAGTTAATGGCTTTTTTGAGGAGCTTGACGATTCTTATTATAAAAAGGGTATCGAACTTATTGAACATTGCTGGGAAAAGTGTGTGGAGCTAAAAGGAGATTACGTTGAAAAATAAATATATTTTTTTCAAAATTTTTGTGTTTTTGTAGTTGGGCCAGGTACTTCTGGGACCACCCTCTATGTCAATAACATTTTTCATTTAGAGGCAATGCCAGATTTCTTCGACCTATATACCACTTCAAATTAATTACAGGGTATAGTTATGAAGAATCTCGTATTATAATCCACAAGCAAGCCAACACGTAAATGAGTCTGGCAGCAGTTTTCCGGCATTCCGCCCCCGCTCGGAGGTGCGAATAATAGATATCACGTCTCTGTCCCGCCCAATATTCGTGCCGGTGGTTGTTGCTGTCAGTTGTCCATGCGAGGCAGTCAAGCTGTCAGTTAGCTGTCTGGTTTACATGTCTGTCGGGCGTGAGTCTGACATCGTGATTACGGGTGATAGCCGGCAAAAATTCGATCTGCATTTTATCAACTCTACGATTTGCATACGCAGGATGGGACTAGCGCGATGCTATTGCACTCACAGATATTACCTACTTTGCGTTTTGCAATAGGATAATTTTGAAATTTGTAACGAAATGTGAAATATTGCGTTCCTTTCAAAATTTTCATCTAGAATTATATCATAATTAAATAGATTTCACATTTGATAGAGATCCCACTAAACATGTAATGTTACAAAATATTGCCACAATATTATGTATAGCTTGCCATCGTAAAATGATAATATAATATTGCATAAGGCTCAATGCTATATTTAAGTTTTTAACATAACAGAAGAAACTACAGACAAGTTGTTTGTAAGTTATAAAGCAAGCTATTGATTGAGTTTCAAGTGCAATGTTACATGATCCATAAAAGTTCATTGTAAATGCAACATTACAGAAACTATCTACAAATAATGTGAGTGCAAGTTACATTTGGAACTTTCGAACAAATTTAAATCGCAATGTTTGAAATTCCATGATATTTACAACCATACATGAGCTAACTACGAACAATATTGACAGTATTTAGAGAACACAATAAATTTTCAATTTTCGATTGCATCATCGCAGAAATATACGAAATGATACGCTAGGAGAATTTTGAATGGTAAGTATAAAGAAACTTGAAATAATATTTCATCTACCAGGAAAGCAACCAATTTTGAATTTCCCGGTCTTGTTGAGATTCCATCTAACGGAGCGACACCCAGTCACCCAGATCCCAGACAAACACGCGCCATTGTTGTGTGACGTGCTGTCGTGCCTTTGCATTAGTTTCGTTTCAGATACTTTCATTCGTTCTCAACCTAGGTCCTAAGTAAAGTACATATTCTTCTGCAATTTTGTTTTTGATTAAGAGTTCAATGAGTATTGAAGGAGCACAATGGATGATGCTAATAAATTTAAGGCATCTTCATGTAAGGTAAGGCGATTTACTTTTATTATTTAAGGTTAGGTGGTCTGGTATGCTCATTCTGCGTTTAGTAGGAAATTGTTTTTTTTCTCTCCTTATATTGCGAATAAATCTAGTAGTGTTAATTTGAAAGGTACCTTTACATTTGTAGATGATGTGAAATACTTTTACATTTAGATTTTAGTTGCAGGTTCTTCAATATATTGGTGGCTTGAATGAAAAGTTTTGTCTTCAACGTTTTTTCACAAATCATTGTGCCATGTTTTGCAATTGGACCAGCAAAAAAGACAATTTCAGAATCAAAGAATTGAAATTTATACAAAACTTGAGTAAAAATTCAATTTGAATATAAAGCAAATATGTAAGCACAATAGTGTATAATCAAGGACAAATTCACTTGTACATTCTTCATTGAAATAAGACCATAATTGTTGAGTTGGCTAATTATATATTTATTTATAATATTTTGGTTCCAGATGTTGTGAGAAATTCATTTCCATGCATCAAAGATGATGCATTTGAAATAAATGTGATGGCTTGGCTACAATTCGCACACACGTTACTTGTAGGGTAAGGTAGTAGATCAAGTTGTCGATATTTAAGCTACACATTCAATTCAATGATTTGTTTGTTTCAGATACCTGATAAGGCCAAACAGATTTTTTTTGACATTTTAATATGAGTGCTTATTTGTTTTTTTGTGATATTTTAATTAAAGGTTTCATTATCAAATTTTTGTCTTTTTGACCTCCAAGACTTAAATGGACATTTAAATTTTATTTCAGAAGATTTTTTGGGTTTTTACTGCTTGTTTCTAAAAATTAGAAAATGATGAATCTGATTTCCATAGAGGACACATCAATACTGAATGATATTTTCCAAGATATCAAAACTGATTGCATTCATTTTCTATCAATATTAGTGGCAAGTGGTGAAAATCCAAAAATTCTTCAGTAGCGAACAAACCTACTGGAACTTACTTCATGAAATCTTGCTGTTATGGAAAGGAATAGACAAGATTGGTGGTAAGTTGCTGCTATATAACAATATTGGATATTTATTTTCTACTAATTTTTATTCTATGTTGCGGTAACCTTGCTGCAATTACTATTTATAAAAGATTACAATCATCAATCCATATCAGTAGTTGCTGCAACATTGTCATAAGACGTCATTTTTAATATCACATTTGCAATTTTCCTGTATATTATATGCAATGTTGCAGTAACCTAGCTGGAATATTTGATAATGGCATATATCATTTGTAATATTGCTGAACGTCCGTTTCAGTAGTTGCTGAACCTTTGCAGTAAGGTAGCAGAAAACTCTGATGTAACATTACACATTACCATAAAAGGTTACTGAAATATTGAATGAATGTTACTTTGCTTAGTGGGATAGTTCATTCCGATAATCTCATTTAGATAGTTTGTTTCGATTATAGTTCGTTCCGATGTACCTTAATGTTCTGTGATGTGGAATGCGACATTACTGTTCATTGGTAACACTGCAGATAGAAAGAGTGGGAGGGAAGGCGATATTCTTTCTTGGAGGCCCTTCATCGACCCTTTCTGAAGCGAGCATTCAAGGCGTTTGGTTGTTTTAAGTTTCCCTTCGGGAAATGTATTGTTATGATATTGTTTTGTATAATTTAGTGTCACAAAAGATTTAAGAGAAGGAAATATAAAAAAATTAACAAAATACCTGAATAGATACTTTACCTGAACTGAAACATTTTTATTTAACATCCTGTACAGTCAAAACATCAGTACAATAAACAAAAAGGGTAGCAGGAATGATCTTAGTTAAATTTCACAGACTTCCGAGTAATTGAAATCATCCCACGATGAAAAACCTGTGAGAGGATGAGAATAGCATTATTAACCCATACAAAAAAGTACCTTTATAGAAAATATAAAACTAATCCTGAACTATATAAGGAAGAATATTTGAATTACAGAAACTTACTAAATCGACTCATACAAGAAACAAAACGGAATTATTACTTTAAAAAAATCGAAGAAAGTAAGAATAGTCCCAAAACCCTGTGGAATACGATAAAATCTTTTTCAAAATCCGTATCATCAAGAGATGACATCAAGAAATTTTTATCAGATGAAAATAAATTAATAGAAGATGATCAAGAAAAAGCAAATATTTTCAACAAATACTTTGCTGAAATTGGAATTAAATTAGCGAAACAAATAGAAATTCCAAACAGACCACCACCAAAAAGAAAACGCCTCACACAATCTTTTTTCCTGAGACCTACCACACCTACAGAAGGAAGAAGTGTTGTGCATTCCCTAAAGAGTGGAAAATCTCCCGGTTACGATGGTATCAAGGCTGAAACCTTGAAAATAATAAGAGAGGAAATTTCTGAACCATTCACTATTATTGTAAATAAAATATTCGAAACTGGTATATGCTCGGAAGAGTTCAAGTTGGCGATCATCATTCCAATTTATAAAAAAGGTGTCAAAACGAACCCTGGAAACTATCGACCCATATCTCTAATAACAGTTTTTGCCAAAACTTTTGAAAAAATACTCAGAAACAGATTAACTGACTTCTTGGAAAAATTCAAACTGATTTCGGATAAACAATATGGTTTCCGTCAAGGAATATCCACACAAGACGCAATTGCCAACCTAACTTCAAAACTTCATAAAGCGATAGAAGAAGGGGAAGCTACCCTATGCATATTCCTGGATCTCTCGAAGGCATTCGACACAGTGAAACCACATTCTTCTGTTAGATGCACTAGAGGATGCAGGAGTGCGAGGGACTGCTTGGAAACTATTCAAAAGTTATTTAAATGACAGAAAACAATCTGTTCGAGTAAATGGAAATACCAGCACTGAAAAGATCGTTACCTGTGGTGTCCCTCAAGGCACAGTTCTGGGACCAGTTTTATTTATGTTATATATTTGAAAAACTTACTTACCTTGGACATCCAAGGAGAACTCTTCAGTTTTGCAGATGACACTGTGGTGCTCTGTAAAGACAGCTGTTGGAATAACCAGAAAATGAAAGTAGAGTTAGATTTTCAAAATATTTTGAACTGGTTCAATCACAAATGTCTCACAGTAAACTATGAAAAAACAGAATTCATTCCATTCACAGCATACAAAAATAACTTACCTGACTATACTGAACTGAATATCTCGGACGATGGCAAAGTAATCAAGTCTACTGAATCAGTTAAATATTTAGGGATAACGCTAGATAGACACCTAAGATGGGATTTATCCACTAACCTGCGACGAATAATATACAAATTCAAATTCTTCACTGGAATCCTTAACATCAGCAGCTTGAAAACTCTATATTATGCGCTTATTGAGTCGCGCCTACGGTACGGAATACTTGGATGGGGAGGTGTGGTCGAAAGTCACCTAAAAAAACTAGCGGCATTACAAAATTTGTTTCTGAAAATCATATACAAAAAAGATCATCTTGTCGTGACTTGGGGTTGATTCACGACTAACTAGGTAGATACTGATCATTCATAGATTTAAAACACTTTAGAAAAATATAAAAACATTTATTTTACTATGTACAAATATTAGATTAAGACGATTGAAATTAATGAAGGAAATAATGAATAAAGAATTAATGAATTAAAGAATTGAAGAATCTCTCCTAGTTATTGATTGGATAAATTATTTTAAAAAAAAGATCTTTACTTACAATACATATCGGCTTAAACAGTTTATGAACATTTTCCATTTATTTAATATCGAATCTTCCAAACTCCCCCCATAGCTGTGGGCACGGCAGAACTCTAAACTCGACTACCAGATCGAACTATCAGTGGCCTTTTTCAAAACTCTTGTTTATGTTCTCTTGAGGACAAGTTGTGTCTCAAAAATAAAATATCTTCGCTCACGTACTGAATTGTAGAAGGTAAAAAGGTTACCCACGTATTGAATGATAATGAAATATTTTAATGTACAGGATGTTCCATATATTTTTGACAATACCCCCCCGTTCAAAATCGCGCGCCTCGAGCGATTATATTAAAACCAACTGACAATTCGATACAGGTTTACAAAAACTATGAAATTAATACCATGTAAATATAAATATACAAATAAATATGCGCAGAAGTCTGCTTGCACCATCTCCATTTGAATTCTTCTCCTCCTTGCTGCCTTTTCCATCTTTGACTGGTTCATTTCGGTTCCATTCCATTATACCATGGTTCATCGTTGCCTGGGTACAATAATTGGCTCATCAATTTAGTCAGGCTTGGGTTGGCTTGGCTGAACCAGGTATGGTATGACCCAAACATACTGGACAAACTGTATTTGACATCAATCTGCCTGCCGGGACTTGACATGGCTTCAGTGGACTTGACATGGATTTGCCTGCCGGGACTTGGCATGGCTTGGTCCTGTTGGACTCCATTTTGGCTCTGCTTCCCTGTATTTGGCATGTATCGACCCCATTCGTTACTTCTTACTCACTAAAACACTGTGCACAGCTTAATTATTAGGCAGTTTCATACTTCACCCTATAATTTATATAAACACGTCGGCCATTGCCTACACCCTCATGTCGTTTTCCTATGAACTCTTTTTTTTTCTTCTAGTTCCAAGTCACTCTGAAGAACTATTGTGTGCACACTTCTCTCATCATAGATATTCCTACAACATAAAATAAATCATCATAATACGCTCACTCAATACGACTTCCAGTCGCGATTTCATTGTCAAATTTTCTGACAAAACCGTGTATTTAGAATACACCAAGGTTTCAACAAATTCCTTTCTCATGATTCTGAACAATGGTATTCTGCATCTATTGGGTAAACTCCAAAATAATATTTTCTCAAATCATCTGTCCATGCTTTCTCTGAAGCTCATCTCTTATGATTCTAAACTTCTCTCTTTATAGGTATTCCGTATTCCTACAACATAAAATAAATCATCATACCTAGTATCAATACAACTTTCAATCACGATTTCATTGTCAAATTCTCTTTGACAAAATCGTGTATTTAGCTACACCAAGGATTTCAACAAAATCCTCTCTCATTATTCTGACAAAACGTATTCTGGGCCAACTGGGTAAACTCCAAAACAAAAATGCATCTGTCCAAGCATTCTCTGAAGCTCATCTCTTGTGATTCTTCACAAAAATCCCAAGAGCAAATAGGTATTCCTGGCGCTACGAATTCTGGAAAGGCAGCTGGCGTTCCTTTCTTTCTTCCTTCTGTCAACGTACTATTCTCTAGGGGCTAGGGGGAAGCTGAAGATTCAGTGTAAAGTAGTAATAAATTTGTAACTACGCGTAATTACTCTCATGAACTCGAAATATAACAATTTTACACAAATTATTCTTGTAAAAATCAATAGGGAAAACAACAAAATTCAATTAATTATACTGAAAATAAATCGTTAGAACTTAACATCAATAGCATTTTTATTTAATCTTCATAAAATTCTCTGGAGTTTATTGCGTACGAAATAGCGTACTTTCGTCAAATAATATTTTTATTCTGAAATGCTATTGTTGCACAATACTTGGAGAGATTCATTCAGAAACAAAACATATGGATCAGCAATTTCTACCTAGTTGTACCGGATCTAGGTCAAGTTCAAAGTCTATGAACTTCAAGCTAAACAACTATATTGAGTTGATTGTACCACTATTCAAATTTATAACAAAATAAAAATTGGTTCATTATGTAGAATGAATCCACAACTAAAGCACGGCAACCTCCACCACTTGTCGTGAATTGGGGTTGATTCACGACTAACTAGGTAGATACTGATCATTCATAGATTTAAAACACTTTAGAAAAATATAAAAACATTTATTTTACTATGTACAAATATTAGATTAAGACGATTGAAATTAATGAAGGAAATAATGAATAAAGAATTAATGAATTAAAGAATTGAAGAATCTCTCCTAGTTATTGATTGGATAAATTATTTTAAAAAAAAGATCTTTACTTACAATACATATCGGCTTAAACAGTTTATGAACATTTTCCATTTATTTAATATCGAATCTTCCAAACTCCCCCCATAGCTGTGGGCTCGGCAGAACTCTAAACTCGACTACCAGATCGAACTATCAGTGGCCTTTTTCAAAACTCTTGTTTATGTTCTGTTGAGGACAAGTTGTGTCTCAAAAATAAAATATCTTCGCTCACGTACTGAATTGTAGAAGGTAAAAAGGTTACCCACGTATTGAATGATAATGAAATATTTTAATGTACAGGATGTTCCATATATTTTTGACAATATGTACTCAACCAATCAACTTTACAAAGAGTCTGAATGCCTCGATCTGAGGCAACTATTTTTTTATAACATTGTTATCATGATTTTTCAAAACAGACATCAACTAAACTTTCTTGAACATAAATATTCCACAAGACAAAAACAAAATTTAAACGTTAGGACCAATCTGTCAAAAAAAGCAAAAAGTCAACGATGCTATACTTACCTGCTGTCGAGAGTTTATAATACTTTGAGTCTAGAAATGAAACATCTACTGATGAAAGCAAACTCCAAGAACTGGCTCAAAAAAAAATTAAAAATGTATATTAAAAGTATAGATAGGCTAAGTATACATAAAATCATTGAAACACAATACAATTAATTACATTTTATTTCTCCCTCTCTCTCCCATAATTACGAGGTTAATTGTAAACAAGAGTGATTGAATTAGTGAACCCTACGCACAACTTCTGGTTTCTGTAGGTTTGCAAAGTTTATTCGTCTCTGTTCTATCTATCTATATAAATTGATAATATACTGTATACTCGTATTGTAAGTTGTCACACATTGTAGTTATTGTATTGTACTGTAATTGATGATGATGAATAAACATTATTATTATTATACCAATAGTATTTGAAAGCAGTTTAGAAATTACAAGTTAGAAAAAATTATCAAAATTTAAGATTATTAGGAAAAGTAAATTATAAACAATAAGGAAACTTCAAACAGGAAATGATTTTGAATGATGACAGATGGGGAGAAAGATTTGAAAATGCATAGAAAAGGATAAGAAAAAACTATTTTGAAAATAATAAGACAACAAGGAAATTTTATCAACAGTATAAATAGTTAAATAAGGAATTGTAAATAAATTTTCAATGTCATAGTTATTAGGGTGTAAAGTAGAATGTAAGAATTGGTATCTAGAAGTTTGTGCGCGATTGGAAAATGCTGATTGGAAGAGGTAATTGGACGGTAATGGTTGTTGATTACAAAAATTGAGAGGAGAAAAGAAAAATTTTTGAGGAGAGAAGAGATACGAATTTTGAAACGAGAAGAATAATAGTTTAAAGTAAAGTACGCTAAAGGAAAAGTAGCCTAAGCAGAAAGAACGGGTATAATTGCCAACTGAAAGAAAAGAGAATTAACTTACCTACACAAATAATAATATCCAGAAGAGAAGACCAGTTGTGAACATCCACCAAAACAAGGTACCATCCATTTAATTTAGTCGTGTGAGACAAATTTCCAAATCGAAAACTCTATCAGTGATTGAAATTATTTCCAAAACAAGTTTACCATAACCTAACCTCGAACCATAGACAATGAAATTCATCCTTTGCTGACATCATAGAACATTTTGAAAGAAATTGAGTACGTTATTTGAATAAAATAGTAATAGATTATAGTTTTGTGTTAAGAGGGTATTACATTAATTTCTAGGTTTCTCCTAGAATCAGGGTATATTTAGCATAAAAAAAAATTAGAAATTTTCCTTTTGTGGTCCGATTTCGGATTTTACATTTCATTATCAGACGTTATCATATTTTCGTCATTTTCGTTTTGAAGAGTTTCACATATTTGAATAAAAGAAGATTTGAGAATTTAAAATCCACATAGTATATTTTTATTTATTTTGAAGTTGCATACAAATTTATAACAAAATTGACATCAAGAAGAAGCCCAAACTGGAAACCTCCTGAGACTGAGATCATCTCATGTTCCTGGAACCGACTGGCTACAAAATAAACAGGTATAAAGAAAGAAGGTATCAGGTAAAAAATTTCGATAAAGCCAGGTAAACATTTTATTGATTAAAAAAAAAAAAATTTACAAGTTTAATACATTAGTAATATCATAATAGTATCGATTTTCCATAACGAATAAATGAAAGGTGTATTTTATAACGTTTAATTTGAATTCGATTATTTGATCGATTCGATCTACCGACATATCGACTTTCTCTTTGGCAGATTTTCCTATAAAATGTTATAAATTTATTTTGACGGCTTGCTTCACGTACAGGTGAAACAAAAATGGCCACATGAGCGTCACTTATAAATATTTTCAATGTTAAATGATTTAATGTAATCCTGATATCTTATTAACATTTGAATAATGTTTCGTATCGTCATTTGACTGGTAGGTCCAAAAATCTCTAAAAGTGAAGACTCACATGTTTTGAATATTTTGATTAATTCTATTATTTTTGGACTCAAATATCATGGACATGTCTCTGTTCCTGCCTAATGATTTTCAGTGGCACAAGTTTTTCCACAAGTTTTCCTGGAGCGTTCAGAAAATATCAACCTGCTCAGAAGTGTGAACAGTGAATAGGAGCTATGGGTACTCCTCCTGAACCTGGGTGGTGATTTGTGCGAAGGACTGATCTGGTAGCTAACCAGATAACACCAAGATGTCCTAAGAACGTCCTCAGGACGCCAATCTGGACATTCAGGACGTCCCAAAGACGTCCATTGTCGGTCGAGGACGTCCCGAGGACGTTCTGAGTATATCCAATGTTACAAATTGGAACATCCCGGGTACGTCCATCATGGGCCCATGTTAAGGATTTCATGGACATTTTCATGATGTTTTGGGGACGTCCATTTATTGGTTTTTAGACCACCTTTTTCGTTTTTCTCAGAATTACTATTTTATCAAGGTTCTAAATCGGAAATATAAAATGATAAAATACTTAAATATTTATTATAAACATCAATAATTGCACATGACATTGTGTTAATGAAAAGCATTTTCTTGAACAGACACTCCATCATATATTCCAATATACTTGGGAAACAAAAGAAACTGAAGATTCCTCAGAATAATATGTATTCCGTAGCTAATACAGAGATTCCACTGTATTTATAAATATACATAATTGCACATATCTACAAGTGTTCTAAAGTCTTCAGGAACTTTAGCTTTTTCGGTAGGTCTTGAAAAGTATGATTCTATTATTAACTGCCATTTCACAATAAATTTCAACTTACCCCAAATTATTGTTGACTATTTTATTCTTTAGTTTATTGAAAACAATATTTTCATGATAATTATTTTTCTCATGCTCGCTTGAGATTGGATCCTTTGTATGAGAAGACTCTTGATTTAAACTTCATTGAAAATGTTTGTGCTTCACACAACTTTAATCTTCAACTCAGCAAATCTTAAATATGTAATTTTTTAGACAAATGTTATCTTTGTAAAAATATAAAATTTTACAGCTCTGATGAAAACACCACAAAAATATAAAGCGAGAAACCAAAAAATTAAGGTAAATTCAAAATCGAAAATACTTTTAGAAATTTCTTGATTTCCATTCCTTCTATTTCGCAATTTTTGTCTCATTTACCCAAAACTGTAGGTATCTATTACTGTTTTATAAATCTCCGTGGTGGACAACGATATTTTGGACTCACTAGAATAGACTACAGTTATGTAAGGGCTGATCATTTTTTTATAGTAGCACAAAGAGCACGTTTTGAGTAATCATAATCCACTATGTCAATATAATATTATTTTCACTGAAAACTACCCGTACGAGAAGGTTGATTCAAATTTTTCACAAAAGATATAATTCATTCCATCATAATCTACTGTTTCAATGGAATTTTTTTCGATAGTGGCACAAGAAATATGATCCGAACAATCATGTTCCAGTGTTCCAGTGAAATATATCGATTGCAAACCTCCGGTAAGCAGAGTTTTTAAAAAATTCATAAGAAAAACCAATCCTTATGAGAGGACTGACCAGAATTTTTTGTATGGTGGTACAAAAAGTATGTTTCAAGCAATCACAGTTACAATTTCCATGATATACCTTCACTGGGATTTGCTGGAAATACCCGGTCAGCAAAGTTTTTCGGAAAATTGCAGGTATGCACTACCCTCAAGAGGGTAATGATTGAAATTTTCTCTATTTATACATAGATACATACCTACCAAGAAAGTATGTGAAAAATTAAATAATTACTGTGTTGGTTTCCATGTCATCTTTTTATTATGATTTGCAAACGGTACAATGTTTGCCATCTGTTGGTCGAGTTGATAAGTCATTCACCAGAGATAGGCATTAAACCAACAGTTTGAATAAATATCGTTAAAGAATGATTAAAATTATTTTGACTGTAGTGAGGTTTGCTGATTTCTTTTCAACATTGTAAAAGGCCATCTGTTTCAAATAATTATAAACTTATGATATTTATTCGTGCTACTAGCGTACTCTAGGGATACAAAGCAAAACTACATTATCGAGTCGAGACTATTCAACAGAGTCCTGTTATAAATTATCGATTTTATTCTTCGGATACACTAGTGAGAGTGTTGCTATTACTCAATAGATGGCGGATTGCGACTTAAGTCCATGGCATGCAGCCATTTGGATAATAATAATAAATATGCTCTAGTGCCCAAACAGTTAATCACATTGGTAAAGTGAGAATTATCTAAAATAGTGTATAAAGAAGATTAGAACCGTGAAAAAGATGTAGTCAATAACACAAACACATTAAAAAAAAATAATAATCACAGTTTTATATTAAAATCTATCTCAATGTTCAAAAATACAACATCAAAATTTGAGACTATGATTTATTTCTGAAGGACATCTTCATAAAACTCTTGTAAACTATAATAGTATCTTTCACATAAAAGCTCTCTAATAGCCTGTCTGAAATGAGTGGCATCGTTATATTCCTCTCGTGATTTAGTAGGTGATTGATTATATATACATCTTGAGACCGTTGCAAACAATAATAGTTATTTTTGTATCTAGTGCGCGAAATGCTACTTTAGTGATCGAGAACTGTTTTTTTTAACGAGGCGCAGCCGAGTTAAAAAAAATAGTCGAGATTACCAAAGTATTTCGCGCATGAGATGCAAACAAAATTTTTTCTACAAACGTCAAAAATATTGTTCTAAAATAAGTAATAACTATGAAAAATAGTATTGAACTGGCTTAAATAATTTTTCCAAATCAAGTAATTACTGTAACTATGGAAATAAAATGGCATTTGTTGACAATTATTTCAAAGTGACAGTTCTTGATAATTATTTTGGAGTGACTTTTTATTCGCGTCAATTTCGTGCGTGATATTTATTATTGTAAAAGAATGGAAATTTCGAGCGACGATGAACTAAGCAGTACCCCACCTAACTTGATAGATGCGGCCAATTCCGTAATTTCCAACCTTTTACCGGAGAAATCGAGGCGGCAGTATGAAAATGCATATCAGCAATTTAAAGAGTGGTGTGAAGCAAATAAAGCCAGAAAAATATCTCTCACAATTTGAAAGCCTTAATTATTGTTCTACTTAATAAATAAACGATTTCTTGTTTTTTGCTTGATTGAGGAGTTGAGGACCATATAGGTTAGAATATGAAAATCCCATATAGTTTACATGCAGTGTGCGAAATATATTTCGCACATTACTTCGCGCACGGTGTCATGGCAACGAATGAAAATGAAAAAAAGTGCCACTTCGCATACTGTTGTCAATGCGCGAACCTTGTCATTTTTTGACGTTTGTAGAAAAAATATTTAATAAGGGTTGAAGTAGATAAAGGGAGTTTAAGATCAGAGGTCTTTCGGATGGAAAAGTTGATACTTGTTTATTTATCAAGCAAACCGTTTCCATAATCAAAATGGCATATACTGTAAGAATTTTATTTTCCTGAAATAAGGACCTGCTATTTTTTTCATATCTTGAGTGCGACCCAAATTCAGTAGAGGTTACTCTCACTACGTAACACCCTGAATACTGTTTAGGGCTAAAAAAAATGTCGTCAGCACTGCATCGGAAGGATATTATGTTGGTTTTTGAGATGTTGAACGATAACAGATTTGAGTCACACCAATCTTTGAGCTTTTTTACATCTGATATAGCTGGATCGTCAGAAAATAAGGTAAATTTTCCTACGATATCTATAGTAGACAAAGTATTGGTCCCAGTATTGATCACTGTGAAACATCGCTGTTTATATTAATTGTCTCCGAAGATGTTGTAGTTTTTAGAATCTGACTTCTACCTGGTAAGTATTATTTGAACCATTTATGATCCATACCATCGATGTCATAATGATTCAGTTTTATGTATTGGTATTGTCCATGACAAGAAATCAAAACAGGTGTCAAATGCGACATGATAAAATCTCAACAGCAGTAACGAAAGAAATGATGTATTATTATAGTCATCGACCTTTTATCTGAGTAGGTACACGTTTTCGAGAGAGTGACACCTGAATCAATGATCATCGAAGAAAGATATTGCTCCATATGTGTCTTGGATACTTGTAATATCAAGACAGATAAAGAAAAAAAAAGCAAGTAATTATAGTGCAAAATCCGAGTACAAAGTTTGAAATAGCAGATATGGAGATTGTATCGTGATTGATACAATGATTATACAGTGTGAACCACTTTGTGATAGTACTCAGCATTACCTGTCTTTATTTTGATGAAACATTTATATATCCATTTTCCTAGGATAACTGTGATCAATTAAAAAGTGAAAAATTGGGAAAAAAAATCAGGGATTTTTTTTATAACAAAACTGACTTCAAATTCTGATTCAGAATATTCTGAAAGCTCCCAGATTTCGATGCATGAACCATTTTATTTCAGTCATCTGGTCGGCAATATTAATAACAATTTTCCATCGGTACTGTTAGGATAAATTCCAAAATTTCTTCTTTTGTGACAAAATTCCCAAATATTTCCTGATAATCCTGCGGAATATAACTATATTTTGTCATGATGAAGATGAGCATACATCACATCAGAATATTCATGTAGACATAGAACAACTTGTTCTACGAATATACTAACATTTGGGAAAGTGTCCTGAAAAGTCATCTATATCCACTTCAAATATTACAAAAATATCACCTTAAAATTATATACAATAAAAAATATATAATTTTCATTAAAATAACTTTTTAGACTAAGCGAGGTGTTGGATATACGTCAACTTTAATATTTCAAAACTGTTGAGAAATATCACAAAACAAAAAATTCTCATATCCCAAACATACTTGCAACAGTCGACAAAAGCAGGCGGAGCATATACCTCTAGCGCAGAAAGCAATTGGACAACGAGCTTACTCATTACTATAGCTCCAAAATGCTACAACACCATTCCACACAACATCAAAGACACGAATAATACACATAAATTCAAAAAACTACTAAAATCTCATATTTTTGAATTGGGACGAGGATACTTCACTAAATTATTAGAACAAACAAATTGAAATATACTAGAAAAAAATACGAATACTGTGTACACAGAATGAATTCAACTCACTTGATATAAAATGAAAAGTAAATTTCCCAAAAATCGTCTATTTCTTCTCATACAATGTTATTCTCTATTCATTAATGTTTTCTCACTTTACTTACTTACTTTACTTCATTATATCGCTTTATCGATTATATTTGAGCGACAGAACCCAGAAAGTTGTTATCAAGAGTACCCGGAGTCAATCAGCGACTTTCGAACAAGGTGTACCTCAAGGTTCCATACTCGGGCCATTACTTTTTCTCATATATGCAAATGACTTGATAAACTACTTTTATGGTCTCTCATCAGTTAAAGTGATTGCATATGCAGATGACACAAATTTTCTGATCAAGGATAGAAATACGTCAGCCCTCACAGAAAGTACAGAAACTATTTACGAAAGGATAATTACTTGGGCAAACAAAAACCACTTGGAATTAAGTGTAACTAAAACAACTCTAATGAAATTCTCCCTGGGTAATTCTGCTGAAACCCTTAAAATATTCGACAGTAATGAACTACATGTTGAATCATGTACAAGTAAAATGCTGGGCCTCACTTTGGATTACAAACTGACATGGACACCGCATATTGACACACTATGTGAGAAACTTCGTAGGAATTGTTATGCGCTAAGATTTATGGAGAACCACTGTGGTAAGGAAGTGTTGTTGAATCTTTATCATGCAACCATCAATTGTCACTTGCGATGTGGGATTCTGAACTGGGCTATGGGTGTTCATACTTCAAAAATATGCAATTCGAATCATTGCTAGTTTGGGATGGCAACAATCATGTAGAAGTGCTTTTAAAGAGCTTAAAATACTCACGGTTGCTGGTCTATATATCTATGAAATATGTGTCTACGTTCATAAAAACAGAACTGTGTTTTCCTCCCACCGACAGTTCATAAATATCCAACTCGTTCGAAAAATTAACTAGTACCCAATGCACATCGAACCTCTCTCTATCAAAAAAGTCATCGTTATTTAGGACCAAAACTAATGAGTTAGATGAATCAATTACACTCTCACCAAACATAAATATTTTCAAATCTGCTCTGAAATGGAGTCTTATCGATAAAAATTGCTACACCATCGACGAATTTTTAAACTAATTTTTAATTATGTGATTTTATTGTTGTTCTAGTGATTTTTAATATGTGATTTTATTGTTGTTCTAGTATTATTTTTATTTATTTACTTATTTCGTCGTTGACATTCTAGGATGTATGTTTGTACTCATACATTCTAACAATCGTAGTATTAAAAACTCTCTTGACTTTTTCCTAGTCATTGTACACTTGTAATTGCTTTGCTCCCCGATGTACTTTTTAACTAGAGAAATAAATATATTATTATTATTATTATTATTATTATTATTATTATTATTATTATTATTATTATTATTATTATTATTATTATTATTATTATTATTATTATTATTATTATTATTATTATTATTATTATTATTATTATTATTATTATTATTATTATTATTATTATTATTATTATTATTATTATTATTATTATTATTATTATTATTATTATTATTATGATATTTTATTATTATCAATTATCATTATGTATGCATGTCGATACCGATACGAGTGTGTTATAAATTTTATTTTATGATCTATTTCATGAATATACAGTGACCGCCAAAAGTATGTTGAAAAATTTTTATTATTGGAGTCTTGGAAAAAATATTCTTTGGAAAAGTTTGTGCATGTCCGATAACCTAAAAATCGATTTTGACACATGTCACGTGATCGCTAGAATGGCGGCAAAATGAAAAAAATTGCAATGCAGAGGCAAAAAAGGGGTAAGATGGCAAGATATCAAAAAAAGTTATTTGAAAAAGTCACTTAGAATTCAATTTTATACAGATAAACGAAGTTTCAAGAGATAATTCAAAAAAATTTAAAATAGCAATTTTTTTAAAATATTTTTCCATCTATTTAAAAATATTATTTTTTTTCTTATGAATAGCTTGACTATACTGAAACATTTGCATCTTAATGATAATGACAAAACTTTCTCATTTTCTCCACGCCAGAGGGCACTAAATTAAAAAAATTGGTTTTTGCCAGAACCCTCGCTGTTACATTGGTTCTTATCTAACAGTTATATCAGAATTCCAAGACTATTGTGTTGATATGGCAATCTAGAAACACCATGTTTCCTGATTTTAATCAAGTTTCAATAATAATGCTGTATGAGCGTTTTACTTTGCACATAAACTTTAAGAATCTGTAATTTGACGCACTATTTTCAAGTTTATGTGCGAAGTGAAACGCTCATGCACGATTATCATCGGAACTAGATTATAATCTGGAAATTACCATGTTTTTGGAGTGTCATGTCATCACAATGGTCGTGGAATTCGGATATAACTGTTAGATACGAACCGATGTAACTGCAAGGGTTCTGACAAATTCCTCTGGTGTGGAGAAAATGAGAAAGTTTTGTCATTATCATGAAAATGCAAATGTTTCAGTATAGTCAAGCTATTCATAAGAAAAAAAAAATATTTTTAAATAGATGGGAAAATATTTTTAAAAAATTGTTATTTTAAATTTTTTTGAATTATCTCTTGAAACTTTGTTTATGTGTATAAAATTGAATTCTAAGTGACTTTTTCAAATAACTTTTTTTGATATCTTGCCATCTTACCCCTTTTTTGCCTTTGCATTGCAATTTTTTTCATTTTGCCGCCATTCTAGCGATCACGTGACATGTGTCAAAATCGATTTTTAGGTTATCGGACATGCACAAACTTTTCCCCATAATATTTTTTCCAATACTCCAATAATAAAAATTTTTCCCATATAGTACATAATTTTAGCGGTCACTGTGGGTTTTTTCTTGTTTATTCAGAGAAACAATTCTATCGTGTAATTTTATGTATTCTTTACTGTTATACATTTTATTCTTTCATTGATTTCCTGAATGAACATTATTATTATCTTCATTTTAGACACCTCCTGCTTAATCCACAAAATTCGTGAAAAATATACTGCAGTGTCATCAAATCATTACACTCGTTTTTAGCAAAAATTGAGATGACCGTTACCTTTACCAAAAAGCAATCTTGTTATGGAATCTTCAATAGGCTAAAAAAATTAAATTGAATACCATAACATCTAAGGGCAATTGTAGCATTCTCTACAAACTTTTTCTACCTCATGTAATAAAGCATAATTACTGCCTCCCCTTTGACCACGAGCCTACTTTTTCCGCTTAAATACTGAAAAGTTTCAGCCAAACGAATCTTCAATACAGGCATTGAATTCATAGTAAACAGTCTATATATTGCTCCGAACTCTAAATCCCAGTTATATAACGATTATGTGGACCTTTTTGACAATCTAGACAGCATGCTATCCAGTGATACACACTTAATAGCATTGGGAGACTTTAATATACCAAGTGTGGACGGAAAGAATTTTAATTTTCATTTGAACTCTAACATAACAGCTCTTATGTCTCAATTGATAAACACATACAACTTGGAATCCTACAATGACTGTACAAACGAAGATAATAAAACACTAGACTTGGTTTTGAGCAATTCTCCAATGAGTGTGAACGAAGAAGTCCTACCCCTAGTCCCCATCGACCCTAAACACCCACCTTTAATTTGTGAAATTCCCGTAATTAAACACCTGCAATTCAAACATACACCATACAACTCAAATGGAATGCACAACTTCAAACAAGCCAATTTTCCTCTCCTAACAGAACTACTACGAGACGCAGACTGGACACTTTTAGGCTACTTTAACAACGTCAACGACCAAGTCAAATACTTCTACGAGACATTATACAACATTCTGGACATATGCGTCCCCAAATTTACCAACACACACAAGAGAAAAAACTACCCTCTATGGTTCACCACAGCAATAAAGAAAAAAATTAAAACAAAAAACTTCTTCAGGAAACGAAAGGCACTTTCAGCGTTCTATATGAATAATTACAGGAGAATTCGCTCCGAACTGAAAAATGATATAAATAAAGCCCAGGAAGAATATATTGTTGATGTCGAAAAAAGTATAATCAATGACCCTCAAAGTTTTTGGAATTTCACCAAAAACAATAAACGAAACAGAAAAACTCCTTCGGAGTTTTTCATAAACGAAACACTTACCGATAACCCTCAAGAGATCTCTGAAGGGTTTGCAAATTTTTTTAACTCAGTCTATGATCAACATTCTTCTGGTTATGACTTTACTATCCTGAAACAATCGTCAAGCAATTTATCAGAACGAAACCCAGGTAATTTATGCTTTAGAATTACAGTAAATGACATGTTGAACGCTTTTAAAAAATTGAAAGCCAAGAAATCCTCGGGGCCTGATAATATACCGTGTTATTTGATAAAAGCATGTAGGGAGTATCTTATGTATCCACTGATGATCATATTTCAAAAGTCTCTCAGCAGCGGAATATTTCCAGATGATTTCAAATTAACAAAAACAACTCCAATATATAAAAAAGGCGACAAACAAAATATATCTAACTACCGACCGATAACAGTTCTAAATAGTATTGCAAAGCTCTTCGAATACATTCTACACGAAAAAATATTCAACCATGTAAAAAATAATATTTCACCTAATCAACATGGATTTTGCCGGGGCAGATCAATAGAAACCAACTTAGTTACGTTTGTCAACAAGGTAGAGAAGAGCGTGAGCAAAGGACACCAGGTGGATGTGGTATACACCGACTTCGCCAAGGCCTTCGACAAAGTAAACCATGATATATTGATAACGAAACTTTTTTGTTATGGTTTAGACGAGATGATTATACGGCTAATAATTTCGTATCTGAAAGAAAGATCACAATTTGTAAATTATATGGGTTACAAATCGAAGAGCTTTCAGGCGGGGTCGGGTGTACCGCAAGGGTCAAACCTGGGTCCCCTCTTATTCACAATCTTCATAAACGACTTAGCAGAGAAAGTATCAACGGATAGTTTATTATTCGCGGACGACTTTAAGCTTTTCAAACCAATCAGAAATATCAATGACTATCTCGACTTACAATTCGACATTGACAATATTATCAAATGGTCGAAAGATAGTAAGTTGCATTTCAATTTAGAGAAATGTAGTGTCATGACATACTCCATTCGTCAGAACACGATCGAATACATCTATAAAATGGATGATGAATATATTAGCCGCATTAATAGTTCAAAAGATCTAGGTGTCACCTTCACTAGTGACTTTAATTTCAAGAATCATATAGACATAATCTGTAACAAAGCATTGAAACTACTTGGATTCATAAAACGCAACTCAACCAGATTGAAAACTACCAACTCAATTAAAGTACTGTACAACGCTATGATAAGAAGTCATCTTGAATTTGCATCAATCATTTGGGATCCGCATAAACAAAACTCAAAAAAAAAACTAGAAACGATACAAAACAAGTTCCTAAAATATCTGTACTACCGTAAGAACGGAGTAAGCCCAGGTTATGAATCTTTTCAACCGATAAGAGAAGAATTCGAGATAGGTCGTCTCGAGCACAGAAGAAAGGTCAACAAAATCTTATTTATCTTCAAACTATTGAATAATTTCATTGAAAGTCCATATCTGTTATCAGAAATTCAATTTTTCATCCCATTAAATTACCTACGTCCGCGCCCAATACTGTTTTCAGTAAGTGGAAATAAAAGTAACAAATTATTAGATCACATGCAAGCCCTATGTAACGAATTCTCTGTTCAATCTTCATCTGGATTTTTTGGGGTGAGCCTTCACAAATTCAAAAGTGAGTTAATACGAGCAACCTTAACTTAAGAAACCTTTTAAATAGAGATATTGACTGGACTTATGAGTAGTGCTCTTTCATCATTCATTGAATTTATTTTTCATTTAGTATTACTTACTATTATTACTGTGTATTAACCTTGCCAATTTTCATGTTAAACTTATGTTACACTTATGTTAGTTTGTGAGTTAGTAGAGAACATATAATGAGGTGTAAACCTGTTTGTTTTCTGAAATAAATAAATAAATAAATAAATAAATAAATAAATTTCTAAAGGAGCACACCAAAAATGAGAGAAGTAAAAATGCAATATTTGAAAAACTGTCAAAAAGACCACGTCAACTGTCAACGCATATATAAATGAAGTTTGCATTGTTTTCCCGCAGATTTGGTGCGACACCTGGTGTCAATGGTGATCGCGAATATCCGAAGGCACTCGAAATGGACCAAATAATATATATCTCAATCATAATCACAATGTCTGCTTTTGATAAGAGATCACTTGATGCGAAACAATGTATTCAACGATGGAATCCGAAAGGATTATCGCTTTGATAAGAAATTAATTTCTTCAATTATACATTCGAATAACTCAGTTGTCCAATTCATATAGCCGTGGATATGGGCGCTAAAAAAAATAAACGGTCGCGGAGAAATGACGACCAGAATTTCGATCCCATGTCGGTTACATGGCTGGAGAAGTACGATAAAACAGTGTCTAGGATATGGAACAAGGTTCCAAAAGGCGTTGGACAGTTCATTGCCACTTTAGTGACGTTTCTCGTAGGAATATCCATCAAGGGTGAGTACAAGAAAATTGTTGAAGAGATTTTATAGAATTATCCACCCCAAACTAGTATATCGAACCCGAGACATTAATTCTTCGATTTCTGTTTGAATTTTCTTGGAAAATAGTTGGAAGTATTAAAACCTTTAAAATTTCATTCACGAATTTTTTTTAAAGTAAAAATTTTAAAATATTCGAACATCACAAATGGATTTTTCTAAGATTTCAAACAAAAAAACTTTGTGAGAGCCAATTTTTGTGATATGGGTTGTGCTAAATTTAATACACCATGAGAAAGCGGTATAATATAATGGTAAATGATAATTTGAAAACACAAATTTTGTGATTCAGATAAGACATTGTGATTCAGTAAAAATGTTTCATGCAAATTAAAAAACATCTAAACACTAAAGTAGAAATGTCACAGCCTATACTCTGTAATATTTCAAGATTTCTTTTTCCATCAATCACAATGTAGGTACTTCAATTGATTCTGGCAAGTTTTTGTGCCAATGAAACTCCCCGACTTCTTGTTCTTCCTCTGCTCCTATAACCTATGAATATCTGGTTCAGAATACCCTGAAACCTTCAGATCTCAAGGCTACAGTTATTTCAATATACAGGGTATCATCCGCAGCTGGCAAAATTATCAACTGTTATTCATCTGTAAAATTTCGTGAATTTCCAAAGAACCTCCCACCGTTTCAATAGAAACTTGGCGTTAGGTAAATTTTCTCGATATTTTCATATATTGAAGAGCTTGTGAGGCTGATCAGATGTCTTCATTGCGCCATTGTTTTAAATTCAACGGTTTAGATAATACAGGGTGCTGAAGTTAACTTTTCCAAAATTTCAAACGGTCATTGTGATGACATATTTTCGAATATATAAACTAAATCAACTATGTATCGATTGTTCATATGGCCGATACAAATCTACTATATAGTATAGTAGTTTCTGCACATACTCACGATATACATGGTGGGTTCAAATCTAGCAAGTTTCTTAGTGATTTCCTAAAAATTGAACGGTGGAATTTCATTACTTTCCAAATATTTCGAAGATCAAATTCAATTGTTGATGTTAGCATTACCTGATTCAGACTGACATATTATATACAAGATGTTTTATTTCTTTCAAGAACATATTGAATTTTGAAATGTTCGCATTCCGTATCTTGAAGTTATTGTTTAACGAATTTTCTGTTCTTGTTCCAGGAGACTGGCTCAGTGTTTTTATCCACGCTGGAAAACAGTTTGGATATATTGAGGAACAAAAAACGTTTACTATAAATGGCAGTTCCAAGAAGTGGTCAGAACTGACTCTGGAAGACTTGTACATGAAAGATTTGGGAACCTTCATAATGTTCTCCTGTGCTACATCGTATGTCCTTTATTTTGGAACGGGAGGATTTCTACATGTGAGTTGATAAGAACCAACAAAGAACATTATTTGTCATTGGTTTGAGATGAGGAAATTATTGCATTTTATTGGTTTTATATGCTATAACAAAAGCATTTGACGATTTATCGTTGGAAAAATTAAGTCTATACGGAGTTAGAGGTGTTCCCTCAGCTCTTCTCGATTCATATCTTAAGAATAGAAGACAGTGCTTCAATGGTAACACTTCAGAAACAACATTAATGAAACATGGAGTACTGCAGGACTCTGTCCTGGGGCCATTTTCAGTTATCATATACATAAACAATTTATTCTACCATCTAGCTAACTCAACCTGTATCATATTCGTAGATGATTCCACTATATTTCATCAAAACATAAACGAGAAAATAAAAAATTAATCAGCTGAAGGAAAGGCCGAATATTGTTTTGCAACAAACAGTTGACACTTAACTGAAACAAGACGAATCATAGCACCTTCTTCACACAGGTACCAAAAAATAATGAGCTCACAAAACGTCAAGGTATTTTTTTTGATCCTCCTTTGCTTTGTTCTAAACTTGCCAGCTCAATTTTCATTTTGAGACGTCTAAAAAATCTACTGAGCACAGACACACTGGCTTTCTATCATGCTTTTTTCACTCACACATTTCTTATTGGAAAATTCTATGGGGAAATGCATCTGACTCTCTCAGAGTATTGAAGTATCAAAAAAGGTATCTGAATCGTCGCAAATGCTTCAGAGACTTTTGTAAACATTTATCCCAGAAATTTAAAGTCTTAAGTCTACCTGCTCTTTATGTATTTCATCAGGTACTAGGAATTCATTCAAAAAAGGAAGAACTAAGTACAAATTCAAATATTCATCAATATGACACTCGCTGTGCTGATCAGCTCAGACCACAAAGATACAGATCAAATAAAAGTGAAAAAAATCCTTGGAGATTGCCCTTTATAATGAATTACCCCCTTTTGAAAAATTTTAGATGTGCCCTACTTAAGAAAAACTGAAAAGTTATCTATCCGTACACGGGTTATACTCTACTCAGAAGTATTCAGACACACCTGCCAGTGATATGCAAATTTTTCAAAATACAAGATAAGAAAAATTGAATAATGTTGAAATTTTACTTTGCATTATTGCTAGTTGAAAATTTCCATTCCTTCAACATACAAATTATTGTAAACGTAGTCAATAAAAATATGTCTATGTCAGTGTCTATGCCTATGAGAGGAATTGTGATGACAAATTATGTAAGTCATAATTTTCTCATTCAAAACTGATATAATGACAACAAGACTTTAGAAAAACTGCTTCCAGTGATTTATATTATCTCTTCTAATCGCATTTTGAGTATTTGTGGCCTTCCACTCATTGTACCTTATCTCGAAATATACCTAGCTCATGTTTATTTACAATTTTTTATGTCTTATCTCTTTCAACTTGAGAATCGTCAATTCAGTAACCTTTATTTTTATTATACAGGGTGGAAACAGTATCTTAGTAAATCGGTTTTCTTAAAAAAACATTATTTTATTGATCTCAAGGTAAATGACGTTGATATATGAAATGATAGGAGGAAAGAAAACTAAAATAAAGTTGTTGATTAGTTACAGAATAGTTAGTCTTTCTTTATTTAGCACAGAAAGCTAATTTTGCAATGACAACATTATAATATTAAAATATGTATACAATACAATACAATTACAGTCACAAATATAACAAATATGTCACAACAAAAATGTGAAAATATACAATAAAACAATAGTAGAGATAGTTGAGTAGGCAGGCAAGAGTAATAGTGATAATCATGTATGACACTCGCGTAACAGAAATATTTTCAATTCTTTTTTAAAAGTTGTAATAGTTCCACAGGTTTTAAAAAAATCATCTAATTCATTGTAACGTGCTATGTCTTTTTTATGGAAAATTGATTTTTCTGAGCTTTCTCTGTTTTTTGTTGAGACTCGTATATCTGCCCTTCTCCGTGTGTTGTAGTTGTGCAAACAGTTGTTGAATACAAATTTAGAAATTTAGATCACAGATACGATGGGGCTAATGACATTTTCATTTTATGGATTAAAATCATAGTATGGTATATGGCATATGGTATGGTATAGTATGGTACTCCAAGAAAGTCAACAACTACTGCACTTTTTCAGTTTTATGGTGATTTAGTCACCGTTATAGATAATAAGGAGTGTCCTATAGGTGTTTTTTTTGACCTGAGCCGCTGTTTTGACTGTGTGGACCACACTATATTACTTTCCCAACTTTTTAATTATTGTATTAGGGGTGTTTGTCTGGACTGGATAGAATCATTTGTTAAAGCAAGGCTTCAATATGTGTCAGTTAATCACCAGAAAGAAGATTCAGTCCGATCTGTACTCTCATCACGAATTCAAATTGATCTAGGTGTCCCACAGGGTTCGGTACTGGGCCCAATCCTTTTCATTTTATATATCAATGAGATAGGTAATATCCTACCAGATATTAAAGTCACAAGCTATGCGGATGACACAACTCTTCTACTCACTGGTGGAGATAATGTCAGCTCAAAGGAAAACTGTGAAAGTACTCTACATAAACTGAGTCAGTGGTTCCAAAATCACTATCTTTATTTCAATACAGATAAAACCAAATTACTACATTTTCATACAGCCCAAAAGTCACTGGAACGTATTGAAATATTTCACAACGATGCAATTATTGACTTCCATGAAAGTGAAAGATTTTTGGGACTCACTATTGATTCCTGTTTGATCTGAAAGAAGCATTGCACTCTGCTAGGTGCCAAATTTGCATCTCTGCACTATATGTTCATAAATATAAAATCCATATTGGAAAAAAATCAACTGATTCAATTGTAAAAAAAAGTCGAAAGTAGATTAAGGTATGGAGTATGCCTTCGAGGAGACGCATCATTTTCTAAAAACGTTTTTGTCAAACAATAAAAAATTCTAAGAATTATAGCTGGCCTGATCAGTCATGTCGAGATTCTTTAAAAGATTTGGGAATTCTCAGCTTGACTGCAGTTTATATATTTGAGGTATGTGTATTCGTCAGGAAAAATGAAAATATGTTCTATAAAAATAAGGATTTACACCATTACAATACCCGTAATAGAAATGTGAGCAGGGTAAACGCCACATATAACGCTCCAGGAAGAATCGGAACAAAAATTTTCAATCACATACCATTCTCTATAAAAATATAGAACGTGAAAAGACGTTCAAATATCAACTGAAAAGATATCTATTAAACTTATGTCCCTATAACATGAATTAATTTTTCAATGGAATGCAGTAAACTCTTCGTTCAATTTTGTAGCATGTTTCACCTTGTAAACTGTTTTTATATGATTTTATTTATATGTAAATTCTATTGAATTTCAGAGCATATACTTTATTAGTTTTTGTGTACACTTTTACACTGACCTTTTCTTATACAATGTATGTTGTCCTACAAGAAATAAAGAAAACAAATGTGCGTACTATTTGTTCGTAAGATAATGATAAATATACTTCATCATCACATAAAATATCTTTTTGACGAAAATACATGAATTTAGTATTATACAGGGTGTTCCTAAACATCATGTACATCCGAAAGGAGGTAATTCCTCAGACCATTTTAAGACTAAAAGTTCATATAAACTCAGGTCCGAAAACGCTTCGTTACCGATCTACGGGGTGTTGAAATTTCAATTTTTTTTTTGGTTTTTCTTTATAGATTCTGCAGTTTTTGAGATATGTGGCTCAAATTTGAAACATAAATTACGTTATGGGGCTTACATCGATGGACAACTCAAATGTTTGTGAGAATCTACAGGGTGATATTTTTTTATGGGTCATGCCCCCTTTTCTCCCCCTGAACTTTTTTGCGGTGCGCTGTTGGTAAATTCTAAGGTACAAATTGAATTTTTTGGTTTGTTTACAAACTTTTTTGCATCCTGTAGTTTTTTCGTATCTAAGACCGTTATCGAGAAAAAAAAAATTTAAATTTTTTTGTAATTCGCTAAAATTATTTTGTTCGCCGCTGTTTGCTAAAGGCTTTTTTTTGCAATAACGATTTATTATACAAAACATCCAAATAAAAGACATAACAAGGAAATAACGTTATAACAATTGTTGAAAGTGACCTCCTCCAATCCTTATACATGCGTCCGCTCTTCTTCTCATTGATGCCCGTACTCTGCCAAACACCCCCGGAGTATTTCTTACAGTTTCAAATGCATTTAATATTCGATTTCGTAAGTCATCGATGGTATTTATTGGTGTTGTATACACGAGAGATTTGAGATGCCCCCATAGAAAAAAATCTAGGCTATTTAAATCAGGGGACCTAGGGGGCCATAACTGAGGTCCACCCCGTCCTATCCACTTGTCCCCAAACACTTCATTTAAATATTGCCGAGCCAAAACAGAAAAATGTGCTGGTGCGCCATCGTGCATATACCACATTTGATGTCTGAGCAAAAGAGGTAAGCCTTCAAGTAATAAAGGTAATTCGTATTGCAAAAAATGCCTGTATGAGTTTCCAGTAAGCCGACCAGGCAAAAAGAAAGGACCAATCAAATGATCCCCAACTATACCACCCCATACATTCAATGAGAACTGCTCTTGAAAATGAGTTTCGACAATTCCATGTGGATTTTCTTCGGCCCATATGTGGTTGTTATGAAAATTTATAATTTGATTCCTGGAAAAATTGGCTTCGTCGGTAAAAAGGATTTTACAGTCAAAATTGGGGTTTACTGCTATCCTATTAAGGTACCACTGGCAGAAATTAACTCTTGAAGGGAAATCTCGAGGAAGGAGCGCTTGCACCCTTTGAATGTGATATGGATATAGTAGAGATTCACGCAATATACGCCAAACAACTTGGTGACTGATATTTAAATTTTTAGCGATTTTTCTGGTGCTAGTGTCTGGCTGTTCTTCTATTTCATGTAGAACAGCTTCTTCGATCTGTGGTGTTCTAACGGTACGTGGTTTACCTCCATCATTAGTGTTTTTATTAAATGTTCCAGTTTCTGCAAGACGCCTATGAATATCTGAGAATATTCGTTGATCAGGTATTATTCTATTGGGATAACGCTCCATGTATAGACGTCTGGCTTCTCTTGCATTTCCATTCGCAAGGCCATAAATAAAATGCATATCAGCCAAATCGCCATTTGAATAATTTGGCATTGTTACGAGGCTATAACGAGTATTTATAACAAATTTACACCTTACAATTAACAATTTAAACACATGTAAAGACACCTAACGACTCCACATACGAACTGTCAAAAAACGCTCGCTCTCCACTGCATTTGTTTGAAAACAAATCTATTCTTTCATGATGGAAAGTATAGACAATACACTCATAGCCATCTGAGAATCTGCGTTGGAGCTAAGCTTATCGTTGGTCGGTTTAAATCCAGGTCCCGGGAACAGATCCCGGCATCGGATTTTTTTAAAGCAATGATTTCACTTTTTTCTTCTGTTTGAGATTTGAATTATTGGATACTTGGATAGCTTATACATTACGAATTTCTACTGAGTATTCATTTTCTCATACTATTATAATATTATGTGCCTATTTGAATGAAGTGTCGATCTTTTTTTGTCTGAAAGATGCGTTTGTAGAAAAAATAATGTGTGTATTTCAAGCACAAAGTGTCATTGTTGCTCTCCAAAGATTACCGCGCTCCGCTTCGCGTTGCACGGTAACTCTCTTTGTCGAGCGACAATCAATTACTTTGCGCTCGAAATACACAAATTGCTATTTCCATTTTTTCTCGACAACGGTTTTAGATACGGAAAAACTACAAGACACAAAAAAGTTTGTAAATGAATGAAAAAATTCATTTTGTATATTATAATTTATCAACGGCGCACCGCAAAAAAGTTCAGGGGGAGAAAAGGGGGCATGACCCAAAAAAAATTATCACCCTATAGATTCTCACAAACATTTGAGATGTCCATCGATGTAAGCCCTATAACATAATCTATGTTTCAAATTTGAGCCACATATCTCAAAAACTGCAGGATCTATAAAGAAAAAACAAAAAAAATCTTGAAATTTCAACACCCCGTAGATCGGTAACAAAGCGTTTGCGGACCAATGTTTATATGAACTTTTAGTCTTAAAATGAGCTGAGGAATTACCCCCTTTCGGATGTACATGATGTTTAGGAACACCCTGTATATTAAATAATATAATATATAAAATTAATATAAATTTAATACTAACAATGATATAATGTTCAAGAAGTATTATTTTGTCAAAATATAAAATATAGATTACCATGAATATTATATAAAAATTCACAATCAATGGAGAAGTTTTCAAAAAGAGTCGACATAAAATTATCGATGTCTGTATGGTGTATAGTTTGATAGCTCTTTGAAAGATTGCCTGAAAATTTCTATATTCATTTGTGTTTCACTCCCCCAACATAGTTTGGCAAGTTGTTATATATTTTAATACTATTATAATACAAGGAATCCCTTATAAAAAACCTTCTGGGTTTCGGTAGTTTCTAACTATCATTAATTACTGTGGCGTATGACATAATTGGTCTGTCTACTTTTGAATTTGGAAAAGTGTTTCCTCTCCAAACATACTGTTTCTAAACTGAACGCTGTCAATATATTATTTTCTGTGAACAATGGCCTACACGATTCACGAGGTTTGACTTTCTAGATATATCGGATTGCTATTGTATTTAAGTATTTGAACAGTTTGTACCTTAAATGTGTCTCAATTAAGGTGCCATATGCTGTTTTAGCAGTCTGGGATCCTAGCTCTATATAAATTTCACTCACTTTATAGCATCCAGATGATACTTTACTTTTGAGATGCTCGACATGTTTCTCAAACTTTTTTTTTTCATATGAAGAGTCCTAAGAATTTATAACAGTCTGTGTTTTCATTGACTCCATTATCCAAAGAAAAATTATCGAGTATGCATCTGAAAGTAAGTGTGTTTGTCTTATTGATATTGATTGAAAGCAAATATGAGTCCAATCGCAAGTTGATCTTTTTGACATCATTATAATTTTTTTATTCCAGATCTTTTACTATTTTACTATTCAACAATATCATGGTATCATCTGAGTGGATACTTGTGAGATCATTAACATATACAAACAAATATAGGACCTAACACAGATCCTTGAGGCACTCCAGAATTTATCTGAATTTGCTACTAGTGATAACTTACTTGGAAAATTTGCCTCCGACCAATGACGTATGATTTTAACATTGCAGGGTAACTTCTCTACAACTATAGTAGTGATATAGTTTCCGATATAGTTTAAACATACAATATTAATTAACACCTAAATAATAAATACAATCACGAAGATTCAACAGTCTGATTCATTTCTGGACTTCCTTCTCAATTTAACTGACCACCAAACAAACAAAGCATACAAAGTTGAAGAAGACTTTCCTTTCAATTGCAGTTTTTAACAATAGCGTCTGCATTGAAGACACCGAGTTCACCATAAAAGAATTCCAGGCCATATAACAAACATTTTTTCTGCGAGTATGGATTTCATTTCTCATTCCGGACATATTCCAACGACCCCAATCTCAAGCCAGTGATCGGGAAACAAATGAAAAATAAAAATTCAAAAGCTCCCTGCTGAGCCTCTAAAAATTTCCACACGAACGAATGAAATAAAACACACAGTAGAAAAGGTGCCAATTGCCTTTTTACGATTACATATAAACATGTGTCGCTAGAAAGGACAAGAAAAGGTCTGTCGTAAACTTTTAAGACTTCTTTTTTCTCGCTAAGCATATACACAGACAGGGGTGGACTGGGTTCATTAGGATGAAAGATATTTTTAGGGGCTCGTGTGGTTTGGGAATGTTAATACCGGTAAATCACACTATTGAAATCTTATCAATGACCTGCTATATACAGGGTGTATCAGGACTTTCTCTTTTCCTCAGGATTGTATAAATATGGTCAAAATATCATTTAACTTTTTTTCCTGAAATAATTCGTAACTTAGTAACGGGCCCTCAAATTTTCAAGTGAATATTGAAAATCAACAAAATTTTGGTGTTAACTAAACAAATAAATTCCTCTGATGAGGTTTCATGAGTGAGTCAGCTATTTTGATATAGAGGCAGGAACGGACTGTCCCTGATGGTCCATACCCCAAAACTTTTGAATGACGGCTTTATTTCGATATTTTTTCTCAAAATAAGGTTGAGTATTTCCATTCCCCATGCCTTCTTAATGCAATAAAATCTGCCCCAGTATTATCCAAAACTGTCGCTGAGGACCGACGAAAACAATGTCCTGTGTATTCACGTGCAATGTCAGATTTAAAAATTTTATGACAATTTTAGGCATTATACCAAACTGTCACTACTTGCCTGCAACCTTTCCTATTTGAATTTCCTGGACGATATGCAACATATTTTTTAGATAATGGCATATAGCTTTTGTTTATCACAAATGATATTGATTTGTTCGTTTTATCATCGGGTATTTCAATCAAAAGATCAGATCCAAAATCTTCTATGTCATTCAGATTTAATTAATATAGTTCATCACGTCAACATGCCCCGGAAACATCAAATAATAATAATAATAACTCTATCTTCCCGAGAAACATTACACGTTTATGACAAGGGACTATAAACTAGTGATACAAATATACAAAAAAATGTAGTAAATTTCTATAATAAAAATCGCACAATTTCATCAGTTAGAGAAATATGAAAAATTGTAACCGTAAAGTTATTGTTCAAAATCAAAATCTTCTCATGTAAGTTTAGCTCTCTGCATGGAGTAATTGTACCAAAACGTGGATGCCTTCAATTTTGTAGATAAATCGGAAAATCATACAATCATGAAATTTGCAGATCGGAAGGTCTACTTTTTTTTCATGAAACATCTACTCAGATGAATGAGAAACAGAAATCAGTACCCCGCAAGGTGGAGTCGTGGGACCCCTCCTTTTTCCACTCTATGTAAATGACTTGCCATGTTTCATGGAATTATAGAATGCTTGGTAGTTTTGAAACAAAAATCATCAATAGTGATCAGTAACTTCTCTAATTGGTGCCAAAATAATCACCTAATAAATAATATTTCAAAAGCGGGAATCGATTTTTCTATCATCTTCCACAAAACTTGAAAAATATTCACGATCACATAAAAATCAGAACCGAATTCAAGAACGTTCTACTAAAAAATTGTTTTTACTCATAAAGAATTTGTCACATGTATCTACGATTAATTGTTCTTGTCTATGACTGTGATTTAAATTTATTTGTATCTGTTTTTTCTGTTCTTCTATATTCTACGTACGAACAATCCCTCTCGACTTCTTCTACTAGTAGTAGTTCGTTGGGGTGGCCGCAACCGCAGCCAGGGAAATAGGTCCTCATGGACCCTTTTCTGCCATCCCCTGTTCTCGACTTATCCACATTCACTCTCCTAGTCTTCCTTTTCGAACCTTTGTGACCTCCTAATGAAGGTCAGTATGTCCGACCACTCCAAGTCGATTAGTTCCTCTTGTTGGAGTTCCTCAACTCCGAAGGTTCCGAATCTTAGTGAGATGAAGTTTCTTCGTCTTCTTCGCATTTGTGTCAACTGGGGCTGTCTTCTATACCTATAAGTAATAGGTGTCTGCCTAACTTATTATGTCCTGTTAGTATTCCTATAATGAGGCGTAGTGCTTGGCGGTTTTTGCCTAAGAGCCATGTCTTCCATGACTTATTGGAGCCGGCCACGTAGTCTTTCGACTGCCTGCAGCCAGTGTTACCCCTCCAAAGTTCATTCAGCTCTTCTTCCACCCACTTGTCGAGGGCTGAAGGGGTTTGGCTTCTTGCGATGCCTAGTACAGGCTCCAACCCACAGAACGGCGTTGCGGATTCGGATCTGGCAAGTCCGTCTGCCACCTCGTTTCTGCGCACCCCTCTGTGACCCGGGACCAGCTGAACTTCCTTCGTTTCAGCAAGCTTCTCGAGCGCATCTCCGCATTCCTGTACAAGCGCTGAGCTTGGTTTAGGATGGCAGATGGTTCTGAGCGCTGCCTGACTATCCTAAAATATGTAAATTCTCTGTTCGGACCCTTCTTCCACCTCTTGTCTCGTAGCTACGGATAGGATAGCGAACACTTCAGTTTGAAAAACTTTAGTATATTTGCCCAAAGCGTAGCTCTCTCGTACCTCTCTTCCCTCCACGTAGATTCCAGCACCCGAAGCCTGTTTGTCAGTCAGACGCGAACCGTCCGTATAACATATTAAGCTTCCTGTGCTAAACTCCACCGTGTTTCCTTCCCATGGTTCTCTGCTTGGAATAGTACGAGTAAACTCTTTATTCCATCGCAGTCTGTCTTGTGCACTTTTCACTCTGAGGGCAGAGATCGGCATCTCCTGCTCTGTCCACTTCTCGCGATTTCCGCATGATGACCTGTTGGGACTGTTGTCCGCGTTTGCTGGTTCTGATGATTGTTGTTGATTGTAGAATAAGTTTGTGGACCGTAAGGGTTTTTTATTGTGGTTTTTGGTACAAAATCAGTGCGAAGATTCTTGCCTTGATGAATGCTTGTTTATTAGCGTTGTTATCTCATTGCTAAGCAACCGCAATTACATTTTCCTACCTATAGGGTGTGACAGATTATACATGACCTATCATCGCTCCTTCGTTTATTCAGACTCCCGAGTCCCGCATCCTCAAATGGGCTGCCATTGCCTCCCTTTGATCCATTGATCCAGACTGGAAGCGGTGGCAGTCTCAGCAGTACCTCCAACACTGCAGTTGGAGTCGTTCTCATTGCGCCCGTTTCAACCAAACTGGCCAACCTCTGAAACTTGCTAAGTTTTCGGCCTATTGTGCTGCCCTGTGCGCCTGGCCACCACACGGCTAACCCATATTGGATTTTTGGTCTTACGACGTGAACAGCCAGAGCATGATCTCTGAATGGGTTCGCCAATTGCTTTCTACAATCCTCTACAGTTGCCATAGGATTACTACCGACTTTTAAATAACCCTTTCTACGTGCAGCCTTCATGATAGTTTGGAGTCCAGGACCACCCCCTGGTATTTGACCTGCTGGACTAGCTCCAGCTCTTGCACAAACATGATAGGTGGCCTGAATCCATATTTTTTCCTTCGTTTGGTGAACATTACCATCTCTTGGTTTTACTCATAAAAAATTTGTCACATGTATATACGATTAATTGTTCTTGTACATGACTGTAATTCACATTTACTTGCATCTGTTTTTTCTGTCATTCTATATTCTACATACGAAAACGATGAAAATAAATTTTTATCTATTCATCTCCTAACCACCTTTGTGAGCCAACCCGCCCCTGTCCGATCACCCACTAAACGCCCTTTCATTCCAGTGGTACTACTACGTCCGCCAGAGGGATCGCGCCGAAGAATGGAAATGCCAGCCGAAGAAGTGGCTGTCCCCCGAGCTGGAAAGGCACGAAATTATGCTGGGGACAATGACGCTATTCATGAATGCCATAATCGGAGCCATTTTGGCCTGTTATGTGTCCAATGGCGGTTACAGCTACATTTACTACAATATCGCTGATTACGGATGGGTCTGGTTTTTCCTCCAGATTCCGGTGGTGTACGTTTACATGGTAAGTGCGACTGTTGGTTTTCCTTTCCATTAGTGTTGAGTGATTTGGCCGTCGATTTTTGCAGAGGATATCCGCTACTATCCGGTCTGGGTACGGCGTAGCGAAAGAAATATGTTTGCAATAATCAATCAATTAGTCGGCCATTTCAATAATGGACCCACCCATCAAAGCTCGCAATTAATGGTAAAATATACATCGCTGCAAAATTTCCGATAATTTTTTATGTTTTGGTTCTCAAGAATAAAAAAATCCTTTATTCATCAAAAAACATCTGAGAGCAGAGGGAAAGTAGGTAGATCACAGTCAAGCACTTTGAAACGAACCTCGTCAGTTAGCTCAATAGTGAAACACGGATTACCGCAGGGATCGCTATAAGGGCCACTTTCGTTCATTGTATGCATCAAAGATATCTTTGATTACATGAATCGTTTGCACTGTGTATCATTCTCAGATGACTCAACTTTTTATGGGTCTAACTCAAACCATGACGAGTTGAAATATCAAATGGGAACATCTAGTGCCGTCCAATCATTTCAAACAGCAGACGAAATTAAGAGACAGAGCCATCGAGATCTGTAAGCATCAATTAATGCAACCGGGACACAAATCTTCCAATGAGCTTTTGTCAGTGAATGTGTAGAGCAGTAGTACCCCAATACCCTACAACCGGTTTTGAACAGAATATTAAATTTTCGATGTGTGTTTAGGGCCTGCACTTCAAATATGGGTAAGGTATTCCAGGGCAGGACGGATCTGTGCATTGTAAATCATAATTTTTGAATCAAATCATTATCAATGGGTTAAAACTGTTGGGTTTTTGAATTTGTTACGGGTTCATTTCGCACTGTGAAAACCTTTTTATTTAGTAATGACGTCTGGATCTTGACATTGTTGTGTATTTGCAATGAAACGTATATTCACAACTAGACTTTATTTATGACTAAAACGACTTTTTATTACATGACAGTTCAATCAATAATTTTTAGTCCCTTTTGTTTTACTCAGCAACTATGGATATGATATACAAAATGTTCTATCTGAATAAACCTAATATTTAACAGACATCAATCAACACAAACTCTTCACTCTATTTTCCGTTGTATTCTCGTTTAGAACAATGTTTTAGAAGAACTGACACTACTCGGGTTGTTTATTGAATGCATGAAAAACAACTGAAATTATAAAAATATACTAAAATAAAATATCTGCAAGGCATTCAGATAAAGAATTCACTTATTATTTCCTTCGTATGTCAAATGTATTCTCTGATAAACAGTTTTGTTTCTTTTCGAATGAACTGCAAGGTTCTTTCACAAGTTGTGAACTCTGAATGTATGAAATGAATGAATTTCTAACCGGCTACTTGGAGAGCTTCTTCCTCTACTCGGAAGATGGTGCGGCCTAGACCACGTTTCATAGAGCATGATCAGAGTAGGCAAATAGCTAGCCACGGTAGGATGAGAGTTGTGATAATACGGAAGGGGAACAGATGGTTTTAAAACTGTCTATACTGATCTACCCGATCTACCTCCTTTTCGTTTCTGTTAGATATGAATATGTAATTACTGTGATTCAGTTTTGAACTGCATTACCTCATTTAAATATGTAGCATCCATCCCAGTAATCGCTGATACAAACGGATAACAGTTATGTCAAAAACCACATTAGATATTAAAGGAATATGTATCTGTAATGTCTTTTAAATACTGATGAATATCGAACATAGCTCTACCGGGTGATTCTCCAAGGTGGCTCACCCCTATAACTTTTTTATTATTGAAGATAGAAAAACGAAATTTGGGGGTTGTGTATTATAGTTCAATTTACATTTTTTGACATATTAACTTGCTTTATCGTACTTCCGGTTCGACCGGAAATGAGCATAACTTTCGATTTTTAAATGGGACATCCTATATATTTTTACTTATTTCGATCGAGAATGACAGTCTAAATCCAACAACACCTCACTTGTCAATATTTGACAAATGAAGTAATTTTTATTTCAATTTTTATTTTTCGATCTAGAATGCCATGGATCGTGTAAATCGCTTCATTCTTGATCAAGTAACATGGGAAAAATACGACTTTGAGGCTTTTGACTTCACAGTCGTTGAAAGAATTATTCAAAAGTCTCAAATATGAATTTTTCCAGTTAACGTGAATTTTTCAAATGGAAAGGGGGTGGCTCGTCGGCTTTTTGTGAAAGATCATTTTCTTACGAATAATTTGATACCACACACTTTCACTTTATTTTCACTATTTCTGTGAGCGATTGCAAGAAGCGACCATACCCAATTACAAATAATACGTATTCGGTATGCACTGAGTCCTGTTATTCTAGTTATTCGTGACAAACAATTGAAGCTGTTGCTAGGACTATACCTAAACAAATAGGCCAATGAATATGCTGTCACTTTCAAAAATTCTTTTGTTGCATAGTTCATAATTTGATATGGAAAATTATACTAGAAACGAGAAAATTGACATGTTGCTAATTTACGGAGAAGCAAAAAAGAATGCATCTGATGCAGCTCGAATTAGTGAAAATAAAGTGAAAGTGTGGGGTATCAAATTATTCGTAAGAAAATGATCTTTCACAAAAAGCCGACGAGCCACCCCCTTTCCATTTGAAAAATTCACGTTAACTGGAAAAATTCATATTTGAGACTTTTGAATAATTCTTACAGCGACTGTGAATTCAAAAGCCTCAAAGTCGTACTTTTCCCATGTTACTTGATCAAGAATGAGGCGATTCACACGATCCATGGCATTCTAGATCGAAAAATAAAAATTGAAATAAAAATTACTTCATTTGTCAAATATTGACAAGTGAGGTGTTGTTGGATTTAGAATGTCATTCTCGATCGAAATAAGTAAAAATATATAGGATGTCCCATTTAAAAATCGAAAGTTATGCTCATTTCCGGTCGAACCGGAAGTACGATAAAGCAAGTTAATATGTCAAAAAATGTAAATTGAACTATAATACACAACCCCCAAATTTCGTTTTTCTATCTTCAATAATAAAAAAGTTATAGGGGTGAGCCACCTTGGAGAATCACCCGGTATACGGATTTGCGGTTTCACTATCCAGCTTGGATCTCATAAAATGTCTTATATATTTTTTATCATTCTCTATGGGACATTTTTGAAATGGCATTCATATTAACTATCATTTACCTGCCGTTTCGAAATTTTAACGTGTGGTTATTTTTCTGATTTCCTTTTTGAATTTTACATTCTGGTTTCTTAAGATTACATACATGAGATAGATGATCAGCAATACCATTTCGGGAAATATCAAGAGAAAAAATAAGTGGTTCCATGATGGATCCCTGGGGTACACCGTAACAAACCAATGTGAATCAGTCACGAAAACCATCCAAAACAACGCGCGATTCGAAACTTTCGAATCCAATATCCACGAGAATCCTTGTACAAACACGTCATACAGAATAATGAAAGTTCCAGGAATAAAATAAAGCTGGTAATTGATTCCCACCATCGAGTCGCAGTAACTGGTTGGATCGAGTCGGGCCGTCGACAGAGAATGTAAATCAAACTGTTACTTTGATATATTGGAAAATAAACCGTCAATTTCCCGACTATTCCATACGTCGCTGTCGTTGCCGCAAAATGACTGGTGAGCTATTTATTGTCTGGAATGCACTCCTGATATTTCATGAAATAAATGGGATCCTGTAAGCGGGATGATTCACAACTTGACTCTGATAGTCCTGTCAAGGAAATACATTCCGTTTTATTTATTTTCATTGTATGCGTCTCTTTTTCTATAAGCGTGCCATTTTTTCGGGTCTGTGGCCTGGGACTTTGGTTGCCGGACTTGTCTTTCCATGAATTTTGATTGGATAAAGGACTACTTCAAAGATGGTAATCAAAGAGTACGTTTCAATGACTGTATGTCATCTGAAATAAGTGAGTTAGGGCCGTAACTGTTTATTTTATATTTAAACGATATCGAGTTAATTGTAGACTGTGAATTCATCTACCTTTCTGCTGATGACACCTTGTTAGCCTGTAGTGATCGTAACTTAGATGAAGCTGTTGAGAAAATGAACAAAGTATTGAAGATGAGTATTACGAAATATTTGAGTTTCAATAAACTGAAGCGAATTGGATGTTAATAATATAAATTTAAATGTAAACAATTATCAAATAGAAATTGAAATGTAAAGTACTCAGGCTTCATGTTAGATAATACCGCAAGTCATTTTGAATATGACAAATAAAAAAAGTTTTTGTCATTTGTAATCTGTAATTTTGGCAGTCGTCTAGCGAGCGCCCTGTATATTTCTAAACAATGCTCAATGATTCAGTGGATATCTTCTTTCCTGTACTGGGAGCTGCAATACTTTTTTTCGTCTCAGTGCTGAGTTTTTATGGAATTTAATCCTCCACAATGATTTTTCAGAAACTTTCATTGGAAATGCAATAACTCGGCAACCTCGCATACAATTGAAAAAAAATTAAAAACTGTTGTATAGCGTGTTATTCGCACTATCCAAATATGGAAGTATATACAGGGTGGGTCATTTAAGAAAAAAAAATTGGCACCTGCTCACGGAACCCTCTGTATACTTCAGCATATTTTACAGAAATAGTAATTTGTGTGCCATTTGATCTCCAGGTGAAAAATATTTTTTACCTACAGTGGTTTAGGATCTATCCTCCGATCTGCAATAGTTGGTTTGGTTTCGTGCTTTAGCGTACAAATGTTAGTAATAACAATCGGTTTCTGCATGACGATTTTTCGAGTTTTTAGGCCGACGCTGTGCTCTTTGATTCTTGTCTAAATGGAACGTTTCGTAGTTCCTATATATACGCTGCCCCTGAAATGAAGATTGCGGTATAGATCCCACAGAAGAGCTTGGCATTTCTTGTTTGCCCTTCACTGATCTCAAATGATTTTTCTGATATTCTCTATACAGCAAATTTCTGTCCACCATGTGAAAATTCATGGATATTGGTATAGGTTTGGTTATAGTTGGAAATAATTTCGAGAGATCAATCGACACCCCTTTGATCATTTAACTTGTCGTTGTTTTTGCCGATGAAAGATTTTGAACGTAAGAGGGCTTGGAAACATTTTCAGCTGAGAGACAAAGTTGAAAATGATCAACCTCAACGAATTTGCCAACGATATCGACTACAATTGATTCTACAATTCAGGACCATGGTGGTAGAACTGCTAGTAGAGTGTTCGCCTCTCCAGTATAGGGTCGTGGGTTCGATTCCCAGCTTGGTTATCGGTCTCGTTCATGGCATCACACGTTGAAAGGTAAGGGCTGCATCTTCTCCAGGTCGCACAAGTTTCTTGAAGACTTCTGAAAATTGCGCGTAGGGGTGAAACCGGTTGACGGTAAAAACAATTTTAACATCATCAAAATTATGATTGCATCAAACTAGATGATACACTCATTTCATATTCGTTAGTTTCACCAGGGTTTTCTGATCATGAAACTATTGGTTCTCTGTCAGATTATTTAGCACAGCAAACTATAATGGATTCCGCCAGAACTGCTTCCAGACTAAGTGGGAAATCATTCTAGATAAATTCTACGACCATCTCATCATCATCTTCAATGAATTCTTTCCATACCAGAAGATACAGATAGATAGATAGAACAAGGTATGTGGGCGGACGAAGCCATAAGCATGTAGGCCTCTCAATCAGGCCCGTTATGCACCCACTACTGCTGGGAGATGGTTCAGTTTTGAAGGTAGCCTATCTCGCGAGCGAAAGAGGCCAGCCTTCTGACCGATACCACCCTCACACTCTCCGGGTTCAGTACGATGCTCCCGAGGTGTGCTTCCCGTATTGCTGCCACTGCCGGTCATTCCGTGAGGATGTGAGTGGCTAACTCCTCATCCTCCAAGCACCACCTGCATTCGGTATCATCCGTGAAATCTAAAATGTTGAGGTGGCAGTGTCCCGTCAGGAGCCCTGTCACTAATCTGATTTCCTTTCTGCTCAGTGTGAGCAGAGTCTTGGTCCTCCTGGTTGAAGGGCCTCCGATGTGGAGTTTCAATTGCCTCATGCCTGGTTTATCTTTCCATGTATCCTGGAATTTTACTTCCAGAATTTCCTTCATGGTTGAGACGCACCATGATCTTGAAACTCCTATGATAGGTTCTGGTCCCATCGCTGGGCTTTTCGCTGGCCAAATAATCAGCCCGTTCATTTCCAGGTACTCCGGTATGACCAGGGACCCAAAGTAGCTTTACTTTATTGGCGGAAGATAGCCTTTGCAGATCATCGATGCATTCAGACACCAGCAACGAAGTGACTCTATATGATGTGAGAGCCTTGATCGCCGCTTGGCTGTCGGTGCATATCGTGATTTGCTGGCCGCGGTAGCCTCTGTTGAGATTTCCTCTTACACAAGCGAGTATGGCAAACATTTCTGCCTGAAATACAGTAGCAAAAGTTCCTAGAGCGTAACAAAGTTCCGCTTTCGGAGACTGCCCGTATACCCCGGCGCCGGCTGACTTACCCATTCTGGAGGCATCTGTGTACCAAATGATCCCCTTGGTGGGAAGCAGGTGGTGCCCGATCCGCTCCCAGTCTTCCCTTTTGGGAATTACTGTCAGCGGCCTTTTACTGAATCGCCCTGGTAGGTGCCGTCTTCATTGCACTTGTTATCGCAAGGCAGGCAAGCCTTTGTACCCTATCTAATTGGGTTCTCGACTTGCCGGATGTTGCACCTTGTCACCACACGATGGCTCCGTACGTAATCATTGGGCGTATGAGAGTTGTGTAGATCCAATATAGAATCTTGGGGCCGAGCCCCCACGTACTGCCAAATGCCCTTCTTCATGCCCAGAACGCCGCTGTGGCTTTCTGAACTTTATGATCAATATGCTCGTTCCAGTTTAGCTTGGAGTCAATGATGACTCCAAGGTACTTGACTGAGCTTTTATATTGCAGGGACCTTCCAGAAGATCAGACATAAAGAGAAAAAGCAATGGTTAACTTGAGATTTCTTATGCAATGGCCACAGTTTCACCAAATTTCTCAATATATTGTTGCCTCATAAGCAAACAGTTGACTCTGATGACGGAAACCATTGTTGATCATTCAAAATTCCTGAGTGTTCTAGATATTCTATAATCTCAATGTTGACTGCTCTTTCCACGATGTTACATCAATTTATGTGGACACCCTGTACATGCATTTAGGAGTGACGATATAGGAAGTAGATGGTGTTATAAAATGCACCCATTTCGCATCCGTATGAGTTTGTAGGTAGTAAAACGTGAAGGTAAAGTTTGAAACTATCGATTTCATTGAGATGGTTAGGTGGTCTCGGTTTCCCTTGAAATCTCACGGGAATGCAGACACTTCCTCCGATATGACGAATGCTTTTAGAGGATTAAATGCGGAAAAATGAAATGTGGGAAGAAATCCCACAGGTTCAGTTGGATTTCGAGAACAATTTCAACCTGCACATTATAGTCGACAAGTATTTCACGTAATTGGATCAGAAAAAGACTATGCATCATCCACAAGAAAAATGTTATTGAGACATTCCTCAGCAATGACAGTTCTTTCAGCACTGTACACTTGATATTTTCTCTTCAATAATTTTCTTTCTAATTGTCATTACTATCTCTATAACAACGTATAATATCGTATACAAAAAGTTGTTATTCCAAAGTTATATTGAAAATAATAATACAAGAACGAAAAAATTCTAGGGCTGGGATACAGTGGTACATTTGCTTTTGAAGCTGCAGAGAAACCCAGAAAAATCTGAAGCACCACGTCATATGAAGAGCTAGAAAAGAGGAAAGATGGCTTTGTAATCATGTTTTTTTGGTACAAAATTGCGTGATGTATTTGGGCAGGCTACCCTGTCATCTACAGGCACTAGTTTACGTTGTAATGAGCGTTCATGAGTTAGCAAAAACGTATGTGACTCTCTGGAACTTCAACTGGCATTTCCTGATATTACTGATAACCAGTCCGTGCAAATCTTACTGTTTTATCATCTGAAAGTAGAACTCAACTGGTGATGATCAACTGTATTATCAAATATGCGCCAACCTAACGAACAATAAGACAAGAAGTATAGCTGAGACTCACGGGCGTAGCCAGGTTTTAATATCGGGGGGGGTTCAAGATAAGTATGAAAATAAACAGAAGGTTCATTCATTTATTGTTGCTAATATCTTAACTTTTCGGGGGGGGGGGGGGGGGGTTCGAACACCCAAAACCCTCCCCCTGGCTACGCCCGTGAGCTGAGTCAATCTAATAATAAAATTGATGCTCTTCCAACACGACTCAATCTCTGGCGAAAGCACCAAACTCTTACGAAGATTCGAAATAGATAAACACCTCAATCTAGCAGACCACTATTATGATCTTTATGCAGTCAGTCATTGATCATTGTGGTTCTGGCGTGAAATCTGGTAATTATTACGCATTGGCCAAAGACCAAACAAAGAAACTGACGATGGTTGTGTCACTCAGTATTCTGACGACGGCGACGTCTTGAATTTATTGGAGCCTCTGGAGACACCCTACATTTTATTTTATGGGAGAGGGGACATTGACAGATCTTTAGATGATGTGGTACTGCAGGTTTTCTTGGGTTTTCCTGCAGCTGAAAAAGCAAATGCGCCACTGGAATCAATCAAGTCGCCCGGAGTGCCAATTAATTTTTGTTGTTGTTTTATAATTTGTATCACCTGTTAAGATAATAAATTAGAAACTTGAAAATATGCCTAAACATCGATACAAGATTCGAAATCATGAAGTGAGTAAACAACTGAACAATCACTAAGTTTAGGCTTCTTCAATATTTTTATAGTTGATTTAGATGTTAATTTACTCTAGTTTCAATTGCTCCTCCAATTTGTCCAAATATTAGAAACATCACATTAAGGATGAAAATAAGTAACCCGGTATTCTTCGTATTTGTGTGTTTCAGGAGTTTTGTCTTTGTCTTTCGTGTATTTTGATAAGTTTTGGACTGTTTTGAATAAAATTTCGGTGTTATCGGATGGATTTTTGAAAAGTTTCGATAAACATTTATTGTATCATGTTTTTCCAGACACATGTAGTTATTATTCAGTTGGAGTGCTATATTGAGCTGTTTGTTCACGGATATGTTTATGTCCTTGCAGTGATGTTTTGAAAAAGTATTTCTGGGTATCTGTTCTGTTCAGCTACTTGATTGGTAATGTCCCCAATTCTTCTTTGAAGTTGGTTGGACCTGTGGGAATATTGAACAGTCTATGTGACATGAAGTGGTAGGTCAAACATTTTCGGTTAAATGGAAAAGGGATGACGCAATCAGTAGCTGTACCTGTGAAATCAATTACAAGTTCAATTATCACATCAAAAATAGGTAGACGTTTGTTCATTTCGATTTTGAAGATGAATTTGAAAGAAGGTTGTATACAATTCAATAAATCAACAGAAGATTGTATTTCTTCTGACCTTCTGACTTTCCTTGTAACCTAAGCAGTTAGAACTATACCTAGGTATGATCTATTATGAAAATTTTGACAGCAATTGATGACCTCCTCAACATTTGAAAAAAAAATCTGTTGCAAAAAATTGGTCACCAAATCCTTCAAATTATCCAAAACATCTGATTCTTGATAAACATTGTAGTGTCTATTATTCTCTTCAGATAGATTGATACATAAAATATTTGCATTGTGCTTTCTGAGTATCGTGGTAACTTTGTTGACCCATTTGTATGCATAGTTAAATTATAAATTTTCAGTAAATTTTGTAATGTTGGCGAGTGAATTCTTAGCCTTATAGTTGATATTAAGGCCCAACTCCAAAATAACCATTGACTTATTTGGCAGTTTATGCAAAAGTGTTTTCAATTCATCAAGAAATATGAAACCATCTGAACTTGGTGATCTGTGAATACAAAGAAAAATAGATAAACTGTATAAGAGATGGCCAGTGAAAATTCAAATCGATATACTGCTTGTTTAGACCAAGACACGGTCAGCAGATTTCAACGAGTTCAAAACTCATGTGTCAGATTCGTTACTGGGATCAGAAAATATGACAGAGTATCACACAAACTCAAGGAACTAGGATGGCTGAACATGAAGGGCCGTCGAGACGTTCTATCCCTCTGTCTACATCACAAAATAATAATAAAGAAACAGCCTACCTATTTATTAAATAAAATAAATTACCGAAGTAGCGTTCATAACATCAACATAAGATCTAAAGGGTTGCTCACATGTACTCCTCATAGAACTAAGTTCTTTGAAAGAGGCTTCAAATTCAATATATAAGTTATATAATGCACTGCCCTCTCACTACAAGGAATACAAGTTTTTCAAATTCAAACGAGCCATTATATCATATATGAAAAATCAGTGAGCGATTTTCAGGAGTGTCATTCTCTCAAAAATGGCATAACTTTCTATACTAGTTTTAAGTTAGATTAGGTTAGGTTAGGTATTACTATGTTAACATAATAAATTTTAATTATAACAAGGGTTGAGTGGAAGAGCACTTAAGAGTGAACTCCCCCTTGAGATTTCCTTCTTTTTTTCTTTTTAATCATCAATTGTTGTAAGAGTTGATATTCAGAAGGAAATAAAGGCATATATTATTATTATTATTATTATATCTTATAATTATAATAATAAATTTTATTTGCCAATTAATGTGGTACGATATGTACATATGGTATGTCAATGTTTTATAATAAGTATATATAAAATTAAATAACAGAGTAAATGTATAAAATATGAATGTAAAGGTCATACTTATAATACATATATATTTATGTTCCTATATCTCTGAATGTCAGTGCTGTTATAGTATTAATTGTTATGGATCAAAATCAAAGTGCAAGATCAAAAGCTAGATACTACAGTGTAATTTGGAATATGTAGGTATAGGTTGCCCCTTTTTCCACCCAGAGTTACTAATAAAATATTATTACTTTCAGAATTATTGATACTAATAATATTTCTTAAATAACTTGGAGCAGTATCAGAGTTTATCTTGATCATAAATATCAGAGGATCATACTCAAAGAAATCATCAATTGACAACCACTGCATGTCCTTCAACAAATACCCAATAATAGTAATAATATTTATTTTGCTAGTTAAAGAGTACAATGAAAAAGCAATTACAATAATTGTGCATTGACTAGGAAAAAGTCGAAGAAAGCGTTTCACACGGAAAATGTAAGAATGTATGAGTACAAACATGCAAGAATGTAGATAAAACGAAAAAACTAAATGAATAAAAATAATGCACTAACAAGATAAAATCAAATACTAAAAATCATCTAGAAAATTCGTCGATTGTGTAGCAATTTTTATCGATATGGCTGCTTTTTAGAGCTAATTTGAAGATATTCATATTTGAAGACAGTCCAATCGTTTCAATTAACTTATTATTATTGATAGATCAATAGGTTAATAGATTATTATGTCAATAGATTATAAGAATAATGGATTATTAGAGTAATAGATTTTTAGATTAATATATTAATTAATAGATAGATTCATAGATTCATGCAATAATGGATTGTTAGATTGATAGAATAAAATATTGATAGATTATTATATTAATAGATCAACAAATTGATACATTAATAGATTGTTAGATCAATAGATTATTAGATTAATTGATAAATAGATGAATAGATAAATATATTAATAGATCAATAGATTAATAGATTGATAGATTGAAAGATCATTAGATTAATAGATGATTGGATCAATAGATGGATTAATGAGTAGATCAACAAATCATTAGATAAAAAGATTGATAGATTGATAGATAACGTTGTTATCATTTGGTATATTTCAACATGATGAAATGGATATAGATGATAGTATACATGATTTCAATAATGTAATGATTATTCTTGCTCAATGATTATGATTATGAGATATTTCATGTTGAAAGAAAACGGGTGGAATCAAAATAAATCTGCTGAAGAGTTTCGAAATTAATAAAGAGAATAATTTGCAGAACTTAATCAATTATCAATTTGTTTTGGCCCAATACTAGATAAATATAATCAATTATTTTATAACCGACATACAGTATTTGTTACTCGTTGAGCTATCCAAGGACATGCTCCCTAATTAATTACCGGTTATGGAATATGAAAAAATTACATGGTTATTACTGGAATAAGCCACTGTATTCGCGAAATATAAATCGCGGTTTTATGAAACAAAACTTTGTGAAAATCAACACTAAAGTTTTATTATAAACGATAATAACGTTTGATTTTACTTCGGAGAACTCATCAAAAATAGGAATCGCATGGTGCCAAATCTGGTTAATGAGGGGTCCATTCAAAAGGACCATTGGTAGCAATCTACCCGTTTTGAAAAATGGTAGAAGAGCGAATGTTTTTATCGTTTTCCAACAGCGTGATAAATTTTTTTCATTCACGCCACAAATTTTTGTACCGCTATCACTTTTTATTCACTTTTATTCTGATTGCATGCAAGAAAATAGTATATTCTTCAACGAGCGTATAATGATAGCTTTTATTCTCGAGGATAAAAATTCCGAGAAAATGATAGCCATTATACGCGAGTAAAAGAGTATACCTACTTTCTCTACGACTATACGACAGTCAGAGCTTTAATGAAATCTAAATATTATTTATGGAAATAAGTATATATTATAAAATAATAAAAGTTAGAATAACAATTATACATCAATAATCGGTGTTCATTCATGAATGAATAAATGCCTTAATAGAAAATAATTAAAAAAAAAACTTCCAATAGTGGGGTTCGAACTAACGCCTATACCGGGTGACACAGCAGACATGTAGCAGCCTGTAGTTTTTTTATTTGAAGAGATAAAAAATTGAAATTGGCAGAAGTTACGTAATCAATGATAGCGCTTCATTTGAATCTAACGACAACTTTTTTCAACTACCTGTTTGATCAGCAGTAACTCCAACTTCTTTTTTTTGAATGACACCCTGTATATTTTTCCAGCCTATCTTATTTGTCTTGAAATTATCTATTCAACCGTGTATCACAAAGTGGCATTCGTTTCTCAATTCGCAGACGAATTGCATTTTATTAAAAAACATCAAGTTGGCTGTTATCCGAATTCGATAATCTTTCGATGCTTGGTTGTCTTGGAAATCCAAAGAGTATCAGTTCCTACAGATAGTCAATAATTTCTTTAATAAAAAGAAAAAACATCTGATAATAACTGACGATATTGCGAAAACTGAGATAGGAACATGTTTTTTTCAATTTGGCTACTTGTGAAGGAACTATCTGTCTTTCTCTTTGGCCATGTAGCCATATCATGATTTTTCCATTTGGAAACATAAAATTAAAATTGTTCCCCTGATCCACCATTTCACAAGTCTGTTAGTCTAGATATTTGCAATAATATTTGGCCCAGTAGGCGGTGTACACAGAATGTTTTATGTTTGACAGGTAAACATCATTTGATTGTACTGATTATCTCCGTCAGTTTTATACTGATTAAAATTGCATCGTTTAATTAGATACTAAATTTGTATTCAAAGAATGAAAAGGTCGATATGTTGCTGATAGTCGGAGAGTGCAAGAGAAATTGTAGACAGGCTGAACAATTGTATGTCGAAAGATTTTCGGAAAAACGCCATCCGCCTAATAATTATTTCGCTAGAGTAGAAGAGCAGTTCAGAAGAAAACCGGAAAATCAAAACAATCTCCAATACATTGTCAACGAGGAAATGGAAGTAAACGTTTTGACCATAGTACATGCAGATCGGACGATATCACTCAGACAAATTGAGGACGAAATCGGCGTGAATCGAGAGACCGCTAGAAGAGTTTTGAAAAGAACTGCTCTGAACTGCTCTTTTACTCTTGCGAAATAATTATCAGGTGGGTGGCGTCTTTCCGGAAATCTTTTGACATACAATTGTTCAGCCTGTCAAAATATTATTGCAAATATCTAGACTTGTGAATTGGTGGATTAGGGGAACAATTTTTATTTTATGTTTCCAAATCATGATATGGCTACATTGCCAAAGAGAAAGAAAGAGTTATTTTCAGATGTTTTTTCTTTTTATTCAAGAAATTATTGACAATCTGTAGGAAGTGATCAGGTATGGAAAAAACTGATATTATACTGTTCAACTGATACTCTTTGGATTTCCAAGCCTACCAAGCATCGAATTCGGGTAACAGCCAACTTGATGTTTTTCAATAAAATGCAATTCATCTGCGAATTGAGAAACGAATGCCACTTCGTGATACACGGTTGAATAGAGAATTTCAAGACAACTAAGGCTAAATAAATGTACAGAGTGGTATTCAAAAAAAAGGAGTTGGAGTTATTGCTCATCAAACAGGTAGTTGAAAAAAGTTGTCGTTAGATTCAAATGAAGCGCTATCATTGATTACGTAACTTCTGCAAATTTCAAATTTTTATCTATTCAAATAAAAAAACTACAGGCTGCTACATGTCTGCTGTGTCACCCGGTATACTTAACTACATTCGTTATACATTTACTTCATGTACACGCTTCTACCAACTGAGCTATAACAGGCACTCGAAAATTTGTGAATGAAATACCTACTAGAGAAACTCTGACCAAGAACTGAGAGAGTGTGGAACGTTCAAGTAAAAATTGTTTGACATACCTTTGTTACAAGATAGATTTCATCTTCCTCACTATGACTGCTTTCCCAATCCGCTCTTTTCATTTTTATATCAGGTACTTGTCACACAGATCAAAGTTAAAACTAAGAAAATAGTCAATCTGACATTCGCGGATGCCAAGCTGTGACAAAAGTTCAATCAAGCAAAGCATTCCTGAGAAATTTGTTCGTTAACACTCCGATAGTCGCGCCCGATCTTAGAGATGCAGTCGTTGCCTTAGGCTCTGTTACTGTGGCCTATGTGACAATATCGACTTGCCGCCCCACCTATCTTCCTTATTTGGATGAAAGCACATGTAAGTACTATTGTGACTTTCGTGGAGTCAACCACGGCAAGCCGAAGGGCCAAGTGCATATACCAGATGCCACGCGACTAAACTTGAAAGTAGTATTAACTATTGTTTTGATCGTAATATTTTTTGCACTGAATTTTTTGTGTTTGTTTCGAATATTAATATTTTTACTTAACGTTTTCATTTATAAATTATGATTATCTTGCTTTAGCCCAAAACAAAGAATTTGGTCAATTTTAAGTGATGCATCTCTCAGATGCAGCGCGACTGTATTTGTTAAATTATCGTAGTGTTCTGATCTTGCCTTAACCCTAAAACAAAGAATCTGGTCAATTTTAAGTGTTGCATCTCTCAGATGCAGCGCGATCATATTTGTTAGATTATAGAGTGTTAAACCCCTCAGTTCCCGTGGATTCTGAAAATTCTGAACCTGTGATTGGCCGAGAGCCGTTGAATAATGAGTTAGTATCCACGGTGTCTTGGAATCATCTTTATTCTTCAATTAAAAATCAATATGTAATGAACGTAGAATATAATAGTCGTAGAGAAATATTTTTTTCCTTTTGATAGTACTCAAAACTGTAAACCTTGAACTTCATCATGGTCAGCTCAGCAAAGGAGTGCCATAAATAATGTTAGAATGTTTCAGCATAAAATATCCCTAATCGTGATCGAAGTTTCCAGAAGGGACAGCCTGCATACCAAGCAAGCTCCTGAATTAATAAAAACGGTTTACAGGTTTTTTATTATAGGTGCACGATATTCTCATAAAAATTAGTACAACCTTTCGGTTGTAAAAATGGCAAAATGGATGTATAAACTGAAATATGTGCAGCTACGTAGCAGCGTCTTACATCCAGCTATTCGAACGCTTAACAGGAATTTTAATGCCGGAAACGTGCAAATTTTCTCTAATGTACCATCCTGGGTTATGTGGTTAATTCATAACAACTGAGAACGCCCATTCAGTGCAACTGAGGGGTGTTTAAACTACTTTGTGTTGGTGTAAGAAGAGGGGGTGAGCTCTTGTAGGAATTTAATTTCGAATAATGGAAACTATTCTTCATGATAAGTGTTTGCGGAAAGTTTAAATGCAAACGCTACTTTTATTCCAAATGTATGATATAATGGATGATGTGAGCAGCATATAATTTGTTCGAATTACGATTCAATCATTTTGACGTTGAATTATTGAATCCAAAAATCTGCCACTTCTGTTTAAGTACTTCGCTTTGTTTCAATGAAAAATTGGCTTCTGGTGAATTTGCTTGAATTTTCTGTATATTGAAGGACTCGTGATGCTGATGAAATATATTTTTTTGCACCAAAGCTCTAAATCCAACGGTTTAGATTTAAAAAAAAATTAAATGGCCGTTGTGAAGAATTTTTTTCGAATATATAAACCAAATCAACTATGCATCGATTAATCATATGGTCAATACAAACCCAAATTTAATTTCAAATAATGGAAACTTTACTTCATGATAACTGTATGTGGAAATTCTAAAAGCAAACACCTCTTCTCGAAGAGTTTCGACATAAAGAATGCACCAAAGCTCTACTTAGATTTTTAAAAAATTTCAACTGGCCTTTGTGATATATAAACCAAATCATCCATGCATCGACTATTCATATGGTCAATACAAACCCAAATTTAATTTGAACTAATGGAAACTTTAGTTCATGACATGGCCTGATACGGGCCCACTCACGTTCAAACCTAACCTAACCCTCTTCTCGAAGAGTTTCGACATAAAGAATGGAAGGTACTTTATTAACATGTTTTTTTCGGAACTATTTACGGTTTTCGAGATTTTTAGTACAAGAGGTTTATTTTCAAATATTCTTCACTCGTGATATTTAAAATTAAATAGTTGTGCCAATTCTCAACTTTTTGGTCACATATTGTACGTTGATGGCTGTCTTAAACAATATGTCTCAAATCAACCTGTGATGTACGGGGTGCGAAAAGCAGCCTGCCATACATTGTAAATAAATTTTTTCAAAATCTTCCTTTTTTCAAGTGAAACGCCCTCTATATATTCGATTCATCAGAAGCGTCAACAAAGTATATACAAATTTCATTGAGTATTACATTATAACATTATAATTTCACCTATTTCTGCGCTATAATAATAATGTACGACATTTTTTACCACGAAATCCATTTGAGATTTGAGAATTGTTATGGTGAATATCCATAAATTAAACTTTGCTCTTGAGCTACAGGTAGTTATTTCAACTGTCAACTGGCAAACTATAAAACTCAGATGATCTGACAGGACCATTACAACTCTTCCCTGAAATATTTGATCCATGAATTTTACACTTTTCTGCTTGAACAGTACTTCCGATTCATTAAATTCGAAATTAATTAAATTATAGACCCATCCCTTTCAATATCACCAAAAAATCACATATTTTTCTGAAACTTCTGTAGCCGAACAGATTTCAAAAGTACAGGAACATATTGATACCTTTCAAATGGAGTGGCAAATATACACACATCAGCACTAATTTTATCTAACTTGATTTATCTACATTTTGCATATCGACGACAGTGAAATATATGTTACCAAGAAATTTGTCAGATATTTCATTAAAAGTTGGCATAGGAAAGTGTTACCATTTCATCAAAGCATTCAAATATATTGGATCTAATCAGAACCTCAAATCTTTTCCAACAATTACTGAAGGATTTACCCATTCTGTTGGTTCATCTACCTTCCTTATCAAACCCTGAATTTCGAATTGGTTCAATTTAGTTTTCAATCCATTGTGTAAAGCTTGAGGAACCAGTATACAAGAAAAAACAATTGTTGCAGCATTATGTTTCAAAGCAATATGATGTTTGAAATACTTTCAACAACCTTCAAAAACAACCTAGAAGAGGTATCTGATTGATGGCATCAACAACAATGGAGGAAACCGAAGCAGAACTATTCCGTACATTACAAAATAATTCTGAGTCACCGATAGGTCTGATTTTATACTGTTCACTACCATTTACAACTAATGTCATTTGAGTTGGTTTCATCGTCGTCTCCAAAAACGTCAGTTGATTCAGTGGTAATACGTTGACTTCTGCACCCGAATCAAACTTGAAAATTATTTCCACATCATTGATTTTCACCTCCTGAGTCCACAAACTAGTTGCTTCCTCTTAGTATTTCGAGAAATAACATCAGCACACATTTTTCCTATTTCAATTGTTCATTGTCATTTTATTCATTGATATTTTTCGGTGTTTTGTTCATAACCATCTCGTTCATGCAAACATTAGCAAAAGGATTTCTTCCTCAACATTTCGCACAGTTCTTTCCAAAGGCTGGACATTTCCTTGGATCAAGTTCAAATCCGCAATTTTCACAACCTTCCTGCTTCCACATCTTTCAAGATCTTGTTTGACTCTCTTACTATAAACTCTTGTTCTTTGTATTCCGTGTGTTTGATTGAGAACAATACGGTTCAAAGTTTGACTTTAGTATGTCAAACGTAGGCTTGTCTTCAAACGAGAAGGAATTATAAAGTTCAATTCTTTGATCACCAATGAATATCAAAAATAGGTACTGCTATTTCCTTATTTTCTGGCTTGGCATCCAAATTCATTCCTGAATAATATTTTTCCGACGATTTTTCTTTATCTGTGAATACAGGAAACTATGGAAAATTGTAAGAAAAATTGAATTCAATATCTCAAGAATTAATCTCTTTTTAGTAGGTTGTGTTTGTTTTGAAAAAAAATGGTAAATTTTCGTGTAAAACTTTTGGTTTTGGCGTTAGCATTATCAGCCTGTCACCTGAAATAATGAAGAAATATCAAATAAATAATAAAGGCTGGCCCAAGAACTAGTCCTTGAGTTCAATAGATTAATATATCAATAAAGTTGGCAACATATTAGAGTTTAAACAAGAACCCAAATTCCTCATCAAATTTCCCGACGTCGACGTATTCTGCTTTGGTAATTTCGCTGTACTGGAACAATTCCAACACCGTCTCGTATGACTGATCATATGTGCATGAATACAAAAACAGCCCGATCGGCACTATGCGGGAAGCTCCCTTGATATATTATCGTAACACTTCATCAATGTGGATTTGATGTGGTGTTACCACCGTTTGTAGCTCACTGAACTGTTGCCTGACAATCAGATTGAGAATGCTACAGCAAAATTAGTCATAAAACTGAAATTTGTATTTCAAACTTCAATGAGTTGTCAGTTTTACGTCAGATGCTTTAGATATGAATGGACCTTTACATTTACGGAAAAAAAATACAAAACTCGTTTAAATCGATAGTTGTTAGTCTGAAAAGTCCATTTAACAAAAAGTTCCATTATTTTTCTTTCATTTTAAAAAAAATATCACATTTGAAAGTGTGCCGCTGACGTCAAGTTCATCGGAAATACTTCCCACCATAATCCACGTTCCGAAATCGGCAATTCCGTTCTCCTTAAAAATATAACTTCTAGCATGATATAAGACGTTGAGATATAATCAATACATTGTCACTTGATCAACTCATTGATAAAAAATCCACATATTAGCTATTTTTTATTGTATTTGTAACTTTCAAATTTTCTGAACGGACCATCCTTTTGATGAAAGACGAGCATTGACAGCACTGCAAATCGTAATGAGAGTTCTCAATTGTCAAAAGTTATATGGAGGTGTGAGGTTAATGTTTATTTTATTTACAATCAACAATCAACATTCATTTTGATAGTTCAAGGTATTTTCTGCAATGACTAATATTTTGAATCTTTCCTTGAACTCTGCTTTGAATATAACAATAACATAACGTAAAGTACTCACTTGGAAATGTTCTTCACAAAAACATATATTTCCGCTTTTGCACTGGTGTTCAGACAACCAGGTACAAAGCACCTTTTCGACATGTTCAGTTATTGCAGGGATACAGGTACTGGAGATACAGGAATTAATAACAAAATTTAGAACACAAACAACAAAAGCTCTCAAACCTTTCAAAACTGCATTAACCTCAGAAAATAAATCAAGGTAGTGTTCGTTGAAGTTTAGATCTGATGGAACTGCTTCACTTGTATCAAATGGGTAGGCAAATGAGTTAGACAGAGACAAACTATTCTTATTGATCGCACCGTGAAACAGACGAAAGAACCCATCTGGTATCAAATGACTGTCATACGACACATTATATTTGAATGAGAATTCGGTGCACAACTTTAACAACGTTGCCAAGTTTAGTTTTGATGAACGTGACGTCACGAAACCATTTTTCTTCTGATTATAGATAAACTAGCAGTCAGAAAAAATAAATAAAAAATCCCGAGTGATATTAGCGTATTTATTTTCTAATTTCAGTGTTACCTCATATCTCTTAGAAAAGTCCAAAAAGCACTCATATCGTATTGATTGAGTGTGGTCAGTTTCTTTAAGTGATGCAAAATCGGATTACAAAAAAATGTATTACAACAAAAGTACAGAAGATGCTATCACAAAATGAGAAATAGGATTATATATTGAGAACTATTATAGAACCAAACAATTTTTCAATGTCAAAATATTTCATTACTCAACATATTCTCCTCTTAATTGGATACATCTATTACAGCGAACCTGCAACGTCTCTAGACCTTTCAAATAAAATGTTTCTTCTAGCTCTGCAAATCAGACCTCCACAGCCTTTATTATCTCTCCGATGGAAGAAAATTTACGACTTTTCAAACTTTTTTTCAGTTGAGGAAAGAGATGATAGTCGGACGGAGCCAAATCTGGTGAATAAGGGAGGTGTTCTAGTAATTCAAACCCCAATTTTGGGGTCAAATTAAGTTTCAATTAGTGACTGTAGATGTCACAAGTAACTTTTTGTAATATGTTGTCGTAGCCGTCAGGGATTAATTTCAGAGTGGATTCATTTTAATTTTCAGAGTTCCATTAAGTCGTTCTGATGAGTATGAAAATATGAAAAAGCTGTCGAAGAGTGGTGGAGCTCTCAGAATAAAATCGAAATACACTCTCTTCATTTTACAGTCTGCTTGTGTTCTCCATAACGTATTAGAAACTTGATTGAACCTTGGATTGGTCTGAACAACAAAATTGTTGGCTGCCTGTCAATGAACAGAAAATCATCTGCCATTGGATATCTTGGTTCGGGACAAATTGAGTTTCAACTAGTAACTGTAGATGTCACAAGTTACTTTGTGTATCATTATTATAATTATATAATGAGGTGATTTAGATCAAATCATCTGATACCACTACGAACAATGAAGTTACTAATTCCCCTGGACTAGATAGCTTCATTGTCCCTGTTCCAGCAACCAGTGAGAATCGATAAATGCAAATAGCATTTCTCCATTCATACGTTATTAAAATGGATATTTTCGAGGAGGAAAAGATTCAGTGTGGCAGGCGTCGATCACAATCTTTTGAAAGAGCTTCACGATACGATCCGATTTGGTCGTGTGAGAGCTTTCGTGAAAGCCTACTATTTATGAAAAATGGTTACGAGGTTGTACTTATCAAAGATGTATCGGTGCGATGTTTTCTAAAGTTTCAATACACTGCGTGAAATATAGTATCAATAGTATAAGGCGCTTTGTTGATGCCAACATAGAGGGCCGTGTACAAGGCGGTTCATTGGAAAAGGGACAGAAGTTGTCTGTGAATGAGGGTCAGAGGTGATCTCAAATCTTGACGTCAATGCGTGTTCAGAAGAAGAAACTGCTATCTGCTGATTCCTGAATAATAGTATAGTCAACATGTATCTACCATTTGAAAAAAATATATTGTGTGTTCACCGGAAATTATGATCATGGGGTCATTCGATTCGTAATGCATGTGGAAAGTTTAAGGAAATGTCCCAAAAGGGACAGAAAAAAATTGCAAAAGTTATAAAAAAATTAAGTGGAAAAAAAGTGGGGCTTTGTTTTTTTTTCGAATATCTCGAAAAATATTGCTGATTTTCGTAATATTAAAAGAGATTTGAAAACATCAGCAAATTTTCTGAAAAAAATTACCGGCTCTTAAAACTGAACATCCAATATTTATAATTTTTACAGTGACCTGAAAATAGAGCCAAAACTGGGTAGTCTGGCTTAAACGCGTTGCGTCACAGTGACAAAACAACAACAAAAATAACAATTTAAATATGAATATTGAGGAATGAAAACTTTCGTGTACTATAGGGATACATCAATTGAGAATAATCCGCGACTAAAAATTTTTTTATCCCAATTTCTCCATGAATTATGCATTTGTTAATCAACAAAATTTCCTAAACTGATTGTTAGCATAAAAATCCCGAAGATTATTGAACTAAACCTAGGATTTTTTTCACTTAGCGAAGTTATCTTCAATAGGCTAACATAGATAAACGATGCAAAAATTGTAAAATTTTGATTTTCCACTTTTTTATTGAAAATTTTAAATAAAAAATGAAGTAATTAAACTTTTTTTAGCAACAAATAATTTTTTTAAGAATTGTTTTTTCTTTTAAAATCATAAATTCCATCATAAAATATTTTACAAAAGAATTGTTTTAATTGCTCATAAACAATGTATTTGTTTAAAACAATTTTTTTTTAATACTGGTCAAAAAATGTGTACTTCAAACACTAAGAAATCAAAACATTCAAGATATTTAAACATTTTTTGATTCTTTTATTTTTGTTAATAAAAAAGTGGAAAATCAAAATTTTACAATTTTCGCATAGGTTTTTTATTTGTAACCTTATTAAGGATAACTTCACTGAGTGAAAAAAAGGAGTATCCCTCTGGAAAAACAATTACAAATTTTTCGAAGGAAAAAATTTCGAAAAAAACAGACTGTATCCGTTTGAAAAAAATGTTAAAATATTTTTGAAGAAAAAAATTTCTAAAAAAAAACAAATTGTAGATCCGAGGGGAAAACCGCTGAGGAAATTGTGCACAATAATTCCCAAAATTCCACTAATACCCAAGTAATTTCCGAGTAATACCCCGATCAAATGCAAGGAATTCCTCGGATACCTTTTTCTTTCATTTTTCATTCAACAATAAATTCACATGGGTTGAGGACTTTTTTTTTGTTCTTCTTCAAAGAAATCATTCCTGTAATTTCTGTAATACTCGAAGTAATACCTCTAATTCCCGACTAATGCACAATAATTTTCCACTAATACTCACTAATGCCTAATAATTTTCAACTAATACACCTGATTCCGGACTAATACCCATAATTATGAAATAATTCCTCTAATACCCCACTAATACCAAAGGCTTGTAATCCTTCAGAAAATGATATGAAAAATTTCTTGAAGAAAAAAATTTGGAAAAAAACAAGGTGACGCATCGCGTGCGGAAGCCAGACTACCCGTTTTTGGCTCTATTTATAGGGCTTTGTAAAAATTATAAATATTGGAGAGACAGTTCTGGTAGTCAAAACTTTTTTTCAGCAAATTTGCTGATCTTTTCAGATCTTTTTCAATATCTCGAAAATAATCAATATTTTACGAGATATTCGAAAAAAAAACAAAGCCCTATTTTTTTAGTCAATCATTTATAACTTTGCAATTTGTTTCTGCCCCTTTTGGGACCTTCTCTTAAACTTCCTACAGGACATCATGAATCGAATGAAACCATGATCGTAATTTTCGGTGACTTATAATTTTTTTTTTTATTGGTACATATTGACTTGACTATAAAGGGTGGGGGTGGCATTCGACAAAAGCTCTTTCGCAGCATTCACAAGTGGCCCACTTATATTGGGAAGATATTGGTGAAATATCATGAAAACACTGTGTGAAGAAATAAGTGAACATGTTGAAAGATTGATCAATATTATTTTGATATTTTTAAAGTAATATTAGTGAAACATTCTAGAAGCAATATTGCCATAAAAACTTTCGAAGACATTGGCATATTTCACTGTAGCATACTAATATTGGGAAAATATTAGAACAAATGGAGTTTATAAAAATTTCATAAATCGACTTTGTCTGATTTTGACGTTTCTCCTCAACTAGAGAAAACATCAATCAAGTAGGGTGGCTCAGAACTTTTTCTATACCAATCCGGTGATTTCGAAACTGAGAGCAATCATATTTGGCGTAGCTCTGAAAGTTCTCGAAATAATCCAACATACTCGATCAGGATGTTTAATCAACTTCCCAATGATATCAGAAGATACGTCTCTTGTCATGTTCAGAAAACAAGACAAAAATACTATTGACTGATAGAGCCTATTTTTTCCATTTCAAAGATCTTTACATATAATGACAGTTGTAGTCAACGAATACCAATTACAGCTCAAAGTAGTGGATTTGGCAAAATGCAGAGATCCAGTCATGAGAAAGGAGGAGGAACAACACCCTAGAATAAATAATACCAGTCTAACTTCTGATTACACTTGTATGAGGCAATTAGTGGTGCCCAATATTAATACTAACCTCTACTTAGGGTCAGTTTTTCAAGTTCCAGTTAACCTTTAGATCAATTAATGTTTAGAATGTGATCCTTCCAACATCATTTAAAGAATGTCGTTCACCATCTATACTATTAGTTAGTTATCTGGAGGTTAACTCGAACATGAAAAACTGGCCCTAAGTGGGAGGGTCCTGGTGACATCCTTGATTGTTTGTTTGGTGTTCAATAGTTTGTTCCTTGTTCTAGTGGTTTTACCAATAAAAAACTATAAGCCCTGAACTACGTCAATAATCACAAATAATATTAGGATATGAATCAGAGTCAAACGGAAATTGTCACTCAGACATCCGTCGAAGTTGCTTAGAGGCGCTTTCTCATTGGAAGCTTGTTACCCCTGGTTGCTTGCTGCCTTTGAGATGATTCCAGGAACTACTCCGAGTTACTCGGAGCTACTTAATGGGGCAGTTGGAAAGCGACTCAGGAGAATAGAACACGACAATCTGCGGAAGCGTTCTATCTATGTTTATTATTCGACCCAATGAAAAGATCAAGTACTTAAAAGTGATGTATCCCAATGGTGAAATCACATAGAAAAATTCTTATGTTCCACCTAAATGATATAATATGGAGTAGTCAGAGATAGTTGAACAAAGGACGATCGGAAACTATACTTCATTCCAAATAAGAATACAGTAGGCTCAGTGAGGAAAACTCACACAGCTACATATTGTTGCGGCCAAGGAAAGCGTCAAATTTGAAAATGTTATCATATTTTCAGATAGCAGCTTATATGGTATTGCACTATGTGATACTGTCATGAATTTCAACCAATTAGCGTGAAGCTCGAGCTTCAAACACTGTATTCTTATTTAGAATAGAGTATAAAGCTGATTTACACAATAATCGAAAGTAACCGAAAGTACAATTTCGTAAATCTCAGCTCATCTTCATTGATATCTCCAACTTTTTGGCTCTGGTCCAACCGCTGGTTTCACCCACTTCTTCTTACTCCTTTTAGTTATTTTTTTTTTGGTGGAGCAACTCCACTGTCAACATCTATAGAAGGCACAGAAACAACTTGATAAAGAGGAGAAATAACTGAGAGAATGCATTGAAAGACACTTCCAGGTCCAAGGCAACTTCAACCGAGAGATACTCAGAAGGAGAAGTATTCAAAACTTCAACAGGATTCCTCACGGATCACAGTAGACTCGGATAATATCTCATGAAACTTGGCTCAGGGAAGAACAACACCTGTAGGTTCTGTGGGTAAAAAACAGAGGCACCCCACAATACCCTAATGGAATCTGATTATATAAGATCATAATATCTGCGATTATATTATATTTCTCCTGGTAGTGGGGTTTGAGGGTTTGCTTTCGGGAAGTAGAAAAGGAGGGGTAAAATGAAACTGAAAATGCAAGGATATAAAAGAAAACGTGTGACAGCTTTTTAAGAATGTATAGGTTGGCAATCTGAACCGAAATGGTGCATTGTATATATCGTCAAAGCTAACTAGTGAATCCCTTATTATTGAGTGAACCTAAATCGAGTTTGCTGTTGCCTTGTACTCAGTAAATTCGTAACTCCAAGAGATGACGGTAGTAACCGGAGACCCCATTAAAAACTCTGAGTTGTTTCAATAAATAACCGAAACGTGTTAGCGAGGTTATTACTCAGAGCAATAATTCCCTAAATGAATTCCAGAATGTCGGCGGAAAACGGGATGGTTTTACCGGCACTTCGCAGTAAATTAAAAACTCTGATATACGGCCAATTACCTTGGTGAATATCCTAAATTACTGTATAATTAAAAAAATTATACATCTCGGCTCAGTGCTTTATTAGTTTCTTTTAGTGTTTCATGTCGGCAATTTCGAGGATATATGGCTGAAACCGTTGGTCGTTGAAATGCCTCTCTCAAATGAAATACTCATAATTTGGGAGAGGTAGATTATTTGACTACTTGACATATAAACTTTGTATCATGTCATAAAAAGCTTCAAATTATTCTAACAATGTAACAAAAATTAAACAAAATGAATGAATAAATATACAAAAACAGTCGTATAGATTTATTTACAGTAGGAGACTCAAAAATAATGATTGTTTGCGGTATACAGTGAGTACGTAAAAAGTTCCCCCCCCCCCTTACTTTTGAACGGAACAAGCTTTCGAGATCGGGTAAAATTCAGGTAAAAAGGTACCACTTTTACTAGTTTGTGGCATAAAAATTATTGTGGTCACATGGCCTAGTGTCGAGGGGGCACCATCAACTTTTTTTTTCAAATGTAAAGGGGGGTCCCTTGGCTCCTGGTTTTGAAGGTCTTCCGATTGTATATCCAACACTTATTTGTTTGTGAAAATCGGCCAAGCCGTTTCAAACTAACGAGCGTTTGAAATTTGCTTCAAATATTTAACAGATCCCTGAGGTACTCCACAATATATATTTGACGGATTAGAATATGTATCACCAATTTTCACCATCTGTGTTCTATTATCCAAGTATGATCTGAACCAGTTGAGGCATGTATCTCTTATGCCATAGCAGTATTCCATGATTATCACAATCAAAAGCTTTTGAGAAATCACAGAAGGCTGCTGCAATGGAGACAGTAGCGAGATTGGTCTGAAGTTAGAGGGGTTGGTGTTGTCACCTCCTTTGTGTAGAGGTAAGACAACAGCTGTCTTCAAGACTGTAGGAAATATTCCTGTTGAAAATGATTTATTAATAACATCTGCTAGAACAGATTTTACTTTGAATGGTAGATTTTCTAGAAGTGTCTTAGTTGTACCATCCAATCCCGCTGCCTCATCATTTTTTATAATGTTTGCTTGATTTCATGGACATTCGTAGGGGTTGATATAAAATTAGAATCACAGCGGATTTTGTCCAGATGGCTCAAGGGTTCATGTCATCTATTCTATTAATCTATTTCTCTGCACTTTTCCTATTGAAGATGACTATGAATACATAGTAGTAGTATCTTCCGTAATGTTTTATGTAGATCGGTAGAATGTGAAAGTGAATTTTAAAAATGAACAAAAACACCTGGAGAACTGATATACACTGAAAGCCAAAAGCGATAGCAAAACCAAGATTTAAAAAAAAATTATAGTAGGTTGTGAACTTGATAATAATTCACTTGGTTTCTGAAAAAAACTCAGTTCTGAAATAAACAAGTTTGTTTCGCTTCCATGGTTATACCCAAACTTGATCTAATATTCCAGTTACTACTTTAGGCTTGTCTTTTTGGAACTCAAAGAAATTGATCACATAAATATCAAAACACTAAAACAGCGTTATTATTCTGGCCTATGCACTATTTTACGGTCATCCAGGTCATCCATGCGGAACGCCTTTTTTATGCGGATGAACCTTTTCGTTATTCCATTCGATTCAGTTTGAAAGTGAAACAAAACAATTTATTCTGTACTTCAGCCTCGCAGTGATATATCGCACAGGTTATCAGTAACCTGGCTAACCTGTAAGCACTTCTGCAGAAACCTTTCCAAGAATTTATCTATGGAAAATCCGGTTTTATTGTTTCTCCAAATGAGATACGCCAACGAGAATGGAAGTGGTCGATGGAAATAGATATTTGATGAGGTGAGTGATGAGAGAAAAGTATCGACATTCTTTTTTGTTGATTTTGCAGCGATTTTCCACTCGCACAGAGACTCAAATTCATTTGAGTCATGTACAAGTGACAGCAAAGAAAATATCACTGATGTGGATGATTCGTATCGGATATTAATAATAATAATTACAATTTTTATTCATTGATTCAAATACAATATTTATAGAGTAGAATAAAAATCACAACAGAGTATCTCATATAGCTTCCACTGTCTGTGATTAAGTGATCATTTACCCATGTTTATGGTGTTGTGGATCTTGACAATGATCATTAATAAATTGTATTCAAATACAAAGTGAATAAGAGATACATTTATATTACAATTACATTTATTAACACCTTGAATAGTGTTTATTAAAGTTTGTTAACTTATTTGAATAAACAGCAGATGGTCACATGATTTTCGTAGGATATTTAAACAGAGGCGAATGACATTTTTAACCATTTAACAAGTTATTTAGTAAATTGAAGAGGTTAATAGTATACATCAAGTGGCAACTCATAAACAGAAATTCTCTAAGAATACTTTGATTACGGATCCCCGTGAAGGTACTACGGCACCAACAAATTTTTTAGATGTTCGTCTATCACAAATAGAAATAGTATAGGCCAACAAATTAAATATGACGCAAGAGATCATCCTGACTTTGCTGTTTTGCACCTGAATACCCAATGTATCCGCAATAAAATTCTACAATTGGACAATTTTGTAAATAGTTTTCACAATTTAAGTGTGCTGTGTTTCACTGAGCACTGGTTGTCTGCAAGTGAATCCTCCTGTTACAATATTACTAATTTCAAATTAGCCTCAATCTTTTGTAGACCAAACCATATTCATGGGGGCACATGTATATATCTGAATAACCAATACAATGCCAAAGAAATTAGTGACATAAAACAATTATCAGAGGAGTTTCATTGTGAACTCGCTGCAATATATATAAAAAATATAAATCTATTAGTAATGAGTGTTTACCGATCACCCTGTGGTAATTCAGATTTTGTCAAGTTTCTATTCATAATGACCAAAGCATTATCCTACATGGACAAATATTATAGCAAAGCATATGTTGCGATATGTGGCGATTTTCTGAATCCAGATAGTAAGTCTAATATGGTATTTGATCTATTCAAGCAATTTAATATGCACCAAAAAGTTCATACAGCTACTAGAGAACTGGGAAAATCTAAAACCTGCCCAGATAATATTTTTACAAACATTGAGTACTCATATGCAAAAGTCCTCAGACCACGAGCCTCAAATACTGAAAAATGTAATAAAAAGTTTAAAGAAAGATCAACTGCCTCTCAATAATAAATTAAACTTTTCGAATCATAATCAACATAAATTCAAATCTTTCCTTGAAGAGGAATCATGGAGTGATATGTACAATCAAATAACTTCCGAAAAAATAGCACTTACATTCCATGAGACATTCATGAACCACTTTGAACATTGCTTTCCTACTATTAAAACGAAACCTTTAAAAAAGACAAACCAGGTTAGCTACTGGAAAACACCAGAAGTTGAAATACTCAAACATAATGTTCAATTTACATACGAACTGCGTAAAAAAAATCCAAGTGACTTCAATAAGGGGCAGTATGACTTGATAAAAAAAAAATATAACCAATCTTTGACAGAAGCAAAAGGAACATATTACTCAACTCAAATTTCACTGTCCGACAACAAAAATAAAACAGTTTGGAAAATCATAAATATCGAAAGAGGTAATGTTAACTCAAGAGCTCAACCTGAATTTGATGTAGATATTTTTAACGAATACTTCACCAACCATGCAGAGAACATCGTTAAGGATATTCCTGCACATGGAAATCTTTCAACTCAGCATAATATCAATAAATTCCTTTTTCATGCGATCCTTCAGCGAAGAAGAAATTCGTTCAATTGTTAATAGTCTGAAAACCAAAACAACCCAAGACACATATGGCATCAGTACCAAATTGTTGAAAGAGTGCTTATCATATATTATCAAACCTTTGACTCACGTCGTCAATACTTGTCTCTCTGATGGAATATTTCCTTCCGTGTTCAAGCCGGCAAAAGTTCTTGCCATTCACAAAAAATATGATGAGGAACTTCCATAAAACTATAGACAAATACACATCCTACCTACAATATCTAAAGTAATAGAGAAAGCAATCCTCGTACAGTTCAGTAATTATATGGAGAAATTAAATTTATTTGATGTTCATCAATATGGATTCAGAAGAGGAAAAAGCACAATAGATGCTGTTAATAGGTTAGCTAATAACATTCTTGACGCTTTTGAAAACAAAAAAATGTGTTTAACCATATTCACTGATCTATCAAAGGCTTTTGATTGTGTATGTCATGGAAAACTTCTTCTAGAGACATTATTGAATCATACCTCAAAAATAGAACGCAGAGGGTTTATAATAATAACAACATAAGCCACGAACGCCGAATCAAAAGGGGAGTACCACAAGGATCCATACTGGGTCCTTTCCTGTTTTTAATTTATGTAAATGATCTACCTTCACATATGTCAATCAAACGTAACTTAATGACGATTTTATATGCCGATGACACGTCCTTTTCTCTTCAAGTTGAAAAAAGTACTGATGTTGATGCAATTTCAGCACATGCTACTGCCCATGCCACAGCGTGGTTCGATGATAATGAACTATTTTTGAATGCGGCTAAAACGGAGATATGTTTATTTTCAAATCATCATACTCATCCCAACACGAAGTTAGATAAATTTCTAGGAATACATCTTGATCCATCCCTTTCTTGGAACACACATATCAGTCACGTCTGTGGAAAGTTGGCAAAATCTGTGTACGCCATTCGGTGCATAGCATTAACTGTTGGTCAAGAAGCAGCCGTAACATCATACTATGCGATGTTCCACTCGGTAATGAGCTATGGATTACTGAGTTGGGGAAAGACAAGTTTCACAAATTTACAGAGAGTTTTCATGTTACAAAAAGCTGCTGTACGTAGCATTGCAAGAGTTAACTATGGTGAACACTGCAAACCACTATTTCAAAATTTCGACATTATGACACTTTTTGCTCAAATCATCTATGAAAATTTGATACAGTTAAGAAAAATATACTTACTTTTACCACACACTCTAATGTTCACAACTTCCATACTCGCAACAGACATAACATCGTGCCTCTTAGGAACAGATTGGAAAAAAGTAAATCTATAGGTATTCCCCTTTTCAATTTGCTCTCTCGTGAAATGAGGGAACTACCACTGGAATCTTTCAAAAAGAAAATTAAAAAAATTCTTATCCAAATGGTTCCCTACAAGATTGACGAGTTCAGTAAATCACTTAGTGACTCACTCGCTGACAACTAGTGCTATTTTACCTCATATTCGTTGTTGTGTTTTATATTCATATTGTATGTTTCATATATATATATATATATATATATATATATATATATATATATATATATATATATATATATATATATATATATATATATATATATATATATATATATATATATATAACTAGTAAATAGTGGGGCTTTGCAGCAAAATCAAAGAGTACTCTTTAAAGTTTGTCCAAGCTTTCGGAAATTTAATAACTTATTTCCATCATCAGGGATACTACAATTTGCATGTGTAAGTAATATAAAAAATATATATGTACGGTTAACTTACATCTTTGTTGAGATTGTTCGACGCGATGTTATTCAACCATAAGTGGCACATTGTGCACGATGAAAATTGATATAAAACAAGTGAAATTGTAAAGATGTCATAAAATATTTAGATAAAAATACGTTACATTTAAAATGTGAAAATTACTTTATATTTTGACCACGTCAGGCCAAATCAATGCTATTGGTTAAGAGAAGACAGACAGTTGACATGACATATGACTTAGTCAGTGGTACCAATTTACAGTTACCAACTTATGTTAGAGTCCGTAAATCCGATTTTTAATTGGTAAAGCGACACCTAGTGAGGTAGGATAAAACCTGAATTAAGTACATTTGGCATGTAACTAAATGTCTTTAGTACATTTTCATTCTGGATCTTGATGTGTTGAAGTAGATATAACAATGTTTTGTCCTACTGTGGGCAAAATTATGGTAAAGGTTTATACCTGGAGAAAAATGGTTAAGTTTTATGTTGATGAACCTTCAATAGGCATAGATATTCCGATCAAGAATATCTTAGCTGATGTAGACTGCATTACATCCACTATCTCTGACCCCATACAAAGAAGCATCCTTGCAGCAAGGGCGACAAACATCAGCACAAATCACATTCATAATCCTCCTCAACAATCCTCTATCTTTCGAAATTTGTTTTTCAAATCCAACCGTTTTCTAAAAGAAAATCCAAATCTAATTCTCACTCTTTCAGACAAAGGTAACGTAACAGTAGTAATGGAAAAACTACAATATTTACAATTATCCAATGACATTATATCCAATAACTCATCTTATATACAATTAAATAAAGATCCTATGAACTCCATTCAAAGGAAAGCCAACATTTTAATTAAACAGCTAAATGACTCAAATCAAATCAATGATGTGATGAAAAAGAAGCTGACATGCTACAATGGTACTTCCCCAAGGTTTTATGCTTTACCTAAGATACATAAACCAACACTTTCAGTAAGACCGATCGTGGCTTCGATAGGATCTCCTACGGAAGCAATTGCTGCTTTCCTAACAAATATCTTGACTAAAGCGTATAACCTAGACAATGATTACTACATAAAAGATTCGTTTGAAGTTAATATTAAATTCAATAACACTTTGTTACCTCCAAACTATGTTTTGGCAAGTTTGGATGTGGTATCCTTATTCAGTAATGTCTATGTGGAAACATGCATAAGAGCAGTCCACAAACAATAGGACAATATTAGTCTACATTGCAATATTTCTGAAGAAAATTTCATAAATCTTTTACAATTTTTATTTGAGAACACATATTTCTCTTTTGACAATAAATTCTATAAACAGACTTTTGGAACCCCCATGGGGGCATCAATTTCTCCTATTTTGGCTGCTTACGTAATGGATGATTTGTTAGACACAGTATTACCTGTTTTGTCCTTCAGACCCCACTTTATTAAAAAATATGTTGATGATATTATCCTTGCTTTGCCAATTGACTGTACTGAAGAGATTCTTGACACCTTCAACAGCTATGATCCTTTCATCCAGTTCACTATGGAAACTGAAGATGCTAATTTCTCCGTTCCATTCCTTGACACAAGGTTCATACGGTCATCAGAGAACAAAATTCTGATAGACTGGTACAGAAAACCATGTAGCTCAGGAAGATACATAAATTATTGGTCTTACCACAAGCATTCAATGAAAGTGAATCTAGTAAAACAAATGAAAGATAGAGTGTTAAAAATCTCTGACAATCAATTTCACAAAAAAAATCTGGATACTCTTTTGAATTTATTTCTTGAAAACTCTTACCCATCTAGCTTGATCAAAAATATTTTGTTTAATTCTTCATCCTCCTTTGATATAATTAATCCAACGATAACACTAGTTTACAATAATGTCAATAACAGTAATAATAATAATAATAGCAATGACAATATTGCACCATTGATTTCTTTCTACAGTTCTTTACCATACATAAAGGAGATCTCTCCCAAACTCTCCAGAATTTTTAATGTTTTACCAAATTTGAAAATTGCAAATAAATCAGTTCTAACCATTAGAGCAATTCACTCTAAAGTTGAAGATAAACTTTCTCTTTTCTCTCAAACGAATGTGATATATAGTATTCCGTGTCAATCGTGCAACAAAATGTATGTTGGTCAGACTTCGAGATCTCTAGGCTCCCGAATCGTTTCACATAAAAGTGACTGTAGAATACATCCAGAACGATGTGCGTTAGCTGAACATGTCAACAAGTTTGATCACCATATGAATTTTGATGCCACTAAGGTCTTAGCTAGTGAATCGCATCTTTCAAAAAGGACCTTTCTTGAAATGGCCTTTATTGCAGAAAATAGTAATTGCATAAATAAAAAAACAGATGTCAATCATCTTAGTGAAATCTATTCATACCTCTTGACGTTGGATAATAATCCAGTGTCCTTCAATATTTCAAATTTATCAACAAATATTTTTTGACTTTGTTCAGATAATTTCAACATAAAACTTAACAATTTTTCTCCAGGTATAAACCTTTACCAGAATTTTGCCCACAGTAGGACAAAACATTGTTATATCTACTTCAACACATCAAGATCCAGAATGAAAATGTACTAAAGACATTTAGTTTCATGCCAAATGTACTTAATTCAGGTTCCATCCTACCTCACTAGGTGTCGCTTTACCAATTAAAAATCGGATTTACGGACTCTAACATAAGTTGGTAACTGTAAATTGGTACCACTGACTAAGTCATATGTCATGTCAACTGTCTGTCTTCTCTTAACCAATAGCATTGATTTGGCCTGACGTGGTCAATATATAAATAATTTTAACATTTTAAATGTAACGTATTTTTATCTAAATATTTTATGACATCTTTACAATTTCACTTGTTTTATATCAATTTTCATCGTGCACAATGTGCCACTTATGGTTGAATAACATCGCGTCGAACAATCTCAACAAAGATGTAAGTTAACCGTACATATATATTTTTTATATTACTTACACATGCAAATTGTAGGATCCCTGATGATGGAAATAAGTTATTAAATTTCCGAAAGCTTGGACAAACTTTAAAGAGTACTCTTTGATTTTGCTGCAAAGCCCCACTATTTACTAGTTCCATTCCTAACTAGTCAGCAACGACTACCCTTCCTCTATATATATATATATATATATATATATATATATATATATATATATATATATATATATATCTAAATATCTATAATATTTGGAATTTATATTATATTGTAAGTGACTAATTTATGTAATTTTTCTGATCTGTTTTGTGACGTTTTCTTCGTTAAATGGCAATGTGTAATGTTCTTATACTCTGTATATGTTAAACAAAGAAATAAATGATCTATCTATCTATGTAAGAGTTGTCACTGTTCACCTAATAAAAACAACCTAAACATTACTTTAACGAAAAATTTTTGTTGTACATCCAACTACTGTAGGTATATTTTTGCGATGCCTCCCGATCATATAATTCCATACGATATACGGAAATCTACAATGCTAAAAAAGGCCATTTTGTTAGGAGGTTGATCCCAACGATGATAGCAATCAATAGTTATACCTAATTGATGCACTTTTATTGTGATGATCTATCTCTAGTATTTTGTTCTGGGATAGATTGTTTTCGTAACTTATCAAACATCGTTTTCTCAAAATTAATAGTGAACATTTTATAACTGAGCTATTCAATAATGATGTTCATATCATACTGGATATCATTTCTCAGATTCTCCCAGTTATTAGATCTATAAAATATGATTGCATCTTTGGTGAAGCTTACTATGATTCCAGATGATCTAATGCTAAGTAGATTGTTTTTGTAGATGATGAATAGGATTGGTCCTTGGAGTACTCCGCATTTTACCAATTCTAATGTACTACACAAATATGAACGAAATGAATTTTGTGCAATTCCACGTATTCCCACAGCCTGCAAGGACTCTAATAGATGTTCATGTTCAACTTTGTAGAATGTCTGCTAGATCTAGAAATACACCAATGGCAAGTTGGCTATTATCGATCGTGGGAATTTTCTATTTTGTTTTTATTGTGTGACAACAACTGATACTTTTGATTTGACGTCTGTCATCAGTTTGCATGCAAATTGAAAAATGAATTCAGATAACCGTAATGAATAAAAATGTTATATAGAAAATGTGTCTATGATTGGGGCATCAAAAAATAATCTATCGAATACCACACGAGAGTTCGATAAAGTAGAAAATAATTCTCCACATTTTTTCTCAAACTTGTTGCCACTCGAGCCCTTCGGGCTCTCGTGTCTATTGCCTAACAACAAGTTTTCGAAAAATCTGTCGAATTATTTTCACTTTATTCTCTCTCTCTTGTGGTATCACAACTGATGAGAATAAAATGGTTCCTTCAGTAGACTTTGCGCTCTGGAACCCAAATTTATTATCAGAAATTATTTTGCGTTCGTTTAGAAACAGCTCCACTCTTGCATTTATTATTTTTCCTTACATTTTCGTGATATTATGGTCTAAAATTTGATGGTAGAGTTTTATAACCCTTTTATTATATTGGTTTCAATATTACTATTTCAACTTCGGTTGGACAAATTCCATTTTCTATCATTTCGTTGAAAATGACAAACAAGGGTTATACAATGGGCATATGAATTCAATATGTTTCATACACAGGTACAAAAAAATACCGATAAAATAAACAAGAAAATGATTACCTTATTCCACAGCAATCGATATCTTTGAATTCATTTGCCCTATTATCGAGAGATACAGACAAAATCCATGCAACCAAATTAAAATGGTTTTAAACTCCATTCTTGAATCTCTGACATATAAAAGACCGTTTCAAAAGTTTCTCGAATTTTTCATATATGTAGAACTCGTGATGCTGATTAAATATATCAATTCTACCAATGCTCTTGAATCAACGGTTTAGATTTAATAGGGTACTGAAGATAACTTTTCCAATATCTCGAATGGCCACTATAGAGTATACTGATTCCTGCACATACCTGTACATACTCACAATAAACAGAATGAGTCCAAATCTGGCAAGTTTTGAAATGATTCCTAAAATATTGAGCGGTTGAGTTTTATTAATTTGTCAGTAAAACTCCATTCATAAATATTAATTATATATGTTTTTGATACAACAGAGTCTATAACATTTTGCAACCTTCTGAAAACTCCATCAGCAAATGAAATATATTCATAATACTTCATTACTGAGGGGGTAAATCATTGATAAATAGTAGGAATGAGAGCGGTTCCAAATTGGTGCCTTGAGGGACTCCAGAATTAGCTTCAAATGTACCAGATGCATTCCCATTATGTTTCACCAACGAAAACCTGTTCTGGAGATCAGTTTGATCAGTTTAATGATCCACCCATTCAATTTCGACGGCAGTACATGAAAATAAAATTGGTTGAATTTACATGTGAACCGAAATCGTAAATCAAAATTTCGTGGAGACAAGGATTACTAGGAGTTGGTTGTATTGTGCACGAATATGAACAAGGATAAATTAACAGTTCATACTTAGCAGAACACGAATTGAATAAAGAATTTTCATGTGAAATAAAGATATGTTAGAAAATTGTGATCTTGAAATGAATATATATAAAAAAATAAATAGAACCCGTCTGTTCCTATTGGCCAAAAAATAGTTATGCAAGTCGCTCACATTGAAAAGGTCTACATATTTTAACCTCTAACGATTTATGTTGTTTTGAAAAAATTGCAAACCTTATATTGATGATCTTCTCCAAGAGATTTAGCAAATGATTTTTTTCCAGGACTATACCACGTATTGGATGCATCGAATATACCATTGGCCGTTTCTCTACAAGCATTTTCACAAGTTACATCACAAGTATAAACAACCCACTGCATTTTCTGTCACTGCGATACATCCTGTAGAATCAGCACATATACAGCTGACCCTGATAATGCCGGTATTCTTGTTTCCACTCCACTGGGGTAAGTGCAGATTCATGGAGTTTCTTTTAAAAGTGTAGAAGGAGATGTTATTCTGTGCAATCTTTAAATCCATTATCTTATTTTACAGTTTTATAGTTTAACATTTCTAGATTTTCATATTTTTACCTATTAACATTTGTGCATTTTTTAACTTTTACATTTTTACTTTTTCACATTTTTACATTTTTACATTTTTATATTTTTACATTTTTACATTTTCACATTTTTAAATTTTTACATTTTTGCATCTTCACATTTTTAAATTTCTATAATTTTTAAATTTTTTTATTTCCACATTTTAATACTTTTTTTACATTTTTACATCTTATTATTTTAACATTTTGACATCGAAACATTTCAACATATCAACATTTTAACATTTCAACATTTTTTTAGAGTTTTATTTTCAGATTTTTAAATTTACTCATATATTACAATATTTTCAAATGATTTCTTCACAAATCATGTTCATTTAGTTTCGTAGTGTTCAAGTCTACTTATCAATTATTAAAAAGGAACATAAAGTAACATGAAACAATATAAATGCGATTGTCATTGGGAGCCAAAGCCTCTGAGGAGCAAAGTTAGAATTTGCTGAAATTTTTGTATGTTCTAGCACCATTTTTACTGTATCTACCGAATCTTCAAATTTCACAGTTTAGGATAAGTGAGACAAATCTAGATTTTTTAGAACTGAATTTTCTTCAGTAACCTCTTGAATCAGTAATACAATATGTCTGGACCTCAGATCAATAAGTAAACATAGATCGGCCCGATGCTACGTAAACATCATATTCACTGAACCGAAGACAATTTTGTTTATTTACGTACACCTCTAATCCCTAATGTTTTCAAACATTGACGCCCTGTTGTAAAATTGGTAAAAAAATATGATTTTGGTAGGAACCTACCAATAAATGCATAATCAATCATATTTTATATTCAGATGTTTTATTCTAAAAATTCTAGAGAAATGTTTATGCCCAGAAAGGTGTGAAAAAATTACCAAAAAGGAAGATATATGTCGTTTTGAACTGATGAAATTTTAGGCACTTCGAGCGGTTACTAGAATTATTTTACTCTTGGCAACACCGCTTGTGCACCGGCCGTGGCGGCCATTGTACGTTGTCGTTTTGTGTTGATGAAGTGTTGTTAGAAATTTTCCTGTGTGTTTTCGTGGTTTTAGTCCTGCTTAAACAACTTAAAGTTACATTTGGAATTTTTTTCAAAATAGTACAGTGGTTTAGTAAGTCACAATGTCGAAATACTGCTTTGTTTGCAAAACAAATTATAGTAAACAAACATTCCACAGGTGAGGTTCCAGTGGCGTCGAATGCACGATGCAAATCATGCAATCAAACGTTTTCGTCAAATATAATATTGGAGAACAAAGAAACTCATTCAAAATTACAGATACGAAAAGCCTATGGCAAAGTGGTGAATTCCTCAATGTTTGTTATAAATATCTGTGAGCAGGGGGAAAAACATTGAGATGAAAGGAAAATTGAATTTATTTTCCAATAATATTGACATTGTTAAAATTCTAACAGTGAGAACAATTAATGATATACCAAAGGACTTACTTTAAATTGTTGGAAATCATTTCTTTGAGGAAGAGCCTTTATCAAACCATAGTTTTGCCTTGGTAAAGGTAATAAGTATTTAAATTTTTTTTCAAAATCTGATTATACCTTCAATTGTCAATAAGCGGAACTGACAAAGTAGAAAGGGTCAGGTCTCTTTTGACAAAGACACTTCTATTTGAAAATCAATAAATGCCAAGTGTTGAAATCCTCATGTACTGAGCTTTCTTGAGAATCATTCTTTCACATACACTTTGACACTTTATATTTATATATTTGTAATATTGTATATGTTAGGCTTAAAATTGAATAAATAATAGTGATATTTGCCTACTTGTTATAATAACGTGTGGATAAGCATATATTTCATTCAATCTGTTAGAATTTTAACAATATCAATATTATTGGAAAATAAATTCAATTTTCCTGTCATAAGCTTCAATGTTTTTCCCCCTGCTTACAGATATTTATAACAAACATTTTGCCATAGGCTTTTCTTATCTGTAATTTTGAATGAGTTTCTTTGTCCTCCTATATTATATTTGACGAATACGTTTGATAGCATGATTTGTATCGTGCATTTGACGCCACTGGAACATCGCCTGTGGAATGTTTGTTTACTATCATTTGTTTTGAAAACAAAGCAGTATTTCGACATTGTGTCTCACTGAACCACTGCACTATTTTTAAAAATATTCCAAATGTAACTTTAAGTTGTTTAAGCAGGACAAAAACCACGAAAACACACAGGACAATTTAAACAACACTTCATCAACACAAAACACTGGCACTTGCGTTCTCTGATGCTTTGAGGAACGTTGCACAAGTATCTGTTAGATTTAATTCAATCCCCGTCGTGGTCTTAGCCAGGAGAGTAGTTGTTTTCTGACAGGTACTTGCCATATGAATGAACTGGTCCAAAATTTAGAAAGGATAATACTCAACAGAATGAACAAGTTATTTATAGATGTTGGAGAAGGTTTCTTAACTCATAGGGCCAGTTGCATAAAGAATTTAACAGACAAATTAATATTTGATTTGATGATTACCATGGCAACGCATGTCTAAGCTCACCAGTTATGTTACCTACGTTAACAGAAGGCTTTATACAACTGGTCCATAATTGATTCGTTGAAACTTGATCTACACAACATAAACCCCCAGGCACCAAACTTGAAATATAGTCAAGGAACTTGTTAAATCTCTCGAATTAATTACTTTAGACCATAAATAATGCTTTATTTTTGATAGCTGAAAACTCCTAGAATCCAACTAAAAAAAGAATGTCATCATAAATCACAAAACTAATCCGCTATCTTGAATCCCCAAATTTTGATAAAAAGTTATTTGCTGTCAACCCCCGGCTTTTTATTGACCCTAGGAATTTTAAGACAAAACCGTGACATAACTTGTTGCAGCTCACAGGTACTGCATTTGCATAAGTAATTTTTACCCCCTTAAAAAAGCACGGCACTGTGCTAGAGGTGTTGTGTTTTGGTTCGAATGTCAAAAACCCTAAACAAAATAGTTTCCGCAAGAATTATCTTCGGTTCAGTGAATATGATGTTTACGTAGCATCGGGCCAATCTATGTTTACTTATTGATCTGAGGTCTGGACTCTGAAGTTCATAAAATTTGGGAAAAAACATCAAAGTTTTATCATAAACACTAATTCACTAAATATACAAATAATAATAAGAAAATAACTTAGGAATAGTATCGATCAGCAATTCTGCTTTTCAGCACCTTTCTACGCCGTTGTCTTCTACAACTACTACCATGGTATCATAGACCACTCCGGAATAAATTTCAAGGCCTACTGGTGGCAACCTTGGCAGCCGGACGCAATTTTCCACGACAATCATCATCAGTATTTCCACGTCAACTTTGGTTTCAACATGGAAATTTGGGATAACGTACGTATAAATTTTGTTATATGATAGATGTCAGTGTGAGGCTTAGGTCTGAACAAGAGTGGGCACGTATTAGGCCCTCCACTGCGGCCAATGGCCTATTGTGGCTCACCCTATGGTTATATTTCTTCCAGTATATCCAATCTCTTGACGAAATTGAGAAATGTATTGGGAGAACAATTTACCAGGTTTTCTGGCCTTACTGTCGTATCGCCAAATATTGAGAATCTGGTTCTGGCCGCTGCAGGGCTTGTACACAAAATGTATTTAGCCATTTCATCATCCTCCTTGCATAGCCGGCACTCTACATCTTGAGCAAGTCCGATTTTATGCATGTGATGTTTGAGCTTGCAGTGTTCAGTAAGCAAATCTAATATAACTCTGAGTTGTGCTTTACTGAGTTCTAGCAGTTTGTTTTTTTCTTGGATTGTATAAGCGATGGGCTAGGCCCGATAGACTACGCCAATACTCGAGTCTTTTATTGTCTGCCCAAGCTGTTATGACATTCTTGGCAGTGCTATATGCTGAACCGATTACCAATTCTGGTCCAGTAAACGTTGTTTCAGACCCCCCCCTTTGCTAGGGCGTCCGATATTTCGCTTCCTTCTAGGCCTGTGCGACCTGGTATCAGTGTTAGAAGAAATCTCTTAGGCTGAAGGAACTCTGTCAACAGTTGATTTATGAGATTCTCTCCAGAGGAAAGAAAGATGGTTGTGAATTCTGAATTCTCAGATATTTTGATAACATAAAAATTACAAATGAAACATATCAACAATAAGTTCCATTTTCAACAAAGTTGAATGTGAAACACCTTCAACTTCACAATCACAGTTGGTGTATTGCATTCCTTGCTCAAATTGTGAAGAAACTCACATAGGTCAGACATACAGGACCCTAGAATATAGAATCACATCACATAAAAATGGTTAAAGATGCAATCCTGAAATATGTGCAGAAATAATGACTAAGGAGAGTAATACCACTAAAAGACCATTGATTGGGATGTCTGTAAATGATTAATTGAAGATTTTTTTCAGATTCATGGAACCTACAGGAAAAAAGATCGTGTGTACACCGAAGATATTTACTATGGCCAAGGAAAATCCTTCAAGGACGTGAGCAGTTCGGAGCTGAAAGCTGATCTGGAAGAAAGAAAATCTGAGAACCCACTTGCTTATCGAAATAATAAGAATAAAAATAAACTAACCAAAAGTGAGATTGAGAAATTCTCAAAGAAATAATCTCTTCACATCATGATTCAGGTGGAAAGAGTCAAACAATTGGATTCTGCTGGTATTTGAATTGTAGTGATGCCATTGTTTAATTTTGAATTGAATTCTCGGTAAGAGTGGAATAAAGAGCTGATCAATCAATATTGTTTTTTTACAATTTCGTAATCGCAAGATTCCAGTTCGATTTTGCAGATTTGTCCGATTGGCCGAAAGATTCATTGGTGTCAAGTCGAATTTGTTTGATTATAGGAATAATAAAAAATTCTAATTAATGACAGAGCTATGAGTCTGAAACTGTATACCTAACAGGAAAAATATATAAAATAACTCACAGTCACAATTTCTTTAGAATCAATGAAATATCGTTATTATCCACAAATTAAAATATTATACAGGGTGTCAATTTGAAAACTTAATTCACAATCACACTCGACGCGCGTTTCGCCAACAAAGTTAGCATCTTCAGGAGCTAAGAGCGTCTGAAGATGCTAACTTTGTTAGCGAAACGCGCGTCGAGTGTGATTGTGACGTAGTTTTGGTGTTTGGGAAGTTTCATTTTTACTTAAATTGTATTCACACCAAAGGTTCCAAAATATTCATTTTTTTGAGAAATATTTATTACAAGGTTCCAGAACAATCTGTAGGGGGTTAGGAATCTATATGGGGTTATAATCATGTAAGTGGCGGAGAAAAATTATTCTATTGTTTTGAATCCAGCCTAAAAACGTACTAGGACACTGAGAAAATTATTTAAATAATTTTCAAATATTCAGTTACTTCACCCAGTCAACACAAACATCTAGAAGATGTTGCTTTCTTGATTATCATGGTAACAAATTGAGTTGCATTTAGACGTCATTGTTACCACTTAGTGACGCCAAATGTTATGAATTGTTCACAATTCTCTTCTCATTAGTGTCACTTTGAGCATAAAATGTGAAGAAAATTGCGAAGCACATTAACATGAATTTTGGTTTCATTGCGATTCTGTCGGTATAAAAGGAATTAGGTTGGTAACAAAATTGATCGTGACATCACCATCACGGCACAAAATGGTCAGCGGCCAGAGGTGTTTGTCTAGTCGAGAGTCAAGTGGAATTTGTATTTGCATGGTTGACGCCATTCTTTAAATATTCTTTAAGTACTTCTGATAGTGTGTAGGGTTGGTTCTCTTTGATTCTTCTTATTTCAATAGTTGAATCAAATATGTTTATTAACAATGCCCAATTATTATTTCTACCAAGAACTGTATCTCTTCAAGGACTGGAACGGTGAGTAGAAACATAAAGGTAAATTCAGTGATTTACAGAATTTGGCATTTTCAGGATAGGTACCTACTGATTTCGCCGCGAAGAAAATGCTGTCCAGAGGATTGAAGTTGAATTATAGATTTTTCTACAATTCTGTAAATGTTTTTTTTTTCATAATTCAAACATAGTTTGATAAATTTTTTGTTTGGGAGAAGTATATACTACGGAATCAACTCACGCATTTGTTTTCTAGCATCCCAATCCATATGTATCCATTAGTAAGAATAATAATATTGTGGTATAATTTCTATTTATGTTGAAACATGGTGAGCTTGGTTTTATTCTTGACATACAGGTGAATCAGAAAGTGAAGCGAATTTTTAAATAAGTACCTGTTCATTCATTTTCACATTTTTACATCGAAAGGGTCTCAATGTGCATTCGATTCCGAAGTATAAATGGAATGTCACATTGGGCTAATTTCGAGTCACATTTTGCATCACATTTTGATATCTCGACATGACCAACGGGGCACCAAATAGACGTTTATGCAATAATAATGGAAGTCACTTTGCGATTCACTGGTGTGATCTGAAACATGAATCTCTGAGACCACTCTGTGTTGACTGGGCACCCTGTTGTGTCATGTAACAGGAGTTGCAAATATGAATCCTAGGAACAAAAAAATTATACTATTGACAAAAACCTATCTAGATATTTTTCTGCATCACTTACTTCAATTGCAGAAAAGCAAATAGTCCCGAACAAATTGGAATATACTGGCATAAATGGTTGAAAGCGCCGCGTTTCCATTTCATAAAGGAGAAATTGACAAATAACCTAAAAGCAAAAACGTTTCTCAAACAATCCAGTAAAAAATATCCCAATTAATTACTGGTATCGCGTATTCAACAAATATTGACGAGTCCAGATGAAACGAATGTACCGTCAATCTCGTCGACTGTTGACGGTAAACATTTTGCGGAATTCTGCCGATTGGAAAATAAAAAAAAAGTCTAGCAAAGTCGATGAAGTAACAGAAACAAAGTATGGGACTTAAAATTTTGTAATGATAGAACGTTGAAGGAATATAAACAGGCCGAAATAGGAAGATACGAACAAACTCTGTGTTGGTATTCAATAGACCAGGAGCTCATGGTCCTTTTCTGAGGGCCAATACTGACATTTTTTCCAAATGAATGGTGATATCAGCTGCTATTCTAGCGGTGGGGGAGGAAGAAAAGCCACCTACATGAGGAAAAAGGTAAAAAATAGTAATCGTACAAACTGCATATATGAAAAAGGAATCGATTTTCACAAAGTTCAATTACATCACTTGTGATATAAATGAAGTTTAAATTAAGTTTGTTGAGATCGAATCATCATCTGGGTGGTTTTTACAAAAAATAAAATGATAGTGCGGAGACGAAACATTTTTTTAAAGCTCATTACGTTAGATGTGAACAGTGTAACATTACTTGGAGACACTGTGCTCAGCAATCTCTCTGGGAATTATCACATCATGCAATTAAACAGTAGATTATGGAGCGCTCTTCTTATTTTTTGTCAACTGAAGAATATCACCAGCTATGATACACTGAAAACTACATATTTCTCTATTTTACTCTCACACATCAGTTATGGGATCATTCTCTGGGGAAACTCCAGTGGAGCTATAAAGGTTTTCAAACTTCAGAAAAGAGCATAAGACTCATTACAAATTCAGGCTATCAATCAATCAATCAATCAAATATACTTTATTGTCTGAAGAACATAAATCTTATTGACAAAGTCACTTTTACATAAAAGAAAATACCTAACAATAATTATTGTGTTTCTACATACACACACAATACATATATATATATATATATATATATATATATATATATATATATATATATATATATATATATATATATACAGTCCGTTTCTTTTATCATGTGGTAACATTGCTATATTCTAAACCGTAACAAATACGAAGACGATTAAATGGGAGAAAAGGTAACTATTGTGGAGAACAGTACAATGGTCAAAGAAAATTTACAGGGAGTCTCGCCCTTCCCGACTTATACAGGGAAAACCAAAAATGCTGTTATTTGTTTTTTACGAATAGAACTGTTTTTTCTGAAAATATAAAAAAAATTATAAGGAAAGTTTTAATGTATTCTAAATGTACTATAAAAATGTAACAATGAATCTTTGATTAAACGTTTCGTGTCAACACGGCCACCATCAACATTTCTTTTTCAAATACGGACCTGTCTATTTTAGTACAAATATTGATAAAGCGATAAAATCAAAATTCAGTGGTATATCACACTTGATATTTTTATAACGTTTTATTTAAAATAACTAGCATCCTCAGTGACAACAATTTTTAATTACGGTCCTGTCGTTAGTTCTTTTGTAAATTATTTTGATTTCTTCAAAAGTTATTCAACTATTGGCATACTTCAGACTTCACCCAATAATTTCGATAAGAAGATATCCCAACACAACGAACATTCGTATTTTTCCTTCTTGGGCATTTTTGTATTACAGAAATCCTTGTTTCGAAGCTGATTTCTTCTGAATCAATTATCATACTGAATATTTCTATAATTCTCAATCCTGGAAGTAACGAAAATATTAGTTTTTGGTCAAAATACGACTATTGCGTGATATGGTACAATTAAATAGCATCTCACTTCATTTACCATTTTTAAACAAGTAGGCTTTGCTTGGTTTCTATGGCAGGATAAATAAATGAGTTGTTGATACGTGTTAAGAACTGTCAGTCGTTTATACACTCAGTCATATCAAAGATGTATTCAAATGACGAAAGGACTGATATGATATTTGCTTATGCAAAGTCAAATAGAAATCCTCTTTTGGCAAAAAATATGTATGGTGAGCTATACCCAAATCGTCGTATTTCAAACATTCAAATGTTTAGACGATTAGAAAGAAATTTGAGAGACTGTGGTGCATTTGATAGAATTAAAACTAGAAAATGTGTTGTTACTGGAAGTATGCGGAACCAAATAAATGTTTTAGGTATGCAAATATTACTTCATAAAGATTAACAAAGTGACGAAAATATTTTTTTTCAATTTAGGATTGGTCAGTTACAAAAATATTTCTAATCAAGATTGTTCTTTACGAGAAATTGCCCACGAACTAGGGATTTCTGAAAAATCTACCAGAAATATTTTGAAAAAGAACAAATACAAATGCTACAGGATACGCAAAGTTCATCACCTCAATGAAAGGGATTACGGAAGGAGAGTACGATTTGCGATGTGGTTGAGGCGTAGAAATAGGGAAGTTGGAAATATTTGTAATAAAATAATATGGACGGACGAATCAAAATTCACCAACAATGGTTGGTTTAACAGAAACATCCATTATAGGTGGAATAATACAAATGAACATTTACATAGAGAAACCAATTTCCAGGAAAGGTTCGGAATAAATGTTTGGTTGGGAAATTTGGGAACAAACATACCAGGTCCTTTCTTTTACGACGAGCATTTGAATGGTGGAATGTATTAACATTTTTTATCCAATGAGTTTGATGGCTACTTAGATGAATTGCCACTGAAGATCCGCCGTGAAATACAATATTTTCAACAAGACGGTGCCCCTCCCCATAATGCAGCAATAGTAAGGGAACATTTAGATGCAATATTCCCAAGAAAATGGATTGGAAACAATGGACCAATTGCCTGGCCAGCTCGATCCCCAGACCTGACTCCTTAAGATTTTCTTGTCTGGGGATACATAAAGGATAAAGTTTTTTCGACAACTAGTACAGATATCGACCATCTCAAACAAAAAATAAGAGATGCATGTAATAGCATTACACCCATCATGCTAGAAAATTGCCACAGAAATTGTATGGACAGACAACTTATGTGCATTCAACAAAGAGGTCGGCAATTCGAGCATTTAATGTAGGTTATCATGAAGAATTCATTTTCTGTATTGGTTTTATTTTCACTCAAAAATTTAATATGAAATAAATTGTTTTCTGTTTGTTTGATTTCTTCTACTCTTAAGTAAGATTATTTCCGAGGTAAATTGCTAGCGTTCGTCTCTGAAACTACAGATATCTTTTATTATAGTGTAAACATAATTTTAATAGATACATTTATTCAAAGCGTCACTGATAATTTTTATATCGGAGAGTTAGGTTTTGTGGAATCCATAAACGACCTAACGACAGGACCGTAATTAAAAATGGTTGTCACTGATGATGTTAGTTATTTTAAATGAAACGTTATAAAAATATCAAGTGTGATGTACCACTGAATTGTGATTTTATCGCTTTATCAATATTTGTACTAAAACAGACAGGTCCGTATTTGAAAAGAATTGTTGATGGTGGCCGTGTTGACACGAAACGTTTAATCAAAGATTCATTGTTACATTTTTATAGTACATTTAGAATACATTAAAACTTTCTTTTTCCATTTTTTTATATTTTCAGAAATAACAATTCTATTCGTAAAAAACAAATAACAGCATTTTTAGTTTTCCCTGTATAACTCGGGAAGGGCGAGACTCCCTGTAAATTTTCTTTGACCATTGTACTGTTCTCTACAATAGTTACCTTTTCTCCCATTTAATCGTCTTCGTATCTGTTACGGTTTAGAATATAGCAATGTTACCACATGATAAAAGAAACGGCCTATATATATATATATATATATATATATATATATATATATATATATATATATATATATGAAACATACATGAATATAAAACACAACAACGAATATGAGGTAAAATAGCACTAGTTGTCAGCGAGTGAGTCACTAAGTGATTTACTGAACTTGTCAATCTTGTAGGGAACCATTTGGATAAGAATTTTTTTAATTTTCTTTTTGAAAGAAACGGCCTGTATATAGATACATACATACACATACATATTCGCATACATATCATAGATGCAAACATACAACAAACAGGTACAAAATAAATAATGAATTAAAAACAACATAATATGCGCAAAAGTAAATAAAATAAAATTGGTACGATTTCACCGATTTTCACCGTAATGGTCAACTACAAACAAGTAAAAATATAAAAATACCAGTACAAATTGAATAATAAATAAAAATACATCATAATAGACACACAAGTAACTAGAATAAAAAGTTATAGAAAATTTTCATCGTCAACAACAAAAATGTATAAATATAAGAATATGAAAAATATAAGAAAATATATAAAAAAATTAGATAAATGCCAGTACAAAATAAACCTTAGAACAATTTTCATTATACAAAATAGCTAAGATGGTATGACGAAGTTGAATCACACAGCACTAAAGCTTCTCACAGTAGAATTCATCTAATGAGTAGAAAGCCTTTGCCAGAAGAAAATTTTTTACGGAATTTTTAATTTTTTTCTATTGTCTATAATTTTAATCTTGTTGGGTAGATAATTAAATAATTTTTTACCATTATAAATTATAGAATTTTTAACCTGTGTCAATGTCGGAATTGGTAATTTTATATTTAGTGGCTGTCTAGTGTTATAATGGGTAATCGTATGGATTTCGTTTTTAAAGTTACTGTGAATGAGACATCCTGCTTCTAAAGTAAAAATGCACGGTAGTGGTAAAATTTTATGTTTACTGACAAGTGGCTTGCAAGAATCCTGGAATTTAGCTCTGCACATATACCTAACTGCTCTTTTTTGCAAAACAAAAACCATATTAAAAAGATATTGACTACATGATCCCCAAAAACAAATTCCATATCGTAGATGCGAGTCAACTAATGCATAATACACACTCTTTGCGATATCTTCACCAAGTTCCCATGAAGTGGTTTTTACTGCAAATCATCCCGATGATAGTTTTCGTCTGAGTATTTCAATGTGATCTTCAAATTTCAGTTTATCATCAATATGTAATCCCAGAAATTTTGTGTCTGACCTACAACTTATCACTTGATTTCCTAAATGAATTTCTGGAAGATTACATTTAAAAGTGAGAATGTTAGTTTTGGATATGTTGAAGGAGAGCTTATTAGCATCACACCAATTTTTCACTTCACCAATATCATTCTCCACCATTTGATGCAGATTGAGTCATCTTTATCATGCCAAAGTATTGTGGTGTCATCTGCGAATTGGGTGAACTCTCCGGAAATATTAATTGAGGTTAGATCATTTATATAAATTAAAAACAGTGTTGGTCCCAGAACTGACCCCTGAGGTACTCCCCATTCAACTTCTAGTTTGTGCGATAAGCTGCCTTGAAGAGATACGCTTTGAGTTCGTCCAGATAATTATGACTTCCTGAACCCATATACCTCTAATTTTTGCAACAATATTTTGTGATTAACGCAGTCGAAGGCCTTTGTCAAGTCACAAAAAACCGCTGCAGCAACTTCTTTATCATTCATTTTCAGATAAACATTTTGTCTTTGAAATCCAAATTGAGTAGGGTTAATAGATTTGTGCTTATTCAGAGATCATTGTCAACCTCTTTTTCTGAGACTTCAGATAATGCCACCTTATATCTATACAGTGTCCTGTTAGAAATTCATAGAAAAACAAATATGTTAATCAGACGTTCATGATCACAATACCAGATCCGCAAATAATATTCGAACAAATCGCTACCGTCTGAATAAATCCAAGAGAAATACGTTGGACTTCAATCTTCACAATCATTTGCCAGATGATTTTAAGTATCTTTCTATGTCTAATTTTAAAAATTCCATAAAGAGTTTGAGATATTCCTTCTTCTCTGTCGATGAATATGTAAGTCATTTCCAAAATAGATTTATGTGAACATACTCGCCAAAAATTTTTAGTATTTTTTTTAGGGTGTTGATTTGTCAGTTCATTTTAATCGTTACGTGATATTTATTACGACTTTATTCTTAATAATTGATATTTGCTACCTTTTCATCTGTTTTTTGTATTTTTTTGACATGCTACAAACATTTCGAAAATGAAACGTAGTTGAATATTAACAATAGAAATGATTCAAAATAACTTTCACTCGAGTACATGTCGATGGGAAAAACTAAATAAGACGATATTGCTAAAGAAGAAATCGATTGAAAAATCTATTTATAAAGTTTGACTTACAAAAACAAGCATCTGTTTAGTTGAACGAATATTTTCGATTTTTCAAATTCTTCCGAATGCGATTTCACCAGGTTTCATGGGCAAATGTAGGCCAGTAGATATGGGCAATCAAGTCGCATTAATTCCAGAAGTTTACAAACTTCGGTGGTTTGTTAGTGCACTGATGAAAACAAACTTCGCAATATGCAGCGATAAATTGAAAAGGATGAAATATCAAACCCTTGAACATAATTATCTTATCCATCCAATAGCTGTCAAAACTTCAGGTCTCTTTGGCCATGAATCTCCATCTTTTATTCTTGAAATTGGAAGGAGATTTGGACTCACGAAAGATAAATGTTCAACGTCACTTTTAATGCAATTCCAAGAGGCAATGCTTCTTCTGCAATTGGTACAACAATTCCTTCATCGCTTCCACTGGATGAAACTTCTTATCGCCCCAATTTTCTAACGAGATACATATCAGTTATCAAAAATAATCATTCAGCAACTTTCAAAAAATCAATATCAGTTTCTCTATCACCTTCTTTTATTTACAGGAACAATTAACTTGGATTCTTCGTTGAACATTAGTGAACATGCCATAACAACAAGAAACTCCATTTCTATAGGTAATTGGCCTGAGAGGAATGGAGAATATAGGGAATACCTGTTTTATGAATAGCATGATCCAGTGTCTTTTGAACACGAAGGTTTTGTTGGAAATTTTAATGAACGGTTTTTGTATGGAAGGTTTGAATACTGCTACATCTAAAATGAAGGGAAATCTAGTGAATTCTTTTATATCTTTGATTAAAAATATCTGGAGTCGTGATTCTCATCGGAAAATGGTTAATACTCCACATTTCGTTCATCAATTCAGAAATTTTGCTCCTTTCCTCAATCATAACGTACCGGCAGATTCGGAAGAATTTCTAAGACACCTTCTGGTAGGTTACATGGAGATTTAAACAAGACGTGTGCAAAGAATTATCCATCACAAAACGAAATGGTTATCATGAATGATAATCAGAAATCTTCCATTTCTATGGCAGTGCATGACAGACATTTGGCAGGTAACTGTTCAAAAATTTTAATTTTTTAACAATTTCAATTTTCAACATGGCGCTTAGTAGCACTTGGGGCGATTGGGTGCCATTCATCAACTTTTAAATAAACTATTGGTTCGAGAGCTTTCCCATATAGTACATAAGATTCTACTCGTCATAATTTGCTTGGGAATGATTATTTTTTTCCCGTGTTCGTATGAACAAATATGCTGGTCACTGTAGATGACCAAATAACTTTATCATTATCAAATGAGCTCTCGCATGCTTCCATGACACGAACATGTTCCCACCCTTCGGCTTTTTCGGTCATCCAGGATTCACTTCCGTAATATCATTGCCATCAAAATTTGGACGTTAATGATTGTCATGACTGTGCGTATCAATATTGAAATCACTAGATTAATTATCAATCTGATACCGCTAAAGCGTATATGTGGAAGTGATTAATCAATTTTTTTATAATCGATTCGTGGAATGTTGAAGCCGCATTAAAGCTCATGAGCCACAAATGGTTGTATAAACTCACGCAATCTGACTCTTCAATGGCGGGATTGAAATACTGATTTTTCTAGAACAGGGGTTTGTATATATGGATCCAACGAAAGGACCCCGCAAACACCTTATGGGATTTGGGTCCCGGTGGATTTTTTTGAATTTTTGGTATGATGTAGTTCATGTTATTCTCAACCAATGTTACCATTGCGCCAACTCAAAAAAATGAACAGTTTTGCTGCTAGGGGGCGTTGAATTCACCCCTTGCGCAGATTAGACTATTTATTTTTGAATCCGGTAACAATATGTTCACTTGTTTCATTGTTGCTAACGTTGCACAATATTGTGCTGTTTTATAAAAAAAATTTTACCCTCCTCCTTCTTCCCCCCAACTCCTATTACGTAACGAAAAAGAAAATATTTCTTGGGTGCTTTTAAATGTATCGTCGAACGTTTAAATATGCCTTAATAAGGGAAATAGCAGTTTTGTATGATTATCCCCCCTCTCCCCGAAAGACACAAAATGAAAAAATTTTGGTGGATTTTTCTGAATATGATGTAGTTCAAGTTATTTTGAATCGAAAATAATTGGGTGACAAACCCCGAAAATGAATAGTTTTGATGTTAGGGGGCGTTGAAATCTCATTTTGCTCAGAATAGACTATTTATTAATATAGGCTGAAGCAATTTCTCTACGTATTGTAGTTTAGATTATGCTGAACAATTGTGTGATTTCTTATTAAAAAAAAAATCTGAAACCTCCCCCTTACCCTCAACCCCTATTTTAAAACACGATATTTATTGTAAATGCTTTATCAAAATAAATGTTTAAATCAGCTAAAATTAGGGAAACTGTACAGTGGTTCAATTTCACCTTTTCCTCCATTCAAATAAATATTGGTGGATTCAAAGGAAGAGGGAAGAGATTAAATTAAACAACTGTACGATTTCCTCTTTTGAACTGATTAAAACATTTATTTTGATAAAACATTTATTTTGATTAAGCATTTACAAGTAGTCGAGAATAACTTTTTTTTGTGTTTTAAAATAGGGGCTGGGGGTAAGGGGGAGGTTTCAGATTTTTTTTTATAAGAAATCACACAATTGTTCAGCATAATCTAAACCACAATACGTAGAGAAATTGTTTCAGCCTATATTAATAAATAGTCTATTCTGAGCAAAATGAGAATTCAACGCCCCCTAGCATCAAAACTATTCATTTTCGGGGTTTGTCACCCAATTATTTTCGATTCAAAATAACTTGAACTACATCATATTAAAAATTCAGAAAAATCCACCGAAATTTTTTCTTTTGTGTCTTTCGGGGGGAGGGGGGATAATCATACAAAACTGCTATTTCCGTTATTGAGGCATATTTAAACGTTCGACGATACATTTAAAAGCACCCAAGAAATATTTTCTTTTTCGTTACGTAATAGGAGTTGGGGGGAAGAAGGAGGGGGGTAAATTTTTTTTTATAAAACAGCACAATATTGTGCAACGTTAGCAACAATGAAACAAGTGAACATATTGTTACCGGATTCAAAAATTAATAGTCTAATCTGCGCAAGGGGTGAATTCAACGCCCCCTAGCAGCAAAACTGTTCATTTTTTTGAGTTGGCGCAATGGTAACATTGGTTGACAATAACATGGACTACATCATACCAAAAATTCAAAAAAATCGACCGGGATCCAAATCCCATAAGGTGTTTGCGGGGTCCTTTGACAATTGGGAAGAACAAATGTTGATTTCCTCGTTAGGTATCAGTTTTTCTCTGCAAAGAAAAAAATTAATAGTGGAAAGTAAAATTTGCATACCACCAAGTGGAAATTTACATACTATATGGGACAAGACACGCTTTATTAGCCACAAGAAAAATTAGTTTTCTGAATATGATCACTTGCTGTTGTTGATGTAATTTGAGGAAATTTTCCCATTATGATCATAACAAGTGATGTATAACATAAAGGAAAATTAGAAGTTCTGAAAATAGAAAAAAAAAGGTAATGAAGGAATGAAGTAAAAATTGAAACAAAACTGTTGTTCAGTCTTTTGGAAAATTCTACTGATCATATCATACATAAAATGTCAATACTCTAGAAATGTCCACATTCTACATACCATCAAGAAAGTAAAATACATATATCAAACTAACACTATTCACACAACTCTCAACAGTAATAACAGTATAATTCCAACACACGATGTAACACGGCCACATACAACTACTTACTCAAATTCTGGAATTGGAAAGACGCCAGTTTTGTGAAAACGTTGATGAATACCTCCTAACAGGTGCGGCGGTTACTGCCCATTGATTGAACACCAAGTTCTACTTCAAATAAATTTTTGTTATGCCTATAATGGTATACCTACTTTTCTGAAACCCAAAGTTGATGAATACGAAAATACACTTTTCCTGCGCTAGTAAAATTGTTGACCTGACATTATACAAAGTGAATTATCCAATGTTCGAAGTACTTGCTGTATGTAAACAATATTATATTCATGAGTTCAGAATGATTATTTTTCAAATAAAGGTATTAATTTTCTTATCACAATCGAACAAAACTCAGGAAAACCTTTCACTTGGACCATTTTTTCAATGTGAGATCTTTGTTGTCCATTTGACCAGTTCGAATTCACCCATTTTTTTTACTTGGAATACATCAGAAATCAGTTTTGTATCTTCTTCTGTAGTATCGATAGATCAACTTGAAAAGAACGATATTGTTGTTATGAATGACGATATTTTCATAAAAAAATCCAGGAAACTAGACAGAGTCGAGAATGTCCTTTCTGGAACTCACGGAAGGATGAAAATTTTAGATTTTCGGACAATTAACCAATGTCTGCCATATACTTCAATACATATTTTGATGCAAAAATCCATCGAAAACAAAATGGCAGACATTTCTAGTTGATACTAGGTGTAGAAATCCACGTGTCGAAATGTAATTAAGAATGTGATTTTTGAAAAAATAATTAACGTCTGCTGAAGAGGTATTTAATAAATTTGACCAAGTAGATATCAAAAAAGTCATCGTCAGACGATTTGATGAACTTACTTAAGTCTATTCTCAAAATCTCTTCAAATAAAGCATATAAAAAATAAAGAACTTCCTAATTTTAACTTTTGTACTCACTTATACTAGTTATCGCGAATTCTATGGCATTTTCAATGAAATTTTCCAACCGAATTTTATTGAAAAATCAAGGAAGTGAACAGAGTTATAAAACATCACCAACTATAGTAGTTTTGGACAACTCTAGCTGTATTCCAGATCATTATCAGAAATAATGCAAATCACAATTCCTGTCTGCTGGTGTTAGTGAAACTTGCACGATACCAAATATTTTCTAACGAGCATGATGAAAGCTGAACTAACTCCTCACCAGAACCGGACTGGAAGCGATTGAAGAATTTAGTGAAAATATAGTTCGAGCTTTGAATTCTCTCAAAATTGAAGAGTCTAGACGATAATTACTAACTTTATTGCCGATTTTATCAATTATTTCTGCTCGATCAATTATAGCCATGACACTTTGTGCTCGAAATACACATTTGAATTTTTCTACAAACGCAGCTCTCATAGTATCTGTGAGAAAATTACCACTCAACGGCAATCCCAAATGTATAAGCTAGTGCTAGGAATCGCACGTAAAAAGGTAAGACCTCGTTAATCCTTAGCTCGCACAAGTTTCGATTTCTGAGGGCTGCCGTTCGTAAGGGGATGACAGCTGGTTAACGGAAAAAACAATTTTAACAATTTTTAACAATTTTTTATCCAAATATCCAATAATTAACGTCAAAGTCTACTTTGGTAAGCGGTTGTAGGAGAAGTATTTTATATCTTTGGCTGATGTCGGACTTTGTTGAACTTTCTTTGTGAGCTTGAAAACTGTCTAGATTTTGTGTTTTCCTAAGGCTTTTCCAGGGTAATAAAAAAATCAATTACTCAATACAAATTGAATCAAAATTTTTAGATAAATGAAAAATGAAGCAAGTGGGTTCTCTTGATATCAGTTATTTGCACTTTTTCTGTTCTTTTTGATATGATCTGTTCCTTCACCGATTCAATACAGTCTTCAACAGTACCTATGTTAACAAATATTTGGATCAGAAAAGGCATGTACCTCGATCTCACCAAACCTTTCAACTGTTTGGAACTTAAATTCCTCGAAAAAAACCTGTATTCTATAGATATTAGAGGAAAAATACTACTATTGTCTTTCCTAAGGAATAGAAATATGATATGCTTCTTGGAGTTTCACAGGGATCAATACTGGGGTCATTGTTATTCCTCATTTTCATCAACTACCTTCCAAATTACATGGATACTGATTGCCCAATATTATACGCAGATGATATATCACTTGCAGCATATAGTAGATATTAATTCGAATTTGCTACAAAAAAGGTGGAAATATTTTTCGGGTAAATTTTCCTGAAGATCTGTCAAAAATGAATGCCTCAAAAACAGTTTCAGTACACTTGAATGGCAAAAATGAAACTGTCGGTCTAATTAATAAATAAAAATAATAGGAACAAATACGTTGCTCCCACTTTTTTCTGTTCGTTTCTCGGAACTTATTCAGATTCGGAGCAGTTCTACAATGCTATTGAAAATGTCAGTGAAAAAAATCAATTAAATGTATTCTGAAATCATAATCATAACTATAGAACCAGACACGGTAGTTTACACAGATACCTACGCACCGAACATTTAACATGTTTAAAAAATGTACTAAAACATTATGTAACTAAAAAAAAAATTATAAAATTTGTTTTTATGAAACTCCCAGGTTTTCGTACAAAATCCCTCAGAAGCAGAGCTTGTGCGAGCAAGGAAGATCCGGAACCTACAGTTTAAATAAAAGTGGAATCCGAACCACTTCAGCTCAATGACGCTCGACCGGGGATCGAACCCAGACCGCCTGGGTGGAAGCCAAACGCTCTAACATCACGACCACTCCGCTGTCAACTGAGGAATGTTATTATAATATGAATGAGTTTTTGGGAGACAGTTAAATTTTTGTTCGTTACTTCTATACAGTTGTTGTTTGTTCTATTTCTGACGATTTTTCGACATGTCTGATATCATGTTGTATATTGAATAATGGAATGAACAGAATTAAATTTAAAAAAAATCCCAGTCAATGTGGCTATTCAACAGTGATACACTTGAGGACTAGAATGTTTTTTTTAAATTAAACAAATGCCGGTAAAGGTAAGCTCATCGGACTCATTCTCGAAACGAAAAGAAAAGTGCGGTGTTACTCACGTAGTTTTATCTCCTCAACACGAATCTGGAAGAATTTCATGGGGATCTCTTGTAGTTTTCGAGTCTTGAAAATCGATCATTTTCAAACACGAGTTTTTCTGTAAAAAGATCGCAGAAAATGCCTCCTTCTCTTTGTCGACACATTTTTCATTCCCTAATCAACTCTTTTTTCACAATTACAAGCACCAAAACCAAATGTTTTACGGAAAACTTAACCTTTTTCATTACACTATACTTAACCTCACTCTTCATTGGCGTTCATTCTAGAGGTGTTGGAAGGGTTAGGTATACTTTATGAGAAGGTTGAATTTTTATGTAAAACGTTTGGTTTTAGTGCTTGTGATTGTGAAATATGAGTTGATTAGGGTCACAAAAAAGTGTCAACAAAAAAATGGAGGTATTTTGTGCGAATTTTCGCTGAGAATATCAAGTTTGAAAATGATCGATTTTAAAGATTCAAAAGGTCATTCGAGAAGTATAAGAGACCCCCACTAAATTATTTCTGATTCGTGTTCAGGAGATAAAACTACGTATGTAAGACTAATTATTTTGTTTCAATAATGAGTCCGATAAGCTTACCTTTACCCAAATGCCTTATATCACGGAAACTGTACGTTTTTCCTGTGACTTATGCATCTGGAGTCCGTCTCTGCAACTAGTTTAGCAGCCAACGTAGACTTCTTGATATTTCATGCCAAGACGAAGTAAAACTGAAACTCCAGAAGTTATGGATTTTGTAATTATAATGTAATATTCGGATTTCCGCAGGTAGGAAAGTTGTGATTTCGTTCGCCATGTTGCATATTATGCTTCCTTAATGGATGTATTGAGTATGGGTACAGTATGTTGGCACAACTTGGTACACTCACTTCGCTCATTTGCCTTTCGTTTCTGAAAATGACAGCAACTTTTCTATGGTTTCATAACTTCGTTTACATCATTTCATGAGTATTTGATGAGTACTTTGAAATATGGGGTAATGTGGCTATTCTTGGTAAGAATTGTCAGTATTCTGTACTTTGGATTATGACCAATCAATATTTATTTATATATCAAATCTATTTCAATAATTAATACAGTCGTTGCTTGAGTGACGGTTATGTAGGTGTTTTGGCAGACGTTTATTGTGGAATGATCTCGAAGTTCGCCAACACGAGTGCTTGACATTTTCAGAAGAAATAATGACAGATACACTGTTCACTGTTAACAGTGCAAAGAGAGATATTGACAATAACTCTGACCACTGCCCACTGTCTCTTTCAAAAAAGATAATGACAGTTACTCCGATAACTGTCCACTATCAACAGTGAACATTTTACACTGTCACTGTTAGCAGTTTACAGTAGTTGCTTGGGTGGTGGTTTTTCAGGACTTTAGGCCGACATGAGTATAATGTTCTCAATGTTTCGCCAACACAAGTAGTTGACATTTTAAACAGAGCTAATGACAGTTACTCCAATAACTGACCACTGTCATTGCAAAGTGAGATACTGACATTTATTCATGATTAGTGATTGAGAATCATGCTCAAACTTCATTTGAAACCACCAGCTCCAGAAGAACACTGACAGTTGGTGTCCACATCCAGAAATATCGTTCGCCTACACATGCATAAGTGAATTTTTTATTCAAAATTAATACTAAATAATAACATAAAATGCATTAAAACACGAATTATTCATACAAAATTATTCTCAAAAACGAAGCGAGCATTTTAAAAAGAGATAATGACAGTCACTCCAATAATAGTCCACCGTTAACAGTGGACACTGTCCACTGTCACTGTCAAGAGAGAGATATTGACAGTTACTTCGATCACTATCCACTGTTAACGGTGGACACTGTCCACTGTCTCTTGTAGCAGTGGAGAGTAGTTCCTTTTTTCGAATTTACAATACTAACTATTCAATTAAAATGCATTAAAACTCGAATTATCACAATCTCAAAAACGAAACGAGACACTAAACGAATATAGGAGTTGACAATATATGTTTTAATTTGCCCAATTTACATGAACCGAACAAAATAGTCGTGTATAATGATTACTATAGGAAGCACACTCTGTAAATCTCATTTTGTTGACGTTGTTTTTGTGCCACATGGTTCTATTCTAGGGCCGTTACTGTTTCTCCTCTATGTCAACGACCTTCCTCAACATATAATGGAAGGCCATGTTACAATGTAACTATATCGGGAGAAAACGCTGAGCAACTCATCAGCAAATCAGAACACATTATTGATCAGTTCAGCACCTGGTGCCAAATAAATGAGCTTATCCTAAATAAGTCTTAATCGGTAAGTGTAAATTTTCACTTCAGGCGAAATATTCCAGATGGTCCATGTACACAATATGATATCCAAACTTCTGAAAGATATAAATTTTTTGAATTTGAAATGGGAAAAGATAGTGGGCCATATTAGTGCAAACTTGAATAAAGCATACTATGCCATAAAGCAGTTGAAATCCAGTTTGGATGAACCTGGCTTACTCAACATATATTATGCTATGGTCTTTTCCCATCTAATTTTAAATGTTATGGCCTGGGGCAAAGCAAGGGATTTTTCCAGAGTTTTCTTAGCGCAGAGACGCGTCATAAGGCTTAACTTCAACATGGACTTCCGAGATAGCTGCCGGCCCGTTTTTATAGATAAAAAATATTGACATCATCATCCATCTTCATCCTCAAATGCATTATGTTTGCTAGGCAAAACCTCAAATATCAAATTATAAAAATCCACTCATTATAATGCCATTACGTGTTTCAACAAGTTACCACATGCAGTCATAAGGATCAGAAGTGATAAGATATTCCACGACTGTATTGAAAAATTTCTTGTAGAGAAATGCTACTATAGTTACCAAGATTTTCTAACTGACAATCACACAAATAACTTCAACCCATGCTCCCATACACTTTATGTATGTGAGTTTATATGTGTATTTGTATTGTATGTAAACCTATGCTAGTTTTAATTTGTATTTTATTTCATTTAAAATTTCTCAAAACTGACTTACTGACGGTGAATTAATATTATTATTATTATTTATAATATTCCCAATATTCACAACTACTATGGCCATTATCCACTTTGAACAGTAGACACTGTTCACTGTCACTATGAAGAGAGATATTGATAGTTATTCTGATCACTGTCCTTTGTAACTGTTTGCATCAAACAGTCTTTGAGTGATCATCGTCAGTTAGGTTTTCAGGCCGACATGTCTTGTAAAATGTTGTCAAAGCTTCGCTAACACGAGAGGTTGGTATTTTCAAGAGAGATGATGATTACTCCGATAACTGTCCACTGTTAACAATGCACACTGTCCATAGTTATTGCCAAGGCATTATTACTCCGATCATTCTCTACGATTGACAGTGGACACTGTTCAGAGTCAGTGTAAAGATGGGTATTGACAGTTACTCCGATCACTCTCCACGTGTCATCAGAGATATTGACAGTTACTTCGATCACTGTCCTTCGTCAATAGTAGACATTGTTAGCATTGTACAGTGATGGGTTTAAAGGTTTTTAGGCAAATATGTATTGTGAAATATCCTTGACGTTCCTCCTACAGGAGTGGTTGACATTTCCTAAAGAAATAATGACAGTTACTTCGATAACTGTATACTGTTAACAGTGGACACTGTCGACTGTCACTATTAAGAGATGTGTTGATAGTTTCTCTGATGACTTTGCATTGTTAACAGTGGACACCCTTCACTGTTACAGCTAAAAGTAAACAGTCGTTGTTTGGGTAATGGTATTTCAGACTTTCAGGCCAACGTGTATTGTGAAATGTTGTCAGCGTTTCGCCAAAATGAGTGGTTGGCATTTCCAAGAAAAATAATGACAGTTACTTCGATTATTGTACACTGTTAACAGTGGACACCATCGTTAACAGTGGACACCATCCACTGGCACTGTCAAGAGAAATGTTGAAGTTACTCTAATCATTTTCCACTCTTAACAGTGGATACTGGCAGAGGTGATTTGCGCTCTAATCAATGCTATGTAGCAATAAACTGCAAGTTACCAGAAATACGACGACTGTGATGTGAGTGTGCCTAACCATGCCCACCCAACACAACCAGTACAACCCATTATGGATTTTTAATTCGGTCTATGCGACATCCGACCCGCTACAGCTCCGCCACACTTCCACAATCAAAACTAGTGGATGGACTTCTTTCGCTGCCTTTCCCCGAAAACGAATCAAAGAAAGAGACACGCAAGAAACACATTGCGCCCGCTGCACGCAATATGTTACCGCCGAAGGGTGACGCGTCGCCGTCGTGACGCGGATCATTACGCCGCGACGGATTGAATCGAAGCCGCCCGCTCGTCGATGCAGACAGATCATAACTTGGATTTCCGTTTAATTCGGTGTTAATTAACGCTGGCGTTGAACAGGGACTGGGATTATTTTTGTTGCGTCCAGGCGTCCAAAAGTAAGTTGATTTTTTTTGTATTTGAAGGTTTTTCAGGGTTTTAGGCCGAAGAATGTCGTGAAATATTCTCGACGTTTCTTCAACACGACTGGTTAGCATTCTCCAGAGACATATTGAAAGTTACTAAGATCTCTGTCCACTGTTAACAGTGGACATTGTCCACTTGACTGTTACTATTAACAGTGGACATACGTTGATTGGGTGATGGTTTTTGGTTTTTAGGCCAACGTGTATAGTGAAATGTTCTTGAAATTTTGCCACGAGAATTTGTCATTTTTGAGACAAATAATAACACTTACTTCTATCACTGTTCACTATTTACCGTCACTGCCAACAGATGTATTGACAGTTACTCCAATTACTGTCTACTGTTAACGTTAACGGTGTGCACTGTCCACTGTCTCTGTTAGCAATGAAGAGTCTTTGCTTGGGTAATGGTTTTCCAAGTTTTTACACCGACATGAATTGTGAAATGTCCTCGACATTTCGCCACCGCGAGTGGTTGACATTTTCAAAAGAGATGGTGACAGCCACTTCGATCACAGTCCACTGTTTACAGTGGACACTGTCCACTGTCACTGTCAAGAGATATATTAACAGTTACTCCGATCACTATCCACTGTTAACGGTGGACACTGACCACTATCTTTGTTAGCAGTGGAGAGCCGTTGCTTTTTTCGAATTTTTAAGTCGACGTGTATAGTGGAATGTTCTTGACGCTTTGCCAGCACGAGTGGTTGAAAGTTTCTTTGATCACTGTCCAATGTTAACAAATCCTGTGAATACTTCCAGCAATGGACAGTTGTTGTTTGAGTGGAGGTTGTTTAGGTGTACCTATAGATCGACGTGTAATATGGATGGAAATTTCAAGAGAGATAATTACAGTTACTCCGGTCATTGTCTTCTGTCACTGTCAAAAAAGATAAAAAACTATGCATTGTTACAGTGGATACTATCTACTGTCACTAAGCAGTGGATAGTGGATATTTGAGTGGAGGTTTTGTATGGTTATGGGTATTGTGGAATGTTCTGAACGTTTCGCCAACACGAGTAGTTGAGGATATGAAGAGGGATAATGACAGGTATTCTACTCTTTTTCTACTGTTAACAGCCTGTTAACACTCTGTCCGCTGTCACTGTGAGAAGGGGGCAGTCGTTGCTTGAGTGGGAGTTTTTCGAGTTTTTTGGCCTACTGGTATTGTGTAACCAACACGAGTGATTGGCATTGTCAAAAGAAATGATGACATTCACTCCAATCACTGTCCACTGTCAAGAGATCTATCGATGGTTACTCCGGTCACTGATCATTGTTAACAGTGGACATTGATCACTGTCAGAATGAGTAGTAGGCAGGCGTTACTTGAGTGATGTTTTTCCAGTGTTCCACTGTTACTGACAGGATATATATTGACAGTTACCCCGATCACTGTCCACTATTATCAGTGGATGTCCACTGTTATCAGTGGACAGTGTCCACTGTTACTGTGAGCAATGGACTGTAGTTAAATTTTGCCAACAAGTGTGGTTATTAGTTTCGACAGGGATAGTGTCAGTTACTCCGATTACTACCGAAAGTTAACAGTGGACAAGGTCAACTGTCACTGACAATAGACGAAGTCCACTACTGCTGTCAAGTGAGATATTGACAGTTACTCTGATCACTGTCCACTGTTACCAGTGAAAACTGTTCACAGTCACTGTTGGCTGTGGACGCTGTCCACTGTCACTGTTATCAGTAGAAAGTGATTGGACTAACAAGGCAACATCTCTTTTCAAAATGTCAATCACCCATGCCAGCGAACCGACGAGAATATCTCACAATACACGTCTGCCTAAAAACCCGAAAAGCCGTTATTCAAACACCGACGGCTGCGAGAGCCTCACAATTTGTGTTGAAATTGTTCGGGATCATGGAGATAATGGAGATAAACTGTTCTGTAGTCGTGGTTTCTGAATAAGCAGTTACTTAATGTGTTAATTGATAAGCTTGAAATCTATGGTGTGAGAAGCAGGTTTAATTTTCGAATTATATGTAAATGGAAGAAGATACCTACATAGCAGCTATTGAAACGTCTTTATGAATCACAAAAAACGATACAACGAGTTCAGACATTATTGTATCTTCCGAAAAATTTCTTTTCATTCACCTGAATGTGAAAGTTTCGGTTTCAGCGTGAGAAGGAACCACCATGTTAAGTCTTGCGATGAAAAAAGACCCAAAATAGAAACACATTGCCGAAAACACCGCAAGCCGTGTCTTTCCTTCGAGATATCGATTCCGCTATCTATTGTTTCATGTGCGCCACCTATCATAAATTATCCCCTTATCAAGATTTCATACATGAATGCATGACGTGGCTGTCGGCTGTCGCAGTATATCTTATTAACACATTATTATTCAGCTTTATCACTGGAGATCTTTGCAGTGGAAAAAGGTGTTTTAATTTGTCACCTAATTAGCTGTAATTGAAACCTTGGCTACGGTTGATTTGGCAAATGAGCTTTCCCGATGGAACAACACGGATTTCTGCTAGGCAGGACTGTTATTACCAATTTGATTTCATGCATACAAAATATTATCACGAAATCGATTTTTCTTTGTCAATCAAGAAACTTAAGAGGTCAGTGCGTATAATATGGTCAACTACTCTATTTGAAGGATAAGAGCAACTAGGGTATTCCTTGTGTACTACAAGGATCCCATTCGAGACCACTGTTGTTATTTCGTGAAATATAGAAGAGTGCCCAAGTAACAATTTAAATGTTATTTGGATTTATCCTAGTTTTATGAAAATTTATGAAGGTTAGGTAATGCCCAATTTGATTTATGTAGGTCATATATTATTCCTAATACACTACCAGAGCAAACAGATTTATGAATCAGATTCAAAACACTCCTGAAGGCTATAAGATAAAACCATTCAGCATTTAAGTATATTTGTTTTTGCGATGGTTTTTAGCACTCCACAAGTCCATGCAATGGTTCTGTAGTAAAACTAACGATGAGGTTTTATTAAGGTTTTGAGATGTACTCTCGAAAACCGCTATAAAATCAAAGCATAAAACTATTTCTACTTAAATGCTAGTAGCACCCCCGAACCGGTAATAAATCACATTGGGTAAAGATAACTGGAGAAATAAATAGTAATTAAACATTTCACAAGACTTAGACACCAAATACTTATCACGAGAGTATAGACAATAAGTATACTGACCACGTCGATCACGAAAAGACGAATGTCAGGAGGGATTGACAATTGACAGTTGAAATATTTTGGAAATTGGATTAAAAATACCATTCACAATTAGGATAAAATGATTTTAAAATGGTCTATTATGAAGAGAAACGACTTTATGGTAGGGTAGCCATATTTTATTACAACCAGAGGGAACAACTAAAGAGAGCCTATACAGTGACCGGCAGAAAGTACGCATCATATGGGAATTTTTTTTATTAATAAATTTTGACAAATATTGATATTTGCAATCGCTTCTGCATCAAAAGAAACCCCAAAAGACGTTGTACAGTGCCGTTCGTCTTTTCGAGGTTGGCGGGAAATTTAAAAAATTTGAAAATTATTTCTCAAAACACGCTTGTTTGTGAAAATATCGAGAAATGTTAATGAGAAAAGTTGTTCAGATTGACATTTTATAGCTATGTACAAGTTTTGAAAAAGATCTGAGATAAAAAAATAAAAATCAATTTTTTGCCACAAAAAAAAAATCTTTTTGGAAACATACATTTCTGACGAAGAAACTCATTAGTAAAGCCAACACTAATATTTCAAATAATGTTTTGTGAAGATTCGCAAGCTATTCCTATTTTATTCGGAGAAAATTTGAAATCTGTGATTTTGCAGTGTGATCAGCTGCTTCATAAGAAGTCACTGAAATATCTACAGGACATATTAAGAATTTCAAATTGAAATTGTGTAGATACTTGGTTCTTAATTAATAATAAAAAGTATCGGAATTATAATGTCCTGTAGATATTTCAGTAACTTCTTATGAAGCAGCTGATCACACTGCAAAATCACAGATTTCAAATTTTCTCCGAATAAAATAGGAATAGCTTGCGAATCTTCACAAAACATTATTTGAAATATTAGTGTTGGCTTTACTAATGAGTTTCTTCGTCAGAAATGTATGTTTCCAAAAAGATTTTTTTTTGTGGCAAAAAATTGATTTTTATTTTTTTATCTCAGATCTTTTTCAAAACTTGTACATAGCTATAAAATGTCAATCTGAACAACTTTTCTCATTAACATTTCTCGATATTTTCACAAACAAGTGTGTTTTGAGAAATAATTTTCAATTTTTTTAAATTTCCCGCCAACCTCGAAAAGACGAACGGCACTGTACAACGTCTTTTGGGGTTTCTTTTGATGCAGAAGCGATTGCAAGTATCAATATTTGTCAAAATTTATTAATAAAAAAAATTCCCATATGATGCGTACTTTCTGCCGGTCACTGTATAATTTCAATTCATGTTTCTTGCAATTTGGTGTGTATGACGGAAAGAAAATACACGATTATTGGTATTCATTTGTATTCAAATATAGTACAAATCATTCCGGGTAAGATATGAGTCAAAATAATTTATTAATTTTATTTGTTATTTGTTTATTTTCTTAATTTCGCGTTGTTATTGAGGCGCGCTGCAGATTTACCACCTAACTGATGTCATTTTGTCAAAAAAATTTCATTCGCAGATAATATTCGACATTTTACGTTGTTGAATACCTATATATTCTTCATATATCACTGCCAGGACGCCATCATTATATTTTTTAATGTAAAATAGTTGCCCTATTTTTCACAACTAAAGAATTAGATTAATTTAAGTCCGTTTTGGCTGTAGTTATTTATAGAATATTTTCTAACCTAATTTCATTCAAAAAAAAGATATCTTGATGCCAAATAGATTTTTACATACAGGTTTATAACAGCCCCATGATTTGGTTTTATAATGATCCTCACAAGGTTATTAAGAATCCTGCGAATAAGGCAAGCAGGTTTTATGCTTGCATTTCAAAATAGCCCTGAGAACCTTCATAGGAGTGGGCCTTCCTAGATTTATGGCAGCTTTAAAGAGGTTTTATGAATGTCGTTACAGCAAAACAGTTTTATCGATGCTGTGATTGTTATGGTCTTCAGAACCTTCTGAGGGCTATCACAAAACTGAAATTGTTACTTGGGTGGCTTCACTACACCACGTTGGGCTCCATCAGAATCACTTTTATGGTAAGTTATCTCTATTCTCCTAAAAGTATGGAGAAAAGGCAACAAGGCACCCAAAAAATATGTCCTTCCGTCACAAACATTTGGAAATGATTATGGATAGATACATAAGAGATTCGGTTTTTGAAAAGGCCCTCTCAGCGAACGCCAACATGCATATCAGTCAGGAAAGTCAATAGACTTAGCACTGAACGATTTCAACAGGCTACTGACAAAGATATAGTCATGACAACATTAATAGACAATAATATTTTTTTAAGTATAATGTTCTTCTGGTCCAAGAAGAAATAGTGTCAGGAAACAATGTCGTCAGGAAAAAATTACGTCAGCAAAACATCAGCGATGTATCCTTTATAAATTTAGATACTTGAATGAATGAAATCCTTCCTATATATCATGCACTCGTTGAAAGTCACTTTCGATACGGTTTATTAGCATGGGAAGGTGCACTAAAATCCCACATCCGACTCTTGAAGTTCTACAACGACGATTCCCGAAAATTATTTTCAGTAAAAACTCAAGATATCAAAGTAATCTACTTTTTCAAGAATCGGAGGTACTCGACTTGAACAACTCTACTACTACAACACGTACCTATAACACTAGACAAAGAAATAACTGCATAATACCGCGAATAACAAAATCACTGCTGAAAACTAGTTTTTCTTACAACGCTCCAAATATGTTCAAGTCTTAACCTGAAACAATTCGCACTATACCCAACTCATTCCAATTCAAAAAACATCTGAAAATGTTCATGAAGAGATCTAAAGTACGAGTCTTTTCGAAATGATTATTTCAATCAATATTGACCAAGAAACCTCCTTGTTATATTTCGTATACATTTTGTATCTCTATCCCTTTTCCGTGTGTGTTAAATATGAACACGCTTCAAGAAATACTGTTATTTTATTTTTACATTTTATATATATTTTATCTTTATACTTTTACCCATATCCAAATTGTTGTTATAACCGATTACCATACCAAAATATTTATAGTATTATGTGTCCTGAAATAGTAAATAAATAATATTTTATAACATTTTATTTTATGAAAATACTGTAGTTCATTCATATTATTTGGAGTGTATAACATTTTTGCGTTCGTTTCACTTCAATAGTTTCTACTGTATTTAGGACTAATTTTAATTTAAAATTCCTTGTGTCATTGAATCAAATTTGTACATATAATCTATAGTGTTTTCATTTATATTAAATTCGAATATTTATAACTGATTTTATTGCATATGACTCCATTGTATTATTCAATTGTATTTTTTGCGAAACACGTGTAATAACACTTATCGCCAACCTACTTCATTCACTTCATATAGTGTTCTTGTAAGACCATCTTGTTTTGAATACAGTTTTTGTAAAAAAAATTTGTTTTTACGAAACTCCCAGGTTTTCGGAGAAAACCCCTCAAAAGCAGAGCTTGTGCGAGCAAGGGAGATCCGGGACCTACTGTTTAAATAAAAGTGGAATCCGAACCACTTCAGCTCAGTGATACACGACCGGGGATCGAACCCGGACCGTTTGGGTGAAAGCCAAACGCTTTCACACCTCGACCACTTCGCTGTCAACTGAGGAATGTTATTATAATATGAATGAGTTTTTGGAAGAGTTTGGAGAGTTTGGAAATAGCTGTGAGTTGGATTTTCTTCCGAGTAGAAAGTGGCAATTCTGCTGGTTTTTCATTTTTCCCTTCAGGTTTAACTAGCAAATAGGTGGAAGCCATTTTTTTTCATACCTCAATATCAATACTCCTTTTATACGTGCTTATACCACTTCAGTTGTTCAGAGAATCGAATGGTAATGAGTACAATTATTCTTATTATCTCGTTTATCCACCAATGTCCAACAATTCTATAATTTCTCGGAATTATCCAATTATTGTTGAAAATAAAACACGAATTCATTAAATAATCATTTATATTCGTTCTTTCCACAATTATTTTCCAAACACCCACCATTTGTTCAGCATCAATTTTTGATAGAACGGCAGATCAATACCACCAACCATAATTTATTCATCTATGTAATTATACATTTCATTAATATAAAAGGCATAATAAACGTAATTCCGGACGAAATTGCAGTGATAGGGCTATTTGGAGGTTATTGAAACTTCTATGGCTGATATTCATCGTTAATAAATAATTGGATGATGTTCATTAGTTTCCAAATATGATTAGCTCAAATAAATATATAAAAAACATTCAGTCATTGTGCGAATCATATCATTACGTTTATCCGTGATTTAAACATTTGATGGAACCAGGAAATACATATTTGCCTCTCCTGGTTTCTTCGAAAACAGTAATTTTTCAAAAACAACACAGAAATAAACAGAAATGCTTATAAATAATACCAACATTTTTTCTGTAATTTATTGCGAGCTTTCAAAGAAATTGTTATAAGGAAAAACTTGTGGAATGTAAAATATGTGGGAGAATATAAATCAATCAGTCAATCAATCATGATATACTTTATTATCGGAAGAATAGAGTTCTTAAATACAAAGCATGTGTAAGCAAGTAAGGTATAGCTAAAAATAAAAATAACAATATGACACAACTATATCTAAATAAATCTCTAAAATATGGTGTATACCGACATATAGGACATTCGAGAATATACAAACAGTGATAAATAAATAAAATAAAATGTTGATTATAACCACAAAACTTGTAATGTCTAGGTACATATAAAAACTAACAAATATTTTATTTTCTACATTCATTCATAAGTTCTGGAAGGTTCCGAGATAAAATAATCTTCTAATTCATAGAATGCTGTACCAGGAGGTTTTTTGTATCCCTTCTGAATTGACTAATACATGTTGTATCCTTAATGTTTATGGGCAGGTGATTATACATTTTGATGCCGTTGTATATTATTGAGTCTCTCACAATATTGTTAGTTGGGCTAGGTATTCTTATGAAGTTACTTCGACGTGTGTTGTGGTGAAGCTCATGGGTTTCAGGATTCTAAAAATCACAAATAGAAATGTCAACAAAAATCATACAATTGTAACATCGTGGATGAGGATAATAAAAAATTCACGGTGTTCCATTAAAAAAAAACAAAACTTTGATATGTCACGCTTGTATAAAAATCATTATTTTTAAAATGTGCTTCAGATCGACATACATGTACTCCCCCAGGCCGTTTACTGAAAAAAAATACCATATGGCAACGAGAGTCCGGGGCGTTCAGCCTGACTCACACTGTATATTGGCCAATTTTGAAATCATGATTCTGTCCTGGGCACATACTATCTCAATTTTATTACACTGCATCATAATATTGGTAATTCAATTCATTTCATAATATTGAATATTTTTGATCAAAAATGAGGAATGTCAAATAAACTTATTTTACTCGTCGATGTTTGAAGAGATTGTATATCAATTAGTAAAATTTTAATGGTAAATCTAAATGTACAACTATTGAAAATAAAAAATAATACAAGGATCTGTTGTTTATCATCAGTATTCCACACAATTTTCTATTGTCAAATGAAGATCAGATTATCATTATTATCATAGCAAATGCTGTTATAAAATGAGACAAGAATATCAAATGTATTGGACCCAAGTTATCCTCTAAGGCATACAAGAGATATACATTATGCACTCCAACTGAATGAATACATTTTAATCAGATTACTATTTCCATTAAAAATATTCATAATGTTATTAAGATTTCCATTAAAACCCCCATTAACCGATGCTCAGTCATCAAATCTGAAAACTCCCAGCTAATAGTAATCTAGGGGATTCCCAGCCGCCTGGATGCGCACTTTAATAAATATGATATAATCTGCTATTATCAAACGAAACGGTTTATGTAAAGCCCTTTCGCTAGAAGGAACTTCTGAAAAATAAATCACGAAACTGTTAACGCGTTAAATTTTTCGTCGGAAAGCTGGAAATAATTTCGCGAACTGACAAAGTGATGTTTACATTTACACCCTAGTTACGTCACACGAACAATAGGGTAGACGCCACGTTATGTGGCGTGGTGAAAGGTTTTAATTTCAGGGCGAAATTCGCGAGAAGAATAAACATCCTGATGAATAATTGCGTTCATTCACAATTAAATAAGGAGTCAGATTGCCATATTAAAAATAGGGTAGTTCGGAGAATTCGCGGAGATTTCAGAACGGTTTGTCTAATTACTGGCTTTATTAATTAGGGCTGTCGGTTATTCCCGAGAGATGAAAGTTTTTCCTAGTGGAAAGAAACTATTTCTGGATGAGGAGATTCGGATTAGTTTCCAATTCAGTGAGTTGGAAAAATACTGAGGAGTTATACCGAAGAGGAGCAGTGGGTGAAAGAAAAATTAGACTCTGGGGAATATCTTTATCTATAATAATGATTGTATTCTATTCAATTCAGTGGGGGTGTCTATATACTGCTACCTTTCAGGTCTACCATGTCCACTTTTGCTGCCTAGCTGTTTAGAATATCTCAACGATTACACTGAAAAAAATATTTTGTGAAATTATAGTTAAAATCATGAGTTATTTGTGGCCCTAGATTTTCACTGTAATTGATTACCCTTGTAGATGTAAAATTTCACAAGAAAATTGAATGATTCACTGTGATTCATTGTGAAATTATAATGAACGCTTCGGCTTGAACAGGCTCCAGAAAACTTGTGATATGACAATGTAAAAATCACATTTCAACTCAAAGAGTATTGTGATTTCACAAGTAACTTCCACCTTATGTTTGTGAATGTATCTACTGATTATTCACACGCATTATGAAATTGAATTGTGAAAATGATCCAACTACAAGGGTAATCAATTGCAGTGAAAATCTAGGGCCTCAAATAACCAAATATTTTAACTGTAATTTCACAAAACACTTTTTTCAGTGTGCCTTATGATATTTTCACGATCAACATTAGAAAAAATATTTTTTTAACAAACAACGATAGGTCACTTTTGAATAAAATGAGAATGTTTCTCCACCAGACTATGGTATCTGAAGAAGTGTGGCTTATAGCTTTGGTAGCTTTTTGTTTCAAATTGACACTTCCTTCTCAAACATTCAAAAACTGCGAAAAGATTATTCCTGTGATATTCAGCATGCAGTTCGTATTTTCTAAGCGTCTGCATACGATACTAACAAATAGAACATGTAGAACAAATAGAACAAACAAATAGAAATGACAGAAATGACACATATGATATGAACTCACCTATTTTTTACACACTGATCATAATATTCACTCAGATGTCTCAAACACGTTTTGTCTTGTTTGCAATAGGAGTACAGCAATTGAACTAATAGGACACGAGACGATTACCATCTGACCTGGTTATGTACTGGAAGTGGAGTTCCTCGAGCGTCATTGGTCACAAAATAAAGCAATCTTGGAAATTCGCAATGCAACTGTGAGTTAACAATATTTCTGTGATTTCCAACGGAACCATGATAAATTTACATAAAGTGAGTCTTCAGAGTTAATGGAAAGTTTTCGCCTTATTCATAATTTTTAGCCATATTTTCACAACCCGCTTTGAAAAATAGCCTAAAGATGCAGATAATAATGGAAGAGCAAATGTCTTTTGTAATTCCCTACGAAAATTTCAACACTACTGTAATACTACAGTGTGACATTCTTGTCAATGTGATATTACACTGTAATATTTTTATCAGTGTAATATTACAGTGTGATATTTTTATCAATGTATTACTACAATGTGAAATTCTTATCGGGATGCAAATTCACGATACAAATAGGTGAATTAACAATAAACTTGATTTTTTTCCTCATGTCTTGTATTGTATTTTCAAAATGTGAATTCACAAAGTGGCCTGTAAAAACGCAAAAAATTGTGAACTTAAGTTTCGAAAAAACAAAAAGTTTCAGTGATTTTTCAATGCGATTTTACATTTTGAATAGAAATTTACAACGCATATCTACGCATATGCAGATTGTGATCCAAATATTTTTTCCAGTGTAGAGCAGTTCCTTTAGACCTATAGCTTTTGAAAAGTTCAGGATATTGGATATCTTCAGGTAAGGGAAATCTATCTCTTTTTTGATGTTTTGCGTGGTATCTCTTCCTCAGATTTTTACTCTTGCTGGTGCAGTCATTTGATCCCTTCTGGTTGTAGTTTTCCAGTATAATAATGACAGCCCTGACAAAAAAGGAAACCCAAGGGTGCATGTCCCCGCGAGTTGAAATACGTAATGATACCACTCGGAAAAAACTTCCAGACAACTCCACAGCCAACTGTTCTATGTCATTCAATATCTCGTTCTCTAGATCGTTCCCGGAATGGAAACAATCGCACTAATGATTCCCTCGGATATTTTAAAGACCTTTCGCCACTACCAAGAGCTGTATAAATCTCAGATAGGGATCGCACAATAACAGTTATTCGGCTAGGCAAGAAGTTACGAAATTCATATTAGCATTAGAGTCTGCTGAAAAATACGAAATACGCGAGCGTAGTTAAGGTAATTTAGGTATTATCGTGCGGCAGTACCCTTTTCGAATTGACACGTAACGGAAAAATCGATGGAAGTGGCAGGTGGCACGCGAGCCCCGCGGCGAAATGATTGTGGTAACAACGTAAATATAGCTCGTTTCGTTACCTACGTAAATAGCAACCGTGATTGGTTCGCTAATGATTTCTTGTCGATGGATGGCAGGCAATGTGGATGATTTTATGCAACCGGCGATAACTGTTAGGATTCTTTTAGATTGTTTTCTTCTGGTGGAATCATCTGGATACTGAAAAGGGAAACACGCTCAGCTGAAAATTTTTAACACACCATGTCAATGGAAAAAACGTACGATAATAAAGAAGCTATAATTTTGTATTATCTAACAGAAAACGAAGAAGATCATAACTTCAGATCAAAATTTAGTACATTTGACATTACACAGGGCACACCGAAATCGCTGTGGTAGCGGAGAAAGAAATCCCACTCTACGATATCAAAGTGATACAGGCAAATGATACAATTAGGTGGAAAAATACGATATCGCCAGAGATCCCTGACATGAGAGAGTGGGAAGAGGAAAGGATGATATTTCCCCCAGAAAGCCTGGTCTGATTCTCAGACGGGTCCAAACTGGACGAAGGACAAGCCGGAGCAAGAGTTCACTTGGAAAACAGTTTTACAAACAGAGGTGTATGCCATTCTGGAGACAACCAGAATGGAACATCAATAAATTTGGGAACTAAAAACGCCAAGACGGAATATTACGCTTTCATACATTCCCATTTACTATATGGAATACCATTCTGGGGAGTTTGTTCTTCAAGTGCACTACAGACTGTTCTAGTTCTGCAGAAACGGGCTATCAGATATGTATGTAAACTGAAACCTCGCGATACATGCAAACTCAAATTTGCAGAAAAAAAAATCTGACAGTGATTCGTTGTTTATTTTGGAATCAGTATGCCTCATAGACAAGAATATAGCCATGTTCCAAGCTACCTACCAGCAATCCGTACGACATACGTGCTAATGGATTAAAATCACCACCCAAGTAACAATTTCAGTTTTGTGATAGCCCTCAGAAGGTTCTGAAGACCATAACAATCACAGCATCGATAAAATTATTTTGCTGTAACGACATCCATAAAACCTACTTGAAGCTGCTATAAACCTATGAGGGCCCACTCCTATGAAGGTTCTCAGGGCTATTTTGAAATGCAAGCATAAAACCTGCTTGCCTTATTCGCAGGATTCTCAATAACCTCCTGAGTATCATTATAAAACCAAATCATGGAGCTGTTATAAACCTGTATGTCATTAAGAAAATCTATTTGGAATCAAAATATATTTTTTTGAATGAAATTGGGTTAGAAAATATTCCATAAATAACTACAGCCAAAACGGACTTAAATTAATCTAATTTTTCAGTTGCGAAAAATAGGGCGACTAATTTACAAGCAAAAATATAATGATGGCGTCCTGGCAGTGATATATGAAGAATATTTAGGTATTCCACAACGTGAAATGTCGAATATCATCTGCGAATGAATTTTTTTTGACAAAATGACATCAGTTAGGTGGTAAATCTGCAACGCGCCCCAATAACAACGCGAAATTAAGAAAATAAACAAAATACCACATAAAATCAAAAAATTATTTTGACTCATATCTTTCCCGGAATGATTTGTACTATATCTGAATACAAATAAAAATACCAATAATTGTGTATTTCCTTTTCAGTCATACACACCAAATTGCAGGGAACATGAATTGAAATTTGGCTCTCTTTACTTGTTTCCTCTGGTTGTAATAAAATATGGCTACCCTACCTTTATTCCATTTAGCTGCACATATTGCCGTCATAAAGTCGTTTCTCCTCAAAATAAACCATTTTAAATCATTTTATCCTAAAAAAGTACGTTTGGTATTATTTAATCCAATTTCCAAAATATTTCAACAGTCAATTGTCAATCCCGCCTGAAATTCGTCTTTTCGTGATCGACGTGGTCAGTATACTCAGTGTCTATACTCCCGTGATAAGTATTTGGTGTCTTAGTCTTGTGAAACGTTTAATTACTATTTATTTTTTCCAGTTAACTTTATCCAATGTGATTTATTTATTACCGGTTAGGGGGAGCTACTAGCATTTAAGTAGAAATAGTTTTATGCTTTGATTTTATAGCGGTTCTCGAGAGTACATCTCAAAACCTTAATAAAACCTCATCGTTAGTTTTATTACAGAACCATTGCATGGACTTGAGGAGTGCTATAAAACCATCAGAAAACTAACTTTCTATGTGGATTATTTAAATGCCAAAAGTATTTATCGTGTATGTGTATAAGCCATTGTAAAACCATCATGAAAACAAATATACTTAAATGCTGAATGGTTTTATCTTATAGCCTTCAGGAGTGTTTTGAAACTGATTCATAAATTCATAAATCTGGTAGCGTATTAGGAATAATATATGACCTGCATAAATCAAATTGGGCATTACCTAACCTTCATAAAACTTTCATAAAACTAGTATAAATCCAAATAACATTTAAATTGTTACTTGGACACTCCCCACAACAAACCTTATAAGGGATACCATCTATTATAATGGGGTCAAGATGTATAATTACTTGCCTCATCATTTCAAGACGGTTACCAGGAACTCAATAAACATTAGGAAAATAGTAAATGCATTTTTAGCGGATAGGCCCTATTATAATTTGCAAGAGTACTACAGAGATAAATTTACGTAGCTATTAATAAGAGCGTACTTGTGTTTTTTAACTTATTTACTCGTATGTAATGTATATATTAGTGTATGCTAATTTTATATAAGTATGTGTGTTTAACTTTTTGCAAGTTTGTGTACGTATATGTATGTAAATGAATATATATCCATCCTTATTTGTATGTATGTATATATGTACGGCTCTGTCAATTTCATGGATCATTATAAGTCAATCAGATGTCACTCAGATGTCAATCAGTTGTCACATTTCATTCATCCCACGTAATTAACCTACAATATCTCAGTATCACTGACCATGCTTTCCGTTTCAGTATACTTTTTAACAATTTTAACAATTTTCAACATTTTCATTTATGTTTATAAATATTTCCTACAAATAATGTTAGATTAACTTATCTCGTGTTATGAAGGGCTGGATTCCTTTAAACTCACGATAGTAAGTACCCTTATCACTTAACAAAAATTGTACAATTGCTCATTTTCACAATTTTTTCAGTAAGTCCTGAAGATGGAAATAAACATTTACGAAAGCTAGACATAATACCAAAGAGTTTCATTCTTACTCCCTGGCATCCTCAAATTTGACTGCAGCCCCACAAACAGAAATCAGTTTTTTGGTTTCGAAGTTTTTCTTATATATGTAAATGTATTTTTATTTTCTATTCCAACTCCATTGCTTGTAGAAGACAGACGCTAAACTGTTCAATTTGAGAAGGATTGAGACCGCCTATGTGTGTATATTATTGTATATGCGTACATATATCCTGTTTTGAAAAATATTTTCGAAGTATCGTGAGTGTTTACTTATTTATCAAAACATTATGGACAATATACAACCATTAACTCGTTATGACAACATACATTTTAGTTTTGATTTCAACGTGTTGTGTATATTTTTGTATTAATATAACCGTATATACGTAAATCTAATTCTAAACTTTATCCATATAGGCTTATTAGACCACACTAGATTACTAGATTTAAGATAATATGTATATCCGCATAGTAACTGTTTAAGCTTTGCGGGCTACTACTTCGAGAAAATAAGGCTCCAATCCCTGCTTTTTCAAGATTGCGGACCATGCAGAGAATGAGACCTACTCCTGATGACTTTTTTTCCCAGTCGCTTACCCCAATAACCTCTTTCCACGTCCGTGGGGTGACTATTGGGTCCGAAAGTCATGTGCTCTGAGCAGTCGAAGTGAACCAAGGATGACGGCCTTCTGCGTTCGTGTGGCTTTATGATACAAATATTGATGAAGTAGTTGAAATAGTGTGGAAAATAAAAAATAAAAACGCAACTGGCTATGATGAAATCTCGATTAAAATCATCCAAAATCAATGCACTTAACACATTTGTTTCTATCATCAAAAACTCATTTCACAGAGAATTTTCCCTGATTTCCTGAAAACTTCAGTTGTCATCCCAATTCACAAAGGTGGAGATTTAGATGATCCCCCGAACCTTCGCCCAATCTCCCTCATTCCAACTATGGCCGAACTCATTGAAAAACTGGTGAAAATACGTTTAACCGACTTCCTGAAACACCACAATATATTAAGTGAAAATCAGTTTGGTTTCCAAAACAGTAAAAATACGCATGGTGCCATTTTTTCATTTCTATATGATATGTATTCAAAGTTGAATTCCGGTAATGTAGATGCTGCGGTATTTTGCGATTTGTCGAAGTCATTCGACTGTGTTGCCCATAAAATCTTATTGAGAAAACTCCACCAGTATGGTTGCAGAGGAACCACGTATAATTGGTTCGAATCGTATATGACTGTGTGTGTGCATGTATATATTTTAGTCGAAACAGTCCACTTTATCTGTGTTTTGTGACTCAGAGCGAAGTCGCTCATAATACTGTATAAGTTCAACACTTATTTTAGTTGTTATATATTTTTTTCTATTATTTACCTTCTTCTAATCTATATTATACTGTATTTACAAGCTTTGTCCATAAGATTTTCTCTTAATGACAATGAAGTATATTTATTATTATTATTATTGGCTTTTATTATTATTATTATTGGCATTTATTATTACTATTATTCTCATTACTATTTTTATACTCTAATAGTATAACTCAATCAATGAAATTTAAACTTTTATGAGCCTCTTCCGCATTCAGCCAACTATTGTCAGAGCTCCTGCAAATTAGTAAGCGACAACATTTCGTTCCTGATCACTTGATTACTTCATTATGCGAGAACTAATTATATTACCGGGAATTGGAGTTTGCTTCGACAATTTCCAGCAAGTAGGAAACAACTTTCGTTCATGTTGATTTTAATTTCGAGAACGTAGAAAGTTTGTCTAGAAACTTCGGAAACTTCTTTTCACAGACGGATCGCATTGAATCAATTGGAAAATATCCACGGCAGTATTTCAGAGTTTCCAGTTTGTTTAGATGAAACTAATTGCAATCGATTCCGATAGGGGGTTGACAAGTGAATAGAGGCACTTGTTCTCGGGGGAAGATGTCTAAACTTTGAGCGAAAACTTCAGACCGGAAGGGATGATTGTAATATATACTATTGGATAGAAATTGGGTAGCACTAAATGAACATAGTTTGATCGATAGTTGAAAACTTCCCAACACACCAAGAACTTCGGAAATTATTTGAAAAAAACTAGCTATTTACAGCGATGGAGTGAGACACCAAAGCCAGTTGGACAAACCAAATGACAAAGTTAAGTATTCAAAAAAGTCGGGAATATGTGAAATTGTATGTAAGGAATACGATCCAAAATATATTGGACAGACAGGAAGATCTATAAGAGTAATAGGATATCTCTCTGCATAATATCGATGGATACAACATGGTTTATAATGAAGGTAGTATTAATCAAAATGATGGTGTCATCGTATATGTTGAAAAACAAATCACTAACACAAATAGAATCATAACATTGAATAATAATATGAATATAATAGAAATCGACCTGACATTTGATAATACTCGCTTCAAAATATCTGCTCTATATCGTCCACCTTCAACAAATGAGAATGAATTCATTGATGAAATTGATCATTATTTAAATAATGATGAAAATAATCTTATTATACATATCGTTATTGGTGATATCAACATAGACATAGCAAGAAACTCAAATACCACTGATGAATATCTGAATATTATGAACAGTCATGGTTACAGATCATATATTAATGAATTCACTAGAGAAGGAAGAGATTCAAATTCATGTATAGATCATTGTTTCATAAAAGATTTCACAAAAATATTCCATTTCAACCCAATAGTATTGGAGTCTGATGTCACCGACCATTTCTCAACGATAATACAGATAATATCAGAAAAACAAAAAAAAGACGTTAATCATGAGAGATATAAATATTTTGTTGAAAATAAAAATTTACTGAAACTTGCACAAGAAGAGACTTGGCTCGAAGTATACACTGCTGATAATACCGATAATGCAACAAATATATTAGTGAGTAAAATTGAGAATATGATAAGAAGAAGTACCAAAAAAGTAAAAATTAAAAGAAAAAAAATCAAAAGAAATCCTTGGATGACAAATGGCCTCTTGAAAGCAACCGAAAAAAAAGAAATATTATACAAAAATATGAAAACTGTTCCGAGTCTAGAAAACAAAATGAAGTATAATCAATATAAGAATATTTTCGGAAAACTTATAGAAAAAGCGAAAGCAGACTATTACCAAAAAGAATTGAACAATAACAAAATGGATGCATCGAAATTATGGAAATCAATAAATCAACTGACAAATAAAAACACACAAAACAAAACTATTACAGAAATAAAGCTGAGCAATGGACATATAACAAATAATAAAAAAGAAATTGCTGGAGCCTTTAATGATTTTTTTATATCAGTGGGAGAAAAGTTGGCAAATAACATAAAAAAAAGTAAGAAATCTTTCTCTAAAACGGAACTAAACTTAATAAATTCATTATTTTTGCAAGATGTAACTGAAGTTGAAATATATAATATAATTGTCTCACTAAAGAAGAAAAAGTCACCAGGATTGGATAATCTGAGGTCGGAACATCTGAAAATGATTATTAATGAAATAACTGCTCCAATAACATATCTAATTAATAAATCTTTCAAAGAAGGGTATTATCCAACAGCATTTAAAAAGTCGGCTATCACCCCAATTCACAAAAATGGAGATAAGTTGAATGTGGCCAACTATCGCCCTATTTCGTTGATATCAACGCTAGCCAAGATTTATGAAAAAGCCATAAAAAAAAGGATAGTGGAATTTTTTGACAAAAACACAGTTCTTTCCCACAAACAATATGGATTCAGACAAGGAAAATCCACACAAGATGCACTATCAGCGGTGCTTAGCGAAATAGTTACCAATATTGACAAAAAAACACCGACCCTTTGTATTTTCGTTGATCTAGCAAAGGCGTTCGATACGGTTAGCCATAGTCAGCTTCTCGAAGTTTTGGAAAGATATGGTATTAGAGGAACACCACATTTACTATTCAAAAGCTATCTTGAGAATAGACAGCAATGCGTCAAAATTGGAGATAACATCAGTGAATTCAAAACAATAAAATATGGCGTTCCACAGGGAACCGTACTAGGACCCATACTCTTCAGCCTTTATCTTAATGATCTATTCAAAACAGGGTTTGAAGGCGATATAGTGAGTTTCGCAGATGATACAGCTGTGATATATAAAGCTGATACATGGCAAAATTTGAAAACAATTGCAGAAAATGACTTTTCAAAAATCATAGAATGGTTCGATAGCCGGCTACTCACGATAAATATAAACAAGACTCACTATATTCCCTTCACTTCCTATACAAAGTACCTACCTAATTTCAAAACATTAACGATACCGAAGGAAAATGAACAACCGATCACTATATCTTCGGTAACGAACATAAAGTATCTTGGTGTATACGTAGACGCTAACCTGAAATGGGATGTCCATATTAATTTCATAATTAAAAAATTGAGAACGATACTGTATAAAATAAAATTCCTTACTTCAATCTTTAACACCGAACAACTACGTACAATATACTATTCATTAATAGAAAGTCATTTAACCTACGGTATTATAGCTTGGGGTGCAGCCTTGAGAACTCACATATCAGGACTTGAAACAGTTCAAAAACATATATTGAAAACCATTTACAGAAAACCCAAAAAGTATTCAACAGAAGAACTTTTCAAACTTTCAAAAATGTTTGATATACGACAGCTCTATTTTCTGAAGGTTACCATATATCAGCACTTACGAAAATGTGAATTGTTGCCGATAGAGCATCACCACAATACCAGATATAGGCACGCAGAAAATTACATTATCGTCAAACCTGAGAAAGATATTATGCAGAGAGCATACCTATATCTTGGACCGAAAATTTTCAACTCCCTTCCACCAACACTCAAACAAATAACACCACAAATCCAGTTCAAAAGAGAATTGAAGAATTATATAAAAAACACCCCAAGAATTGAAATCCACCGACTTGTTGAAAACATTCCATAGAAATACCATTTAAGACGTATATCGATTCATTAAATTCTATATAATTTGTCTCCAAACCACTTTAACCATTTTGATAGTCATTTAAAGGCAATTATGCAGGTTTGTAATTTTTATTAGCATAATGTAACCAAAGTAATATGGTACTATTATTGATTTTACTCATTTTATAGTTTTATAGTTATATATTTATTAATTATGTTAGTACATATTTGTATTTTTCTATATAATCTCTGTATCATCATCATTTAAGAAGATGTACTATGTTTTTATGTTTGCTTTAGGCTATTAGTCCTAATTCACAATCTCGTATTCCCTACGCACAGACTCGATCTTCTGTAGGGTTACCCATTTATTCCTCATAAAACTTGTATTATTGTATCATATGTATATTCAAGAGGTGAATAAATTTATTATTATTATTATTATTATAATATACAAAGACCACCAATCACAATATGGTTAGATTTCAAGGTAGTGGATCTATTGGGGCCTTCACTGCGACCTATGAGGACCTTTTGGCTCATAGTCACAAGATGAGATGAAATAGAACAGAAAAATCAGCAGTTGCTCATTGTGTTTCAGATAAATATCAGATGAAGTAACGTACCCAAGAGCTCTTCAAGCAATATCCTCATTTGATAGAAAATAATAAGAATTTTTAGCAGATTAATACCACTAAATATTTCATTTTGATTGCATTCGTTTATTTTCTACTGAATTTCAATGGTATTGTATATTACTCTACAATATTATTTATTCAAAACGGAAGCACCCATTTGAAACAAATTTTTTCACACAGATTGAAGTGATTTTATTTTATTAAAAAAGTTTATAAGGACAACAAATTTTATGGATGAGTCTCATATTCAAGGCCAAACTATTCTTATTTTTCAAAGTCAACTATTCAAAAAAAATATAAGCGATTTTTTCGGAGAATATATGAATACACCACTATATTTACGACATCTTCAAATTGTTCATGTTAGATTTACGTTGGAATGCGTTAATCAATATAAAAGTAAGGCTATGAAATTTGAAAGCTATCCTTTTTGATGAACCACCTCAGAATTTCATCTGAATCTGTTGCTGAATAAGAAAATAATGAGAGATTGAAATGAAATTATGTTCCATTAAACCCATATTTTTCAGATTCTATATATCAACATTTTTTTGATCACTAATCGATTTTGATGAAATTTGGATCAATGATATTTCGAAACTTCCAAAATCCAGGGATTTAGTCAGAATAGAATTTCTAACTTTTCAAATTTAATTCCTCCATAACTTTTTTATAGATGATTTCCAACGTTTTGATAATAACCATTTGAAAATGTCTTGGATCCAGTGGTGTAGCCAGATTTTTTTGTGAAAAAAACATATTTTTTTTTGGATTTTTGACTTTGAGAAATAAGAGTAGTTGGCCCTGAAAATGAATACTCATTCACGAAATTTGGTGAATGTCCAGCTGAAAAAAAATAAAAATAATTCCAATCGGTTAAAAATGTATGTATTATAAGCGTTCTTCCATTTTAAATGCCTCACACTGTATAATGAACCTGAAGTTGCCAAATTTTCTATTACCTACTGTATCGGACACCGTTTATAGTTTGGTTTGCAACTAACTGGACTTTGAAGTTATATTTTTTTAATAAATTTGTCAGACTAGACACCAATTTTCTGACTCACGTATAATATCACTTTTTTTTCTACAGCATGAAAAAATATTAACAATAAGTATAATACAAAGCAAGGATAAAATTAGAAAATCTTCTGCAGGAACACCTACCCATCTCCAAACCCCTTGTTTCTAATAACGACTCCTTTATTATCATTACTGGATTAAATTAACAGATATAATTAATAAACGAAAATTATGGAAAATATTTCAACGAAGAATATCATAAATGTGAAAAAATATCTAATATGTAGAAAGATCCAAATTCGTGGAAGAACTCAATCCTTGTGTAACTTTCATAGCAAATAATCAAATATCTCATCAGTTTGTCGAATGATATGGTCTCATAAAGAAAATCAAAGCTTGCTCTACTGTTATAATGGATTGTTCTCAAAGCAGACAACTCACCAGCATGATACTCCATTTGTCATTGTCCATCTAATATCTCTCATAATTGGAATCTCGACTCTCAAATTTGTTTTCAGTACCACTTGATAAACTTTTAAAACACACTTGGCGATACAGCTAAACACCCCACACTCCTCTCCAAAGTATCGTCGCTTTCAAACACATTTCCCACGCTCGAGTTCTTTAGCGAGACTATCAACCCATCACTATTTTTGAACAAAGAAACATGTCTTAAAAATTATATTGAGCTACTTGCTGTGATACTTTTAAACACCACATATTTTTGGTGAAACTGTTATTACTTATCATTAGTTTACCAAAGAAAATGCTCGAGAAACTTTATTTAGATCCGTACTTTTTTCTGTAATTTGTTTATAATTTCCCAGGTTGCAGTTGTGTAAAAGTTAGGACAATCATTTCTATAGACACTTTTCTTGTTGTAAGGGATTTTTTAAATAAAAAGATGCGTTTAGAGCAACTAAATTTGTTTTTCCTCATATTCTCTTGCAGTTGATTAACATGTATATCAAAAAATTGTGCACAGCTATCTAAAACACCCACTGATGCTGTATTGGAGGTTTTCACCAAAAGTAATTTATGGTGATAAATTGTTCTTAATGTCGATAATTTTGGTTGCCATTTATCTTCGGAACAAAGCGGGTTTTCAAAAATCCTCAAGAAACAAAATATTCTTCAAGTGATCCCTGGAATAGACTCCTGAATTTTTGTTGTACCCTTTATATTTCTTAACTTCGTTGCCTTTCATTCGATGCATCAAGAGTGGGAAGATAAAAATATTTGTTATTATGAGGATTGAAATTGAGGCGCAACTATTAAACAAATAGAGTCTCTGTTCCACTTTGAATTCTACTAAAACCTCTTCAGAATGATTTGAGGTAACTGATCAATGCAATACACTACACCGAGACTGAATTAGTTGAAACCACGATTGAAAGCCTTGAGATGTCGAACACGAAACCATAATACCCCAAAGTTCATCGTCCACGAAACTACTTTTCGGACAAACTTCCTAGACATGCGAAACACGAGGCAAGGGCCACATCAATTCCTCTCTCAGAAACAATCGATACACTGATCCACTCGCTCACCTAGCTCTATTCTCCGGGCTAAGGAAAATACTTTTGTGAAAAATAATACCAAAGAGCTATTAGTTTGCGCCAAAGGCGCCGATTTCATCAATTCTTGATTAGGCTTCGGCGGAGCTTTGTGAGCCGGTGGATCGATGTGTGTGTGTGTTCGTACACATTATGTGGGATCCTAGTTTCATGGCGTTAGCCAGAAGTTGAGCGCCAAACACAGCCTGGGACGTTCGCAGAAACTCATTTCACATTTAGACTGAGACAGGGGCGGACTGGATAGAAAATTAGTCTTGTAGGGGCTTTAATCGAAACTTGACTGTATGTCGAATGTATTTGGAAGATCAGCTCAGTGTTACAGCTGGAAAAATTAGAAATAAGAACTTCGACGTTCATTTTCATTTCAGGCTTCATGTAATTAAAATCCGTGAGTAAAGTATGGCGTACCACAAGGCACAGTCCCAGGTCCAATTTCATTTCATTTATATATCAACAGCTTGTTTGACACTCACACCTATATCAAGATATGCGAATGACACCGCTACTTCCTATAGCAACAGAGGGTAAGTAATATTGAAATTTTCACTTGAGAATAACTTGAAAAGTACAAGCTCCTGGATCAATAGCAGACTTCTTATTATCAGTGCGAAATGAACAGTTTCCTTTGCAGTATGATCGAATAAATATACTTCACCCACGTATAGTGTGCTTCATGTCTGTAATGTCTATATTTTGAATTTTGTCTTATGTGAATACATTTCCCAAAATTTCCTTCATCTTTTCTGAGTCGACAAGTGTTTTCATTATATCAGAGGAGTGATACTGAGCTGGTTTAACTCATATTTGTCGGGTCGTACTCAGATGGTAAAAATCAACCTAATTGCTAAGAAATTGCGAATATACATACTGGTGTGCCTCAGGGTTCAATACTAGGGCCAACATTATTCCTTATTAAAATCAACGATTTGAATAGTATAAATATCATAGGAAAATTCAACTAGAATCATATCTAGTGATACGAAGAAACTGAAGAATTTGTGTGATTCAAATCGCCAGTCTTTCAATATATCGAAAACTAATATAGCAACTTTCAGTTGTGAGGTTGACAATATAACGATTGGAAATATCATTGAAAACAAAAGCAGTTAAAAATTTTTAGGAGTGCATATTGACCGTAAATAAAATTTGAAGACCATATTCGTGCCAAAGTATCCTCTGGTTGTTATTCAGTCAGAGTAGTCGAAAATGAGCTGAGTTCATCAGCAGCCAAGACTGTTTATTTTTCTCTGGTAGAATCTCAACTGAGAGATGGAATTCCATTTTGGGGCTTATATACTACAAAATATTTCAATTTTGCGAAAACGAGCCATAAGATATATGTGCCAATCAAAACGTTGAGAGTCTTGTACTACTTTTTACCACTCATGAAATTCTAACTTTATAATAGAAACAGTGGATTCAATTCAAAAACATTTGACTCAATTCCAATCTTCACCATTCCATCATGTGACAAAGAAATTCAGCAACGTTAAGTTGCCAATACCAATGACATCAGGCATAAAGGATTCCATTGTTTATAATGGTCCTGAAATGTTTAACCATCTGCCAAATGATATGAAATAAAAGGAATCTTTACAACGCTTCAGGACAACTGTGAAATATTTCCTAAGTGATAGATAGACCTGCTTACTATAATTATTATAGGTACAAGAATTTTGTAATGACATTTTTAAAAAATCTGTACTTGATGATGTGATTATGAATTTAATTTTGATTGAATTTTTGTACGACTTATATTTTTATATTTATGTGAATTCACTATAGTATATGTTAAGTCAATAGTCTCAACTCGAGTTCATTATCACGCCGCTCCAATGACATAGACAACCACCATTTAAGAGACCACTCAGTTGAAAATAAGGGTGATGAATGCAGTACAAATACCTTTAGGGTTGCAGTAGTACATAGCAACGTCAAAACTCTCGGTTTCAGTGGTGTTCTGTTACGGCTCATCTATTATTATCATTATAATTATTGTATATTCTCAGTAGCTCATTTTTTGTGCTAAAAATCTCTTTCTCATATTTTTTGTGTTTACCTTTTTTATAATTTATAATTTACCGCGTTAGGCTGTGATTTTCATGCATGATTTGACCTCAAGACAGAAGATTACAGCCAGTAGCTCACAAAACGTGAACAAGGTCGTATCGGACCGTGATCGAAAACTCAGTGTCCATATCTCTATTTCTCATGGTGCAAAGGTATATGCTGATCGGACGCACCGGCCGGTTGCATAATCCAATTTCACAAGAAGCACCTGTGCTAACCATTTCGCATTTCATCAGGACTTCGAGACAAAAAAAAAATTGGTAAGGAAATCACAGCTCTCGTATCATTCATCATATCTATCGAACATTTGTCAATGAATAACAACAAAAAAAACAAATAAATACAGTCCACACTCTAGTTATCGAACAAATGGACTTGAAAATATTGGTTGTACTTGCTTCATCAACAGTGTTATCTAGTGCTTATCCAACACAAGATGGCTGTTGGAGTATTTGAGAAGTGATGCCTACACAAGGGATATAATCACGACCTTTTCCAGTATGAACGGAGCTTCAATCAAAGCCTTCGCATTAGTGATCAAGAAGCTGTGGTCAGGTTGTGAAGCGAACACTGTCCTATTGAAAATTGAAATTCAAAGGTTTGCACCTCGTTTCATTGGTTGCGCCCAGAAAGATTATCAAGAGTTCTTACGATTTTCACTGGATGGTTTGCATGTGGACCTAAATAGAATCACCAATAGGCGTAAACCCATTTTGTTAGATATCGACGATAAATTAAGTGCCACTGAAAAAGCTGAGGAGTTATGATCAAGATTCCTGATGGTTGATAACTCCAGGATTGCAGATTTCTTTGCCGGCCTACTAAAATTTACATTAAGGTGTACATATTGTGGTTATTGTTCAGTTACATTAGATCCATTCTGGGACCATTCCTTACCGATTCCGCAAATAACAGGACAAATAAGTCTGGCTCATTGTTTGGATTCATTTACAATGAAGAAACTTTGGACGATGATGAACAACCAACATGTTCGAGGTGCAGAGAGAAAAGGAAGCGCACGATGTCCCTATCTATTTGTAAATTTTCCAAAATTCTAGTGATACATTCAAAACGTTTTTCTCATAGAGAAGAATTGAACATGGTCATTAATTTTCCTATAGAAGGACTGGATATGAGCAACTATACAGCGGACAGTGTAGCCCCTCATCGATACAACCTTTCTGCATTGTCCAATCACAGCAGTACTTCCAATTTTGGTTACTACACGGCTTACTGTAGACACCCTAATGCAAATATGTGACAGAGTACAATGATTCTTGTGTGACAACAATTTCTACAAAAATGATTGTGGGCAGAGAGGCATATGTTATATTCTACGAGTCCTACTCATAGAAAATCTTAATTTTTGAATTTTTTTTTTTTGAATTTAGTTATTATTTATATTCATATTATTTATATGTCTATTGTTATCTGTTGAAGTTTTCAGTCAAACTTATTTGTAGTTTGTTTCACGTGTATTTTGTACGACTCATATGTTCTATACATACAAACTAACTTCATAAATTAAGTAAAACTTCGTTATTTTAAATGTTTTGATGAAAATTTCACATCTCACTTTTAGAGAGAACCAAAACATTCGTTCTTATTTAGATGCCATGGCAACCCAAAAAATTTCCGGAAATTTTTATCCTCCTGGGTACCCTGGCCGAAATTAATAAGTGGAATTTTTCTGTCAAATATTTGACAGGTGATAGTTTATATTTTGCTTTGATGTACAAATGGAATTGTATTTTTCATTTGAAATGAGATAATATTTCATATTTATGTATTTATTAAATATTTCAAATGTGTCTGAATATTTTCTTCACGATAATCGCAGAATTTGCAAATTCTGAAATCAAATTTCAGAAATACTTCAATACACCAGTTGTCTACATGTAAATCAAAGGCCCCGTGGCGAGTCGGTAAAGTGTCCGCCTCGTGGTCGTGTGGTCACTAGTTCAATTCCCAGTGGAGCAAGAACATTTTTACTTTTTTTTTAATTAAATTTAAAAAAATCAAATTGAAATTTTGTTAAGTGTGTTTTACATATCAATATTTTCATGCATCTTTTTTGTACTATGCATATAAATAGTTCAGGTGAACCATAAGAACATTTTTACTTTTTTTTTAATTAAATTTAAAAAAATCAAATTGAAATTTTGTTAAGTGTGTTTTACATATCAATATTTTCATGCATCTTTTTTGTACTATGCATATAAATAGTTCAGGTGAACCATAGTTAGTTATTTCTTATGAATTGTTGGATATATTTTGGTGTAAAATTTTCTTACCGAATCCCCCGCGTGCTTGAATTAATTGCAGGAAATTTATCTCGTACATGAATTTTTTAAGAAAATTACCCTCGTCGCTGCGCGACTCGGGTAATTTTCAAAAAATTCATGTACTCGAAAAATTTCCGGCAATAATTCAAGCACTTGGGAGATTACAAGTGAAAATTTTTTATATTTTTATATACAGTGACCGATTCATGTGGGAGAGTCCTTTTCATTCAAACAATATGTAATTAACGGGATTTTTGTCCTCCTAAACAAGTTTTATGCTCCTGGGTCGAAATTTTCGGAAAAAAAACCTGCATGCATGCTGGCAGGGCCTTTATTGCCGCTTGAATCTCGGGGAGAATGACTGAGTTCGAAAATATCTGGAAATTCATCAGATAATGTTTCAATTATCTTTACTGTCTTCGCATCTGAAGCCTAGGGTCGTTGGTTCAATTCCCAGTATAGCATCTGTAACAAATGCTAATTTTATAATCAAATAGAGCATTATCACAACTGATTCGACCGAGCGGAGTCGTTTAAAACATAATAATAATTTGGAACGTTGGGCTCTAATTTTCTAGCAACTAGGAATCATACCTCACAGCATTTAAGATTTTTAACTCACTTTACTTTTTCATCAGATGATCTCGACTTTTTATACTCGATGCTCGATTGAGAACTCGTTGCGAAACTCACTTTAGCACTAAAATTTACTTACTCTGTTCAACTCTAAATAAAATAATTTTCTTTCAAATCAAAAGGATTTTTGTAAACTGGAATCTGAACTTTTGAGAATAAAAAACATAATTTAAAACACTTATATCTATTAAACAAAAACAATAAGGAATAACAACTAAAGATGTTTGGGACATTTTAACTAATAATATAACTCAAACTGGAAAAAAGGTGAATGAGGCCAGACAATTTACTAATAATTTAACAAGATAAAACGCAAAAGACTCGAAATAATTCAAATACAACAAATACTAAGATTTTATTTGAAGAATCAGCTTTTTAGAAACAGGTGGAAAACATCGACTTTATATATATATATATATATATATATATATATATATATATATAGTCAAAGAATGAAAATTAACGATGGTATCCAGATTGAATATTGCGTTGAACGGATTTGAATTAGGAAATTCACAATATTTTGAGCAAACTAGTGAATAAAATAACTGCGCGACATGTTAATTTCTACGAGAGAAACGAAAGACTGACTTCTTTCTTGACGTTAATTTCAAAATTGCCTGCTTCGCCCTCCTTGAGAACTTTGGGTGGTTTATGAAAATATAAGAATCTGGGCCTCTCACAAGAACATAAACATGAAGATATTATTCGAATGTTTGTTTCTCTATTATTCTGAAATGTCCCATTTGTAAATATTCGTACACACGGAAACACTTAAAAATAATCAATAACATCGTCTATTTTAAGAGGACCCTTGGTAACCATGTATTTCTGAGAATATTTACTAGAATAACATAAGTTTTCGAGGGTTTGAGAGAACATTTCAGATATTTGAATTCGGGTTTGGGTCTGATTTAAATTATTAATTCCGGTCATAAAATCCGTTTGGTTACACATCACAAGTCTGTCGAAAACTTCTGAGGGTTGCGCATAGGGGTGTATTAGGTTGACGGAAAAAAACAACAAAAATTTGGTTCGTTCTAGTTTTTTCTCACAGTTAAATCAACAAAACTGTTGAGTGCAATCGATAAAAAACTCAGAGATGCCCCTTTCTGTTGTGAATGGGCAGATTAATCACAAATCCCGGAAAACGAACTCAATCTCCTTGAGATAAAACTCAAGAAAATGTCACCAAATCCTTCTTGTATATTGGCTAGTTCGATTCTGGATCAAGTTTCATGGAAAATGCAACACATATGGCGTGAATGGCTGACATAATCGTGAAGCGTTTTTCCGTCTTCATCGGATATTCTCCAAGGATGTCTTATTCATGGGAGGAGTTCAAGGATGCTATAAATTATATCGAAATGAAATTCCGAGGTAATATTTCAATGATAGCATAATGTTTTGAGATTTAATCAAAGGGAAGGATGTGATTCAATTGAAAAATGTGTGCAATAGAGTTGACAATATTTTTTCTTTCAAGTAATAACTAAATTATGGGCGAATAGTGCTTCAAGGATGATCCAAAAATCAAAAAGCCACAATGAACCAGACCATAGTGTCTATATCCAGAAATTATTGCTGACTATACAGGGAGAACCAAGAAAAATTAACAGTATCGAGAGAATTTTTCATGGAATGCCATGTTTGTATTAGAGTAGAGTATATTGAATACTTACATAATTTGATTATATTGGTAGCAGGTCCTTGAGAAGAGATTGTTTTAAGAAATACCTTTAGTTAAAGTAATATCACCTTCTTAAAATTATGATAAAAAATGACAGTACATATTTAAAAAGACAATAAAAAATTCAGTCTGATTGAAATAACTGAGTCAGTCTTCAATAAAAATTCTAGTTGAAATAGAAAAACAAAGAAGATAAAATAGATTTACTTAGATATACTAGATTCAAGGCATTAAAGCCCAGGTGGTTGAGAGTTTTTCACCAGTCCTCGATCTTGTAGTCGTAGATGAAAAACTCATTTTCCGGCTTAAAACAGTACTTCAACAAAAAACTTTGTTTTTGAAAATGCGGATATTCAATTTTCTGATTGCTTATGGTAGCTTGTTATATGAGTTGTGAAAATCGAAAAATTGGAGTATCGAACCATCATCAAGTACCTGTATTTGAAAGGGTTAAGAGGTAGGCAGATTTACGGTGATCAATGTCCTTCGTATGCGACCGTGAAATATTGGACTGCAAGCTTCAAAAGAGGTAAATTTTCCATTGAAGATGATGACCGATCGGGATGGCAAATTTCTGTGTCAGTCCCCGAAAATATCGAAGCAGTTCATGACATGATTTTAACAGACCGTCGAATTGGGCTAAAACGGATATCTGAAGCATTGAAAATTTCATACGAACGCGTTCATCATATAGTTCACGTCAATTTGGAAATGAGAAAAATTGCTGCATAATGGATCCCCAAATGTTTGAATGTTGACCAAAAGCGTGCAAAGGTAGTAGCATCGCGTTCAATCTGTGGTCGATTTGAAAAGGATGTAGACTTCTTAAACCAAATTGTTAGTATGGATGAGACTTGGGTACATTTCTACGATCCAGAAACAAATCAACAATCGATGGAATGGCGACACTCCGGTTCTCCAAGACCTAAGAAGTTTCATGTCCAAAAATCTGCTAGAAAAGTTCTTGCTTCAGTTTTTTCGGATTGCTATGGAGTAATCATGATTGATTTTTTGGATAAGGGTAGAACAATAACTGGAAATTACTATTCGACATTACTGACCACTCTACGGAAAACAATTGAATAGAAAAGACGCGGAAAGCTATCCAAAGGTGTTTTGTTTTTGCAGGACAACGTCCCCATGTTGCCATGCAAAAAATTAGTGATTTAGGGTTTGAAATACTAGAACAACCCCCTTATTAACCAGATTTGGCTCCGTCCGACTATAATCTCTTTCCCCAACTGAAAAAGAGTTTAAAAGGTCGTAAATTTTCTTCCAACGAGGAGGTAATAAAAGCTGTGGAGGTCTAGTTTGCAGAGCAAGAAGCAACATTTTTTTTGAAAGGTCTAGAGACGTTGCAGGTTTGCTGTAATAAATGTATCCAATCAAGAGGAGAATATGTTGAGTAATAAAATATTTTGACATTGAAATTTTGTTTGGTTCTATGGTAGGCTGAGAATTTTTCAATATATTCTCGTAATACTGATGAAGAGCAAAATCCACTCTATTTTTATGTATTTCAAGGAGAGAGTAGTACATATAAGCACATGCAAATGGCATGATTTGAAGTTGGAAGAAGAGGGCACGACAATGATCCCTGTAATGATTCTATTTTGCTAAATGAAAATTTTATTTGGGTCTCTTGACTTTCCTCACAAAATGATTCCATAGGTCAAATGACTATGGAAAGGTCCAAAGTAGCTGGACCTGAGGGTATCAATACCTACTAGGTTCTTTAGTCTACGAATCAGAAAAGTAGCACTAGCTAATTCATTCGCCAGTTTCTCCACATGACACTTTCTGTTAAGTCTATCGTCAATATATAGAGTTATTCAAATATATGGACCTGCCCATTGTTCGATAACCATCATATCTACTGAGAAAAATGGGAGCGCCCTCACATTTTACTAAATCTGTATATGCCAAGCAACTTGACAATATGCCCATCTGATATATTTGCATTGGCAGATATAATGAGAGTCTGGTTCTGAATTCAGCAAAAGCTTGTTGGTACAAAACCATTCCCCTGCTAATTCCAAAGTGTTTTTGTGGATTCGATCAGTTCCGCCATATCCCTCTTTCCGCCAATCAAAGTTGTGTTATATGCAAAAATAACTCTTTTTTTGGCGAAATATGATAAAAAAAGGTCATTTATGTATAAATTAAAAAGAGTCGGCCCCAAGATAGAACCCTGGGGGACCCCATGTATAATTTCCTCCGAGTTTGATTTAACACCGTCCGTCAAAACGCATTGTGCTCTCCCACATAAATATGTCTTGAACAAGTCTAGAGGAATTCCACGAATACCATAATAAAAAAGCTTTCATAACTTTTTTTCGAAGATTTCAGTGACCCCCTCATCCACTCCTTTGGTATTATTGAATATCTCCCAGCCTCTTGAAAGTCACGATTTTTTTTCAAATCTAGTCAACATTTAATAAAAAAAATTGTACAGTCACCGAAAATTATTATCATGGTGTCATTGGATTCGTAAGGTCATGTAGAAAGTTTAAGGAAATGTCCTAAAAGGAGCCGAAAAATATTTCAAAAACATTTAGGTGAAAAAAAGGGACTTTTTTTAATATCTCGAAAAATATTAAAGATTTGTGAAATGTTAAAAGCAAATTTGCTGAAAAAAAGTTCTGAAACTGTCCCTCCAATATTTATAATTTTTACAGAGCCCTGAAAATAGAGCGAAAAACGAGCGTTGCGTCATTTCAGACATTTCCCATTTTGAGGCAACCAACATCAGGCGGACTATTCTAACAATTTTTTTATATTTAGTACTTTCAATCAATGCTGTTATGCCGTGTTTGAACTATTTTCTTACTGTTTTTTTTTTCAGTACATACACGGATTTTCTGTGTGAGTCTTACTTCTTCCTATATGCATGATTTTTCACTTTTTTTCATTGTATAATATGACAGGAAGCCCTTAATTGTTTTGCCCATTCTGCAAAAGACCCTGGGCGGAAGAAGATACACAATGAATAAATAAAAAAATTGTAGCATATAAAGATTAATTGTACCATTTAAATGCTTTCATTCAACTGAAAAATATATTTTCATTGATCCATGTTAGCATAATATTAGGATGAATTGAAATGAATTTCAACCATTCTTCAAATTAAAGCCTCATTTTTTTTTGTGGTTGTTACTGTATATATTATTGTTTTATCGATTTTTGCATGACTGGCTATAATTTTTTGTCACCTTACCCTTTCACCTCGTCTTTACATTTTAATTTTTCATCTCAGTCGGTACGCCAATATAGAGATGATTGTCTCTTTTCCAGGAGAGTTGCAGATGGGCCTTTTTTCCAGTTCTTGATGTCGATTTGTCGATTTATGAATTTTTTAAGGAATATATTCAATAAATATGAAATGAAGATTGTTTGTGTTATTTTATTCAAAATTAAGAAAATTATTTTCCAAAAATCAAACAGTTTTGAATGAAATAATCCAATATGTCTCCAAGAACAATAAAATTAATCACTCTGGGCTTAACTCTACCTACTCTAGAAGAGATCTACCTTGAACTATTTAAAATAATTATAATGGAGACCTACTATTGCTGTTATTAAAATCACCAAAAAATATTACTTTCACTACATAAAAAAGCAATATAGTGTGTAATCGTATTCAGACGGTTGAACAAAAAATCCATAGATTTACGTTAGTAAAAGATTGAAATGAAGTTTAATTTCATCCAAAGTCTTCAAATCATAAAAATACTATATTTCAACATTGTTGATCTTACTGTACAGAGTGTCCCAAATTCGAGCCTAATTATTGGGATCTCGGAAACCAGAAGAGATACGAGGTCGGTTAAATGGAGGCAAAGTTGCGCAATTTGATGCTCATTGAAACGCCGCTTTCATATTTGAAAAATTCCTTATACTTCCGAAGATTTTTGGAAAAAACCGATTATTCGCGATTTCATTTTTATTTTTTTGTGACTATATTTGAATAGATATAACAAAACAAATTTCACATTCTCTTTGCTACTTTTTCTTTTCTACAAGATGGTGTTATCAGATTTTCAAACAGACGTTTCGTATTTGCGCAGCCATCATCAACTTTGTTTTTTTAAATACGGCTCTGGATTTTTTATTATGGATTTTAAAATCTTCTAATGTCCCAAAACAAATGATGTATCGCACTTATTCAAAAAGTTTGTATAAGTAGCATTTTCCATAAGAACTCATGTGTTAGAGAGAGAGACAGAGAATAGATTTTTGGTAAGATCTTAGCAGGACATCGTTAAAATAATTTTTTCGAAAACGAACGATACATCATTGTTTTAAGGACCTCAGAAGCTCCTAAAAATTGATATAAAACAATGTGTGATGTTCAACAATAGCCATGATGTTTTAATTATTCCAAAAAGAGTCAAACAAAAACTATAAAATTGAATACCCAATGAAAGTTAAAGCAAATATTCAAATTGTAATCCACCTGCTTGAATGCATTTTCGTGTCAGTCTGTGAAGTTTGCAGGGATAGCCCTGATCTCCCTTATTAGGTCTTGTCGTAATACTTCAAGATTTTGTGGCGTGTTTCGATAAAGACGGTTTTTGAGTAATCCCCAAAGAAAGTAGTCTAGATGGTTTTGGTCGGGGCTTCTAGCTGGCCAACGTACCCTTGGTTTCCAATCCATTTATTAGGGAATAATTCATTTAATAAATTTTTAACACATCTCCCATTATGAGGTGGTGCACTGTCTTGTTGCCACCATAGTTGACGTAACACGCCCAAAGGTTCTTGCATTAAGGAATCCAATATATTGGTCCTTATTAATTCTGCATATCTATCGGAATTTATTTTTCCTTGAATATAAAACGGGCCGATAATTTTATTGTGCCACATACCGTCCCATACGTTGAATCATTGTCGTCCCTGAGGTCTTACCTCTTGATTCTGCCTTGGGTTTTCTATTGACCAATAGTGTTCGTTATGTCTGTTAAATAGTCCATCTGTTGAAAAACTGCATTCATCTGTCCATATAGTTTTATTTAGGAAGTCATCATTTTCATTAATTTTATTTTGCAACCAGTTACAAAATTCTAATCGTCTCTTAGCATCGCCAGGTCTTAGTGTTTGACTAATATGGATTTTGTAAGGTTTATATCCACGCTTATTTAAAGTTCTCCAAACTCTCGTTCACGGTAATCCTACTTCTTCTGAGGAAACTCTAACTGAAGCTCGAGGATTATTATTGACCTTAAAAATTATATATTCATTTTACTTTCTACTTCGTAACAGTTTTCAAAATTGCAGTGTTCAAGATAATTTGTTCCTCTTCTGGATCGATTCGTGTTCCATATTCAACCCTTGGCTTAACAAAACTTCCGTACTGAGCTACATTATTATCAATATTAGCAAAATAACTATAATGCGACTGCCGTCTTTCTGGATATTCCAACAAATATCGCTCACAAGCCGTTTTTGAATTTCGATTCGAAATATAATAAATCCTTATCATGTCTCGTTTTTCTTCGTTAGAAAAAGTCATTTTCGTTTAATAAGCGTTCACGATTAGTGAACGAACAGTGAAGTGTCAAAATATTGGATAATTTAAAAATTAACAAATGAACTAAGATAGCCAGAACACACGATGCACAGCCACTTTGATAAAATGCAATTATTTTTGTAAATATAGCCTAGGGCCTAGAGTTTGAGGGATGACACTTCAATTATATTATTTATTAACCACCCACTTTTATGTTAGTTTTTGAGTTTTATGCAGTGCGTTATTGCAAAAAAAGTTTGTTTTAACTCTATTAAAAATCTAATTTTTGTCTCTCTCTAACTCATGAGTTCTTATGAAAAATGCTATTAATATAAACTTTCAAAATAAGTGCGATACATCATTTGTTTTGGGGCATTAGAAACTTTTAAAATCTATAATAAAAAATCCAGGGCCGTATTTAAAAAAAAGTTGATGATGGCAGCTCAAATACGAAATGTCTGTTTAAAAATCTGATAACACCATCGTGTAAAACAGAAAAAGTAGCAATGAGAATGTGAAATTTGTTCTGTTATGTCTATTCAAATAGATTCACAAAAAAATAAAAATGAAATCGCGAAAAATCGGTTTTTTCCAAAAATCTTCGGAAGTATTCGGAATTTTTCAAATATGAAAGCGGCGTTTCAATGAGCACCAAATCGCGCAACTTTGCCTCCTTTTAACTGACCTCGTATCTCTTCTGGTTTCCGAGATCCCAATGATGAGGCTCGAATTTGAGACACCCTGTATATATACATAATAATTCATTATAATAATTTCATGGAAAATAAAGATCCATTTTCATCACGAAAAGTTGATAATAAAACTTTCTATTCAAATAACCATATAAATATTCGCTTTATCCCACAAAAAAACATTATTGTGGTTACTTCTATTCAATAGATGAAAAAAAAATTATTTTTATGGATTTACACTATTATAAGATTGAAATGATTGTCAATAATTGATATCAATCTTTCCCTATACACATCTTCGTGTCTCAATTTGATATTTTTCATCATTCTTTCCATATCACTCAACTCTTTGGCATTTTCAAATGACGGAACATCTTCATGTTCAACATACATCAACTGTAATAAATTCGACGATATATAGAATGCAAAAAGAGAATATTTTCTCCAATGTTCCACTAGAGTACTGTACGGAAATAGTTTTTCAACATCTGACCCCAGTTCTCTCAAGAAATCCTTCAAGTGGGTATGGTACCATTTGAGCAGTTCATCTAGTCTCGACAAAGTTTCTCCAGATGAATTGAAGTAGAGGAAACATGATAAGTCCAAAGCTGGAGAGTGAAGTGAAGAAGCTTGCCAGTCAATGATAGATACGGTAAGTGGATCTTCTTCGTCGTTATCCTGAAAATTTTTTTTTTTCAAATATAACTGTCAATTGTCAAATTATGGTCTATTGTAGAAACTACACAGTAGCTTCTCCAAGTGACTTGAAGAAACTACTGTGTTGGCGATACATGTCATGATTGAATAAAATTTCTGAAGATGTCTTGCAGAGGATCCCGTAAATTCGTTATAGAATTTGGGTCCTGGTGGATTTTTTAAAATTCTTTGTATGATGTGGTCTATGTAATTCAGAGCCAATGTTACCATAGCGCCAACCCATAAAAAATAAACGGTTTTGCTGCTAGGGTGCGTTGAAATCACCCCTTTCGCAGATTAGAGTACCAAAGAAAACATATAAAGAGATAAATTTCATACATAAAGTCAAACTTTCTATGAATAATAATCAATAATTGTAAACGATATTGTCTACTTTTGTCGACTAATTGACCTTTTAAATGAAATTAAAGTCTGACTGACAATGTGACTTTTTATTTCAAAAATAACTATCAAATTGACAAAAATTTGTTTGAACACCAGTAAAAGACAAAAAACTGCAAGAAGAACTAACAATAATTCATTTACTTATCTCATTTTATTCTGTTTGTGAACTATTTACCTTTTCATATTTGGAAATAAATATTGTTGTTATTATTGATCTTATTATTTTGGAAAAAAAACGTGTATATGTACTGTTAGATTCGAATATCGAACTTTTTCGATTTCAGCTTCATCTAGTGGACGAATTTCATCAAACAATACATACAGGGTGGGGCACCGAAAACGAAACAGATCGAATATCTTTAAAATACATGTGTTGTGTAAAAAATGCAAAAACAAGTCGATTTTTAATCCCAGGGAGACATCTTTCTATCATGACCTCAACTGCCATACCTCTCCCCCACCCCTTGGTCACATCATTAAAAAGGTAAATTTATAAGGAAAAATAACTGTTTTTTTTTTCAGTTTCCGCATCAACCACGAGGGTTATTAGCGGTAAAAAAAAATAACTGTTCCTTATTCCAAATTATGATACTTCATTTGCAAGCCAATTTGACATAAATCCAGTGGCAACGCATTATGGAATCTTTCTGAGGGAAAAAACACAATGGCGGCTACAGAATGGTGGACGAAATTTGTAATTATGGCCCGATTCGAATCAAAATTAGTATGAGGAGGTTTTCAGGGTCAAAAATTATGATTTTTTTCGTCACTGAAAAATTCAAGATAGCTGTCGAAGTTTGTTATTGTGGTACTTTCCCTATTCAAATTGTTTGGTGGTAAGGTTATGGATTAAATATCGACGTGTTTTTGGATTTTTTTCACAATACATGCGTTTTGAAGATATTCGATCTGATTCATTTTCAGTGCCCCACCCTGTATATAAATTTTTGTGATGGATATTCTAACAAAATTCTTCAAACAGATGAAAATAGACAAGGTGCAATTTGCTATAAAAAAGTTGTCAACACTTCTGATTATGTACCGAATGTTTCAATAAAATTTCGTATATTTCAATCCTACACCTCTATATCAAATTTGAAATCTCTATGTGAACGTTAAACTGAATGGTACGTTCATCTCATATGGCATTTATTCACTGTACCTATTTTATATGGCACCATGGGAAAGTCAGTACGGATTTTTTGGCAAAGTGTCAATTGGGTGAACTTGCCTTCTTTGAGGATAGACAAAAACTTTAAAACCAGTATCTCATTTATATCGAATAGCTATGCTGTTCAAAGTGCGTTGCAGAGTAGTTCTTGTTAAAAACTTTGTCTAGAATCTAACAGATGTAATTCAACGGTGGTAGAGAGCAATAGTTGTTTTCTTTTTTTTTTCGTCATTAGTTTATTGTTTTGCCAAGTGATATAAACAAAGTTTTCTGTTGCAATAACGGCCACTTCAATGAAGAGAAAAAAATCTTACCTTGTATCGAAAAAGGAAATTGTTATTATGGCAGTCTCCATGGGTTATAACTGAGTCTGGTATAACTTCGTCTAGGATTTCTGAAGAAATAATTTCTTTGCTTCTTTCAATTTCCTCCTCGTATTTAACCGCCAAATCACTTCTTCCTTCTTCCCTCAAGATATCCTGTACTCTTTGATTGTTCCCTCTGGACATCGTGAATATTTTCATGTTTGACGAGTAATTAGCTATCAGTTCATTGAATTTTTCCTTATTTTGATCACGTAGCGCGAAGGACAGAGCGTGTAGTTTTGCGTAGTTTTTCAAGACTAATCGAATATGTTGCAAATTCATCGGTTTCCTTTTGTCGTGCAATACGAACCCACTTTTTTTCAAATTGTCCAAAACCAGCACTTCCATGTCGTCGGTCAGAAACGTTTTGTAGCACTTTGGATAGCTGTCGAAGAGGTTTACCATATTTTTATCTAACTCAAACTTTCGGAAAGTTGGAAAAACTCTATCGTAGACGAATAATTCTCTCTTGTACATTTCGCTTACCAACGGTACATTTTTTCTGAAAGCTTCACTGTCTTTACCCATTTTAATAACCAGATGTTCCTCCTTGTGTTCATCCTCCTCATCTGTAACTTTGGCTAAGATGACATCTGCAGCAAATCCTTCGCCTTTTTCGTTTGTATCCAAGTAGATCTTCACTTTGGAAAAGCTTGAGTCTTTCATCGTTTCCTCAATCCATGACACTATTCTGTGTCTCTGTTTTTCGTCCATGGTTTTGGAATTTTCACTGTTGATAATGAGTATCACAATAAGTTTTTCCACTTGCGAAATGATTTTTGCAAGTCTTGTACACTTGTATTTGTAGAGAGAAGCGTGGTCAGATTAGAATCAACGCGCAGTTGCCACGTTCAAATATTATCAGTGTTATCAGAGAAAAACCGAAGGATCACCTATTGAAACTTCCCAAAATTTTTTACTTGGCCATTCAACTGTTGCTCAATTGTGATATTCTCTATGACAAACATTATTATTGGACTTTGTTTCGTTGCCAAGGCAACCCGTTGAATTTCCGGAAATTTCAGAAATTGATAAGAGAAAATTTCACACCCAGTACTGTCGACCAATTAAAAGACTGTCTTTTGTATCGTTACCATAGCAACTGAAAGTATTTCTGGAAATTTGTCTTCTCCTTAGGACAAGGTGCATGAAATTACACTGGAAATTTTTGAGATTGAGAAATAAAATGTGTTTGATATTCAACTGATAAAAAAATTATCAGCTTATTAAACAATTATTCTATAATAAAAATAATTTTTAATTCCAGTAAGATCATTGTTACATGATATTGAAAAAGCCAGTATAGAACAATAAAATAACATTAAAAATTACTTAACAGATATACAGGGTGTTTCTTGAGTGCGTGTAGAAACTTTAGGAGCCTGTTGCTGACGTTGAAATAAGAAAAAAGTTCCCATAAACTCATGTCCGCAAGTTAATCCTTTCTAAGATACAGAGTGTCAAAGTTTAATTCTTATACTTGTTTTTTGTGAATAATTTCCAAAATATCTGTGATATTCGTTTAAAGTTTGGCATCTCGGATGATTTTTCAATGACAAAATCAAATTTTGTCAATTGTGGAAAAACTTATTTCAAATTGAATTAATTTTAAATTTGAATATCTTGTCATTCAAAATCACTTTCAAGAATATCTATTTTACACAAACTAAATAATAAATATTCCCAGATACCAAACTTTACCCAAATATCAAAATTATTTTGATATTATTCACAAAAAATAAAAATAAGAGTTCAACTTTGACACTCTGTATCTCAGAAACGAATAACTTGCGGACATATGTTTATACGAACTTTTCTTCTTATTTTGATGTCAGCAACACGCTCCTGAATTTTCTACACGTACTTAAGAAACACCCTGTATAATATATAAATAATATATGTAGTGGATATACAGATAAATAAAATAAATTCCATTTGATCATTGTCTGATAATATTGTAAAATCAATCATGAAACTGCGGATATTATGAATGCATGTACAAAAATGTACAAAAAATATATAAAATAGTTCAAAAGTATCACAAGTAGAAGCTAACACAAATATTAAACTAGTAGGAAAAATTCATCAACGAAATATATTCCGGTAACATTGTCATTCTTCTAAGAATTCATTTACTTTATACATTTACTCACTAGGAGTTTTCTTAATTTATTTTTGAAAATGTTATAATTCTTTTCACTAACAATTTCTTCTGCTAAAGCTGTATTCCTGCATAAGAAGGAGCGTTTTCAAAAAATGCTGTTTTATGGGATGGTATCTGTAGAAGATTGCTTTGTCTTGTATTATAGTTGTGGTTATCGCTATATTTGTCAATAAATTAGAAAGTTTCCCCTTTATTAGTAGAATAGATCTCATGTTGTATATACAAGGCACAGTGAAGAGATTGTTTTCGATGAAATATGACTCGCATGGTTCAGTTCGTTTTAATCCAAATATTAATCGTTTCCTTCTTTGTGATATCAGCAGTCTTCGAGATGAAACTGCATTTCCTCAGACAGATATACAGTCTGTCCATAAAGTAACTCCCCCCTCTGTTAACTTTTGAACGGAATGGAATTTTCCTTTGAAATTTTTTTTGTTAAATGGTTGTTCATAAGCTACTCTTTAAACAATGATAAAAAATTCTATCTTCCAAAATGGCGGCCAGGCGCCATTTTGAAATAATTTTTTAAATAGCATGGGGGGTCGAGTGATAGATACCTCAGTCGATTCGTTTTTCAATTCTCTATTCGACAGCGGAAGTTCACACAGAAATATTGGTCCAAAACAAAATGGCGGTACATTATGTTAGAACTCTCACGAGAGGATACTGTTGAATGAATGGCTATTAAAGAGCTTTAGAGCAATCATAAAATATTTTTTCGTTTCTGCAAGAGCTTCTTGTCACTCAAAATGGCAGATGAGTGCCATATCAGAAAAAAATTCAAATATGTAAGTAGATAAGTGGCATAAGATGTCCGGAGGACTGCTCATTGCTAATATCCTATACAATAGGAAAGTTGGGTCGAAAATCCATCAGAAAACAACAACTTTCCTGGCTAATGCCACGACGAACATTGAATTACATCTGATGAAATTTCCGTGCAGAGTTCCTACAAGGTTATCTCTGCAATTGCTTGGTTGCATGGGAATGTTCATCGAAACATTCGGACCACCTATATATCGATTTCGGAGTGTTGCTCCTCATCAGTATAGGGTAGGTCTAGCACTCAATAACTAATGACTGCAACGAATGAATCGACGACCAAACCCATTTAAAGACCGAAACTGAAAAATAGTAGATAAGTAGTGTAATTCCTCGTTTTATTGAATCTCAGCAAATCTCAGAAATCATGTCCCATATACGATTCTGAGGAACAGAGAACATTTGTAGATTTCAAAAAATATTTTTTCATTTCAATTGAGCTCGTTTAAAGCCATTTATTCAAAGAAATCGCGTATAAAAGTTCTTACATAAATGAATAGTTTTTTTCAGACCACTGAATAATATATTCGTAAACCCTCTCAGTTTTATGAAAAGCGTGTCTATGCATTTTTCGAATATAAAAAAATTGGTATTCTCTGAGTAACACAAATTTTATATTTTGCTTGTTTTCCATACAACTGATTAAGCCATTGGCAAAAACATTAAAAAGTAAAGTTCCAAATACAGAACCTTGAGGTACACCTTGGTTTATTTTACGGTAAGTACTAAGTACATATCTTTCACAAATTCGTTTTTTTTTCACATAATTTATAATAAAATCAAGATATCCTATTTTGTGACTAGTAAAAGTAAATCCTATGAAGTGGATCGAATACAAAATGAGACTTCATGCATTCAAACCCGGTTGTCACGTATTATTCAATGATTATCAATAATTATAGGTGATGCCAATTCCAATTTTCATGGGTCAGATTACCAAGTCATCAAAGTCATCAAGACAAACAAACTGAATTGAATCCAAGGAGAAAATAAGATTATAGCTGTTTAGAATGATGACAATGATTCTGTTATCAGTCGATCAATTAATTAATTATCATTCAGGTAGCGATATCAGTCTTGTTCGTCATAAAAAATAATATTTTTTCATATTTGACTTTGCTGAAGTAATTATAGAACCAGTCTGACATTTCTTCGATTGAATTTTTTTTACGTTTTTAGAAATTACTTTTGCAAAAAGTAAGTTTTTTTGAGATGGGTAATCATAATTTCGTATCAATTATAGCGGATAGAGGGCGCTGCGTACGCTGTCATTATTTAATTAAAATTGCCTTAACTTTTTTGCCAGTTTTTTTTTATATTGATTGAGCAGTTCGAAAATGCTTAGTTCAGGTAAAATACTGCGTATGAAGTTTCATGAAAATAGCTGCAGTTGAAAAAAACTTGTGACGAAAACCAACCGTGTTTTGGAAAATTTCAACAATCGAGACATTCGAAAACAAGTCATTTTTCGATAAACATATTATAATGAAAAAAATGATGTTCATTTTACGTGCATTTCGCACTCAGAAACTTACGTAGTCACTATGAGTCACTATCTAAAATTTTGGAACTGGACCATAGACTTGTTGATGAAGTATATCTTCTTTACCTAAAAAAGGTGTGGGAATAACATTTTTCGTAAAAAGTGCCAAATGTTCACTGTCAAAAAAATTGGCCTTGTGGGAATGTCAGGTATTTTGAAAGACAAAATACCTGACATACCCACATGGCATTCAATTTTCTAACATGATTTTTGTTGGAATTAACGCCAAAAATTTTATAAAATACATTTAAGATGTCTTCAAAAATTGTAATTCTTCCTGTTACCTGACTTGAAGCACTGAAGATGACGAAAGTCGAAAGCGCTCTGCATATTTAAAAAATTATTCACTCTATACAAAAATTTCCTCTTCATTTACTTATTTTGTTTCAACACCCTGTATCTCCAAAACACAAACAATACAATACAAATCTTTATTTCCATAGACTTTGCAGTATTGGAACTTAGAAAAGTTTACAGTAAAAATTAACACAAATAATTTGTAGAATACAAATAATACAAAGAAATTTTAGAAACAAACAAAAAAGACATCACAACAAAGTAATAAATGCGAGGTCAGAGAACTTGCAATTAACAAAATCATTAATAGAATAAAATGAATTCTTAATTAAAATAACTTTCAGAGTATTTTTGAATTTATGATTATTTGAGATTTTCTTTAATTCAGTTCGCAGTTTGTTGTATAATTTAAATGGTAGCACGATAGGACTGTTGGCTACCTTAGTCAATTTGTGCTTGGGTAAAGCCAAATCCATGCTTACTCTAAGACAATATTGATTGTTTCTAGAAACTAGATAGTCAGATAGGTTATTTTTGACGTGCATTATTGACGCAAGAATGAACAGGGAGGGAAATGTTAGTAAATTTAACTCAGGGAATAATTGTTTACAAGAATAGGAATAAGGTTTAAATGACATAATTATAATTATTCTCTTTTGAGCTCTGAAGACCTCATCAGCCCTAGAACAGTTGCCCCAGCATAAGGTGGCATAAGAAAGGCAGGATTGAACATATCTAAAATAATATAGTAATAAAAGATTAGCGTCTACTTTCTCCCTAAGCTGTCAAAGAACGTAAGTGTAGATTGACAGTTTTTTATTACTGCATCTATTTGACACGACCATATCAGATGCTCGTCTATAAATATACCAATATATTTGGTAACCCTCGTTTGTTCAATAGTTTTGTTGTTGAGTTTAACAAACAGACTTTTATTCAAATCTGTCAGGCTAAAAGTATCATTTCAGTTTTAACTTCGTTTAACACAAGCCCCTTAACATTGCAGAAGTTTATCATTTGAATAACCGCACTAGATGACATTTTAGATAGTATATCTAGATTGCTGTTAGAAGTTGTAACAACAGCATCGTCAGCGAACGCTGCTACATAATGATGAGGAAATTGGATTGAATAGAATTAAACTGACAGATTTTCAGTGAATCTGGAGAATCGTGTGTGATTTATGTAAAAATTGTTTTTTTTTTGCTTAAATAACCAGATCAAGCAATAGTGAGCGTAAATGTTTCTGATCTCAAGAAAATTGGATTCCTGATACAGAGACTGCGTTGAATAACGTATTTTTATTCAGCATAATTTTTAGAATTGAGTTTTGAGCAAGCTGAATATTTTTGAGAACATTATTATTGAGGCAACCCCAAATAATGATAAAATATCTCACCACAGAATCAATCCACTAGTGAGTTTTACAGTAATATTAGATTATTTTCATGTAGTATATCTCTTAAATTATATAATTTATGATGAAGACTTCTGCTTCGTTCTGTAACATGCTTCGCTTGATCACCCCATCGCATGTGCTGATCTAAGAAAATTCCAAGATTTTTCATGGAGGTAGTTCCATTAAATCGTGGGCAGTTACATTCATTATATTGTTTTTTTGAATTAGGTATACTGAATTTTTGTATTTTCAGTAGGTTACTCCTAGGTTGGTCTGTGGATTCAAGCTCAACAAATTGTGATTTAGCCAGGTCTGGATTTTTTAAGATCCTCGTCGGCGACTGTATACAAGACTTTTCATGGAACACTTAAAATCACTTTGGCAGTATCATCAGCATTAAAATGGTTTGAAAGCTATCTTCATGGTAGGTCTTAAATAGTTAAATATAATAATGCCTCTTCTGGCACATTTGACATACATTATAGTGTCCCTCAAGGAAGTGGCATAAGACCAATTTTATTCATTCTTTTCATCAATGACATAGTTTGCAATGTTCAAAATTGCAAAATAAAATTGTTTGCTGATGATACTATGTATGGATTGATAATAATGTTATTGAAGAAGTTAAACAGTTCAAGTACCTGTGCTTCATGATAGATAATGAACTTAATCTCAAATCTCACTACTTTTGTTATAGAGATTCGTCATATTTGATCTAATTTCCTGAAATAGTAACACATTAGTTGTTCATACTTATCAGTGGACAGTTCAGCATTGAAACTCGTTGAGAAATTGATCAACATTTATTAAGGAAATTAAAATATAGTTACTGATTTTTCATTATTTTGGGGGGGATTTGAGGCCTCGAATTAAAGAAAACTTTATTTGTTTAAAGTCAACTTTTTATCACTTCATTTTTTGACATCTTCAGGGCACTGGAAGATATAAATAGGAGATTTTTTTCAATAATTCTGGAAAAGTATTAGTAGCAAACTGATTTGTATATTATTATTTGTTTTTTTCTATTATTTTATTGAATAAAAAAATCCTCTTTCAGTATCTTACAGGAGCCTGAAGATGAAAAAATTAATTAAAGAAACGGCTTTAAGGAAATATATTTTTCTTCAATTTATGACCTCAAATCCACTAAAAAAAGAAAAAATCAGTCATCATAACAAAGGTCGTAAAACTTACATATCAACAATAAAATAAAGTATTTCTTAAATCTGGGAACATTAGAAATACATCAAAATATACAATATTTCTAGTAACCACGGATAGAGTTGACAAGAGGGAAGAATCTTCGAATTATACAATAAATTAGTCATCTGAAACAAATACTATTTTATTTCATGCTCAAGAATAATAAATAAAAATCAAATGTATTGAATGGAGTGTTTCATTACAATACTTTCATGTGAAATTCCAGAGGTTTGAAAACAGATACTTCATAGAAGTCCGTGTTAGTAGTAGGTTCACTATTTTTCTTACAAAACAAAATGAGTACCCACATGACCTCTTAGCGGAAAATGTTCAATGAAAAAGTTGTAAATAATAAAGTATTCAAAAACGTTTATATTCAACAATGTTCGACATAAATCCAAACTATTCGTCAGAATGGCAAAAAAACGATTTTTCAGTATTTAAGATTTTATTTCGAATAAATGATTTAATGTACCTGAAAATGTTTGAATATGGCAAAATCTGTTGCAACCCTACCCTACAAGAATTCGACAGATATTAAAAATGTTGATTACATTCAATTTGCAAATTTTAGGAACTAGAATCTTAGATTCCCATATGAAAAAATCATCTAACAATAATCATCATGTCTTACGATAAAAGTATCTCTTTATGAATAACTTCACAACCTCTTCATGTTCGCAAAATTTGCTCTCTACTTCAGAAACTATAAAATACATAGGATGTTTCTTTTGAAAAATATTTAATTTGTGTCGTTTCTGTTCGAACTGGAATTAAGTACTACTGAACCCGTTCGGTTCCTGAAAAAGTCATATTTTCATTCAATTCCAGCCATCACCGTAAATTTTTTTCGAACAAATGAATATTATCTAAAATAAAAATACACCATCCCTGAAGCTCACCCAATACTTACTTGTTTGATTTTAACCTCCCACATAACAATGGATAAAATCTGTTGTTGAAAACACTCAGATAGACACTTACCCGAAATTTATTTTTTGTAGAAACAAACTATTAACAAGGGGAATTTAACCTTTACTTCTGCACTTACACAACACAACCAAATCCACATGTGAACTGATTGACAATAAGAATCGAAATGACGTAGATGACCCGATGATGAAACGGCCTGTTAGGGGTGAGTGGAATAAAACATCATAGGAAACACGTGTGTGACGAAGAAGCTGCATGATCAGAGGTGGTGGAAAAAACCGTTATATTTCCAGAACTAAACGACAACTATTTAGTGGTTACAAAGTATCGTTTAACAGTTAAAATGTGAATTATAGTGGCTAAACAGTTTGTTTTTTCAATTCCATCTTTTAACCACAATCGTGCCCTTTATTGATTCTAACCTTCAAAACAAAATGAGTGTTTTGAAAAAAAGACCCGTTTAACGTTTTAAACCTTCACTTCTAACATTGATCAGATAACATTTAGTTGTTAAAATAATTTATTTAGCAGCTATAATATTTTTTTGAAAAAAAACTTGTATAACTGGATTTCTCTCGGTGTATATAAAAGACCCATCATACTTGTGTTGTTTCGATTTTATTTGTGGTTCGTGTTATCAGAATATTGTCTGTGTGTTGAAATTTTGTATGAGTGTTCTGTATGTTATTTAAACTCTGTGTCATTTTATTTATACTTATTTTTTTATAGTGTACTTGAGAGCTGATGCTAATGAAGATATTATATATAATAGGTAAAGAGCTGCTTAAATGATTTACTGACAGGTAGGGAAACCATCTGCTAGGCATGAAATAGCATTCTTGGTGTTGCCCAAATTCGCCTGGATATAGTTTCAGAAAGTCTCCAGGTCAAGGTCAAGGAGGGGGAGGTCGTTTGAAAACCCGTCAGTTTGTGACCGTTGTGTCAGTTATGCCGAAAAAACCGTGATTTTTGCAGCCGACATCAAAAATGCTATTTTATACCCAGCAGACGGTTTCCTTACCTGTCAGTAAATCATATAGGCAGCTCTTTAACTATAAGCTTCCTTGGATTTATAAGGATATAAAATTAATAATATTATTATCATTATTAAAACAATCATTTTATCATTTATAGCAGCAGCGACTTGAGGACACAAGACCAGGTGATGATCACTGTCCCGATTCTCTAGATCCCCCAGCAATATGGCACGTGCAATTCCTTCCAGAAGAACTGTTCGTTCCAACTTTCAGCGCTCTGAAATTCCAGTTCGACGCGGCGAAAAGTCTGAAACTACCCCAGCCAACAGTAATTAGTCCTTTCTGAATGGCATCGCTAATAATGAAGAGCTCGTGCTGAAAATCGGCGAAAATTCCGCGGCCAGGCTATCTGCACAATCTGGCGGTACGCATGTAAACACCCTCATTATGTGAGAACAGAGCTTCGTGAATTATCGTTACTGGGGGCGCTGCAAAAGGTTAATAGGCAACCCCCGGGACGCCGTAAAAGCTCCCTCGGGACAATGAAGGCGCTTCATTTCTTACATAAATCGATAAATTATCATTCTATTATTCAAAAGATGTGGTGGGATGAAAACGTTTTTCGACACGTTCCCGACGATGCTGCTGAGTTTCCAGCTAGGCTTTCCCGGATGTTCAGCCGTCTGGACTCCTCATTAATTATTGCTGCAGCACACTGTTTGATTATTCATCAGGAAAGCTATTGAAACACAACACCCTGATACTCGAAAACTGATGCTGGATTTACTTTGAGTGGTTTCTTTCGCCAAATGGGAAATCAGAAATGTAACAATATCAAAGGTGCTTTGACACCGGCTGCCTTTAGTATTGAAACCTTCAAACGTTCCTTCTCGTATCAAATTTCAAAAATCAACATCGAAATTCCTCGTAGTATAAAAATTGATGTATCTCATGTTTCTAAACCCAATTCAAGTCTTAATTTCTTCGATATAATCACGAATACGAGTTTTCAAACTATACCAACGAGGTTACGTTTTCGATAATGACATATCTGACCATCGTACAATACTTCTAGAATTGAATAGCTCTACACAGTTGTCATTAAATAAAACACAATTGAAAAGATGTTTCAATGACAAAAACATAGAACATTTTAAGGTCATTTTGAGAGAGGAAAATTGGCTGGGTTTATATGAATGTGTACGTTGCGCTCGGTTTCCGCGTTGACTTTAGGTTTGAAACCGTTTTTTTTATTAGAAAATATTAGCAATGACAAGACAGACGTTTTACTTTTTTACTGACACTTCAAAAACTGACTTTCTTTACAGGACGATACAAAATATGAAAAATACAAACAGTATACAAGGTAATATAAAATTCAGGTAGTAACACTCCCCCTCAGTAATGCACTATCGTTCATTACTCTCAGTCTGGTTCTACGTTCAGGACACATAATTTAGCAACAGGCCTCTTGAATGTACCCGATGCTGTCTTAACTGCAACAACTCGAATGTTGCCATCAGTTCCAGGATAAACTGAAGTCACGATCCCTTTGGGCCAGGTGTTTCGACAAAAGTTACCATCGACTAGGATTACCACATCTCCCACTCTAATTTGTCTGCGTTGATTGCTGAACCACTTAGTTCTCTTGGTGAGGACTGGTAAATATTCCTTAATCCAGCGACGCAAGAAAAGATCTGTCAGGAGTTGGGAAAATCGCCATTGTTTCCTGGTGATGAGATCTGATTCATTGAATTTTCCTGGTATTTGTGAAGAGCTCGATGAACCAAGCAAAAAATGGTTCGGAGTAAGGGCTTCTGCATCTGTGTGGTCCAAAGAAACATGAACTAATGGTCGGCTATTTACAATATTTTCGGCTTCTACCAAAAGAGTTTGTAGAACTTCTTCACGGGGTGCTTTCTCTTTCAATACAACGTTAAGTGACATTTTTACAGATTTTATAAGGCGTTCCCAGCTTCCTCCCATATGTGGTGCTAATGGGCTTATGAAGTTCCACTCAATGTTTTTTGGAGTCAACTCTGTTATAATTTCATTTTGGTTCAGTTCTTCCAGTGATTTTTTGAGTTCTTTCTCAGCTGCTCTTAGATTAGTACCATTATCTGAGAAAATTTTCTTTGGGTGTCCTCGTCGACCAATGAATCTTCTGATTGTCATTATTGCCGAGTCCGTATTGAGTGAATGTGACAATTCTCCGTGTACTCATGCAGGTGAAGAGAACCCCATAGCGTTTTTCTCTTCTTCGACCAATCGTCACGAACATGGGACCGAAATAGTCCATACCTGTGATGCTGAATGGTCTGACGAATGATGTAGGTAGAGGGCTGGTATGTCAATTTTCGCACGTCTGTTTTTGCACCATTGGCATTTTGCCCATGAGTTTCTTACTGCAGATCTTACGTTGAAAATCCAATAACGTTGTCTGATTTCGTTCACAACATAAGATTGACCATTGTGATTGGCCCAGTTATGGTAATGAGATATCAATAACTTGGTATAGCGGTAGTTTGGATCCAAGATTATGGGATATTTGGCGTCTTCTTCTAAGTCATTCGAAAAACTATTCTACTTTTTATTCGTAAAATTCCATCTGAATCTAATATTGGGGACAACTTGTACAGTTTACTGGAATTTTCAACTTGTCCGCTTTCTTTCAAATGATTAATTTCTTCAGAGAACTCTTCTGACTGTATATGTTTTATCCAAAACCTCTCAGCGTCATTTATTTCCTCTGGTACCAATTCTGAGTTCCTTTTTGAAGTCTTCCTAGCTCTTCGAATGAATCTCAAAACCCAAGCTGTTGATCGGATAAGTTTCAACCAAGATGAAAATCGTGCCACTTCTGGTAGAGAATCACGCAGATTTATATTGTTTAGGGTTACACCAACAAATCTTTTCTTCATTTCTGATGTATCTTTTTCGGGACACTCTACATGTGGCCATTCCTTTTCATCCAATTTTAAGAACTCTGGACCATACCACCATCTGTCCTCTGATCCGGAGTAGAACGTTTTTCCGTCTCTGGTCGCAACATCAGCAATATTTTGTTTTGTTGGTACCCAATTCCACTGTTTCAAATCAGAGTTTTCAGAAATTTCAACCACTCTGTGAGCGACGAATGGTTTGAAGACAGTTGCATCTGTTGTCAGCTAACTAATGACGGTTTTTGAGTCGGTCCAGTAGAAGCAAGTGTTGATTTTTATGTTATGATTTTCCGTGATTGTGATTGCTAGCCTACTGCCCAATACAGCAGCTTGCAGTTCGAGCCTCGGGATTGACATTGGCTTCAAAGGACTCACTCTGGATTTAGCCATAACAAAACTCGTGCTTATGGTGTCATCTATTTTCAATCGAAAGTATGCCACGGCAGAGTAGGCTTTGGCACTGGCATCGCAAAATACGTGCAGCTGTATTTCTTTGGTTTTGAAAATATCTCGAACATAGCAACGAGGAAAATTGAGAGATGATATATTTTGGATTTCTTTCACCCATAACTTCCATATCTTCTGCTAAAAGTTTCAGTTCAACTTCGTTCCATTTGATGGAAAAACAAAAATTGTCTTTATTTGGATTCCAAATTAGACCAAGTACTCTCTCAACAGGTAAGGTAGATTCTTCCTCTAGATCCATGTTTTTAAATTTCGTGGTTCTCAAGTCTAATGAGATGTTTTTTAATACTTCCTTATTGTTCGACGACCAGTTTCTTATTACAAAACCTCCCCTACGATGGACTTCGATTACATTTGACGTCAGTTGTTTGGCTTCTTCCAAGGTATCAACACTATCGAGGTAGTCGTCCACGTAGTGTTGCTCTGTGATAGCTCTTGTCGCATCAGGAAATTGGTTTTTGAACTCTAATGCATTTTTTCTCATGACAAACTGTGCAGATGTTGGCGGTTTCCGCGTTGACTTTAGGTTTGAAACCGTTATTTATTAGAAAATATCAGCAATGACAAGACAGACGTTTTACTTTTTTACTGACACTTCAAAAACTGACTTTCTTTACAGGACGGTACAAAATATGAAAAATACAAACAGTATACAAGGTAATATAAAATTCAGGTAGTAACAATGAATGTGGCAACTGCGACGAAGCATTCCGTTATTTTTATGACATATTCATGTATAATTTTGAAATAAACTTTCCCAAACGTAAAATGTATTTGAATAGTACTGATAAGGGGTGGATAGATGATACTATGAAGAAATAAACTTCTGCACTTAGATATATTTTTAACTTGAAGAAAAATAACCCTTCATATGAACATAAGTACAAATTTGAAAAGAAGAAACACGTGCAGTTAACTAATCAAGTGAAAAATAAATATAATCAAGAAAAAATTATTGTTTCTGAGAATAATCCTCGAGTTCTATGGAAAGTTGTATCTGATCTTACAAACAAAAATAAAATGACAAACAATAAAATGTTTATCAAAACTCCTAAAGAAATTATTGAGGACCCTACAGAGATTGCCACAGTACTCAACAAGTATTTCATAGAAGCTCCCCAAACACTAATTGATAATATTCCTAAAAACCATGACACAAGTAAATATAGCGGTGTTCCTATAGACTTGAATCCTCTCAGTATGTTTTTGCAGCCTTTCAGTGAAATTGAATAACTCAATTTGATAAACTTGAAGATGAAAAACAAGAGATCAGCTGGTATTGATGAGATACCTGTTTTCATATTGAAAAAAGTATTCAACATCATCATTGAACCAATGACATTTTTATTTAACCTTTCTTTCATAAGTCGTACTTTTCCAACAGGTTTGAAATTGGTGAAGGTAACTCCAATTCGAAAAAATAATAAATTAAATACTTTGGACAACTTCAGGCCAGTGACTGTTCCTCAGAGCTTTTCGAAGATTTTGGAATATGCATTTTTAGAACGCTTGATGAATTTTGTTAACACATGTAACATTTTGATTCCTATGCAACACGGTTTCCGTTCTGGAAAATCCACTCAGACAGCCTTACTAACCTTCTTCAAGAATTTAATGGATTTTATGGATAAAGGCGAATACCCTGCTGCAATTCTATTTGATCTGAGCAGAGCCTTTGATTGCGTGAATCATTCGAAGTTGTTCCAAATCTTACGGTGTCAGAGGAACACCTCTCACCTGGATCTCGACTTTCCTCAAGAACATAAATCAGTGTGTGTCTCTGAAATTTGAACACAATGGTGCAACATTCTACTTCAGAAACGAGTCAGGTTCGGTCTGGGGTACCCCAGGGTGCTATTCTGGGGCCAGTCTTGTTTCTTCTGTATATTAACATTATAGATAGAGAAATATCCCACTCTTTATTTACTGCATATGCAGATGACATATCACTACTGATTTCTCATGAAAATACAGAATCTCTCAAATACCAATGTGAAAATCTCTTGAATGCAACTTCCACGTATTTCAATGAGCATGACTTATTTTTCAATACGACAAAAACTCAACTGATACGTTTTCATAATTATCAAAGCAAAATTGAAGGCCTCGAATTGAATATTAATAACACAAGTCTAGGCAGTACCAACTGTGGAGTAAAATTTTTAGGAATAAGTATAGACCAGCATCTCAACTGGAATTCACACTATGAATCAATTATTTCCAAATTGAGCTAAGTAAAATATATATTCAAAAATCTACGATTAGTTTTATATAAGAATCAACTATGGTCAGGTTGAATCTAGATTATGTTATGTTGTTTGCTTGTGGGGCAACTCAACCATGAGCAAAAAAATTTTTATTGTACAAAAATCCCTTTTACGGTGTATATTCAATGCTCCAAAGCGATATTCATGCAGAACTCTTTTTACGACTCATAATATTTATACCCTTGTTAGCCTATACAAATATGAGTTAGCTATCTATATTTTTCTCGATAAAAGCGATTTCAAACTCAATAAAGATATTCACAATATTGATACCCGGAAAAAGGAATTTATACATACTTCTGCTGCCAAGTACAAAACAACTCAAAATTCTCCAGATTTCATGGGCCCTAGAGTATTCAATAGTTTGCCAAGTTATATAAAATCTGTCAATAAACTGACGGACTTCAAGAATACTCTGAAATTGTTTTCATTGAATAAATGTTTTTATACACTAAATGAATATTTTAGCCTAAACTGAGTAGTTATTTTAAAATGTTTGTGAATTTCATTGTACTTTTTTTTGAGTTTTTAGTCCTTACATTCTGTTTCGTCCTTTGATTTTATTATTATCACTATTCCTATACAAAACCTATTTTTGTCATTTTAAAGAAAATAAAGAATTTGAATTTGAACACTATCAAAATTTCAATTTTGATTTCACTAGTTCATCTGTTTTCATGATATGATTAACACGATTTACCATTTACGATTTTTTTGTTTCCTCATATTTATTTATTTATTCACTGGCAAGCCCTTTTAAGAACAAATTATAATAATTACAATGTGTAAGCTAATAAAATAAGGAGTACAGTGGTAATATGACATAATGATAGTTTTTTAAATATTTAATTCACAAGTTGATTTGTTAAAGATGAGCTTCAAAACTACTTAATGATCTGCCAAATAATGGGAGCTTCTTGAGGGAATTTGCGAATCTGAGTGTTCGTGAGATGTAGTTATTGAAAGTATAGTTGAACCTGTGGAAAGGTATGTGGAATGTTTGAACTTGTCTAGTTGACCGAAAAGGTACTAAGAAATTAATTTTCAAAAGGAGATTGGGGCACTCGTATCTGCCATTTATAATATTGAAGAGTGTAATAAGATCTCTTTGTTTCCTGCGGACCACAAGAGTGGGGATGTTTAGATTGTATTCCAGTAGTGCATATTCACAGTGAAGACCTGACTTGAAAGCAACGTACCTTAGGAAGTTATTTTGAATCCTATCAATTTTCGTTATATAGGTTGTGTAGTGTGGGGACCAGTAATCAGGGTTAGTTCTATTCAAGGAGCAATAGAGAGCTTTCATTGCAGTTATATCATTGAAATCACTAATTGTTCTCTTGATGAAGCCTAACCTTTTCATGGCTTTATGCACTATATTTGTAATTTGGGGATTGAAGCTGAGAGAAGTGTCAAGGATAACACCAAGATCTTTAATTTGGTCAACTGAGTTCAGCAACTGCCTGTTGATGTCATGATCGAATAAAACTGGGTAGTAGGAACGGTAGAAACGCATAATGTGATATTTATCGGGGTTTAAGTCCATGCCATTTGATGAGCACCATGTTGACAGGTTATCTAGATCAGATTGAAGAAGGAAGCATCTTCAAAATCACTTATAATTCTGATGCATTTTAGATCATCAGCAAATGATAAAGCATTGCTATTTGAAAGACAGGAAGTGATTTATACAAAATTTGGCGTACTTCTCTGTATTTCTTTATATGTTCTCTTTTTTGAAAGCTTTTGCTCACTTGAGTTCCCTATATCAAACTTATGACGCTACAGGTTGAGTTGAAGAACAAGTTTTGTAGACAATTTTTAGAGACGAGGGCAAGAGTATTATTCAAAATTATAGAGCTGGATCAAATTTGAGCATGTCTCAATCGATTCATTTGTAAATAGCTGAACAACAGGGATCTAGTCGACGTTATCTATTCAGATTGTCTAGAAGCCTCCTTTCACGAAAATTATCGGAATACAAGAAAAACTTGTAAAAAGTGAAAAAACAAATTTGCAATTTGGAAAATACGAAACTGTTGATATTTCCACAATTTTCTTACATAATTATTTTAGTGGCGTTCAGGAAATCTAAATAAAATTTTGATGAGGTTTTCCTCAAATATGGAAATATTTAAAAAAATAAAATGGAATACCGAAATATTCACCTACTAATAAAAATCTTCAAATTGATTCGGATACAACTGCACTAGCCTCACTGATATTTTCCAACCTTTTTTCTCCAACTCTATTGAACAGAGAAAGAGTTAAAATATCGAAAGAATATTATAAACCTCAAAAACTCGAAAACTAAACAAGATATCGAAAAATTTCATAAAAACAGTTCTGATGTTCAATAGAAAGTGTAAATAAGCTTTTCTCATATTTTGGAAAATTTATGAAAACACAAAAAACTCAAAGACGGAAACAGATTTTCAAATTTCACAAGATACCTTTTTTGAACGTCGTCTGGAACTCTAAAAATATTTTTTTTTTCCGTTAAATAGTTTTCGGGAAATATAAAAGAAAAAATAACGAAAAATGTTCACATATTTTCTAAAAACACCTAAAACTCGAAAACTATAAAAGATATCCAGTCTTATTTTGCCGAACATGTGTACATGAAGTTTTTTGATATCTTTGAAAATAAACAGAATTTTGATTTTTTTTTGTAAATCCTCCAAAAACTCGATGACGTCGACAGATTTTGAAATTTCACAATGCACCTTTTTTGATGAACTCTTGAAAATAAACAAAAAATTAACTTTAATTTTTTCGGTTATGTCAATAGTCCGGGAAATATTTAACAAAAACGAAAACATATGGACTTGAAAAAAATTTCACATTTTTTCTAAAAACACCAAAATTCGGCAATGATATGATATATCGAAAAAATTACATACAGTATCATTGTTCTCAAATAGTTCTACGAAAAGTTAATTTGAAGTTATTTCATAGCTTGAAATTTGATATTTGATATTTCATACTAAGTTTCTAGGACAACAAGATGGTTGTACAGTTGATTCACATTCAGGTATCTAGGAGAATGCATAAGGGTAGTTCTTGGTTTCTGAATAACAGTTAACACTTTCTGAATACCAATTCACTCATCTGCATTACAAATTACACACTCTGAAATACAAATACTAATCTGAAATACACATTACAGTTTCTGAATTTCACTAATCTGAATTTCATTTAATGTTTTCTGTATTACAATTCATTATTTTGAGTTACAAATCATACTTTTTCTACAACCACACTACAAAACATGCTTTTCAGTTTTACGTTCGCAAACATGATTATTTCTCACAATAATTGAAATTTGACATTAGTGTGCCGCAAAGTGACATTTCTGTGCCACAAAGTGACATTTCTGTGCCAAAATTTTTCAGTACCTAATTTCTAAGCAATACAGTTTTCGTGACAGCAAGGTGAAAGTATATTTTGAAAATTCTGCATTTCGAAGGGATATTCGATCAGGCAACTTCAAGAATGAATAGACAAAGTCTATTGGTTCATATAATATGAGGGAAATTGTCGTACAAATTCATAATAATCTGAACAAAAATCATAGACATCACTACTGCTGTCTCAAATGCCCACATACACACTATCCATTGCTAGGCAACGGAGCAACATTTATCGAATCATTTGAACGTCAACAAACGTCAAGCATAAAATATTCGTAAAATATTCTTGTCCGTAATTTTTTAATAAGATTGAACTAAAATGGATAGCGACAGTTCTGAAATTGAAAATACTCCGCCAGAACTAAGAGAACAAGTTAATTCATTGTCATTGAATTTACTACCTCAACTTTTTCAAACTCGTGAGAAATTTTCTGCACTTATTGCACAATATACTATTCTGAAATACATCATATACTTTACTAAATTACAGCTTCAAAAGGTGTAGATAGCTTTACTTCAGATATGATTTCAGAAAATAAAAGAATATACATCGTCTTTGGGGATTCGGCACAGAAACAAAATTTACTCGAAAGCGTTTCCTCCGCACATCTTCCCGCGTTCTCATCCATATTTACAACACCCCTTTCAATATACGTTAGAAGCTATACACGATAAAGAGCGTGAAATATTTCCTGAGGAAGTCGAAGCGTTAAGTCATTCAAAATACGTTAATCAAAACTTCGGAAGAGTGATAACTTCGGAATACGGGAATACCTCCATTTGTCAACATTCAGTTTAATGCTGTTTGCTCCATTGGAGTGGAGTACGGAGAAAATCAGCTAAGTGGTTCATTTTTACTGCGTGAAAAATATATATGGCTTCCCTTTTAACGTAACAAACGTGGGGGTCATAAATTTTGGAACTCTTCCGGGATACGGGGAAGAGCGGGGATGGTTAACAATTCAACAAGTTTTTGCGAAGAATGCTGAATGTGATTTTGATCTGCTTTGTTAGCAGTATATTCGATTCGACAAAGGCATTCTATACAATGAACGACAAAATCATACATGAATAAATGTTACATAAAAAAAAGCATTCATTTCCAACAGGTTTTACACCCAATAACATGAAATGCTACAAATCATTATCAAGCTAAACAGAATACCATGAATAAAACGAGTGAGAGCTTGAAAGTTGAAGGGCCTGGAAGTAGAAAATACTTGAAGTTGAAGGGCCTAGTAGTTGAATGGCCTAGAAGTTGAGGGACTAGAAGTTGAAGGGTACAGAAGTTGAGGGCCTAAAAGTTGAAGGACGTAGATGTAATAGGGATTTGACTACTATAACTCAACTGTTTCAATACTGGATTACTTATATTTCGGACGTCCATCATCTTAATGGTTGAAAGATTTCTATCTCTTTCAAATTTTTCACAACGTTTCAATTGCTTGAATCCGCAATCGTCTTCTGGTGAATAGTGACAAAATCAGATGCTACGCGACCTTTTATATGTCTATAATTAAGTGTAATTACGCGCGGTCTTGTGGCGCGCGTGGTTTCGCGCTTTTTCTCCCTCCAAAACGGTCCATGAGCGGTTTCCATACGTTTTTAATTTCCACGCTTGGTTGACTGAAGGCACCATTGGCTTCTATGTAGGTGGTTTCCATAAATTTCCGTTTGAACCAATGTCCCTCTCTATGAAGAACACTAGCTTCGTCCCATAGAATTCGGTGGTGTTTTGTCCAGGCGTGGTCAGCAATTCCCGATTTTGATGTTTTCCCTCGTTGAGTCCACTTTTTGTGTTCGGCTATTCTTACTGATAATGGCCTCTTGGTCTCTCCGATATAGGAATCTCCACATTCACATGGGACTTTGTAAATACAGTTTTTGCTGGACAAAGTCCCATGTGAATGTGGAGACTCCTATATCGGAGAGACCAAGAGGCCATTATCAGTAAGAATAGCCGAACACAAAAAGTGGACTCAACGAGGGGAAACATCAAAATCGGGAATTGCTGACCACGCCTGGACAAAACACCACCGAATTCTATGTGACGAAGCTAGTGTGCTTCATAGAGAGGAACATTGGTTCAAACGGAAATTTATGGAAACCACCTACATAGAAGCCAATGGTGCCTTCAGTCAACCAAGCGTGGAAATTAAAAACGTATGGAAACCGCTCATGGACCGTTTTGGAGGGAGAAAAAGCGCGAAACCACGAGCGCCACAAGACCGCGCGTAATTACACTTAATTATAGACCTATAAAAGGTCGCGTAGCATCTGATTTTGTCACTATTCACCAGAAGACGATTGCGGATTCAAGCAATTGAAACGTTGTGAAAAATTTGAAAGAGATCTTTCAACCATTAAGATGATGGACGTCCGAAATATAAGTAATCAAGTTACTACATCGACTAAAACATTCATACAAATGTTTCAATACTCACAGCCGTAAGCAAAGTCAATTCCAGCAACTCGCCAGAGTTTCGCCGCAAGAACTATAATGCACAATCGAGCTCCAAAAAAGTGGTACATCGCCAGCGTTTCGCCAAAATGTGACTTATCGCGTAGTTGTCACTCTTTTGGAGCTCGACGGTGCATTATAATCCTTGTTTAGCGAACGGCGAAACTCTGGCGAGTCGCTGACGATTGACTATGCACACGGCTGTGACAGCATAGTCAAAAGAGTTTCCTTTTACATCGCTGCAGGCCCTACAATCAGTTTTACTCTTAACTAGTCAGCGACTATCCTTTTTTTCTATATATATATATATATATATATATATATATATATATATATATATATATATATATATATATATATATGGCTCAGGGTACCTGTGGTCTTGGTACAACTGGAAATTCCAACACTTTCGCCCTCTCAGCAGCTACTAACAACGTACTGATCCCTTCGTCCTCTTGTCAACAATCTAAGGATGAGTAACTCGAAGACTCCAGTCTTTCGGTTCGTTCACCACTGTAGACTACTTGTGAACGGTCCCTCCTGTCCCTCCAAGACTTTCAGTGTCCTGAGGTGGATGAAAAAGACTGCTTAACAAGTATAGATGGCAGAATACAGGTAGCTTGGTTCTACTTGAAAATCCAACACCCTCGCCTGCTCGGACTACTGATGGATGGTCCCTCTTGTCCCTCCAAGACTCCCAATGTTCTGAGGTGGATAGAACAGGTTGTTATACCCGTACAGATGGTACAAATACGGGAAACTTGGTTCAACTGGAAGGTCCACCAACTTCACTTGCTCAGACTACCGATAGATGGTTCCTCTTGTCCCTCCAAGACTAGCAATGTCCTGAGGTGGATGGAATCGACTGTTAGATCGATAATACAGGGACAGCCAAGAGCTTGGTACAACTGGAAGATCCAACACTTTCGTCTTCGTGGGTGGATTCTAACTAATCGTGGTATTACGGTTTACCAGGTATAATGGAAGTATCACTCCAGAGATAACAATTAAAGGCAGCAACAAAATTCTAATAACTTGGACTCGTGGCTTCCAAAATGGCGGTGTGTGACATTAACGATAAATCCCCATTACTCTCGGTGATATATCAAATACCAAAACGACTATACAAGTCCACAAATATCACCGGAGATTATTAGACATGTAAAATCAATAATATCCACGATAACGTGATAAAATACTTAAAATTGATTACATTCGTCTGGTCACACAACTGCTTCAACAACGTAGCACACGGAAGAGGAAGTTCGATCCCAAGTTTCTCTCCAAGAAGCCAAAAACGACGCTATTTACCAAAATAATACTATTTCCTTTTCCAGATAGTCAAAAGTCAAAAACTTGAAAAGTATGTTCGTCTGTCTTAAATTCACAGAGACTGTCAAATGTGATCTGTACGTGCAGAACTGATTTTCAATAAATATGATTGGCAACGAATTTTTATCAACATAGTAATGTAATGGTTAGTAAACGTCAGAAGATATAGTAGGATCAAAATCAAATCAACTATAAGTTACCCTCCGTGCTAATAATGTTTTGCAACCAACAAACCAATGAATGACGTCACTAAAGCGCAAGAGAAATCAACTCAATTAAACGCCTACTTCTCCAACAAAATCTCAAGTATTGAACTGAACTACTGACAGAAACAACTCGCTGAAATGTTCAATCAAACTACTGTCAGAAAATGATAACCTCACAAATCTCGTAGCAAATAATTACATTTCGAACGTTATTTCAAGATGAAAACATTATAATGTGTAAAAAATTTCAATTAAACAATAATAAGATGAAAACCAATATGATGAAATGATTAAAATGGAAAAAGCCCAGAACACATTCAAAATCGAAGGTACCAATAACAATAAACAGAAAGAGATTCATTCAGTGGTCAAATTTATACCATGCTATAGGCGAATGTTCATTAAAATAAAATGTAGAATCGATAGCAAGGTTTCATGATCTTACACAATATAAGGTAAGAGAATAGTCTCGTCTGCAAACCGATGTTTAAATTTGATTTTGAACCGTAACAATTGTTTAAATGATTAGGAAATTATTTTCTTCTTAAAAATCATAATTTTTACTTCCCAATAGGTAAAAAATATATTTATATTTCAGAAATAATTTTTACAATGGAAATATGAAAAAAAGCGAATATAAACAATCAAAAAACTGATTTGAGAAAAAAATAATCAGATCATAGTTTTTCCAGGACAGCATCATGGAAATTATTTATTTATTTTATAAACAAATGAGGGCAAAAAATTATAACCAGTATCGATTACTGCCATTGTTGGATGTACAAACAATAATGAAACATTCGTAAAAAAAAATATTTAACAACATTATTTTTGAATATTTAATTTTTCTATATAATGTACGAAATATTCAACTTTTATAAACTTTTTCCTACGAGCGTGCGGAAAAGTAACATTTCCGCACGATTTTTATTTTTACGCAAGATTTTCTCTTCAAAGCACAATATTTTAATTCAAGATTAGTATATGAGCATGAAATGACATACATTTTCCACGAGTAGGTAGGTATATGAAATTTTGTAGTACGAGCGAATTATTTGTTTCATAACAGATTCTATCAAAAACACTCATGTCGTCATTGAATATATAAATATTGAAAAATATAACGAAAATAGAACAGTAAGTACTCTCATCAATTTCAAAACAAAAACAAAAAAAAGTAACTTCCCCAGGATTCGACTCACCTACCCCATTAGCCATTAACCAGCGTAGAACGACTGCTCCCTTACTTTGCCAACTGAGCTATTTCAGATATTAATTTAATTGCTATAATACCATATCAAATCCTGTCAAATTTTAAATATCACTATTTATTTTGATATTGTCTTAATTACTTTATATTTTGAAATTAATTTTATGAAAATTACGGAATATCGGAAATTTATTATCAAACAGTAGTTAATAGACTAGATTCGATCTCATATTATAAATCTCGCGGAAAGATAAAATCATGCGGAAAAGTTACTTTTCCGCACGATGTTTATATTGTTGAAAATGAGGATATTTGGGACTAACTAAATGATCTATGTAACTATTCTATCTCATGTGTCATTTTGTAGCATTATTATGAAATCTTGTTTAATAAAAACCTATTTTTTTTCATAAATAAGATGGACAAAAACATTCGTAGGAAAAATATTGTATCTAACTCTTGCGGAAAACGTCTTTTTCGCCCTTGACGGCTTGCCCGAACTCCGCTCCGCGTCGTTCGTGCAGCTGCCGTCGCGTGCGGAAAAATACTACTTTCCGCACTTGTTAGGTAAATAACTATTATCGTGTGATCTTGATTATTTTATATACCAGAAGGGCTCCAGAAAGCCAACGATTTTTGTGTCAATTATTAAAACTTTTACGTCGTTATTTAGAAAACGGAGGCTGGAAAAGAATTTGTTAACTGATAATAGTATAACCTTTTAAACAATACACTTACACAATTTTTCCAATGGGGACCTTATCAACAGACGTACAGGAATGTAAAATAATAACTGCAACTGGAATAGACGATTAATATTGAATAAAATCGACGCCAGCCGGGAAAGCATACATTCCTACAAAAAAACCTCTGTTCCTAGAGATTTCCGAACTTTACATAAATCTAAATGAAATATATTCCTCCTTTTCTGAAAATTTCAAGTGGAAATGTGCTTTATCGCACCAATATTGTACGACTGAAAATTTCAACAAATCCAATTATCAGAATCTCTGTTGTACCGATCAATTCGAGCCGATTTGTGTTTCAAAGCAGCTTATTAATTCATTCATCATTCGGAGGCTGCGTATCTCTCTTTTTGTGCATCCATATTGGCTTGAAGGATTAATATGGTAGCTTACTGGATAGCCGGATTGTTTCCCAATTAAATATGACAGGCAATATTTCAGATGGAAACGTTTGGCTTGATCGCAGATTTGCTAGTCAGTTTGTTCCTGATTAGACAGTCTTTTTGTGAAGGGGGAGGATGGATGACGTCCTTTTGAATGTAATTTTTGTACAAGCAAAAAGATTGAAACAAATTTTCCTTTAGCTTCATATTTTTTACTCCTTTTCGGGCTATTTACATTGTATATATATATATATATATATATATATATATGCTGAATACTTGTTTCAAGGAACAATCAATGTTCCAGTGACTGTAAAACAGTCGAAAACAATCATTTAGGAACTCACTATACCTTTGTATAGATTGTATGGCATATGTCCGACAGAAAACAACTACTTCTCTGGCTAATATCTCGACAGATATTGAATTATATCTGTCAGACATATGTGCAAAGATCCTTACTTTGAAGGAACAACTTTGCAAGAGCTCTCAGAGACAGACAGCAGGACACCGCCTGATCCAAACAAGGAAGCAACTGCAGACTGGTTTCGGGATGTAGTCCCTCATCAGTGCTGTCCAGATTATCACGGTTGTATACACGCGGGGGCCCGGTGCCCGTCATCGTTCGCCGGGATGAACACTGCAATCGCTTACAGGATCCACCACGGCAACAGATTAGAGAGCGCTCCAGAAGGACCTTTCGGATACGGAATGGTATATGCTGAATACTTGTTTCAAGGAGCGATAAATGTTCCAGTGACTGTAAAACAGTCGAACAGTGGAACATCCTGTATATTATGATATATCCTGAAAGATGACTAAATTCCCTTCGAATTGATATATCATGTTCCTATACCTAAATAGCCAGAATTCTGGCTATTTAGGTATCTGGCTATTTAGGTATAGGAACATGATATATCAATTCGAAGGGAATTTAGTCATCTTTCAGGATATTTCATAGTATACAGGATGTTCCATTTGAAAAAACGCACTTTCAACCATTTTCGTATCTACCAGTAAGATCATGAATTTTGAACGACCCTGTATAACGCAGAACAAACTTCTCTATACAGAATCAATGTACATGATCTTGGTGAACTAAATACAAAATTGCAACTTCCTAAGAATCCAAATGCCGCAGATATAAACATTCAATTCGAGCTATGTTTTGGATAAAAAATATGGAAAATAACCAATATCTCAAAAACCGTTAGAGATAGGTATAGGGAAGTATGAGGCAGAAATAATCATAAAGAAATGACATGTTCAGGGATACGGTAATATACAGGGTGGCCCATTTGAAATAACAAAGATGCTGCTACTTTCTGGTATAAGCGGCAACGCTGCATTGCTGAAAATATTTTAGTTCGATAGACCAAGAGCAACTACTTGAGAAACCAAATTTTCAGAATGATCCTATGTCCCGTTCTCCGTAAACGTCTAAGGTACCATCGACCGTGACCCACCCTGTATATATAAGTATTTATTAGCACACAATTTGCTCTTACAGAATGAAACGTACAGAAAATAAAATAAAATAAAACCACCGAAAGACAACACCTTAAAAATACCTATCAATAAATAAAATACAATACAACAGAAGTCATTACAATAAAATACAACATATTAAAACTACCACAAGAACTTCAAACTCAGAATTGGTTCAATACTTATGGTATTGTACCACCTCTCATCTTAGCTTATCACTATTTCTGATGTATTATTTATCTGAGTTTGAATGTGCTCCATATTTTCTTAATTAATTAACTATCCTAATTTCAAATGTTTTCTGATTTTATATAACATCTTTATTTTATTTTCTTGAAGTTTTTCAATCTCTTTCATTTCTACCATCATTTGTATTCTGATGGATGTTCTTGTCTCTTCCATTTTCTGTTTAATATTCCCTTCACTCTTTCTTTGTCTTGCTTAATATTTTCTTAGATTTCCTTAATTTTGACGTCAAGTTTATTTTCTACCAGCCTATATTTTATTCTCTATTTCCCTCACATCTATCCTTGATCTCTCGACATCGTTCCTGCCATTCCGTCTTGATCTTTTGATACATTCTTTGTCATTTCTTCCGGGTCTTTTCATATGTTCCTCGCCATTTCCTTCTGGTCTTTCGATTCTTCTTCACCATTTCGTCTTGCTCGACATCAACTTTCCTAATCGCTGGATTGGACGTGCAGGACCTCGAAATTGTCCCGCTCGCAGTCCTGATATGAATCCTATAGATTTCTATTTATGGGCTAATCTGACGGCTAAAACTAAAACTCCTGTACCAGATGTGAATGACTCGAGGAATCCAATAATTGACAATTGAAATGTAATAAGTACTACTCCAGGAATTTTTTATCTTGTCAGGCAATCTATGGCATATCGAATGCAGTCGTGTATTTTATCGAAAACGAAGCTAGATATAAATAAAAATACAAAATGCCAAAAAGTTGTATTTTCAGCTGTCCAAACAGAACAAATTTGAATCTATGGAAAAAGGTCAGTGGCGTACTTTTTATTACAATATTGTTTGCTGTGGTGCCCACTGATGCGCCACTGGCACCAATCACTTCAATCTAGTTGAAACTAAATGAGCACCTTTTCATATCAAATGAACTTTCGAGCCATCATCAAGTACCTGTATTTAAAAGGGTTAAGAGGTAAGCAGATTTACGAAGATATGCTTAATACCCTTGGTGATCAATGTCCTTCGTATGCGACCGTGAAAAATTGGACTGCAAGCTTCAAAAGAGGTCAATTTTCCATTGAAGATGATGACCGATCGGGAAGGCCAGATTCTTTGTCAGTCCCCGAAAATATCGATGCATTTCGTGACATGATTTTAACAGACCGTCGAATTGGGCTAAAACGGATATCTGAAGCACTGAATATTTCATACGAACTCGTTCATCATATAGTTCACGTCAATTTGGACACGAGAAAAAATGCTGCAAAATGGATCCCCAAATGTTTGAATGTTGACCAAAATCCTGCAAGAGTAATAGCATCGCGTTCGATCTGTGCTCGATTTGAAAACGATGTAGACTTCTTGAAGCGAATTGTTACCATGTATGAGACTTGGGTACATTTCTACGATCCAGAAACAAAGCAACAATCGATGGAATGGCGACACTCCGGTTCTCCAAGACCTAAGAAGTATCGTGTTCAAAAATCTGCTGGAAAAGTTCTTGCTTCAGCTTTTTGGGATTGCCATGGAGTAATCATGATTGATTTTTTGGATAAGGGTAGAACAATAACTGAAAATGACTATTCGACATAACTGACCACTCTACGGAAAAAAATTAAAGAGAAAAGACGCGGAAAGCTATCCAAACGTGTTTTGTTTTTGCAGGACAACGCCCCTGCAGACAAATCTCATGGTGCCATGCAGAAAATTCGTGATTAAGGGTTGAATTACTAGAACACCCCCCTTATTCACCAGATTTGGCTCAGTCCGACTACCATTATCTTTCCTCAACTGAAAAAAAGTTTAAAAGGTCATGAATTTTCTTCCAACGAGGAGGTAATAAAAGCTGTGGAGGTCTGGTTTGAAGAGCAAAAAGAAAAGGTCTAGAAACGTTGCAGGTTCGCGGTAATAAATGTATCCAATTGAGAGGAGAATATGTTGAATAATAAAATATTTTGACTTTGAAATTTTGTTTGGTTCTATAGTAGGTTAAGCATTTTTCAATATATCCTCGTATGTTCACGGAACTTTTCTTCTTCAAATGACCTCACAAATCACTCCCTGCAGTTAGGAACCGTTGTTAGGAAACACCCTATATATTAATTTTAAGTTTCATCGCAAGTTCCCCCAAAAAAATGTAAATTTTGAATTTTAGCTATAATTTTGCATGAAATGATCGGGAAATTTGAAGATCCTCGGTTTTCTGGATACTCTGTTCATTTCTTGCTAATCCAAGGTGGCGAATGAGTGTTGCCAACAGTTTTATGGCCAAAATTTACCATTTTCGCCAGCAAATTCAAATTTAAACATCAACATTAAGTTGCCCATGAAAAAACAACCTTTGGCCTTCCCTTTTTTTTTAATTAGCTAAGAATTTTCGAGAAAATCATTGCCATATGACAGGGGAATATTGAAGTAACAAACTAAAATACTTAGTGGCCATGTTTCCCTTTTTGACGTTAACTTTGTGAACCATCACTTTGATTCACTTGCAAATTTGATATTTGTTGAAACATTTGTATTGAATTTAGTAACACCCTGTATATTCAAGCCTCGAAAACAGTTCAGGCTACTATTTCCCACCACCTGTTTTCGTCAATGACTTTTTCCCGGAGATAACGTCTCCATAACGAGAAAGTACGTTTCTTTGAAGTTTGACGGTGCATAGAGCTGCATCAAAGTAGCCTATTTCTACCCTTCAGTCTGCTCCAGTCAGCTCTCCATATGCATTTCTGAATCGCTCAAAAGAAACGACTCTGGAGATTCAGAACGCCCATTAGCACCGAGAAACAATAAAATTCGAGTAGATCTCTCGTTACTCCAGGGAAATTCGTCAGGAGAACAAAGAGAGTGTGAATTTTATATAACGATAGATGTTTCTCTTAGGCGGAATTGGAGCATAATTCAGAAATGTTTATTGATTCGATTTCTTGAAGTGTTTGTATCGGAAATGGAAGAAGAAGTATTTGGGATACCAGAATACGTCTTCAGAAACTGGCTGGATTGACAAGACATTTCTTCGTGATTAAATATTTTCCTGACGACATTTTTTATTGACATTTTTTCCTGACGACATTTTTTCTTGACATTTTTTCCTGACATTTTTTCCCGACGACATTTTTCCCTAACAACATTTTCTGCTAGCGACATTTTTGCTGACAATATTATTGCTGAATACATTTTTTTGCTGACTTCATGTTTTGCAGAAATATTTTCCTGACTATATTTTTTCCTGACTGAATTTTTCCTGACTACATTTTTTTCTGATAACATTTCTTCTAGATTTTTTTTCCTGACGACATTTTGCTGAAATTATTTCCTGACAGTTTTTTCTGACGACCTTTTTTTGACATTCTTTCCTGACGACATTTCTTATTGACGACGTTCTTTTCTAACATTTTTTTGAAGAAATATTTTTCTGACTACATTTTTTCTTACATCATATCCTGAATTTTTTCTTGACCATTTTTTACATTTTTTCATGACGACATTTTTTCCTGACATTTTTACCTAACGACTTTTTTGCTGACGATTCGTTTTGCTGACGACATTTTTTCATATCGATCATTTTCCTGACTACTTTTTTGCTGGCGAAACTTTTTCCAGAAGACATTTTTTTCAGACTACCTTTTTTAATGGCGAAATTTTTTTTGACTACATTTTTTCCTGACAAAAATTTTTCCTCACCACTTTTTTGCTGACGACATTATTGATAACGCCGTATTTTCCTGATTACTGACGACATTTTTTCCTGACATTTTTTGCTGGCGACATTCTCTCCTGGCAACATTTTCTCCTGGCAACATTTTCTCCTGGCAACATTTTCTCCTGGCAACATTTTCTCCTGGCAACATTTTCTCCTGGCAACATTTTCTCCTGGCAACATTTTCTCCTGACATCTTTTCCTAACGACATTTTTACCTGACACTTTTTCCTGACGACTTTATTTTGAATTCCGTGTAATTTGGCGATACTGCCTGTTATTTTACGATATGAAAAACATCAAAGTGAAGTCTTGTCGAAAAACTATCTTTAGTAGTTGAATCTCGATAGAACAATCTACTGGGTGGACAGAAAAGTGCAAATTTTCATGAAAATGAACAAGTCAGGGCACCAAATGAGCCTAAAAAATATGATTTTCAATAATATCTTATCAGTCCTGGCAGTGAATCATATTGTATAACTTATAATAATAATGATGAATTTTTGAAGTAGAGAGGATTCTTATGAATACAATAACAAGGAAAGCCTCACGAAATAATTGCTGTGAATTAAGTATGTATGAAATATTGCAATAAACAAAGATATATCCCAAGAAAATACGAAATAACAAGAATAAATATGAAATCTGTGAAAACACAGAAATTAACAAACATACATATTTCATAAAGTGAAATACAAAGCAACAACAAAATAGATAAAATTTGTAGAGAAACACTTGTTATGTTACTCAAAATTGGAAATTTCAATTCATGGAGAGTGTATCAATTTTTTATGAAGAGGGCAGTTTCTTACCCGATTAAAAAAAAATTGGTGTATTATTGATAATATTGAAGTTAAAATTCACCGAGAGTATAACAATTTTTTTCTACCAGTGCAGTCTTTAGTCTCGATTTAAAAACATTACATCTGGTGCATTTTTCTTATAATCGGCAAGCTTATTTAAGTTTCGTCCTTCGACAAACAAATGTTCAAAGACTTTAAAAACAAAATCTCAAATATAGGTAAAAATACGATGCTCTTCACGTATTTGGTCTGGACCAGAAGAAACAAGGAAAGGCTTTTTCTACGAAGTTCTGGTTTGCTTAAAGAGGGAACATATCAAGTTGACATGACAGGATGATGAGTCACTCGTCATTTGTCACACAATTCATTAATCGAATTTCTCCAAGACATGATTCAGGGATGCAAATCCTCAATGAAATGGAATGCCAACAACAGAAAAGGTATGAAAGTCACTTTTCCGTGGATAGAGATCATCAATAATAGAAGTGGGGTTACGTTTGGTTTTGTTTGTTTACAACCTGTTTACTTTTGTAGGAATCTTTCGACAAGTGGAAAGGTTTGAAGTTGATATATGACGAGGATAGATCAACAGAAATATGTGAATCAAATGATAAACTACTATGAAAGCTTTCAAGTAGCTTCACGAAGGTTGAATATCATCAAGCGAGTGATGCCATATCTATGCTACAGGAGGATACCACGAATGAGAATAGAAGCAATTTTCCATAGCTGACGTTACACTAGTTGATGTGAATGGTTTTCTGAATCATTGAAAAATAGTTAATATATTCAATATGCTGAAAGTGTTTCTTCCATTTCTCCGGTTGATTTTATGAAGTCTTTGGGGTCAACTAGTTTTTCATCACAAGACAGTTTCGAATTCTTGGTATACCTGTTGAGTACTATTCTTGAGCAGAAGAATAGTTTGATCGATCCCCGAGCAAGCCTTGATGTTGTTGAATCATTTACTATCGCTCCTTCAGTACAAACATCTTTTGGAGGAATGAAGGTTATAAACTCCAGTATCTTTTTTGAATCAGAGCTCGCGTTCCCCAATCTTTTGGAAATCCAGTCCGTACAGAACCTACTCAATCATCACTTGAGAACTGAACACCTAACAGATGATAGACAACTGATTGCCAAATCTGCGCTGAAACAACCTGAAGAGATGAAATAACAAGTATTGTTGAAACATCTGAAATCTTGATCCTGACTTTGGAGCTCTTCAGTTATGACTTAGCATGTCGCAGATGTATTGAATTTGTTCAACGTTCAAGCTAGAGGAACGCCAACGTTTCCTGTAGTTCTGGAGTTGATTCTGGGTCACTACCATACCTTGGATAAGGACAGAATAGACTGGTATAAATTTGATGATAGTTGCGTGAATAATTTTTTTTTTGAATTGGACCTTTTGGACCCTCTAGAGACCCCATACATCCTGTTTTACCGGAAGGCATATATTCAATATTCGATGGACCTCTTTGTGAGTTATCATTTAACAAAGACCAACTCTCCAGAAGATGTGGTGTTGCAGGTTTTTCCGACTTTCCCTGCAGCTGTAAAAGCGAATGCGCCACCGACTTAATTTGAGCCGCTACGGAGCACCAATTGTTTTTCATTATTATTTTTTCTTATTAATTTCTCATTGTTGCTTCACCTAATAAATTATATTTTACGTTAAAATACCAATGAATATATAGGTGGTGATTGAAATAACTTTAAGTGGGTTAAGTTTCATTTAAGTCATATCTGAAAGTGATATTATTTGAAGTAGACGATTCAGTTAAAGAAAAACAGTTACTAATGACTTCGAGTTTTTATTCTTCCAAAGTTACTAATGAGACTGTCACAGGGTTACCGGAGGCAACATCCTGACGGGCCAACAGATAGGAGGAGGTTTCAGTGCTTAGCCCTGATAATTTGTGGAGTCTCACAGTAGGTCTAGAGTTTTGCGACTCTTTACCTTCCTATAAAAGATTTCTCCCACCCCAGCTAAAATAGTTATTTTTGTATTGAGTGCGTAAAATGAGTGTTTTTTAATGGCACAAGGAAGTGTTTATTTTTGGCCGAGACCACAGGTCGAGGACAAAAGTTCTCTCGAATGTGCCATGAAAACATGAATTTTATACACGAAATTCAATCAACATTTTTTGCACAACTGTGAACGTGAATTCACATAGTCTGAATTATATTAAGAACAAACATTCTCAATACATCTTGACGTGGTCTTGACGTGAGCTTCTAAACGACTGTTGTCTTGAAAATATTATTCAATGTTTTCAATTGTAACCCTTCTTCAATTCTGTATAAAGCATGGCTACCTGTTCTCAAGAAAACGGTAATAACACCATACCGGGAAATTAATGAATCCGAGGGGGTACCCGACGCAGGGACGATAGCACCGGACGCAGGTACGAGTACGTCGACCCATAAATACTGGCTGAGACAACGCATACCAAACAAGTAGTGTTCAGTGATCGAAACTGTGAACATTTCTCTTGAAAATGCCAACCACTCGTGTTGGCGAAATGTCGAGTTTTTCTCTAAATAAACGTCGGTCTAAAAACCCGAAAAACCATCATTCATTCAACGATGGCCGCGAAAGCCTTTCACAATTGATAATTGACCCTGTTGAAAATAAATCCTTCAAAAAAGGAAGTGAAAAAAAGTTAGCATTAACGCATCACTTGAGATGCAGAAATATTTAGTTCTTAAGAAAGTTGGACAAAAAAAATACTTCAAATACTTCTATCGGATTGCCCAATTCTCTCGTACTATCCCAATTCCCACCCCCTAAACCGAATATCGGAAAGCTCAGCCAGACCCAACAGTTCGAAACACGGGAAGCTGCGATCCGCATAGTGAATGGATACACTTATAGCCCCGTTCGGATGCCTAACGTTTGTTTGGTTTGACTTCAAAAGGGATCAAAGCTGCGAGCTTTTAGCCAATTGGAAAGCGCCTCTCTGCCTTTACATACATCTGAGAAACGGTTAATTGCAATTGCATGCCCATCCGTCAAATGGTCCGACGTTGGCGTTTAATGAGTGGCACGATGAAAAGATCCGGGATTCCGGATCCGAATGGAATTCCCGAATTGCAGGGAGGCTGTTACTTGTTCGCATATTTTATTCGGGGCTTTCTTTTCGTTTTCCTATAAAGAGCGTGAACGTTCTCGAGTCGGGGAAATCTATCGCAGTGGAAACTCTCGATGATTAAATTGCTGAGTGTTATGGGTTTGCTACGTTTTCATCTCTGAAAAAGTTCGTGACTTCTTCATATTCAAATTATCGACTAACTGGATAAGTTCATCAATCACTCAGTATTCCATAACGTACACCGAAAGGACAAAGTACCGAACCCTACTTCATCCTTATTGTGGATTTAGGGTTTTTGGGTTGCTCACACTGCTGGTAGTACTTGGTTGGTAATACTGTTTGCTCGTTTGAAATAATGTTATCCTTCAAAATTGAACTCGCCCTCTCTCTCAGGTTGAAATCTCTGTCTGCAGACGCACCATGTGTGCCGGAGAAAATATAAAGTTCTTTAAAATATCGTTATGTTGCAATTAACTAATAAGAATTATTTATTGATGTGTCCATGTCTAAGTGATTATGAAGATATTAATGTTTCTTGTTGTGCACGTTGACTTTTACTTCTAACCTAAAGTTTGTAAGTAATGAATTTATTTGTTTTTATCCACCATTTTGTACAACATCCAAAATTTCGTTTTATAAATCTGTCCCGATGAAGGAATAAAATTTTTCCGAAAGCTTGACAATATAACAAAGAGTTTTCTTTGAATAAGCCCAGTGATTTGACTGCATCCTCAAGAATTTACCGGTTTTTATTTAACTAGTCAGTCAAGACTACCTCTCCACTTATATATATATATAAGGATGGATTTAGCGAGGGGCAATATATAAAAATATAAGTAGAAAAGTTATTGGGTATATCCCTCAAAATGTTCTGCAACCGTAGACACGTGTTTCGAGCTAAAGCTCTCATCAGTACAGTAAAATCAAGTGCGAAGATGTACAGCTCTTGGATGAAAAAATAGAAACAAAGGAAGTCAACAAAAATGTGTGGTTGGCTTCCTGTTGTTGACTTCCTTTGTTTCTATTTTTACATCCAAGTGCTGTACATCTTCGCACTTGATTTTACCGTACTGATGAGAGCTTAAGCTCGAAACACGTGTCTATGGTTGCAGAACATTTTGAGGGATATACCCAATAACTTTTCTACTATATATATATATATATATATATATATATATATATATATATATATAAGGATGGATTTAGCGAGGGGCAATATATGGAAATGTAAGTAAAAAAGTTATTGGGTATAACCCTCAAAAAGTTGTGCAACCGTAGACACGTGTTTCGAGCTTAAGCTCTCTTCAGTACGGTAAAATCAAGTGCGAAGATGTACAACACTTGGATGTAAAAATAGAAACAAAGGAAGTCAACAACAGGAAGCCAACCACACATTTGTGGCATCGGTTAGAAGACCTTGTACTCACAAGGCAACAACTAACGTCGCCACGGAGGTAGCTATAGCTACCAGCGTGACAATTCTACCCAGGAAGATACAAATAAGGATGGATTTAGCTATAACTACCTCCGTGGCGACGTTAGTTGTTGCCTTGTGAGTACAAGGTCTTCTAACCGATGCCACAAATGTGTGGTTGGCTTCCTGTTGTTGACTTCCTTTGTTTCTATTTTTACATACAAGTGTTGTACATCTTCGCACTTGATTATACCGCACTGAAGAGAGCTTAAGCTCGAAATACGTGTCTACGGTTGCACAACTTTTTGAGGGTTATACCCAATAACTTTTTTACTTATATTTTCATATATTGCCCCTCGCTAAATCCATCCTTATTTGTATCTTCCTGGGTAGGATTGTCACGCTGGTAGCTATAGCTACCTCCGTGGAGACGTTAGTTGTTGCCTTGTGAGTACAAGGTCTTCTAACCAATGCCACAAATGTGTGGTTGGCTTCCTGTTGTTGACTTCCTTTGTTTCTATTTTTACATCCAAGTGTTGTACATCTTCGCACTTGATTTTACCGTACTGAAGAGAGCTCAAGCTCGAAACACGTGTCTACGCTTGCACAACTTTTTGAGGGTTATACCCAATAACTTCTCTACTTATACTTTCATATATTGCCCCTCGCTAAATCCATCCTTATTTGTATTTTCCTGGGTAGGATTGTCACGCTGGTAGCTATGGCTACCTCCGTGGCGACGTTAGTTGTTGCCTTGTAAGCCCAAGGTCTTCTAACCGAAGCCACAAATGTGTGGTTGGCTTCCTGTGGTTGACTTCCTGTTGTTGACTTCTTTATTTTCTATATATATATATATATATATATATATATATATATATATATATTTACAATTTTAAGCTGTAATGTCACTATCCAAAGAACTAAGAACATGTCAACTAACCTCACTATAGTTGTAAGTAAAATTTTAATAATATCAAAATGTATAATTGACATAATAATTCTTTGTAGTTCCCTGAAGATGTAAATAAAATTTACGAAAGCTTGGAATAAACTCTATAAAAGAGTACACTTTTGACTTTGCTGCAATCCCCAATATTAACTGGTTTTATTCTTAACTAGTCAGCAACGACTACCCTTTCTATATATATATATATATATATATATATATATATATATATATATATATATATATATATATATATATATATATATATATATATATATATATATATATATATATATATATATATATATATATATATATATATATTATTAAAAATTTACGGAACCTCTCTTGGCACAAATTAATTTTTACATCAAAATTTATACACACTTATTTTATTGTATTGGGTTTGGACAGCAGTGGGAGAGCACGCGGATAGAGCACATTTTTATACTATTTTTCAAATTTACAAAACCTTTCTTGGCCTAAATTCATTCATTATTAATTTTTATTTGATTTTACTATTAATCCAGACTTTTGGATATTATCATTCATTGTTTTACGAGGGTACTTCATGAAGTTATTTACCCTATTATAAGTGTTATTATCAATAACAAGGGTTTCATTGTGTTTGTTTTTAATAATGTTATTCAGGGAGAAATTTCACTATAAATATTTCACTATTGTTTATAATTATCATCGGTTTTGATTGGTATTTGTTGCACACCATCAGTGTGCAGATTTATTCATTTGAGTTAAATGGTTTACTTGAGAAATATTTAATTATATATTATATTTGATTATTGTGGCCCACTAGCAAAGTGGAGGATATTTGTACTAATTTTGTGGTTTACAAACCTAATAATTTTTGATAATCTTTCTCTATAGATATTTGTTGTTCTCGACATTGGACTTTGAGTCCCAATTAACTAGTACTTTCCAGGTGGTCACCTTCTCACTTGTCAGCCCTTTGTGATCACAACGGGAGCTTGGAAGGCATCGAACCAACACCGTACCAGGTACTCCATTATTTGAAACATTTTTCTGTGTCCATCTTACGGATTATTAGAGGTTTGTAAACTGAGCGTTTGGCATTTCATTCCTACCCTAACCCCAATACTCAAACAAGGTAGTCGTCATACTACATACGACCAGTGCTTGTATTATTTAATATTATTATAAATTCCATTTAGAAATATCCTTAGAGATCTGGAGCAGTCTGTGTTTTGGGCTGGCTTCATCAACTCACTGGCGCGGTATAAATTTCAGAAAGAACCCATGCCACCCGAATTGAGTTATTTAAGAAAAAAAATATTTTCTTTAAATCTTTGTTATTCCAGGAAAGCATTATGGAAATACAAATTTTATTAAATATCATGACGGCAAAAAATTGTAACCAGTATTGATCAATGCCATTGTTAGCTGTTAAAACATCAATAATGAAACATTTGTCAAAAAAAAATATTCAATGAAGTTTTTTGGATATTTAGTTTTTCTTCAGTTATGAAAAATTGTAATAAACAAATAATAAACTTTTATAAAATTTTATCATATGATCTTGATACGTAGGTATATTAGAAGGACTCCAGGAAGCCAACATTTCATAGGTCAATTATTAAAACTTTTTCAACGTTATTTATGAAAACAGAAACTATAAAAAAATTTGGTAATTCACAATAGTGTTACTTTTTGAATAATAGACTCACGCATTTTTTTCTACACATTGGTAAATAGAACATAGTAAAATGAAACCCAAGTGAAGTTGGCCAATTGATTAAAGTATGGGAAAACAATAATGGTGTATACAGAAAAATTTCCCTTCACCATAACCATCACCAAGGGGATGAAATGTATGCCTTGATAGAAACTGGAAAACTGTTTTCTTGTACGTACCACTATTTAGAATTATAAAAATTACGCTTAGCCTCAATAAAAACAAACATGCCAATTTATGAAGTTAGAACACCTATATGATCAAATAATGAATGGAGGAACAGTCGCAGCAGCGTTTTGTGACCTAACAAATAAAGCCTTTGACTGCATGAGTCACAGAAGATTGCTACAAAAGCGTGAGTTGTACGGATTTCTCACATGTGCCCTTGATTGATTCCAGTAATACTTGAGGTACACGACACAAAAAGTATTCATCGGACAGGAATCTTCCGAATACGGGTGCAATAATTGCGGGGTACCACAAGGGGCATTTTTGGGACCAGTACAATTTTCGTTTTCCTGACGCTTCCTAATGTTCAAGTCGAGTTAACACTTTTTGCTGATGGTATCACCATCTCGTGGCACGAAAAAGATTCTCAACATCAACGGACATAATTCAAAATGACTTAGGCAAGATGTAGGAATGGTGTTACTTCATATCGCTTGCCTTGAATGTCAATAAGACCACATTACTCTCCTTCAACTATGATATGGAAGGTACAGGTAACTATTGTTCATGACCCACTAGAACGTAAACACCACACAGAATTACTTGGCCTAATTAATGATAACAAGCTGAAATTTGAAAAACGCTTCGTTTCTCTGTGAAAAACTGGACTCAGGATGCTGTGAAAATGGCTGCAAGCGAGATCATTATCATTATATTATTACGGTTTTATGGAGTCCTACCTCTGATAAAGTATTTCTTTCTGGGGCATGTGCAGGTAACCAAGTATTGTGCCTTATTTTTTACCACTGACAAAAACATAGTATGATGTCAAAATGACTCAAAAGCTGATTTTGCTTGCTAACCCAATATTCAAATGTTGAATCGTTCTGGCATTTTTTATTGCTGTCTTCAATTCAACTATGCTCATTCAGCATGTTTCCCAAATATTAGTAAAACTAACAGACTGTTTCGAACAAAAGCTCCGCTACAATAATTATCTTTTACCTCCGGTAATTGAACTTCAGACTTGATGAACTTTTACAGAACATTCATGAAAACGAAAGAGGAAACTAATTCAGTGCCTCATTTAAAGATGAAAGACGAAATGCCAACGTTAATTCAGTTCTTAATTATATCCCGAACTTTTCTTAGCGAAATCGGTGACGAAATCAAATAAAGATTTTAATCGAGGCCTCTTTGTGTGCAAATGAAAATTCTGATGACTCGGTTCAGATGATTTCTCAAAAAAATTTAAAAGCGCCTGTATTAACTACAGATGTGTCGAGTATTTTATGCATTTATCATTTTTATTCTAATAATAACAAATTCGAAGTAATAAAATTTATTAAATCCTTTACGATCATGAAAATAATACAGGAAAAGTCAAACAACATATATATTCATATATGCAGTCTATATTTATGCATAAAAATATATCATTTCCACAAAGTGAATATAAATATAAAACATTGATTGAAATACTCATTAATACTTTAAAAACAACCGTTAACCAAAAATTATTCACGATATAATGAAACTATGGTTCAAATGATTTTCACATAAAGAGGGTTTACAAAACCACGACAATTATTTCGCTTTACAAAAGCTTCTTCAAGTGGTGAAGATATACTGTATATCTTCACAACTTGAAGAAGCTTTTGTAAAGCGAAACAATTGTCGTGGTGTTGTAAACTCTCTTTATGTGAAAATCATTTGAACCATAGTTTCATTATATCCAGTATAATGGATTTTCATCAAGTATCGGCTACATCAATTCAAAAAATTATTCAGTGTTTTAAAAATATTTTTCCTATCTACGTATTTTTGATAATCAGGTAAGTGATTGAAAAATGTTGCTCCCTTATGAGAAGAAGAATTTTTAAAAAATGTTGACTAAAAGATTCCAAAAAGTACATTTTATAGATTAGGAGCAACACCCTTTTCCAGGAGCAATCCCAAATGGCAATGTAATGAGAAAGGAGCAAACAGCCAAGTAAACGTTTCAAAATTGGATTTCTTTGAAATTGGACCTCAATAGTCTGATTCCATAACACCCACCTTCTTCTTCTTACCATGTCATATTACCATTGATATAAGTATCAAGAAATTTGGTGTTATCTGGTGATTAAATTATTCAATCACCTAGTATATCATGAAGATTATCGATGTTCCTATTTCATCTGGAATAAAACTACAGCAGAACAGTTTTCTTCACACTCACCACCAGAGAGTTAGTTTTTACAACACCAATTTGTGAACTCGAGACTCAAATTATTAAATTTTTCTTGTACCTGCACCTGCATACGAAATTATATTATCTGTGCTTATGTGATCAGACATGTCGTTGATAAATAGAATAAATATGAGTGAACACAACAATATAGAACCTTGAGGAAACCCAAGAGCAATGTCATACTGCTGCAACTGACAAGTGTCAACTTTTACATGTATACGAGGATATATTGAAAACTTCTTAGCCTATTATAGAATCAAACAAAATTTCAATGTCGAAATATTTTATTACTCAACATATTCTCCTCTTAATTGGATATATTCATTACAGCGAACCTGCAACGTCTCTAGACCTTTCAAAAAAATGCTTTTATTATCTCCTCGTTGGAAGAAAATTAACGACCTTTCAAACTTTTTCCAGTTGAGATGATAGTCGGACGGAGCCAAATCTGGTGAATAAGGGGGGTGTTCTAGTAATTCAAATACTAAATCACGAAATTTTTGCATTGCTAGATGAGATTTGTATGCAGGGGCGTTGTCCTGTGAAAACTAAACAACTTTGGATAGCTTTCCGCGTCTTTTCTCTTGAATTTTTTACCCGTAGAGTGTTCAGTAATGTCGAATAGTAATCTCCAGTCATATACTGTTCTATCCTTATCCAAAAAATCAATCATGATTACTCCATGGCAATCCCAAAAAACTGAACTTTTCCAGCAGATTATTGGACACGAAACTTCTTAGGCTTGGAGAACCGGAGTGTCGCCATTCCATCGATTGTTGCTTTGTTTCTGGATCGTAGAAATGTACCCAAGTCTCATCCAAAGTAACAATTCGGTTTAAGAAGTCTACATCGTTTTCAAATCGAGCACAGATCGAACGCGATGCTACTACTCTTGCACGCTTTTGGTCAACATTCAAACATTTGAGGATCCATTTTGCAGCAATTTTTCTCATGTCCAAATTGACGTGAACTATATGATGAACGCGTTCGTATGAAATATTCAGTGCTTCATATATCCGTTTTAGCCCAATCGACGGTCTGTTAAAATCATGTCATGAACTGCATCGATATTTTCGGGGGCTGACACAGAAACTGGCCTTCCCGATCGGTCATCATCTTCAATGGAAAATTTACCTCTTTTGAAGCTTGCAGTCCAATTTTTCAAGGTCGCATACGAAGGACATTGATCACCAAAGGTATTAAGCATATATTCGTAAATCTGCTTACCTCTTAACCCTTTTAAATACAGGTACTTGATGATGGCTCGATACTCCAATTTTTCGATTTTCACAATTTCGGTGGACATATTTTTTCTTTTAATTTATTGCGTAACTCTGGTTTACTTTTTTGACGTCAAACTACACTGACACTTCTAATGAGTTATTTTTCGTTGCTGTGGTGTTGCGTCCACACGCAATTGTGTGTATTTCTTTTATGTTTTAATTTAAATAATTTCTTATTTTTTCATTTTTTCTAAATTTAGTCTCCATTTGTTTCTATACTGTAATCTTATTAATTATTAATTATCATTTTTGAATGCACTCTGATATTATTAATTATTAAGTATCATTTTTGAATGCTCAATCCAAGATTGGTTTATCGTGGTTCACCGTGTATATTTTTTATCGCGATCAGCCTTTCAGATTTCAATTTAACACCTAGCGGAGAACAAGTAAAATGTACTTCTCTGTCTGTACTGGACAAATATTCGTTGAGTGCTAGCCTTATGGTTTTTCCGTACACTTTTCGTTAAACTACAAAATTTCCGTTACTACCGTCAAATCGTCGACGTAAAACACGAATTTCGAATTTGTTGGTGCGAAACTGCGAACTTTCATTAGTGAAAAGAGGTTCCGTGGGTGCCAAGGACTTTCGATCCAGATCCCAAAGTTGCCGGCCGGCCAAACTTCAGCCCTTCAGGATCATTCCGATAAGGTAAGAAATTTGAAATCTCCAAATCCAATCTCCAAATTAGTCTCAGTCCATTTTTCTCTCCTGAGTATTTTTTTTCTTTTTGGGGCATCAATTTCAGGAATTTTCAATCGTGAAATCTCCCCTAACAAATAACATGTGGTAACGCAATATTTTGTTTATGCAGGGAACTGGTCTATGCTAACTAGATATCAATACATCCTCGTATACGATATTTTTTGGAGGTGTCATTTGACCTCTATATTTTCTGTGAAAAAAGTGGCACTAGGGTTATTTATTGACTTCTCCAAAGCATTTGACTGGGTAGATCATGAAATTCTTCTCCATAAATTGCAGAGATACGGTGTCAGGGGAATTGCTCTTCAATGGTTTGGCTCCTACTTAGGAGATAGGTATCAGCAAGTAAAATGTAATGGTTTAATTCTGATTTGAAATTAGTAAATATGGGAGTTCCTCAGGGGTCCATTATGGGACCAACATTATTTCTTATATATGTTTACGATCTCTTAGAACAAACGAGACAGCTTTCTACTCGACTTGTTGCTTATGCTGATGACAAAAATTATTCGATCATAAACAGTAATACCGATGACGCCATAAATCAAGCGCAAAATGTTTACGGCAATATTTGTGAATGGAGTATGAAAAATAGTATCTGTCTCAACAGCGATAAAACTGTAATAGTAGTTTTCAAACATACTAAGACTCAGATGGAAACTCTTGAAAACATTGTCTTAAACAACACTGATATTTCGTGCTCTGATTCCACAAAGCTTTTAGGTCTTGTCCTGCAAAGTAATTTGAAATGGAACACTCACATTGATGCCTTGTCATCAAAACTAGCAAAAATGTGTTATGCACTCTGTATAACTTCTCAACAATGTAGCAAAGGTATTGTTAAAAGTCTTTATTTTGGATGTTTCCATTCGAATCTGAAATATGGTATAATGCACTGGGGAAATTCTACAGAAGCCTATCGAATATTCACTTTACAGAAAAGAGCTATCCGTATTTTAAGTAAAATTGGACCAGTGGACTCATGTAGAGAACACTTCAAAACCCTGTCAATTTTAACAATGATTTCGGTATATATCTATGAAGTTGTTTGTTACGTTTTCAAAAACAAAAATTACTTCGAATCCGAAATGGTGCAACATAATTATGGAACGAGAATGAAAAACAGATTGCTACCGTCTAAACATTCATCTACCCTACATCAAAGAGGTCTGTATTATAATGGCTGTAAATTGTTCAATGCCCTTCCTAAATCTGTAAAAGACCTGCAGAATATATGCATCTTCAAAAGAGAGGTGAAACTTCTTCTGTTGAATAAGTCCTACTACTCCTTAACAGAATTTTATAGTGATTTTTAGTTATTTTATGAGTCAAATATTTCTATTTTATATGTTAACCTGTCTGTCATTATTTAATTTTGTGTTTTTAAATCTACATCTTATTTATAGATTGACATTGTCACATTAGTCAACTATATAGTATCCCTACTGTATTGTATTTCTTTTGTGACTCAAAATAAATGAAATGAAATGAAATGAAATAGAATGATAGTAAAATTGATCTGTAGTTTGATTTAATCTACCTACATGATTAGGAATTTTCTTTAGACAGAGACAGGGAGTGAGACAAAAAACTATTCAGTTATGTTTCCTGCAGTATTGAGCATATCTGACAATGAGTAGTTCCTAGAATATTTCAATTAACTTGTTTTTTAATTCACAGTAAAGGTTCAAATCATTTCCATCATTTTCCAAACAACGTTAGAACCTATTTTCAACTACGTGTCTCACACTCCACTTGCGGTAGATTTTTTGGCATTTTTGACTAATGCCATGCTTAAGTTCCCCAATTGAGGCTGGTTGAGTTTTATTAATTCTAAATGATTCAAATCTGGACATCGTGGTGGTCAATCCAAAGTACCCAAAAACCCAAACAAACAAATGTTGGATAGAATCGCACCATGATCAAAAAATTGGCACTTCGTCTTGGTGCTGCTATTTTTAGTTGACGACTTTTGACAAAAAAACAAAATCTTCGGTACCCCAAGAACCCCCAGATACCAGCTTTGAATATAATCGTACCCTACTCACAAATCTTGTCTGCCATCTTGGAGCCGCTTTTTTTTCTCTTAAAATGTCATAATGCATTATTCATTTTAATAATATTATCAAAATTCACATTTTGTAACTGTAATTGTATAATACGTAACATTCAAATGAGATTCCAGATTAATCTTAAAATGTCATGTTTGTTTCATCTGCAGATTGAGCAAAACGTAAAAATCCCCTTTTTTAAAGTGGCCCAACGGTATCAACTTTCACGGTAATTTTCAGCTCATCCAATTTCCCATGGCTAGTGGAAATTTCCATATTGAGGGTCGGGAAAGCCACATGAACTTGATTGGGAGTCGCGGTTGCTTTAATACTTTTCAGTCGCATGCGGTTTTTTGACGCTCAAACGGAATTTTTGTCAAAAGGAGTCTCATTTCAGTTTTGTTTTCTTTTTCGTGTGCTTCAGTTTCCATGACGCATTAACAGATTTGATTCTGACTACGCTTTGCCATCGGCCAGAGGGAAATTAAAATTTCCATGCGATCCGTTTCCGGAATGTTTGGAAAACGATTCGTCCAATCTAGATTGTGACTAATTCGGATTTATAATAATAATAATAATAATAATAATAATAATAATAATAATAATAATAATAATAATAATAATAATAATAATAATAATAATAATAATAATAATAATAATAATAATAATAATAATTCATTCATCATTGATGTAATACAAATTAGTACAATTAGTAGTATTGTTAACATACAGGGTGTCAATTTGAAAACTTCCCACCCTTAATATCTTCCTTCCAGTAAACAATATGAGTAATCGAAAAAACAGGTCAATTTTATTGTCAAGAGGGACACTTTCAAGGACTATTTGTAGCCCTCGTGGTTCAACCCCCTAGGAGGGGTAGATGTTACCCTTGGAATTTTAAATGGGAAGGGGGGTCAAGCGGCACATCATTTTGATGGGCGTTCAATTCTTGTTCCAATGGTACCCTGACTTATTATTTTTTGATGAGCATTTTCCGAAAAATTGCATTCTAAACTAACAGAAGTAATTATTAGAACGCCTATACTGAGATGCATGGTTTAGCCAGAACTGGTTAGAATATTAGGTAGTACCGTTCCAACCCTTTATTGGGGGTAACATTAGCCATTAGCTCCAAACACTTTACATAAAAAAGTAGTCTAATAGTAAAACGTAGATGGTAGTGAAGTTGTGTTTATTAAATGCTGAATTTTTAAGTGTCATCGCAGAAATTGTACAGATAGCCTTCCTTTTTTGCTACTTCTGCTGTAAAAAGTTTCTGTTTTCCGGCAAAAAATTGGTTAGCAAATTTGAACTATGTGGTAGTATTGTGAATACCGTTGTACCTGTTGGGCTGTTCAGGAATTACTTTAATAAGTGTATAAAAGTGTAAAAATGGTTTACATTCTTCAAGACAGAATTGCAATGATTGTAATTTATGGCGAAGTTGGAAAGTGCGCACGAAGGGCGGCATGTCTTTTTAACGAAAGACATCCAAATTGTAATGTAAGTCACCGGTATGTGCTTGATTTGGTGAATAAGTTTTACGAAACTGGTTCAGTGACAAATAAAAAAAGAAATAACCCCAGAGTACTAAATGAAGCAGCTCAAATTGAAGTTTTGGGAACATTTGCTGCAGAGCCCACGAGCTCCTTACGATCAGTATCAGAACAGACGGGAATGTCACGCGAGACTATAAGAAAAGCATTGAAAATGCATAAATTTCATCCATATAAAATGCAGATTCTTCAAGAGCTCCACGAGGATGATTATGATAGAAGAATAGAGTTTTGTGAAATCATAACTCACGAGTCAATACCATCCCTAATCTTCTGTTAAACATCTGTTTCAGCGATGAGTGTTCATTTTTTCTGAATGGCAATGTTAATAGACAAAATTGTCGCTATTGGAGTGACGAAAACCCACATATTTTTCGGGAAGGGCATACACAACACCCACAAAAAGTTAATGTTTGGGCTGGTATTCTTGGAAATGCCATTCTTGGTTCATTATTTCTGGAAGAAAACTTGACTGGCAATCTGTACCTTGATATGCTTGAAGAGACTATCGATCCTCTTGTAACTCACGAGCTAGAAACTCAAATTGATGCAGAAGGTAATGAACTTTTGCAGGAGGATCTGTTACATTTCCAGCAGGACGGTGCTCCACCTCATTATTTTCTTCCCGTCCGACAGTGGTTAAACGAGAGATTTCCGGGTAGATGGATTGGCAGAAGGGGAGCAGTTGAATGGCCTCCGAGATCACCGGATTTAACACCCTTAGATTTCTTTCTTTGGGGGCATCTTAAATCCGTTGTTTATAAAACACAACCTTCTGATATTGTCGAACTTAAAAGACGAATTACAGCAGCATGCCGGTCAATTCCTAGTGAAGTTTTCCGTAATGTTAGAGGGGAGTTCGAAAACAGACTGTATTACTGTTTAGAGCAAAATGGACAACATTTCGAACAGCTAATAAGATAAGCGTAAGTAGATTTTATGTTGGAAATGTCTTTCTCGCAAATTAAATTTTATTGTGTAGAAGGAAAATAACCACCAAATAAAAAATCCCATGCGTAATACATTTATTCCTGATATTCAAGGGTTGGAGCGGTGCCACCTACTCTTCTAACCATTTTTATTAAAGGGAGTCAATACAATAATGCATCTCAGTATAGGCGTTCTAATAATTACTACTGTTAGTTTAGAACGCAATTTTTCGGAAAATGCTCATCACAAAATAATAAGTCAGGGTACCATTGGAACAAGAATTGAACGCCCATCAAAATGATGTGCCACTTGGACCCCCTTCCCATTTAAAATTCTAAGGGTAACATCTACCCCTCCTAGGGGGTTGAACCACGAGGGCTACAAATAGTCCGTGAAAGTGTCCCCCTTGACAATAAAATTGACCTGTTTTTTCGATTACTCATATTGTTTACTGGAAGGAAGATATTAAGGGTGGGAAGTTTTCAAATTGACACCCTGTATATTCCGCAATACAGCGTGGTAACTTGAGATTTTCTACTTCAGCTACTTCATTTTCAATATTTCCTCAAAAAACATTCTCATTTTTATTTCGGCCAAATCCTTTTTTAGTAAAAACCGAAACAAATAATTTTTAATTTTAGGAATCAGAACAAATTCGAAATTAAAAATGGATACTACTACGGGCAAGAATCCTACTCTAATTAGACTCATCCTCATTCTCACTTAACTTGATTTCAATTGTAATCTTTAAACAAAAATATTCCTCAAATTCTACATGTCCACCTTCGCGCTCCATACATAATATCGTCGAAGACGACATTTCTCTCTGAACATTTTGCAGTATAGAGGGCGTAATAAACGCTTCGCAATCTCTTATACAATGGGACAAATAGTTTGTATCCCTGAAGGACCTGAATTCGTAACCACTATTTTCTTATTCAAACATACGAAAAAAATCTAAAGTAGTGAGATCAGGTGGCCTAGCTGGCCAAGTATTGACTGAATAGCGTCCAATCCATACTTCACCAAATTCGCTATCGAACCATTCCCTGATTCCCCTTGGTTGAAGTAAAAGATGACTACCCCACCTTTATACCGAATAGTTGCACATTTACCGTCATACAATCTCCCCACATTGAAATAAACCATTTCAAAACCATTTTCTACTAAAAAGGGATGTTTATTGAAATTTAATCCAATGGTCAGAACATTTTCTTCACTTTCAAATGAATTCTTGAACTGATTATGTCAATCCTGCTAGACATTTGTAATCTCGTGATAGACGTGATCCAGGATGAGATACTCATGGCCGATTTCACCAACTGATTCCTAAATTTAGGAAATACCTAAATCGAATTTAGGTCCAAGTGCAATTTGCGTTTCATCAAGCGTTAAGCAATGCTTAAAAGTGATAGGAAACCTAACGTAGGTTAACGATCTCATGAAACTATTGCCACCATTTCGATTTATTCATTACCGTTAAGAGGGAGCTCCTAGCGTTTAAATAGAAATAGTTTTATGCTTCGATTTTAGAGCGGTTCTTGGAAGTAGATCTCAAAACCTCAATAAAACGTCATTGTTTGTTTCATTATAGAACCAGATCATGGACTTAAGGACTGCCAGAAGGCCATTATGAAACTAAATTTTTATATAAATTAATCGAAGACCAAAAATATTTATCGTGTATGTGTATACAGCCATTGTAAAACATTCATAAATACAAGATAGATAGATATTTATTTTCATCTCTTTGGTATTGTTTTTTCCATCAACCAGCTGTCGTCCCCTTACGAATTGCAGCCCTCATAAGTCGAAACTTGTGCGAGTCAAGGATTAACGAGGTCTCACCTTTTTACGTGCAATTCCTAGCACTTTCTCGGGCCATCAGAAAAATGTCTGTGGTCACTAGGGTTCAAACTTTTGGCTGGCAGCCAAAGTAATACAGGTATACATAAGACAAGTCGAGGAATTCTTCGTACTTAGAATATAGTAGAACAGAAAAAATAAATACGAATAAATATAAATTACACTTATAGAGTTCAACAAACAACAATTTACATGAGACAAATGCCTTTATTTTTAAGTAGACAATTCTTTATTTCGGTTCGTCATTTTTTGTGATCGTGAAAATTTTTTAAGTTTTGTGGAAGATGAATGAAAGAATTTGTTCCAGAATATTTCGGTGATTTTGTTGTATTCCATCAGTTTGAACCGTCTGATGTGAAGTTTATGCATGAATGGATTATTCTAATTATATAATTCAACGGTTTTTGCAAGATTTTGGTGTACGTAGGACATCAATTAATATGACTTAATATTTGTTAGAGTAAGATTATTATATTTCGAAAAAGTGTCTCTGCAGGATTCGTCAAGATGAAGATTGAAGATCAGTCGAATGTATCTTTTTTGGGTTTTGAATACTCTGTCAACATCAACACATTGCTCCCAGACTATATTCAAGTTCAGGTCTGCGTATACAAAGGAGGAGTAGAATTTGATAATGTGATTCAGATTAAAGTTACTTTCCGGTGTCACAAATGCAAAATAATTTCTGTTTAGTTTGCTACAGATGAGATTAATCTACTTGTTCTGGGAGCGTATTAGGAACAATTAATGACCTCCATGAATCAAATTGGCTATTACCTAACCTTCCTAATACTTTCATCAAACTAGGATAAATCCAGTGACATTCTTATTGTTACTTGGGTGAGAACACATCTTCTGGGAAAAAGCCTTTAGGTGAAAATGGCTAGATTTTTGATATATTGCAGATGCAGCCATCCTGAGGAGAAGTCTTCACTGGCTAGAGGGCACCAAAACATTAATTTTGTAATTTTTGAAGAAATTAGGCTGAATAAAAAAATTTCAATATCTCATATCTATTCAGTAGTAGCTTTATAGATGTTTTATGAAAGTTGTTACAGCAAAATAATGCCATCCTAGCTGTGATGGTTATGGTTTTCAGAATCATTTGAGGTCTATATCAAAAGTAAAATTGCTTCATATGGGATATGTTTGAAATTTCAGATTCAAGCACAACTACATTCCACAATTCGATTATTAACGAAAATCTTTGACAAATGTCTTCCCTCCAGCATCTCAGTCCTTGACGCTACATCACTCAGCGAACAAGTGCTAACTTCGTTAAGGAAATGTTTAATTCACACAAGTCATCGCTCTGACGCCGTTCGTGCAGGTAACTTCCGAAGACAGATCGCCCGATCTATCACTTAGTCCTTCCTGAATGCGGCTGGATGTATTGAAAAGTTGGGAAGATTTATCGCGTCGTCGAGTTATCCTCGGAAAACTCAGAGCTATAGTTTCGGCATCTGAGCGTTTGAAACTTCGCGAAATACAAGGGATTCTCATTTGGATTCAAGTACAGTTCCGCGGAGGAACCGGAATATCGGCGTGAAAAAGAATGTACCAAGCAGGAAAGCGGAATCCGTTTGAAAAGTTTGAATTTTCTAATTCTTTTCGCATAATTTCAGCAAGCTGAAATTGTCTCGGAAGTTACAATTCTGATATCGTACTAAGGTGAATGACGACTTATGGGCTGGTGCCCAAAACGAATTTTAAAAGCTGAAAAAAGTTACAGATGAATGTTTCTTGGAATATGTATTTTTTTATGTCGAATGAGCATGCTTGGAACTCTTCGTTAAATGGACTTTTCAGACTAGAATCAATCGATTTAAAAGAGTTTTGCAAATTATTTTTCATGAATGTAAAGGTCCATTGTAATAAGACAATGAATAGTATCCTCCATTTGGTAGAAATGACCACCTGCATACGCATGTTTCAAGATTAGTGCCTTCCATCATTGCTAGGATTTGTCAGGTAACATTCTTTCGTATAGGGCTTGAAACATGCATGTATGCAGGTGGTCATTTCAACCAAATCAAGGTTACTCATTGTTTTATTACAATCAGCACTTACAATTGTGTCCCCCTTGAAAAACATTAGATAGATGGATAGATTTATTTGACAACTTTACATAAAATGTTTGCTGCAAGTCACACGTTACAAGGAATTGTACATATATATATATATATATATATATATATATATATATATATATATATATATATATATATATATATATATATATATATATATATATATATATATATATATATATATATATATATATATATAATCAGGATGGATCTAGCGAGGGGCAATATATGAAAATATAAGTAGAAAAGTTATTGGGTATAACCCTCAGAATGTTGTGCAACCGTAGACACGTGTTTCGAGCTTAAGCTCTCATAAATACGGTAACATCAAGTGCGAAAATGTACAATACTTGGATGTAAAAACAGAAACAAAAGAAGTCAACAACAGGAAGCCAACCACACATTTGTTGCATCGGTTGGAAGACCTTGTACTCACAAGGCAACAACTAACGTTTCCACGGAGGCAGCTATAGCTACCAGCGTGACAATCCTACCCAGAAAAATACAAATCAGAATGGATCTAGCGAGGGGCAATATATGAAAATATAAGTGGAAAAGTTATTGGGTATAACCCTCAGAATGTTGTGCAACTGTAGACACGTGTTTCGAGCTTAAGCTCTCATCAATACGGTAACATCAAGTGCGAAAATGTACAACACTTGGATGTAAAAACAGAAACAAAAGAAGTCAACAACAGGAATCCAACCACACATTTGTGGCATCGGTTGGAAGACTTTGTACTCACAAGGCAACAACTAACGTTGCCACGGAGGCAGCTATAGCTACCAGCGTGACAATCCTACCCAGAAAAATACAAATCAGAATGGATCTAGCGAGGGGCAATATATGAAAATATAAGTAGAAACGTTATTGGGTATAACCCTCAGAATGTTGTGTAGATACGTGTTTCGAGCTTAAGCGGTTGCACAACATTCTGAGGGTTATACCCAATAACTTTTCTACTTATATTTTCATATATTGCCCCTCGCTAGATCCATCCTGATTTGTATTTTTCTGGGTAGGATTGTCATAGCTGCCTCCGTCGCGACGTTAGTTGTTGCCTTGTGAGTTTAAGGTCTTCTAACCGATGCCACAAAGCCACAAATGTGTGGTTGGCTTTCTGTTGTTGACTTCCTTTGTTTCTGTTTTTACATTCAAGTGTTGTACATTTTCGCACTTGATTTTACCGTACTGATGAGAGCTTAATCTCGAAACACGTGTCTACGGTTGCACAACATTCTGAGGGTTATACCCAATAACTTTTCTACTTATATTTTTATATTTATGTATATATATATATATATATATATATATATATATATATATATATACATACATACATACATACATATATATAACAATATGAAAATATATACAATTATAAATGACCATTTACATATAAGTTAACACAGTATAAAATTACAATTACAATATAAAATCGATCACATAGATTCGGAAATAGGTACAAAAAATTAATACAAACATACATATAATATATAACCCAATAAAATACATGTACAACAATGAAATGACCCTGGCAAGGTGAAAAATAATCAAAATAATCTTTAAGAAAAAGTTGAAATCAAATATTCCCCAATGTTATAAAAACAGTTTCCCAACATAAATGATTTAATTTTAGGTTTAAAAGACTTCAGGTTGAGTAGCTTGATATATTCTGGTAAGTGGTTGTAAAGGTTAATATTTAGGGAGTTTTTTAGAGACTTTGTTAGTCTAAAGCACGGTTTTACGAGCAGGTCAGCTTTTCTGGTCTGATAGTTATGTACATCCAGATGCTTGGAGAATAGACTTTTATTTTTATGAATGTCAAGAACGGTGTTATACAGTGTGTCCCACTTTGAGCAGCCACACCCTCATATTTCGTTGAGCATGAAATAATTCGAAATTTTCTTTGACTCAAGTTGTAGTACTCGAAAATACCTACCTTTATGTTTACGGAACCTTTGTATATCCATTTTCCACGGTTAACTACGACCAAATGAAAAGTGAAAAATTAGGAAAAACATACTAGGCATTTTTTTATCGCAAAAATAACACCAGATTCTGTTTCAGAACACCTTAAAACCCCCAAATCTCAATGCTTGAATCATTTGAATATACAGGGTATCATCTGTAGCTGGTAGCATTATCAACTCTAGTCCATAAATAATGCTTGGAAAATTTCCAAAATGTCTTCTCTTGTCACAGAATTCCCAAAAATATTTAATTAATACTTTGAAAAATAGCCAAATATCACTTTTCCAAGGCTAACTCTGATCAGAATGAATGATACCCTGTATATTCAAATGATTCAAGCGTTGAGATTTGGGGGTTTTAAGATGTTCTGAAACAGAATCTGGTGTTATTTTTGCGATAAAAAATGCCTAGTATGTTTTTCCTAATTTTTCACTTTTCATTTGGTCGTAGTTAGCCGTGGAAAATGGATATACAAAGGTTACATAAACATAAAGGTGTGTATTTCCGACTACTACAACTTGAGTCAAAGAAAATTTCGAATTATTTCATGCTCAACGAAATATGAGGGTGTGGCTGCTTAAAGTGGGGCCTATTGTATATGAAATTAATATGAAATTATACAAATGGATGTCAGGTATAATTCAATGTCCGTAATGGAAAGTAGTTGTTTTCTGACAGATTTTTTCTCACATCTTTGTCGATATCAAATAATTTTGATATTTTAATAATAATATTTATCTTCTTTATACGGTATTCCTGTTGAAAGATTTGCGTCTCTATATCTTATTTAAAATTCTGTATCCTGATATTTTTTAATTATGGCTTACAAGATTGCTATCAATCTTGTTTCGAAACGGTTTCTTTCAACAATGTTAAAATCTACTTACCACTTTTTGGAATAACTCGAGTAATTCAAAAAATACAATATATTGAAAAGACATCCAAGATAATGAAAAACAATCTAATATCTTGAAAATAAATCCAATATATTGAAAAGAAATTCTATATATTAAAAAAAATCCATGTCTTGAAAATAAATCCAATATATTGGATTTTTTCAGGAAAATTATTTCATTTTATTTGTGTAACCCCTAGACGCTAACATTTGAAATATTAGGAATAAAAGATTGTTGGTGCTCAACATCAACAAGGGTCAACGTAACAAAAGATAATATAGCTTGGAGAGAGTAAATTAAGGGCATTTTTCTGAATAGAGGGGAATTCAATATAATATATGGACAATCATCTGTATGGTTTCCCGTACAGGGTGGTTCTCTAAAAAGTAGTCAGGATGTTTTCTACCTCTCAATTGGAACAATTGATAATAGGAAGAATAAGTGATTCATAGTGTGAATGAAGTATTCCTGGGTGAGTTGGAAAATCAAACCGCTTCCAAAAATTAATTAAAATTATTTGATGAACTTCTACATGAACAATTGCACGTAATGAAGAGTTGAGATATTAGAAAAACTTTGTCAAAAGAAATAAGAAGACAATGCTTCATGTTGAGTGTTCGAGCATTTACAGTGATGAAGAAATCATGGCGACTTATCGTTCACAGCTTAATATTTCTGAGCTCAACCCTGAATTATGTATTCTATTCATTCCGTTTAAGCCGATGCTATCGCAGAAATTTATTTTAACAATTTCCTGGAACGAATCCGAATCGCAGCGTTGTGTAATTGAACTAAATGTGTTTTTCGCCCAATTTCCGCTTCACTTCGTCGAAATCAAATTTAAAAATGACGTTGTAATGAAAGCCTTTCAGGGAACGTCCAGAAAATATTTCCGTTCCTCCATCGGTGGCATGCTACAGAACAAAAGAATTTTTTCATCTGTATGTTGTTTGCATTTTTCATATTAATTGTATTGAGGACAATAGAAACCTTTTCAATCAGGATTTCATTTTCCTGGAATTGAATTCATCAATAAATTGGAGGTATTCGACAATTGGAAATGCCCACGCTCATAGCTACTCCGGTATATTATGTACCGATGAAGCAACATATTTCCAGTATATTCGTAAAAGCTGGAGGACAGAAAAATACTTTTTTTCAAAGCATATCAATTCAATGTACCGATGAAGCCAAATATTTCCAATACGAGGAAGTATTGATATCTAGTTAGCCTAGACCAGTTCCCTGCATAAACAAAATATTGCGTTACCATAGCAACGAACAATAACTTATTACAAGTGTCAGTGTAAAGTTTGACGTCATAAAAGTAAACCAGAGTTACGCAATACATTAAAAGAAAAAATATTTCCACCGAAATTGTGTATATCGTAAAATTGGAGTATCAAGCCATCATCAAGTACATGTATTTAAAAGGGTTAAGAGGTAAGCAGATTTACGAAGATATGCTAAATACCCTTGGTGATCAATTTCCTTCGTAAGCGACCGTGAAAAATTTGACTGCAAGCTTCAAAAGAGGTAAATTTTCCATTGAAGATGATGACCGATCGGGAAGGCCAGTTTCTGTGTCAGTACCCGAAAATATCGATGCAGTTCATGACATGATTTTAACAGACCGTCGAAATGGGCTGAAACGGATATCTGAAGCACTGCATATTTCATACGAACGCGTTCATCATATAGCTCACGTCAATTTGGACACGAGAAAAATTGCTGCAAAATGGATCCCCAAATGTTTGAATGTTGACCAAAAGCGTGCAAGGGTAGTAGCATCGCGTTCGATCTGTGCTCGATTTGAAAACGACGTAGACTTCTTAAACCAAATTGTTGCTGTGGATGAGACTTGGGTACATTTCTACGATCCAGAAACAAAGCTACAATCGATGGAATGGCGACACTCCAGTTCTCCAAGACCTAAGAAGTTTCGTGCCCAAAAATCTGCCGGAAAAGTTTTTGCTTCAGTTTTTTGGGATTGCCATGAAGTAATCATGCTTGATTTTTTGGACAAGGGTAGAAAATAACTGGAGATTTCTATTCGACAATACTGACCACTCTACGGGAAAAAATTAAAGAGAAAAGACGTGGAAAGCTATCCAAAGGTATTTTGTTTTTGCAGGACAACGCCCCTGCACATAAATCTAATGTTGCCATGCAAAATATTCGTGATTTAGGGTTTGAATTACTAGAACACCCTCCTTATTTACCAGATTCACCAGAGCAAGAAGAAACTTTTTTTTGAAAGGTCTAGAGACGTTGCAGGTTCGCTGTAATAAATGTATCCAATTAAGAGGAGAATATGTTAAGTAATAAAATATTTTGACATTGAAATTTTGTTTGATTCTATAATAGGCTAAGAATTTTTCAATATATTCTCGTATGTGTTTAGATTCAAAGCAAATATTTTTTTCTTCTCGTTCGAAGCAGTCCCATAGCAGGATATTTTTTTTTTATTGGCATCTGTAACTTTGTTATATTTCAATTCAGACGGTATTGTTTCTGTTTGAGAATGTTTCGAATTGGACATTTTCAAAAAACACAAATATGCTAAAAATGTATGTCATACTTTATGCATGGTGGTTTCAGTTTCAACATTTTGCTTGGCAAAATTCGATTCATTGAGTTTTATCGCATGAGGGCATTTCATTTGAGTGCTACAACTCTAACAGCCGTATTCATAGTCAATCGCCAGCGACTCGCCAGAGTTTCGCCGTTCGCTACACAAGGATTATAATAAACAGTCGAGCTCCAAAAAAGTGACAACTACGCGATAAGTCACATTTTGGCGAAACGCTGGCGATGTACCACTTTTTTTGAGCTCTACTCTGCACTATAGTTCTTGTGTAGCGAGCGGCGAAACTCTGGCGAGTCGCTGGAATTGACTATGCATACGGCTGTAAGATTTCCAAATCAATTGGTCCATCAAAATCTTGCTAATTCAATCTCAAACATTATTAATCATCGATCAAGGTGTTCATGAGCTATGGAAACGATAGAACTGTCTTGGAATCTGAAATATCAAAGTTTTTCCAAAATTATGAAAGAGTATTTTCTATCAAGTAGTAGAATCGTAATAATGACTTCGCAGAAAAAAATAGAAATTGTACTTATTTGCGGTGACATCCTGAAACAGATTTTCAACAGTCTGCTGTGAGCAGGATTGTCTCAAAGTTCAAATAGACAGGTAGACTACAAAATACTCCTGAGAGATCTTGTTGGGGGCAAAATTCAAGTAAGGTGAGCAATGAATGTGAAATAGCTATTCATTCAACTAGGAAAGAAAGTGTAATTTTTCCTCCCGCGAGGTTTGCTGCCAGAGCGAAGGGAGAAGAAGACACTTTACTCCATTGTAAAACATATCCATTTTTCTTACTCCTCCAGCATGAAACCAACAAATAATAACAAAGAATTTAGTGTTTTAAATATATTGAGCGATCTTATATTCTTCAATAAATAGGCAAAATGAATAATGATATGAATAATGATAGTAGGACAGATTACAAAAATTATCAAAATTTAATTTTCCATTCGTTTCGATAAAGGAAAATTTGATGAGTTATTAATATTAATTTTATACCAAACTGAAAGCCTAAAAATGATGATGTAACATTTCGTTGAAACATTCGTATTTAAGAATTTTGACAGTAACATATATATATATATATATATATATATATATATATATATATAAGTGAAAATAGAGTATATTTCGTTTTAATTCCGAGAGTTCTAACTTTTGACAGCTGTTTCGTGCTAACGCACTCATCAGAAAGGATTTATGGAGCTCTCGAAATCAAAACGAATCCACTCAAGAATTAATACCGTGAGGCAAGACAGAATATAACAGGAAGTTATTCATGACATCTACAGTCACTAGTTGAAACTTAATTTGACACGAACCAAGGAATCCAAAAGTAGAGGTTTGTCCACAAATTGACAGGCAGCCAACAATTCGTTGTTCTGTATATATATATATATATATATATATATATATATATATATATATGAATCAGAATGGATATTTCGAGGTGCTATATATGAAAATATTAAGAGAAAAGTTATATATATATATATACAGGGTGTATCTAAATAACACCGAAAAAATTAAAGGGGTGATTCTGTGATGAAAATTAATGTGAGTGTTCGGTATAAAATTTTTTGAAAAAACCCTCCCCGGAAAAGTTACACCCCTTCGAAAATTAAAAAAAATTGTTTTTCTTTTTTATTTTCCCTGTATATCAAGCTAAAGACACGAAACTTGGTAAACATTATCTGTCAATAAGAGTACACTTTTTGAAATTTTTTCAACCCTGAAGTATGCTTAGAAGGGGTTGATTATTTCAACCCCTAAGATATTTTTTCTCACAACTTTTTTTTAGATGAAAATTTTTTCTTTAAAAAAGTATGACTGAAAAGCCCAATTCATTGACTAACTTTTTTACCTCAACAAGTTTTTTTCGAAAACTTAAGCATTTATGAGAAAAAAATAAATAAGCTCATGTAAAATAGCATTTTATTAAACAACAGCCAACCAAATTATGATTATGATTATGAGACTTCTACAACTAAAAACAAAAGTGAACAAACAATGAACAAAAACCTGTCGAATATCGACAATACAATGACCGCCTTCAGCTTCAATACAAGCATCTACCCTTTTCCTCATAGAATTGCGTATACGATGAAATATTCCTGGAGAATTTCTTATAGTTTCACACCCTGCTACAATGCGGTTTCGCAGATCATCGATATTTTCAACTGGGTTTGTGTATATCAAAGATTTTAGATATCCCCATATGCAAAAATCCAAAGGATTAAGGTCAGGGAAGCGGCCTGGCCAGTTTACAGGTCCACCTCGACCTATCCATTGATTGTCATACACCTCATCCAGGTGAGTTCTTGCACGTATACTAAAATGAGCTGGTGCACCATCGTGCATAAACCATGAATGTTGCCTAATTTGAATGGGAACCTCTTCAAGAAGAACAGGTAATTCTTCAAGGAGATGACAATATGCTTCACCATTTAATCGTAGCGGAAGAAAATGGGGACCAATTAAATGATTATCAATAATTCCGAGCCACACGTTTAATGAAAATTGATACTGATGATTTCCTTCAAAAAAGCCATGAGGATTTTCGTCAGCCCAAAGGTGATTGTTGTGAAAAGTTCTAATACAGTCTCTTGAGAAACTCGCCTCGTCAGTAAATAAAATATTACCTAAGAACTGTGGTGCTTGGCCAATCATATTAATAAGCCACTGACAAAAAATCACACGGGGTAAAAAATCTCGAATCATTAACGCCTGCACCCGTTGAAGATGATAGGGATACAAAATTTGTTCTTTTAAAATTCTAAAAACAACGGAATGGCTTACATGTAGGACACGAGCTATTCTCCTGGTACTAGTTTCTGGGAATTCTTCAATTGAATTAAGTACGGCTTCTTCTACAGCTGCAGTTCTAACTTCTCTAGTACGACCAGAATCATAACTTCTTTTTTCAAAATTACTACGTTCCCACAAGCGTCGGTGAATAGTTGTGAACGTAGTATGATGGGGTAGTCTACGCTGTGGGTACTGTTCAGCATAAAGTCTTTGCGCTTCCATTGAATTACCGTTAGCACGACCGTATGTAAAATGCATATCTGCCATTTCCAAATTCGAATATGCATTCATATTTTCAATCAACTAATATTTCCTACAATACACAATCATAAAACTTGTGAAACAATAAGATGGGTGACAGAAAATTACACTACACAATCCTAGTGTCAGTATTAATGTTTTTATGCAAAGCACAGGCCACTAGACTTGACGCAAAATACACTCGCGTTAGCTCATCTTTTTGAAAATGCATTGCAATAGATTTTTTTTCTCGTAAATGCTCAAGTTTCAGAAAAAACTTGTAGAGTTAAAAAAGTTAGTCAATGAATTGGGCTTTTCAGTCATACTTTTTTAAAGAAAAAATGTTCATCTAAAAAAAAGTTGTAAGAAAAAATATCTTATGGATTGAAATAATCAATCCCTTCTAAGCATACTTCAGGGTTGAAAAAATTTCAAAAAGTGTACTCTTATTGACAGATGATGTTTACCAAGTTTCGTGTCTTCAGCTTGATATACAGGGAAAATAAAAAAGAAAAACGATTTTTTTTTTAATTTTCGAAGGGGTGTAACTTTTCCGGGGAGGGTTTTTTCAAAATATTTTATAACAAACACTCACATTAATTTTCATCACAGAATCACCCCTTTAATTTTTCCGGTGTTATTTAGATACACCCTGTATATAAACACTTCTCTGGATTTCAATCTATTCAAATACTTATCAAATGGTTATTTATCAATATCTGGGCCGGAAGCCCAGGTGGAAGATCAAATTTAACTTGATGAAACAAAGAAATTAACCAAACACATTTTTTGCCGTAAGAAAAAAATTAGAACTAGAAAGTTTCAATTTTATAAGTTCTTAAACCAACCCCAATTATAACCAGTAAATTGAATGAAATTCTATGATATTTACGTTATTAATTTATTCAAAAGGGTATTATTACACTAAAGCATTCAACGGATAATTTGTAACAGATCATTTACCAGGTCACGTTCTAGCAAACATCTCTCTCAAGATTTGAAACAGGTGAAGAATAGGAGCATGAAATATCTGTCCCCAAGTTAGCCTGGGTCTCGTAATCCCAATTTCTGTTTAGGCAATAAATATAAGTGTTATTGGATAATTAAATAGTGAATTGACTTTCTCTTCGGTTTCTTCTACGATCTGCTTTTGCATTAAATATTTTATAACTCAGATTCCAACGTTACGAGAAAAAAAAAGTCATATTGCAAATTTTTCGCATTATGAACAACAACTTTTTATATCTATACAGGGTGATTCAAAATTCGATGTAAATATTTCAAGGGCGTATTGTTGGGATCAAAATAGGACTTTTTCTACATGTGTCCTAAAATGCACCCTCTCCGAGCTACAGCCCCTGTAATTTAGGAAAAAAAACAAGATTATCTAAAACTGTGACTATAATAACGAATCGAATCTTCTGAAATTTGTAATACCCATATTTTTTTATGCACTCTATTCTTTTTTTGCTTCAAAAATTATGTAAACCCAGTTTTGGGGGAGTTGGAGGGGGGTCCACACTTTTATTGGCCCAATTTTTATGTTCAAAAAGAGAATCTCTTAATTCGAATAGCATAATCTTATGGGCCACATTAAAATCTAAGAATTCGGTCTCTTGCATTTTTGTCATACAACTAACCGTTTGCCAGAAAATCGTAATCAACGAAAGGGGGTACAATATCAAACTAACAAAACATTTATTGGGTAATTAAATAATCAATAATCTCATAACAAATGTTGAAAATGTCCTCCCCTTGCTGCGATACAACTTTCCATTCTTCTTTGCATAGAACGTCGAACACGTTCTAAAATCCCAGAAGTGGTTCTTATATTTTGAGCATCAATGATACGTTGACGGAGGACCGAATTTTGAATAAATTAGCTAATACATGTTTTGTTAGTTTGATATTGTGAAAATACCCCCCTTTCGTTGATTACGATTTTCCATTAAACGGTTGGTTGTACGACAAAAATGCACGAGACTGAATTCTTAGTTTTTTTATGGCCAATAAGATTATGCTATTCGAATTCGGAGTTTCTCCTTTTGAACATAAAAATCAGGCCAATAAAAGTGTGAACCCCCCTCCAACTCCCCCAATACTGTGTTTACATAATTTTTGAAGTAAAAAAAGAATAGAGTGCCTAAAAAAATAGGGGTATGTCAATTTTCAGAAGATTCGATTCGTTATTATAGTCAAAGTTTTAGATAATCTTGTTTTTTTTTCCTAACTTACAGGGGCTGTAGCTCGGAGGGGGTGCATTTTAGGACACATGTTGATTTGAAAAAAGAGTCTTATTTTGATCCCAACAATACGCCCTTGAAATATTTACATCGAATTTTGAATCACCCTGTATAATGACTCAGTTATGCCATGAATCAAATCTCTTAATGGAAATATGACGTTGAATTTATGGTGAACTGATTATTGGATACAAAATATTTTATTCGAACTATTAAATTTCCCTCGTATAACTCTTGTCTGTATTGGTACTATTTTCACAGCAACACATTTGCGAAGTTTTCTGACCATTCTTGGTATCGTCAACTAAGTGCTTAATTTAATGGCTTCTGGATGTAGAATCAATGGTTGTCATTTTCAAGCACTTCAAAAATAAATTTCAAGATTACATTTTGTTACACTGGCGTCGCTACTAGATAATGTATTAAAGAAATGATAAATACTCCCCAAGTAGCACACCTATAATGGTAAAATATTGGTGCAATATTGTGAACATATTGGTGAAATATTTGAAATGCAATATTGGCGAGAAAAAAAATGTGAACTTTCGGCGATATTGGTCCAATATAACTTGAATAATATTGGCCTCAAAATATTCGGCGATATTGGTACAATATCGCTGATACAATATTCTGACAATATTGGCACAATAATCAAAAGTTATATTGTCTAGTAGTAAAATGTGAACATTTTGCGATATTGGTCGAATATTGTTTGAATATTTTAGAAATAGTTTTGGTGATATATTCTTGAAGCAATAATATGGCCTCAAAATATTTATCGATATTGGTAACAATATCATTTGGATATATTGGTGGATGTCAATATACCTTGGTAAATTACTGAATGTCTTTTAGTTGATGAAGGTGGCACCAGAGTCTGCCTTTTGATCGCCATAACCACTGAGTGAGCTGTTTTGAAAACAAGTTATGGGAAGTATTTAATATACTTTCGTAGATTTTAGGAGACGTTCTATATGTAGAGCCACCTGGCGGATTTTTATCCAGGTTTGATCATGATGTAATTTCAATATGTTTCATTGAATATTCAGCCAATATTCAAATTTCATCTCAATCTAGATGTAGGAAATAATATGAAGACAATATTGTTTTGACAATATCGATAAATATTATTGAATCAATATTTACCCAATATTAATTAATAGGATATGTTGAATATTGGCGAAATGATATTGAACCAATGTGTAATCACACTTGGAGATACAATATAGTTTTTATTCCTAGAATCGATATTAGGGGAATATTGGGATTGCGATATTTATTCTAGATGTTAAAAACGATATGAAGACAATATTGTTTTATCAATATTGGTAAATATCGTTCAACCAATATTGACTCAATATGAGTTATTACAATTTGTCAAATAAAGTGGAAATGATATTCAATCAATATTCTAACAAACTTGGAAATACAATATAGTTTTTTCCCCTATAATCGATATGACTGGAATATTTGGATAGCAATATTTATTCTAGATGTGGAATACAATATATAACCAATATCATATTATCGATATTGGTAGAAATTATTCAACCAATATTGACCCAATATTTCGTGTGATAATCTACATTCAAAACTAGTTCAACCAATATTTCACCAATATTATGAATATAATATTGTTTTTTGAATATTCACCCATATTGGACCAATATTGATTTTTGATTTACAATATATCCATATTGGCCCAATATGGAACCAAGATTCAGCCGATATGATGTGCTACCTGGGTCGTTAAGATGTTTTATTTCTTTGCATAAAAACGGCGACCCGCACAAAAAAAGGCAGAAGAAATTTTTTGTCACAAATTGAACGAAGACTCCAAAAATGATTGTTAGTTTGAAATAACTCAGTGGCGTACCATTTTTTTTTTTTAAACAATTGAGATCAATACCTGTATGCGCGCCAATGATGAACATAAATTTCTCAATTGCATGTTAGAAAAGGCGCACTAACTACCTCTTGAAACCGACCAAATTTCATTTGCATATCTCGACCTGTTGCAGAGCAATAAATAAATGGTACGTTTTTAAGTAAAACTTTAACGTATCTGGAAGAACGAAGCATTAGCGGATAAAAGTTATGAAGCAGAAGTAATTTTTTTTTTCCATTCAGAATCACCTTTTGAAGTTTGTCGCACTCATTCACTATCTCCCTGTATAATGAAATAGAAACTGAAAAAATCGCTGTTTTAATTATAGCAGAACGCCTGCGTGATAGTTTGAACCATGTGACGTTTACTCCAGAAAAAATTAAAAATCATTTATTGAACATTGAATTGAATTCATCTCCTGGTTTGGATGGACTGAGCCTTTTTTTTTCTCAAGAAATTTGCCGAAACTCTCTGCTCTCCGTTGTCAACAATCATGTCTGTCTCTTTCGCAAAATCTCAAATCCCACGGGCTTGGAAGAAGGCGTCTGTCACTGCTATTTTCAAAAAAGGTGATAAACTCAATCCAATTACCTACAGGCCCATTAGTCTCATATCCGTACCTTCCAAAGTAATGGAATCAATAATTGTAGAAGATATGTCAATATTTTTAACAAAAAATGCAATCATACCATCGGAACAACATGGCTTCGTTAAAGGTAAATCCACCACCAGCAATCTTCTACAGTGTTTGAACGATTGAACGACAGCTTACGATGATAAAAACGATAGATATCGTTTATCTTGACTTTGCCAAGGCTTTCGACAGGGTCCCAGTGAGGAGGCTAATGCATAAACTTGAAACACTCGGTATTCGGGGCCAACTAAACCTATGGATTAAGAATACATGGCAGATAGAACTTTCAAGGTCAAAGTAGGACATTCTTTTTCTTCGGAAATACAAGTAACAAGTGGAGTTCCCCATGGGTCTGTTCTTGGCCCACTTCTCTTCGTTGTTTATGCAAGTGATCTTGCTCTTCATATAAAGTCCTGCAAGTCGTTTTATGCCGATGATTCTAAACTGTATGGAAATGCTGATGTTGAACATCAATTCCTTCAAGAAGACCTCAACTCGATTAGTCAGTGCTGTGAGGATTGGCTTTTACCTCTTAACGTCGACAAATTCGTGGTACTTCATCAAAGAAAGAACAGTCCATTCCACACGTACACAATAAATGGTCAATCTTTACGTATAGTGTCCTCCCATGTAGATTTGGGAGTGACTATCAATACCGCCATAACTTGGTATGAACATATTATATGCATGCAAACGCGACGACACACTGATCTGCCTCATCCGCAAAACGTTTTCCCTTCTATCATATTCAAGTTCCATAAAAATCTGTAAATCCTACGTTCGTCCAATTATGGAGTATGCAGGTCCGGTGTAGTTTCCTGTTCTGGTGCGCGACAAGAACCTGTTGGAAAATGTTCAGCGTCGAGCCACGCGCATGACTTTTGGTGAAGTGCGTCCAACTCATACCTTTTGACCAACGTCGACTCCGTGGGGACCTCGTCATATCATTCCGTATGGCTAAGTATAATTATGCTGATCAGAAAAAACTGTTTTTCGGCAACCATCCGGGAAGTGTTCACATCCCGGACTAGGCCGGGAAGTGCTCGAATTTTGATACATATATTAATATAAATAAGAATTAGAAATGTTTCTGTTGGTACCTATATTCTGTTCGAATTTCAATATACAGTGCGTTCATAAAGTGTGGAAACGCTCTATTATCTTACGAGTTGATTATTTTCGGAAGAAAAGCTCGGATAGGTCGATTTTGTATTTTAGTTTTCCACCTTTTTTTATAAAAAACAAATTTTTTTCCCTGCCACCTTTCAAGATATGACGTCATCGATATTTTTTTTTGAATTGAAAGGGTATATTTTTATGTCAAAAATTGAATGCCCATATTTTTCTGAGTTCAACCATACCACATACGTCATATCTTACAGTTCGAATCACAGTATACTGAGTATGAAGAAAACCAGTGTGACATATGCAATGATAACTAAGAACTTATTGTCTGGTTGCTAAGGGCTTTCATATGTTTGCTTAGCCTACTATTCAAGTGTAGCAATATACTCGTACTAACTACTGAGTATAGTTCTTAGGTTTACGTTGCAAAATGAATAATGAAATGAATGTTGAGAAATATGAACACTGGTTTCCTTTATACTCAGAATACTGTAATTCGGAGTGTAAGATATGACGTATTTGGTATGGTTGAACTCAGAAAAATATGGGCATTCAATTTTTGACATAAAAATATACCATTTCAATTTAAAAAAAATATCGATGACGTCATATTTCGAAAGGTGGTAGGGGAAAAAAATTGTTTTTATAATAAAAGTGTAAAACTAAAATACTAAATCGACCTGTTCGAGCTTTTACTCCGAAAATAATCAACTCGTTAGATAATACAGCGTTTCCAATCTTTATGAACGCACTGTATAATACATATAAGAACTGAAATGTTCGAAATATTCAAATTTGGAATCGTTTCATCCGGTTAACAGATGGGTGAAAGTCGACCTCTCTTCGTCTCTTAGACTAAATGCGTTTCATTGATCTGTTATTCTACATGGTTGCCGAAAAAATAATGTACACGCAACACGTCCGAAAATAGTTTTTTTGGACTCGTAGACTTCCAGGACTCGCTAACGCTTGTCCTAGAATTTAGTCTACTCTTCCAAAAAAACAGTATTTTCCGGACTTGTTATGTAAATTACTATTATTTTCAACAATGATTCGCGGTTTCGTGGTCACACTCTCAAATTGAAAAAGGAGAAATTTGCCACAAGGCAGAGACAACATTTTTTGTTGAATCGTATTTTCGAAACATGAAATAACTTATCCCACGATGTTGTCAATTCTGACTCAGTGAATAATTTTAAAAACAAAATAGACATTTGCTTAATTGCTTAATGATTTATTGTTTCTATGCATATATCAATTATTTTCGTTTTTCTTTTTACACGAATTGTATTAACTTGTTAATCTCTTTTAGTTTTTAGGCTTACATAGGACTCTGTCCTCAGCCTTTATTTATATGTAAAAATAAAAATAATAATGATGTAACACTTCATTCAATTTCAGGGAGGTAAAGTACCATTCTCACGATATATTTCAAAGTTGAAGATCCAGAGTATCCAGAGTATCTAGTAGTAAAAGCAATACATTCCCGGACGACAATGTAAATTGTTGGCCAAGGCGATAAGCCGAGGCCAAGAAGCATTGAAGTCTGGGAATGTGCTTTTACTACGAGGAACACATACTATCTTTTCTGAAATCGCAATCAGCATTATCAAAAACTAAGGAATTCTACATATTGTTTGCGTGAATTCAATAACTGTCTAAAATGTAAACAAGCCGGCAAAAGTATTTCCGTATCGTTTTCGATACGAGAAAGTACTTTTTTGGCAACCATCCGGGAAGTGTTCACTTCCCGGATACATTTTCTTTGGGAAAGTAGCACCTCCCGGCCTAGTCCGGGAAGTCCATACTTCCCGGACTAGGCCGGGAAGTGCTCGAATTTTAATACAAATATTAATATAAATAAGAATTAGAATGTTTCTGTTGGTACCTATCTTCTGTTCGAATTTCAATATACAGGGTGTTTCTTAAGTACGAAAATTTAGGAGCGTGTAGCTGACATCAAAATAAGAAGAAAAGTTTCTATAAATATATGTCCGCAAGTTATTCGTCTCTGAGATACCGAGTGTCAAAGTTGAATTCTTATTTTTATTTTTTGTGAATAATTTCAAAATAATTTGGATATTTGGGTAAAGTTTGGTATCTGGGAATAGTTATTATTTAGTTTGTGTAAAAAATATATTCTTGGTAGAGGTCACTGAGAGCAACTGTTTTCGAGTTGTTGAGATTTGAAATAATCGATGCAAGTGATTTTGAATGACAAGATTTTTAAATTTAAAATATATTCAATTCGTAATGATTTTTTTCACAATTAACATAAAATTTGATTTTGTCATTGAAAAATCATCCCAGATACCAAATTTTACTCGAATATCACAAATATTTTGGAACTTATTCACCAAAAACAAATATAGGAATTAAACTTTGACACTCTGAATCTTAGAAACGAATAACTTGCGGACATGTGTTTATGGAAACTTTTTATCTCATTTCGACGTCACCAAAATGCTCTTAAAGTTTCTACACGTACTTAAGAAACACCCTGTATAATACAAACAAAACTGAAATGTTCGAAATATTCAAATTTGGAATCGTTTCATCCGGTTAACAGATGGGTGAAAGTCGACCTCTCTTGGTCTCTTAGACTAAATGCGTCTCATTGATTTGTTATTCTACATGGTTGACGAAAAAATAGAGTACGCAACACGTCCGATAACAGTTTTTTTGGACTCGCAGACTTCCAGGACTCGCTAAAGCTCGTCCTAAAATTTGGTCTACTCGTCCAAAAAAACGGTATTTTCCGGACTTGTTACGTAAATTACTATTCCCGTACCGTTTAGGTCCGAAAACGATCAGGGAAAGTTCGTTGCTCAGCAATGGACTAAAATACTAGATTAGCGTATTTTGAGGCCTGAAGTTGCTCCTAGAAAGTGGGCATTCTTGAACGATTTCAAAAAAATTCAATTTTCTTCACGAAATTTCCAGATGATGCCAGATTCAGAATTATCACCACCAAATGAATATTGTCGTCTACGCCACTGCGCCGCTGTAGCAAAAGGACAAGACATAAACAGTGACATTTTGCTGCTCCCGATGCGTGCACCACCGGGAAGAAGAGACCGACGTTAATGTCGCCTGTGACATTATTTATCTTCATAAAGGTCTGATTTCAATTTGAATGTCAATATATAATCTCGAGGTGGAAGCTTTGTTTTATGACACGATGTCATTAGTGTTCATGAACAGTCGGTATTGTCAGGGTGTAGACACGGGGTGCCGTACGATTCTGCAGACATGTGTTTCAACCTTTCCAACCCCTCGCTAATGACGGCGATAAACGTCTAAAAAGCCTAATGCGTGAACTGTGCGTTTGGAGTGAGCCTGGAAAAATATCAGGAAGATAATTTGCTAATAAATTTTATAATGGAATTGCAAACTTTAGATACCAGGTGATAGATCAAAATGAATCATCGATGCAATAATCATTGATACAGGGTTTATTTTTGGGCTTGAAGATTTTTGATTTTTTTTTCATCATTCCGACTTTTATGTCGAAACTTTGATTGTTGGTTCAAATAAAATTGGCAATTTCAAAACCCTTCCCAAAAAGGGATTACGTCCACGTTTTGAGAATCGATACATACCTGAGTGTCGAATGTGCAAAGAATGGCATGAAAATTTGGAGGGAGGAAGGTTTTTGAAAATAGTTCTAAGTGTGTAAATTCGGGAAGTATGTTCCATGTAAATATGCAAAGTATTGGAAATAAATTGGAACAAATCGAACAATTTCTGAACAATTTTCCATTCTATATCTCTTCCATATCTGAACGTAGCCAATGTGGAGAGAGTCTGAAATAAATTGATAATCTAAGTTATAAACTGCAATCTTTCCATTGTCATGGTTTGAATAGTGAGCGTGCTTCTATATTGAGAAACCAAAATTTTGAAACTTGATAAGTTCAATAAGAAAGGACAATCTGAATTCTGTGGAATCTGTCTAGCTCAATATAAAGTCACAATGATAATAGTTCATAGATCCAGTAATAGTCCTAGATCCCAGGGCCGTCAGACATTACTTATTTTTAAGCGAACGAAATGTGTACGATTGAGTAGTGTTAGTATGTACTATGTTCGCATGCCTACCTGCTAGCTTGTCCAGATGACCATTCTTCAGATATTAGGGAATCAAGGTACGCAAAAACACTACTCACTTAGTTGAATTGCCAAGCTACAGAATTATTTCTATAACCCATGGTGGATCAGTGGACAGAGTATCTAGCTACCACCCCGGAGCTCCAAGTTCAAATCTCGTCTGCAACAATTTTTTTCTTTTTTTTGAAACCCGGTAATTGGTTATCTTTGAAGATTGGCACTACTATAGCTTCTTTAAAAGCATTTGGCCAAGTACCCTTTTCCATGCATAAATTAATCATAGATCATAGATTCATTCCATAACATCATTGGACAACATTTGTGAATTAAATCTTAACATGTATGAATAAATTATTTTAAAAAATATAAGTTATTTTGGAATTGATTGCAAAACTTGCATCAAACGGACAAACAACCAATCAAACAGACGGACAAGAAAGCGAGTCAATAAAAAAGTAGTAGAATAAATCTGAAATATGAACTCGTTTCCAATTCTTATTGTCTGTTCCAGAAATCCCCACGTACTAATATCACCCTGCGATTCACAGTCATCCATCAACCGCTTTGAGTGGACCTCGTGGAGCCAAATCTCATCGTTGGTTATTCTCTCTGCGTTTGGGCCGCCAAATTGCGTGAAACTCCCATCCATTCCCCAGATTTCGCCGCGCGATAATCACTGAGTCTGCGACTCCAAAGCGCGAAACGAGCGGGAACAGCTGCCGATATTATCTGAGAATCAAACTTCGAGGTGTTGAACTTCGATGAGTGTTTTGCAAGTATGATTGGCGCTCGGGCTTTGAAGTGTTGATTTTGGCAATGGATGTTCAGTTATACGAGATGGCATCGGCTGAAACTCCGATTAATATTGGCGCTTCGAAGTTTTCGAGTTTGTTTCGGGGAGTTCTTCACTCGGAATCGCATTATCTACCTTATTTCGTTGGATACATTCGGGAATTCTATTACACTTTGGGAAAGTTCTGATTCTCTCATATTTGTTGTGTATGAAGAGACAGCGAAAGTTCTGGAAAAAATGTGGTGGTGAACCCCTATCAATTTGGAAATTGAACTTCGGGAGGCTCATTTGTTATCGACTAGTATTAGTCCAGGCAATGATGACATTTATGAATATGTATATCAAACTGGGTAATGAAACCATAAATGATTCTAAAGAAATAGCTGATATTTTTGTTAAGTTTTTTGCAACATCTGCTAGTGATTTGGTGAAAATAATATACAGTGTGTCCCACTTTGAGCGTGTGGCTGCTCATATTTCGTTGAGCATGAAATAATTCGAAATTTTCTTTGACTCAAGTTGTAGTACTCGGAACCTTTGTATATCCATTTTCCACGGCTAACTACGACCAAATGAAAAGTGAAAAATTGGGAAAAATATACTAGGCCTTTTTTTATCGCAAAAATAACACCAGATTCTGTTTCAGAACATCTTAAAATCCCCAAATGTCAATGCTTGAATCATTTTAATATGCAGGGTATCATTCATTCTGATCAGAGTTAGCCTATAGGAAAAGTGATATTTGGCTATTTTTCAAAGTACTAATTAAATATTTTTGGGAATTCTGTGACAAGGGAAGACATTTTGGAAATTTTCCAAGCATTATTTATGGATTAGAGTTGATAATGACAGATGATACCCTGTATATTCAAATGATTCAAGCATCGAGATTTGGGGGTTTTAAGGTGTTCTGAAACAGAATCTGTTGTTATTTTTGCGATAAAAAGTATGTTTTTCCCAATTTTTCACTTTTCATTTGGTCGTAGTTAACCGTGGAAAATGGATATACAAAGGTTCCGTAAACATAAAGGTAGGTATTTCTGAGTACTACAACTTGAGTCAAAGAAAATTTCCAATTATTTCATGCTCAACGAAATATGAGGGTGTGGCTGCTCAAAGTGGGACACACTGTATCTAATATTAATTCCACTGCGAATACATTGCATTATAAACATTTTGAAATGTACAAAATCGAAAATATCATAAGAGGCCTGAAATACTAATAATCTATAGGCTTGGATGCAGTTCCCACATCACTTCTGAAGGAATGTGTGCATAAACTAGCACCATATCTAACTCACTTAATGAATCGCTCAGTTGAAAGAGGAAAATTTCCCGATTCACTGAAAATTTTCAAAGTGTACACCGATCTTTGGAAAAGGTGATCCTACATTGGTAAAGAACTATAGATCTATTTGTGTCTCGAGTCCAATCTCGAAAATTATGGAAAAAGCAATGTACATAAGCTTAACCAATTTTTTTGATGAATGCAAATTACTCACCTCATCAACATGGGTTTCGAACGGGTCTGTCAACCGAAACCGCATCAACCGATCTGATACAAAACAAACACGAAATTCTCGATAAAGACTCTCATGCAGTTGCTATATATTTTGACATGTCAAGAGCTTTTGACACTATAAATTCACTTTTCCTGATGGCGAAGCTTCATGCGATGGGTGTAAGAGACTCTATTAACGACTGGTTGATATTTTTCATAGAAAATCGTCGTACTGTTGTTGACATAAATAAAACACATTCATTTGAACAATCCAGCAAACTAGGAACACCGCAGGGCAGTGTTCTAGGACCGCTGATGTTCTTGGTCAATATAAATGACTTGCCCGAATTTTTTGAAGATGGTAGGTCATTTATATATTCCGATGACACTGTGGTAGTTGTTTCTGGTAACTCACATGAGGAGGTAACCCTTAAAGTTCGTATCTATATACTCTATATCATCGGTACCTACATCTTCATACTCTACTTCTGAAGATCTCATCTAATGAATATAGATCTACATACAAATTTATTACATTTGAACAATCGAAGTTTAAACACTTCAACAGTTGAGGCATAAGATGTCCGGAGGACTGCTCATTGCTAATATCCTATACAATAGGAAAAGTGGGTCGAAAATCCATCAGAAAACAACTACTTTCCTGGCTAATACCACGACGAACATTGAATTACAACTGATGAAATTTCCGTGCAGAGTTCCTACAAGGTTATCTCGGCAATTGCTTGTTGCATGGAAATGTACATCGAAACATTCGGACCACCTATATATATATATCGATTTCGGGGTATTGCCCCTCGTCAGTATAGGGTAGGTCTAGCAGTCAATAACTAATGACTGCAACGAATGAATCGATAACCAAATCCATTTCAAGACCGAAACTGAGATCGCGCCCGCACAGTGGATAACTCCAAACTGCAAGCGCCATCCCAGCGCCGGCCACCCAACTAAGCAATACCCGTGAACCACGATCGTCAAGACCGTATAAAATGGAAAAGAAAACTGTAGTTCACAAACAATGAGCTTATGACTTGTATAGAATATTAGCAATGAGCAGTTTTCCAGACATCTTATACCTCAAGTCATAAGCTCATTGTTTGTGAACTACAGTTTTCTTCTCCGTTTTATACGGTCTTGACTTCAACAGTTCTTTATCCTCACATTTTTTTTTCAATTCATATTTCCACAACTTACAATTTTACATATCCGCATTTTTTACAACACGAATTGTCGTTTGATTAACATGCTTCATTATTACATTTTCACTTATGTCTCAATCTTTCAGAAATTCACCTAAATTATTTCATATCCAATATTAGTAGACCCCAAATTAGTATTATGAGTTTAGTATATTATACCCCACCCAACAAGTCCAAGCTTGAAAGCCTCCACCCACGATAGAAACCAAGACTTCCACTCACAGTCTTTTGGAAATGAGTCATTTGTTTAGTGGATATTAATTGAAAGTTTGATTTTGTTGAGGAGATTCTTTTTTTGACTTGATATTCTTCCTTCCATGGTCAGAAGATGATCAACAAATGTTAATTCAAGGAGATTTGCAAATATAGGCTGTTTGTTATGGAATAACGAAATATTTATTGAGGACACAGTCAAAAGAAGATTTTACAATTTATGCGGAGTCGCAATTTCCTCGAGTTTATGGAACCAATCGATGTCTGTATCCTTCCAGTGAAACTCACACTAACAGGCTGTAAATTACTGAGAGCTTCCACTCTCAAGATTTGGAAAATGAGTCATTTGTTTTGGCTGATTCTTCGGAAGTAGAACGATAGAGAATACTTATTGAAAGTTTGATTTTGTGGATGAAATTTATTTCTTGGCATAGTCTTTTGTGTTGTTCTTTCCACAGTCTGACATTGAAGATTGAATGTTGATTCAGGAAGTTCTTTACAGAGAGCTAATCATTATGAAATATCAAAATAATTAAGGTTGCAGTTAAAAACCAAGATTCTATAAATTTGGCGTAGTCGCCAATTCCAAATGATAGTATTTTTCATTCTGAAATAGATCGATGACTTTATCCTTCCAGTAAAACTCACACCACAGGTGACAAATTACAGAACTTTGAGGTTTTTGAAAATGAGTCATCTGTTTCAGTTAATTCTTTGGAAGTAGATTGATAGTGGATAATTATTGAAAGTTTGATTTTGTGGACGAAATTTAATTATTGACATGATCTTTTGGATGTTTTTCCTCCCACATATATACATTGAAGAATAAACGTGAATTCAAGGAGATCTATAAAGACTAACTATTCATTATCAAGTATCAAAATAGTTAAGATGCTTTTAAAAAAAGATATTTGGCGGAGTCGTGATTCCCACCAGCTGAAATTTTTCATTATGAAACAAATCGATGTCGTCATGGTTAATTTATCCTTCAACTGGCTGACAATGAGAAAAATAGAGAAATTCAGGAAAACTATACACATACACAATTACAGTCAAGCCGTGATTATTAATAAATGCCTTTTGAATTATTAATTCACGAAAATATGTCAAAATAATATCTCAGTAAACACTGTCATGTAATAAAGATGACATACCAGTGGCTCAATTAACTTCACTCAATTCAACATGATTTTTAAGTTTAGAAAATATGAAAACACTCAATATTTTTGACTTAGGAAACAGTATGATTTGGCTCAATTTCGTACCTTGGTTGCTCAGTCTACACCATTGCTTTCGGTTAGGGTTTTTTATGCTATCGGACTGTCTACATTTTTACCGACACCTAAAGAGAGCAATTTCCATGGTGCTATTCATACCGTCGGTGGGCTTTTGAGCAGAACACATGAAAAACTACTGTTCCCCAGTAAACTTATTTTGTTCATGAAAACTCATCTGAGAACAGAACTCTATGTATAAGTGAATATTTTCGGTACAGAAAATTAACAGGAGCAAAAAATGGTCGGCGACAAAAATTAGGAAATATGGGATGGGGTCATCTACTATTTCTTGACTTGGAAGATAGCTTTTCGTTCACAAAAGAATTGGAGAAGTGTTATGAAAAGGATTACGAAGCATATCTGTGATACTGAAAGAGTTTTTAAAACTCGCTTCAGGAATGCTTCATTACGAGAGTTATTCTAAAAAAAAATATACTTTCATTATTCATTATTTCTGAATATGAAGATATTTCGGAAAAATCCTTGGACAAGTCGATTTTTTTTCCGATGAGCCAATTTTTGAACCCTACCCAAAATATATAGGGTTATCCGCAATTGAGTAAAAATTACTTTGGTGATATTTTTAAATTGGATATAGGGATCGTCATTACGAATCCAGTGATACCAAGTTTGATGGGATTATGTCAAACGGCTGCGGAGATATGGCCAAAAAACTTCCTCGCATGTCTAATGAGTATGACTGCGAGACTCCTCACGATTTAGAAGGTTAAAAGTCTCTGTCGCACTCATTGGGTATATGGGGAAGTTTTTTGGCCATATCTCCGCAGCCGTTTGACATAATCCCACCAAACTTGGTATCACTGGATTTGTAATGACGATCCCTAACCAAATATGGACAAATATACAGGTTGTCCCATTTAAAAATATCACCAAAGTCGCTTTTCCTCAAATGCAGATGACCCTACATATTTTAGGTGAGGTTCAAAAATTGACCCCTCGGAATAGAAAATCGACATGTCCGAGGATTTTTCCGATATATCTTTATAGTCAGAAATAATGAATTTGTTCCATAATTTAGCGTCGCACTGTATGTTTAGATGTATATGTGCCTCAATATAATTTAGAATAGATTTATCAAGTATATATGTAAGTATACATGAAAATATAAATAGAAAGGTTATTGGGTATAACCCTCAAATTATTGTGCATTCGTAGACACGTGTTTTGATCTTAAGCTCTCGTAAGTATGGTAAAATCAAGTGTACAATACTTGGTTGTAAAAATAGAAAGGAAGGAAGTCAAGAACATGAAGCCAACCACATATTTGTGGCTTCGGTTAGAAGACGTTGTGCTAACAAGGCAACAACTAACGTCGCCAACGAGGCAACTATAGCCTATAGCTATAGCTTGAGAATCCTACACAGGAAAATACAAATTGGAATGGATTCATAGAGTGGCTATATATATATATATATATATATATATATATATATATATATATATATATAGAGGTGAAATTTCCTATATTTATTGTACAATGCGTATTTTCAGTTGTCCTGAGGAAGGTATCGAATTATACCGAAAGCTTGACAGTATCAAAGAGTTTTCTTTGAAATAGTCCGCAACCCTGACTGCAACCCCACAAATACTACAATCTAATATATATATATATATATATATATATATATATATATATATATATATATATATAAATCAGGATGGATTTATCGAGGGGAAATATATAAAAATATAAATAGAAAAGTTATTGGGTATAGCCCTCAATTTTTTTTTGTGCAACCGTAGACACGTGTTAGTTGTAGCCTTGAAAGCTCAAGGTCTTCTAACCGAAGCCACAAATGTGTAGTTGGCTTCCTGTTGTTGACTTCCTTTGTTTCTATTTTTACATCCAAGTGTTGTACATCTTTGCACTTGATTTTACCCTACTGATGAGAGCTTAAGCTCGAAAAACGTGTCTACGGTTGCACAAAAAAAATTGAGGGCTATACCCAATAACTTTTCTATTTATATTTTTATATATTTCCCCTCGATAAATCCATCCTGATTTGTATTTTCCTGGGTAGGATTGTCACGCTGGTAGCTATATCTACCTACGTGGCGACGTTAGTTGTTGCCTTGAAAGCTCAAGGTCTTCTAACCGAAGCCACAAATGTGTGGTTGGCTTCCTGTTGTTGACTTCCTTTGCTTCTATTTCTACATCCAAGTGTTGTACATCTTTGCACTTGATTTTACCGTACTGATGAGAGCTGAAGTTCGAAACACTTGTCTACGGTTGCAAAAAAAAAATTGAGGGCTATACCCAATAACTTTTCTATTTATATTTATATATATATATATATATATATATATATGCTCTTGTCAGTACGGTAAAATCAAGTGCGAAGAAGTACAAATAGAAAACAAAGGAAGTCAACATCTTCACACTTGATTTCACCGTACTGATGAGAGCTTACGTTCGAAACACGTATGTACGGTTCCATTACAATTGGAGGGTTATAATTATATAATAATAATAGTAGTAATAATGTTCATTAACTCATGAATATACATATAAAATACAATGAAAACAGAGAAAGGTTAATAAACAGGAGAATGTCGTGTGTGACTAAAAAATCAGTTATTAATAATAAAAATATAAATAACCAATAACTTTTCTATTTGTGTCTTAATATACCGGGTGACCCGGAACCAATTTACCCCCCTATATCTTCGTTATTATTTTATATAGATGTTTCAAATTTGGTACTTCGATTTGATATTATGAATGTACAATTTAGCAAGTATCAATCCAAATATGACACTTCTGGTTTGACCGGAAGCGCATCCAATTTCTATATTTCAAATAGGAAGAATATATTTTTTTTGAAAATTACAATTCGGTATAGAATTACCTTTACAATGATATATCACAATCATACTTTCAATCCATTGGCGTGGGGTCTGGTGATCTTGGTGGCCAACGAACTGGACCATGAGTACCAATTAGTCTGCATAAAACTTATTGTGTAAAAAGTTTGGCCATGAATTATTGTTACTTATATGATATTGTTCAATCTTCCACAGCATACTTTCATGAAAATGTTCCGTTACGAGGGGAACACAAAAAGTATTTTTTTATAAAATGTCACTTATATCAGCAGATTGTGAATTGAAAGTTTGATTGTGATTTATCATTGTAAAGGTAATTCTATACCAAATTGTAAATTTCAAAAAAATATATGCTTCCCATTTGAAATATAAAAATTGGATGCGCTTCCGGTCAAACCGGAAGTGTCATATTTGGATTGATACTTGCTAAATTATACATTCATAACATCAAATCGAAGTACTGAATTTCAAACATCCATACAAAATAATAACGAACATACAGGGGAGTAAATTGGTTCCGGGTCACCCGGTATGTACATCTTTTGGAAACACTATATACCCAAAAAAATAATTTAAATATGTTTTTAATCACACATGACTACTACAATATTATGTAGTTACTGTGACATACAAAATAATATTGATATTTATTAGATATAACATATTACTCTTAACTTTTATGTCAATGGAAACTTTTTTTATGACCATAAAGTATTTTATCTCTCACTCTCTATTCCTCCGCTTCAAAAACTCTGGTGAAAACGCTGATAATTGGCAACGTTGCTGATAGGACTCACTTCAGCGCAGTCTTTTGCATTCGACATTACCAACATCGCATTTCACATGCCACCGACGCGACGTACAAAAATGGAAATCTTGTTCGCATCGTCTAATACTGATAATAACCTCACTGCTACAGAGTCGAAGCGGAATATTACCCGTTATTACCTTACCTTGCATGTCGAATTGGCTAACGATTGTCGATTGTTCGAAAGTGAAAGATTTTTACGTTGATAAGTCGACTAAAAATAATCCATAATCATAGACGCGGAGTATGGAGTTTCCAATTTCCAGACTGCAGCACACATTGACGTGTGTTCATGTTAACGAGATTTCTTTATTTCCGATTCGCGGGTGTCCTTGCGAGTTTCACCAATTGCCGTTATTTGCGTGTGGTGGAAAGTCGAAGAAATTCGCTACAGAACGGGGAAAATATATACTTTGCAATCAAATAGCGATCACGAACTTCTTTGATAACTTTTTTATTGCTGCCGTTGAAAGTTGAGTAGACTCCCTGGTAACACGATTTTCGACTGAAGATTTTGAAAGAAGAGGCCTGGAAATTTCGTACAGGTAATGAAATGACCTTTCTCAAAAAAGTTTCACTAAATACTAGGTGTTTGAATTTAATCGATACTTACTTCAAAAATCCATCATACTAATGACTATATGATCAAAATTAACCCATTTCACGTCAAATATTTTCTACATAGAATCCTGAACCGTAGTAGACCTGAATACAGAAATTCAAGAAGACTCGGCACAAGTGCACGAATACCGGGTGTCCCAAATTTTATGTGACAGGCAATATCTGGTTTGTTGGAGGAGATATACAAAAATGTTATCGTATTTTGACGTCTTCCGTAAAACAGTACTGTTCAATATGCCAGTGAATGAAAATGCCAGGGCCCCAAACTCCATTTGTGACTTGGAATTGTTGCAGTTGCGGCGCCTTTCTACAAATTATTAAGGTAGTTTTTCTGTACTATTTTTGTAAATCTTTTTGGTTTTCAAATTCAGAATAATATACCGAACAGATAATATAATTGAGACTAAATAACTATAGATGTATATATGCGTCTGTGCCTAGCTGCACCATCTTGTCTGATGAATAAATTTCTTAGAAAATAAAAACTGATTTGAATTCGACAGCGACAAGTCAAAGACAGGTCGATTCCTGACCAATTAGAATTCGACAGCGGCCAATCGAAAGCGTTCGGTTTTCATTTCGCCCTTCCTTTTCAGGTGATAGAAAATATTTTGTCCACGTGGACTGCCAATCGAGTTGAGACGAGGAGCGGATAGAGATTAACGTGTTAACTGTGCCTGAGCAAAGTATCAGCGGCAATTTGGATATTCATATAACCTCGTATGATCGCTTGGTTCAGTGCTATCTCAGTTGAGTTTGTATAGACTATTCCGACACAATTTTCGTACCATCTAGTAATCCGGGTCATTATGTTACACGTAAAACCAGTAATAACCAACTGAATCTTTCAATTCCAAAATCGAAACTGGTAAAAGATTCAATATTTTATGATGGACGTAAAATGTACAATCATATACCAAAACGTATCTTGCTCTATATGATCACTTCAGACCCTGAAAGAATTCTTCTCCTCTTGACCATACTATATAGACCGTCAGATAGTGACAGATTTAGGTGCTCCATTTTCACATACAAGCCTCGAATAGGGTTGAGAAGTACATCGATGTTGAGTAAAATGGAGGGAAATTTATGAGTGGCTCCTGGGGATAACATATGGAAAATTCGATTTTCCATGGAAATTTCGATTTTCCATATTTTAACGCGAGTCGTGTTCACCTAATCATTAATTAATAGAACCTGGCTTCAGAAGATCGAAGGCTTGAGTGTTGAAGGTGGCTAAAGGGTTGAAATGAGGCTGTAATCTTGTAAAGAAAAATCGAGATTTTAACAGGTTTTCCCACGCAAGCCCATCGAAACTATGAAAACCTACATCGTCACTACACCGAAAAACATAATGGCTTGAGTAGCGTGAATGGAAAAGTAGATTTTGTCGTCGGAAAATTTAATGGAAATTCTTTTTGATTTTTCCATATGTTTTCACCACGAGCCACTCGTAAATTTCCCTTCATTTTACTCAACATCGACTTACTTTTCAACCCTATTCGAGGCTTGTATGTGAAAATGGGGCACCTAAATCTGTCACTATCTGACGGTCTAATAGTATACAGGAGTTTTTTGAGGAGGAATGTTTAATAACATGATAAACGTTTTTTAATTTTTACATTTATACATTTTTAAATATACATTTTGACTGATTTGTGCACCACTACATTTTTTTAATATACAAATTTCAATTTAATTCTTTTTTATACATATATTATAATATAAGTTTATACATTTTTATATTCATATATTTCGACACATTTATATGTATTTATCTATATTTCTTCTTTCTCGTTCTACTATTAATTGTTTGACTTTTATGTATCGTTACATTTTCATATACAGTGTGTCCCACTTACTATGCTCACCATGGGTATCTTTTTAATGGTGAGAGATACGAGGTCGGTTAAATGACACCAAATGTGGAGTTTATCAAGGCCAACTATCACGTGAAAAAATAATTTGATAAAATCTATTCGTTTCTGTTTCATACGCAAAAAACAGATTTTGATCATTTTCTTGTCTCCTCCGTAACTTCTTTATTTATTATTATTATTTATTTCGAAAAAAATGTGAAATTCATACCAACTCTTCTAGAATTTGAAATATCAGTACCAACTTTCATTTTTCAAATAACTATAACTTAGCTATGAATAACTTTTTTTTCTCTTACAGATGATATGTCACAGTAATATTTTTTTGCTGATAACAACGGAGTTATCGTCATTTATACAAAAACAAGAACTATTTTGAAGTCGCCATCTTGAATTTATAAATTTTAACAAAAAAATCATGATCTCCGACCTCAAAAACCCCCACATACCAATTTTGAATGGAATCAGACCATAATCACAAATTTCGTCCGCCACATTGGAGGAGCCGCCATTCTTTATTTTATTTCAATAAAAATTTCATAGTTTATTTTCACCGGAATTATGAATATCTGCCAAATTTCAAGTTATTAGGACCGCCTGAAGTGGGTCAGAATTGCCTTGCAAGAGACATGAAAATGATCAAAATTTGTTATTTGCGTATAAAACAAAAACGAATAGATTTTATCAAAATATTTTTTCACATTGTAGTTGGCCTTGATAAACTCCACATTTGGTGTCATTTAACCGACCTCGTATCTCTTACCATTAAAAATATACCTATGCTCCGATACATTCGGAGGGCGCGCTGCCAAGATCCTCACCCCAATAACCACTCCCCAAACTATGGGGAGCAGCTATTGGGTCCGGGAATCGTGTGCCCTGAGCAGACGTAGTGAACCGAGGATGACAGCCTTCTGCATTCTTCCGGCTATGATTTCTGACATCTTGCGATATGCCGGTATGATTTTCAGGTTCGAGAGAAACGAATTCATCACACCGCCAAGGGACCTTATTATCAGAACAACCTTTTTACATAATGGTCTGGGTAGAGCCTGCGGAGTTCGAAGAGTAATTATAGATATTTCCGAAAACAAATTTCGTTTCCCCTCCTCTTTTCGGACGTTATTTGTTTCGCCAGGAGCCGAAAAGTCAATGACGCAAATCGTCTTACTTCCATGGAGGAGTACTACATCAGGCTTATTGGCCTTGTAGTGTCGTGGAAAAATGCCTAATAAATTGTTCCATGGCGGTCTGTCAAAAGTCAAAACACCGATATCCGTTGTCAGTAGTCAGTAAGTTTGTAGTAGTAGTAAGCCATGTTGTAAACTGTTGTTAGAGAGGTGAAAATAAAACTAATAAAAGCACTGGCATCTCAGTTATTTATTTGGTATATAATCTTGCAAAGGACATAGCAGGCCTGTATTTGCCTGAGGGTGGGAAATGGGAAGTTCCAGTAGATCCGGCTCATTATTGTTATTTTTATCATTATTATTATTATCTCTATACAGTGACATTAAAAAAACAAACGGAAAAACTGTTTTGTGAAGCAAACATGCCAATTGATTGTGACGTAGAAACTCCCATTCTCTACAAATTCTGAAATCCGCGAAGTGGAATGGTGCACTTTTTAAATTCGAATAATAAAAAAGGCAATTTCCTAATCGGGAATAAAAGTTGTCACCGTTCAGCCACGGCATATATTTCATTTACATCCTGGAAAGGGATTGTATTGCTCGTCTTGGAAAACTGAAATTGAGCACGTCGTTCGCAGCGCCATTTTATTAAAATTCCTTCTTTTTGCTGCGTCGGAAAAGATATAAACTGGCTAATATTCCTGCTGTAAAATATTTCGTAATTGGCTGCCGTAACATTTCTACGTTCTGTTAATGTCTCGAGAAATACGATGTGACGGTATCGTTCACTATCATTATTTTTTTATTGCTGTCTGTCTGTCTGTTATGCATACTCTGAAACGATAACGAATTACAAGGAAGCCTTCAATATCAGGATTGTCAATTGTTTGCGTTGATGAATTAAAATCCTCTTCAATAATCAATTGGAAAAATTGATTCAATCGGGAAATTACGAGTAGTTCACTTAAATCATAGGGCAAGTTTGAAAAGTGATAAAGGTACAGCAGTTCACGATTCATTGAATAATATCTCAAATGACGGTGTTCCACTGGGTTTATTCTTTGGGCCACTGATGGTAATCTTGATGTTTAGTCATAGGGTCAACAATGACGAATTTTTCCAATTTTCTGATAATAAATCATCAAAAGTTATTATGGAAAATACAATGTCAATTCCTGCAAATCTAAGTATTTATATCTGCAAGCCTTCCATCATCATTTACTGGGTTTCTGTCAACCAATTTTAGTTGTCATTCTATATGGATTTTTCAAATTTTGTTTATCGATTTGGTGTCAAGAATGTATAATGTATCCAGTATTAGACTAATATTATACCAATTTGTATTTAAATAATTAATGAATTGTTTATATTTACTCAATTCACTCAAAAAATATTCGTATCAAATACAATACGTAACTCAAAATATATACAGTTTTACATCTCAAACTTCCTGCATAATTACAATTCGTGTCAGTTTGACAGATTTGTTCAAACTGTCGAACTGACACTCGTTGTAATTATGCAACAATGTCTCCATGTATAACCTGATTATTTTGAAGTATTTATAGTATTACCATTGTTTAAATAGAAGATAGTTAGTCAATGCCTGTGGAAAAGGTATTGGACACAAACGCGAGTGTCATCTAGCGCGATTAGTAACAAACATGAATATTTGACGTCAGTTTAATGCAGGTTCCTTCAAAAAACCCTGATTTTAATGCTGTCCCATTGTTTCAATCAGGTTTCGACATGACTTGGAGGCCAGATCACTGAAGTTACGACATGACTTGGATGCGAGATCACTGTCGCCATCTACATGTCGCATCCATTTGAATCCAATACTGATCCCATAAGGTTGCCTAACTATCTTACTTCTATATAAACAATGGTATTACTACTGAAAATTCCACTCATGTGTTGAAATTTCCATAATAGGTGTAGAATTATCAGTGAATTACAGCTGAGTAACAGCGGTAATTCTCCTACCATGTGGATTATTAGTATTAATATTCGGACAAAATGCTGAATTTTCAAAAAATACTTCCACTTTGCTGTCACGGGAATTGTGTTGTTTAGAAACACCACGAGAGCTTGCTATAGTAGTGTTTTGTACAGCAACACAGTTTGAGCTACTGGCAAGGTGAAAGTATTTTTAAAATTCTGCAGTTTGAAGGGATATTTTTTAAGACAGTTTCACGAATATATATTCGTTCATCTTGTGTCAATAATGTCAGGGGAAGAGTTGATCCGTCAAACTTACGTTTCTATATTCACAGTAATTGTTGTAACTATGGAAACGTATGAAACATATAAATAAGGGAGAGGCGAAACACCGATTTGAAAGTACCACGGGCTGGAGACAGTGTTTTCGAAAAGACCTTTTCTCATTGGTTTGAATTCCGAAAATGATGGCATTTGATTGATTTATTTAATATGAGGAAAATGGTCGCTGTAATTCAGCGTTCTAGGTGGAAATACAAATGTTACAATTACTGTAGTAGCAACTAAAACAATGTAATATGAATCTTTTTGTATTTTCGTAATTTTCACTAATAATATCCCAAGAACTTAAATTATTTCCGGAAATTTTTTTGAAGGCACGAATATTTTGAAATCATCCCGAGTCGCGAAGCGGCGAGGAACAATTTTCTTAAAATAACTAGGATTTTACGAAAAATTCATTAAAAGTTTTTGCAATATTTTCAGGATTTTCAATGAAGTTGTCTTTCACATTTGTTGGGGATATGGAGCTATTATTTTTTGTAGCTTTGAGGAAGGAGTTCATTTATAGTTTTTTATGTATTCTTTGAGTTTCCACATTTTTTCAACCTGGATTTGTAATAGTGAATTTTAGCATTTTCTATTATTTAGTTGTTGCATTAATTTTCTATTATTTCATTGATTAGATGTTGTTTCAGGTTTTCCTTCAGTTTATTTGACTAACGAATTTGTTATTCACTCCTTCTCCTTGAATTTTTTTATATTTATTTGAGAGCATCTTGCATATCGTCAATGAATTTAGATACTGCTGTGTCTAGATCTTCGTTGGAAAGTACATCAGACCAGTTTGCTTCGTTGAACAGTTGTTTATACTTTTCTACCTGACTTTTCGTCGACATCTGCGGTAGACATTTCAAAGGCGATGTGGTAACGGACGAAGCGTTCGAGTCATTCGTCCTAGCCTAACATGTTAACTTTTGTGGAGCCAAAAATATCTGAATTGGAACTAAATCAATTTTATTCTATAGGGAAATACAACAAATTAATCAAGCAACTAGAAAATGGAATATTTAATCAGAAAATAGTGAGAATACTTGGGCTGGGGTGTGTTGTATTTTACGATTTCATTAAAGAAAAATCGTGGAAGAAGTACAGTCTGTTACTCGGTTCGAATGGAAATTCGCGATGCTGGTGGCTTTCCATTCTTATTCAATTTTCATTAAACCTTGTTGCAGAATATACAAATTTTTTCTCATGAACGATAGAGAAATGAACCAAAATGGATATTCCTGAACTAGATTCAGATGACTGGTTATATCGACGTGAGCTATTCCTGAAATGTGTACGTGGAAATATCATAAAAAATTCATATCATACTCCGCGTAAGTACGGAGACACGAATTCCATAAATAAATCCTCAGAGGAATAGACTGAGCTGAACTGCTCGGATATTGAATCCCTCCTGGATGAGTGAATTTTCTGCTATGAAGTGAACTTCATCAGTTTTAAGAGACGTCAGAGTGACCTAATTTCAAAGTGATTCATTTCGTATTGAAGAGCAGATCCAAATACGAATGGATATAAACGAGGAATTACCATGAAACAAGGACTCGAAGTTAGGGAAATGTAAGTTTTTGAATAAAATTAACTCGGTTTCCTGTAGTTCATTACTGACAAAAAATTACGTAGAGGATATACACGCAGTGTTCCTTCAACACTCGGTGTGATGAACGACAATATGAATATGAAGGAAAGACGTTCTTTCTTTTTGTTACATCTTGTGTATTGCTTTATATTTTTAATTTAATTTCATTCCTTAGTAACTTGCTACAAATGTATCTGAAGAATATGTGAACGTAGTCAATAATAAAATAACATACGAGGATGTATTAATATCTAGTTAGCCTAGACCAGTTCCCTGCATAAACAAAATATTGCGTTACCATAGCAACGAATAATAACTTATAAGAAGTGTCAGTGTAAAGTTTGACGTCAAAAGAATGAACCAGAGTTACGCAATAAATAAAAAAATATATATATGTCCATCGAAATTGTGAAAATCGAAAAATTGGAGTATCGAGCCATCAAGAAGTACCTGTATTTAAAAGGGTACGAAAGACATGCTTAATACCCTTGGTGATCAATGTCCTTCGTATGCGACCGTGAAAAATTGGACTGCAAGCTTCAAAAGAGGTAAATTTTCCATTGAAGATGATGACCGATTGGTAAGGCCAGTTTCTGTGTCAGTCCCCGAAAATATCGATGCAGTTCATAACATGATTTTAACAGACCGTCAAATTGAGCTAAAACGGATATCTGAAACACTGAATATTTCATACGATTGCGTTCATCATCCAGTTCACGTCAATTTTGACATGAGAAAAATTGCTGCAAAATGGATCCCCAAATATTTGAATGCGTGCAAGGGTAGTAGCATCGCGTTCGATCTGTGCTCGATATGAAAACGATGTAGACTTCTTAAACCGAATTGTTACTATGAATGAGACTTAGGTACATTTCTTCGATCCAGAAACAAAGCAACAATCGATGGAATTGCGACACTCCGGTTCTCCAAGACCTAAGAAGTTTCGTGTCCAGAAATCTGCTGGAAAAGTTCTTGCTTCTGTTTTTTGAGATTGCCATGGAGTAATCATGACTGACTTTTTGAATAAGGGTAGAACAATAACTGGAGATTACTATTCGACATTACTGACCAGTCTACGGAAAACATTAAAGAGAAAAAACGCGGAAAGCTATCCAAAGGTGTTTGGTTTTTGCAGGACAACTCCCCTGCACACAAATCTCATGTTGCCATGCAAAAACTCGTGATTTAGGGTTTGAATTACTAAAAAAAACCCTTATTCACCAGATTTGGCTCCGTCCGACTATCATCTCTTTCCTCAACTGAAAAAAAGTTTAAAAGTTCATAAATTTTCTTCCAACGAAAAGGTAATGAAAGCTGTAGAGGTCTGGTTTGCAAAGCAAGAAGAAATATATTTTTTTTAAGGTCTAGAGACGTTGCAGGTTCGCTGTAATAAACGTATCCAATTAGGAGGAGGATATGTTGAGTAATGAAATATTTTGACATTGAAATTTTGTTTGGTTCTATAGTAGGCTAAAAATTTTTCAATATATTCTTGTAATAGCAGGAAAACAGCCCTTATACTTATACTATAACAAGAAAAATAAATTACCGGAGTAAAATCCTCAATATCAACATTAGATTGAAGGGTTTACTGACATGCTCACCCCAGAAAAAAGTTTTTCGAAATTGGTTTTAAATTCAATGTTTATGAAATGTTCATTGCTTTACTATCTCACATTGAAGATTTCGACTTGTCTGGATTAAAACGGGCTATAACATCATTTGTAAAAGAATCAGTAACATTGCGATGTGTTACTTTTCAATGGTATTTTTTTTTGTTTATCTTTTTTTTTTCATATTGTTAATTTTTGAGTCGAAACAAATCAAGTGCTCCTGTAAAATCTTTGTACTGAAAATCATTCAATTATTTTCATTATAGATATCAACATGGATTTTCATCAAGTATCGGCTACATCAATTTAAAAAATCGTATTTACACTGTTGGAAATTAGTTGTTACTTTCAACAACTTCCCATATTGTTGAAAAATTGTAGTCGGATTCAACAACTATTCTGTATTATTTTCACTACCGATATTTCGGATGTAGTTGTTAACTCGCTGAGTTATTGAATTCACTACTAATACTGTCAATACAGCAGCCACAAGTCTGCATCAAACGACTACATGATGTTTTCAACAAAATAACAAAATATTAATTGGAAACTGACAACAACGTATTGTAACTGAAATTGCAAGAATGTAGTACTTTTATTGTTTGACACATTTCTTGAAGAACAATACACAATCTTGAATTCATTTCCATCGCGTTGTTATTGAAACAAAAATTGTGGTGTATGCAAACTTCAACATGTGATGGAGATAATATTATATTGTTGTTAACAATCTTACGGTAAGAACAATAAGGACTGCCCCACTGATGGTCTGGGGACATACACTGCTGTGGGTATAGGCAATTGACTAAACATTGAAAATTTCCTTGTCATAATATATGTCATTCTTCGCAATTGATTCATTATATGTGTCCACAGTGTGTATAATGATTTTCAACATGAAATTCTGAGTTTCCTCGGTTGGAAGCAATTTGCAATCTGACTTACCGATAATTTGAAGTTAAATTAGAAGCATTACATACTTACATCATTATATTGGTATTTTGAGGATCATATAGGTAGGTACTTATTTATTTGTATAAAATAGAAAGTAAATAAAATTGGTAGATACCCAGAAGCACTTTGGGATCGAGCCCAAGTGTAGGTAGGTACCTAGTAAAATAAAAAAACACTCCGTGAATCAACTTCAGTCGATAAATCTTAAACTGTAATTTTACAATTCATTTAATTGAACTGGATAATATAACCATTAGGAATTGTCGAAAATGAAATTAAAACGTAGAGAATTAGATTAGGTAGAACAACATCTTACTGTTGAAGGACGATTAGTAAGTTGTGAATTTGACGATTTGTGTTGACGAATTACCATCACTTTGTTTCTCAATTCACAACAGTTTATGCTCTGTTACAAACATTTTCGTGTTACGTTCAGATTCCATGCATTTCTGAACCCTTCGTGTATAGTCGTAATTTTCCGTTTGTTTTCCAGCGAAAATGTTTCTACTGATCTGATCAGTTCTTTGCCTATTTGTATCGTGGACGTAGTGGTTGTTACGCTGATCGAGGGTGTGTTAATGTGTTGTAAGACAAATACAATGGAGGCAAGTACCTACTAGACAAACATTTTTTCACTTTGTTTTGCAAGTGGTGTGTACTTACGTATACCTACTGTAACACGAATTACACATTTTGCAAAAATATAACTACCTTGCTGTGTTTTCATTTTTATGCAGATTTTTACTTGATTTTATGTTCATTCTACTTCAGAAGCTCCTATTGATTATTTTTACAAGAATATTGATGAAAAGCTTTATTCTTTAATTTTCAAATCGTTTGAGGAATAATATTTGTTTGCCATTTACAGGCTATAAATCGCAACAGGCCTACCTGTAGCTGTTCCTCCCAGTTATAAATGAAAACATCAGAACAGTTTTGTAGTACTGAAAGTTTCAGAAGTTTTGACCGAAGTTTGAGCTGCTTATCTGATATTAGTAACGAAAAACTTCAAAGAAAAATATCTAAGTAGAGTTGGAGAGAAATAAAAGTACAGGTAAAATTCGTTCGAATAATATTCTGATATTTGAGTTCGTACATCCTAGTAATTTTTATCGTCTATTGAACTGATTTTTCGTGATTTCAGCATCATTTCAAAATTTTCAAAAGAAAGTGATTTTGAAATGAAAAATACTCTTTACCTTCTCATCGTTTCAGGAATTGAGCGAGTAGATATATACTTGATGATCCAGGAGGAGAAGTTGTCTTCTTCTACAGGACTAATAAGACTCTGGATGACAAACACAGGAAGAGGTTGGTTCACATTGTGGTGAATCACATGCAGCAGGGCTGATTTTCTGCCATCTATTTAAACAACGAAAGCAGCATATTATGCCTCAGCAATGATGCACCCATTTCCTGATTTAAAGGATAATATAACAAAGGCCAGATTTGTAAGTCTAATTTTTTTCCTTGAAATCGTTTTCAATTAGATTTTTGTCTTTCATAGTAGCCATTTTTGACCCGGCTTCTAAAAACGGATGTTTTTTGACAAACTGGATCAGAACCCTCCGTAGAGGTCAAATTGAGCATCCGTCAAAAACTCATACCATTTCATTTCATGAGAGGATTGACAGCCTAGTGTATCCAACACTTTTAGAAACTGATTGATTGGTAGTTGACTGCAAAAGAATAATATCAGCTATATTTCATCTATTACAATCGATTCTAGACATCTTATGAATTCTTCCTCAATACCGGAAACGATAAACGCATTTTTGTGAAGTTTTTTGGGGTCAAAATTCAAGAAGTATATAAAATATCTACTTCCAAATTGACTCTAATCAAATATACTCTATAATTTCAATAAATGTTATTTCAAAATAACATAATAATCAATTATTATTTACCTTATTTCACATTCGAATTTTATATTAGTGTTTATCACTGATATCTCATAAATGCACATTTCAATAACCAAGTTATCCTCAGTAAATTGCATTATTTATTTGACTACTTTCATCAGCTATTGAATGTTTTTTTTTCAGATTTGTCGTTTTCATTTGCCTTGCTAAAACTTTTTCCACCAACCACCATCATGAAGAAGCGTTCTGTGAAGAGGGAGACAGTGAATAATGTCTGGCATAAACTCTTCAAATTTCTGCAAATCAACAAATTTACAATTTTCGTTATTACTGTGTTGTGTTTTTCATTAAAGATGGAATTTTTTTTTTTCATGAAATAAAATGTGATGAATGATAATCTCATTTTTAATTGTCAAATGAAACCCATCATATATTCGGATAATTTGTTTCATAACGACATGAAAATATTGGTAAAAGTACAAGAAGTTGTAGTACAATGACACTTTATTGTAGATAGTATAATATTAGGAGGTAGTGCTCATAACAATTAGTTGAAGTGAAAGTTACAATTCATTATAGTTGAAATAACTTCAGAATATACTGCGAACAACAGTAAGTTACTGCGAATAACAACAATGAGGTTTTGATGATAAGATGATTTCGAATAGTTAATCTAGAAACAGGATGTTAAATGAAATACATATAGTTGCAGTAGAATTAGCAATTTTGTATAGCTATTCCATCATTAAGAAATAATACACTCTCAACAATAGGCTATTTCGAAGATGACAACTTCTACTAGTAACTTAATATGGAATATATTGCCAAAGTTACGATTATTTGCAGTAAAATTGATAACTCACTGTATCAACTTTACCATTAAGATGTAGTAGCCATACAATAGGCTGTTGTCGATTTATTCTTTGAAACATGTTCAATTCAAGATTAGGTATTGATAATTCGTTGAAGTGACAATGAAGGTATGTTCGTTTTGGAATTACATCTTGAAGTTTTAACAATAGCGATTATCAGAGATATGAATATGATATTGTTGAGAGAAGCAATATCCATTTTAGTAAAAATTAACTTCAAATGCTTTTGACATTTCAACTATAAAATAGTTGTGGACCTACTGGGACTACATTTTTTTGTTAATTCAGCAACTAATTTCCAACAGTGTAGGAATGTTGACACTAGCCTACTAGCAGCGCTACTAGATAATGTGTTGAAGAAATGAAAAATACGCGTTAAAATATTTAATTTTTTTGCATAAAAATTGCACCCCACAAAAAAAATTACCATTTTTTTCTTAAAAAAAATTGAGAACATTACCTGTATGCGCGCCAATGGTAAACATAAAATTCTCAGTGGAATGTCAGAAAATGCGAAATAACTACCTCTCAAAACCGACCAAATTTTATTCCCATATCTCGACCGGTTTCAGAGCAATAAATAAATAGTCAGTTTTTAAGTGAAACGTTAACACCCCGTCACAGTTCATTTGTAACATCTGTAGTTTTTTTTAATGCAACTACTCCTTCGCGTATTTACCCTGTTCTGGAATTGAATCGATTCGTCGGTATTGTTAAAATCCCTCTGAGCGTTTTTTCAGCTGAAAGCTCGACGTCATTCAAACTTTTATGAACGAAAGCGGGAAAAACATTAAAAGGGTGAAAAGTTAGACAAGAATGGGGTGAGAGGCTCAACATTACATAATTTTTCATTTAACTCCGCCATAATCAGGGAGCCATTGGAGTTTTATAGTGTTGAGAGGTACGGCGGAGGATTTTATGAATTTTTTTCGTGTTTCCTGTCGTTAAATATTCATCAGGTTATTACATCTGGAGACTCTCGAATAGTGGATGAAGCTTGAACATCTGTTAAACTGATGTTTGAGACATGCTGAAGTGAATTAATTCAATAATAAACTTATACAGTATGTACCGCGTTGAATTACGATAACATACAGGCCGTTTCTTTTATCATGTAGTAACATTGCTATATTCTAAACCGTAACAGATACGAAGACGATTGAATGGGAGAAAAGGTAACTATTGTGGAGAACAGTACAATGGTCAAAAAAAATGTACAGGGAGTCTCGCCCTTCCCGAGTTATACAGGGAAAACCAAAAATGCTGTTATTTGTTTTTTACGAATAGAACTGTCATTTCTGAAAATATAAAAAAATGGAAAAGGAAAGTTTTAATGTATTCTAAATGTACTATAAAAATGTAACAATGAATCTTTGATTAAACGTTTCGTGTCAACACGGCCACCATCAACATTTCTTTTCAAATACGGACCTGTCTGTTTTAGTACAAATATTGATAAAGCGATATAATCACAGCTCAGTGGTACATCACACTTGATATTTTTATAACGTTTCATTTAAAATAACTAACATCATCAGTGACAATAATTTTTAATTACGGTCCTGTCGTTAGGTCGTTTATGGATTCCACAAAACCCAACTCTCCGATATAAAAATTATCAGTGACGCTTTGAATAAATGTATCTATTAAAATTATGTTTACACTATAATAAAAGATATCTGTAGTTTCAGAGACGAATGATAGCAATTTACTTCGGAAATAAACTTACTTAGGAGTAGAAGAAATCAAACAAACAGAAAACAATTTATTTCATATTGAATTTTTGAGTGAAAATAAAACCAATACAGAAAATGAATTCTTCATGATAACCTACATTAAATACTCGAATTGCCGACCTCTTTATTGAATGCACATAAGTTGTCTGTCCATACAATTTCTGTGGCAATTTTCTAGCATGATGGGTGTAATGCTATTACGTGCATCTCTTATTTTTTGTTTGAGATGGTCGATATCTGTACTAGTTGTCGAAAAAACTTTATCCTCTATGTATCCCCAGACAAAAAAATCTAAAGGAGTCAGGTCTAGGGATCGAGCTGGCCAGGCAATTGGTCCATTGTTTCCAATCCATTTTCTTGGGAATAATGAATCTAAATGTTCCCTTACTATTGCTGCATTATGGGGAGGGGCACCGTCTTGTTGAAAATATTGTATTTCACGGCGGATGTTCAGTGGCAATTCATCTAAGTAGCCATCAAACTCATTGGATGAAAAATGTAAATACATTCCACCATTCAAATGCTCGTCGTAAAAGAAAGGACCTAGTATGTTTGTTCCCAAAATTCCCAACCAAACATTTATTCCGAACCTTTCCTGGAAATTGGTTTCTCCATGTAAATGTTCATTTGTATTATTCCACCAATAATGGATGTTTCTGTTAAACCAACCATTGTTGGTGAATTTTGATTCGTCCGTCCATATTATTTTATTACAAATATTTCCAACTTCCCTATTTCTACGTCTCAACCACATCGTAAATCGTACTCTCCTTCCGTAATCCCTTTCATTAAGGTGATGAACTTTGCGTATCCTGTAGCATTTGTATTTGTTCTTTTTCAAAATATTTCTGGTAGATTTTACAGAAATCCCTAGTTCGTGGGCAATTTCTCGTAAAGAACAATCTTGATTAGAAATATTTTTGTAACTAACCAATCCTAAATTGAAAAAAAATATTTTCGTCACTTTGTTAATCTTTATGAAGTAATAGTTGCTTACCTACAACATTTATTTGGTTCCGCATACTTCCAGTAACAACACATTTTCTAGTTTTATTTCTATCAAATACACCACAGTCTCTCAAATTTCTTTCTAATCGTCTAAACATTTGAATGTTTGGAATACGACTATTTGGGTATAGCTCACCATACATATTTTTTGCCAAAAGAGGATTTCTATTTGATTTTGCATAAGCAAATAGCATATCAGTCCTTTCGTCATTTGAATACATCTTTGATATGACTGAGTGTATAAACGACTGACAGTTCTTAACACGTATCAACAACTAATTTATTTGTCCTGCCATAGGAACCAAGCAAAACCTACTTGTTTAAAAATGGTAAATGAAGTGAGATGCTATTTAATTGTACCATATCACACAATAGTCGTATTTTGACCAAAAACTAATATTTTCGTTACTTCCAGGATTGAGAATTATAGAAATATTCAGTATGATAATTGATTCAGAAGAAATCAGCCTTGAAACAAGGATTTCTGTAATACAAAAATGCCCAAGAAGGAAAAATACGAATGTTCGTTGTGTTGGGGTATCTTCTTATCAAAATTATTGAGTGAAGTCTGAAGTATGCCTATAGTTGAATAGGTTTTGAAGAAATCAAAATAATTTACAAAAGAACTAACGACAGGACCGTAATTAAAAATTGTTGTCACTGAGGATGCTAGTTATTTTAAATGAAACGTTATAAAAATATCAAGTGTGATATACCACTGAATTGTGATTTTATGGCTTTATCAATATTTGTACTAAAATAGACAGGTCCGTATTTGAAAAAGAAATGTTGATGGTGGCCGTGTTGACACGAAACGTTTAATCAAAGATTCATTGTTACATTTTTATAGTACATTCAGAATACATTAAAACTTACCTTATAAATTTTTTTATATTTACAGAAATAACAGTTCTATTCGTAAAAAACAAATAACAGCATTTTTGGTTTTCCCTGTATAACTCGGGAAGGGCGAGACTCCCTGTAAATTTTCTTTGACCATTGTACTGTTCTCCACAATAGTTACCTTTTCTCCCATTTAATCGTCTTCGTATCTGTTACGGTTTAGAATATAGCAAAGTTACCACATGATAAATGAAACAGCCTGTATATATCTTATAATATTAAGTGACCTGTTTGAATGTGGGACATTCCTCTAAAATAGTTATTTATATTCATTACTGGATTCAGAAATACATTTTTCTCAATGCCACGAATTCTAAATAAATTCAAACCTTCAAGGCCTACTTCGGATTCATTTTATCGCCAAAAACTCAAAAAATATGTTAACAATTTTCCTGTAAAACACATGTATAAAATATTGTAATTTTGAATGCTTTTTTGTAGCGCTATCAGTTTGAATTGAAAAAATTTATAACCAACACATTTTCCTGTTATTGTCAATCTTTGTGTGCTATAAACACTCATAAAATCCCAATTTTCATTAATATTTTGTCATGTAATTTATGTAACATCAGTTTGGAAATACCACAAATCTAGTGTTAGTATGTTTTTTAGGATTTTTGTTTTTTTTGACATTTTGATTTTTTCCAACGTAATGGGGGGTATATTAGAGCTTTTGAACCTTTTTCCATCAGAAAATAAATCGTCATTCATACCTTAGGAAAAAGCTGGATTCGGGATGCTATGCCATACGAATTATTTCCAAAAATTTGGGATATAATGATAAAAAGTATGTTGAAAGATAAAGAGAAATTCAGTTTGGTTCTAACATATGATTCTGCGAATATCAATCAAAATTATTCGAATTAGATAAAGTTCAGAATAAATGTTTACGGTATCTTTATTTTGAAAAATATCATGTTCGTCCAGATTACAATACGGTGAGGTCATATGAATTGATAAATGAGTTTAAAATATTGTCTTTGGACGATAGGCGGAAAGTCGGTTCACAATCATTTTTATTCAAACTTCTCAATAATAAGATAAACTCACCATATTTATTATCATTAATAAGATTTAATGTTCCACCCAGAAGAACACGTTTTTCGACCATGTTCACTATACCACTATCATGCCCCTCTTGTAGGTATGCTTCGTCTTGCAGATGAATTCAATGCTATGACAGACCTGAATTTGACTCTGCCACAGAAAGTGTATGGAAAAGCAGTTGTAACTCAAATTATCGATTTGACACTTTGACAACAATATTTCAAGAATTCGCGTTTGCATTTAGTATCAATCCCTCGATATTTGACTGACATCAGTCATTTTATTTTATTTTATTTTTTTTGATTTTTTTTTGTTTTTACCATTGTCATGTGTGCATGTTATGGAAAGATATCTATTTAATTAGACCTGTATGGTCTGTTTGGATGAAATAAATGAATAAATAAATAAATATACTATTACCAAGCTTCCTGGGGAGTCTGTAGCAAAATACTTTTATGACAAATTTTATCTCTACAGAAAGAAGCAGCTAAATATTTATAAATGGCAAAATTTAGGGAATCTTGTCAGCCTCAGTTTGCACGTCAAGGTATTTTCACTCTCACTTGTCGAATCAGTCAGTCTAGTAAACAAAAATTGAATTAAATTTAAAATTAATTCATCAGATCATATATCTCGGCAACAAAATCATGTGATAGTACCTTAATCAAAGAATCAATTATATACAGGGTGGGGCACCGAAAGCGAAACAGATCGAATATCTTCTAAATGTGCATGTGTTGTGGATGAAATGCAAAAACATGTCGATTTTAAATCCAAGGGGGACATCTTCCTATCATAACCTCAACTGTCATACCTCTCTCCCCACCCCTTGGGCACTATCACCCAAACAATTTGAATAGGAAAAGTAGTAAGTGTGACACATCATTGAAAAGGTAATTTAGCCATATCAATTTTTGCCACCTATCTTTTCATTTTGGCGCCCTCTTGCGGGAAAAATAACTGTTCCGTATTCCAAATTATAGTACTGAATTTGCAAGCTATTTTGACATAAATTCGGTGAAAATGCATTATGGAATTTTTCTAAGAGAAAAAACAAAATGGTGGCTCTAAAATGGCGGACATGATTTGCAATTATGGTCCAATTCGATTCAAAATTGATATGTGGTGTTTTTCGAGGTCAGAAATTCTGATTTGTTCGACAGTTCAAAAAAATAAGATGGTGGCTCCAAGATGGCGGACGAAATTTGTAATTCTGGTCCGATTCGAATTAAAATTGGCAAATGGGGGTTTTACAAGTTTTCAGTATGACTGAAATGAATTGATAAAAATCTGATGAAAAAGCTTTTATACAAATGCAATAAAAAGGAAATAATAATTTTCTTTTAGATGTGTGATGTAGGTTATTCTATGCGTAACAGAATCGAAAATTCTTGTCGCAAAAGTACCTATTATGTACTAGCGGAAGCTTTCGAATCTGCTACGCACAGAATAACCTACGTCTAACATCTAAAAAAAATATTATTTCCTTTTTAGTGCATTTGTATAAAAGCTTTATTTCAACAATTTAAATAATTCATTTCAGTCATACTGAAAACTTGTAAAACCCCCATATGCCAATTTTGAATCGAATCGAACCAAAATTACAAATTTTGTCCACTGTTTTTTGTATCGACAAAACATCATAATTTTTTACCCTGCAAATCCCCACATACCAATTTTGATTCGAATCTGACCAGAATTACAAATCTTGGAGCCACCGTCTTGGTTTTTCGGATTGACGGACAAATCATAATTTCCGACCATGAAAACCACCACATATCAATTTTGAATCGAATCGGACCATAATTGCAAATCATGTCAACCATTTTAGAGCCGTCATTTTGTTTTTTCTCTTAGAAAAATTCCATAATGTATAGTCACCGAATTACTGTCAAAATAGCTTGCAAATGCAGTATTATAATTTGGAATACGGAACAGTTATTTTTCCCGAAAGAGGGCGCCAAAATAAAAAGTTAGAAGGCAAAAATTGACATAGTTGAATTCCTTATGAAATTACCTTTTTAATGATGTGTCACACTTACTACTTTCCCCATTCAAATTGTTTGGGTGATAGTGCCCAAGGGGTGGGGGGAGGGGTATGACAGTTGAGGTTATGATAGGAAGATTAAAAATCGACGTGTTTTTGCATTTTATTCACAACACATGCGTTTTGAAGATATTTGATCTGTTTCGTTTTCGGTGCCCCACCCTGTATAATAGATTGAAAATGTATAATCATCTACCTACTTATATCAAGGAAATTACTGACCATAAAATATTAAGGAAGAGTGTCAGTTATTTCTGGAAAAGTTCATTACAAATTGGAGGAATATTGCAGTGAGGTGTATTTTAATCACTATCCCACATACTCGATCCTTCTCATAACAGCATTCGCTTTTAACATTGTTCTGAAATTGTTATATTGTATGTTATGCATGTTCTATTTTTCATATATTGTTTGTTGTATTTTTATCGAATATAATTTAATGCGGTTCAATAACAGAGAAAAAAGTCTCTTTGATTCACCAACCAACCTGCCAAATGGCCTCTACTACTTTATTATAATGCCAGTAAAAACTCAACAGTAATGACCTTATAGACACATAATGTATTGCAACTTCAGAATGAAGACAGAAAAAATAGAAGAAAGGGTCTGCTCTTTCGCCAGAAATTAGAAATTTTCAACGTACCAGATAAGATAATCCTTCAAATACCATGAATGATCAATTTTGTATAGGAATAGTGATAGTTGAAGACAACAATAAATCACCTAGTAACCAAATTATGAACAAAAACAGAAGAATGAGTACACGAATGCAAGTTTTAGGGTGATTTTGTGTGGCGCCTTCACCATAAATTAAAGCACTTTTATTTTCTATTATACCGATTTTCAGTTTTTCCGGAAATTCCAGGAAATTTTTGGAGTTTTCCAAGTTTCATAACAGTATTTTGTTGAACATTAAAATGAACACTTTGCCCTAGTAAAATCTTCTTCGTATCTCATGTACGAGGGTTGATATTTATCTATTGAGAATGAAGAACTAAAACAATAATTGGGGTGTAGAAACTTCTTTATTGTCTTTCAAAATACTCTCCTTTCAAATCTGCACAGTTTTGCATTCGATTAAACCAATTGGCAAAGCAGATTTTCCAATCCGAAGTAGGTATCTCCAAAACATGGGTTTTGAATGCATAAACAGCGTCTTGTGGCGTCGAAAAGCGTTGACCACTTAATTTTTTCTTCACTTGAGGCAAGAAATATAAATTATTGGGTGCTAAATCAGGGCCGTACGGCGGATGACCCATCAATTCAACGTTTTGAGTGCTCAACTAGCGGGTTGTTTGAGCCGATGTGTGTGAGCTCGCATTGTCATGATGGAGAATTATCCTTCGTCGACGGTTCGTTTTCCTTATTTCATTGATGACTTCTGGCAAACAGATAGTAGTGTACCATGTATAGTTTTCCGTTATTAGTTGCTCTAAAGGCACGGTTGCCACATGACCATTTATACCGAAGAAACAGGCCACCATTTGCTTCGAAGTGCTGCCAGCACGAACAACTTTTGTTGGATTTGGTTCATTTTGAAAGACCCATACAGTTGACTGCTGTTTAGTTTCGGGATCATAACAATGAATCCAAGATTCGTCACCTGTGTATATGTTATAAACTGCATTTGATGCACCGCGGTCATATTTTGTAATCATTTCCTTGCAAAAATTCACACGAGTCTTTTTTTTATCGATTGTCAAATTGTGCGGAATCCAACGAGAACAAATCTTTCTGACTGCCAAATGTTCTTGCAATATTTTATGTTTACTTGTCATACTAATGCCCAAGGATGCCTCGGTCTCCCGATATGTTACATAACGATCCTGCATTATCAGTTCGGACACAGCATCAATGTTTTCTCGCACAACAACCGATTTTTGACGTCCATCTTTATCTTCGTCCGCCAGCGAAGTACGGCTACTTTTGTATTCACTAAACCATCGATATACTGTGGCAGTGAGTTGATCGGCTCACTGCTGTTGAGATAATCCACGTCGAAAATCGGAAAAAATCATGGCTCGAAAATGTTCACGATTTAGTTCCATTTTTTGGCCGAGATAAAATTTTCAAATGTCTATCAAAAATACAAATAGCGTATGTATGACAAAAAGTTCTGTTTACTTATACTGTCAAAAATGTCAAACTATGCGACAGCGCAGTTGGATCTCGCCTAGCAACACCAGTGTTGCCAATTCTCAATACATAAATAGCAACCCTCGTAGCTTTGGTGATCCAACTGGTCGGGGTTTGATTTAAATTACCTTTATATGTGTATATAAACAAACCATATGATTACACACAGATATCTTACTATGGAATGACATATCACCTTATTTTTCAATGTTCCAATTCATCTACTATTTTCTGATATAATTTAATCAATTCAATAAGAGAGAAAGAAATATCGTTGATTAACCTTCTAAACTGTAATACCAGTGATGTAATGAACACATAAAGAATTGCTACTCTAGAATGATAACAAGAAAAATTAAAGATTAGGTCAGTACTTTCGCCAGAAGATAAAAAATCTCACAGCCGTATGCATAGTCAATCGCCAGCGACTCGCCAGAGTTTCGCCGTTCGCTACACAAGGATTATAATGCACAGTCGAGCTCCGAAAAAGTCACAACTACGCGATGAGTCACATTTTGGCGAAACGCTGGCGATGTACCTCTTTTTTGGAGCTCGACTGTGCATTATAGTTCTCGTGTAGCGAGCGGCGAAACTCTGGCGAGTCGCTGGAATTGACTATGCATACGGCTGTCAGAGTACCAGAAATACGAAATATCATCATCGATCACCTGCTAAAAGATTTTGCACAAAAACTGAAGAATGAGAACACGAATACTAGTTGAGGGTTGTCTTCACCATATATTGAAATAGCATATATTAACCTAGTTTCAGAGACAAGGATCATTGGGAGATTCACAACTATAATAATAATAAATAACCTTATTCCTAACTGTTGAAGATGGCACATTCGTTGCAAGGTATGTTGGTGAACGTACGTTTAACTTTGTAAAAATATTTATAACTAAACGTATAGTTACCAACATAAACCCCTACTGCGAAAAAAAAATTGTTGCCATGGTGTATTGGGAATTATAACATTCCACAGACAGAAAAAGAAAAGAATCAAGGAAATCTATACAAATGTGAAAGGGCAATTGAAATAATTCCCTCCGACAAGTTACGGAGTTTACGAAATTGTCACGTTTTCTAAAAAAACTAGAATAACTCAAAACGGTCAATTTTGAGTGGAGGGTATGATACATGAGTTGAGAATTGGAATCATGAGAGCAATTCAAGAATGAGGTGATATCCATGACGTGCTCTTGAAAGCAACAAAGATATCGTCATTTCCGATGAAATCGAAAATGTCACAATAATTCATTGAATTCTTCATCAATACTTCACCCATCCTATCAATTTTTAGAATTGTCCTACCTTAAGTTTTCTAAATATAAATCGTGATAACTCGTCATGGTATACCCTGTATATATTCTTAAAGTTATTTCAACAGGGAGTTGAGGAAGCTGAACAAATCCCCCACGTGGTTACAATTCTGTCAGACACAGTCAACACACCTTTCCTTCTTTCCTTATCTCTTTCGCTAGATTTTCACTCCTGTCAATATGAATAGCTATAACTTGGGGCGGAAAAACCTGTTTGCTGCATTATTCACATGATAATTGTCTCCTTTTCCTTTCACCCTCATACCTAGTTTTCATCATTATCCGTCGAAAGTATTTTCCTGCTTTCTAGATCAACAGAACCAGTTGAATTTCGATCCAATTTGAACAAAGTTTTACTGACTCAATTATTGTGGAATGAGAAAGACAGGATATTATTATATTTCAAAAGATACACAAATATTAGAGAGATATTATAGGCAAATAATAAATTCTCATCGACAAAGTGTGATAAATCAAAACGGAATCAAATCATAATCTTATTATGAATATGTATATACAATATATACATATATAAAACGATATTCGTCAAGAAAAAAGAAGAAAAGTGTATTAAATAGTATGGAGCTGAAACAATAATATGACTACAACATTGTCTATAGAGGCTAGGTACATCTAAATAAATAGATGAATTTGAAAAAATTCTTGAAAAATACATGCACATTTTGTGAGTAACTGTATACATACATGGATTTGTACAGATATACTATTTTCATGAAATAAATAAATTGAAAATTGAATTTTACACAACGAAGAAACATTAAAAATAAAATTGGTGTGAATATAAAAATATAAAAATTCGTCAAAGAAAACTAAAAATAAATCAACTCAATTGAGAAAATATACAATAACGTATAAAAGAAAAGTAAAACATAATTTGATTTGGGAAGCTGAATACACTAGCAAAGAATAAATGAAGAGTGTTTTTTTTTTGTATAAAGTGTATAATTTGTTAAAACTACATTGCTTACATAAATCATAGTTATTATATTAGTAGCCTCTCATCCTGATATTCCTGCAGGCTATAGAAAGCCTTTTGAAAAAGCGAATTTCAACACACTTTCCTGAATTTTTTTGGATCAAGGCTATTCTAGGAATATTGGTAAATTGTCGAAAATCCTTTTGCCTTCATACATATTGGAGTGTTTTGTTACAGTTGATCGTGGTGGACGAATATCTTGGTTCTGGTCTGGTCTAGTATTGAGGGGTCTATCCTGTGGTAAACTGGTAGCATATCTTTTTTGTATTAGGCATACCTCCTCAAGAATAAAGAAGTTGATGACCGCTAAAATTCTACACTGAATAAAAAGTGGCTATGTCTATAATTTGCCCTAGATAAATATCTCACAAAATGAAGTTATGAAGCACATTCAATCTTCCATTTGCAGAAGCCACTATAAATTTATACGTACCTAGGAATCTATTGAACATTGAAAAATTATGCCAATCGAGAATTTGTTGTTTCATTCACTCTCTGAAAATGAAAGAAAAAATGTCTGACATCAATTTTACCATGAAGTCCTCTGTTCAAATTACATAAATTGATTATTTATGTTCGACAAGAATGAAAACAAATTATGAAAAACTATCTATTCCTTATAATGGAACTAAAATATACAACTCTTTGCCTACAAAACTAAAAAGTATAAGGACAATTCTGAAATTTAAGAACAAACTTAAAAAATACATGCTACAGTAGATACAGATTTGACTATACATTCCATATATTCATAAGATAATACATACTTTGGATTATATATGCTATATAAATGAAAAAAAAAAGACTTCTTGTTCCCTGTTTAAACACAGGTTGTTTCTTGGGAATGAATAAATATTATTATTAAAAAAATGAACCTGAAGCCAACTTCTTACAGAAAGATGTGTTACCTGAATTTTAATTTGTTGTCTATGTGCAGACCAAGAAATCTAGTACATTGCGTTTCTTCAATCTTATTGCTATATACTACCAAATTGTCATAGAAAAATTTGACAATTACAATTTTGGTTTTTTCTACATTGAAATAGATCAAGTTTGAATTGCACCATTGCCCAACCTTTGCTATGTCTCTAGAAACTATTTGCTTTAGGTTATCAGTATTTTTTCTTGCCACAATAGTTTGGTATCATCTGCAAATACTGTAAAACGTCCATAAATATCAATCGTTTGTTGTTGTTGTTGTTCTTGTGGAGGAAGAAAGGAAAGCATTGTAACGAATCTAAAATTTCGTTACTAAAATTGCAAATATCGAGAACGTGATACCATTGCAACCGAGAGCCAAGAGCCCGATGCGCGCGCAATCAGTCTCCAGATCACGTATTTACGAGAACTACTGCGCATGACCCAGAGTGGAGGAAAGGTGGAAGGTTGGGAAAATTGACAAAAGCACTGCTCCCGAGCTCAGACTTCACTTCATGTCAACCGCTTCAACTGATCAACATCTCTAATAATTTTGTTACTCGAACTGAGACGCAAAATTATCCGCATACCCAGAAGAGATCCGAGCCAGCTATTATTTGTTTGGGCACCCTTATAGAGACGCTAGACAAATAATCCGACTAGACATAATACACAGCCAGTTTTGTTTAGGCACTCTTATGAGACGCTAAACAAATGAATATACCTGACGGCGAATTAGTCCAGCGAAATTTGGATTTGTTTTTACGAATTCCAGAAAGGTTCGAAACCAACCGAATTTGTTTAGGTACTCTCATAGAGATGCTAAACAAATCACCGTCCCTGAGGGTAAATTAGTTCAGGAAAATTAGACTTCGTCTTTCCGCATTCCAGAAAGGATTTAGTCCCACCGAATTTGTTTAGGTACTCTTATAGAGACGCTAAACAAACAAACACACCGCTCCCACAGTCCACTACGAGTTCCCGTTTTTTCCCGACAGAAACAGGAAGAAGCTTCAATTTTTGAAATATTTGAAATATATGAAATATATTTATTTGAAGTATACTAGAGGAAAATAAACTGGTATCTTAATGTTGTTAGTTTTACTTAACTCGCAGCGAACGAAACGTCACAGCATCGACATTGCTTCATCAGACTACATGGTACATACTAAAATTATTATTATACTCATTTCGATGATGTAATGATAATAATCTCTCTCATAAATGCTTATGGGTTTTGTATGATTCAGCAGAGTCCCACATCGGCAGAACAGAAAGACCGTCGCCCATAAGATTGATAGAACACAAAAAAGAAACTCAGTTAATCAGAGATTGAAGTCAGGTAATTAGAGAATGAAGTCATGAAGCTGATTTTTGGCCAGAGTAGTTACCAAACAAGTGAATCAATAACTTATGGATCCCATAACGTGACATTATCATTTGTATGCATAAAATCAACGGCTATTGCTATCTTGACAAACGTGATATTTCTGAATGTTGCCGTAACAACAAAAAGTCGAGAAATACAACTCATCAAAATGCACTTTTTCCACGACGTTTTACAAGATCGTAAAACTTTATTATTAGTATTCGTTGAATGTGGCGGCCATTCGAGAGATTACCATCTGCAACTCCAAGCTCACATAAGCAATAAAATCACACAACTGAATTCATTGCCGGTTCTGAGATTACTTGCACGGAACTATTTCTTTCCGCAGTCTGGAAATAAAGTCTTTACTCGAAACTTTTCAGCAGTTTTACCAAAACATTCCGTGTCTTTTGTCTTTGCATGTTTCCTTTTCTATGCACTTTTCGTGGTAATCCACTGGGCTACCACGAAATTGATGTCGAAATTAGTACATGGAAATTATGCTTCAAGACACAGTTAGCTTAATGGGAAATACTTAATACAAGTCACTTCATAAGGGGTGGGAGGGTAGCGGTGAAATAAATTCTTGTTAATTAGAATAAAATATTCGAGGTTTTTCAGACTATATTTTTCAGGAAACTATACTCACACCCGGTATCAAAGCAAACATGGAAGTTCTTGAATACTCACCCACTTCTTGGTCACTTTTGGGTCCATTCTTGATAAGTTCTAAATTGATGTGAATACAATTTCGATCATTGGCAGTGGGTGGAGCCCTTCTCTATATAACTAAATTTTGAAAGAAACCGCGGAGATGTTTAGAAATCTGCTAGGTATCTCCAGGTATTGCCAGTTGTTTGACCAATCTGGAAACCCAAGCAGTCGGTACCATGAATATAATAATTAGAGAAAAATCGGCAGATGGATTTTCAACCACGCGATGGAACCAAAAGCGATGTAGACATGACACATATAGATACTCTTCAAAATGGCTCATATTTACATTAGTTTCCATTCTTCGATAAACTTGGCAGGAACTTCGACAGGTTTTTGCTATAATCGAGTGAAAACTAATAGGAAAATGAAATTATTTTTCAAAACGAAGTTGGTTATAGATATTCAATGGATAGATATTTATTGGAAAACTTCACATCATTGGTAACTCATGCGTTACCAGAAATTTTAAAAATATAATATACAAAATTCAAAAACATTCAAAGAGTGTATATGTAGAAAAAATACCTCAATGTCATGAAAACAATTTTTCTACAAAGATTAAATTTATTTGAGTTTGAACGATTTGAGTTGGAGATATATTCTGGTATATGATCATAAAAGTTTATATTTAGGAAATTTTCCTGAGATTGGTAATCTACTTCGAGCCATTCAGCATCTCTTGTCGTATGATGTACTTCAAGATATTCAGGAAAGCGCGATTTTGTGACATGCATTTGAAGAAGAATTTGAAGAAGATATGGCAAATGAAGAGAGATGGTGCGAGTAAAATTTCCACGACTTTGAAAAATTATTTACAGTGTTCTCTGTACTCAGCGTAAATTAATGTTATCAGATACTCTTTTTTTGTTGTCTGAACATTTTATTCGGATCAGATAAATTACCATACAAAATAATTAAATGAGTGAAATGGAACATGGCAAAATAGGCACTTTTCGAAGCATGGTGATAAACTGATTTTTTGAGTTGACTAGGAGTAAAAATGCCTCTAGAGAGTTCCTTAATCAACTCGTTTATATGAATTTCTCAAGATAAGTTGTCATCAATAATTAAGCCTAGTAATTTTCCATTTCAATTTTCCGTGCTTGTTAAATTTGTTTCAACTGATTTTGAGAACTGTGGTGAAGTCAATTTCAATAATTCATCATTGTTATGTGATAATATTTTCAAACTCTTGCCGGATGTCACTAAAGAATTATCATCTGCAAAAAGAACACGTTAATCTGGAGACATGAAATTGCTGCAGTTATTGACTTGAACCGAAAATAACAATGTTCCCAATACAGAGTCTTGAGAACAGCTCGTATTATTTTACACACACCGACTAGGTTTCGTTCGTCAGATAGGATTTGAACAATTTCAGTGGTAATCTTCTCAGAACATAATATTTCAGCTTTTCAAAGAGAGAAATATCAGATACAGTCAAATGCCTTGGAAAGTACACAATGTGCAATTGTCATGAGATGCTGTCAACTATGTAAATAATGACCTTCAATAAAGCATCAATTGTGGACTGGAATAGAAAATACCAAAATTTTCTTGTAGGTTTTGCAAAACAATTCGAATGTTCAAGTTGTTAAAACCAAAAGTCCTGATGTCATTCATAATTTGTGAGACTTCTCTTTCATTTGTACCATTCAAACAGAATAAATCATCAACTTTTTCATCAATATTATTGTTGCAATAATGAAAGAACTCGATATCTGGTTGGAAGTTATCACTTAGTTCATTAATCAAAAACTTGTTGTAGTCTTCAGACTTCTTCAGTGATTCTGGTAATTCCTTTATTTGCTTTTGTACAATATTTCATTTTCTTTTTCAACTCCTTCCATTTCTAGTATATACCACCTTTTTTTCTCTTTCGAATAGTATTCAGATATTCCATTTTTTTGTTGATGTCGAGTTGGTAGAAATTATTCCAGGTTTTGTTTTCGTGTTAATGGTTGCAGTTATTCAAATTCATCCTATAAAAATCGCGGAAAATTATGATTTTTTGTTGTAAGTGGTAATCTATTTCAAAAGGAGAAAATATCAAAAAGTGTCTTACGGAAGCTGTATCAACCGAACCGCAATTTTTCACATCAAAAGTGATATATGGATAGATGATCAATCAGAGTCAGACTCGGTTCTGAAATATTCTGTTTGAGATTGGAAGAATCAGCAACAGATTTCGAATCATCGACGAGAGTCGATTGCAACTTAAATTAGTCAATGTTGAAGTCTCCAAGGGAAATTTGAGGTGTTCTCACATCTATCCAGAAAAGTCTATACAATTTGCATCACAGTAAAATATCTATACTCAGTTTTTTCCTCCATTGCGTCTTTTATTGCAATGGGCATGACTTGCATAATAACCTGTGAGGAGTGTTGCCTGTAGGAATTAATATATCTTGATCCTCACAAATCCTGCCATTTATACTGAACACTGTTTCCGGAGGTCATCTGCATCTTCACTCACAGATTCAGTAGATGATATTTTAAAGATAAACCATCATGGGAACTGGAAATCCATTGTCGTAGCAGAAGGAAACGTCGAAAATTCATTGGCCAACAGAAAAAAATTGCACAAGAATATTCCAAAATAACTGTTTCAATCCATTAGGCCCATTATTGTATAACGTCCAAAAAGGCATTTCGAATGATAAAATAAATATTCCGTCAGCTTCAGGACTAAGTTTTAGTAATTTTTTTGATATTGTATGTTCAAACAAATCATAATTGATATAATTGATGATTTTTTCTTTCTTCTGAAGAATTTTCTCCAACTGAAGGCTTCTATATTCTACTATAATATTTCAATGAACCATATTCTCACTTACATAAAAATTCATTACATCATTGGCGATGTAATCAAAAAGACAGTTATGAAAAATGTGAAGTTTTAAAACATCAAAAATGCATTCTAAATTTCACACAAGGCTTGGATAAAATAATAATCAAAGAACAACTTGGCATGAATAGTGCATAAAAGACACCGAAAAGAACATCCCAAAACTCAAAGCTGCTACACCCAAAAAGTGATAGACCGTAATAATCCACCCATTATCAAATATTCACGGCTAATTTGAATAGCAGATTCTCGTCGACCGCTATCTAAGTACTTCATTAGAACCGGGAGGTGGAGAGCAGCTGAGTTATGGCATTCGAGATTATCGGCAATCTTAATGAATTCTCGGAACAATACAGTCCGCCATTCACGTGGAACGGCCACAAGAACATAATAGTCCTTCAGGAGGTGCGAACGAGCGGAGGAAGGCTGGCAGACCGGAACTCTTCGCGGGAGTCCGGACACAGAAGGCTGGCGCTAAATCATCCCTCTCGTTCTCCCGCGAAATGTCTGTGTCGTGGCACGAAGGCCTCTCGTACTGTGATTTATGCTTGTATTTCCATTGTATCGGTCTTTAACTGTTTTAATGACCATTATCTCATCAGTCAGAGTTGATTGGATTAGTGGATTAGCAGGGTTTTGTGATTTTTCGAGGGCAATCGACTGTGTGGGTTACAAAGTGCCGTTGCGGAAGCTTCCTCACTTATTTACTTTGAATAAATCCTTATATACTTCGAAATAATAATAATAATAATAATAATAATAATAATAATAATAATAATAATAATAATAATAATAATAATGATAATAATAATAATAATAATAATAATAATAATAATAATAATAATAATAATAATAATAATAATAATAATAATAATAATAATAATAATAATAACTCGTCTTTATTCATCAGATGCAGGAACAAATAAAAAATATATATAATAACAAATAAATAAATATATAAAATGATAATATGAAATTACCTTGATACCTAATCTGCAAATATGAAAGGCGGAGTATCAGCAGAATGCTGTTTTTCAACTCAACCCGAAAAGTACCTAAATAATGGTGGATCAGTGATCGTACATAAAAAAGAAAACAACAAAAAATTTAGTTTCAATAATAAATAAATATAGCATGAAAATGTGACAATAGTGTTTGGAGCAGTGGTCAGGTGGCAGTGCTTGTTTCAGAAATGAAATGTTATAAAGATCTACCTGGATAGAATGATAATCTTCAATCTCTTCTTGAAATTATTGAGAGTGTAAGATCTAAACTCCCTAGGAAGTGAATTATAATGTTTACATGCATTATATGAAAAGCAACGTTTGAAAATCGATGTATTATGTTTTGGAATGACTAAAGTAGACTTGTTGCGATTTGAAAATTGGTTGATATGAGAGAAAGTTTTCAATCTTTTGTGGAGATATTCCGGTAAACCAGTTTTCAGAACTTTGTGCACTTGAGTTAGTAAATGCACATATCTCAATTGTTCTAAGCTCAACCAACCAGAAGCACGCATCTTTGCGGATATGTGGTCATATTTCCTTACTCCAAATGAAAACCTCAAGCATGAGTTTTGAATTCGTTGCAAGCGATGGGAATCTGTTTTTACTAAAGCAGGGCCATAGATACTATCACAAAAAGATAATTTCGAGAAAATTAGGGACTCGCATAATTTCAGTTTCAGTTTAGTAGAGAGGATATCTCTATTTGGATACAATTGCCTCATAACGCTGTAGGATGATTGGCATAAATAACTTGAATGTTTTGTGAATCGTAGATCTGAATCCAACCAAAGTCCGAGGTTTTTGCAAACATTCACGATCAGAAGAACATCTTAATCTATGTTGATATCCAACAGATTTATTGCAGACTCTCTAGCTTTCTTGGGTCCAAATAGCATAACCTTCGATTTTCTTGTATTGAGTTTCAGATTGTGAGCACAAGATATATCAAACAAAGAGTTCAAGTCCTTATTTATGTCGTCTTGAGACTGTGGTAGATCAGAAGGAGTGAATGAAAGATATATTTGTGTATCGTCTTATAATGTTCTTATAGAAACATTCACATAAGCTATGATAATACTTCTGTCCAAAGAAAAGATACATTTAATCTCACTTTTACTAATGAATATTCAGTCAATGAGAAACAAAACTGATGAATAATATAATATATTGTTGTGAAAATATGTAGTATATAAAAGTAGAGTAGTCAAAAAGTTCAAAATCCAAATAAATCACTTACCGGGCTTAAATAATACCAGAGAAGTTGAACTAGAAAGCAGCAGCCGACGCCAGAAGGAGACTCCATCACCGAATACCTTGCACAATAATAATATTTTGTCAATCCCGAACATTTAACCCAGTTTTAAGAACCAAAACTTTGCTATTCAAATAACTCCAAAACAGTGACCGAAATAGTATATTATATAACAAGGTACTAAAGTGAATATTTTAATCCCGCACGTGATGATTATTGCCTGAGGGCTCGTAGAGCTCGAGGGCCAATAATCACATTTAGTCCTAAGGCATATACGCTATTTTCTGCAATTCCCGGTAATATAACTATCAGCATTGATTCAATTAATAATTTTGATGAGTTATATAAACACGTTACTTGGATTACTCAGTATAACGTTATAGCAACAGTGTCAACAAAATTTTTCACTTCAATGACATTTCAATTAATGTTGACAAACAATCGCCCATTTAGTTCCATCAATTGTAATAATGTTAGTATCACTTACAATGTCAATTCAATCACTAAAGATTTATAATGGAATATTTCCTAATTTTTGTTCTAGTTATTAAAAGTGTAGCTGCGGTAAAGTTTGATTTTTACTTTATGTCCCTAGGGATTTGAAATGCAACTTTCTCTCCCTAGGGACTGAAAGATACATTTTAGTCCCTGTTATAAGGGACCAACGTTGGCACTTTAGACCCGGAAGTGCAAAAACACATTTAAAAACTTTCGGTATCATTTAATTTACAGATAATCAGACTAAGTCACAATAAATAACAACAACTGATATACTCTTCATATATATAGAGGTTATGTTTGATATCTGTAAATAAAATTTCAAATGGAACAGTTAGCCAGCCACTGATCAACAAGCTCTGTCTAACCAAAAATTGGAAATATTTGTAACATTTTCTATTATCATTCTTTTGAATTATTTATTAGAACAAGGTATTTAACACAGGAGTAGGTAAGCTAAGTTCCAGAAAAATTGAAAAAAACTACATTTTCGTATTTCATTGAAGTGCTCATAAATAAAAATAATATTCTTGAATTTATCACATTCATTTTGGAAAATCTAATGCAATCACAAAAATGCATTTGAAAAAATGTTTCGACAAATTCCTTTCTAGAACTCTACTTGAGATTGACAGATTTTTTATGTTTGGCGCACTGACTTAGCTGAGAAGCTGAAAAGAGGAAAAAGGTAGGAACAAAAAGAGAAAGAATAAGTAGGTATTTGTCCTAGGCAACCTAAAAAACTATATTTTTCATACTGAAATTGATCTTCTACAATACTTAATAATGGAAAAAATTCAAAATCTCAAATCCTAAACTTAAGATCAATATTTTAATATTATTTTTATATTATAATTATCACCAAATTCATTTTTATTATATAACAATATATACTTACAATCATCAACGTTCCTGAAAACTGTTTTATTGAGTGAATACTGGTTGAAACACGATGTACAATTTTCATTCCAAACTACACTGTAGTTTCAAAAAAGGAACTAAATAAAGGGTTTATACTAAATGATGTCACAATTTCAGGTGGTCATATTTAATGAAATAAATTTCATGTAAACGTGTGTCCTGAATTGCTTCGTTTCCGAGATACGGTATTTCATCAAATACTCAATTACTAACGTCATGAAAACAAACCCCTTGTAACTGCTAATGTTCATGAAAATCGGCGAAAAGAATTTTGAGTAATTATTCAATAACCGATTTTTTATTAAAAGTTTGACACTCTGTTACTTGAAAACAAAGCAAGTTAAGACACACGTTTATGTGAACCTGTTTTCATACAATATGACAAGAAGTAACCTCTTGAATATATGACATCATTCAGTATACACCCTGTATACACACCTAAAGCAAAGGAAAATAAAATCCATGATAATGTAAGAAATAATTATCGATAAAACTAATTTAAAAAAAAAATGAAAATTTGATAAGATGTACCTATAACAGAACAAAAATATGAATCTATAGTCTTTCCAATACCAATTGCGGATCATAAAAACTCGTTTCAAAGCCTTACCGACAATTTCGTCACGTGGACCGCGGCGTTTCCTTTGAACCTATACGAGTTGTTGCAATTGATATCGGAAAGACTATACAAGAGTACAGATAATTTCATAAAATAATTTAATCATTATATCAAAAAAACACAAAGAATCATGAAAAATAAAAAAAATTGATGTGATGCCCAAACCATGGATCACAACTGGTCTAGTTCAATCAATACACATAAAAATAGACTCAACAACAGAAAGAGAACGAATTACACAGTAGGCAACATTTTGGAATTCAGAAGATATAGAAACCATTTGAACGAATGAATGATAATGAGCAAAAGTGAATACATTGAAAAAATGTAATCCTATGATAAAAAAACAGTAAAATTGTATGGAAATGTGTGTTAAAACTTTCCTACACAAAAAATTGTCATATCGAATCATATATAACTAACATAATCAACTTTCAGAAAATCAAACTACAAATCCTTGGGAAATATCGAACATTTTCTGTGAACATTTCACAGAAATTAGGAAAAATGGAAATAGAATCAAAACTTACACTAAAAATTCCAACAGCCGTCAGAAAAAAATCCAAAAATGTATTTTATATGTCAGGAACACTATAGACGAAATTATTGAACTCATTAACATATACACAGATAAAAAAGGCTCATGGTATCAATGGAACACGGCCAGACATTTTGAAACAAATCAAAAATGAAGTATTCGCTCCATTATACCATCTCGTGAACAAGTAGCTAACTGAAGTTATATTCCAGACCCTCTCAAATTAGCATTTATAACTCCACTTTCCAAAAACAGTGATAAAATAGATGTGAACAAACAACTACAGACAAATCTCCTTATCATCCACGATTGCAAAGATAAGTACAAAAGTAAATAATCCTGACTTTTGTCAATAGGTGCAAACTCCTTTAGGAAAACCAAAATGGTTTTCGAGGAAATCTATCCACGTCGGATGCAATTGCCTACTCAACAGGACTGATTTACAACTCTATCGTTAAACACAACCATCACCATGTATCTTTTTCATTTGGAAAAAGCGTTTGACACGGTGTCAATCACATTCAACTCCTCACAATCCTGGAAAACAAAGGATTCAGAGGAACGTCATATAAACTTTTCGAGAGCTTCCTGAACAAGTAGAAACATTTTGTGGATATCAACAGTGTCGTGAGTGATACGGAATCAGCAAAAATCGAAGTACCACAAGGATCCTTGCTAGGTCTATTACTGTTCAGCCTTTATATCGATAATCTCTTCGAAGATGAAATCAATGGTACCATAGTAAGCATCGCAATTTTTTACAAATAACCAAACTGGTTACAACTTAAAGATATCGGCAACTCACGACAAATTTCAGTAAAACTATAGATATATTCCGTTAAATTTTAATAGAAGCAATACAAGTGATAGTAAAGTCGGGAAACGTTATTAAATATTCAGGAATTAATATAGATTTCTGATTTTCAAATTCTGATACTTATCTAACATTTTCTTCATCGAATACTCGACGGAAAAAACTGGAAACCCATAGAACATCTCACTGAGTATGAAATCAAAGCCACTGTATTACCGAGAGCCAAAAAAAGGATTGGACAAAAATGTTTTACATATCTGGCCCAAAATTATTCGATGAATCACCAATAGAAATAAGAAAAATCAATTCAGTGTATCTTGGTTAAGTCTACATGTATGTACTTATGTTCACTCGTTTCATATAGACTTTTTTTCAGTATATGAGTTTTTGGATATGATCAAAATAGATACAACGGAAGTTTACGAGGATATATTGAAAATTTCTTAGCCTAGTATAGAACCAAATAAAATTTCAATGTCAAAATATTTTATTACTCAACATATTCTCCTCTTAATTGGATACATTTATTACAGCGAACCTGCAACGTCTCCAGACCTTTCAAAAAAAAGTTTCTTCTCCTCTGCAAACCAGACCTCCACAGCTTTTATTATCTCCTCGTTGGAATAAAATTTACGACGTTTCAAACTTTTTTTTCAGTTGAGGAAGGAGATGATAGTCGGACCGAGCCAAATCTGGTGAATGAGGGGGGTGTTCTAGTAATTCAAACCCTAAATCAAGAATTTTTTGCATGGCAACATGAGATTTGTGTGCAAAAACAAAACACCTTTGGATAGCTTTCCGCGTCTTTTCTCTTTAATTTTTTCCCGTAGAGAGGTCAGTAATGTCGAAAAATAATATCCAGTTATTGTTCTACCCTTATCCAAAAAATCAATCATGATGACTACATGACAATCTCCAAAAACATAAGCAAGAATTTTTTCAGCAGATTTTTGGACACTAAACTTCTTAGGTCTTGGAGAACCGGAGTGTCGCTATTCCATCGGTTGTGGCTTTGTTTCTGGATCGTAGAAATGTACCCAAGTCTCATCCATAGTAACAATTCGGTTTAAGAAGTCTACATCGTTTTCAAATCGAGCACAGATCGAACGCGCTGCTACTACCCTTGCACGCTTTTGGTCAACATTCAAACATTTGGGGATCCATTTTGCAGCAATTTCTCTCATGTCCAAATTGACGTGAACTATATGATGAACGCGTTCGTATAAAATATTCAGTGCTTCAGATATCCGTTTTAGCCCAATTCGACGGTCTGTTAAAATCATGTCATGAACTGCATCGATATTTTCGGGGACTGACACAGAAACTGGCCTTCCCGATCGGTCATCATCTACAATGGAAAATTTACCTCTTTTGAAGCTTGCAGTCCAATTTTTCACGGTCGCATACGAAGAACATTGATCACCAAGGATATTAAGCTTATCTTCGTAAATCTGCTTACTTCTTAACCCTTTTAAATACAGGTACATGATGATGGCTCGATACTCCAATTTTTCGATTTTCACAATTTCGGTGGTCATATTTTTTCTTTTAATTTATTTCAAAACTCTGGTTTACTTTTTTGACTTCAAACTTTACACTGACACTTCTAATAAGTTATTGTTCGTTGCTATGGTAACGCAATATTTTGTCTAGGCTAACTAGATATCAATACATCCTCGTAAATATTGTGAAATTTGTAAAAAAAAACTTTTCATTTCAATAAGGGAAAATTAAAAGTCCAGTCGCAACTTGAAGACACCCCATCCATAAATAACTCTTATTCCTATCAAACTGGATTACTGCTTTGAACTCATTTTCTTTTATTCTCCGAAAAGCTTTGAGATCCTTCCACTGCCCGTAATAATTGTACTCCTCATAAAGCAACTCCTCGTTCACGTGTTTCCCTTTTCCTGCAATGACACCGATTTGATGGGATTGTTCAAAAGTCTCTTAGCTTTTTTTTCTGAAGACGGAAGGTCGACCTCCTCGAAACTTTTCACGGCGCGGAAGTGGGAAAAAAATTAAAAACCGTGAAGTTTTGGAAGTATCGGGCGGGAGTTCAACAACGGTATATAATTTTACTCCCAGCTCGGAGAATTAGAGAGCCATTAGAGTTTTTGCGTTGTTCAAGAGTTTGGCGATAAATGATGTGGCGTTTTCAGGGCTCGGTGCTATCAGAAACTCTTTGGAGTAGCACATGCTATGAAGTGGTCGAATATGGGTGTATAAAATTTTAAGGGCTTTCACGGCTATCGTTGCCCTAGAAACGTTTTTGCGTGGTTTTTGGCCATCGTTACAAATTAAATTAATTCGATGTGGGAAATACAAAATTCATTCAAAAATGTTTACACTTCCCCTGATATGATGAAGATAAAAAATATCCCAATCATTTTGTAAGATTTACAAATAATGTCCCTCATTTAAAAAAAAATATCAAGCTGCTGATAGCTATCATAGGAATTTACCAAAGAGTACTAAGATAAATTTCCATGACGAAAAAATCGTCCAATTTGAAAGTAAAACCAAAGAAATGTGGAATTTAATAAGTGATAAACAATGCAAAACCAGATAAAATCGCTAAAAAACCGCAGTAAAAGTTATTGACAATTTTTATGCAAATGTATCGGTTGAGATAGGAAGATTATTTATTGCCTGATTTTCTATTGTACAATAAATAAGACAATGTCAAGAATACATATATATATATATATATAATTCATGACATCTACAGTCACTAGTTGAAACTTAATTTGACACGAACCAAGGAATCCAAAAGTAGAGGTTTGTCCACAAATTGACAGGCAGCCAACAATTCGTTGTTCTGATGAGTGCGTTAGCACGAAACAGCTGTCAAAGGTTAGAACTCTCGGAATTAAAACGAAATATACTCTATTTTCACTTATATATATATATATATATAAATATATATATATATATATGTTCCAGTGACTGTAAAGCAGTCGAAAACAATCCTTTAGGAACTCACTATACCTTTGTATAGATTGTATGGCATGTGTCCGACAGAAAACAACTACTTCTCTGGCAAATACCTCGACAGATATTGAATTATATCTGTCAGACATATGTGCAAAGATCCTTACTTTGAAGGAACAACTTTGCAAGAGCTCTCAGAGACAGACAGCAGGACACCGCCTGATCCAAACAAGGAACCAACTGCAGACCGGTTTCGGGATGTAGTCCCTCATGAGTGCAGTCCAGGTTATTACGGTTGTATACACGCGGGGGCCCGGTGCCCGTCATCGTTCGCCGGGATGAACACTGCAATCGCTTACAGGATCCACCACGGCAACAGATTAGAGAGCGCTCCAGAAGGACATTTCGGATACGAAATGGTATATGCTGACTACTTGTTTCAAGGAGCAATAAATGTTTCAGTGACTGTAAAACAGTCGAAAACAATCCTTTGGGAACTCACTATACCTTTGTATAGATTGTATGGCATATGTCCGACAGAAAACAACTACTTCTCTGGCTAATACCTCGACAGATATTGAATTATATCTGTCATTTTCCAGTATGAAATGACTTTGATAATGATACTCCAACATAAAATTTAACAAATTTAAAAGTAGGTAGTTTTTCGCAAATATTATTTTAGGCTTTAACTCTCCTCTAACAGGAGTATTATAATTTGAGGATGGATTTGTCAGTGGATCTTTCAGAATAATCATTATGCAACAATGTATGGTCACATATCGGTGAATTTACGAAATCGATTCGTTCAAATATTATGACGAATAAAAAAACGGAGTTTGTCGGTCTCATTCTGACTTACCTGTACTATGTTATGAATACTTCCAATATTAAAAAACGTTCAAGAGGTTGACAATTATTCCTATAAGTTATAATAAAGTTGCATCATGCGATTATAGCACACAGGATGTTATGTCTCCTCTCAGGACATATCTTCAGTTTTTTGGAAATATCTCAGAAACCTTCACTTTTAGACAAATGGAATGTTATGACTTTTAGGTTGAGTATGGATGAGCCTAACTGATGTCAAACGCTCATTTGTCAATTCGGTTGTCCAAAGAAAATATGAAGGAAAATATGACCACATACCATCGTAACTACGCCACTGGTTCACGAAAATTATAACTTCAAATTATCACGTTGAAAAACCTTGATTAGTGCACTAAGTTTGAAATTTTTTTCTCCAGGAGTTTTAGAGAAAAAAAAATTAATCTAAACTTTTTTCGCACATTTTACACCCTGTATCTCAGAGGGGATGCATTTTAGGACATACCTTGATGAGAGCTTATCATCTCAAAATGAGGCAAGGAATCTGTAGTCGGAGTTTGTCGGTCTTATTCTGACTCACCCTGTATATATATTCTGAGCAAGGTATGATTTCGACGTCCCCTAGCACCAAAACTATTCATTTTTGGGGTTTGTAACCCAATTAATTTCTATTCAAAGTAACTTGAACTGCATCATATCAAAAATCCAGAAAAATCCACCAAAATGATAATGAGTGCGGTTGCCCCTCAGATAAGTAGTAGGTAGAGCAGGTAGATTCGAAATATTAGATAATTTGACGTCCATTAAGTAATAGTGGTATAAATAAAAGTAAGTTAGGATAAGTGGTTTAGTAAGCTCTTAGCTCCTGAAGATGCTAACTTTGTTGGCGAAACGCACGACGAGTGTGATTGTGACGTAGTTTTGGTGTTTGAGTAGTTTCTTTTTTCTTAAATTGTATTCACACCAAAGGTTCCGAAATATTCAGTTATTTGATAAGTTAGTTTTATTTTTCACAATTTCTGAACTCTTGTTGAAATATGTAGTTGTGGGCATACAAAAAAAGTAGAAGTCCTAATGAACATTCACGATTTATTGAGAGTAGATAGCTATCAATATCCTACCTGAATCGTTGCAGCAGTAACACTCTCCACCCTTTCTAATTTCCATTCAACCAAACTTTCGAGCTTTCATCAACCAATTCCCTTTTAATTTACACGGATGCAACGAATTGACATTGCATGCCTGCGGGAAACATCATCAAGCAATGAAATTGCTCTCCACTATCCGGGACGCATGAATAAACATGTTGAAATAGGATATTGTTACAAACAAACCAGTTTCCAATATTTACGAGCGTTTCGAAAATATGCCCCCGTTATCAACCCTTGGCGTTATGGATTGAAAACGAATTCTCTTTTTGTTATTGGGCATTCGGCGTGGGATTTGTAGCGTGTTTGTATGTAAATGGAAATGTGGATAGCAGAACAACGCGGGAAATTATTTTATGTTGCTTCTAGGAATATCTCTCAGGGATGGTATGCAGGGAGGTGAAGTAGGTAATGGTGGCGGATGCTAGAAACTATAAGAGAAATAATAGGGGGATAAAAATGAACCAAAATTGAAATGAGTGGAATTGAAGCTAAAGTGGTTCAATTATATGTTGTAAAATTTATGGAAATGGTCCATTATAATATTGCAAGGAACCTGGTGAGACATAGGAATTCCGCGAATTATTCTAGAAACGGAGTTTGAATATTTACAAACCTGCGAACAATTTCAAAGAAATGTCTAGAAACGCTGATCATTGCATTTAAATAAATGAAACGTTCAGCGAGTTTGGAACAATAAAGTGTGGAGTACCTCAAGATACAGCGTTAGGCCCAATACTCTTCCCAATGTATGTGAATGATTCATTTTCTCCCTCTGGTCGCTAGGTGGAGCGGCCTAGAAACCGCTTCATCGCGTGAACCAGAGTTGACCAAACCAGCGGAGTGTCTAATTATTCGGACGGGGAACAGATGGCTTCAGTGCTGTCTGTGTTGCACTGATGAGAGGCAACAACCTCGAAACTAGTCTGCAGGTGGTCACCCTGTCCAAATCAAAACATAATTCTGCTGGTTGGTCACAGAGGTCACTTGCAACTGCGTCTTCTGGTGCTTTGAGAAATGTTGCAAAAGTATCTGTCAGATTTATTTCAATACCGGCCGTGGTCTCAACCTGGAAAGTAGTTATTTTCTGACAAGTACTTGCCATAATAAGCCTACGTATTAGGTGTATATGGGAGTAAAGGGTTCTTCATCGGTTGGCAACGACTGTTCCTAACTAAACAATCTCCCACAACATTTCTGTTTATTCTCAATTGATGGGAAAGGAAAAAAATTCAGTTTTGCGGACGAGACCGCCACTTTTTATGATGCTGAAACCGAGTTCTCTTTAATAAAAACATTTTTTGACTATAGCTCATTAACTATCAACATACTTTATACCTTCTGCTATATATGTCAATAACGCAAATTTTAAACCACCTCTGAAATGGTCTAATGAAGAACTAAATAATATGAGAAATACATTGGTGATTATTCAGCTAATATACCTACGATGTGAATAGGGACTTGAGTACATATAAAACATTCAATAAGTATCGTAAATTCTACAAGAAATATATTATTGAACAGAAAAAACTTTCCTGTGACTCGTAAATTTTGATCGCAATAAAAATAAAACATCCAAGTGTGATACGCAGATATCGCAGGGTGATTTCAATGTATAATTTTGAAATATTGCAAAATTTATTATCTCCATTACCACACACGGATCACGACTCCTCTGATTTCTTGAAGAACTTGAATTCAATCATAATATTCTTTTTTACATCGCCAGTCACCCCCTTGGAAAGTGAAACCATTCTATCTTAAAAATATTCCTTCTGTCCAGATTTAAACTCTAATATTCTTAATGAGTTGATTGATAACAACAATTTTAACAATAACAAAATAATAGCTCATCCGATTTAATTACTTATAAAAGAATGTTAGCGAAACGTGTTATAAAATGAAGTTTATGGAGATCGAATCGTTTTATGTATACAATTACTTAACTTACCGACTTCAATTCACTTACCTGATTTACTCAGGTCACCTTATTTACCTTTTAGCTTTCCTTATTTTTTTCCTTTATCGCTCAATTCATTTCATTTACTCAACTTACCTAATTTTAACTAATTTACTTATAACCTTAACCATATAGACGTACAGTGTCACAATTTTCACTCGTTTGAAAGCCGTCGTTTTTTGAAATTTCTTCCTAACGTTTCGCTAGCGCGAGTGGCTAGCTTCTTCAGAGGCTTAACATCATGAATAATCTAAGATGACTGGAGATTCCGTCTGCGAAGATTGTATTTATTCTGATTTAGGTAGCCCTGTTCGTTAATTACCGTATCTGTATTTGATACATTCTCACCAACCCTAATTGACCCCTTTCTACCTGTCGGCTTAATGTCGATGATATCCTTTGTTCTTTCAGAATTACTCATTCTCGTATCTGGGTTAAGCATATTTTCGATAACATTAATTGACACTTTTTTGCCTGCTGTCTCAATGTCATAGTTTTCTTTTGTTATTCTGGAATTTCTAAGAATGGGATTCCATATTCGGTTGAGGTTAACAGCTTCTTCTTTTCTGTTGAAATTCTCCGTGTGTTTGTGGATCTCTATTGCCTCCCGTACAAGTCGGCTATGGTATCCCTGGTTAGGGGCAAGAAGTTTTACGTCCTCAAAGAGAATCTTGTGGTTTCCTTCCTTCCTTCCGACCTCCCTGATGATCATAGAATAGTGAAATAGATTTTTGTCGACCAAAAGGTATTGGAGGCCTAGCGAAAGAGATGCAATTCACGCATCAATGAAATGAGCAATTTATAGATATGAATGTCCAATGGAAACTGGACATACGGAATAATCAACCATTTGAATGAAAATGCAAATTTTCACTATCAGATTCTTTCTTTCTTGTTAGGTTCTTTTCACAATATCTATCAGATGTTCAATTTCCAGCGTGGGTTTTGTCGGGGAATTAGTTGTTTTATACAGTGTGACACACTTAAGATGAAGACACCCCTGTATTTTAGTCATTTTTGAAAGCAGAGATTTGATTTTCGGTACAGACGTATACCTTCATGGGCCGCACTTTTCGCAATACTCAGCCCGAGTGACAGCCTTAAACCCAGCCTACTGCGATCCCGCGAAAAGGGCAAATTCTCGATATTTTGCGTCGCGTTGGAGATACCGAAAAAAGTTATTCGAAAAAGTTGCTTATGAATCGATTTTGAACGCAAAATTCGAATTTTGAATTTTTTTGTAATTTTCATATTAAAGTCCGATTTTCGATTAATGGTTCTGAATAAGAAGCTACGAAAACAATAAATTCGTCATAATGTAGGAATAAGAATGAAAAACCTACTATTCATTATGAAAAAATTCAAATTTTGTTTATTAGTTGTTACTAAAAAGCAACAGAGGCGATAAAATCGGTCAAAATTAAATGACAATTAATGAAAAACTATTTATTGTGCCGAATTCGAACAGGAACTGAAATAAACACTAATATTAGAAGTCAGTTCTAAATATTGTCTCTCTCAACTGGCCCGTCCTCAATTCAGATGCATTTTTCAATTCTTTTTATATTATTATTGGCCACTCTCCTAAGTTCTGGAATACTTATTTCATGGCAGGCTTGCCTTATTCTCTCACAAAGTTCTTGCTGATTTCGTGGCCTAGACTTGTAAACCTTATTCTTGACGGTTCCCCAGAAGTAAAAATCCTTTCGTGTTATGTCAGGAGAGCGAGGAGGCCATTGTTCATATGGGCTATTTCTACCAATCCAACGTAATGGAAAATGTTCGTTTAACCACTCTCGAACCATCCAAGAATTATGAACGGAAGCTCCGTCTAGCTGAACGTACATCTCTTGTCGCACATTGGGGGAAAGATTTTCAATGATTTCCTATAATTCATTATAAAAAAAATTCAATAGTCGTTCAGCGTTAATGGTATTATTGAAGAAAAACGGTCCAATTATTCTGTCGCCTAAAATACCACACCATACATTAACTTTTTGAGAGTATTGGTCCTTACAGTTTATAACCCAGTGGGGATTTTCGGTAGACCAGTATCTGCAATTTTGAGCAGATACTATTCCATTGGTAGTGAACATAGCCTCATCAGTGAACAAAATTTTTCTTAGGAAATCTCTATCATTTAAAAAAATTCCTTGGGCCTAATAGCAGTAATCTAATTGTTTATATTCGTCACCTTCTTTCAATGTGTGCAAGAACTTTGGTTTAAAAGGTTTGATTTTATGACGAACGAGACATCTTCTGATTATCTCTCTACTCAAATATAATAGCTCAGACCTTTCACACAAACTAATTTTGGGATTGGCACGAACTGAAGCTAAGATATTATTATCATCATGGTACCTTCGATTTCGATGTGGATTGTCAATAGCTGGACGATACTTTAATACACTTCCGATTTGAGTAAACAGTTTATCGATGGAGGCTACCGTTCCATGTCGAATACGATTTCGTTGCGGATGTCTTCTGTTGAATTCATGAGCAACTTGTCTGCTACTTCGAGCACCATCACCAAATAACCTTATTATTTAAGTTTTTCTCGTAAATTAAGACGTTCAATGGGCATTTTGTTACTGTTTTTGACGCATTTACTGTCAAACTGACATTAGGTATAACTAATTCACTTGTTTTCATGACACTCTAGCCAATCAACCAATCATATTCAACAGAAAATTGAAAAAATTCCTCAAAATTAGAGACAGGCTAGTAAAGAAGACTAAATTCGATTAACGTACATTTGATAAAATAAGAATTTTCAGTTTTATTTATTTCAATACGTTAATTTCATTGATTTTGACTATTTTATCATTTCTGTAGCTTCTTATTCAGAATCATTAATTGAAAATCGGACTTTAATATGAAAATTACAAAAAAATTCAAAATTCGAATTTTGCGTTGGAATTCGGTATGTAGGGTCAAAATCGATTTCTAAGCAACTTTTTCGAAACCTTTTTTCGGTATCTCCAACGCGACGTAAAATATCGAGAATTTGCTCTTTTCGCGGGATCGCAGTAGGTTGGGTTTAAGGCTGTCACCCGGCTGAGTATTGCGAAAAGTGCGGCCCATGAAGGTATACGTCTGTACCAAAAATCAAATCTCTGCTTTCAAAAATGACTAAAATACAGGGGTGTCTTCATCTTGAGTGTGTCACACTGTATATAGATAGAACAAAAAAATTACTCAATTTATCGACGTTTTTTTCCATTTTGATTTGATTTCATTTCATTTTCAATTGAGAATGCTTCTCTTTAAAACATGCATCCCTTTCAAGAGACGTTATCTTGTACGATGGAAAATAGCGACTAAACTTTGTCTTTCAGTCGCAGACGATTCCACAACTGACCTGTTCATATTTTCAATAAAATCAACTATTATAGTTTGTTCTGGCTGAAGAGTCCTTCAGACTTTCATTTTTTAGCCTTTTTTGTTTAATCGAATAAGATTCTGCCTGCTGACTGTCTCCTGATCTGATAATTCTGAAGGACTGAGAGAGCAAGACACCACTCGATCCTCAAATTTTTTCACAAACCTGATCTGAGAGGGTAGATTCATTGTGAAAATGGTGTTCCTGGTTTGAAATAGCTAACACCCCCTGTAAAACGAGCAGTTACCCCCGCACCCCACAAATATCGTGTGCAAGTCGCATTTCAGTACCATTTTTCGAAAGAAATTCATTTCCATTGAGATTCTAATGCGTTTTTTCATCTCACGACACCCGAAGCGATTCCTCACCCGGGCACCTGCAAACAAAATACCTTGGGCGCCCTGCCACCTCCATTAGTTTAATGAAATACGAGAAGGTCATTCAATTAAAAGTTATGATTTATCGCAAGGCGACTTGCTGTTGCTCAGCACGAGGCGCGAGCTGCATATCGGATGTCACCGGTGATTGATCGAATGCCGGCGAAAAGTGGAGTTGGTTACTTCGCGAAAAGTGATTTATTGATCGTCAGGAGCGAAGCTCAAAGGTTTTTTGCGAGGTATTTTGTGGGTAATTAGTGATGACTGGATTGTTTTGCCATTTCCTCATCCATCTTGATTGATAAAAATAGCAGAGGTTATCGACAACCGATTTACTGATTCGCTTGAACTCACAACAGGTTTGTTGCACTCAATGACGAGATAAGTATTATTATTCGAAAACTACAAACTGCCCAAACACCAAAATCACCTCAACTGACATTCGATGCGTGGTTGGCCAACATAGTGAGCATCTTCAGTGTAATACGTGACTGCACTAGGAGACGATTCAATGAAAAATATGAAATCATGAGAAGTATTCTAACGATGAATATCGTAAAAATAACATAATTCGTAATGGGAAATGAATCCCAATGTGGATTTCATTGAAATATTTTATACACTCCGTATTGTCAAATATGCGAAGATATTTCCAGTTTGTCGAATAAAATGGTCATCCTCTCAGGAAGAAAATCGAAGCTTGCTCTACTACTATAACATGTTTTCTAAAAGCAGGAAACTCACGAATTTAGTTCTCCAATTGTCCGTGTCCCTCTTATGGTTGGAAAAACAACTCGCCAATTCGTTGTTGTTAATCATAGATGAACTTTTCAATCCACATTCCTATTCAAACTATCATCGCTTTGGAACACATTAAACACGCCCCTAATTTTGAACGAGACCATTATTCTTATTATTGTAATTACTGAAAAAACAAAAATTTATCGAATGAATATTATATCGAACAACTAACTGTGATATGGTTGAACCCCTTCCCCTCCATTCAATTCAATTCCATTTGTAATGGAACCATTACTGTTATTTATCACCAAGAAGGACCCCGCATACTCCTTATGGAATTTGGGTCCTGGTGGATTTTCATGAATTTTTGGTATGATGTAGTCCATGTTATTCTCAACCAATGTTACCACTGCGCAAACCCAAAAAAAATTAACAATTTTGCTGCTAGGGGGCGTTGAAATCACCCCTTGCGCAGATTAGACTATTTATTGTTGAACCCGGTAAGAATATTTTCACTTGATTCATTGTTGTTAATGTTGCACAATATTGTGCTGTTTTATAAAAAAAAATTCTTACCCCCTCCCCCTTTACCAACAACTCCTATTACGAAACGCAAAAAAAATTTCTCGAATGCCTTTGAATGAATCGTCTAATGTTTAAATATACCTAAATAAGGGAAATAGCAATTTTTTATGATTATCCCCCCACCCCCCAAATGACACAAAACGAAAAAATTTCGATGGATTTTTCTAAATTTTTGATATGATGCAGTTCAAGTTATTTTGAATAGAAATAAATTGGGTGACAAACCCCAAAAATGAATAGTTTTGATGCTAGGGGGCGTCGAATTCATACCTTGCTCAGAATAGACTATTCATTATTATAGGCGGAAACAATATCTCTATGTATCTTGTTTCATTTTATGCTGAACAATTGTGTAAATTTTTAAAAATTGAAAATCTAAAACCTCCCCGTCACCCCCAACCTCTATTTCAACTCACGACAAAAATTAATTCAGGCACCACCTGAAATTCAAATTGTGGATGTTTAATTTTTATTTATTTTCAAGATATTCGCCCAATTAATTGAAATTCAAAAAACATGACTAAGAAGTCAGCGAACTCCACCAATATTTTTCTGAAGGGGGAGGGGAAGATGAAATTAAACAACTGTACGATTTCCTCAATTTGAGCTGATTAAAACATTTATTTTGGTTAAGCATTTACAAGTAGTCGAGAATCAACTTTATTTCGTGTTTTGAAATAGGAGTAGTGGTAAGGGGGAGGTTTCAAATTTTCAATTTTTAAAAAATTACCCAATTGTTCAGCATAATCTAAACTAAAATACGTAGAGCTATTATTTCCGTTTATAATAATGAATAGTCTATTCTGAGCAAGGTATGATTTCAACGCCCCCTAGCATCAAAATTATTGATTTTTGGGGTTGTTACTCGATTTATTTCTATTCAAAATAACTTGAACTGCATCATATAAAAAATTTAGAAAAATCGACCAACATTTTTTCATATTGTGTCATTTGGGGGGTGGGGGGATAATCATAAAAAATTGCAATTTCCCTTATTTAGGCATATTTAAACATTCGACGATTCATTCAATGGCACTCGAGAAATATTTTTTTTTGTTTCGTAATAGGAGTTGGGGAAAAAACGGAGGGGGGAGGGGGTCATTTTTCTGGGTTGGCGCAATGGTAACATTGGTTGAAAATTACATGGACTACATCATACCAAAAATTCAAAAAAATCCACCAGGACCCAAATTCCAAAAGGAGTTTGCGGGGTCCTTTATCACTAAGAACTATGCTCAAAACATATTGAAATTAAAAACGATGACATACATTAAACACTCAGTCTGCCCAACAGAACATTATTCAGATTTGGCGAAGGCCTTTGACACGGATTCTCACGAAAAATTGGGAAACAAACTTATGTATGGAATTCAAGGACAGGCAATTGGAATCTTCGAAAGTTACCTATCATAATGGGCCAGGTAGCCGAGTGGTTAAAGCGACATTGTTTCAATCACTTTGACTGCTAGTCGACGATGGTTCAAACCATGGCGACTACAGAAATTTTTCTGATTGCCCGAGAAAGTGCTGGAATCGCACGTAAAAAGGTAAGACCTCGTTAATCCTTAGCTCGTACAAGTTTCGAATCCTACATTTCTCTTGTCTTCACTTCTAGAGAAGCTCCTTACTTGATCAGTTTTGACAACGCTTGATGATGGCTCTGAATCCGCCAAAATTAACTTTAAGTTAGCATCAGTCAATTCAGCAGACTTACAATTATCTATAGTTTTAATTAATGATACATCATCTCGTAATAATTGCTCTTGAACAGATTTGGAATACACACCAAGGACAATTTGTGCTTTCAATAGTTTATCTTCCTGAGAATCGAATTCACATTGTTTGACAAGAAACCTCAAATCTGCCAAAAATTTGTCAAACGGTTCATCTAGTTGTTGTTTACACGGAAAACGTCCATAATTTCATTTTTTCTAGGTAAGCAATACTTTTCCAGGGGTTTTAGGTATAGATTTGTGAAGTTTCAAGGCATCCGATCCGAGTAGGTTCTTCAGTCTAGCAACCTGAACTTCTCTTGACTTTTTGTTAGTTTCAGTGTATGTATATCCGAATTTCTTCTTGGAAGATTCGGAAATTCTCCGCAATATTTCCATGTACATCAAGTTCTTTTGGTTTGTTGAACTCCATTTTCAGTTAGTCAGACTGCGCCATGTTTATACAGTTTTTTTTTCTTTCTTTGGTGTTTTGGCATCGACTGCTATGGTCATTAGTCATGTGTTATGGGTAGGCTTTGTTACTAACTCCATACGCCACCTTAGGAGCAGCACTGTTAATTGGAACGCAATAGTGAATCGTGCATGACTCACCCCAGTCGAGCCACGAAATTTAAATAATTCAATAGGTCAAATTAAATTAAGATATCCCAGCCGCAACTGGGGCTCGAACTCCGGACATTTCGACTCAGAGTCGGACGCTCTAACCACTGCGCCACGCCCCGACATTTATACCGTCATCAGAGGAATTGATATGACGTTTCTGTTTCAATGAATAATTAAGCTTTGTTTATTGTCAATCTGACAGTAAGTTCTAACAACATCATCTTCTCTTTTATTTTCAAAAAACATTTGTAACTAATATACAAGGTGAGTGTTCGATCCTATAACACCTTGAAGGGTATACCTTCTTAGATAATCCAGCCTCCTAGTGTCATGGGCCAACGGTCTATTAGCTTCTTTACATGGCATTCCATTAAAATAAGCACTGTACTCTATGAATTTTTCTAGTTATCTAGTTCACTTTGGATGTTGAATCATCTTCCTTGCTATTATAGAACACAATCGGACTCTGAAATACTATGGCACCACTCTGTATAATATGAGAAAAATTTTCAATCCAAGATTTCATCGATGATACCAGAGCTGTCCGAAAGCACTGTGCTTAGTGATCGTGAAAGTGCTTAAAGCATTTTGGTGCTCGTAAGCACTGTGCTCCCGAGCACTTTTTGGATTCAGTACTTAGTGCTTCGAGCATTTCACGAAAAGGCTTTCCTCATCTATAGATCTATGAATGTTGTTGAAAATATAAAACGCGGTCAGCGACATCCCCACCCCCAAGAACTACTGATTGCGGCCTTATATTATGCACATTCTAGGTTCGAGGGCTCAGTCTTGACATAAATTTAGTTAAAAGTATTTATAGCGTTCGGAGTGAATTTAGTGCTTCACCACACTAGATTATTTAGCGCCACACACAATAAATAATAAATCCACCAAAACTAAAACAACATTATTTTTAATTTTAACCAAATTATTTATTAGAGCTAATCAATATAAAAAAAATTAATTAAAGAAACTAAAATATCCGACTGCAGTTTAAACTAAAATGCAAAAGTAATATAATAATCTTTTCGTTAAGAAAAATTTGAAGTAGCCGAGACCCATTCTATTTCTATAGATTTTTTTTAAAATGTCCCTGCTGCTTCCAGTTTTTATTTGATTTGAAATGATATTACTTCTTTTTTGATTTTTATTTTAAACCAAAGTCGGGTTTTTTAGTTTATTTAGATTTACTTTTTTCAATTTTCAGCTTTTTAGTACACAATTATTATATTGTATCAAGACGGTCAATTTGTCGCAAAAATTCCGCTATTTTGAATTTTCATAATTTTAATATAATAAGTGTCACTTGCGGTATCAAGACCAATCTAACGACCGAAAATTCATCAAAATCGGTTCAGCCGTTTAGTAGTTACAAGGAAGAGGCGACTTTGTTTTACTATATTTTGATTTTATATTTGATTTGTTACCTTAAACAAAGTTTACCGAATGAATATATAAGTTGCCTCACTCCGCTGAACGAGACGATCCGCCTACCCCTGCCTCTCGCCCCGAGTGGGAGGCCAGTGGTCCGCAAAAGACTCTCAAGTTATAGTCCGTCAGATAATGAGAAATTTTGCTGACTCATTTTCTTTTTTCTGGGATTTTCATAACTGAAAATTATGGCAGTGTTGAACAGAAAAGTGAAATTTGTCCAGCTGTGTGCACGTTCCAATGTAATTGAATGAAGAAAAGTTGTATTTCGTGCAGAAATTTATTTAAATTTTACATGGTCCTCTGGACACATGATATTTTTATGGTCTGGCTCTTGTACACCTGACGAGTACGCACTGATGATGACTTTATAGTCGAAACCGCTTTGCTATGATTTTATACATAAATTTCTGCACGAAATACAACTTTTCTTCATTCAATCAATTGAACAGAAAACACTAAAATTTAAAAAATCTAACGCTTATGAATATGAACATTTCATTTTCTCGATGTGACTAGTTCTGCCAGTCTAGCGTGTACCGATGGTTAACAAAATCTCATTCCTATTTCATTCTTGTTGCAGCACGCTCTGACATGAATGAAATATACAATAGTACTTTCTGTCCGAAAACTACCGAACTAAGAAATCAGTGAGAATGTTGGTAAGGTAGGAACTATTTCGCGCCGCTCTATATTTCAATTTGGCTATTCGCCACCCATTTGGAAACTCAAATCAATCTCCCAAACGACATTGTCTGGATATTCCCTATCAGTTGGAAGTTGAACTGTTTTTATGGGTAATTCTATTGAAATAAAACAAAAGCAAGTATTGACTCATTTCCTTCAATTGACGAACAAAAGTACTCGAAACACTTTTTGTCAGTGCTTGGCACAGCTCTGAATGATACGAGGTTGTAGTGAAAAATGCTCAGCCTACTATAGAATGCGATTTGTGTGCAGAGGCATCGCCTGCAAAACAATCCTTTGAAAACATTCCATCTTTTCTACTTGATTCTTTCTCGTAGAGTGGTAAGTAATGTCGAGAAGTAATTTCCAATTATTGTTCTATCCTTATTCATATAATCAATCATGATTACTCCATTGTAATCCCAAAGAACGGAAGCAAGAAGTTTTCCATCAGATTTTTGAACACGAAACTTTGGCCTTGGAGAACCAGAGTGTCCCAATTCCATCGACTGCTGCTTTGATTCTGGTTCGTAGGAATGTACACAAGTTTCAACCAAGTGGCATAAGTCCGCAGGCATAAGTCATGAGAAGCAGCAGCATTTTAGAGAACACAATAGCTCAAAACATTCTGGAAATGCCCTCAGACATCATGCCTGAAACTATCAATCTTCACACGTCCTACACTGTGGTCTTTTTGAATGAGAAGACTGGGTCCGGATTGAAACTGACCTATGTAGGCAAATGAGGGTTGGTTTACCGATGGTTCCAAAACTTTGGAAGGTGTTGGATCCGGAATATATGGGATGAACCCAGTAGTGAAACGCTCATTCAGTGTGGGTTACCTAGCTACGATATTGTTTATTCCTTCGGAATTTGTGCAAGGGAGCTGAAAAATCGACACCACACACGAAAAGTACTAAAAATATATTCAGATAATCAATCAGCACTGAAAGCGCTTGAATTCTACTGCTTTCAATCTAGAGCAGTATAGAGCAGTGTGGAACCTCAAACTGACCAGCACAATACAACAACGTTACCCTAGTCTGGATACCAGGTCACACGGGCCTAGAAGAAAACGAAATAGCGGACGCCTTAGCAAAATGGGGCCGAAAAAACGTTCACTGGACCAGAACTGGAAATCGGTTTAGCATATAGCAATGCTAAGATTGTCATAACAGCCTGGGCAGACAATATAAGACTGGCGTTCCAAGGTATCCATCGCTTGTACAAGGAGAAAACAGGACTTTTGTCACAGTCCTGCTAGAACTCAGTAGAGCACATCTCAGAGTTATAGTAGGTTTGCTTACTAGATCGGAATCGGACTTGCACAAGATGCAGAGTGTCGGCTATGCATGGAGGATGATGAAACGGCTAAACACATTCTGTATACATGTCCTGCAGCGACCAGAACCAGATTTTCAATATTTGGCAATACGACAGTAAAGCCAGAAAACCTGGTGAATTGTTCTTTCAATGCATTCCTCAATTGCGTTAAGAGATTGGATACACTGAGAGAAATATAATCATAGGGTGAGCCGCAATAGGCCATTGGTTGCTGTGGAGGGCCTGATATGGGCCCACTCACGTTCAAAACCAAAAACTCATAGTACCAACACGACTCAAAATGACACAAACTAAGCACAGATCGAACGCTATGCTCCATTTTGCAGAATTAACGAATTGAATAGGATGAGGTGAATCCACCAGCTCTCACATGTTATCCCAAAGTCCAGTTAGCGGAGGTCACGAGAGTAAGTAATTAGCAATCTCACTGATTTTTTTTCATGATTAGTTCAACGTATATTGGTTGATTCAATCGATTTTCCAAAGTTTAAGAAAATCGAAAAACATTTATATTTTAAAAATTCTAGAATATTTTGGGCTGGGATGAATATAATGAAAAATTAAAAATACTATCTTGTAGTGGAAGTTTTTTCTACCAAAAAGGTTCCTTGCACTTTTTTGGTCAGAGTTATAGTTTGTCCGCAAAAATATCATTTCAGAATACCTTTTTGGGAATTTTAACCTTCCACAGTCTGAAACTGAAAAAATGTTAGTTCAAAGATGATTCAGATTTCATTTGACTTTGTCAAAACAAATCCTTTCATATCCAAGCTGATAAAAATAGAATTTTTAGCAAGTCAACGTCGACGTTTTCGAAAACGAGAGTATTTTTAGTCAATTTAAATATTTTTCTCGTCATATAGGCAAATTCAGTATTCGATACGTTACTGACGAATTTAATAAACTATTTTCAAAACAGCAGTCTTCTAAACGCAGTAACTGATCGGGGCAAATTGATTATTGCCCCTCTACACTTGTACTGATTTCTTTGAACTAACATTCTTTCGTTTTCAGGCTGTGGAAGGTTAAAATTCCCAAAACGGTATGTCAAGAAACGAATATCCTCCACAAAAACAAACTTTCATTCAATAGTCATGATGCGTACTCACGAGATCTTAAATTGGAATTGCAAATACTTCATTTTCAAGTAGGATATCTCAACTTTCTAATGGTATACTTTATTTTTCGTGTTTAATAAAACGTTGTATAGAAAAAAAACGCGTATATATTTACATTAGAATCGAAAATTGAGCGTTCAGATTATCAATTTCAGATCATAAGAAAATCAGCGACTTTACTAATTACTTGTGATTTCAGTGTAATATTTACTACGCCAACTGGGCTACCAGGTTCCAGAAGAATAACACCTTAGAGATAATAAACCCAGCATTGTTGATTACCGATTCATATCCTGTCTTCTCCAGAAAACGCACATTCAAATAACACTCATACCTACCGTTTCCATCGAACCGTACCGCAATCTGGCTCAAAATAACTCGCGGTAAGATAAGGGTTTCATAATGCCGTTATTCCGTTTTAATATTCCGGATTCCGCCAGTATTAATTTACCTCAGAGGGCAATATCCACCGCAAATTCCCTCTCGACCGCGGTTCGAGATCGTAAAATGAAAAATCAGCTTCTGGAATCTTTTCCGCTGTTTTTCTGATTTCTCTTTCGTGCCGTTCCATTCTTTATTCATATGACAGCTTTATAAATGGATATCCCCCCGTCAAGTCGAAATCTGAACCTGCGAAATCAGACGCGGGAAATTTGGAATAATGATCTCTTGTCGGGTTATAGACCAGCGCCAAAAAATATAAAAGGAGAAAAAAAAAATTAACACCATGACACCAACTGGAAGAGTAGCAAAATAATGTTCGAATGACGAGGAAAATAATTTGGAGTCGACAAAATAGTCTAGTCAACGTGTAACATTTTTTTTTTTTTTTTTTGTATTGTCACCAAAAATTATGATCATGTTGTCATTCGATTCGTAATATCATGTAGAAAGCTTGAGGAAAGGTCCCAAAAGAGGACGAAAGAAAAACATTTAAGTGAAAAAATAGTGAGGTTTGTTTTTTTTGGATATCTCGAAAAATATTATTAAAAATATATAAAATGTCGAAGAATTTCGAAATGATAAAAATGATCTGAAAAGATCAGCAAATTTTCTGAAAAAAGGTTCGACTTCCGAAACTGTACCTCCAATATTTATAATTTCTACAGAGCCGTGATGAAAATAGAGCCAAAAACGGGTAGTCTACCTTCAGTGACACAACAACAAAAACAATTATTTTAACATAGTAAATATTGAATGTCAAGGAATGGAAAAATTTGGGTACTATTATGATATATCAGTCAATAATCCGCGGATGAAAAATTTGTATATCAATTTCTCCATTTGTTAATTAACAAATTTTTCTGAACTCAATGTTGATATAAAATCCCAGATAATTATTGAACTGAAACCATAGGATTTTTTCACTAAGTGAAGTTATTTTTAATAGGCTAACAAATTAATAACAGTTGCAAAAATTATAAAATTTTGATTTTCCACTATTTTATCAGCAACTCAAAGTAAATGAAGAAAATATATTTTTTCAAATATCATTAATGTTTTGATTTCTTAGGGTTTAAAGCTATATAATATTTAAATTCAATTTGTTACCACCATTGTTTAAAAAATTGTACTAAACAATTACATTTTTATGAGCGGATAATTTTTTTGTAATACATTTATTGATAAAAATTATGATTTTTAAAGAAAAAATGATTTCTTAAAAAAATCATTTGTTGCTAAAAAATGAGTTTGTTAATTAACAATCGTTATTTGCGGCTAAATATCAAAATTATAGAACATTTTTTTCTCTGACAATTTGTTAGAATCAAATTAATTTTTTTCCTTAATTTTTTTTATATACATAATTCTGTGATAGACAGAGCCATGTGTTGTTTTTTATGAAAAAAAGTATTTTCTATTTTTTAACAATTTTCAAATATTATTATGCCTTGAAACTTGTCCTTTTTATCCGAATTTGTGTTTTTATAATTACTACCTCCTTTCGCCCTTCTATCATTCTTATTTATGTCCTTTCTCCATTCTTTTTATCTATTGAGGTAACATGAAATTATTATTGTCGAACGGTTTCAACCGTTAATTTCAATAATATTAATAAATGAATATTACTTTAGAAAAACAATTTAAAAATAAATTTTTGAAAATTTGTTTTTGATTTTTTTCGCGTTTGTCCGAAGATTTTTCCATAGTAGACCTACTCTTCCATTACATAAAAAAAAATTGCAGCTCACCTGAAACATAATAAGCTAAATTTCCATAAAATTCGTGAAAAAAAATTGTTTTTGCAATAGACAAAAATAAAAAACTGAAAAATCGGTTTTTTCCGATTTTCCCGGAATATTTGAGGTAATGTGGAAAATTGCCAATCGTGAAAAAGTGAAATATCTCTTTCAACCACTAAAATGCACATGTTTCCATTTTGTCGTAAGAATTTAGTGTTATGCTATCATTGTACAGGGGAAATTATGTTGGGACTCGGAACATATCTTCAGTTTTTCTCAATTATCTCAGACACCTCAACATTTAGGTACATGAAATGTCAAGACTTTTAGTTTAGTTGAGTATCAATGAGTTTAAATGATTTCAAACGCTCACTTGTCAATTCACTTGTCCAAAGAAAATATGAAGGAAAATATGACCACATACCAACGTAACTACGCCACTGGTTCACGAAAATTAAAAATCATAACTTTAAATTATCACTTTTATAAACACTGATTGGTGTACCAAATTTCAATTTTTTTCCTTCAGGAGTTTTGGAAAAAAAAATTAAACCTAAATTTTTTTCGTACATTTGACACCCTATATCTCAGAGGGGATGCATTTTAGGACATAGGTACCTTGATGGGAACTTTTCACCTCGAAATCAGAGGAATCTGTAGTCGGAGTTTGTCGGTCTCACTCCGACTCACCCTGTATATAAAATCTCCTTCAAATCATATATTGAATACCCAGAAAATTTACTTTTTCCGCATGTTTTTTGCAATTTCTATTTTACACGGATTTGCAATTTTTTAGTATGTCAATGTAACATGGAAACTCAACTTTTCGAGTAACTGAAATGTAAATTTCAATAAATAGCCTAAAATTTTACACAATTATTAAAAAAATTGTCGAATTCGAGTTTTCTCGTATTTTTGCAATTTCTGAGAAAATTTGCCATAGCAATGTAAATTTTTTTCATACCATTAGAAAGTAGAGATTTCAACGAACAAAAAGCACGCCGAATTTTTACAAAAAGTAGATATTTTGATGAAAATTAGGGTGCCTTTTCGATATTAAATGAGAATAAGGGGAAACGATAAATATGTTTAATCCAAAACATTACAGTGTGTTTGGGACGTAACATAGTAAATTCTCACCAAATTTCGTAAGAAAGTTTTTCATTGTCGTGGGAGATAAAAATAAAAACCAACAAGTCGGTTTTTGGATTTTTCGCAAAATTTATGAGATTGAATGAAAAAAAAATTGACACAAGAGTTGCGAATCTCTTCATTGCCTACAACTTTGCACTTCATCTTTTTTCGATAGGACTCGTATTTTTACCGGAAATCGTGATAAACCGTTTTCCACCCTTAAAATCACACCCCCTTCCTCTTCCCGATCCCAAATCGCCCGTACATAATTTTTCCCTCTATTTTTGTCATACTTTCTTACTTCTCCCATGGTTTTCATCCTGTTGTTCTGTTTTTTCACTTTTTACAATTTTCAAAGGCTTTGACACTGGCCTATTTTCCCTCCGTCAAGTTGAAATCTGAACCTACGAAATCAGACGCGGGGAATTTGAAATAATGATCTCTTGTAGGGTTATTACGTGGTAATGTAATATGGCGTCGTGGAAACGATAGCTTATGATGACTTTTAGCGTTTTGGGGGTTTAGGCGAATATACTCGACACAATCTCGCCAAGAATGAGCTATCGATTTTTCGAGAGGGTAATATCATCAAGTCTCGAGTGCTACTGTGTTGGAACACTATATATTTACGTTTTCTCCTCTTCTTTTTCCCGGCACGTTCAAACACTTTGCTAACCTTATAGCATCGGTGTTTCTTCTGTGGATCGATTGTTGTGTCTATGAAACAGAAGTTGTTGATGTACGTATTTCAATAATTTATAGAATAGAATACTTCACTATGATATAAAGTTTCTATTTAGAGCCTTCTGCAAAACAAGTATAGAAACGCAGCTGTAGTGAAAAATACCTTTTCCCAACGATTGAGGCTTTATTCATATATTATATCACAAGACCTATGAATTCAATCGATATACTCTCTATACATTTTGAGTGAGTTTTATTGAAAAATAGTTGAATATACAATAATTAAATGAATTATTGTGCATGAAACTTTTTTCCAAAAAGTATTATTATTATTGAAATTGATGTTATATCAAATTTGTTTAATATTTTAATCAGATAAAGAATAAAATAGCTTCATTACCAACCCCAATTTTATTTCACATCGACATTGTACTGATTACCTAGAACTTGCTACAGACAAAAACTTTTCAAATTATTTATTATGAACAATAATCACAACATTTTCACCGTTAGCAATATTTATTCTTGCAGAAGTGGAGATTGCAGAGTTCAATTTCTACTTTCTTCTGTTCCTATAATTTTCATGAATACTATTTTCTATTTTCTAATGATGTTCCACCATATCCTTCCTTCCACCATGTCTATTCAAAGTATGCATATCAGCACCATCATCTGTATAAGTGTGACGTGATGGATTTGGTAGTTCCAAAAATTTGGCAGTTTCATTTGGAATGCGTCCAAATGTTTTTATGCGCACTAGTTGAGAATAACATTTTCCTTTTTTATACAAAAAATAACGATCAAGAAATGTGGTTTGATAACAGAATTGAAGTTGTCAAAACCGGCAATGTTTATTCGAGTAAAGGCAAATTCTCTAATTTTGATGAACGTTACTCCAACAACATTAACATAAATTTTCAAATTCATCAACTCTTCCCTACGGCAAGCTCAAACACACCAACAATCATTGAAACCTGTAGAAAATAATATACAGAACAGTCATGTAATATAATAAATAATAACAATAATAATAAAGTGCCTTTATTAAGAAAAAACAATTGATGAATAATATAAAGATAACAGGTGACGATATTCGCATCACACGCTCTTCCATATAACCACTAGATGGCTTATCTTTTTCAGCCTTACCAGCAAAATAAGGACATTTACTCTCAATTTCATGCAACTTTTGAAAGAATACAGAGTTGAAATGCAGTTTAAGGATGGATGTATAAATGGAGAAAAGATTGTTTATGTCAGAATTCTTGTTCATTGGATTGTATTATTTTTGTATGAGGATCGTTCCTAAGAATGAACGTTTCAAATAGTTATTTTCAATATCAGTGATTCTGGTCTCTTAAGAGTTAACTGAATGATTTTGTTTCATGGCATGTTTAGTCAAGGCACAAGATAGTTCAATACATCTGACTATTTCACTCACCTACGAAATGAACCAATCAGAAGCTCTAGTCAAGTTCGGCTTACCGATAATACCAAACTTGACTCTTGACTCTGATTGGCCTATCAAGTTCGGTGTTTTCAGATTTGTTTACAGTGCATGTGACAGTTAAACGTCAAATATAAGTGATTACGCTGTGCACGCATTCAAAAATGAGTAGATTTGGGATGAATTCTATCGAATCAATCAACGAAAAAATCGATGAAAATGTACCGAAAAATACAAGGAAATCGAAGGAGTGGCTATGATGAATTGATTGTTCATGTTTATAATAATACTTTTAATGCTTCGTGAAATAGTCTAATAAAATTCCACTCGTGATTGAATTTATCTCATAAGTCTGTCTTTTATTTCTGAACTCAACTGAATTGTATCGAGAAAACACCACTCGTCCTGCAGACTCGTGGTGTTTTCTCGAAGCAATTCAGTTTCGTTCAGAAATTAATCGACAGACTTATCGCGAAAATTCAATCAGTTGTGGTATTACTACTGATAACTCTTTCATGAGAAGTGATCCTTCCTAATAAATCACGAGACATTTGACCTATGTATGATAGGTTACAATCAGTGATTGGGAAAAAACTAGGTCAACAATTATGAACCCAAAACCTCCTTCTATTTATGGTTTATTGAAAATTCATAAAGAAAACAACCCGATAAGACCGGTGTGCTCCTATATTGATGCCCCTTGCCAGAAAGTGGCAACCAAGTTGGTCAGTCTAATTCCAAAATATACGATTTTTAATTCAGAATTTAGCATAAAAAACTCAAGCTCCTTAGTAAATGATATAGAAAACATTAAGCTCAATAGTAACTGTAAATTTGTATCGTTTGATGTCAAAAACCTCTTTCCAAGTATTCCAACCGCATTAACATTAGACATTCTCAAAGACTTGCTGGAACAGCACAACAATCTCCCAAGTATCACAGAAGAAATCCTAAATTTAACCAAATTGTGCATAGACCAAAATTACCTGGAATTCAATAATAAATACTATTTGCAGAAAACCGGCCTCCCCATGGGTTCACCATTATCCCCTTTACTTGCCGAAATCTTTATGAACCACTTGGAAAAGCAAATTCATAAATCTAAATTTAAACATTTGTTCAAATATTGGTATCGATATGTAGATGATATTTTCGTTTGCTGGGTTGGAACGTTACGTCAATTAAATATTTTTCTTAATTATTTAAACGGTCTCAATCCTAACATAGAATTCACATCAGAAATAGAGGATGATAACAATTCACTAAACTTCTTAGATCTAACTATCTCCCGTAAAAATAACACGCACGGCTTCTCTATATATCACAAACCCACACATACAGACACCACAATACATAAACACTCCATGCACCCACAATCACACAAACTAGCAGCATATCATTCTATGATTCATAGACTGGTAAATATACCTCAAAGCGATTTAGATTTCAAGTGTTAGTTAAACAGAATTAAACAAATCGCCGTAAATAATGGATATGAAACATCAATTATAGATAGACTGCTTAAACAAAAACAAAACAAGAAAACTCTAAATTTAATATACCCGCATATCAAAGTAAAAACCGATTAACGTTTTGCATGTCTAACATATCTTGGTCAGCATACGAACAAAATATCCCGTTTCCTTCAGAAACGGAATATAAATGTTGCATTCAAAACCAACAATAACTTATATTCCTTTATTAACAACGCAAAGTCTGTACGGGATAAATTCAAGAAGTCGGGGGTTTACAAACTTGAGTGTGAGGATTGCAATGCATTATATATAGGCCAGACAGGCCGTAGTTTTAATCAAAGATTCGGTGAGCATTTGAGAAGTTACAGATTAAATAAACAGGACTCAACCTATGCCAACCACCTTATTGACAATAACTATAACTTCACACAAAACCCTGAAATTTTGCATATTCAACCTAAAGGTCAAAAATTAAACATATTAGAATCCATAGAAATCAAGAAACATTTACGTAACAATAGCAATTTAGTTCTCAATGACCAAATTGACCTGTACAATTCACCTATAATTAATTATCTCACTAGTTACTACTCAAATGCTCCCTAATCCAAGCTATATGTCATTAGGAAATTTCATACCTGCAATTGTCATTAGTGAAATTTCATGCATGTTATTTTAATATTTAAGAAAGTGATTTTGACGTTTCTTTAGTTGATAACTCGCTCAGATGATGACACCGTGTGTCGAAACAATTGTAAGCACGTTATAAGTATATTTTTGTGTAAATTGGAAGATTTTATTTCCTCTTTATTTATCATTTACAATCATATCATTTGATTTTATATATAAGATATAGAGTTTCCTAGAATTTTGAGTAGTTTTAGTTTTTGAGAAAAGTTGATATTCTTTTTGGCAATTTTAAAGTTTGTTGATTTTGGAATATTAAAGAGTGTGTTCGCGATTTATTCTATGCAAGGTGTTTCTTAAGTACGTGTTGAAAATTCAGGAGCATGTTGCAGACGTCAAAATAAGATGAAATGTTCCTATAGAGTCATTCGTTACCGAATTTGAATTATCATGTTTATATTTCGCGAAAAAATTCCAAAATAATTTTGATATTTGATTTAAGTTTGATTTCTTGAAGTAATTTTCAATAATAAAATCAAATGTGATGTTAGTTTTTCTTTTTCTTTCGTGGGGGTGGTGTCACCTACCTGTCTTTTCACTCATTTCCAATGTAATTTTTTGGGCGTACCTTTATTACGTTTTCTAGTTTGAAAATCGATTTTTCGAACATTTTTGTGTAGAAAATATTTCTGGCAAAGGTCGCTGCGAGCAACTTTTTTGAGTTATTGGGATTCGAAATAATCGATCCAAATGATTTTGAATAAAAAGATGTTCAAATTCAGAATTAGTTTAAGTTGTTAAGGAAATTGATATTCTTCAATTTCATTTCAAAATAAGAATCAGGTGTCATAAAAATTTGATACAAATAATAATAACAGTAATTGAGACCAATTTAATAACAAAACAGTAATTTTTTGACTACATTTAAGTGTTGATTGTTGATTGTAGAAGACCATTGAATGAATGAAAACCTACTATGGCTACGTACAAAAAAGTTATGACATTTCGAATGACTGAAAAGACATATAGGTGGCGCCACCTTCACGAAACAGACAAACTAACATCAAATTGAATATTTTCATTCAAAAATATTTCCAAATATCCAAAACTTCACTCGAATATCACAATCCTTTTGGAATTGATTAACAAAAACCAGATTTAAGAATTGAACTTTGACACTCAGTTGAAACTCAGTATCAGAAACGAATAACTTGCGGACATATTGTTTATATGAATGTTTCTCCTTATTTTAACGTCAGCAATATGCCCATACATTTTCTACACGTACTTAGAAAACACCCTGTATATTAATTGGGGGAGCATTTGTAATAATTTTATTTGTATATGAAGGATTACTATTGTTCAAGTCAACGGTGTCTTGAGAGTTGAAGAGAATATTCTTAATTAAATTGAAAGGATAAGAATTTTCTTGCAACATATATTTAGGTTTATTGATTTCGGATATGATAGCTTGTTAGCTCTAGAAGTTCTTGACTTTTGGTAAAGTAATCCTCCTTATACATGACAACAACAGAATTGCCTTTGTCGGGTGGCACTACGATGAGTTCTTGGTGGAAAAAACGACATTTGTTGATTTTTTTTTCAAATTTAGTGCGAAATGTGCAAGTTTCTATGGGTGAAATTTCTTAAAATATTTTAATATTGTGCTCTGATGCAATTTCTTTCATCGTCGATAGAGCTCTGTAGAATAAATTCTAAATCTGCTGGTATATAAGGAATGTTGATATGTTTATCACTAGAAGGGAGTGAACATTTGGGGCCAAATGCCATATTTTTTTTGTTTCAGCTGGTACTTCAATATTTTCTGAATTTCCTAACCATTTAGTATGAATTTTTATGAGAGAAACAGATTTCTATTTTAAAATGTTCAGTTTATCATGTTAATATTTCTGATACAATAGACGAGTTCACGAAATTTCAAAAACAAATTCAATGGTTTCTGCAGTATGTGAAAACTATTGGCAGTTTTTTTTTGTAATTTTTTAATCTTAAAAAATTATTTGATTTCGACAAAATTCAAATGGTTTCTTTTTCGCGCCATTGCAAATTGTTGTGACGTTTCCACCAGAGAATTCCAAGCAACCAATAGCATTGCCGTTTCAAGTCACAATCAACCCGAATAGAATCTGATTGGGCTCGGGAAATAGACCGTCAGACAGTGACAGATTTAGGAGCCCTATTTCGCGTTAAAATACCCCTTTGATTTCTTTTCTGGAAAACCGAATTTTCCATGTGTTCTCCCCAGGAGCCACTCGTAAATATACCTTCATTTCACTCAACGTCGATGTAATTTTCAACCCTATTGGAGGCTTGTTTGCGGCACCTGGGGAAATGGGGCACCTAAATCTGTCACTATCTGACGGTCTAAGAGTACATCACAAAGTTTCAGAACTTCTGTCGATTGCAAAATCCATAAAAAACATACAATGTATGCCGTGGATGAGATATTACGTGAGCATGGCCATGAGGTATTACGGCTACCACCATACCATTGCCAGATCAATGTAATAGAACTAATATAGGCTGGGGCTAATTCATACTGTGAGAAACATGTTGGTGATGGCCTTGAATCCGATGAGGTGGAGATGATTTGGGAAGTTGCACTGACCACATTACGGAGGAATATTGGAAGAAATCGGTTTAACATACCGAAAAATTAATAAGGGATTGGTAGAATCGAGAACGCTCACTCGATGTCGAAGTAGCCCCTGTGATAATAGTTCTATTTGAAAACGATTCCGAAAGTGATGATTTTATTAGTGACATTGAGTGTTTCTGAGTTTATCTTGTTAAAATGAATTCTACTCTTTTTTCTCTTTATTGAACTATACATTCACATAGTTTTTTAAAAAGGTGCTATATCAGTTCAAAGGGTATCGCTGCGAGTAACTGCTTTCGAAACTGTACTGGTTATTCCAATAACATTGCACAAACGATTTTCGTGCTAAACATGAATGATATCGTGAAAATATACCTTAATAAATAATAACAATCTATTTTGGTAACCACTTGATTTTTCAATTTGGTTGATATGCACGCTGATCTTTGAACTCGAACGATAAGACCAATTTTGACTTTATTACTGCTCGTATAGAAGTGTTATAATAATTATAAATGTATACCCTTCATCTTTCGTACATCCCGCCAGTGAACTAGCAATTCCACCAACCAACGGATCGTTCCATCATCGATGTCATCATTTACGGAATGTAATGCCCCCGCTTGTATCACAATGGAGCCCATCACATCCAACACCGGACACAGGCCGAGGATAATAGAAGGAACTCTTCGAGCAAAACGAAAATCGCTCGCTCCGTCCTTAAATGCCCCGGTATGACATTTAATTCCAGCTGTGGTATTATGTAGCGATTTATGCCCGCGTCACCCATACAGGCGTTTCCGTAACGAGAAAAGCTACACGCCGAACCCAGTCTACGGTGAAATTCGGTACTGTTACTCACAGTCGGTTGTTTCGGCGTCAACAATACTGGATATGAAACGGACGAGTGGAGGTTCAGTGATTCTCATAGGGTCTGGTTGTTATTCAGTTGTTTTTATAGGGTGATGACAGTTGTGGTGTTTGTTTGTAGGCGGTGAACAAGGATTTAACTCATATTTTCACTTTATAGAATTTCCTGCTTTCGAGGCTTTTTTCTACTAGCGTGCAGAAAAGTCCACTTTTCCGCATCCATTTTAGATTTGAAAGTGTCGCTTTTCCGTACTAGGGCGGAAAAAAAATCTGCACTACTGCGATAAAGTTAAATTGTTTGGTATTTGGGGAGTACACTGACATTAAAAAAATTTTAAAATATATTTATATGGTTGTAGTTTAAAAAATTACTAAAAAATTGAGAAATATCTTAGAATTCTGCTCAAATGAATGTTAAACAATAATAAACATCTGACATTTTTTATTTGTCATTTTGAATCACCATAGCAACAAAGATAAAAATAAACCTGTCAGCCAAAACACTACTTTGTCAAAACCAATTTGACCGTAGAAGCTTTTTCTAGTAAGGTAATTTTTCATAGATTCTTCAGACGAAGATTTGCCAGAGTCAATTTTGGAAACGGCCAGAACTACAAACTTGGATCTAGTAGCATCAAAATCCCGTGAAAAGGAATATATTTTTTCGGTAACCATCCGGGAAGTATTCACTTACTGGATACTTTTAAAAGTGATTGTAGACTTCATCCTGAAAGATGTGCTCTTGCTGATCATGTTAACAAATTTGACCATCGCATAAATTATAATTCAACTAAAATATTAACTAAAGAGACTCATATGACTAAGAGAACTTTTTTGGAAATGGCCTTCATATCTCAAGATAAAAAATGTATGAATAAAAGAACTGATATAAATCATTTGAGTGAGATTTATTCCTTCTTATTGTCGTTAGACCACACTCTCCCTATGAATAATAATATCTCCATAACTACTCAATTGGAAATGTAATTTTTTCCTAACTTACAAAACAACAGTCGTATATTTCAATTTTCAACAGTTGGTAACATTGACTTGAAAATTACAGATTTCTTTTCTATTGACAGGTAACACCTGATGTATATCCCTTAGATACAATCAACAAGTCTTTTGTTTTTCGACTGAAATTTTAAAATTTTCTGTTTATTTATATTCGTAAAGTCTTTTTTCATATTATTTACAATTTTAAACTGTAATGTCACTATTCAAAGCATTAAGAACATGTCAAACAACCTCACTATAGTTGTAAGTAAAATTTAATAACATCAACATGTAAAATTGACATAATAATTCTTTGTAGTTCCCTGACGATGTAAATAAAATTTACGAAAGCTTGGAATAAACTCTATAAAAGAGTACACTTTTGACTTTGCTGCAATCCCCAATATTAACTGTTTATATATATATATATATATATATATATATATATATATATATATATATATATATATATATATATATATATATATATATATATATATATATATATATATAGGGTTATGATAAAGTAATGCACAAAATTCATAAAACGTACAACGATCATTTTGAAAAAAATGCAAAAACACGTCAAACTGTTTTTTCTATTCCGCATCTTTTGACATAAGTTACAAAAATAACACGTCAAAGTTGTCAAATTTATGACGTCATCAACACATTTTTTTAATGGGAAGCTAAGATTTTTATTACATTATGTGATAGAGCTTGTGTTTTTACACAAGGGAAAAATAGTTGTAGTAGGGCTCACATAAGAAAAAAACAAGAAAATGAATAAAAAACGAAATAAATGTAAGTTTCATAATAATTTTCCAATTAACTAAACAGTCCATTAAACCAACTTTGACGTGTTATTTTTGTAACTTATGTCAAAAGATGCGGAATAAAAAAACAGTTTGACGTGTTTTTGCTTTTTTTTCAAAAGTGATCGTTGTACGTTTTATGAATTTATCATAATACTGTATATATATATATATATATATATATATATATATATATATACACAGGGTGTTAATTAAGTACGTTGACAAACTTCGGGAGGTGATTCTTTGGAGGTTTTCAGGACGAAAAGTTCATATAAACATATGTCCCAAACGGCTTGGTTTTCGAGATACAGGGCGATAAAAATACATTTTTTTCAAGATTTTTTAGAGTTAACTTCGTCATTTTCGACAATAATCAGTTCAAATTAGGCAAGTACAATCCATTCAATAGGGCGCACGATACAAAATAATGCATTTCTTAAATAATTCACAGGGTCCTCCTTTTTTCAGAGTCAAGCTTTGTTCAACCCTTCAGAATTTTTTTTTCCGCCGCCACTGACATATTATGAGAAAGGAATAATCAATGTTGTTTCATTTAACATCTTTTTGATATCTTGCATTTTTTCATTTACTTGTACGGTTCAGGGGCTATAATGAAAATATTAATTTAAACATTTTCCAGTGTGGCATAACATTAGAAAATTTGAAAATTAAACATTTTCAATTATTGTAAATTGATGGAAATATTTTTTCAGAATTAGAAAAATCTACGATGAATAAAAATTATACAATAAAAAATATAAAGACAAACTTTTATACAAATGCACTGAAAATGAAAAAATAATTTGTTTCATTTTTTGTAGGTTATTCTGTGAGTATCAAAATCTTTCTGTACAAGATTACCTAGATCAAACAATGAAATGAATTATTTTTTCCTTTTCAGTGTATTGTATAAAAACTTTAAAATGTTTTCTTTTTATAATTTTCATTTTTAACATTTTAGTTTATTTTTTATGTGAAACTGAAAATCTCCAACCCAAAAACCATCACATACCAATTTTGAACAGAATCAGTCTTGATAGAGAACTCATACAAATTTTTTGTTATTTTAAAAAAAGATATTTTTTAGTTTTCAATTGAACGTTTCCTTTTCAACATAAAAAACTTCCGAAAGGTAATCCTGTAATGGAAGATAGTTAATAGGGTTTATCTAATAGTCGCAGATCATTACACATTTGATTTTCATTTATGAATCTCTGGCCATAACATTACATTTTCTCTACACGAGCAGAAAATAGCTATTTTTGTAATGAGAACAAAATGACGTATTGCGTCACGCGCTAATCTTTGGAGAGTGGCAATGACACTTCGAGAAATGAATTATTTTATATCATGCGCACTATTGAATGGATTGTACTTGTCCAATTTGAACTAATTTGGATCGATTATTGTCGAAAATTTCGAAGTAAACTCCAAAAACTCCTAAAAAATGTATTTTGATCACCCTGTACTTCGAAAACCAAGCCGCTTGGGACATGTTTATATGAACTTTTCATCTTGAAACCTTTCAAAGAATCACCCTTCAAGTTTGTTAGACTATTTGCTTCTCAAATTTCTTTATGTTATGCGTTACTGGAAAATGCGTTAATATTTTCATTGTAACTCCTGAACCGTACAAGTAAATGAAAAACATCAAGAGAGCAAAAAGATGTTAAAGGAAACAACATTCATTATTCCTTTCTCATAATATGTCAGTGGCGGCGGAAAAAAAATTCTGAAGGGTTGAACAAAGCTTGACTCTGAAAAAAGGAGGACCCTGTGAATTATTTGAGAAATACATTATTTTGTATCGTGCGTACTATTGGATGGATTGTACTTGCCTAATTTGAACTGATTATTGTAGAAAATGTCGAAGTTAACTCTAAAAAATCTTGAAAAAAATGTATTTTTATCACCCTGTAACTCGAAAACCAAGCCGTTTGGGACATATGTTTATATGAACATTTCGTGCTGAAAACCTTCAAAGAATCACCTCCCGAAGTTTGTCAACGTACTTAATTAACACCCTGTATATAAGTGAAAATAGAGTATTTTTCGTTTTAATTCCGAGAGTTCTAACCTTTGACAGCTGTTTCGTGGTAACGCACTCATCAGAAAGGATTTATGGAGCTCTCGAAATCAAAACGAATCCACTCAAGAATTAATACCGTGAAGGCAAGACAGATATAACAGAAAGTTACTTATGACATCTACAGTCACTAGTTGAAACTTAATTTGACACGAGCCGAGGAATCCAAAGTAGAGGTTTGTCTACAAATTGACAGGCAGCCAACAATTCGTTGTTCTGACCAACCCAAGGTTCAATCAAGTTTCTCGTACGTTAAGAGGAACGCAAGCAGAATCTAAGTGAAAATAGAGTATTTTTCGTTTTAATTCCGAGAGTTCTAACCTTTGACAGCTGTTTCGTGTTAACGCACTCATCAGAAAGGATTTATGGAGCTCTCGAAATCAAAACGAATCCACTCAAGAATTAATACCGTGAAGGCAAGACAGATATAACAGAAAGTTACTTATGACATCTACAGTCACTAGTTGAAACTTAATTTGACACGAGCCGAGGAATCCAAAGTAGAGGTTTGTCTACAAATTGACAGGCAGCCAACAATTCGTTGTTCTGACCAACCCAAGGTTCAATCAAGTTTCTCGTACGTTAAGAGGAACGCAAGCAGAATCTAAGTGAAAATAGAGTATTTTTCGTTTTAATTCCGAGAGTTCTAACCTTTGACAGCTGTTTCGTGCTAACGCACTCATCAGAAAGGATTTATGTAGTTGTTCACATTTTTTGTCTTCACTTTCAACCAAGTGTAGTTACTGACGTTTAAAATTTGATATCACCCTCAGAAGTAAAGTTGACCAGTACAAGAATTATTTTTTATTCTGTAGTTTTATGCCACCTGAAAAGTGTATTAATTCTTGAGTGGATTCGTTTTGATTTCGAGAGCTCCATAAATCCTTTCTGATGAGTGCGTTAGCACGAAACAGCTGTCAAAGGTTAGAACTCTCGGAATTAAAACGAAAAATACGCTATTTTCACTTAGATTCTGCTTGCGTTCCTCTCAACGTACGAGAAACTTGATTGAACCTTGGGTTGGTCAGAACAACGAATTGTTGGCTGCCTGTCAATGAGTAGATAAACATCTAACTTTGGATTCCATGGTTCGTGTCAAATTAAGTTTCAACTAGTGACTGTAGATGTCATAAGTAACTTTCTGTTATATGTATATATATATATATATATATAATATGTATATTTTCCTTGGTGGAATTATCAAATAGGTTGCTATGGCCACCTCCGTGGTGAAGTTGAATGTTTCTCTGAAATCTCAGTTGTAGTTGTTCACATTTGTTGTCTTCACTTTCAACCAAGTGTAGTTACTGACGTTTAAAATTTGATGTCACCCTCAGAAGTAAAGTTGACCAGTACAAGAATTATTTTTTATTGTGTAGTTCCATGCCAACTGAAAAGTTGTATATTATGTTAGCCGTAGCCGCCTCTGAGTAATGTGAGTTCCCATTGTGCGACCTAGCTCCACATTTCACTAATCAGTAGCACTGTTCCTTCTTTCAATAATCCATTAATGAAACCTCATTCCGTGTACCACACTAAAGTATAATTTTCCAAGTCGATGGACGGTTTACTACGAAACACCATCTCTTGATTAGGTTGAATTTCTCATTTACAACTTTCCATTCTATTTTATGCTTTTATGTTCCAATATTTCCTGAGTCATCAAATTAGAGTTCTTGTAATAGCAGACAAAGTAGTTTCGAAGTTCGTTGGTGGTCATCAGTGCATATTTCACACTTGATGAAGTTAATTAAATATATCTTTTTTCATATTCATTAGTTCCAAAAGACAATAATCATTATATTCCAATCCCGTTGAAATGAAAGACCCATGTACGATGTTATGGCTTTTTCAACTTTTATAATTAGGAAGGAAGTTACTCCAAGTAAGTCAATTTGAACCATCGATAACAAAAAGTAACATGAAGCAGGGAGTAGGGAATATACGACTGTATTTTTTTTCTTTTGATACAGAAAAATAATCTTCTATGTTCAGAGAATAACATGAAGACCGAAAGTGATGAATATCGGGATCCCAAAGTAATCTTCATGGATGAAGAGTCCTTTGAGGTACTCCGAAAACTTGAAATTGCCCCCTACTCTGGAATACTGATCAAAGGAAGAGGACAAACAACAGTGGGAGCAGGTTCTATTCGCTCAAATAGTCACCTCAGTCATGATACATGGTACAGGTCGACAAGCGTAAGGATGCCTCTGAGATGCGCAAACGATAGAAAGCGTGAGTAGATGTGCGACAAAGATCGAATACTGTTTACGGCTGGTTATCATCGGAATGTACAATCGGGAGAGAAATTTTTCTGCAACACGTAGGAACGTAGGTTCTTATCGGAATTTTCATTAATTCCTAATGAACTTTTCGAATAATATAATTATCTGTGATCACTGGACCGTTTATGAAAATTGCATAATGTTCCCGAAGCCATAAGTGTAAATAAAGTACGACTAGAAAAAGAATGCATCGCCACACAATATCAGAAATAGGTAAATAAATATAATAAAGAACACGAGGAACATACTTACAGAAGTTGACTAACAATATCACATGACCTCTGACCACTGCCGAATCAGCATTGTCCATGGTAACTTTTGATTTTTTGTTTCTCTTTTTATTTGGAGTTGAGAATTGTTCCATTTCACCTTTTTCAATTTTATTCATTTCTGAATTAATTTTCCTAATGCTTCTAACGCAAACTTCCGTTGCGGCAGCAACTCGTTCTTGAACCTTCACAAGAGGAATATTGGTTTCACCTATCCTTGCTTCTGCCTGAATAAATTTGATGACATTACTGACAATTTCCCTACTTTGTCCACTCAGAATCTTATTTCTCACTTTACTTTTTGAAGGCATTTTCAAACTCAACAAACTACACTATAACCTATCTAATAATATTTCAAAACTATACACAACACAAACACAACACAACCACAACACAAGGATTTCAAATTCAACACACAATCAGAATAACTCCACAATAATTTAATTCCACTGACTGTACACTCACGATGTTAACTGCTTGAATAATGCAGAGCGATTGAGCCCCTGCCCCACTCCAGGGTTGTGTTTACTGCGCAACCAATTCTCGGATGCATCCTTAGGCTTGTCGACCAGTAATTGGGATAGTTATTGGTTCTTTATGTTGGATTCGATGTCAACGTGACTGCGACTGTAACAGTTTTTTATATTTTTTTTCTTTTAGCTACATAGGTACATATTTATTTCTATTTTTATTTTCACTTGCTTTGTCATTAAGGATGTTTGAATATCAACTAATGTGTGTTTTGATTATTTTTATGATGTGACTGTGACCTGGATTCGTTTTGAAACAAGTTTTCATCAATACGCTCTATGCTTAGCGATAACTCTGCATTTTCCGTTTTCGATACATATTCAGCAAAGTTTGTTTCATTTGATTTTTTCCTGATCAATTCAATAATTATTTTACCTGTTTCATCTTTTCATCCTCTAACCTCTTCTTCCTATTTTCTTTCACACTAGCATTTTTGAATTTTTGGTGATACTTTTTATCGACTTTTCTTCTTTCTCTAGCTCCGTTGCAAGCGTTTCATCTTCTTGCTGCATAAAAATCACCTATAATTTTGCAAGAAAGCGTGTTATCTAAAAATTGCGTTTATTTTCAAATTTTGGCAAAATATGAAATTAACCGAATGCAATTTTTATGAGATACCGCACTTGAATGTAGAATTATCTGATTATTTTCAAATTTTCTCCAGTCCGAAAAATACGAAAATAACAGAGTGCAAGTTTTACAAGATAACACGATTCAATTGGTACCGGCTACTAGTATTATAATAATATAATAAAATACTTTATTGAGATTGATTTAGGAAGTACAAAATAAAAAATTATCTACAATAAATGAAACAGCTCCAAAAAGTAGAATACTTGTGCAGAAAAGATGAAAATAATAATACAATTTGAATGTTTATGGCATTCATAATTAAAAAAAAATTGTTTTTACGAAACTCCCAGGTTTTCGGAGAAAACCCCTCAAAAGCAGAGCTTGTGCGAGCAAGGGAGATTCGGAACCTACAGTTTAAATAAAAGTGGAATCCGAACCACTTCAGCTCAGTGTTACACGACCGGGGATCGAACCCGGACCGTCTGGGTGGAAGCCAAACGCTCCAACACCTCGACCACTTCGCTATAATAACAATAATATAATGTGAATAAAAACAGTGCTAGTAGTTAACCACAAAATTGAATCTGTGGAAAACTATTTAGATACACACATACAGCATAATGTTAATGATGATTGTTATAATTTTTTGCATGATGCAGATACACAATATATGACATAACAAATAAAAAAAATTACAGAATATACAAAAATAAATTAGGAACATTTCAAGAGAAATTACCGACTCCTGTGTAGAAGGACATACGGCGAATACATTTCTTATTAGTAATAAATGAGTTCTATAATAGTGGTAAAGTTATTTTTCTGGGATACTAGTTATTGGTGCATAGGATTAATAGTGATGGTCCGCTGAAAGGAAAGTGAAACAGAGAATTTCTACTTCTGATGAGAAACAGAATTTTAAAGATGTCTAGAGTTTTCAGCACAACAATATAAGCTCATGTACGGATGATCAATGAAATCATGGATGTCATCTCGCAAATGCGATTTAATATGTTTCCTGAGTTTTTTTCTTCTGAAGTTATATTTTGAATTCCTTTCGGAATCATTGAGTAAAGTTCCGGACCTAAGTAGTTGATAGACTTTTGGCAGTTGTTTTGGTATTATGGGGTGGTATGTACAATTTTTTTTGCGGGTGTCATAGCAGTGAGTATTGGTTTCCAGGGTGGATTTCATTTTGTGGTGATATGTACCACAGTGGAAGAAGTAAAATTGCCTAGGATCACGTATTCCTGTCTCATTGTACAAGGCATCTGTTTTTCAGAATTTTCAGAAACTTCTTTATAAGGATGAGATTCTGTAAAAGTGTTTTCTCTAGTAGTCAAGTTATCTTTGTGTTCCTATTTATTATATTGTATTTCACCCTACACATGATAAATTAATGAAAATTGTTCAATGCATTTTTGCAAATCCTGACATTCATTTTATAAGTGAATTATTATTTCACAATGATTATTACGATTTCAATATTTCTTCGCTGAATGAACCAGAAAATTTTTCAAGTTTCCTGTTTACACAAAATTCCACACCGTTCAACTCCAAACATTCTGGATTAACAAGGAGTATTCTCCTGTATTGGTACCGTAAAATGGGGTGAATAACAACAATATTCAACATTTCCGGTTGTACAACTTCAAAACGGTTTGACTTAGAAAACTTGTTCTTAGCGCAAAACTCTTTTCTTAATTTCACCCTCATCCCTGCAAATCGAAATTTTTCAATTTTTTTTGTAAATGCCCTTTTTTTAAAAAAATAGGGTGTGTTGCGATTCACCTTACATCCGGTGTGAATAACAACACCTGCTTGATTTTACGTGTTTTGGCTTTCACACTGTCTTAGAGGTGGAAGACAACACATCTTATATTTTAAAATAACATTGTACACTAAAAGAAAATTAACTTCATATATTTAAAAGTGAAAATTTATAAATAAACTGTCTAAGAGGTGGAAGGCAACACATTTTATATATAAAAAACATTGTACACTACAAAATAAATTAACTTCGTATATTCAAAGGGGAACATTTATAAATAAACAAAAATTTTTTTCTTCAAAACAAAATATTCATTTTCTTAAAAAAACACATAGGTATAGGTACAAAAGTTACTTCCACTTGGTGACGTCCACTTGAAATATCAAAATGCCTCTTCGGCCCTTTTCAGGGTCCTTAACTTTGCCAATAATTTGGTTGAAACTGAATTCGGTCAGATCTGGAATGTCTGGATGAACAAAATATGTTTTATTTGGAGGTCTTTTCATCGAAGGCATCACCCGAAGAAAATTTGCGGTGTAATTTTCATCGATGGATTGAACTCTACCAATGTATTTCTGACTAAAAAATTCAACCAATATCCAATCGTCTATTTTTATAGACTGAATAGTAACTGGAAATACACCTTCAAACGTTTTACCGTTCTTGGTAACAAAACACTCAATGGGGCAAAGGTGTTCATTGACACTACTGGTGCTTGGTCCTTGAGAAAAATCAGGGAGACTTTCTTCGTCATCTTCCATATGATCTTCCATTTCATCATCTTCTTCATTGGAATCACTACATTTGGTTTCATTAAAATCTGTTCCTGCTACACTTCGCCCTGGTAAAACGTTAACTTTTTTTCGCTGTTGCCTTGGTTTAGGGAGATTCTCGTATCTTAGTTCTTTCAAAATATCAACTACAGAATCTGTTAAAGCTTCCGCCACATTTTCAGGAACTTGTGAATCTGATGGTAGCCTTGATAATATTTCATCTGGATTTATTGGAACAATTCCACATTTTCGAAAACCCGACCTAACATTTTTTGCCGCATTTGGTTTAATGGCTTCCAACAATAATTTAAGCAGATGAGGAAATGTGGTCTTTGGGATGCTCGATTCTCTTCGGCCCGGGCCTTTTTTCCAGTCGGTTAATATCTTACGCCAAGCCTCCTTAAATGGGCGAAAAAAAGCCACATCCGAAGGCTGAGTCATGTGGCTGGAATTCGCTGGTAGAAACACGAATGATATGTTGTGCTCTTCACATCTTTCTACAGCTTCCAAAGAGATGTGCGAAGAGAGATTGTCCCCTATTAACACTTTTTTTTCCGGGCAAGTTTCGAAAATACGGAATGGCAATGGTTTCAATCCAATCCTGGAAGCAGTTGCTGTCGAACCATCCAGAAGGGGTTGAACTGAAACGAGCACCTCGTGGCCCCCCTATCTTCCAAGTTTCGTACATATGTTTGGCCTTATACACCACGAAAGGAGGTAAAATTGTTCCGTCTGCTGCGGCTGCAAACATAAGGGAGTTGGCCGACTTACTGTGGTTCATTATCCTTTCCGGGTATTTCATTCCCCGTTTTGAAATTACTCTTTTTCGACCTGGGTCGTCAGTCAAATTGGTTTCGTCGTAATTGACGATATTGGACGGACTGACACCATCTATTGAGTTTCGAAGATTTTCAAAATAACACCTGACTTGTTCAGTAGTTAGTCCAGCCCTTGACCTTTTAATGTTTTGACAGAACCTCATCGAGAGTCTTTCTTTGTGACGCTTAACGAAACCCAAAGCAAACTCCATCCCCGGCATATTGTTTTGAAACCGTTCAACTCGTCGGCCGATTTTGTCCAGATAATTTTTCACTATAACTCTCAGATCATATAAATCCAATGGTTGTCCCCATTCGGAGCACTGAACTAATCTGTTTACAATTTGGAGCTCAACTTCCGCACACAACACAGTTTGACCACCTTTGGAAAGACACTTTTCACCCCTTTCTTCTTTGTTTTTGCGTCTACACAATACTGTATAATCAATTTTATATTTAGCTGCTGCTACTCTAAGTGAAACACCATTTTGAACTTCCTCAATCGCTTTTTTGTAAACATCTTCTGACACCCTTCGGCAAGGTTTAGCCCTCGGATCACGCTTATACTCACGAGGCATCTTTGTCACTAAGCGAAAAACAAAACTCCGTGATATGCGGCGGACCGACAAGCGTTAACCTGTTGTTGCATTTGACCCCACTTTTCCGCCATTTGTGACCAATCAAATTTAAAAATTCATAGATTCCAGGAATTTTAGTTTAGGTGTTGCAAAGTTTAAAAATTATAAGTAGAAATGTATCAAAGACATGTGTTATCGAGCTTTACCTCAAATTCAAATGTTAAGGAAGTTTGTCAGATAAAGTTTTTTCAGGGACAAAATCTTATTGAAAATTGATGATTAATTAAATATTATAACCTCAAACATTATTCTTTCAGAAATTTGGTTTTTGTGCTTCATGTATTAGGTAAAGTTCCCATATATATACAAAAAATATTTCAACCGCCTGAAAAGCATACAGAGTGGTGAAAAAAATATAACGTTGTTTTCCTGAAAACTGTTGCGATTGGTACAATAGTTGCGTTTCACACCATTTCTGTTTTCAATATACTCTCTCTCAATTCTCTCGCACAGCAGTTATTAATATTATCTGATGGGGAAAAGTTGACCAATAGAACCCGGTAAAATATTTCGGGCTGTGCACAATGCTCGCTTATTAACAAATATATTAAACAGGGTTGGATATTTCCATTCTGTGGTATGGCGATCGCTACTATACAGGGCAATCCACTACGAACTTGATGGAACGATTCCTGGAATTTTGAGGTAGAATTTGGTATCAGGAGTTTTCTTGGTTTTCCTGATTCGTCTGAAACATATTCGTTAAATCTCTGTATGTGGTTTTGCCGGAAATCATATTGAGAGTTGTATTTTTCCAAAAGGTTTGAAAGTTGGAAAAAGTAACTACCAATCGAAAAAAAAATTGAATTCAATCGGGACAGAGTTTTTCGATCGCCTAATGAATTTTGTTAACAAATATAATATTCTAAAACCCATGCAACACGGCTTTCTCACTCTCCTTTTTCGATAATGTAATGGATGTAATGAATATAATGGATTTCGTGGATGAAGCTTGCGGCAATTCTGTGTGATTTGAGCATAATCATTTTCGTAAATCAACTAAGAGTTAGTATGGTCTGGGGTACCTCAGGGATGTACTCTGGGACCAGTCTTGATTTTTCGTTATATTATCGAATGGACAAAGATTTTCATTTTTCATTTTCAGCAATTGCACATGACGAATAAATTCTGATCTCTGATGAAAATTAGCTCTCGAACACCAATGTGAAGATCTCTTGAATGTAACTTCCATATATTTCAGTCTCACAATTTCGAGTATGTCTTTAGACTTGAAATGAGATGTTATGCATTCTGAACGAATGAAGATAGAGGTCTCACTCTCTTCCTTGCAAAATTTGCACTCTCCTTTCTCTATTTATCTGAGCTTGTTCAACGGGCTCTGTTAGACTTCCCGTTAGTATTTTGAGCTCAATTTACTTTTGCTGGTAGAGTCGTTGGATCTAGCCAGTACCAGTAGCCAGTATAGTAGCACAATGTAGATATTCACTAATACAAATAAAATATGTACTTATAAATGAGGACGTCGACGTAATACTAAGTTTATAACAAAACAACACTTCAAAATTTGATAAATATTCACAGTTGAAACCCACACTAGAATTGATATGCAAAGTGTTCATTTAAGCCATAGAAATAAGCTTGACTGTCATCAGTATGAAAGTGATAACCAACATGTTGCAGTACTTTAGCGAAATTTGACTTGAACATGATGTATAGAAGCGGACCCAGTATACTTCCCTGTGGAACACCGGACAGGACTCCTTTTAGGGGGGAAATTGATCATCTATATGATCGCTGTGAAATCGGTTTGACATATTGCAGGCGGACTCACTGAATCCATAATAGTAGAACATAGAGATACAAATTTCATGATTGAGCATATAAAAAGCTCTAGAAGAATCTAATAGCACTGAAACACATATTTTACAGCCATCCTGAGCTTTTGGAATGTCATGAACAATATCAGAAGTGCTGTTTTACAACTGTAGCTACTTCTATTTTATTCAGAAAAGACCTTGATTTGGGATTCCACAATTTTTTCTATATTTTTGATGACATGTGTAAAACACAAATTCATCGAAGATCATTATAAGGTTCCAGGTTTCTTACTTTTGGTATTCTTTGGAAAAATCCCATCTGTCAAACATTCATTGAACATTAAGCACAGCGTTCTACTGAGTGAAAAGGCACATTTCTTCAGGAACACATAAGGAATGAGATCAGGGCCAGGTCCCTTACTAAAATCCAGTGAACACAGACATTCCACCACTTCTGCTATACCAACAGAGAGGCAGTGTTATCTGTATTTTTTTGATCTGATCTAATTTTTTACGATATAGGATCAAAATTATCAAATCTTGAACTTTCAGTTTAATATACAGATGATAAATAATTAATGGAGGATCCAACATTGATCATTTTATCATTTAGAACAGAATTTTTATGTTTCATTATTATAGGTATATCACAGTTTTTCCTTTTAGAATTTTCAAATTTCCGGAATGGTTTAGTAGTTTGAACAATTAGGAATTCAGTATTGTCAGTGTAGGCACGATAACATTGTCGCGATAACAACCGGCATTATGGTTTAAAATTTTGAAATTATGTTTAATGAGTATCAGAGAAAGACAGGTTATATCTGATATGAGCAATTTTTGTTATTCTTTTTCTGCGGTAATTATCCAAATACGTTTTTGAAAAATCTTCATTTAAATGCTCATTACGTAAGCATTTAATGTGATGCCTTGTTCTACCCAGGGTAACTTATTTTAATTTTTTGTGTTGAAAGACATTCTGCAAAGACCTGAGTTAGAAGTTTTTGAAACACATGTATAGAATCGTTCATGGTTCAGGTTTCAAAACTGGTCTTTCAGTCCCGTTTCCAAAAATATTTCTGCTTTTTTATAGCTCACCACTCCAGTTATGAAATTCCGTATAATCAGTATCAGAGACAGACTGCTTATATTTGATATGAGCATTTTTTTTTTTCAGAAAAATGCCTACGTAATTGTTTTAAATTGTTTTTTTTCGTTAACCAGCTGTCGTCTCCTTACGAACGGCAGCCCTCAGAAGTCGAAACTTTTGCGAGCCAAGGATTAACGAGGTCTTACCATTTTTGCGATCCATAGTACTTTCTTGGGGCATCACAAAAATGTCTGCAGTCGCCATGGTTTGAACCATCGCTGACTGGCAGCCAAATTGATTGAAACAATGTCGCTTTAACCTGGCTCCGTAATGTTTGTAATGACCTTCAATTTTTTGCAGGTGATCCCATTTCTTGTTCTACACAGGGTTTCTCAGTTTTATCCTGCGTTTCGAAAGACTGCTTATATTTGAAAGTTGAATTTTTGTAATTTTTTTTCCGGGGTAATTATTGAAATTTGTGATTGAAGAATCATCAGAAGAATGCTTACGTAATGAATTTATTGATTTTTGCAGGTGATCTAATGCCTTGTTCTACTCAGCCCAAGTAACAATTTCAGTTTTGTGATAGCCCTCAGAAGGTTCTGAAGACCATAACAATCACAGCATCGATAAAACTGTTTTGCTGTAACGACATCCATAAAACCTCTTTAAAGCTGCTATAAATCTACGAGGGCCCACTCCTATGAAGGTTTTCAGGGCTATTTTGAAATGCAAGCATAAAACCTGCTTGCCTTATTCGCAGGATTCTTAATAACCTCCTGAGGATCAATATAAAACCAAATCATGGGGCTGTTATAAACCTGTATGTCATTAAAAAAATCTATTTGGCATCAAAATATCTTTTTTTGAATGGAATTGGGTTAGAAAATATTTCATAAATAACTACAGCCAAAACGGACTTAAATTAATCTAATTCTTCATTGGCGAAAAATAGGGCGACTATTTTACAAGCAAAACTATAATGATGGCGTCCTGGCAGTAATATATGAAGAATTATAGGTATTCAACAACGTGAAATGTCGAATATCATCTGCGAATGAATTTTTTTTGACAAAATGACATCAGTTAGGTGGTAAATCTGCAACGCGCCCCAATAACAACGCGAAATTAAGAAAATAACCAAAATACCACATAAAATTAAAAAATTATTTTGCCTCATATCTTTCCCGGAATGATTTGTACTATATCTAAATACAAATGAATACCAATAATTGTACATTTCCTTCATACACACCAAATTACAAGAAACATTAATTGAAATTAGGCCCTCTTTAGTTGTTCTCTCTGGTTGTAATAAAATATAGCTACCCTACCTTTATTCTATTTAGCTGCACATATTGCCGTCATAAAGTCGTTTCTCCTCAAAATAAACCATTTTAAAATCATTTTATCCTAATAAAGTACGTTTGGTATTATTTAATCCAATTTCCAAAATACTTCATCTGTCAATTGTCAATCCCGCCTGACATTCGTCTTTTCGTGATCGAAGAGGTCAGTATACTCAGTGTCTATACTCCTGTGATAAGTATTTGGTGTCTAAGTCTTGTGAAACGTTTAATTACTATTTATTTTTTCCAGTCATCTTAACCCAATGTGATTTATTTATTACCGGTTAGGGGGAGCTACTAGCATTTAAGTAGAAATAGTTTTATGCTTTGATTTTATAGCGGTTCTCGAGAGTACATCTCAAAACCTTATCGTTAGTTTTATTACAGAACCATTGCATGGACTTGAGGAGTGCTATAAAACCATAACAAAACTAAGTTTCTATGTGGATTATTTAAATACCAAAAAGATTTATCGTGTGTGTGTGTATAAGCCATTGTAAAACCATCATAAAAACAAATATACCTAAATGCTGAATGGTTTTATCTTATAGCCTTCAGGAGTGTTTTGAAACTGATTCATAAATCTGTTTGCTAGCGTATTAGGAATAATATAAGACCTGCATACATCAAATTGGGCATTACCTAACCTTCATAAAACTTTCATAAAACTAGGATAAATCCAAATAAATTTAAATTGTTACTTGGGAGGGTTTCTCATTTAGATTTTTTTTTTGTTTTGAAAGACATTCTTCAAAGACTTTAGCCAGTATTTTTTTAAAAAAGTGTATGAAATCATTCACTAACAGCATGGTACAGGTCTCAAAAAATGGTGTATCAGTTCTTCTCATAACCCTCCATTCCAGTGTGTCCTGGGACCTATAGGATGGTCACCGTATTACTCTTGCTGGGATACTTCCGCAACAAATGAACTGCGTTACTGACCTACTCAGTCTTGCCATTTATCTCCGAAAGAACCGATCCAAAACCAATTATTCTAGGCCAGCGGAAAAACAATTCCGATTCCACGACCAATATTTCACCTAAGTGCGTTCGACAGAGCACGAAATTTGAGTTCTGGCCCCAACGTTTCTCTATCTGCTAATGCAAGTATAACGAATCCTTTCAAGAAATCAAAACTCCGATCTTGCGCAGTCCGGAATCGAAAAGTGCCGGAGTCCGGAGTCGCGACTACGAGAGTTCGAGCGTCAGTCGACATGCGGCAAGGGGCAAATGTACAACCCTATGGAGCGAACACGTGGAAATGTGTTGGTGGTTGCGATATTCTCAGTGATAACGTGGTGCACGACAGCTTCGTTGTTAGGTATGATAAAAAGTGGCCCTAGGTCTTGATTTGAAGCACTCCTCACATTGGGATTTAGCATGCATTTTTTATGACTTAGTTGATTAGCGCGAGTTTTGTTTTTTATCGACTTTATGGAGATGACGCGCGAACTTTTTGAAGAGTTTTGAACAATGTGATTAGAGTTTTAGAACTATAACACAATTTTCATTTCAATTTACTGTTTTCGTTTCTCACAGTGTCATTCAAATAGTTGGCATCATATGGGAAAAACATTTATTAATATAAAAAATTGAAATTTGACACGAGCGGTGAGTTGAGCATTGAAAAATATGAAAAATTACTTACTTGGATGTGGTCACGTGAGTTTTGACCTGTCATAAGTAATATTTTTTCGAAATAGTCGCTAAAATTAGGCTTATTTATTGGAATTAAAAAAAATACGAATAATGTTTTTTCTATTCAGATTTTACAACAATATGTTGAATTGGAACTATAACTTTTTGCCATTTCTGATAATTACAAAATTTCTGGAATATTTAGAAATTCGTAACTTCAGCAAAACTGGTTTATATCACTAGCTCTAATATGCGACTAACATTCAAATTCGAATTGTAAAAAAAAAATGATCTCGAGAAAATGAGAATTACTGCTAAAAATGTAAGTTTGATGCAAAGTTGAGATATCTTCAAGCATTTATGATTCAAATTCATTTAATTGAATTTTTTCAGTACCATACCAAAGTCATAATTCAAAACATCATGAAACTTGCTTACGTATTTAACCAAAGTTTTCGACTTTATACAGTACACTTTCATCAATTTGTGAAGCAGGCTATGAAGACAAATGAAATGGGTAATCAATGACAAAAATGGGATATGTTTCACCAAACTTACAAATAAATATTGTTAGCCTTCATCAATTAGGAATTCTAGATTGTACACTCACACAAAAATATCACAAACTCGTTTAATAACAAAATACATTTTATGAGTAAGAATTTTCTGAGCCAAGCTCAACATTATACTTCTGTTTATAATGTTCTAATATGCTGATCAAAATTCAATTTGTCATCAATTGATATTCCTTGAAATTTTGAATGATTTGTGTTTTCTAAAATTTGTTCGTTTAGACTTCAATAATAACAAATTGTGCTGAAGTTGAGTACATTTGTTTTCTTTGTGTTAAAATACAATTAAGTGAAATCTCACAATTATTTTACCATTCCAAGATTATTAGTGGTAGAATCTTTCAATTGCTGCATTTTTTTCATGCCATCTACAAAAAAATCCTCTTATCGGGATGAAACCCAGACTTTTCAAATAGCACTGGACCCAGAATAGATCCTTGTGGGACACCTGATAAGGTCTCTCTACTGGGTCATAGTTGTCCATTAGATTTCACTTCTCATACTAAAAGCACTTCAACAGGATAAGTTTAAATCTTCGATATTATACAATTAGGAGTAAAAATTGTATTCCAGTTATGATGTACTTTAACCTTCAATTTCTAAAATTTCATAAATTACCACCCTATACCACAGTTGTTCTGAATTGTATTCCATGAAATTCAAACTCAAGTTCAAATTCAAGGTTGTGGACAATTTCGTTAGATAACCTCCATGAGAAATAAACATTACTTGTACTCAGTAGCATAGAAAAACCAACAATGATTAAGCTTTTCTTATAGTGACCGAGGAAAGTAAATCATCCAAAGATATAAATCCTAATCAAAAAAGTATACTGATAGGTACGTCATTGAATTCGAATCTCCTAGGCACAATTATTGGTTGTAATTACAAAATTGGAATAAAATTACCGGTAATTTTCGATCTAAAAATTGCACGAGTATATTTTCAAATTTTCGCACAAAATATGCAATTTTCATAAGGTAACAGCTTAAATATAAAATAATCTAATCTAATAAAGAAATATTGACACCGTAAGGGGCAAATGTACAACCCTATGGAGAGCACACGTGGAAATGTGTTGGTGGTTGCGACATTCTCAGTGATAACGTGGTGCACGACAGATTCGTAGTTAGGTATGAGAAAGAATGGCCCTAGGTCTTGATTTTGAAGCACACCTCATTTTTAGAAAATGTTTTAGCATTAATTTTTCATGGCAGTCTCTTAGTTAACTGACGTGAGATTTTCCGACTTATTGGAAATGACGCGCTAACTTTTGAAACTTTCTGAAGAGTTTGAAACAAGTTCACAAGTTCATTAGATTTTCAGAACTATTATATAATTTTTGTTTCAGTTTACTGTATTCGTTTCCTACATCATGTAGAAAAAAATTTAAAAAATGAAGAATTTTTAAATTTCACGTGGGCGTTGGGTTGAGTTAAAGTTGGGCTGTTAAAAAAAATGGGCCAAATAGGTGGTCAACAATAATACCTACCCGAATGTTCAGCAAACATTTTTGCTGTAAATAACTTTCCATAATAAATTGGCCTCGTTCATAAATTAAATATTTGGTAAAAATTTACTATTGTGTCATCGTAACCATGACCACCTGTAAGACATTGATCCTGAGTGAAGATCCCTAGGTAGTAGAGCTTAGATCCGCTGTATGTGATATGTGTATAGGAGTTTTTTTAGAACTTTCCGAGCAGTTTTTGGACTGACTCCAAGCTGCAGTGCAATCTTGGGATTATTTGAAGGATTTTATTCAATCGCATCAAGTATAGTTTTCTCTAGTTCAGGCGTTGTTACCGTTTTCTGGTCTTCCACCACATGCACCTCTATTAAAACTCTTACAGCCGTATGCATAGTCAATCGCCAGCGACTCGCCAGAGTTTCGCCGTTCGCTACACAAGGATTATAGTGCACAGTCGAGCTCCAAAAAAGTGACAACTACGCGATAAGACACATTTTGGAGAAACGCTGGCGATGTACCACTTTTTTGGAGCTCGACTGTGCATTATAGTTCTTGTGTAGCGAGCGGCGAAACTCTGGCGAGTCGCTGAAATTGACTATGCATACGGCTGTTAGTTTCACATAATCTTGCATGTCACGTTCTTAATGTTTCAGCACAGAATAGCTCTTTTAGGATATATGTCCTGGTGGATTCTCTGTGCTTTTTCTGCATTTCCATTTGCTAATCTATAAATAAAGTGTGCATGTCAGTCATTCCAGCGTTAGTAAAATCACTGATGATAAAATCACCGCTGTTTGACAACTCTAAATTTTACTGATATGACAATTCTATCAATGTCAGCTGGTCTCCAAGGCAGGTGACAAGCAATAGAGTGACTTCAATATTTTTTTCTCGAAAACGAAGCTAGAGAGAAGGAAACACAAGATACCAAGGAGTTGTATTTCTAGTTGCCTAGTCTAAAAAAATAAGAAACTACAGAATTGGTTAGGGGCGTACTTTTTTATTGTTGGCTCTGATGTCCTCTGAGACGCTACTAGACTTTATAATTCTAATCTAGTTAGGGCTAAGTGAGCGCCTCATAAGCTAAAAAAACTATATCAAATTTCAACCGAATCAGTTCGATATTTATGACATTTTGAAATAATAATAATACTTTTAGTGACTACCAGAACTATTGAATGTGAAAAAAATAAATACATTCATTTTCGTGCAATCGCACGCGAAGTCAGTATTTCGCGTTCTCAGCACAGTCCGCGAAATTTAATTTCGCGGCCGTTACCCATAGCCACGGCCGCGAAACCAAACGTCACTTTCAAAAATGTTTTCAGACATCGTCTTAACATTCTGTTTGTCACACCATTCTTTAAACTCGCCGTAACATTTTTCGTACTGCCGTTTAGATTTTTCTGGTATTAAAACGGAAAGCGCCGAATTTACAACGCTTTTGAGTTCAGGAGGAGTGGAAGGTACTGAAATATCGCTATCAGTATCAGACATTTTGCGTTTTGACAAGAACTGTCAAAATATTTTGTATATATTGAAACATATCATTTCCATAGCACACGGTGATATTGTTAAATAAATTCAACTGCTGTTGATTTTAGAGCAATAATATATTTATTTACAACTATCTATTTTAATAATTTTAACGATTGCACGAAAAATAGTGTGTATGCCATGGCCGCGAAACTTTTGAACGACCTCAAGATTATCTTGCCTTGGCCGCAAGCGGCCTCGGCGATAACTGTTCTTTCGGTACGTTAAAAAGGTATTTAGCGGCCTTAGCATACAAATAACTATTGTATCGTGGTAAGCAAAAGGCAATTCTGGTTCAGAATATGAAAGGCAACCTTTCACTTCTGTTCTTCCATCAGCGCCCATAAATTAATAAAATAAATTGGATATGACACTAAGATTAACGCGATTAAATTTCCACAGATTTATTGAATCCGCGACATGTTTCGATACACAGTATCTTTCTCAAGCGAATGTAATGCATTATATTATTCTACGTTGAACTTTAAATAAATACCCTTCTTATCAATTGAGGTAATTAGGATCTACCTATAATAAAAATAAAAGTAAAAATTGACATACAATGTAGGTACCTGTAAATCTCAAAACATAGGTACTACTTAATTAGTTGAAAAGGTTTAACAAAGGAGAACTATTAATTTTTCAATTTATTAATTTCCAAGAATTCTAAACAATTAAGTCTAATACCCTCATTTTCAACATGAAGGATTCCAAAGTCATGGTATTCTTCTAAAATATGATTGGCATATGTTGAATGTGTTTTATTATTTACATAATTCATACGGTCTTCACGTATGCGGCTTTTGAATGGTCTACCAGTCTGGCCTACATATACTTTGCAACAAGATCCACAATTCAATTCATAAACTCCTGATTTTTCAAATTTTTTATGTCATTATTTATGTTTGGGTCAGTGATCGAGAGAATGAGTTATTTTGTTTGATTTTTCAATACGATTTTTTTATAATTTGTTTTGAATGAGTACATGGATAACATCAAGAGTTACAAATACTGTTTTTTGTATCTCAGAGACGAAAGAACCCCGAACATATGTTGATAAAAACTTTATTTCTTAAAACTAACCAAAGAATCACCATCTGCAGTTTTGTACCGTAGTTACGAAACACCCTGTATATTCATGATATTTTTATAGGTGAAAATATTCGTTCAGTTCAGATACATATTGGTGTCAACTAATAAATATATGTGCCGCAACAAACATATTTTGATGGAAATATAATATACGGAACAACTATTTTTGAAAATACTTGAAAATAAATTGCTTGTAGACCAACACAAACGTATTTTCATTCCTGCAAAATTGCGTTGCTAATTTGAAATTTGCTCCCGCGAGCCCCATCATGGCCCATTGGGATTCAATAAAAGCATCTCGAAATCGAGAACTCCTTGTATTCGTTTGTTCATTCCATTTCGCAGCCATTCCACCAATTGTTCTGGAAGATGTTTCGGAAATTAGGTTGCAATGTCTCTTGGGTGGATTCAAATCCTCTTTATTAAGCTTTCGCAGGAGAGATTATTCAGATTAGCCGTCCAAATATAAAGTGGGGAACATGTCCTTGTACTCTGAAGCTACTTCCATTTATTTCGGTGATGAATGGTTTGGTAAACAAATATTTCAATTTGCCGAGTCGTTTGTGGAAATATTAGCCAATTCAAAGTCTCTAGAGTACTTCAGAAGAAGCTTTAGGGTTTAATTGGTCTGGTTCATTCCTCATTTTAGTGTCTAATTGACGTACAAAGTGGAGGAAAATCGTTTGAATAATTCGAGCGGAGAAAAGAAAAGCTTGCAATGAAAATTTGGAAAGTCGCTACCAATTAAAAATAGAGAAGTCGTTTGTCATTGAAACTTTGCCTCTTCAGAAACCAAACATTCGTAGTCCTTCTAGTTTATTCAAAAACGTTCCAGCAGTTTTTCTTGAACTGAGAATATTGAGTAGCGTTGGATTTCCACAAGAAATACTTGGGAAAATGTTCTTGTTTATTCACGCTGTTTTGACATGCATCACAAATGTTTGTACCAGCTAAATAAAAAGCATCTCACGACGAGTTGGTCGATCGATATGCCTGTGGGTTTCTGTAATTTGGAGATGAAAATTCAGTTTTTAGTATATGACGAACACACGAGGATATATTGAAATATTCTTATCCTACTATAGAACCAAACAAAATTTCAATGTCAAAATATTTTATTACCCAACATGTTCTCCTCTTCATTCAATCTTAATTCAATCTAGAACTTTCAAAAAAAGTTTGTTCTTGCTCTGCAAACCAGACCTCCACAGCTTTTATTCCCTCCTCGTTGGAAGAATATTTACGACCTTTTGAACTTTTTTCAGTTGAGGACAGAGATAATAGTCGGACGAAGCCAAATCTGGTGAATAAGGGGGGTGTTCTAGTAATTCAAACCCTAAATCAAAGAATTTTTTGCATAGCAACATGAGATTTGTGTGCAGAGGTGTTGTCCTGCAAAAACAAAACACCTTTGGATAACTTTCCGCGTCTTTTGTATTTAATTTTTTCCCGTATAGTGGTCAGTAATATCGAATAGTAATCTCCAGTTATTGTTCTACCCTTATCCAATAAATCAATCATGATTACTCCATGGCAATCCCAAAAAACTGAAGCAAGAACTTTTCCAGCAGATTTTTGGACACGAAACTTCTTAGGTCTTGGAGAACCGGAGTGTCGCCATTCCATTGATTGTTGCTTTGTTTCTGGATCGTAGAAATGTACCCAAGTCTCATCTATAGTAACAATTCGGTTTAAGAAGTCTACATCGTTTTCAGATCGAGCACAGATCGAACGCGATGCTACTACCATTGCACGCTTTTGGTCAACATTCAAACATTTAGGGATCCATTTTGCAAATGGACGTGAACTATATGATGAACGCGTTCGTATGAAATATTCAGTGCTTCAGATATCCGTTTTAGCCTAATTCAACGGCCTGTTAAAATCATGTCATGATCTGCATCGATATTTTCGGGGACTAACACAGAAACTGGCATTCTCGATCAGTCATCATCTTCAATGGAAAATTTACCTCTTTTGAAGCTTGCAGTCCAATTTTTCACGGTCGCATACGAAGGACATTGATCACCAAGGGTATTAAGCATTTCTTCGTAAATCTGCTTACCTCCTAACCCTTTTAAATACAGGTACTTGATGATGGCTCGATACTCCAATTTTTCTATTTTAACAATTTCGGTGGACATATTTTTTCTTTTAATGTATTGCGTAACTCTGGTTTACTTTTTTGACGTCAAACTTTACAGTGACACTTCTAATAAGTTATTGTTCGTTGCTATGGTAACGCAATATTTTGTTTATGCAGGGGACTGATCTAGGCTTACTAGATATCAATACATCCTCGTATAACATTTAAAAATTTCAATACTCACCCAGAAAGAAGCTCGAGATTCAATTTCAAATATGTTTTATGATTACCGAGACTAAAACCCCTTTCATATTTTCATCAAAGATTAGGAAAATAATTCAACCAGGGTGAGTTGATCTAATCAAGTTTGTCTTTGAGTAGTATGATTCAGCTTCAGCTGTAAAATATTGAATTATTCATCAAAAGTATGATTTTCTTCTGAAAAATTATTCGAATACATTCATTCAGTTTCAATCACATAGCTCATAATATGCTCGTGAATGTGATTTATGAATGTACTGCCTGTTTGGCCATTATATACCTTAGTACAAGTTCCGCAATGTAATGCTACTGCCTCTACTTTCTCGAATTTGGATTTTGTCTTCATTCATCTTAATAACATAATAACCCAACGTATTATTTGTTTCAAATTCAATTCCCATACCTTTTTTCGAATACAAGATATAAGAATGGCATTTGTATTTTTTGTGTATTTGTATTTCAGTAGTTCTTAATTCCAAACGGGCTTTTGAGACACTTGGATAGTCGAATCTTTCTGCAAGAATTGAGATATTTTGGGACTGGAAATTATATATATATATATATATATATATATATATATATATATATATATATATATATATATATATATATATATATATATATATATATATATATATATATATATATATATATATATATATATATATATATATATATATATATATATATATATATATATAAGTGAAAATAGAGTATATTTCGTTTTAATTCCGAGAGTTCTAACCTTTGACAGCTGTTTCGTGCTAACGCACTCATCAGAAAGGATTTATGGAGCTCTCGAAATCAAAACGAATCCACTCAAGAATTAATACCGTGAGGCAAGACAGAATATAACAGGAAGTTATTCATGACATCTACAGTCACCAGTTGAAACTTAATTTGACACGACCCAAGGAATCAAAAAGTAGAGGTTTGTCCACAAATTGACAGGCAGCCAACAATTCGTTGTTCTGACCAACCCAAGGTTCAAATTAAGTTTCAACTAGTGACTGTAGATGTCATGAATAACTTCCTGTTATATATATATATATATATATATATATGAGTAGAAAAGTTATTGGGTATAACCCTCAAAATGTTCTGCAACCGTAGACACGTGTTTCGAGCTTAAGCTCTCATCAGTACGGTAAAATCAAGTGCGAAGATGTACAACACTTGGATGTAAAAATAGAAACAAAAGAAGTCAACAACAGGAAGCCAACCACACATTTGTGGCTTCGGTTAGAAGAACTTGTGCTTACAAGGCAACAACTAACGTCGCCACGGAGGCAGCTATAGCGACGTTAGTTGTTGCCTTGTAAGCACAAGGTCTTCTAACCGATTGTGTGGTTGGCTTCCTGTTGTTGAATTCCTTTGTTTCTATTTTTACATCCAAGTGTTGTACATCTTCGCACTTGATTTTACCGTACTGATGAGAGCTTAAGCTCGAAACACGTGTCTACGGTTGCAGAACATTTTGAGGGTTATACCCAATAACTTTTCTACTTATATTTTCATATATTGCCCCTCGCTAAATCCATCCTTATATATATATATATATATATATATATATATATATATAAATATAAGTAGAAAAGTTATTGGGTATAACCCTCAAAATGTTCTGCAACCGTAGACACGTGTTTCGAGATTAAGCTCTCATCAGTACGGTAAAATCAAGTGCGAAGATGTACAACACTTGGATGTAAAAATAGAAACAAAGGAAGTCAACAACAGGAAGCCAACCACACATTTGTGGCTTCGGTTAGAAGACCTTGTGCTTACAAGGCAACAACTAACGTCGCCACACACAAGGTCTTCTAACCGAAGCCACAAATGTGTGGTTGGCTTCCTGTTGTTGACTTCCTTTGTTTCTATTTTTACATCCAAGTGTTGTACATCTTCGCACTTGATTTTACCGTACTGATGAGAGCTTAAGCTCGAATCACGTGTCTACGGTTGCAGAACATTTTTAGGGTTATACCAAATAACTTTTCTACTTATATTTTTATATATTGTCCCTCGCTGTATCCATCCTTATATATATATATATATATAGAGAGAGAGAGAGAGAGAGAAGAGATGTAGTCTATTGCTGACTAGTTAGAAACAATCTTGACAATATTTGGGACAGCAGCAAAACGCAAGTGTACTCTTATAACATTATATTTCCAATATTTCGACAGTGGTTACTGTCATCATCAGGGAGCTACAAAAATGGATGAAACTATGTTAAAATGGTGAGGATGAGAGTCCTATACTTACAATGTTAGTGAGATTGGTCGCTTAACAACGATGTTACAAAATTAAAAAAGACAAAATCCATGTGCAACAAGGGGTACTTAATAAAATTTATGTAAAACATTAAAACAATTGAAATTTTTTTAAAAAGTGTGTTGGATGCAGACAACACCTGTAGGATACCACGAGGAGCGTGGGAGAAGAGAAAATTATTGGGATAGAATTTATTAAAATTAATCATATGTCATATGTCAAAAGTCAAAGTCAAATTTTTTCATAGAAGTTAGAGAACAAGAGAACAATTGGCCTGAGCTGCTGGGGATTCCAGTACAGTTGCAATTACTGTATATATACTATATATATATATATATAAACGTACCTCAAGGCAGCGTGCTGGGACCATTAACTTTCATAATATGTTTGAATGATATGAATTACATAGAGGGCCACGATTCACTTAATTTATTTGTAGACGACATTCTATGTTATGGTGGTAACCTTCTACAAACAGCGGATAGCATGACCCAAGATTTGACAAATTTTTAAGCATTTCTGAAGGTGGATAGAATGATACTGAATACGAAGAGAATACAAGTCAGTGATTATAAGTAACAAACGCAAGCTAAGATCTGAGGATTATCAGTCTCTTCACTTCGAAATAGATGATTATAACATTGGATGGATTTCAAAATTCGAATAGTTAATAGGATTTATGCTAGAAGAATCGTTAACTATCAGCAATCATTGCGATTACACATGCAAAAATATATTTAAAAAACTTAAATTGTTCTGTATGATATCATCCGAAGCTTCCATATCAAAAAAAACTACAATACATACAACCATTATTTCGACTATTGCACAACCATTTTATATGTACTAAATGAGAACAATATTATTCAAAGGTAACAGAAACTTCGAAATCAGGGTGTGAGAATTGTTTTGAAATGTAACAGCTATACTCCGATCCAGCCTATGATGAATACTACTAGTTGGTATATCGTAACAAACGCTTCACTATTCAACTATCGTATACATTTTTAAAATCACCAATTACTATCAAAATACTTCGATTCTTCCATTACTTATAATTATCAGATTCATAAATACAATACAAGATCAACTATTCAATGTCACAAATCTAGAACAAGGACAAAATCATCTATAAAATCAATGTTTTTCAAAGAATCAGACGATGTCAATCAACTAGCTATACCCATGAGGAAATTAGCAACTTCACAATCTTTTAAAAATCAGTTGGAAAACCATAAAATGTCATCTAACTCTTGAATCCGCACATTTGTAGTGTACTTTGGAAAATAACTAATTTATTTCGCAATTTTATTTTCACTTGCGTTCATTGAATCGTGCTAGATTTATACTGAGGTAAATAATATAGTTTTTAGATTTACATCTACTTCTCAGGTGTGATGATTTTGTTTTTATTTTTCCTCAATATGTTCTACGATGATGTGACATTCTTATTTTTCGTACTTACTCTAACAGGTTTATAACTGTATTTTATAATTCACTTCAAATAAATCAATTCATGATATTTTCAAATTTACATTGTACAGAGTCAATAGTGAAAATCGGGGTACCACAAGGAACAGTATCGGGCTCAATACTGTTCCTTGTATACATGAACGATACTGCAAAAATAGATGATCTAGGATACCTTATCTGTTACGCTGAAGACACAGCTTCAATTTGCACGGGAAAAAATTGGGAGGATGTTAAACGTGCCACCAAAACAAATCTGCAGAAGATATTTGTATGGTTGAATTTAAAAAAGCTCACCTAAATATTGATAAGACTAAATTTGTGGCCTTCACACCAACGATCGTCAGTCACCCTCATAATTTGTCACTGAAACTACACTTTGTGAACTGTCACAAAAATTTATGTGGCTGTTCTTCTATTCAAAAAGTGTCATCAATTAAATACCTAGGGGTAGTCCTAGATCAACACATACGATGGTCTGATCATATCATACATGTTAACAAACGCCTTAGAACACTAATATACAGTTTTTATTCTTCAAGAAAAATCTTATAATGCTGTACAACTCCTTAGCTGAATCAATTTTATCTTACTGTTTCACAATATGGGGTGGAGCTTTCAACAACACGCTGAATATTGTGCAGACAACTCAAAACACACTACTAAAAATCATTCTGAGAAAAAATTAACGTTTTTCCACCGATGAGCTGTATGAAGAAGCAAATATACTGAATGTCAAGCTATTATACACTCATCAATGTCTGAAGAGAATGTTCATAAATCAGGAGAAACTCAAACAGAAAACGATTAGAATATACAGGTCTACCTCAAACATGTATGTCAATATTCAATCCTTTAAAAAAAACATTAACACAAAGAACTTTCTTTTTCTTCCGGTCACAAATTTTTCAACATACTACCAATCGACCTAAAACAGATTTCAAATGTGAAGAAATACAAAACTGAAACAAAAAATATGTTATGAATCATCCTAAGAAATTTTATGATATACGGAATTCGTCATCAAAGTGAATCAAAAAAGAAGTTATCATCCTCTCCACTGTGTCAATAATTTCCGGAAGTTAACTATGTAATATCAGAAATGTAACATTTATTTTCTTACTCACCTTGTCAAATAAATATACACTTAACTTAAAAATTTCTCAGTTCGAGCACATGGCAGACAGGCAATCCTGCCTAGGCTAGTGTGCCCGATCTCGAAATTTTATTGTAAACAACAAAATGTTAAAGCGTGAAAATTTGTACTCTAGTTTTAATAAACAAATTTAAATTTGATTTGAATTTATATATAAGTACTTTCTATTTAAAAAATTGGTTTCAGTTCATTTCATGAAGCTTTTCGAAAAAGCATCTGTATAGATCACATATCCGAATCAGCAAGTTCATGAAAATTTATTATCTTATTTCCTGAAATTATTGTCAAATATATGATGAGGACAAATAATAAATAAAAATATTAAATAAAATCAATCCTCTAATATATTGTTAATCGTGCAAAAACGAAAAACTCACCTTGTGGAACAGAAATGAACTCTACAGTTTATATGATAGGTCTATGTACTTTCAATTACTCACTCTCATTTCCTGGAAGCCATAATTTCGCTTCCAAGTTTACATGCATCCGATTTGAAATCTATGCAAATTCGACAGCCCAATTTCCTATAATTGCCCATTAATAATCGTCCATTCTATAGTAATCCGAAACGCTGACTGGAAACTTTCGAATCGCTAGAGATTATGTCGAAAAAAGCAGAATTTTTCCTGGATCGGAAGCCGGTTTGCTGATTACTGGTAGAAGATATTGTCAGTCTGATGGAAAGTAGAGATTGCATAATAGTTTTATTTGAAATATACTATCTGAAATACGACTTTCACTTTTTCACATGATTTCTGATTTTGACAAAGTAGAGATTACAATCCAATTCAATTCATTTTTGATAGGTGAAACTCTTGGACAGATTAGGTAAAACATACCATAAGAAAATGATTGTGAAGAAAAAAAACAAAAACGGATGTCGAATCAAGTGAAACTTCTCGAAAAACTCATCTAAACCATAAGGGTAGAGGTAGGGGAGAAACTAATTCATATTTTGAAAGATTCTTAAGCTCTAACAGTCTTTAGAATCTCCTGGGTGAAAATCATGCTTTGGCTAGATATTCACCATAATTTTCGATAAATATATCTGTCATATGTGAAACAAGCACTTAGATGATCTCTGAGGATGCAAAACCTGTTTTCTATCGTTCATTACTGATCATAACAAAATATTTCAGTACCGTCGATGAAGAGAAGTATAATGTCGTCTGCTAGTAAGAATCATCCAGAGCGACAATATTGTTATAGAACTTGCCAGCTGTCCTTTCGTAGAATTGCAGATGAGGATCTCCTAAAAATAGTCCAACAGAAAGTGATGAACTACTGACGAAAACATAGCTACTTAAACTGAAAAAACGCCTTTCAACTCGATTTGAACTTTTCAGTTCGACATCGGTCAGAAATAGAGAAATTCTGCGAACGCCAATCGATTCAGAATGGTCGATTTAGTATATACTGTGAATTGTAATGGAAATTATCAACAGACAAAAATTTTGAATTTACCAAAATTTTCGAAAATTTGTATTTATCAATATTCAAAAAAATTCAGAGTTGCCTTTAATGTATTCCGACGAACTCCATCTAAAACAGGAAACGAAAATAATTTTTTGACATAAATTAATGATCTTTTTCTTCGGAAAAGTTTTTCTTCGGAAAAAAATTATTCATTCACAAAATCAGCTACATCGGAGTGAAATAGTGTTTGAATTCAAAAAACAAACGCATTTTAGAATTCAGACGGAAATTTGCTATCAGCTCAAGTAAAATTTACGAGGACTCCATATTTTTAAGGGAACTGAAATTGAATGAACCAAAAAATTTTATTTTTTATTTTTGACAATATATGAAAGTTTCCTCAAAAGAACTTTGACATGCTGATTCCGAATTATTAAAGGCAATTTTAAAAAATTATTTGCAGAAGAGAAACCCTTTCAACTCGTTTTGAACTTTTCAAACTGTTAGAGATAGCAATTCTACGATCGCCAATCCATTAAAAAGGGTTGAATTAGTATATTCTGGAAATTTCAAAATAGGTAATCGAAGGATAAAAATTATTAGAAAAAAGTTGTAAAAATCACGAAAATCACATTCTCAATAAATACGTGAAATTTCAATCTGACAAAACAATTCGATTTGTGTATGCTCAGATTTAAGATTTAGCCGAAAAAGGGAATAAAAAGTCGAAAATTAGAAATGGCAGAGGTTTCGTAAAAAGCTTATAAAACTTTTAGTTGAATCGGAATCGGTCTCAATTTTAGGTGTGACTCAACAAAAAAGATTGAGTTTCACAATATTGATTCCGAAAATCTAAAAGAAAAATGAAGGGAAAAACACCTTTCAACTCGACTTTAACTTTTCAATTTGAAAACGGATAGAGATGGAGCAATTCTGTAAACGCCAATCACATAATAATAGACCAATTAAATTAGTATATCCTGTGAGTATGAATGGAAAAATCAACCTACAAACATTGCAAAAAGTGCAGTTTTTTTTTACTGTTGTATACAAAATTGTTTATTTAGCTTGTGTATATTCACTTGAAGAAGCTAATGTGTTACCGAAACATGTCCCATTGAATAAAGTTTGTGAAAATCGAAATGTTTTGTAAAGTTACTATGAATTTTCATCAAGTAACGGTAAAGTTAATCAGAAAAAAAACAAGAAATATATAAGCATAACTAATAAGGAATGATTCTCGATGTTTCTGCGGTGTCCTAGATTCTTCCACTAGTTGAAGTTTGTTCTCTCGCTACGTCAAAAACTTGATTAAAAAACGCATTAGTCGCAGATCTTTGCCTGTCAACTGAAGTGCGAACTGAACAGTCGACTCATTCTTTTGACTGGAAGTTAATACGGAATGAAAGCTGAAACTTCCAACGCGGAATTTCAAAGTCAATTGTGAAAAGGCTTCATAAAAATTATTTGAGTTCTCGCGCTGCCGGCACTCTAAGAAATTATTTATATTGACAGTGAGTTCGAAACAAAAGCAAGTCGTCGAAAAATACGAAAACACGAAAACAATAAAGTGATCGTATATCTTTGTTGAAAGATCGATAGAAGTCGGTTATCATTTATTCAGATGGAATACAATTTCTCTTCGATTCCAGAGATGGCGGTCTTTGGCGAGGAAAACTGTTTCAGCGCTCAGCGGTAGCGATTGTTTCGGAATTGGAGAGCAGTCAAAGGCTGACTCGATTCCGAATACATGGTAAAACATCTCGAGTGTGTCGAGATCTTGAGTCGGAAAACTCTCTTGAATGGGTTCGAACATTTAGACCAGTGTTGATGCATTTTTGAGATAAAAAAATTTAACTGCATGAGACCTTCTGGAAGAATACTGTTTGAATGACGGGAAAAATGAATTGGAGTCGGAAAAATGGAAAAAGGAACGGGGTGAACTTTTAGGAGTTTATAGTGAAATTTCACGGTTTTTCGCGATTGACAACGAACATTGACCTCTTATCTGAAGAAGTTGAATGGCAGAGTTGTCGAAAATAAAAAGTTCTATAACTTTTTCATTAAACATTTTTCCACGTTATCTCAAATTTTCCGGCAAAAACAGAAAAACCAATTTTTCAATTTTTAATTTTTTTCTCGCGTAAAAATTAATTTCTTTTCACAAAATTTGGTGGAAATATAACTAATTATATTTCATTCAAGCTGTAATTATTTTGTAACGGAATACAGATTTTTTCTTCTTTTTTTCAACAAATTCCGAAAAAACGATCACATTTAGAAATGACAAGTATCACTGGCAAAATCTCTTGTCTAGCTCGCCAGCAGCCAGTTTTTTCTTTGTATCATCTACTTTCAGATTATGTAATGAATGAGTAGCACTACCTTGGAATTTTTTCCCAGAAAACGCGAAAAAATTAAATATATATTTTCAAAAATCAATTTTTTTAAATTTTGTTCTTAACTCATACTTATTTATTAAAATTATCAAAATTAACAGTTGAAACCTTTCGAGCATAATAATTTCATTTTACCTCAATAGGCACAAAGGATGAACAAAACCATAAATAATGATTTGATTATGATAGAAGGGCGAAAGCGGGTGAAGTTTTGGGGGTAAAAATGGTTTTCTCACAATTTGCAGCGAAAATTAACCTCCTACAAAAAAATCTTGAACAGAAAAGTTGTTGACAATAAAAAGATCGGCAACTTTGGTATCTATGATTTTTCAACATAAACTCAAATTTTAAATTCGTTTTGGCACCAGCCCAACTAGGGTGCTGCCCCTTTCCGAGTGCTTCAAAGAGAAGAATAATTATTCCGCTGCAAAAAAAAACCCTGATTCAGAACATGAAAAGGTAGATTTTGCTACAAACATACAATTTTTACACAAAAAAAAATAAAACCAAATTAAAACAGTTTTTTCTATTTTCCCGAAAAATTTAATGTTATGTGGAAAAATGTTGTAGATCTTTTTATTTTCAACATCTTTTTTATTTAACTTTTTTCGATAGGAGGTCAACTTTCGTTGTCAATCGCGAAAAATCTTGAAATACCACTTTCAACCCATAAAAGTTCACCCCGTTCCACCCTTTTTCAACTTCAATTTATTTTTCCCGTCATTCGAACAATATTTGTTTCCTCTTCCAGTAGGTCTCATGTTGTTTATTTTTTTCCCGCTTTCATATTTTTTATTATATTATATATTATACAAAACACTTTGAAAACAATAGTTTCGAAGGAAAAACTCAGGGAAGGATCTAGAACGTTCCTAAGGTGGAGAAAAATGTGCGAATGTTACTCTCAGGTAGGAAGGGTGGCAATTGCACCTATTGCCACCCTTGGATCCGAAAGTGGAACAATTATCTGGAGTTCGAGCCCCAGTTGCGGATGGGATTTTTTAATTTAATTTGACCCATTGAATTATTAAAATCTCGTGGCTCGACTGGGGTGAGTCCTGCACTATTCACTGTTGCGTTCCAATTAACAGTGCTGCTCCCAAGGTGGCGTATGGATTTAGTAACAATGCCTACCCAGAACAGATGGCTAATGACCATAGCAGTCGATGCCAAAACATCAAGGGAAAAAAATAATGGCACAGCATAATATAATATCACCCCAGTGATCGAAAGATAGGAGTTATTCGCATATTTCGAGATGCTCAGATATTGAATCAAGAGTGGACCATAATATGAGTCGAATTTTTCATTCAATACGGAAGAATTATCGTTTTTCTTTGGATTTGTTCATTTTCTAAAAATCCAATAGATTCATCATTTTTGTCTTTGTCACAGGTGCCTAGGTTCTTCGAGTTATCTATTTTACGTTCTGCGTTTTATACTGATATTTCATATGGGAATACATGTTCTTTGTACATCATATCAAAATTTGTACCTGTTTGTCCACTATAGATAGCTAGACATTCCTAGTATTCCTGTTTTACTATCCTTAATTTTTTTCATTCAATATAGATTTGGCATTGAACAAGGTATGGCCTAAACATGCACTGCTTGCGAAGAATGTTTTCAGATTGAACTTGGAAAGATAATCCCAAATATTTCCTGAGATTCTTCCTACATAATTGATACCAACAACTTTGTTATCAAGCAAAATAATAATAATAGCCGTCGTCTTCTCGCACAGGCTATGCTTTGGCATATTCATGGAAATGTTTCATTATTATCCAGACGGAGCTCCTTCCTAATAAGCATGATCTGCTATGGAATGAAAGGACTGCAGTTATCGAATGGCACCCAAAATAACCCGACATATTTCTTATTGAATCATTTTTTAAGGGGACCTACAATTAAATTCAATTCAATTTATTTCTCAGAATTCCATGTAAGTACAAATGTATAAGTGCTAGGAATCGCACGTAAAAAGGTAAGACCTCGTTAATCCTTAGCTCGCACAAGTTTCGACTTCTGAGGGCTGCCGTTCGTAAGGGGACGACAGCTGGTTAACGGAAAAAACAATTTTAACAACAAAATTTTAACAATTCATCATTCAACTAATAAATAATTTATATTCATATTGTGTACTATTTCCTATTTAATATTTTTTTTCGGTTACTAGGTGCCTTGCAAAACATCGTCACACTAAACTTGAAGCCTGTCTTGTGATCTCTGTTATGCATGACACCCAATGCTTAACTTGGTTTATTTTGAGGTGGCAAATTATACATATTAATTATTGTTTCATGATATTCATGCTAAAGAACCAAAGAATTCTCAATATTCTCTTGCCTATAGAAGACATCTCAGTGATCTGGTATTCATAACTGAAAATCACATAAACCAAATTAACTTGCAAAGAATAGTGTCACATTTATTTCTAGATGATGTTTCATTAATTTTGAATTATCCTGTTACACGTTTCAAAAAAAGAAGTTAATCCACTCTTGACTCAAATTCTCTTACTTTGGATAATGTCCGATTCTGCGACAACGCTGACTTCATGACAAATTGAAAAAAAACAGCTTCTTCTTTCACTCAATATCCGTCACTTCAGATGTGTCACACATAGCAAAAATTACTTTTTCAGTTGACAGTTGTCAGAAGCTTGTGAATATTTGACTCAAGAACACTAAAACGTTCAGAAACGTGACAGATTTAATGTATACCACTGGGAGCGTTGTTGTTCCAGACGTTCCCTTTTTTTCGCGATACACTGTTCGATATAAAATATGGATTACGCCGTTTCTATCCGCTCCAGAGAATTTTCATTCGAAGTAATATATAATGTATGAGCAACGGAAAAAAAGTTTATCTGGAGAACGTACAGTCTAATTACATTTTCGTTTCATCTCTCAAGTGCTTTTTTTTCGTAGATGAGCATTATATTTTAAATTCCACTGGCTAGTTTTGGAAGGTATAATTATTAGAAATGACAGTTTGGAACTGAAGAAGTATGGTTTTCGTGCTTGGAGCTTCCTAAGCAATGGATCCTAGTCAGTGAAAGGTTATAGCGTGCTTAGTAAAAAAAATCGAGTAGAGAGTACCTCAAGGCACCATTCTAGGTCCAATTCCATTCAATGTATATATTAATGTCATATTTTCATGTTTGGGACCTGATGCCATAATTGTAACATTCTATAAGGTTACTATTTATTTATGTTCACACAAAAACTGGCTAGAGCACAAGCAGTGTTGAGCATGAATCATTAATTTTCAGTCAATTGGATTATTGATTTAAAAAATAATTGCTATTAATATAATTATAGTTAAAATTATGTGCTTCAAAATTAATTGTAACTAAACAGTGCGATTAATTTAGTTGGAATAATTTTATTACTGCCATCTGGAATTATTATAATTTTTTTTTTCATTGTTTTAAGAAACAATTGAAACTATCAATTACCCAGCTTCATACGGTACACACGGTAATTTTTTTTTTTTTTGGCTTTGGCTTTGGTCCTTTAGCCATCACAGTAACTTTATATGAATAAATATTTCTATAGATAGCGTAGGTATAGTAACAGTTCAAAGAAGAGCCAGCAACGTATTTCGAACTGTCATTTTATAAGTTGAGATAATTTAGGTACTGAATTTTATATACCAATTTAACAAGAAAGTCACATTATTTGGAAAATCTATGTAGATCTTGTAAAAAAATCTGGAAAAAAAATTGATCATTTGCTTAAGCTGAGAAACCACAGAATTCGATGAAGAGTCCTAAGGCATTCAGAAAAATTATGGAAAGAAGTGGGCCCAATAAGGAATACTGGGGTACCAAGAACCTGCTTTTCAGTAGAAACTCGAGAAAAAATGTTTTGCTCGTACTCTGTTGAAGTATTTTGCAAAGGGTTCTGGAACATTTTTATCAGACAACATAATACTGCCTTGTGGAACTCCTTGACAAATGTTCAATGGCTTGTGGAAGGATGGACGTTAGTTCAGAAGAGTATTATTGACCAAAAATATACCCGTAAAGTGGAATGAAAATGTCAAATTGAAGATATGGCTTCTGAGAATTGGAGTTTGGATAACCGTTCAGCTTGATCTTTTATTGTTTTGAGACTCCTGCTGTGGAAAGAGTAGAAATAGTGCTAGGAATGATCAGTAATTTTAGTTTTCAGATCTAAATCAATTTTTTTACAGAAATTCTGGCCCACCTTCGTTTACACCAATAGGCATATTTTTGTACCATCCCTTAGCATTTTCATTTTTGCAAAACGGATTTGGTGAAACAATCTATTTGAAGAAATGGGCTTATTTCGTTTTTCTAGAAAAATTTCAAACAATCTGACAGGACACACGTTTAGATTTTCTATATTTGTAGTAACCCACTTACTTCCACTGCATCTTTCGTCTTCACCTTGAGCTGTTTTAGAGAAGACTGTATTGACCCCATTCTGCCTGTCAATGTTCCATTATTGTGTTTTCCGACTTTGAAATGATAAATATTACACTAAGTACTTCCTCCACCACTCCCACATATAACTTACTTTCAGAATCCTGAAATAATTAACTCTGTCATTCTTCGCCCAATGATGAGATTTTCACTGTGAGGCGACTTCGATTTGTTTCAAAATGGAAAATATAATCTTGTTGGTCGTGACTTCGCCAAAATTGTAACATAAATACTTTTATGTTACAATTGAAGTTATATCCACACTTATGAACCGTATAAAGAACCACTTTATACACTAGTGGAATAATGAAATTACTTTATACCACTAGTGGAATAGTGAAAAATACAATCTTGAATATCCATCACATTTTAATTATTTTCACCAACTTCACAAATTTTTACAAATGGAGTCGATAAACAATCGAAAATACATAGCAACCATTCAACACCTCCCGATATTTGTGTATGTTATTTCAATTATTTTTGAGGAGGTGCCAGCCGCTGTCAGAGCAAAACGTCAAATCATTTTGTGATGAAAAATTTCCGCGATTCTGATTCTAAATGAATGTGATTGTGAATAAAACGTTGTATTGCATGCGTGTTTTAGATACATTTTATTTGCTTAAGGAATTTATACGCTCGAGCTTCGCTCTCGAGTTCAAACATTCTTGCGCAAATAAAATTATATCAAAAACACTAATACAATAAATAACTATTATCCGTAACTTTACTTCCTCTTCCGAAGGATGAATGCAAACATAACTCAACTTCAGAGACCAGAGAGAGACAGCTCTGTCATGTATCGCCCAGTGGTGAGATTTTCACTGTGAGGCGACTTCGATTTGTTTCAAAATGAAAAATTTAATCTTGTTGGTCGTGACTTCGCCAAAATTGTAAAATAAATATTTTTATTCGTAATTTTATTTTCTCTTCCGAAGGATGAATGCAAACATAACTCAACTTCAGAGACCAGAGAGAGACAGCTCTGTCATGTATCGACAAGTGGTGAGATTTTCACGTGGAGGCGACTTCGATTTGTTTCAAAATGAAAAATATAATCTTGTTGGTCGCGATTTCGCCAAAACTGTAAAATAAATATTTTTATCCGTAACTTTATTTCCTCTTCCGAAGGATGACTGCAAACATAACTCAACTCAGAGACCAGAGAGAGACAGCTCTGTCATGTATCGCCCAGTGGTGAGATTTTCACTGTGAGGCGACTTCGATTTGTTTCAAAATGAAAAATATAATCTTGATGGTCGCGATTTCGCCAAAACTGTAAAATAAATATTTTTATCCGTAACTTTATTTCCTCTTCAGAAGGATGAATGCAAACATAACTCAATTTCAGAGACCAGAGAGAGACAGATCTGTCATGTATCGCCCAGTGGTGAGATTTTCACTGTGAGGCGACTTCGATTTGTTTCAAAATGAAAAATATAATCTTGTTGGTCGCGATTTCGCCAAAACTGTAACTTTATTTCCTCTTCCGAAGGATGAATGCAAACATAACTCAACTTCAGAGACCAGAGAGAGACATCTCTGTCATGTATCGCCCAGTGGTGAGATTTTCACTGTGAGGCGACTTCGATTTGTTTCAAAATGAAAAATATAATCTTGTTGGTCGCGATTTCGCCAAAACTGTAAAATAAATATTTTTATCCGTAACTTTATTTCCTCTTCCGAAGGATGAATGCAAACATAACTCAACTTCAGAGACCAGAGAGAGACATCTCTGTCATGTATCGCCCAGTGGTGAGATTTTCACTGTGAGGCGACTTCGATTTGTTTCAAAATGAAAAATATAATCTTGTTGGTCGTGACTTCGCCAAAATTGTAAAATAAATATTTTTATTCGTAATTTTATTTTCTCTTCCGAAGGATGAATGCAAACATAACTCAACTTCAGAGACCAGAGAGAGACAGCTCTATCATGTATCGCCATGTGGTGAGATTTTCACTGGGAGGCGACTTCGATTTGTTTCAAAATGAAAAATATAATCTTGACTTGGCTAAAATTGTAAAAAAAAATATTTTTATACGTAACTTTATTTCCTCTACCGAAAGATGAATGCAAACATAACTCAACTTCAGAGACCAGAGAGAGACAGCTCTGTCATGTATCGCCAAGTGGTGAGATTTTCACTGTGAGGCGACTTCGATTTGTTTCAAAATGAAAAATATAATCTTGTTGGTCGCGACTTGGCTAAAATTGTAAAAAAATTATGTTTATACGTTACTTTATTTCCTCTTCCGAAGGATAAATGCAAACATGACTCAACTCCAAAGACTACAGAGAGGAAGCTCTGTCATGTATCACCCAGAGGTGAGATTTTCACTGGGAGGCGACTTCAATTTGTTTCAAAATGAAAAATATAATCTTGCTGGTCGCAACTTCGCCAAAATAGTAAAATAAATATTTTTATCCATAACTTTATTTCCTCTTCCGAAGGATGAATGCAAACATAACTCAACTTCAGAAACCAGAGAGAGACAGCTCTGTCATGTATCACCCAGTGGTGAGATTTTCACTGTGAGGCGACTTCGATTTGTTTCAAAATGAAAAATATAATCTTGTTGGTCGTGACTTCGCCAAAATTGTAACATAAATATTTTTATCCACAATCACCTTATAATTGAAGTTTTGAAAATTGTGAAAAAATTATTTTTATCCGTAACTTTATTTCCTCTTCCAAAGGATGAATGCAAACATAACTCACCTTCAGAGACCAGAGAGAGACAGCTCTGTCATGTATCGCCCAGTGGTGAGATTTTCACTGTGAGGCGACTTCGATTTGTTTCAAAATAAAAATTTTTATCTTTTTGGTCGTGACTTCGCTAAAATTGTGAAATAAATATTTTTATCAGTAACTTTATTTCCTCTTCCAAAGGATGAATGCAAACATAACTCAACTTCAGAGACCAGAGAGGGACAGCTTTGTCATGTATCGCCCAGTGGTGAGATTTTCACTGTGAGGCGACTTCGATTTGTTTCAAAATGAAAAATATAATCTTGTTGGTCGTGATTTCGCCAAAATTGTGAAAAAAATATTTTTATCCGTAACTTTATTTGCTCTTCCAAAGGATGAATGCAAACATAACTCAACTTCACAGACCAGAGAGAGACAGCTCTGTCATGTATCGCCCAGTGGTGAGATTTTCACTGTGAGGCGACTTCGATTTGTTTCAAAATGAAAAATATAATCTTGCTGGTCGCGACTTGGCTAAAATTGTAAAAAAATTATTTTTATACGTAACTTTATTTTCTCTTCCGAAGGATGAATGCAAACATGACTCAACTCCAAAGACTACAGAGAGAAAGCTCTGTCATGTATCACCCAGAGGTGATATTTTCACTGGAAGGCGACTTCGATTTATTTCAAAATGAAAAATATAATCTTGTTGGTATGGCGACTTCGCCAAAATTATAAAAACTTATTTTCATCCGTACTTCAATTTTTTCCACTTCCGAAGGATGAATGAAAACATAACTCAACTTCAGAGTCCTGAGAGAGGGAGCTCTGTCTTATATCGCCAGGTAGTGGAATTTCCACTAGAAGGATGACGACATCGATTCGTTTCAACATGAAAAATATAATCAGGTGGGGAGCGCGACGCCGCCAAAATTGTAAAAAATATTTTCATTCCTATCTTTAATTATTTTCACTTCCGAAGGATTAACTCATTTTTAGAATTCTGAAAGGAAAAACTCAGAAAGGAAAAACTTTGCCATTTATCACCTCATGGTGAGATTTTCATTGGAATGATGACGACGTCGATTGTTAGAAAATGAGAAAAATCATCTTGTGGGAATGCGACTCTGCCAAAATATGAAATAATTTCAATTATTTTATTATGTCATACTAATAGGCTATCTGCATATATACTCATTGTCAGACTGTAGAAGGAAAGACACCAAGAGACAATGTCATGAATTTAATCTCTTCCAAAAAACCAACTCATTTTCAAAATCCTGAAACTCTCAAAATTTGTTGAAAAAAATCATAATCAAGTCGATTACAACCATTCGGAGAGCTAGACTTTCTTCCATTGACTATATATTCACGTCTATTAAATGTAATTGAATAAATCTCCCATACTATTCCAAATCTTGAAATTTATCTTTACGATTACCTAAGATCCGTATGAAACCTTTTTCCTTCTGTAAATTCTAAGGTGACCCCTTTCAGTTTTTATTTCAACTGACAGCAGTTTATGAGATATTAGGATAGCGGTGAATGAATTATTGAATATCCAGTCACGAGATGGCGGAAACTAACAATGTTCGCCTTCCGTGTTCGAACACTTGTATAAATTCAGCTTCGGGATAATGTCAGTTTTAAAATAATTATCATCCAGCTCAACTCACCGCATACCTTTCTCGAAAACAGAATTAACCCGCCGCCAACCAGTACTCCACTTAAAGAGATAAATAAACGTTTTTCATTCCATTACACGCTCTCCTGGCATGCATTTAAAGTATATTTGTTGTTGTGAAAGCTTTCCGCTAAAGCGTACAGCGCATCAGAGATTAAAAATGCAATTTCACGGAAAGAGAGCCCCTATTGAACTTTTACAGGGTAGTGGGATCAACAGTCATATCACGAGTGGATGTATTGTCATTGATCTTCTCGCTCATCATGAAATAGACCAATCATATCACATCATCATTTTTAAAAGAATTATTTTCAGATAAAAAAGAATTTATGCTGCAAATTGAATACAATGATGACCATTAGGCCATTAGGCCGTTAGGCCGAGTTGGACAACACGTCGAGTGCAATAAAATATTTTTGCACGAGTTGCATACAACATTTTTTTTATGTTCATGCAAAAAGCAAAAAATGATGTGCGGCACTAGGTGTAGGAAAATGAAAAGCGCAACTTGAATACTTTATTATTAATATCGATTTGCATTGAAACAGGAACTAATACGTTACGAACAATTCAACTCAAACTTTATTTTTACCCTCAATGTTGAAAGTGAATGAACAATTGGTGCAATTTTCAATATGAATATCTCGTAGTGAAGTATTTTTTAAATCCACTTCTTGATTTGTTACTGCTGTAAACGTACTAGTACTTTGTCATGATGACAGCACGTTGAAGTAGAATGACAGATGAGTGCAATAAAAACTTTATTGCACTAGTGCAATAAAGAACTTCTTTTTCCACTGAATGTAGTTCAATAAAGTTTTGCTTTTTGCATGAATGTAGGAAAACAAAATAAGAAAGGTAAACATGCACATCTCTATGAAAGCGTTCATACAAGAAATAAGATAAAATAAGAAATAAGAATTTGACCAACTTTAATCTTTTTTGTCTTATACTATTTTTATTTTATTTTGGTTGGAAATTGATAACGCGCATGACCGAAATCATTTCTGTAGTAAAATATTCCGGGTTTCCAAGTATTCATTAGTTTTCTAACTGTGTTCAAGCTTCAAGGTTATACGCTATCACGACTTTCTACAATCGATGAAACAACATCACTTTGGCTTTCAATTTGGAAGCTCTCATTTTCTTGACTCTCATGTTCATGATGGAGGCTATCGAGTTCTCTCATTTTCCTGATCATGATCCACTATTATTTGTGAAACCGAATTCCACTAACTCTCTGGAAAGTTTTTATTTCAATATTCTTGTATAACCTGAAAATTGAATGAATTGTTGTCATAGTTCTATTTAGAACAAAGTAGTCACCTACTTGTTTGGAGATATTTGTTCAAAAAAAACATAATTTTTAAGTACGGCTAAGTTATCTGCGAAGCTCCTGAACCTTATGGTATATTTTTAAATTCGTTTCTGAGGCCCGTATACTTATTTCTCAGAAGCTTCCAAGTCTGTTCACGGCTTCAGCTTCAGAGAATGTGATTTGAAAAAGTTTGAACTTCCTATTTTTGGGCTCTTACGTGTTTCCTCCAATATATGAGAGATTGTTAGACAAGCACTTTCATTCAGTCGCTTGTTTTTGTATCTTACATCGTTTTTTGCATATAACTGAGATAAGATCGATAACACACCATCATCCATCTTACTGCTGATGTATACATTGATCTCTAATGAAACTCAAATTTCCAAATTAAAAATAATGTCAATCAATGGCAATGTCGAAAACAAAAAGTTAAATTCATAGAACTTGTACAAAACAGAAAGGTCAAAAAACTGCAAATTGATTCGATCATTCTCATTTTATTTCAGTCATCTGTATAATCCAATGTTATTTGTCCTCATTCTTAATTTATTTCAATAAGTTTCGTGTTTTATATCATTTGCTGTTCAAACTCTCCTCAAACTATCTATTAGAAACGTCAGTTTTTACAGTTCAATAACGGACAAATATAAACGTAACTGTTTGAAATGGATAAACAATTTTTAGTTGTCGTATGAGTTTGTTGCTGCCGAACGCAGAGCCCAAGGACGCATTGCTGTCAACAAATTTCCCTATTTTTAGTTACAAAGTATTGTTTTTGACTTGAAATGAGCGATAACGGTTCACTTGGTAAAGCGACTACTGAAATAATGAATTTTGCATGGACAACACCTCTTTAAAAAACACTAAAAACACCAAAACAATAATTTGGAGGCAGGTTGAATTATCGAGAAAAGGGAAAATCCGGAAATCTCAAACATAATAGCAGATTTTGCATAGAATATAAAGAAATTAGGTAGAAGTGACTTCAAGGAGTACGTAGTTGAAAGAATTGAGGAATACTGTACCTAAAATTGCTCAAAAGATGTTTCGCGTAGATTATAAAATTGTGTTCAACCCATTCAAAGATGTGCCAGTACAAGTCGCTAGTAACACTTGAATGGCTAGACGCAAGTAACTACAAAGCAACTCAGATAGAAGAAGACAAAGTTCTATAACATAAAGTTAAGGAAAAGTTCAAAAATGGCAGAACAGTGGAACGAATTCATGTTGTAAAGAGAAACATTCTCAATTGAGCATTGAACCAAATCATGACTCCTTTGTAAATCGAAAACACAAAATTACACCAATGGTACTTCAGAAAAAAAAACTGTTTTATTTCGCCGCTTCTAAATTGATCCTTCGGAAGTGGAAAAAATTAGGTATACGGATCAAAACATATCTTTACAATTTTGGTGGAGTCGCATACCAACAATTTTATATATTTTATTTTGAAACAAATCGATGTCATCATCGTTTCAGAGAAAATGTCACCACCAGACGATAAATAACCGAGTGTCCTTACTCAGGATTCTTGAAATGAGTTATTTGTTTTCGTTGATCCTTCGCAAATGGAAATAATTAAGGACAGGGATGAAAATGAGTTTTTTTTTACAATTTTGGCGGAGTCGCCGTACCTATTAGATTATATTTTTCATTTTGAAACTAATCGATGTGGTCATCCTTCCAGTGAAAATCTCCACCAGGCTATGAATTACTGAGCTTTCTCTCTCAGAATACTAGAAATGAGTCATTTGGTTTAGTTGATCTTTTGGAAGTGGAAATATTTAAGGTTACGGATGAAAATATTTTCTAAAATTTTGGCGGAGTCGCGACTCTTACAAGTTTATGTTTAAAATTTCGAAAAAAATCAATGTAGTCATCCTTCCAGTGAAAATGTCACCACCAAGTGATGAATGACAGGGCTTTCTTCCTCATGATTCTGAAATTGAGTTATTTGTTTTCGTTGATTCTTGGGAAGTTAAAATAATATTAGTTATACGGAAGAATAATTATTTTTCTAATTTTGGCGGAATCGCGACACTAACAAGATTATGTTTTAGATTTTGAAACAAATCAATGTCGTCATCCTTCCAGTAAAAATTTCTCCACCAGGCTATAAATGACAGAGCTCTCTCCCTCATGATTCTAAGAATGAATTATTTATTTTCGTTGATCCTTGGGAAGCGAAAATAATAATAATTATTCAGATGAAAATTAGTTTCCCAATTCTGGAGTCGCACACTTACAAGATTATGTTTTGAAGTTTTAAACAAATCGTTGTCGTAGTGAAAATCTCACTACCAGGCGATAAATGACAGAGCTTTCTCTCCCGGGATTCTGAAAATGATTTACTTGTTTTAGTTGATCCCTTGGAAGTGGAAATAATTAAGAATTAAGATTATGAAAAAAATATGAAAATATTTTTTCTAATTTTGGCGGAGTCGCCGTATCACTCAGATTATGTTTTTCATTTTGAAGCAAAACGATGTCATCATCCATCCAGTGAAAATCGCTCCACCAGGCGATGAATCACAGAGCTTCCTTTCTTAGGATTCGGGAAATGAGTTGGTTGGTTTAATTTATTCTTTGGAAGAGGAAATTATAAAATAAAGTAACGAATAAAAATATTTTTTACAATGCATTTTGTATTCCCTGTTTTTATACAGACCACAAGGGTGGTAGGATGTTTATTCGATTAAAATATACATATCAATTATACGGATGAAAATAATGTTTTATTTCTGGAGGAGTCGCACACTTACAAGATTAGGTTTCCTGTTTTGAAACAATTCGATATCGTCATCCTTCCCGTTAAAATCTCACTACTACGCCCTAAATGACAGAGCTTTCTCTCTCCGGATTCTGAAAATGAGTTATTTGTTTCAGTTGATCCCTTGGAAGTGGAAATAATTAGGAATATGGATGAAAATATTTTTTACGTTTTTGGCAAACTCGCTGAACCTACTAAATTATATTTTAATGTTGAAACAAATCGATGTCATTATCCTTCCAGTGAAAATCCTTCCACCAGACGATAAATAACAGAGCTTTCTCTCTCATGATTCTGAAAATGGGTTATTTGTTTTCCTTAGGAAGTGAAAATATTAATTATACGGATGAAAATAATTTTTCACAATTTTGGCGGAGTCGCGACAATTACAAGATTATATTTTAAATTTTGGAACAAATCAATGTCGTCATCCTTCCTGTGGAAATCCCACCACCAGGCGGTGATAACAAAGCTTTCTCTCTCAGGATTCTGATGTCGAGTTATTTGTTTTAGTTATTCATTTGGAAGTGGAAATAATAAGCATTTTTTAATTTTGGTGGAGTCGCCGTACCTATTAGATTATATTTTTAACTTTGAAACAAATCGATGTCGTCACCCTACTAGTGAAACTTACATCGCCATGCAATAAGTGACAGAGCTTCATATTCCAGGCTTTTATTAATACGTCATTTCATTTGGTTGATCACTCGGAAGTGGAACTATAATGGAAATTGAATGAATGTTTGATTTTGTGGAGGAATTTAACTCCTTGACATGGTCTTTTGCTGTTTCATCCTTCCGCAGTCTAAAATGAAATTTCATGAAAATCTATATAGATGAGCTATTGAAATGAATTGAAAATTAGCATTTTCTCTTCCTTGAACTTCAATGTGTCTTTTGATTTTTCTATAATTTGTGATATGATTCTTTGACAACTCTGTGAAGGAGTTACTAGTCTTTTATATTTCCATTCATGTTATCAACATTGTTGATAATTTAAGGATTTCGGTCACATGTTATCAGTTGAACCCCTGAGTTGGTGTTGACTGTAATTATGTCATTATTACTGACTCTCGATTTGAGAAGATTTTCGCGTTGAAAATGCGTCGCAATCAATTATAACATGATTTTCATGGAACAAACCATTAGAATGAATTTTTGTTAATAAAACTGTGCTGCCCTATAGCGAAAGTCTGATTAAACAAAATATTAATGTTGAAATAATGAAATCTGTATGAGCAAAGGATGTAAAATCTACATCTTATATTGCAGACCAAAAAAATTTATTTCCTGCTCTGTTAGAAGTTTGTCATATTTTGAAACACTTTCTAATACAAATGTATCGGAATATTTTTATTAGTTTGGACCATAGTACCTCAAGGATTCAATTTTATTCTACAAAATTTTGAATCTATACAATAAACATTTTATAACAGGTTTTATTATAGTTGAGCCAATGCTTTTTTAATAAAATGATTAAGATATTTAATTTTTTCGAGAATCATTTTCTTGATATTAACCTGTGAGAGTAAGACTTTTTGAAAATATTGCTTCCAGCTCGTGATTTTTCAAGTCGGTGTTTCAACAGTTCCTGAATTCTATATTTCCTTAGCTAAAACAATCACGGTAAATATAGAAACGTCAGTTCGCCTGAAAGACGCCAAATACGCAAAATGATATTCGTATATCATTATTATAAATAAAGTTTAACTTTACCTATTAATTTTTAAAATTATCTATAATAATAATGATAATAATAATAATAATAAAAGGTTTATTCTCAACTCGAAATTATAGGTATTACAATATAGATATATAACATAACAGAATAACAAAATGTAATTGTACAGATTGAAATATACAGCATGATTAAAAAAATTAATATTTTAACAATAATATAATATCTCAACTATAAACGAATAAACAAGTATCCACTAAAGCAGTGCCTGTGCGTGGGTGAGTTACTTATTCTAAAATAATGAAATAATGATAATTTTAGTAGAACACATAGTATAAAGTTATGGTGTCACTATCGCTAAAATAATTAAAATATTGAAATTGTGTTCAATTTGATAAAGAAAGCTAAAAGCCAAAAGATCCATATACATATATATATATATATATATATATATATATATATATATATATGTATATATATATATATATGTTCGGAAAGGTTTCCGCGGTCAGAAATATGTACATTACTAAGTTCATGGGTTGAACCGCGTTGAAACTCTCAACGCGGTTCAACCCATGAACTTAGTAATGTACATATATATATATATATATATATATATATATATATATATATATATATATATATATATATATATATATATATATATATATATATTCTCAATGCATATATGAAATACCATGTTCAGAGTGTCTAAGAAGTTATATTGGCCAGACTAACAGGCGAGTAACTTCCAGAGTCTACGAACACGAACTTGCGGTCCGACAGGCATCTTCCACCTCTGTACTTTATAAACATCGAGAAGACACAGGTCACAAAATAGACTTCAAAAACAACAAAACAATTGCCACCGAGAAAACTCTGCAAACTAGGATCATCCGAGAGGCCCTTGAGATTGAGAAGCGACCAAATTGCCTCAACACCCGCGACGACGGACGCAGACTTCCTAATACCTGGAAGCCTCTTATTTCGCGCATCCCCTCAATTCGCGCCAAATCAGTTCCCACGCACACCTCATCCAGTGCCAACCCAGTTCCCGCTAATAGTACACCTCACGACAACACATTTCCTACGGTCATAACAGCAACCTTAAATACAGTTCCTCAACCCACAAATCCTCAGTTCTCTCGAAGGAGTAGGCAGATTGAGACCTTAGAGAGAGCCAGTGACGAGACTTGGGGAGCAAGCAGATTGAGACCCCGACGTCAAGTCACAAAAAAACAAATTTCTTGAAAATGGCTCCAAAATCGGAGCCGAAACGTCGAATTCCAACAAATTCTACACGCGGTTCAACCCGAACTTTTAGTTTTCATATATATATATATATATATATATATATATATATATATATATATATATATATAACCAATTAATTAAATCCCTTTTCACTTCTGGTGGATCCTGTAAGCGATTGCAGTGTTCATCCCGGCGAACGATGACGGGCACCGGGCCCCCGCGTGTATACAACCGTGATAACCTGGACTGCACTGATGAGGGACTTCATCCCGAAACCAGTCTGCAGTTGGTTCCTTGTTTGGATCAGGCGGTGTCCTGCTGTCTGTCTCTGAGAGCTCTTGCAAAGTTGTTCCTTCAAAGTAAGGATCTTTGCACATATGTCTGACAGATATAATTCAATATCTGTCTAGGTATTAGCCAGAGAAGTAGTTGTTTTCTGTTGTACATATGCCATACAATCTATACAAAGGTATAGTGAGTTCCTAAAGGATTGTTTTCGACAGTTTTACAGTCACTGGAATATATATGTATATATATAAATATATATAGATAAATATTGAAACATTGACATACATTCAAAACAATATTTCATAACATAAGGTATTGACAACACACTTTAAAATCAAGTTAAATAGATATGTTATGTGAAAAATATTTTTAAAATTTTTAAAAATTTTGTGTCGTTATCGGTGAAATAATCAAATCATTAAAATTGAAATTGTAGGGAATATAATATAATAAAATAAAGATAAAGATAAAAGGTACATACATATACATATTGAATTATAAACATAAATATAAATCATAAATATCACAAAGAGTGTACCAACCAGTAGCAATAATAACAATAAACGAGATGCTATAAAATATTTAAAATCTAAACAGTGAATGGATAACCATACGTTCTAATCGAAGAAGATGATATTTGGTCCTTTCTTTGAAGGAATATATATTTGATACTCCTTTGATTTCAGTCGGGAGAAAATTATAAAATCTACTGGCCAAAAATGTATGATTTCTCTGTCCAATTCTTGTTCTGGATGTAACCATTTCTAGAGCGTTATTTGATTTTAGACGTGTTTGGTAGTTATGGCTGATAAGTGGTAGATTAAATCTGTTTTTGAATTGTCTAGGACTTCCGTCTTTGTAAATATTAGGTCGGATGAATACCTGATGGGTTTGGATGATATAATTTTCAAAAATCTTTTTTGTAAAACTTCGAGATTCTGCAAATGTGTATCTGTTGCTGCCCCCCAAGCCAGAATACCGTATGTTAGTCTTGTTTCTACCAATGATTGATAGAGAATTTTAAGATATTTGAAATCTAGTATTTGCTGAAAGTATCTGAACTTATAGAGGAGCGAACGAAGAGTTTTGCAGACTTGTACCAGATGTTCATCCCACCGAAGATGACAATCCACTATTATACCCAAATATTTAGCGATACCGGCTCTTTTTATAGTGATAGTTTCGTCAGATCGTAACTCAATTTGTAACGTGTCATAGTCAGGGAGGCCACTGACGTAACAAGAAAACGGAACGAAACAGGTTTTTTCGTAATTTATCGAGAGTACTTTTTGTCCAAAACACCACTCGTCCTGTGGACTCGTGGTGTTTCCTCGAAGCAATTCAGTTTTCAGAAATAAAAGACAGACGAGATAAATTCAATCACAAGTGGAATTTCATCAAACTATTATCGATTATTATCGATAATATGAACTTGGTTCTTTTGACAAGTGCGTGAAAAAGTCGAAATGCTGTCAACTGGCCTGTTACTGAAACTGTGCTGCTATATAAAACAGCAAGCTCTCGCAGTGTTCCTTATATAAACGCTGCCACAGGAACCACGAAACGCTCCGTTAAAACAAGAATCAAAGAGCACAAGGCTTGCTGTCGGTTAGGGCACACACAGAAATCCGCTGTCGCAGAACATACTCTCAACAACGATAACCATAGAGTGAAATTTGAAGAAACCCAAGTCATCTCTTCAACATCTGCGTATTACCCAAGACTCTTCCGGGAAGCAATTGAAATCCAGAAACACCACAGCAACTTCAACAGAACCGAAGAAGGACTACAATTGAACAAGGTTTGGCTTCCAGTTCTCAAAAATTCTCAATTAGCTCCCTACCCACAAAATAACGGTACGAACGATTCTATGATGTCTGCTAACGCTATGGACCAATCATATGTAAGAACGTCAAATCACAGGTATTTATTGAGACAACGTATAACAAATGTCAAGCATTTGACAGCGACTACAGAAAACGAAAATTTTTAAAATAACTCTTGAAAATGCTAACCACTCGTGTTGGCGGAACGTCGAGTTCTTCTCTGAAAACACGTCGGCCTTAATACCCGAAGAACCACCATATAAGTGACGATGGCCGCGAAAGCCTTTCACAATTAAACTCCTTTAATTGTTTTGGATCGATATAAATTCATCTGATTTTGAAGTATTTTTCCTAAAAACCACTGCCAAAACCAAAAAGGACTGTGGTATACTTTTTGAAATGAAATCATCATTAAACTAACTCTAGTTTACGTTACTGAATTATGAAATATCTTCATTTTCGTAATGGCAATGACACGTGAAAAGAGAATTTATGGTTATTCATCATGGCTGCATTTATCTATCTATTTTTAATGGAAGTTGATGATTCGTTTGGGTTTGAATGCTTTATTCGAACATGAAATTGCAATATGAAACTCACGAGTGGCATTATTCCGGTATTCTGTAAATCATTCCAAAGCTTTTTCACGATGTTTTGTTATTTTCAGATTAATTTACCTCCAATGAATATCCATGCACTTCGTCAGTATATTCGAATGGGTTTCGGAATATTTCTGACAAATATTTACGATTTACAGTGGATTATTTGATGGCAAAACACAAAAATCGGATAATGTTTCGGTGTTTCTCTGGGATTTTTTTGGTGATTATTTCGAAATTCGTTTTTACTCGTTAAAATATGCTGGGATTATCACGTAACTCCTCCATTAGGACTTTTCAATTTCCCATTGGAAAAAAATTGAAAAGTCCACTTGAGTCAACATAAAAAATCGATTTAAAATATCACCGTTCAAACCGGAAGTGGTCGAACACTTCCTTATTTCGAACAAAAGGTATTTTGCTCCTTCACCACACAAGTAATTTGATGGACAGGTATAACCCCACCCAATAAACAATACAACGAAGGCACCTTATTTTTCCTTTACTGTTTTCAAGTCAAATAGTTTGGAATTTAATGGACCATTATCATTATTAAGCAAAGGTTTCAAGCCCCTTTTTCGAAAATCAGTACTTTCATATAACAATCAAATTTTCTGTAATCATCAATAGGTTTTATCAATTTTGAATTTTGTAGATAAATAATGTGATGAGCTTCTAATAAATGATCCGCAACACTCGATTTATTTTCCCGCGAATATTTAGCCAAATGTTTGCGGATACGAACATTAGTAGATCTTTTGGTTTGGCCATAATATACACTATCGCAGTTTTGACAGCTGATTTCATAGATTCCTGATCTCTCTAAAGTTGGAATTTTATCTTTCAGATTACCAAACTCCATCTGGAGATTATTCGTACTGCTATGTACTTACTATCTGAAGGTTTGTGACTTCCTCAATTAAAATGAAACATTATGTCAAAACTGATTTGGTTTTCTTTTTTCGGGAATTGAGGTCCTAAGATAAAGAAAACTCATTTTCTTCAAAGCCAACGTTTCGTTAATTGATTTGACATCTTCAGGGCACTGTAAGATACAAAATGGAGATGTTTCGTCAAAAAATCATCAGAACGGTAGAAAAAACTAATAATGAACTAATAAAATTGCTACTGCTACTTTTCACTTCATTTCACTTCGAAAGCTTTTCAATTATGAAATCAGAGGGAATACTTTGGATCTCTTTTGATAATAGTAATAATAATAATGTTCATATTCTGATTCATATTTGACGATAAGATCAACATATACAAAGTAAAGAATGGAATATAAATTGTAAAAAAGTGCTAAATTAATCAATTATCATCGATATACTTATAGAAAATTCCCAATACATCATGGGATAAATAAAAACAAAATTCAATACAGTTTCATCAAATTTGGAAAAAAATGAATTATGTTGGATAATAAATATTATTCAAATTAACCAGACTGGGCATAAACATTCTATTTTTATCATAAATCCAGTTCCTCACTTTTCCAAAACAGTGGTAAATGAGTTATTTATTTCAATTTAGCTGGCAACATGTTAAACATTCTAGGAGCAAGATGAAATTAAGTTCTTTGTGTTGTAGATTTATATACTTGTGGGCCTTTTTTTATTATACCTATTTCAAGTTTCATAAATTTGCCAAATGCGCCATATTGGAAGCAAAGGCCAAGAAATCTGAGAAAAGTTTCATAACTATATTTCAAATTCACAAGCTCATGCCAATGTTTATGTTGTTTATTCAGTAAAGATTGTCAAAAAATTGTCTGATATCAAAAAGTCATCTTATCTCATCGAATAGAAGTTCAGTGGATCAACTAAAATCTTTTTTATGAATGATTTTTATAATCCATTACTGGGAAAACTTTTTAAATGATTGTTTGTGGTTCCACACCTAGCAAGGACAACATAAGTAAGATGAGGTTCAACAAGTTCTTGATAATCATTCTCAATTGACCGACATTATTATATTTGAACCTCCATGCGAGAGATCTTATTTTTTCATTCCATTTCAGATGCGAGTCCAAGTATACACCCAAATATTTTATTTGGTTAGTACCTTGTATTCAGATTTTTTCTCAAGAGCAGTTATTGTTCGGTATTATGAGCAATTGAACTCAGGTACGCTTGATACTTGACAGGTGAAAGACGCATAGTAAGGTTTACTGAAATTTATGGAGAGGAGTTTATTCCTCAGAGAATGTGAAATTTCTTCCATGAGATCAGCAAAACTAACAATGTCAACACAAGTATGGAGGAAGAACCAGATTATCTTTCAATTTCACCTGCTGATTTCGATGATATAGATAATCTTTCATCAGCTGGAATAGAGTACCACAAAAACCAATATTTTCTATTGCTTTCAGGAAATGGATACGATCGACTGTATCGAATGCTTTCTGTAAGTCGATAAAAACTGTCAGAGCTGGCTTTCTTATGACCATTGATTTATAAATTTTTGTTGTAAGATGTACTATAGCATCTTGTGTCGACATGTCTTCCCTGAAACCGAACTGCTTTGGAGACAAAATATTTTTCGAAAAAGTATTTATTTCAGCTTTCAATATTCACTCCAAAACATTGAGGAGCGCCAAGTGGCCCGAAACACGTGTCTACGGTTGCATTCTCATCTGGGGGCATAGTCCAATAGATATTTCTTTCCTGTTTTTTCTTTCTTTCCCCTGAATGTGTGTATGTGTCATTAGAAAAAACTGAGTATATTGTGTACTTCTTCCCAAATACAAATTAATATACAGGGCAATTCAAATTCGACCCTCACCATTGGGATCTCCTAAACTACAGGAAATACGTCAAAGCTTAAATTGGGGCAGTATTTCCGGAAACATCGGGAAAAAACTGAAAATCGGAATTTTCGTTATTATTTTTTTCTATCGTTATTTGACAACATAGCTCAAAACCAAAAGTACATTTTCATTGATACTTTTTTTCAGCTACACGTTTTCGTGTTCAGATTTACTATCCGACGTTTCGTCTTCTGGCATTCATCATCAACTTTTTTTCTGTTATGGGCGCCATATTGTTTTTTTATACAGAAAAATAGTGATTCTCATTCTGATTTCATTGATGTATAATTTGTTATGATTTGCACTTCTGAAACCACAGATATTTAAAAAAAACAACTTCATCTAAGATGGTCATGACTCCATCGAATGTTGTTTAATAAACACTAGTTGTCAGAACTCATTAAACATCATAAGTTTGCACAAATAATTCAGTCGAAATATCCTCAGTCTCAAATGAAGAAAAACGAGATATTTTGAAACTTTATTATAAATTTGATAGGAATAGTACGAAAACAACACAAATTTATTTTGAATTATATCCGGAAAGACAACAGCCGGATAGAAAATTATTCGGAATTTTGGTCAAACACTTGGCTGGGTACGGTGCGTTTCAAAAAACAAGAATGAAATCATGTGCTAGTAAAAATGCACAAAAAGTATTACAACAAGTGTTGGAAATGAAGGCCTTCCTCTTGAATACATAACCGAGCTCGTCGTCTCAAATTAGGAACAGCCCTAACAAAATCCCTTCTTCTGATAGACCTGAATTGCGTGAGTATATTGTCTCTGAGTTCATCTACTGTGTCATATTCTTGCTCTCCATAGATTATGTTCTTTAAAGTGCCCCACAAGAAAGTATCCAAAACTGTAAGGTCAAGTGACCTTGCCGGCCACCTCACTGGTCCAGAATTTCCTAACCACCTATTAGGAAATCTTTGGTGTAAATATTCGCAAACTGCTCTTTTATTGTGTGGAGGAGCCCCGTCATGCTGAAACCAGCAGCTGTTATAATTGACAAAGGGAAACGTATCCATATATTCTTCGAATTCGTTTCTTAAGAACCGAAGATGGGTTTCCCCGTTCCAAGTATTAGAGAAGAAATGAGGTCCAAGTAGTCGGTCGTCATAAATTCCAGCCCACACATTCGAACGAAACCGAACTTGTGGTCTGACTTCTCTGAAGTGTCGTGAATTATTTTCACTCGAAATGTGCTCATTATTTCTATTAAAAACACCACAGTTCGAAAAAGTACTTTCGTCGGTCCAAATAATGTTTTTCAAGAAGTTTGTAGGGTCTACCCTATTCGAGAGCCAGCTACAATATTCCATCCTTCTCTCCGGATCACCTGGATGTAATTTTTGTGAAATATGTATCTTATTACATTTCAAACCACTTTTTTTGAATTCCCTCCAAACGCTCGTCTGTGGCACATCCATTTCTGCCGAGACTTGATGTGTTGATTTGGAAGGATCTGCATTTATCTAAAAAAGTACCAAAAATAATTATACTTCTTCGAATATGGAATGAACAATTATTTTACCTCGGCTTATAAGTTACGTCTAATATTTTGTTCCATTCTGCTTCCATATTTCATTCTTGGTTTTTGAAATGCACCGTACTAAGCCAAGTGTTTGTCCAAAATTCCGAATAATGTTCTATCCGGCTGTTGTCCTTCCGGACATAATTCAAAATAAATTTTTGCTGTTTTCGTACTATTCCTCTAAAATTTATAATAAAGTTTCAACATATCTCGTTTTTCTTCATTTGAGAATGAGGACATTTCTACTGAAGTATTTGTACAAACTTATGATGTTTAATGAGTTCTGACAACTAGTGTTTATTAAACAAAATTATTCGATGGAGTCATGACCATCCCAGATGAAGTTGTTTTTTTTAATATCTGTGGTTTCAGAAGTGCAAATCATAACAAATTATACATCAATGAAATCAGAATGAGAATCATTATTTTTCTGTATAAAAAAACAATATGGTGCCCATAACAGAAAAAAAGTTTATTATGAATGCCAGAAGACGAAACGTCGGATAGTAAATGTGAACCTGAAAACGTGTAGCTGATAAAAAGTATCAATGAAAATGTACTTTTGGTTTTGAGCTATGTTGTCAAATAACGATAGAAAAAAATAAAAACGAAAATTCCGATTTTCAGTTTTTTCCCGATATTTCCGGAAATTCTCGAAATTTTTCAAGTTTCAAAACAGTATTTTGTTAAGCACCAGAATACGCAACTTTGCCCCAGTTTAAGCTTCGACGTATTTCCTGTAGTTTAGGAGATCCCAGTGGTGGGGGTCGAATTTGAATTGCCCTGTATGTATTATTTCCAGTTTAAGAGATCAGTTTGGTGTGTTCTATTCATACTTACAAACAACGTGACGAATTCAATACCTTGTAAATGATCAAATAGGACTAATGAAGATAATTATTTCATAATTTTCTATTTGGAGGGATTTATTTTCCAGGTGTCTGTTTACGAATATCCAGTTACACTTCTTGCATTCAACTTTTGAGGAATTTTGTCCCAGGATGCCGTGTTGTTCCAAAATAGTTCTGAAATTGTTCTTTCTGTCAATCGGCAGCACCCCTACCAAAGACTCGTGCGTCTTAGGGAAGACGAAGACCTTATTTTTCAACGTGGGATGCCATGCATAAGACCGGTGATCATCTGATAATTGAAACCACGACTGTATGATTGAGAGGTTTACGCTCTACAATCACCTCCACCACGGCTCTGTCCATTGAGAAACAGAACCTCTCAGACTGATATTTAGTAGCAGTTTCAGATGAGTGCCCCGCTTTCAAACAGAATCTGTATAATGATTTATTGCTTTTTAATTAAGTAAAAAGCTATTTATATAAATAATTCCTCAATCCAGTTCATCCCTTAAAACTCAAACTAAAGTAAATGTTGATCCGAAAATCCATTAAGCTTCAACTACCCGAAAAATATGCAAGTCAAATACCAAAACATTTATTCGAGGTTATATTTCAGCACTTTTCAATTCCCTAATTACCACCCGCTCCATCTTCTGTGTTGCCCCCGGCAACTTCTTCAAATAAAACTCTTTCATCGTGCCGAAAGGATTATTGCGAAATGAATTATGGGGCAATTCGAACATTATTATTGGCGAACATTCAGCAATTATTACCTTTTGCGCGCCGAGTATTGATTGTATTTTAATCCTCTTAATAGGAGTTCCTAGTAATAATATTAGAGTAATGCTATTATTCCTTCTATTGCCATTTTTCAGTTTTCAGGTCACATTTTATGAAATGGAATATGTAACTCGGGTCATGGACGTCGTTGGAAAACAATTGGGTGGGTGCCAGAAATATCGTTCATAGTAATAGTAGTAGTGATGGTGATTTAATACACAGAGAAAACATTGTTCAGGAAAATACGAGGATGTATTGATATCTAGTTAGCCTAGACCAGTTCCCTGCATAAACAAAATATTGCGTTACCATAGCAACGAACAATAACTTATTAAAAGTGTCGGTGTACGGTATGACGTCAAAAAAGTAAACCAGAGTTACACAACAAAATTAAAAGAAAAAATATGTCCACCGAAATTGTGAATACCGAAAAATTGGAGTAACGAGCCATCATCTGTATTTAAAAGGGTTAAGAGGTAAGCAGATTTACGAAGATATGCTTAGTACACTTGGTGTTCAATGTCCTTCGTATGCGACCGTGAAAAATTGGATTGCAAGCTTCAAAAGAGGTAAATTTTCCATTGAAGATGATGACCGATCGGGAAGGCCAGTTTCTGTGTCAGTCCCCGAAAATATCGATGCAGTTCATGACATGATTTTAACAGATCGTCGAATTGGGCTAAAACGGATATCTGAAGCACTGAATATTTCATACGAACGCGTTCATCATATAGTTCAAGTCAATTTGGACATGAGAAAAATTGCTGCAAAATGGATCCCCAAATGTTTGAATGTTGACCAAAAGCGTGCAAGGGTAGTAGCATCGCATTCGATCTGTGCTCGATTTAAAAACGATGTAGACTTCTCAAACCGAATTGTTACTATGGATGAGACATGGGTACATTTCTACGATCCAGAAACAAAGCAACAATCGATGGAATGGCGACACTCCGGTTCTCCAAGACCTAAGAAGTTTCGTGTCCAAAAATCTACTAGAAAAGTTCTTGCTTCAGTTTTTTGGGATTGCAATGGAGTAATCATGATTGATTTGTTGGATAAGGGTAGAACAATAACTGGAGATTACTTTTCGACATTACTGACCACTCTACGGGAAAAAATTAAAGAGAAAAAACACGGAAAGCTATTGAAAGGTGTTTTGTTTTTGCAGGACAACGCCCCTGCACACAAATCTCATGTTGCCATGCAAAAAATTCGTGATTTAGGGTTTGAATTACTAGAACACCCACCTTTTTCACCAGATTTGACTCCGTCCGACTGTCATCTATTTGCTCAACTGAAAAAAAGTTTAAAAGGTCGTAAATTTTCTTCCGACGAGGAGGTGATACAAGCTGTGGAGATCAGGTTTGCGAGCAAAAAGAATTTTTTTTTTGAAAGGTCTAGAGACGTTGCAGGTTCGCTGTAATAAATGTATCCGATTATGGGCCGGTCTTTTCACCTATAGATAAGTCCCAGATAACTTTATCTATCAGATAAGGATATGTAAACCTGTGAAGTTTATCCTATAGATAGTTATCAGAGACTTTATTGTGAGGTGAAAACATCGGCCCTAAGAGGAGAATATGTTGAGTAATAAAATATTTTGACATTGAAATTTTGTTTGGTTCTATAGTAGGCTAAAAATTTTTCAACATATCCTCGTAAATAAAGAAATTGTACAATAATGCTACACCCGAAGAGAATTTGAAAACTGCTTGTGCCAAAACAAAATTATCTCGATAATTTTACTCTCAAATTAATCTGAAATAGTAACATAGAACAGTTTGGACTAATAAAGATTATGTAATAAATACACTTCAAAATGTTACGAGTGTGGACTCAAACTGAGGAGTCAAGACTTTTGGGAAATAATTCACTTAGATTAGACCTTTTTGATGGAATATAGACATAAAAATACGACAACTATACAAAACATTTAAAAATCATTGGTAAAAATGTTAATAATAAAACATATGCACTTGCGATTAAGAATAAGATGAACATTAAAATATTTATGTGAGACATCGAAATAGAACATATTAAAACAAAGCTACGTCTGTACAAAATACTTTTAAATTAAGACTTGCGACAATGTAATCAAAAAAAGACAACCTTTAAAAGTCATGTAAATGTGATGACTTATACCAGGCATGGCACGATGAAATAGGTGTAGATTATCACTACGAAAATATCAAAATTAAAAAGCATCTTGCTCAGATGAGAGATATAATAATAATAATCTTTATTCACAAAAATATCACAAAAAGATTCGTTATTCAGAATGGTAACGTGACCAAAGCAAGAGAAGCTGATAACTACGAGAGCACTTGTTTCAGAATTGAAAAAATTAAATATTACAAACTACTAATAATATAAAAAACGATTAATAAGTACTTTTAATACTTACATATAACAATCGTTAGTAAAAGAAGGTCGACGATACAGTATAAATTTATCAGTAAGAGACACCATAAGCACGTCACACCGAACAGTAAAATTTCTTCCTCACCCCTCCCAGCTAAGTTTTGTTGGCATACTTATCAAGAGTGGGAGTGAAGATGATGAACTCGTTGAACATTGGCAAAACAGCGCCTGTCCGTTTTCGATCACAGCGCCAATCAGATCGTGGAATCGTTTTTCTGCAAAAACCATTGATTTCATGACAGTGGTATTTTTCATATAGGCCCGGTGGTCTTATGAGAATTCGGAAATCTCTCAATTTTTCTTCTTAAAATCTATCATAACCAAAAATATCTGAAGTTCCCGAGTCAACAATAAAATATTGAGTCATTTGCTAAATAATGTAAGCAAAATTTGTAGGCGTTGAACCGATTCCCGTTCCACCAAGGTAGTGTTTGCTCTTAAAATGTAGGATATACCTATTTATTAATAATGAAATTCATAACAAATTCAAACGAATAAATTCATATATGTATCAGTTTGTAAAAATGGAAGGGGAATAAACGCTTCACTTGAAATGAGATAGGCACATATTCAAAAAGTGAAAAACACCAGTTCAGATAGGTGAAAAACATGAATATGAATGGCCTACATATGAATATATCAAATAAGTAAAGACCTTTAGTACAGTGACCGCCAAAAAGGGTCTTTTCACAATATCTATCAGATGTAGTTCAATGTCCAGCGTGTCTTTAGCCGGGGAAGTAGTTGTTTTCTGTTAGATATTACAAAAGTAACTTCATTTTATGTTAGGGTTGTTTCCATTTCCAGGGGAATCATGATTTTTTATTTTTTATTGAGAATGTTCCTTTTTCCAACATGAATACCTTCCAAGAGGTTTATCTTGAACGATGGAAAAATGGCGACTAAAGTTTTCCTTTCAGCTGCAGATGATTCCACAACTGAAATTATGAACATCCTATTCATATTTCCAAATAAAAATCAAAAAAAGAAATATTTCAATGTTGATAGTTGACAGTTCAAAAATGGGACAACCTCTATACAAAACAAAGAAATTTTAAAAAAGTTAACTTTATAACCGACAGCTTTTGTATTTAAAGTTCCTTTTTATGACTAAAAATAAAAAAGTTATAGCGATGGACACAGCTATTCTAAATTACAATGGGCATAGAACAACAGCTGATAGTTGTTTACATCGACAATACATGAATATTAAAATATATCAAGTAAAACAACGTACCGTATTATTCCTTACTTACTTTCCCATTTTTACGCCTCTCATTTCAGCGCTTATGTAGTTCCTACTGTTATTAAAATATTCCGTCACCATGAAAATATCTACTTCCGGTAAATTACCCGAATCAGCTCTACTGAAGCAGTCTTCTAATGAACACATGATGGTCCTAAACTTGTAAATTATTTTAAAAACAAAACAATACAAAAATACGCAACACGTGGTGTTTCCAAACCAGCAGATGGAACAAACTCCGACGATGGAGGCGATTAATAATCTCCAAAGTACAGGCCCGGTTGGCACTGCTCGAAGCACGTCGCCTGGTGTGACGTCACGATGTAGCGCGGACGATCACACATTTTCAATTGCTCTTGCTTTTATTGTTAATTGGCATATAAACCGGAAAATTTTGTGGGATACTTGGGAGATGATATACTTTGATAATATACTTTTGAGTCAAAAACTAAATTATACTGAATGAGCCCATTCCGACAATTCAAAAATTGGGCCCCTGATTGGAAACGGAGGATTTCAGTTTTTTTTGAAAAATTTACTGCATTTATATAATGCAGTGCATCTGGAATAATATCATATAGTTTGGGAGCTTGATAACAGTATGAGCGCCGGCATATACATTTTTGACTTGAGTAACAATGTGTTGGTTTTTTTGTCGTGTATTATGAATATGGCTGGGTTATGGAAAATAATTATTCCGATGGAAAGAGATCAAGAACAAGAGAAATTCAAGAAGAACACCAACTCATACCTACTTTCAATTTTTATCGGCTCTCACCATGTTTTTTGAAAAATGCAGGATTTTCCTCTTCGTGAGATTCAAAACATATGAAAAACTCTTCATTGATTTCACCGATACTTGATAGATATCCATAATTATTCGAAATTAAATAAAAACCACTTGTTTCGCAATATCCACAATATATTACTAATTGTAATATCTGACGCATTTCGCTATGTACAGACATACTTCTAGTTATTTAAAATTGGGTAAATAGAAGGAAGGTATTATCATTACATCCAAAACCAATAAAGTTTCTTTCAGATGCACAATCGGGGATGTATCCCTAGAAACTAAAATAATAGAAAAACGAATAAAATCTAAATTTTTGGGGCTATACATAGACTGTGGTCTAAAATTCAAGGAACAAATCCAAATTCCAAAGAATAAACACTCATTCCACCCGACAAAAAATCAGTTGAAACTACCAATTCCTTCATCTTCTCTTAATGGATGTAAGATATTCAACCACTTGCCGGATAATATAAAAGAAGCGGTATCCGGAGTTATTTTTAGAAAAGAAGTCAAGGTATTTCTTTCTTGTAGACCCTTTTATAGTTTGGATGAATTTTTTAATGATCAACCTTTTTAGCAGATATAAGGATCTCAATATTTCTACTTCTCAACATGCCTTACTTGTTCTAAATTTTTTTTTTTTGACGAATTGTGTTTATATGTGTATTCACAATTTTATGTACACTATTGTATAATTAGGTCTACCTAATGATGTATTGTGGAGCGTATTATTATCAAGACTGCTTTTCATGTGTTTATCTTATGTTTGTTATTTATTGTGTATGTAATATTTATAGACTATGTTATATTTTACGTATGGGTCTACACTATCTAATTATGAGTATGCTACCCATTGTAACCTAACCTATCACTACGCTTTGCCAATGAGAATGTAATTCTTTGTGTAATAAAATATATTTTGATTGATTGATTGAAACAAGTAGCATAATGATGAACAGGTAGCTTACTCAATATAGGAAATCCATTAAGGGTATTATCATGAAGGTACATTTAGAGATTGGTGAAATTGGCACTTGAAGGAATTATTGGATTTTTTCTATTATTGATCTCTAGTGCTTCTAAGAAATTGAGTTTCAAGCCTTTTTTCTCTGAACGTAAAATTTCAAAAACTGTATGTCTTTAAAACTAAATGCACCTTTGTGATAATATCCTGAAGGAATTTCCGATAATAACCAAGCTGACTGTTTATCATTATGCTACCTTTTTTTAATGACAATACCTTCCTTTCATTTTCCTAATTTTTTATTTAATTTTGAATATAAATAAAAAATTTGGTGAATAGTTTCTCAAATCGAAGAACATTTACAATTTCGCGTATATCTGACGGTTCGAGTCTGTCCCAGTCGGTCCGGGTTCGATCCCCGGTCGTGTGTCACTGAGCTGAAGTGGTTCGGATTCCACTTTTATTTAAACTGTAGGTCCCGGATCTCCCTTGCTCGCACAAGCTCTGCTTTTGAGGGGTTTTCTCCGAAAACCTGGGAGTTTCGTAAAAACAAATTTTAAAATTTTTTTTTGTAAAGTTCAGGACCTAGGGAAGAAAAGATTCGTTGGTGAGGCTGATCTTAAAAGCTTGCTCACTTCTCTGGTACAGACAAATCAGCCTAGAAATGGTTGAGAATGGATTTACTTCACTTCCGTGCCCACGTTATCTATATTCAGCTCGATATTTTCTGCTTCCTTAAATCCATCTATTTCCAACCCTCGTCTTTCCAGATATGGAGACCTAGACACACTGACCTGTATGTGGAAACATGGATTTTAATTGGTGCTCGAAGTGTATTGATGGACGACCACCCTCCTCGAAAACCCTCAAATTACATAAAGTTGTGCTTCCCAATTCGATATTTCATCAAAATTAGCATTACGTAGGCAGCTTATCTTTCTGGTCATAAAATCGATACGACATTTTCACGGCCAGCCACATAATGAATCATATGAGGTGTCCGAACCAGATCGTAATCTACACACTTTCACCAGTTCTCCGCAAATAAAATCCGAATTGCCTACCCGGAATGTATTCTGGGATACTTTTAACCAATTGTATAACAATTTAAAACTTTCATTGGGTCATATTTTATCTCGGAGTGATTTATGGTCTCCGAAGTTACACTATCGTGGTTGACGTCGCATGTCACCGAAAGCACACGAAAAGGCCAACGAAATATTTTTATTCTGCATTGGTAATTTAAGAATGTCTGGCAATTTGTAAGCATATGGTTGTATGAGAGAAACTTGTTTGTATAAGAAAAGTGTGGAATTTGAAACATCGACTGAGCATTGATTCTAGGACGTGATGAACGTGAAGCATCAATAAAAATTAATCCAGAAAGGATACAATGTAGAGTTTCCAACATAGACGAAAAAAAATAGTACCAAAGATACTGTTTTAAAATATCCACAATATGTATTGAAACTCTTTGATGGCTCAGATCTGTATATCGAATATATTTACATCAATCAGTCTGACATTGCCAGACAGACTCTTAATATATCTAGTTACACTTACATAGTGTTTTCAAACATTAACAAATGTAAGTAATCATAATCTAACATCCCCTAACATCTTCCAGGAATTTGTTTTGATCGCCTTGGTTTATCACTTGTTGAATTCTTTTGGTCATAATGGTCTGATTCAGACATATTTTCATATACTTCTTTCGGTGAACATGCCGTTTCATTTCCACTCATTTGTTCCTTTTTTATTCCATTTTTCAACTTGTGAAAATCCATGATGTGTATTTCCAAATAATTGCGAATAGTCTTCAAAATATTTTATGTGGACACTGCTCTTCGTATATCTTTTAGTGATATACAAAATTATACAGTGCCCGCTATGAAGTACGTAAGATATGGGAAGAAAATTTATTATTAGAGTATGGAAAAACATTTTTGGTGATCGATTGTGCAGGTCCAACAATCTGAAAATCGATTCTGACACATATCGGCATGGCGGCATATTAAAAATAATTACCACGAAGGGGTTGAAAGTAGGGTCTTACCCAAGATAACAAGAGTTTCTCAATTTAATACCGATATACAGAGTTTCAAGCATCAAATAAAGAAAATCGAAAATATAAACTTTTTTGGAATATTTTCTAATCTCTTTACAAGTCGAAAGTTTATCTCCTGAATATTTTTATTGAAGTGGAACATTTATATTTCGATGATAATGACATAATTTCCCCACACCAGATGGCACTGAAGTGAAGTAGGACCCTTGCTGTTACATTTGCTCGTATCTAACAGATATATCAGATATACATGACTATTGTGATGATATGGCAATTTACATGTCCAGTTGTCGCTCTCCAAACATTTTGCAGAACGAAACTCCCATGTTTCTAAAAATGAAATCAATTTTACTTTGAAATCAACAATATAGGCTACAAGCCCATATAACGATTTTGGGGGGTCATTTTATACAGCATGAAACATATTCAGAACGATGCTGCTATATGAAAAAACATCTTTAGGCACTATGCCGTCAATTGTTGGTGGTGCAAATGACTGTAATAATAATAATAGTAATTTTTCATCTGAAGATGTGCTCTACCGACAAAATATTCTTGTAGGGCATTCCTCACGTTGGTGGATTATAGAATAATAATCTCATAGAACCTACTGCCGAACAAAAATAATGAAACCAAAATCCAGGATTTTTTTTTATTATTCGGAAATTGAAAAATTTTCCTGGCTTTCGGTTCCATTATTTTTGTACGGCAGTAGGTTCTAGGAGATTATTATTTCATAATCCACCAACGTGAGGAATGCCGTACAAGTATATTTTGTCGGAAGAGCACATCTTCCGATGAAAAATTACTATTATTAATATTACAGTCATTTGTCCCACCAAGAATTGACGGCATAGTGCCTGAAGTTATTTTTTCATATAGCAGCATCGTTCTGAATATGTTTCATGCTGTATAAAATGACCCCCCAAAATCGTTATATGGGCTTGTAGTCTAATATTGTGTGTATGGTTGGATGATAATTCTGTGAGTGTCAAAATTAAAAATATGTCCTGATTTGTGTCGAACAGTCAATAGTGAAATTCTAGTGATTAAAATTTATTGAAGTTACCTCCTTGAAAATGATTTTGATTTGCTATTCAGTGTAGGATCCAAGACCTCAGCAAATTAAAATTGTTCCTCCTTAATTTTACTGATATTTGTTTTTGTTCACGTAGTATCTTTCTGTTTCCAAAAGTGAAATATTATTTCTAGCGTTTTTTAAGAACATTATTTATTTGGCCGAAGTAAAATGGAAAATCTTTCATTAGGTAATTTTAAGAATGCATTGATTTCCATCGAAAAAATTGGTCTACTGTGACTATCCAAATTCGAAATGTTATAAAAGAATGTAACGAAGTTGTAAGAAATGAACCATTGCAACAGCAAAAGTTCCACATATCTCATACATACATATATCAACATATTTTACTCTCATTTTCTGTAGGGTAGAGATTATTTCAAATAGTGTTATGCTACAGACTCCCTACGAAGTGATATCATATAGCTCAGATGTGATTCTATAAGAGCATAGTAAGTTGACTTCTTGGAAATTATTCGTATTGCATACCATCTAGAACAAACTTCTTGGTTAGTTTCAAGATGTAGTAAGCATCGGATAACAGTCTACCATCAATCTGAACTCCGAAAAATTTCGAATTTTGTTCACTTTCTTAGTGTCATTGCCTAGTAATAGTACGGATAGATTGCAACGAATGCAAAGTTTATTGGTTCTGGAGACATTCAATGATGATAAATTTGACTCAAACCATACTCTAATAAGGTCAATATCTATAGAAATGGTTTGAAATGAAGTAGCCTCATTCTTACCATTCCAAAGGATGAAAGTACCATCGACAAATGAAGTGAAATAGGACCAAGTACTGAACCTTGAAGAACACCAAAGAAAATATATTGGAGTTTTTAATGAATGACTGTTTTGAAAATTTTATCACGATTTGATGTGTTTGACTAGAACCACCTCAAAGTAGTACTCATATACTTGCAGCATTATTCAGTGATTGATATGGTCGAATACCTTCGTCAAATCATAACACGCTGCCAGAACGAATACTTTCTTCTTCTTCTTCTTCTTCACTAAACAAGTCAGTGGGAAAGTCGAATATACGAGGATGTATCGATATCTAGTTAGCCTAGACCAGTTCCCTGCATAAACAAAATATTGCGTTACCATAGCAACGAACAATAACTTATTAGAAGTGTCAGTGTCAAGTTTGACGTCAAAAAAGTAAACCAGAGTTACGCAATAAATAAAAAGAAAAAACATGTCCACCGAAATTGTGAAAATCGAAAAATTGGAGTATCGAGCAGCCATCAAGTACCTGTATTTAAAAGGGTTAAGAGATAAGCAGATTTACGAAGATATGCTTGATACCCTTGGTGACCAATGTCCTTCGTATACGACCGTGAAAAGTTGGACTGCAGCTTGAAAAGAGGTAAATTTTCCATTGAAGATGATGACCGATTGAGAAGGCCAGTTTCTGTGTCCCGAAAATATCGATGAAGTTCATGACATGATTTTAACAGACCGTCAAATTGGGCTAAAACGGATATCTATATATTCGAATATTTCATACGAACGCGTTTATCATATAGTTCACGCCAATTTGGACATGAGAAAAATGCAAAATAGATCCCCAAATGTTTCAACGTTGACCAAAAGCGTGCAAGGGTAGTAGCATCGCGTTCGATCTGTGGTCGTTTTAAAAACGATGTAGACTTCTTAAACCGAATTGTTACTATGGAAACAAAGCCACAATCGATGGAATGGCGACACTCCGGTTCTTCAAGACCTAAAAAGTTTCGTGTCCAAAAATCTGCTGAAAAAGTTCTCGCTTCATTTTTTTGGGATTGTCATGGAGTAATAATGATTGATTTTTTGGATAAGGGTAGAACAATAACTGGAGATTACTATTCGACCGATCAAGAAGGCCAGTTTCTGTGTCAGTCCCCGAAAATATCGATGCAGTTCATGACATGATTTTAACTGACCGTCGAATTGGGCTAAAACGGATATCTGAAGCACTGAATATTTCATACGAACGCGTTCATCATATAGTTCATGTCAATTTGGACATGACAAAAATTGCTGCAAAATGGATCCCCAAATGTTTTAATGTTGACCAAAAGCGTGCAAAAGTAGTAGCATCGCGTTCGATCTGTGCTCGATTTCAAAACGATGTGGACTTCTTAAACTGAATTGTTACTATGGATGAGATCTTTCAAGGTGTGATGTCATGCATGACGCCGATGACCATCTGAGAATTGAAACCATGACTCTATGATTGAGAGGTGTACGCTCTACTATCACTACCACCAAGGCACTATCCATTGAAAAACAGAACCTCTTAGACTGATATTTAATAGCAGTTTCAGAGGAGTGTCCCGCTTTCAAACAGAATCTGTACAATGGTATATTGCTTTTTAATTAAGTAAAAAGCTATTTATATAAGTAATTCCTCAATCCAGTTCATCCCTTAAAACTCAAACTAAAGTAAATGTTGATCCGCAAATCCATTAAGCTTCAACTACCCGAAAAATATGCAAGTCAAATACCAAAACATTTATTCGAGGTTATATTTCAGCACTTTTCAATTCCCTAATTACCGCCCGCTCCATCTTCTGTGTTGCCCCCGGCAACTTCTTCAAATAAAACTCATTCATCGTGCCGAAAGGATTATTGCGAAATGAATTATGGGGCAATTCGAACATTATTATTGGCGAACATTCAGCAATTATTACCTTTTGCGCGCCGAGTATTGATTGTATTTTAATCCTCTTAATAGGAGTTCCTAGTAATAATATTAGAGTAATGCTATTATTCCTTCTATTGCCATTTTTCAGTTTTCAGGTCACATTTTATGAAATGGAATATGTAACTCGGGTCATGGACGTCGTTGGAAAACAATTGGGTGGGTGCCTGAAATATCGTTCATAGTAATAGTAGTAGTGATGGTGATTTAATGCACAGAGAAAACATTGTTCAGGAATACGAGGATGTATTGATATCTAGTTAGCCTAGACCAGTTCCCTGCATAAACAAAATATTGCGTTACCATAGCAACGAACAATACCTTATTAGAAGTGTCAGTGTAAAGTTTGACGTCAAAAAAGTAAACCAGAGTTACGCAATAAATTCAAAGAAAAAATGTCCACCGAAATTGTGAATATCGAAAAATTGGAGTATCGAGCCATCATCAGGTACCTGTATTTAAAAGGATTAAGAGGTAAGCAGATTTACGAAGATATGCTTAATACCCTTGGTGAACAATATCCTTCCATTGAAGTTGATGACCGATCGGGAAGGCCAGTTTCTGTGTCAGTCCCCGAAAATATCGATGCAGTTCATGACATGATTTTAACAGATCGTCGAATTGGGCTAAAACGGATATCTGAAGCACTGAATATTTCATACGAAGGCGTTCATCATATAGTTCACGTCAATATGGCATGAGAAAAATTGCTGCAAAATGGATCCCCAAATGTTTGAATGTTGACCAAAAGCGTGCAAGGGTAGTAGCATGGCGTTTAATCTGTGCTCCATTTCGATGTAGACTTCTTAAACCGAATTGTTACTATGGATGAGACATGGGTACATTTGTACGATCCAGAAACAAAGCAACAATCGATGGAATGGCGACACTCCGGTTCTCCAAGACCTAAGAAGTTTCGTGTCCAAAAATCTGCTAGAAAAGTTCTTGCTTCAGTTTTTTGGGATTGCCATGGAGTAAACATGATTGATTTTTTGCATAAGGGTAGAACAATAACTGGAGATTACTATTCGACATTACTGACCACTCTACGGGAAAAAATTAAAGAGAAAAAACGCGAAAAGCTATTGTTTTTGCAAGACAACGCCCCTGCACACAAATCTCATGTTGCCATGCAAAAAAATCGTAATTTATGATTTGAATTACTAGAACACCCCCCTTATTCACCAGATTTGGCTCCGTCCGACTATCATCTCTTTCCTCAACTGTAAAAAGTTTAAAAGGTCGTAAATTTTCTTCCAACGAGGAGGTAATAAAAGCTGTGGAGGTCAGGTTTGCAGAGCAAGAAGAACCTTTTTTTTTTTAAAGGTCTAGAGACGTTGCAGGTTCGCTGTAATAAATGTATCCAATTAAGAGCAGAATATGTTGAGTAAAAACATATTTTGACATTGAAATTTTGTTTCGTTCTATAGAAGGCTATGAATTTTTCAATATATCCTCGTAGTATCGTTTGTGTTCTGTTTGCTCTGAAACTCAAACTGTGGAAAAGAAAGACTCTAGTCTTCACCAGCTTCTCAATTAACTCAACCAAAGTTGGTATGAGCGAGATAGTTAAAAATTGGGTTGTTTTAAGGAATGGTGGAAAATATCCAGATAAGAAAGAATAATTTATAACACCTTTTTTATTAGTGTCTGTGGTTTTGCATGTATTCCAGGTCCTCCCTTTTCTGAGAGCCATTCTGTTTTTATGGAAAATGTTAGGCACTTCAAAAGTTTTATGCTTGACTCAGTCTGGGTGATATAATTTCAGGAACTTATTTAAATGAATTCATAAAAAGATTCAGAACCAAAGTACTTTCTTTATACTGTTTTCGTGAATTGAAATTACCATCTATGAGTTGTGGTAGCACGACTAAATATACCGTCCAAAAATATCATCTCAAAAATATCCTGCCTAAAGTCCCCCTTCTAGTAATATTTTAAGACAATAATATCCTGACCAATAATAAAATTCCAACTTGCGAGCTAGGTTACTTTTTTTAATAGCACATGAGAGTGTTAATATTTGGCCGAGACCGCAGGTCGAGACCAAAAATTTTTTCGAATGTGCCATGAAAACGCGAATTTTATAAATACAACATTTTTTGTACAACTGTAAATGTGAATTTACATCATCTGAAATACATAAAAATGAATACTTCCAATACATCTTGACGTGGTTTCCTGTTGTCTTGAAAATATTGGTCAAAGTTTTCAGTAAAATCGTATTGAAAGTCATTAAAAATCACTTTCATCGATTATTTCAAATCTCAATAATTCGAAAACAGTTACTCTCAGTGACCTCTACCAAGAATATATTTTTTACACAAACTAAATAACTAATATTCCCAGACACCAAACTTTACCCAGATATCAAAATTATTTTGAAATTATTCACAAAAAATTAAAAAAAGAATTCAACTTTGACACTCTGTATCTCAGAAACGAATAACTTGCGGACATATGTTTATGGGAACTTTTCTCCTTATTTTGATGTCAGCAACACACTCCTAAATTTTCTACACGTACTTAAAAAACACCCTGTATAATAGAAACGGTTTGTTGGCACGCCACTTGTTTGACTGTTTGACTGTGTTTGCTCGTAATTGCTTCAATTTCAAGTTATTTTCAAGAAGATAATAATAATAAAGGTCTTTATCTTCCACAAGATAGCAATAAGTACATAAAATAATAATAGTATATAAATATCGACTAATTTTATAAACGTGGAAAATAGGCGAGGTGTCAGGTGAGTATGTACGAAACATACACTCTGTTTTTCAACCTAACCTTGACTTAACTGCTTGATTTCAGCCTCAAGTAGTTACAAAAAATGAAAAAGGAAAAAAATAAATTTTTCAAGTTATATTCTTGAATTGAAAAAGAAATCGTAAATAAACACCTACAGATACACTTTCCAATCCGTACCTACAAACAACTTCAAATATTCGAATCACTCACGATTCTGCTCGGTTAATAAACGCTTACGCAATTTCATTTTGAAAGAAGTGGGAGAAAGGAGTTTAAATTGATCTGACAGAGTACGATCGCTTAAACATTTCTGTTCTGTGACGAGGAGGATTCAGGTGGAATTTACGACGAGTATTATGATGCACATGTGTCCGAAATGAAATTTTTTTATGAAGATACTCTATTCCTCTCCAGATCGTTGGGGGTTGAATCATGAGAAATATACAGGGTGTCAATTTGAAAACTTCCCACCCTTAATATCTTCCTTCCAGTAAACAATATGAGTAATCGAAAAAACAGGTCAATTTTATTGTCAAGGGGGACACTTTCACGGACTATTTGTAGCCCTCGTGGTTCAACCCTCTAGGAGGGGTAGATGTTACCCTTAGAATTTTAAATGGGAAGGGGGGTCAAGTGGCACATCATTTTGATGGGCGTTCAATTCTTGTTCCAATGGTACCCTGACTTATTATTTTGTGATGAGCATTTTCCGAAAAATTGCGTTCTAAACTAACAGAAGTAATTATTAGAACGCCTATACTGAGATGCATTATTGTATTGACTCCCTTTAATAAAAATGGTTAGAAGAGTAGGTGGCACCGCTCCAACCCTTGAATGACAGGAATAAATTTATTACGCATGGGATTTTTTATTTGATGGTTATTTTCCTTCTACACAATAAAATTTAATTTGCGAGAAAGACATTTCCAACATAAAATCTACTTGCGCTTATCTTATTAGCTGTTCGAAATGTTGTCCATTTTGCTCTAAACAGTAATACAGTCTGTTTTCGAACTCCCCTCTAACATTACGGAAAACTCACTAGGAATTGACTGGCATGCTGCTGTAATTCGTCTTTTAAGTTCGTCAATATCAGAAGGTTGTGTTTTATGAACAACAGATTTAAGATGCCCTCAAAGAAAGAAATCTAAGGGTGTTAAATCCGGTGATCTCGGAGGCCATTCAACTGCTCCCCTTCTGCCAATCCATCTACCCGGAAATCTCTCGTTTAACCACTGTTGGACGGGAAGAAAATAATGAGGTGGAGCACCGTCCTGCTGGTAATGTAACAGATCCTCCTGCAAAAGTTAATTACCTTCTGCATCAATTTGAGTTTCTAGCTCGTGAGTTATAAGAGGATCGATAGTCTCTTCAAGCATATCAAGGTACAGATTGCCAGTCAAGTTTGCTTCCAGAAATAATGGACCAAGAATGGCATTTCCAAGAATACCAGCCCAAACATTAACTTTTTGTGGGTGTTGTGTATGCCCTTCCCGAAAAATATGTGGGTTTTCGTCACTCCAATAGCGACAATTTTGTCTATTAACATTGCCATTCAGAAAAATGAACACTCATCGCTGAAACAGATGATTAACAGAAGATTAGGGATGGTATTGACTCGATGAGACATGATTTCACAAAACTCTATTCTTCTATCATAATCATCCTCGTGGAGCTCTTGAAGAATCTGCATTTTATATGGATGAAATTTATGCATTTTCAATGCTTTTCTTATAGTCTCGCGTGACATTCCCGTCTGTTCTGATACTGATCGTAAGGAGCTCGTGGGCTCTGCAGCAAATGTTCCCAAAACTTCAATTTGAGCTGCTTCATTTAGTACTCTGGGGTTATTTCTTTTTTTATTTGTCACTGAACCAGTTTCGTAAAACTTATTCACCAAATCAAGCACATACCGGTGACTTACATTACAATTTGGATGTCTTTCGTGCGCACTTTCCAACTTTTCCATAAAATACAATCATTTCAATTCTGTCTTGAAGCATGTGAACCATTTTTACACTTTTATACACTTATTAAAGTAATTCCTAAACAGCCCAACAGGTACAACGGTATTCACAATACTACCACATAGTTCAAATTTGCTAACCAATTTTTTGCCGGAAAACAAACTTTTTACAGCAGAAGTAGCAAAAAAGGAAGGCTATCTGTACAATTTCTGCGATGACACATAAAAATTCAGCATTTAATAAACACAACTTTACTACCATCTACGTTTTACTATTAGACTACTTTTTTATGTAAAGTGTTTGGAGCTAATGGCTAATGTTACCCCTAATACAGGGTTGGAACCTAATATTCTAACCAGTTCTGGCCAAACCATGCATCTCAGTATAGGCGTTCTAATAATTACTTCTGTTAGTTTAGAACGCAATTTTTCGGAAAATGCTCATCACAAAATAATAAGTCAGGGTACCATTGGAACAAGAATTGAACGCCCATCAAAATGATGTGCCACTTGACCCCCCTTCCCATTTAAAATTCTAAGGGTAACATCTACCCCTCCTAGGGGGTTGAACCACGAGGGCTACAAATAGTCCTTGAAAGTGTCCCCCTTGACAATAAAATTGACCTGTTTTTTCGATTACTCATATTGTTTACTGGAAGGAAGATATTAAGGGTGGGAAGTTTTCAAATTGACACCCTGTATATTCCGCTGCCTTTGAGAAGATTGGCGCTTCTTAAAATTCTATTCTTCAATTCTTGCTTTGAGAGCTCCACTATAATTGGTCTTGGTTTTCCGTCAACAGTAACTTTTCCGATTCTAAATAGATCTCTGATACAATCATCAGAAACTCGGATTAGAAGTTTATCGTTTAATAAATTAATGAATACTTCGTCTAGTTCTTCAGTGTTATCTTCCCTCAACCCGTGGACTATAATATTGAAATTTTCAGGCGCCTCTCTACTCTCAGTAATTCGGATTTTAGAATAGTGTTTTCTCTTTCTAGGTCAACTACTTTATCTTTCACAAGACTTAATTCATTCTCCAAATCTTTTCTGACGTCTACAAGTTCCTTCTTGATTTCAAGGTTTTGTTGTTTTATTTCATCATTTTGCTGTTTAATTTTCTTTATTTCTCGGGACAGGTCTTCTAAGGAAGGGGCATAACTTTGTGAGCAGAGTATATCACACCACTTGAATTCTGAATATCAAGATGCGACGTGAAAATTTCACTAATTAGCAAGAATCAAGCAAACTGCTTGTGCAATCAGGATGGTTTTTTAACAAATGAACTCACCGTGAGTTTCTAAACAACTTCATACAAGTTTCCGTGAATTATTTAGAAATGTAATAGTCATTTGGGCTATTTAATTGAGGAGCACTTTAACAATGTGTCAATACACTCGACTATCATTCAGGATACCATGAAGATGAGCTGGATGTTGATGATGATAGTGGTAGTGATACCCCATCAGATATATCTGAAAAAGCTAATGCAATAGTATCTCATATGTTAACGGCCAAATCCAAGTTGATAAATGAGAAAATATATGACCAATTTCGTGAATGGTGCGACAAGAAACATGTAAAAGAAGTTTCTGAAAATGTGCTTATATGCTAATTGAGGAAAAATTAAGAATCATAAAACCTCCTACGTTATGGAGTGTCTCCTCAATGTTGAAAACTACATTGAATTTTGAGAAAATATTGATATAAGGAAGTTTCCAAAATTGGTCCTGCTCATAAGGAACATAAGGAACAAAATTAATATTTCTAACAATATACTGAATCGTCAATCTTCTTTCAAACAAATTAAAATATGTGATAAAATTGTGGAATCAACTTTTCAGGAAATATCTAACGTTTCTGATCAGCAGCAACATGGAACATATTCGGGATTTTACTCACAGGTGATTTCTTAAGGCACTTTTGCGAAAAAGTATTACTTTACACACTGTTAGCAGTGCGTAAAATGCACTGTCGTAGAAAAAAAAAATTTTCTTCAATATATAAGCTCCTAACTTGCGAGCTAGGCTAGTTCGTTCAGATTAGATCAGACTAATAATTGGATGGGATAATTTTTGCATAAGATTATTATTGAAAAGGGGGATCATTGGCAGGATATTTTTGACAGGATACTTTTGGACGGGATAGAATAGAATAGAATAGTCTGATAGAATATTTTATTTAACTACGTTACACAATATAATGTTTGTAGCAAGTCATGTTTGATTTACTTCTGAAAGTAACGTAAATGGTGTAAAAACTGTAAAAACAACAATAGAAAGACTGTGGAAGACTTACAAATGAACGATTAAACAAACAAACAATCAACATCAATCACACACACAAAACAATTGTATAATTACATAAAAATATCAACCTTTTAAAACAAAGAGAAGCAGTGACATGTTTATTAGTACAAAAATGAATTCTGAATTCATTGACAGAATAGAAGCATTGCCCAAGCAATTTTTTCTTGAAAGTGTTCAGACTGAGCTATTTGAAATTTTGAGGTTGAATATCGAATAGAGACGTATGTGGTGAGAGTTACGTGTATTATGTTCGTGAATATGAGATTGTTTTGTCAGGGTTGATTGCTTTTTATGTATTTTAATCCAAACATAATATAAAAATGGAGTTGGTAGTGGCTTAATTCCAAGTTTTTTGAAATTCTCTTGACAGCTATCCCTGTACCCAATATTAGCCAGAACTCGCACAGCTTTCTTTTGCATCCTAAATATCTGAATGGCGTAACATGAATTTCCCCAAAGTTGTACTCCATAACTAATATGGGAGTGAAACAATGAAAAATATGTGGTTCTCAATATATTTGCATTAGTGATGTCTTTCAATTGGCGATGAGCAAATAGAGAACCCGCGAGTTTTCTCTTCAGTTGGGAAATATGTGCTGACCAGTTAAGTCTATTGTCTAATGTAATGCCTAGTAATTTAACCTGATTCGTTTCACAATTGGAGATTACTTGATTATTAGCAAAAATCTGGATGTTTTGTGTCTTTTCCCCAGTAAGTTTTAGCTTATTAGATAAAAACCACTCATTTTTGTCGAGATGAAACTGTAACTTGTCATTATTATCATCTGATAGAATAAAAGTGGTGTTGTCCGCAAAGAGAACTGATTTATACGGCAACATATAGGTACACAAGTCATTCACATAGATGCCAAATAAAAGAGGGCCCGAAACAGGTCCTTGTGGAACTACATGCTTGATAGTTTGAAAACTTGACAAGGTACTGTTGATCATTACTGCCTGTTGACGATTTTTAAGATAGGTTCTTATCAATTGAAGCGGAATAACTCTAACCCCGTAATAGTTTAATTTTTCCAGCAGAATGTCATGTGAGATGCAGTCGAACGCTTTCGACAGGTCACAAAGCATCAACGCAGTATGATTTTCCTGCTCAAGTTCCTCAACTACACCTGAAACTACATCAAATTATTTAGTTGAAGACCTGAGTTGTAGTGTTCACGATTACTTTATTATTAGAAGTTAAATACAATCACCTTTTTCCACCGTTCAGTTCCTGATACGTGAAGAACTTTTTGTTAGTTTTTGGCACAGTTCTGATCTACAGTGGGTGAGGTTAAAGCAAGTCACCGAACCAACCTGAAAACGCCCAGTTCATAATCCTACATCTTGCGTTCACCTAGTAGTAATCAAAAATTAATTTGCCGTCGTCAGAAAAAGCCATTTTTCGAACTGCGCCTTCGCGTATTTCCAAACTACTAGAAAAAGCACTTCATTGAAACAGCCTGGACAGCCCATTCTGGAGTTTTTCCTGCTTATCGTTCGATTTATCGCACAGAAACCGGTGCCGGCATGCAACAAATGCATAATCCATTATCAGCTGCAATAATGTCATTAATTACTTCACCGTTCACTGAGTAATTGACAATGATTTCTTCATTAATTGTGCTTTAGACATTATTGCTGGCGGAATTCAATTTAGATGAATTAAATGACGGATGGACAGTTGGCGTGATAGTTGAATACCCGTGTAGCACATAATATCCAGATGATAATAATGACAGTAATACTCCTCTCGAATTTTATAATAATGCTGGCTTGCTATAGAAGTTGGAAAAAATCCTAGTCGAAACGCTGAAGGAGGCCCTTTTCCTAGGTTTATTTTGACGGCTCATGAATGTCAATAACAACGTGAAAAAACCATATTGAAGTTGGTGTCCTACAGGGATCGGAGTTAGGTCCGGTATTCTCAATTTATATTATTATTTCTTTGTTCTGAAAAATTGAGCAATTCGATACTTAAGGAAAGCAAAACGGCTACAATCTTGCAGGAGACTATTTGCAGAACACATAATCCTTCAATTTCAATCACTCTGATTGTCAGTCGAAGGTTCAAACCCTAGCGACTGCAGAAATTTTTCTGTTTGCCCGAGAAAGTGCTAGGAATCGTACGTAATACGGATTCTCGCACAAGTTTCGACTTCTGAGGGATACCGGTTGTAGGGGGACGACAGCTGATTAACGGAAAAAGCTATTATAAACACATTTCTTTATTATTTCGATCTTCATTCTGCAAACTTTTTGCCTGATCAATAAATATAAAAGCAAATTCATAAAACGCCACTCAATATGTTCAACTCATCAGTATGATGACAAATTCAAAGATTCTTTTATAAAAAATTGCAGCAAAATATGAGGATATATTGAAAAATTCCTACTATAGAACCAAAAAAAATTTCAATGTCAAAATATTTTATTACTCAACATATTCTCCTCTTAATTGGATACATTCATTACAGCGAACCTGCATCGTCTCTAAACATTTCAAAAATAATGTTTCTACTTGCTCTTCAAACCAGACCTCTACATCTTTTTTTACCTCCTCGTTGGAAGAAAATTTACGACCTTTTAAACTTTTTGTCAGTTGAGGAAAGAGACGATAGTCGGGCGGAGCCAAATCTGGTGAACAAGGGGAGTGTTCTAGTAATTCAAACCCTAAATCACGAATTTTTTGCATGGCAACATGAGATTTGTGTGCAGGGGCGTTGTCTTGCAAAAACAAAACACCTTTGGATAGCTTTCCGCGTCGTTTCTCTTTAATTTTTTCCCGGAAGTGGTCAGTAATGTCGAATAGTAATCTCCAGTTATTGTTCTACCCTTATCCAAAATATCAATCATGATTACTCCATGGCAATCCCAAAAAACTGAAGCAAGAACTTTTCCAGCAGATTTTTGGACACGAAACTTCTTAGGTCTTGGAGAACCGGAGTGTCGCCATTCCATCGATTGTTGCTTTGTTTCTGGATCGTAGAAATGTACCCAAGTCTCATCCATAGTTACAATTCGGTTTAAGAAGTCTACATCGTTTTCATATCGAGCACAGATCGAACGCGATGCTACTACCCTTGCGCGCTTTTGGTCAATATTCAAACATTTGGGGATCTATTTTGCAGCAATTTTTCTCATGTCCAAATTGACATGAACTATATGATGAACGCGTTCGTATAAAATTTTCAGTGCTTCAGATATCCGTTTTAGCCCAATGCGACGGTCTGTTAAAATCATGTCATGAACTGCATCGATATTTTCGGGGACTGACACAGAAACTGGCCTTCCCGATCGGTCATCATCTTCAATGGAACAGTTACCTCTTTTGAAGCTTGCAGTCCAATTTTTCACGGTCGCATACGAAGGACATTGACCACCAAGGGTATTAAGCATATCTTCGTAAATCTGCTTACCTCTTAACTCTTTTTTTAAACACAGGTACTTGATGATGGCTCGATACTCCAATTTTTCGATTTTCACAATTTCGGTGGACATATTTTTTCTTTTAATTTATTGTGGTTTACTTTTTTGACGTCAAACTTCACACTGACACTTCTAATAAGTTATTGTTCGTTGCTATGGTAACGCAATATTTTGTTTATGCAGGGAACTGGTCTAGGCTAACTAGATATCGATACATCCTCGTATATAGTCACTCACCTAGTCACATTACAATATCGAGTGATTATCCAAATTTTACAAGAATATTGCAAGATTTCTTATTGCTAAAGCTTTTTATAGTCTGAAGGAAATTTATGAGGATAAGTTGATTTATTGCCATGTATTTTGTATGTGTGTTTATCGAGTGTGGTGTATTTTGAGATTGGCATCATATTGTATTATGCGTGCATGTACAGTTGTGCGCATAAAAAAGTCGTACAGAAGTTATAGGCTATTGCGAGTCAAGCTTGTCAATCTTAATTTCGACTTTGAAAAGTTTGCTACGAGTTTTTTATACACACAACTGTGCGTATATCATAGACAAAGCTTTGTCAATAAGGTATTCCTACAGAAAATAAAGCATATTATCTATCTATATATCACATAAATCATATCTGAATGAATAATTATTGCAGAGGATCATTTTCCACTATGCAATTATATCCGTTAATAAGAATGCTAATAATATTTAATCACTTTGGCAGAATAGAGTAAATGAAAAAATAAAGGTGAAAGAATGAGTACTTGATAAGTGTTTGTCAACTTGTTCCGTGAAATAATCCGATAAATATAATTTTTCAATAATGAACACATTGACTGACAATTACGAAAATATGAAAAAATCTAATGAACAGTAAACTTATCAAAATATAAAGCAAAAAATCGAACAAGTTCGAATATTTTGCCGGATAGTACAATTAATATGAATATAATCGTCAAACTCAAAGTACCCTTTTCTAGCACCCTTCCTATTGTAGTAGATTTAAACTCTAATTAACTGACTAAAATAATTTATTTAACGAAATACAATGATACAATAACACTACTCTAATTTACATAACAATCACGGAACTAGGTATTTATATTCGACTTTCACTTCACTGACTCCGACTGTCTGTGTGGTTCTGTTTATATACACGATTCATCTTCCTAGAAATTTCGAGTAATTCTCGAATCGTCCAGATTTTTTTCGGTGCAAGCGCATCGACAGTTATTCGAGGTCATTTGCTGATTACGTGATTGATCAGGTCCGGCATCGCCCGCAGCTTCGCCACACTCCACTTGGTGTAAATGTTTGGAGAAAAACGGTACTTCGACTTTGTCCTATGTTGACCTATGTATGATAAAATGGTTGATGGTCATGATATAAGATTTTTACACAGGTGTTGACATCCATATGCAGACCTCAGTTTGTATGATATTTGAGAGATACAAATGTCATAAATGATTATTTTAAAATGGACAGCTACAAGTGGTGATTATGATATGAGGTAATCATGTTAAAAAGTAATAATAATTGTGTTAATTTACATATCGATAACGCTGATACAGAATAAGAAGCCGAATAAGCTCATTGATGATCAGACATTTTCAGTTTGATTTTCTGTGATCAAAACAGTCAGTTCACAAAATTCATCCTAAAACTGATAAAAACATTCCTGTACCTTATCCACGTTCTGAATATTTTTTGAAATGACTCAATTTGCTCTCAGAATAGTTACGAAATAATTTCAATATGTACACAATTGTTTGAACAAAAAATTAATTTCTGTTGAGTTCTAAAAATTTGAATAACCATTAATCTTAACATGTGATATATCAATCAATTATGAAGAAAATAATCTCTTCCAACGTATGAATGAAAATCCTATTCAGTTTCAACAAAAACAATAAATTTTGTCATATTGCAGAAAAAAAAATGTCGATTATTAAGCCTGATGATATTCAGGAGAAGAATATGAATAGCAGAGATAATGTTTCTTTCGTTATTTCAGTATAAAAAGCAACGTCAAAAAAAACTGAAAAAAATGTGCCAGAAAGTAGTAACATAATCCAATCAATTTTCAGCCTGTAAATTCATAACAATGACAATAATTTTGACCCTTTCTATCTTGGATTTCTCAAGATGGATATATTATCCAAATATAATGTCAGATATTATATAGTTTTTGAAGAATGAATGTTTAAATCAATTAGACATTTCGGCTAGGACCACACCACCTTCAGATGTATCGAAACTACACAGCTTCTAAAACACCAACAAATGATTTTTTTTTATAAGTAGGGCTACATTATGTACAATTCGATCAATGAATGGTTGCAATTTCTCGAAGACCTTTCCGGCATCAATCGAAGTGGATATAAAAATATTTGCCGAGCCAGCATGAAAAACGAGGTTCATGAATGATATATGTTTCTTTCCTTATCCTTCATAGCCGAAAGGAATGTAGTTTCTGATGGATGAAGCGCTATGCACGATCTATACAGTGAGGCTCAAAGAGGAAAGAATACATTCACAGAGTAAAAAGAGTGAAATCGTGTGAACAGGTCAATTTTCATATTCAAACGCAGAGGTGTTGACATGATATAATTCTTTTATGTAACGTCACAATTGTGTCAGTTGTGCTCAGTTGATGCAGTAAAGTATATTTCTAGTATATTTATAGTTTACTGCAATAGGAGGTCATTGTGAAATTATTTCAATAATTAGGAATTCGAATGAAAACACTTGGTGAATTGGAAAGCAGTTAAACAATTTTTATTTTGTAGACCATACTATGAGATTCGCGAATATTTGAGGTAAGAATATGAGATGTTTTCTGATTTTAAAAATGTTTATACTCTGTGTATTTGTATTGTTTGACTTTTATTTTAAGACTTCATATTGTATTACTTTTGTATTGTTTGTCATTTTGGCACTTAGTTTTATATTTGCTTTATCCACAAGATGTATCAGTCTTTGACAATAAAGTATATTTGATTCATTGAAGACTGAACAAAAGACAAAGATAAATCAGAGAACGTGTACAAACTGCCTGCCACTAGGTTAGGTTAGGTTAGGTTTGAACGTGAGTGGGCCCGTATCAGGCCCTCCTCTGCATGCCACTAAGTCGAATTTTTAAAAACGATTTTTTTATTTATTTATGGACCGGTGTCTGGAACGGTACAATAATTGAATCACCTGAAATTATAAACGAGGCAATTTATCGCGATTCTTTAGAAAACGAACTGCCTTCTCTTTTGGAAGATGTATCTTCTAAACAAATCTTACGCACGACCGGTGATAAATTATTTGGATCAAACTTATCCACAGAGATGGATCGGTCGTCTTGGTCCCATTTTGTGGCCTCCCCAGTCTCCAGATTTAAACCCGCTAGATGCACTCCCAGTAAATAATGAACATGAATTGAGACAGCGTATTAATGAGGCAGCTTTCCAAATAAGTGCCGAAGGAAGTACACGACGAATAAATAGATCGATTTTAAAAATATGACAAGCTTGCATTCGACTTGGTGGCAGACAGTTTGTAAACATTCTCTGAAATTTCTGTCTTTTGTTCAGTTGTCAATAAATACCTCTCACTTTACAAGTGTTTTCATTCGAATTATTGAAATAATTTCACAATGAGCTCTTATTGCAGTAAACTATGAATATCTTTTTTCCTCAAATGGAAGATAGTGAATGTTGTATCATGTCAAAAACTACACCGGAAGAGCAATTTTTTTTTAAATAACTTGCCAGATTCGCTTGGTTATTTTGTTTACATGAAGTCTAAGTGAGCTAATAAAATAAATTAATTCTTGAATCGGGCAAATTTGTTTTTTTTTTCTTCAAAGGTGTTGCACCAATGTTTCAATTCTGGATTTCAATCAATATAAGGGTTTTTAAAGGTTTCATATCAAAAAATTTGAATAACTATGAACTTTTGTACCTGTAGCTCTCGAAGTACTGATCGAAGGTATCGATTTTCACAAAATTCATAAAACTGCCAATATCTCCAAAACTATCAATATGTTATCAAGTCCCTATTATTCCACAAAAAAATAGAAAAACCAACCACTTACCTTTTCTGATTCATATCATATCTGAATCATAACTTTGAAATTGCATTCCATTCTCGAGTCGGCTCGTCCGACCGAAATGATAAATGTTATTTTTTTTTTTCGCTCGAGAGTATATCTCCGCGAAAAATCCCGCTAGGCTCCACCCCGCCTCTCGCGGCCGCGGACCAGCGGAAGACTTGTCAACAAATGCGTGTACTCGGATAGTTTGAAGTAGGGTGTTTCACCTCTTCCGACTAGCTCAGACCGCCTATCCGAAGTACAGCATTGTCGCAAAAATCTCAGCAACTCCGGAGCTCTTCATTTATTTGGAAAACCAGCAGGAACGTGTCTGACATACGAATTCTTTCTGGATTTGTTAGTGATGCCAACCAACGAGGTTCCATTAATTCGCATGCCAGGCCGAAGATACCTAAAAACCAGAAATACTATTTACACTTAAAACACTATTGAGCCATCCAGAAGTGAGGGCTTCTCTCCTGGGAATAGTTACAACTATCTTAACGCACTTGTATACTATAAATAACTTCCTAAATTGAGAATTATTCATCTATTTTAAAGTCAAGCCTCTCTCTGGACGACAGCGTATACCGTCGGCCAGTGAGAATATTCATACTCGGTTTCTCCGGGGACCTCTTCAATTTGGGTGCGATTTTGTTCATGTCATGTCATGGACTCGAACAGACGGTACAGACGGTATGAACGAACCTAGAGCTAGCCGTGGCGACTTCGGATTAAATTCCGAAATATTCCACAATACTAATATACCGCCTTTACGACAAATATTTTACTACGGTCATATTGTGATATTCTGGTCAGTCATGAGCTGGACAATCAGCCCTCCAAAGAATGGCGTTATGTTTTGAGATACCCTGTTTGAAGAGTATATTGTCAGGACAGTTTCAATATATCTATTTCCGTATCACCATAATCAATAGGATGATCCTCATCAATGAAATGACTGTTTAGAGCCCACGATCTGATATTACTTCCACAATAACATTTGAGACCTATTATTCGATTTTCCAACAGTTGCTTTTTTTGACCAATGTCATTGTCAAAATCAATACTTAGTATTTGATACAAAATTGGTGTTCACAATTTAGAATTAAACTAGTTTCGCACTAGGAAAGAAAAATGTACGCCTCTTTCTGATTTTTCAAATAAGGGCGTGAAGTTATCAACCTGACACCTAGTATATCTAGTCGTTACTTCGAAAATGTACACAAAACATTCATTTCTTTCGGAAACTACCAACAGGATGTTTTGCCTCTACCACTGAAACTGATTGCCTTCCTCGACCAAGGGCACTCACAAGAAGTTTCACCACCTCCGCGATATCTTCAGGCTAACAGCTTATTAATTAGACAAAATTGAATACACAGACGGGCGTAATCACGAATAAGCCTCGAGGCTTGTAACTCCGCCGTTAGTTCGCAACTGAGAGTGCTGCTGCTTGTCAGAAATTCATGTCGGATAGCGTCTGAAAACTTGAGTTTATAAATTTCATAGTTAATAATCTTCGGGATTTCGAAGTTGGAATATTGCCAACACCAAAGGTAAGCGCGCTGCTAAGATTGAGTTAATATTGGTTTGTAAAACAGGTGAGTAAACATAACTTTGTTTTTCTAGTATCCGAAAAAGTAACCGTGTCAACGAAAAGAAAATTATTTGATTTTGCAATCAGAACTTTTTTCTTCAATATATTGGATTTTAGGTAACTATAATTTTGTTTGTGTAAAACTCATTACTCTCATTCGCAACATTTTGCCAGTATTGAATCACGGTATCTTCCACCTAATTCTGGGTTACCGCAAGGATCAACTTTGGGACCTTTATTATTCTGCATGTACTCTTCAGGTCATACGGACCTAAAAGGAAACGAAATAGCGGACGCCCTAGCAAAAGGGAGAGCCTAAACAACATTCACTGTACCAGAACCGGTAATCAGTACACCACGAGAAATCAGTAGTTTTTCAGATATGAAATGACCATTACAGATTATGAAAGTAGAAGTATAGTACTACAAAACGTATATTCTCATTTTGCGCTACAATGGTTAGAAATGGATGAAAATGCATGCAAACATGAGTGAAAACGGAAAATGAAGCTACTCAGGAAGATTCAGCCTGTTAATAATCATTTTTGAAAAGAGGCGTGGGATCCTGTTCTAAAATTGAACTTCGCCCTTTATTTTCTTGTGACCTTTTATGTATGAATCTTATTTATGTATAGTTTGTACAAAATTGAGAAAACAAGTCAGATATTACTATTATGATATCCGAGGATGATTCCATGTTAGCGAAAAGAAAATATGTATTCCTGTTTTGATGAATCTGTTTCTTTGTTGCTTTCTACAATTCTTTGACCTCTGCATTGCTGGTTTCCTAACAATGACTCTCTCCGCCTATTTAATAATCCATTCAGGCTGTTATCCATTGTTCAAGAACCGTTATTCGCAGTTATTGTTTCACCTTGCGAATACACATTTAGAGGTTAGAATTACATTGTTACTGGTTCATCCTCTAGGGAAAAATTACTAAAGAAGGATATATGTACCTCCATCATACAGAAATTTGGAGGTGTGTATAATACTCCCAGAAAAATCCGTTTTGTATCAAAAACCGGAAAATAAGTAGTTTCTAAAATATAGAGGTGAGATCTAAAGCTCTCACAAAACAAGAAATTCTCTAAATGAAAATTAATAAATGAAAAGGGCCTACAGAACTCCAGAAAAAAATTTATCTCATTTTCAAGAAATATCCTGGAGAGGTAGAGAAAAAGCAAGCTGTAAGAAATTTAATTTTCAAATTGTTCAAAAATTAATATTTATAATGAAACTAAATGGAATGATTTTCACTAAAAAGGTTAACGAAATCACGATGATCGCTATACGACAGCTTCTTCAAGTGGAGAAGATAGTCCAAATTACATCTTTGCTGTTTTCTCTTGAATACTCATCGTAAATTGATTTGGGTTCAGGTAGGAGTCAGGTTCCTGACTCCAAATGAACACCCAAAAAGTAGCAATATATCAATAATAATATTTAATCTAGCCTTTCCAGGAAATCTTACCAAGTAGGGGTGAATTATTCAGTTCTAGTTAGTCATCAGAATTTTTCCATTTATTACTCTCCATACTTCCTAAAAAAATCAATTCATCCCTTTGTTTTGAACATGAAGGATTTTATCATGGTGAAAAGTATGGATTTCAGTTGACAATTAGGAAGCATATATTGAATTTGTTCTTCCGTTCACAAAGCTGTTTCTACGAGGATGTGTTGATATCTAGTTAGCCTAGAGCAGTTCCCTGCATAAACAGAATATTGCGTTACCATAGCAACGAACAATAACTTATTAGAAGTGTCAGTGTAAAGTTTGACGTCAAAAAAGTGAACCAGAGTTACGCAATAAATTAAAAGAAAAAATATGCCACCGAAATTGTGAAAATCGAAAAATTGGAGTATCGAGCCATCATCAAGTACCTGTATTTAAAAGAGTTAAGAGGTAAGCAGATTTACGAAGATATGCTTAATACCCTTGGTGATCAATGTCCTTCGTATGCGACCGCAAAAAATTGAACTGCATGCTTCAAAAGAGGTAAATTTTCCATTGAAGATGATGACCGATCGGAAAGGCCAGTTTCTGTGTCTGTCTCCGAAAATATCGATGCAGTTCGTGACATGATTTTAACAGACCATCGAAAGCACTGAATATTTCACACGAACGCGTTCATCATATAGTTCACGTCAATGCTGAAACTCTCAGGACTGATGAAAATACTCAAAATGCACCTACCACCTGAATGGGGTTGGCCTACGTGATATACACTGCCCCCCACTCGCGATGGAACAACTCATTTTTACGGTAAAACATACTAGGGGGCAAAATAGGCTAAAAATTCCTTCAGATTTGTGATCAGGACCACCAACTTACTACAGATACACTTTTTCTCTGAAAAAATTTCAGTCTTGAAAAATCCGAATTTGTCTCACTTCTCATGGAAACACCCTCGTATTTTCCGTAATTTTATACGTAGATCCCAGAAATTTGCAGGATCGATAGATACACTAGAAATGAACTCACTGCACAAAACGGGTCATCCTACATGATGTGCACTGTACGCCAGCAGCGATGGAATAATGGGTGGTTCCTTCGCTGCTGGCGTGCAGTGTATATTACGTAGATTAACCATTTCCGTGCAGTGAGTTCATTTCCAGTGAGTGATCCTGTGAATTTAATGGTTCTACGTAAAAAATTACGGAAGATACGGGGGTGTTTCCATGAGAAGTGAGACAAATTCGGATTTTTCAGGACTGAAATTTTTTCAGGGAAAACGTGTCTCTGTAGTAAGTTGGTGGCCCTGGTCACGAATCTCTAGGAATTTTGAGCCTATTCTGCCCCCTAGTATGTTTTACCGTAAAATGGGTTGTTCCATCGCGAGTGGTGGGCAGTGTATATCACTAAGGCCAACCCCATTCAGGTGATACGTGCATTTTGAGCATTTCCATCAGTCTCAGAGTTTCATCATTTTATCTCTATTGTTACGGAAGATACGGGGGTGTTTCCATGAGAAGTGAGACACACTGTATAAATATATATAATATAAGTGAAAATAATTTTGAATAAATTTGAAGTCAGTTGCTAAAGATGCCTCTCTTATGTCTGCGTTTGAGAAAAACACTGTTGACTACCCGAAAACTCCTTTTTCGTTGGCGAATATCTTTATCAAACATTTTTTTCCATCTATTTGATGGAGAAGACGAAATCGTTGCTCTGAAAGTTTCCCACTTCCATAATGATTGATTTTTCTCGGCATCATCATTTTTCGAGCGGAAAAGGAGTTCAGCAACTTCTGCTAAATTAATAATGAGTTTCTGCAACTTCAGGTTATAACTCCGATAAAAGAAAACTTTCGCATTCCGAGAAAATGCAGCGTTTTCCGAATATTCCATTCGAGGGCCATTTTTATGGTTCTGCTCAATCGTAAACTTGTCTTGAAACGATGCAAAATGAATAGACCCATCTTTGGTTCTGGGTTGAGGGACATCTTGCTCTAATTCGGAATTTTTTATGGCCGTGCCACGCTCATAAATTCAGCGGAGTCGCCGCAAAAGGTGAAGTTATGGAGAGAGCACGTGAAGGTTGAAATAAATTCGCCAAAGTCTGTATGGGGCCAGAAGAGAAACAACATTCTGGCAGGTCAATTTCAAAATATAATTTTGGAATAACAATCATTACGAAACTTCGGAGGCCCTTCTACCAGGAGGACCAAGACTCTGCTCACACTGAGCAGAAAAGAAATCAGATTAGTGACAGGGCTCCTGACGGGACACTGCCACCTCAACAGGCACCTCAACATTTTAGGTTTCACGGATGATACCGAATGCAGGTGGTGCTTGGAGGATGAGGAGTCAGCCACTCACATCCTCACGGAATGCCCGGCAGTGGCAGCAATACGGGAAGCACACCTCGGGAGCATCGTACTGAACCCGGAGAGTGAGAGGGTGGTATCGGTCAGAAGGCTGGCCTCTTTCGCTCGCGAGATAAGCTACCTCCAAAACTGAACCATCTCCCAACATTACACTGAAAAAAGGGAAATGTAAAATTACATAAAATTACGTTGGCATCAAGTTGCCAACGTAATGTTATGTAATTTTTTTAATTTACTATGGAAATATACATAGTAATTGATATAAATATACAACTCAAATTTTAATAAAATCCATTAGTTTTGGGCTGATAATACTCAATAATTGTAAACTTCAAATGTAAAATTCAATTATGAAGTAAATGTAAGATTAAAAACACATAACGACTCGTGTATATTTTCTTATGACATTTAGATACCGTATGTAAATTTCGTGATGAAATGTACATTATTCATGCTAATTTACTGATGAAATAAACGTTGTTTATGAATATTTCCTCATGAGACCTAAATAAGATATGTTGGTTTACTGATAAAATTCACACAATTCATGTAAACTTCCAAATGAAAAATACATTGAACATGTAATAATCCATTATCTTCTTAAATTTTATTGTCGAATTTTCAACAAAAGTTTACTACGACTATATCATATACAGTGCCATCCCCAAAGTATGCACCATATGGAAAACAGTAATATCCGAGGAGCCTTGAGAAATTTGATTTGGAAACAAGAGTAAAGTACCCTTATTTTGAAAAATCTCGGAAAATGTTATTTGAAAGAGTTGTTCAGCATTAAAAAATACATCTAAATTTGAAGTCACGGTTATCTAAGTGGAGTTTAATTTTTTTCCCATGAGAGATAAGAAAAAAAATGCTAAAACGATACATAGACAACATCCTGTATACGATAGTTGATTTAAAAATCCTGTAATATTTCAAATGACACAACTATTGTGTCAACTACAGTAAATTTTTTAAAAGAGTAAAATAATTTTCAAAATTTTTGGTTCAAGAAAAAATAAACTACCCAAACACCAGAACTACGTCACAATCACACTCGACGCGCATTTCGCCAACAAAGTTAGCATCTTCAGGAGATAAAAGCTTAAATACCATTCTTAAACATAAATAAAACAGAAGTACTCAAAAAAATTAAAATTATAAATTTCTTAATTTATTCAGTAGGGTTATTACTCGTTTTGTTCCAGTTTTTCCTTACTTTGATCTAGAATCTGGATGTATTTTGATAAAATACATCTGAATGAATTCCATGGTGAGAGATATTGTATTAGGATTTTTCAAATTAAGTAATAATAAATAAAATAAATAAAGTAAAATTGAAATATAGCGAGAATCCAACCATAAACGCATCTGAGAACGTTGTAAATGTATCGTTGATTTCAGTTTTCTCATAAAAATTGTGGTAATTGTGGTAATTAGAATTAACAAAATTTTTCGAAGAATTGGCAGAATGAACAATTTTTTTTTAAACATAAGCCATCTGTCAGATCACCATATGCACCTGAAGAAATAATATTTGAGGGGATTTTGATATTTTTGGAAAATATTTCGAAAACATTATCACATGTTAACTTTGCTCCGAGTGTTTCCAACACTAGAATGTAGTAGAAAAAAGTTCTTCTATTAGCCATATATCCCAAATGGTTTTGAACTGGTTAAACAAATTTATAATTTTTTTATAATATCCATTTTTCGAAAAAACACTGCGTAGGGGGCCTGATTGTGGATCATGTAACACTTGGAAAAATTTAGAATTTTCAATTTCTTCAATTACCGAGTCTTGAATATTATTTTTGTTTTTCAACTCATTAGCAATATAAGAATGATTTATTTCATTGAAATCTGTAAAGTTCCTGAAAATGCACTGTAATGTTTTATCTGCTAAAAAGTACTTTGTCTGAAAGCTCAAATACAATGAAGACAGAAACTTTTCTGAGAAATCGGATCTGGATATATTTGATTCGAGTTTCTCCTGGTAGTCAGACGAATAGTTCAAATCTAAGTTCACGTTATCATCACCACATAAAGTGCACTCTTTAATCTCGAATTTCTGGTGGAGAAACAAATTCTGATGTTTTCTTATGAAGTGACTTTTCAAACTATTTATATTTTGGTATTCAGCTGAACAATTTGTTGAAAAAGGATAGGGGACTTTTATTGTTTTTACTCCCATGTGACTTGAAAAATGACTGAAGTTTGGTTTATGATTCTTTTCTATGAAATTACAACCCTGTACTCTGCATTTAACTATTATCAGATTTTGATTATTCTTAACAGTTTCAACTGTTTGACGGTTATGATTTCTGAATACATGGAATTTATATTTGTTATATGACGATATTTTAGCTTAACAGTTATCTCTAATGCAAGCAAATGATTTCTTAAGGACATTTCTATGAATAAATAAGTGTTTGAGTAAGGTTATTCTGGACTTTCATTGTCTAAAAAAGAAAAATTCAATTATCTGCAATTTTTAATAACGACGTTTCAACTGTTGAAATCTACAGTCGTTATCAAGTGTATAATGCGACAATCTCAAGGATACTTCTTATATATGCTGTGTATAATTTTGTGTCATTAGCCTAGGGGTAATTTGGCGGTATTCAGGTAAGCTTGTTAATTACTGTGCCAGGTCCCTCCGGTACAGCATTGTTAATTCTTATCGCAATTTCAATTGATCCATACCACTAATTAAGGGTTTCCACACATTACGGATTTCTATGCTGGCCTGACTAAAGACTTTGTTGTTCATAATATATGCACTCTCTTTAAACTTCCTTCTATACCAGCCCTCTTCTTTATGGATGACTTCGGCTTCAGTCCATTTTATGTTGTGTTGGGTCGTCCAGACATGATCCGCTATTCCTGACTTTGATGTTTCTCCTCGTTGAGTGTTTCTCTTGTGTTCAGCGAGTCTAACGCTAAGTGGTCTCTTAGTTTCTCCAAGATAAGCTTCGCCGCATTCACAAGGGATGCGGTAGATGCAGTTTTTGGAGTCAATGTCAGCGTTACGTGGTCTGGTCTTTGTGAGATGGCTGCGAATAGTGTTACCTGCCTTGAAACATGTCCGTATTTTGTATTTCGACCCAATTCGCTTTATTCTTTCCGATAGACCTCTAACATACGGCACGCACAGGGTGGTTTGTGTCGGCTCATCTGGTTTCTTGTTCTTATCCCCCCTGCGAGCTATAACCTCTTCTATATGTTTTTTTTTAAGATAAGAACAAGAAACCAGATGAGCCGACACAAACCACCCTGTGCGTTCCGTATGTTAGAGGTCTATCGGAAAGAATAAAGCGAATTGGGTCGAAATACAAAATACGGACATGTTTCAAGGCAGGTAACACTATTCGCAGCCATCTCACAAAGACCAGACCACGTAACGCTGACATTGACTCCAAAAACTGCATCTACCGCATCCCTTGTGAATGCGGCGAAGCTTATCTTGGAGAAACTAAGAGACCACTTAGCGTTAGACTCGCTGAACACAAGAGAAACACTCAACGAGGAGAAACATCAGAGTCAGGAATAGCGTATCATGTCTGGACGACCCAACACAACATAAAATGGACTGAAGCCGAAGTCATCCATAAAGAAGAGGGCTGGTATAGAAGGAAGTTTAAAGAGAGTGCATATATTATGAACAACAAAGTCTTTAGTCAGGCCAGCATAGAAATCTGTAATGTGTGGAAACCCTTAATTAGTGGCATGGATCAATTGAAATTGCGATAAGAATTAACAATGCTGTACCGGAGGGACCTGGCACAGTAATTAACAAGCTTACCTGAATACCGCCAAATTACCCCTAGGCTAATGACAGAAAATTATCCACAGCATATATAAGAAGTATCCTTGAGATTGTCGCATTATACACTTGATAACGACTGTAGATTTCAATAGTTGAAACGTCGTGATTAAAAATTGCAGAGAATTGAATTTTTCTTTGTTCTTTTTTAGACAATGAAAGTCCAGAATAACCTTACTCAAAGTGAAACATTGTCAACCACTTTCAAACAAATAAGTGTTTATCATAGTTTCTAGTAGTCATGCAACGAAAATGGCAAATCAGACATGTAAACATATCAAATGATGTTATTTGAGATGAAAACTTACGTTTTTTTTTCACTGGTTTCAACAAATTTTTATCGCTTTACACGCACAAAATACTGCTGTTTCTTTCAATGGTTTCAACAAATTTTATCACTTCACACACACACACACACCCAAAACACTGCTGAGTGTAGCACAACGAAGCGTATAATGTAACAACTGTGTCTACTGGCTATTAATGGCGGTACTTTACACTGAACATTTCGAAATTTTACATATTACTAATTGAAATTCAAATGTATACCAGAATTGCAATATGTAATCTGTTGTTTTACAAATATTAGCAATGAATACATTGTAATTCTCAATTATACCTATAATTTTCAACTCTTCTGTGTATGTTTTATGAATAAAATGTAAATTTCATGATAATCCGTAAAATAACATGAATTCGCATGTAGGATGGAACTGTTACATAACAATTGTATGAAAATGATGGAAATATTTGTGTAATTTTAGCCCAATTTTTTTCAGTGTAGTGGGGGCATAACGGGCCCGATTGAGAGGCCTACATGCTTATGGCTTCGTCCGCCCACATACCTTGTTCTATCTATCTATTACGAAACTTTTTTTTCTGATCAGTGAATCAATGACATAGGTGTTTCTCAAGGATCAGTTTTACGGCCGATCCTCTTTATTCTCTATATCAATGAGTTGCCATACGTTTTGCCAAAGTCGATCACTTCTTTGTATGCTGATGATTCTTCCCTCCCATTTAAATCAAAAGGCTTGCTTCAAACTAACAATTCTGATTTTGATAGCTTACAAAATTGACTCTGTGAAAACTCATTATTTTTAAATGCCTACAAACCGAAATTGCAAGTTGGCAGATCCTTGATGATGTTTTCTGCTATGTTGGAAAAAATGTGCTGATGTTGTTTTCCATAACATTTAACTTATTAGCAGATTTTCGCTCATAATTAAGTAACTTCCGGATATCTTTGGAATTTTGGTGGAATTCTTTATGATATGTGGATATACGAATGTTTCATCAAACTGATGGTAGCTCATAGAAAAGGAAATGGATTACTTTATTCCAAAGAAAACACAAGGTGTGGCCCCTGAAAGGAAGACACACTAAATAACTGGAACAATTTACCAACTATTGGAGAAAGTAAACCAACACTCTGTATGTTTTTGTACTAAGCGAAGGCCTTCGACACAGTGGATCACACACACCTGTTGGAGGTCCTTGAAAATACGGGAAAACGGCGAAAACCACTCGATCTTCTCCAGGATTACTTGAACGGAAGATAACAAATGGTTCATATCGATAATCACCTAAGCACACCTAGAAATGTTGAATATGGTATACCTCAAGGTATTGTACTTGATCCCCTACTATTCTCTCTTTATATCAATGATTTATTCTCATTAGAAACAGATAGAAATATCATAAGTTTTGCCGACGATACGGCTATTTTATATACCGCTGACACATGGGATGATGTCAAGACGATAACAGAAGAAGAGCTTATCAAAATATTTGATTGGTTCCAGCATAGAAAAATCACAATCAACTTCGAAAAGACTAACTTTGTGCCTTTTACTAAATAATACTCCCAAATTTCCAAACGTTAGATGTGAACAAAAATCCTCAAAAAAATTCAGGTACATAGTAAAAACAACATCAATATCTAGGAGTAACAACTGATTCACATGCGTTGGAACGCTCACATGAACGAAGTCACAAAAAATATAAAGCCATTGCTATATAAATTCAAATTTCTGAAAAATATATTAGATATAACTCACCTCAAAATATTATATCATGCACTGGTAGAATCACGATTGAGATACGCTATCTTGTCTTGGGTTTCAGTAGCGAGAGTACACATGAAATAATTAGATGTCGTTCAAAAAAGAATACTCTAAATCATATACAATAAGGCGTATATATATCCTATAAATGACTTGTTCGAAGAAACGAAAGTATTTGACTTGAGACAGATATACGTATGAAATGTGATTATCTACACTTATAAAAACAAGCAAATTCTCCAGCAGATAGAACATACAATATGCGAATTAAATCAAGAGACAATGTGAAAACAAATCTTGCCAAAAAACAAATAGAACAAAGATCGTACACTCACCTAAGCATAAAAATGAATAATGCATTACCAGAAATGTACAAACTTTATATCCTCCGAATAAACTCCCTCGAAATAATAAAAAATATAATAAAAAGATACTTACTTGGAACAGATTGACAAGAAACACACTCACTTGTCGAAGATTGATTACTGCTGTCAATTAATTCCTTCTATAAATATATGTATTTATTTGTATGTGTGTGTATAAAAATATATATGTAAACTTTAAGATTATTTCATACTTTTTAACCACTTTGTTTTACTTGAATTATAAATATTATTATTCCTTTGAATAACATTATGTAAAACAAACAAGAAATATGACCCATGCGCAACCATCTGGTCCTCAATGGGTTTCTCCGTTTATTTACAAATGAGATCCAAAGTATAGTGCAACTATTGTAAACATCTATGTGAATAAACTTATCATTATTATTATTATTATAAGGCACAGATTAGACCATTCTTCGCCAATGTTCTATGGTAGGGTCGGATAGTGCTGATAGAAATAAGGAGAAATATCACAGATGGGTTTTATATCTGAAAATCAGTATCATCTAGCAGTTAATTTTTTAAACCGCTTCTGCCTCTCAGTTATTTCAAATCTAATCCGAAGCAAGGAGTTTTTACTCCATTTATGCCGTTAAGAAAACTCATCAATTCCTGTTCCGGTATTTCTTGGGGTAATAGAGTTTCGTGTAAAGCGTAATTTCCTTAATAAAACTCTGAGGGGTTCTGATATAACCCTTGAAAAATCACCACGCTTCTGCGTTAGGTTAATGAGAAAGTCTTCCTGTTTGGAAACTTTTTTAGCCGGCCCATCTTATCTCCTCCGAATGGCCAGAAATATGCAAATACTTCATTTTGCATTGTTACCGCAGAACACAAAAAAGGGAAGTTTCCCCAACCCCCCCGAAATAATTATACCGATGATACGGTCACATAGTAGTTCAGGAAATGGAGCAACTGGCTAGAAATTTTTTCGTCCTTTATCGATTTGTTGGAAATTTTGACAGTAGGTAGGACACAGCCCAAGGATCAAAATCTATATCATGCCGAGGGGCGCTTCCATCCTGGGGGTGGTTGCCACCCCATTTCGGGGGTGGACATTTTTTATTACATTTGAAGCACTGGAGTCTATGAAAAAACTAATTCTAAGTAAAAAATGTTTCATAATTATTTTTAAAAAGGCTTTTTTTCTTCACCGTGAAAAATAGTTATTTTCCTAACAAGTGCGCAAAATGTTACTTTTCCGCACGCAAATACAGTTACTTGAACGACGCGAAGCGGAGTTCGTATGAGTTTTTGCGTGCGGAAAAGGCACTTTGCGCGCGTGTTAGGAACAAAATTTTTCCTCCGAGCTTCAAATATAAAAAAATTATAATTTATTTAATGATTTTTATTTAAACTTGATAGAAAGATACGAAAGCGTAGAAGGGTCACATAAAATAAAAAAATATATAATTCCGACTTCACAACTCGGAATTAGCCTAATTCCGACTTTACAACTCGGAATTAGTATAATTCCGACTTTACAACTCGGAATTAGTATAATTCCGACTTCACAACTCGGAATTAGCCTAATTTCGACTTTACAAGTCGGAATTAGTATAATTCCGACTTCACATCATTGCGATTCCATTATTATTATTATTCAATAAGATGGATGTTGATTATGATAGTGGTAGTGTAGCATATAAAAAAACAAGGAAACATTTTTTTTTCCTATAATTTTTGTACAACTAAAACAGATGCTAAATTTGAGAGATTTAGGTGACATAGCGATAAAACTGTGCATTTTACGAGGAAAACTCTTAGAAGTTTTTTTCAAGTACATAAAAAGCTTTCTTTTTTGAAGGAAATGGAAGTCGGTAGCGTCAGAGTTAAAGAAGTTACGATGAAAATAAGATCGGTATCTACATTTTTTTACGAAAAAATCAGTGAAAACAACCCCCTAATTACCACCATTATTAAAATTGATCGTCGCCCTTCTGCGATTCTCTTCATTTATGTTTAATCGATAGATCCTAGTTTGACCAAGTTAAAATGCTTAGCTTGTGAAAAATTGAAACATAACGTGAAAAACGATTATCTGCAATTTCGTAAAAATGCCCTTTTCTTAAAAATAATTCCAAAAATACTGAAGATATGAAAAACATTCTATAGCATTGAATCGTAGTTTTTTCAATTGCAGAGATTTTCCTTTCAGCAGATTTTTTTGATATTTGGCGAGATATGGCCTTTAAAACCTCTACTTACGAGCACGTACCACTTTATTCGAACCCTTCAAACTCACCCCATTTTAAAACTGAGTGATTCCATTCACATAACCTTGTAGCTATCAAAAAACCCTACAGAGTGATTTTTGGATGAACTTTTTATCATCAAAAATGAAGGAGCTATGTTTAAAAAAACACACTCACATTTATTCCAAAATACAGGTGAGGAAACATCTGCTCATGTGCCTACGTATGCGAGTATATATCTTGTTGATTCCTCGTAGTGTATTTTCCAGTGCGAAAGAAAATAGCACTTGCTTTGACAGTTTTTTTTTAATGTTTCAATTGTGGGGTTGGTTTTTAAGGGTTGAAAATTTGCAGTAACATTTTTAATTAAAAAACTCTGTAAGGCAATTAATTTTTTATGGTAAATCTTTTTTTTTTGCTACAATAGGGGTTGATTTATGAGGGTTGAAACGTCATAAAATGAAATTTGTACATATTTTAAGCAACAACGTTTTTGAATTAAAACACTGCGATAACTAATAATTTTTTTTTTGAGAGAACATCTTTTTTTTAATTAGGCTACAATAGAGGTTTGCTCCGTGAGGGTTGAAAAGTTACAAAATGAAATTAGTACACATTTCAGGCAACAGAATTCCTAAAATAAATCAATGTGATGAATTAATCAATCTTTTAGGGTAAATAATTTAGTTTACATCAAGCTCTAACAAGGGTTGAGTTTCAAGGGTTGAAATATTTTGAAATCGTATTCCAGAGCATGAAACAATCATTATTCAGCTAATCCAAACAAATTTTACCCATCTAGAGCTTTAAAATGTTATTTTATATGTTTTGACAATTATTGAGGGTAGTTTTCACCCCTAAAAAATAAACAGCGCCCATCGGCACGATAAAGAATTCTAAGTAGAGAGTATGATGAGCCTAACTCCAAATATTTATGCAAATCGATGAAGAACGAAAAAATTGCAAGGTTGCCATTTTTTGAGACTCATTTACTGGACTATTATAGCGATGATACGGAGCTTCGGCGCGAATTCGGCCAACTGGGTCGTCGTGTTCCGTACGGCATTAAGCCTTTTTGGCTTTCGATCGCTTTTGTAATTGAACAACGAATTTGCAATAAACAAGCTAATTTACATATATATTGCTGATACTGGCTGATCGGGCTATCGCGGTCAGTATAATTTCACAAAGTCATAGCGAAAGCTAATTACGAATGAAGTAAAAATTCACTCGTTGGTCCATATTTGTTTCACACAAACTGTATAATATTGCACCTAACGAACATATCAACTGGTTGTATCTGAATTATGTTTGTCTATGCTGATACATTGTTTGCTTCCAAATACAAACCAAGCTATTCATTTCAGACCAATAAATATGTTTCTTTTATTGGTGGACTCCATGCCACACGGAAAAAATGTAATAGTAGCAAGTAAAATTTGCATACTATATGGGACAAGTACAGGCTTTATTAGCCACAAGAAAAATATTAGAACACTTGCTGTTATTGATGTAATTTCAGGAACGCAATGAAACCTAACGAAATTAAACCATTTACTAGAAGCAAACTTTTCATTTTACAAGCCTCTATCTATGTTTTATTTGCAGGTGCTTAGTTTGATAACTACTAGTGACAAGTAAATTTACCATGTTGCATGCTGCATGTTAACAATATTATAGCTATATTTTAGAGACAAAACGTAATTTTTTTTAATATAGGTTTTAATTTTCTTACCACAATCGAAAAAAGTCAGGAAAACGTTTTACTTGGTCCATTTTTTCCGTGCATAAGTCACTTGAGAAAATAATTACAGTATCGTCAGCATAAGATATAATGTGGCCCTGATGGTTTTTGATTTTTCTGATACTGTTTATATATACCAAAAATAGAATAGGCCCTAATATGGTACTCTGAGGTACACCTACAGTAACCGTTGAGAAGTCGCTCAGTTCGTCGTTTATCTTTACTTCTTGCGTTATACTACATATTTTTCAGCTTCATTGTACCCTTTTGCATGAATGAATGCAACATAGCACTAAACAACCCTTATTATTTCAGAATCGCCGAGTTTTAGAGAGCCGGTAACAAACCTCACGGTAGCGGTCGGGAGGGAGGCTGTCTTGGACTGCTCCGTACACAATTTAAGTCCCTATAAGGTATTTATTTTATAGCCCTATCTGCACGCTTCTGCTTGTTAGTTTGCTTTATGTTCCTGTTCGAAATGGCCGTCTATTGACGCTAGCTAATGAAGTACGCCATGAAAAATTTAATGAAAGTTGTAAGTTCATCAGTTCGATCCAGCGGGAAGTTTGTTTAGAATCCATAAAGGGCCGGGAACTATGAAAAATGGGAAGTTTCAACGTTATTGGTATATGCAACTTAGTGTCACATTTCACTATGAAGTAGGTATTACTTTGTTCTTTCGTAACTGAGACAGAAACTATTATTGCACGTTGATGAAGTCATAGCAATACCTACTACGAAAAAAAATACCCAGAAAACTTTCATTCTATCGTGCAATACATACCTATTTTTCGCTTTTCATTTCAATTCAGACTAGAATTGTAAATTTGGACACATAAACTGTCCTAGCAATATTTTCGTGTGTCATTTTCCTATTTGAAAATAACTAGTGAGGCGTTTCGAAAAATAAGCAACTGGGAAAGTTTTATCTACGTATGCCACTGTCTAATCCAAATTGTCATATTGCTAGAATATTCGTCTGGCTACATTCCCTGGGTGAATCAAATCCCAAACAAAGAAGCAGTAAGTAACTGAATTACAGTTATGATCACCAAAAAATCGGAATACTCTGTAAAATACTTCAAATTTTCAGAAGAATCGTATCATAGAACGTAAGTATTGGTAAGTATGGTATATAAGCTTATACAATGCATTAACCAACTGGTTTTCTGTTTCAACAACATCATTTACAAAACATAGGAATTTCATATTCCTATTATATAACACACTTTTGTAGCCATTTTTTCGAGTAAAATAATATTCGTTATTATCAGAAAATATTTTCATTACTTGAACGACCAAACAAATTTTGTATTGCAATTTATATCGGTGGCATGTCGAAAAATATATAACTCCTGAACAACTTATTTTTATTAGAAAGAAATCCATCGACGTCAACCTCTCAACATTCACCAACTATGTGTATAAGGAATCAGAAAATAAATCACAGCTGCAAGAATTTTCTCAAAGCATTTGACAAAGTCAATCATGTCTCTGTATTTGTTTTTTGCGACGTCGATTTAGTTAGGATTATTTTTTGTATTCTGAGGAAGCTGTGGAAGAATCAGCCACTTGGCCTAACAGTTATTATTTACCATTGTGCATTTCTTCCCTTCGTGTTTCTGTATTTATGGTGAATAATAAATGTATTATTATTATTATCATAAAAACAAAGTTTTGTTCGCTAGACATCAAGGAAGATATTCATCGAAGTCAGAAGCTACATCAGGGGTTCCTCAGGGTTCCAGTCTGGGGCACCTTTTCTTCGTACTATTTATCAAAAACACAGCTCCAAACATTCAGTTTGCCTTATGTTCGCAGATGACTTCAAGTTTTTCAAACATATTCAAACATGGATAGCGTAATATTACAGAAAGATGTAAATAACCTCTATGAGTGGAGTTGTAGAGATAAACTATTTTTAAACATGTTTTATGTCAATAACTCGTACGCAGAATCCTGTGATGTTTCAATATATGTTGAATAAAGAGATCCTTGATCGTTCTACGAAGTGACTTAGGTATTGTATTCAATGACTCATAATCATTCACAACCCACATTGAAGATACAAGAAAATCCGCAATCAAAATGGTGGAATTTAATTATTTAAAAAAGAGAAGGTGCAGAATGAATTTTTACCATATCTTTACCACAAATTAAACCTGTATGGTCTGTTTGGATGAAGTAAATAAATAAATAGTGCATGCTTCATTTCTACTGTTCTCATCATATTTCTGTAGAATTAGCGGGTATTTAATCAAGTCAGGAAGAAAAACTCTTCTTTACTTTCCCAAGTTTTCTACAAATTTATTTGTCTTCATCAAGGCTAAAAGTTGTAAAAGAGTATCAAATTTCAAAAATATAAAAATGGCATGACAATTTGAGAAAATCTCTCACTGATTGAAATTTCCATGGAGTGACTGTGAAAGTATCGTTAGGTTGTACAGGGGGATTTTGTATTGATATTCATTACATATAAAAAATATTTTGCAAGTAAAAATGAGTAAAGTTGGTCGATGTCAGATCATTATCATCATTATTACCATTCTCGAGAAATTTTTTTTTTCAAATTCTGTTGTTGATATTTAGTAATTTCATTTCATTTCTTGGTTGAATACATGATCAGATAGTGCGCAAGAGAGGTTCTGTCTACAGTTACTCTTATGATCATCAATTCGAAATATCAAAGTTTGACTAGTTTGTCCAATGTAGTTTTTGTTGCAAGAAATGCGAGGTATACTATAATCTATATTGCTCCTCATCGGTTCACATTCTCTGTCTTTCAATTTTGTATACAATCTATTTATTGGAAGGATATTCCTTTGTGATATTTCGATATTGAAATCACTTTTGAATACATTTGAAATATTGTGAAAAAAATGTTTCAATGATCGTAAAAGGAAGTGACTGTTGACTCTAGAAACTTGAAAGTTTACGTCACTTCTGCTAAAACCGGAAATTGGATGAACGTGAGTAACTATTAAAAAATGCATTTTTGATTAAATGAAATGTAACTGTCTTATGCAGATTCTCCAAATTTCATTCCATTTTCTTCATAAACAAAGAAGTTATATGGGCTAGCCACCTTCCGCAGACACCCGGTATAATCAATTTTATTTGAAATTTCCCCTGGTGTTTCGCCTGTGAATAACTATCCTGTAATATATGCATAAAGATAAGTGAATGTATTCGGGAAAACTAAAAGCAGCAACTTTGCATCAACTGCATGAAAACAAGTAAATGCATTTGGGAGAACTATACATATAGAGGTAACTCATTCATATAAAAAGTGGACATAATATGTCCTAACACTAGCCCTGGGGAGATTTCAATTCAATTTGGAAGTTTGGTGGAGATGAATGTTATGAAAATGTTGGGATATGAGAATATTTGTTGACAAACAACTTTTTCGAGTTTTATATTTGTTTTTTTGAATTCATCTCAGCATATTTATTGATAAAATTAGTTACCCCCGGGTAGCACAGGTTACTAAAAGACGTCGTAATGACGTCTCATTCTAGTCATAATTGGTCCATGACGACCGCGACTAAAGTGATACCTACAAACGACGTCACATTTCATGGCGTCATCATGCCGATTATTATTAGAAGTCAAAATGACGTCCCTACAAAGTTCTATTTGTAACTTTAGGAAATTTTGTTTCAGTATTTATTTTTGCAATTTGCAAACTATAAGAAGAGTTTGCCCGCAGATAATTTAGGAAATAAAATACATTTATTGATCTCACGTCGTCTTCTAATGTACCTGTAGGTCTTTGAACTGACGTCTCACTTTGGTCATTCTCGTTACATCAAGGAAACGTCCTATCAAAAACGTCTCTTGGCTGTGACATTTTTACGTCTTTACAAAGTGTTAGAGCGTTTTCACACACACCGGTAAAGCCGGTGCCGGTGACGGTGCTGGCACCGAATGCAATGTAATCAAATTATAGTTTTCACACTTAGCCCGGTCCGACTTATTTGCCGGTACCGCCGCCGATTCCGATTTATGCAGCCGGCGGGGATCTCGACAATCGGAAGACCGATTAGTCGGTTTCTATGATTTCTTATGTACGCTTGTCCACACACATTCTGACGTATCGGTGACGGATAGTATTTTGACAAGTATCCTGATGCTTAATTTTATTTTCTAGTCGTTCCACCAGAAAATCAAATGTATCTGTACTCATTCTGAAGTAATTGAAGAATTTGAAATTATCCCCTATTAGTTTTTCATAGAGCGTGTAAAAAGAGCTGTCAGTAGGGGATGTACCCAGTATTTATTGTCTTTCATATTTGGTTTTTCGGCATTTCTTCCTAAGATACAATAAACCTAGGAGTTGACGTCTGTTGACAGCAGTTACAGCATACATCTTTCTTTCTGCACTGTTCAACATATACTGAAAAAAATAACGGCACCGATATGCCGGGCTGTGTAAAATACGCTGTTGTCCGGTATCGGAACCGGTACCAGCACCGACACGGCACCGGCACCGGTTTTACCGGTGTGTGTGAAAACGCTCTTACAGATGTCGTTCAGTACGTCAATTTGGTCACTATCTGACCAAAGTAGGACGTCATATGTGCGCTTGAGTTGAGGACAATTGTCACTGTCTCAATTTCAGAGAATTATGCATTCAACATTTTCGGGAATTTGTATATTCTTGGATGATATTTCGGCCACAGGCAGAACAAAAGATAAACCTAACCGAGATTTGCAAAAAGTCTTGGAATGCTTGCAAGAGTGTGGTCTAAAGAATAATGTATTTTCTCTACGACTATTGTATTCTACGTTCATTACATATTGATTTTTTATTGAAGAATAAAGATGATTCCAAAACACCGTGGATCCTAACTCATTATTCAACGGCACTCGGCCAATCACAGGTTCAGAATTTTCAGAATCCACCAAATTTCAAACAACCAAATTTCTCAAGAAGGCTCTGCTTGCTTGAACTTTTGTCACAGCTTGGCATCCGCGTATGTCAGATTGACTATTTTCTTAGCTTTAACTTTGATCTGTGTGACAAGTACCTAATATAAAAATGAATAGAGCGGATTGAGAAAGCAGTGATAGTGAGGAAGTTGAAATCTATCTTGCAACAAAGGTATGTCAAACAATTTTTACTTGAACTTTCCACTATCAGTTCTTGGTCAGAGTTTTTCTAGTATGTATTTCATTCACAAATTTTCTAGTGCCTGTTATAGCTCAGTTGGTAGAAGCGTGTACATGAAGTAAACGTCTAACGAAGGTAGTTATATAGGCGTGAGTTCGACGTTTTTTTTTATAATTATTTTCAATTTATATTCATGTATAATTGTTATTATCAAATAAATCTGAAATCCAAAATGAATGAATGAATGAAGTATCTATTATTTTCATAAATAATATTTAGATTTCATTAAAACTCTGACTATCGTATAGTCGTAGAGAACGTATAGTCTTCTACTCGCGTGTAATTGCTATTATTTTCTACGCTCGTTGAAAAATATACTATTTTGTAGATGGATTGATTATTTGGGTTTCATAATTGATTGTATTCCAACAAGGGATTACGGACAACCAAGACAGAAAAAAGTTGCCGGAAATTCAGAATATCACTCAAGTGAATCAATTTCAGTACAAGAAGTTTTTTATATTTTTCGTTCAAAAAAATGTGCTGCTTTGCCTCTATAATCAAAATAAGAAATTTATTTCAGTCAACTTCTCTACTGATTCAGAACTGATTAACATAAATGATCGACAAGAAGGGATCCAGCACTGGCTCTTGTGGAATGCCATGTTGAATAAGCTAATATTCAAGATGCCATTTTTAGTACGATTCTTCTACAAAAATATATTTTTTTTCAAGCGTTTTCAGATACAAAGATCTTGTCTGTCAGGAAACTGCTGAATATTTACGTTATCGGTGTATTTAACTCTTTTTTGACGTTGTCCATGTCCTTGATGATTTTATGACATTAAAAAAATATTATTATTATTATAACATCATCAGACGGCTTGAAATATGGGTGGTTATGCACAATAGACGAAGAAAGTGTGTCGTCACAAATGTCATACTTGTCAAAAACTGATTCCAAACAAAGCATTTCAGGTGTTATTCTCTGTTGATGATTTGCTGCTTTGCTTATTAGCTTGTGTTTGTACGGATTTTGTTTTCTCAGGCAAAAGAAGTTGAAAAACCTTAACGGAAACAATATCGGACGATCTGATTTAAATTCGACGGAAGTTTGTTTGTTATCAGTTTTTGACAAGTATGATATTTGTGACGTCATCACTTTCCTCGTCTATAGACATAAATGGTTGAAGTATGGGTAAGGCAAGCTTCCGGCAAACCAAAAAACTACCAGATATTCAAAAGGAAATTATCTGCCATATTCTGATACACCCTGTAGAATGTGGCCTAGTTGGTGAACCGAATGTCTTTCGTTTCCCTTTGAAAGGATTTCAAGAGATTTGAATATCGCATACTTCAATCAAACTTATCTGAACACCTAGCATGTGCATATGTAGAAAAATTTACGACGATCGTTATTCAGCTGTTTTATAGTTATGGCGCGCGAAACGGAGCGAAATTAATGTAATCTGGTCTCTATCCACGGTAAATGGAAAACAGTTCATTAAAAACCGGCAGAAGAAAGAAACTGTCTGCCGTAATAAAAAACAGTTACACATTACTGCTGTAAAAGCAGATTTATTTTCACGGAACTGGAAGTTATTCTGTGGCGGTGAACGCAAAAAAAAGACCAGGGGTGAGACGGAAAATATCACAACAGCTCTGAGAATTGCTTTATAGTGCTTTTTTTATTACGGGATAAACTGCGAAGGAATGCGACGATTGTCAAGAAAATTATGTTCCTTTCATCTTCTCGTCCACACAAAAGGAAACATTATATTACAAGAATATCGAGACAATATGGAATAGGAAGAGAAAATATGTATTATTGTTGAATTTTTGGTAGTTTAGAGCTTTGGAAGAATCTTTTCAATTGAGGTAGCCGATACTTCATAGTTGATATGTTTTTCCGTTTTGATTCGAGACTAGAGAAGCTCTGCCAGGAATCTAACAGATATAACTCTACGCTCGTAGAGGACTTTAGTTGTTTTTTGTTGGAAACTTGCCATCGACATTTCCTTCATTGTACCAAGTTTTTCACGGTGGATCGAACATTAGAACTATGTGGAGAACGGAGAAACAGATCATTCAGGAGATTTGTGAGCGTAGATAATCTAACATGCTCTATCTGTCTAAAAACACTCACTGGCAAAAAAAAGCGGCCACTCAAAACTGGCACCAAATTCAAAGTTGGCTTCCTCGCAAACCGCTCATTTGATTTTGATGTTTTTTTTTTAATTGTAGATTAATTCCTCTGTACCGATGCTATGTCAGAAATTTGTATTCAGTTTTGAAATTGAGCATTTAAGGGGTGCGACAATGAGACAAAGTTTCTATTCCGAAATTTTAAATACCCTGTGGAGTGCAATAGCTAAAGCAGCTGTTGTCAACTAAAATCACATTGAACTCTGATCATTTCTGAATTTTTTATTTTTTTTTTAATCATGACATTATCTCTGTTTTTACCAGAGATAAACTTTTTGAAAGCGAACGGTTCGGAAAAAGTGCTCGCAGGCAGAAATTACTACGTGTAAATAATCAAGGCGGCATCGCGGAAACCGATTTGAGTTTAAAATTGATTGACACTGACATTAACATTAAGAACTTGTCAACGGTTTTGAAATCAAAAAATGTCTTTATGCACTAGCGGGCGGTGAAGTACACTTTACCGCCCGGTTCGCCGGGCGTAAAGTGGCACTTTACCGCCCGTGGGCGCATTATGGCCCGGCGGGCCGTAAAGTAGACAAAATTCTCAAATTGTCTATACTCACACATCATTTCATGCAATTCCTAAACACGAATTAGAATCATTTCAGTTCAATAGAGCAATACTCTTTCTAACATTTGTTCATAATCGTTGGCAATCGTTGGTTTATTTGAAATAGATTCTCCAATATAGCACTCAGCCCATATAGCACTCAGCTACTAGTTTCACATTCCTCATATTATGTTACCCTTAATTATTGTATGCATAACGTATGAAACGTGTAGACCATTGCAATTCAAGTCAGTATTTGTGATTCGCGCTATAAAACCGCTAGTGCATAAAATTGTGTATGTATCACGTGCGTAAAATGCGTTTAAGGCCTTCGGCGTGGAATAGCCCTCGGCTAACGCCATCGGGCCATCATCCAGGCCATAAACGCCTACTTTACGCCCTTGAATGCTTTACGAAATCGTAGAACTACAGCTGTTCAGAATCAACATCTTCTACAAACCGTGCGTAGAATTGAAGTCAGTGACAGTATAATCCGACGAAGACTTCAAGGAGGCCTGCCACAGGACCCCAGCTGCTTCCAAGACATCGTCGAGCACGTCTTCAATTTGAATTGAGGGATTGGGCAATGGACTAAAGTTCTTTTCACGGATGATTCGCGATTTTGCCTGCGATCGCCTGATGGTCGGGAGCGAGTTTGGAGACGTCGAAATGAAAGATTTGTGAAATGTACAATTTCAGAACGCGTAAGTTTCAATAGGGGTTCTGTGATGGTATGGGAGGGAATTTCGAGGGGCGTTCGTACAGATTTTATCTTGGTTGAAAACGGCGCCTTAAATGCGTACGATATATCGAAGATATTCTCCAAAACGCTGTTGTTCCCCACTCTTATTTTGTCAGAGACGACTTCGTATTAATGCAAGATAATGGGCGACCACAGATGGCACGAGTAGTTAACGAATATTTAGACGAAGAGGGTATTGAACGAATTGTTTGGCAAGCTTGCAGTCCTGATCTCAATCCAATTGAGCATCTCTGGGACCAACTTCAAAGGCGCATTCGTCGCCGACCTGCTTTACCAGACACCCTTCATAATCTGCGAATTGCACTTCAGAAAGAATTTGATGCCATTCCACAAGAATTTCTTACAAACCTTATTGGCCACACTATCTATTAGCCCCTTGAAATGAATTTATTGGTCTATAACTTTTCATGGTTTTGTTAGTTTTGTTTTTAAACTTACATTTCCATGTTTATTTGTTGTGTTTCTCAGCTTCGTCCGAGGTGTTCGCTTTAAAACAGTGTATCTCCAGTAAAAACAGAGATAATGTCGTGATTAAGAGAAAAAAATGTTCATGAAAGATCAGGGTTCAAAGAGATCTCAGTTGACAACAGCTGCTATAGTTGTTGCACTCCACAGGGTGTTTCGAATTTTGGAAAAGAAACTTCGTCTCATTGTTGCACCCCGTATATGCTCAAATTCAAATCTGAATAAAAATATCTGACATAGCGTCGATACTAAGGAATTATTCTACAATTTGAAGAAGAAACATAAAAATCAAAGGAGCGGTTCGAGAGGAAGCCAACTTTGAATTTGGGGCCAGTTTTTAGTGGACGATTTTTTTGCCGGTGAGTATTCATCAATACAGTGTTGCTGCTTGTATCAGAAAGTCTAGGGGTGTAATATCAGGAGATCTGGGAGGCCAGTTCCATGTACCCAAAGGTCTAATCCGTCGATCTTCAAATATGGGGTCCAATTCCAACCCGACTTTTGCTGTGCAATGAGCAAAAGCTCTATCAAAATGATATGAGCGTGTTCAATATTGTACTAGTGTCAGTTTTTCAATGAAATCCCTAACGGTTGTCGTCAAGATATTGAAATAAATATTCATACCGCACAACTGTTGGAGTTAGGCATAGCGCTTGGTTGAAATTTCACAAATTTACGATGGAGAATTTGCGGAATATTTGCTGAGCATGAGTATTTTGTGTTATTACTCAACGCCAAGCAATAAGGAGTAAGAGTTTCTATGTCAGGTTGATTAGAATGGACGAAATAGTGATATTAGAATTGTCAAGTTTGCATTTTCACTATTATTGATAAAAAAAAAACAGTCTTTTCAAGTCAAGTCAAGAAGCCATTTCGTTGTAATATAACTGGATAGAAAAAATAATGCGTGATATTAAAAATTTTAATGCAGAATAGTAATTAACGTAACAAGTCCAGAAATTACTGTTTTTGGAAGAGTAGACCAAATTCTAGGACGAGCATCAGCGAGTCCTGGAAGTCTGCGAGTCCAAAAAACTATTTTCGGACGTGTAGCGTACACAATTTTTTCGGCCCCCATGTAGAATAACAAATCAATGAAACGCATTTAGTCTAAGAAACGAAGAGAGGTCGACCTTCACCCATCTGTTAACCGGATAAAACATACTTTTTATGAAGATAAATAAATAAACGAATACGCCTAGAATGAATTGCCAATCAAAAGGTGGATGACTATGAACAGTGAGTTTCAAAAATTTGCACCATATGGAAACTTTTTTATTATCTATTTGTCAGAAAATTTAATTCCTCATAAAAATTGGTGCATTGCGAAATACTTGTATTCGACGGAAAAGAAATCTGTAGTTCACAATGAGCTTATGACAAGAGGCATAAGATGTCCGGAGGACTGCTCATTGCTAATATCCTATACAATAGGAAAAGTTGGATCGAAAATCCATCAGAAAACAACTACTTTCCTGGCTAATGCCACGACGAACATTGAATTACATCTGATGAAATTTCCGTGCAGAGTTCCTACAAGGTTATCTCTGCAATTGCTTGGTTGCATGGGAATGATCATAGAAACATTCGGACCACCTATATATCGATTTCGGAGTGTTGCTCCTCATCAGTATAGGGTAGGTCTAGCAGTCAATAACTAATGACTGCAACGAATGAATCGACGACCATTCCCATTTAAAGACCGAAACTGAGATCGCGCCCGCACAGTGGATTAACTCCAAACTGCGAGCGCCATCCCAGCGCCGGAAGTCCAACCAAGCAATATCCGTGCTCCACGATCGTCAAGACCGTATATGAAACGGAAAAGAAATCATGCAACCAAGCAATTGCAGAGATAACCTTGTAGGAACTCTGCACGGAAATTTCATCAGATGTAATTCAATGTTCGTCGTGGCATTAGCCAGGAAAGTAGTTGTTTTCTGATGGATTTTCGATCCAACTTTTCCTATTGTATAGGATATTAGCAATGAGCAGTCCTCCGGACATCTTATGCCTCTTGTCATAAGCTCATTGTGAACTACAGATTTCTTTTCCGTTTCATATACGGTCTTGACGATCGTGGAGCACGGATATTGCTTGGTTGGACTTCCGGCGCTGGGATGGCGCTCGCAGTTTGGAGTTAAACCACTGTGCGGGCGCGATCTCAGTTTCGGTCTTTAAATGGGAATGGTCGTCGATTCATTCGTTGCAGTCATTAGTTATTGACTGCTAGACCTACCCTATACTGATGAGGAGCAACACTCCGAAATCGATATATAGGTGGTCCGAATGTTTCTATGATCATTCCCATGCAACCAAGCAATTGCAGAGATAACCTTGTAGGAACTCTGCACGGAAATTTCATCAGATGTAATTCAATGTTCGTCGTGGCATTAGCCAGGAAAGTAGTTGTTTTCTGATGGATTTTCGATCCAACTTTTCCTATTGTATAGGATATTAGCAATGAGCAGTCCTCCGGACATCTTATGCCACTTGTATTCGAGTTATCAAAATTCTAAATTTCCAAACGATGTACAGGGGGGAATGAAAAATATAATTTTGTTCAAGAGTAAACTACCCTGGCTGTGATTCCAAATTTGAATTCCAAATTTCGAACATTTCAGTTATTATTTGTATTATGTATTGAAATTCGAACAGAAGATAGGTACCAACAGAAACATTCTTATTCTTATTTATATTGTTATTTATATTAAAATTCGAGCACTTTACAGAGAAAAAGTGTCCGGGAAGTGAACACTTCCCAGATGGTTGCCGAAAGTAGATTTATTTTGGAATAGTCAGAGCGTGTCGACCAATTTTTGCACAGAAATAATACCTTCAAAATCGTGACGTGATCTGTCTCGTCCTTTCAATTCTCTGCTCTTACTTAGAAGGTTATAGGCATCATTGTTTTGTGTTGATGGGAAAGTGTAGTAGTAATATCAACTATTTTTTCTTTACTCATCAACTAATATATTTGAAGTGATATGTGAATCAAATATTTCTGGACTCACATTGGATACATAGCGAAATTGGGTTTGCCCTAACGAGAAAGCTGCCTTTATATTGATTTTGAAGAGTTGGCGGTGACTGATTTCCAAGTTACCAACCTGACATGAATGATATTCACTAAACAAATCAGCATGAATTTGATGTTTTCGTGATGGTTAAATGGAATAATTTTTCGATAGAAAGTACAGTTTTCAATAAAAAAAAATGTAAAACTGGCGAATCAAGGTGTGAATATTGTGCTGGTGAAAATAAGGAAGTATTTTGAGTGTGCTTTTCACGGAAGTATTGTGTGCTAGAAAATACCAGATGTCGTTCAAAAATAGGCCCGTATCTGCGAAATTATTCGGTACCGCCCAAAATTTCATTTAGATTTTTTGTTCAGTAGACCAAACTACGTAAGTTTCATAAAAAACACTGTATTATTGATCATATTTTTGACATAGAGCCAAGAAATTATCGTTTTCTAGTCCAACGTGAAATACCCAGTATAGGCTTCTGAGAAAAACCGAATTGTTAAACTTCCATATTTATTCAAATCTAACATGAGTTTCCACAGAATGAATGAATCATCCATCGATCAAATTGTCATCATTTTTCGATAAAGCTGTATCCACTCCTGATCTTTCTGTTGATGAATGCAATTTGTTGAGCCTGAATTACCAAAAAGAAATGTCTCTCGAGAGTATATTCAAATACGAAACTCCGGCACAGCAGATCCATATTTAATCAAAGGTTAACGTAGTCCGAAGAACAAACTTCCGTCTCGGCTTTTGCGTCGAAACTTATTCAAGATGCGTAAGGGTCGTGGAGAGAACCGCCTTTGTCTGGATCTAATACCCGACTACTCTAAACATCCCCCAGATCGGTCACCGTGCCGGTCGTTGCCGTTATGTGTTTAATTGATATTCATGCCCATGGACCTTCCATTATGGCCAGCTTTATGGAGTTTACATAAACTCGAGCTGGAGTGGAACAATGGATACTGGAAGCGTTGGCGATTGTGAACGGGTTGCTCTCGTTTGGAAAGTTTTCTCGTGGATTTCCGGCAAAGCGACAAGTACAAGGGTATTATTGCTGTTTGAATGAAAATGAACACCGCTCTGTCCTAGTCGATGGTTCGTTGTTAGTGAAAATACAGGATATATCATGGAAATGGCCTCGTAGATTACCAGATCTAACTCCTCTCGATTCTTATTCACGGGTACAGTTGATTCTTGTGACGAACCTGTTCATAGAGTGAGGAGCAGCTTCAGAAAACTACCTGTTGTTCAGATTCGCAAATCGTCAACTGGAGAGTAGGATAAAAGGATCTGATAACGAACCTCACTGTGTCATACTCATTGGTTCATGGTTAGTTTTCAGGGCACACTTTCCAAGGGAAGTATGTGGTGGCTTGTAGATTTTCCAAAATCGCTCGATTCAAAGTGATATATCATAGAATTGGCCTACAAGATCACCAGATCTAACTCCTCTTGATTTTTATTCTTGGGGCCAGTTGATTTTTGTGAAGAACCTGTACGTAGAATGATGAGCAGCTTCAGGGAACTACCTGTTGTTCATATTCGGAAATCATCAACTGAAGAAGTGGATAGAAGAATCATGCAGTGGTTGAATAGATGTGGAAGTCACATTGAACATTTATCAGGCACTACTCTAAATATCCCCCAGATCGGTCACTATGCCGTCGTTGCCGTTATGTGTTTAATTGATATTCATGCCCATGGACCTTCCGTTATGGCCAGCTTTATGGAGTTTACATAAACTCGAGCTAGAGTGGAACAATGGATACTGGAAGCGTTGGCGATTGTGAACGGGTTGCTCTCATTTGGAAAGTTTTCTTGCGAATTTCCGGCGACAAATTGAGGAATGCATTGGGAGAACAATTTACCAGGTTTTCTGGCCTTACTGTAGTATCGCCAAATATTGAGAATCTGGTTCTGGCCGCTGCAGGGCATGTACACAAAATGTGTTCAGCCGTTTCATCATTCTCCATGCATAGCCGGCACTCTGCATCTTGTGCAAGTCCGATTTTATGCATGTGATGTTTGAGTTTGCAGTGGCCAGTAAGCAAACCTACTATAACTCTGAGATGCGCTCTGCTGAGTTCTAGCAGTTTGTCAGAGTCCTGTTTTTTCCTTGTACAAGCAATAAATGCTTTGGAATGGGCTAGGCCCGGTATACTACGCCATTACTCGAGTCTTGGCTGCCCAAGCTGTTATGACATTTTTGGCAGTGCTATATGCTAAACCGATTACCGGTTCTGGTCCAGTGAACGTTGTTTCGGCCCCCCCTTTTGCTAGGGCGTTATTTCGCTATTTCGTTTCCTTCTAGGCCTGTGTGACCTGGTATCCAGACTAGGGTAACGTTGTTGCGTTGCGCCAGTCGGTTTAAGGTGTCTCTGCAGTTCCATACTGCTCTAGATTTAAAGCAGTTGGATTCAAGCGCTTTAAGTGCTGCTTGACTATCTGAAAATATTTTTATTGTTTTTCGTGTGTGGTGTTGATTTTCCAGCTCCCTGGCACACATTTCAATGGCATATACCTCTGCCTGAAATATCGTAGCTAGTTTGCCCATACTGAACGAGCGTTTCACTACTGGGTTCATCCCATATATTCCGGCTCTGACGCCTTCCTGAGTTTTGGAACCATCGGTGAACCAACGTTCATTTGCCCTACATAGGGCCCTACATACCAGATCTAACTCCTCTCTATTTTTATTCATGTATACAGTTGATTATTGTGACGAACCTGATCATAGAGTGAGGAGCAGCTTCAGAAAACTACCTGTTGTTCAGATTCGGAAATCGTCAACTGAAGGGTAGGATAAAAGGATCTGATAACGAACTTCACTGTGTCATACTCATTGGTTCGTGGTTAGTTTTCAGGACACACTTTCGAAGGTAAGTATGTGGCGGCTTGTAGATTTTCCAAAATCGCTCTATTGAAAGTGATATGTCACGGAATTGGCCTGCAAGATCACCATACCTAACTCCTCTTGATTTTTATTCTTGGGGTCAGTTGATTTTTGAGAAGAACCTGTACGTAGAATGAGGAATAGCTTCAGGGGACTACCTGTTGTTCATATTCGGAAATCGTCAACTGAAGAAGTGGATAGAAGGATCATGTAGTGGTTGAATAGATGTGGAAGTCACATTGAACATTCCTCAGGATCTACTCTGAATATCCCCCAGATCGGTCACTGTGCCATCGTTGCCGTTATTTATTTAATTGATATTCATGCCCATGGACCTTCCATTTTGGCCAGCTTTATGGAGTTTACATAAACTCGAGCTAGAGTGGAACAATGGATACTGGAAGCGTTGGTGATTGTGAACGGGTTGATCTCGTTTGGAAAGTTTTCTCATGGGTTTCCGGCAAAGCGACAAGTACGAGGGTATTATTGCTATTTGAATGAAAATGAACACCGCTCTGTCCTAGTCAATGGTTCGTGGTTAGTGAAAATACAGGATATGTTGTGGAAATAGCCTCCAATTTCGATTGCACCCCTACGCGCAACCCTCGAAAGTCTTCGAGAGACTTGTGTGAGCTAGGGAAGACGCAGCCCTTACCTTTTAACGTGTGATGCCATGCACGACACCGATGAACATGCGAGGCTTTGAACCCTCGGCCCTTCGCTCCATATGAAAAGAGAGCGACTAGAGGAAGGCATATGGAAATGGAACTTCTAAAGTACGCATACATACTCCGACTGGCTTTCAACCGAATGGATATCCGAACATACTTCGGAGACAAGAATATTCAGTTATGTGATGAAATGGTCATTCGTTTATTCGATGGGAGCGTTACTCTGAATCCAAATTAGACATGAACATGAATGCCGCCCCCTTGTGGAACTTTCGTCCGAACTCTAGCAATCTTGTACATCCGCTCGTTTAGATGAAAGCATCTAACTCTCGTCGCATGTAGCGAATTGACTTCAGTTTCGTTCACGGCTATAGGGCTGATACATAATTCACATTATGTGAAAACGACCCACTGATGTGAAGCGTGATATTTGTTCTAAAGGACAATCTATGAATGAATTTGTTGTCGAAGTGTGATGGAGGAATGCTCAACATCCAACACCGAAATATGATAGCATGGGCAGTAAAACTGATATCATCACATGAAATTAATAAAAAGTTTCTGTGTGGTTAAGCGTCCGCCTGGTCCCAGGTTCGGTTCCCAGCCGGTGCGGGCTTTTTTCGTTTGCAGATGTGAAAGTTTGAATGATGGGAATAATCCTCCACGATTTACTGTTTCGTTAATAATTAACAGTGCTGCCCCTGAGGTGGCGTATGGCATTAGTAACAAGGCCTACCCAGAACACATGGTTACTTACCATAGCAGTCAATACCAAAACACAAAAGAAAAAAAGCAGGAAAAAATGAACTAGGAAATCTAAAAATTCAGTTTTTCCAATATAATTTGCAGTCACAGTGAATGAGAAGAAAACTAAATGCAAAAAAGCGAATCCAAAATTTAAAACAACTTTTTATTGTTTATCATGTTGCAGTTGAAACCTTTGGAATCTTTGGTCCAATGCTTTGCCGTTCATTAAAGACAGAGGGGGACGAATAATAGAAGTGACTAGTGGTAGACGAGCAACTTCAATTTTTGTTGCAAAAAATTAGTTTTGCCATTCATAGGGGTAATGCCTCTTCTTCATTGGGAACTATTCCCATATCTCGACAACCGAATCATTTGTTTTTTAATCCTCAAAGGACGCTATTTTTCAAGGAAAAGTCAGATAATTTACTTGGTGAAATTCTTGATATTAATTTGTCATTAATAACTCGATCTTTCATATCTCGATACAACTCTTCATCAAACAGTTTCAACCCCTCATCAAGACAATTCAGTGTCACTGAAGATTATCTTTCAATAGAGCACAGATTCAATACTTGAAATTCCTTCAGGCTACTTCAAGGAAACGCCAAAAAAAATATTTCAACCTCTTTAAATCGCCCCTCAAGATCTGCCATATCTCCTTCCAATTCAATCGTCAGTAGTCTCGACTCTAGTTCATTGTTACACCGTTCTAATGATAGGGACAACCAACCATTTTTTAGACCACTCTACTGAAAATATTAGTGATGAATGCAGCACAAACACTTCTTGGGTTTCAGCAGTGCACAGCAACGTCAAAAAACTCGGTTTTGATGGATTTGAAAATATTGGTAAAACTTGCTTCATGAACAGTACTGTCCAGTACTCATCCAACACAAGATATTTGTTGGAGTATTTTACAAATAATGCCTACACAAAGGATATAAATACGACCATCTTCAGTATGAAAGGAGCTTTAATGGCTTGGCAATGGTAGTCAAGAAACTATGTTCAGATGATTCATCAGACTGTGTGATGAATACTGTCTCAATAAAAAGTTGAATTCGAAGGTATGCATCTCGTTTTAGCAGCTGCGCCAAGCAAGATTCTTAACAGTTCTTACGATTTTTACTGGATGGTTTCCTATATGCTTAATTCTTTTTTCTCCAGGGCCCGCCCTTAAGGGTGACCTGATCAACAAATGTAAAAATTCGTGGAAGCGGCTAAGTTGCACAATCGAAAAATGCAATTGGGTTCGATCTTGAGCTTTCAAATTTTGCATGGAGCTTCTTCAGGAGTCAGAAAACATAATTCCATCGAAAAATCAAGTTTGCAGAGAGGCGAATGTTCTTTTCTATGAGTCCTGCTCATAGAATCTCTAAATTTCACTGTTTATTATTGTTGTTGATTACCGGGTGGCTACGGAAGTATTGCCTACGGAATATCTCAGTTATTGTATGAAGTAGGTTTGTGAAATTTGGAGCGTCGATATAATGACATAAGAGCTAGAATTTGAGCATATTGACATGTCGAAGTTATCTTCCGGTCTGACCGGAAGTAACATCAACTTTCTTATTTTAAATTGAAACCCCTTTTTTTTTTCTTTTCGCTTTATTCAGCATTCAATTCCCTTTCTAATGACATATCACAAGTTGGTATCTAACCAGAAACTAGATCAGAAAAAAATTATTATTGAAATTCACCGAATAGGCCGTGGAAGCAAAATGAAAGCCAAAAATTGAAAAGTTGGCTATGGAAACCATACGTCACTTGATAACAGTTGCTACTACTGTGATATTTCATTTTCATTCGTCGGCGTTATAAAAGGCCGCCAAAAAAAATATTGGAAAAATTGAGAAAAAAACAATACTCTGTAGGTCCATTACTTAAATAGGAACATACAACTTTTTCTTGCCTGTACTATTCAGCATAACCATTCCTTTCTAATGATATAATAGAAAGTAATTTTTTGAAATGAAATACCAAAAAATCCAATTATTATTCTTCAAATAACGAAAAAAGAGATATATCGAAAAAAAAATTCAAATTGATAGGATTAAAGATAAAATAAATTCAAAACAAATGCATTCCCTCAGCGTCAATACATTTATTGACTCTGGTGATATTTTCATGTAAAACGTTTCTCAACATTTGGGGCGTGATATCTTGGAAAGCTCTACGAATTTTTACTTCTAGCTCATGTAGAGTTGTAGGCTGTGTGGAATACACCCTATTTTTAAGATGCCCCCATATAAAAAAGTCGCACGACCTTGGTGGCCACCTGACTGGACCATGGGTTGTTATAAGTCTCTCTTGAAAGCGATTTTGAAGATAATTTCTCGCTATTCTTGAATTATGCGGAGGGGCGCCATCTTGCTGGAAGTACATTCTCTCAGTTATTTCCGCTGGTAGGTTGTTAATGAATTCCGAAATTTCATTCGTTAAAGAATTAAAGTATCTCTCTCCGGTTAGTTGGCCTTGAAAAAGAATGGGGCCAACAATATGAGTTCCAACTATTCCTGCCCAAACATTCACACCAAATCTCTCCTGGAAGCCGCCTTGTCGAAACCAGTGCTCATTTGCTATCGCCCAGTACCTGGAACAAAAGACCGTTCACACTTTTAGCACTTTACACTTCGACTATCGACAATAATCCAAATAAAGTACAGTACCTACCTTGTATTATTCCTGTTAAATAATCCATTGTTGGTAAATCTTGACTCGTCCGTAAACAAGATATAATAGTTAAATAGGTGATTCTCAGCATTTTGTCGAAGAAACCAATTACAATATTCCAGGCGCCTTTCACCGTCATTTTCATACAAATGTTGATGGAACTGATACTTGAAGGATTTCAATCGATGTTTTTTCAAAATTTTCCTAGCAGAGTCCTTACTTATAGCTAATTCTTCTATCTATCTATCTAATAACTTAGAAATTGTGCTATCATATTGTACTAAAGCTAATACATTTATTTCAGTTTCCCCATTAATAACAAATGCTTCTTGGTCTTCGTGAACATCAGGCTCAGTTCTTAATTTTTCTTCAAGCCACTGGAAATACCTTCTTGACGGTTGCTGCCTCCCTGGATATCGCTCTAAATACAATCGTTCAGCGGCATAAGAATTTTTCAAACATTCACCATAAATGAAAAGCATTTGTTCGGTTCGTGAATAACGGGGCATTTTTTTAATATTCCACTAACTGATTTCGATTGTCAAACCCTTTTAAAATGGCAGAATCAAAAACACTACTTCGAACGTCAAAATAATATGGATAGCAGCGTTCGTGACAGCCCTCATTTCTTTTTTGTTTCATTCCAAAATACATCTTAATCAGCCTACTTGTTAATATTTTGGTTCGAATGATTATTGCACTGGAATGATTATTCTGAATATCACAAACATCGTCCATAGGTAGATATTATAATATCTATGGACGATGGCACAGACCAAGTACGTTCCTATTTAACCTAGAACCTACAGGATATAATTTATCATTCCACATTATTTTTAATTTTATTTTTGCGTATCTCAGTTCAAAAAATTATTTTCTATTATATCATTAGAAAGGAATGGTTATGCTGAATAGTACAGGCAAGAAAAAGTTGTATGTTCCTATTTAAGTTATGGACCTACAGAGTATTGATTTTTTCCCAATTTTTCCAATATTTTTTGGCGGCTTTTTATAACGCCGACAAATGAAAATAAAATATCACAGTAGTAGCAACTGTTATCAAGTGACGTATGGTTTCCATAGCCAACTTTTCAATTTTTGGCTTTCATTTTGCTTCCACGGCCTACTCGGTGAATTTCAATAATAATTTTTTTCTGATCTAGTTTCTGGTTAGATACCAACTTGTGATATGTCATTAGAAAGGGAATTGAATGCTGAATAAAGTGAAAAGAAAAAAAATAGGGTTTCCATTTAAAATAAGAAAGTTGATGTTACTTCCGGTCAGACCGAAAGTTAACTTCGACATGTCAATATGCTCAAATTCTAGCTCTTATGTCATTATATCGACGCTCCAAATTTCACAAACCTACTTCATACAAAAACTGAGATATTCCGTAGGCAATACTTCCGTAGCCACCCGGAATATTTATTTTCATAAAATTAATTAAAACACTTGAAAAACTAAAATATTTCTGAAATTTAAATTCCTTCCAACTTTTTTATTCTATCTAAATTGCCATTTCTTATTCTTTTGGTAGGCAACCTTATCTTGGACTGAATTCTGAATAATTCACAAAATTGAAGAATATCGAAATAACTTCAGGGCACCTAATCCCTTTTTGACAATGTTTCAGCAAAATGTAGGGTTTTGAATGACCTCAGCTATGATTCTTTCAAAATTTTCACCCCTTGTGGGGTTTAAAGTTTCAAATGTATTACTCTGTCCTGCCAATAGGGAACTTTGTTCTATATTTGTATATCAGGCAAACAGTTTCAAGTATAAAAATTACAATAATTGTAGGAATTGTGTGTTTAAGAAAGAGAGGTCGGCTTGAATGCCGATATCCCACTTATATAAATACCACATAGTTTTGTAAAATCAGGACAGTTTGTGAACGATAAACTACAACAAACTCCCCAGAATGTAATACCATATCGTAAATGTGATTCGATAAGAGAATAATAAACTGGTTTGGAAACTGAAAATAAAGAGAGTTTTTTACATAGGATTTCAAAATGCTGTTGAAATTTCTACAACTCACGAAAAGGGTTGAGATGCTTTTTACCCGTACGACGGATAGGCGACCAGCTATAATTTCATGAATTGAAATTACTGGTTTTAACGTAGTTCTCAATGTCATGTTTCTCTGTTATTTATTTTTTTACGGAAACCGCTAAATTATTCACCCGTGACTTCTCATCTCTCTAGTCGTATAATAAAGCCTCGAGAGATCTAGTCAATTATTCTGAGAAACGCGATATCCTGAAAATCAGGAGCCTACCATTGTCTCCTGAGAAAACCGCACTAAACAATATATGAGCTGCGACCCCATTGAATCCTGGTCCCCTGCTGATTTATTCAAGGCAAAGCTGATTTTGATGAAGATGAGATTTCACCACTAATCACGTCGAATATGTTCGTCGCAGATGGCGTCCGATTTATTAATCGAATCTTCCCTGCTTCCTTCCGTCTTTTCCGTTTAATACATGTTTGAAAATGACACACAGTGTGATGATTTGAACAAGGGCCTCCCACGATATTTTTAAAAATAAAAAAATATCTGGATTTGGAAAAATACTAATTGGTCGTATTAACAAGTTGAAAAACTTGAAAAGAAGATGAAGCTCATACAAATATGAGCGATAGCTCGTTGCATTCGGAATGACCACTAGAAAAATAATTTCCGAGGATTCAACTGCACCTAAAATTTTGCGATTGTTATTAACAAAATGAGATAAAAAAAAAAAAGGTATTTAGTTTTTTCAAAAACCAATGACATTCAAGAAATTCTGAAGCAAGTTCCGTAAAGAGGAGGAAATTTCCAAAAAAAAATCCCACTCCCGGAACTCTATCTCCATTATTTATAGCGCTGAAAATAGTGCTCTGCGAGTCCGTTATTAATTTAAAATTTTGAATAAATTAGGGCATCATGAAAACAATTGAATAAATGAATCCTCATCTGAAAACAGTATGTCTATCAGTCACCAACTTCTCTTAACCCTTTCACTGCTCAGCATAAAGTAAGCACTTCGCCCATACCCTAAACAAATATTAAATTTCAATCAACTAAAAACAAGTGTAGATTGCTGTTGGAGTATAATTTTTTTTGTTTCTCATTATTTTTTTATTAAAAATGTAGAAACGTTTATACACGTCTCGAGCATCCAATTTTTGACTTGGTACTCAGAATTGTGTTCACACGTCTCGTGGTCTTTGTGGAATAATGCAGAAGCCGTGTATACACGTCTGGCGCACTGGGCGTGACATGCGCACAGGCGTGTAAACACGTCCTGAGCAGTGAATGGGTAAACTGCTTAGAAGATATTGGAATCCGTAATAATGACTTGTTGTTTTTCGAAAGCTATCTCACCAACAGACATCAAGTTGTGAGGATTGAGGATACTTTCAGCAATAAGATGCTTGTTGAATATGGAGTTCCGCAAGGGACTGTCCTTGGTCCAACTATCTTCAATATCTATATAAATGGATTATTCTCATTGGAAAATAATGATAACATCATAGCTTTTGCCGAAGACACGGCTATCTTTTACAAAGCAGACACCTGAAATGAATTGAGAGTTACTGAGGAAGCTGGATTCTCACGAATTGAACAATGGCTGGTTTCCAAATTACTAACCGTAAATACAGAAACACCTCCTACCTATACTTCAACTGTAATTCTTCTAGTAGACCTACTTCCATCCAACTTAATGTGAATTCTCATCTTAGGCATAATTATCGATACACAAATGGAATGTGACTTACATATAGCATACCTGATAGAGAAATAGAGAGCCATATTTTATAAATTTAGGAAACTCAAAAAACTCTTACCTGAAACCTATCTTAGAACACTGTATTATTCGCTAGTTGAAAGCCACTTTCGTTACGGGATACTCGTCTGGGGCGCAGAGGAGCTTTCTGAAATTATTTTTTTCAAAGAAATCCATGTATTCAAAAAAAATATCCTATACACTGAAACAAAGATATTCGATATCAGGCAATTGTATTACCACTGCACCTGTGTGCGACATCATATTCATAAGCAATATTCCCAAATACCGGAACATGAACACAACACTCCAAATAATCAACACTATATCATTTCATTCATGTCCAAAGAAGCTACACAAAGGTCTTACACTTATCCCGCACTGAAATTATATTCCAGAAAACATATAAATCGATTCAAATATCAGATAAGAAATCATCTATTTGAGACTGGTATATCTGTTCATCATTATTTCGATAACTGACAAGTAGAAGAATTTTAACTTATCACTTTAAATACCCACTACTAAACGTTTCACACCCTTACTCATTTTACTCAACTAACCTGCATTTTAAACATATACTATTTTTTATTATATATTTGAAAATTTTGTTATCATATTTTATACCTATATAACTATTATTATTATTACTATTACCATTATTATTATTATTAAATTTCTATGTTCTCATTCCGAAACAAGTGTCTATACACTTATAAGACTTTATTTCACAAACGTGAAAAAATCTTCTATTTTTATTTATTTAGTTATGTAAATAAAGTATTTACTATTTTTTTTTCTTTTGTGTTTTGGCATCGACTGCTATGGTCATTAGCCATGTATTCTGGGTAGGCCTTGTTACTAACTCCATACGCCACCTTAGGAGCAGCACTGTTAATTGGAACGCAACATTGAATCGTGTAGGACTCACCCTAGTCGAGCCACGAGATTTAATTAATTTAAAGTATATACCATTATTATTATTATCATTATTATTATTCAAAAAGTTATTCTATTGTTGAATAATAATTTTTCCGTTTCCATAACTAACGAAGTAAAAGTTTAAAAAATAGAACTATAAATTGTTGATTTTCTGGAGCTCTTTTAATGTACCTACTTAACAAGACCATACGATAAAAGTTTGTAAGAGTTTATTATTTGGTTTATTTTAATTTTTCATAACTAAAGAAAAATTTAAATTTAAAAACGTTGTTGAATAATATTTTTTGAAGAATATTTCATTATCGCTATTTTTATGTCTAGAGCCGTTTTACACTTCAGAAATTACTCCGAAAATTCTAACGGAAATAATATCGAAAATTTCTCTGATAATTTCAACAATGACTAATAAAAAATTCACTTCCAAGAGAGATTCTATAAGTACTAAACATAGGTGGGTGTTGAAACAAGAAGTGTTTGACAACCTATTTCTGATAATTCTGTTGTATTTCAAGACTGGACATTACTCTTCGTTTTCTGGCTACAGGTGAAACTTATCGATCTCTTATGTACAGTATGACCAAGACATTTTGTTCTTTCATTTTATGAATCATATAAACATAAAGCAACACCCAACACACTATAACTGCCAAACGTCAAACGTCAATCGCACAGATCATCGAAATAAGTTTATGCGATCTATGATCAAACCATTCCTGTGTCTTTGCGCAAATTCTCGAGCATATTACTCCCAAACTTTATAAAAATATAGAACATCCCTATATTTTTCCTCGCAAAATATTCACGGTAAATTTCATTATAATTTTCGAAGTATTTACACTGTTTTACACATCCCAGTTTTATAAAAATAATTTTTGGAACCAATTTTCGTTAGAATTTTCGGAGTAATTTCTGAAGTGTAAAACGGCTCTTATGGCAGTAATTAATACTGGTGACAATTTTTTAATTATCTGATGAATTGGTTATAAACAAATGAACAAATATAATTTTTTTTTATTTTATAATCTTTTTTTTATATTACGATTGTTTTAATAATTAGTTAGGAAATTATTTCCTCCTTGAAAATCATAATTTGCACTTCTCAATAAGTAAACACAATTTTTTTTTAACTTTTTTTCAGGTATTCCCTGAAATATTGAGAAATTTACAAGTTTCGAAGCTGTGTTTTGTTAAGCTTCAGAATATGTACTTTTCTCTCATTCAAGCTTTGTCGGATCTCATTTAGTGTATATAGACAAACCACATGATTACACACACCATATATATATATATATATATATATATATATATAATATAAGGATGGATTTAGCGAGGGGCAATATATGAAAATATATTTTACCGTACTGAAGAGAGCTTAAGCTCGAAACACGTGTCTACGGTTGCAAAACTTTTTGAGGGTTATACCCAATAACTTTTTAACTTATATTTTCATATATTGCCCCTAGCTAAATCCATCCTTATTTGTATCTTCCTGGGTAGGATTGTCACGCTGGTAGCTATAGCTACCTCCGTGGCTACGTTAGTTGTTGCCTTGTGAGTACAATGTCTTCTAACCGATGCCACAAATGTGTGGTTGGCTTCCTGTTGTTGACTTCCTTTGTTTCTATTTTTACATCCAAGTGTTGTACATCTTCGCACTTGATTTTACCGTACTGAAGAGAGCTTAAGCTCGAAACACGTGTCTAACTTATTCTTGAAGGATGTTAAAGATGTTAAACATTTGATCCGTTCTGGTAGCTTATTATAGCTATCAAGTCCCTTGAAAAAAACTGAATTTTGGGTATGCCTCAATGTGACTTGTTGAATATGAAAGTCAGTTCTGGATCTTGTATTGTATCCATGGATTTGGTCATTGTACATAACTTTTTCTTGTAAATATGTTGGGGAAATTTTATTTTTTATTTTGAAAATAAGGATTAATGTTTGATAAAGGAGAAAAGAATTAATTTGTAACCATCCTAGCTGCTTCAACATATCTATTATTGGGATTAATCTTCTGCAATTTGAAATTATGCGCATGGCTCTATTTTGGAATTTCTGTAAACGAGCTAAATCATTTTGTTTTAGTAGATAGAGAATGGTAGAACAATAAGTAAAATGAGGAAGCACTAATGAATTGTACAGTAATATTTTTGCCGACTTCGTTAAATATGGGGCACAACGAGATAAAAAATGTATTTTAAATGATATCGTCTTTATTATGAAGTTGGCATGTTCTTTAAATCTTCTGTCCACCTGAATCAAATAATGTGAACTTTTCAAATCAACTAAATATTACGAAGACATTACATTGCAAATAAGAGTTGATAGCTTTACTACCTATAGATGACACCCTGTATATTTTAATGGTTCAAAAATTGAGGGGAGGCGGATTCAGAGTGATCTGGACCAGAATTGACTGTTACGTTCGTGCCAAAAAAATCCTTAATGTATTTTCCCCGCTTCTTCACTTCTCAACTGGTCATAGCCAGCTTTAAAATAATAATATTCGGTTATTTTCTATAGCAAATAGTTTGTCATCAAGTTTATTAGTATTAGTTTATTATCAATAATTTTTTTCTAATATTGACTTCTAGATGACCATACTTGATAAGGTATTTCAGAGATAGATCCAGAATTGACAGATTGGGTGCGATGATTCAAATAGAGTTCTATGATTTTCAACTGAGGAACTCTCCTCATACCATGATAATTAATAAGTTTCTCTCACGTTATATTATGAGTTACGCCATCAAATGCCTGCGAAAGATCACAAAGGGTAATAGCAGCTTGCGTGCCGTTTTCCAAGTTTGACACTATTTCACTCACGACATTCATGACAGCATGAGCTATGGAACCATTTTGTCGGAAACCTAATCGAGTTTTGCTCAGGAAATTATCCAAGTCAAAATAGTTACATAAACCTACATTCAGAATATTGGCTGATCTTCTGGGGGATATTTGAGGACTTATATTAAAGAATAATCTATTTCTTTAAAGCCAACGTTTCGTCAATTTGGGTTATCTTCTCCAGGGCACTGTGAGATATAAAATGAGATGTTTTTTATAAAAATTATCGAAACCAGATTTATCTGTTACCAAAACATAGTTCAGTGGTTATTTCTGCAGAAGTAGGAGTAGCAAAGTAGTGCCCTGAAGAAGTCAAAATAAATTGACGAAACTTTGGCTTCGAAGAAATAGAGTATTCTTTAATTTGAGACCTCAAATCCCCAAAAACCAAAATCAGTCATAATAACAAAGATCGTAAAACTTACATATTCAGAATACTCTTTGTTATAGTACCAACTATTGATAAAAAGGAAGCATATTACTTATTGATAATATTTCTATGAACTCCTTGATATCACTTTGAAGTATTTCGAACAAACTAAAAATACCCCTGAAGTACACAGCGTTAATGAGTTTACTGAATGGAAGGAAAATAAGGTCGTGAGTATCTCCCATAACTTGACAGTTGTTCGGTTCATTTATATCTAGACTTTCAGAATCCTTTGATGAGTTTATAGCATTAGATACTCATTGGGGTATTACCGGGAGAGAAATCAGTTATGTGAACAGCGATGTTACCATAAGAAATACCAAAATATGAGTAAGATTAAGAAGATGAATGATCAAATAATTTTTTTGCCAAAATGCTTTCGATTTATTTTCAGATTGAATAATATGTAAATTATAGGCCACCTGATTTTTTTCTAGCAACAGCGGCATTTAGTTCAAGAGCTGATAAGTAATATCATCGATTCGACCACTTATCTGGAAGAGATTTGGTATTACTAGTTCTTTAATTTTCAAAGAACGAACTTATCAAATCTTCCGCCTATGAAGAAATCCTTTTTTTTTCATGCATGAGTTGGTGAAAATGTCGTCTCATCTCAATCTTGCTTCACTTCTCAAAGCATTGCTGAGAAAAATTCGGGAGTGCCGCAAGAGCCAGTAAGGGGTCCAATTCTGTTTATATCAAATAGAATAAATGATATCAAAAAAAACTGAGGAGCATGACATATTGGTCACGAAGAAGTGATTATGTCAAATGTTTTGTTTCCCAATCTTCCTAATTATTTATCAAAAAAAACAAAGAGTCATTTTTGTTCTACGCTGAAAAAATTTGGCATATATTCGTAGTAAACAGCTTCTTGGAATGACTTTTTTGGAAAGTCGGTAAAACTGTTGACACTATATTTATGCATTTCTTTGGTGAAAAATGAAAATTTTTGATCTATAATGAATGTCTCTGAAAATCAATGATCTTATGAATCTGACAAACTTAAGTTATTCGCAGATGAAACTACAATTTTGAGCAGAAGTAGGACCATTGACGAAAAATATGACATGACATGAAAATTGTCTAGGGTTGGTGAGATTCAAACCTCATATCTTTCAATGTCACAAAAAAATAGTATCCTTCAACTGCTATCTTCACAATACATGCTTGGAAAGTGACATCATTGAGTATAATATTTGTTTATTTACCAAAAATTGAGGTTTGATAAAACATTTGAAAATAAATGTGTCGATTGGATGTTTCCACAGAGTCGGAGTCATTGCTAGAGAGCATTTTCACCAATTGAATTTCTGTGAAATATTGAAATATCCTACTGTTTGGAGAATCTGTTGAAGATGTTATTGATCTCGTTGATTATATAGGTTTATGGATCTCAGGAAGAGTATATAATCTTCGTAATGACATTGTGAATAGATTGATTTATAAAAGTTCACCTCATATTCTACAACTGATTCCAAAATTTATTACAGTTATTGAAACCGAAGATATTAGAATAACAAAAACAAACATAAAAAGTATTTCAAATCTCCATCCCAAATTCAAAACACCGATTCCAAAAGATTTCCGATCCAATATTGTTTATCAATCGATTGTGATGAAGTGTACATTGGTCAAACAAAACAAATGTTGAAAGATCGAATAGGAGGTCATGAAAGTGATTGTGGAAGGAATATAATATCGTGTGCTCTAGCCTGTCATTTCATTGAAGGGGATGTGATTATTTCAATATTAATCACATTTATTATTGTAGAGAAGTCTTGATAAAGAAAATAAGCATTTTCGAAAGCTTGATTGAAATAACGAAGAATATTCATTGAATTGGTCATCCCTTACTGCTTTCTAAATAAAAACCTTTCATCTACATATCTGACAGTCAACATATATCTATAGTACTGTTCATACTGGAGAAATTGGCAAAATAACTCATTTTGCTTTTGGGATGATTTCCTGATTAGTTTTTGACACAACCTAAAATTATCTGCAAGTGACTTCGACAACGATGGCTAAAGGTATTTTTATGGCGTAATATGTTCCAAGGTGTATCATTTTATCCATTATTCTTAAATAAAAATATTTATTGAAATATTTCCACAAACTTGATTTGGTTGTGGTTAATATTTATAGTGACAAAATACAGTTCGCTTGGGTGCTGGAAATACTCCATGGCGATATCATGTTGTTTTATCATTAGCTAACGTCTCATATCGGATTTTTAGTGCGATTTAGAATGGAAATGCATTTCTGTTGTATTGAATGTATTTGTTGTATAAAGCTATCAAGGGTTAATCTGTAAATCGTCCTAGTAGAGATGGAATATACTTCGAAACAGAGGACATAATAAATTTGATGTATACATTTTCAACAACAAAGGTCCCAAGCAGTGAGTAATTACCTGCAAACTCCACAGAATGCAATTAGTTAGATAGTTCCCGACCACAGAAATATAGTATTGAGCCATCATTGTGCGATTGTAACGTTCGCTTCTCGTGAACGTACCATTGTTCATAGGGTTTCATCAGTCACCATAAAGTAATCATTTCGATCTTTACAAATTCTTCGTTTCCATGTCAAACTCTGCTGTGTAGCATTTGTCTTGTGAGCTGCATGTCAATCAATCAATCAAAATCAGAATCAAAAATCAGAAATGGACATGTCATTATAATAAATAAACAATATTAGAAAGATATTAATGAAATAAAAGTCTGGAATAAACAAAGGTGCTATCAATGAACAAAACCACAATAAAGATAACAGAAGACGAATTCAACTTATGTAAGGTCTAAGAGCCACTTTCTGCGATTTTGTGCCTCTTACCATTGTTTATATAGAAGATAGTTAGTCAACCTTATGGGATTATAATTGGATCAAAATGGATGCGACATGTAGATGGCGATAGTGAGCTCGCATCCAAGTCATGTCGTAACTTCAGTGATCTGGCCTCCCAGTCATGTCGCAACTTGATTAAAACAATGGAAAAGCATTAAAATCAGGGTTTTTTGAAGAAACCTGCATTAAAATGACGTCAAATATTCATGTTTGTAACTAATCACGCTAGATGACACTCGCGTTTGTGTCCAATACCTTTTCCACAGGCATTGACTAACTATGTTCTATTTAAACAATGCTCTTACATTGAAACGAACCAAGGTGAATTTCTGTTTACTCTTTCTCCTAACAGATGGCGCAATCTACAAGTTCCAGACTGACAACTGGTACTCAATATAAACGTTATAAAATAAATATAGTTGAGATTGTGAGAACATTGCAAGGAAATACCTGTAGAATACTTTGCCAATAATTTAACAGATATAATTCAATGGTCGTAAAGAGCAGTAGTTTTTTTCTGTTGGAGACTTGCCGACGATTATACAGTTTTATAGGTTGAATCCAGAAGACTGGAGTGCCTAATCCATTTTCATTATTAGTTTGATGGGCTTTTGCCAAGTAGTGTCATCAAATATTTTCTTCCGGAAATATAGTTCCTGCATAAAAAGAACTTCGCTGTAAGTATTTTTCTGAGGTATCAGCAATAAGATTCTAGCCTGGAATTCTTTGAACAGAGATTTGTTGTAAATGCAAGAACTTCGCATTGGTTGCAGGTGCACCAGAATGATATGCAATTACAGAGTGGTACACGATTTTTGTGGTCACAATAACCAATTCCTTCGTCACCATTCGTAGGATTTTTATATAATTATTGAAATTGTCCAAATTGATTACAAAAAAGATGTTATATATTTCATTCAATCGCAATTTTCATTCATTGATTCATTCATTCACTCATTTCATTCGCAAAAATTAGACAAAAAGGGAACTGGTCCTAATACCGAGCCCTGTGGCACACCGTGCCTGGCAAAGACAGTATCTGATAACGTTTCAGTTCTTATAACTTGGAACGTAGACTCAGATGTGATTCGATCCAGTTAGGACTTTGGTTTCTGAAGCCATAGTGATATTTGACTCTTCTCAACTTTTCAACAGATGGAAGATGACATCTCCAATACTCTTTTTGGATTGAAGAAACCAAATTGTATAAGATTTTGTATTCGGGTATAGAATTCATCAACCTAACATTGTTTTTCCATGGTTTTTCCAAGGTTTTCCCTTGTGAATGAGTATTCACATCATTCACACCTTTGGCAATAGAGACATTAATGGGTGGCATTTTATTAAAACTTCTTATCGAAATGTTATCGATACCACAAGCAGTTCTATATTCATTTTATTGTAGACTCCTCTCATCCTCGATTTGCATGGAAATTATGGGTTGGCGATTTCTATTTTCATTTTCCTCTGATGAGTACTACCATTTGTCCATTGATAGCATTAGGATTTCGTTTGCCCATATATTACTATCTGTGGGCCGGGGGTCCACCATGTGCCCTCGGCGTCGGGCGAGGAGTGCCCATGGTGATTCCAAACACCGTTGGTTGAAAGCCGTGGGTCCAGTCAACATGGTAGCGGCTGAAAAGTCACGAACGGTCACCCATCTAAAGTAGGCTGGAGGGATCCAGTCTGACATGGGAATGCAGTATGGGTGAAAACGACTGCAGACGGTGACCCATCAACGTTGTCGGAGGAATCTGACTAACATGGGTACCTAGGGGGAAGGGGAGCCCCATTAAGGCAACTTGATGCCCTTCCATAAGGTGTTGGCCTCTAGGGGGCGGGGGTTTCACTGGATAGGACAATGGAAAACAATACCGTAATTCGGTAGAGGTGGTCAATGCCCTCACCCTTAGGGTTGGGGTGGGTGGCAAAGCCCATCTCGGCGTGTGAGCAACGCTAAATTTGCTCGGGCACTGACACTGCAGAGCCAGTAGTATACTTCAGTATACGGCCTCACCATTGGTAATATGCAAGTGGTAGCTTGACTGTGTCGTTGCACAGCCTAAGCGCGCTGATCTGGCGTATCCAAATCCCCATTGCGTCCGCAGCCGCGCTGCGGATAGACCGTAAGGTAGGTGCCGTGAGCGGTGTCGGGGCGTAGTGGGTTACGATGGGCGGTACGACCTACCGTCACATCACAAAACTCCACTCTTATTACTATCTGTGACCCAATGTTTGAATTGTCGGAATTGGTTCTCTAGAGAAATAGTCATTTTCTCTCAATTCTAAACAAAAACTATTTTTGAATTATCGCGATAGAAATATTTCTCTTGATAATGACAAAAAAAATTCCTAGAACTCAATTCAGGAGAATTCAGAAATTTTCCTAGGAATTTAGTTTCCAGGTCAAATAAACTCAAAAATTTCTTCTATGCATTCATGAAATAATTATTATTCAGGTAGGTATAGGAATCGATGATTAGCTGCAACCTCCTCGTCGAGTTTTGCAATGAAAGAATAAACTGAACTTTTAATTGCCTTAGATATCCTATGCAGATGAAATTATTTATTCATTAATGTTGATGTTTTTGGTGGCCCTCTGCCGGTTCATTTTGTTATAATTCTTTTCATCCCTATTCTTTTTATTTGCATGATTTTTCAGATCTTGCCAACTCTACGATAGAAAAATTTTGCTTCACTTTATATACTATGTATGATTCTACCAAAATAACTTTTTTCAGCAAACCACAGCTTAATGTTCCCCAGGAATGGCACTCAATTCACTGGCAATAGAATCCCACCTTTCTTTCGCGATATTATGAATAAAACTTTCGTAAATTTACCAATAATTCGTAGTACTACATCATTTTCTGCAGTTCTCATGCAATATTTTGAGCGTTTCTTATGAATCTTCCTTTGATGTCCATTTCCAGGAAGTTATAACAAAACCTAGAAAAAATCGTATCTGCAAACGTCAAATTCAAATCCTATTCTTTAATTGGTCAAACAAAATGATCGCTTGCAAGACATATGTCCCAAAACTATGCTCCTAGGAAATGACTTGCTACGGTGTTCAAAAAAAGCGGTTCTCTCGTTTCATTGTTTCAAGTGGGAATTTATTTTAGAGAAATATTTCATGAGAGATTCAATTCCTGAGATTTCAAAAATTGGGACCCTGTTGAAAAATTTGCTGTAATTTTGGCCGTGGCAGTAGATATCTTCAAGCCAAGCTTCCATCTTATGGATTGCTTCCCAGTTGTGTCCTATGAATCGGTCCCATCGAGACTGACCCTTCTAGCTCAGCCTTCACATCCTCATGTCGTCCTTTGGAGACATGCCGAATATGTTTTTTTCTGTGACTTTGGAAATCACTGCCTTGACGGATCTTCTTTATGGCAGAAATTCAAGAAAAATCCTAAATCCTACCTACTTTTCATCTGCTCTCATGATGTTCTGTGATTATTACAGGATTTTCTTTTCCATGGGAATCAAAACTCAAGGAATAAATAGTTGTTGAGTCAAATAGAACCAATCTATTCCGCAGTAATTTTTCTTGTTTGGACATTGAAATTTTCTTCTAAACCTCCTCAGGTCATAAGTAATAGTAGCTAGAGTCGAATCCTTCCAAGTTTTTCGATTCAATAATTCACGAGCACTGAATGCACTCTATGATCGATATTGTCTGGCCATAATTTATTCAGATTCATTTCCCGACTCTTCGTTCACATTAGTGCTATTTTAATTTCCTGTGAATTCCGAAATGACATGTTATCGTTCATCATTCCCTTCTACTTTGTTGGATATATTCCCGATCGCATATGCTGTCAACAGTTGACATTTCATTATAAAACCGAACAAAAATCACGCGGAAAAATCCCTCGTCAATAATAATGAAAATGCCCAGCAAATACGAAATCTCTGGAATGACCGGATGTGTCATTTTTCTCTATAGGAGAGCATCTGTATTATGGATATCTCCCTTAGTTTTTCTGTTCAATCATCACGCAAGAATATTTATTTCAATTAATGACAGTTGTTCTAATTGATATTAATTTAACATCGTGAACTTGTCCTAAGTTATAATAATATATTGGCCAAATTGGTAGAACATTCAGAAATGGTACTGAGTTATGTGAACAAGAAAAATGATTCAACATACTCAAATCATTTCATAGAAGGAAATCAATCTTCTAATGAAGAATTCAAAATTTTACATACTGGAAATGAAGGATTGAGCTGAATCATTTGAGTTTTAACACTCGTTATCCAATAACAGTCAATTACTGGAATATGAGAGATCAAAGAAACGTCAGTGGAAGAACAGCATACATGAGAAATGTTTCAACGTTGAGTTTATTGTAACTTGAAACCAAATAGTATCAAAAAATATTGGAGAAAAATGTAAAATAATCCTACTTGAAACTTCTCAGAAAGTTCAAACTCAAAATGCGTCAACCTTGATCAGTATTATGAAGATTACTCTTGAGTACAAGGTATTTGTTTCTTTAAAATACACAAAAATATCATTCAAAAATGGTTTTAGATAACCTGTTATTGAACTTTATTGGAAAACAATTCATTTCAAAGGATATCTCATAAGAAGGTATAGTGAAAGCTCAGCAATGGATGTGGATTCGAAAAAAAAATCAATATCGTTGCTAGGGAGTTGTTTGACAAAAATTGAGCTGTAAAACCATAATTCTTCAAATCGGTTTCTCAAAAAATGTTCTTGCGGAATGACAGGTCTTGAAGTTTCTGTATATATATATTGGAAAGGTGCATGTTCGATCAACTTACCCTACACTAGTCGATTTTGTCCATTCCTCGTCAAATTCGAAATCAGGATCTTGAAGATTTGAGAATTGAAAATCAGCTCTCGCCTGGTGTCAACTTATTCTCGTTAAGATCTCGCTTCAATGCTTTCAGATTATAACCATTTCCTTCTTGGACTTCTACATATTAATCTTACCCAACAGTTTCTCTGTAAATGATCATTATTTTCGCACTTTGTGACCGTCTCAGAACGTTTCTGACCTTCTCTGCAGTCTGCTGTCTGATGGGGAACGTGAAGGAGCTTCGTCACAAATTTGGCGAAAGTGTCGTTGTGAACTTGGTATTTATCTAAAATATGGTTTTGTTTCCATTGAAGCAAAGTGAATTTGAGTGGCACCAAGATTCAGTTTCATTGAATTCTTGATACATATAACTTGTTTAGAGTATCCATAATTTTTCCTTGCCATTTATGAGGATCATTGCGAGTGAAAAGTGTGGTTTTTACTGTGATTGGTAGATGTTTCAGGTCGTTTACATGCAATGAAAATAAAATAGGACCGAGTACTGATTCCTGAGGAACTCCAATGTAATATTCAGACAACCCAACCCTTCACTGCAGACTTTATTCATCTATTTTTTGGCTACAAGATAGGATTTGAACTATTGCAGAGCAGAGCAATTTAGTGCAACCTGAATTTGAATAAGTGCATGAGTTTCTAAAGAATGTACAGGGTAGTGAACGATATTTATTTGGGAAACTACTGGGAGTTTTTTTCTGAAAATTTGTATACGAGAGTTTTCCGAGGATTTCATTTCATTTAAAATATTTTCAATTATCTTTTGTATGGAACACCCTGTTTTTTTTATTGCATTTTTAGAATCTATGATGAATTTCAATTCAACTTTATTGAGAGCATAGTATGTCTAAAGGGTTGCAGCTTTCAGTTATTTCAAAATTTTGACAGTTGCAGCCCTTTCACAAGAAAAAATAATTTTTTGGACACAAAGAGAGTCGGTAAAAAATTGCTAGAAATTGCATGAATGAGATCTGAAGCTTCCTAAATCTTTGGAAACTTTAAAAAAAAAATATACGGGTTGCTCGAAATCGGAGCCGAATTTGGCTATTTCGAAAAATTTTTAACTCATTTTTTCTTCATATGGCAATCCCATTTTATCTCAGTGCCAGTTGATTCTACTCAAAAAATTGAAGGAGTTTACGCTCACTCAAAGGAATCTGAAGCTTTCTGAATCTTTGGAAACTTTTAAAAATATATATATAGGGGTTGCTCGAAATTGGCGCCGAATTCGGCTACTTAGAAAATTGGGTAACTAATTTTTTTTTATATGACAATCCCATTTTTCCTCAGTGCCAGAGGATTCTACGCATGAAATTGGAGGAATTCATGCTCACTCATGAGATCTGAAGCTTCCTAAATCTTTAGAAACTTTTCAAAAAAACACACGGGTTTCTCGAAATTGGCGCCGGATTTCGAAAATTGAGGTACACATTTTTTTTTCGAATGAAAATCTCATTTTTACTCAGTGCCAGTGGATTCTACGCAGAAAATCAGAGGAGTTCATGCTCACTCATAAGATCTGAATCCTCCTGAATCTTTGAAAAACTTTTTAGAAATTTATATAAGGGTTGTTCGAAATTGGCGCCGAATTTGGCTATTTCGAAAATTGTGTAAATCATTTATGCCCACAACCTTAAATCTCAAGTAAACGGTTTTTGTAGAAACTTGGAAAAAGTGAAATTTCCCTGTGGTTATTACAGATATCTGAATTATGGGTGAGCTATTTTTGAAAGAATGGAAAAGAAACAAATTCCGAAGTATTCCGTTCGAAAAACAAAGTTGGGGTCCACTTCCGTTAAAACCGGAAGTCGTAGACAACTAAAAGCTCCTCCAAAAACTCTCGTATACAAATTTTCAGAAAATTACTCCCAGTAGTTTCCATCGTGGTATACCTTGTACATTCAAACATACGAAACTAAAGAACTATGGCATCTGTGATAATTATTACCATTCACACCTAAACAGACCGTTTACGATTAAATTGAATAAGCGTTTTGGTTTTCCGTGATAGATATTGTAATTACTCCTCATAACGTAGCGCTTATTCCAAAACAAACGATGTTTCACAGCAGAGCAAATACACGAATTCCTTGACAACCGTTCCGGTACGAATATATCCAACACATTCAGCAGTTTATTAGTGGATTGCTCCGCTGGAAATTCGTTTCCCTAGCGGGGTTGCCTTTGACACATTTCAATGAAATATGACTCTTACGGGGTGAGGACGATACAAGGGATTGGGATTGTGCAGCGTGAGTTGACTTACGGGTCAACGAATGTGGACGAACAGATATACAAGCAGAAGAGGTCGAAGAAGGGGAGCTTAATGCAAGAAGAGTCTGCTCATCTACAGATGTATCAAGCAAGACTCAATATAGAGTTTGAGGTGCGTACACACTAGGCCAATGATTGAATGGTCGCCAACGCACTGTAGTTCGGCCTCTCAGCCACATCAAACGAAGTGGTTGAGAACAAGGGATTCGGTAATATGAATTTCAGTTGGTTTAGAAATGTCGAATTAGCTACCATTTCATTCACAATAATGATAATACTGGGCTGTCTCATTTTTCCACTCCATAGTCCAGCAATTTCCAACACAAGACGAAATTCAATACGAATAAACACATGTTGAACAGCTACGGCAAATTACAATTGACTAAGGCAGGAATCACACTGATCGACCAGGACCAACCGTCCGCTACCATCCACCTACGACCATAAATTGAAGTAGATCAATGAAAATTTTCAAACTGACACTGATCGACCATCTACGACCAACCTCTAGGACAATTTTGTGAATCTGACATTGATCTGACATTCAAAAGGTTATGTGAATTTTCTATTTATTTGATGAAAAGAAAGTTGGAATCATAGTTTTAATGCTTTTGTTGTAAATAATGAGTAGGGGTGATAGTGAAGAAGAAAAGGTGCATTATTTTCATAAACGATAGGTGAAGAATAGTAAAAAAAGTGTCTGAAATAGAGAACTTTATTTAAATAGAGACCAAGAGGGTGAATTTTGAACTAGTCATCCAAAATAACTAAGAGATCAATAACGTTCCAAACTACTATCGAATGTCCATGAATTATACCAACAGAAATCCCAATAAAAAAAATCCCATTCTTTGTAGTACCAAGGAATGTCTCTTTCTTCTATATCCAGCACGTAAATTCTTTTGCTATAAAAAATATGTAAGTTACTAATAATTACTGGTACTTAACAATCATCATAATAAATTCCATATCAGTGACTTCTCTATTGCTGAAATCAGGATTACTCTGATTTAACGTGGTTCCTCACCGCTGGATGGATGCATGGATGGATAAGAATTTTTCAGGAGACAGGTGTTTTATTAGTAATTTAGAGATCCTGAACACGAATCCGAAAGTATTTCGTGCCAATTTTGCCACCTAATATAACTTTCCAGTAAAATAGGTGGTTATATTGCTGCTGACATGCACTGTATATTACATAGGATGACCCCTTTTGTGTAACTATCGAAAATTTCATGGTTCTACATAAAAAATTACGGAATATACGAGAGTGTTTCCATGAGAAGTGAAACACACTGTATATTATGTTAAAATTTATTTCGTAAAACTGTTATATTTTTATGTATTTGTGGAAATGTAATATCTTTATGTTTTGTGTCATTTTCAATTCATTTTACTTTATTTTTGATCCATCTAGTTCTAAATAGCTTTGGGTACAAATGGAAATGAGTAATTAAATACAGAAAATAGACGACACAGAAAACAGTCACAATATGAGCACATTATACAGGGTGATTCAAAAGTACTTCGACAAACTCCAAGAGGTGATTCCTCACAAAATTCTAATATGAATTGTCCCAATAAATATATGTCCGGAAACGCTTCGTTTCCAAGATATAGGGTGTTGAAGTATTATTTTTATTTTCGATTGTTTCAAATAACTTTTGAAATACTGAACTTAAATAAACGAAACTTGGTAATAAGAGGTTTTTGAGGTGTCGAATTCGAACCTGATGTTATTATTGATCGTACTCGTAGGGGGCGCCACCAACACGTCTTTTTCTTTTTTGAAGATTCATAACTTTTTTGAGTGTTCTTCTAGCACATTTTTCAGTAAAAAAATCGATTCCTCTATCATATTTACGTAAAAAAGCTACCCTTGTTACAAGTCGCTGTAAGCAACCATTTTCTAGATATTAGGACTTGAAAATTTCAAGTGGATTATTTGATAATCTATGCATGTAAAAATTATTATCTTTATTTTGCATTTGCATTAATTTGACGTTTAAGTAAGCAGTTTTGTTCTTATTGTAGGGAGCGCCACCTATTCTATTACTTTTTACTCGCTTGAAGAGGTCATTACTGTTGGGTACGTTCCTTTATGACATCCTTAAGCGAAATAGTAATTTAATAATAATAATTCAATAGTAATAATTAATAGTAATGAAATTTGCAAGAAATGCCAACATTTTATTTCAGGAAATTTTGAATATGTAGAATAAACTAAAATAAACGAAACTAAATTGTATTCAAATAAATTGTTGAAAGTGTCCACCTTTAGCGAACATACAAGCAGTCAGTCGTCTAGTCATTGAATCTCGTACCCGCTCAAAAATTATTGGTGTGTTCTTTATTATTTCACATGCGTCTACTATTCGGTTTCTAAGATCTTCCTCGTTTGCTACTGGAGTTTTATAAACTAGTGACTTCAAATGTCCCCAAAAATAAAAATCTATCGGGTTTAGATCTGGGGACCTTGGTGCCCACGGCTAGTTAGGTTCTTCTACACCCCTATCGATCCATCGATTTGGATAGACAGTGTTAAGGATTTCCCTGGCTACAACGCTAAAATGGGACGGAGCCCCATCATGCATAAACCACATGCGGATACGAATTTCTAATGGTACATTCTGAAGTAGTCCCGGCAATTCATTTTCTAAAAAGTGTCTGTAAGTTGCGCCATTCAGTCGGAATAAAGAAAGGACCTATCAAGTAATTATCAATTATTGCCGCCCATACATTTACAGAAAACTGATACTGATAATGCCTTTCACTAACTGCATGCGGATTTTTGAGAGCCTAAACATGGTTGTTATGAAAGTTCGTGATAGCATTTCGGGAGAAGTTTGACTCGTCCGTGAAGAGTACATTTCTTAAAAATTGAGGATTTTCAGCAAATTTTCTTAAAAACCACTGACACATAGTAATGCGTTGGGGAAAGTCTCGTGGCAAAAGAGCTTGTACCATTTGAATATGGTATGGATAAAACTGTTGATCGTGGATAATCCTCCAAACTGTGGACTGAGTAGAATTGACAGCTTCAGCAATTATTCTTGTACTTGTTTCTGGATTCTCCTCGAGAGCGTTCAAAACAGCTTCTTCCAATTCTGGGGTTCGGACTGCTCGTGGTCTTCCAATAATATCAGCTGCCCTCTTAAAGCTACCTGTTTCTGCCAAACGACGGTGGAGACTAGCAAATGTTGGAGCTGAAGGCAGTCCTCGATTAGGAAATCGCTCCTGGTAAATACGTCTTGTTTCGCGCGCATTACCATCCGCAAGGCCATAAACGAAATGCATATCGGCTAAATGAGCATTATTGTTTAAATAATCCATTTTTTCAAAATTAGTGTTTTCTACTTCTACTTACGGAAACTTCAACAAAACGTTTAACTGTCACAAAATATGTAATTACCAAAACTACTTACTTAAACGTCAAATTCTTTTCCAAAGCATTCTTGTGAAAAATGCAAAATATTGGTAATAACATCAACATGCATCGATTATCAAATAATTGACTTGACATTTTCAAGTCCAAATATTTAGAAAACGGTTGCTTACAGCGACTTTTAACAAGGGTAGCTTTTTTACGTAGATATGATAGAGGAATCGATTTTTTTACTGAAAAATGTGCTAGAAGTACGTTCAAAAATGTTATGAATCTTCAAAAAAGAAAAAGACGTGTAGGTGGCGCCCCCTACGAGTAAGAGAAATAATAACATCAGGTTCGAATTCGACACCTCAAAAACCGCTTATTACCAAGTTTCGTTTAATTAAGTTCAGTATTTCAAGAGTTATTTGAAAAAAACCAAAATTAGAATAAAACTTCAACACCCTGTATCTTGGAAACGAAGCGTTTCCGGACATATATTTATTTGGGCAATTCATATTAGAATATTATGAGGAATCACCTCCTGAAGTTTGTCAAAGTACTTTTGAATCACCCTGTATAGAGAACCTATAACAGTATAAAATTGTCTGTAATAATATCCCTACAAAATGCAGAATTTTTGAAAAAAGACTTTCACCTTGCTGGCACCACAACTGTGTTGCTTGGAAACACCACGAGAGCTTCCAGTGTCACTATTTTCACTCAGGTTTAAAGGCCGTCGTTTTTTGGAATCTCTTCATGACGTTTTGCCAGCGCGAGTGGCTGGCTTCTTCAGAGGCTTATACATCTTGGATAATCTCGGATGACTGAAGATTCCGTCTCCTGGGATTGTATTCATTCTGACTCAGGTAGTTCCGTGTGCTCATTGCTTTATCTGGATTAGGTACATTTTCATTGACTCTCTTTTACCTGTTGTCCAGATGTTATCTTCCTTTGATATTCTTGAATTTTTAAGAATAGGATTCCATATTCGACTGAGGCTTACAGCTTCTTCTGTTGAAATTCCCTTGTGGATCTCAATTAGCTCTCGTATGAGTCGACTATGGTATCCCTGGTCGGTGGCAAGAAGTTTCACGTCCTCAAATAGGATCCTGTGGTTTCCTTCACTGAGCGCGTGTTCTGTCACTGCCGACTTGTCCGTTTGGCCTCATCTGTAGTATCTCTGGTGCTACTTCAGTCTTGTACCCATGGATCTTTTTGTTGGTTCGATGTACATCTTTCCGCAAGTGCATGGTATGCAATATACCCCCGATGCTGATAGTGGGTCTGTTTTGTCCTTAGCTGCTTGAGCTTGCACAACAACAAAGTTCAGGTGAAAGTATTTTGAAATTCTGCATTTTGGAGGGATGTTCGATTATACAATTTCAAGAATTAATGGATGAAGTAAAACTTTATTCAGAATAATAGTGGGCGTGGCGCAGTGGTTAGAGCGTCCGACTCTGAGTCGAAAGGTCCAGAGTTCGAATCCTGGTTTGGCTGGGATTTTTTAATTTAATTTAACCGATTAAATTATTAAAATCTCGTGGCTCGACTGGGGTGGGTCCTGCACGATTCACTGTTGCGTTCGAATTAACAGTGCTGCTCCTAAGGTGGCGTATGGAGTAAGTAACAAGGCCTATAAAGAACACATGGCTAATGACCATAGCAGTCGATGCCTAAGCACCAAGAATAAAAAATAGTATCATTTTGCGTATTTGGCGTCTTTCAGTTATCAAACTGACGTTTCTATATTTATCGTGATTGTTGTAACTGAGGAGTTAAAATATCAAATCCTAAGGTTGAAAGGCATCTTCTAATGGCAATAGAACCATTTCCTATGAAGAAAGCAATATGTAAACAGGAATTTCATACAAAAAGACACATTTCCACGAATGGCTCTGTAGAAAATCTCTATTTGTATGCAATCCCAGTTTAGATATTGCTTTCTTCATAGGAAATAAGGCATTTGAATGGTTCTGTCGCCTTTAGAAGATGCCTTTCAACTTAAGGCTGATTTTCGTCAGAAGTTTTTTTGGTTGTAGAATGGATTTTGGCCTTTTGAAAAATCACTGCTCAACTATGGAAATTTAGAACGCAGCAGTCGTCGAAACACCGATTTGAAGATACCACGAGTTGAAAACAGTGTTTTCCGAAAGTCTTGTTGTCATTGGTTCAGATTGAGAAAATTATGACATTTGATCAGTTTATATAATATGAGGAAAATTGTCAGCAATGACTGAATACCCTTCCTTCCTAATCCCAAACTCAAACCTCATCTATCCCCATTTGTATTCAGTGTACACCCGTGCGGGAAATCTCAAACGCTATCGCAGTTGCAGTTTTACTGCACAATACTTTATTATCCCTTTTTCATTTTAGCTACATTTGAACATTTTCATAATTGGAATACTTATCTGCGAGATGGATGTTATATAACGGAACGAGAATACATTATGAAACAAAAGCCCATCTGTTCTCCACCTTCCGTCCTAATTAGGCGCATTCAGCGCGGTAATCACGCGAATGGAACGCGGAGAAAAAGAAAACAATCTGGCACGGCTCACTTAGACGGGAGCGGAATAGGCATGTCTGGATCCAGACGGCTTGGTGGAAATCTTGGTCGATTGTCTAAATATTGTATTTTTCGTGATATTTCGTCTCAAGGGCGACTTTGCCGATGGGTATCGGTTGATTGCGGGTTGTGTTTTACAGTATTGAACTAGTAGTGTGTGGACGACGAAAGGCCCTTCATTTCTCCAGTTCAAATAAATGAATATTTTGGAACCTTTGGTATGAATACAATTCAAGAAGAAAGGAAACAAAGTTAGAATCTTCAGGACCTGAAAGCTTACTAAAACACTTATCCTAACTCACTTCTATTTATACCACTATTTCTTAAGGGACGTCAAATTGTTAAAATAGATATTGTTAAAATTGTTAAAATTGTTGAAATTGTTAAAATTGTTTAAAAATTGTTAAAATTGTTCAAATTGATAAAATTGTTAAAATTGTTAAAATTGTTAAAATTGTTAAAATTGTTAAAATTATTAAAATTGTAAAAATTGTTGAAATTGCTGTTATTGTTGAAATTGTTGAAATTGTTAAAATTGTTAAAATTGTTATTTCCGTCAACCGATTGCACCCCTACGCGCAACCCTCGGAAGCCTTCAAGAGACTTGTGTGATCTAGGGAAGACGCAGCCCTTACCTATTAACGTGTGATGCCATGCACGAGACCGGTGTATCGGTGGATCGAACCCACGACCCTACGATTGCGAGGCGAACGCTTTACCAGCCGACCACCACGGCCCATAAAGTTACCTAACATATCGATCTAGAAATCTTTAATTGATGCTGAATGGATTTGGAATTCGATTCGTGCGTTAAAAATAAATTTACGAAAATACATGAAAGAAAAAAACAAAGAAACTTCAGATAAACTTCTCAACTCGAGAACGGTTGGAAATATAGCAATTTTGCAAACGTCAATCGATTTAAAATAGTCGAATTACTATTTTTTGATAATTTCAAGTTAATCGTAAAAATCGTGAAAAATACAATATCTTCAGATCCACTTGCAATCCACTCTAAATAGGCAAAATTTCATGCTGTATCCGGAAACATGTGATTTGTAAATCCTCAGATATAATATTTAGCTGGAAAAAAAAATAAAAGGTCGAAACTTCGAAATTTTAGAGGTTTACTAAAAGTACTATGAAATCTTTGATTGATGATGAATCGATTCGAAATTTGATTTATTTGTTGAAAAAAGTTAATTTTACGAAAATTCATGAAAAAAAAGGTTTAGGGGAATATCATTTTTCCGCTTCAGATGAACTTCTCAACTCGAGAACGGTTGAAGATAGAACAATTTTACGAATGCCAATCTATTCAAAATAGTTGAATTAGTATTTTACCAATGTTACCAGAACTTTTAAAGTTAATTGATTGTATAATCCAACCGATCTTTAATTGTATCTATTTTTCTATCTGTTTTATCTACAAATAAATTTAATTACGATTCGACTCATTTTGACGTTTTCGCCTACAATTATGATCTGTCAAAATGTCAAACTTTGTTTTGTCATCTATAGTTACACCGTTGAAAACACCAACGCTTATTTTCGACTTTATCGAACTCTCGTGTGGTATTCGATATATTATTTTTTGATGCCCCAATCATAGACACATTCTCTATATAACATTTTTATTCATTACGGTTATCTAAATTCATTTTTCAATTTGCATGCAAACTGATGACAGACGTCAAATCAAAAGTATCAGTTGTTGTCACACAATAAAAACAAAATACCACGAATATTCCCGAGGCAATGATCTAAGTAGAAAATTCCCACTATAATAATGTTGTGATTGGTTTGAAAGTACATCATAGCTTTAAATTGATGGTTTTTATTGGTTGCAAGATATGTCGAAAAATAATCGCGATAATACAAGTTGTCTTTGATTTGTGATTGGTCAGATTACGTGAATATCTTGAGAAGAGTGGAATAGTATCTGTAATTCTCTTGAAATGAATTTGTCTGCAACAAAAACATTCAAATCTTCACCCTAGAGAACAATTACATTAACTTAGTGTGAACTAGAAAAATATAATAAAAATGTAAAACCTTGGCGGAGGCCTAAAATATCCACTGATAAGAGGAACAACTATTTCAGTAGGTACAAGATAGAGCAATTTTGCGAATGCCAATCTATTCAAAATAGTTGAATTAGTATTTTACCAATGTTACCAGAACTCTTAAAGTAAATTGATCGTATAATCCAACCGATCTTTTATTGTATCTATTTTTCTATCTGTTTTATCTACAAATAAAAATAACTTGTTTGAACGCTTTTTTGTACTAGCACCAATAAATAATTGATTGATTCATATATTTGTTTCACTTGAAAAATACCCCTCCATTCACCATCAATAATAATGATGATACGACGCAGCAAAAATTATATTCACTACCATATCGCCTGGTGCATTCACTTTGTAAGGATTCTTCTAGAAAATAAATGGGCACTGCTTCGAAAAAGCAATAACTGTCAAACAATTAATTACGAATACTTTCAATTCGAACCCATTATACTCGTCGTTTGTACGATGTGAATGCGATAATATTGCAATGTCGTTCTGAAAATCGCAGTGGTAAATCGGGTTCAAAAAAAGTTACCAGTTGAGAGAAATGAAAAAGCATAAGAGCAGGAGACGCGATGGAAAAGTACTTGCTTTGGTACGTGAGGAAACATGCAAATAGTTTTATTCATTGAAAATGCAATGTGCCCCAGGTGTAGGACAGAAAAATTCGTAGAATGCTTCGGAATGAATTGAATCCGCTTAAAATTGCACGCAAAACTTGCATGTAATGTTGGTGCTGACAAACAAAGGGAAGCTGCATTGATCGGCTGATAATAATAATATTTATTTACTCTAGGGATAAATTTATTATTTAAAGTAACAATAACAAAATGACAACAAAAAATAACAGAAAAAAATTAAGGTATATTTACGTAATACAATATGAAAACATGCACAATGGTAAATGAATACTTACTACCCAACAAGGCGAGCCTTGTTAGTGGGAGTGAAAACTAATCTATGACTTTATTGTACTGGTATGAGATTTCTCACAAAACTATTTCCCTGTTGGAGCAGATATTATAAAAAAATTATAAAGATGTAATGATGTGATGATGTTAGACAATTCTTATAATTTTCTATCAGAGATCTGGTCAAATTAGGCAAAAACCAAAAGGCGGACCTTGACGAATGATAAGAAAACGATAGAACAAGATTCCAAAAAGTCACTAATCATTTTGTTATTTTAGGAATCATAATGCGATGTAGTTCTTGAATGCAGATTTGTAAATATTACGATGCAGGCTATTTTGATCAATAATCAAAAATATTTTAAATATTAATAATAATAATAGACTTTATTCATCATAGTAAAAAAAGTGTACGTATAAAAGTAATGAGAATTATAATATTAAAATATAGTTCAAATGAAAAGTTACATAGTAAGAGGCCGAAAACCATCGCAAGAGTCATCATAATAACACATCATTGCCTTGTTTGAATAACGACTTTAAGGGTTTTTTTAAATTTCTCAAACTGAGGTCTTTCAGTTCATGTGGTAAACGATTGTAAAGTTTTGCTGAGTTGTATGAAAAACTACGAGTGTATATTGCGGTTGTGTGTCTAGGAATCAGCAAATGATATTTGTTTCTGGAATTTTTATATCGTGAAAGGAAAATCAGTTTTTCACGTAGATATACCGGAGATCCTGTTTGCAAAATCTTATGGGTGATAGTGAGGAGGTGTATTTCTCTCATTTGTTTCATTTTCAACCAACCAGAGTCTTCAAGGGAGTTACTGATATGGTCATACTTACGTATACCGTATGCGAATCGAATGAATATTGACATTATTTATAATTCCATATCCGAGTGAAACGTTTGATATGAAAAAAAAGCAATTCATTTCGAACAGGGGTACCCAGTTCCATGAAATGCTAATACAAAATATGCTCTGTCCTATAAGCGACAGCGAAAGTATCTCGAAGTAAATGCTAAACAAAAAGAGTATACTGATCTCATGAATATGTATAGTAAATAGACATGCAGATAAAATTCAATACAAAGTATTCAAATACACATTAAACGATTATTGTAGTGATCAACGATACATATAACAGCGTTCCACAGCCAAAATGAATATCAGAAATTGAACAAATTTTGGTGAAGTACATGAAATTCACACGTGATCATATCATAAAGTCATAAAAATTTGTCTACATAAAACTATGTCTACCTCCGATTCTAGGTACTAAGGAATTGATATCGTTTAGAAGAACACTACTATCAATATCGTTACTAATTAATTTATGCAAGAATTTTGTCCTATGTATAATAATTATTCTGTTTTCCAAAGTTATCATTTCAAATTGCAACAACAAAATGTTATGATTGATACAGGATGTTGTCCATCTACTCCTAGGCATGAATATTTCATGAACCTTCTCTGCACACTTTCAATTTACTTTTTTTTATAACAATAGACTGGGTTCCATATCAAAGAGCCATATCTAACTTGTTTGATTGACGATCTATTTATTTTGTGGAAGTTCATGATGAAATAAGAAAAGGAAGAAAAAATATAACTTTTGTCCAGTTTCCACTAACACTTTACTACTTTATTACGACCGGTTTCGGCTTTTACACAATTTTCAAGTAACTACAGATTTCATCAAGTTCGTGAATATTTATACATAAGAAAGTAATTAAAGAAAGGTTGGGTTTAAATTACCTAACTGATGTTTCAAAACAAGTTGGGAAAATACCTGGAATCTACCTGATGAGTCAATCTAATTTATCTAATAGGGGTTCATACAATCGGTGGGTCCAACTGTGTTATCAAAAGTCATAAATTCAGAAGTGGAGAGCTACATAATTCTAACTGGTCATTGAGGGTATCAAAATTATTATTCAATTTGTTCATTTCCAAGGCTTCCAACAAGTTCATTTCTCTTCCTTTATTGCACGTATGAAGGATTTTCATGTTATTTTTATTTATTGTATGATTCGTTTCTTGCAAATGACTATCTATAGCTGATTTTTTATCTGATAACATATGTTCACGGTACCTTATTTCAAAATTTCTTCCCGTTTGTCCTGAATAAACTGCTGTACAATCACCACATTCCAGTCTACATATACCTGATTTTTTCCATTTATCCTTTTTGGGTTTTGCATTGAATAGTATATTCCCTAAATTACTCCTACTAGTGAATGAAGTTATTATATTAAATTTTGAAAAATAGTTTTTAATATTTTCTGAGAGTTTTCCAGAGTAGCTTATACTAGCATATTTTTTATCTCCTTTGGGTCCTATTTGATTTGGATATAATTCATTCCTGATCATTGTCTGCTGTTTATTGGAGATGATCTTATCAAGTAAGTTGTCAAAATTCTTAAATTCTAAGAGCTCACAAATTTCTCTCCAACAAACACAGTCATACATTCTATAGACTTAGCAAATAAGCTGTCTAATATTAACAACAAAAATAACATTAAATTAGTCTCCTTCGATGTGAAGAACATGTTTCCAAACGTTCCAACAAACGAATGCCTTCCTCTATTGAAAGACATACTTGATAAACATAATATTAATCCTTACATCACGGAGGAGTTATACAACCTCTTTGATGTATGCCTCAAACAAAATTATTTTAATTTCAAAAATAATTTTTACCTGCAGAATTCGGGTCTCCCAAACTCCCTTACTACCCGATATTTTTATGAATAACTTAGAAAACACCCGCATCCTAAATAACGCCTCATCTCATAAACATATTGCATTCTGGTTCAGATATGTTGATGATATTCTCGTAGGTTTTAATGGCTCAACGAGACAGATAAATCAATTTTTGAATTTCCTTAACACCCTTCATGATAAGATAAAATTCACGGTCGAAATAGAACAAAACAATAAAATTAATTTTCTAGATCTTACTATTACAAACATTAATAATAATTTTCACTTCAACATATACAGAAAAGATACTTTTACGGATTGTACAATACCTTTAGATTCCTTCAGTCCATTATCACACAAATTATCAGCATTCAGATCAATGATACATAGGGCATTTATGATTCCCTTTGCAAGAAGAAATAGAAATCATAAAACAGATTGCAATAAATAACCAAATTCCAGTCTACTTAATTGATAAGATCATCTCCAATAAACAGCAGACAATGATCAGGAATAAATTATATCCAAATCAAATAGGACCCAAAGGAGGTAAAAAATATGCTAGTATAAGCTACTCGGGAAAACTCTCAGAAAATATTAAAAACTGTTTTTCAAAATTTAATATAATAACTTCATTCACTAGTATGAATAATTTAGGGAATATAATATTCAATGCAAAACCCAAAAACGATAAATGGAAAAAATCAGATATATATATATGGACTGCAATGTGGTGATTGAACAGCAGCTTATTCAGGACAAACGGGAAGAAATTTTGAAATAAGGTACCGTGAAGATGTGTTATCAGATAAAAAATCAGCTATATATAGACATTTGCAAGAAACGAATCATACAATAAATAAAAATAACATGAAAATCTTTCATACGTGCAATAAAGGAAGAGAAATGAACTTGTTGGAAGCCTTGGAAATAAACAAATTGAATAAAAACCCCAATTTTGATAACCTGAATGACCAGTTAGAATTATGTAGCTCTCCACTTCTGAATTTATGACTTTTGATAACAAAGTTGGACCCACCGACTGTATGAACCCCTATTAGATAAATTAGATTGACTCATCAGGTAGATTCCAGGTATTCCCAACTTGTTTTGAAACATCAGTTCGGTAATTTAAACCCAACTTTTCTTTAATTACGTTCTTATGTATAAATATTCACGAACTTGATGAAATCTGTAGTTACTTGAAAATGGTGTAAAAGCCGAAACCGGTCGTAATAAAGTAGTAAACTGTTAGTGGAAACAGGACAAAAGTTATATTTTTTTCTTCCTTTTCTTATTTCAAAGAGCCACATATTCTAACGCTGATCTGGCATAAGCAAAATACAGCAATTTTAATGTGGTAACATCTTTTGAAATTCTTACAATTTCTGTAAATGAAACCAAGCATCCTATTTGCGTCTGTCACAGTATTTTTGATGTTTGTTGAATGGTAATTCACTATTCCAAATGTGATATTTTTGTCGATTGCATAATCATACATCAATGTTCTCGATTTTTCTGTAAATGATATTATGTAACATTCCGTCATATTCAGTTGTAGACGACTATCTTTACACCAAAGTTGAATTAAGTCTACTTTGGATAGTTCTTGCTGACAATCAGTAATGTCATCAATTTGATAATACAGTTCAAGATTGTCTGCAAATATTAAGCTAGAATTATTCAAAGAGGTCGCCGAGTCATTGATAACAGGAGAGGCCCTAGATTGGAACCTTGTCGCATGCCGGACGTAAGTACGTATGAGGCGGATTTGGAGGATTCGTACTCTACAATTAATTTTATGATTCCATTAAAATAAACAGTTGTTTGGATAAATTCAATTTTGATGATTCACAAAACTTCTGGTAAGTCTGTAATTAAAGTTTGGTATATACCGTAACCGAATTTAAATTTCACGAAATTTTGCTGAATACATATCCACGATTATTGGTGTTTATCACTCCCAAACAACAAAAACAACCTTAGAATCTATTCAAATTTAGGAGTATGCAATGATTATGGTTGTGAATAGTTGTTTATTATTCTACCTTCTTTTCGTGTTTGATTTGTTTCTGTTGTTGGTTGATGTTTCGATATTTTCATAATGGTGTTTTCACAAATGTAAAGAGTTTTACTGATGGCTTCAAGACCCGCTTCCAAAGAATTCGAACAATAGAGTATTTTCCTCAAGAACCTACTTGTTTTTGAATAGGTGTAGAGTACGAGTTCCAATTCACCGCTCCCTTGTAAATTATTGAGAATATTTTGTTTGCTCTGTGCTTGCCTGTGACAACACATCCTAATGGATATCGAGTTTTCGCTTGGAGGCCAATCAAAACAATGAGTGACAAGGAATCAACAGATCAATACCTGCTTTTTCATTCTCACTTTGGAAAAATAAAAATAATACTATGCCTGGGGGAAAAATACTCACCTAAGGTTGAAACAACGTAAAATTCACTCCCAAACAACTCTCATACTATCAGAACTGTTCGAAACTTAGTCTCACAAACTTGCTCATTTCTCTGGAATACCGTGAGAAAGTTAGCCATCCCTCTGTTTTCTGAACAAATCTATCTGAAATATAAATAGTCATTTCACCCACAGCAGTTTCAATCTATGCCTTTGTCGTAGAAAAACAAACATACCTTCATAGTTCTTATCATTATTAAGAGAACTATTTTGATGAACTATAGCTGCTAGTACTATTAATTTGTACTAACTCTGATTCTTTCAAAAAAACTCCATCTCTCCATTTGGAGTCGAATTGAGGAATATACCGTCCTATAAAAAAATAGACAGTGTAATGCATGTAGTCATCAAAATTCAATTTTTTATGACCGTGTACGAGGTAGATTGAAAAACAAATTTTCTAAAAAGTATGATCATCTCCTAGCTTCAAATGTCACAGTAAAAATAAATGTCGAAAGCAAATATTGTTCAGAATCGATTATTCATCCATACAGAATCTCAGCTCCCTGCGGCCATTTGAATTTTTCACTGTTTTCCTATTTTGTCCTCTCATCTCCCTGTACGACTTGAGGGATAATATACCAGAAGGAATGAATATTCTTTGTGAGACATGATGATATCACCCTTTGGACGTTATTTCCTATATCCTAAAATCGCTATCCTAAACAAACCTCAAGGTACTCGGAGTTTCAATAGCATTTTAGAACCCTCAATATAAATGTGGTATAAAAAACTTCTAATGAACTGAAATAAATATTGTGTACTCAAGACAAAAGTTAAAGAAAACTCGAGGATTTATGAAATTAGCTGTAAGAACTACGGGAAGAAGTGTGGGTCATACTAGAAGGGGAAGGGGGATGGGGGAAGGAAAGTACGTTTCAAAGAATACATCGCTTATTTCATATTTTGGATTTCATGACTACAGGCTTCTCGATGGATCAGAGAGTCTAGAAATTGCGGAATGTAAATTATTGTGAATACAAGACATGAACTCAAAATAATTGTGATTATAATTTTAATAAGTATTTTGAGCCAAAAATCATACCGTGTATGGTAGTGTGAAACTATATGACAAGCTGAATGATGAAATGGAATCATCCTCAAATTTAAGGTAATTTTCCTCCAAGGGTCATAATTTGTTGTATGTTTTTTGTTGTATATAATTCCTACGTTCTGAAGAGAACAGTGTCTATACACAGATAAAAAATACCTCTATTTTCAATCAAATACACATACTCTTGAATAAAATTATCTTCTGAAAAAAATGATTATTTCTAATTGAACCACATACTCCCCTTTCAAACTGAAAGAGCTGTTTGCTTATTTACATAGATTCTCTTGAAATGAATTTGCTTTCAGCAAAAAAATTCAAATCTTCACCTTAGGGAACATTCAATTCAGTGTGAAATATAAAAATATAATAAAAATTTAATACTTTAAGCGAAGGAATATTAAACATTATTGCAAAATTTCCATAGATAAAAAATACCTCTATTTTCAATCAAATACTCATTCTCTTGAATAAAATTATCTTCTGAAAGGAATGATTATTTCTAATTGAAGCACATACTCCCCTTTCAAACTGAAACAGCTGTTTGCTTATTTACATAGATTCTCTTGAAATTAATTTGCTTTCAGCAAAAAAAATTCAAATCTTCACCTTAGGGAACTACTCGGAACACTTACCGGGAACGGAGTCACTTGCCTTGGATATGCTGACGACATAGTCATTATGGCCAAAGGCAAATTCGAAGGAACCCTCTGCGATCTCATAGAAAGGGAGCTAGAGACTACCAGAAGATGATGCCTCTCTGTGGGATTGAGAATTAACTCATCAAAAACCACAATGGTAACATTCACTAGAAGAAAAAAGATTCAGCACCTAAGGACTGTTCGCCTCGACAGATCAGATTTAGGATGGCAGCAAGAGGTGAAGTATCTAGGACTAACCCTAGACTCAAAACTACTCTGGAACAGACACGTAGAAAAGATCGCTAACAAGGCAAAATCATCACTGATGGTGTGCAGGAACATTGCAGGAAAAACATGGGGCTGTAACCCATCAATACTGCGATGGATGTACACCATGATAGTGAGACCTATGATCACCTACGGAGCAGTAGTGTGGCACGGCAGAACCGAACTCGCCACAACAAAGAAAATCCTGGAGTAAGTACAAATACTAGCATGTCTTTGCATAACAGGAGCAATGAGGTCAACTCCAACAGCAGCAATAGAGGTCATTCTGGACCTCACTCCTCTCCATCTCATGGTGAGGAGAACTGCTTGGGGAGCAAACCTGAGGTTGGCCAAAGTCGGACTCAAAGGGACAGCACACAGTGCACCGGAAGTGCACACCTTGCCGATCTCCCAACTGACGAAATTACCAGGAAATTTAGTTTCGAGAAATTTTTTCGAGCGGAACTAAATACCAAGAAACACTGGAGCACAGAATCCATTCGAGCACTGGGTAATAATACCATTACATGGTACACGGGCGGGTCTAAAACTCCTGACGGAACTGGAGCAGGAGTATTTGGACCTCGTACCAAGTACTCCGAACCCATGGGACACTTCCCCAGCATTTTTCAAGCGGAAATTCACGCCATAGCAAGATGCATTCATTTCAACCTCGACAGGAACTACCGGAACAAGGAAATTGCAATCCTCTCCGACAGTCAAGCAGCCATCAAAGCGTTGAGCTCATATAACATCAACTCGAAGATGGTCTGGGAATGCCTAGAAAAACTTAATGATCTAGGCAGGAACAACAAGGTGATCCTCCTCTGGGTGCCTGGGCACGTCGGAGTTGAGGGCAATGAACAAGCAGACACCCTGGCACGAAAAGGGGCATCAACGCCACTGATCGGGCCAGAACCATTCTGCGGACTTGGAAAATCTTACTTCCAAGAAGAACTCAATAAAACTGAAGAAGCAATGAGAGCAACATACTGGCAAAGACTTCCAGGGCTAAGGCAGGCCAAAGATCTCCTCGGCAATTTCAACCGAGCAAGATCGAAAACACTGATTAACCTCAGCAAAATTAGTCTAAAGACAATCACAGGATTTCTAACGGGGCATTGCAGACTCAAAGAACACCTAAGGAAGCTAGGCTTGGAGGAGGACAACACCTGCAGATTCTGTGGGGCACATCCAGAAACACCTCACCACATATTGATGGAGTGTTATGCTATACACCACAAAAGATTAAATATACTGGGATCACACCAGCTGACTGTGAAAGAAATACCACAAATGGACCCCCTCAAAATCCTAAAATTCCTGAAGGAATTGAGGCTTGAGGGGCTGCTGTAAACGAGAACACCTTGAGATAGCAGAAGAAGATGGGGCACAATAGATCTAACTAGGTCGCAGCGCATCAGTCACCATCCATACCTAACAATACTAATACAATACTAGGGAACACTCAACTCAGTGTGAAATATAAAAAAATAATAAAAATTTAATACTTTAGCGAAGGAATATTAAACATTATTGCAAAATTTCCATTTATCATTATGGAACAACATTTTCATTACCTCATATAAATTCACTTTACTGACTTCACTGAGTGGCTTCATTTTGCTTTAAGTAGCTAGTATTTTCGATTTTTGTTTCACATGATATTATTATGAGAGAAAACTGGTTTAGTAAAATTTTTATTAACTTATTAGATAACCCCAAATTCCCAAAATTATATCTGTTATTCTCTTGAAATGAATTTTTTTGCAACAAAAACATTCAAATCTTCACCTTAGAGAACACTTACATTAACTTAGAGTGAACTAGAAAAATATAATAAAAATGTAAAACCTTGGCGGAGGCCTAAAAATCCACTAATAAGTGGAACAACCATTTCAGTACCTCATATACTTCATTTAGTAACTGTATTTTGTTTTTAGAAGCTAGTATTTTTTGTTTTTGTCCCACTTGATAGTATTGTAAGCGAAAACTGTTTCAATACATTTTTTTATTGATTGATTAGAAAATCCTAAATTCCTAAAATTAGCTCTGATAGATATTTTTCGAAAAATATAACTTTTGAGATTTTGCTAATTATATCTGATAAGTACGTTTCAAGACGAGCCTAAGTTGAAAACAATTTTTTTTTCATAACAAATAAAGATTTTTTCAATTTGTTTAGTAGTTTTTGAATGTCACTATATGTATCAATAATAATAATAACAATAATTATTTATTTCCATTAAAATTATTACAGCATATAAATCAAATAATTATTCAGGAAATAAGAAAGAAAGGAGTTTATTGAAATGATGATTGGTTGTGAGTCATATCTAGTCACTTGTCCATTTATACAAGTCATTCAAGTCTAACAGGTCATCATTATATTTCACCAGTAGAGTCGAACAAACTCCTCAAAAATAAATTATCATAAAGTTGTAGAGAGATACATTTCCATAGTTATTCGATTGTAATCATGAAATATCGAGTTTTTGAAAATTAACTAAAATTAAATTCAATGCTGTGAAAAGACGAATAATATCATTATTATGTATTTCTACTTGAAGTATCTGTACATGACGTGGTGTTTCATAAGAAATGCATGGTAATAAAACTATTTAATAATGAAAAATAGATTATATAATCCAGTCTTCCGCATCGACCTATACGATAGGTTTATTCGTCGGTAAGTCTCTAACAGGAAACAACTACTACCCCCTACGACCGTTGAATTATATCTCTTAGATTCTTGGAAGTTTTCTAAAGGAATCTAGTCTTTCGCCAAGTAGCATAATTATTTTTTCAAGAACAAATCTATTAATATCATGTGAATAAATACTCATCCCAAAATTAATACTCCTCCTGCAATTCACGGAAATAAAAACACACCATTGCTTTTCAGGTGGCCTGGTTGAAAGTGGACACTCAAACCATCCTGACCATCCACAGCCACGTCATCACCAAAAACAACCGCATAGGCGTGACTCACAGCGAGCAGAACATCTGGCACCTCCACATCAAGGAAGTCCGCGAATCTGACCAAGGTTGGTACATGTGTCAGATCAACACTGATCCGATGAAGAGTCAAGTGGGATACCTCACGGTAGTGGGTAAGTAGTACTTCTGATGTGTCTGTTGTTTGAGGCGAAAGGTTATATAGATGAATATAATAAATATAATAATAATTGATTATTATCATTATCTTCATTGACCACAAGAATCATAAATGTTTTTGATGAGGACCTAAATCTACAACTGATACAATAAACGAAGAAATAAATATTTTTCTCAAAACCAAATTTCAAATCAATAGGATATAGAATAAAACTTCACGAAACACGTTGACATAGACAAAAAAAATCAATTCACCCACAGCTCTGTTCATCCATAAGTATAAGTAATTACAATTATTATTTGGTTGCATTGCTACAGAAGTCAAATGTGAAACTATTTTAGTTGCAATTTGTAAATTGAATAAATGTGTGTATGAAAGACTGGATTCTATATTATCTCGGGTTTTCGTGGAAATGGTGCTTGTAATTGCGCTTGAAGTTGTTCAGTTGCGGATTTACATTCTGTTACACTCTCGTATAATCTGTCAGCTGAGAATATACCCGTCCAATTATCTCAGTTGGGAAAAATAAGAACTTTCAACTCCATTATGGTTGTATTAAAGCACTACAGAAACCAAAATGTAGCATATCTAGGAGTTTGGATAACGTCATCATCACAAAACTCATCAGTCATACCCGAGAGAAAGGGGTTAGACACCCCAAAATGAAAATATCGAAAATATTGTTTACAGTTTTGTAAATCTGAATATTTTGTTTTTTAAACAGCCTAATTTTAAGTTTTGTGTCGATGAAAAGATTCTTATTTGGGGATTGACACTGCTTCAAGAACCTGGCAGTAATGTAAAATCTTACAGCCCGGGAATGTACTTGTGCATATCTATACAAAAGTCTTCTTTCAGATAATTCGATTGGAAAACCGAAAGATAGATTTATGGACCGCAGAAATGTACCTACCAACTTACGTTCTCCGATACCAACTGTTTGTTATAAAAAATTGCTGAATGTGGAAAACTTGCTAATATATAAATATCAAGTTGACATAGACGTAGTAGAGGTGCTGGGTGCCGATCAAACTTATTGGCGAAAAAAGCATTATTCTGATCGATCATCATATCATGTGCTATTGAGGCTCTTGAATAGAGTTACACTGAATAATTTTACGACTTTGATGTTCACGACATTTACTGCAGAGCGAATATTTTCCACTGCGAGGAGACTAAATAAATATCTCAAAAATCTTGTACTTCAGAAAATTCATGTCAAAATAAAACTCCCGTTGAAAAATCTCAACCTTGCCTCAGTTAGAAAAGCAACTATATACACGTGTTCTAAACTGTTGGTCACCAACTAACCTTCAGAATGACGACAAAATAAATAAAAGATTGGGTAAGTGCTTCCGCCAGAAATTAAATTTCTCAACTTACAAGAATCTAGAAATGTTCTTAATACCTACCATGAATGACAGATTTTTCGTAAAAGTAGTGATAATTGGAGAATACTGTTATTAACCTGGTGAGCAGATTATAAACTAAAACTGAAGAATGACAACACGAAAACAAGTTTGACGATCATTTGCGTGACGCCTTCATCATATATTTAAACGTGTTCCGTTTCATGCATTCATCGCATCACTGTTGCAGACATAATGAAGCGTTCCGTTTCAACTAACTTTGACGTTGGTGGGTTGAATCGGAACGAATTGCTTGCGTGGTACATGCAGTTTCCCGCAGATTTTGACATTTATCACTTTATCAGTTAACCAAATTCTTATGTAACAAAAACAAATCTGTTAATCCAGTAAATAAATTAATATGGGTAGAACGAAAGTGTTAATAGCAAGAGTAGGAAGCGAGCTTGTGAAACTGAGAGTAGCTCAGATTCTGATACAAGTGATACCTATGAGGATAATATCGTCTGTTCCAGGCCAAAACCACGAATATGCTAATTCCAGGGTTCTGACTTCAACATGTAAAATACTAATTTTCTACCAAAATGTTCATTGCCAAACCCACGAAAGTGCTATCAGGTTGTCTACTGTGAACGAGAGTGAATTCGCCAATGTGAAAACTTACCTAGGTTTTCAAAGCAAGAGGCACGAATATTCTTGAAACTCTCCTCATTCGAAATGACAAATTGCACATTCGTGGTTTTGGCATGAGACCGACGATATGATGTTGAATGAATTGACGATTTTTTCTTCCATTGTACGGTAAATCAGGTAAATGTGATAATGCACGATACTCGACACTTCATCAAATATCAAATTTAAACTTTAAATTCGGTTTCTGACGTATCTGTTTGAACGTGACTTTTGAGTTTGACAGATCTAATTTGGATCGCATTGATCGCTGCTAGATGAACGGGCAGTAGCTCATGCACTTTCGATGTCTCAAGGCCAAAGAGGGGAATATAAAAGTGGGCGTGTCAATGCGCTCCCAATGTAGGAAACGGAACGGTCATATGCGCATTATGTACTCAATGCATGAAACGGAACACACCTATTGAAATACTATCATATTGTATTAAGAGCCACCATTACCGAAAAGTCGAATTTCTTCCCCCTTCCAGCTCAGGTGGAGATAATAAACTCGATGAACATTGGCAACACAGCACCTGTCTGTTCTCGATTAGAGCGCCAATCATTTAATTTCTTTTTCTTAAAAATTATCATAACCAAAAATCACTGAGGTTCCGGAATTTATACAAAAACATTGAGTAATGCAAAAAAAATTAAAAAATTTTCAAACAAAAACTGTGGGCTCAAAACGAATTTCCGTTTTACCAAGGTAGTGTTTGCTCTTAAAACCGATTTTCAGTATTTTCCCGTTAGTTCTGATTGAAGCTTCGTCGTAACTCATGTAGTTTAGGAGATGCAAATGGTCTATATGTGTATGCAGGTCGGCTTTTCTTAGTACCCCTCCACCCCCTGTTAACTTATGAACGGTTTGAAGTATAAACATGAAACAAAAATCAATATGAATGGTATCACCGATATTAATTTTTGAACTTAAAGACATTGTGCTTGCCCGATATAGAGGGTGGAGGGCCGTATCAATTTCGAATGGCATGGGGGTCAAATTACACATTGTTGAAAATTCAATTCAATTCTCTTCTCAACCATACACAATTTTTTTTATTTTCCTTAGTACATATTTTCAGAATTTCGTAACAAAATTTAAAAAAGACTCTCCAAAAATTGAAAAATGTTTACGTAGCCAAATCTGCAAATTTTTTTCTTAATACCATGAATGATCGTTTTTTCAAATAAAAATGATAGCTGGAGACTACCAGCAAACACCTGATGAGCAGATCATGACCAAAACCTGAAGAATGATAACACAAATCCACGTTTTAGGATCGCTTTGCGAGGCGCATTCACCATATATTAAACTTTTATTATTTGTTATAACACCGATTTCCATTATTTTTCCGATATTTTCGGATATATTAGGAGTTCTCTGTTCTTATATTCCAGCATCTACTCTACTCTTAGAGCTATTCTTGTACCAGATTTGCCCTCTCGACTGCATTGATGGGGCCCTTGATGTGACATCCCAATCTTTTATGATGATGATGTAAGTTCCATCAAAGAAGTAGGTTGCAGAAAATTTGGTCCGGAGGGATCTTAGATGTTGTATGATATGATTCAAAGACAGGCGAACGTTGCTGCATACAATTTTATTTCATAAATATGGATGGAAAGTTATATTTATTTAACAGTTGAATTTTCTCAAAAATATTTTTTTGTCAATCATTCCTGGTTTCCTAGAATGTAAGAAATATAGATACACAACAGATTTTTTTATTCTGTACATTATGTTTGACAGACCTAGGTTGTTGCTCCTCCATTGGCTCAGTCGCTTTGGTCTTGACGCTTCTATCTTCGCCTCCGCTACAGTATGCAAATGCAAAGGGGTGAGGTTCTGCCTCCCTCTCGTTGCCTGTTTGGCCACCACAGTAGGGCTCTATACGTTGTCGAGGACCTCGCTATAGGTGTGTATAACTGATTGATTGTTTGGGTCCCAGTCCTCATGTTTTTCCAAAGGAAAGAATGGTCATCATTAGTGATACGTTTTCACAAAAGATTCAAAGAGTTTTGTTGGTTTCAACGTTACTTTCCCACACTAACGTTACTGAATTTTCGTCCTATATGAACATTACTGCCGTTAAACTTCGGTATATCTTCAAATATTCAGTTGCTACTCTATTCATTCCCAATAGAACGCTGTTTCTATTGGAAAAACTGTACCGAAACGATTCTATCTTCAACAACTTTATTTAATCACATGTTTGGCTTCTTCTTCTTCACAGTAGCTTCTATGGTGTAGTTTTTACCATCACTATGGATATTTATCAAGTTATGGCTGAGTCAATCAGCAATCCCTATGTTAAGTGTGATGGAATGAAATCTTCCTGCTTCACAGCATCGTCCGGTGTCCCTCAGGGATGAAATCTTAGTCCACTATTATTCTTGATATTTGACATCAGGAATCATATTCGCTGTAATAAACTAGTATTCGCTGACGATATGAAGATTTATAGAGAAATAAAGGATGAAACAGAGAACATTGTACTGCAGGAAGATTTCAATTCTCTTTCAGAATAAGCTCTAATTGAATACAAAAAATATGATGAACTGAGTGCGAACTCTATTGCAAATCACTGAATCAAAGGAGTTATCTTTCAGCAAAAACTCAAATCAATCTCAAAAATATAATTTCCACTTCCATGAAAAATTTGTTTTCTTATACGCAACTGTAGAGACTTCACGTTATTTGATTCTTTGAAGAACATCTACTTATCTCTAGTCAGAAGCAAACTTGAGTATTGTTTAGAATCCATACCATTCCAAATATATTATGGCTATTGAATATGTTCAGAAAAAATTCTTGAAATTTGCGTATCACAAAAACACGGTATTTATTCGATTACAGGCTATACAGGGTGGGTCACGGTCGATGGTACCTCAGACGTTTACGAAGAACGGGACATAGGATCATTCTGAAAATTTGGTTTCTGAAGTAGTTGCTCTTGGTCTATCGATCTAAAATATTTTCAGCAATGCAGCGTTGCCGCTTATACCAGAAAGTAGCAGTATCTTTGTTATTTCAAATGGGTCCCCCTGTATGTTACCGAATTTTTTAACTTGTCGTTCCTTTCTGATTATTTCTGCCTCATACTCCCCTATACCTATCTCTAACGGTTTTTGAGATATTGGTTATTTTCCATATTTTTTATTCAAAACACAGCTCGAATTGAATGTTTATTTCTGCGGTATTTGGATTCTTAGGAAGTTGCAATTTTGTGTTCAGTTCATCAAGATCATGTACATTGATTCTGTAAAGTGAAGTTTGTTCTGCGTTATACAGGGTCGTTCAATATTCATGATCTCACTGCTAGATACGAAAAGGGTTGAAAGTGCGTTTTTTAAATGGAACATCCTGTATATTATGAAATATCCTGAAAGATGACTAGATTCCCTTCGAATTTATATATCATGTTCCTATACCTAAATAGCCAGACTTCCGAGATAATAGCAATTTTCACTTGTAATCTCCCAAGTGCTTGAACTATTGCCGGAAATTTTTCGAGTTTTTTTACATTTATAAAACATGATTTAAAACATTGAAAACATGTTAAAAACAAAAGTTTTGGCTAAGAAAATGGAAAAAACAGAAGAGATTGAAAGTTTCGATATTGGTTCAGAATCAGAATAATTTAATTTCATAAGTTTATTTCTATTTCCAAATTTTGTATCCTATTTATCTTTAAGAGAAGTCATATTTTGTTACAAAGCGGAAAATTCATGCATCATTGTCTTTATCATGGTCCTAATCACAGTCACAGTCTTAATCATAGAATCAAGTTAAAACTGTACATTTAGGAGCATTTATGCAATTTCTTTAGTGTCAATCGTAAGAATTTGACCTTCAAATTTGTCAATTTTTTTGCTTATGATTGAGACGAGATGCACAACGCGCAAGTGCGTCGATAACTATTTGACAAATGACGAGATAAATTTACGGCAATTAATTCAAGCACGAAGGGGATTCGGTAAGAAAATTTCACACCGAGATATGAAAATCATCCAACAATTCATAAGAAATAACTAACGATGGTTTCACCTGAACTATTTATAATCGCTGAAATATTGATATGTAAAATACTTAACAAAATGTTCATAAATAAATGTGTTTAAATTTGGAACAAAAAAAAATAAAAAAGTTATGTTCCTATCGTGGATTGAACCATCGACCTAGCGACTTACAGGCCGCAATAATCGTGGAAAAAATATTTTCAGACACATTCCAAATATCTAGTAAATACATAATTATCTTCTTTCATACGAAAACTAGACCTCCATTTGTACATTAAAGCAAAATATCAACTTGTCACATGTCAAATGTCACATGTCAAACATTTATTGATGAAAATTTTGTTAAGTATTTTACATATCAATATTTCAGTGGTTATAAATAGTTCAGGTGAAACCATCGTAAGTTATTTCTTATGAATTGTTGGATGATCTTCATTTCTCGGTGTGAAATTTTCTTACCGAATCCCCCTCGTGCTTGAATTAATTGCCATAAATTTATCTCGTACATGAATTTTCAAAGAAAATTCATGTACTCGAAAAATTTCCGGCAATAATTCAAGCACTTGGGAGATTACAAGTGAAAATTGCTATTATCTCGGAATTCTGGCTATTTAGGTATAGGAACATGAAATATCAATTCGAAGAGAATTTAGTCATCTTTCAGGATATTGCATAATATACAGGATGTTCCATTTAAAAAAAATGATCAGAAAGAAATGACAAGTTCAAAAATGCGGTAATATACAGGGTGACCGATTTAAAATAACAAACATGCTGCTACTTTCTGGTATAAGCGGCAACGCTGCATTGCTGAAAATATTTTAGATCGATAGAACAAGAGCAACTACTTGAGAAACCAAATTTTCAAAATGATCCTATGTCCCGTTCTCCGTAAACGTCTAAGGTACCATCGACCGTGACCCACCCTGTATAATTATGACCTGTTACATGGGTTCAATCTGATATCACAGAGGAGACATCGTAAAATGAGAGCCATGTGCTTTATTTACAGAATAACACACATTCAAATAGATTGTTCTACCAATTTGTCCCAAATGATGTTCAGTTCACCACGTTTCAGATCATGCTCATCTAGCACATTCAACTTGCCCATACCAAACATTTTGCATAACTTCCACTAGCCTATAAAGGGAAACATTCTCAATTGAAAATTGAACCAATACGTGACTCCTCTGTTGGTGATAAATATTGCGAAAGACCCTATACATATAGCTTTTTTTTTCCATTTTCATTCAGCTAGTTGATTATTTCAAAGTGTCACCGCACAAGAAATAGTCCTACAATTCCATCATTACAGTGTGAAATTGCTTCTGAAGAGTACGATTTCCAATTCTTCCGACCTCCCTGATGATCTTAGAAGAGTGAAATAGATTTTTGTCCACCAAAATGCATTGGAGGCCTAGCGAAAGAGATGCAATTCACGCATCAATGGAATGAGCGATTTTCTGTGAGTGATACTTCTTAATAACATTCTCCCTTATCTCATTTATAGATAAGAATCTCCAATGGAAATTGGACATTTTAGAAATAATCAACTATCTGAATGAAAATGCAAATTTTCACTTTCAGATTTTTTTCTCTAGTTATCAGATATAGTTCAATGTCCAGCGTGGCATTAGCCGGGAAAGTAGTTGTTTTCTGTTAGATATTACAAAAAAATTACTTCATTTTATCGTATATTTTTTCCATTTTCAGAGGAGTCATGAATTGGTTCAATTTTCATTTGAGAATGTTTCTCTTTACAACATGAATCCCTTCCAAGAGAGGTTATCTTGTACGATGGAAAATAGCGACTAAATTCCAACTTTCAGTCGCAGATGATTCCACAACTGACTTTATGAACATCCTGTTCATATTTTTAATAAAATCAACATTCCACTAGCCTATAACAACAATGTCTAGGAGCATGAAAAATATAAGCAATTTAGATTTTTGTCATTTTCACAATTCAAATGTGATATTGTCAACGCACATCTTGATTTTCACTTTTCACACATTTTCACTTCAATGCTAGTCATATCACCTGTGAAAATTTTGTATTCCTATGAATGGGCCCCTAGGCCTTCTAGATGTATTTATAAATAAGTAAATAAATCATCAAGCTATATGTACGTTAGTTTTACAAATACTGAATGATATAGAAACATAGGAATTTTTATTATAGTTAAATTCATAAAAGAATCACTACCATATTCCAGACATTAAATGATACGTAGTGTAATGAGAAAAACATTACTCCCTGCAGATGTTTTCCGAATGCACTCTCTAGACAGATAACGACCATCGATGTCATACAAGCGACTCGTTTTCGTGTACTTACCGTTACTGAAAATATCATTAAACCTCGGTACGGATGTAATGATTGTCGTAGCGGTTAGATATAGTTTTCCTCCAAATTGCACGAAATGTTCGCTAGCGACTTGGCAGACATGAGCGTTGTTTATGCCTGCCGCGGAGATCGGAGAACAGCGCTCTAGATCCTTCGTTCCTTCATTATTCGGTTGCTAGTACGGGAATATACGTCACCCGCGTGTCGGGTGACACAGGGGTAGTTTTTCCCGCGGTGTATCGTTCATTAGACTATAATTTCCTTGGTTTCGAGATCATTGACTTGAAACGCTGTGTGAAGAAGTAGGGAAAATATACCAAGCAACAATTCATTCTGCGTAGAATACCTTTTTTTTCAAGTTCTCTGTTTCGTTACTAAAGAACACCCATGATGAAGAAGTGCTTCGCTTTTTCTTGGAAACGGTAGAAACATAATTGTTAAAAAAAAATTGTTAAAATTGTTATTTCCGACAACCGATTGCACCCCTACGCGCAACCCTCGGAAGTCTTCGGGAGACTTCGTATGAGCTAGGGAAGACGCAGCCCTCACTTTTCAACGTGTAATGCCATGCACGAGACCGATGAATCGGTGGATCGAACCCACGACCCCACGCTTGTGAAGCGTACGCTTTTACCAGCCGACCACCACGGCCCATTTAATTAATATGTCCCTCGAGTGTGGTGCCTTTCCAGAGGAAATAAAAACAGGAAAAGTTGTTCATTTTGTCCGGAGGACTGCTCACTGCTAATATCCTATACAATAGGAAAAGTTGGGTCGAAAATCCATCAGAAAACTACTACTTTCCTGGCTAATGCCACGACGAACATTAAATTACATCTGATGAAATTTCCGTGCAGAGTTCCTACAAGGTTATCTCTGCAATTGCTTGGTTGCATGGGAATGTTCATCGAAACATTCGGACCACCTATATATCGATTTCGGAGTGTTGCTCCTCATCAGTATAGGGTAGGTCTAGCAGTCAATAACTAATGACTGCAACGAATGAATCGACAACCACAGCCATTTAAAGACCGAAACTGAGACCGCGCCCGCACAGTTGATAACTCCAAACTGCGAGCGCCATCCCAGCGCCGGAAACCCGGTATACCGGGTGGCTACGGAAGTATTGCCTACGGAATATCTCAGTTATTGTATAAAGTAGGTTTGTGAAATTTGGGAAGTCGATATAATGACATAAGAGCTAGAATTTGAGCATATTGACATGTCGAAGTTAACTTCCGGTCTGACCGGAAGTAACATCAACTTTCTTATTTTAAATAGAAACCCTATTTTTTTTCTTTTCGCTTTATTCAGCATTCAATTCCCTTTCTAATGACATATCACATGTTGGTATCTAACCAGAAACTAGATCAGAAAAAAATTATTATTGAAATTCACCAAGTAGGCCGTGGAAGCAAAATGAAAGCCAAAAATTGAAAAGTTGGCTATGGAAACCATACGTCACTTGATAACAGTTGCTACTACTGTAATATTTTATTTTCATTCGTCGGCGTTATAAAAAGCCGCCAAAAAAAATATTAGAAAAATTGGAAAAAAAACAATACTCTGTAGGTCCATAACTTAAATAGGAACATACAACTTTTTCTTGCCTGTACTATTCAGCATAACCATTCCTTTCTAATGATATAATAGAAAGTAATTTTTTGAAATGAAATACCAAAAAATCCAATTATTATTCTTCAAATAACGAAAAAACAGATTTATCGAAAAAAAAAATTCAAATTGATAGGATTAAAGATAAAATAAATTCAAAACAAATGTTCGAAATGCATTCCCTCAGCGTCAATACATTTATTGACTCTGGTGATATTTTCATGTAAAACGTTTCACAACATTTGGGGCGTGATATCTTGGAAAGCTCTACGAATTTTTACTTCTAGCTCATGTAGAGTTGTAGGCTGTGTGGAATACACCCTATTTTTAAGATGCCCCCATAGAAAAAAGTCGCACGGAGTAAGATCAGGTGACCTTGGTGGCCACCTGACTGGACCATGGGTTGTTATAAGTCTCTCTTGAAAGCGATTTTGAAGATAATTTCTCGCTATTCTTGAATTATGCAAAGGGGTGCCATCTTGCTGGAAGTACATTCTCTCAGTTATTTCCGCTGGTAGGTTGTTAATGAATTCCGAAATTTCATTCGTTAAAAATTAAAGTATCTCTCTCCGGTTAGTTGGCCTTGAAAAAGAATGGGGCCAACAATATGAGTTCCAACTATTCCTGCCCAAACATTCACACCAAATCTCTCCTGGAAGCCGCCTTGTCGAAACCGGTGCTCGTTTGCTATCGCCCAGTACCTGGAACAAAAGACCGTTCACACTTTTAGCACTTTACACTTCGACTATCGACAATAATCCAAATAAAGTACAGTACCTACCTTGTATTATTCCTGTTAAATAATCCATTGTTGGTAAATCTTGACTCGTCCGTAAACAAGATATAATAGTTAAATAGGTGATTCTCAGCATTTTGTCGAAGAAACCAATTACAATATTCCAGGCGCCTTTCACCGTAATTTTCATACAAATGTTGATGCAACTGATACTTGAAGGATTTCAATCGATGTTTTTTCAAAATTTTCCTAGCAGAGTCCTTACTTATAGCTAATTCGGCGCCAATCTGCCTTGAGGAAATTGTGCTATCATATTGTACTAAAGCTAATACATTAATTTCAGTTTCCTCATTAATAACAAATGCTTCTTGGTCTTCGTGAACATCAGGCTCAGTTCTTAATTTTTCTTCAAGCCACAGGAAATACCTTCTTGACGGTTGCTGCCTCCCTGGATATCGCTCTAAATACAATCATTCAGCGGCATAAGAATTTTTTGAATATTCCACTAACTGATTTCGATTTCCAAACCCTTTTAAAATGGCGGAATCAAAAACACTACTTCGAACGTCAAAATAATATGGATAGCAGCGTTCGTGACAGCTATCATTTCTTTTTTGTTTCATTCCAAAATACATCTTAATCAGCCTACTTGTTAATATTTTCGTCCATAGGTAGATATTAGAATATCTATGGACGATGGCACAGACCAAGTACGTTTATGTTCCTATTTAACCTAGAACCTACAGGATATAATTTATCATTCCACATTATTTTTAATTTTATTTTTGCGTATGGCGATAATCTGTTTTGTTATTTGAAGAATAATAATTTGGATTTTTCGGTATCTCAGTTCAAAAAATTATTTTCTATTATATCATTAGAAAGGAATGGTTATGCTGAATAGTACAGGCAAGAAAAAGTTGTATGTTCCTATTTAAGTTATGGACCTACAGAGTATTGTTTTTTTCCCAATTTTTCCAATATTTTTTTGGCGGCTTTTTATAACGCCGACGAATGAAAATAAAATATCACAGTAGTAGCAACTGTTATCAAGTGACGTATGGTTTCCATACCAACTTTTCAATTTTTGGCTTTCATTTTGCTTCCACGGCCTAGTCGGTGAATTTCAACAATAATTTTTTTTTCTGATCTAGTTTCTGGTTGGATACCAACTTGTGATATGTCATTAGAAAGGGAATTGAATGTTGAATAAAGCGAAGAGAAAAAAAATAGGGTTTCCATTCAAAATAAGAAAGTTGATGTTACTTCCGGTCAGACCGGAAGTTAACTTCGACATGTCAATATGCTCAAATTCTTGCTCTTATGTCATTATATCGACGCTCCAAATTTCACAAACCTACTTCATACAATAACTGAGATATTCCGTAGGCAATACTTCTGTAGCCACCCGGTATACGGTCTTGACGATCGTGGTTCATGGGTATTGCTTGGTTGGGTTTCCGGCGCTGGGATGGCGCTAGCAGTTTAAAGTTATCCACTGTGCGGGCGCGGTCTCAGTTTCGGTCTATAAATGGGTTTGGTTGTCGATTCATTCGTTGCTGTCATTAGTTATTGACTGCTAGGCCTACCCTATACTGATGAGGAGCAACAATCCGAAATCGATATATAGGTGGTCCGAATGTTTTGATAACATTGTAGGAACTCTGCACGGAAATTTCATCAGATGTAATTCAATTTTCGTCGTGGCATTAGCCAGGAAAATAGTTGTTTTCTGATGGATTTTCGACCCAACTTTTCCTATTGTATAAGATATCAGCAATGAGCAGTCCTCCGGACATCTTATGCCTCTTGTCATAAGCTCATTGTGACCTACAGATTTCTTTTCCGTTGTTCCTTTTTTCAAGAAAAATTATTCAGCTTTGCTGGAAAACTACCGACTAGTAATAGTAACCTACAGTTCTTCAAAATTTTTGAATATGCTTTCTTCCATACGTTGTTACCATTTCTTGAAAGGTATCAAGTTATAAGCAGAATACAACATGGTTTTTGTTCGGGATTGTCAACTACCACAACAATGTCTTCATTCTATTATAAAATAATACATATAATTGATATAGGCGAGTGCCTTGCTGCAATATTTTGCGACATCAGTAGGGTGTTCGACTGTGTTAATGATAAGCACTATTGTAGAAAACTAAGTTCTTTGGGAGATCGTTTGGTAACGAACAGTCGTAGCCGACCGATGATGAACCTATCAGAAAACAACTACTCCCCTGGCTAGGACCACGACGGGTATTGAATTAGATTTAACAGATACTTGTGCAGCGTTCCTCAAGCATCAGAAGACGCAATTGCCTCTGTGACCAACCAGCAAAATTGTTTTGATTTAGGTAGGGTGACCACCTGCAGACTAGTTTCGAGGTTGTTGCCTCTCATCAGTGCAAGGTTAGGTCAACACATACAGCACTGAAGCCATCTATTCCCCGTCCAAACCATTACACACTCCTGTTATCTTTGGCCAGAAATACTATAAAATGGAATTTTAAAAAATACTCAGTGGAGTATATCTGAAGGCGAGAGTTCTAATAGGCTCCGCCTACCAGCGTTTTTGCAAAACCATTGGCCGACTTAAATCTTCGGCCATAGTATAAATTAAAGCTATTTTGGCTGAGAAATTCAGTCATCCAGGAGCCGCCCGAGGGCTCGGACAATTCCCAGGAGAGAAGCCCTCACTTCTGGATGGCTCAGTAGTGTACAGTAGAGTCAAGTGTAAATAGTATTTCTGGTTTTTAGTGATCTACGGCCTGGCATGCGAATTAATGGAACCTCGTTGGTTGGCAACACCAACAAATCCAGAAAGAATTCGTATGTCAGACACGTTCCTGCTGGTTTTCCAAATAAATGAAAAGCACCGGAGTTGCTGAGATTTTTGCGACGATGCTGTACTTCGGATAGGCGGTGTGAGCTAGCCGGAAGAGGTGAAACATCCTGTTTCCTACTATCCGAGTGTACGCATTTGTTGACACTCCGCTGCTTGGTCAACTCTGGTTCACGCGATGAAGCGGTTTCTAGGCCGCTCCACCTAGCGAGCAGAGGGAGAACACTCCGATCTCCGGGTTGAGAGATTTAATCGAAGAAAACAGAATTCTTCGGGAGGTCGTTCAGTAACGAACAGTCGTTGCTGACCGATGATGAAACCTTCACTTTACTTTACCCTTTACTTTAATTAATAAATTCTCTGCCATTTTGTAGTTGGTGAAGATATTGACATTGTATTCTAGGGTTGTGAAGTATTCGTCAGGAGCTTCCAAAGGATGTATCATAAGACCCCTTTTTCCATTTAATTTTTTTTCCAGATGGCGCCCAGTCATTTAAAATTTAATTTACAACAATAAATACATAGATACTTTTCGCGACAAGCTTTTACATCATTTAAAATTTTATAATGGATCTGAATAATGGGTTTAATGGGTTCATTTCCTTCTAGTGCATTTAAATGAAAGCTCTTCTCTAAATAGTTTTTTTGAAGTTTATTTTAATAACCTCTTTCATCGTGATTCGATTTTTTTTCTGAATATAATCATCAATTCATTTAAAAAATGGGAAGAAAGGCATGAACGAAGGAAAGAAAATATGTGATTAATTTTATTCTATTTCGGAACGCGCCATTTCAACTCTCCAACTGAGTGTGAAGTTTCGTGTTTTTACTCAAGTAATTTGTTTTTGGTCCATTGGCAACTCCAACCGCATGACAATTACGCTATGCTTTGTCTCGAACGTGGAGAATCCAATTCTAGCTGAAAAACATTCCGGGGATATTATCCCCGTTAAAGCCAAGAACGCTGGCATCCGACACTACAGCAAGAGACGATATTTCAAATGCTGCAGTGGCCCTTTTGATTCGTGTTTGATGAAAAGTCCACTCCAGTTACTCGTATATCACAAATGTTGAAAATGCAGGAAACTGCAGAGCTATTATACGTACCTGTTCTCGAGTTTTCACGAAAAGACTTTAATTTCCGTGTTACTGGAATTTTTATCGGAGCAGTTACGTCAATTTAGCTGATGAGACACGTGAAAATATCGTTTTTCAATTGAATATCTTTCATGCATATTACCAGAGAAATGTCTGGTTTTTTGTATTTCAGGGAAAAATGCAGTAATTGGACAATTATATTCATGGTAGAGCGGAACACAAAGAGGGCTATTGTCTTTTCAGTAATGCCATAGTGGAAGTCAATGAACTGTTATTAACTAGCTAACAAATGCCTGTGGAAGATTGGAAGCAAAAATATTGAATATGATAAAGTAGAGGGAATATTGGGTGGTATGATTAAAAAGAGTATATGCTTGTACTCCAAGTTGATGCTCCTTGTAGTTCTTACTTCAAAAAATCAAAGCTTTCACTCCACATAATTCTTGAATCAACACTTAAGCAAGTACTAGTAGCAATTACTCTATACTTTGCTTTATTTACTTCGATATAATAATATAGAAGCTAAAACTGCAGTAATTACTAATGTTGTCAAGTATTTCCTCCATTTGTGAGTGTTTGGTGTAGTTTTTAAGAAGCTACTCATATACTAACTTCATATCTTCAATTAAAAAGTAGTAGTGGATTTTTTATGAATTATGGTAGCAGGAGGTAACTGTGTGACCGTAGAACGTATGGGGAGGTACAATATAGAATAGTATATTCTGTAACAAGGTTAGAATGAAAATTCGATGCGAGTGGAAAGTTCCGAGCGCGAGCTGAAGGCGAGCGTGAGGAACCACGAGCATCACGAAGTTTCATTCTAACCGAGTAGCAGACTATATTTTCTCCACGATCAAAGATAGGAAACGTGACAGCAATAATTTTGACACTTACTCAAATTTTGCCACTACGATGACAATCAACTGCGTCAAGGCTAATGTTATTATTGCTAACCAGTGTGAGAATATTATTCTATCACAAGAGAGAGAATGTACATACATTTAAATTGCATGGAGGCAGAGGTGTTGCAGAATATTTCTTAGAATAGAATAGAATAGAATACGTTTTTATTTCCTAAAGACAGTACATGCTGTATGGAAAAAGTCAAATACAGATTTTTAAAAAAAACAGAGAATAAAATATGCTAGGTCAACTATGACAAACGAAAATCAAAGACAAACATATAAATAACAGATAAATTGAAATATATAATGAATATATATATATATATATAAAAGAAAAAAGAATTTCCCTCAGAAATTATGGTCATAAAACTCTTCTAAGGAATAAAAGCAATTTTGCACTAAAAACTCTTTCAGTTTTCGCTTGAAAACATACATCGAGCTACTATTTTTTATATATTCAGGAATTAAATTGAACATTTTTGGTGCCATAGAATTTGGGGCATTTTGAGTGATTCGAAGTTTTGTAAAAGGCACAATGAAATTATTCTTATTTCGAGTATTGTAATTGTGATTGGTATCATTCTGGGGGAATTTATCTTTTCTCTTGTACAGGTATATACATAATTCTAGAACATAAAGAGATGGTAAGGTTAATATTTTCAGGTCTTTGAATGATTTTCGACAGGAGGTTTGATAGCTCAGTCCCAACATTGAGCGGATAATAAGCTTTTGCGCTATAAAAACACTAGACGATGAAGTTGATGTGCCCCAAAAGGTTACACCATATCGTAGTCTACTTTTGACTTGTGCGTAATAAAACTGCAACAACTGATCGAGATTCAATATTTCTTTTATATTTCTGAATTGATAAGCAACTGTGTGAAGTTTCGAAACAAGATTCTCACAGTGCGACTTCAATCTCAAGAGAGAGAATTCCAACATTCTGTAATCAAATTTAATTTCAGAATTGGCAAATTCTGTGATGATCGTGGAGAAAATTATTTCGGTAAGTCAATTATTTTAGCTAGATTGCTACCATTAAGCTCTGTACTTTTAGGTTCAATAAAAACAATGTTGAATGGATAGCTAGAGAGTTCTTAGGAAATCATATTGAGATGAGGGGAAAGCTTTATCAAATTTAACGAAAATGGAGGTATTTTTCTCTAGTTGATCCGAGGTTTCAACAAGGAGTGGGTGTAGATGTAGGGGTACATCAAACAACTGTGTCAAAACTGAGCAAAGAAGTTTCACAAAAAATTGTGTACTCCCACATCTTCAGCAACATCGGCACTTGGTTTAACTACCACCATTGTTTATATAGAAGTAAGATAGTTAGCCAACCTTATGGGATTGATATTGGATTCTAATGGATGCGACATGTAGATGGCGACAGTGATCTCTCATCCAAGTCATGTCGTAACTTGATTAACAATGGAAAAGCATTAAAATCGGGGTTTTTGAAGAAACCTGCATAAAAATGACGTCAAATATTCATGTTTGTAACTAATCACGCTAGATGACACTCGCGTTTGTGTTCAATATCTTTTCCAGAGGCATTGACTAACTATCTTTCTATTTAAACAATGGTACCACAGAACAAACAACAAAAATCGAACCAATTTGAGATTAATAATAGTTTATACTTCAACACTTCGAAGAATTTACTTTGAGTAAAACATTGGGAGATGTGAATAAAATAAATTTCAAGTAAATGCTTATACTTTCTTAAGACTTATATATTTCGCAGGGACATGAAAAGGATAGATATATAGTATGAGCATTTGCTAGATTTTATTAACCTTACCCATTTTACTTCACAAAATACTAGGAAGTATAAGCTCTTACTTGCAGAACAAGCAAATACTCTTCTTAATCATACTACCAAATTGTCTAGCCAAGTGATTTTTGGGTCACACTTTTTTCTCCGCCTCCGAAAAATATAAATATGTCATTGGAATTGGAATAGAGTGTGAATGGTTTTTGGAAAAATTCAAAAGCCGCTTGCAGAAATTGCAAAAGTTATTAACAATTATCTGAAATACAAAATGGGGTTTGCAAATATCTCAAAAACCATTTGACATTTTTCAAATTTCAAAATAGATTCTATAACAGAAGGAAATTTACCCCTCGAAAAATGACTCTTGGAACTGTAGAAAAAATATTTATAATTTACCCAGAGGGTTGAAAATACGGCCGAAAATGGGGATTCCGGCAGGCGTAAGCCCCTCCCACTTTGGACCTGTTATGGATAAATATTATTTAAACTCATTAAATATGATAATTTTGAATTGAAAAAATTCAGGCATCTACTGGATAGGTAAATAAACAATAATCTGTGGTTGTAAAATTTCGATCGCGATTTTTCTATTCATTATGCATTAGTTAATTAACAAATTTTTCCGACTTGAAAATGAACATTGCAAGTGCGATACTTAATGTTGAATAACAAATCTGAGATTTTTTCCTTTTTTTGGAGCTATTATTTAAAGATCTCAGGAAAGATTCCAGTTGGAAAGATAAAATCAAAATATTTTTCAGTTTTTTATCAACAATTTACTCAGGTTAAAAATTGAAAAGCTCGATTATTCATTGGATATTTTTTTACGATACTATTGATCCGTTTTTTTATGATCAGCAGCCACATGAAAATAATTTTTAAATTTTTTTGAGAAAGGTTCCATTGTATCCAGGTACAAACAGACACATGATTTTGTATTGTATTTATCTTCGTGAAGTATTGAAAATGTTTTGTCTGTATCGATAGAGTTTGTTTGAATTGATTTGATATTGCAACAAAAAATTGTACAATTAAACTTACTTCCCACACATTCCAATGCATAGGCATGAGCTCGTGAACTGGAAGAGATCCAGTCTAACAATTGATTCTCAAACCCAATATTTTTTCTACGCTTTGAAAAATGAGATAATCTAATCTAAAGGTACCTGTACATCTTTTCACAAGTGCCTTCCAAGCGAGGTTATCTTGACAGAAGACATCCTGTTCATATTTTCAATAAAATCAAAATGAAATTTACTCACTTACTCACTTTCAATTTTTGGTCAGTTTATGCAGGCTCGAATTACTGGAGCCAAGGAAACAAATTGAAAATTCGAAAAGAGCTGTACAATGGCAATGACAAAGTTATTATGTCAGGAGTATCCATACCAACAAAATCATCCATTTCCAATGTTCACAGTATTGACATCAACAATGCCCTTTCATGGAAAAACCATTTGACAAAAGTTCCTCTCAAAAACTTGGTTTTGTGCTATTTGAAAAAATATTTGTGTCGCTCATTTTGCCCACCCTGTAATATTCTACGCCACGCTACGTACTTCAAAGTATCATGTAACGTTGTAAAGCCAAAATAAGTGGCGAAAGCCGAGGCTTGACAAGGTATTTTATCCTCTTAATGCTGTAAGGAAGAAAGAAACTACGGAATAAAATATGGATGCATCCATTAATAAAATGTGGCTATAACTGGAAAAAGGGCCGTTACTCCTTTACATCTGCCGCATAAATTTTATATGTTCTTCCGGTGACTCTAATCTCAGTTCCCGAACCGTTCAATTTTAGCTGAAGGGTCGTTTATTCTTTTGTATTTCAGCGGCAGGATAAAGGAGTATTTATTTTTCCATGTACCGACGAACTCTGACTTAGAGTCAATGTCAGTTCAACAAGTTTGTCTCCTCAATCAATCGAAAAGTGACTAGAGGAGGCAGTTGAATGTAGAGCTGCGTAAGAAATCGTTTTGGTTCGTTTCGGATTATTTCAGCTACCCAGAGACAACATAAATTTGGTACTAGTACGAAATGATTGTCAGAAATAATGTTTTTTAAACAAGCAGTAGTGAAAAAAATTACTTCTTTTTTGTTTTTTTGGAAATATCTCAAATATCATTCGAGGAATCGTTTACAGTCAATGGAAATTTTCTAGAGATTATTAAAACCTACGAAATGAATTTTCATACGACCCGTTCGGTGCATTTTCTACTGAAAAAATCCGGGAAAACCTCGAAAAAGAGATTGTTTTTCAAAAGTTTATAATTTTTATAAATCTGTCAAACTCACAGTTTGGATTTTAAGGAGGAAAATCAACACAAACTGCCATTCCACACCTAACCAAAAATATATATATATATATAGGGCAGTTGACAATAAAAAACATATATTGGAGCATTCCTGGACAGAGGCTTCTGATACCGTACACCACCAGATGCTTCTAAAAACTCCCGGAAGCATAGGTGTAAGAGGAACTTCACATCCATTCTTCGAATCATACCTAACAAACAGAACACATCAAATAAAAATACAAAACTCGCAAAAAAGCAAAAAAGTTGTAGAATGTGGAGTACCACAAGAAACAGAGTTGGAGCTAGGTGTCTCCATAAATCTGAACAGCTTATTCTTGGTGGAATCTGAAGGAAACGTCAAGTTTCGCTGATGATACAGTCATCTTATAAGAAGGAGAATCATGGACGCAATTGAGGAACTTCACATCCATTCTTCGAATCATACCTAACAAACAGAACACATCAAATAAAAATACAAAACTCGCAAAAAAGCAAAAAAGTTGTATAATGTGGAGTACCACAAGAAACAGAGTTGGAGCTAGGTGTCTCCATAAATCTGAACAGCTTATTCTTGGTGGAATCTGAAGGAAACGTCAAGTTTCGCTGATGATACGGTCATCTTATAAGAAGGAGAATCATGGACGCAATTGAAAAAGAAATTAGAATCTGATATCCCTCTCAACAAACTATTATTATTAAATTTTCCTACAGAAAACGTTCAATGTGCCTTTCTGCAGCTATAGTTCTCAATTTCTCAATCACAGTAAAATCAGTTTGCACGATATTTTTTAAATAAATTGCTTGGACTCTATGAAATATTCAGGGATAAAAATAGACAGTAGCCTAAAATTGGACCAACAAATTTGACTTTCCTGCAAGAAACTAAGATTCGTGGTATATAAGGTAAATATTTATTTTGTATGCCTTCAGTTCGTTTGGATTATTTGCAACACAAACATACAAACAAAAAAATTAAAAAATTTAAATGAAAAAACGGTATATACCCATCCTCTTCCTTGTCATATTTTCAAATTTTTTAATATTTGAACTATACATCTGTGTATTTTATACCATATGTACATCTTCATATTCCATATTTTATAATCATAACTATTTTTTTATGAATATCTTATCTACACCTAAAAACACAATTTTTACATCCAAACATTCGAAAATTCTAACATTCCAGCCTTCGATCATTTTTCAGATGAGATTTTTCATGAGGTATAAGCCTCTGAAGATGCTAGCCATTTTCAATTATTTTATCTATCTATCTATGACTTCACATTTAGTGAAATTAGTAGGAAACTCCAATTTTACCAGTCCACGTATTAACCCAAATTCGTATTTGCTCTCGTGCCGTTGCAATCTTTGAAGCAGGGTTTGAATTATAGATAGGACATTGATTATTCATCTGTAAACTCTGGACGTTGCCTCAGCATCACCTAAGTACGGTTAACCTAGTTGTCAATAAAACAGTGAAGAGGGGAGAAGGAAACTACACTTTTCAATTTCCGAATGGGTCTGGAAAATGTACCGAATTCCCATGCACGTGATATATCGACTCGACAATCAAACTGGTTGAATTTACTATTATTATTAGTGCAGGTATGGATTCACAGATGTTACATTGTTTCGATTGTTTGCTGTGAATTTTATTCAAAATCATAGAAAAGCAACAAAAATACTTCAATTTCCAAATTATTTTTTGTTCTGGTTCCCATGAAAAAGGAAATACCGTAATGCCCAAAGAACATCGTGAGAACAGAGTGAAAGTATGTACAAAATTGAAGAATCTTCTTCAATTTCTACAAGATGTATGCCACAGGAAACACCTCTCAAAGCAGTGATTTCCAAATCTTCGTTATTCATTGAAACAGCGAGCTTTGGGTAAAACTCGTCTCCACAAAAATTCTTTACCAATGTACTGGTTTGTACCAAGTGAGAGAAATTTATATCTACCAATGTCTCCTGCGAATGCATCAAAATCATAAACTTTCTTCAAAGCAGCCTCTCAATACTAGAGCAACAACTTCGGAGTCAACCATTTCAAAAAATCTGTCATACAAAGATCTTTCCTTTGTTTTGGACCAACACCATTTAATACCCAGCTGATATTGAAACAGTCAGCAACAAAATCAAATTCAAACGGGAAGTTAAAAAACTTATTCTTAACAATGCCAGGATAATTTAATTTTTTCTGAAAAATCTCTTCAATGACCCTTCTCCAAACGTCCATTCATACTCTTTGAGTATACATCAACTATAGTTCTACTTGGTAAATATTTTCATTAGCCATATAGTGTTCATACCGTTTGATATTGATATTGATAACATTTCCTATTAACCACCAACCTCCATTCCCCTTCTGTATTCATACACTACAATCATCTATTTTGCCTTATGCCAAGTCATCCCTTTTAGACAAAACTTCATTTCAAGACAAAAATAGTGTACTAATTATTACTGTACAATGCCAGATCGTAGGAATATTTGGTTTGATTTCACGTCTCTAATGTGGCGAATGTGGGATGTGAAGACTGCGCTCGACAGTTCTTTCTCAAATAGTTTTCAGAATATCTTTGAAACAAAGACAGATCGCCAACTTATCTGCGGTGTTCCAGATAAGTCAGCAAAGCTTGTAATCAACTGCAACTGCATGTATGGGATACTCAACGAGTTTTGATGCAATTTTGACTTAGATTTTTGTACCATCGATGAAATGCTTTCTGCTTGAAGGCGACAGCAGTGGGTGTTAAAACTAGTGAACAATGCTGTATTTGGTAAAACAATGGAAATTCCCAGAAAATACGATGTCAAATTTGTCACACTATTTTCTTGGCAATTTCGTGTGAACTTGCATGTGTCTGAAACAAATTCTGATGATGTTCATTGAGAATTTATTTCTTATCAAAAAAATTATGCGTAAAATTCAATAAGCTGATATACGTTAGTTTCACTATTTCAGACAACTGTAAAAAAAGTTATGAGATTTATGGAAGATTAGAACAGAATAATGTCTGGTTTCATTGAATTCTCTTCTGAAATGTATGCAGTTCAACTAAATAATGATAATATTCATAGCAATCGACTCTATTCACCAATGAGATACAAGTTTGTAAAATGTCCGAAAATAGGAATAAAAAATGCATGAAAATGGCACCAAAGGAGATATTCACAATGAGAGAGATAAACTTTAAACGAGAAACATGGACAAACAAAATGTCAATTTGAGATTGGACATTTCTGGTAAAATGAAAAAATGTGAAGGCAACGAAAGCTATGTTTTGAGAAATATTGAACTTGTCTTACCTATTATGACTAGCTCTTTCAAATTAATGACTTTCACTGCTTAAATTTTCTTCGCATAAGGAAGCTGAATACAATTTCCCTACAAAAAAGGTCTAACTTCACATATCCAATTATTATACTACTATAGCATATCCCGTATAGTAGTGGGAAGTATTCATCCCTATAAAAGTACCTGTCAATTATGAATATTATGATTCAAAATCAGAAATTCACCAATAATTATCCTGGATTATCTTTTTTTTTTCTCCCAACTATTTTTCATTTATCGTACCTTACAAGAATTCCCTGGTTCGAAAAAAACAGTATCAATTTACCGTCGGTGCCAGTAATCGAAAATCGATTTCAACAATTTCTTTAGTGTTCACTCAAGAACTTCACTAATAAATATATAGATAAAGTTTTCCCGGGGATATTTCTTCGCAAGTCGTAATTCTATCAAGATGCGGTTTGAGACAAATCTTTTATAAAACTTCCAACTTGAAACCGATGAACAAAGAAATACTTCAATAAAGTATTACTCCGGTGAAATTAGGTTATTGGTGTGTTTGCACAAAATCTGACGATGTCAAAATTCGGGAAGAATCACATTAGAAATTATTATTAATTATATATTCCAATCCAACTAGTACCATCGGAATCAAATATTATTTGCAAGAAAAAACTTATCAAAACTTATCAAAACTGAATACCATCAATACCATCATAGAACTCCTTGAACTCTTCAGTGAAAAATCATATATCCAACTGAAAAATTCATTATATCAACAGGAATTAGGTATGGCTATATGGGATCTATAAGGGATTATCACCCATTTTGAGTAATATTTCCATTACATATTTTGAAGAATACTCAGTTGAAACTCAACCGAATGCTCCAGGGTATTTATTTATTTATCAAAATGAAGATTACAAATTGAACAGCCCAAAAACGGAACCCTCTACATAATTATTAATCAGTTTAGTAGGTTGTGAGCAAGAAAAAAAGAATAAATAAAAAGAACACGACTAATAGAATAGGCGATGGTATCGAGGACCCAAATTTTGTATCTGGACGAGGAGCAGTGAGCTGAAAAAATTTTCGATCAATTGCCTTTCTACACTTGCATAGATTTCCACGAGCTCACATATTTTCATTTTCTGACTGTGGAAAGTTAAAACGACCAGAAGGACATGTTGAGAAGAGAATTTCCCCCACAAAAGCAAACTTGGAAACCAAAATGGACACTGACATGTCACGGAAACGTAGCAAATTGAAATAAAACAAAGTTCTCACAGTTATTAAGAATCATGACGCAAAGGGACCTACACCCTACTTTAAAGAGCTCTTGATCAGAAGCCACAATATAAGGCTTGAACTTCAATTCAATTCAATTGTTGCAAACTATAACAATCGCTGTAGGAAGAGAAATGAGATTGATAGTGTCAAGTATATAAAATAATCATGAAATAACTTAAAACCATTTGAGCAAATACAAAGTTTGAAGACTCAGTTTTCACAAATCCATACTTTGATTTTGATAGTTTGAAGTTCATGGACATCAAAATTGACAATTACCGCATACAGAAATATAAAACAGCTCGAAATTCACAAAGTTGCAAGAATTATGTAATAAGCATTTTTATGCGGTGCAACGACCTGCCGAAAATGCAAGCATGCTTTTCTTTATTCATTCACCTGGTTTTGTAGCAGCTGCCGTTCTTTTACTTTATTTTGATGTTTAAATAAATACTAATTTGTTTCAAAATGAGTTCTTTCATCATTTGAATGAATGTGGGTTTGGTAAATAAGCTTAAAACCAAGAGAGTTCTGAGTTACGACAATAGCAAAATTGAGATGTGAATCGTTTATTATCGGTTTTTAACATTAAGGTTCCATCTATCGGAGTTTACGTTTTTCTCTGATTGCCAAGAGCCTCCATTTCTACCCTAGGGGTCAAATATATTGTGGAGACGACTTTGATTTTTACTTAGTTTCATTTTTACATTGAAACTCCACTTTGATGATGGACTACTTCCTTCATAATCCTATTGGTGTCTAATGATATCCTATAAGGGTAGACATACGTCATTAACACTATGTGACCTGACCAAGGCTTTTGACTGTATATCACACGCTATACTTATTGACAAATTGATCCATTACGGACTGAGAGGCACCATTTTAGACCTTATTAGTTCTTACCTCAACGATAGATATCAGTGTGTTGATTTGAATAACTGGAAATCAGATCTCAAACAAATTGAACATGGTGTAGTAGTAGTTCTTTGGGGAGGCCGCGACCGCAGCCAGGCAAGAAGGCTCTCATGGACCCTTTTTGCCATGATGGAACATGGTGTACCTCAAGGATCCGTACTTGGACCATTTTTGTTCCTAGTATACATAAACTATTGCACCGATGAAATGTGTCTTATTTGCTGACGACACCACCTTAGTATGCTCGGGTGAATCATGTGATGCTCTACTAAAGTTGCCGAACATGATAAGAACGAGGCTAAAAGTTGGTTTGCGAGAAATATACTCAAACTAAATGGAAACAAAACTCAGGATTTGATTGTCTCTTCAAAAAGGGCACAATATTTCACTATTGGGTATTAAAATTGATGATCTAGCCATGTAGAATATGACTTAGTTATTTTGAGGCAACTCAAACCTATTACTAACATAAATGTACTCAAAATCACATACTTTTCTCTTTTTGCTCTGCCTACGGCATTATTCTTTGGGGTAACTCCAATAATGCAATAAGGGTTTTCAAATTACAGAAATGGGCAATAAGAATTTTGGCAAGTCTTGGCTATAGAGATCATTGTCAACACCATTTCATCAAACTAGGTATGATGCCACTCCCTACCCTATATTTATTCACAATTCTTCTGGAAATACATAATAACAGTAGCAAACTTTCTAAGCACTCAGATATACACAATTACAATACCAGATCCGCAGACTAATTTATTCATCAACTACACAGATAGTTGTAATTGATCAAACTCTTCGAATCTCAAATTATGAAATCTCTCGAAAGATCAGTAGAGCTCCTAGAATTCAGAAAATTTGAAACAACAATCAAAAAATTTCTACTCGAAAATTGTTTCTGCAGTATATCGGAAAGCCTCTAAAAAGCCAACTTTCTCATAGTCTAGACTTATGTACATAATATTACCACAAATATCTTACGTTTGCATTATCTCTTTGTCCCTCATGTTAAACACATGATTTTATGTATTCTCAATTCTTTAATATATAAAATTTCTTTCATGAAATTCCATCAATGTAATCTCATATTACAATTTGTATTACTGATATGTGTAATATTTTTATTCTTTTTATCATTTTTATCATTATCAATGATATTTTTACATGTTAAATCATAACATTTTAATGTGTAACTATTTTATTGTCCTGTTTTTGACCTGCCATAAATGTACTTGTATGTAAAATGGTTAAATAACCTATCTATCTATCTTTCTATACGAGGTTGTATTGATATCTAGTTAGCCAAGACCAGTTCCCTGCATAAACAAAATATTGCGTTACCATAGCAACGAACAATAACTTATTAGAAGTGTCAGTGTAAAGTTTGACGTCAAAAAAGTAAACCAGATACGCAATAAATTAAAAGAATAAATATGTCCACCGAAATCGAGCCATTATCAAGTACCTGTATTTAAAAGGGTATAGAGGTTAGCAGATTTACGAAGATATGCTTAATACCCTTGGTGATCAATGTACTTCGTATGCGACCTTGAAAAATTGGACTGCAACCTTCAAAAGAGGTATATTTTCCATTGAAGATGATGACCGATCGGGAAAGCCAGTTTCTGTGACACTCCCAGAAAATATCGATGCAGTTCATGACATGATTTTAACAGACCGTCGAATTGGGCCAAAAAGGAAATCTGAAGCACTGCATATTTCATACGAACGCGTTCATCATATAGTTCACGTCAATTTGGACATGAGAAAAATTGCTGCAAAATGGATCCCCAAATGTTTGAATGTTGACCAAAAGCGTGCAAGGATAGTAGCATCGCGTTCGATCTGTGCTCGATTTGAAAACGATGTATAGACTTCTTAAACCGAATTGTTTCTATGGATGAGACTTGGGTACATTTCTACGATCCAGAAACAAAGCAACAATCGATGGAATGGCGACACTCCGGTTCTCCAAGACCTAAGAAGTTTCGTGTCCAAAAATCTGCTGGAAAAGTTCTTGCTTCAGTTTTTTGGGATTTCCATGGAGTAATCATGATTGATTTTTTGGATAAGGGTAGAACAATAACTGGAGATTACTATTCGACATTACTGACCACTCTACGGGAAAAAATTAAAGAGAAAAGACGCGGAAAGCTATCCAAAAGTGTTTTGTTTTTGCAGAGCAACGCCCCTGCATACAAATCTCATGTTGCCATGCAAAAAATTCGTGATTTAGGGTTTGAATTACTAGAACACCCCCCTTATTAACCAGATTTGGCTCCTTCCGACTATCATCTCTTTCCTCAACTGTAAAAAAGTTTAAATGGTCGTAAATTTTCTTCCAACGAGGAGGTAATAAAAGCTGTGGAGGTCTGGTTTGCAGAGCAAGAAGAAACATTTTTTTTAAAGGTCTAGAGACTGTAATAAATGTATCCAATTAAGAGGAGAATATGTTGAGTAATAAAATATTTTGAGATTGAAATTTTGTTTGGTTCTATAGTAGGCTAAGAGTGTTTCAATATATCCTCGTAAACTTCGAATTTGAAAATACCCTTATCTGGTAATGGTTCTCCCTATATCGAAGGAGAACACATCGGTTACTCACCCTGCTTTTAAAAATACTTCATTTGTTTGAGGAAATGTGGTAGCAGTCATAGTGAACTGGGGATGTTGATTCCAAGAAAAGGTATGAATCTTAGAATTAAATATGAAAGGCACATATTATCCTCCAACCAACGTAAGCGACCTTTTTATATTTCTCGTCTTTCTGCTAAGTTTCGCTGGAGTATAAGTCGGCTCCGGTTTGAGAACCCTACAGATCCTGAACAGCCGCTCACGGTGAAAATTCTGAAATACGTATTATGGCTTTCTCTTTAATGAAGAATCTTGAAAACGAAATTGAATCGAAATAATACGCAATTTCGACGTATGTACTTTTATGAAGTGGAGTAATAAAGTCGCTGAAGCCAGGAGAGTCGTTCTCAAAATACAATCACGTTAGGCAATAATGCTCGGAGAATATCGTCGTTTGAAAAAAAGTTTGCAAATTCTACGCTGTACAGATTTAATCATATTTTTCGAGATGCTGATTTCCAGATTGTACATTGCAGTAGAAATAATCTACAAATTTCTCTTCCGTTTCACTAGGAAAGATGGATTACCGCGTACAGAATAGTTTGGTCAAAGATGTTGCTTGTTTAATCTGCCAGTCAAGTATTTTAGGCCAAACTGTAGACAAAAATGAGTGGTTCTTTCCACACAAAATAAAAGACACGAGCGGCCTATACCGCCTATATTACTTTTCATTAAAAAGTTTGTAAAAGAAAACCCTGGTTTTCGCCCGAGCAAAATAGATTTGTGGAATTCTTTAAATAAGGAATAGTGAAAAAAATTACAACTTCTATGTTTTTTGCGAATATCCCAAAAAGTATTGGAGGAATCGTTTTACAATCGAGAAAACTTTTGTACAGAATTGTAAAACCTACAAAATGATCTTTCATACGACCAGATCGGTGCGACTGAGAAAATCATAATTTTTGTAAATCTGAAGCTGGACAAGCAATATTGCGGAAACTGATATATGGTTCAACTGTGCGCAAGACGGTTCCTGTACGATGTGTAGTTTTTGCACAATGACTGATGAATAGGGAGGAAATAAAAAAAACTCACACAATACACTTAAAAATTATATATAAATATACTTTATCACGCTGACAATATTGTTTTTGCACAATCGCGTTATAAACAATTTAAGGGCAAGATGTGCCCCGAAATTTCAGTCGTTAACTCCCGGGCTATTACAAGTTTCTAGGTATTTTTGATACATATTTGTCAATAATTGAAATAAATGTACTAAGGTAGTCAATATGTCAAATTCATACTACACCTGTTCAAAATGTAAATCAGAATGTGTAAACTGAGATTCAGAATAGTAAATTGAATTCCAAAATGTATTCATTGTAGTTCAGAAAGGTTAATTGAATTTCAGAATGTATTTATTGTAATACAGAAAGGTTAATTGAATTTCAGAATGTGTAAATTGAAATTCAGAATAGTGTATTGAATTTCAGAATGTGTAGATTGAAATTCAGAACTGTGAATTGAAATTCAGAATATGTGAATTGATTTTCAGAAAGCGTGTTTTTGATAGAACCTGAAAAATGATTGAATATCTTACACCAGTTGACAGTTGTAAATAACATAATCTCTTATAAGTTATCATTCTGGATGTGGAAGACTTTTATGGCTTAACCTGTGTTAGAAGTCCATTGTATTTCGAAGTGGACTGGTGTGGATTTACGATGCAGAAAAACTCAAAGTGATCTCCACAATTTTAATCCCAACCTTAAAAGTTAAGCATCAGGTGGAACAGTTACAACTATCTGTCAGTTGAGCGGTATTATTTAGAGTAGGCAGTACATGTTTCGAACCTAAATAGGTTCATCTTCAGCTAATTTAAATTATGGAGAAGAAATTGTTATATTAAATTATTTGTAGAAAGAGTAAAAAAGGGAAAAAAAGTGTATGTGTCACCACATTGTACCAATAAAGGTGTACATAGTGGACAACATACTTGTTTTAATTAAATTTGACATTAAGGAGGAAGTGGAGGCTTAGAGCCTATATGCCCTTTTTATAAAAAGCGGAAAGAAATAAAGGCTTCAACATGTGAACAAACAGGTATACAATATTTGGTAAGTGACTACTGACTGTTCGAGACTTCGAGTACTAATTGTCATATAAAATTGTGGAGATGACTTTGAGTTTTTCTGCATCGTAAACTTTTATGGCTTGTCGAGTGACACATTGCGAAGAAAGTTTATTAGGATGTTTTTTAATAAAAAAAAACAATTTCCAATAAGAAAATTGCTATTATCGTGAGTAACTTTATATTTAATGAATAATGGATTCCAGAAATCGTGAAATTTAGATTTGCACATATATTTTGAAGAGTAAGAATGCTGTGCAGGCAGTTATCGTTGAATACACTCCAAAATGGTATGCAGTACCAGAGGTGAGAATCTTTTTCCAATTTTCCGCCATACTGGTGGTCACGTAACATGTGTCAAAATAGATTTTTAGGTTATCGGACATGCACAATACTCTACCAATAAACTTTTTTCCCATGTGGTACATACTTTTTGGCGGTCACTGTATATATATGAAAAGTTAAAGAGTTAAAAATATGTATCTTGTAGGTATGTATTTATTGATACATTTATTCTATAACCTCATTTTACTACCTTTGTGAATTTCATCTAAACATGTGTGAATAGTAAGAAAGTAATTAAGTAAATTTATTCATTTCAGATGTAAAACAGATACAGATTCGTCTATAACAAAAAAAATATGTGAACATAACTATAAAGATTACATAATCCTAGGAGAACTAATTAAAGTTGCGGCTACCTAAGCAAGCTTGTATTGTAGCCAGCAAACAAAATAGTGACCCTATTCCTATATAACCAGACATGCTAATATTGCAGGATGTAGACAGGAAGAGAGAGAGAGCGAAAGAGAGAGTCAAAGAGCGAAAGAGAGAGAGAGAGTGCGAGAGAGAGAGAGATCTGTAAATCAATATTATTATAAAGTTCTTAGAGGAAGGAAAAAATAGCATAATTTCTTGGCATATGTTATAAGTTGCTTCTCTTGTTCTCAATGTTCCTCTAACTATTTTTCGTACTACATATAATGTGAAGACACAAACGATTCAATAGAAAATATGATAAATTTCTTCTCGATTTGAATCAAAACATGTATCGTTCTCTGTACATTCAGAGAGAATTCCAATAATTGGAAAATTCAACACGCTCCAATGCTATATTATGTTCGTGAATTCCCATCTTTACGTAAATTATTCAGGCTCTAATCGATAACAGTTTTCCAGTTCAACCTACACACGGGGGAATGAATACATGTCCGTAAAAATAGGATCTATAAGTAATTCATAGTCGCAATCTTACGGATTATGTTCATTTGTAAGTATAATGGAATAAGACAAAGCATTTTCGAGCAAGGAAAGAAACAATAATCAGAGGAATCACCGTACTAAAGATTTACATTTCGATAAGTTGACTAATATCAATATATAATTTATGAAAAAATATCTTCCAACGCTACCCCTGTACTTGGTGTTTCAAACAACCACAGGTACTCTATCATAATTAGACCGAGCTATAAAAGTTTTTTCCCCACCAAATTAAAGACGCAAATGTTCTATACTAATTTTTATAAAGTTATTTCATTCACGATGAAATAGACCCATCAGACACCACGAATATATTTTGTTTAAATAAGTGATTATTTCACAAGAGCTGTTTAATCGCGATTATATTTTCGTCCTCCATATTGGTTTTCGTTGTGTCGTTTTTCAAGGATTCTTACAATTCTTGGCAACAGTTTATAAAAAAACAATAATTTCTCAATCGTTTGAATGACCTAATATTGATTTTCATCTGTGAAAACTCCATTTTCGATAGGATTTCTAGACAAATATTTTGACATAAGGCAACGATATACGTCAGAATTTGAAATTTTAACATGCAAAATTCGCAGCAAAGGCTTCTTTACGACGGCGTTCTGGTGCCACGGCGAAAAAAAAAATCTGTCAATTGGCACATTTAATCTGTCAATTGACATATTTAATCTGTCAATTTACTCATTTATTTGTCAAATGATTTTTTCAATCTCCTATTCATGTTCATACGCTGTTGCTCAAGACCAAACGTACCAACGTACTTTTTTTGTGTGACAACTAAACCACAGCTTGCACGCATTTCGAATGCATGTATGAAACTACCCTGAGTTACAGATTTCATTATTTACAAACGTTAGAAGCAATTCAGTATCTCAATAATTTCTCCACAAATTCAAAAATTTCAATCATCGTTTCAGTGTTCTTTTACGAATCAAATCACCAGCACGTAATTCCAAAAATATTAAAATTGCTCAACCCAATAGAAAAGTACCTAAGGCTGAGTTGGTTCATGGTTATCCACTGGTCATGTTCAAACTACCCATTCCGTGGTGGTCGTGCTGGTAGAGTATTCGCCTCTCAAGCATTGGGTCTTGGGTTCGATTTCCAGCATGGTCATCGATCTCATGAACGGCATCACACGTTAAAAGGTGAAGGTTCCCTAGCTTGCACAAGTCTCTCGAAGACTTATGGTGGTTCGGGGTAGGGGTGCAACAGGTTGACGGAAATAACAATTTCAACAATTTTCATCATCGATATGCTCTAATCACCTCATATTAAATGTGTCAATTGACAGGTTATAAATGTGTCAATTGACAGATCAAATGTGTCAATTGACAGATTAAATGTGTCAATTGACAGATTAAATGTGTCAATTGACAGATTAAATGTGTCAATTGACAGATTTTTTTATTTTCGTAGTGGCACCAGAACGCCGTCGTACTTCTTCAATGCATTGTTGGGATGCGTAACCAAAGTATTATACAGTACGGTGCAAATGAATGGTATAAATTCATTATTTCTGAATATAAATATATTTTGGAAAATTCCTCGATTTTTGAACCCCACCCAAATTATATAGGGTTATTCGCATTCGAGTAAAAATGACTTTCGTGATATTTTTAAATGGGACACCCAGTGTATTTTTCCTTATTTGGTTAGGGATCGTCATTACAAATCCAGTGATACCAGGGTTGATGGGATTATGTCAAACGGCTGCGGAGATATGAGCAAAATATTTCTTCATATGCCCAATGAGTGCGACAGAGACTTTTGACCTTCCAAATCGTGTGGAGTCTCAGTCATACTCATTAGACATACGAGGAAGTTTTTTGCCATTTCTCCGCAGTCGTTTGACATAATCCCATCAAACCTGGTATGACTGGACTTGTAATGACGATCCCTAACCAAACATGGAAAAATACACTGGGTGTCCCATTTAAAAATATCACAAAAGTAATTTTTACTCGAATGCGGATAACCCTACATATTTAGGGTGGGGTTCAAAAACCGTTCAATCGGAAAGAAAATCGACGTGTTCGAGGAATTTTCCAAAATATGTTTATATTCAGAAATAATGAATTCATTCCATACATTTGCACCTTACTGTATAAACAAACATCATCAACGAAGCGTTTGATTATGAAACGTCTCGTATTTAAAGCTTCAGCAAAAATGGATTCACGTTTCAGTAATATTTCGTGTGAAAATATCGATTTGGCAATTCATAATAATACACCAGTCAACACTTTGGAAACCCATGCTTCTGTATGGCTACAGTTTTCCGACTTTTGTAAGACAAAAGGTTACTCTTTTAATGAAGATACCAGAATTGATTAATTGGCTGTAATATTGAAAGACTGGGTGTTTAATATGCGGAAGAAAGACGGAACGGAATATGAGGAAGGTGAGGTGAAGACAATGTGGAATATCGTAGCAAAAAAACTGCAAGAAATGTATCTCGTTCAATATAATGAAAGTTTTGATCCATCTAAAGATATAGTTTTCAAAACTGCCAGAGATGCAAGAAATGCGAAACGCAGAATTCTTCAACAAAACCCAATTGAAAGAAAGGAAAGCTCTCTTGCTTCCAATGTTCAAAAATATCTGAAAATAGTTGAGTTATGGGACGAGAATACTCCCATGAGATTGCAAAAAAACTCTGCCATATACTAGTTGAATTGGCGTGGCGAGTTGGCGAAGCGCCTTTCTGTCTAATAAGTTACTTTAAAGAAGAAGTCGACCATAAAGGAAATTCTACAGGTAAAATATTGAAAAGGATTTCTGTCTAGAACTATGATTTTTTCTTGTTGTAGGTAGAATAGAATACAACCCCATATTCACTAGAACTGCACAAGGAGGTGATAAAAAGCTTACGGACAGCAAATGGTTGGTTCAGAATACTACAGAAACAAAAGTGTGCCCTGTATGATTATTTAAAAAGCTTTTCAGCAAAAGCAGCAATAATATTAAATCAGATAGGTTATTCTTAACCTCGAATCCTTTTTGGAAAAGACCCGAATCTACTACCTGCTACAAAAATTACCCGATAGGAATAAATCAAACATCGAAATGGACCCGAGAAGCAGCACAGACAATAGGAATCAAGAAAGCAAAAATAACCAATCATTCTAATTCAACAGCAGTTAGTAAGCTAGCTAAAAGTGGAGTTCAAGAACAGCAACTAATCAAAATCACAGCGCATCTTCTATTGAATCATATCTCCAAATGGATCCCATTCATCATCTGGATATGATGAACAAAATGAGAAACATGTATGATATTAAAACAACTGGTCTATCAACAACTGCCAACAATCTGTCAGCCTCTGTTCCAGCTGCCCAATCGTCTCCATTAAATACCAATGTCTCATCTAATATGAATAGCAATGAATAACAAACATTTGTGACCTACACAAACTGAAATTTTTATTACAACTGTACGGATACAAAATAAAAATAATAATTTTCTCAATGTAGTTATAATAAAGAAATTGTTAGAAAATGTCGGTGTTCATTATCAATAAAATTCTTTGTTGTTGGTTTTAATCTACCTCATTCAAGAAATGATCTTGTCGTATATCACACGACCATTCGAAGAATGGATATTTTGTAGAAATTTATAAAACCAACAAAATTAATTTTCATACGACCGGATCGGTGCATTTTCAAGTGAGAAAATCAGGGAAAACCTTGAAAAAGAGACAATTTTTCAAAAGTTTATAATTTTTATAAATCTGAAGCTGGACAAACATTACTGCGGAAACTGATAGATGATAATATGTGGTTCAACTGTGGGCAAGATGTTTTCTGTCCGATGTGTAGTTTTTGCACAATCACGTTATAAAGAATACAGGCCAGAGATAGTATATATTTAACAGTTGTTGTTGTGTCAAAATAAATTTGAGATTGCTGAACATAAAGTAAATCGATGAAAATTTGGAAATCAGGAACTTCTTACAATTCTTTCCAATCTAAACATGAATCCACGAATATTCCTAACATTTTATTACTCTTATTCATTGACAAAGGCGTTTTTTTTAACTATATTTACTTCTTCGAGTCCTCTTTGATGGGTTTGAAATTTTTGAAATTTAAGATTGGGTTTGTTTTCTCTAAAATAGAGAGATATTTGATTGAACCAGGACACCAATGGAGAAAGAGTGGTTTCACATATTTCTTTCAGTTTCACTTATATAACTAGGGAAGTGTCATCTGCATAAATTGTCAATTCAATATTCGGAAATGAAATTGTGAAGTCATTGACTAGCAGAATGAACAGAACTGGGCCTAAGACAGAGCCTTGGGGCATCATTTATAACATCTATTCTTCCATCACTGAATAGTAACTAACAATCAACGAGTCTATCTAATTTTAATTAATATTCAGATTCTTTTGCAGTGCCTCCTGATATTCTGGACTACCCAACAAGTACAGACATGGTCGTTGACGAGGGTTCAAATGTTAGCTTGCAGTGTATCGCAAAAGGCTCTCCAGAACCCGCGATCACCTGGAAAAGAGAAGACGGACAGCCAATACGATTCAGAAATGGTTCAGAAGGTAAGGATTTCCAAAAATATCAAGACACTTGAGTTGAATGTGTACAAGAAAGAGCTCTTCCTGAACATGTATGATATTACAACCTCATGGCAAAATAGTGTACATGACGATTTACAGAATTTTCAACAAGATGGAGCTACGCCTTGATATATAGTTCTCACTGCACCTGTTATGCATACACAGGCTAGTCTTTGGATTTCCGAGAGATTTGCCCTTGTACTAGCTAGCTTATAGTTCTGCTGCCCTAAACCACTGCCCTGTAACTGATGGTCAGTCTCACTATAGAAACTTTGAGTTACATCCCCAGTTCTTTACCAAAAAGTTTCTACGTACTATTAGGACTATCGTGGCTTTGTAGGTTACTTCATTTTCGTGATTTTTCAAGAAAAGTTCATTATCTGGTATTAGTCCCAGATATTAGACCTCTGGTTCAACATTGGTTACATTAGATTAGATTTGAGTTGTACGATCAATGTCAATAATTAAAATATAACCTTGAATTTTTTTATCAGAGCGCTAAATAAAGATTTTATTTCTGACCGAGATATTACAAGATTATATCTTCATAGTAATAAAGAGAGTCATAACTCCCTTGGGACATTATAGATTCTATAATTCCCTCTACCTTTCACAAGTAAAGATAAAATAAGAAAATGCTAATATAATATGTATATATTTTTTAAATGAAAACTGAACCATATTTTATTTATTCACGTCATTACAAATAATAAATGTACAATTTTGAAATGTTCCCTGAAAATTGCTTCTTCCGGATGGCTGGAGCTTCTGTTCACTACAGTCGAGGTACCTGCCTCTCCTAATGGCAAAGTAGACAACATACGCGCCGTTTTATTTCTTAATTCCGTGTCTTTATAAGTTAGTCATAGTTGCTCCAGCATTAGCTAGAGCAGTAACAGAAGTGTGACAAAGGCAATTTCCCGTATAGGAAGGTGGGTTTGGCAATGCTAAATACATTGCGATTTTGCTGGGGATTTTCCCAAGCATGTTTTTCAAATTGGCTGAGATGTACATTTATTTTGTCGGGAGCTCAAAAAAAATCGTTCAGTACCTTTAGGATGCAAAGACAAATAAAGTCTTAATAAAGGCAAAGTGGAGAACTCTTTTTCATCCACAACTGTAAATTTAATCGGTATTAATCGGCTTGATAACAAAGCAAAACAAGTAACATAGCAACAACCTAGCAACAACAAAACTCCTATAATCAACGGTACCTGATTCAAATATAGCGGGAAGGTAATGAATTGTTTTATTTATTCCGTTTTGAAAGTGAACAAAATTTTATTGAAATCTGTCAGAAATAAAATTATCTATATACCACGTGAATTGATGAGCCTTATACATAAATGACTATTATTCATTTATTTACTTATAATTAAATTTTAAACAGTTTCGAGCAATTTTTGACGACTATTTTCGTTCTTGAGTCATATCCCATGGTGAGATTCAAAATTACCACCCTGTACATATTTCTCAATTATTGCACTATAACGGAGAAACACTCAAAAATATTGTTCTCACGTGTTCCATACTAAACGTTTTCAATCTTGCCACGCGGTGTAAAAATCACTCCTGATTCTAGATGCCACTGCTATTTCTACCCAACTCATTCTTTATAATCATTGCCATACGCTACCGAATATCCAGATATTAAGTTTCAGCTTCAGTGGATGTACCAAAACGTAACGCGATATACCTTGTTCTAACCCTGACTCACTTTCGAGGATCATTAAAAATTAATAAGATGAACAGAATGTAGGTAGTTGTGTGAGATTTCAGAGTATAATTAAATTTGGAAGAGTTTAGGCAATTCTAGAGATCTGGGGTATATTATACATGAGTACTTGTTCTATAGAGGAATTACTGCTAAATATGTCGACAAATGAGTTGGAAATATGGTGATAATTTACAGGAATCTTGAGAGGAATCATGTAGATTGTTTAGCGGAAGAGCAGTTAAATGTACTGAATGAACTTTGAATGAATTCACGGGGTGGAGTGAGACTGTCAAGATGAGGGTATTAAGGTAATTGAAGTAATAATTTTCGGCTTAAGGTAATAGTTTGAATGATAATAATTGAGTCCAACATGATTTGCTTCTGTCAAAACTGTACTCATACGGCATTCAAGGAGTTGCTCACAGTTGGTTGAGGAGTTTTCTAACTTCCAGAACACAGTTTTAAACATAAAATTATTACAGTTATAGCTATTTTTATACTTGAAACTGTTTGTTTGATACACAAATACAATACAAAGTTCTCTATTGGAAACAGTTCTTCTGATCGTAGTACCAGACAGAGTAATGATTTAAAACTTCCAAATCCAAAAGTACACTTTTGTTTACCCGATATTTTATAATGGATGTAAGATGTTTAATCATCTTCCAATAAATATTAAAAGTATCACACCACTTTTTCGGTTCACAAAAGATGTGAAAAGTTTGTTATCAGAGAGAGGATATTATAGTCTTCAAGAGTTTTATGATGATACTTTTGAAAAGTCATAATTTTGGATTATGAATCGAGTCAGTTAGAGTTTTAACATCTTTATGCCATTCACACTTCGAATAAATTTTTTTTCTGATTTCATGTGGATGAAGAAATGGTGATCTGGATGGAATGGCAGAGATGGAGAAGTCCTTCATGAATGAGCATGTATTTATGTTTAATTGTTGTATTGTTCCATTCCCTTGTTCACCAAGGACCATATGGTAGTACTTTAGGTTTTTTCCGGGGTTTTCCCTGCAGTTGAAATAGCAAATGCACCCCATTTTTCTTTTATATTCGTTAAGTCGCCCCGGAGCGCATATAGTGGTGGTGTTTCCTCTCATCAGGAATGATGTGCCGATGGTAGGGGGTATCACTATTATACTTTTCAAGTATTTATTTAATTTCCATAAATTTTTCAACATTATCTTTAATACAATGAAGCTTTGTCAATAAGTTTGTCTTTAATTTCCGACACTAAAGCATATTTTGACTTTGACTTTGATTATATCGAAAGCCAAATACAATAAAACGAACTCTCACTGTGGGAATTCCCCAGGGGTCAGTTTTGGGGCCGATTTTATTTTTATAATACGCAAACAACATTGATAACAATCGTTCAACTACCAGCTTCATCAGTTATGCAGACGACGCGACTGTGCTTTTTTCGAACAAACTCGATGATACATCAATTATTGGTACATTTTTTCGTCGAAAAAATTGCATATTTCGACTTTGATTGCCTGGGAATATTTCAAAAATGCGCATTCCCGCGAGTTTTACTTTATCTTACAGAAAGTTTCCTTTTTTGAAACAAAAAATGTACTTGTTTTTTTAATCAGAAGGATATCTCAATCAGAAAATGTCGATTTTGTGGAATGCATTTTTTCTTAAAAAAATTGCTCTTTTCCAGTTAACCCCAATTTTTGTGGTGATATTCGGAATCAGCTCGTCGAGTTACGTCTGAGGGAAGTTTGTGATTATTCGCAAAATGCTAAATACAAATTTTAGTAAAATTCGATTTTCGAAATATTGAATTTTTCGACTTTGATCGCCTGGGAATATTTTTAAAATGTGGAATTATGCGAGTATTACTATCTTATCGAAAATTTCCTTTCGAATCCAAAAATGTCCTCGTTTTCTGATTCAGAAAGCTATTTCATTCAGAAAAAATCGATTTTAAGGTTGGGTGAATTTTATCGTCGAAAAAATTTCAAAAATGCGGAAGCCTGCGAGTGTTAATTTGTCATACAGAAAATGTACTTGTTTTTTGAATCAGAAAGCTAATTCATTTAGAAAAATTCGATTTTGTGGATGGGTGCAATTTTCCGTCAAAAAATTGTCCTTTTCCAGTCAACCCTTTATCGAATTCAATTGTTGAGGTGATATTCGGAATCAACTCGTCGAGTTAGGTCTGAGGGAAGTTTGCCATATGCCAACTGACATAGTTTCGGTATTAGGATAATTTTTTATAGTTCTGAATTCTTTATAATTCAGTAACATTTTACAGTGCACAGCTACGCAGGACCAAGATTGAACTTCACGCATGTCAACAGAGACCACATGGGACCTTACCTCTGCATAGCGACCAATGGGATTCCGCCTTCAGTCAGTAAAAGGATAAAACTGGTAGTACAGTGTAAGTAATTCATATACCTATCACTTATTTCATTTTCTAATGAAGATAACAAATTGTCTGGGAATTACAGTAGACTAACGAATCAAATGGGGAAAAAAAGCACTCCTCAATTTTTTTTCTATTGGGGTTGATACAGAAAAAAACTATTAAAATATATTACTGCTATTTCATTGGATGAATACAAGTGACGTCAAAGTCTCCTGACGTCAAGATATCCATAGATTTCCTAGCTATTTGCCTGTCTGTTGGCAAAACCAAGAGTAGATTTCCATTAAATTCTACTGAGTATAATCGAAAGAAGATTATTCTGGTGTACACCTTAGAAATATAATACATTAGAACGCCAATTAGTTCAAGAATAATGTGGTGTGATTTTTGACTTCCTGTTCCTGAATTTGGTATAAGTTTTCATTCAATGATATATACAGTAAACCAATAATTGACTTCTTGAAAATAGAAATGTGTGATCGTCAAAAGATTCGAATTTGATATTTTGATGGGAATTGATTCCTCTCAGTCTGTGAATCAGATAAAAAACTCAATTCGTGTGTCCATCGGCCTCACGCCTAAATCGTTGAGCCTAATATAGTCGAAATCCATATCAGAATGTGGAAACACTTTCTCATTTTTGATTTCCGAAATTCTGGATATTAAAGTTGGTTTTCTACTTCTACAAATTAGTTATTAATGCAAAAATTATGTTATAATAATGATAACGAAGGCTTTTATTGACAAATCATTACAATTTTTTCATATGTTCAAACTACTTGTTGACTCTTGTTATCACTTTTACAAAAATAACATTGATATAAAATTAGGAAAAACTCTGTCAAATATAGTTTCTCGGGTAAGAAATTACATTTTTGCATTTGGTCAGAGGTTCTCATTTATCATTGTAAATGTTGTTGGATAGTATTGAATTCAAGTGGCATTTTTTGTAATAAGAAGTAGATTATCGAATGTTGAGAGAAATAAATATAAAAAGCCAAAAATTCAAATTGTTACAGGATATTTGTTTCATTTTGTTTTAAATAAACAGAAATGGTATAGGATTGGAGGAAAGAAGACTATAATAATTCTCAACTCATTTTATTTTGTAATGTTACAAACTTATTTCTATTAAACAAAAATTTTGTTTCTAAATCTATTGATGGAAATATATCATAAATTTTCTTCTTCACTTCAAATCACCTCTAATTTTCTCAGTTTGCGACATTGCAATATTGAAAAATGTTATTCTGGTGTAAATTCTTGTTATTGCTTTTATCATTTTCAATTTGTGACTCACGTCATAGGGAGATATACCGAAAATGAGGTTTATTATGGAGCTGAATAATTTTTCATCCTAAAATAATACTGATGAAGTTTGGTGTATGAAAGTTTCTAAAAACTTCTTGTCATTTGGCATAAAATTATCAGTAATTGCAAAAACCTGCCGGATTTTTCTCTGATAGAAAATACAAATATCTATAACAGTTTGTGATGGCCTTATGAGACCACCTTTTTTTCTATTCAATAATTTAAAGTTTTCTGCGTCTGCAGAAGATTCGGTAATGTCTCTAAATATAGACAAACATACTCTACATTTGATAAATTTTCTTATAGATTTAACAACAAATCCTGATGTATATGTGTAATCACCACCGATTGAAAGTTTTGGTGCTATTTTCATTACTTCCTTATAAATTTTGTCTCTACCAATTAACATCCATTTTATCTTGTTTGTATTTATTTTCAATTTTCCACAGCAATAATTGTGAATAGCTTCTAGACTTTGGGTGATTGTACTGAAGCATATTGAACGATTATTTCCAGTACAATAAATAACAGCGTCGTCCGCAAATAGGTGTATGCAACATCCATTCACCACCTCAACCATATCATTAATTTACAGTAGAAGCAATAAAGGACCAAGAACACTACCTTGTGGTACTCCTATATTATTATTACTATATACTGGAATGACGTGCTCAAGTTTGGGGTTGGTAAAGATCTTGCAGATCAAAGCTATAATAGCTCATTATATGATACAAAACATAATAAACGCATTTTATTATCACATTCGACACTTCATACACGTGGCAAAGTCAAAGAGAGATTTCAACTGCGATTCGGCATGCCTTTCAGTGAAAGAATAATGAAATATTCGCTTTCCGAAGTCGACATTAGGGTTCTTTGATATTTTCTGCAAAATTCTATTTTCGTAAAGAACTGTTATTTACTCACGCAACTTCATTGAAGTCGATGCCAATTAATTTCCTTTTTATGCGCTCTAAAAAAGCACAAAAAACATGAAAAATATCGGTTCGGCGAAGGTATAATCATTAAATCATTAGAATACACGCTATGTTGCGACAGACATAATACAGGATATCCACAAAGTCCTTGAAATAGTTCAGAAAAAATCGTGATTGATTAGTTTGGTTCTCGACAATAATAATAATGGATTGTATCTGGAAATATACTCGAGCAAAGTATACAAAATCGAGCAGACACCACTGGGGTATCCTATAGGGTAAAAAAAAAATTCCCCTTCAACGTCAGTCTCAAGTTACTCAGGTCAGTCTCGTGAGTAAATGTCGATTTTGTGGTTGGGTGCATTTTTTCGACGAAAAAACTGCATTTTTTATCTCCTGAGAATATTTCAAAAATTACTTTACTTTAAAAAAAATTTCATCCTGAATCCGAAAATGTACTCGTTTTTTGAATCAAATGCTAGTTCATTTAGAAAATTGCGATTTTGTCGATAGGTACATTTTTTCGTCAAAAAATTTTAATTTTTCGATTTAGATCGTCAGGGAATATTTCAAAACTGCGGAATCTCGCGAATATTACTTCATCTTATAGAAAATTATATTCTGGATCCGAAAATGTACTCGTTTTTTTTTTCAATCAGAATGCTATTTCATTCAGAAAATGTCGATTTTGTGGAACTGCATCCCCATTTCACCATTTTGAGTTTTTTCGTGTTTAAATATTTTTTTCCTCAAAATTGCAACCTCAATAACATTCTCCACTTGGTCCTTGCCTGTTACTTTTTTCTTTTCACAAAAATTACAGTAAGAATAAAACAAAATTTCCCTTCAAAGTCAGTCCCAAGTACCTCAGGTCAGTCTCCTACAACGCCTCTTACTCCACCCCCTGAGGAAAATTCAAAAACAAACAAATGGGAAAATTTACAAAAATTAAGAAACGATATGGTTAACTCATTGAAAATAGAGAAAGTTCGTTATTACTATAACAAAATGAAAAACAGGAATAATTTTCATTCGATATGGAAAACCTTAAAAACCCTTTTTTATAGTAATTATCGTATATTTCCAAACCTAATTCAATTTGAAGATGAAAGGGTTGTAAGTATTAAATAAAGTGGAGCCTGACATTGCTGAAACTTTCAACATATACGAGGATATATTGAAAAACTCTTAGCCTACTATAGAATCAAACAAAATTTCAATGTCAAAATATTTTATTACTCAACATATTCTCCTCTTAATTGGATTCATTTATTACAGCGAACCTGCAACGTCTCTAGACCTTTCAAAAAAAAATTTTCTACTTGCTCTGCAAACCAGACCTCCACAGGTTTAATTACCTCCTCGTTGGAAGAAAATGTATGACCTTTTAAACTTTTTTCAGTTGAGGAAAGATATGATAGTCGGACGGAGCCAAATCTGGTGAATAGGGGGGTGTTCTAGTAATTTAAACCCTAAATCACGAATTTTTGCATGGCAACATGAGATTTGTGTGCAGGGGCGTTGTCCTGCAAAAACAAAACACCTTTGGATAGCTTTCCGCGTCTTTTCTCTTTTATTTTTTTTCCGTAGAGTGTTCAGTAATGTCGAATAGTAATCTCCAGTTATTGTTCTACCCTTATCCAATAAATCAATCATGATTACTCCATGGCAATCCCAAAAAACTGAAGCAAGAACTTTTCCAGCAGATTTTTGGACACGAAACTTCTTAGGTCTTGGAGAACCGGAGTGTCGCCATTCCAGCGATTGTTGCTTTGTTTCTGGATCGTAGAAATGTACCCCCCAAGGCTCATCCATAGTAACAATTCGGTTTAAGAAGTCTACATCGTTTTCAAATCGAGCACAGATCGAACGCGATGGTCAACATTCAAACATTTGGGGATGCATTTTGCAGCAATTTTTCTCATGTCCAAATTGACGTGAACTATATGATGAACGCATTCGTATGAAATATTCAGTACTTCAGATATCCGTTTTAGCCCAATTCGACGGTCTGTTAAAATCATGTCATGAACTGCATCGATATTTTCGGGGACTGACACTGAAACTGATGGCCCTCCCGATCGGTCATCATCTTCAATGAAAAATTTACCTCTTTTGAAGCTTGCAGTCTAATTTTTCACGGTCGCATACGAAGGACATTGATCACCAAGGGTATTAAGCATATCTTCGTAAATCTGCTTTCCTCTTAACCCTTTTAAATACAGGTACTTGATGATGGCTCGATACTCCAATTTTTCGATTTTCACAATTTCGGTGGACATATTTTTTCTTTCAATTCATTGCGTAACCCTGGTTTACTTTTTTGACGTCAAACTTTACACTGACACTTCTAATAAGTTATTATTCGTTGCTATGGTAACGCAATATTTTGTTTATGCAGGGAACTGGTCTAGGCTAACTAGATATCAATACATCCTCGTACAGCATCCAACATATAGTCCATGGTATTGAGATTTCTGAACCATGGTTCAATTTGGATAACAATTTATTTTTACCCTTCAACACCTTCAGACTGATTACTCCATTGAACGATCTAATCATGTCATTAAATAATAAATGTAGTACCCATGAAACCTTGAATTCTAAAATGTTTAAACAAGTAGTTGAAACAGCTGGTCATGCAATCCGCAATTCAATTAATACATCGCTTCAGAAAGGTCAAATGACCGAATCATTGAAAATAAGTATCATTTATACCTATACAAAAAGTTACAAACACTATAAAACAAGTGAATTTGGACCTATAAATACCTTACCATCAATAGAGATGGTTTCTGAAATAGCAGTATATATTCGATCATCATTAGAGTTTATTGACAAAAATCAAATTATGTTTATTAATCAATCTGTTTTTCGAAAGAAAGATTCTTTTGAAACATCACTACAATTATCTCTAATTGAATTCAGTAGTGAAACAGAAGAATGAAAATATGTTGTAGCTGTATCTTAAAATTTAAAAAGGGTGTCTGAAACGATTGATAAAAGAATATTGCTTGAGAAACTGAGAAGGTATGGAATCGAGGGGATGGTTTATGAATGGTTAAAAAATCAAATTGAAAACTAAATGAAAACTAAAAGAGTACGTTTAAATGATTATTTCTCATCATATGTAATAAATCACACAGTAGTACCACAAGGTAGTTTACTTGGCCCTCTCTTATTTATTTTGTATATGAATGAGATAAAATCATTTAGACTGTGAGTTTATCAACTTATTTGGAGATGATACCTTATTGGCCTGTTTTGTCAAAATTAATACAGTTTTGGCGAAGGTAGAAGAATATCTTAAATTTAATAAAAACGTTACAAAAACTGAAGCAATGATAATCACTAGTAAATATCGCAGTATGTCGTGCATTGATTCCACAAAAAATGTTGAGAAATGTGTGAATACATTTTGAAAATCTTTTATATTTCTTTACGGTGATGAATGGTTGAACCTTTCAAATGATGATATCGTTTCAGGTGATGCAAAAAAATGTTCTTGATTTACACTCATTTGTCATTAAAACTTACACAACACTTGATCGTTTCTCGATTGCATTACACCAATGTATTCGTGATTGAATGCCCTTCTATCAAAAGTATATTTAGTAGTCCTATACAAAAGTAGGGGAGAAAGTAGGGGTGCTCGGGATTAGGGGTTGACCACACAATGATGACGTATTTGATAAAAGAATTAAAAATCGACGGATCTGAGCGATTTTCAATTTTTTTAATTTTCGTTTCGTTCCAGTTTCTCCATCGGTTTGGATCCAATATCAACTGATAGGTGCTTACGACGATCAGCAAGTCACTTTGGAATGTTTCTCTCAAGCTTTTCCCAAATCGATCAACTATTGGACCAAAGATTCTGGAGAAATTATACCACACAGTGAGTCACTCAAAATAGTATCGCAAATGAACTGTCTCAATAAAATAATTTTAAAACTTTATGAAAATATTAGAAATTTAACATATTCAGATTATCATTCATGTAGTTCCAGGTATTTATTTTTATTTATTGTAGAAATAACTTCTAGTCTGAATAAGTTCTGGTATAGAGAAGTTTGAATGTACATTAATAATCTAATACAGTGAAGAAATTCTAAAAGACTGAAATAATACAGATAATTCATAAAGTTTTGTTATATTTTTATAAACATCATTTCAATAGCAAAATTTCTTTAAAATTTTTGGAAAATAAAATTATAGTTTTCGAATTTTCTATTTGTTCTGGTAGTTTATTAAATGTTTTTATGTAGCTGAAATTTGGATTTACTTTTCCTTTGTTGGAATTAATATTGTCCAAGTGAAAGTAGTTCAAAATCCAAGTATTATTCCTTGTAATTTGGAATATTTCTGAATTGGTGTATTCTTCTTCTGAATATTCTTGGTTAACTTGAATGCAAATTTAGCTTTTTCAAATTCAATACGTTGGTTCAATGTTATATTATTGGTGCTTTTGCACAGATCTGAGGATGCTGTGTCCCAAAATTTTCCAAATATTACTTGTATTGCTTTATTCGTCAATCTATACATAATTTCTTTTTGTTTTTGACTTTGTGATCATATTACGGGTCTTTCGGTATTAATGATTATTCAATCAACTAGTGTATTAATAAAGTCTTTCTCATCTGTAGTTTTTCTGGGCAGTTCTAGCAATGACAGAAAAAATGTAGATACATAGAATAAGGGATTCAAATCTACCCATGACTAGCACAGAAATACGAAACAAATTGAAATTAGTTATCTGAACTTTTTGTTTTTTCTAGGCGCAAAATACGTTCCAGAAATCATTGAAGATGGGTACAAAGTACACATGAAACTCATGATAAAGTCGTTAGGGCCCAACGATTATGGGGTGTATAAATGCATATCGAAAAATTCACTGGGAGATATGGAAGGAACCATCAATGTTTACAGTAAGTTGTACCGAATATCCCAATGTCAATTTGAATTGTAAGAAGATAATTTTACTGAAAACGTTTATAGAAACAAAACAAAAACACATTTCATCACTCAAATGCCAAAATTGAAACATTAGTATCCAGCTTACTGAATATTATTATTTTCCTCATCATGAAAGAGACACCAACATTTTTTAATCAAAATCGATATGGATAAGTTATCAAATTACAAGACATGTTTAACTGCGGTTGAATTTTTGTTCTACCAATTGGTTTTGTTTTGTTGTTCATGACTAATACTTACAATTCTTGGCAAAATTTCATAACAAAAAAACAAAAATTTCCTAATCGTTTGAATGACCTAATATTGATTTATATCAATAAAGTCTCCATTTTTCATTGATTTTGACAATAATTCTTATACAAATATTTAGACATAAGGTGATAAAAATACGTCAGGTACATGTTTACTTTGCCATATTGCTCATTTGCATATTGTTGAGATGCCCAAAAATATTAAATTCAGAATTTGTTGGTTGTAAAAAGTTTGTTCAACACTACACACTTCTGAGACATCTCATATACAGAACTATGTCTGGATTGATTATGACATTGTTTCATTAATCAACCTCCGCTGGTGCAAAATAATCTAAGTAGCAAATCAAGAATCAATGGCCAATTTTAATAATTATTTTTATGGCTAATGACAGTAGCAGTCGATGCCACAACACCAAAGACAAAAACTATTGATTATTATTGTTATTTCCAGGAATACCCGATCCAAACAAATATGTCCCAAGCAATAAGAGGCAGCAAGGTATGTTTTCCATTTTCCATAACTTTGCAACGAATAACTTTGAAATATGCTATTTTCAAAAATGCAATTTAAAGAAAAATCCTGAAGGTCGTCAATTTCATCATCAAATCTTCAATTTTCTTAGCATTGTCATTAATGACGACCTTGATCTAAATTTTGAGTTAGGTTAAAGCCAGGATTGGTGTTTCTTGAGGTATTCGCGGACTACAGAAATTTGAGAAGAACACCAATTCTTACTATAAAAATGTGAATTATGGTATACCACAGGGATCTGTGTTAGGACCTGTGCCATTCCTGATTTATATTAATTTTATTTCTTGTTTGAAATTGAAAAAGTGCTCTCAACTTATCTGCAGATGATACAACAATCATTTATTCTGGACCCAATCTAAAATTCATTGAAAGTGATATCGAGTATCATATTTCGAGAATGGTTACAACGTTATAAATTATAAATGTTTATAAATTCTCATATACATATTCATATTTTCAGTTTCAGTTTCAGTTTTCAGTTTATTGACATTCAGAAAATTTACATCAATTGTTACAACATTTTTGTGATTCACCCCAGGAAACAGGAGACCCACCTAAGCAATTAATATGCTTGTGTTGTGGCGTTACTGGATCCCGGCGTGGACTAGATTAACTAAATACCTAAATAATTAATTGGCAGTACAGATAATTCAAAACTACAGTATAAGGATGCAGAAGTAGATTTGAAGCGATTGAAAGAGAGAGAAAGGAAGGGAAGAAAAAATAAAGAGGGAGAAAGAGAGGGAACGAGAAAGAGAGAGAAACGAGAGTGAACGAGAGAGAGAGAGAGAGAGGGAGAGAAAGAGAGGGAGAGGGAGTGAGAGAGAGAGAAAAAGAGAAAGATATAGAAGGATATAGAAGGAGAGAGAAAGAGAAAGTATGAACGAGAACGAGAGAGATGGACATTTAGGGTTTGATGTTATTTTGTGCATGGATTTGGAGAAGTGGAGAGACAGATTTTATTATTCTCCTGTTTTCTAAAAACAAAGTCTTATATATTCATTTTGAAGTATAAACTTTTTGATTGAAGTTGTGTAATTAGATAGACGATATAGATTTTTTACGTCATAAGGCAAGTAGTTATAAAGTTTTGGTCCAAAAAAGAAGATAAATCTTTGTGTGTGAGTTTTTCTATAAATTGGTAAGGCAATCGACTTATTTTCGACGGATCTAGTGTGTTTTGTATTAAGGGTGACATATCTATCTTTATTATGGAACATCCAAACCAAGCACTGGTAGATATAAAGACCTCTTATATCCAATATTTCCCTATATAGCTGATTGGTAGAAAAAAGCTTGTTTTTTTTATATATTATTTTCAATAATGTGTTTTGTGTTGACTGAGGTTTCGAGATTGTGTTATTGAATAAGCCCCCCCAAGCTGTAATGCAATATCTAATAACAGACTCCGCCAGTGAGTTGTATAATATCAGTAGATTTTTTTTATCCAGGATATCTCTTATGCTATAGAATTTATGGATTAGTTGTCTTAACCTTTTTGTAACATGTGCACTATGTTCATCCCACCTTAGATGCTGATCGAGTATGATACCGAGATATTTGATATTTGATGTTTTTTCTATATTAGGACAGTTGCATATGTTTACGTTATTACAACCATGTATCATGAGTGAGTTGTAATGAGGCTGTTCTGTTTTGTAAAGTGAAAATGAAATGAATTTAGTTTTTTTTACATTTAAACTTAAAAGATTGTGGTTAAGCCAAATTTTAAGATTTTTAAGGTCTTTTTCTGAGTCATCCTGTAATTGTTGCCACGAGTTTCCCCTATATATAATTGCTGTGTCATCAGCATATGAGACTATAGTTCCTTTGAAATTATTAATTGATACAATACTGTTAATATATATGAGAAAGAGTACTGGGCCCAGTACTGTTCCCTGAGGAACACCAATTTTGACATCTATGGGTTCACTTTGATAGTCCCCGACTTTGACAACTTGTGATCTTTGTGATAAGTAATTCCGCATTAGATTTAGCACGACACCTCTGACTCCATAATTTTCAAGTTTATTTAGCAACAAATCATGAGAAACTGTGTCGAATGCCTTTGCCAGATCAAGAAAGACTGCTAGGCATCTTTCCGATCTGTCCAAGGCTTCGACAGCTTTTTCGATGAAATCCAATATAGCTTTTTCAGTATTTGTGTTACTTCTGAAACCAAACTGTCTATCTGTTATTACGTTATGCTTAGTGAAGAATGCGGTTAGTCTGGTTTTGATACTCTGTTCAAAAATCTTAGCAAAATTATTTATGACAGAAATCGGTCGGTAATTGTTCATGTCATCATGTTTAGCTGATTTATAAATAGGTGTTACACGGGATTCTTTCCATTGTCTCGGTATTTTACCACTTTTGTAGGAGAGGTTGATAACATGGACTAGAGGACAACTAATATTGAGGTGTATTTTCTTAATAGTTTTACTAGTGATGCCGTCCGGTCCTGGCGCGCAGTTATTTTTCAAATTTGCAATAAGTATAATCACTTCATTTTTTGTGGCAGGTTGGAGAAAAATTGATGAAGGGATCATTGGGTCATGGAGAAAATTCTCTGGGAGTTGCTCACATTTTTCAATTTTTTTAGCCATATCGATTCCCACATTGGTAAAAAACTCGTTGAATGCATCAGCTTTATTTTTATTATTTGTTATTATTTCACCCTTTGAATTTTTTATGGATATGCTGTTTAGTGACTGTTTTTTTGAGTTTTTATTCGTAACTTCATTGATAATCTCCCATGTTTTTTTTCCATTCCCCTTAACGTCATTGAGTTTCTTTTTGTAATATTCATTTTTTGTTTTTTTAATCAATTTATTAAGTTCGTTTCTGTATGCTTTGTATTCGTTTTTGAGTTCTTGTGTACTTGTGTTTTTAAGTTTTTTTTTAAGAAGATCCCGTTTTGTTATAGAAGTTATTAGTCCAGTAGTTATCCATGGTTTAATTTTATATATTTTTTTACAGTTTATATTTTTTGTTATAGTAGAAGAATGTATATAATTTTCTAGCCTTTTTATAAATTTGTCATAGGCAAGTTGTGAGTCCATACAATTCATGACATCATTCCAACTTTCATTTACTAGTAATGTATTGAGCTTCTCAAAATTTATATTTTTTATGAATTTTGTTTGAGGTGCGTTTGGGAAAGAACTGTCTGTGTTGTCGTTTAATATGCTCAGGTATATTGAATAATGATCTGAGAGGTTAGTCTGGAAAATAATTGGACTAAATTTTATGTTGGTCTGTTTACCTAAATATCTCACAAAGAAATGATCGATTGTGCTCTTTGAAATTTCAGTCACCCTGGTCATCGACAAAAATAATGAGAAATACCTTTCCACCTAGAGAATATGAAAATAATCTTGTAATATACAAACATTGTATGACATTTTTGGGTCTTTATATTGATGAAATCCTCAGTTGGGAAAAATATATAGAAATGATCCGAAAAAAATATCACCATAATCGGCATTTTTTACAAAATCAGAGGGAAAGAAAAATTTTGATGAACATTTATTTCAGTTTCATATATTCCTAAACTCAAAATTAAACAGAAATATACCAATTTAAATCTCCATTACAACATTCCAATTCATAATCATGGAACAAAAAATGTTCACGAACTGCAGACTGATAGAATCAAGACTGAAGTTGAAAGAAAAACTATAATAAATTATTGTATACTCATTTTTATTTAACTACCAAGAACATTGAAAAATATGAAATGTTCTTTAAAATTCAAGAATTATTAAAAACACTATTTGAAAAATTTAACTGATTTGACAATTTATTATATTATTACTATTTTTTGTTTGTTCATTTATTTACGATTATCATTTTAGATATCTCCCTAATATAGTAGTAGTATTAATTTATTATTATCCCAAGAAACAATTTTGTTTATAATAGGAAAATTAAAAAATAATTACAAAATAATCATCCAAACTTATTTGACAGGAATACATAAAATTATTATAAGTATAATTCATAACAAATAAAAATATAAATAATGCTACTCAACCTTCAGATGTTTTATCCAGAATAGTTAGATTCAATGGAGGATTGAGAGCTAAGAGACATTAATGAAGGAAAAAAGGTAATGTTGAAATTGATTTTATGAAATTCTATTATGAGGATCAATGAATTCAATTAAAATTCAACAAAGAAAATATTTTTTGATTTTACTCTTGAAAATCGCAACTTTTTTATATTAATCATTTCAGTTGGAAGTGAATTTTAAATTACTATACCATCATGAGATGTTAATTTTTTTCGAAAGTACGTTCTAAAATTTCCCAGACTTGGTCGTTTAGTATTAGTAATAGTAATATTTATTTATCAATATGAATTAGCAGAACAACATTTTCAAACAGGTAAATTTACATTCACAAACATTGTTTTATGATCGTGTATACTATTTACTTCCGTGAAATTTAAATTAGAAACTTTCTGAATGAATAAAAAAAATTTCACTTTATATAGATAATTCAAATCCAGTAAACTCTTGGGCTTGTTACAAGTTAGCGGTTGGTTCTAAAAATGGTGAGTTATAAATACATTTTAATGATTTATCTTGGAGTATTTGAAGAGGTCTCAAGGTTGAAGTATTAGCAGTTCCCCAAATGGATGTCACATACTGTAGGTTGAGTAAATAAGACAGTAGTGTATATTCTTCAGGTATTTGAAAGGAACGAAATTTGACCTGAACACCAATGACTGGATTAATTTTCTTCCTCAATTTCTCAGGATGTTTATTCCATATAAGCAGCATACGCTTCTTGGGAATAATACAGTTATTATTATTATTATTAATACTTTCCCTTGGCTCTTCAGATGTTCTCTGAACATCAAAGGATTTTTCTGTTCGTGAAAACCAAAACAAAAAAATATGAATTGCCACGACTGCAAAAATTACTGTTTTGTTTCAGCTTACGACGAAAACGTCTCTGGTAGTCGTACTGGACAAATAGTTCGAGAAGAAAACTTGAAAAAACTCCACAACGATACTTCCAGGAGAGTCGATCTGAAAACAGGTGGGTAAAATATTCTTAGGTAATATCCCATAAGACCATGACAAACAGTCGACTATTATTTTCTTCATAGTTCTATAGAGAGTACCTTGTGTTTCTACAATTTGATGAGACCATATTATGAACATTAATTATTAGAATATCTCCCGAGAGCTTTAGCTCGAGGAAGTTAATAATAATAAAAGTTCATTCATAAATAAATACATACATAAAGTGTAGAATATATTGTATGAATAAACCTTACTAAGTAACCTTGTTGTAAGGTAAAAAACTATTCTACTAAAGAACTATTTTAAAACTAACAATTTTTTTTTTCATTTCCAATCTTATTTCTGTATAATTTCATATTCTATTCTGAAAATTTCAAAATTTTGTATGTTGAAACAAGATAAATTTACCCATTAATTAATATTATTTATCAAATTATGAAAAATATGTCTTTCTGTAGTATTCAACCAGTCTTTCACTTTATTTTTGTAAGAATACATAGATTTAGTCATTTTAATAATATCTGGTAGTATGTCAAAAAAATTTGGGATAATGTGAATGAAATTTCTTGTGCCTATTATTTTATTCAATCTAGTTTTAACTGTGACTGCTCTTTTATACCTCGTCTCATAAAGATGATCTCCAAAATTGGTATCCTTTTTATTTTTGAAAATGTGGATTAGAATTCTGTACATAAACAATTGCACAATATCAAATTATCTACTTTTTTTATATAGAAGATCGGAAGGAAACAAATGATTTTGATCAAATACTATTTTTAAGAATTTCTAAGTTATAAAGATGACTTTTTTCAACACCACCCAATCCCAGAATGCCATAACTCAACTGGGATTGTACTAAGGAGAAGTACAACATTTCAATGTGCTTCAATGAGAGAAATTGTTTTAGAAACTTGAATTTCGGTAACAGACTCAGTTTTTTAATGACAATAAAAATATGATGGTCCTATCTCAAATGATTGTCAATCATTATTCCTAAATATTTGACATATTTGGTTTCATTAATTTTAAACTCACTACCAATTTTGAGTGGACCAAAATTTGGTAAAGAATTCTGATAACAGGCGAAGGGAAGATAATTAGTTTTATCAACATTTATAGTCAATAAATTCTGATCAAACCAATTTTTTATTATTTCCTAAATCTTCATTGGTTATTTTCTTTCAGTTTATCCCAAGTTGAAGCACTGTAAGAAATCAGAGTATCATCAGCAAAAGCATGAATTTTTCCAATACGGTCTAAATTGAATGAATCATATATATATATATATATATATATATATATATATATATATATATATATATATATATATATATACAGTCCGTTTCTTTTATCATGTGGTAACATTGCTATATTCTAAACCGTAACAGATACGAAGACGATTAAATGGGAGAAAAGGTAACTATTGTGGAGAACAGTACAATGGTCAAAGAAAATTTACAGGGAGTCTCGCCCTTTCCGAGTTATACAGGGAAAACCAAAAATGCTGTTATTTGTTTTTTACGAATAGAACTGTTATTTCTGAAAATATAAAAAAATTTATAAGGAAAGTTTTAATGTATTCTAAATGTACTATAAAAATGTAACAATGAATCTTTGATTAAACGTTTCGTGTCAACACGGTCACCATCAACATTTCTTTTTCAAATACGGACCTGTCTATTTTAGTACAAATATTGATAAAGCGATAAAATCACAATTCAGTGGTATATCACACTTGATATTTTTATAACGTTTCATTTAAAATAACTAGCATCCTCAGTGACAACAATTTTTAATTACGGTCCTGTCGTTAGTTCTTTTGTAAATTATTTTGATTTCTTCAAAACCTATTCAACTATTGGCATACTTCAGACTTCACCCAATAATTTCGATAAGAAGATACCCCAACACAACGAACATTCGTATTTTTCCTTCTTGGGCATTTTTGTATTACAGAAATCCTTGTTTCAAGGCTGATTTCTTCTGAATCAATTATCATACTGAATATTTCTATAATTCTCAATCCTGGAAGTAACGAAAATATTAGTTTTTGGTCAAAATACGACTATTGTGTGATATGGTACAATTAAATAGCATCTCACTTCATTTACCATATTTAAACAAGTAGGCTTTGCTTGGTTTCTATGGCAGGACAAATAAATGAGTTGTTGATACGTGTTAAGAACTGTCAGTCGTTTATACACTCAGTCATATCAAAGATGTATTCAAATGACGAAAAGACTGATATGCTATTTGCTTATGCAAAATCAAATAGAAATCCTCTTTTGGCAAAAAATATGTATGGTGAGCTATACCCAAATCGTCGTATTCCAAACATTCAAATGTTTAGACGATTAGAAAGAAATTTGAGAGACTGTGGTGCATTTGATAGAAATAAAACTAGAAAATGTGTTGTTACTGCAAGTATGCGGAACCAAATAAATGTTTTAGGTAAGCAAATATTACTTCATAAAGATTAACAAAGTGACGAAAATATTTTTATTCAATTTAGGATTGGTCAGTTACAAAAATATTTCTAATCAAGATTGTTCTTTACGAGAAATTGCCCACGAACTAGGGATTTCTGTAAAATCTACCAGAAATATTTTGAAAAAGAATAAATACAAATGCTACAGGATACGCAAAGTTAATCACCTCAATGAAAGGGATTACGGAAGGGGAGTACGATTTGCGATGTGGTTGAGACGTAGAAATAGGGAAGTTGGAAATATTTGTAATAAAATAATATGGACGGACTAATCAAAATTCACCAACAATGGTTGGTTAAACAGAAAAATTACTTTATGTTGTGATTTTCATTAAAATCATTATAGGTGGAATAATACAAATGAACATTTACATAGACAAACCAATTTCCAGGAAAGGTTCGGAATAAATGTTTGGTTGGGAATTTTGGGAACCACCATACTAGGTCCTTTCTTTTACGACGAGCATTTGAATGGTGGAATGTATTTACATTTTTTATCCAATGAGTTTGATGGCTACTTAGATGAATTGCCACTGAACATCCGCCGTGAAATACAATATTCTCAACAAGACGGTGCCCCTCCCCATAATGCAGCAATAGTAAGGGAACATTTAGATGCAATATTCCCAAGAAAATGGATTGGAAACAATGGACCAATTGCCTGGCCAGCTCGATCCCCAGACCTGACTCCTTTAGATTTTTTTGTCTGGGGATACATAAAGGATAAAGTTTTTTCGACAACTAGTACAGATATCGACCATCTCAAACAAAAAATAAGAGACGCATGTAATAGCATTATACCCATCATGCTAGAAAATTGCCACAGAAATTGTATGGACAGACAACTTATGTGTAGGTTATCATGAAGAATTCATTTTCTGTATTGGTTTTATTTTCACTCAAAAATTCAATATAAAATAAATTGTTTTCTGTTTGTTTGATTTCTTCTCCTCTTAAGTAAGTTTATTTCCTAGGTAAATTGCTATCGTTCGTCTCTGAAACTACAGATATCTTTTATTATAGTGTAAACATAATTTTAATAGATACATTTATTCAAAGCGTCACTGATAATTTTTATATCGGAGAGTTAGGTTTTGTGGAATCCATAAACGACCTAACGACAGGACCGTAATTAAAAATTGTTGTCACTGATGATGTTGGTTATTTTAAATGAAATGTTATAAAAATATCAAGTGTGATGTACCACTGAATTGTGAATTTATCGCTTTATCAATATTTGTACTAAAACAGACAGGTCCGTATTTGAAAAGAAATGTTGATGGTGGCCGTGTTGACACGAAACGTTTAATCAAAGATTCATTGTTACATTTTTATAGTACATTTAGAATACATTAAAACTTTCCTTTTCCATTTTTTTATATTTTCAGAAATAACAATTCTATTCGTATAAAACAAATAACAGCATTTTTGGTTTTCCCTGTATAAATCGGGAAGGGCGAGACTCCCTGTAAATTTTCTTTGACCATTGTACTGTTCTCCACAATAGTTACCTTTTCTCCCATTTAATCGTCTTCGTATCTGTTACGGCTTAGAACAAACTTGACAATATTTGGGACAGCAGCAAAACGCAAGTGTACTCTTATAATATATAGGAAGTTACTTATGACATCTACAGTCACTAGTTGAAACTTAATTTGACACGAACCAAGGAATCCAATAGTAGAGGTTTGTCCACAAATTGACAGGCAGCCAACAATTCGTTGTTCTGACCAACCCAAGGTTCAATCAAGTTTCTAGTACGTTATGAGGAACGCAAGCAGAATCTAAGTGAAAATAGAGTATATTTCGTTTTAAGTCCGAGAGTTCCAACCTTTGACAGCTGTTTCGTGCTCACGCACTCATCAGAAAGGATTTATGGAGCTCTCGAAATCAAAACGAATCCACTCAAGAATTAATACCGTGAGGCAAGACAGAATATAACAGGAAGTTATTCATGACATCTACAGTCACTAGTTGAAACTTAATTTGACACGAACCAAGGAATTCAAAAGTAGAGGTTTGTCCACAAATTGACAGGCAGCCAACAATTCGTTGTTCTGACCAACCCAAGGTTCAATCAAGTTTCTAGTACGTTATGAGGAACGCAAGCAGAATCTAAGTGAAAATAGAGTATATTTCGTTTTAAGTCCGAGAGGTCCAACCTTTTACAGCTGTTTCGTGCTCACGCACTCATCAGAAAGGATTTATGGAGCTCTCGAAATCAAAACGAATCCACTCAAGAATTAATACCGTGAAGGCAAGACATATATAACAGGAAGTTACTTATGACATCTACAGTCACTAGAAAAAAACACCCACTACGCCTTCAAAATCTTCACCAATTATAAATTTAAAAAAATTGAAAATCTGCACAAAACATAGCTTATTATGAGTAAAAAATGCAATCAAAATCTTTTTTTTGTGCGATGAACGGTTCCAGAGATATTCGTAAAAAACTATAATTTTTTTTTTAATTTCAATACCCTGTATCTCGAAAATGTTGAATTTTAGAGGATAAGTTAATAGAAACTTTTTTTCATATTTTTGAACGAGCTATCACATCTGGAAGTCCTGCACATTTATTATGAAACACCCTGTATTGTGCAACAAGTGGGGAAAAAGTACTTTCCCCACATGTTTCAAACTATACTTTTCCTTCAACTGCAAAAATTTAAAAAATACAAGTAATAAGTATACCTCAATATTTATTTTTTCCTACAACTGCACAACTACAATGACATTAAAGTAGCTCATATCTCTTGACAGATAAATAATTTTTTCGTATACCAATTCATACTTTTTTTTTAAATTTCCGGCAACAAATCCAACGTTACTTTCGCAGCTTTTCCCAATATCTCTGGCGGAGTATTATCATCAAAATCGTCACTATTATCAGTATCCATATTATTTATTAGCAGTAAATATGTCTTATTGAAATAATATTCAATAGAAATAGCGATTTTTATGAAAGCACGAATAAAAACTATCTGGAGAGTTTAAAAAACTTCTATAATCTGACAGTTCTGACAACTATCTAAAAATGAACAGCAGTCAACTACCTAGTCAACTAGTTTTGTTTTTGTTGATTGTGGGCAAACAAAGTGCCGTGAGAAAAAATATTTCTCACGGTATGAGCAATACATCGTTTTGAAATTAAGTAAGCTGTGAGAAATACGCTACTTTTCATAGCAATTGTAGGAAAATATTTTGATGAATGACTATTACTTTCTATTTTTTGTTTGCAGTATTTTATTTTGGCTTCATGTATTATTTGGGTTAAGGTATTTTCGTAAGTTTTGTGTTCTTTTTGCAAATTAAAATTATCAGCATTTTTTTAATTTTTGATATAACTAATTTTTTTATCAACTGAATTTATTATTCCTCTCGTAATACAATTTTTTCTTTTCCTCAATTTATTTTTCATTTTTACACGGGTAGTACTCCTATCCATTGCTCCTTTTGATTGCATTTATGAGGTAATTTGCCAAATCTAACTAAAAATATTCATTCCAATCAATGTTTAAAAAATTATCTCTCAATTTTTTGTAAACAGTGTATTTGACTATTAATATCACCGACTTAACCTATAAACTAGACTGCCAATGCCATATTATTGAAATTGATCCAATTACGAAATTGACTGGTGGCCATAGGACATGCGCATTGTGTCTGTTATCTGTCAGAATCACATTGGCGTACTTCAGGAGAAATTAATAGGTCTAGTACGAAAGCAAGTGGAATGTTGAAAAATTGAGTTTTCATTTAATGACGAGAATATTTTATAACTGTACATCCGTGAATCATATATCCTCTCCTACTTTCACTTTGAAAGAGTAAAAGGAAAATAGATACTCAAGCAATCCTCAGCAACTGACATTTTCCTTGGAGTACCACAGGGCTCAGTGTTGGGACCGGTACTATTTATTTTACATATAAATGACTTAAACGTGTCAATATATGCACTTACCATACACGCTGATGATACATCAGTGATTATTGTATCCCAAAAAAATATATATTTCACTACAAAAACAGTGTAGTGACATTTTCCAAAAGTTGAATGTATTGTTTTTGGCTAACTCTATTTAAATTCTGAAAATACAGACTTATTCCTTTGATACCGGAATTACCAAAGGATTTACCCAGAACTGTATATCGAAATTAGTGATAATCAAGTGGCTCAAAATTGACCAAGTGTTCAATTTCTAGGTATCCATTTTGAAATTACGTTAAGTTGGAAACCTCACTGTGATAAGTTGGTCCAAAATCTTAATTCTCATAATTACTTACTCAAAAACTTAAGAGAAGTCTTGAATACAAAACAAACACTCAACATTTACTATGTACAGGTGGAATCACGGCTGGGATATGGTGTTTTTCTTGTACAAAAACGAATAATTAGAACTATCTCTGGTATTTCGGGACGGCAGAGTTATAGGGATTTTGTGATAAAATTGAATATCGTAACATTACCTGTAGTTATATTTTCAATAATAAAGATCAATTCATCAAAAGATCAGAAATTCACGATAAAAACACCTGAGATAATTTTCATATTCCGCAAACTAGACATTCAATCTCATACCGATCTCCTGAAAGTGCTGGTTTGATTTTTTTCAACAGATTTCCAAATGAGTTGAAATGCTGTTCAACTCTCCAAAACTTAAGGAAAAAGTTGATATTGCTCCTCATTAATAAACATTTTTATTCAGTCAATGACTTTTATGTATGAATTTATATTGTGATTGTGACAGTTATATATTTTTTTATGTATATATTTATGTACATTTGTAATATATTTTTTTTTTATTGAAAAATACATCTTCCAAACAGAACAAGTTCTGGTGTAAGGAAGATAATAATACACTATATATTCAAGTGTCAATAATTTTAAAATCATTTAAATATAACAATTATAACAACTTTGCTTAATAGTTTGATGAACATCAGTATGATCTTGTTTGAGTTTTTTCGAAAAAATATATATTGATTTTGATTTTTTTATATCATCTGAAAGTTTATTGTAAGTTTCTATAGAGCTAGATACTGGATTGTTTTTGCCTTTTGCCTTTATTTGAATGAATGTTATTCAAATGGAAGTTATTTGCATTTCTGATATTATGGTCATGTAATTTTGATTTTTTTTTTTAAATGACTATTACTTTTTTGTAAATTATTTGTTACTTTGTGAGCAAATTTTGCTCTTTCAAATTTTATTAGTTTATCTAATGTGAAATTTCTGGTTTCTTCGTACAATTTTGAAGAAGGAGTTTCCCATGGTTTTTTTAAAATTACTTTTATTGCTTTAGTCATCAAACGATAAATGATACCTTTTTGGTTTTTACTACAAGCTGACCATATTGTTATTAAATATCTAATATGTGAGACAATATGGGCATTATAAATGAGATTCTGAATTTGACTATTCAGAAAGTCAATTCTTCTTATTACTCCAATTAAAGGAATAATTGATTTTTTAATTTTATTCACATGACATTCAAAATTTAAATTCTTATCAATCATCAATCCTAGATATTTGTGTTCTGATGCTACTTATGACTAATTCCTATACAGATTTACATTTGGTTTAAAGGAAAATTAAGCTTATTATTATTAATGTAATGAGGACCATACTTAAACAAGGCTTATTTCAGTCGTTGAAAATTAAGGATTCTTACACCAAAGTACAAAACATTTTATTTCAACAATATTTATTTACTCAAGGTAACGCCAATGACCAAATTAATGGCTCCCCAGATTGTCAAATATCAATTCTGTGGTGGCTCTTGCGCATTGCGCAGACACGATTTCAGGATGTTCAATTGGATGAGTTTTTCGAGTACTGGGCATATGAGTACTAGCAGTCTAGTTTAAAGGTTAAGTCGGTGATTAATATTCATATGGTCGAATTATATTGTCACAAAATGCAATTTACTCGTGATGAATTGGAGAAAATAAAGTCGCTATTTGTCATTGTCGAGTGATATTCAGGAAAATTATTTCATGAACAACATAAAATCATCCTATACACTTTCATATACTTTTCAACATTCAATTCAACCCGTATTTCAACAACCATTCTGTAGTAGAAGATAACTCAAAACGAGCCATTTAAATTTTAATTAACTGAGTTATGTCAAACTATGACACTTATTCAGACAAATGAAAGTACCTAATATTTCTTTGTTTACATGAATAGCCGCTTGTTTACCTAAATAACCGCTGATATTACACATCATGTGACTTCAATCATGGAATTTTATTGGTGCGGCCATGTGTGAATGAAATAGTCACTATTGTTATTATTATTCGCTTCCATAAGGATCGTTTTCAACGTGCTCTAAGTCACTTTTGTGCCCTCAGTAGTCAGCACCAGAACACCTGTAAGTGACAAGGGTGAAAAACTTCCATGTTACCATATTTCTGGGGATTGTGCGGTTTCAAGAAGGATGAGCAAGAGAACTGTGGTTAACTTATAATAATTCAGCATGCCAAAAGGCACTACGAATTCAATTCAGCATTACTTGGTTATCCCACTACTAATCAAAATCATGTTCAAAAAGTCGTCATCCTATTCCTCTGGTTATGAAAGAAGTACTGAAATAGTTATTTATTATACAAGGGAAAAAAGTATTAGATTTTAGCTCGAGGTTGTGATGTCTCCCGACATTATAATCCTTGTGTAGCGAACGGCGAAACTCTGGCGAGTCGCTGGAATTGACTATGCATACGGCTGTAATTCTGTAATTTGATTTGAAAATTGCGAACTCAGTGATTGTTTAATAGTAATTTTGAATAATATAAAGTTGAAAAATGTCTGATTCCGAGTTTTCTCTGACTCCACCGGAGTTGGTAGAATCAGCGAAAGTAGCGAAAATTATTGCCAGCTAAATCGCGTATTCAAGATTTATGGAATGGAAGATGAGAAAGACATGCAGTTCTTTCTCGGAGACGGTGTTATTGGCTTATTTTTCGGAACTGGCAAAACAACAAAAGCCATCAACAGTGTGGTCGAATTATTCAATGATTAAAAGCAAGTTACGATCCAATGATAATGTAGACATTTCAAAATATTTCAAGCTGATTACATTTCTGAAACAAAATGGGAAAGGTTACACGCCCAAGAAAGCTGCGATTTTTACGACTACACAAATTAGTGATTTTTTAAATAATGCCCCGATGAAGTTATATTTTGTTACCTGGCAACAGAGATAAAATGTCAAATTTTTTTCCCGTCACAGAAAAATTGTTATTCTTTTATTAGGTTTGGAAAATGATGGTGGATTCATGCAGCAGTAATAAGTCATAAGTTTTAAGTCATAAGGAAGAATATTCGTCAATGATTGGTTGGAATAAACGGTTCAACCAATCATTGACGAATATTCTTCTTTATGACTCAAAACTTATGACTCATGACTGCGGCATAAATCCACCATGAGTGTTTTTTTACTGGCACATGAAAGTGTTAATTCTCTAGAATGTGCCATGAGAAACACAACTTTTATACACGAAATACAAACAACGTTTTTTGTACAACTATGAATGTGAATTTACATCGTCTGAAATATATTAAAAATTAATACTTCCGATACATCTTGACGTGATTTTTTTTCCCGATTTGTTATTTTGAAAATATTATTCAATGTTTTCAGTAACACCGTATTCAAAAATGTTTCCTGTCTGAAAAAAATAAGTCCATAATAACTAAATAGCTATTACTTCTCTTTTCCATATATGAATCAAACATCTGCTAGCGATATATTCATGAAGTCCATGTAACAGATTTTGGCAAATAAAATTAGCTATATGTACAAGGATGTATTGATATCTAGTTAGCCTAGACCAGTTCCCTGCATAAACAAAATATTGCGTTACCATAGCAACAAACAATAACTTATTAGAAGTGTCAGTGTAAAGTTTGACGTCAAAAAAGTAAACCAGAGTTACGCAATGAATTAAAAGAAAAACTATGTCCACCGAAATTGTGAAAATCGAAAAATTGAAGTATCGAGCCATCATCAAGTACCTGTATTCAAAAGGGTAAGAGGTGAGCAGATTTACGAAGATATGCTCAATACCCTTGGTGATTAATGTCCTTCGTATGCGACCATGAAAAATTGGACTGCAAGCTTCAAAAGAGGAAGTCCAGTTTCTGTGTCAGTCCCCGAAAATATCGATGCAATTCATGACATGATTTTGTCAGACCATCGAATTGGGCTAAAACGGATATCTGAAACACTGAATATTTCATACGAACGCGTTCATCATATAGTTCACGTCAATTTGGACATGAGAGTAGTAGCATCGTGTTCGATCTGTGCTCGATTTGAAAACGATGTAGACTTATTAAACCGAATTGTTATTATGGATGAGACTTGAGTACATTTGTACGATCCAGAAACAAAGCAACAATCGATGGAATGTCGACACTCCGGTTCTCCAAGACCTAAGAAGTTTCGTGTCCAAAAATCTGCTGGAAAAGTTCTTGCTTCAGTCTTTTGGGATTGCCATGGAGTAATCATGATTGATTTTTTGGATAAGGGTAGAACAATAACTGGAGATTACTATTCGACATTACTGACCACTCTACGGGAAAAAATAGAAAAGAAAAGACGAGGAAAGCTATCCAAAGGTGTTTTGTTTTTGCAGGACAACGCCCCTGCACACAAATCTCATGTTGCCATGCAAAAAATTCATGATTAGGGTTTGAATTACTAGAACATCCCCCTTATTCACCAGATTTGGCTCCGTCCGACTATCATCTCTTTCCTCAACTAAATAAAAGTTTAAAATGTCGTAAATTTTCTTCCAACGAGGAGGTAATAAAAGCTGTAGAGGTCTGGTTTGTAGAGCAAGAAGAAACATTTTTTTTTTAAAGGTCTAGAGACGTTGCAGGTTCGCTGTAATAAATGTATCCAATTAAGAGGTGAATATGTTGAGTAATGAAATATTTTGACATTGAAATTTTGTTTGGTTCCATAGCAGGATAAGAATTTTTCAATATATCCTCGTGTATTTAGAGGAAAGTCCTAGATTGCCGCTCTGCGAATATTTGGAGAAGATTTTTTCTACAATTGAAGATCAAATGGAAATATGTGAGCATTTCAATAAATATTTTGTAAATATTGGAGAATAACTATCCAGGAATATGGCAGCTATTAGGAAATTCATGAAATACTAGACGAGCAGCTAAATGACAAAAAAGCAGGTGGAATCAATGTTAAAATTGCCAAAGCAATCAGAGATGAAATAGTACTATTATTAAACAAATTGATTAATATATCCTTTGAAAAGGGTATATTTCCAAGTGAGTTAAAAACAGCTTAAGTACCACCAATATACAAATGTGGCTAAAAAAATTTGGTAAAAAAGTGACAGGAAATTACCGTCTAATTTCAATTCTGCCTATATTTTCTAAGATTTTTAAAAAGACAATATCTGGAAAAATTTCAATGTTTGTATGCAGAACATTACGGATTTTGAAAATTTAGTGATACTGAGTTTGCAGCAACAATACGGATTTTGAAAATTTAGTGATACTGAGTTTGCAGCAGTAAATACGAGATCCAGAATAAATCTGGAATTATATTCGGCAAAAAAATGCGCGTTATTATCACTGGATTTGCAGAAAGCCTATGATATGGTTAACCAAAAAATTATTTATCAAAAATTATACGATATTGGAATACGGGGAAAAATTTACATCTGGTTCAAAAATTATAGTTGGCAGACCTGAAACAACTGAAATAAAATAGATCAAAAATACACTTAGTTCAATTAAAAATATATACTGTGGGGTTCCACAGGGATCTATACTTGGTCCGATCCTTTTTTTTAATATACATAAACTCGATATCAGAACTTAAATTGAAAAGTCAAATCAAACTTTTTGCTGATGACAAGAATTACATATTTTGCAGAGAATTAATTCGAAGTTATATCTAATATTGAACAGGATCTTCATATCTCATCTCATTGGCAACTCACCCATAAACTATTGTTAAATTTTTCGTAATCATTAATTATTTTTATTTCCAAACGGAGTATTTTCTAAGACCGATAAAATTAAAAAAATCACCATTTCAGTATACCAACAATACGAAATTTTTAAGGTTCACATATCGACACAACACTCTCTTGGTTCAATCATATCAAAAATCTGACAATACAACTTTCAGCTTTGATTGGAATACTATTGAGAAGTACAAATTATGATTTTTAGGAGAGGAATAATTTCCTAACCAATTATGTAAGCAATAAAATAATGATATGTTCAAATCATTGTTTTTCCAGGACAGAACTATGGAAATCAAAATTTTCTCAAATAATAAATTTGTTTATTTGTTTATTACTAATTTATAAACAAATGACATGAAAAAAAAAATGTTAGCAGTATTAATTACTGCCATTGTTAGAAGTAAAAACAGCATAATAAAACATTCGTAAAAAAAATTATTTAACTACATTTTTTAGTTATTTAATTTTTCTTCAGTTATAAAAAATTATAATAAACAAAATAATAAACTTTTATAAACTTTCGTCGTGTGATCTTGTCAAGTGGGTATATTGAAAGGGCTCTAGAAAGCCAACAATTAAAAGGTCAATTATTTAAACTTTTACGTCGTTATTTATAAAATCGGATACTGAAAAAAAATTTGTTAATTAACAATAGTATAACTTTGTGAATAATAGATTTACACATTTTTTCCAATGGGGAATTATTCTTTCAAGTGTCCACATAATACCATATTTTTATGAGCCTTATCTCTATTTTTACGTTTTTCAACTTGAGCAGGCTATACCGTACATGTGGTTTACTTTTGAACACTGTCCTGCACATTATTGATATGTTTTTTCTTGTTTCAGATCAAGCAGATCTCCAAAGTTACCACAGCTCAGCTCATCTCACTTGCAGTATAAATATTATAGCTCATCTGAGCCCTTTTGTAGCTCTTATTCACCATTTCCTCAGTTACTCATATCGTGACCATATCAGTTTTGGCATATCTTAACTTTTTCAAGTTATTTCATATCATCATATCATAGGACTGTGCTATTTTTGTACGCTTGCATTTAGTATTAGGTGTAAAATAAGGATACTCTAGTGTAAGGTCTCTTATAGAGAAATATCATGTGAATGTAACTGTACAGAATTATGGAATAAGTAAATTAAAGAATTTTCGAACACTATGACTACTTCATCATCCTTACTCCTTATTATTATAGATATTGTTGAAACCGAATTTATCGAACAAAGATACGAAACAGCTAGTACCATCGTAGCTAAAAACTAAGTTTGCTCAATTCTATTTTCATAAAAAACTTCTAAATACGTATAGGTACAGTGTGAGTAACAAATATGGAATCAGTTCGAGAAAAAGGTATATGGTAAATGCGTTTTTCTTGAAAATTACATAACTATATTCATTTTTATTTTCAACAAAGAACTTCCGCACTTTTCTAATTCCAAAGTGGCCACCAGTCAAATTTTCTGAAACTTTGGTGTGTTGTTGAACTCGATCTAGTAACCAAAAGTGTAAATGGGCCCAACTCATCCTATATCAATTTTTCTAGATACAGGGTGTTGAAGCTGAAAATAGCACATATTTTCTGATTTTTTTTGTGAGTTAGATTGAATTATTGTTGCATACACATCGTTTACTACATGTTTTAGTAATATAATGATGTATACAAATGACTAAAAATAACCCTATTTACGGGGTGACCCACAAATGAATGATTTGATGGTTTTCTGGATGGCTCATCACCCTGTGGTAGGGTAACGATAGTGAAATCTTTTAGCCTCGAAATGGAGAACGTGTAAGTATTAACTTTGAGAAATACTGTGGCGCAAACGTTGAATTACTGAGTGTTTTGAAAACGACGAAAACGTATTGTGAATCATTCGTGAATCACCCTGTAAACATTCTCAGCTGTACCTTTCAATGTACATCTTACCAAAACGTATATTGAACTAACATACGCAATATAAGCTAATGCAGTTTTTCAATTTAAGAAAAAAAACTGATAAAATCATCATTCTACAATTTAACGCCCTGTATCTAGAAAACTATTTTTGTACTTCTTAAAATTGAATACCTTTCGACAAATCAACCACATTGATGTATATCTTGAAGCTAAGAGACACCCATATATTAGCGGTATTAACTTTCCCACAAATGAATCCATAAGTAAAGGGTTTTGAATTGGCCCTTAAAAAAATTATTTGATATTTTTCTTTCTGAAACATCATGTATGAAAAATGTGTACTATGCAATGATTTCTCTTCAAAATGCCATATTGCCAATTCGAAAATATGTACAGTAGAAAAAGTGAGATTTTCCAAAAAAACTACTGTCATTCATTTGTGAGTCACCCCGTGAATATGAATATTTTTAATCATAAGTATCCACCATTGTATTACTAAAACATGTAGTAAACAAGTGTATGCAACAGAAATTCAATCTAACTCGTAAGTTAACAAAAAAAAACGAAATCCTGTGCAATTTTCTGCTTCAACACTCCGGTATCTAGAAATATAGACATAGATTTGAGTTGGGCCCTTTGACACTTTTGGTTACAAAGTCGAGTGTAAACAACTCATAGAGCATAATGAAAAAACAAAAGAAGAATTTAACCAAATATGTGCCGTTCCTATCGTCAATTGTGATCGAGAGTGCATTTAAAAATTATGATGTTTGCAGTTTGACCGATTTTTCCGACTTTCTTTTATATAATTGTTCTTTTTCTTGAAAACATAAAAACTATAATGTGTTTTGAATAAGTACTTCATTAGCTCCATTTTCAAGAATAGTGCCTGATCTTTCACAAACGACTACCTATATGGAAAGACGAATCATCGGCAATAGTAGTAGTGATTCGTCTAAGAGCTCTTTCATCAGGTTATTGAAATAATATTTTACCCATAATGAATCACTATGGAACAATCGTTTGCGTCTACCCAAAAGTTATTCTCATCTGTATTCCTAATACACATATTGTTTCCTTAATATCGAAAAAGTTTCAGTCCAACAGATGCTGCTCGCATTGTTAACGCCGTAACTTTTTGATTTATTAACGAAAACTTGATTTACAGAGACAACCTAGTTTAAATTCACTTGACAATAATGACAATTGTTTCATAGAAAGAATAAATGGCAGTGTACGTATTAGCGTATTAGAATGATTAAAATAAGGTTTTTTTAGAAACCTACATTAAAATAACGTCAAATATTTAAGTTTGTAACTAATCACGCTAGATGACACTCGCGTTTGCGTCCAACCGCTGAAATGAAATTATAATATGATCATATTATCATATTATAATTTCATTTCAGTGGTCCAATACCAATTATATAGGCCTTGACTAACTATCTTACTTCTATATAAACAATGATTATAGGTAATGTAAATTCTTCTTATACAAATAACTATATACTGGTTGGCATGTTCGATTTTATTTCGTTTGTATGCGGAAGATGGAAGAACTGAAATAGTGTTCCTGTTTTTCACAGTTATACCATTGCCATTGTTTGAATAGAAGCAAGATAGTCAATGCCTGTGGAAAAGGTATCGAACCCAAACGCGAGTGTCATCTAGCGTGATTAGTTACAAACACAAATATTTGACGTCATTTTAATTCAGGTTTCTTCAAAAAACCCTGATTTTAATGCTGTCCCATTGTTTCAATCAAGTTACGACATGACTTAGAGGCCAGATCACTGAAGTTGCGACATGACTGGGATGCGAGATCACTGTCGCCATTTACATGTCGCATCCCATAAGGTTGGCTAACCATCTTACTTCCCTATAAACAATGCCATTGCCTATACTTCTTTAGACAATAGAGAGATATTGTAATAACGCCAGTCAGTATTTAAGGCAACTTTATTTCGATAGTGACTGACACTATTCTGTGATTGAAAACAGAGATATTGCAAATTTCATCTGCTCCTCCCTTATTTAGTCGTGATTGACAAATGCATTCTTAACCTAAATCAATTTGTCTCTTGGATTTTTCTCTCTGCATAATCAATTTCAGAATTAGAAGGAATTATTTTGATGATTGAATTGCCAAATCGAACTTCTACGTCCACTCTTGTTGAAAATCTAATATATTTATCAGTCAGAGCCATGTTTTATCCACTGATCATGTCACGATAATATACGATCTCACACGAAATGGAAATAAAGGATATTAATCCTCGCCTTTAAACTAATAAAGGCAGGCAGTATTTTAATAAAGTTGTCCTTATTCCAGATTCATAGTGCGCGTGCGTACATGTCAAAATAACGTCGACTTTATTACTGGCTGGCGTTATTTAGTACTGCAATATCTCTCTATATTGGTATTATCAGTGTTTATCTATAAACAATGGTATTATCGAATTTTTTTTAAATTGAGTTTGTTATCATAGTGACCAATCATAGAGCGCATCCCCTGTCAACAAGGATAGAAAATTAAGAACTTTTATCTCCTTTTATTAGTGTGTCCAAAGCCATTAGAAATATCTATTTAACTTTCTACATCGTCAGAAATTTATACCAATTCGAATGATGATAAAATTAATTACTAATGTAAATTCAAAATTAGTAAGTTGCCAGCGCTCAAGTAGCGAAAGGTCGAACAACTTTCATGTACATTGCGACAACAGAATATTCAACATACTATTAACTCTTCATACAATGAACACGGGGCTATTCTTGAATCATTCGACTTCCAATGCGTATACGAATGAAATAGTAAATCGAATTTCGCATTCGTACAAACTCGAGAATAGGACCCCAGGTATTGTTTAAAATACGGGCGTACCCAGGGGGAGGGTTTTGGGGGTTCAACCCCCCCCCCCCCCGAAAAGTTAAGATATTAGCAATAATAAATGAATGAACCTTCTGTTTTTTTTTCATCTTTAATTTTTATTTCATACTTATCTTGAACCCCCCCCCCCCCGATACTAAAACCTGGCTACGCCCGTGGAAATAGAAGTAAAATATGCATGGTTAGCCCAAAGAGACTAAACTAACAGGAAGGTTTAATAAGCTCTAGTCAATCAGAATCTTGTAGCATCAACGCGTCATAGTGACGTACTTGGAGATGAGTACAGAGTCGAACTCGAACCAAGCAACAAAACTGTCAGCAGTAACTCTCATATACCAAGAGCTAATCCGTCACTGTCTATAGAGAACGGCGGTCATGACATGTCCAAGTACGTCACATTTCGTCACAAATGTTCTTTCATCTCTTTCTATTAGTGTCCCCATTGTCTTATGGAGATTAGACTCTCCTGTTAAATAATGTTTAGTCCCCTTCTGGTTAGCCAACCTTATGGGATTGACATTGGATTCAAATGGAGGCGACATGTAGATGGCGTCAGTGATCTCGCCACCAAGTCATATCTTAACTTCAGTGAACTTGCCTCATGTCATGTCGTAACTTGATTGAAAGAATATACCATGTACAGCATCAAAATCAGGGTAACCGAAGAACCCTGCATTGAAATATTCATGTTTGTAACTGATCACGCTAGATGACTATTATTTTTGGGTCCAATACTGATTTCACAAGCATATTTTATTTCTACTTAGAAATTGATACGGGACAACTTGTGATTCAACGCGCATTAAGTGGTGTTCACAACCAAATTTTTCTTTTACGTTTTGCTTTTCACGTTTCGTATTCTAATCGATCTGAAATTAAATTTCAGGTTCTTTTTCACCAATCAGGAAACCAAATTTAGAAAACAAAACGTAAGAAATGTGGTTGTAAACAGCACTTTGCGCGTTTCCACCAAGTGTATGAAAGTGCTACACTTCGATACAGACGAAAGAACCTACTGTTTCGCGTCCAAATTCTGATCGCCATCTAGCGGGAACGCTTTTTTTGTTTGCGGAAGATGTTGAAAGAAAGGACAAACAAGGACCACGCGATATTAAGAGAGAGGGGGCACTGTGAACTGTGACGTCTGTGACGTATCAATCAGATGGTTAATGTAAACAAACTTCTTTCATACCGATTGTCAAAATTTAAATGCGGAAATCAATAAAAATTATTGTTTGAAATACTACAACCAATCACCGTTGGACTGTCTCGCAGGTTTACTGAATGTCGAGGATATTGACTTTTTCCTTATTTTCATTAGTATTTCCTTGTGCGTTGATAATGAGCGCTTATAATTGAAATATGTTCAACAGACCAAAAGTTCCATTACAAATACTATACCACATCAATTTGTCTACTTATCTCGATGTCGATTGATCACATCTTCACTTGGTAATCTAGTCTTTCAATATCAATACTTTTTCGTGAAGTTTTTGCTGTGATTTCAGGTACCAACAAAAAATCGGCACGTACGACAAACAGAAATGGGAAACGAGTATTGAACAAAGAGAACAGCTAAAATATGGCCTGAATCATATAAAAACCAGGAGCACTAAGCCTAATAATGACCTTATTGATCTCGACTTGGTGAGAGGTGGGTATTCCTATAATTGACAACTTAGAAGATAGTGGGTGGTATTTTTTCCAGGTTCATCCTTCACCAAGACAAAACCCAAGCATGGCTTCATCAAAGTCACTCAGTTAGCAACGCTGAGATTAACGTTTTTTCCGTTTTATGGAAATTGGTGGATCAAACAAACCTCCAGATATGTGTTTGGAATTAGTCTCGTCTTATATTTATCTCAAATCATAAATATCGCTGTGTATTTATCTACTGCTTCAATAAACGATTCCAATCATGAAGTAAGTCACTTGATGTTTACTCTAAGCCATAAAATGATCAAATTTATTGCAGCCTTTATCTTGCATGGAAATACTGATACCACTGATAATGATGTGGGTGCTTAGTTTAATCCACTCTCAAATAGTGGCCACCAGCCCTAATACGGAAATAAAAAAGGCTCAGTTCAAGCATGTACATTACAGAAGACGTAAGCATGTTGGTGATGTGAAGAAGCGTAAATACAAGGACTTGGACAGTCCTAAAGTGAAGTCTAATATTGTTAGTACAAAGCAACCAATGTTGGAGATTTCAGAGGTTGAAAGCAAGAGGTAAAGTCAGTTTAGGCTTGTTTGGTTTCCATAAAAATAGACAATTTCATTGAAGAAAATGTAGGGTTGGCTGATATATATCAACTGATACTATCATGATATATATCTGATACTTATTGACTGATATATATTTATATATATATATATATCATTTACTTATTTTTAATGGACTCAACACTGGAGCAAAAAATCCTTGCTAATTTGCGTAAAATTGAAAATGTGACAACGAAAAAGCCAGTAACTAGAATTTAATTTTTAATGTTTAAATCAAAATACTGATTAAATAGTCAAAAGCTTGGACTGGATCTCGTTAAATGATTAGAGTGAAAGTGAAGTTATCCACACTTTCATGCGGTGTTGCCAAATTTCAAGAAAAACCATTAGTTATCATTATGTATGCTACAGCATCATAAATTATAAAAATTCATTGAATGAGCTTGGATATTTTAATATACGTATTCAAATTGTTACTGTAAAGTAATATTCACTTGAATAATGATCATCTGCCTTACTGGAGCATAGTTGAAAAAAAATTACTATAAAGTTTACACACAGAAAAATAACTGTGCTGTGCTGAGATGGAAATAATAATAAAATTAGCTGTACCAATCCGTAGGGAAGATGGAAATCGCAAAAATATTTATAAAAAGTAATATTTCGGGTTATTACGGCGCGAGTCACCTCGAAATAACACAGTGGTTGTCAAACACATCAATACCAATGAGTACACACATAAAAATAGCTGTACCAATCCGTAGGGAAGTTAGAAATCGCAAAAATATTTATAAAAAATCATTTTCTCAATTATTACGGCGCGAGTCACATCGAAATAACACACAGGATGTCAAACATATCAATACCAATTCGTACACACAGAAAAATATCTGTACCAATCCGTAGGGAAGATCGAAATCGCAAAAATATTTATAAAAAATCATTTTCTCGATTATTACGGCGCGAGTCACATCGAAATAACAGAGAGGCTGTCAAACACATCAATACCAATGTGTACACACATAAAAGTAGCTGTACCAATCCGTAGGGAAGATGGAAATCTCAAAAATATTTATAAAAATCATTTTCTCGATTATTACGGCGCGAGTTACATCGAAATAACACAGAGGTTGTCAAACATATCAATACCAATTCGTACACACAGAAAAATAACTGTACCAACCCGTAGGGGAGATGGAAATTGCAAAAGTATTTATAAAAAATCATTTTCTCGATTATCACGGCGCGAGTCAGATCGAAATAACACAGAGGCTGTCAAACACATCAATACCAATTTGTACACACAGAAAAATAGCTGTACCAACCCGTAGGGAAGATGGAAATCTCAAAAATATTTATAAAAAATCGTTTTCTCGACTATTACGGCGCGAGTCACCTCGAAATAACACAGAGGCTGTCAAACTCATCAATGCCAATGTGTACACACAGAAAGATGTCTGTACCAACCCGTAGAAGAGATGTAAATCGCAAAAATATTTATAAAAAATCATTTTCTCGATTATTACGGCGCGAGCCACATCGAAATAACACAGAGGCTGTTAAACACATCAATACCATTGTGTACACACAGAAAAATATCTGTACCATTCCGTAGGGGAGATGGAAATCGCAAAAAATTTTCTAAAAAATCATTTTCTCGATTATTACGGCTCGAGTCACATCGAAATAACACAGGCTGTAAAACACATCAATACCAATGTGTTCACATGTTGCCATTGTCGAATATTTTACCAGGAATTCAGTACTTTTTCTCATTCATCTCTGCTTGCTCCGATTTGCAAACTTTAAAGCCTGGCAATACTATTTCATGAACGGTTCATTGCAGGCTATACCATCGCGTTTATCATTAAGTTATCTATCTTCTGATATATATTTCGATTGGTTAACAGATCAGTGAATTACCTATATTTACTTACCTGTTCATACCTGCTTGCCAGGTAGGCATGATCAGAAATGAGTAGGCAATACTACCTAGGCATATTCTTCATATTATAAACTATTGGTTAGAACAAAATTCGGTTGGTTAACAAATGGGTGCAGCACAGATTGGTTAACAGACCTGTGAAGTTATCTATATTTACTTACCTGTTCATACCTGCTTGCCAGGTAGTCATGAACAGCACAGAAAAAAAATTAAATTCTTTGAGTCAAATATAGCCATGACCACATTTCGATAGGCAAAGCATTATAGGCGTATTCGTCTATTTGTGAAACTTTATAAAAAATATATTTCATCCAGTTAACAGATGGGTGTAGGTCGACCTCTTACCGGCTCCTAGACTATATAGGGTAGTAGACATTTGAGAATTGGACCCCAGGACTATGATTGAATTACACATTGTAAACTATTGCGGCTTGGTGGAGGGTATGCCGCGCTCGATCTGAGAAGCGTCTAATAATTGTAGTGCTGAAATCCAACGTTGCCAGATCATACAAAAAATCTTTTTGTTTATGGACCTTAGTGTTTTTCGAATATTGGATAAATAATCATTAGATCGCTAACAATTTTGTACTTATAGTTATTCTGTCTATGAAAGGATAGTCTGGTCAGGTTAGGTTGGCTGATAATTCACGCATTTTCAACTCAGTTTGCCTTTTTGTCTTATCATTTCAACTTCCCGCCATTACAACGATCAATCGCAGAGCGCGGCTCTATTGGATTCAACTGTGTATGATCTGACAACGTTGAATTGCAGTAGTTTCGGACGCTGACTTCACACAACTCATGTCTACGATATCTAGTTGCTGATATTTACCGTTGACATTGAACTTTGCCAATGTTGCCATTGTCGAATATTTTACCAGAAATTCAGGACTATAGGTCAATTTTGATGGTGTAATTTTGTAGCATACCCAAATTGGGGATAACTAATATAAAACTAATATAAACACCAAGGGAAAAAAACTAATATTGGTTGCTATGAACTTGGTTGGCTCTCCCTTCACTTTTTGATATTTTTATGAATGAGTACTTTGTGAAAACAGTGGGTATGATATATCTTATAAATAATACATTAATCAATGACTGTTTTTTCTGTTTACTGCCTATGATTTTAAGAGAAAATTGTTAATTCTAGCGACGTATTAGATACTAACAATGCCACTTCTGATGTTTACGAGAAGAACACATCAGAAAACCGTGTAAGAAATGGTCTGGACGGATCGTGTAGCACTGATTCTGAAACTGAATCAAAATCTAAGTGTAAACCGAAGAGGAAACCTTGTATCGTAAGTAGTTCATTTTGGTGAAGTCAAATAAAACTGACTTTTTCCAGAGGTTGAATTCCTACATTAATTTAGGGCAAAAAGTTCTCGTGAATATTAGCATCAAAATGCTTTCTTGTTGAGAAACAGGTCATCAAAATATATGCATATGAATTTGATATAGTGAATTCCTTGATGGCTAAAAATAATTAATTGTCTAAGTAAAATGATCCTGTTACAAATATATCTACAATTTGAAGTGAATTTGTTCATACAGTAGCAAATTCTTTAAATCTGTAGAAATTTGTTTGGAACTGACAACGCTGGACTCACCTATGATGTCTAGAAACCCTGGTATACCGATTTTTTTTGAAGCCAAAATGAATGAAATAGTGGTGTGATGCTATAGTCGGTTCCATACAATGACATGTTACTGCTAGCCTCCTTTATTTACATTTCGAGCTGCGCTCACAGTCTAAGCACAATTTTTTTGCCGCTTGTTTCGCGGAAAATAGTTGCCAGTCATCCCAAAAGTCGGCAAAGCTGAGTTTTTGCTGAGTTATCTGCTTATATATACAATGTATATAAACAGACGATTTTTTTATATGCAACCTAACGTAAAGTGCTCTGATAGGTGCATTCATATTGGCAATGACAATGGTCGATTTCCCATTTCCCATCGGCGTATAGATATAGGATTGCAATCCTTGAAGTGCGCATGCGCGCACCATTGAAGATGCGTACAGGATGGTGGAAGGATTGCTAAAATTCTACGCACTCGAATGTCTGAGTAAGGTTAGTTCTTTCTGGTTAGATCATACTAAAAAATTACTCCTCACAAAATATATTTTCACAAGGAAAAATTGTGCGAAACCCACCTACGTTATCAATTTCCACGCATTCTCATCTGTTGATGCGACATGCGTACTTCAAGGATTGCAATAATATGTCTATCCGCCAGTGATTTCCCTATGAATGCATTATTGTTGCATATGCAACCAAACATTAACGAATTCAGATGTTATGGATGCTATAAGGATATTGAGGATAAATGAAGGTAAATGTTAAGAAAACGATAATCTCACCGATACTGATGAAACTTTCACAGATAAGTTGAAATACAATAAAAACAAGATAGCAAACGAAATGTTGATGCGGTAATAGTAACTTTGGAAGATATGACTTTTTCAAGTACCAAAGAGGGAGTAGATATGGAATTACACTATAGGAAAGTTAAATGACTACAATTTTCCTCTTCCTGTCAGCAACACACTGACTACATATTTATTCAGCTATTGTCACTATTTTTGTCTCAAATAACATTGGAAAATTAAAAAAAAACAACAAATATTTTTATAATGAATTTTTCTATACGCACAAAAGTAAACTTTAATCATGAAACATCGTAGGTGGTTGAGATATCTGTGCTTGTCGACTGCTTGAGTACTTATACAGCGTTGCCAAATGACCTGAGATTATTCAGAAATCATCAAACTTTACTTTAGAAAATATAAGTGAGTGTCAATAACTCACACATGATTCTTGACATGATAAAAACATCACAGCAAAGGAAATTTTTGTGCGGAATCGTAACAGATCATGAACAAAAAGGGAAACACGCATGCGCTAATTTGCCAAAAGACGACCGAGTGCAAGATCAAGAAATGGACGCAATGGAAATGCGCATGCGCTGTTTTGCCAAGTGCAATGCCGTTGCAATTTTAATACGAAATCGCAACAGACTTAGGCTTCCTACGAGGATATATTGAGAAATTCTGCCTACTATAGAACCAAACAAAATTTCAAAGTCAAAATATTTTATTATTCAACATATTCTCCTCTTAATTGGATACATTTATTACAGCGAACTTGCAACGTCTCTAGACCTATCAAAAAAAATGTTTCTTCTTGCTCTACAAACCAGACCTCCGCAGCTTTTATAACCTCCTCGTTGGAAGAAAATTTTCGACATTTTAAACTTTTTTTCAGTTGAGGAAAGAGATTATAGTCGGACGGAGCCAAATCTGGTGAATAAGGGGGGTGTTAGTAATTCAATCCCTAAATCACGAATTTTTTGCATGGCAACATGAGATTTGTGTGCAGGGGCGTTGTCCTGCAAAAAACAAAACACCTTTGGATAGCTTTCCGCGTCTTTTCTCTTTAATTTTTTCCCGTAGAGTGGTCAGTAATGTCGAATAGTAATCTCCAGTTATTGTTCTACCCTTATTCAAAAAATCAATCATGATTACTCCATGGCAATCCCAAAAGACTGAAGCAAGAACTTTTCCAGCAGATATTTGGTCACGAAACTTCTTAGGTCTTGGAGAACCGGAGTGTCGCCATTCCATCGATCGTTGCTTTGTTTCTGGATCGTAGAAATGTACCCAAGTCTCATCCATAGTAACAATTCGCTTTAAGAAGTCTACATCGTTTTCAAATCGAGCACAGATCGAACGCGATGCTACTACCCTTGCACGCTTTTGGTCAACATTCAAACATTTGGGTATCCATTTTGCAGCAATTTTTCTCATGTCCAAATTGACATGAACTTTATGATGAACGCGTTCGTATGAAATATTCAGTGCTTCAGATATCCGTTTTAGCGCAATTCGACGGTCTGTTAAAATCATGTCATGAACTGCATCGATATTTTCGGGGACTGACACAGAAACTGGCCTTCCCGATCGGTCATCATCTTCAATGGAAAATTTACCTCTTTTGAAGCTTGCAGTCCAATTTTTCACGGTCGCATACGAAGGACATTGATCACCAAGGGTATTAAGCATATCTTCGTAAATCTGCTTACCTCCTAACCCTTTTAAATACAGGTACTAGATGATGGCTCGATACTCCAATTTTTCGATTTTCACAATTTCGGTAGACATATTTTTTCTTTTAATTTATTGTGGTTTACTTTTTTGACGTCAAACTTTACACTGACACTTCTAATAAGTTATTGTTCGTTGCTATGGTAACGCAATATTTTGTTTATGCAGGGAACTGGTCTAGGCTAGCTAGATATCAATACATCCTCGTACATCATCAACTCTTATATTAAAATGCGATTAAAATGATCTCAAAAAAATATCTCGATCATTCAATTCAATTCAATTCAATTTATTTTTGGTCCATCGAGCTGAATAGCTATAGGACAAGTCAGGTTGTACATATAAAATTTTGTAATAAAATTACAGAAAATTGACAATACAGCAAACATTCACAAGAACATAAATATATAAAAAATCTATCTATCACAGTATAAAATTGTCGAAGTAATCCTTCATGCTATAGGGACAGAGGTTGAGGAGAAGTAGTTTGATTTTATTTTTGAAAAGTAGCAGGCTATCGATCTTTTTTATTTCTTTTGGAAGAACATTATAAACTCGTAGCCCCAAGATATCTGGTGTTTTTTGGGATAATGTGAGACGAACGTTTGGGATATGAAAATCATTTTTTTTTCTAGTGTCATGGTTATGTATGGATTCATTCGCGGTTAATTTTTTCCTCTGTCTGTGAACGTAGATCAAGAGTTCATATATATATATAACCCATAAAATGGGAGTATTCTATAACGTTTGAACAATTCCCTACATGAGGTTCCATATGGGACATTTGCTAAACATCGCACAATTCTCTTTTGGGCTACAAAAACATTCTGAACGCTACACGAGTTTCCCCAAATGATTATTCCATAAGTAATTCTACATTGAATTTCACCAAAGCAGAAGAGTAACATTCCATGAATATCCAAAATGGATTTTAAAGATCTTAACTGATAACATTTAGTGTTCAATGTTTTAGCTAGTGCTTCACAGTGAGTATTGAATGATAAATTCTGGTCCAATTTGACACCTAAGAAAGTAATACATTCCTGTTTATCTATTGTTTCGTTATTTCTTTCTATATCTAAATTTGTGATTTTACAATTTTGCCTCGTGTGGAAGTTCACATGACTGGTTTTGGAAGCATTTAAGAATAATGAGTGTTCGTAAGACCACTTGCAGAGTGACTTGCAACAGGAGTTAATTTTATCTTGTATTTGAGCTGAGGATTTGTCTGTGAATAAAAGTGTGGAATCGTCCGCATAAAGACAAGTATACGCATCTTGGAGCACTAGAGGTAATTCATTGATATAGATGATAAATAATATAGGGCCCAGCACAGACCCTTGGGGGACCCCTATTCTACTAGAAAGTAGGCTTGAAATGTGCTCTGTTTTCACATTATCCTTTTTGTGAATAATCTTAACCTGCTGAAGCCGTCCGTTCAGGTAGGAGAAAATCCATTCGTAGAGTTTTCCGCGAATTCCATATTGATAAAGTTTATATCCATCAAGAGTTCATGCTGGACACAGTCAAAAGCCCGGCTGAAATCACAAAATATTCCAACCGACCTCTCGCCTGCCTCCATAGAATCCAATATTTTTCCGTAGAAATCATGAATTGCGGTGACTGTGGAACGACCAGAGCGGAAACCATGCTGGTTGTTCAGAATTATAGAGTTTTTATCCAAATAGTTTAATAATTGATCCAAGATAGAATACTCAAAAATTTTCGAGATAACGGATGGGATCATTAATCGCCTTCATTAATACACTAGTTGAATAAATAACTATTAATTTGACGCAGGCATCTAGGATTACTCGCATACCCACGATCAACATCAAAGGCGCTGTAGATTCAGAAGACGAAGCTCTCTCTTCTCCCGAGATCAGAAAAAGCGTTGGCCTGATGGACGAAATTTTTTCCACCGACTGGATGGGGGTGACCACCAACAGCGAAGACTGCAGCTACAGCTCCGATTTGGAAAATATTTCAGACAGCGAGGTCGAAAACGACATGGATTGTTCCATATTCGATACCGATTTGGCCCCGACCGATATGCTGACACCTTCTGCCCACAAAGGTAATATCTGTTCGGATCTTTCGAGTTTAGTTGGATACTGAATCGTCTCTGAGGCTTTGGTCTTGGATTATCTGACTTCAATTTCGGTTGAAACAGTTGAAAGTCGGAATTGTTTGTCTAAATCTCCTGTCGGAGAGCGACATCTATTGATCTTTAGTGGAATCGAGAGTTTGTCGTGCTCTGTTTAGTAGAAAATAAATTTAAAAACTTTTGTTTGAACTTTTGCTTAGAGAATTTGTATTTGCTCCTTTGAAAGTGTAAAATTTCTAGAGGGCTATGATTTACTCCGTGCTTTTCCCGAACTCTGGAAATAACTGACAAATATTCCCGGAGTTTTAATTTTTCAGGCACTGAGACGTCTAGATTGAAACCCAGATCGCCTCATTCAACAAACTTCACGCTCATACAAAAAGTCCTACTTCACTAAATAGCTATTTTGATCATATTTAAATGGAAAAATTTGGATATGTAGCAATACATTTCCGAAGCATTTTACTCAAATTATGTTTGGCTCTATATGATTATTTCTGACAGAAAAGTGTCCAATCATAATTGTTGATTATCAATAATTTCAAACTGGTAGAATTCATCGAGATTATTTCGAAATCTTTCAACCCAACTTTAAAACCGAAAAATGAAACAAAGATATTCCGAGTTCTACGCCTTGAATTTTGAGATGAATTCAGGTATAACAATTTGAGTCATAGTTTTTTTGTTATACCTTGATTTTCTTTTATTTCTGAAGAGTTTTAGTTCTCTGGTCCACCGAACATTTCCAAAAATGTTGCAGTGAAAGATTCTTAGGTAACTTTTCATTTATTTCGATTAAGGCATCACCAGATGTTATGGACAATTTTCAGTTTTTTTTTGTATACCACCTGTAAAGCTGTGTGCTGGTTGATTTGAAAAAACTAGAAATTTTTTTTCAATTGTATTGCAGTTACATGCCTATAATAATAATAATAAACTCGTACATGTACAATAACACCAGAGAAATTGTTTGTTATCACGTAGGGTCTTCCTCAAGGATCGTTTCTGGGCCCATTTCCATTTTTCTTTAGTTCAATTCCACCGAGTTTTGATATACATGGTGTTAGGGATGGGCTTTCCGTGATTTCATGGGATTTCTTTACCAGAAACAAAGAAAAACGTGTAGACTATCACGTAGGGTCTTACTCAAGGATCGTTTCTAGGCCCCTTTTCATTTTTCTTCAGTTCAATTCCATCAAGTTTTGATATACAGGGGTTAGGGAATGGGCTTTCCATGATTTCAATGGATTTCTTTAACAGAAACAAAGAACAATGTGTAGACTATCATGTAGGGTCTTCCTCAAGGATCGTTTCTGAGACCCTTTCCATTTTTCTTTTGTTCAATTCCACCAAGTTTTGATATACAGGGTGTTTGGGGTGGGCTTTCCATAATATCAAGGGATTTCTTTAACAGAAACAAAGAACAACCTGTAGACTATCACGTAGGGTCTTACTCAAGGATCGTTTGTGGGTCCTACTCATTTTTCTTTAGTTCAATTTTACCGAGTTCGTGTTCAGGAGACAAAATTACGTAAGTTTCACTTTTTTTTTTTTGGAGGATGAGCCCGATAACTTTACCTTTACCGGCAAGTTTAGTTGAAATGTAAAAACACTGTCAGCTTTATGGCTATATCTTTTCACTGTTTTGAGTTTCAATGGATCATCACAATACCATAATTCTTTGCTTAGAAGACAAACGTCTACGAATTTTGATTCGCTCATAGCGGTTGATAGACAGAGATGTTACATAGAGGGTGTGTTATTTCTTAGATCATAAATTGATGACGCATGGGTACAATAATTCAACTGTATATCATGATCGATTGATTGTATGTGAATCTTCTTTGATAATACAAAAGTGTCATCCTCTGATATCAAAGCCCATGTAGATTTGAATAACGGCAAAGGAAATCAAACTCAACAGAACAAATCGTTTCAAATATGGTAATATACCAGACTGATTTATTCATATAAAAAAATATAACTTGAGTAAATAAAAATAAAGGGGGCTGCTGCTTAGAGCAGTGAAAAGTTACTTGAAGTATAATCACATTTTCTTGAAATGGATGGGTTGAGTAAAAAATGCAGATGGACAGAAAAATATTCAATAGAATATAACCAGACAGGCCAAGTTGTAGATATTAATAAGAGGCTCTTTTCACACAAAATAAAAGACGCAAGCGGCCTATACTACTTTTATAAGATAGTTCGTAAATGAAAACCCCGGTTTTCGCACCAGCAAAATCGCTTTGTGGAATTTTTTAAACAAGATATAGTGAAAAAAATTATATTTTTTTTTGTTTTTTTTTGCGAATATCTCAAAGTATTGTAGGAATCGTTTTAAAGTCAGTAGAACTTTTGTAGAGAATTATAAAACCTACAGAATGGGTTTTTATACGACCCGATCGGTGCATTTTTCACTGAGAAAATCCGGGAATACCTCGAAAAAGAGACCATTTTTCTAAAATTAATAATTTTTATAAATCTGAAGCTGGACAAACAATATTGCGGAAACTGGTAGATAATATCAAGTAGTTCAACTGTGCGCAAGATAGTTTCTGTCCGATGTGTTTTTTGCACAATCGCGTTATAAACAATTTAAGTGCAAATCTTTCTATAAATACGCCGATTTTAAGGGAAATCATACCATTCAAATTCTGTAAACGGCATGTTAGGCGGTGGACTTTTCATGATTTCAAGTTATTTCTTTAACTATAACAAAGAACAATGTGTAGACTATCACGTAGGGTCTTACTCAAGGATCGTTTCTGAGCCCTTTTCATTTTTCTCTAGTTCAATTTTACCGAGTTTTGATACAAGATGTTATGGGGTGGACTTCTGATGATTTCAAGATATTTCTTTAACTCTAACAAAGAACAATGTGTAGACTATCACGTAGGGTCTTACTCAAGGATCGTTTCTGAGCCCTTTTCATTTTTCTCTAGTTCAATTTTACCGAGTTTTGATACAAGATGTTATGGGGTGGACTTCTGATGATTTCAAGATATTTCTTTAACTCTAACAAAGAACAATGTGTAGACTATCACGTAGGGTCTTACTCAAGGATCGTTTCTGAGCCCTTTTCATTTTTCTCTAGTTCAATTTTACCGAGTTTTGATATACAAGATGTTATGGGGTGGATTTCTGATGATTTCAAGATATTTCTTTAACTCTAACAAAGAACAATGTTTAGAGTATCACGTAGGGTTTCACTCAAGGATCGTTTCTGAGCCCCTTTAATTTTTCTTTAGTTTAATTCCATCGAGTTTTAATAAACATCAGGTAGTTAGGGAATTGGCTTTCCATGATTTTGAGAGATATTTTTAATTCAAACAAAGAACAATGTGTATACTATCATGTAAGATCTTACCCAAGGATAGTTTCTGGACAGCTTTTCATTTTTCTTTAGTTTAGTAGATATAAAGGGTATTAGGAGTTGGACTTTCCATGATTTCCAGAGATTTATCTAACACAAACAAAGAACAATGTGAAGACTATCATGCAGGGTCTTACTCAAGGATCGTTTCTGGGCCCCTTTCCATTTTTCTTTGTTTCAATCCCACCGAGTTTTAATATACATGGTGTTAGGGGATGGGCTTTCCATGATTTCTCGAGATTTTTTAAACTCAAATAGCAATGTGTAGACTATCATGTTGGGTGTGTTACTCAAGGATTGTTTCTGGGCCCCTTTCCATTTTTCTTCATTTCAATTCTACCAAGTTTTGATATACAGGGAGTTAGGAGATGGACTTTCCATGATTTTAAGAGATTTCTTCAACCCAAACAAATAACAATGCAGGATCTTACTCAAGAATCGTTTCTGGGCCCCTTTCCATTTTTTTCTAGTTCAATTCCACCAAGTTTTGAAATACATGGTAGGGGATGGGATTTCCATGATTTCAAGAAATTTCTTCAAATCAAAGAGCAATACAGGGTGGGTCACGGTCGATGGTACCTTAGACGTTTACGGAGAACGGGACATAGGATCATTCTGAAAATTTTGTTTCTCAAGTAGTTGCTCTTGGTCTATCGATCTAAAATATTTTCAACAATGCAGCGTTGCCGCTTATACCAGAAAGTAGCAGCATCTTTGTTATTTCAAATGGGTCACCCTGTATATTACCGCATTTTTGAACTTGTCATTCTATTCTTATCATTTCTGCCTCATACTCCCCTATACCTATCTCTAACGGTTTTTGAGATACTGGTTATTTTCCATAGTTTTTATCCAAAACATAGCTGGAATTGAATGTTTATTTCTGCGGTATTTGGATTCTTAGGAAGTTGCAATTTTGTGTTTAGTTCATCAAGATCATGTACATTGATTCTGTATAGAGAAGATTGTCCTGCGTTATACAGGGTCGTTCAAAATTCATGATCTTACTGCTAGATACGAAAAGGGTTGAAAGTGCGTTTTTTTAAATGGAACATCCTGTATATTATGAAATATTCTGATAACTAAATTCCCTTCGAATTGAAATACCATGTTCCTATACCTAAATATCCAGAATTCCGAGATAATAGCAATTTTCACTTGTAATCTCCCAAGTGCTTGAATTATTGCCGGAAATTTTTCGAGTACATGAATATTCTTTGGAAATTCATGTACGAGATAAATTTACAGCAATTAATTCAAGCACGAGGAGGATTCGGTAAGAAAATTTCACTCCGAGAAATAAATCATCCAACAATTCATAAGAAATAACTAACGATGGTTTCACCTGAACTATTTATAACCACTGAAATATTGATATGATATGAAATATTGAGAAAAATAAATCGATTTTTTTTGAAAATTTCACACCTCACTTTTGTAGCCAATCAAGAAATTCGTTCTTGTTTAGATACCATGGCAACCCAAAAATTTCCGGAAATTTTTATCCTTCTGGGTACTTTGGGCGAAATTAATAAGTGGAAATTTTTCTGTCAAACATTTGACATGTGACAAGTTGATATTTTGCTTTAATGTACAAACGGAGGTCTAGTTTTCATATGAAAGAAGATAATTATGTATTTACTAGATATTTGGAATGTGTCTGAAAATATTTCCTCCACGATTATTGCAGAAATTGTCAATTCTGAAATCATATTTCAATTGCATACACCATTTGTCACAAGTTTTCATCATAAATCCCGTAGCTCAGCGGTAGTGTTGCGGCCTATGAGTCGCTAGGTCGATGGTTCAATCCACGTTAAGAACATAACTTTTTTATTTTTTTTTGTTCCAAATTTAAACACATTTATTGATGAAAATGTTGTTAATTATTTTACATATCAATATTTCAGTAGTTATAAATAGTTCAGGTGAAACAATCGTTGGTTATTTCTTATGAATTGTTGGATGATTTTCATTTCTCGGTGTGAAATTTTCTTACCGAATCCCCCTCGTGCTTGAATTAATTGCCGTAAATTTATCCGTAAAATTCATATACTCGAAATATAATAATTCAAGCACTTGGGAGATTACAAGTGAAAATTGCTATTATCTCGGAATTCTTGCTATTTAGGTATAGAAACATGATATATCAATTCGAAGGGAATTTAGTCATCTTTCAGGATATTTCATAATATACAGGATGTTCCATTTAAAAAAACGCACTTTCAACCCTTTTCGTATCTAGCAGTAAGATCATGAATTTTGAACAACCCTATATAACGCAGAACAATCTTCTCTATACAGAATCAATGTACATGATCTTGATGAACTAAACACAAAATTACACTTTCCTAAGAATCCAAATACCGCAGAAATAATCATTCAATTCGAGCTATGTTTTGGATAAAAAATATGGAAAAGTAACCAATATCTCAAAAACCGTTAGAGGTAGGTATAGGGGAGTATGAAGCAGAAATAATCAGAAAGGAACGACAAGTTCAAAAATGCGGTAATATACAGGGTGACCCATTTGAAATAACAAAGATGCTGCTACTTTGTGGTATAAGCGGCAACGCTGCATTGTTGGAAATATTTTAGATCGTTAGACCAAGAGCAACTACTAGAGAAACCAAATTTTCAAAATGATCCTATTTCCCGTTCCTCGTAAACGTCTAAGGTACCATCGACCGTGACCCACCCTGTATATGTAGACTATCACGTAGGGTCTTACTCAAGGATCGTTTGTGAGCCCCTTTCCATTTTCATTTAGTTCAATTTCACCTAGTAGGGGGTGGCCTCTCCATGATTTTAAGGGATTTATTTAACTTAAACAGAAATCTATGTTTATGACTCAAAGAGTGTAAGTATTGATGAGTGTGAATTTTTGTAAATAATGACTCAAATTTATTGTTTTCTGCATACTCGAAGTATCTGAACTGGTTATGGATACCAGTAGTGTTGTTCTTCATCCAGAATGTCGTAAAATTGGGATTTGACGTCTCAACGTCACGTAAAAACTAATACACTGTTGTCAAATAAAGCAACATTTCTTCTATATTGGGATAGCCATGTCTCGAAAATCGTTTGGTTTTGGATAATTTCCTCTCACTCGTGCGAAAAACGGGTGATACACAATTTTTTTTTTACTGTTAACCTCTACTAAGTTTCCTTATGAAGTATTAACGTGCATTCAGTAAGGTGTTTCTTCAACTGAACGTATGAAATGTGATTGTAGTTGAAGAATTTTTGTATCGAACGTTCTTTCTTCATTTTTCAAGTGTCCAAAATATCTGGTATGCCTTCATTTGATGATATTTTCCCTTTGAAAAGCCCGTTTCCATTTTAGTGAGTTGCATAGTTTGGGAAAGAAACGAAATCAAGAAGGCGGACTTATCGATGCTCGATATCAGTTCTGCCATCATCTGCAAAGTGGACTCGATGCCGGAAAGTATGGACTATTTCTACTTCGGGATAGTTGTGTCCACAGCTCTAGCGTTCTTGCCTATAGTTTGTAGACTCGTTAACTCTTCAAGCGAGGCCAGCTTGTTGGACGCTCATCTGTTTATAGAGAAGGTTTTCGCCAATGTTACCACATCGATAGCGAAAGATCACGATTCCGTGGTGCTTTTCTATCATTACTTGCTGAAGGAGATTTTGCGACGGACCAAAAGCTGTTTGGTATCTGCGTTAGATGGAAATTCGTGGTGAGTTTTGTTATGAATATTTTCATTTTGATTTCAAGCCACCTTTGAAAAGGAATAAGGGGTGGATTGTTTTTTTTTGTTAGAGGAACGGGAGATTGTCAAAACGTGACAGGATTTTCAAATTGATCTTTTTTGAATTGCTTTTCTGAAATAAAGTTTAGTTTCAAAGTAGTGTTATCATATCCAACAAGTCGCAGCCCAGCCATCCGACAGTACGTTGGAATTTCCAACAGTTTTTCGAAAGTTTTGTTCAGCAGATCAGATCGACCTATTCAAAACTGAGTATGTACCATAGAAATATATACTATATATTTACTCTAGAATGTTAATCCCACCTATTTTAACGGCGAAAAGCATTCCGCGTATGCGCATGCTCGTCAACAGTGTAGTTTGGGTAGATCGTTGCCAAGTTAGAAAATAATTTGGTGTTCCAATTCAGAGTTTTTTGTTATTAGGCAATAAAACGCATGTCATTTGAAAGAGAGAAATTTGACAGCGCATTTAGGACTTTTTAAAACCGAATAGAACCTTTTAGGGATAGATTACTCCGAATTTTAGGCGTGAAAGAAACTTATTCAAAACAATAATGTACCCTATGCTACTGTAATGATAATGACCGTGCAACAGTGCTTTTTCATCAACAGGAAGACTTGTACCTAAGATCTGTCACTCTTGTCAGAGATCAGAGACGGTATTTAGAATTTCAGATTTTCTCTTTTCGTTTTGTGTGGTGTTTGTTGTCGTAGGTTATTCTTTCATCCTTCGTGAATTTGCATTAATCTTGTTCCTTTAAAGACAATTTCTAATAAAGCCGTTTCTTCCTACAAAAAAACAATGAACTGTTTAGTGTTGTGTATAGGAAAAATACCTGAAATAAATCATTTTTGGTAGATAATGAAATTTTTTATGTACTGATCGACAAGCGTAAGGATGCCTCCGAGAATTTGTTGCGCAGTAGACAAAACCCTGGAGTGGGGCAGGAGCTCGATCGCTCGCCTTATTAAACAGTAGTCGATCTTTGTCGCACATCTACTCTCGCTTTCTATCGTTTGCGCATCTCAGAGGCATCCTTACGCTTGTCGATCTGCACCTATATGCTTTGCTCAAAATAGCTTAAATATTATTTCAGCTTGACAAAAAAGGCATGATTTTTGGTTATTGTTTTTAAGAGGAGACCCCAGCAGAACATTTGAGTGAGAAAATTGTAATTTGTGGCAGACATTTTCCTCGTGAAGATTCATGTGAAACGACAATAGAATAATTTGAAACCTAGTGCGGTACCAATACTGTGTCTGCGTAAGCATGAATGGCGAGTGATACAACTTTCTGCCACACCGCTTATATTATGAGTTCTAGATTCCTACAAAAAGTACTAAACATACACAGAATCGCCTCAGAAAATTAATGTCAATATGGAAGTGTTTTTCTTTGATGGTAAGGAAAATGCTTCTGGCCTCACTTTTTTATGCACCCCCATTGAGGAAATTGCACTAAGGTAATACAACCAGAAATACTCGTCGAAATAGCATGTTAATCTCTTGAAAGGATTTAAATTAAATGCAGTTGCGTATTTTGACATGAATCGTTCTAGAAAAAATAACTCGAGCTTCCAAGCATCCAATTTTATAAATCCAATTTGAGTTGAAATTATTCATGATATTAGCTGAAATAAATTTTCATAGTTTTTTGTACTTTGTTTTTTCCTATTTTTAATCCCGACTTCTATCTCGGGATCTCGAGATCCCGACATCTAAGTCGGGATCCCGACATCTTAGTCGGGATCTTGAGATCCCGAGATAGAAGTCGGGATTAAAAATAGGAAAAAACCGTGGCCCTTCTACGCCTTCGTAATTTTCCAATCCAGTGCTTCCTTGAAATTCGCACCGACGATTTCGTGTGGTTCCGTAGGTTTTTGTTGATTAACTACAGCTGAAGAGTGAATGAGATACCAAAAATCAGTCGCTTCAGAACGATAAATAATAATAACCGTATTTCACTTTGTTGAATATTTGGGATCATAAATATGTAAAAATATGTATTCAAATCGGCTAAATACAATTAACAGGTATAAGTACATTGAGTTTTCCAACCTTATTCTCCGAGATTCAGAATTAACGTTTGTTGTTCTTCACAAGTACCATAATATTTTACTAAAACCGGGCCTATTACAAAAATCACTAATGACGCGCATGCGCATTGCGGGTAAGTATATATATATTTTTTTTTTTATTTGTTTTTACGAAACTCCCAGGTTTTCGGAGAAAACCCCTCAAAAGCAGAGCTTGTGCGAGCAAGGGAGATCCGGGACCTACAGTTTAAATAAAAGTGGAATCCGAACCACTTCAGCTCAGTGATACACGACCGGGGATCGAACCCGGATCGTCTGGGTGGAAACCAAACGCTTTAACACCTCGACCACTTCGCTAAATATAATATATGTTTCTATGGTTTATGTACTAGACTTTTCAAATAGTATAAATAAATCCTCCCAAATTCATTGTCGTTCCCTACATTACTTTTTAAACAAAGTAACCATTATAAAGGTGGGCGTTCAATGTAAAAAAAAAAATAGTCAGATCCGCTTGAAATTCGCGCTATATACGTAAAATTTCATGCTGATTCCAAAAATATATGTTTTGTATATCTCAGATTCAAGATATAGCCAAAAAGGGGAATAAAATGTTCAATTCGAGAACGGTGAGAGATAGACCAATTCTGCAAACGCCAATCGATTCAATTCGAGAACGGTGAGAGATAGACCAATTCTGCAAACGCCAATCGATTGAAAATGGTCGAATTAGTATATGGTTTGAATTTAAGCTAATCGAAAAATTGAAAATCACTGGGAAAATTAAGAAATAGTCAGATCCACTTGAAATTTGCGCTAAATACGTAAAATTTCATGCTGATTCCAAAAATATATGTTTTGTATATCGCAGATTCAAGATATAGCCAAAAAAGGGAATAAAATGTCGAAAATTCAGAATCGATTCGAAATGGTCGAATTAGTATATGCTGTGAAATTCAGCCAACTGAAAAATTGAAAATTACTCGTGAAATGTTGTAAGGGACCCTTAGAAATCACGAATAAAAGAAAATAGTCAGATCCACTTGAAATTCGGGCTATATTCGTAAAATTAGTATATGCTGTGAATTTCAGCCTATCGAAAAATTGAAAATTACTCATGAAATGTTGTAAGGGGGTACCCTTAGAAATCACGTATAAAAGAAAAACCCCTAAAAACTGTCATTTCAGGGAATACTTCGTGATGACAATTTCCTCGTTCCAACGCTGGATTCTGGCGTCGACGATATTCTTCCTGCTGGCTGTGGCCGAGAGGACGTTCAAACAGAGGCTGCTGTACGCCAAACTTTTTTCGCATCTGACTTCCTCGAGGCGCGCGAAGAAATCCGAGATCCCGCATTTCCGGTTGAACAAAGTGTTGAACATCAAGACGTGGCTTTCGGTGCGTTCCTATTTGAAAAAGAGAGGTCCTCAAAGGTCCGTCGACGTGATCGTTTCTACCGCCTTCGTGGCCAATCTGCTGCTGTTGACGTTTTTGTGCGTTGAGGTACTTAAGGTAAGGATGCCATTCGTTTTTGTAGTTATATAACTATCGACATAACCTTTAACTAGACCGCTAATCCCATATAATAAAAATTTATCCATTTACGAAATTAAAGTGAACCTTCGGATCATTAAAATCAGTAAGGTTATTCCAGTTTTTAAAAAGGGTGATTTTGGATCATTTGTCAATCGAATCTGGAGTACCTCAGGGATCCGTTCTGGGGCCTATGTTGTTCATCATCTATATAAACGACTTCTTTCACTTATTACCATATAAATGCTGACGATACAACACATTGAATAATTAGACCTGAAACGTTCCAAATATCTATTTTTGCTCAGGCAATTGAAGAAATTTGTCAGCTTGGACACTCTTTTATCAGCATATTATGCTTTTTTTCAGTCTCATGCTAGCTACGGAACTTTACTTTAGGGCAACTGCCCCAGTGCTGAGAAAATATTCTCACTACAAAAGCGAGCTATTGAATAATTTCAAAAAAACAAACATATTGACCTATCTTTATCTATCAATCTCTATGGGAAATTCATAACCACAAAAACAAACATCTGATCAATTCACAGGTTCATGAACATGACACTAGATGAACACATCTTATAAGACTAAGCAGGCTAAAATTACACAAATCCTCGATCAATTCAGTCAATTTTGATATTTATAATGTATTACCTCCCACAGTTGAAGATCTAACTACATGTAGTTTCAAGAGGTTAATCAAAAATAGCTTAACAACACATTGTTTTTATAGTGTCAACGAGTATCTGGCAACACCAACTTACATGTTTGAATCTAAATCACTCTAATCGTGGCCTTTCAATTATTTAGTCACATAGTGTTTTTGTCTTTCATATACATCTGTGTCATCTCTGTTGATAGTTGTGTTCGTGTAAATAAAATGTTAGTAATATACCTACTCTGTTACCCTTTTATTTTAAATGTTCATATTTTTATTAATTTTTATTCATTTCTAATGTTTGTTATTCTCTATTTGTTTAGCTCAAACATTTTTGTCTTGACTTGCTACAAATGTATTTATTTTTTTACATAACTTTATATTTGGACGAGTATATTCCCACCTTTAATGCGGTACATCTTTAAAATTAGTCCACAAGTTATGCATGAAATAATCTTGTCTCTCTAATCAGACAAACTTACAGCCCCTCGAGTCGAGCTGGCCAAATGCACCATTGGGAGCAACGACCAAGAAACAGAGAGAGAAAGAGATCTTGTCTCTCTCTCTCCTACATGCTCTGTAGATATCTTTTATCGGTATTCAAAGTAAATAGACGAGGAAAGTGTGTCGTCACAAATGTCATACTTGTCAAAAACTGATTCCAAACAAAGAATTTCAGGTGACATTCTCTGTTGATGATTTGCTGCTTTGCTTATTAGTTTGTGTTTGGTTGTTTGGATTTTGTTTTCTTATGCAAAAGAAGTCGAAAATCCTTAATGGAAACACTATCAGAGTTATGGGACAAGCTGATTTGAATTCGACGGAGGTTTGTTTGGAATCAGTTTTTGACAAGAATGACATTTGTGACGTCATGACTTTCCTCGTCTATTGGAAAGGTCTGTTGATTGAAATAATAAACTTTTATCTATCATTTTCAGGATACCGTTTTCTTTTCTCAATATTACCTTGAAGCTCTGATCTGGTGCATCGGACTAGGCATTCTGCTCCTGCGATTCATGACTCTAGGAACCAAAATCAACAAAAAATACAGGAACCTGTCCGTTCTGATAACGGAACAGATCAATCTGCACCTGCAAATCGAACAGATATCGCACAAGAAAGACGAACCGAACGTTTCGTACAAGAAGGAAGAACTGAACGTTTCCAATAACGTTCTGAAGCTTGCTATAGACTTGTTGAAGGTAAGAAATTCGTACAATTCTTGAGACCCCGTTATTCGATTTGATTGCAGTTATTTGGTACTTCCAGTTCGTGCTATTATCATGTCCAGCCAGCAAACACAGTTACATCGCAGCGATATAACATTGTGACCTGCGATATCGCATTCTATATCGAATACACATCGCTGCGATGTCGCATGGATGTTATTTTGTCTCACACACGATTCATCCATGCGACGTCGGCTGCAACATGTATTGCGATGTAAAAATGATATATTCTTTGAGATGTAACTGCGATGTATACGAGATGATACAATTTGGATATCGCAGGCATGTCAACATGTGATATCACGGCAATGTACTTTTGTTACGCGTTAGATTGAAGCATCTGTCTTTTATGAAGCTAAGAGAAAGGTAAAACTGAACGCTTGTCATAGTTTCAAGTGAAAAATTATCGATACTAACTTCCACCTCCAGAGCTATTCTTGGAAAGAGTTATTTTCACAGCTTTGTCACAGGAAAGGATTGAAAATTTTCGGATTTCCAAAATACAAACGAACGATAAACACATCAGCAGTTTCATTTCTTTATGTTTATGTTGAACGGAGATAGAAATTTACGATTTAATGATTCTGAGACTCAACATAGATTGGGGATATTTTATTTTCAAATATTCATTACAAAATTTGCCACAACCAAATTTAACTAATAAATAAAATGTTATGAATCATAAGCGCATGTGCAATGGCATTCACTGTTGACATCGCAAAAATTACATATACATATAACGATATCATCATCGCGGCGGTGTAAATTTTTTGAAATCGCGACATCTTAGAAATGACAAGTCACAGATGTATTTGCTTTACTATATCGCAGCGATGCAACGTATGTGATATCGCATTGTTACCCTATTGCTACATCTCAGATATGTCACAGATGTATTTGCTTTAGTAAATCGCAGCGATGCAATGTATGCCTTATCGCAGTGTTACCTCATTGCTACATCTCAGAGATATCACAGATGTATTTGCCTTAGTACATCGCAGTGATGAAATGTATGTGATATCGCAGAGTTACGTCATTGCTACATCTTAGAGATGTCACAGATGTATTTGCTTTAGTACATCGCAGCGATGCAACGAATGTGATATCGCAGCGTTACCTCATTGCTACATCTCAGAGATGTCACAGATGTATTCGCTTCAGTACATCGTAGCGATGCAACGTATATGATATCGCAGAGTTACCTCATTGCTACATCTCAGAGATGTCACTGATGTATTTGCTTTATTACATCGCAGCGATGCAACGTATGTGATATCGCAGCGTTACTTCATTGCTACATCTCAGAGATGTGTTGCAGATGTGTTTGCTGGGCAGACTCGCTACATTGTTTATTTTTAGGAGCTGGAGAATCCTTTCAAGATATCGGGTCTTTCGGCCAATCCTATACTGTACAATTGTACAAAGTTGGTCATCCTTTCTGCGCTGTCTGGGGTCCTTTCCGAAATGCTAGGATTCAAACTGAAGTTGCATAAAATCAAACTCAAGTGATTTCCAGTGAGATTTTTAGTTAATTAGATTTTGAGTTTTGTGATTCGCTGTTTTTGTTAGCGAACTTCTCGATAGTTTATTTATATTGTGTAAATAAAAGATGTTAGTTGATGAAGGATTGTTTAATTTTATTTCGCAAATGTCCCAAACGTATAAGTTGTTGATGATAATGAGAGAGATGATGATAAAAATGTTGGAAACAATAGAATGACCGGTTTAATTTTTGAAGCAAACGGGATGATTTTAATATTTTTGAATACAAGAGCTTCAGAACCAAGACACATTTGGTGTGGTTTGAGTGGCGCCAATGTGTCAATATCATGAACTAGCCAATGAATACAATAAAAATTGCTGAAAATATTCAATTTTAGACTGATGCATTCAACCGCCTGACTAGTAAAAATAGTGGATTCAAGATAAAAACTACATAGAACGAGTTTGAAATTTTATAGTACGATATTAGAATTCGCAAAAAGTTGAACTATTTGAACTTGCGGCACGTCTGGCAGCAATTTTGTTCGATGAAGAAAAATTGGGGAATTCGGACGAGTGCGTTTTCGCCTTAAACCTACTCAAGAGGTAATTCTTGAATGGTGAATTTTTTCTGTGGTGTTTTGGCATCGACATTATCGAAAAATTACATAATAATTCATCATACACCTCGACTTTTTCGCCATATGAATCGAAGCGCAAAAAAATTGCGAATAGTCGCAAGAGTATGAACGTGCCTTAACTGAATCGGAACCGCAATATTCATTACACCGTTTTAGTGTGACGTCATGACGCTTGATTTGGTTGGTTAGGATACATTACCCAAGTGAAGTGGTAATCACACTTTTTGATATACAATATGAATTTTTATAACTTTCACTCATAACTTAATTTAACTTTGACAATACTTACTAAGTTTTCGAGCTTCCCAGAAATACACAAAAAATTCTTATAAATTTTCTAAAGTTCTCAAAATCACCACCAAAAAAACATCCTCAAAAACTATTAAGTAGAGTTTGGTGCAGTCATACAAAAATCCAAAATGTATAACAAAATCGAGTGTAGAATAATGCTACACTTCGATACAAACGAAAGAACCCATAGACACAATTAGGGCCGGTTCATACCCTTGCGAATATTCGTAATACGGCGGAAAAATTGCGGTGTATGATCAAAAATAACGTGTAATTTTTCACTATTTGGTGTTACCTACATTACCTAAAAATTACATGACGATTCACCGCAATTTTTTCGCCGTGAAATTTGCGAATATTCGCAAGGGTATGAATGGGCCCTTACATTCAGTTACAAAGAAAATCCAGTTCTTGTGTTCTGTGACTCAAAAGGAATATCTGTCAATGTCAATTTCCATCAACAAAATTCGTGAATGGATTAGAATTTGAAATGTTTTTTACATTGATGGTATATTTTAACTAAAATTAGTAAAATTATTAAAACGAAGAGCCGACTGAACCGAGGTTATACTTGGGAATATTTATCAAAGCGAGTTCGCCGTGTATTTTATATCGCATGAAAAATTTGTGAATTTTGTTTGAAAATGAGTCAAGTTTATCAAAACGAGTTCGCAACTTGTGTTTCCCACGAAATGTTTGTCAATTCTACCTACAAATCAATTGAAAAAAGTATCAATCCTAACTTATTCCATATATTCAATGAATATCAATCGAAAAAACCAACACATGCCAAGAGTAGGAATAACCTGAAAAAAGATGACAAAAAATGTGAAAACCTGAAAATGGAACAAGAGGAAGTGAAGAACAAATTCAAACAGTTCATGGAAACTGCCCCACTGGAAAGAATTTTCAAAAATAATCCAGAAAATACTGAGCAAGATGGCAACAAGTTGGCTCTGACAACTGCAGAAACAATTTACAGCGAGTCTGGGAGAGAGCAAGTACAAAATGCATTTGGTTCCAACCCAGGGCCAGCTATGATAAAGGCCATAAACCAATGCAATTACCTTTTTCCAGCAAACTCAACTTTTTATGCAAAGGATGTGATAGAAATTGGTAAACACTTGGAGCATCAATTTTTCGACCTAATACTCCTCGATCCTCCATGGTGGAACAAATATATTCGCCGAAAGAGAAAAGCTACATCCGATGGATACAATATGATGTTCAACGAAGACTTGAAGAGTCTCCCAGTAGAGAAACTGTTGACGAGAGATGGTTTGGTAGCGGTCTGGTGTACAAACTCTGAGCAGAACTTCGACTACTTAGTTACCGATATATTGCCAAAGTGGAGTGTGGACTTTATAGGCAAGTGGTACTGGCTGAAAGTTACAACTGCAGGCGAGCCAGTCTGTAGTTTTTCGGTGCCCCCCGGCAAGCAGCCCTACGAAAAAATTGTTTTTGGCTGCAGGAAGCGTGATTTGCCCCTGCCTCAAGATGGACAGTTAGTTATTAGCTTTCCAAGTGCGCTGCATTCACACAAACCCCCTTTGGTTGAACTTTTGAAGGAGTTTCTTCCGGAGGACCCTAAATGTCTGGAAGTTTTTGCAAGGTATCTTTTGCCCAATTGGACTAGTTACGGCAATGAAGTTCTGAGGTTACAGCATGAAAGTCTGTATGTTCCAGTCAAGGTAAATTGATATATTTTTCTAGTCCTGTTTGTGGCATTTTCCATTTTATACATGTTTTATTTTGGCGCTAAGGGTAAGTTTATCAAAAGAATAAATAATAAAGTGGAGTTACTTATGTAGTTTTATCTCCTGAACACGAATCCGAATCGAGTTATGGCCTTTTTAATTTTGAAAATCGACCATTTTTAAACACGAATTTTTCAGTAAAAAATCGATCAAAATGCCTCCTTCTTTCTGTATACACTTTTTTTAGATGCTAATCTACACGTTTCTCAATTAGTGAGTCAATTACGAGATACAAAACCAAAAGTTTAACACAAAAAATAAACCTAACCCTAACCTTCTGTATCGGCTAAAGGCTCGTTCATACCCTTGCGAATAATTGTGGTGAATGATGAATCGTCATAATTTTTCAGTAAAGTAGTGATATCTAACCCCAAATACTGCAGAATTACATGCTATGATTTATCATCTACATTCCACTGTAATGTTTTCACTCCGTATGAGTTGAATGGCAAAAAGTTTGCGAATATTCGCAAGGGTATGAACGTGCCTTAACTATTCGAATTAAAATCTGAGCAACAACTTCTCCGCATTATATGTTCAATTGTTTGATTTGCGTCGTTTTGTTTTAAAAGGAGAATATAGAAAAATGTTGCAATTCAACAAATTTTGTATTTTGGTAAACAACAGATTGGCATTTATCAATTTTTAAATGAAATCAAATAGTTTTAGCTTGGTTTTAGCAATGGCGAAAATTAAACAATTGATCATAAAATGAAGGGACAGTTGTGTGTGGTTTTGGCGCTTGTAGTTGTGAAATATGGACACATTAGCGTCTAAAAAAAGTGTAGACAAAAAGGAGACATTTTGTGGGATTTTTGCTGAAAAATTCTGGGTTGAAAATAGTTATCAAGATTCAAGAGATAGAACTAGGTAAGTACCACCACTATTTTTATTTTTACGCGAAGAATCCCGATGAACTTACCATTGCTAGATGCCTAGACATCTTAAACTTACCTTTACCAAGTCATCTTAAACTTACCTTTACCAAGTCATCTATAAACGGCTTCTCATTTAATTATAAAAGTTGTACAGGTCAGCATGTTGAAGTATTTGATATAATATTTTATAGTTTCTAAAAATATTAAAAACTAAACAAAAACAGGAAATGACTGATTTCTAGTCCCTCTTAAGTGCATAGGTAGGTATTATACCGGGAGAATCTATTTTATGGAGGCCGGCAAAATGTTCTCAGTGCAGAAACTTTGCAGGTTGGCTGAAATCCTTGCAGATTGGAGCAATTTGAGAGGAAACATGACCATATTAATATAATTTTGACAAAAAATACATATACCTCCGCTCCCAAAAATGTCACTACCAAATATGAGATAGGTATTGCTGTATTGATATTTAAGTTGAGGAAAAACCTTGCAGGTTGGCCGAAATTCTTATTGCAGATTGTACCTATTTGAGATGAAACAGGAACATATCAAAATATTTAAATGTATTGATATGCCTAGTAGTTTCATTATTTCAAGTCGTCCAACCTGCAAATATTTTGGCCGTCCTGCAACGTTTTTTCACGACTCTAATATTCTTGTGGCAAATTTCATATTTGGGAGTGGTGGGATGGAATTTTTTTGTCAAAAATGTATTGATATGGTCTAAGTAGTTTCATCTCAAATCGGTCAAACCTGCAAATATTTCGGCCGACCTGCAAGGGTTTTTCTCAACTCTAATATTATTATGGCAAAATCTCATATTTGGGAGTAGGAGTAAGTAAGTATAGAATTTTTGTGTCAAAAATGTATTGTTATTTTCTAGTTTCACCTCGACTCTGTCCAATCTGCAAGGATTTTGGCCGACCTGCAAAGTTTTTCCTCAACTTAAATATTATTATGGCAAAATCTTATACAGTGTCCGCGAATTTTTTATTCATAGTTTCTCAGAAATTTTCATTCTTCATGAAAGTTGATGCATTCAATTCGACCAAATACGCGCATACCGCTTATGATCAGTGGCGTGCACCAAAGCGAGATTCAGCAGATATTCTAAAATTACTATGCATGGAGTAAGGTGACATTACTTTATATGCAAAATATAGAAAAATATCGAATGCTATTTCTCAGTTATCTAGTTTAGTCTATCATGCAGTTAGTAATTTTAATAATTGCTCAAGTTGGCACAATTTTTAATGGGAAATATCCTCAATATTTTTAGTAGTAAATTACTAAATCAGCATAAATCATCTTTCAAAGCAATCAACGGATATGACAAAATCTTGAATATGAGTCAAAAAACACCGATCAAGAAAGGCCAGGATCCTTAAAAAAATTAATATTGGTAATTGGTAGACTAATCTGGATAACTGGGAATATATTCCAATTACAAACAACTTTTTTCAATAAATGTTTTCGATATTTTGCATAGTAATGTCACTGTAGTCTGTAGTTAATTTAGATTAACGGCCGATTCCCACTTAGCCGCACGCCACTGATAATAACCGATGTCCGACTATATAGCACTAACTTTTATGAATAAAAAAAATTCTGAGAAACTATTAAGTAGATAATAAAAAAGGTTCCCAAATGGTTCCAACATTTTGGCGGTCACTGTATATGGGAGCGGAGATCCGAAATATAGGTACTTTTTTGACAAAAATGTAATGATATACTTAGTCTAGTTTCATCTCAAATCGGTCCAGCCTGCAAGGATTTCGGCCGACCTGCAAGATTTTTGCTTAACTTAAATATTATTATAACAAAATCTAATATTTGGGTCTTGGGAGTGGGGATGCGTTATATGTATACTTTTTCTGACGAAAATGTATTGATATGGTCTAGTTTCATCTCAAATCGGCCCAACTTGCAAGTATTTCGGCCGACCTGCAAGGTATTCTCATATTTGGGAGTGGGGGTATAGATTTTTTTATCAAAAATGTTTGATATGGTCTAGTTTCATCTCAAATCGTTCCAACTTGCAAGGATTTCGACCGACCTGCAAAGTTTTTGCACTGAGAATTTTTTTGCTGACCTACAGACCTGCAAAATAGTTACACCTACCTTTTTCCTCATCTTCCTGCAAAAAACAGTGATAGTGTCTAACTCATGATGAGAGGTAAGATTTTGAAGCCAAAGCAAATCGTGACTGCTAAAATACCAGACGGTTTTTTCAGTAAAAGTCAACAAACACTTGAAAATTTAAAGTCATATCGTAGTTTGGCTAGAACATTGTTTGTTCTGTAACAACAAATAATAGTTGAACAATGTCAGTTGATATTCAGCATTTCAAATAATACTTCTTGAAAAAAGAACATGTGACAGCATTCTTGATTCTGTAGAAATCTCTTGCATTGTCGATACAGCAGAAGGTGCTAGTAAAATCAGAATCCAAAATCTTCATTCTCATTTTCTAATAGTATAGATCGGCTGGAAAATTGTTTTAACGTTTTAAAATTTTTAGGCCATTTCAATATTCATTCAATTGATTTCCAGCACTTTAAAGGTAATACTTCATTTGACACCTACATTTTCTTTAATTTTTCTATAACGATATCAATTACTTATTGCCGTATTACAAAAATGAATGAATTAAATACCTAGTACATCAAAATAGATTTAAAGCTTTTGGCAGAAAAAGTTAATTAAATGCGCAAACACTTTGATTGATTCTAGCGTTGAAGGAAGTTATGGGAATACTGAAGATTTTTGAAAGACGTGCATTCTGGATGCAACAGAATTTTTTTTTTCAAAAATATTTGGAACGGTCGATTTTATTTTATTTTTAAAGATCTACTTATTTTTGAACATTAAATTTTTCAACCACCTGCCCTATAGATCAACCCCTTCATAAGGAAAAGAGTGGTTGAAAGGTTTTCAAATTGTCGATTCAACCATCTATTTCTTTATTTATTTCCCTAGTGCTTTTTCGAGTTTAAAGCATTTTAAAACTGAAAATATCAATTCAAAGTAGTTACCTATGTAAAAAAGGAGAAGTTTATTTCCAAAAATAATTTTTTTCACAAATATTTTCTACACCCGTAGTACTGTCCCCTACAGATTGGCTTCATGTATCAACAAAGGGTCGCATTTTGTTGTGATTGAAAGAAATTCGAGTTCTTTAATCTTTAGTTGAAAAAAAAATCAAAAAAAAATTTGAAATAGCCTTGGTTGTTTTTTGAAGTTTTTACTACTTAATTCGATCATTGCTTAAACAATGGAGATTACTGAAAAATCGTTTATAAAAAAATAGTTTTTATGTTTTTTTGCATTTGAATGATATTTTTCCATCTCAGAGTCAGGTTTAGAAAATAAACACTGATAAAGTTAAAAAATTCAAAATTTTGTAAATCAACTTTCTCGATTTATATTCGTAAATAATCGAAAAATAAATATTTTGCTTTGAAAAAGAAGTATAGCTTATTTAAAGCACAAGAATGAACGTTCTCCCAAGTTTCATAATTTTTTTGCGGGAGAAATTTTGCGTTTTTTTTTTATAATTTTGGGGTTATATTGAAAACTGCTCAATACAAAAGTATTAGATTCTTTAATTACCTTGAACTTTTCTCGATTGGACGCATATTCCAGCCACAAATCGCAAAAAAAACAAAATCTCACCCCGAAAACATTTATTTAAGTAGCTACCCCCACCCGCTTCCAGAACTTTTACTGACAAGTCTTGATTTTTCTTCATTCACTTATAATTTACCTTTAAATTCTCCTAAGAATTTTTTTTTGTTTGAAAAATTATTGGCTCTGGTCTATTGGCTTGTTAAAATTTTTTTCGTGTTTCCACCTTTTTTGGCCACTATTTTATATATAAGTAATAAAAGTTTTGATGATCAGATGGACTTGTTTGGCTGTCAGTGAGTAAAACAAAAATCTTTCTTGTTGATTCTTATCACAAAATCGACATTTTGGTTTGGAAACTATATTACGTAAAGAAAACACAAAAACGCAGACAAGAAATAATTGTTGAAGCCTATTCATAAAAGCTGAATTTCCTGTTCATTCGCCGCTTGTTGATAAACAAACTGACTCGCCACAGCCAACCGAGACGAGTACTTTTTAAATATATATTTCAAACAAACTAGAAGCAGAAACAGAACCAGCACCAAATTCGAAACTGTCAATTTGAATGAAATCTCTTTGGTATAGGTCATGGTAGAATTCATCACCTCGAGAATATCAGGCAAATACAGATCCTTCTTAGGCATTTCCCCTTTATCGGCAATGTCAATGCAAGGTACACCATGAACATTACTAACATTAAACGAGTTGCCGCCAACGAATGTTATTATGTTGTTGCCTTTTCCAATGTCTATCAACTCTTTGCAGGTCCAGTTGTTCCCGTTCAGATTGATTTCCCTCAACCAAATCGTGTGCGATAGTATTTTCTTAATGTTAACCTCACTTATATTGCTGTGCGCTATATTCAAGATCCTCATCTGCCTCGTACTGTGGAAACTATCTTCGTCGAAGAAAAGTAGGTTGTTATTGCTAATATCCAGCTTGTACAAGGATTTCAGTCCGTTGAAAATCCACGAGGAGATGTTTGTAATGCTGTTGTAGCTCAAGTCTAGATTGCCTAGCGATTTTAAGTCTCGAAAGCAGCCTAAACTGAGTGTATGTATAGAGTTGTTGCTCAGGGAAAGTTCCTTTAGGTCGGACATATTGGCCAGCATGTCAAAACTGATCACTTGGAATCTGTTATCGCTGAGGTCCAGTTTCTGCAAGTTAGTCGGCCTCCAAAGGTTCCTGATTTCAGTCAAGCTGTTGCTGCTCAAATTTAGGACTTTTATAGACGTGGTTGTGTCAGCTATGTCTAGAGTGGTCAGGTTGTTTCCTGCTAATGACAAGCCGTCTAGCTTCGCCAGGTTTTTGAATATACCAAAATCCACTGCCAGCAAATGATTGTTGTCAATTTCCACCATGGACAAGTTCAGTAGTTGGTCAAAAGACACGTTGAGGGTGGACATTCCGAGATAATTGTAGTTCAACTGCAGGATAGTCAATGATGCTAACTTGTTGAAACAGTTCACTATCGTTGTGACTTTATTCGAGTCTAGTATTATCCGGTTAAGATTCACCAGTCCAGACATGTTGAACCATTTCAGATGGTTCTCAGCTGCGTTTATATACAGCAGAGACTGCGGGAAAGAGGTAGCGTCTAGTTGACTTATTAAGTTGGTCTGCAGACTGAGGTATTGCAGGATGGTGTTGTTCGAGAAAATACCCTGCGGGAGTTGCTTCAAGTTGTTGTTGTTCAGGAAAAGAGTTTGCAGGTTTCTCAGTTTACCGAAAACCCCCGGCTCCAACGAGTCCAACTTGTTGTAGTCCAAGCTTAGCTCGTTCAAGCCAGCCAGCTCATTGAAGGAGTCAGAATGGATGCTGGAGATTCGGTTGTGTTGCAGGACCAGCTTCCTCAGGTTCACCGGACCGCTGAAGGTATCAGACGCGATTCGGCTCAGAGAGTTGTTTTTTAAACTCAGGACGTAGATGGCGAAGGATTTGAAAGCGCCACCTTCCACTTGTTGAATCTCGTTGTTGTCCAGAATGACTGTGGCGATGCTGGAGCGTTCGAAGGCTTTTTCCCGGATTCGTTGAACTTTCGCGTCGACGTTGATCTGAGTCAGGTTGACGGACTGGAACATGCCGTTGGTGATTTCTGGGATGGTGCTGTTGGTTATTTCGAGGTACTGGTAGGTGCTGTTGAGGGCTGCCACGATTTCGCCGTGCAGGTCGTTTTTGGCCGTCATGTTGGTACAGGCGACGTATCTGTATAAGATTCTCTCGGTTTTGAATATGATGGTGGATTTTTTCAACATTTCGCATGCTTCTTCGGATGGTCCGATGAGAGACAGCAGTAATGTTAGTGTTGTCCATACTCTGGCTTCCAAAAACCTGTGGGAAATAAATGAATCGATTGAAATATAAGGTGGACTAATAACAACTCGTGGCAACTGATCACTAAAGATATTTACGTTAGAACTAATGATATACAGTGTCACACATAAAGTTAGCAACATATATATTTTTTTATTAAAAGATATAACGAAAAGGACCCCGCACTTTTTGCTATATAAAATGGCGTTCTGTCAAATGTTCCAAATTTTTGGTATTTTGGAGGAGCCAATCTCCCTATGAAATATGTCTGGGCCCAACTCTTTCCTATGACTAGTTTTCGAAGTACAGGGTGTTAAAGTTTTGAAATGACGACTTTTCCCCATCTTGTTTCTCTAGAGAAAATCAATATATTTGAATTTTTTGCTTGCAGTATTTTGAAAATATCCTTTGGCAACTATCACCCACAAAAAACTCAAGAACTCTTTACTGGTACAGGGTGATTTCAATTCATACTCTTGCGATTTTTCGAATTTCGAAATATTGATGCTATATGGTTTGAAAACACTTGTAGGATAAAAATTATTACAGCTTATTTTGTTGTCGCTTCATGTAATATCATCCCATGTGTCAATCATACAAGGCGTTTCACGAATGCTGTGGTATACCGTAATCAATTTCGCTTGAGTTTTCTTTCCCTCCTTGTATGTTTGAGTTGATAAATTGTATTCATTCCAGTTTTTGAAGATATGTCATTGTGGAAACTAGAGCATACAGGGTGCTAGTGTTTCCAAAACCAATGTTAACCACACGAAAATATCAGAAAACCACATTATTTTTCATCACTGTATTTTAGAATTATGACCGTTAGGTTTGTAATTTTTGTTCATCATTCTATTCAAAATATTGTTATTTAGAAGCTGTAGAATTTTCAGCTTTTTTCTATGACTAGTTTTTGATGGATTCAGAAAACACTGTTACAGCTTGAGTTGAAACCGATATTGCCAGGTAGAATTTTTTGCAATAATGACAGTCTAACATTCGATCTTAGCATACTAGGTGTTTTTTTAGAAGGATATTTGAATATTACTTTCGTGATATTGAAAATTATTGATGAATCTAATTACCTACCTCGTTTTTACCGTTCATGCTCCTAAACTATGTGGCCTATTTATATTTTATCGCTTCGACAAATTGAGATATTTTTCAAGAGAACACGACTATATCAACAACTCGAATTAATAGCGTAATAATGATGAGTCATTTCACATCATATATCTAATGATTATTGTTCACAAAATATCTAATGGTTATTGTGACAAAAATCAATACATTATATTTAATTAAATTCGGAAATAAGTTTATGGCATATCAGGCGGGAAAATGAATGAAAAACAGAACTGAATTAAAAAAATGTGGATCAACCGGGATTCGAACCCGGGTCTCATTTGTCTCCGGCAATGTGCGTTAGACCGCTACGCTATTGAACCTCATTCAAAAATTAATTCAGTTGTGAAATAGGTATCGACGCGCATGCGCGTTGTGCATGTCGTCCTAATCATAAGCATAAAAATTGGAAATTACCAACTTTGATGGCCAAATTCTTATAATTATGATTGAGACTAATACTAACGAAATTGCATAAATGCCCCTACTGAAATGTACAGTTTTAATTTGATTTTATGATTGACACAATGACTTTGATTAGGACTATGATAATGACAATGATGCATAAATTGGGCCTTAGTTTGTGCTTGAAAAATTAATGAAAAACAGCCTCTTTCCTTTTGTCATGTGCTACTCTAAACCTGTCAGATTTGACATTTAATTCGAAAATCCTCAAAAAATCAAATTTGGAATTTTTGAAAAATGCCAAAGAAAAAAGTTTCCAATTTTATACATTTGCACCAAATTTGGACTCTCTGAGTACTGTCACTTCGACTTTTTTCCGATTTGCTTAATTTTTTTAATCTTTCGCTCTATCGATTCGAACGAAACATGATTCAAATTTTATGATTTTAATGAATACGAGACTTCAATGTCATACATTTTCTAGAAAATACCCACATTGGCCTGTTTTCACAAAAAAATGCACCTCTAGGTAGAAAAAAGTCCATTGGAGATAAGTCCGGTGAACTTGTTGGCCAATAATCTTGATTCATAATGAAATTTCTTTACATGCCTGCGTTCAAATTTTCTCTGAGAAAATATGGTTCTATTATTTGGTTATGTAATAAACCACGTCACACATTTGTCTTGAATGTTTATTAGTCACTTTACAAAATTTAGATTATTGTTGGACCACCAGCGATAATTTTGGGAACTACCTGTTCCGTTCGACGTGAAACTTGCCTTTAGTCTATATAATCCTATAGGAAAATGTGATATCATTTCCTCTGTCACCTTGGAACCAAAATGAAAATCCTACTCGAATATCGAAATCTCTTTCTTTAAGAGTGTACAAACTTTGGCTTATAGGGGTGGAAATTATTTTTGTGCAAAATTCTCCTCGCAGTTCTCTGCCAACCCCTGTACTTTCAGAAATATTCGTGATAGTAGTTTTTCCGTTTTCAAAATTTTTCTATTTTGATTCGATCAATTGTACTATTTTCTTCCCGGGATGTTGCATTAGTCTTGTAGTGTTTAAAATCATGAAATTTTACTTCATTTTAAGTACAAATCGCCAGAAGGAAAGTCTTTTGAATTGTTATGAAATTGTAGGTCATTGTTTAGTTTACAGAATAGTATATTTTGGGTTTGTTTGTTACTAAATTATTGGCCAGAAAAATAATCTAACTGGATAAAAATCTATTAAAAAAGAAATAAGAGTGTAATAAGAATGAATCGAGATTTGCATATCCTAATCAGTTCAACAATGAAATGAAAAAACTAGATGAACTCGTCAACAACAAAGACGAATTTCTGGAGATGCATTTATTATTTTTTTTTTTGGGTTTGCTTGGAACAATATGTTAGGAGTTTTCTTTTGCCGAACGCCAGCCTATGATAGTATGTCCAGTATACAGGGTGATTCAAAAGTACTTTGACAAACTTCAGGAGGTGATTCCTCACAATATTCTAATATGAATTGCCCAAATAAATATATGTCCGGAAACGCTTTGTTTCCAAGATACAGGGTGTTGAAGTTTTATTTTTATTTTGGTTTTTTTTCAAATAACTCTTGAAATACTGAACTTAATTGAACGAAACTTGGTAATAAGAGGTTTTTGAGGTGTCCAATTCGAACCTGATGTTATTATTTCTCTTACTCGTAGGGGGCGCCACCTACACGTCTTTTTCTTTTTTGAAGATTCATAACTTTTTTGAGCGTACTTCTAGCACATTTTTCAGTAAAAAAATCGATTCCTCTATCATATCTACGTAAAAAGCTACCCTTGTTAAAAGTCGCTGTAAGCAACCGTTTTCTAAATATTTGGACTTGAAAATGTCAAGTCAGTTATTTGATAATCGATGCATGTTGAAATTATTACCAATATTTTGCATTTTTCACAAGAATGCTTTGGAAAAGAATTTGACGTTTAAGTAAGTAGTTTTGGTAATTACATATTTTGTGACAGTTAAACGTTTAATTAAGTTCAGTATTTCAAAAGTTATTTGAAACAAACGAAAATAAAAATAATACTTCAACACCCTATATCTTGGAAACGAAGCGTTTCCGGACATATATTTATTTAGACAATTCATATTAGAATTTTGTGAGGAATCACCTCTTGAAGTTTGTCAAAGTACTTTTGAATCACCCTGTATATTAGTCATGTGCCGCGCATCGTCATATGCCGGTTTTTAGGGATCTTCAACAAAAACGTTTGGCTGGCAGGAGGCGAGAAAAATAGCATGGGAATGCGAAGTAAGTTAGTGTGGACTCGAGAGTTGGTATTGAGTTTCTGAATTCACTGTTCTTGTGGGGATTGTTTAAATATATTCATTTGTGTTGAAGTGATACCTATGGTTGGAATAAAAGGTAGGAGTTATATTTGTTTGGAATTGCTTGGAATTATCTTCGACCAATGCCTATAATACCTGTTTGAGTAATTGTTGGAGTTTACTTTCAATCAAAGAAAAGCAGGTTGTTATTCAGTATCAGTATATTTCATTATATTTTTCTTGGATGTACTCATTGCTTGTTGATTATTGAACAAGAAAATCATGTGGGAGTTCCGTTCGTGGCAGCATAAACATTTTGAACAATTTGTGTTTTGCTCTTACGATCATTAGTACGAAGCTTTCCTTCAATACTGAATATTTAATACTTGTTGATATTTGTATTGATGTTTACAAAAGTAGTGTTTTGAAAAGGGGTTTTATTTGGGTATTTATTGGTTGTACATGAGTCTCAGCACATTGGAATTGAGTGAATATATTCAGTTTAGCTATCGAAAATTCAAGGACTGCCTGTGTGAGAAGTTACATGTCATTCGGTGATTTGCAACGTGCCTGTGTGTGAAGTTACCTATTATTGGGCTGATTTGAGTGTTTATTGGCTTGCAACGTGCCTTTCTGAGAAGTTGCCTGCTTTTGTTGGATTTTCGAGAAACCAAGGACTTGTAACGTGCCTGTGTGAGAAGTTACATGTTACATGGGCCGTGGTGGTAGGCTGGTAAAAGCGTACGCCTCGCAAGCGTGGGGTCGTGAGTTCGATCCACCGATTCACCGGTCTCGTGCATGGCATCACACGTTAAAAGGTAAGGGCTGCGTCTTCCCTAGCTCACACAAGTCTCTCGAAGACTTCCGAGGGTTGTGCGTAGGGGCGCAATCGGTTGACGGAAATAACAATTTTAACAACAACAATTTAACAACAATTCGGTGATTTGCAACGTGCCTGTGTGAGAAGTTGCATATCACCGTTGTATTCATTTCAGCCTGATGTTTTGTAACGTGCTTGTCTGTGAAGTTACCTATTATTGGACTGATTTGAGTGTTTATTGGCTTGCAACGTGCCTTTCTGAGAAGTTGCCTGCTTTTGTTGGATTTTTGAGAAACTAAGGACTTGTAACGTGCCTGTGTGAGAAGTTACATGTCATTCGGTGATTTGCAACGTGCCTGTGTGAGAAGTTGCATATCACCGTTGTATTCATTTCAGCCTGATGATTTGTAACGTGCCTGTGTGTGAAGTTACCTATTATTGGGCTGATTTGAGGGTTTATTGGCTTGCAACGTGCCTTTCAGAGAAGTTGCCTGCTTTTGTTGGATTTTCGAGAAACCAAGGACTTGTAACGTGCCTGTGTGAGAAGTTACATGTCATTCGGTGATTTGCAACGTGCCTGTGTGAGAAGTTGCATATCACCGTTGTATTCATTTCAGCCTGATGTTTTGTAACGTGCCTGTGTGTGAAGTTACCTATTATTGGACTGATTTGAGTGTTTATTGGCTTGCAACGTGCCTTTCTGAGAAGTTGCCTGCTTTTATAGGATTTTCGAGAAACCAAGGACTTGTAACGTGCCTGTGTGAGAAGTTACATGTCATTCGGTTATTTGGAACGTGCCTGTGTGAGAAGTTGCATATCATTGTTGTATTCATTTCAGCCTGATGTTTTGTAACGTGCCTGTGTGTGAAGTTACCTATTATTGGACTGATTTGAGAGTTCATTGGCTTGCAACGTGCCTTTTTGAGAAGTTGCCTGCTTTTGTTGGATTTTCGAAAAACCAAGGACTTGTAACGTGCCTGTGTGAGAAGTTACATGTCATTCGGTGATTTGCAACGTGCCTGTGTGAGAAGTTGCATATCACCGTTGTATTCTTTTCAGCCTGGTGATTGTAACGTGCCTGTGTGTGAAGTTACCTATTATTAGGCTGATTTGAGTGTTTATTGGCTTGCAACGTGGCTTGGTGAGGAGTTGCCTACTTTTGTTGGATTTTTGAGAAGCGAAGGACTGTGTTGACTCATCAGTTCATTTTTATGAGTTTATTGAAAATGATTGCTTGATTTGAAAAAAAGCTCCATCATTGTTAAAGAGAATCCCTTGTATTTTGGCTCATGATATCAGCCTTTTTGAAGCCTACCCAATAAGTCTTTGGATTATTGATATTTGATAATTCCGCTGGAAGAAACCATGTCCTGATTTATGTATATGTGTGTAAATAAATCCGTAGCCACAATTGTTTCAATAAATGAATCCATTTTTCAGAACTAGGTGCATTATATATGAAATTCCTGAACCCCACAAAAAAAAAATATGTGAAAAACTAAATGTGCTGCATCTGAAAATTTGAGATTGTGAATTTTTATTAGCTATAAATATTCTAGTAGTAAAACAAAAAACGTTGGTTGCATGTAGTAGGTGGTTGATGCAGTAACAATTTGATTGCGCAGGAACTGAGATGAACTGTTTTGTGAATTTTCTCAATGACAACTACTCTCTACACTCCTACCTATGCGCCCTTAGTTTTAAATCGTTAAAAGTTTTTTATAGCTATCAAAAATTCACAATCACAAATTTTCAGAACGTTCTGTGTTTGGTTAGGAATCTGTATGGGGCTAGGAGAAATTATTCCATCATTTTGAGTCCGTTTTAAAAACGTAGAATATTGAAAAAAGAAGTTTATTTAAATCATTTTCATTTTAGAAATACTTTACATACCATGTCATGTTCGATTTCAAATCGCCACACAATCCTTATCAGTTATAATGCACTCAACTGCAGCAGACACAAAAGACTGAAAGAACGATGATAAATAAATCAAGGCCTATCTACATCCTTTTGGCTATCCCATTTTTTCATTTATTATTAACGGAGATAAGTTTCACTTCCCTTATCTGTGTTTTTGTCCAACATGAACTTGGTGATGATAAAAGTTCAGTTCGGATTCAAATTTATTATTCTCCAATCAATACTTTTTCTTCTATCGATTCCATATTGTAATGGTAGGGATTATTGTGTTTTTCTGTAATTTTTCGAAGCATTTTCAGATTTACTATCCGACGTTTTGTCTTTTGGGCAATCATCATCAAAAAATTGTCTTCTATTATGGGTGACATATTGTTTTTTTTTCGCACAGAAAAAGAGTGCTTCTCATTCTGATTTCATTGATGTTGAATTTGGAATCGAATTATTTTGTTCATATACACTTTTTGTCAGAAATTATCAAACAAATTCGCTCAAATGATTCAGTCGAAATTTTTTATAATGAAGTATACGAGATATGTTGAAATTTTATTACACTGGATGCATGTATTCCTGGGACTCCTCAGATTTTATATACAGGGTGTCAATTTGAAAACTTCCCACCCCTAATATCTTCCTTCCAGTAAACAATATGAGTAATCGAAAAAACAGGTCAATTTTATTGTCAAGGGGGACACTTTCAAGGACTATTTGTAGCCCTCGTGGTTCAACCCCCTAGGAGGGGTAGATGTTACCCTTCGAATTTTAAATGGGAAGGGGGGTCAAGTGGCACATTATTTTGATGGGCGTTCAATTCTTGTTCCAATGGTACCCTGACTTATTATTTTGTGATCAGCATTTTCCGAAAAATTGCGTTCTAAACTAACAGAAGTAATTATTAGAACGCCTATACTGAGATGCATGGTTTGGCCAGAACTGGTTAGAATATTAGGTGGTACCGTTCCAACCCTGTATTAGGGGTAACATTAGCCATTAGCTCCAAACACTTTACATAAAAAAGTAGTCTAATAGTAAAACGTAGATGGTAGTAAAGTTGTGTTTATTAAATGCTGAATTTTTAAGTGTCATCGCAGAAATTGTACAGATAGCCTTCCTTTTTTACTACTTCTGCTGTAAAAAGTTTCTGTTTTCCGGCAAAAAATTGGTTAGCAAATTTGAACTATGTGGTAGTATTGTGAATACCGTTGTACCTGTTGGGCTGTTTAGGAATTACTTTAATAAGTGTATAAAAGTGTAAAAATGGTTTACATTCTTCAAGACAGAATTGAAATGATTGTAATTTATGGCGAAGTTGGAAAGTGCGCACGAAGGGCGGCATGTTTTTTTAACGAAAGACATCCAAATTGTAATGTAAGTCACCGGTATGTGCTTGATTTGGTGAATAAGTTTTACGAAACTGGTTCAGTGACAAATAAAAAAAGAAATAACCCTAGAGTACTAAATGAAGCAGCTCAAATTGAAGTTTTGGGAACATTTGCTGCAGAGCCCACGAGCTCCTTACGATCAGTATCAGAAAATGCAGATTCTTAAAGAGCTCCACGAGGATGATTATGATAGAAGAATAGAGTTTTGTGAAATCATGTCTCATCGAGTCAATACCATCCCTAATCTTCTGTTAAACATCTGTTTCAGCGATGAGTGTTCATTTTTTCTGAATGGCAATGTTAATAGACAAAATTGTCGCTATTGGAGTGACGAAAACCCACATATTTTTCGGGAAGGGCATACACAACACCCACAAAAAGTTAATGTTTGGGCTGGTATTCTTGGAAATGCCATTCTTGGTCCATTATTTCTGGAAGAAAACTTGACTGGCAATCTGTACCTTGATATGCTTGAAGAGACTATCGATCCTCTTATAACTCACGAGCTAGAAACTCAAATTGATGCAGAAGGTAATGAACTTTTGCAGGAGGATCTGTTACATTTCCAGCAGGACGGTGCTCCACCTCATTATTTTCTTCCCGTCCGACAGTGGTTAAACGAGAGATTTCCGGGTAGATGGATTGGCAGAAGGGGAGCAGTTGAATGGCATCCGAGATCACCGGATTTAACACCCTTAGATTTCTTTCTTTGGGGGCATCTTAAATCCGTTGTTTATAAAACACAACCTTCTGATATTGACGAACTTAAAAGACGAATTACAGCAGCATGCCAGTCAATTCCTAGTGAAGTTTTCCGTAATGTTAGAGGGGAGTTCGAAAACAGACTGTATTACTGTTTAGAGCAAAATGGACAACATTTCGAACAGCTAATAAGATAAGCGTAAGTAGATTTAATGTTGGAAATGTCTTTCTCGCAAATTAAATTTTATTGTGTAGAAGGAAAATAACCACCAAATAAAAAATCCCATGCGTGATAAATTTATTCCTGTCATTCAAGGGTTGGAGCGGTGCCACCTACTCTTCTAACCATTTTTATTAAAGGGGGTCAATACAATAATGCATCTCAGTATAGGCGTTCTAATAATTACTTCTGTTAGTTTAGAACGCAATTTTTCGGAAAATGCTCATCACAAAATAATAAGTCTGGGTACCATTGGAACTAGAATTGAACGTCCATCAAAATGATGTGCCACTTGACCCCCCTTCCCATTTAAAATTCTAAGGGTAACATCTACCCCTCCTAGGGGGTTGAACCACGAGGGCTACAAATAGTCCGTGAAAGTGTCCCCCTTGACAATAAAATTGACCTGTTTTTTCGATTACTCATATTGTTTACTGGAAGGAAGATATTAAGGGTGGGAAGTTTTCAAATTGACACCCTGTATATATATATATATATATATATATATATATATATATATATATATATATATATATATATATATATATATATATATATATATATATATATCATTCTGGAGGTTTATAGGAGCAATTTTCTTCATGAGATTTTTTCTGGCCCTTTAGGATATACTGTCTGCGAGAGAATTTTTCTTTAATTTTGGGGGTACCTATATATGTTGTGAAAAATATCGATTGACCTTAAATATTCAATTCATTTTTTTACTTCTCTATAAATATGGGTGCAAACATGGAAAAAAATAAAAATTGTAATACGGGAGAACTTCTAGCAGAATAAAACTCCTTTCGGCATTTTTTTGGGTTTTCCACAAGATTACCTGATCAATATGTTTTTCCCTAAATGTTATTCAACATTAACCATTTATGAATATTTATCAGAGAAAAAAGTACCTGGCCAGGATGTCCTTCAAAAGGTTTAAAAATACCACTTTTTGGATCTCCCATCTCCCAAAAGTTGATCATCATCCACCATAGAACGTCAGAATAAATAATCAACAGAAAATCCTCTGTGCACACATTTGGAAATGTAATGTGAATCAATCAATTTTTTTTAAACCAATTCGGTGATCAGATTTGACCTAGCTCTGATTGTTCTCGTGAAAAATCAAAAAAATCAACTGTTTTCGATTTTGACACGTCTCCCTAATCTAAGGTCTGAATATTCTTTGAATTGAACAACAAACATGAAATTAATATTTAGTGATGAACTGAAGACTCATGAACCTATCTATCCCAAGTTCAGTAAGTTTTTTGCTTTATATACTAATAATATACATCAACATCTTGATAATCAAAATTCAAATATGGCTATTTTTTTGGACGTAGCTAAAGCTTTTGATACAGTTGACCATAAACGACTATTAATGAAATTAGAGAAAATTGAATTTCGCGGAAAAGTTTATGATCTTCTCAAAAATAGAACTCAATATGTTGAAATTGATGAAGCTAGGAGTGAACAAAAAATCTTTCAATTTGGTGTGCCACAGGGGACAGTTTTGGGACCACTGCTATATTTTCATCTATCTCAATGACCTTTTTTATATTAATACTATAGGTGAAATTCATAGTTTTGCAGATGATACAGTTATATTATATGGAGGAAAAAACTGGACTGAATTACAGACTGAGACTACATTAGATTTTGAAAAGATTTAAAATTGGTTTGATTATACAATAAACTTTGAAAAAACGAATATATGCCATTCACATTTTATAATAATACTCTTCCAGACATGGGGCCACTAATAATTGATAATAATACTAGAATAGAAGAAACAGATAGTATCGAGTACTTGGGATTATGCTTGACAGGCATCTCAATGGGACAAACAAATATAATTCCTTTTGAGGAAATTGCGAAGTTTATTATCAAAATTCAAGCATCTCAAAACATTCATTGACATAAAAACTCTTGACATTCTTTATTTTTCATTAATACACTCTCAATTGAATTATGGGACTTTGGCTTGGGGAGGAGTCATAAAATCCCACCATAGAAATCTTGATGTTCTTCAGAAATGGTTTTTGAAAATCATATATAGAAAAAGCTATTTATATCCAAGTGGTAAACTGTACAAAGAATCAAAGAAAATGGATATAAGACAACTATTTGGATACAACATAACGATTTATATCTACAAACATAAAACGAATATAAACTTCAATAATAATAATTATAAACCAAGAAATAAAAATAGTGTCACAGTGAAAAATAAAGTTAAAAAAACAAGGTCTCAGAAAAATTTCAAATATTTATTGCCATTTTACTATGATTTTATTCCCAATCATATGAAAGGGATCAAGTCATTATTCTCATTCAAAAAACAATTGAAGAAATGGATTCAAGGGTCTCATCGAAATTTATTTCATGATATCTTTCACTTCAATTAACTCAGGTACTTTATTTTTATTATCATTTTGTTGAATTTTAAAAGTTTACAAAACAAATACCATATACCTACATGTAATTCTTACCTAAAATTTCTCGCAACAAGTTTTTAACTTCGCGGGTATAATTGAACCGTTTATTCACCTTTTTATACAAATTGATGTAATGCTTTTTAATTGAATTTTGAATAAACTTTATTATTATTATTATATCAATATTTAAAATCAGAAACTGGTATATCATTCAAAGCCAATGGTATTTTTTTTCAGTTTTGGCATCGACTGCTAAGGTCATTAGGCAGCAAATAGTTAATTTTCATCAAAATCATCAATCAGGAAGGGTGCCAATGAATCTCTGTTTAAATAAAACAACGGACATTTTTTCTGTAATTTAACAAATGTAACGAATGAAATAACAAAACAAAAACGTAAAAACTACAATAAATAAACAACAATCAGTAATACACGTCAAATATCGACCTTATACTCCTCCTTTTCCTACTTTTTATATGGTTCTTGAATATTTCATACTTTATATCATCCTCACTCTCACTAAAGTCATACATGGAATTCTCCTTCCTAGAAAACGTAGCTAGTGCCTCTACAAGAGCTGTCCTATTCGGAGTGCCCTTGAAGCTCCCTTTTCTGTTTCCGATAACATCCTCGTACAAATTATTGACTGAAAATCTGTCCGAGATTTTCGGCAGATTCAAGCTGCCACCTTTCTTTCTATGTCTTTCCCTTCTCGAGGTTATCTGCAAGGTGAATTTCTTGGCTTTATTTGGATTATTCGATTTGGTTTTACCCTGAGATTTTTCCTCCAACTTTTGGAAATACTTTACTGCGCGTTTGAACTGAGATCTGGCTCTCTTTCTTGGTGTTTCGTGTGAGACCACCAGGTCTTTTTGTTGAACGGTTTCTATGTTGTTTGGTTTGGATGTCTCAGATTTTGAAAAACTGATTTTGTTGTTGTTTTCTTCTTTGATTGGTAAATTAGAAGCTGGAACAAAGAAAAGTGTGATTATTTTCCAGTTAAAGCACCTTTGATCTACATATTTCTGCATGAATAAATACTACACATGGCCTTCCGTCTACAGCTGGCCGCCCCAAACAATTTTGTAGGTGCAATTGTTCGGAAAGGGTAAAACATTTCTTTAAAGAGATAGTTTGTCAGAGAAAATTACTTGAATATTACCGAACACCGTTGTTGAATAATCCGCAAAGAAACTTGTTTGAGTGGAAGGACGGTAAAAGTCTGGAATAACACAGGTCCTAAGACCGAGCCCTGGGGTACTTCTCTCAGAAATAATGCTTCATCCGTTAACAATGGCAAACTGTTTTCTATCTGAGAGGAATGGTATGACCTTAAGGGATTTATAACATTTTTATTCAAATCGAATGAATGAATGAAATAAAACTAGTATTAGAGGTATTCAGCATGAATGGTTCGTATCATATCTTTCAAATCGCACTCGGACTGTCAAAATACAATATTCGAATGATAAAATTATAGCTAAACTCTTTTTCTGGTCAGTAAATCAATGACAGGCGTTCCCCAAGGATCAGTTTTAGGGCCAATCCTCTTTATTCTGTATATTAATAATAATCATCATTTATTTTCCATCAAATAATTTACAAATAGATTATAGGCGTAGTCATTTATATAATAGCTATAAATTTAGGAGAAGAACTCTCCTACACTAGAAGACCATTTCTCTAATAAAAAATTTCTTAATCTACATTTGAACACAGAAATATTACTACTTTTCTTGATTATATCAGGTAAATGATTGAACATTTTCAGTTCAAGATGGTTTGGAGAAGAGGGCGAAATTTTGAATCTGGCGTAAGGGATCCTCGTTTCTTGTATTGACGCTATGGATATTACTATTCAGTGAGAGAAAATTTTTGTTCTGGGATACAAATACACACATTTCAAATACAAACAGAACCAATCCTTTCATGATTATAACACCCGCATCAGAATAGTATATTATGATACAAGTTTAATAAGACACCATTTTGTCTCACGCGTTGTTTGGAGTACGACGAGCGAAACGAGGAGTTTTTTCTATTTGGCATTTTATTGTAGTTTTTTATTGGGAAAAATTGGATTTAATATTGATAAATAATATCAGAAATATCGGGTTGGTAACAGTGATAAAATATTTAAAATTTGAAGGAAGATATCAGGTACGAGGGCTGTTTGGTAACTCCGTGACTATTTGAATAAAGAAAAAAAAAATTGACAAATAAGCGTTTTATTTTTCAACATAATCTCCTTTTAGATCAATACATTTAGTCCAGCGTTTTTCCAGTTTTTTTATTCCTTCCAAATAATAGGTTTTCTCAAGGCCCTCAAAATAGGCGTTTGTTTCGGTTATAACCTCTTCATTCGACCCAAATCTCTTACCACCCAGCCATTTCTTCAGGTTTGGGAAAAGAAAATAGTCGCAAGGGGCTAAATCTGGAGAATATGCTGGATGGGGTAGTAGTTCGTAGCCCAATTTATGAATTTTTGCCATAGTGACTACACACGTGTGCACTCGTGCATTGTCTTGATGAAGCACCACTTTTTTTTCGCTAAATGTGGTCGTTTTTGCCTCAAATCAATATCGAATCTGTCTAAAAGCTCTGAATAATATTCGCCGTTGATCGTTCTACCCTTCTCTAAGTAATCTATATGAATGACACCGCGTGCATCCCAAAAAACTGTGGCCATAACCTTGTTGGCTGACAGACGCACCTTAGCCTTCTTTGGTGCACGTTCACCAGTTGACACCCACTGTTTTGATTGTTCCTTGGTCTCTGGGGTATTGTGATGGATCCATGTTTCGTCTACGGTTATATAACGGCGTAAAAACTCGCCCGGATTGCGATTGAACTTTGCCAAACACTCCTTTGAAGTGGTCACACGGTTGCGCTTGTGGTCGAGTGTGAGCAATCGCGGCACCCATCTCGCGGATAGCTTCTTCATGTCCAAATATTCATGTAAAATGTGATGTACTCGCTCAGTTGAGATGCCTACAGCCTCAGCTACCTCACGTACTTTTATTCTCCGATCGTCCAATATCATTCCATGGATTTTATCGACGATTTCTGGCGTGATGACCTCTTTTGGGCGACCTGAACGTACGGCGTCACTTGTGCTGGTACGACCACAACGGAACTCAGTAAACCACTTCTTAACCATTGAAATTGATGGTGCAGAGTTCCCATAGTATTTATCAAGTCTTTCCTTGGTTTCAGTTATGGTTTTTTTACGCAAAAAATAATGCTTAATCAACACACGAAATTCACTTTTTTCCATTTTTGTTAAAATTCACGAGGTTGTCTGCTTCTAATTGCTGTCAAACACAAACCAAATGTCGCAGCTTGCTCAAAATTTGACAGTAGTCTATTGAAAGATGGTGGTTGACAGCAGCAGTGTTGCATTTAAAGTTACTGCGCGGGAAATTTAAAAAGTCACGGACTTACCAAACAAGCCTCGTAATTCATTTATTTACATAAACTATTTAAATTTTGAATGAAAATATCAGTAAATTACCTTTTTTAAAATGAATGATGAAGAAAACTCAAGTTGCACCCCTCCTGAATTGACAGTAATTGCTCAAACTGCTGTGAATGATCTGTTGCACAAAAAATCTTGTTCAGTTTACGAAAAGGAATTTCACAATTTCGAAGTATCCGATGCCTCACCACACTCCCACTGCAGTCAAAATAACTTTTGAAAAAATCAGACCACTGAACATAATTTTGTAAAAACCCAGTTCAAACCACACCAGCTAATTTAATTATGAACGCCAGAAAAACCAGTCATGTAGCAAGTAAAGTTTATAATAACTGCACGATACAAGGTAACAAATAACACCACAATTGTCAAAGGTTATTTTTCTTCTTTGCTTAATATCTGAAAATCCCATCCCTCTTATTCAGAGTGCCCACCGACCTGGAAAACATGGAAAACTTGGAAAAGTCAGGGAATTGATTTGTGGGTCCTGGAAGTCAGGGAAAATCATTAAAAAACGCCCAAAGTCAGGTAAAGTCAGGGAATTCTATTTTCGGCCATTTAGGGAAATATATAAATTTCGGCATTAATATCAACTCAATTTCACCAATTCTGTAGTTTGAAAATACGATAACGGAAAAATTCATGATTGAAGAAAAAGTTCTGAAAAATTTGAAGGATATACTTAGCTAAAATTGATTTCAAAGACGCTGGCAAGAATATTAACATCTTGCCTGTGAAAGATATGGATATAGGATTTCAAACAAAAAGAATGTTGTTGAAGTCTAAATGTAAAGAAAAAGATAAATTCGTTTTTTTGAAAGAATGTCTGAAGTTTTTAGTTGCAACTGTAAGCAAAATGTTGCAACGTTCATGTTTAAATCATGTCTTGATCCTACTTTGATTGTAGTAGATCCCAAACTGTCACTAAAAATAATGAATATTGTTCTGGAAAAATTAAAAAAAAAATCACTGCCGAAGAAGCAGAGGAACTCAAACAACAATTCAAAAAATTCATAAACTTAAACTCAAAAATGTTCACAAAATATAACAACGAACATCTTGATTTTTATTATAACCCATTACTGAAAGATAAAGGTGAGTTTTTTTAATTATGGAAGTTGATTAAATTAATCTTGATATTATCTCATGGCAACGCTTCTGTAGAAAGTGTTTTCTCAGTTAATAAGCAATTGCTTGATGGAAATTTGAAAGAGAGATCGCTTGTAGCACAAAGAGTTGTTTATGACAACATTTTGTATGCAGGTGGGACCGAAAATATTATTTTTAATGATAGAATGTTTAGGTATTGCCGTCAATCAAATGAAAAGTATAAAGAAACAATTGAAAAACTGAAGCCATTAAAAATGATCGAAAAAGTGAAAAACGAAAAACTGAAAATGAAATAAAAATTTTGAAAATGAAAAACAAAGAATAATAGTACCCTGACTAAAGAAAATGAGGACATTCAGAAAACAATTGACAAGTTACAGCTCAATTTTAGGTTATTCTTTCATTTTTTGTTGGTGGTTAAACTTACCTCATATTGACATGTGAAATGTTTTACTTATCTCAATAAATTTGAAAGCCTCAAGACTTCCTCATCGATAATTAACCTACAATTCCCTTTCTAAACATTCCCATTGAAAATTATAATTTCCTTCAACAGAAGAAATAATTTTTATTATTTTTTTTCAATAACAAGAAGTCATGATTACTTTACTCACTGGTTCTATATCTGATTCACTGAAAATAATTACTTCAACCATAATTATCCACTTAATTGGTCCTAGTGTCTGTTTGGATAGTGAAGGTTTTTTTTAACACCTCCATTATTGGTCATGGAAAACTTGAAAGTCAGACATGGAATACCTGGAAGAGTCAGGGAATTTCATTTTTCAAAATTGATGGGCACCCTATGTTTGACGTTCATCCGACAGTTGATGTTACCATTGTTACCAATCTCGAAAAAATTTAAAATGCGTTTCGATATAGAAGCCATTTCAATACGCATTTAGGTTTCATAATGACTTCATTTTAGACTCCAAATAGAAAAATGATTTTCACATACCCAAAACACGTTTGCCTCTACGTCTGAACTCGTTCGAGTTTCTGGGGGCTGAGATTATATAATGCACTTTTGAGATTAGCCCCTATAAATACAATCGAGGAGTTTTTTCTTACCTTCATTAATAAAATGTTTTGTATTTCTTTTTTTTTCTTCGTCATTGCTGCCTTTATTTACCCACTTGATTGTTTCGATACTTTTTTGTTGTTTATGAATGTGTTTGTAATATTTGTATTATTAATTTCTTATATCTCAATATGATATGTACTGACTTGTATAATTGCCTTTTTTAAGCTCTTCCCAATGGATTAATAAAGATTCGAAATTGAAAATTGTCTTCCTCGCACGCTTAAGAAGTGGCCAGCAGGACCTCCAGACTTACCGTTATATTTCAGTACAAGATAGTCAATTCTACTCACCGCTATTATACTTCCTGATCTTCTCGCCTATAACAGAAAAACGCGTTTCAGCTTTCGCGTCGACTTTACCAGCTTCCGAGATTTTGTTGATATTCCTCGAATCGTACAACATTACGCTCTTCTTCTTCAAAGATCTCAGTTTTTCCCTCTCCTGTTTTTCCGCCTCGTAGTTTTGCTTGAGCAGCATCTTTTTCCTTTCGTCGATCGTCAGCATTTCGCTTTCGTTCAAGGAGTCGCCCATGGATTTGTAGTTTTTTGAGTTTTGGTGTGCCAAGCCCTTTGTCATGGAAAGGATGTCGTCGGCTGATTTGTACAGGTCTGAAGTTTTTTGAATGGTGGCTTCCTCGGGCTTTGGGGTGGTCTCGATGGGTTTTCTCCATGTCAGTCTACATCTAGTAATTCAAAAGATCGAATTAAAAATAATGTATTGTGCGTTGACAGGACATGGCACTGGATACATCCTATGGGTTCTCAGAATTTTCAACTTTCAGATATATTAGTCCATGATAATATAATAATAATAATGGTATATCCATAAAAAAAAACAAAATCACCTTTTTAAAATGCCCTAACTTTTTTATTTGAAGATATAGAGCTATGAATGGCCCTCATCAAAAATGTAGAACAAAACATTAATAATAATTATGTTTCCATTAAAAAAAACGAAATCATCTTCAAAAAAGCCCTAACTTTTGTATATGAATCCAAAACGACAACGATCCTTATCAAAAATTTCGATAGGAACAAGAATAATAATAATAATGATATATCCATTAAAAAAAAAAAACAAAACCACCCTAAAAAATGCCATAACTTTTATTTTATTTGAAGAGATAGAGCCATTAATACAAGAATACAATTATCCTCATCAAAAAATGTAGATCAAAACAAAAATAATAATTATTATGTTTCCATTTAAGAAAAACAAAATCATCTTCAGAAAGGACCTAACTTTTTTTATTTGAAAATGATCGGAAAATGCTAACAGAGGTTTTCCGGCGATTTTTCGAAACATGTCGATTTCAAAAAAAATTTAAATATACCGAACCGTTCATTTGAATTGAATTTTGAAAAATACGATATGTAGAGCTCGACTAAATGAACAAATCCCGCACGCGAACTATTTTTCACGGAAATATTCGGAAAATCTGGAAAACTTGACTAAATTGAAAAAATATTGCAACTTGGAAAATACGAAATATTTTTAAGGAAAAATGTACATACATTTTTTTCCCAAAATACTAATGAATCAATTGAAAATCTCAAAATTGCTTCGGATATGTCTTCACAAGCCACACTGATATTTCCAAACCGTTTTTCTCTACTAATAAGTGGAAAAAGTTGGAAAATGTGAAAAAAAAATATTAAAACCTCAAAAACTTGAAAACGAAACAAGATATCGAAAAAATTTATATAAAAAGTTCTGATGCACTTGAACAAATCTACAAAGTGTATAGGTATGAAGATTTTTAATTTTTTGAGAAATTGTAATTTTTTTAATTACCAAAAACTCAAAGATGACAGAATTTTAAATTTCACAAGTCACATTTTTGATCATCTCATAAAAGTGTACAAAAAATGTAAATACATTTTTTCTGTAATATCCAGTCTGTGAAATATTTCACAAAATCGAAAAATTACGGAAATGTTTTTGTAAAACACCAAAAACTTGATCGTTTTTTATTTATAAACATCAAAAATTCGAAAACGAATTGTATATAAACAGTTTCATTGTCATCGTAAAAGTCTACAGTACAGTTATATCCTTCAGTTTCCTTCAGATTATTGAAAAGTTTGAGACCAACATGATCTGGAGGTCTAGACATAATTTTTTTTTTCCAAAATGAACATGAAAATGGTGCATTGTTCGAGTTCTATATCCGTGTACATCAGAGTATCTTATGAATAATTATTTGTGTTCAAAAACAAGAATACACATTTCGAAGTTGAAGATATTGGGAAGTGTTATAACATTGAAACACGTGAAGATTGTTTCACACGTTTCCCTATTAGACATTTCAAAGACACATCTCAATACCCGTTTTTGACCAATGAACACTTCTTTCGAACCAGTGGAATTGCCCCAGAGGCAAATGCCATACCTGAGTCTCGATTCGTAAATTGACGAAAAGAAATTTCGTAGAATTCAATTTAGACCATAGTTGTTTACAATGGGATTTCCAACACAGGTGTTCGTCCAGTGATATTCCGAAAACTCTAACCTCACTGTGTATATTACGCAAAATGTCTTCACCAAATGAAATTTCGAGGTTTTCCATATTTTTCTGCCGGCAGTACATCCGCAACATTTGGGTCTTTTGGATATTGAAGAATTTCACCAAACTAAGTTAAAAAAATCAGCTTACCTTTCTCCTTCATTAAATTTATCCGCCACTTTCTTCGTCACTCTCTTCGTCGACGTCAGCGACACAGTACTCGAGCTCCTCAAAACGTTTTCCCAAAAATTCTTCCTCTCCCTGATCGAATCCGAATACGCTCCTTCCGATTCCGAAGAGATGTCCGGCAAGCTCTTGGTGCTGGACAAGGAGAAGCTTTCGTCGATCGAGTTCCTGGATCTTTTCAGGGTGTGTAAAACGTTTAGAACGCTGAGGCCTTCGATTTCGTAACGGCTGCCGGTACGGGATCCGTCTGTATTTTCGGTTTCCGAAAACGAGGAGTTCTTGGAGCTGCTGGTTACGCTGTCTTTGGAGTTCTGGGCGAAAATCTGGAACATTCAAGACGTATTTATTTATTTATTTATTTATTCATTTATTTAATTATTTATTTATTTATTTATTTATTTATTTATTTATTTATTTATTTATTTATTTATTTATTTATTTATTTATTTATTTATTTATTTATTTATTTATTTATTTATTTATTTATTTATTTATTTATTTATTTATTTATTTATTTATTTATTTATTTATTTATTTATTTATTTATTTATTTATTTATTTATTTATTTATTTATTTATTTATTTATTTATTTATTTATTTATTTATTTATTTATTTATTTATTTATTTATTTATTTATTTATTTATTTATTTATTTATTTATTTATTTATTTATTTATTTATTTATTTATTTATTTATTTATTTATTTATTTATTTATTTATTTATTTATTTATTTATTTATTTATTTATTTATTTATTTATTTATTTATTTATTTATTTATTTATTCATTTACTTATTTACTTATCTATTTATTTACTTATTTATTTATTTATTTATTTATTATACGCTTAACAAAAAAAATATTTCTTAAGTGCTCTCAAAGACATAAAAAATATGACAATATTGACTGACTCTAAATGCTTCAGAGTGCACCCGAAGTCGCCCGAACTGAACTCGAGTTAACTTCAGTGCTACTTCTGGTGACTTCGGATGCAATTTGAAGCGTTTTGATCAACTTTCAACAGATTTCCCACATCTCAGGTGAACATCCAAAATATACAAATTGTAGATATTGATCTCTACTTCCAGATGCCGTTTACAGTATTTGAATACGACGATTTCCCTTGAATCGGCGCATCTTGCAAGATGTTCCTTAAATTGTTCATAACGCGAATGTGCAAAAACTACACATCAGACAAAAAACATCTTGCGCTCAGTTGAACCACATATTATTATGTATCAGTTTCCGCAATATTGTTTGTCCAGCTTCAGATTTATAAAAATTATAAATTTTTGAAAAATGGTCTCTTTTTCAAGGTTTTCCCGGATTTGCTCAGTGGAAAATGCACCGATCCGGTCGTATGAAAATGCATTTCGTAGGTTTTATGAATCTCTACAATAGTTCCATTGACTGTAAAACGATTTCTTGAATAATCTTTGAGACATTTCCAAAAAACCAAAAATGTAATTTTTTTCACTATTGCTCGTTTAAAAAATTCCACAATGCGGACTATCTTATAAAAATTAGTGTAGGCCATTGGCGTCTTTTATTTTGCTGGGAAAAATATCTATAGCTTGGTCTACATATATCATTGACAAATGAAAGAAATCAAAGTGGCCCCAAATTCGATCCCTGTGGAACTCCCGATTTTGAGATAATCTTGGAAGATTTAACCCTCTCATGCAATTATCTATTGATTAAAAACGATTTCAATAAACGTATATTTTTAAATTTTTTTTGCTGCATTTTTCATTTGAACAATTCGCCTTACTGGAAATCTGGTATGGAGATGAATCGAAGTAGACAATATCCTCTATTCAATCAGATGACTCTTGCTGAGACATTTCTACTTTATGACTTTATGAAACGGAAGAAAATTTGTATGAATATCTGCGCTTTCTCTATCTAGCCTTCAGGGGATTAACATTTTTTTTTTATTCGACGGTTCCATATTTTTCACTATTTTTACAGGTTTTTCTGTTTTTTTTTTGCGAGTCTTCGAAAAGGAGGGGGTCCGAGCCCCCTTTCCGATTTTTTCTCCGTAATTTTCCGTGTCCAAAACTGTCGGGAATTTTTCCGATTTTTTTTGCATTCTCTATTTAGCTTAGAGAAATAGAGGGATACAATTTTTCGAAATGTGCTTGAAAAATTAACTGCAAATTTTGAACCGGAAAAACAGACATATAGACAGACACACAGGCAGGCAGACAGAAAGTTAAATAAAAGCTTGTAAAAAAAATGTTAGCGAAAACTTTATTTCAGACAGAACGTTATTGGGGAATTAATAAAAATAAAAAAAAACAGAGATTGGAATTTTGTATGAACTGTGGTATTTTTAGATCCGATTTTGTGACAGCTCTACAAAAATTTACATAAAATTGTTTGGCTTTGTTTATCGAGTATCAATAATTATCACAATGGACCTTTCCACGACATATGAGAGAACACTGTAATTAGAAAGTATATACACTTATATCACTCGGAAATTTTTATTTATTTTTTCTGACCGCTAGTTTCTCTATAATCAGAAGAAAAGTGGTTTCGTGACGTCACGTTCATGAAAACTAGACTTGGCAACGTTGTAAAAGTTGTGCACCGTGAAATCTCAAATTCTCATTTGAATATAATGTGTCGTATGACAGTTGTCATTTGATACCAGATGGGTTCGTTCGTCTGTTTCACGGAGAAAATCAATATGAATCGTTTGTCTCTGTTTAACTCGTTTGCCTACTTCAATATTCAATACAAGTAGAGCAGTTCCATCTAATATGTATGCTGCAAACGAACAGGCCCTACTTAATTTATTTTTTTAGTTTTCAAAGTTTTGAAATGTTTTTGTTTGTGCTCTAAATTTGTGTCCTAATTCCTGTATCTGTATCCCTGCAGTAACTGTGAACATGTCGAAAAGGTGCTTCGTACCTGGTTGTTTGAACACCAGTGAATTTTCTAATAAACAATTTTTTATGCTCCTTAATACGTATGAAGCGCATTGTAAAATTTGGTTCGAAGCAATGAATAAACCTTGTGTAAAAAGCGAAAATATAATTATGTTTTTGTGAAGAACATTTCCAACTGAATATTACTGTATTCAAGCACCGTTCAAGGAACGATTTTAAATTTTAGTCATTGCAAAAAATTAATTCATATTTGTAGAAAGAGCCAGTCATCTCATAATCTCCCTCGGTAAATTATCCGAACTTCCCTTCACGAAGTCTTTCCATATTTGGATGGTGTTATGCAATAATTGGTCAAGCCACAGTCAGCTAGTTTCGTAAAAAATATCAAAATAGTTTAGCAGATCATGGAATGATGGAATGTGGCTTATTACTATCGTTAGTGGATGGAGCCCTCTTACAATTGCGGGTTGAATCATTTTTGCTTATGGAATGTGGCTTATTACTATCGTTAGTGGATGGAGCCCTCTTACAATTGCGGGTTGAATCATTTTTGCTTATTGTAGAATAACACTTTGGCGATTCCAATGACTGTGATTATTAATCAATAAATAATAATAAATTATTAAAAAATGTGGCTTGACTCATTGTTGCATAACACCGTCCATTCAATGCACAAATAGATTCACACCAGATCGATCATGATAACACCTCGCTATAGTATTAATGAATGTATCAGTTTAATGTCGAATGTAAAAAAACAAACATTAACCTCAAATCTCGAGATCACTTTTGTTGCATGAGAACTGTCATAATGATTTGCGGTGTTGTCAATGCTCGTTCATCATCGAAAAGATAGTCCGTTCAGGAAATTTGAAAGTTACACATACAATAAAAAGTAGCTAATATGTGGATTTTTTTCTATGAGTTGATCAAGTGACGAAGTTTCAATTATTTCTCAATGGCTTATTCCAAGCTAGAATCTATATTTTTGAGGAGAACGGTATTGAATGTTTCGGAACATGGATTATGGTGGGGGTTGTTTCCGATGAACGTGACGTAAGTGGCACACTCCAAATGAGATATTCTTTCAAAATGAAAAAAAAAATATAGTGAATCTCTTTGTTAAATGGACGTTTCAGACTAGAATCTATCGATATAAAAGAGTTTTGCAATTTATTTTTCATAAATGTAATATTATGAGTATACTAACCTTTCGCCTCTCCACCACTGACAGCTGCATGAAATCTACTTCTGGGGCAATATGGTCGGGGCATATTGGGGAAATATTTTCATAGCGTGTGGACGAAATATGTGTAAGAGGATCTTGGTGTCTGAAAAATCCACTAGGAGTCGTGTTCAGCCTCAGTTTGTTTGTCACCCCCACCATATTCCCGAGAAAAACCTCTTTATCTGCACTCGTGTCTTTCCTGTATTCAGTGCTGGTATGATTTTTAATTTTTGTCGGAACCGTCGTTTCTGATCTTTCCGAGTTTGATATTTTTTGTGTGAAATATCTGTGCTCCAAATTGTTTATCACGATCGATTTCGGATTCTCTACAAACTTCTCTGGAATTTTTATCCTGTTTATGTTGTTGTTCATATATTTGGAACCGATTTGAAAATTTAATTTTTTACCATCGTCTTCGCCATTTACAACACTTTGGTCGGTAAACATTGGATTGTTTACCTTCGAATTATCGTCTGCGATCGTTCTTTGTTTGTTCGAGATATTATTTTGGTTTACTTTGCACATCATATCTGGCCGTGACGATGAATGTTTTTCTGAATGTTGTTCACCATTTGTTAAATTGTTTTCATCATCCGAAACTGAAGCAAAGTTATCCTCTTCTTCGATACTGGGCAATGACAAATCTTGGTAGTCATCCAAATGGTGTTGACTATCAGGTACGTCGTGTCCATTTTCTGATATCCTGGTGATGTTACCTTCTTCAAGGTTATGTAGAGAATCCAGTACGCTGTGAAGCAACTCGTTTTCCTTGTGGTTACCATGGCTGCAAAACTCCAGAAAATTAGCACAGCTGTTCATCAACTATGAAATAATTGAACAAACCACACGCCAAGCGGCATTAGAAGCACTAGGACATGAAGAAATGTTCCAAAAAGAAAAGGAAACTGAAAATGCAGTTGATATCAAAAAAGGAAATATATCACATATTTTATGACTGCAAACCAATGGTCCCTAGTGTATGAAAATATGGGCACAATACAACAGTGAAATAAAAAGAAAGGGTGGCCTCAAACTATATGCATCGGGATGAAGGGACCAATTGACTGGTATATATGGCAAAAAGAAGTGGACCTAAGGTGGATCCCTGAGGTACACCTGTATTTAACAACAATATGATAATGACAACAAAAACTCATGATCCACAGAGTCAAATGCCCTACTGAAATCTATAATAGAACTAGAACAGAACTTTGAGAAAGCAGGAAGTAACCTGATGGTTCGAAAGTCTTTAACTTCTTTTGCAGAGGCACAAAAAGACTAGTAATAATAGAAACAAGTGAGGGCTCGGGAGTAAAAGGGCTTGGAAGTTGCAGAGTTCGTAAGTTGAAGGGCTTAGAAGTGATTATTTAGAGTTTTTTGAAAATTTTGAAAGTTGCAGCCCTTCACAAAATAATTAATTTTTTTGAAACAAAGAGAATAAGGTCAAAAATTGCCAGAATTTGCCTGAATAATACCTGAAGCTTCCTAAATCTTTGGAAACTTCTGCAAAAAATCATACGAGGTGCTCAGAAATTGGCGCCAAAAATTGTATTTATTAATTTTTTTCAAATGGCAGCCCCATTTTTCTCCAACGACAATGGATTCCACGTTGAAAAATATGGGGAGTTTATGCTCACAGCTCTATATCTAAACTCAACGGTTTTTGTAGAAACTTGAAAAAACTAAAAGGACCAGGCAGCAGGGTTATGGAGAAATGGGCTTCCGTGAAATTTCATGAATTGTTAGTATAATGTAGTTGACGACTTTCTGAACAATAGTGTCCTCAATCCTATGACTAGTTTCAGAGATACAGGGTGTTGAAGTTGGAAAATAGCTATTTTTTAAAAGCATGTATTTCTTATTTCCTTCAAGCATCAATAATTTTTTCCTGTGATTGGGTCAACTTTCTGACTCGCCCTGTAAACATTGTTTGCATATCTTATTATTATGAACTAACCAGAGGCAAATCCAGCCAGATATTGAAATTCCTGAAAGTTGAATTATATTTCAGGTCAACGTTCCGTTTCTTTAATTTTTGAGTACCCCTGTAGCAAATTAAACTTTCTCTCATGAGGGACTAATATATAGTGTCATTAGAACACCATCACAGGAAAAAATTCTTGATACATTGAAGAAAATAAGAAATACATTCTTTTAAAAAATGGCTATTTTTCAATTTCAACACCCTGTATGTCTGAAACTAGTCATAGGATTGAGTTGGGCCCAATATTTGCTTAGAATTTGTGTTTAAGCAGTTTGATATTGCTCAGTTTAAAAGTCTGTCTGGGTATACTGCGTATAAAGTTAGATGAAAGTAACTGCAGTTGCAAAAAACTTATGACGAAAACCAACCACGTTTTGGAAAATTTCAACAATCTGTATCTAGAAAACGAATAATTTTTCGATAAACATTTTATGGGAAAAAAAGTTGTTCATTTTGAAGAGATGTACCATATACTCAGGCCAGTTTCACAGGTTCCAGTTAAACTTCAGATTAATTAACTTATGGTTAGAATGTGAACCTTTCAACACCATTTATAGAATGTTATTCACAATCTAAACTATTAGTTAGTTATCTGGAGTTTAACTTTAACCGGTGAAACTGGCCCTTAGCGTCCTAGAAGCTAATAGTCCAGGAGCCCGGTAAAAATTTGGTCAGTCATTTCCTCTCAAACAATATTTAGTGGAATGCATCAGAGAGTCGTATTATGAAGATTCCTGAACGTCAGCTGCGATTCCGTTGGTGGGGGGGATGATCAGCACAGTAGCTTCCTACGCACGAAGAAAAAAAATATATTCAATTATATTCTCCTTCCCGGAAACATGTTAAATTAAAGCAATCCGAATATAAGGTGAAATTTTATTTGAGAGGAAATCACAGAAGGTACAATTTTTTTTGTGTTCGACCAACTAGCTGTCGTATAATACACCATGCTATAGTCAGCTGATTTTTTCTTTCTTCAAGATATTGCTTTAGCGATAATTTAACATGTTTTCAGGTAGGGAAACAAAGTTGAATACATTTCTTTTTCTTTGTGCGTGGGAGGCTACCACCGCTCATCCCCCCCACGGAACCGCAGCTGACGTTCACGAAGCTTTACAATATAACTCTCTGATGCATTCCACTAATTTTCGCTTGAGAGGAGCTTGGTCATGGAAATCTGTCACTGGCTCCCGGACTATAAGTAACGTTTATCGATATAGAAAATTGTAAATATCTCGAAAACGATCACTTCCAGCGTTATTGAGGAAGTGTATGTACCTTTTTTACTTGAAAACTATAAGGTTTTTTCATGAAAAGTGCAAAAAGTTCACTGTCAAAAAAGTTAGGGCTACTTTAAATAGATAATGACAGCGTACGCAGCGCTCTCTAGCCTCTACATAAGTATTAATACGAAATTATGATTCCCATCTAAAAAAAGGCCTAGTACCAAATTTCGAGAGAAAAACTAATTTTTTGCAAAAGCAATTTAAAAAAACGAAAAAAAAGTATTGAACTCGCTGTAACTCCGGAACGAAGCATTTCCGGACACAAGTTGATATTCACTTTTGTTTTTGAAATTCTCTCAGTAAAACGTCATTTGAATATTTTTTTCGGCAACCATCCGGGAAGTGTTCACTTCCCGGACACTTTTACTTTGGGGAAGTGCTCGAATTTTAATACAAATATTAATATAAATAAGAACTAGAATGTTTCTGTTGGTACCTATATTCTGTTCGAATTTCAATATACAGGGCTATTCAAATTCGAGTCTATGCATGGGGATTTCGATAACGGTAAGAGATAGAGGGTTGGTTAAATGGGGGCAAAGTAGCGTATTTCAGAGGTTAATTATATGGATGAAAAAAATCTGACCTAGCTTCTTCAGTTCTGGAGTTATAAAGGAAAAATCGAAAATTTCGAAATTCTTCTTTTGCCTATATCTTTTTATTTTACGAAGATTTTTTTTAAATTTTGCCACTTTGCCATAGCAACTTTTTGTAGCCTTTCCAAATATCTGAATAAAAATTATATACAGGGTATCGTATAAATTGGGCCACCCTCAACTTTTAATTTTCAAATACGGACCTGTATTTTTTATTGCATTTTTTTGAATGCCAAGAGTCATGTTTCATATTGACGTAGTATTTTCATCTGAATTACAGAGTGTTTTGGAAATATTGAACTATTACCAGTAAAATTTCAAAATTTTTTTTAATTCCAGCTGTAATTAAAAAAAATATATCATAGAATAAGGTATAGAATGCATAGGATTTGGAAGAAAATCAACATTATTCGACGAAGATTGTCTTCTTCAAGAATTCATCCACATTTCAGTTCACGCAACCCATGATCAATGTGCGAAAATGTGAAAACTTATTCTTCCTAGTACGTGTATGTGCATATAATCATTGGAAAAAAATCTTCGAATGGCAATCTTCATACTTCAGACACCAATTTGGAAATATTTTATTGTTACTCACTTTTCGAACTACCTATATTTTTCAGCAAATTCATGGGCATTCTCTTGCTATATACAACAATCATGATTAAACCATTTGAGTTCTCATAGTATGCTTTGGAAAATAAATATTTAGTTCACCTCACTTGTCAATATTTTGACAGTTTCTTGGAAATTATCGTTGGTATTTGATGAAAAATCTGTTAGTACTGAAAATGGGTTTCCCCACAGAGCAGAAAAGAGATATGGTTAACGTTTTCTACAGAAATAATAGAAACATTCATCTTTCCGCTGAAAATTATTTAGATCTGTACCCTGAAAGACATCAGCCGCATCCCACATATTTCAGACTTTTGGACAGAAACCTTCGCGAATATGGATCTTTCACAAAACCAAGGAGAAAATATGGAAACAAAACTCCTATTGAGTTACAGGAAAACATACTTCAAGCGGTAAGTAGGTAATACTGAAAAAATGTTAATTAGGCTCATCTCCATATTTCAGATCAATACAAATCAATCAAAATCAACAGTACAAATTGCTGAGGAATTGAATATGTCGCAAACTGCAGTATGGCGTACTTTAAGAAAAAACAGATTCAAATGCTATAAAGTTAAAATTGTTCATAAATTGTATCCAGGAGACGCCGAAAGACGGCAAAATTTTTGTAATTGGATGTTGCAAAAATTGGGCGATGACAGAAACTTTTTGAATAGTATTATTTGGTCGGATGAAACTCGTTTCACAAATTGTGGTGTTTTCAACAGGAACAACGAGCATGTTTGGTCACAAACCAATGAACATAATTTTAGAGAAGTGAGACCTCAAGTGCGGTTTGGTCTAAATGTATGGGCTGGAATTTTGAAGGATCGAGTTCTAGGTCCGTACATCTATGCCGGGACGCTCAATGGCGAACGTTATCTAGATTTCCTCAGACAAACTTTCAGTGAATATCTCGATGATATTCCCATTGCTAATTTAAATCGGTTGTGGTTTCAACACGATGGAGCTCGTCCACACTGCACAAGAGACATTAATCAATTTTCCAAGAAACATTTCAAGACAGATGGATAGCAAATAATGGGCCTATAAGATGGCCTGCAAGATCCCCTGATCTCAGTGTACTTGACTTTTTTTTATGGGGTACACTAAAAAATAGAATATATCAAAACGAAATTGAAAATATAGAAGATTTAAGAATTAAAATCATGAACGCTTTCGCATCACTACGGCGAAGAGATATTTTCAGAGCAAATAATAACTTAAAAAAACGACTCCGTAAATGTCTGGAACGAGAAGGTCGTCAATTTGAACATTTATTTTGATTATGATTACTTATAATGGCTGTTATTTCAATTCTTGATAATAATTAAACAAGTTCTTGTGTGATTAGTTATAAAATATGAAAAGCTATGTATATGATCAAATACAATGTTATGTTTGTGACAGATTATGTTTGTGAGTTCTCAGCAGAAACAGTTACATACAACAGATCTTCTTCGTACCTACTGATGTCAATCGACAAGGGGATGAATAATTATTCTACTAGTGCTACATTATGGTAAAGAAAAATGTCTCTTGGAATTGTTGATTTTATTTTATTGTTATTCCGAACAAGTAGTGAGACTAGATAATCTGAAAATTCTGAAATTGATTATTCTTAAAGAACAAATTTGTCTGACTCACCTCTCATTCTTTGATATTATTCAATTAGAGTTGTTATGGAATAAAAAAATGTTGAAATTTTACTGGTAATAGTTCAATATTTCCAAAACACTCTGTAATTCAGATGAAAATACTACGTCAATATGAAACATGACTCTTGGCATTCAAAAAAATGCAATAAAAAATACAGGTCCGTATTTGAAAATTAAAAGTTGAGGGTGGCCCAATTTATACTATACCCTGTATATAATTTTTATTCAGATATTTGGAAAGGCTACAAAAAGTTGCTATGGCAAAGTGGCAAAATTTAAAAAAAATCTTCGTAAAATAAAAAGATATAGGCAAAAGAAGAATTTCGAAATTTTCGATTTTTTCTGTATAACTCCAGAACTGAAGAAGCTAGGTCAGATTTTTTTCATCCATATAATTAACCTCTGAAATACGCTACTTTGCCCCCATTTAACCAACCCTCTATCTCTTACCGTTATCGAAATCCCCATGCATAGACTCGAATTTGAATAGCCCTGTATAATACAAATAAGAACTGAAATGTTCGAAATATCCAAATTTGGAATCGTTTCATCCGGTTAACAGATGGGTGAAAGTCGACCTCTCTTCGTCTCTTAGACTAAATGCGTCTCATTGATTTGTTATTCTACATGGTTGCCGAAAAAATAGTGTACGCAACACGTCCGAAAACAGTTTTTTTGGACTCGCAGACTTACAGGACTCGCTGACGCTCGTCCTAGAATTTGGTCTACTCGTCCAAAAAAACAGTATTTTCCGGACTTGTTACGTAAATTACTATCAACGTACTTATGCTATACTATGGCTTTTTGATTACCTTTCGATGTGAGTCAAGTCCTTTTCTTTTCTTGAATCCGTGGTTAGGTTAGCAGCGTCTGGAATATGTGGAAATGGGTCCTGATCGATTCCCAAACTCTGTTCACTGCAACACAATTCTCCTCCATCACTGCTCTGTAGTATTGGATTCTGATAGTTTTTTGAGTACTGTTCCCTGTTAAACAACGTTTCATCATTTTCCGATATGCTTGTGCTGTTTTCTTCGTCAGGGATTATTAATTTTTTTTCACATTGCTCTTCTGTATCACCACCTTGTACTGATTCATCCCGTTGGTTTTTTGAGTCCTGTCCACTATGAGATGAATGTCTTCCGTAGTTTTTTGAGTTATGTTCCTTGTTAAACAACGTTTCATCATTTTCCGATCTGCTTGTGCTGTTTTCTTCGTCAGTTATATTTAAATTTTCTTCACGTGGCTCTTGTGTGTCACCACCTTGTACTGATCCATCCCGTTGGTTTTTTGAGTCCTGCTCACTATGAGGTGAATGTCTTCCATTTTCTGGAATGGATGCTGTGTTAATTTTTTCGATCTCTACCTTACTTTCTTGTTTCTTTTCTTCTTCTTTTACAGGTATTTCAATTTCAACGTTAAAATTCATCAAGCAGCCCTTGTCATCAGCTTCTTCGATCTCGAATGGCCTTGAAGGTTCAGCTTCTAATGAAGTAGTAGAGTCCGCTTCTTGAACGATGGTTTCGGAAGATACTACCGAAAGATCACCATTGTTTTGTGCACTTGGTTCATCTAGTTCCTCTGTCAGACAAGTTTCAGTTGTTTCCACATCGAAGATATCTTTGAATTCTTCGTTATTCTTTGTGATCTCTTCGACTACTTCTATAAAATTGAACTTTGGTTTCTCCGGTGCTTTTTCTGCCTCAACTACGGGTTCTGAAGTCTTGTTCTGATACTTCTCTTTGAGCACCGACAGCGGAATTTTTTCATCTATTAGATCGATCGTCTTGGAAATTACTTTCCTTTTCTGATGTGATCTTGGTTTTTCGGATTTTCCTTTGCTCGCGGATGTGTTTTCCGAGTCGTTGCTGAAGATGTGTACGTTAAACGGGCAACCTTTCAGCAGCTCTCCATTGGAGATGATGTTGATCTCGTACATCCCGTAGTGTTTCGGGATGTAAGTCAACTTCGCCCTATCATCTTCAGTAACCACGTCTATAACTATGCTCTCGCCTATGTGCTTCTGGTGGTACTTGAAGTACTTGGAGAAATTGCCCTTGAAGGCGCTCTTTGGTGCGGGTCTCAGAAACTCCCTGGCTTGATCCGCGTCGGATATTATATTCACTTTTGGTGCTTTAAGTAAATTTTTGTGTAGCGTTATCGTCGCCTGACCGTAAGTGCCATAAGGGCCCTTTATTTGCACCATCACGTTGCCGTTGTTGTTTTCTTTTTCGGCAGAGTAGACGTAGAACTCTGCTTTCTTGTGCTGTTCTCCCGAAAAGAGGCCCATGCCTCTGGCTACGTACTTGGAGGTGACAGGTCTGTCAGCTTCGCTGTTTTCCGATATTTTATCCATGGCTTGCTGGATGTCGTTCAGGTATGTGATGAAGCGGCATTCTAGGGTTGGGGATAGGTTGCCTGAGAGATCTTCGTCGGTGAAGATCTGAAAAAATCCATTGGTTAGAGTGTGACTCGGCTGTACAGTGCCGTTCAAAGAGTTGACATCATAAGGAAAAAAAATTTAATGATACTTTATTTTGAAATTCGACAGTTTTGCTTTAAATACTTGGAAAAAGACCTACTGGGACGGAGTCATGTGACTTTCAATACCTGCCAAAAGTTTTCAAATTCATCGCTTAAAATAGGGTTATCTTTTTTAATTTCAAAAAATAGGAAAGTGTTTTTTTTTTCTATTACGAGTTTACACATTTTTATTTCAGAAGTGAACTTTATATTGCAACTATAGTTTCTTCAATTTCTTCAATATGTACGATATTTCTGAAAACTGTTTTATACCACTCAGGACCACCACATCTATCTGTGGGCCCCGTTGCTATAGAAGTCATGGTGGGCCTCCCTTAGAACCAAAAATTAAACAAAATTGTTGACCTTTTATGTATACTGTTTTAGTTGTACTAATTTTTAACCTTGTCACAATTATTTTTCAAATACCATGTATTGAGTCAGTACTTAGATTATCAAAGAAAATTCATTTTGAATAATGGCAAATGAATAATTTAATTAACTTTATTTATGAATATCTCACACAGGTAAAATAATAACTACCATAGTTAATTGATTGATAATTAAGGACTAACAGTGGATAGTGCAGAATAGTAGGTATAATGACTAATGCATTCATAATAATATTAAATCTAAGAAGACAGAAATCTTTGGGAGATCGTTTGCTAACGAACAGTCGTTACCGACCGATGATGAACCCTTTACTCCCATAAACACCTAACTATGTAGGCTTATTATGGCAAGAAACTGTCAGAAAACAACTACTCCCCTGGCTAAGACCACGACGGGTATTGAATTAAATCTAACAGCTACTTGTGCAACGTTCCTCAAAGCATCAGAGGACGCAATTGCAAGTGCCCTCTATGACCAACCAGCAGAATTATGTTTTGATTTGGACGGGGTGACCACCTGCAGACTAGTTTCGAGGTTGTTGCCTCTCATCAGTGCAAGGGCAGATCAACACAGACAGCACTGAAGCCATCTGTTTCCCGTCCAAACCAATACACACTCCGCTGATTAGTCAATTCTGGTTCACGAGATGAAAGCAGTTTCTAGGCCGCTCCACCTAGCGAGCAGAGGAAGACACTCCGAATCTCCGGGTTGAGAGATTTAATCGAAGAAAGAAGACAGAAATCTTTGGGTGATCGTTTGCTAACGAACAGTCGTTACCGACCGATGATGAACCCTTTACTCCCATAAACACCTAACTATGTAGGCTTATTATGGCAAGAACCTGTCAGAAAACAACTACTCCCCTGACTAAGACCACGACGGGTATTGAATTAAATCTAACAGCTACTGCTTTCATCTCGTGAACCAGAATTGACTAATCAGCGGAGTGTGTATTGGTTTGGACGGGGAACAGATGGCTTCAGTGCTGTCTGTGTTGACCTGCCCTTGCACTGATGAGAGGCAAAAACCTCGAAACTAGTCTGCAGGTGGTCACCCCGACCAAATCAAAACATAATTCTGCTGGTTGGTCATAGAGGGCACTTGCAATTGCGTCCTCTGATGTTTTGAGGAACGTTGCACAAGTAGCTGTTAGATTTAATTCAATACCCGTCGTGGTCTTAGCCAGGGGAGTAGTTGTTTTCTGACAGGTTCTTGCCATAATAAGCCTACATAGTTAGGTGTTTATGGGAGTAAAGGGTTCATCATCGGTCGGTAACGACTGTTCGTTAATATTAAATCTGTTCTGATGATACGTTCAACACATCCTATGTTTCCTATGTTTGTTATCATTGAGAAAAAGCATTATATTATAGAACACTTTCAGGTAAAAATTTATGTAAACAAATGTGTTTATCAATCAACAATTGAAAGAATGAAGGAAAATCAAATCAGTATTTCAGTGTTCTGCACTGTCAACAAGGTGTTAAGTCAGATGGTGGTGTTTTTGTTATTTATTTCTTTTATTTTTTTTTCACCGGCCATGTTTCACTACATTTATGATGCCACTAAGTTTTAATTACTGAATGTTATTGAAAACGTCTTTCTTTGAGAAAATAAGAAAACCCTTTCAAATTTTTCTGAACATTTAAAAAAAATTATAAAGCAAGGTCTTAATTTTGCTTTCAAGACTAAAATTACTTCGAGTAGACATATCAAAAATAATAAAGATAAAGTATGAAAACTGGAAAAGAGTGGAGTTTATAAATTAACGTGTGGGTCTTGTCCAATGTTATATCAGACAAACTGGTAGAACCTTCAAAAAATGCCTGAATGAACATAGAAATTGCTTTTTAAACGACTAGGTCACAAATATTGTCAAAAGTCATCATTTTTACTTTTAATCATTATGTCAATGTCAATATACATCATCTGTCACTTTTCAATTTATACCTCTGTCACATTTCAAATTATTTTTCAATTCTGTCAGTACCTCGTGAACCTCGTTTCTGATAGTCCAGTCCAGAACGAGTATGTAGATTGCCACGAAGTAAAAAACCCCAAATGGGTATTTGAATAAGTTTTAAAATGTTAAATGTGTGTCCGTTCAAACAAGTGCCAATAAACATTTTGTCGATTTTTATTAGATCTCCTGTATAGTACTGTAAGTAATTAAAATATTTTTTTTCTTAACCTTTCCCATATTCCAAACAAAATTACTTACTAATAGCCGAAAGCGCTTCGCAAGTGTAATAAAATGTACACGAAATACAACTTTTTCATTTAAATAAAACTAATTCAACCTTTGCTGCCCATCTACTCGCAGAAAATCATATTTTTGAACATGATTTTTGAAAGAAAAGCGTTGATATCTTAAACGTTAAAATTATCAATTTGTTAACCATTTTGTTATCAATAGATCTTGAGATTTCGTCAGCGATATTCAATAAAAAAGTTTCACAACTGAATCCCTTTTGAAATCCAGATTGTCCGTATCTATGTCATTCCCTTGTCTTGTCACATTAAGGTTGTATCGTTAGCAAACATTGTGAACTATCGATACTTTCTAAGTCATTCAAATACTAGAGAAGAGAAAGAAAGAGAATAGGGCCGAGTATTGATCCTTGAGGTATTCCACAATAGATCTTTGATTCCTCTGATGTCATATTTTGCAGTCTGATTATATGCATCTTGTCTGAGAAATATGATTCTATCCAATTGTGGACAGTACCTGTGATACCATAACAGTACAATTTTTGAAGCAGTATTTCGTGATACACACAAAGGCCTCTGAGAAATCACAAAACATTGCTTTATCAGCATTACCATCGTTCAGTTTAAGGTAGACAGAGTCCAGGAAATTAAAAACTGCATCGCCAGTGTTAGTTGATGACCTTAATCCAAATTGTACTCTAGATAATATATTATTCTCTAGGAATTGCAACAGTCTTTTTTGAATAATTTTTCGATTACCTTTGATGTGGTAGACAAAAAGGATATCGGTCGAAAACTTGAAGGACTCCTAAAAATTGGTACAATTGTTGTTTTCAAACAGGAGAAATATGCCTGTACTTGAAAAGTTATTCATTGATTCCGCTAAAACACATACTGCAGGATATGGTAGATTTTCTAGTATGTTAATAGATATTTCATCAATTCCCTTCACAATGTTTTAATATGGAGTGAGTAATATAAGTAATATGGAGTGAAAAATGGATGGTCAAATCATTAAAATCGGTACGGGTGAAATCTTAACACAATATAGCATCACTTTTGAAAGTTTATGATAGAAACAGATTCCATATGACATAAATCAAATAGTCCTAGAAAAACCATGGTATACAATGAGCAAGGTATGGGCGTAGCATTACAAAATTTCGTATATCTACGAGTGGGAGATGTATGTAATTTCAAGCTTATTGTACAAAATACTTATTCTATCAAAGCTTGTATAACAACGAGTTGTCCTCAGAATAAGGGGCAACCTCTTGAGAATGTATCAGATTTGAATGGATGGTTGGATGGAAGGGATGATTGGTTTTTTGAACATGATCAACAACAGAAGTAGGATTTTTTAAACTATCTTTTTTCTTTAAATCTCTTTCGTGTTCTTTTATTCTTGTTGTTATGTAACGCTTGGTTTGTCCTATGTAACATTTTTCACAACTACTACAAGGAATTTCATATATGACATTTGATTTTTGCTCAAAAGGGGTGCGAGTTTTAATTTTTGAATATAATTTTTGTTTTATTAATATTTTCGTTTTATGTTGTGATGTAAATTGTGACGAGAAAAACTCAAATCAGTCATGGAAGTCTACCAAAAAAACACTGTTTTTGGAATTTGAATTTGTATCAAAATTTCAAATATTATATTTTAACTGTAAACGTTTACACGTTCTTGACTTTTATTAAATTGTTATTGTTCAAAACATTTTATATTTTGTAATTGTCCATAATTTTATATTTTAGAGCCCTGAGGATGGCAAAATATATTGTCGAAACGTTGGCTTATTGAAAAACAGTGGTTTTTCTATAGAGACCTGACCCCAATAACACCTTGTTAACATAAATACAGAAGGTCAAAACATTACCATACATATTATTATTACTATTAAATATTACCGGTATTATTCCGAGGTACTTGTACGCAATGGCTTGTGCGTGCGCAGGCGGTTGTTTCCAATGTCTGTACGGATTTGGGCATGCTCCAGGTATGGCGGTGTTCAACAGCGTGCAAAGAAGTGAACCATCTTTCCAAAGGTCGGCAACGCCGCCTGATAAGGTCGCAGTTGATTTCGACGACCATTTCGATGGTAGTCTGTTGAAGGCCCACTTGAGCAGTTTCTCTCTTTTGCTGAATGACGGGCAAAACACTGAAAAAAAATAGGAAACCATAAGAACCCATCAGTTCCATACACAACGTGGGATAGTAACAGATCAAATGAATGCCAGAAAAAGGATCGCGAGATTTTCACAAACGTCTCATTCACACGAATACTCGTCACGATTACCGGGTGTACGATGGATACGCGATCAGAGGGGGTCAAAGAAGGGGCGCTGGTTGAAGCTGTTAATAGTTGGCCAGAGAAAAAACAAAGTGAAAAGTTTTCTTGGGCCTATTTTAGCTTATCCACGAGAGAAAGTCACTTTCATATTGGACTCTAATGTATTTAAGATGTCTAAAAACCCTGGTGTGTCGAGCGATTAGATTTTGTTTAGATGTTTTAGAATACAAAACAAATGAAATAGTGGCCTGCTTCAGTAATCGGTTCCAGAGATGGCACCCTTATACACCTGTCAATAGTGTCATTATTCCAGGGATATGATAACTGGTTATTTTTGTCGGTTTTATAGAATTTCTAAGAAGCCTAAAAACCCTGTTGTGTCGAATGATTTGATTTTGTTTAGATTTTTCAGAAGACAAATAAACAAATGAAATAGTGGTCCGCTTCTTTAGTCGGTTGCATAGATAGCGTCCTTATATAATTTTAGTCAATATTCCAGAGATATGGTGATTGATGACTGTTGTCAATTTTATGGAATTTCATAGTTTTTTGTACTTTCAATTTATTTTTCAATGCAGTGCTTCCTTGAAATTTGCACCGACGATTTGGGGTGGTCCGTAGGTTTTTGTTGATTAAGTACAGCTGAAAAGTGATTGTGATCCCAAAAAACAGTCGCTTCACAGCGATAAATAATAATAATAACCGTAGTCTACTTTCTGATGACCTTTGCTGAATATTTGGGATCATAAATATCCGAAAATATGTATTCAAATCGGCTAAATACAAATAACAGGTATAAGTACAATGAGGTTTTCAACCTTTTTCTCCGAGATTCAGAATTAACATTTGTTAATCTTCACAAGTACCATAATATTTTACTAAAACCGGGCCTGTTACAAAAATCACTAATGACGCGCATGCGCATTGCGGACTATCCTGAACTTTTTACAACACTTTTGACACGGGGATTAGCATTCTAGAGTAAGTATATAATATAAATTTCTATGGTATGAGTCGACACACCAGGGTTTTTAGACATCTTAAATGCGTCTCGGCAAGCCGTTGAATCTGTTTCATCTCAGGAACAGGAAAAAGAAGAGAAATTAATAGCCTAATTTAGTAAAAATCTAGGCAAAACCGAAAGGAACTGCTGTGTTATGTGAAAGGAGCTTTTACAAAAAATCAGAGCCACTGAACATTTCCATACCTACCTTTATCTCAGACGTTTTCTCATAAGAACTAGTCACAGCGCTCTGCAGTGGATTCCTAGCTCGCACAAGTCTTCTGAAAACTTCCGATGATTGCTCGAAAGGGTGCAGCCGGATGACGGAAAGAACAAAGGGCAGTGTGTTGGGCCAATAAGTGAATGAATTTAAGCTCACCTGATACACAGTTTCTGTCCAGCTGAAGCATCAATTTCGTGAACACGTGCTTTTTTCCAAGCACGAACAAAGTCAATCCGGCCACGGGTAGAAGTATGTGATATGCGACTGAAAATCTACCGCTCCTATATTCACCCTGTTCTTCATTTGGTGCAGTTTTTGACGATACAATTTCTGAAAAAATAAATACATTGACTGGTTGCTATCAGCATTCAGTTGTATACATCAGTGGGACACACAATTTCTGAAAATACAGTGTAAATAGTATAAAGGACAGGTCCCGAAATGGATCCCTGTGGCACATTTCAGTTCTTTAATTTTCGCAAGTCTGTTATTTAGAAGCACTCTTCGTTTCCTACCATCTAAATAATTATCAAAAAAGCAGCAGATTTTTCAGAAAGTCCGATAAGTCGCAAAATGTGTTTGAGAAATTTAGTGTATGAACTATGAAATATATGTCAAAGGGCCAGAAGAATGGTAATAATTTGAAGTTGGTTCAAAGCTGGCTGAAGAATAGAGTTAAATCTGAGTGGTATGAAATATCCTAATTTGGTACAGTTGCCAAAAGAAATGAAATGAAATATATTCAAAATCCGTTTTTTTTTTTCAATTAAATCTGCCTGTGTAAGAAATTTGTTAAAGGAAATTTTTCAATCTCTACTTTCGGTATTTTATCACTCTTCAGCACATAACTGGTCCACGCAAATAAAGCTGAAAACTGAAAAACAGAAAGGGTTAAGCTTGTTTAAACAAAACAATTCTAGGACATACTTGTTCGAGCAAGTTTTCATACTGAGGAAATTGGAAGGTTTTTATAGTTGCCGAAAATAAAAATTCACTGACATTTTCTCTATAGTTATACGATTTACTGATATTTTAATTGGCAATCGTGCATGGTTGGTATTAGTTAATTTTTATATTCGCAATAATTTGGAATATCCAGTTAGTGACATCACCAGTAACCACCGCATTTCTTGAACATTTGTGGAGTTGCTGTTTTCCCAATTGAATCTACATTCGATATTGCCCGGGAAAAACGCATCAACAGTTTTTGTACGAATTGAATATACAGGGTGTTTCTTAAACTTCAGGAGCATGTTGCTGATGTCGAAATAAGAAAAAAAGTTCCCATAAACACATGTCCGCAAGTTATTCGTTTCTAAGATACAGAGTGTCAAAGTATAATTCTTATATTTGTTTTTTGTGAATAAATTCCAAAATATTTGTGATATTCGAGTAAAGTTTGGTATCTGGGATGATTTTTCAATGACAAAATCAAATTTTATGTTAATTGTGAAAAAACTAATTTCTAATTGAATTTATTTTAAATTTGAAAATCTTGTTATTAAGAATCACTTGCATCGATTAATTCAAATCTCAATAACTCGAAAACAGTTGCTCGCAAGAATATATTTTTTTCACAAACTAAATGATAAATATTCCTAGATACCAAACTTTACCCAAATATCGAAATTATTTTGAAATTATTCACATAAAATAAAAATAAGAATTCAACTTTGACACTCTGTATCTCAGAAACGAATAGCTTGCGGTCATATCTTTATAGGAACTTTTCTTCTTATTTTGATGTCAGCAACACGCTCCTGAATTTTCTACACGTACTTAAGAAACACCCTGTACACGCTTCGCTTTTATAATTATACAGTGGGTTGCGCTCGATCTGAGTTTAAATATACCGAAATTAAGTAATAGGAATCTACGTATCGGTTCATAGTTTTCGTTTGAAACACGGGCAAACAATTGCAACAAAGTTCATTACTAGTAAGTCTAAAGATCAACTGAACATTGAACATACATCATTATCTATTTGTTGGTTCATTAAAAGTTGTTTTCCTAGCATTGGTTGCTATCATACATAACCTTGCACTTGAACGAAGCCTTGGCACAAAGGCGATAGTAAACAGGGGTGTACAGTGCATCCCATTTTCTCGCTTGTTATTTAAGATAGAGCCTTGCTGTTTTCACGTTCCTTTCCTTTTTTTTTGTGAAACTCAAGTTGGCCTAATCAGATTTTGCATAACTGTTTCCGTTTATGAGATACAGGGCGTTTTTGGAAATTGATACTTTTCGGACCCCTTCTTTATCTCCGAAGTTATTAGAAATAATGCTGAGCTAAAAACTACATCTGATACAGAATTCTGCGTAGAATCCAGTGGCGTACTTATTTTTTTTTTCGGGGTATGGTTTTGAAGATACGACGCAAACCTATATTTTTTTCAATGGAACACCCTGTATTTTATTACTTCGTTGAATTTGCTATTTTTTTCCCTTCAAAATTATGTATAACACTATATAGGTAGGATGTTCAGAAATGCTAAAAAACACTAAAACATCACATAATGATAATTTTTCGTTAGTAAGCCATGGATTTTCCAAGATTCAATAAGAGGATTATTACTTTTGATTATTAACATTAGTAGGTCATGGATGATACGAACATCCTTGTTGTAATTTTAAATGAAAAAAATACCGAAATTGCCTTTATTCTTGGAAGTTTTGAAAGTTTCAGCCCGAAAGAGATTTTTTATTGAAACAAAATAATAAAAAATAACAAATAAATGATGTTTTTGCATATTTTCATTCAATTTTCTTAGTTTTATAGTTATTACAATTTAACAACACCTGTATTCCACAGTCAGTAGCAGTATTCCAATTCTATATTAAAAAAATATAATTTTTACAGAGTGAACGAATTAAAGAGAACATTTTTAATTTAATAAGTATTAACTTTATTCATTTCAAGCTACTCAAGGTATAATGTGAGGCAATCCAGTAAGTATTGAAATGAAACAATAGTATTAAAAATACAGAAATCACAGATAATTGTCCGTATTGAGACATCGGATTTTTTTTAAGCGGTGTCGTGGTATATTCTCTCAAATAACGGCATCTAGATGATATACTTTGCTATAAGGTCATTTTCATACGCAATCAGAGAAAATAATCCAAGGGGATCAAATCCGGTGACCTTGGCGGCCACCCCCAAATCTTTCCCAAAGACTGTAATATCCAACGGAATATAAATGTACGTACAATCATACTGGTACCACAAATTTCTCGTTACGTCAGCAAGCATGATGTCAAAAAGTGGTGATTTAAGAAACGAAAATAGAACGGAAAATTTAAGTTTTGAAAAAGAGATGGTACGATAAATTGGATATTCAAAATACCATATCACATATTCGTTTTAACGATTTTTTTTATTCATGGCATTCTATCACAAAATCGGATTTGTCTAGGGCCACCATTAGTAATTTTGAGAGCTCACCAGATCATTCAATGAAAAGGTCGATTCATCTCCACATAAAATATTATAAGGAAAATCAATATTTGCTTCAGTTTCTGCCAAACCAAAAAGAATATTTTAACCGCAAGTTGAACTCGAATCAAATGATCCAGAGATGATTATACTAATTTCATCAAAAAGGAGATACTCAATCAAATCAACAATATTCTCCTATGCGTTTATTATGGCCAAACCAAGATATCTACGATTATTCCATTCACACATGGCTGCACCAATAAAATTTCATGAATGAAGTCACATGATGGCTATTTAGGTAAACAAGCGTCTATTTAGGTAAAGAAGGCTATTCACGTAAACAAAGAAATATTAGCGGCTCTCTTTTGTTTGTATTAGTGCCAAAGTTTGAGATAACAATCAAAACTGAAATGTTTCGTTTTGAGTTATCTTCTACCAAAGAATATCTACAATACTGATCAAGAAGCGACACTCTTGTCGGCGCCTTTGATGTTCGGTGGGTAATTTTTGTTGGGGTGCTAAAGGTCGGGACACAGGAAAAAAATCATTTGCTATTTTTTTCCCTTCAAAATTATGTATAACACTATATAGGTAGGATGTTCAGAAATGCTAAAAAACACTAAAACATCACATAATGATAATTTTTCGTTAGTAAGCCATGGATTTTCCAAGATTCAATAAGAGGATTATTACTTTTGATTATTAACATTAGTAGGTCATGGATGATACGAACATCCTTGTTGTTATTATGGCTACTATGCATTTGGAAGCATTGTTTTATCAAATAGGCATTGAAGAGAAAAAAAAAAACGAATCTGATCTAGCTGTCATCGCTACGAATTATTATTGTGTTTCATCGTGTTTGGGTTTGAAGGAATATTGAGTATTGTAGAAATAATTGTTTGTGAATTTGTTGATTGAGAACTGATAATGGCTGGAAGAGATTTGGTTTTTCAAAACAATGAAAAATATGACATTATACAATGTTTGAATCAATCCAATGAAAACGTTGGCGAAGCTTTGGAACTTTATTTGACCAGGTATGACGTCGAGAATTTTACCACAAGACATTTCCTACATCGTGATTTAAAAACTTTCAGATATCCTGACAGGCATCAACCTAGTCGAGCAACTATATTCAGACTAAAGTATAATTTACTGAATTATGGTGCATATTCTAAACCTCGACCCAAGGTATATAATAAAGAGAATCAAGAAGTAGATGAAATAAATGTGTTAGCTAGCGTTCATGCCTATCATCAGACTTCTTGTGCAAACTTAGAGAATGATACTGCTATTTCCAGATCACGGGTACACAGAATTTTAAAAAAGTGTAAGTTAAAACCCTACAAAGTCAATATTGTCCAACACTTATATCCTGGTGATGCAGCAAGACGTGTGAATTTCTGCAATTGGTTTTTGAACCATGCTCGGAGAGACGTTGATTTCGCAAAAAAAGTTATTTGGTCAGACGAATCACATATAAGCAGTGCTGGTATATTTAACAGGCAAAATACAAGGCATTGGTATGATGAAAACCAGCACTTGATTTTTGAACGACAACAACAGGGTAGATTTGGTTTTAATGTGGCATGTTTCATATTGGGGACAAAAATCATATACCGCATTTTTGAAGGATCTCTTACCGCAACTAGGTACTTGACAATTTTAGAAGACGTGTTACCGGAACTACTGGAAGATGTTCCCCTCGCCTTTCTTCATTCCATACATTTCCAACAGGACGGCGCCCCTGCCCATAATTCAAGATTGATCGGGCGGTTTTTAGAAAATAATTTTCAGGGTTGTTGGATTGGAACTCATGGACCCATCAGGTGGCCTCCAAGGTCACCTGATCTGTCTATATTAGACTTTTTCTTGTGGGGCTATTTGAAAAATAAAATATACAGTAACAGACACAACAGTCCCGAAGAACTTCGTGCATCAACAGCGGCAGCTTTCCGAAATTTACAAAACCGCCCTTTTATAATATTAAATGCACTCAGGCAAATTGAAAAAGTTTGTCAATTATGTATTAGGGAAAATGGACAGCAATTTGAACAGTTCAATCAGTAAGATATTATGTAATGTTGAAAATTTTTATTAATGATAAATATTTTATTGGGTATTTCTTTTGTATCTAATTTGTATTATGAATTGTTATATTATTTATTTTTTGTACCTACGTTTTGTTTTTCGTGTTAGTGTATTATCTTTATTTGCTTACTCTCCTATAAAAAAAAAACACAAATGAAAATTATTCAATTAATTCTTCTTTTATATGGGAAATCCATGGCCCACTAACAAAACATTATCATTAAATGATGTTTTAGTGTTTTATAGCATTTCTGAACATCCTACCTATATAGTGTTATACATAATTTTGAAGGGAAAAAAATAGCGAATTCAACGAAGTAATAAAATACAGGGTGTTCCATTGAAAAAAATATAGGTCTGCGTCGTATCTTCAAAACCATACCCCGAAAAATAAATAAGTACGCCACTGGATTCTACGCAGAATTCTGTATCAGATGTAGTTTTTAGCTCAGCATTATTTCTAATAACTTCGGAGATAAAGAAGGGGTCCGAAAAGTATCAATTTCCAAAATCGCCCTGTATCTCATAAACGGAAACAGTTATGCAAAATCTGATTAGGCCAACTTGAGTTTCACAAAAAAAAAAGGACAGGAACGTGAAAACCGCAAGGCTCTATCTTAAATAACAAGCGATAAACCTGGCTGTCTCACCCAAAATGGGATGCACTGTACACCAGGTGCTGTATTAGAATTTTGGTTGATTGGTTGAAATACTTTTTTCTGTAACTACGAAAAGTGTTTGGGGATCAGGCAAGTATGCATAGGAAATTCACCGAATTTATTCATTCCCACAACCTGTCTGCTACATTTTCCGTAATAATGAATTTATTTTGTCCATATCTAGTGGACGTGGGTCTAGAATATATAATTTAGAAATCTCGTAGAACCCATAAATGTGGAAGCAACGCGGTACTTTTGTTTGTGTATTACGCCACTGGTTGTATATTTTACATCTTTTACTGTCAGATCTTTTAATACATGGAAACGACAAACCCCCGAAATTTAAAAAACAATGGCCACCTACAAACGTTTATATAAATATAATTCGGAATTTTTTGCAATAATAAAGTAATTAACTTATTAAGTATTTGTAGTCATGTGCATTCTTTAAGAAAGTGTGTATCTCTTCGGAAGAAAACATTTAAGACTTTTGTCTTTTAGAACCATCATCACTATTACTATTAGATTGTTATACTTATATGTTATTGTGTAAAAATGCCATAAACGATAGAATAAAAAAAAATCTGCAAACGTAAAATGAATCTTCCGTATACCTAGCACACGTCCGATCGCTAAATTTTCACTTTTTGAGCTCAACTCTGACATATCTGACGGTCTAATATCTTTCAATGATTCTATTGTATTACGTAATAAGTTTGTTATCTAGCAAAACTATCATGAATAAATATCCTATACTTCTCACCACAATGCTTGCCAAATCGGAATATCTAACGATGAGAATGTTATATAGTTATATTATAATTGCAAAATAATCTTGGTGTTTGCATAATCATTTAGCTTTCTTCAAATGAATAGACATAGATATCAATCTGATGGGTTTTTCTCAGTTCATCTCTTTTCAATCACTTTGGAAACCGCTTGGCTTCAAAGATGGTGTTGAATTCTGTAATTTTAAATGAAAAAAATACCGAAATTGCCTTTATTCTTGGAAGTTTTGAAAGTTTCAGCCCGAAAGAGATTTTTTATTGAAACAAAATAATAAAAAATAACAAATAAATGATGTTTTTGCATATTTTCATTCAATTTTCTTAGTTTTATAGTTATTACAATTTAACAACACCTGTATTCCACAGTCAGTAGCAGTATTCCAATTCTATATTAAAAAAATATAATTTTTACAGAGTGAACGAATTAAAGAGAACATTTTTAATTTAATAAGTATTAACTTTATTCATTTCAAGCTACTCAAGGTATAATGTGAGGCAATCCAGTAAGTATTGAAATGAAACAATAGTATTAAAAATACAGAAATCACAGATAATTGTCCGTATTGAGACATCGGATTTTTTTTAAGCGGTGTCGTGGTATATTCTCTCAAATAACGGCATCTAGATGATATACTTTGCTATAAGGTCATTTTCATACGCAATCAGAGAAAATAATCCAAGGGGATCAAATCCGGTGACCTTGGCGGCCACCCCCAAATCTTTCCCAAAGACTGTAATATCCAACGGAATATAAATGTACGTACAATCATACTGGTACCACAAATTTCTCGTTACGTCAGCAAGCATGATGTCAAAAAGTGGTGATTTAAGAAACGAAAATAGAACGGAAAATTTAAGTTTTGAAAAAGAGATGGTACGATAAATTGGATATTCAAAATACCATATCACATATTCGTTTTAACGATTTTTTTTATTCATGGCATTCTATCACAAAATCGGATTTGTCTAGGGCCACCATTAGTAATTTTGAGAGCTCACCAGATCATTCAATGAAAAGGTCGATTCATCTCCACATAAAATATTATAAGGAAAATCAATATTTGCTTCAGTTTCTGCCAAACCAAAAAGAATATTTTAACCGCAAGTTGAACTCGAATCAAATGATCCAGAGATGATTATACTAATTTCATCAAAAAGGAGATACTCAATCAAATCAACAATATTCTCCTATGCGTTTATTATGGCCAAACCAAGATATCTACGATTATTCCATTCACACATGGCTGCACCAATAAAATTTCATGAATGAAGTCACATGATGGCTATTTAGGTAAACAAGCGTCTATTTAGGTAAAGAAGGCTATTCACGTAAACAAAGAAATATTAGCGGCTCTCTTTTGTTTGTATTAGTGCCAAAGTTTGAGATAACAATCAAAACTGAAATGTTTCGTTTTGAGTTATCTTCTACCAAAGAATATCTACAATACTGATCAAGAAGCGACACTCTTGTCGGCGCCTTTGATGTTCGGTGGGTAATTTTTGTTGGGGTGCTAAAGGTCGGGACACAGGAAAAAAATCATTATTGAACGACAGAAGCTGCCTCCGCGTACTGTAGGAAGCGTTGCGAAATGAAAAGAAATATATTTGGTATGATTTAAGATTAGCTGATTTATTTATTTAATTATCATACGAGAAAGGGTTGACATTTTTCAAGCACAGAAGTTGTTAAAAATCACTTAAAAAATAATACAACCACAGAACAAAACTATGTCATAGCACAGAACATGATAATTCTGACAGTTGACAATGGCAACAATGAATCAGCTGCATCGACATAACCTTGTTAATGATCAGCTGTTCAACATCCGCCATTTTGCCAGTAAACATGCGCACTAGAAAACGGTTTTTCCCCACCACTGCCACTGTCGCTTCTTGTTCAGTATTGTAGATATTCTTTGCTTCTACTACAGAATGGTTGTTAAAATACGGATTGAATTAAATGTTGAAACGTATATGAACGAGTAAATGGATGATTTTATACTGTTCAAGAAATAATATTCCTGAAAATCATTCGACCATGACAAATAGCGACTATTATTATCTTTAATTCATGACCATTAACTTGTATTTTGTGACAATTCAATTCGACCTTATGAACATCTAAAATCAAATAATAATTCAGATTATTAATGTTCATATTCGAAGAAGACAGAAATCTTTGGGAGATCGTTTGCTAACGAACAGTCGTTACCGACCGATGATGAACCCTTTACTCCCATAAACACCTAACTATGTAGGCTTATTATGGCAAGAACCTGTCAGAAAACAACTACTCCCCTGGCTAAGACCACGACGGGTATTGAATTAAATCTAACAGCTACTTGTGCAACGTTCCTCAAAACATAAGAGGACGCAATTGCAAGTGCCCTCTATGACCAACCAGCAGAAGTATGTTTTGATTTGGACGGGGTGACCACCTGCAGACTAGTTTCAGATGGCTTCAGTGCTGTCTGTGTTGACCTGCCCTTGCACTGATGAGAGGCAACAACCTCGAAACTAGTCTGCAGGTGGTCACCCCGTCCAAATCAAAACATAATTCTGCTGGTTGGTCATAGAGGGCACTTGCAATTGCGTCCTCTGATGTTTTGAGGAACGTTGCACAAGTAGCTGTTAGATTTAATTCAATACCCGTCGTGGTCTTAGCCAGGGGAGTAGTTGTTTTCTGACAGGTTGTTGCCATAATAAGCCTACATAGTTAGGTGTTTATGGGAGTAAAGGGTTCATCATCGGTCGGTAACGACTGTTCGTTAGCAAACGATCTCCCAAAGATTTCTGTCTTCTTCGAATAAATCTCTCAACCCGGAGATTTGGAGTGTCTTCCTCTGCTCGCTAGGTGGAGCGGCCTAGAAACTGCTTTCATCTCGTGAACCAGAATTGACTAATCAGCGGAGTGTGTATTGGTTGGGACGGGGAACAGGTGGCTTCAGTGCTGTCTGTGTTGACCTGCCCTTGCACTGATGAGAGGCAACAACCTCGAAACTAGTCTGCAGGTGGTCACCCCGTCCAAATCAAAACATAATTCTGCTGGTTGGTCATAGAGGGCACTTGCAATTGCGTCCTCTGATGTTTTGAGGAACGTTGCACAAGTAGCTGTTAGATTTAATTCAATACCCGTCGTGGTCTTAGCCAGGGGAGTAGTTGTTTTCTGATAGGTTGTTGCCATAATAAGCCTACATGGTTAGGTGTTTATGGGAGTAAAGGGTTCATCATCGGTCGGTAACGACTGTTCGTTAGCAATGTTCATATTGTCTCATCAAATTGTCAGAATACAAGATACTCTTGATAGAATTGAAGAAAATGATAGTCAGCTATTTGTCATGGTCTTGGGATAGTATCTTCGAATATCCGGTTCGTGAACATTTGGCCCATGCTGAATATGCGCGAGAAAATAAATCTATTAGTGTTGCAGATCATTTATTAGAAAATCACCATAAAATTAACATTCAAAATTTAAAATTATTAAAACCAGTTGATGATTACAGGAAATTAGATTCTTATGAAAGTATTGCTATTCAGAAGAACAGTTTTAAGTAATTCCCTTCTCAATAATGATAATGGACCATTAAATTCTAAACTATTTCAGTTAATTACTATAAATTAATAATTACCTCTTATTGGTATGGGTGGGGAAAATCATACCTGACCACATGTCAATTAGATTTTATCCACAATCACCTTATAATTGAAGTTTTATCCACACTTATGAACCGTATAAAGTACCACTTTATCCACTAGTGGAATAATGAAATTACTTTATTCCACTAGTGGAGTAATGAAAAATACAATCTTGAATATCAATCACATTTTATATTCTTTCTTGCATTTTTCACCAACTTCACAAATTTTTACAAATGGAGTCGATAAACAATCGAAAATACATAGCAACCTTTCAACACCTCCCGATATTTTTGTATGTTATTTCAATGATTTTTGAGGAGGTGACAGCCAAATGTCAGAGCAAAACGTCAAATCATTTTGTGATGGAAACCTTCCGCGATTCTGATTCTAAACAAATGTGATTGTGAATAAAACGTTGTATTGCATGCGTGTTTTAGATACATTTTATTTGCTTAATCTTGCGCAAATAAAATGATATCTAAAGCACTTATACAATAAATAACTATGATTATAGGTATGATCCCATTCAAGTTCCATATCAATCTTAATCCATAGTAACTAACCATTTGAAGTATTTGACTGGGTTGGATTTCCTACTGATGAAGGTAACGTTATCGAAATACGCATCTAGGAGTGTAAAAGTGAAAATACCATTTGTTTTCATTGAATGGCACACACTTCAGGGCACGTATGAATGGACTAGGAATAGATTGAGTAACTAGTTATACTAGAGGTTGCAAAAGACTAGAAAACGGTTTAAAAGTTTTAATTATTATCTTACCATTTTCTTTGTTGTTCTGCATCCTTAAACTCACAAAATCTCACGCCATTTTGGAGAGAAATGATAGTTTCGAGTAATCTCAACAGGTGACACAGATAAAATCAAAGATTACCTCAATTGAACATACAGTGCTGGACTGGAGGAATTGCAAATATTTCTGAGTTCTAAATGCTCTACAAAAAAGCTTGTGGAGATGATTGAAAGTGTTTGTTATTCTAACAAAGTCTTCAAAATAAAATATAGGGCAGAATTGAATTTTTATGCAACCAATTTACGTATTGTTTTCGAAAAGGCAGTTTTGAAAAAATGGCAGCAGTACATATACAGGGTGTCGGTTAAATCTTGTACAATATTGAAACTGGTGATAGACCAGGTCATGACTATTCAGAATATCGGAATTTCACCTCAGTAAAAATATCACCGTTTTCGAGATGATGGGCATTTTAAGAATTTCTGGAAAATCGCTACCTAACCTTGAATTTTTGAGTGCCATGTATACAAATTGAGACGAATTCGGATATCTTTGCTGCTGAAGATTACTGATGAGTGATGATTCTAGACGTACAGAACAGTTTTTCAGAAAGTGAAAAATAAATTCAAGAAATGTGGGTAAAATGACAGATTTGAGTCTCATAAATTTTTTTTTAGTTTGATATTATTGTCTGAACGAAACAACCAATTGGAAGTGGACATCCATTAAAAAGAATGCTCATTTTGTCCAGACCCTACCGTGGTATAAAACAAACTATAATTATTTTCGGAGGAAGCGATTTCCATTGAATTAGGCGTGGTTTTATTCCAGGCTTCCATCAAGTTTTATACTTACGCCCAAAAATTACTTTATTTTGATTTTATCAAGATAAAATATGGAAATGATTATCAATTATAAAGAATAGACTGCTTGGTAGCATTAAATAGTATGTCAATAAAATAAACTTTTAATTTTATAAAGCCTAATAGAATTATCGAAATGAAATGTCGATTATCCGACATGTCACCGATTAATACGAATTCTTGTGATAAATGTCGCAATTGTCCAATATCCAGATCCCAACGAAGTTTCAGAGACCGACAGATATACAGGGTGCAACCAAATTAATGCAAAATTTTTTAGGACGTGAATCCTTGTCGAAAATTAAAAACTCCTGTGTTGTGTCCGTAGAAGCAATAGCTTCCTAATAAAAAAATGAAATACAGCATTTTGTATGAACGGATCTTCTGTAAATAGAATTGAAAAAATGTAGTAGGTGGCTGTCACATTTTGTTAGAACAACTTGTGACTTCTGTCGTAGTTTTTTTGAAATTATTCCGCTTGTTTCATTCAGTGGTATTTATTTCTTTGTCCTGCCGTACACAAGTTATACTCCTCGAGAATATGCGCATATGCACTACATTTATGGTGAATGTGGAGGTAGTGCTACTGCTGCAGCAGCGCTTTATGCAGAACGATATTCGCTAAGAGAATCGCTGATTCGGGGGCTATAACCTATAACGCAATTGAAAAGGTTCTTCTTGAAAATATGTCGTCTCTGCGTACGAGTGGATGGAAAATAACATTTTTGTTATATTATTCAGAGCGATGTTGAATAATCGTTATTGTGTATGTTGATTCAAAAAAACGTTGAATTACATCTCATTGAATGCTTCTATGCAGTTGATTCGTTATTACTCATGATTATTTAATCATTTCGTACTGATAGAATAAAAATGAAAGACATTACTGACAAAGTCTAATGAGAATAGAATACTTTATTCAACTATGTTACATACATATGTATATTTATAGCAGGTCAAGGGTAGTAGTAGTGGTTAAAAAACAATAATAGTAAAAACAATAGCAAATACAATGTACATTTCAAGTAAAAACACAAGACAACACCAAACATGTCAACATTTAAAATATTTAAAAATTTATGTTTGCAATTTAAAATTTAAGAAAACAGAGCTCACCATTTGATATTCAGTGAGTATGTTCATTCATATCAACAAAAGAATTTGAAGAACTTTTAGAAATGTCTTCAGAGTATTCACTGACAGGATAGAAACAGTTATTTGTGAAGTATGTCTTCATAACTTTTTGGAACTTTTTCAAATTCAGTATTTTGAGATGATGAGGAAGTACATTGTATAATTTATAATCCAGAGAATTTTTCTGAGATATCGAAAGCCTATGTCGTGAGATTCTGATGATATCAGCATTTCTAGTGTTATAATTGTGAATATCACTCTGTACTACGAGATTACTTGCTCTCTTATGAATTTCAGTAATTATGTTATATAGATATAAGGACGGAAGTGTCATAATTTTAGATCTCAAGAATAATGGTCGGCAAGTTTCTCTCGAGCCAACATTTGCCAAAATTCTAATAGTTTTTTTTTTTTGCATAGTAAAAATTGCACTTGCTGCTGATGAGTTGCCCCAGAGAGAGATGGAGTAACTCATGTTGGAATGGAAGAGTGAAAAATACGCCGTTCTTTGAGCATCACTATTTGAAATATGCCTTAACTGTCGTAAAAGAAACAATACACTGGATAGCTTACGCTTTAGTTGTTTCGTATGAGCATTCCAGTTTAGCCTGTGGTCTAAGGTGATACCTAGTAGCTTGACAGTTCCTTCATGTTGTCTGCTTTGAAATGTAGTTATGTTTAATCTTTGAGACTTGTCGTTATTCAATTTGAGATTATGTGATGTAAACCATTTTTCTGCTTTTTTTCAATTTCTCTAGATTGGTCCGACAGTAATTCGTAATCTGTATTTGAAAAGATAAATGATGTATCATCAGCAAAAAGAACACATTTGTATGGTGACATAAAATTGGCAAGGTCCCTGAGGCACTCCGTGGCTTATTCCTTTGAAGTCAGATATCTCATTTTTGTAACATACACTCTGAAAACGATCTGTTAGGTATGTCTCCAGAAGAGAAAGTGCAACCCCTCTCACACCGTAGAAATGCAGCTTTTGTAACAGAATTTGGTGATCGACGCAGTCGAAAGCCTTAGACAGGTCGCACAGCGTAATAGCTGTATGATTACCCTGTTCAAGACCCCCAACTATCCCGCTCACCACATCCCCCACCGGTGCTGCAGAGGAACATCCAGATCGAAAGCCAAACTGAGAGTCACTAAAGTAATTTCTGTTTTCGAAATATGTTGTTAATCTATTTTTTAGGATTTTTTCAACTATCTTTGAGAAGATACATAAGATTGAAATAGGACGATAGTTGTCGATAAGTGATTTGTCCCCTTTTTTGTACACAGGAATAACCTTTGAATATTTGAAAATATCAGGAAATTGTCCACTATTAAAAATGAGATTTATTAATTCTGTTAATGGTTCTATAATAATATAAGCTGTTTCTTTTATGATCCTACTATTTAAGTCATACACATCAACACATGAGGAATTTTTTAGAGAGTTTATAGTATGCATAACTTTACCTGGAGTTACTGGATATAAAAATAAAGAAGAAGAAGGCGCAGGGAGGGTTTTTCGAAAAATTCAAAATATGATTTTTGGGAATATCAGGTAGAGATTGGAGTTGATTTTAGCTCAGAATAACATCACACTCTAATATAATCGAAATTCTACTCCTTACAAAAATAATTATCGTATGTTTAATACCTTGGTAGAGTCTGGACAAAATGGGCATTCTTTTGTAATGAATATCCATTTCCACTTAGTTATGTTTTTTCAAACAATAATGTCAAACTGTTGTTAAAAAAATTGGTAAAACTCAAATCTGGCATTTTACCCGCATTTCTTGTAAAACTGTTTCGTACGTCTGAAAGCATCACTCATCAGTAATCTTCAGCAGCAAAGATATTTGAATTGGTCTCAGTTTGTAGACATGGCACTCAAAAATCCAAGGTGAGGTAGTGATTTTCCAGAAATTTAAAAAATGTCTATTATCTTAAAACGGTGAGATTTTTACTAAGGTGAAATTCCTATATTCTGAACAGTCATGATCTGGTCTATCACCAGTTTCAATATTGTACAAGGTTTACCGGACAAAATGAAAAGTCTTGGTGTCCAAATCTTGCCATAAGTAGCATCGGGAGTTCGGCAAGGTTCCCACTTGGGTCCTTTGTTTTTCAACATTTTTATGACAAAACGTCAAGAAACTCTACAATTTAATTTCACGAATACATAATGTTATTATGGATCAAATGCGTATTTTAGGAACGGTTCATCTTGTGTCATTAATGTCAGTTGAAGAGTTGAACCGTCAAACTGACGTTTTTCTATTCACAGAAATTCTTGTTACTATGGAAACGTATAAATAAGGAAGAAGCGAAACACCGATTTGAAAATACCACGGGCTGGAGACAGTGTTATCGAAAAGTCATTTTCTCATTGGTTTGAATTCAAAAAATCATTTGGTTTATACGATATGAGGGAAATTGTCTGTGTAATGTATCAGGTGTTAATGTTCATTTCCTTATTGTCCAAAACCACTAGTTATGTTTGTTGTCACTATTTGATTCATAATAGTTATTTATGTATCAAGGGCGTAAAGTAGGCGTTTATGGCCTGCGGCGTGGATGATGGCCCGATGGCGCATTTTACGCACGTGATACATACAACATTTTATGCACTAGCGGTTTTATAGCGCGAACCACAAATACTGACTTGAATTGCAATGGTCTACACGTTTCATACGCTATGCATACAATAATTAATAATAATAATAATAATAAATTTAATTGCTTCAAAAACAAGGTTTACAGCAATGAATACAAGTGAGAAAAGAATATACTATGAAACTAACATCACGAATTAAATATAGTAATAACAACAGCAATACAGCATTGAGACCGAATAAGAAAGATATACAGTAGTTTTGAAAGCAAGTCTTGAGTAAATTGTTCATATGTTATATCCTGTGTTGGATTATTCGGTTAAAATGAATGATCGAAGCTTAAGAATATTCCAAATATAAGCAGAGATTGATTTAGCATCAGGAATAGTGATATTTCGAAGGGCATTTATTAATGAATCAGTATCCTGAAGACAAGGGACATTTTGTTTCATTACATTATATATGGGACATTCAAAGAGTATATGAATAAGTGTCTCTTTTAGGTACCAATGCATACAATAATTAACATAATATGAGGAATGTGAAACTATAGTAGCTGAGTGCTATATTGGAGAATCTATTTCAAATAAATAGATCATCACCGAAAAAATTCCCCAACGATTATGAACAAATGTTAGGAATTGCATGAAATAATGTGTGAGTATGGACAATTTGAGAATTTTGTCTACTTTACGGCCCGCCGGGCAGTTATGCGCCCGCGGGCGGTAAAGTGCCACTTTACCGCCCGCTAGTGCATAAATGTTTGTAATTAACCTGTACTGTATCGCGTAGTCTAAAGAGACATAGTTGAATGGCGAAAAGTTGTTAATCCGCTAAAATCAGATTTATTTTCCTTATATCAGTACACAAAATCGTCCTTTCTTTTAAAAACATTTTGAAATTTTCTCACCCTATTGTGATCGAAATTCGGTCCTGGAACAAACTTATACGAGTATCTTATCTGTTACCAATTCATCTCTGTTGTTATCAATGTTCAAACGATTCCATGTAGGTAAATATTTTGACACTTGAGACTTATTTTTAACAAAATAGTTCGCGGCATACAATGGCATAGTTGATCTACGCATGATATGGCATATTTGATCTTTCCAGAATAGCATATTGTGCAACAAGTGCAGAAAAGTGCTAATTTCTCACGAGTTTGAAAAAGTTGCGGCACGAGCGCAAGCGAGTGCTGCAATTCAAACTAGTGAGAAATTGCATTTCTGCTCGTGTTACACACTATACTTTTTCTACAACACCCCTTTTGCTAAAAATAATACTATACTATAAGACGGAATGAAATGTCAGTGACTCATTCTTAGCTTTATGATGCCCAAGAGAAGCAAGGGAAGAGGGAGAGGATTTTAAGCCGCTCTCATTCTTGTTTTTTCTGATATTTCTAATATTAATAGTCGATTTTAGCATTGAATATATTGACCATAGAGTAGAGGCTTTTCTTGATTTGGATAGTTCTTCAAAATATGCCAAAATTATACAAACACTTTTAGTTTTGTATTTTTCCTTCCAATCCATAAACTGTTTGTATGCATTTTCATATTTTCCTCTTGAAGTTGAAGGTAGTAAATTCAATGACAATGAATTAACAAGCGAGTGCTGCAATTCAAACGAGTGAGAAATTGCATTTCTGCTCGTGTTACACACTATACTTTTTCTACAACACCCTTTTTGCTAAAAATAATACTAGTGGAAGAGCGCGTCCTCTCGGTAACTTATCTTACCGTCAAGACCGAACTCTGCCTTTTGTCGTCAAACTCCATAACCTCTGAATCTCACAATTGTGTAAAATGTAATACATGTAGTTTGAGGCAATAAAATCAATTATTATTATTATACTATAAGACAGTGACTCATTCTTATATTTTTCTCTTGAAGTTGAAGGTAGTAAATTCAATGAAAATATTGACAATGAATTAACTTGTTCTCTTAGTTCTGGCGGAGTATTTTCAATTTCAGAACTGTCGCTATACATTTTAGTTCAATCTCATTAGAAAATGACGGGACAAGAATATTTTACGAATATTTTATGCTTGACGTTTGTTGACATTCAAATGATTCGATAGATGTTGCTCCGTTGCCTAGCAATGGATAGTGTGTATGTGGGTATTTGAGACAGCAGTAGTGATGTCTATGATTTTTGTTCAGAATATTATGAATTTGTACGACAATTTCCCTCATATTATATAAACCAATAGACTTTGTCTATTCATTCTTGAAGTTGCCTGATCGAATATCCCTTCGAAATGCAGAATTTTCAAAATATACTTTCACCTTGCTGTCACGAAAACTGTATTGCTTAGAAATTAGGTACTGAAAAATTTTGGCACAGAAATGTCACTTTGTGGCACAAAAATGTCACTTTGCGGCACACTAATGTCAAATTTCAATTATTGTGAGAAATAATCATGTTAGCGAACGTAAAACTATGCAGAAAAGCATGTTTTGGAGTGTGGTTGTAGAAAAAAGTTTTTATGCAAGGCGACTGCACGCTTCGTTCCCTTAGATGTTGATGTAAAAATCTGTACTAATTATTTTAAATGAAATTGAATTAAAAATTCTTTGGGTTTCAGCTGCAAATGCACAATTTGATTTTCAAATTTGGATGAAATTATCCAAAATATAACTACTTCAAGATTGTGGATTGTGGCCTCTTTCGTGTAGGTAATAGTATCCTCAAGTGTTTTGTCCGTTATCAAAATATTAGAATCGTCAACACATGTTGCTGTTGAATAACAGAAAATTTAAAAATCCAAACATGTCGTTAATGTAAATGTCGAATAGGGTAGGACCTAATACTTAGCCTTGTGGAACACAAATTAAGTCTTATTTCTCGTCGCTGAATGTAACCCTTTGATATGGGTTCGACAGGTATGAAACAAACCAATCATGTGCCACTCCATAGGACACAATTTGTTCAGTAGAACCTTATGATTGACGCATTCGAAAGCTTTGAAATCAATAAAAACATCAATAGCTATTTCTGATTTATCTAACGGGCAAATAATTCTATTGCAGAAACTGCTGAGGTCAATGCTTCGATGGTTTTTCTGTTGTTCGAATGGATCTATCTTTAAAAAATTTCAGGTAGACATTTTCCACTACTGGGTTGAGTGGACTGCCTTTGGTAGCTAAACTAAACTTTTTTGGGAACTCTGGGTTTTCACATGTTGCTTATAAATCTCATTTTCCTATTGATTTTACTTTCCATCATTTGAATGGTTGTTATTGAACGAAAACAAAATATGATTATTTGATGAGTATTGAATGTCAAATAACAATTTTCAAATTCTCAAACTGAGACACGCTGTTTACTTATTTGAAATAAACCGTTAAACGTTTCGTTATTAACAAAGGCTTTGAATGATTATGTATATTTTCTTTAAAAAATTCATCCTCGTGACGTAAAAACTTGTACGATGCACTGTCGAATTTGAAGGTGAAGTACTGATAATAGACCAGGCTATTATTATTACTAACGTACAATTCGTGTGTTCATAGATATAGCTTTACTGATAGAGAATAGTGGCCGACATAACTCGACACCTAGGTTTGTATTTGTGTGAAGGTGTATGTTTTGGATTTCTAAATTGGGAGAGCAATAGTATTTATTATTTGGTTTGATTCATTTAAATAACATAAAGTGGTAAAATCCGACACAAAAGAAATCCAAAGGTTGTTCATCTTCCGGTGAAATACCACCGACTGTACATGGTGGCTTAACGAAAATAGTGCATCTGGGATGCGAGAAAAACCACAGGCATATACAGTGTTCTTCAAAAAGTTAATATCATAATATGGGAAGAACTTTTATTAATGATATATTTTGAAATTCGACTTGGGCGTAAAGTAGTGCTTTGAACAATATACAAAATGGCCCAATTGGATGTGATCACGTGACTTTCTCTACCTGTCAAAAGTACCTAATATTTTTTCAAAGTAATCGCTGATAATAAGCTTTTTATTCGGATTCCAAAAAATTTTAAAGATAAAGGTTGTATCTATTCCTATTTTACACATACATTCGAATTTGAACGTTTTATGGCAACTTTCACGTTTTGCCATTTTTTTGATAACTACGAAACTCTTGGAATAATAAAAAATTCGTAACTTCGACAAAACTATTTAATACCAGTTGATCTAATATGCGATTGACTATAATTTTTCAGTTACAACTCATCAAAAAAATATATTTTTCTCTAGAAAATAAGAATCACTGCTAAAAATGTATGTTACGATTGATGCAAAGTTGACGTATTTTCAAGCATTTAGGATAGAAATTCATATTTTTTCATATTTTTTCAGTAATAAAATGATACCAAAGTCATAATTCAAATCATCATAAAACTTCTTTATCCAAGGTTTACGACTTTTTGCTTCACAAATCTTGAATTTAATTTTTACTAGTCCGGCTTTGAAATTTTCTTCAATTTTGTTAAGTAGGCTATGCAGACAACTGAAATGGGTGATCTATGATAAAAATTAAATGTTTCGACAAACTTTCAACCTCATTCAATAAAGAATTCTATAGTATAAAGTCATACAATAAAGTATAAATAAACTTATTTGTTAATAAAACTTAAATTGTGAGTAAGAATTTTCTCATTGAACTCAACTTTACATTTCTGTATGTCTTCCTTCTCTCTCAATACATGGCATGGTTCTTCTGTGTACATCGTATCGTGTATTGCATTTCAAATGAATTGTGGCTGTATATTCGTATATTCCCGAAAGTCTGCTAAAAATGTCGTTTTATACCACTAGCTCTAATATACTACTAACTTATAATTACGAATTATCAACAATAATAATGTGTTTTCAAATTGTACTTGTTTGTTTAGAGAAACAACATTCGGTTTATTTATAGCAGAATTTATTTCAAACATTTCAAGAAAATTGAGTACAGAACCTTTTTGGCAACCGTGCAAAATATCTAAATCAGTATTAATATCAAAGTTGTGATGGTGATTAAGAATATGGTTAGCAAACGAACTTTCAGTGTTATGTGTGGGTTTTTAGAACTCCAGATTAGCTTAACATGTTCCAAAACTCTAGTTTCAATTTTTCGACCACTTTGTCCAACGTATTGAGCAGTACACTCAGGCTTTGTCTCTAATATTAACTGACGTTTTGGAAATAGGATCTATAGTATAAAAAAATTGATGTCATTACAGGACCGTTTAAAAATATTTGAGATATCAAGTGATAATTTACCTAAAAAGGAGTAGATCAGTATTTATTGGAATTGTCAATAGGAATTAAACTACGATTAAGAGATTTGGTAAGGTGTTTATTATAAATTCTGTTGATTAAATAGGAGGGAAAACCATTGTTGTGGCCATTTGTCTAATAATGTTCCACTCATTGTTGAAATGTTCATGGGACAACGGAATATTAAAAAGTCTACGACAAAGAGAATTAAACGCTGCAAATTTATGTGAATTGGTGTGACATGAAGACAAAGGAATTACTGAATCTGTGTGAGTAGGTTTTTTATAAATCAAAAAATAAAATTTAGAATTAGGATCAACAATGTTGATCAATAAGTCTAAGACAGGAAGGGAATTGTTTTTTGCTATTTCCATTGTAAATTGTATACAAGGGTGTAGGGAGTTTAAAAATTCTAGTAAAAGGTTTACTTCTTGAAGATTACCATTAAAGAGAACGATACAGTCATCAACATATCTGTACCAAAAACATATTTGATCTCAGCCTGGAGGGGGACTAATTAATACCCATAGCTAGACCAGAAATCTGTGAAAAATATTCATTGTTAAACTGGGAGAAATTTTGTTGTAAAACAATGTTCAGCAGAGAGCATAAATTGAGGATATGAAACGAAAGGACATCTACCTTAAATAATAAATCTCTTAGTAGAATTCTTCTAGACTTCCATTGTCTAGAAACAACGAAAATAAATTATTTGCATGTGTTATTTGAGTCACGACGTTTCAACAGTTAACATCTACTGTCGTTATCAAGTGTGTGAATAAATCTCTTACTGAACTAAAACAATGTAATCTTCAAGTTATTGAAAAATCTATTGGTGTGATCCAAAGTTAATTTGGAAAAACTATCTGTACTCAAAAATTGTGTAACTTTATTGTTATAATTATTTCTATCCAAAATAACAGTACAGTTACCTTTACCGAACCTTTACCGAAACAAAAATTGATTATATAGCAACTAATGATGCGACTAACAATATTACATGTCATGTTGATCAGCCCAATATTGGCGACCATATGGCTCTTATATTCAACATAACTGTAAATGATTCCACTTTAGACATCCCTAATAGGAACATTAGCCACTCTAAAAATTTCTATTCGGAAAATCTAGATATGTTAAGGCAAGACCTGTTGAGGGTGGGTTTTGATGAAGTTTATTTACATTCACACAGAGGAATGAATGAAGCTTTCCATAGTTTTAAGGAAACCTTAAACTTTGCCATTGACTCGAATTGCCAGATGATCAGTAATAAGGTGAATAAATATGCAAATAAAAATAAATGGTTTGACCAAGAGATTCATGAGAAAGGTAAGCAACTCAAAAAATTATATAGTAGGGCTCGCAGTCTGAATAATGAGGGCATCTGGAAAAACTATCGAAAGTACAAAAAAGAGTACAACTGTTTAATAACCAAAAAGAAAAAAGAGCACAATCATCTACTAATTACAAACAGCAGAAATAAATAAGATTCAACTAAACATAAATGAAGAAATAATAACCGATAGTATGTCACTTGCCCAATATTTTGCTGCAAACTTTAACGATAAAACTAGAGAGTTAAAACATGTTTTCAATGAAAATACTAACAGATGCACCTATTCAACTAATTGGCCAACAAGCAGTTTTGCTTACTTTCCTGTGACCAAGTAAGAAATTGTAGATATTGTTAGGGATATTAGGAATAAACGATCTGTAGGTGATGATGGTATTAATATTATACTTATCAAGCATATAATCGATGTGATCTCAGAACCGCTTGCATTCTTAATCAACTTATCGTATCAAACAGGAGTATTTCCACAAGACTTAAAATTAAGTAAACTAATCCCAGTACACAAAAAAGCCGACCCGACATGTATCGACAACTATAGATTAATTTCTCTGCTAAATGTAATCTCGAAAATCTTTGAACGGGCATATCATAGCAGAATAATCAAGTATTTAGAAAATAATAAAATCTTGGCTAGTAATCAATTTGGCTTTCGACCTGGAAGATCAACTGAGGGAGCTACCCTGGAGTTCATGGACACTGTCTATAGTTATTTGGACAAGGGGCTATATGTGGCAGGTATTTTCTTTGATTTAACTAGAGCTTTCGATAGCATCACAAGAGAATTTGTTAAGGATAAACTGTATGCTTATGGTATACGGGGATCGATGTTGGACTTATTAGACTCTTATTTATCTGAAAGAAGTTTTTATGTGCAAATTTCAACTGAAAGGTCTGATATGTATGATATAGATATGGGTGTTCCGCAGGGATCTGTGATGGGGCCACTTTTGTTTCTCTTATTTGTCAATGATTTGCCAGACAATATCCACGATCAAATGGTAATGTACGCGGACGACTCCTCTGTAGTGGTCTCATCACATACCTCTGAAGGGCTACAAGAAAGGATATTATATGTTGTCGATATTTTCAATGAGTGGTGTGATAAAAATCGTATAAAGCTGAACCTTGGCAAAACAGTTTACTTGCATTTCAGATGCAAAAAAAGTGAGCCTGCTGTCTGCATACCTGGTATAGCATGTGTGTCAGAGGTACGGTTTCTAGGTGTTATCGTGGATCAATTTATATGTTGGGATTCCCATATAGACCACTTGGGTAAGAAACTCAACTCCGCATACTATGCTATTGTGCAACTTAAAAAAACGTTGAATTTGAACACTATTATTAAGAAGACAGAAATCTTTGGGAGATCGTTTGCTAACGAACAGTCGTTACCGACCGATGATGAACCCTTTACTCCCATAAACACCTAACTATGTAGGCTTATCATGGCAAGAACCTGTCAGAAAACAACTACTCCCCTGGCTAAGACCACGACGGGTATTGAATTAAATCTAACAGCTACTTGTGCAACGTTCCTCAAAACATCAGAGGACGCAATTGCAAGTGCCCTCTATGACTAACCAGCAGAATTATGTTTTGATTTGGAAGGGGTGACCACTATTATTAAGATTTACTACTCACTAGTTTACAGCCACCTTACGTACCATGTTTGCTTATGGGGAAATTCTGTGAACGCCAAAAAACTACTTGTTAAACAAAAGCGTATAATAAGATTAATATTCGATATTCCATTTGGTAGTACTTGCAGGCAGGTGTTTGTGGACAACTGCATCCTACCATTACCATCTATCTACATTTTGAAGACTCTATTGCATATCAAGCACAACCTAAGTAGACTATCTAAAAATTCTGACAGCCATGGTTACTTCACAAGAAATGCCAATGACCTTATGATAACAAAACAGCTTGTCCAAGTTTGAAAAATCTGCAAACTATACAGGAATCAAGCTTTATAACCATCTACCTCAAGTAATCAGAGATATGCCAAAATGTGAATTTAAAAATGCCCTGAAACAATTGCTCGGTAAGGGAGCATATTATAGCATCGATGAGTACTATACATCGAGCTTACTATGAAATTATTGTTGTTGTTGATTTTAAATGATATTTATGTACTTATATTAGCAACTGGTGCTTTCGTATTGTGAATTGATTTTGTTTACTGACATGTGACTTATATTTATAGTTTTTATATGTATTTTAAACTTATAGCTTTATTTTGACGTGTACATCCACCCATGGTGGTTGCTGTGGCAGTACGAATAAATTCTATTCTATTCTATCAGCTTTAGTGACAACTAGTTGATTCTCAGATATTTTTTTGGAAATGTTTTTGCAAATTTTCATGCCAGAATTAAAATTTGAGTTATTATTGAGTAGTGAGACGTTATTGTTGATAGATCTGCGATGTGTTCAAAATTGGTACTATGCCTTCAGCAGAATTATAGTGTCAAGTAACAAGGCAGTGCTAGATTCTACCTAATATTGTTGACAAGTGTTAAGTTAAACAGGGCAGAAAACAGATGGCCATTTAAGGAGAGTTTGCTTAATAGATGAAAATAATAGTATATAAGGAAGTTATCAAATGTTCAACCAACCATCAGTGTGGAGGGTACCTACTTAAATCACCGTAATAATTGTTGTTTCAAGCACTCTGGAGTTAATTGCAAATCGGTGTACAGTTCGAAATAATACATAATTACAGAAATGAAATGATTAGTACAATCCGATAAATTTATTTCTTTGATAAGAGCTCGCAATGCTGTGGTAATTTGATGCACGTTATTGATTTTATTATTGTGGTTATTTTCCATCCTGCTGACTTTGAACTTTGATAGTTTTATTAGCGTGAATTTTTAACCTAAGTGGTTTGGTGTAAAATGTAAACAAGATGGGTTTTGTCCCGCGTCTGGCAACACATAGCAAATGAAGTTTGAAAGTCGTCCTTTAATAAAAGTGAAATTGGGTTTAAGGTTGCCCATACAAGAGTCACTTTCGAACGTCTATTGCCTTTTAATAGTAATATACCAATCAAATAACAATCAACGATAATATGCAAACGGAACAGACGGCAGTCATCCTCTTTCGTAGAATTCTCCAAATGGCAATGTAATAAATGAATGTCAACTCGTCTTTTAAACTTCCAAAATACTAATGACGCAATCTCCTCACTTTTGGAAAGAGTATACATGAGTTTGAATGGAGGTGAAGCTATTGCGGCAGTATTTTGTGATTTTTCAAAAGCAATTGATTTTGTGGTTTATCTTGTCCATACTTCACAATTTTTGCGAACGATAAACCACATTTTTATGGCATTGTAGAGTGATCTTATGTGCTCTTAGATAGTCTCTGAAAATAAGTGTCTTCGCAGTGTCAAGAAATGGGACCCTCAGCAATACCAGTCCAGGTTCTCAAGTCTTATTATTGTCTTTTTGAAGTTCCTCAAGGATCTCTATTAGGCCCATTATTGTTTCTCTTGTATGTTTATTATGTTAATGTTCTTACTTCAACTGGAAAACTCACTCTTGCGGATGATATAATTTTCATTGAAATTAAGAATTGGTGTGATTCTAACACAATGTCATTTAATATTGAAAAAACGAATGTTGTATCTTTCAGATGTGTCTTATACAACATATCATTGAACAACAATATGATTGAAAGGGAAGATTATATAAAATTTTAAGGACTCCTGTTAGACAACAAATTGAGATTTGAGATGTCATTTATATCTCAATAAAATAACGTTTGGATGTTACGCAAGGCTTATTGCAAGTGAATTAGAATACCAGCCAGCTAGATTGGCTTACTATGCCTCAGTGGATGCCCATCTTTGGTATGGTACCTATAACATTTAGAGGGAAATGTTGTGACAGCTTGCTGGGTTATTTTTTATTTGTACAAAAATAAGTTGTGTGAAATGTATGTAAAATTTTCCCTAGAGATTCATTCCAATGAGAGCTTTTTAGAAAACATAAAATACTCGCGGTTACATCGATTTTTATTATGGAAACTATTTTTAAAATACACAAACATAGGTGTAAATTATTATAGAAATCAGTATGTCATGTTACACGTCAAATCAGTAATAAAATACCGAATTTTCCAAGACTAAATGTTCTGTTCAGAATAGGATGACACGTGTTTAAATTGAAAATAGTCGATTTTTTCGAAATATCTCGAAAACGATCACAGTTGGGTCAAATCTGATTGTTCCCTCGGTTTTGAAATCACCGGATTGGTCTATAAAAAGTTTTCACTCAAATCAGTTTGGAATTACCATTGACCTAAACCCTTTGAGGACTACTGGTTATCAGTGAAAACCACATTACTAATATCCATACTTTTATTTTCCTACCGGTTTAACATCGTAGCCACAGTGTTTATTGTGTTGCCTACGCAACGAGTTTTGGTAGTCTTTTGTGACATTTATATCATGTCGAATTGATGGCGTTTCGAGCCCAAAATTTGAAAATGTTTAACGTGCCAAGTTGGGTTCTTCCTATATAAAGACAGGTACTGTTTTGCGTTGTTTCATTCAAAATGAAAGAATAATTAAGTTTCAGTTCATTGTAAACAAAAAATGATAATTTTGAGGCATTTGTTAAATTGCAAATTTGGAATTTTGCACGATTTAGTTGCTAGTGGTTAGCAGTAGTAACCACATCCTGCAGGATAATTTGTTTATTTTTTGTTTATTTAAGTCTTATTTGCACTGAAGCTTATGTTAATGAACGTTTCTATCGTAAATTCTCATTATTTATCACTTTTAAAATTTTCGAATTAATTTCGGCCTCAAAGGGTTAAAAAGTTATGGGTTGAATCAGTTGATTCATGTTCTCGTCAGATTAGGAAAAGACATGTCAAAATCGAATAATAAAGATTCGATATACTGTAACTGGACTCAAAATTTATAATTATGTACCAAAAGAGTTAAGAGATGAATTTGATCACTTCAGACATGCCCTGAAAGACCTCTTTTATTACAGACCACACTAAAGTATACAGGATTTTTTTTGAGGAAGATTTTTCGAAATGTATTTGATAATTATGAAGGAAGTAGTCCATACTCAAAGTGGAGTTGCAAGTTAAGTAAAACTCGAAGTCTCCACAATATATATTTCACCCCAAGGGCACGGGGAACGCAACTTTGGCAAGCAACTTGTCAACGTTTTTGACTTTCTTGTAACGCAGACACTTTGACAAGTTGCTTGCCAAAGCTGCGTCCCCCCTTGCCCTTGTGGTGAAATATATATATTGTGGAGATGACTTCGAGTTTAACTTAACTTTATTATTTGATAATTTTTTCGATATAATTTTCTACCCTAACTGAATATTAGGTATATCAGTGTCGTATCAGATTATTAGTTCTATTTTTCTATATACATTTATATGTATTATATACATAAATATATTTATATTTTCATGTAAACACATATATTTTTATGTATTTATAATTTTAACAATTTCCATGTTATAAAGTGTTTTGACTTATATGCAAATAATAATAATAATAGTCTTTATTCAGCGAAATATGCAATACAGTAGTTAAGATTGGCTGAAAAGGCGTACCTACTTCATCTGCTGCAAGGACTGCACGAAATGGTCTTCCATTTAACTTTCATATACAGATTGCCAAAGAAAATATATGAAGATAATAAACAAAATATCGACAATTTCCTCATCCACTGATAAGAAACAAGAAATAAGTACAAATCTATAAATTCAAAAGTACTAAATACAAAAATTGGTGCGTCTAACAAACACATAAAATCCTAATTAAGCGAAAGTAGTGAGATTTTTATTTTTCAAAACATTCGGATTAGCATTATAAATAGCGGATATATTATAAGAAAAACTACGTTCATATAAGGAAGTTCTGTGTGTTGAAGATGTTATAGTTGTGTTGTTGTTGTTATTTCCGTCAACCGATTGCACCCCTACGCGTAACCCTCGGAAGTCTTCAAGAGACTTGTGTGAGCTAGGGAAGACGCAGCCCTTACCTTTTAACGTGTGATGCCATGCACGAGACCGATGACCATGCGCGGCTTTGAACCCTCGATCCTTCGCTTCAAAGGCGAACGTTCTACCAGCACGGCCACCACGGCCCATGGTACCTTTGGACATTAAGGTTATCCGTTTGGAATATCATATTCATGTAAAGGTTTTCGTTAAAATTATTTTATGGTAAAGAGTTGAGCAGTGAAGTTTTCGACTAGATTTCATATTCATCCTCCCAGCTTCTTGGAGTTTATGACTGATTGGTTGGCGTCTTCGGACACCATAAATAAAATAATTTTGATTTTTTTGTACTCTGTGTGCATTTGCAGCATCGAGCAATGGACCAAAACAGTATCACAATGCGTGAAAGTGGACTAAACTAAGGAATCATACAGCTTTTTTTGAGATTCGTATTTAACGATACACGAGAGCTGTACAAAGTTTTTACTTCCCAGATACTTTTGTCTTTACAGATACAGATACAGGCAAAGAAAAGACTTCGCATATCCCATTCATGCAACATCCTCATATGAACGTAGCACTGTCTATAGCGCAATGAAATTTTATAATAACCTCCCACAAGATATAAAAGATATTGGAGTTGCCAACAGTTTTCTGAAATCTGTAAGAGAATTTCTATGTAACTTAGAGCCCTACGATACTGATGAATATTTTCTGGCCTGCAGAAATTTATGAATCCAATTTTATATCTACAAAATCATGCTATACATTGATACATATAATTTAGTAAAAAAATTATCTCTAGTTTTAATAACAATGTGAAATGTCATATATTTTAAATTATTTGTCTTTGTGTTTGAAACCTGAATCCATTCATTTAGAATGTTTCATATCTTTTTTAAACTTACATGTACAAATTTTGATATTTTAGAAGTTTTTGACGTATTTCTCAGACAAAAATATTCTGCCACTCTTGTGAATGATTATAAAATACTCTGTGGAAATAAACTGTATCTGTATCTATCTTTTACGAATATATCGTCATACCTCTTCAGTTTTGACAGTTTTGTCATTATGTACAATGCTTTGTCTACAACATTAATATTGTTTGACAATAAAGTATACTCATTATTATTGTTGATAATATTGAAACAGTATTTATATTGAATAATAAGATAGCGCCAAGGACATCAATCGAGATTTCTCTTTGACTTACCGAAATGAATGACCGTCCACAGAACGAAGGACCACATTACTGACCACCACACTGAAAGTCGAAACCGAAAGTTTATCTCGACTGCATAATCTCGCGCTCGGCGCTATCGCAACACTCTGTCTATGACTATGCTCCGCGTGAACTACCCACGAACTGATACTGCCTGGGCATCGGTATCGGTAAAATAATATGTCGGTTTTAATGGTTTCGGTTGGTAATGTCTATAAAGACATTCTAACGTTCTGCTACGATAATTATTGCTGGTGCAACACATTTCTGGCTTCTCCCAGCCAGTGGCGTTCAAGGGGACATGCTGCAAAATAGTATAATAGATACACAAAATGAAATGATGCCCATTTTGCAAAGTATGAAATATGCAGCACGAGCCGAAGGCAACGTATGCAGTTCATACGAGTGCAAAATGGTCATTTTGTTGCGGGTTGCACACTATACTTTTTCTACGACAACATGTCGGTCACGTTTAAGAATAGAATAGAATAGAATTTATTCAAACAAGTTACAATATAGGCCAAGCTGTAGGTAAAAATAAGAAGCTCCTCTCACACGAAGAAAAAAAGAAGCAAATGGTCTATATTACTTTTTATTAGATGGTTCGTAAATAAAATCCCCGGTTCGTTATGGAAAATCTGATCGCATTATAATTTTAGGCTCTTAGGCTCACGTTTGAACCCTTCACCGATTTTTTTGAAATTCGTTTTTTTAAATCCTGGGTTCTGCTAGATTTACCGTTAAGCCAGCAGAACCCAACATTGAAAAAGCAACTCGGAACAAATCCAGTTGGACAGTAATTTTAGGCTCTATTCAGGCTAATTTATTACCCAATTATAAATTTTTTTGCTCTTCAGTTGGAGGAGAAATCATAGGTTGTGTTAGCTCAACACTGAGCTGGCAGTACCAAAAGGCTAACCGAATCGTTATGGAAAATCTGATCGCACCAAAATTTTAGGCTCACGTTTGAACCCTTCACCGATTTTTTTGAAATTCGTTTTTTTTTAATCCTGGGTTCTGCTAGCTTTACCGTTAAGCCAGCAGAACCCAACATTAAAAAAGCAACTCGGAACAAATCCAGTTGGACAATAAGTATAGGCTCTATTCAGGCCAATTTATTACCCAATTATAAATTTATTTGCTCTTCAGTTGGAGGAGAAATCATAGGTTGTGTTAGCTCAACACTGAGCTGGCAGTACCAAAAGGCTAACCGAATCGTTATGGAAAATCTGATCGCACCAAAATTTTAGGCTCATGTTTGAACCCTTCACCGATTTTTTTGAAATTCGTTTTTTTTTAATCCTGGGTTCTGCTAGCTTTACCGTTAAGCCAGCAGAACCCAACATTAAAAAAGCAACTCGGAACAAATCCAGTTGGACAATAAGTATAGGCTCTATTCAGGCCAATTTATTACCCAATTATAAATTTATTTGCTCTTCAGTTGGAGGAGAAATCATAGGTTGTGTTAGCTCAACACTGAGCTGGCAGTACCAAAAGGCTAACCGAATCGTTATGGAAAATCTGATCGCACCAAAATTTTAGGCTCATGTTTGAACCCTTCACCGATTTTTTTGAAATTCGTTTTTTTTTAATCCTGGGTTCTGCTAGCTTTACCGTTAAGCCAGCAGAACCCAACATTAAAAAAGCAACTCGGAACAAATCCAGTTGGACAATAAGTATAGGCTCTATTCAGGCTAATTTATTACCCAATTATAAATTTTTTTGTTCTTCAGTTGGAAGAGAAATCATAGGTTGTGTTAGCTCAACACTGAGCTGGCAGTATCAAAAGGCTAACAAAATCGTTATGGAGCAACTCCAACTGAAGAGCAAAAAAATCTATAATTGGGAAATAAATTAGCCTGAATAGAGCCAAAATTATTGTCCAACTGGATTTGTTCTGAGTTGCTTCTTTATGGTTGGGTTCTGCTAGCTTAACGGTAAAGCTAGCAGAACCCAGGATTTTTTTTAAACGAATTCCAAAAAAATCGGCGATGGGTTCAAACGTGAGCCTAAAATGAACCTTAAATTATTGTGTGCTTAGACTTTTCATAATCAATCGTTTGGCGGTTTGGTTCTGCCTGCTTAACGTTAAGCTAGCAGAACCCGCGATATCTCTCACAATTGAAGCAAAAAATTTGGGAATAAGGTAATAAAATAGCCAAAATTAACCTAAAATTATTGCCTAAAATTTTTTTGAAAATTCCAATGTGTTTCTGCTAGCTTTACGGGGGTAAATATAAAACTTACTTTTGTTGTCAAATATATTCCATCTTTGATTTTTGGGTTTGTAGCCGATATACTGTCGCCTGAGGAATGCTTTAGTTTTAAATATTTGACAATATCTATATTATTACAGATGCTAAGATTCATTTTCAGCATTGAAAGGTGTGACCACAAAGTCAATTTGTTTTGCTAAGTCGCCAAAAGTGCCCTTAAAACGTTCTCGGAAAACGACTTTGTCTTTTTAGCTTCCATTCCAATAAGCTCGTTGATACATACTCTTCGACGTTTCCGGTAATAGATTCAGTGTTGTTACCTTCGCTTGTTCTATTACGTTCAGAGGTGTCAAATGTACGTCAATATCACTATTTTGACATACAATAACTACGAAATCACTCGCTATTTACTAAAACTTTGACAGAAACAATGAGAAAAACCAAATTTTGATCATATAGTTTGTGGATGTACTTAGAAACAAACGCAATATCCCGTAAAACATACAGTTTGTCTTACATCAGCAGCAACAGGTATAATGTGCACCAAAAGTCTCTCCTCCTCCACACCTGTAACACTTGAAGCAGACAAGAGGAAGACTTGAAACAAAATGATGGTGAAATGAATCTTTGATCATAACTGCGGCCTGTCTGGCCTATATACAGGGGATCCTTCTGTTAACTTCATCGATCAATTTATGGACCAAATCTGAAATTTTTTTAGTTTTTACAGAAATTTTTTCACTGTGAGCAAAAGTAGTGTAGTCTTGGCTCAAAACTTCAACTAAGAATAAGCCAAATTGAATTAAATATAGCATTGTCTTTCAGAAACAGTTTTCTTATGTTCCGAAGGGGTGAGAAATACTTTCTATAAGCATATGGACAACTAATTGTGAAGACTATTTTTACTTCGACCAAGAATGAATTTGATTGAACTTACTCTATAACCATTTGTAATACAGTTTTTTTTTCCCAACTGAGATCTAAGTAAACTTCAAATAATTATAGGTCGATTTCCCAAATCTCAGAGCAAGAGTAAATATAACTGAAATGAATTTGTATTTGCTTCAATATCATCTACCTTCCATCCAAGTATAGCAAAAATAAACAAAATCTATTCATATTCGTCACAATTAAAATACTTTATTTTTAATAGAAAACTATTATAATCTTGTTTTATAGATCGTATAAGTTTAATTTGCATAGAAATTTTATAAATTCTTAGACCATTCTAATTTTGGCCAGCTAGATCTCGTGATCTAACTCCACTAGAGTCTATTTTGTGAAGATACCTCAAATCAAAATTTTACGTTAACAGACTTGATATTACATTATTATGAATCTTTTATCTTTCTCGAACATACGGTAAGAAAAATTATGACATCCACACACTGAAAAATGCGTTATTTTTGAAAGCATTATCAAAATAGGGTAATGCCATTAAAAAAATGACGTCATAACTCGAACAGCGATGACCACAGCAGGAATAAGATTAGACCAAAAAATACTCAACCGTAAAATAAAATCGGCTTGTATGAGCTTATTTTTCCTAATGGTCATATCAAGCGTTTAACGAATTTGTTCCCACCTTTATGTTCTCACTCTATATGGCAGGTTATAAGGGTTTAAATGAAATTATTCAACGGTAGACTTTTCATCAAATTCTTTATTTGAAATAAAAAAACAGGTTACCTTCCTTTCAGGAGGTTTATCAGGGCAAGAAACAAGAAAACCCGGCCTAACCATAACACGTATCTCTGAAATGTCCACAAAAATCATTATATTCATTCTATCAAAAAAAAAAAAGAAATACAAATCAATATTTGAATGAACTGTATGTCATATCTTATTTTTAGACCAGTAATCTTGTCGGATTAAGAATACAATTCCAAGAAAATGGATCGGAATCTTGCCATTCAAGAATATCTATCATTTCAAAATAATATAATAATATCCAGGTGTTCATATACTGGAAAAATACAAATGAAAAATGCACTGTTCAGGCTATTTATCTTGTATTTCAACTTGCTCACCTAATATCCAGGTATATGATGTTGAGAAATATACTGAAGATATACTGAAAAATTACAAATAGAAAATGGACACTTCACGCTATTTATCTTGTATTTTATTCTGCTCACTTAATATCCAGGTGTATGATATGCTGTTCATCTATTGAAAAAATACAAATTAAAAAAGCATAGTTCACGCTATTCATCTTGCATTTTATACTGCTGACCTAATATCCAGGTATATGATGCTGCTCATATACTGAAAAAATACAAATTTAAAATAGACAGTACACGCTATCTTGTATTTTATCATGCACACTTCATATCCGGGTGTATGATAAACTGTTCATGCATTGAAAAAATACAAATAGAAAATGTACAGTTAACGCGATTGATCGTGTATTTCATCCTGCTCACTTACTATCCAGGTATATGATGCTGTTCATATACTGAAAAAATAGAAATAAAAAATGGATAGTTCACTATATTTATCTTGTATTTCATCTCCAACTCACCATTCAGATATACGATGCTGTCCATATAGTTATTTCAGCACAAAAAAAAACATTCAATTGTTGAACCAAAAAAAACTACCCTCTTTACTCTTACTGTGTGCCCCTTAAGTGTAGGTTAAACTCGGTTTTACTACTTTCTCGCTGCTTCCTTGTCTAGGGAGATACACTCACTAACTCTACTGTTTCAAGGGACACTCGTTACTCGTTACTCAGTCTACGCTAAGTATTTCGATAATCAATGAATATCTATCTGTTTCATATTTGCTACATTGTAACAAACTAACTCGTTGGTCTGCTCAGTGAGATGATATTTTAGATTTCATATCGTGAATTCTGACGATTGTATTTCAAGCGATATTCGTTTTTAATGAAAATAGGATTCGAGAAATACTTTATTATTGACTTACAATGACATTTGTTGCAGTATTTCTAATGACAGAAATATTAGGTTTCACGAAAAAATCTCATTTAATTTTTTGTTTCTATTTCTTTTCACGTCCAGCGTACATGCTCATGCAACAGCTAGGATAACTTGCGACCTCAGACATATTTAGGGCCTTGAAGGACGTTGAGTTTCAGCACGCACCACGGTCGGTAAATCACCTCGCCCTGGTGTGCAGTGGACGAAAACCGTGCTGTCTACCATAAGGGCCGACCCATCGATTCCAGGAGCTGTCGCCAATATACCAAATTATGTGGTCTCGATATCTACTCGGCCGCATTTATGTCTGACAAGCAACTCCTAGTGTATTGAGGTATATATGCTTGACGTAGTCGATCTTCGCTTCTCGTCCACTAAGATTGACCACTTTCAAATAAGTTCCAAAGTTTGTCTCTGTTAGATTCAAATAATTTCCTACTTGCCAATTGCTTTCAATTGTCAATGTTTGGCAATAAATTATATTTATCGTAATGGTTTTTGCGCAGTTTCATGACAAGTAATCACATTCCGATATAATAGACAGATTCTTCCTGGTATAAATATGATGCTGTTCATATACTGACAGAATAGGAATATATAATGGACTGTTTACTCTATGTATTTTATCCTTCTCACTTACTATCCAGGCATATGATGCTGTTCATATACTCAAACAATACAAATGAAAAATGGACAGTTCACGCTATATCTTGTATTTCATCCTGCTAACTATCCAGGTAAATGATGCTGTTCATATACTGACAAAAAACAAAATAAAAATCGATAGTTTACTCTATTTATGTTGTATGTTATCCTTTTCAATAACTATTCAGGTATATGATGTTGTTCATGTACTGACAAAATACAAATATAGAATGGACAGTTCACTCTATTTATCTTGTATTTAATCCTTTTCACTTACTATCCAGGTAAATGATGCTTTCATATACTGAAAAAAACAAATAAAAATCGATAGTTTACTCTATCTTGTATGTTATCCTTTGCACTAACTATCCAGGTATATGATGCTGTTCGTGTACTGACAAAATACAAATATATAATGGACAGTTCACTCTATTTATCTTGTATTTTATCTGTCTCACTATCCATTTATATGATGCTGTTCATATACTGAAACAATACAAATGAAAAATGGACAGTTCAGGCTATATCTTGTATTTCATCCTGCTAACTATCCAGGTAAATGATGCTGTTCATATACTGAAAAAATACTAATAAAAAATGGACAGTTCACTCTATTTATCTTGTATTGTATACATCTCACCTACTATCCAGGTATATGATGCTGTTCATGTACTGAAACAGTACAAATGAAAAATGGACAGTTCACGCTATATCTTGTATTTTATCCTGATAACTATCCAGGTAAATGATGCTGTTCATATACTGACAAAAAACAAATAAAAATCGATAGTTTACTCTATTTATCTTGTATGTTATCCTTTTCACTAACTATCCAGGTATATGATGCTGTTCATGTACTGACAAATTACAAATATATAATGGACAGTTCACTCTATTTATCTTGTATTGTATACATCTCACCTACTATCCAGGTATATGATGCTGTTCATGTACTGAAACAGTACAAATGAAAAATGGACAGTTCACGCTATATCTTGTATTTTATCCTGATAACTATCCAGGTAAATGATGCTGTTCATATACTGACAAAAAACAAATAAAAATCGATAGTTTACTCTATTTATCTTGTATGTTATCCTTTTCACTAACTATCCAGGTATATGATGCTGTTCATGTACTGACAAAATACAAATATATAATGAACAGTTCACTCTATTTATCTTGTATTCTATCTTTTTCACTTACTATCCAGGTAAATGATGCTCTTCATATACTGACAAAAAACAAGTCAAAATCGATAGTTTACTCTATTTATCTTGTATGTTATCCTTTTCACTAACTTTCCAGGTATATGATGCTTTTCATGTACTGATAAAATACAAATATATAATGGACAGTTTAGTCTATTTATCTTGTTATCCTTTTCACTTACTATCCAGGTAAATGATGCTGTTCATGTACTGAAAAAATACAAATAAAAAATGGATAGTTCACTCTATTTATCTTGTATTTTATCCTTCTCACTTACTATCCAGGTATATGATGCTGTTCATATACTGAAACAATACAAATGAAAAATGGACAGTTCAGGCTATATCTTGTATTTCATCCTGCTAACTATCCAGGTAAATGATGCTGTTCATATACTGAAAAAATACAAATAAAAAATGGACAGTTCACTCTATTTATCTTGTATTGTATACTTCTCACCAACTATCCAGGTATACGATGCTGTTCATGTACTGAAACAATACAAATGAAAAATGGACAGTTTATCTTGTATTTTATCCTGATAACTATCCAGGTAAATGATGCTGTTCATATACTGACAAAAAAACAAATAAAAATCGATAGTTTACTCTATTTATCTTGTATGTTATCCTTTTCACTAACTATCCAGGTATATGATGCTGTTCCTGTACTGACAAAATACAAATATATAATGGACAGTTCATTCTATTTATCTTGTATTTTATCGTTTTTACTTACTATCCAGGTAAATGATGCTGTTCATATACTGACAAAAAACAAGTAAAAATCGATAGTTTACTCTATTTATCTTGTATGTTATCCTTTTCACTAACTATCCAGGTATATGATGCTGTTCATGTACTGATAAAATACAAATATATAATGAGTTTACTCTATTTATCTTGTATTTTATCCTCTTCACTTACTATCCAGGTAAATGATACTGTTCATGTACTGAAAAAATACAAATAAAAAATGGATAGTTCACTCTATTTATCTTGTATTTTATCCTTCTCACTTACTATCCAGGTATATGATGCTGTTCATATACTGAAACAATACACATGAAAAATGGCCAGTTCACGCTATATCTTTATTTTATCCTGCTAACTATCCTGGTTAATGATGCAGTTTCTGTACTGAAAAAATACAAATAAAAAGTGGGTAGTTCGTGCTATTCATCTTGTTTTTCATCCGGCTCACTTAGGGCCAGTTTCACAGGTCCCAGTTAACCTTCAGATAACTAACTGATAGTTTAGACGGTGAATAGCGTTCTTTCAATGGCGTTGACAGGTTCACAATCTAACCATTACTTAATTGATATGGACTTTAACTGGAACCTGTGAAACTGGCCCTTAATAATATGCATACTTGATACTGTTCATAAACTGAAAAGTACAAATGAAAAGTTATATTATATTAATATTTGTCTTCTTTCAAAACAAATTCATTCGGTTCAAATATAATAAAATTCAGTCTGAGAACATTTTTTCAAGACTATCGTTATACTTCCATGGAACGCATTTTTTTTTCTGTGGACTATTTTTGATATTGTACCGAAAGTGGACCCCAACTTCCTTATTTCAAATCACTCCCCCAAATTCTGTATCCTACATCCAAGTCTAACCGTTTTCGAAATGTTTCAAATTTCTATTTGAAAATTACCTGTGCAGGCCAAAAAAATATTTCGTAATTTTTCTGCATAGGGTCATTTATTTATTTTTCTACATTCATGCAAAAAGCAAAACTTTATTGAACTATATTCAGTGGAAAAAGAAGTTCTTTATTGCACTAGTGCAATAAAGTTTTTATTGCACTCATCTGTCATTCTACTTCAACGTGCTGTCATCATGACAAACATAAACGTTTAAACCTACTACATATTTAGCAGATATTCTGTGAGATTGGCAGTAGGTACTTCACTACGAAATATTCATATTGAAAATTGCACCAATTGTTCATTCACTTTCAACATTGAGGGTAAAAATAAAGTTTGAGTTAAATTGTTCGTAACGTATTAGTTCCTGTTTCAATGCAAATCGATATTAATAATAAAGTATTCAAGTTGCGCTTTTCATTTTCCTACACCTAGTGCCGCACCTCAATAAATCATTTTTTGCATTTTGCATGAACGTAGAAAAAATGTTGTATGTAACTCGTGCAAAAATTGTTTATTGCACTCGACGTGTTGTCCAACTCGGCCTAACGGCCTCGTCGGACAATTTCACGTCGAGTGCAATAAACATTCACTTTTTGCACTTGTTGCATAAATAACTATTTATTGAGTATCGATGTGTTCATAGAAGTGGACCTAACTCAGCAGAATTCTGATATCAATTCAGTTAGAGTTATACAGTGCGTTCGTCAGAAAATTATATAGATGCTGTTGAAAAAAACTATTGATAGTCCATTGTTTCAAAAACAATTGAACAACAATTTGGCGCCCAATGTGGGGTGCAAAATTGTTGCGAATTATTTTGCAATGGGTTCAGTTGGGAGGTTTCATTCCTGAATCATCCGGCCACTAAGATAAGCAAGCTACACTGCTGTAAATATGAAGAAAAATGCAATAATAAAAATGTATTAAAAAAAGGTTACCCTCCATAGGCACGCTACAATGTTATTATATATTATTTTTGGCTGCCAGTCAGGTGATGGTTCAAACCATGACGACTGCAGACATTTTTCTGATGACCCGAGAAAGTGCTAGGAATCGCACGTAAAAAGGTAAGACCTCGTTAATCCTTGGCTCGCACAAGTTTCGACTTCTGAGGGCTGACGTTCGTAAGGGGACGACAGCTGGTTAACGGAAAAAACAAAAACAACAAAACACTCATCATCTTTGAGTCACAGACGCTTTCTGTCGGTGTTGAAGTCCAACATTGCCAACTCTAAATGTCACTACTAAATGTCATATACACCACTTAGTGAGACTTTCACAGATGTTCTGAAATATTTCATTCAATAGTCTGGAATCTAGGAATTTTTTTTATCAACTTGGTCAGAATCTTTAAGATTATAATTATTTGTTATTTACTTTTCAAAATTTATTCATCGATAGAGGTTGGGATTTTTTGCCCAGTATTCTTTGAAAAGGTGACCCGTGCACAAGGTTTCATCTTTTGTGGGTTCATTATTTTATTGGCTATAACTCCAAACATGTTTATATTCTTTGTACATGTATTTATTGTGTTCATTTTATGTTTTTATGTTATGCGTTACGTTGATTCAGAATTATCCTGCATTATTTTTCACTACAAATAATTTCCATATTAGTAAATAGTTATAGTTATGACTATTGTTGAACCTTGAAATATACTCAAGGGCAAAATTATGGAACAGCTTTAAAATTTTCATATTTTCTGGACCAAGGAAACAGTTTATTTCACAAATTTTGAGTTTTCACTTCAAATGTGTCTGACTAAATAGTTATTTTTGTATCTAGTGCGCGAAATGCTACTTTGGTGATCGAGAACTGATTTTTTTTAACGAGGCGCAGCCGAATTAAAAAAAATAGTCGAGATTACCAAAGTATTTCGCGCATGAGATGCAAACAAAATTTTTTCTACAAACGTCAAAAATATTGTTCTAAAATAAGTAATAACTATGAAAAATAGTATTGAACTGGCTTAAATAATTTTTCCCGCTGCCGACACTGTAAATAGTCCATACATGCTTAGCAACAAAACAGGTAAATGGCCTATATCATTCGTTTACTAATTCATCTTGACAACGGAATGTAAATAGTGTCATTTACTTGCCTAGGGTAATAATGACTTTGCCTTTGACAAGTAATACCTTCAGCTTCATTCATATCAATTTTTAGGTTATGAGACCTTTTGAATATTATTGTTGTCTGCTTATTCGGTAACTTAGTTACACGCACAAGCAACTTAGAATGAAATAGCGAACGAATAATCATGAAGGAAGGGTAAGAAAACAAACTTCAATTCAGGCAAATTTTAAGAAATGTCAACAAGCAGCGGGAAAAACGTAATAAGTAACACGGAATGTATCGACTGTTATCATCCTCGGCAAGCGACAAGCCTCGGCTTTGCCTCGGCTCGTACTCGCTCACCTCGAATGTTAACACGTCTTTACATTCCTTGTTACTTAAATAACTATTTCCAAATCAAGTAATTATTGTAACTATGGAAATAAAATGGCATTTGTTGACAATTATTTCAAAGTGACAGTTCTTGATAATTATTTTGGAGTGACTTTTTATTCGCGTCAATTTCGTGCGTGATATTTATTATTGTAAAAGAATGGAAATTTCGAGCGACGATGAACTAAGCAGTACCCCACCTAACTTGATAGATGCGGCCAATTCCGTAATTTCCAACCTTTTACCGGAGAAATCGAGGCGGCAGTATGAAAATGCATATCAGCAATTTAAAGAGTGGTGTGAAGCAAATAAAGCCAGAAAAATATCTCTCACAATTTGAAAGCCTTAATTATTGTTCTACATTAATAAATAAACGATTTCTTGTTTTTTGCTTGATTGAGGAGTTGAGGACCATATAGGTTAGAATATGAAAATCCCATATAGTTTACATGCAGTGTGCGAAATATATTTCGCACATTACTTCGCGCACGGTGTCATGGTAACGAATGAAAATGAAAAACAGTGCCACTTCGCATACTGTTGTCAATGCGCGAACCTTGTCATTTTTTGACGTTTGTAGAAAAAACAAGTTAAATAAAATTGCTTCATATTTTTTAAATTAATTTACTAAGAAACTAAATGCTATTGAAACGGCAAGTGATATCCTTTGGATTAAAATTAAGAAAATGATGGTTAGGGAAGTCGTGAGATATCTTTTCACTTGATGTATCCTTGTTATATAGAATTAGAATATGTTTCGCTTTATCTTCATCCCAGCATCTAATTGGTGGCATACTGTTGTATCAATTAGAGGAATATCCGCAAAAGAATCACCATTATTAACTTTCACCAGAAATGAGTTAATTCACAATGCTTCTTGAATTATGTAAGGAATTTCTAATGAAAAAACCTGCGAGAAACAAAATTTGCCATCAGTACTGATCAAACAAAAATATTTGATGAATAACATCACATTTAATTTACGGAGGTCATTTTGAATTATTTTTAAGTAAAACTGACGGAGGAATCGCACTCATAAATACCTACAAGGTGAGACTCAAATACCGGAAACTGAATGTCAACAGAAAGTTGAACTATTACACTTTTAAAATTAATAATTCTAACAAAACTAAGAATTTTTGAAATAGTATTGTAACAGTGAGCACTGTTATGTATTGATGGCGTTCCCTGTATACGAAGGTCCTTATTTTTGAGGAAACCGTATTTACTGTTTTAGGTTTAATTTAACGAATATGGAGTCGGCGCAGACTGGTTATCATGGGATTTCATCACTCGCAATTCATATAGACAAAATAATATTAAATAAATATCGAAAAAAATTAACTGTCGCTCTGTCTGGAGATACAGGCACCAATACTGTAGTTGCTGATTTTAAAATATACATGTTGCCTCGATAATAAGGGTATGGCTTTTGACGATGGGGTGTTTAACTATATCGCCGTGAGTGCAGTTGAAATACGTGTTTTCAGCATTTTTCTTAGTTCAATAATAATAAATAATTCTAGTAGTTTCATTATAAAAATGGGGTGTTTACCGGCATCAGAGTAAGTAGTCAATATGAGCATTAGGATATTTTTGGTTCAGAAATAATAATTATAATAGTTTTGTTAAAAACTTAGGGCGTGGTTGATCTGTTTCAAAGCGATGATAATTTGGATAGAAATGTGGGGTATATACAGGCCGTTTCTTTTATCATGTGGTAACATTGCTATATTCTAAACCGTAACAGATACGAAGACGATTAAATGGGAGAAAAGGTAACTATTGTGGAGAACAGTACAATGGTCAAAGAAAATTTACAGGGAGTCTCGCCCTTCCCGAGTTATACAGGGAAAACCAAAAATGCTGTTATTTGTTTTTTACGAATAGAACTGTTATTTCTGAAAATATAAAAAAATGTATAAGGAAAGTTTTAATGTATTTAAAATGAACTATAAAAATGTAACAATGAATCTTTGACTAAACGTTTCGTGTCAACACGGCCACCATCAACATTTTTTTTTCAAATACGGACCTGTCTATTTTAGTACAAATATTGATAAAGCGATAAAATCACAATTCAGTGGTATATCACACTTGATATTTTTATAACGTTTCATTTAAAATAACTAGCATCCTCAGTGACAACAATTTTTAATTACGGTCCTGTCGTTAGTTCTTTTGTAAATTATTTTGATTTCTTCAAAACCTATTCAACTATAGGCATACTTCAGACTTCACCCAATAATTTCGATAAGAAGATACCCCAACACAACGAACATTCGTATTTTTCCTTCTTGGGCATTTTTGTATTACAGAAATCCTTGTTTCAAGGCTGATTTCTTCTGAATCAATTATCATACTGAATATTTCTATAATACTCAATCCTGGAAGTAACGAAAATATTAGTTTTTGGTCAAAATACGACTATTGTGTGATATGGTACAATTAAATAGCATCTCACTTCATTTACCATTTTTAAACAAGTAGGCTTTGCTTGGTTTCTATGGCAGGACAAATAAATGAGTTGTTGATACGTGTTAGGAACTGTCAGTCGTTTATACACTCAGTCATATCAAAGATGTATTCAAATGACGAAAGGACTGATATGCTATTTGCTTATGCAAAATCAAATAGAAATCCTCTTTTGGCAAAAAATATGTATGGTGAGCAATACCCAAATCGTCGTATTCCAAACATTCAAATGTTTAGACGATTAGAAAGAAATTTGAGAGACTGTGGTGCATTTGATAGAAATAAAACTAGAAAATGTGTTGTTACTGGGAGTATGTGGAACCAGATAAATGTTTTAGGTAAGCAAATATTACTTCATAAAGATTAACAAAGTGACGAAAATATTTTTTTTCAATTTAGGATTGGTCAGTTACAAAAATATTTCTAATCAAGATTGTTCTTTACGAGAAATTGCCCACGAACTAGGGATTTCTGTAAAATCTACCAGAAATATTTTGAAAAAGAACAAATACGAATGCTACAGGATACGCAAAGTTCATCACCTCAATGAAAGGGATTACGGAAGGAGAGTACGATTTGCGATGTGGTTGAGACGTAGAAATAGGGAAGTTGGAAATATTTGTAATAAAATAATATGGACGGACGAATCAAAATTCACCAACAATGGTTGGTTTAACAGAAACATCCATTATAGGTGGAATAATGCAAATGAGCATTTACATAGAGAAACCAATTTCCAGGAAAGGATCGGAATAAATGTTTGGTTGGGAATTTTGGGAACAAACATACTAGGTCCTTTCTTTTACAACGAGCATTTGAATGGTGGAATGTATTTACATTTTTTATCCAATGAGTTTGATGGCTACTTAGATGAATTGCCACTGAACATCCGCCGTGAAATACAATATTTTCAACAAGACGGTGCCCCTCCCCATAATGCAGCAATAGTAAGGGAACATTTAGATGCAATATTCCCAAGAAAATGGATTGGAAATAATGGACCAATTGCCTGGCCAGCTCGATCCCCAGACCTGACTCATTTAGATTTTTTTGTCTGGGGATACATAAAGGATAAAGTTTTTTCGACAACTAGTACAGATATCGACCATCTCAAACAAAAAATAAGAGATGCATGTAATAGCATTACACCCATCATGCTAGAAAATTGCCACAGAAATTGTATGGACAGACAACTTATGTGCATTAAACAAAGAGGTCGGCAATTCGAGCATTTAATGTAGGTTATCATGAAGAATTCATTTTCTGTATTGGTTTTATTTTCACTCAAAAATTCAATATGAAATAAATTGTTTTCTGTTTGTTTGATTTCTTCTACTCTTAGGTAAGTTTATTTCCGGGGTAAATTGCTATCGTTCGTCTCTGAAACTACAGATATCTTTTATTATAGTGTAAACATAATTTTAATAGATACATTTATTCAAAGCGTCACTGATAATTTTTATATCGGAGAGTTAGGTTTTGTGGAATCCATAAACGACCTAACGACAGGACCGTAATTAAAAATTGTTGTCACTGATGATGTTAGTTATTTTAAATGAAACGTTATAAAAATATCAAGTGTGATGTACCACTATCGCTTTATCAATATTTGTACTAAAACTGACAGGTCCGTATTTGAAAAGAAATGTTGATATGGTGGCCGTGTTGACACGAAACGTTTAATCAAAGATTCATTGTTACATTTTTATAGTACATTTAGAATACATTAAAACTTTCCTTTTCGATTTTTTTATATTTTCAGAAATAACAATTCTATTCGTAAAAAACAAATAACAGCATTTTTAGTTTTCCCTGTATAACTCGGGAAGGGCGAGACTCCCTGTAAATTTTCTTTGACCATTGTACTGTTCTCCACAATAGTTACCTTTTCTCCCATTTAATCGTCTTCGTATCTGTTACGGATTAGAATATAGCAATGTTACCACATGATAAAAGAAACGGCCTGTATAATAGATATTTAAAGTTGGTGAGTTGTCTGCTTTTAAAACTGGACCAGTTAAGCCTTAATCAAACCGATAGCTGATATGCCATACCCAGCAACATTCTTTCAGCTCAGTTATAATAACACCAATATCCAAAAATCGGAGCGGGGGCAGCAGTTTACCTCTTATTTATTCTGAATACTCTTCAAGTATCATTATTACGAGGATATATTGAAAAATTATTAGCCTGCTATAGAACCAAACAAAATTTCAATGTCAACATATTCTCCTCTTAATTGGATAGGGGAGAGCGGGTCACAGTGGCCACCGGGGCACAGTGGACAGTTTGAAATAATTTTCAAACGCATTGTGTATATTTATTGCCATCTAGCAGACAATTGATCAAGTATACAAAGACCAGTGTCCAGTATGATATAGTTCCTAAATTTGCCGCGAATTGGTTGTATCGCAGTTTTGTGTTTAGTGTGCACCACGTGTAAAAATTTGGTGAGTTTTGTTTCTTGTACCGTTACAATTCAAAAAGATATTTTACTACGAAGTTTCGTGTAAAATATTATTAAACCTTTATACCAATACCCGACGCACGCTGGGGGCTAGAAAATCAAAAACAAAATTTTAAATAGGAAATTTGTTTGAAGGATAGATTTGTACACAGTGGCCAGTCTTATTAGGGACAGAGTGGCCACCGCTCACCAAAAGATTTTGGGGTGGCCACTGTACCCCGTACTTATAATTATTTGACTTGTGTTTAGCATTTCTCCTTTATAATTTCTTTTAACAATGACTCATGTTTATTTGCTTCAGATTGTAAGATTGTGACGATGCCACGTAACAGGAAACGCAAGAGCACTATTGGTCTAACAGATGAGAGCGATATGGAAGCAGCTGTTAGATCTGTATTAAATGAAGGTTTATCTACAAAATCGGCTGCAGTTCGCTACAATATATCACGAACCACATTACGTAGGTATATTAAAAAATGCCGTGATATTAATATAAATTGGGATGAACCAAAATTTCCAAGAATGAAACCAAATTATCAATGCAGGAAGATTTTCACTAATGAAGAAGAAGTGGAGTTATGTAAATACCTAATAAAATGTGGAAGACTACACTATGGTCTACCAGCCAAAGCTGCTAGAAAACTAGCATACGACCTTGCAGTGGCTAACAAAAAAATTATTCCGGATGGCTGGTACCGAGATCAATGTGCTGGGAAGGAGTGGTTTACTGCGTTTATGAAAAGGAATCCTACAATTTCCTTACGAACAGCAGAAACAACTTCTATAGCAAGATCTGTGGCTTTTAATAAGCCCGTTGTCCATAAGTTCTATGATGATGATGATTTGAGGAATTTATTCTGTGGCACCGGGGAACGTTTCTTCATTAAAGGATAATGAGCCAGAAAATCCACGTCCAACAACTCCTCTAGGTCAAGTCATTCCATCAACATCCGGTACGCGTTCTTCTGTGGCACCGGGGAAAGTTTCTTCATTAAAGGATAATGTGCCAGCCTCAAATTTTGTGTCACCAGACGAGTTGCGCCCATATCCGAAAGCTCGTACAGAACAGAATATAACTAAAAGAGGAGGGAGAAAGAAAAAAAAGCAGAAGTTTTGACAAGCACGCCAGTTATTGCTAAGCTAGAAGAAGAAATCATGGAAAAATGAGAAAGGAAAGTTTAAAGCGAAAGAAAAATATGGAAAAGAGTGATCCAAAGCAAAAGAAAAAACCCATCATGGAACTTATAGAATCCACAAGTGAGAGTGAACATGAGATGTCGGACTCATCCGATGATTCGAATGATGACTTATCCGAGAGTTCTGAAGATAATTTTAACAGTAAAATTGTTGTAAATTCATTTGTTTTGGTAAAGTTTGCAACAAAAAAATCATAAAATATTTTGTTGGTCAAGTCAATAATATCAATACGGACTTAAGTGAATATTTCATTAATTTATTGAGGAAAGTTGGTAATAAGTTTGTATTTCCTAATGTTAAAGATAATTCAATAGTATCACTAGGTGATATTGTTACCGTTCTTCCACCACCTTTAAATTCTGGAGGTACCACCAGATTGCAAACCACTTATAGGTTTGGCATTGATCTAAGTGGCTATAACGTGGTGTAATTCAGTATTATTTACCTCTTCTTTGTATTAGTTTTTGTTGGGTGGCCGATGTGCCCCATGTTTGTGGCCACTGTTCCCCGCCTATGGGGTACAGTGGACAGTTTTCATGCTCGCACATAATCATTATTGTTTATTTCATGTGACATTTTTTTTTTCATCAATAAATTTTTTCTATGCAGTAGAAACTCTATTCATTATAGTCCTGTAAACTACATATCAAAGAAGGCATTTGAAGAAGAGAAAAAAAATATAAACCAAAAATGTGGCCACTGTGACCCGCTCTCCCCTACATTTATTACAGAAAACCTGCAACGTGTCTAGACCTTTAAAAAAAATGCTTCTTCTTACTCTGCAAACCAGACCTACACAGCTTTTATTACCCCCTCGTTGGAAGAAAATTTACGACCTTTTAAACTTTTTTTCAGTTAAGGAAAGAGATGATAGTCGGACGGAGAATAAGGGGGGTATCCTAGTAATTCAAACCCTAAATCACGAATTTTTTGCATGGCAACATGAGATTTGTGTGCAGGGGCGTTGTCCTGCAAAAACAAAACACCTTTGGATAGCTTTCCGCGTCTTTTCTTTTTAACTTTTTCCTGTAGAGTGGTCAGTAATGTCGAATAGTAATCTCCAGTTATTGTTCTACCCTTATCCAAAAAATCAATCATGATTACTCCATGGCAATCCCAAAAAACTGAAGCAAGAACTTTTCAGCAGATTTTTGGACACGAAACTTCTTAGGTCTTCGAGAACCGTAGTGTCGCCATTCCATCGATTGTTGCTTTGTTTCTGGATCGTAGAAATGTACTCAAGTCTCATCCATAGTAACAATTCGGTTTAATAAGTCTACATCGTTTTCAAATCGAACACAGATCGAACGTGATGCTACTACCCTTGCACGCTTTCGGTCAACATTCAAACATTTGGGATCCATTTTGCAGCAATTTTTCTCATGTCCAAATTGACGTGAACTATATAATGAACGCGTTCGTATGAAAGATTCATTGCTTCAGATATCCGTTTTAGCCCAATTCGACGGTCTGTTAAAATCATGTCATGAACTGCATCGATATTTTCGGGGGCTGACACAGAAACTGGCCTTCCCGATCGGTCATCATCTTCAATGGAAAATTTTCCTCTTTTGAAGCTTGCAGTCCAATTTTTCACGGTCGCATACGAAGGACATTGATCACCAAGGGTATTAAGCATATCTTCGTAAATCTGCTTACCTCTTAACCCTTTCAAATACGGGTACTTGATGATGACTCGATACTCCAATTTTTTGATTTTCACAATTTCGGTGGACATATTTTTTCTTTTAATGTATTGCGTAACTCTGGTTTACTTTTTTAAGTCAAACTTTACACTGACACTTCTAATAAGTTATTGTTCGTTGCTATGGTAACGTAATATTTTGTTTATGCAGGGAACTGGTCTAGGCTAACTAGATATCAATACATCCTCGTAAACTGATAGGAAAAAACATTCAATAACTTTGTCTATTAGTGTATTATTTGCAGTTAAGTGATTTAGAAAATATAGTCGGATGAGATATTCAAGTTCAGCCACTGTTCTTTATGCTCCATATTCGATTTGGCGTGAAATAAGTATAATTAGCTTTCTACAGCTGTAAATTTTGAATAAATTTCCGGTAATTGGAAAAAGCAAGAAATATCATAAACTTGGCCTATTTGCAAAGTTCATTGAAATTTGATACTCCAGCATGTAATCGCATTTGTTCGGTATTTCGGTATAGTGAAAGAGAAACTAGAAATTTACATGGGTATATCTAAACTAGTCGTGGAATATTAATTAAATCTTAATTAGCTACACATTACGATAACTTTTAGTTTGAGCTAAAGGAAGAAAGCGTTTAAAAGTAATGGCTCGGGTATTCATTGATGTTTATGCAAATATTTACAGGATTTTTTGTAACATATTTTCAAGTCGTTTTCTTGAGAATGTACAGAGAGAGTGGTGTCATTGTGCAAATTTACACTGTATAGGTATAGTTATAATTAGAATCAATTTCCTCACTGCTACAGTGGAAAACTGAAATAGAAGATATGTGGAATAAAGAGGATCTTCCAAACAACTAGAGGCTGGCAATCATTTCTTTTCTGAGAGAAAGGATGCATATGAATGTATTAGGTAGAGTTAGTATCTCATGTAGGTACTAAAGAATAGAACACAATGCCTGTCTATACAAGGTGTTTCAAATTCGATCCTCACCATTGGGATCTCGAAAACTATGAGAGATACAAAGATGGTTAAATTGGAGCAAAGTTGCGCATTTACCCGACTAACAATATGCCGAAATATAACAACAATATAACAGACATTTCGGAAAATGGTTTTTATTTTTTTATGGCTTTATTTTTCGAAGGATTCGAAAATAAATTGCACTTCCTCATTGCTACTTTTTTCCTGCTACATAATGGTGTTTTCAGATTTGCTATCCGACGTTTCGTCTTCCGGCCACCATCATCAACTTTATTTTTTCTTAGGGGAGCTACAATAGATTTTTTCTGTTTTAAATAGAATCAGATTTTACCTTTTCAATGATGTATCATAAGTTATTCTTTTTCGAAAAATTGGAGATATTGAAAAAAAATTATTTTTATCATAATAGGCTTTGACTTTGATGTTTCTATATTTGACTTTCAATTTGTTACAGTCAATGACATTTTGTTATTGTACAAGTCATTGAGTTTTTGGCAAAAAATGGCTTTCACGAATGGAGAAAAAGAGATATTATACAAATTTATTCATTTGGTTCATTTGAAAAGCCAATGAAAAAATACGGAGACACAATCAACAATCAAAATTTGATAAATGAGGTGTGGATGAGGTAAATTAGACACTGTGTCCTTTTCAATGAAAATAGAACTTTGAACAAATACCAATAATTTACTAAAATGTATAGACAAAAGTAAATCTACTAAATGGACTTCTACCAGATATTGAAAAATAGTTTGAAATATTTTTCCTAATGGCATGTGGGTCGAGTGATACATTGTTTGTTATGTGTTTTAGGTATGTCAGAAACTGAGAAATCAAGTAAAATTTTCCAAATGTTTGCCATTGACTTCCTGGCACATGAAAAGACGATTCTGAAATTAGCGTCTCACATTTACAAATATTTCTGGCGTAATATTCCCACATAAGTATCATATGCGTTCCTCTAATTCAATGATCGTCCCTGAGACAGTTCTGTAGACTTTAGATATCCACACAAGAAAAAATATTCCCAAATTTCCCAATGAGTCTCTAATAGTATATTGTGCAACAAGTGGGGAAAGTTAAACTTTTCTCACGAGTTTGGAAGTTTGTGGCACGAGCCTGAAAACACACGAGTGAGAAAAAGTACTTTCCCCACAAGTTTCACACTATACTTTTCCTACAACTGCAAACAATTTAAAAATACTAGTACAGTAGAACCCCGATTATCCGTGCGCGCTTTATCCGGGCGGCGGATTCTCCGTGCGGAATGTTAAATTGGTCATCCGTGCGCGGATTATCCGTCTCTGTTGGCCAGAGGTTGGCGCGTGAACATTGAATCAGTGTTGCCGATTGGCGGATAATTATCCGATTTGCGGATAATTTGAAGGGTTGGCGGATATTTTGCTCACCCTGTTGGAAATCGGATAAAAAACGGATAATAGGATTTGACTGAATGCTAAAATTACGAGCGATTTTCTTAGTAGAAAATGCAAGATTTCATTTTAGATTTGACAACAGCTATATTTCGTGATGGATGAAGCATAGTGGTGAGATTCTGTGTAATGAAGAATCCTTTTGTCGAAAGATAATTTCTATGGTCGAAAGTTATGTCTCTGTCTTTGTCTCTCCCACTGACCATTGCTTAACGAAGCGATGCACAGACCTATCCAGTGATTCAGATTCAGCTATTTACTATCAGATGTCGCGTATAGAGCGGGTCTTCAATGCTACCAAATATTTTTTAGTTTTAATCGAAGTATTTCAGGTATAATGTTTAATTTTTCTATTAAGGAATAAATATGAAATAACAATAGGTACACGTAACTTTTGTGTTGTTTTTCCAATATTTTTTTTGTATTTCAATGCTACCAAAGATTTTTTAGTTTGAATAGAAGTATTTTAGGTAAAATGTTCACTTTTTCTATAAAGAATAAATATTGAATAACAAAATAGGTACCTGTAACTATCTTGTTATTTTTTTTCGATATTTTTTAGTGTATTTCAATGCCACCAAAGATTTTTTAGTTTGAATGGAAGTAATTTCTGTAAAATGTTACTTTTTATATAAATAAATATGAAATAACTTATTTTTTTCATTATTGCTACAAAATACCTATTCTTGCCTTCTATTTGGTACGAAACCTGAATATATAGCAGTGATTAACTATTTTTGATTCTTTTTAACTTATCGGATAATTTCGGAGAAAATCGGATAATTTCTAGTTCAAAAGAGGATATTTTAATTCTCATCCATTGGCAACACTGATAAACAGTATCAACCCGACTCGTTAAACACGCACAAAATGCAGCGTACCGGTGCTAACGAAAAGCGTAAACGCAATGTATTATCTTTAGAACAAAAAATAGATATTTTAAACCAATTTGAAAAAAAGAAAGATGTTGCTCTATTGGCTAAAACATATAACATTGGAAAACAAACGGTTCGCGACATTGTGAAGAATAAAGCCAAGTACAGAGCTATGTAGCTGAAGCTGATAGTGCAAAAGCTATTTCTGACAGGAAGTCTCTAAAAGGATCTACTTTTCCTAAACTTGATGATGCTATGACCAAGTGGTTCTTATAAAAAAGATCGGAAGGGGTTCCAATATCAGGATCGATGTGTGCTAGGCAAGCACAAAAGTTTCACGAGCAATTGAAAATTAAAGGAAACTTCTCTGCTTCTTCCGGTTGGCTATACAGATTTAAAAAGCGTCATGGAATGCGACAATTAGCTATTCAAGGGGAGAAATTAAGTGCCGATGATGTAGCTATGATTGAATTTTGCTAAGATTTGGAAAATCTTATAACGGAGCATGACCTAAAACCCGAGCAAGTGTATAATGGCGACGAAACTGGACTTTATTGGAAAGCAATGCCGAAGAGAACACTTGCTGCAGGCTCAGAAACTAGTGCACCAGGTTAGCTTCATTTTTGTACTGTACTGATTGTTTTTTTTAAAGTTATTTTTTTATTTAGGTTTCAAGGTAAGCAAAGACCGTTTAACAGTGTTATGCTGTGCTAATGCATCAGGAAGCCATAAGCTTAGGCTAGCTGTCATAGGAAAATCAAAAAATCCGAGGGCTTTTAAAAATGTAAAAACACTGCCAGTTGATTATTATAATCAAAAGGCTGCTTGGATGGATCGAGTGATTTTTAAAAAGTGGTTTTTTGAAAAATGTATACCACAAGTTAAAACTTATTTGCAAGAAAATAATCTTCCACCCAAGGCTGTACTGTTACTGGATAATGCTCTATCGCATCCTGATGTAGAGCAACTAAAATCAGCAGATGGGAACATATTCGCAGCATATTTTCCTCCTAATGTGACATCTATTGCCCAGCCCATGGACCAAGGTGTTATAGAGACCATGAAGAGGCTTTATAGGAAAGACCTTATGCTCCAATTGTTGGGAGAATGTGACTTTATGGGATTTTGGAAACGTCTGAATTTGAAAGAAGCAATTTATGCTGTAGCTCATGCTTGGAGTGAAGTGAAAGAGACTAACATTAAAAGAGCATTTGATGAAATTATGACCTTAACAGCAGATGAAGAAGATTGTACTGAAGATGAAGATGAAAATGAGTTATCAGTCGAAGACATCGCATCTATAGCCTCACAAATCAAAGGCTTGAAAGAAATAGATAACGCAAAAATACAGGAATGGATAGAATGTGATCACGACGAAAAAGGGTATCAGAATATTATTGACGAAGATTATCTAAATAACCAGACCTCTGCAGAAAGTTCTGACAAAAGTAGTGATGACGATGAAAATAATGTCATCATCAAAACAAGTCATAGAGAAGCAGGAGATGCAGTAAATGTACTTATCCATTACTTTGAAGAACAACCTGAAACTGATGACATTCATCTACTTCAACTTAGAAAAATGAAGGAAATTATAAGGGATAGAATTTACGAAGCCCAAAAACAAAAAAAAAATTACTGATTTTTTTTGTTAGTGATTTTATTAACGTTTTTAGTTAATACTGTTCATATACGTTGTATTATGTTTAAATATTAAAACTTTTGTTTTTTGTTACATGTATGTATCACGTTTCTTTTATTCTTTTGATATGCATTTGTGTAAATAAATTATTAAAGAAATAAAAATGAAGTTTTTGGATTATCCGTGTTTTCGATTATCCGGCAGGCCCGGATAATCGAAGTTCTACTGTAATATAGCTCAATATTTATTTTTTCCTACAACTGCACAACTACAATAACATTAAATAATCCGACATCTTGACAGATAAATAATTTTTTTCGTATGCCAATTCATACTTTTTTTTTATTTCCAGCAACAAGTCGTCCTACCTTACTTTCGCAGCTTTTTCCAATATCTCTGGCGGAGTATTATTATCAAACTCGTCACTATTGTCAGTATCCATATTATTTATTATGTTTTATTGAAATAATATTCAATAGAAATTGCGATTTTTATGAAAGCACGAATGAAAACTATCTGAAGAGTTTAAAAAACTTCTATAATCTGACAGTTCTGACAACTATTTAAAAATGAACAGAAGCCAACTACCTAGCCAACTAGTATTTGTCGATTTTTGTTGATTATGGGCAAAGTGCCGTGAGAAAACAAATTTCTAACAGTAAGAGCAATACATCGTTTTGAAATTAAGTAAGCTATGAGAAATACGCTACTTTTCATATCAGTTGTAGGAAAAATATTTTCTGTTAATGGGATTGTCTGGATACATATCATTGAATAATTTCAAAGCTGCTTGGTCTGAGACTGGTCAAGAATTGGTGAAGTGCAAGATTAAAATAAAAACTATGAGATTTGATGAAAAAATTCTTATTTATAGTTTTACACAGGTACCATATCATAATGAATAATTGATGGTTGTTCCGATTCAATGAATTCCTAGATAAGAAAACATCTTCCTCATTACCTTCCATTCAATCTGGATACTGGATCTGGTTTCGAAAGGGATACAGCCTTACGACTGCACTGCTTCAAGTTACAGACGATATTTTTAGGGCTAAAGACCGAGGAATATCAACTGCGTTAGTTCTTCTCGACTTCAGTCGCGCCTTTGATACTATCAACTTTGAATCAATGCTAGCAATTTTTCACTATATACAGGGTGGGTCACGGTCGATGGTACCTTAGACGTTTACGGAGAACAGGACATAGGATCATTCTGGAAATTTGGTTTCTCAAGTAGTTGCTCTTGGTCTATCGATCTAAAATATTTTCAGCAATGCAGCGTTGCCGCTTATACCAGAAAGTAGCAGCATCTTTGTTATTTCAAATGGGTCACCCTGTATATTACCGCATTTTTGAACTTGTCATTCCTTTCTGATTATTTCTGCCTCATACTCCCCTATACCTATCTCTAACGGTTTTTGAGATATTGGTTATTTTCCATATTTTTTATCCAAAACATAGCTCGAATTGAATGTTTATTTCTGCGGTATTTGGATTCTTAGGAAGTTGCAATTTTGTGTTTAGTTCATCAAGATCATGTACATTTATTCTGTATAGAGAAGTTTGTTCTACGTTATACAGGGTCGTTCAAAATAAATTCATGATCTTACTGCTAGATACGAAAAGGGTTTAAAGTGCGTTTTTTTTAAATGGAACATCCTGTATATTATGAAATATCCTGAAAGATAACTAAATTCCCTTCGAATTGATATATCATGTTCCTATACTTAAATAGCCAGAATTCCGAGATAATAGCAATTTTCACTTGTAATCTCCCAAGTGCTTGAATTATTGCCGGAAATTTTTCGAGTGCATGAATTTTCTTTGAAGATTCACGTACGAGATGAATTTACGGCAATTAATTCAAGCACGATGGGGATTCGGTAAGAAAATTTCACACCGAGAAATGAAAATCATCCAACAATTCATAAGAAATAACTAAAATGTGTTTAAATTTGGAACAAAAAAAAATAAAAAAGTTATGTTCTTATCCTGGATTAAACCATCGACCTAGCGACTCATAGGCCGCAACACTACCGCCTGAGCTCAAACTCAAAAACTTGTATATTCAGATATTTAACTATTTACTTTGCATTTCGGTGAAATCTATGTAAAACACAACTCTGCTTGATATTTTCCGCCCACCTCTGTGGGCTGATAGGGATCCCGCAGGTTGTGAGGGAGTGCTGGGGTGGGGGGGCTCCGTCGACCCGTGTTGCCAGGGGTCGGCGTTGTCCCGAATGTAGTGTCTCCTCGGCTCCTCAAGAGGAACAGGTGAGGCACCCCCGCTGGTGTTGACGGGTGTAACTCAGACTTTATCTTCCTACATCATGGTATTAGTATACCCTGTCTCCCGCTATGCTAATACAGGGGTTGATTGTCAGATTGATCAGATTTTAGAAGTGTGATTTGTGAGGGGTGTTATGTGGATTCCCGGAAAAAGTTTTCGGCAAAAAACCGGGTTCTGGTCTTAGCTATAGAGGTGACTTAGTGTTTAGTCTTGGCGTTCATGGAACAAGTCCAGTTTTTGGTAAATGAGCCCGCCGTGTTTGCGGGGCTCATTGTGGTGTGCCCTTACTCTTGTTATTTCCCTGGTGAGTGAACTCTTGGGAATGTGATATTTGTAAAATTTATATGAAAGATTCGTTATGTGGTCTTGGATAGTAGTGACTTTAGCTATGTCACGCACGTTTCAAAGAAAATTCATGGACTCGAAAAATTTCTGGCAATAATTCAAGCACTTGGGAGATTACAAGTGAAAATTGCTATTATCTCGGAATTCTGGCTATTTAGGTAAAGGAACATGATATATCAATTCGAAGGGAATTTAGTCATCTTCCATGATATTTTATAATATGCAGGATGTTCCATTTAAAAAAACGCACTTTCAACCCTTTTCGTATCTAGCAGTAAGATCATGAATTTTGAACGACCCTGTATAACGCAGAACAAACTTCTCTATACAGAATCAATGTACATGATCTTGATGATCTAAACACAAAATTGCAACTTCCTAAGAATACAAATACCGCAGAAATAAACATTCAATTCGAGCTATGTTTTGGATAAAAAATATGGAAAATTACACCAATATCTCAAAAACCGTTAGAGATAGGTATTGGGGAGTATGAGGCAGAAATAATCAGAAAGGAATGGCAAGTTCAAAAATGCGGTAATATACAGGGTGACCCATTTGAAATAACAAAGATGCTGCCACTTTCTGGTATAAGCGGCAACGCTGCATTGCTGAAAATATTTTAGATCGATAGACCAAGAGCAACTACTTGAGAAATTTTCAGAATGATGTCCCGTTCTCCCTAAACGTCTAAGGTACCATCGACCGTGACCCACCCTGTATATTTATATACTTTCACTTGATTCGATAACTTTGATGAAATCTTCTTCTTATCTTCTTGATAGACAACAGAAGGTTGATACTTATAGATAATGAGGAATCCAATTACTTAACACTAAAACCAGGAGTTCATCAAGGATATATTCTTGGGCCCTTGTTATTTACTATGTATACCGCAAAATTATAGTTTTTTCCAACAAGAAGTTGACAATTCCTGCACTTTTATTAATAGAGATCTTGAGTCATTCGTCAAAGCCGCAGCCGATCATTGCCTAATTATAAATGCCTCTAAGTCAAATATAATGTTATTTACTAGTCGAAATCACCAAGTTGCAAGTGATATTGACGTAAAAGTATAAACAATGACTTACACACTTCAGTCAGAGAAGCAAAAAGCCTTGGTGTTTTATTAGATGTCGGCCTAAGGTTTGAAAAGCATGTCAATAAACTCACACAACTTGCCTATTCATCACTGAAACTGATTTATGGCAATAGACACTTCCTTCCAATTTCAGTCAAATCTCACTGTGTGAAACACTTGTTCTATCATTAATAATTATGCAGATAGCCTGTATGGTCCTAATTTGACGAATACGTATAAAAACAAAAAACAAGGTTCAAAAAGTTCAGAACTCGTGTCTTCGACTAATTTATAGTAAACGTAAACGTATTTCTCATAATCTTCGCGAGGGTGAATGGCTGAAAATGGAGAATAGGAGAACCCTTCACAGTGCTTATATATTTCACAAGATTCTTGTTACAAAAGAACCTCCCAGTCAACACAGAATGGTCTCAGAGATGGTAGTGGGATTCACATTCATGTATCAGATCACACCAGTGAATCGCAAAGTAACTTCCATTATTATCGCATAAACGTCTGTTCGGTGCCCCGTTAGTCATGTCGAGACATCAAAATGTGATGCAAAATGTGACTCGAAATTAGCCCAATGTGACATTCCTTTCATACTTCGGAATCGAATGCACATCCAGACCCTTTCGATGTAACAATGTGAAATTAAAAGGACTGGTACTTATTCAAAAATGCGCTTCACTTTCTGATTCTCCTGTATGTCCAGAATAAAACAAAGATCGCCATGTTTCAACATAAATAGAAATTATACCTCAATGTTATTATTCTTACTAATGAATTACGGTTCATATGGAATGGAATGCTAGAAAACAAATGCGTTAGTTGATTACGTAGTATATACTTTCCACAAACAAAAAAAATTATCAAACTCTGTCTAAATCATAAAAAACCAGTATACAGAAATGTAGAAACATCTACAATTCAACTTCAATCCTCTGGATAGCATTTTCTTTGCGGCGAAATCAGTACCCATCCTGAAAATGCCAAATTCTGTAAATCACTGAATTTACCTTTCTACCTTTCTACTCACCGTTCCAGTCCTTGAAGGGATACATACAGTTATTCTTGGTAGAAATAATAATTGGGCAATGTTAATAAACACATTTGATTTAAGTATTGAAATAAAAAGAATCAAACAGAACACTACTATCAGAAGAACCTATAGAATATTTAAAGGATGGCTTCAACCAAATACATATTCTACTTGACTCTCGACTCGACAAACAATTCTGGCCATTTTGTGTCGTGCTCAATTTTGTTACCAACCTAATTCCTTCTATACCGACAAAATCGCAATGAAACCCAAATTCATGTTGATGTGCTTTGCAATTTTCTTCACATTTTGTGCTCAAAGTGACACTAACGAGAAGAAAATTGGGAACAATTCGTAACATCTGGCATCACTAAGTGGTAACAGTGATGTCTAAATACAACTCATTTTGTTACCATAATAATCATGAAAGCAACATCTCCTAGATGTTTGTGTTAACTGGGAGCTACTAATCTGAATCAAAAAAACACCTATAGAAATGATGTCCACAACTTGAATATTAGAATATTAGAAAGACACTCTTACGCCACCTTTGTTTAAAACGCAAACTTTCAGACGGTCATTCAGCTATCAAATCGCATCACTATATAATCATATTCCCCCACATTTCAAGAAAAATAATGGTACTACATTTAAAAGGTTATTGAAAAATTATTTATTTCAAACAAAACAATAGAAACAGATTAGTGTGTTCTTTTTTCTATTTTTTGTATGTCTTTTTGTAGTTTTCTAATTTTAATTTATCAATATAAACTGAAATATTATTTTTATATTTCAGTCAGGTTGAGGTCTATTATAAATATACATGAACTTCTAATAGATATATGGAGACATGTTAGGGGTTAAGTGGAAGAGCAATTCATTCAGTGAAGTCTTCTCCCATTATTTTCATCAGTTTCGAAATATTTTGTATTTTTTTGTTGCTCGTTATTGAAAATAAAGAAGTCGTTCATTATTATTATTAGAGGATGTTGCCATTATAAACTTCTTGTCAATTGGAATAACTAATTGATTGCTCCTATTACCTGGGTTGATATAATCCTTCAATTTACTTCCTCATCTGTCTGCTAATGATAATGAGTCAATTTCACGTACAGAGAACTTTTGTATAGTGGAATACCATCAAAGAATTGATGATATTCAAATATCTAATGAATGGAAATGAAACATTTTTTGATAAAAACTAGAGATTCAGCTTCGCCTACAGATATATTTCAGGTGAGATAAATGGCGATGGTACAGTGTATCATCTGATCTAAATTATGTGGTTTGTATAACACAATATTTCTCAAAACCAGAAAAAACCTTACGCCACCCGAATGTAAATCTTTCAGTTGAAAATTCCGGACGAACCATATGGCATTAGTCGACCTTCCCAATTTTTAGTATTGCGATATTTCAGTTAACTCGTCTAAACTCTCTCTCTCTCTCTGTATGCAGCTGTTAACAAGTTGTCGATTATATCAGATATATGTTTCCTAATATTCGCACTTCATTAATGTTCATTTGAGAAATATCAATAAAAATAATGACATCAACATAGCCATTTAACAAGTGAACGGCTCCACTCGGTCGAGCTGTGATTTCAATTTATCACGTTGAAAGTGTATCATCATTGATATTTCCAAACGCTGATTTGTTGTGTTGTTTGTCGATCAAAGAATTGCACTTTTCAATTCATTTATTCATTAGGAGTGTGGATAATTTGCTGACCAGCAAATAATTCTGTCAAACAGAACCTTTGGAAGGATATAATCGAACTCAACTCTAAAACTTTAGAACACACTTTGGAACACATTCAAATCAACCCCCTCCATGAAACAGAAGATTAGAATAGCTCAAAATATACTTTTTCTACAACAGTGCGTTAACTATGCTTTTACGCACTGCTGCGCCTCAACAAACTTCACGCTCATACAAAAAAGTCCTACTTTACGAACTTGTATCATAAATAGCTATATTTTGTGCCACCATAGAGAAAGTTTAAATCTACTCTCTATCTTGGGTTGTTTATACTAGAAATTTTTCGAAAAACTTTTCTGAACCGCATCAATTTCCAGAGAAAATATTATTCTGTGGCAAAGCTGCGGGCGATGCCGGACCTGAACGCTCACCTAATCAGCTCGTGACCGTGAATAACTTCCGAGGCGCTTCGCTTCGCGAAGAATCTGGTCTAATCGGAGAACGTTCCTAAGGCTTTTCGAGCAATATGAGCATTCTAGGAAAATTAACGGTGTATATAAAAAGAACCAAGCAGCAGAGGACGGGCAGTTAGTGAAGTGAAAGTCGAATATAAATTAATAGTTCCGTGATTGTTATATAAATTAGAGTATTGTGTTATTGAATCATTGTATTTCGTTAAATAAATTATTTTAGAGTGAATTAGACTATATATATATATATATATATATATATATATATATATATATATGTATATATATATATATATGTATATACAGGGTGTCAATTTGAAAACTTCCCACCCTTAATATCTTCCTTCCAGTAAACAATATGAGTAATCGAAAAAACAGGTCAATTTTATTGTCAAGGGGGACACTTTCAAGGACTATTTGTAGCCCTCGTGGTTCAACCCCCTAGGAGGGGTAGATGTTACCCTTAGAATTTTAAATGGGAAGGGGGGTCAAGTGGCACATCATTTTGATGGGCGTTCAATTCTTGTTCCAATGGTACCCTGACTTATTATTTTTTGATGAGCATTTTCCGAAAAATTGCGTTCTAAACTAACAGAAGTAATTATTAGAACGCCTATACTGAGATGCATGGTTTGGCCAGAACTGGTTAGAATATTAGGTGGTACCGTTCCAACCCTTTATTAGGGGTAACATTAGCCATTAGCTCCAAACACTTTACATTAAAAAGTAGTCTAATAGTGAAACGTAGATGGTAGTAAAGTTGTGTTTATTAAATGCTGAATTTTTAAGTGTCATCGCAGAAATTGTACAGATAGCCTTCCTTTTTTGCTACTTCTGCTGTAAAAAGTTTCTGTTTTCCGGCAAAAAATTGGTTAGCAAATTTGAACTATGTGGTAGTATTGTGAATACCGTTGTACCTGTTGGGCTGTTTAGGAATTACTTTAATAAGTGTATAAAAGTGTAAAAATGGTTTACATTCTTCAAGACAGAATTGAAATGATTGTAATTTATGGCGAAGTTGGAAAGTGCGCACGAAGGGCGGCATGTCTTTTTAACGAAAGACATCCAAATTGTAATGGTAGTCACCGGTATGTGCTTGATTTGGTGAATAAGTTTTACGAAACTGGTTCAGTGACAAATAAAAAAAGAAATAACCCCAGAGTACTAAATGAAGCAGCTCAAATTGAAGTTTTGGGAACATTTGCTGCAGAGCCCACGAGCTCCTTACGATCAGTATCAGAACAGACGGGAATGTCACGCGAGACTATAGGAAAAGCATTGAAAATGCATAAATTTCATCCATATAAAATGCAGATTCTTCAAGAGCTCCACGAGGATGATTATGATAGAAGAATAGAGTTTTGTGAAATCATGTCTCATCAAGTCAATACCATCCCTAATCTTCTGTTAAACATCTGTTTCAGCGATGAGTGTTAATTTTTTCTGAATGGCAATGTTAATAGAAAAAATTGTCGCTATTGGAGTGACGAAAAACCACATATTTTTTGGGAAGAGCATACACAACACCCACAACAAGTTAATGTTTGGGCTGGTATTCTTGGAAATGCCATTCTTGGTCCATTATTTCTGGAAGAAAACTTGACTGGCAATCTGTACCTTGATATGCTTGAAGAGACTATCGATCCTCTTATAACTCACGAGCTAGAAACTCAAATTGATGCAGAAGGTAATGAACTTTTGCAGGAGGATCTGTTACATTTCCAGCAGGACGGTGCTTCACCTCATTATTTTCTTCCCGTCCGACAGTGGTTAAACGAGAGATTTCCGGGTAGATGGATTGGCAGAAGGGGAGCAGTTGAATGGCCTCCGAGATCACCGGATTTAACACCCTTAGATTTCTTTCTTTGGGGGCATCTTAAATCCGTTGTTTATAAAACACAACCTTCTGATATTGACGAACTTAAAAGACGAATTACAGCAGCATGCCGGTCAATTCCTAGTGAAGTTTTCCGTAATATTAGAGGGGAGTTCGAAAACAGACTGTATTACTGTTTAGAGCAAAATGGACAACATTTCGAACAGCTAATAAGATAAGCGTAAGTAGATTTTATGTTGGAAATGTCTTTCTCGCAAATTAAATTTTATTGTGTAGAAGGAAAATAACCACCAAATAAAAAATCCCATGCGTAATAAATGTATTCCTGTCATTCGAAGGTTGGAGCGGTGCCACCTACTCTTCTAACCATTTTTATTAAAGGGAGTCAATACAATAATGCATCTCAGTATAGGCGTTCTAATAATTACTTCTGTTAGTTTAGAACGCAATTTTTCGGAAAATGCTCATCACAAAATAATAAGTCAGGGTACCATTGGAACAAGAATTGAACGCCCATCAAAATGATGTGCCACTTGACCCCCCTTCCCATTTAAAATTCTAAGGGTAACATCTACCCCTCCTAGGGGGTTGAACCACGAGGGCTACAAATAGTCCTTGAAAGTGTCCCCCTTGACAATAAAATTGACCTGTTTTTTCGATTACTCATATTGTTTACTGGAAGGAAGATATTAAGGGTGGGAAGTTTTCAAATTGACACCCTGTATATATATATATATATATATATATATATATATATATATACTACAATCCATTGGAAATGGTAACTATGATTGCTCGAAATATTCTTTTTCTACTACCGCTTACCAAAGTAGCCTTTGCCGCTCTCAGATCTCAACGCAAAGTTGACGTTTTCCGAGGAATGTCATTTTATGACATTTTTACGCTCTAGAGCGAGAATATTGAAAAAACGCATGATCTCCCTTGCTTTTGTTGAAAACGAACCTATTATTGCATGATGCAAATCGTACACAAGAAATTCAAAGCACTCTAAGGAACTGCTGTGGTGCGGTGGTTCGAGATGCTTCCTACTAAACTGGGTTTTTTTACCTTGGCGTCAGGTCGATCTCAGACTTCGGTATTTTTTTTAGGCAAGTTTTATTCCTTTTGTTAGAGATGTAAATTATTGGATATTTGGATAGCTTGTAAATTTGGGATTACTATTGAATGTAAATTTTCTCATAGGTAATATCATGTGCATATGCATGTTGAATGAAGTGTCTATCGTTTTTATGTCTAAGAGCTGCGTTTGTAGAGAAAATCATGTGTGTATTTCGAGCACAAAGTGTCATTGCCGCTCTCCAAAGATTACCGCGCTTCGCTTCGCGTCGCGCGGTAACTCTCTTTGTCGAGCTGAAAAATCAATCGCTTTACTCGCTAAATACACAAATAGCTATTTTGTGCCACAATAGAAAAAATTAGGATCAGCTCTCGCATAAGGGTAAGTAGTTCATTATTCTAAATCTTTTGGGTAGTTTGTACCTACAATTTTTCGAAATACTTTGCTGGCCGGGGATTTCCAGTGAAGATATTTCTTTGAAACGGTAGGTATAGTGATTGCTCGAAACATACTTTTTGTGCCATCATAGAAGAAATTCGGATCAGCTCTCTCATAAGGCCAATAGTTCATTATTGTAAATTTTTCAAAAACTTTGCTGGCCGGAGGATTTAAATGGAAATATTTAATTGAAACAGAGGAATATGATTGTTCGAAACATATTTTTTGTTCCACCATGGAAAAAATTGGAATCAACCCCCTCTTAAGGGTAGTTTGTACTTGCTATTCTTAAAAAAACGTAGCGGACTGGTGGTTTTCAATGAAGGTATTTTATTGAAACAATAGATTATAAATACTTGAAATATACGTTTTGTGCTACCATTGGAAAAATTTTAATCAACCTTATTCACTTAAGGGTAGTTTGTACTAGCAATTTTTCGAAAAACTCAGCTGATCAGGGATTTTCAGGTAAGATATTTTGTTGAAACAGCAGACGATGATTTCTCAAAAAGTACTTTCTTGTACCCCAAAAAAACAATAATTTGGATCAGACTCCATAAAATGGCATAGTTTATTCATGTAATTTTTCAAAAACTTTCCTGACCGGGGGTTTCCATAGTGAAGATATTTTATTGAAACATTAAATTATAATTGCTATGAATATATGTTTTTAATGGAAACCCTCGGTCAGAAAAGTATTTTGAAAAATCACAAGAATAAACTTTGAGGGTGCGTATAGTTCCCAATCGATCCCAATATCTGGTATGGTGGCACAAAAAGTATAATCTGATCGATCATGATTTACTGTTTCAACGAAAAATACTTTTTTACTGAAAAAACCGGACAGTTCAGTTTTTCGAAAAATTACAAGAATACACTACTCCCAAAAGGGATTTGAATTTTAAATACGGTGGCAAGAAGGTTTTCCTCTCCTTTTTTGCGTTATTATTTTGATTAAATCAGCGAAATATTTTATTCCGGTCAGCAAAATATTTTTTTCCGTTTATGTTACTGTTACTTATATAGTTCAATTCAATGTACTCCCGTAAATGACTGGTGAATAACACAAATTTTTATCGAATAAAAGTGGTTAAAAATTCTAAAAATATTTTGGAAAAGTTTGAAGGCTCGTTGCGAATATTCGCATTTTCTTGCGATTCGACTCATACGGCGAAAAAATTACGGTGAATGATGAATCATCATGTAATTTTTCTGTACTGTATAGTAATATCTCAAGGACACAGAATACTGTTTGTGGAGGATGGCCCATTCCCTATTTTGCAATGTTATTGTTATTTCAGTCAACCGATTGCACCCCTCTACGCACAACCCTTGGAAGTCTTCGAGAGACTTGTGTGAGCTAGGGAAGACGCAGCCCTTACCTTTTAACGTGTGATGCCATTCACGAGACCGATGACCATGCGAGGCTTTGAACCCTCGACCCTTCGCTCCAAAGGCGAACGTTCTACCAGCACGGCCACCACGGCTCATAGTAGACTCTCATTTGACGTCACCGCGATACCTACCGCATATTTTAGCCCCATATAGTAGAACCAATAGGAAGCATCGCGCTGAGGTCATTTGACAGGCCCATAAAATCAGTCGATTTGGCCATCCTCTGCAAATAGTGTTCAAGGTCCGTGGTAATATCTAACCCCAATTACTGAAAAATAACATATGTTTCATCATGCATTCACTCCAATTTTTTGCCGTATGAGTCTAATCGAAAAAAAAAATGTGAATATTTGCAAGTGTAGGAACCAGCCTTAAGTAAACACTGGGCTTCTTAAAGTTCGTTCTTACCCTTGCAAATATTCGCATTTTTTGCGAATCGACTCATTTGGTTAAAAAATTGTGGTGAAAGATGCACAATGTATTTTTCAGTTTCAAATACCAAAAAATTTAATTATGATTTTTTTGCTGTATGAGTCCAATCGCAAAAATTTGCGAATATTCGTAAGAGTATGAATTAACCTTCATTCAGTTAGCTGAGAGTCGGCAGACAGCGTATCGCCATATCCCAAAATAAGCCTACTAACATTTTTTACTTCTGTCGTCATTTAAAGTTGACTTCTGGTGAAACTATGAACATTTAAAAATCTCAAATTAAATTTTTTGTCCAAAAATTGATTAATAATGCGAAAACAGTCAACATAACCACTTATGACAAGAATTACCTGATGTACTTTATATTAGTTCAACTAAGTAATTATAGATGTACCTTTCGCACAGAATGCGACATCTATCAGTGAAGTATACAACTACCTCTTGACGAAAACTTGAAATAACTGAGAAACCGTCTTTACCGACAAATTGGACAAAAGACCAAGAAGCACTGAAGCCAACTCGAATTTTTAGTGACATTGTAAATACGTGATATCCCCACATAAATACATCGTCATTGGAGATTCCAAAATCTAGGGCTATTTTTGTTTATTAATTATCAGACGTCCTTGTATATATGTCATGCCAAGAAAGATACTGTGGTGTTCGGACATTAATTAAATTACTTATTAGTTTACAAAATCCCAGTGTTCATACCGTAAGAAAAGTCTACGTTTTTTCGTGATACATAAGCAGAGTTAGTTTTAAAATAAAATGTCTACCCCCGCCCGTCGACGCCTGATGAGAGACTTCAAAAGGTAAATGAATCATTTGTCCTTAAACCACTATTTGTCTCTCATCCTTGAGACTTGGACATTAATCTGACTCGTGTCTGACCGTAGATTACAAGAAGATCCCCCCACTGGAGTCAGTGGAGCTCCCACGGATAATAACATAATGATATGGAATGCGGTTATTTTCGGCCCCCACGACACCCCATTCGAAGATGGCACGTTCAAGCTAACTATAGAATTCACAGAAGAGTATCCGAATAAACCTCCCACGGTACGATTTGTAAGTCATATGTTCCATCCAAACGTTTACGCAGATGGTGGGATTTGTTTAGATATTTTACAGAACCGATGGAGCCCCACATATGATGTATCGGCTATATTAACTTCTATTCAAGTAAGTGCACTAGTTTAGGTGGTGAATGGGATTTGTGCAAGCCCTGTCAATAACAGAAAAGTTATTATCGATTCTCTTGAAGTTGTTTCAATGAAGAATACCCTTCATTTTCTCATAGGGGTTATTAAGTAGTGGGAAACTTCACTATCAAATTCGTAAGCAAACATGATATAAAGATAAAATTGTAGTTTTGGATATTAATTGAACATTGAAGTAATTTCTGGATGTTTAGATCTTCAAGTTGTTAGGAAATGCTTTCTGAAACAATGGATGAATAATTTTGAGCAAGTTTCAGGGAACATATAGAAGTGTCTGCCTGTCTGGAAAAACACCAATCAGTAGAGCATAAAATGAGTGATTTTTTAACAAAAATACTAGTAGAAGACCGACTTTGGCAGACACAATTTGTTCATGTTTTTAAAATCTGCCAAAGTCTTTCCAATATATAAAGGAGGAGATCTCCATCTACCTGCCAATTTCAGACTTATCTCACTGCTACCCACCCTATCAAAAATAATTGAGAACTAGTTAAAATTAGAATGAAAACCTTTCTTAAGTAATTTAACGTACTAATCCTCAATCAGTTTTGCTTTTAATCATCAAAAAACACACATTATGCCATTTTTGCCCTCCTACATAACCTCTACCTCATTCTGAATGATCGAGAAGTAGCTGCAGCAGAGTTTTGTGACTTATCTAAGGCTTTTGACTGTGTGGATCATGAAATACTGCTGCAGAAACTCGAAATTTACGGCTTTAGGGGCATTGCTTTGTCCTGGTTCAAATCATACCTATCTGAACAATGGCAAAATGTCCTATTGAATATGACTATAACTGAATCCAGAGAATGTGTTGTTTAATCTGGTGTCCTGCAAAATGAGAATATACGATTTGTGGTTCTATACTTCTACCATTGTTTATATAGAAGATAGTCAAACTTATGGGATTATAATTGGATCAAAATGGATGCGACATGTAGATGGCGATAGTGAGCTCGCATCCAAGTCATGTCGTAACTTGATTAAAACAATGAAAAAATGACGTAAATATTCATGTTTGTAACTAATCACGCTAGATGACACTGGCGTTTGTGTCCAATACCTTTTCCACAGGCATTGACTAACTATGTTCTATTTAAACAATGCTTCTACTTTGAGAATCTGTTTGAAAAATTGAATTTGGACTATCACTAGAGCATCCAGGCATGCTGCAATTGGTGCAAAAAAAATTCAAATTGCAATTGTTCCAAAACTAATGTTCCGGCAGCGCCTGTTTTGTGCACACATAAACTACACATGATTCAATACTTTCATGAGAAGGGCTAACCCCTAAAACTTGAAAACTGGCAGGGTTATGAATGTTCTCAAAAATCGCAAAATTTTCCGGTTATCCAGTTTTTCTCCGTTACTACTGATTCAATCGGGTCGTAAACAATCTCATTTTGTTTCGTATTCAATTTTCTACAATTTTTCTCATTGGTGCAACCAAATTGCTGTATTAGTTTTCATTTTATAAGCAACACACTAAACAAAGTGTCACAATTTTCACTCGGGTTGAAAGCCGTCGTTTTTTGGAATTTCTTCCTAACGTTTCGCTAGCGCGAGTGGCTAGCTTCTTCAGAGGTTTATACATCATGAATAATCTCAGATGACTGGAGATTCCGTCTGCGCAGAATGTATTTATTCTGACTTAGGTAGTGCGTTAATTACCGTATCTGGATTTGGTACATTCTCACGGGACAGTCTCACTTGCGGACCTCTCACTTGAGGACCTCGGCCCAGTTTGTATCATTTGAGGACCTTCGTCAAAGCCGTAAAATTTTCCATAACATGAAGTACCATTTTAGGACCTCTAGGCGAGAACCTCTCTAGGCCTAGACGCTAATAATACACCTGCAACTTTTTTGTGCAATATATAAAATTCGGTAATTAATAGAAACATTCAAAAACATTCTCATTCGGTATTTGAACCCTTTTTGTTATAAAAGAATTTACATTTAGGTAGGTATTTTATTAGTCTGATCTTACCTGAACGAACTAACCTAGCTCGCAACTTATAGGTAGATATATAGAAAACTTTACGCGATTGTAGCTAATTCAGTAGAAAAGTCTTATGAAACAGGGGAAAAGTTTTTCGAGGGTGAACTTAACGAGATATACACTTTCTTCTGAAAATCCTTAATTACCTGCAACCGTCGTCGTATTATTGAAACGTTGTTGTTTATCTCAGGTAATAGATTATTGAAAGGTCCGCAAGTGATTCGGTTTAAACTTGTATCGTAGGCTGGGTCCGTAAATGAGACAAAAACAGGTAAATTTTGCATAGGTCCTCAAATGAGAGGTCCTGAAATGAGACGACACCATTCTCACTAACCCTAACGGATCCGTTTCTACCTGCCGGCTTAAAGTTGTTAATATCCTTTGTTATTTCAGAATTGCTTATTACTGTAACTAGGTTGGGCATATTTTCGATAACATTAATTGACACCTTTTTGTTTGCTGTTTAATGAAGTAGTTTTCTTTTGTTATTTTGGAATTTCTAAGAATGGGATTCTATAATCGGTTGAGATTCACTGCTTCTTCTATTCTGTTGAAATTCTCCGAGTGTTTGTGGTTTCTTTTACTTAGCGCGTGTTCTGCCATTGCCGACTTGTCCGTTTGGCCTAATCTGCAGTTCCTCTGATGTTCCTTCAGCCTTATTTCCATCGATGTATACCTTTCCGCAAGTGCATGGTATGCGATATACTCCCGCTGCAGATAGTGGGTCTCTTTTGTCTTTTTCCGACCTAAGGATTTGTTGTATTTTCTTGGTGGGTTTGAAGACCGTTTTTATGTTGTGTTGTCCCAAGAGTATGCCTAACCTAATTACGGTAATAAACAATTTGAGATAACAAAGGATATCAACGACATTGAGCCGACAGGTAGTTCCAGTCAACACAGAATGGTCTCAGAGATGGTAGTGAGATTCACATTCATGTTTCAGATCACACCAGTGAATCGCAAAGTGACTTCCATTATTATCGCATAAACGTCTATTCGGTGCCCCGTTGGTCATGTCGAGACATCAAAATGTGATGCAAAATGTGACTCGAAATAAGCCCAATGTGACATTCCATTTATACTCCGGAATCGAAAGCACATTGAGACCCTTTCGATCTAACAATGTGAAATTGAATGGACTGGTACTTATTTAAAAATGCGCTTCACTTTCTGATTCACCTGTATGTCAAGAATAAAACAAATCTAATCATGTTTCAACATGAATAGAAACTATACCTCAATATTACTATTCTTACTAATGAATTACTGTTCATATGGATTGGAATGCTAGAAAACAAATGCGTGAGTTGATTCCGTAGTATATACTTCTCACAAACAAAAAAAAATCATCAAACTATGTCTGAATCATGAAAAAAAAAAACATTTACAGAAATGTAGAAAGATCTATAATTCAACTCGAATCCTCTGGACAGCATTTTCTTCGCGGCGAAATCAGTAGGTACCTATCCTGAAAATGACAAATTCTGTAAATCACTGAATTTACCTTTCTGTTTCTACTCACCGTTCCGGTCCTTGAAGAGATACAGTTCTTGGTAGGAAAAATAATTGGGCATTGTTAATAAACACATTTGATTCAACTATTGAAATAAGAAGAAGCAAACAGAACACTACACACTATCAGAAGTACCTATAGAATATTTAAAGAATGGCGTCAACCAAATACAAATTCCACTTGACTCTCGACTCGACAAACACCTCTGGCCGCTGGCCATTTTGTGCCGTAATGGTGATGTCACGATCAATTTTGTTACCAACCTAATTCCTTTTATACCGAGAAAATCGCAATTAAACCAAAATTCATGTTAATGTGCTTCGCAATTTTCTTCACATTTTATGCTCAAAGTGACACTAATGAGAAGAGAATTGTGAACAATTCATAACATTTGGCATCACTAAGAGGTAACAATGTTTGTTACCATAATAATCAAGAAAGCAACATCTCCTAGATGACTGTGTTAACTGAGGAAAGGGGTCAATTAGGGTTGGTGAGAATGTACCAAATCCAGGTAACATTGGTTGAGAATTACATGTACTACATCATACCAAAAATTCAAAAAAAATCCACCTGGACCAAACTTCCATTAGGAGTTTGCGGGGTCCTTTGTATTTAATTGAAAAAATTGATTAATGTAAAATTTCACGAAAAATTCAATTTTTTTTTACCTTCACAATATTCAATGAGCTGCAACAAAGAACTCCTTCATCTGAATATTACTTATTTTCCCAGACTATTGATATTATGGGAAAAAAATCAATTAAATTTTTTGTAGGTTTTCAGAATGTGATGAAATAACGTATCTTGTAAAAATTGAAAATCTGTCGCCATCTTTGAGCTTTTAGGAGATTTATATGAAAAAAATTCATTAGAACTTTTTGTAGATATTTTTAAGGACAATAAAACTGTTTATACTTTTCAAAAATCTGGGCGAGAAACGCACGGAAAATTTTGGGGAAGCATGAAAGTAATAAAAAAACCTGTCCCGAAAAATGTTGAGGAGGGGTTAGAGAGGTTTTTTTAAGATTAATTGATATTCAGATTTTTCAAGTTTTTCCGGTTTTCCGATAATTTCCGTAAAAAAATACCCAAAAGTATATAAGTGTAGGAGATTTTTGGATCGGAAATTGAGTGCATGCCAGTAAGTACTTCAAAGATATTTAATTTTTCGTAAAGAACTAAGGCAATAATTTTTTTAGATAACGATACATATGCGAAAACTGTAATAAAAAAATCTAATTTAGGTTGTCTCAACTCACAATCAGAAAGTCAATCAAACCATCATAAAAAGAAATAAGTTTCCATTTAAAATAATACAGTTTGTAACGACTTTTGGCACTCCCTGTGTTAATTGCTGTAAGACTAAAAATATTCAAGTTTCTAACCCAACTGCAAGTTGAGAAACTTTAATGCACGGCTTACGTAAATCACCCTGTATGTATAGTCAATGTGCTTGGTAGATTGATTAGAGACTGGGTAATTTTGTTGTGTATCACTGAAATTGATATTTTTAGATCAATTAGATCACCATTTGGAATAATATTTCATCTGAAGATGAGTGATCAAGAGAAGAAAACAACCGTTTGTCATATGATAAACAAATATTTTTAGCAACAAATACAATTTCACTGTTTCTTCCATTTTCAAGAAGGAAAACTACCCAGACAACATTTTTGAACGTATTTGTCTATAACTGCTGCAGATATATTCTAAGGCCATGTGGCATCAATCAAAAATCCTACCAGATGATCACCATCGCAGAATAATAATAGTGGTTCCATTCTCTTACGTCAAAATGTGAGAGTTAGTTGTGAACAATTTCTGATGAAATGAAATGTTTTTATCAATAAAGTTAAAAAAAATCGATAATCATGAGCAGGTCTCAGTGGTTGTCAAGGTTGTCTGGTGATCATAAATAATAAAGTCAACAGCAGGTAAACAAATATTTTTTACAAATTTCACAATGAAATATCTATTATTTTTATGAAATTATTCAGGCTTTTATCTTCACAGCATTTATTCGCATGTTCAAAATGGGTATCACATCCATAGTGCCTGTAATTGGTGATTCGTCATATACAGGGTGTTCATTAAGTACTTGTACAAACTTCAAAGGTTAAATCTTCGACTAGTTTCAAGATAAAAAGTCCATATGGGCATGTGTCCGCAAATATTTCGTGTTGAAGTTAAAATTTTATTTTTATTATACGTAACTGAAAACACTATAATTACATGCTTATTTAGCATACTGAAAAAGGTTTTTTTCCGGGCGCTGGTGTCATTATAGCTGCCTATTTACATGTCATAATTAAATAATATGTTATTGACAGTTCTCTAGAAATCGCAAATTGTTTTAATATTTCCTTATAAACAGGGTAAATAACGCTTGTTTCGTGGCAATTTCTGGATATTTTTTTACCATAAATATTTTAATTAATGTTACATGTTTTTGTTCCTTCATCATTAAAAATAAATAATGTTTCTTAACTATCTGTGGTTTTCAGGTAGATATAATGAAAAATATCGTTCACTACTCGTCCATAAATGTTTTTTCCGTGCTTGCACGACTTCTCGTGTTCGGCTTCGCCTCCCACGGGAACATGTCGCGCACTCACGGAAAAATTCTATTTTCTGAACTCGTAATGAAATATACTATTTCAATAATTTTGAATAACTTTTGCAAAAAAATAATTTTTCGCAACAATATTAGGTGAACTTGTTTTCTTTTTGAAGTGAGAAATAAACATGTGGTATTAATATTTATGCAGCTCTTAGAGGGCGCGGCGTACGGTATCATTATTTATTTTAATTTTCCCTATACTTTTTTTATAGTAAACTTTCGAATTTTTCATATTTAAATCTTATTCTCACACCTTTTCTAAGCAAAAGAGTTATACCCGCTCAACAACGCTAGGGCAATCGTTTTTGGGAAATTTGCTGAAGTTGCTCAGAACTTTACAAAAACTGAGTATGTGATAGATCTCGTTAAAATAAACAATTTTTTTTTTATATGGAGATGTATCGAGAAATATTCATTTTCAAGATACAAGATGTCGAAAAACCGATATTTTTTAAAGGACCACGCACGTTTCTTATGGAAAATGGCTTTCCGTGAATTTGTCCGAGTTTTTGGTATGGTGTAGATCTGGATGCACTAATCAAAAGTGTCCATTGCCAAAAACTCCAAAAATGGACAGTTTTCGAGATATGGCTCTATCAATGTAATTTTTTTTTGCATTTTTTGGATTTTGACACACTCTCATACTTAGGAAAAACCGAATTTCAATGATTTCACTGCAGGAATCGATTAAAAAATAATTCTTTCTTCGTTTCAGATACTGCCATTTGAAGAAATTATTATACACTGCTGGTCACTGACGATGTAACTGGACTATTATTTTCAATTTCTAAAGTCCAGTTTTTGTAGAAATAAAAACTTCTGAATTGCTCAAGGTATCACAGAGTCACATATATTCAATACCTTTCGATAGGGGCACTAGAAAAATAATATTCGATACACACTATAGGAACTGAACCTGAGATACTTTAAAAAAAAAATAGTTTCCTAGTCGTCAAAGAAATAGAGGTAAATGCAAAATGAGCATATAGAAAATCGTTCATAATTTTGGCTGACGACATAAATACTCGTATCGAATGCAGTTTGTTTATACCGAGTGTTAAATATCAGTAGAAACAACGGAATACATACCCAATAATCATTTCTAATCGCTAATCGAACCGTTAAGGCAAACGGATCCGTGAAAATGTCTGAATATTTGATATGATGTGGATTTCGATGCACTGATCAAGTGTCTATTGCTACAGACTACAAAAATGGACAGTTTTCAAGATATGGCCGTATCAATATCTGATTTTTTTCGTTTTCTAGATTGTGGCTCATAATCGCTTAGCTCTTATACCCAACAAAAACGGAATTCTATCGATTTCTGCGCAGGAATTGAATGAAAGACAGTTGTATTTCATTTCAGATACATTCATATGGAGAAATTAGCATACACTGCTCGTCACTGGCGATGTAGCTTATGGCTATTATTTTCAACTTTTGTATTTCCGTGTTCGTAGAAACGAAACCTCTTGAATTGTTCTATTTCTAACAAACATACTTATATCCAACACAATTCAATTGTGGCATTTGAAAAAATAATATGCGAAACACACTCTAACTATGATTTGAATTTTTTTTGAAATATTCTCCTGGCCATCAGGAAAATAGTTAGTGGAAAATGCAAAATGAGAAACTAGAAAATCGTATTTATAATGTACGCTGACGAGATGAATGCAGTTTGTTTATACCGAGTGTTAAATATCAATAGTACCAAGGAAATACATACCCAAATATCATTACTACTCTTATTGTTAATTGAACTGTTAGGGCATACGGATTCGTAAAAATGTCTGAATTTTTTATTCGGTATAGGCAATAGCTTTTTCAGTTGAACAATTTATGAGTGGGAGGTCAACAATAGTTGACATTTCATAAGAAAAATATTGAATTTGTTAATGGACAGATTGAACCACAGTTACTTAACCGTGTTCACTTCATCAAACATATTGATTCTTCACAAAAATTATATCGATAGGTCAGCGTACATACGATTTTCTAGTTTCTCATTTTGCATTTTCCACTATTTTCCTGATGGCCAGGAGAATATTTCAAAAAAAATTCAAATCATATTTAGAGTGTATATCGCATATTATTTTTTCAAATGCCACAATTGAATTGTTGGATATAAGTATGTTTGTTAGAACTAGAACAATTCAAGAGTTTTTGTTTCTACGAACACGGAAATACAAAAGTTGAAAATAATAGCCAAGCTACATCGCCAGTGACGAGCAGTGTATGCTAATTTCTCCAAATGAATGTATCTGAAATGAAATACAACTGTTTTTCATTCAATTCCTGCGCAGAAATCGATAGAATTCCGTTTTTGTTGGGTATAAGAGCTAAGCGATTATGGGCCACAATCTAGAAAACGAAAAAAATCAGATATTGATAAGGCCATATCTTGAAAACTGTCCATTTTTGTAGTCTGTAGCAATAGACACTTGATCAGTGCATCGAAATCCACATCATATCAAATAAATATTCAGACATTTTCACGGATCCGTTTGCCTTAACGGTTCGATTAGCGATTAGAAATGATTAATGGGTATGTATTCCGTTGTTTCTATTGATATTTAACACTCGGTATAACAAACTGCATTCGATACGAGTATTTATGTCGTCAGCCAACATTATGAACGATTTTCTATATGCTCATTTTGCATTTACCTCTATTTCTTTGACGACTAGGAAACTATTTAAAAAAAAAAAGTATCTCAGATTCAGTTCCTATAGTGTGTATCGAATATTATTTTTCTAGTGCCCCTATCAAAAGGTATTGAAAATATGTGACTCTGTGATACCTTGAGCAATTCAGAAGTTTTTGTTTCTACAAAAACTGGACTATAGAAATTGAAAATAATAGTCCAGTTACATCGTCAGTGACGAGCAGTGTATAATAATTTCTTCAAATGGCAGTATCTGAAACGAAGAAAGAACTATTTTTCAATCGATTCCTGCAGTGAAATCATTGAAATCAGTGAACTGATTATGTGTCAAAATCCCAAAAATACAAAATTGACTTTTTTAAATAACTTTTTTTGATATCTTGCCATCTTACCCCTTTTTTTGCCTTTGCATTGCAATTTTTTTCATTTTGCCGCCATTCTAGCGATCACGTGACATGTGTCAAAATCTATTTTTAGGTTATCGGACATGCACAAACTTTTCCCCAGAATATTTTTTCCAATACTCCAATAATAAAAATTTTTCCCATATGGTACATACTTTTTGGCGGTCACTGTATATTATTTGATAGCTAAGAAACTGAACTTTCAGAATATGCACCGAAAAACGTCTTGAAATGAAGTTTTCATTCATGATTTTGTACATTTCTCGAAAAATCGTGAAAACCTATAAAAATTCTTTTGCTGAGTCGCGCAAGTTTATTATTCTTTCAACTTTCGCTCTGTAAATGTAAAAAATAATAGTTAAGGTTGTGCTCTATCTCCTGGCGATATTAATTTTTGTCCTGGATATCTCAGGCCATTTTAGGATTGAAATAACAGTCGGCACTTTTTAATACCAGAGACCAAGTCGGCACAAAAATGGCCGCTCGGCGGGGTGCGCGGCTGTCAACTCAATTAGCTGACGTTTGCTCATGCCGGCGTATTGTCAACAGAGCTTCGTTTTTTGTGCTGTTTTTTGAAAAATCAGTGAATAAGTTTGAAATAAGTTTAAAAAGAAAAGTATTTCATCATATGCGACTCTAATAATTGTAATATCTGTCACCAAAGTTTAGAAAATGGTGATGTAACCACAGTTTCATCAGGTATGGAAACTCTTCGTAGTGTATCTCTTGAAAGAGATGATGGAAGATACAGAACAATTAAAAATATAACTGAGCTGAAAGTGCATCGAATTTGTTATCAGAAATACACTAAGCGTGCTAGAAATAAACAGTTTCAACATGACAATGCTGAGTTTCCACCGGCTGGACCGAATTTTTCATTTAGCCCAACAAGAAAGAAACTCAGGAAAAGTACTGGTGATTTCAATTTTCATCAAGATTATTTTTTTTGTGGTGAAAATCTGGATGAAGGGAACTCTGCAAAGAATAAAATCCAGATAAATACAGTCCGTAATCCAAATTTCCAGCAGAGTATCCTGACGATTATGACAAACGTCTGAAACGAGCAATTGTCAAATTATTTAAGTTCAGGGTCACCTTGTATATTTGGGCAGTCCTATATTTTCTGTGGTGATTAACAAGGTGAAATTATAATAATAATTCATATTTCATTAAGAAACTTAATCGAAATCGCCGTGGGACAAAGTATATTGAAGTACCTGTATTTCTTAAATTAATCGTTTTGGACAACAAGTGTGATAGTTTGTTGGAATCGTTTAATCAGAAGGAACATAAAAATGCCAAAATATACAGGTTTTCCCATTAATAATTTTGAATTTGATGTCACGTGACCATAAATGGAAAGCTCTTTCGGTAACGTAATATCAAAAAAAACTGCTCCAATTGCTTCAATTCGCAACCCCAAAATTACGATTCTCTACTTATCTCGGGTTCCCAGATATTCCCTGCCTTAATCGTCGTGGGACACCCTGTATATGTATACCGATTTTTTATGAAAATTTTTGCGTTCTACAATTTTGCCCATAACACTATAGCGAAATTCTCAACTCATTTCACGTTATTAACCAAATATCGATTTTGGGGTGTTTTCCGGGAATTTTCGACACTTTCCGGAGCAGCCCGCGTGCAGAACAATTTTTTTTCTAAAGTACTATCATTAATCTACCTCTGTGCCAAAAATCATTAGCATGGGATTTAATGTCAGGTTTTGGGAATATTTAGTCTCCTGCGCTTGAACTATATTTAGAATTCTTGGAAATTAATGAATTGAAAAATTCGGATTGTTTAATAAATGTTCAATTGGACCTTAATAGTTCCCCTTTGTTAAACCTTTTCAATTAATTAAGTAGTAGCTATGTTTTGAGATTCATAGGTACCTACATTGTATTGACAATTTTAATTTTTATTATAGGTAGGTCCTAATTACATGAACTTTATATCTTAAATTTAGTCAAAGATTTTCCCTTTAAAGTTTGTACAAGTACTTAATAAACACCCTGTATTTTCGACCAGGGTATGCAGACATTTCTTTGACAAAGAGTGCTTGACTAAGAAGGCTGTTTAACCGAATGTTTATTGTGGGTTTGGTATCAAGGAAGCTATTTATCAGTGCTTATAGCGATATTGTTATCAGCCCTAATATAAATATTTTTCAACTCGTATTTTATTTCAAAAATAATGGTCCACTCGTCTTTGTTATCAACATATTTTCTGGTAATCATTGTGCAAATTAAAAAACTCGCGTTAATGTTCAAGATCATTAATCGTATTTTAATGTAGAAGTTGTTTACGATATTATTTCGTCGTATTGTAATAAATAATGATTGTCGAAAAAGACTTGAAACTTTGAACATAACTCAGTACTTGATGACAATGCAATATTATGGCATAACATGTTGATAATAGTAAAATAACAATGATTATAATAACGGTTGTATTTTGGACGGGCGTGAAAATAGCCACGGTTTTCGATTTGGCAACACCGCGCAGTTCCATAGCATTCACGTACGTTAGGGCTCTCGGACTTTTATGAAACCAATAAAATAGGGATTCAAATGGTAGATATGTTATTTTTGAACTGGATATTGGTAGAAGTTACAGATCACGAAAAAAAAAAGATAATATGAGGCGGTGGTGTGTGGCTCATGAGGTAAAATGAAAAACTCATACTGAAAAATTATCGGTACATGGCACACAATGTGAATAAGTGAAAAACAGTCTTTTACATCTCAACTTTTATACCGCACCCCCAGAAGTCATTGTCGGGCCGTCGTAAGGGGTAAAGATTTTTTTAAATTCCAACTTTTTGCTGAAAACGAATATGGCAATGGCACTCCAAATGAATGGGTAGATAACAATTATTTGCAACCTTACTTTCACCCACCACCTCCGAAAGTAATTGTCGGGCCGTCAGAAGGGGTAGACAATTTTTTGAAAATTCCAGTTATTTACCGAAAACTTACTAGGCGATGGCACTCGAAATGAATATGTAGAAAATAATCATTTCTCCCCCCAAAGTCATTGTCAGAAGGGGTACAGAATATTTTGAAAATTCCAATAATTTACCGAAAACTTATTAGGCGATGGCAATCGAACTGAATAGGTAGAAAATAATCATTCGCATCCTTACATTCATCCTTCACCCCAGAAGTCATTGTCGGGGCGTCAGAAGGGGTACCGAATTTTATGAAAATTCTAATAATATACCGAAAACTTATTAGGCGATGGCACTCGAAATTAATAGGTAGGAAATAATCATTCGTATCCTTATATTCGTCCTTCACCCCCAGAAGTCATTGTCGAGCCGTTAGAAGGGGTACAGAATTTTTTGAAAATTCCAATAATTTACCGAAAACTTATTAGGCGATGGCACTCGAAATGAATAGGATGCAAATGATCATTTTCATCCTATTCATTTCGAGTGCCATCGCCTAATAAGTTTTCGGTAAATTATTGGAATTTTCAAAAAACTCGGTACCCCTTTTGACGGCCCGACAATGACTTCTGGGGGTGAAGGATGAATGTAGGGATGCGAATGATTATTTTCCACCCATTCATTTCGAGTGCCATCACCTAATAAGTTTTCGGCGAATAATTGGAATTTTCAAAAAATTCTGCACCCTTCGTGACAACCCGGCAATGACTTTTGGTGGTCGAGGATGATTGTAAGGATGCAAATGACTATTTTCCACTTGTTCATTTCGGGTGCCATCTCCTAATTAGTTATCGGAAAATAAATGGAATTTTCAAAAAATTCTGTACCCTTCTGACGGCCCGACAATGACTTTTGAGGGTGTAGGAAGGAGGTAAGAGTGCAAATGATCAATGTCTACCCATTCATTCCGAGTGCCATCGCCTAATAAGTTTTCAGTCTGAGTTTTACTTTCTACCTCATGATCCATCCAAACACCACTGCCTCATATCATCTTTTTCTTTCGATCTGTAACTCCTAACGATATCCAGTTCGAGAATGAGTGTAGCTAATTTATTGGATTCTTAAAAGGCTAAAAGCCGTAACTTACGAGAACACGATGCATTTGCGCGGTGTTGCCAAATCGAAAACCGTGGATGAAAAAAGCGTGGCTGTTTTCACGCCCGTGTATTTTGGTACAAATTTTGCAGTCGATTTGCATGTCTCAGTCATAATGTTTGAAATCGATTGTAAAATTTCACACACACACACACACAAAATAAAAGTCACAAACGGCCTATACTACTTTTTATAAGATAGTTCGTATATGAAAACCCCGGTTTTCTCCCCAGCAAAATCGCTTTATGGATTTTATTTAAATACTTGGTGAAAAAAATTACAACTTTTTTGTTTGCTAATATCTCAAAAAGTATTGGAGGAATCGTTTTGTAGAGAATTATAAAACCTACAAAATGGTTTTTTATACGACCAGATCGGTGCAGTTTCACTGAGAAAATCCTGGAAAACCTCGATAAAGAGGCCATTTTTAAATAAATTCATAATTTTTATAAATCTGAAACTGGACAAACAATATTGTCTATGCAAATGTATGGAATAAATTCATTATTTCCTGTTATAAACATATTTTGGAAATGTCCTCGAACACGTCGATTTTCTTTTCCGATTCGCCAATTTTTGAACCCTACCCTAAATATATAGGGTTATCCGCATTCGAGTAAAAATGACTTTAGTGATATTTCTAAATGTGACACCCAGTGTGAATCGTCATTACAAATCCAGTGATACCAGGTTTGATGAGATTATGTCAAACGGCTTGCGTAGATATAGGCAAATAACTTCCTCGTATGTTCAATGAGTATGACTGAGACTCCACACGATTCGGAAGGTCAAAAGTCTCTGTCGCACTCATTGGGCATATGAAGAAGATTTTTGTTCATATCTCCGCAGCCGTTCGACATACGAGGATGTATTGATATCTAGTTAGCCTAGACCAGTTCCCTGCATAAACAAAATATTGCGTTACCATAGCAACGAACAATAACTTATTAGAAGTGTCAGTGTAAAGTTTGACGTGAAAAAGTAAATCAGAGTTACGCAATAAATTAAAAGAAAAGAATATGTCCACCGAAATTGTGAAAATCGAAAAATTGGAGTATCGAGCCATCATCAAGTACCTGTATTTAAATGGGTTAATAGGTAAGCAGATTTACGAAGATATGCTTAATACCCTTGGTGATCAATGTCCTTCGTATGCGACCGTAAAAATTGGACTGCATGCTTCAAAAGAGGTAAATTTTCCATTGAAGATGATGACCGATCGGGAAGGCCAGTTTCTGTGTCAGTCCCCGAAAATATCGATGCAGTTCATGACATGATTTTAACAGACCGTCGAATTGGGCTAAAACGGATATCTGAAGCACTGAATATTTCATACGAACGCGTTCATCATATAGTTCACGTCAATTTGGACATGAGAAAAATTGCTGCAAAATGGATCCCCAAATGTTTGAATGTTGACCAAAAGCGCGCAAGGGTAGTAGCATCGCGTTCGATCTGTGCTCGATTTGAAAACGATGTAGACTTCTTAAACCGAATTGTTACTATGGATGAGACTTGGGTACATTTCTACGATCCAGAAACAAAGCAACAATCGATGGAATGACGACACTCCGGTTCTCCAAGACCTAAGAAGTTTCGTGTCCAAAAATCTGCTGGAAAAGTTCTTGCTTCAGTTTTTTGGGATTGCCATGGAGTAATCATGATTGATTTTTTGGATAAGGGTAGATCAATAACTGGAGATTACTATTCGACATTACTGACCACTCTACGGGAAAAAATTAAAGAGAAAAGACGCGGAAAGCTATCCAAAGGTGTTTTGTTTTTGCAGGAGAACGTCCCTGCACACAAATCTCATGTTGCCATGCAAAAAATTCGTGATTTAGGGTTCGAATTACTAGAACACCCCCCTTATTCACCACATTTGGCTTCGTCCGACTATCATCTCTTTCTTCAACTGAAAAAAAGTTTAAAAGGTCGTAAATTTTCTTCCAACGAGGAGGTAATAAAAGCTGTGGAGGTCTGGTTTGCAGAGTAAGAAAAAACATTTTTTTTGAAAGGTCTAGAGACGTTGCAGGTTCGCTGTAATAAATGTATCCAATTAAGAAGAGAATATGTTGAGTAATAAAATATTTTGACATTGAAATTTTGTTTGGTTCTATAGCAGGCTAAGAATTTTTCAATATATCCTCGTAATCCCATCAAACCTGGTATCACTGGATTTGTAATGACGATCTCTAACCGAATATGGAAAAATACACTGGGTGTCCCATTTAAAAATATAGCTAAAGTCCTTTTTACTCGAATACGGATAACCCTATATATTTTGGGTGGGGTTCAAAAATTGGCCAATCTGAAAAGAAAATCGACGTGATCGAGGAATTTTCCAAAACATGTTTATATTCAGAAATAAAGAATTTATACCATACATTTGCATCGTACTGTATAATAACATGTGGTTAATCTGTGCGCAAAAAGGTTTCTGTCCGATGTTCAGTTTTTGCACAAGCGCGTTATAAAAAATTTAAGGCAAACCTTTCTAAATGCGCCGAATTGAGGGAAATCGTCTTATTCAAATTCTGTAAACGGCAATAGGGAATATGCATAATTTTTTTAAATTTGTTTAATCAATTTTTCACTTCGTTACAACATAGTAAAAAATATAAATACGGTTGAAAGTCTTGGATTTAATTTTTAAAATAATATATAAAATACCGATTGAATTTGACCTATTTGAACGCCTCCATTTTCGCGCGCTGTGGATGACGTCACATGGCGCGATCAGTTTTGTTCTTCTTCAGTGTCGTTCGTTGAGACGTACTCTGATTGCTCTACTTGCTTGAAGTTGATATTTTATAAAAGAGTAAGACAAATGCAGTACAAGTGTTAGAGAGAGATAAACATATGTGAAAGTGATCTCGATCAACCAGAGCAGTCTTCAATGAACAAGCCTTTCTATAGTTATGGTCATTGACAGTTATTAATTAGGTTAGGGATTTGCAGTTTTAATCGCTATTACGATAATGGAAAATGCTAAAAAACCATTTTATAGGTATCGACTAGTACCGGAATGCCAAAATACAAACAATTATAAGTACACCAAATAAAGTATTTTTTTCTGTTCCAATTGGTGCGAAAGTATGTAAACAATGGTGTAAGGTTATGAGAAGAGGCGAAGTATCTCCAATATCACATTTACATTGTTGTGAAGATCATTTCAATGTGAGTACATTGTATTTCGATAGTTAACATGAAATGAATTGATCAGAAATAAGGTTTGTATGCATAAATGTTTTGTATTTCAAGCGGGAGATAACTTTTTATACCTCTCTCACCTAAATTACAAAAGGAAAACTGCTATCATTTGATAAACTATTACTACTTATCAGTTCCGGTATTGTCGGATTGTGCTTTGACAAAACCACTTTCAGTCATTGCTCTTGATAATTTACAATTGTCACTAGACCAAAATCGCACTATGTAATGGAAAACACTACAAATATATAAACAAAAACAAATTTTCTATGAAAAAGATAAATGTCATAACGTGACATGTGACGTCATTCTTTGTTTCGACCAATGGTGATGCGTTTCGCAAATTTGAATTCCGCGCGCTTATTATGCACTTTTTGATTAAAGTTTTATGGAGTTGAATACAAACTAAATGATCAACTAATGGTGTAGCTGTAATGTCGAGACAATAAAGTATCGGAGTTAAAAAAATCAAGTAAATTTAAATCACTTGCATATTCCCTATTGGAAGTATAGAGATTGTCCTGTTTCAAATTTATGAAAATTATAAATTTTTGAAAAATGGTCTCTTTTTCGTAGTTTTCTCGGAGTTTCTCAGTGGAAAATGAACCGATCCGGTCGTATGATAGTCCATAGTGTAGGTTTTATAAATCTCTACAAAAGATCCGTTGACTGTAAAACGATTCCTTGAATAATCTTTGAGTTGAGGGAGAAATTTTTTTCATAGAAAAATTAGCCGTGGCGATGTGGTCCTGTTGCCGTGGCTGTGTGGCCGTGGTGGTGTGGTCGTGTGGCCATGGCCGTTTGGCCGTAGCCTTGTGCCCGTTTTTTTTAATTTCCGCATTTTTTTAATTTTTAGGAATTTTTTCGAGTTGAGTTAACAATTTTTTCATTGAAAACGTTATCCTTGTATTCGTGGCGATGTGGTCCTGTTGCCGTGGTCGTGGCGGTGTGGTCGTGACCATGTGGCAGTGGCGCGTAGCCGTGGCTGTGTGGCCGTTTTTTTGCTGTTTTTTCGACTTGAGTGAAAAATTTTTTCCATAGAAATTTTTTCAGTTTTTCTTCCAACATGAGTGATCACTTCGTTTTTTACAAATTTTTTTAGTCTTGTGAGCATTTGTGCTTCTTCAAAATTTTCTTTTTTCGTTTTTTCTTCGAGTTGAGTGAGCAATTATTTCCATTCACAGATTTTAATGCCGCGATCTTTGCAAAGATCTATTAGAGATTTTAAACAAGCCATTTGAATGAGAATCAGTCAATTATGGAATGTATTTTGCCAAATAAGTGCCATGCAACAAAAACCTTACGTTTTTGCAATTTACTCTTGAATTAAATCTATGAAATGCGAAGGAATAATTGACAGTTTGCAATGGTTTTGCCAATCAGTACATCGCTGAGGTCATCCTAAAAAGCAAACCGAGTTTTAAAAACAATTCCTGATATACGAAAATCGATTATTGTAGAATTTCGCGAGAAATTCAATTTTTTTCTCCAGCAAAGATCTCCTTTCATCCAAATGTTACTTATTTTCCGAAAAATATAACATGTGAGTTTTTGCTATTTTTGCGTTTTTTTTATCAAGACACTGAAAATATCCGTATTTCTGATAAATATTTTTTCCAATCTATTGCTTACTTTTTGAATTTCACTGTATATGACTAGTCTCGACATGTTGATAATAATTAAAGTGCTTAGCGGGGAGACTGTTAACCTTCCGTGTAGATGCTGTCTTATAATAAATATCAGTTTATTGCTCTTTCATCTGCGTTCGTGAATGTCTGACCTTGCTCATTATTTTATGTATGATTTTGTTTCCTAGGACATTAACCTTTACAACGTTTTGTTTTAGTCTCTACTGAGTGATCCAAACCCAAATTCTCCTGCGAACTCGATGGCTGCGCAGCTGTACAAAGAAAACAGACGAGAGTACGAAAAGCGGGTGAAAGCTTGCGTGGAGCAAAGCTTCATCGATTAGCACCATTAGAAAAGCGTTTACCAGAGCTGATTCGATATCGCGCTTCAAAATTTGGCTACCCCTTTTTTCTAGTTGGAACTTCAATACCTAGGTTTTATAATTTTTTGAGAATAAAAGCAAGTTTCAAAGGCGATGCGAGTACCTTAGAATCGAGTGGATGTTTTTTGCCGTGTTTATGTACTGGGTGTTTCTGTAATGGCAGTCATACTCTAACGATGACGTATCGATTATTGTTTTGTGTTTTTTTGGGATATTGTCGAGGTTATGGAAACATCCATGGAGACCTACATTATAGTGAACCAATGATTTGTGAATCTGTTTATTGTATTAAATACAGTTCGGCGTCTTAATTTTCGTTTGGCTTTTTATCTCACTCTTTTTCCGTACTACCTAACTTCATTCGTATAGGTAGTTAGATGTGTTATATAATTACATATACTTAATAAATTATTACAATTTTAAGGTATTTTAATAACCTAGTGCCATACATTTTATAATTTTTTTGTTATTTCTGTCAACTTCTGATCCTTGCATGAAACCGATGACCAGCTTGGAATGAAACCAACGACCCTATGCTTGGAGGCGAACGCTATACCAGAACGTCCACTAAGACACCCATGAATTGTTATTATTCAGATTAGGGAGCACTCGAATGCAACTATTGTTTTCGAGGTACTCGAATGCAAATTTATTTGATCACTCGAAGGAAACTCTTTATTTCTAAACATTCGAATCAACATTTTTTGGAAACGGAATGCTTTTTTTTTCAAAACGCCTGGATGTAACTTTTTTTGAAGCACTTGAATGCAACTTCTTTTCGAAACACTCGAAAGCAATTTTTTCCCGAGGCACACGAATGCAACTTTTCTTTGAGAAACAAATACAATTTTTATTTTAAGCACACTAATGAATATTCTTTTAGAAACACTCGAATGCAAATTTTTATCGAAATACTACTTTGCTACTCATTTTTCGGATGACTCGAATGCAACTTTTCTTTTTCGGAACTCTCAAAATATAACTTTTAGTTCGGAGCACTTGAATCCAACTTTTTTGTTCGAAGCCCTCGAATTCAACTTTTATGTTCGGAACACTCAAATGCAACTTTTGTGTTCAGAATACTCGGGGCCCTCGAATGCACTTTTTTGTTCAGAGCTCAAGAATGCAACTTTTGTGTTTGGAACATTCGAATGCAACTTTTCAGTTCGGAGCCCTCGAATGCAACGTTTTGTGTTCAGAGCCCTCGAATGCAACTTTTGTTTTCGGAGCCCTCGAATGCAACTTTCGTGTTCGGAACCCTCGAATGCAACTTTTGTGTTCGGGGCCCTCGAATGCAACTTTTGTCTTCGGAACACTCGAATGCAACTTTTGTGTTCGTAGCACTCGAATGCAACTTTTTTCGGTGCCCTTGAATGCAACTTTTGGTGTTCGGAGCCCTCGAATGCAACTTTTGTTTTCGGAGCCCTCGAATGCAATTTTCGTGTTCGGAACCCTCGAATGCAACTTTTGTGTTCTGGGCACTCGAATGCAACTTTTGTTTTTGGAACACTCGAATGCAACCTTTGTGTTCGGAGCCCTCGAATGCAACTTTTGTGTTCGGAGCCCTCGAATGCAACTTTTGTGTTCGTAGCCCTCGAATGCAACTTTTGTTTTCGGAACACTCGAATGCAACTTTTGTGTTCGGAGCACTCGAATGCAACTTGTGTTCGGAACCCTCGAATGCAACATTTGTGATCGGAGCCCTCGAATGCAACTTTTGTGTTCGGAGCCCTCGAATGCAACTTATGTGTTCGGATCCCTCGAATGCAACTTTTGTTTTCGGAGCCCTCGAATGCAACTTATGCATCCTAGTGTTCCGAAAACAAAAGTTGCATTCGAGGGTTTCGGACACAAGTTGCATTCGAGGGCTCTGAACACAAGTTGCATTCGAGGGCTCCGAACACAAAAGTTGCATTCGAGGGTTCCGATTCATTCGAGTGCTCTGAACAAAAAAGTTGCAATCGAGTGTTCCGAAAACAAAAGTTGCAATCGAGGGCTACGAACACAAAAGTTGCATTCGAGGGCTCCGAACACAACAGTTGCATTCGAGGGTTCCGAACACAAGTTGCATTCGAGGGCTCCGAACACAAAAGTTGCATTCGAGTGCTCCGAACACAAAAATTGCATTCGAGTGTTCCGAAAACAAAAGTTGCATTCGAGGGCTACGAACACAAAAGTTGCATTCGAGGGCTCCGAACACAAAAGTTGCATTCGAGGGTTCCGAACACAAGTTGCATTCGGGTGCTCCGAACACAAAAGTTGCATTCGAGTGTTCCGAAAACAAAAGTTGCATTCGAGGGCTCCGAACACAAAAGTTGCATTCGAGGGCTCCGAACACAAAAGTTGCATTCGAGTGCTCTGAACACAAAAGTTGCATTCGAGTGTTCTGAAAACAAAAGTTGCATTCGAGGGCTACGAACACAAAAGTTGCATTCGAGGGCTCCGAACACAAAAGTTGCATTCGAGGGCTCCGAACACAAAAGTTGCATTCGAGGGTTCCGAACACAAGTTGCATTCGGATGCTCCGAACACAAAAGTTACATTCGAGTGTTCCGAAAACAAAAGTTACATTCGAGGGCTACGAACACAAAAGTTCCATTCGAGGGCTCCGAACACAAAAGTTGCATTCGAGGGCTCCGAACACAAAAGTTGCATTCGAGTGCTCCGAACACAAAAGTTTGCATTCGAGTGTTCTGAAAACAAAAGTTGCATTCGAGGGCTCCGAACATAAAAGTTGCAGTCAGGGTTCCGAACACTAAAAGTTGCATTCGAGTGCTCCGAACAAAAAAGTTGCATCCGAGTGTTCCGGAAACAAAAGTTGCATTCGAGGGCTACGAACACAAAAGTTGCATTCGAGGGCTCCGAACACAAAACTTGCATTGAAGTTTTCGGAAAACGTCAATTTCTTTCGGAAAAATTAAGACTGGAAGATGAGAGATTAGGTAATAAAAATCAAGATAGTCATAATCATTTTATTTTGAGTAGATTCTACAGCTCTCATATTAATATCCATAAATATAAATTAAAACTAAATGTTTACAGTTCTTTACAGTTCAACGCAAGATGATAAACAAATGAAATGAGAGGCGCCCGTCCACGGCACCCTGATATAATGATTCAGCGAAATACAAACAAATGAAAATTGCTCCCAAAAATTGAAACTAACTTATATCGGAATATCGAGTTCAGATCGTTCGATCGTAACTTTGGTAAAGATTATATACATCACATAAAGCATCTGTTCGATTCAATATATACAAATAAATAAGTGAAACAATGCCGAAACAAACTGTAAATGAAAAAATCAGGATTGGGTTTAGGGGATTAGGAAATGCAGCGAAATGTACAATCAAAAGGCCACCGTCACAGATATTTGGTAAATTTTTACACAATATATATTTGTACACAGGGTGTGTCCCACATAAAACCACCCACAGACGAATATGCCAGAAACAACTGGAATATCATGGTCAACAGATATTCAGCTGCAAACAATTTTATTTGGGACACTCTGTACGTATATCACTATATACTTGCATAATACTCATTTTACTACAATATTCATTAGATTACATTCAGCAAAGTATTTTAAAAAAAGCTCTGAGATTAAAATTAGATTATCACATTGGCAACGTTAACATTAGAAAGCAACGAACGGAAATGACAGCAAGCCGGAATTTTCGAGAAAGGAAAAGCGTTAGTGAGGTAAGAACGGCTCGTTCATTAGCGCGAATACATACGCCTTCAAAATTTCGATTGGGCTCAGGAGCCAAGTCATTCGCCCAGTTCCAAGTGAAAAAACACTGGTGAATTATTATTATGAAATCACTTCTCAGTATCCAATGCAGTGTATGGCCAGACTACAGAGAACTGGCTGATGGTCCTGGCAGCCTAGGCCACTAGAACCAATATAGGCTGTGTCAAGTCACCGGTCGGACAAGGCACGCGCGTTCAGTATGAAGTATGACGATGAGTCGGACCGATCAGATGATTGAAAATATTGGTCACATACATACAGTTCTAATTAGGTCGTCAAGTCAACCAAGCCAGCCTTAAGTAGAACTCACCGACGCGAGTTGTGAGGGCAACTGGCCAGCTAACGAGCCAAATGAACGAACCCGAAAAACTAGTTAACTAGGAGGCATTCGAGCTACGGTTGGATCCTCGGGTATTCCAATAAATACTGGGACAACGCCAGACGCTCTGGTGTGCAAATTTCGAAAACGAAACCAAATAAATCGTGCTGGTCTCCACGGTCGAGTTTGGACGAACGTTCAAACTCTCAGTGGAAACAAAACTATGTAACTATAAACCAGTACGTACCACAACGTTACAATGCCGTTGCGAGAGAGATGAGCATGCAAAGGACAGAGCGTTGGATAGGTCGTGTTATTGGGTTTCGCAACGGTTTTGTAACTATGGCGAATGTAACACGGTTAACAAAAGGATCGGTCGTTTCTGGATGGTTTGTTAGATCAGAGATTCGCTTGTTGTGGTACGCACTTCGTCCTGAATTTTCTACAAATCGAACCCAACCACCGAAAGAAAGAAAAAGGATAGAGTTTGATAGTCAGATTCTGAAATTTGGTCATCACAGCCAGGAAAGCATAAGTAATATAGGTGGATAGTAAAATCGTCAGATGAAAATTGATATAAATCGCTTCTATTATTATAATTTTTAATATTTGATTTTTTTGGGTTCGGTAGCTAGGTCATTAACCCAGTTCCGATATCAACAATTTTCCTCGCATAAGCAGACAATTAAGTTAAGATTTTCTACCTCTGAAGAGGAACAAGTAGAAATTTAGTGAATTTTGTCGGATTTTTTCGGCACTGCGTTAGATTTATATTTCAGAACCTGACTCTCGGAAGTGTTCGAAAAAACCGGCTTCTCGTCATTTCCCGTCGTCCGAAAAAAGGAAAACGTCGGCAGATCGGATATCACAAGCGTTTCACCTTGTCGACCGCTTCAAAATATATTTTTTTAAGTACCCAGTACCTACCTAGTACACTAAAATACTATCACCGACAAACGAAACAGAATAAAAACTAAAAATGAAACAAATATCGATAAGATTCACATCAACAAGCAGCAACGATATGGGAGGAGAGGGAATATCAACTATCAACAACGTTTCGGTATGTACAGGGCGGACCGAATATTTCGGATCGGAGCATTGTTCCAAATCAATCAATTACTATAGTTACTGATTTTGGCTCATCACCTTCTTGAGAGATGTCCTTATCACGGATCTGCATAAGCTTCTGCCAGAAATTTCACGTCCCAAGCCACGGAACACGATATTTTTGACAATGACTTATGTCAATTTCGAGTGACACCTACATAGGCTTATAATAGACAAAGACTAAACCCAAAATCGGTGTATGTTGCCAATATTCTAAGCTATGGCACTTAAATGGCCTAAGTAGCTGTGCCCAAAATATACAAATATTCCCTGAAATGTACCAACTATTTTAATAATACTCGGTTTAATACTTCAACTTCTCACAATTCGTAAAAATTTAGAAAAAATACTTTAATTCAGCGGGTTTCCTAACTCTGAAAGAAATTTTTTTGGTTTTCTTTTATACTTCAATTCGAACTACTTGGCCCGCCCTCTCCAGCATACTAGCACGGTTTCCTTAAAAAATATGCCTTACCTAAACTAAATGGATAACTAGTACATCACAAGTCCAGTCTGTATAAAAATTTACAACTCGAGCATTATTTCTTTTTTTTTTCTATTTACAGTCAGAATCGTCCTGTGTCCGCTATGACCGCGGACTTGGGCACGAGACCTTTTTGGGTCCCCCTGCAACACAGCAACCACTTTTCGTCGACCTCCAAGACCACCCGCAGCCTCTCTCCTTCGTTGTAAGACAGGTGTCCGCTCTCGGAAGGTAGCCTGTGGTTCAGAGTTCTCACAACCCTGGAAAGCAGACAAAAATAATTTTTTTTAGTGTATACATGAACTATTTTTGTGTGCCAATTAGTTTAGTGCACAATGGACTAGTTTAGTAATGATGAAAATAGTATATTTGAATAAATGCGTGAAGCTGAATACACTTGTTGGATAAATGAAGCGAAGTTTTGTATAAAAGTGTATAAATTCTCTTTATTGCAAAGCGCTTTCGACTTTCGTCATCTTCAGTGCTTCCTGAAAGTAAATACTCCGTTGAGAGGACCGACTCTTCAAGTTGGTACTGGTATTTTCACTTTGACATTTTAGTATTTAGGTAACACTTCCAATTAATATTGACTAGACTACTCTTTAAGTTGGTACTGGTAGTTTCACCTTGACATTTGACTTGACACATTCTGTCTTGTCCCCACCGCTTTTACAATAACCACATGGTCTGAGTTCTAACATGCTTTTCGTTAGTTCTTAAGCAGAATAATTATGTTATTGTAATTTTAAACAATGTTTTTTACATATTTCGAAACTTCCTGTTGCCTGACATGTAAGTACTCACGTAATTTATTTTTTCCAAATTTCATAACCTCTTTCTTAAACTCAATTTCGGTCCTCTCAACGGAGTATTTACTTTCAGGAAGCACTGAAGATGACGAAAGTCGAAAGCGCTTTGCAATAAAGAGAATTTATACACTTTTATACAAAACTTCGCTTCATTTAATAGTATATTTGACGCGATGGAATTAAAATATAGATCAGAACTAGTAAATCAGTGTTTTTTTTAATCCATCAATAAATGACTGAGATATAGATTATTTAAATTTACGCATTTTAGCGCGGAACGTCTTTGGTCCCCGACTCGCCTGTGACGTCACGCCACATGTCTGGGATCGCCACATGTCTGGGATCGCCACACCACAAATAATTACGTATTAGATCCATAGCCGCGCCCAGGCACACGTATGTAGTACTTTTAGATCCAATTAAGTCACGCCTCATTAGTTTGCACCACTTCTTCCTTTTATTCATGTCATTTGGTACATGAAAAAACAATTTATTGGGGTTCTTAATTGTCGTGCTTTTACACATAGGCACAATACAATATTCGGTGGATACTTTTTAATTTCAGCCATCGTTTAATGGACAATAAACGACACGAACGGCGCAAGTGATTGTACACCGATAAATTTGTAAGTAATCTGCGAATACCAGTCGCCTCGTTCATGTGGAGTGACGTCACACACTAGAGCGCTGCGTACTATAAAATCATTTTTCCAATTGCAACTTCAAAGTCCCATAACTTTTTCATTTCAAGAGATATTTCAATGACTTTTTCACATTTTTGTTTCATTTTACTTAAATTTTTAGAATTGATCCATAATGAAAACTAGTCCATTGACAGCTCTGGACGGAAAATAACCTCACTTTCCAAATTTTCTTTGATTTCATAACAACACAATACGAATACATGAACATTTGCGAAATAAACATTAACACCGGTAACTAAAAAGGTGCATTTAGTCAACGTTAACGTAACTTTAGCACAAGCAGTATCATAAACATAAACTAAAAATAATTTTCCGCCTACCTTGTTAATGTTTCTCAATACAAATGAAATCGTTCATTAGTAGGGGTTATTAATGAACGATTTGTTATTGATGCATGATTTCGAGAAATCGTCCATGAATGGCCCCTATTAATGAACGATTTGTCATAAATTGACGATTTCTCTATGAATGCATGATTGTTGCATAAGCAACCAAACATAAACGAACGAATTCAGATGTTATGGACGCTAAAATGGATATTGACGATAAATATATGTTGCCTGATGTTGCGGACACTGCTAAAGTAGCATCTTTAACTTTATTGCCAGAAAAAATTATAATTCCTTAATTTCGACAAGTGTGAGGTAGACGGAAAAATATTGTAATCAACTCTTGTATTAAAATGCGATTATTGATCTCGAAAATAACACGCTCGCTTCGTTCACGCGTTAAAATATCTCGATCATTAATAGTTATTTAATCAACTAGTGTATTAATGAAGGCGATTAATGATCGACGCTATGGTATCCCTGGTTGGGGGCAAGAACTTTCACGTCCTCGAACAGAATCTTGTGGTTTCCTTCACTGAGCGCGTGTTCTGCCACTGCCGACTTGTCCGTTTGGCCTAATCTGCAGTTCCTCTGATGTTCCTTCGGCCTTGTTCCCATGGATTTTTTTGTGGCTCTGATGGTCACCTTTCCACAAGTGCAGATATTGGATCTCTTTTGTCTTTTGCCGACCTAAGGCTTTCTTGTATTTTCTTGGTGGGTTTGAAGACAATATAAAAACAGTCTTCAAACCCACCAAGAAAATACCCACTACCTGCAGCGGGGATATATCATATACCCTGCACTCGCGGAAAGGTATACATCGGAACCACAAAAGGATCGATGGGAACAAGGCTGAAGGAACATCAGATTAGGCAAAACCCCCCCACGTCGAAGGAAACCACAAGATTATGTTTGAGGATGTGAAACTTCTTGCCCCCAACCAGGGATACCATAGCCGACTCGGCTCGGGAGGCAATAGAGATCCACAAACACACGGAAAATTTCCACAAATTTCCACAGAAAAAAAGAAACTGTGAACCTCAACCGAATATGGAATCCCATTCTTGCAAATTCCAAAATAATAAAAGAAAACTATAACATTAAGACAGCAGGCAAAAAGGTATCAATTAATGTAATCGAAAATATGCCTAACCCAGTTACGGTAATAAGCAATTCTGAAATAACAAAGGATATCAAGGACCTTAAGCCGGCAGGTACAAAGGGGTCCGGGTTAGTGAGAATAAATATAATCTACACAGACGGAATCTCCAGTCAACTCAGATTATTCATGATGTATAAGCCTCTGAAGAAGCTAGCCACTCCCGCTAGCGAAACGTTAGGAAGAAATTCCAAAGCCCGAGTGAAAATTGTGACACAGAAAATTTGTTACAAAATTATGAACCATTATACATTCCTGAATATACTACGGTCTCTAAATATATTGTTGAAGAAAAAGTATCGTTATGGTCGAATGTATGCCAAGTCGAATTATGACAAGTTTTACTCTAGATGCGCACAAGCAAATTGCAAACATGTCCTCTTGTTCAAAAATCCATTATTATTTTTTACGATAGTCTACAAGATGGGTTTAATAGGGCTTTTCCGATACAGAGGATCACAATCAAAGATAGAAAGCAATAGAAAGGAATAAAGAATTCCACAAAAAACTACGTCCTTTGCATCATATCAAAAAATTTAGTAATAGTGAATTTTTTCATTATTACCTTAATAGATATCGCAGAATACAATAGAACATTGATTAAATTAGCAAAAAATAGTTATTATAAGAAAATGATATTAGAAGCTAAAAATCCATCAAAAGAATCAAATACTAAGAAATTCAACAAATTTGGAATTGAAGAATATTGTAAAGTTCTCTAGGGTTCCATACTTGGCCCAATTTGATTTTTATTGTATATTAATGACCTATCGAGTATCCACTTGTACCGTAATAGTTATTTAATCAGCTAGTGTATAATGAAGGCGATTAATGATCGAGATATTTTAACGTGTGAGCGAAGCGAGAGCGTTAATATTCGTTATCATCAAACGCATTTTAATATAAGAGTTGATTACAATATTTTTTCGTCTACCTTACTCTTGCTGAAATAAAGGAATTCTAATTTTTTCTGGAAATAAAGTTAAAGGATGCTACTTTAGCAGTTTCCGCAATATCTGGCAACATAAATTTATCGTCAATATCTATTTTAGCGTCTATAACATGTGAATTTGTTCATGTTTTGTTGCCTATACAACAATCATGCATTCATAGAGAAATCGACCATTAATGACAAATCGGCCATTAATAGGGGTCATTATTGGATGATTTTTCGAAATCATCCATTAGTAACAAATCGGTCATTAAAAGGGGTCATTAATGGTCTTTTTCATTTGCATTGAAGAATATTAAACAGACGAGGTAGGCGAGAAATTACTATTAGGCTATTATTCGTTATCTAGAATTTGTCCTTGTATATTGTTTTTCGGGAAAATTTTCATGTATTCGTTTTTGTTATTTTAGTAGATTGAAAGAAGTAAGTCTTCATTTCAGTTTCAATTTTAATATTTTTCATTCAATTTTTTATTTATCTGCTTTTCGTCAATAATTCCTGCACTATTAAGATTACGGAGGAAATCATTAATTATCATTATCAAAATGAGCAAAACTGTAGTATTCAATTATTAAGTTAGAGTAGCTTAAAGGATTCTGTCCTAGGACCTTAATAAATGAAAATTTTCCTTCCAACAACAAATCAGAAAATGTCTGTTACTCACTTGGGCGTCGAAGAATGACTTATCGGTTTTCTACTCAAAGAACTAGAAACCGCCCTCCGGGGCGGGGTGATTTTGGAAGTCTTTCCGTTCTGAGGTGCTGCTTTGTAGGGTAAACTACTCGGTCTTTGTACGTGTCTAGGGGTGTCATGAGGATGTTCGAGCTGGTCCACTCTGCTTGTCCTGCGAAAAACGGACAAAACCAAAAAGAAATAGTAACTAACTGTGGTTTTGTAAATGGATGAATGGTATAAAAACTCGAATACATAAATCAAACTGATACTCCAATATTTGGGTAGACAATTTTTTAATGTTTGCTAAAATAACATCAAAAAAACTGCCTGATAAATATCATTAAGTATAGAGTAGAAATCATGAAAACTACCAGTCAATGACTTTATAAAAATGAGTTAGCTCGGGGTGAGATTTTGCTGGAAAGCGCACAGTGCTGTTAGACGTTTTAAAAATGACATAGTGAAGTTTCGAACCAATGATTTTTTTGTTTCAGGAGGAAACAACTTAGAAATGCCTGAGATATGAATGCGCAATGTTCAACAAAACAAAGTAAAGTTTACTCCAAACTTAGAAAAGAAGAAAAGACACAATGCATGGAAGGAAATATTGATTAAAGATTATTATTAACATTAGTTGATGATCTAAAAGCTGGAAAAACAAGAACTATTTTTTTGAGTCAGTAGAAATTCGAATGAGATTTGTTAATACATGATTGATATGTTTGAGTCTGTACTGAAAAATAAACTCACCAATTTACAACCACAGCTTTTAGATTTGGCTATAGGTATCGAATATTGGCGACCATTTATCCTAACCAAATTTCATGTATTAATCGATAATTTTTAAAAATCACCAAAAATAAATCAAAAAGAATATCTGAACCCTCGGTTACTAGAGATATGAATCAAACGTTCGAAAAAAATAATTTTTAGAGTTAATGGAATGAATCCTAAGAACTTTTATTCATGGTGAAATATTAATAATTCTGACAATATCCTCGAGCTCACAAGCAAATTGTCGTAAATTATGTAATATCACACTCAAGTCCAATTTTGTCACAAATTATAATTTTTAGAAGATATTTTCATAAACAGTTTCTTTTTAATAGAAGAAAATATAAAAATTTCCAACTTAATTTGCTGAAATAGCTATAACTATTATTCGTTTAAGAGATAAAGGCCCAATTATTACTACTCTTCATTAACATTCTTGAAAATACTTCCTGCATGACGAAAAGTAGAATATTTCACAAAAGTATCCCATTTAAAAATGGAAAGTAGCTGAGGTGTCTGGTCAAACCAAAGTTGAAAGAAACTGAATAATCTGTCAAATTATACCTTATCATGTCCTAATTAAATTTGCTATTCAGTGGAAACAAATAAGTTATATGATAAATCTGAGTGAAAGCATTTGCTCAATGTGTATTCACATGAGCCGATAGATCTAAAAACTATATTAGATTCAAAGGAATTATCCTCGAGATTTTTTCTTAAACTGACCATGAAAGCGCCTTAATCAGGAATCAGGCCACCACATTTAGGAAGATACAATGGGCCGCCCGATTCGGGCAAGTATAATCAGGTTAAATTTGAGAATATTCAGTCAGTTGCCAAATTTGATACTGTATAATTCACCACCAATTTTTGGAATGTATAATCGGTCGCCAGTTTTACGAATGTATAATAGGCCGCCAGTTTTACGAGTGTATAATAGGACACCAGTTTTAGGAATGTATAATTGGCCGCTAGATTTAGGAATGGTAATTGGCAGTCCTGATTTAGGAATGTATAATCGGCAACCCGTATTTAGGAATGTATAGTCCGTGGCCATATTCAAGAACGTATAATCATTCCCCAGAACTAGGAAAGCATAATTGGCCGCAAGATTTAGAAATGTATAATCAGCTGTCAGATTTAGGAAACTATAATCGTCCGTCATTTTTGGGAATGTACATATCAGTCGACAGATTTAGGAATTTATAATTAGCCGCCAGGTGCCAGAATGTATAATCAGCACTTAGATTTAGGAATGTATAATCGGTAGCCCAGATCCATGTATAATCGGTAAAATGTACAATCGGCAGCTAAGTCCAAGAATGTATAATTGGCAGCCAGATAAAGGAATGTATAATCGGCCGTCAGATTGAGAAAACCATAATTGTCAGTCATATTCGAGAATGAACATTTCAGCCGCCAGATTTAGATACGTATATACGGCCGCCAGTTGCAAGAAAGTATAATCGGCCATTTGATTTATTTAGGAATGTATGATCGGTAGCCTAGATGCAAGAATATATAATCGGCCCTTAGATTTAGGAATGTATTATCGGCAGCCCAGATTTAGGAATGTACAATCGGAAGTCAGATTAAAAAATGTATAATTGGCAGCCAGATATAGGTATGTATAGTCGGCCGTCAGATTCAGCAATGAATATTACTGCCACCAGATTTAGCATAGCATAACCAGCCGACAAATGAAATGAAAGAGCTAAAAAGTTATGACTTTGGAAAAACCATACAGAGACATCTGATAAATGTTAGAAAACTTTGAAATACATCTAAAAAATGACAGACAAAAATCGGAAAAGTCTGAAAATGTAAAAAAAATGGAAACGACGCCCAGGATAATGGGAGGACACCTTAAAATTGCATTAAACTCACCGATTATAATTGGGTTTGGTTAAGGAACATGTGAATTGGAAACTTCTTAGTTATTCCTGCATTCTGATTTTTTCTTTTGGCATAATACATTATTTTTGTCGAATTCTTTGTTTTATTAAGTTAAATTATATCTTCTACCTGGGCTTTTGGCCCTGATATTAATCAATAACAATTTGATGAGTATTTGAATAGATTGCCATCCAGAAAAGTTGAAAATAACGAAATAAAGTAACTCGATTAATTAAAACTAGTGTGTGTTCAGAACTTGCAGCAGCTTCCTGATATGATTTGCCGATAATTGAGACTTGATAGGTAAGGAAATATAATTTTACTGATATGTTCCAACGTAAGCACCGATATATAATACTGACAAAGGCACCGCTCGGCCAAACAATTAATGGTATCAGCTGTGACGAAACTCTATTTCACCGGAATAGCGTTTAATTATATTACAAAACAGTCAAAATTCAAACAAAAATGACAGAAACCAACCACTCACCTAGTACTGGCTCCCGCCCTGATCGCAGGCGAACTCTTAGCCGCGACCAACCCCTTGACGACGGCACCGCCTTTCCCCCCACCCGGAGGAGTGGTAACCTTCTTCGCAACCTTACTCCCCGCCTTGACCACCGGCGAAACCAACACGGGAATCCCCGAGGGCTTCACGGGCGACATCACCAGCCTGGGGATCTTCGATTTGGCAACGTGCGTAGGAGACAGGGGAGGCGACTCCGTGGAGTTCTGCCCGCTAATCATTTCCCATTTCTGCTGCAGCTTCTTGAACCTCCTCCCGTTCAGAGGTTTCTCGTCGGAGAAGTTAGAGTCCAGCGATTCCGGCTCGCGTTCGTCCTTGAGCGAGGGGACGTTCTCATCGCTGCCGTCCTGTCTCTCGGCAGTCTCCAGGCTGTCGGTGTATTCCTCGTCCTCCTTCAATCAATCAATCCCAATATTCTTTATTGTGTGGCGAATTATTATTGTTACGGATTTATTTACTACTAATTTACAAAGTCACATACTATACATAAGTATAATTGACATAAAAGTCGAAATTTCGAGATAAAAGTCGAGATATTTGGTAAAGTTTGAGGTCTATGTAGTTTTTTTTATTTTTAGTTCAATTTCAAGGATATTTTACTGTAGATAAAATTATCGATTTCAACTTGAAAAGAAACCAATTCAACTGTAACTTAAATGACCTGAAGAAACTTACTTTTCACAACAAATTTAGCTCAATTTTTAGTACTACCACCTCTAGCTCTTATTACTGCTTGCATACGTCGGTTCATATAGTCAATTAGGTTACGAATAGCATCTTGAGGAATAATTTGCCATTCCTCCTGAATTGCTGAACGAATCTCATGTATCATAGCGATATCCGTGTCACCTACCAAGCATGTTCCACACATGCTCTATGGGGTTGAGATCAGGCGAATATGCTGGCCAGTTCATTTTGTTAATACCTACTTTCGCGAGGTATTGTGAGTCACAAATTGCTGTATGTGGCCGCGCATTATCCTGCATCGGGATAAATTCATCGCCGATAAATCCTCTAAAAGGTACAACGTAATTGCTCAATAGCTCCTCAATATATCGATGGGCCGCAAGGATCCATCGGTGACAACCAACTCAGTGCAGCCCCCCCGGGATATTCCTGTTCAAACCATTACTGAACCTCCTCCATGACTCGGGCGGGGACTGAGAGTAAGAACAACTCCCACCTACTTATAGAAGAGCACAAACAATTGCCCCGAAAGTTGAATGTGTGACTGGGTAATAAAATCATTGGTCCAATATTTATCCAAGGTAATTTAGGGTACGGTTTATTTGGTTATGCTACAGAATCTGATTGAACACTTATTTCTGATGCTGTTAACACAGACCTCGATGATTATGGTAATCCAAATCTATTGACAGATAACATTTATTTCGAGCAATATGGAGCTCCACCTCATTTCGTATTACAGGTGAGAGAATGGCTATCCCTAACTTTTACAAACATCTCATCGAGGTCCAATATCCAGCATGCTCGCCGGACTTGGCACCCCATGATTTTTTCCTTTGAGGTAATTTGAAATTCGGTGTTTATAAAACTCAACCTACTGACCTGAATGATTTGGAAAGAAGAATAATAACTGAACTCTACTACTGTCTGGGAGTTAATGGAAGTAAGTCACTTTGAACATTTTTTGTAAATAAATTTTGGATAATCTATTTCATATAATTTATTTACTCACAATTCAACAATGTACAATGAGATAAAAGTCGACATTTCGAGAAAAAGTGGAAATTTCAAGAAAAAATTGGAAATTTTGAGAAAAAAGTGGAAATTTCGAAAAAAAAGTGGAAATTTCGAAAAAAAAAAGTGGAAATTTCGAAAATAAAAAGTGGAAATTTCGAGAAAAAAAAAAGTGGAAATTTCGAAAAAAAAAAGTGGAAATTTCGAGAAAAAAGTGGAAATTTCGAGATAAAAGTGGAAATTTCCAGAAAAAAGTGGAAATTTCGAAGAAAAAAAAAGTGGAAATTTCGAGAAAAAAGTGGAAATTTCAAAAAAAAAAGTGGAAATTTCGAGAAAAAAGTGGAAATTTCGAGAAAATATTCGAAATTTCGAGAAAATATTGGAAATTTCGAGAAAAATGTGAAAATTTCGAGAAAAAATGTGGAAATTTCAAGAAAAAATTCGAAATTTCGACATTAAACTAGAAATTTCAAATATAGTAAACGTACCTTAGCCAGCCTGTCGTACGCCTGGTACAGCTTCGAGCTCAACGCGATGCTGGACCACCTCTTCTTGGCGATGGAGTTCATGTCCTCTCCCACGTTGAAAGAGGGCCTGGACATGGCGCCGGTATCCACGCACGATCTGGGTCTCTCCTTCTCGCCGCGCGGTTTCGATTTGGTGGTGGGGGAGGAGGAGAGGAGATCGGGAAGGCCGGTGTCGTTGTTGGTGGGGCAGTGGCAAACTGTGTTCGCTACGGAGATGTCTTCCGACTCTGAGTTGGATCGGTTGCCGGGAGAAGTGAGACTGAGTCGCGAGGAGTTGAATTGTTTGAAGTTCGGAGACGGGGAATGCTATAAGAATAACGGGGAATCAATGTAACTATTTCGTATGCAGAGGTACAGAAAGTACTAATACGACATTAATTTATTTTCAAAAAAATATACTGTTTTGAGAAAAACGACATACAAAACAGAAACATTCACTTCAAATATTAAAATCGCCGAAATTGTATTTTTTAATGGTTGTGGTGGTATCAGGATTAATTTGACATCATCATCAGTGTTTAACCGGTTAGAAGGACCACATTATAAATACAAATCCGACTCGAAGGACCACATTATGAACACATGACAAGTGTGACTCGAAAGACCGAATTATAATAATTGTTTTCATAACGAGAAAGATATAGGCATTATTTAGGAACGCAAGTGAGAATCATTATCAAGATATTTATTACAATCTATTAAAATATCTCATTAATATTCCACTTCGACTTACTCATGGCAGTTTTTTGATGATTGAAACACGATTTGCATAATTTTCCATCAGGTATAAACAAGTGTGAGTGTGGATTCGCGAAAAGCTCGGAAGTTGAAGATTCTAGAAGTTGTAAAGATTTAGATACTATGACTTCAATGCGTTTATACCTACAATTGAACAATAATAATATGAATACTACGACTTTAGCAGGAATTTTTCGGTTTGTTATCTCTTATGTGTCATTGAATCCATTAATAACTATAATTGGGCACTAATTATCTAAAAAATAAGTCTCCCATTACACTAGAAAAAAAATTAAAATTTATTTTTCAAGATATGATATGATATATTACATCCAAATCTAAGTATTTATACCTACATTGCCTATACCCAGGATATACCTTAATTAGTAGCAGTATATCGATTCTCATAATCAATACCAACGATAAATGAGCATAAAAAATATTTTGATAAATGCAGGTTTTGGGAATTGGGTTATAGGTTCAGGAGAGGGCTATAACTCAATTCCCAAACCTGCATTTATCAAAATATTATTTGTTTCATTAGTACAATCCATATCTTGATTTTATATTTGATGAAATATTTCCTGGACTATTTATTTTACGTAAAAAACTTTTGAACATTTTTTATAGATTTTCTAAAGGCGGCCAAAAAATTTGTCTTGGTAAATTGGATAAATATTAACCGTTTCTGATATATTTTGTATTTTCCAAATTTCAACTTTTTTTTTACATTTCGCTGTTTTCCGTCCATTTTCGTAAAAAATCATTCTTGTACGATTTGTCCTTCTATTCGAGCTCTACCCGTCACATTTTTCTAAATTCAATTTAAATGAACGGTTCGGCATATTTTTTTTAATAATTGGTCCTTCGAGCCGGATTGTACCAATTACCTTTCTAGATGCATTCGGCCATAAAAATAAAATGGTTGCGCATTCGTTCCCAAATTACGAGCGTTCCTCAATAACTAACACACACCCACACCACAAAAAAAACAATCGACAAAACCATACCTTATGTGTCGGACTGAGCGGCTGATGGAACGAGTCCATCCTCTTGAAGCTTAGGTGCAGCTGCTTGAACTCGAACAGCAGATCCAGCTGGAACGGCAGAAACGCCAGCGGCTGCAAAGCCGCCACCATGGCATCCAACAACGACCTGACGTTCGGCCCTCCGGTGTGCGACATCACCAGCAACGAATCCGCCGTATAGTGCTTCTTGAGCACGCTCTCGCGCGTGCGCAGATAGCTCGCCCAAGCGTCCAGGGACCGGACGTTGAGCAAACCGAACACGAACGCGTTGAACTTGACCAAACCCTCGGTGATGGCGTCTTCGCTGTTAATCCGCATCACCAGCTCGTTGAGCGCCTTCGTCAGCGGGCCCTGCTGTGCCGACGCCTCTACGACCTGCCACACGGAGTTGTTGATGGCCCCGAAGCTGGTCTGCAGGCTGGGCTTCAGCCCGTCGCTGAGGACGGCGTACAACGCGGGGCAGAGGGTGGTGAGCGCCAGTTTGGCGCAGGCGGGGTTCACGGTAGCGTCGCCGAGGGCGTTCAGCTCCATCTGGTTGGACGCGAGCGAGAAGTGGTGCATGAGTTGCTCCACGGAGTCGGTGACGGCGCTGATGAGCGAGCGTTTCTGGATGAGGTTGTCCGACAGGGTTTTGCTCAGTTGGATCGGGGTGGTTTGCGGGCTGGAGTAGTTGGGGCTGTTTTCGTTTTCTTCGCAGATCGGCATGTCGATCAGGTTTTTGGTCTGGAATGAGAGATGGGGCATGTGAAGGTGAATGAGTTGACAAAAACTGAATGATTACGTTCAGAAATGTGGGCTGTTGTACCCTTATTCTGGTTACCACAGTTTTCTGCTACCGGCTGCTCAGTTTTTAATAGGAGCTTATGGGTCGTGAATTTTGAAATTTAATGAAAGTAGATGTTCAGTTGATCAAATAACAAGCAAAAAGGTGCGCCAGTTAGTTTAAAGAATGAAATCTAAAATATAACCAATAACTCAGTCATACAAATATATAAGCAAATGGGTGGTAATAAAAAAAATTGAACGAATATTCTTGAGACGTATATGTATATAATGAAAATTCAAGAAAACGATATATTTACAAATAATTGATGTCCTATATACACATGGAAAGATACATATACACAGGGCAGGATAAATGAAATGACGCGGTATCTGAGAATTGCAGTGAAAATAATTAAATAAAATTAACAAGGGAATTATCGTAATTTACCCACTATGAAATATTAAATTAGTAATTGCATACGTATGTTCATGCTTCACATTTGACTTGTACAAGCATATATTGTGTACCTACTATTATAGATCAAACCCTTTCTAAAATCATTAAGTGAGATGTATATATATATATATATATATATATATATATATATATATGAAAACTAGAAGTTCGGGTTGAACCGCGTCTGGAATTTGTTGAAATTCGACGTTTCGGCCATTTTTTCAAGAATAAGAAGGAAAGGTAACGTGATTCTACACTTCCTTCGAAGGAGTAGGCAGATTGAGACCTTAGAGAGAGCCAGTGACGAGACTTGGGGAGTAGGCAGATTGAGACCCCGACGTCAAGTCACAAAATCCTAACGCGATAATACCTGAGGAGTAGGCAGACTGAGACCTCAGTGTAGAATCACGTTACCTATCCTTCTTATTCTTGAAAATGGCTCCAAAATCGGAGCCGAAACGTCGAATTTCAACAAATTCCAGACGCGGTTCAACCCGAACTTCTAGTTTTCAAATATCTGACCGCGGAAACCTATCCGAACACACACACATATATATATATATATATATATATATATATATATATATATATATATATATATATATATATATATATATAGAGGTGAAAATTCGTGACCGGCTGTATATTAGTTTGTAGTATATTTATTGTACAAAGCGTATTTTCAGTTGTCCTGAGGAAGGTATCGAATTATACCGAAAGCTTGACAGTATCAAAGAGTTTTCTTTGAAATAGCCCGCAACCCTGACTTCAACCCCACAAATACTACAAACTATATATATATATATATATATATATATATATATATATATATATATATATATATATATATATATATATATATATATTATATAATCATCAACTCATCAGATAATCGTAGAAGCAAACCTGTTGTGTCGATTTCAGCGGTTTTCGGCCATATAACGATTGTAACTTCCAAATGAATGTTTTCTTCAGACTCTCAACCGCTTGATATGAGACATTATTTTGAATGCATAATTTTTCCTGAACCATATAGCGATTTCTTTCCAATTTACAAATAAAGGTAATTTCTTTGTATCAAAAGTACCGAAGCGAAGAATGAGAGTGGAGTGGGATTCGACTTCCGGCATCGGTTGAGGTCAGACGGCGGTCTCGTGTTGGAAGTCAGGTTAATGTGTGTGATGTCCGCAGTATTAAAGACGTGCATTGACAGATTAAATTGAAGTATTTTGTTAAAAATTAAAAAGTGTTAAAAATTTGGAATGCAGTATTGCCTAGAGCAAGACAACTGCATTCCCCCGATAAAACCTTGCTGTCTACGCCGGTTAAAGGCCGGATGAGAACGGATTTCTCGCAGCAGGGCATGTCCACATGGCGCCGAATAGAAGCCGACGGACAATAATAGAAGAGAGAGAGAGAGAGTGTGTGGAGTGAAGAGAGAGGCCTACAATTGAAAAACGAAAATTTATAGCATTTAGCTATAAAAAAAAATCAGTTGAGATTTATAACCTTGGATTTTATGTGGCCTCAAAGTGAATGAAAAGTTAATTCAAATATTTACAGAGATTCTGCATTCAACAAGACTCATAATTGAATTTTCTCTTGCCAATCCATAAAATTATGTATCCAATTCAATTATTTATTACTTTCTTGTTTGCTCAGAGTTTTGTATTGAAAACCTATCTGATCGTCAAAAATCAACTCAATATCGAGGAGCCGGTAAGGTAGACGAACTACAAAAAGTAAAGGACTGATTTTGTAAAAAAAACGTATCTCAGTGAATATCAAAAGGTCGTTTGGAGTAATTTTTCAGAAAACGATTGTTTTTAATAATGTTCTGGAAATATGTATGCCATAATAATCTCATCAACAAAACTTCTCTTGAATATCGAGATCGTGTTCAAAAATGCCGACTGTTATCGAAACATTCATCTGTTACATTTTTAAAATGATTGAATTCTATCCAACATTTTGAATACTGCTGAGCAGCAACAATTGTGAGTGAATGCGATGGGAATAAATTAAATAAATGTTTCTTCTGGACGCGAATGCTAATACCAACGCTGAAATTTATAAGAGATTATATAGGCTGTCCTAGATTTCTAACTTTTATTATTAAAGATGAAACAAAATCGTTACATTGTTCAGAAGACAACAGTAGAAAGTTGAAGTGAAGTAAAAGTGAATTTATAAATCAGTTTTTGAAATTCAGCAGGTGAAACATCGACTTTTCGTTATAGCAGGAGTTGTTAGCAATATTATTGACCATAATGCCCGCCGTCACGTATACAGAATGGGACAAGTGAATTGTACTACATTTTTTTACAATAAGCTTGCGTATAAAATATAGCCTTTTTCATGAGCCAAAATACTTAGTTTTTAAAACGATATTTGTGTATCTGAACTTGTCAATAATAGAAACCATATCACAAGTGGCAAAAATTACATTTATGTGCACATCACTTCTTACCATAGTACCATGAACTCACTATTTTACAGAGTTTTTCTGAATTTCAAATAATTACCAGAATCTGTTGAATGTATTATATTCAAGTGGACACAGAGAGAACTAAATAAATCGCTTGTGGCAAAAATTATAGATCACTCAAAAAAGTCAATCAGAAAGTATAGAATCAAATTCGAGGCGTTAGCCCTGGATAAAAATTCACCAACAATAAATTTGCAATTTGTACGGGACGTTAGCCCAAGTTCACACCCGCAGGTAGACAGCTATCAAAATACCTCGGAACGTTAGTCTCCGGTACTTGATATATTGCAATTAATAAACAAAATATATAGGTAAATACTTAGGTAAATAGCAGTAAGGAATAAAAGGCACTGTAGTTTTTATTTGTCACTTGTGAATACTGGAATTTCCAGTTTCTTACCATACTGCTACTCGTAGTTCTTGTAGTCTGCACTGCTGAAAGACACGAGGGGCAAGGTACTAAAGATAAACAATCGTATTGGGGTGATAGTTTTGGCAATGTGATATCGGATAAATAGGAATGTTACAGAAAGCACTTGCAATGGTATCCTCTGCAATGCGGAACGTTTCACATATCTATTAGATATAATTCAATACCCGTCGTGGTCTTAGCCAGAGGAGTACTTGTTTTCTGACAGGTACTTGCCTACATCGTAAACATACAACATAAAATAAGCATAAAGGACAAATACGAGCCCCTACACATTCGAGTCGTACCATTCCCGAAGCGCCATCATAGCCCAACCAATCCCGACCCCGAAACCAACTCACCTGATGACTCTTCTGATGAAGGAACGCCGAAACGTTCGGCGAATTATTCGGCGGCACGAACTGTTTCGCGTCTAAATGCCTCGGCAGCAACGGATTCACCTTCTCCGCGAAGCTGACGCACTTCTTGCCTCCGAAGTGTTCAGAATCCTCCTGGCTGACCTTCAGCGCCAGGAACTTGCTCACGTACGACCTGAGATGCGTCAAGCTGCGTTCGACGTGCTCGTCTCCGTCGGAGCTCGAAACGCCGCTCATCTGCAGGAACTCGTCGAGCTGCGCGAGCTCGTCGTCGCTGATGGCCTGCAGGAAGTCCGTCTTGTGGCGCGACCCCTCCTGGTTCTCGTCCAGGCTGCTGCTGCTGGTGCCCGCGTCGACGCCTTCGTCTTCCGTTTCCGACAGGCGTTTGTTTCTCTGCAGGAAGTACGGTTCCGGGAAGGATTTTCGCTTGTGGGCGGTTTCTTCGACGTTTTCCTCTTCGCTGGTTTCGTACAGGCTGTAGCGCTTCGTCAGGTCGGTTTTTTCCGAGCCTCTTCTCAGGATGCCTCTCGGGAGGGGCGGTCTAGGAGGTAGGATGTCGCCTAGAAGGGAAAGTTACGAAGGTGACGTCTCAATTCAATACAAGATCTCGCGATTTTTTAACACACTCGATACGACTAAAAATTCTATCAAAAACTACTTATCACGTCAAAAGTCCTCATTATTGTCATAATAATCCCGATTGAAAACATTATTCCTCATTATTGTACAAGAATTCCAACTGACCACTTTAAAATAAAGAATGTTCCAGGTAAAAGTAACATTGCCCCACGTTGGGCGCCACAATTTTATAACGAAATTGTATATTTATTGTTTTATGACCAACGAAAAGGGATTGTAAGTATATTTCATAGAACTAAGCCAATTTCAGAGGCCTTCATCTCAATGTTGATGACAGAATTTCGAAAGAAGCAAAATGTCAATATCAAGAAATGGCATTTCCGAAAATAAAATCAATTGGGGACAAACCTAAAAAGTCACAAAGGAAGAAATAATCAGATTTCTGATAAATGTGGCCGACTCGAAATTTTTGTACATGAAGGTATAGCTACTTTAGACTGACTACTTTGAAATAAATAATTCAGTTTTTCCCGGTAGCATTTATCAATTCTAATATGACTTCAAAATAGCACCAATGTCGGAGATTATTCTGTTGGGATTTGATAACGGAACATTTCAAGTAACGAAGGTATGTTGTCGAGGATATTGCGGTACTCCGGCGGCATCAGGAAGCTCAGCGAGTCCCAGTCCTTCACGTGGTCGAACCCGCCCTTCTTCAACGCATCCAGGTCGTTGCAGCTGTACGGCCTCCTCTTCGAGGCTATGGCAGCGGTAGGCATCTTTTGCGGCAGCAGAAGCATCTAAGAAACGTCTTGCGTCTTCAACGCCACCAGTTTCCACGAATATGCATACACAAGAGTGGAATCTGAGCCGCTTTGATAAAGGCCCAAGAAATCGGTATTGACGTTCCTTCGTTCCGAAAAGTACGGCTTTCACTACTGGTCAGAACTAGCTGAGATCAAGGAAATCGCCGATCGGGGAAGTTTGTTCAATCATTGTCCTTCAGACAGTCGTACCAACACTCCGATATTACCACCAGAACCGTATAGCGCTATTTAATCCTGAAGGTACGGATTTTACTACTTGAAGTTAGTACGGAAACCGTGAACTGTTCCAAAGGGAACGAACTTCACTTCTCCTCGGAATCAGTTTGGTATTCCCTTGTAAACCGTATTAGCAGGTGGCAATCAGAAGTTCGTAAAACCCATATCGTGAGTCCTAATGCCCTGAAAGCTGTGATGAACAGTGATTCGGGACTAGCCGTCATAATTTGATAGACGTGATATACGATTAAACTGCCGAAGTGAACAGTATCAGCTCACCAGTATCTCCGCGAGCCGAGTCGATCAACATATTCAGCTATCCGTGGACGATTTCATATCCTTTTTCACTCTGTGGTCCTGATGTGGCGAACCGCCAATCGACCTTTCAAAATTTTCTCAAATAAACTTATCCTAACCTCAAACAATTAATCTCAAGAGAATCAGATATTTGCAATGTACGACAATTTAATCAGAAACCACACATGCCAGCCAATCCCCTATGAAGTCCTATGAACAGTCACGTGATAACGTCAAAATGTAGGAAAAGTACATAAAACAATAAAAGCCAATGTACAAAAAGAGAAAACCTAACGTAACTACTTGTATTTCAATTGCATGAAAGTATTCAATTAATTAGTCATCAGACAAGACGTGTGTCTATGGCTATCCAGCAAACAATAATAACTGTCATGTGAATTCATAGACTATTATAAACAAAACGTTTTTCGACTTCCGGCAGCGGTTGAGGTCAGATGGTGGCTTCGTGTTGGCAGTCAGGTTAATGTGTGAGATGTCCGCAGTCTTAAAGACGTGCATTGACAGATTAAAATAAAGTGTTTTGTTAAAAATTAAAAAGTGTTAAAAATATGCCTAGAGCAAGACAACTGCATTCCCCCGATACAACCTTGCTGTCTACGCCGGTCAAAGGCCGGATGAGAACGGATTTCTCGCAGCGGGGCATGTCCAAATAGCGCCGATAGGAAGCTAACGGACAATAATTGAACAGAGAGAGATAAACAAAACGAATTTACGAGTTTTCTGACACTGCCCAGTAATAAAACGCGATTTACGCGCATTAAAACCGACATGTAAACGATTAAAATCATAAAATATATGACAAGACTATTAAAGGGTTATCAACAGCTGTAATTAATGTCTCCGCTGTCCGTTTAATGCCAATTAAAATTAAATATATGCGTTTCTCAATGATATAAGAGCAATAGCGTATTCTTTAGTCAGTTCCCAGTTAGCAGTTCATAGTAAGCAGTTCACAGCTGGTTTTCAAATAGACGAGGAAAATACGTTACAACACAAAAACGACTCTACACCAGCACTTACCTTGCGGCAAGCTCATACACCTAGGGGGCAACGCCGGAGCCGTAGTGGTAATACTCCGCTGCCTCTCGCTATTGAGCAAACTCGCCTCCGAACTGGTAACGCTGTCGTAGCGATACACGAACAACGGGTTCAAATTCGTGGCGGGAAGCGGACTGTTCTGCGAATCCGTCAGGATACTAGACGACCCCCTGAAGCCGGAACTCGGCTGCGTGGCTGTACTAGAGCTGGAGGACTGGTTGATCTCGCAGCTGAGCGGCCTGCGCTTCGCGAACTTATTGTGCAAGAACGAAGGTTTCTCCCTGATCGCCATCGTCTTGGTATATTCCGCCACCTCCGGTATATCGGCGAGGATATTGCGGTACTCCGGCGGAAGCAGGAAGCTCAGCGAGTCCCAGTCCTTCACGTGGTTGAATCCTCCTTTCTTCAAAGCCTCCAGGTCGTTGCAGCTGTACGGCCTCCTCTTCGAAGTTAGGGCGGAGGTGACAGGCACCTTTTGCGGCCGCAGAAGGATCTTAGAAACGTCTTGCTTCTCGTCGAGGAAGTCCAGGTCGGGCAGCACGTAGTTGGGGTAGAGGATGTAGACCGGCTTCTCGATCTCGCCTTGCATCTTTAGCTTGCTCAGGAACGACGGCTCTATGACTTTCACCAGTTGCTGGGTCGCCTCGAAGCAGGTCTTGTTGGCCGTTTTGAGGTTGGCAATTTCCGAAAAATTAGACGTTTGGATGCTCCTGTTGATCAACGCGTTTCTCTGGTCTTCCGCCGGGGCGTTGTCATTTTCGTAACTTTCGCAGACCGAGTCGAGTTTCGATATGCTTTCCGACAGTTGTTCCACGGATTCGCTGCCGGATATCTCTTCTTCCGGTTCTTCGGCTATCAAGTCGTACGTTCTCACGCTGCTGTCGCTGGTTTTAGCTTCCGCGCTGGTGTTCAGTTTTTCCTTCGGTTCGGAAGAATGGCTTTCGCCCGATTGGCTTCCCTGCCAGTTCTCCGTCGAGGAGAGCTGGTCCATTGTCGTCGACATACCTGTGACGACAAAAATTATTATTTATGAGTCTTATGATGCATCGCCTTTGATACCGCCTGCTAAGTATAGACGGAATGTCAGGTAAAAATATACACAAGCTTTCGAGAAAAATGAATATTACCTTCAACGCTCATACTCTTCTGCTTCATGAACAGCTTCACCAAGCTGAAGTTCGGTTGTTTGTTGTTCTCGCTAGAGCTGACGTCGACTGATGTTGCCATATCCGAAACGCTGGCACTATCGCTGCTGTTGACCTGGTGCTGGATATCGAACACTTTGACGGGGCGTCTTTTCACTGTACACGTATCGGTCTGAGGAGGAAATTTTTGTTAATTTAATTTGCTTACGGGGAATCCCCTCAAAAGAAAAGCTTACAATTTCAAAAAATATCTATAACAATCCTAGAATGAATATTAAAAAAATCATTAGGTGAAACACTGAAAACTGTAATAATTATAAATGTTTAGTTCTAAAAAGAGTAGAGTTATTTATCTATCAACTCCGTGTAAATGGTATGTAAATGGGAAGTAAAACTACATTTTTCGTTAGATAGGACCTTTTTCAACAACTTGAATATAATCTGAAATTTGAAGAGCATTCTCAATTACATTTTTAGAAACTCCTTTGCCCTTTTCATCACTGTCGTGGTCTTAGCACAGTATACCTTCGCGCCTGTATCATAAATACATTCTATTGGCAGTCCAGAAAATTCATCCTTCATCTTACCGACAACTGATACCTATTTAGGGATTTTGTGGATATTCTTTATTGTAAAATTTTTTGTCAAAGAATTCTATATTTTCCCTAATATAATAATCGTATACATTTTCTGTAAATATCTCAATTAGCGAATCGGTTTTTGATAAATCCAAAATAGAAAACCCTACGTAAAGCGGTTTGTCATAGGTGACTGCTAATTTTTCCATTTGGATAGCTACTAAAGTCTCATCGAATAATGAACATTTGAAATGTTTTTTGCTATGAATCTTTCAGCTCCCACAGACCCTGGCATATTTTCCCAGTGACTACAGCATTTAATGTCCTACCTCTTGTCCACGTTCTCCATAGTTTTTCCACATACCGAGTTTGTGATAAATATGAAGAGATCACGTTCAAAATCATTCCTGGCAGAATTCCGGAGTTTTGTATATGAATCTATATATTGCTTCAACCATGCTGACTGTGACAATTCCAAAACTCTATGTAACCTCTTCAATTTCAATCCATATTTCAAAAATTGCTTCAATTTTCTGTAGTGTATGATGTATACTTCCTTAGTCATTAAATTTGGATTCATAGATATTTTCCGACGTTCATGGTATTGGCGCACTCGGCTAGCACGTCGTGCGACAACTTCCTCCCACTCGTGTGAAATGGGTCACTTTACACACTAGTATTATAATGAGTTGATAGTGCTAGTGCTAGTTATTTTCCTAACAAGTGCGCAAGGTGTTACTTTTCCGCACGAAATACAGTTAGGTGAACGACGCGAAGCGGAATTCGTATAAGTATTTGCATGCGGAAAAGTCACTTTGCGCACGTGTTAGCAAATAGCTATTTACATACCAAGGGAGGAAAATCATGCTTTTCCTCCCGCGGATAGTTTGATGCCCGACGCGAAGCGGAGGGCATTAATATCCTCGGGATGAAAAGCATTTTCCTCCTGAGGTATATATATAGTTTTTTCTACTACCTTTAAGGTCGTCATTTTTATAACGTCCTAAAAATTATAATGCGTGCATACTTATAAGAACAACTGCAGAAAGTTGTGGAACTATATAATGCGGCTATATGACAAAATATTAAGTAAGCGTTGCGTCGTCGTCATCGTGTTGACAACGATTTGTTGCTATGGCGTTGTTTGGTAATACAAACATAACAGTTGTCATAAGCTGTAACGTTGTTTACCCTTTTAAGTTGCTTCTAAGTTTTGAAAATGAGTTCTAGCGAAGACGACCTGCCAAAAGATCTCGCTGAAGAGGCAAAAATGATTTCAATGCATCTTTTTCCTGATAAATCGAGAGGAAAAGTACTATTTTCCTCCCGGCGGGAGGAAAAGTACTATTTTCATACGGCGGGAGGAAAAGTACAATTTTCCTCCCTTCTTTAGGGGTCGAAAATAAAGTTTTCTAGTGAGGTAGTAGAAAAAATCTTATCCGCACGGCGTGCGGAAAATTGTAGCTTTGCGCACGTAAATAAATGCAGAAAAGTACTACTTACCGAACTATTACTTTGGCTCTTCATATTCCCGCTAGCCACCATGAGATTCCTGAGTTTCTGCTTATACAAATTCGGCATGCTCTGGCTCTTGGCAGTGCCGTCCGTCAAGCCGAGATTGCTATCCTCGTCGCCCGAATTGTTGTTATTGCCCGACGGCGGCCTGCGCAGATGGTCCTCGCTGCAGCGCTTCTTCAGCTTGCTCCAGGTGGTCAGGCTGCTCGAATCCGATCTGGTCATCGACGTGTCGAGGGTTTTCAAGTTCTTCAACTGGCACTTCACGTCGCCCGGCCAATGGACGCTGTCCGTGTTGTGGGAGTTCGAACTCTTATCTGAAAGGAAGACAACGCTGTTGACAGAACATGAGTGGTTTACAGATAAATGCCGTGCAGTAGTGGTAGTGATGCAGCGGTGTGAAGTTAGCGGACACTTTACATCAACCGTTTTTATATGGCAACCGTTTTTATATAGCAACAGTATTTATATGAGGCAAGAGGCATAAGATGTCCGGAGGACTGCTCACTGCTAATATCCTATACAATAGGAAAGTTGGGTCGAAAATTCATCAGAAAACAACTACTTTCCTGGCTAATGCCACGACGAACATTGAATTACATCTGATGAAATTTCCGTGCAGAGTTCCTACAAGGTTATCTCTGCAATTGCTTGGTTGCATGGGAATGTTCATCGAAACATTCGGACCACCTATATATCGATTTCGGAGTGTTGCTCCTCATCAGTATAGGGTAGGTCTAGCAGTCAATAACTAATGACTGCAACGAATGAATCGACGACCAAACCCATTTAAAGACCGAAACTGAGATCGCGCCCGCACAGTGGATTAACTCCAAACTGCGAGCGCCATCCCAGCGCCGGAAGCCCAACCAAGAATACCCATGACCACGATCGTCAAGACCGTATATAAAACGGAAAAGAAAACTGTAGGTCACAATGAGCTTATGACAAGAGGCATAAGATGTCCGGAGACTGCTCACTGCTAATATCCTATACAATAGGAAAGTTGGGTCGAAAATCCATCAGAAAACAACTACTTTCCTGGCTAATGCCACGACGAACATTCAATTACATCTGATGAAATTTCCGCATGGAAACACTTGTCGATTTTTGGAAAATCATTCTGAAACCTTCCCCAGAAATATTTAGCAAAGTTCAATTTTTGTATATACACTACTGAAAACCCCAGCAATTATGTACCGGGAGATGGTTGATTTGCAGGACGTCTAATTGGGAGTTTATACCTACTTTTGAAAAAACATTCTGAAACCTTTCTAAGAGATGATCAGCCAAGTTCATTTCCCTTATATATAGACTACCAAAAAGCCCAAGAATGATATACCCAGAAATGGTAGATTTTCCGGCCATTTAGGGAATAGTTCACACTAGTCGATTTTTGAAAAAAATATTATGAAATGTTTAGTATATAAATTACTGTCAGGCACAGGAATGATTCACCGGGAGATGGTTAATTTGCAGGTAGTCTAAGGGATAGTTAATACCTGTCAATTTTTGAAAAAACATTCTGAAATCTAACTTAGAAATGTTTAGCCAAGTTAATTTTCTGTATATAGACTACTGAAAAGCCCGAGAATGATATACCGAGAGATGGTTGATTTTCAGACCTTCTAAGGGGCAGTTTACACTTGCCGATACTTGGAAAATCGTTCTGAAACGTGACTCAGAAATATTAAGCCAATTTCAAGGGGTAGTCATCATCCTTCTTAGTATTGACAAGTTCAAAAACAGTCCTCCAAATTCCCTAATGAACCTAAACATTTCTTATGGAGGTTCCAAAATGTTCTTTTTCAAAAATCGTATACAGTGCCGGTATGCAAATCAACCATTTCTCGGTATATCATTCTAGGGTATTTCAGTAGTCAATAAAGCCGAATTTAATTTCAATCCCGACGACACTGGCAAATTGGCTGCTAGATTAAAACGGCTGCATAAAGGCCGCTAACTTCACATCGATAATTATGAAGATTCTTGGACCTATGTGGACTTTTCATTCAACTCTGATATAATAATAAATGTAAGAACGCGGTGAGAGACAGTTGAAAACATTGAAAAATTCTTTGTTTGGAATTTCATGTTGTACATATTTGTAACAAGTTCAATATGGCCACTCTACAAGTTAGATACAAAGTTAGATAAAATCTTATTTGGACGTCAAAATTACCTGTAGAATGTTTATACTTTGTATGCGACTTGCTTTTAATATTGAATGAATTTAATTTAATAAATGAATTTTGAATTGTAGAATTTTTTATTTACTTCAGGTGGATTATTTAAGAAAAAGTTCTAGTTTCTTTCACAACAGTGTTTAGACTTCTAGAATGTGTAATTAACACAAATATGTGGTGTAACAACTCTTTCAGTAGAAAGTTCAAATCACTTTTCAGAAAACAAAACCAGATTTAATAATTCAATCATAACTTACATGAAAAAAAACACAAAAGATGTACCTACTAGGTATTTATCATTCAAAATTTAGAACAGGACTAAAGTCCAAATGAAAAGCAACCAAATTCTTGACCCACACAAATTTGTTTGTTCAGACGATAACTAACTCATTACTCATTGGGCACTAGCATAACAATTTGTTTAATCACAATCTGCTGATAAAGAAATTAAAATTGTCTACCTACTTACCCTCCCTAAGAACTGATTACTACAAATCTGTTTTGATATTTTCTTATTTTCTTAAAAATGCTTTTTATGGATATATTATCATGTACCTACTTGTTGTATAATTCCACCCTTTTATTTACAAATATGTTATTTTTTCTTAATCATATAACAGAACTGAAATTGGCAGTATACAAAGATATAGTTAAAGAATTATTTGAGAAAGATGAAGATAACAGGCGATGCTAATATAAACTTCAGTTGACAAACTGATAGGATTTGAAATGAGAATCTAAAAAAATTTTGACCACACTAAAGAATTTTATTTGCAACCTGAATTGATTATGGAAATAATGCAAAAGTTTTCTGAGTTGGTCGGATACGACGGCGGTAATTTCCTAGAAAACATATAAAATTTGTCACCTCTACAGATTTCAGGTACTTCAAATTAAAAAAAATTGCATTTCTTTTTTTTTTCAATGTTCTCGAAATTTGAAGTAGAAGATGAAAGAATAACTTTTGTCTTATTTCCACTAAGATTTTATAAATTAATTGATAGTTTTAGCAGAAATTAGGCAAAAGTTATTCTTTCATCTTCAACTTCAGCATGAATTGCGACAAAATAAATAGATCATCAATCGAACAAGGGAGGCAAATTTAATATGTTTTCTGAGAATGTTCCCGACCATATCAAAAAACTTTTGCTTTATTACCTTAATCAAATCAGGTTGTTAACAAAAATTTTTAGTGTAAAATAAACAAAAAAAAATAATATGTTGCTGAAATAATGGAAATAGTATATTGTGTATCTAGTAGTAAAAGCAATACATTCCCGGACGACAATGTAAATTGTTGGCCGAGGCGAAGCCGAGGCCAACAAGCATTGAAGTCTGGGAATGTGCTTTTACTACGAGGTACACATCCTATTTTTTCTGAAATCGCAATCAGCATTATCAAAAACTAAGGAATTCTACATATTGTTTGCGTGAATTCAGTAACTGTCTAAAATGTAAACAAGCCGGCAAAAATATTCCCGTATCGAAAACGATACGGGAATATTTTTCCCGTACCGTTTAGATCCGAAAACGGAGAGAGTTCGTTGCTTAGCAACGGACTAAAATACTAGATTAGCGTATTTTGAGGCCTGAAGTTGCTCCGAGAAAGTGGGCATTCTTGAACGATTTCAGAAAAAGTTTTTTGAGTTGGTCAGAAAAGTAGGTACTTAGTAATTTCCTAGACATATAAAATTTGCCACCATGACAGATTTCGGGAACTTGATCAAATAAATAAAAACAATTTTACAATTTTACAATTTTCTCATTCTTTTCAAATTTGACAAAATGTTTTTGTGTAAAATAAACAAAAAAATATGTTGCCGTCATCGGCAGAGGTGGCAAAGTTTCGGCGAGACTTATGACATAAAGAGAAACGTTTCTTTGCATTGTTTTTTTGGCAGTGTTATTGAAAAAAGTATGAATACCATTATTTATTTACTAGATATGAAACTTGAAACTAGTCGCAAAATTGGGGAAGATAAAGGATGATATTTTTTTTTTGATTTCGCCATTTTGCGACTCTTGCATTTTTTCTCTACAATTGTCTATAATTTTTATTGGCCAAAGGTGCGTTGCACCCTCATTTTTTTGCGGTGCCGTGGTTTTCTGTTAAAATTCGATAAATATGTCTTAGTTAATATACTTTGAACCATATTGAATAAAAAATTTAGAAAAAAATGTTTTCCTTTATTGCTTGGGTTAATGGGTTTTTATACCAATGACCTACCCTCTCACATGTTTCTGAAATGTGAACTACTGACCATATTATACGCTGAGATACATAATTCACTCTTCACATGGAATCAATCACTAATATTGATGATATTTCAGCAAACATTACTGCTTATGTAAAACAATGGTTTGACCACAATGACTTATTTTTAAACAAAACGACATATTTTCAAATAATCACAATATCCATTGCACTGTAAAAATGTTGAGAGTAAATCTTGACCCATATCTTACCTGGGCTGCACATATAAGCATTTTCTGTGGTAAATTGGCAAAATCAGTTTTTGCTATTCGGCGTATAGCAGCAACTGTGAGCCAGGAAGCCGCTTTAAATCATGTCACACAATATTCCACTTAGTAATGAGTTATGGAATACTGTGTTGGGGAAATGAGAGTGTTACAGTTACAGTTTTTATTGATCATCGCTTTTCAAATAGAAGTACATGACAAGTCATATCAGATACATGGACTCAATGATGACATTATTAATATCATTGTTTATATAGAAGTAAGATAGTTGTCAATTCCTGTGTAATTGGTGTTGGACGCAAACGCGAGTGTCATCTAGCGTGATTAGTTACAAACATGAATATTTGACGTCATTTTAATGCAGGTTCCTTCAAAAAACCCTGATTTTAATGCTTTTCCATTGTTTCAATCAAGTTACGACATGACTTGGAGGCCAGATCACTGAAGTTACAACATGACTTGGATGCGAGCTCACTATCGCCATCTACATGTCGCATCCATTTCGATCCAATTATAATCCCATAAGGTTGACTAACTATATTCTATATAAACAATGTTAATATGAATATTCAATGACAGCTGTTCATCTTGCAGTTGTCTTAGAGTGGATTTAGTCAACTGTAGCATTAGCATTATCATAAACATAGCGGTGACATCAAAGGTTTTTAGCATAAACTTAACATTGTTGTATAAATGGTGCCATTTGATATAATAGATTCAACTTTCGCTTTTGACGTATGTTTAAGCACAATTTTAAAATAATGTTTACTAAATGCACCTTTAAACGATATTTGCTACCTATTAACATGCAATTTATTTTATTGTATATGTCTTGTACCACAAGGTTCAATTCTTGGACCTTTATTATTTCTTATATATTTCAATTCAATATCCAATCTTAGTTTGCATGGCGAGCTCAAATTATTTGCGGATGACACATCATTAATTTATTTTGGGAAAAATGACAATGAATTAATCGAAAATATTCAAGCTGATTTAAAAATAATTTCGATTTGGTTGAACAATCATAAAATGACTTTGAATATTGATAAATCTTCCTTCATGTTTTTGTCAAAAAGAAAATCTAGACATATTGCAAATTCATTAGCTTTCAACGAAAAAAATATAAAATATTCAGAAACAACAAAATTTTTGGGATTATACATTGATGAAAACCTTTCTTGGAAAAGCCATATTGAAAATCTTAGAAAAAAAATATCTCCTATAATTGGTATTTTGTTTAAAATTCGATATTACATTCCTTTGAAATATCTAAAAATGATTTATTTCAGTTTAATTTATTCAAAATTGCAGTATTTAATATCAGTATGGGAAAGTGCCAATTGTACTATCTTGCGTCCACTCAAATCTTTGCAAAACAAAAGTACAAATGTATTTTTAAGTTACCATTCCTTGAATCTACATCACATTTATATGCTCCAAAAAATCTTTTGGATATCAATTATTTGTACAAATTGAAAATATGTATATTCATCCATTCTGTCATCAATAATAGGAAACATTCATCTCTGGAATTTAATTCAACTGATACCATACACAATCACCAAACTAGACAATCAAATAGTCTCATCACGCATAGAATAAAGACAAACATTGGGAAAAAATCAATTTTATATAATGGAATTTTGATATTCAATAATATACCCAATAAATTAAAAAATATCAAACAAAAAGATCGTTTCAAATTTCATTTAAAGAAATACTTATTACAATGATACTTGAAAAAAAAACTGATGTAACATTTTCAACTTGAAATTTTGTTGTTTATTGTATTAGTTATAGATTTAGGTCCCTATTATAAACATTTATGTTTCTTGGGGTCAATAAAGATTATTATTATTATTGTCCAAAGTCTATTTTATTCATGTGATGGCATAGTCGGTTTTTTACCAGTATTTTTGTTAATAAATCACTCATTTTATGCTCTATTGATTCGTGTAATGAGAGAGTACATACCAGCCTCATGATAGTCGCTATCCTCCGAATACATAGTAACAGACCCCTCGAAAGCGATGGTATAGTTATCCTTGTTGGCCTGACAGGTCAGCATCATGTCGTGGAAATCGCAATCCAGCGAATCTACGCTGAAATTCACGGGTACGGGCGTTTCTTTGACGGGACTAAAGAGCAGTTCCGATTTGCAAATCGACATGGAATTCGAGTTGGCCGAGCATTCGTCGCCTTGGGAGCTGCTGTGCGGGCTGACGGAGCTGTCCAGGTCGAATTTCGCCATCATCGAGCCCGAGACGCTCGCGAAACATTCTCCTTGTCGGTTGTTCTGGAAGAAATTGCAAGAGTTAATAAATAGGCAGGACATAAATTCATTCGTAATCAGGCGAAACAAGAAGAAATAAACAAATCATGAATGGAATGATGGTTATTCTTTACCATTTTTCAACATTGCTTCCGAAAATTCGCTAGAAAGTGTGAATTTTAAGTAAAAACAGCTTAAAGTTATTTGAATGAAGCCAGTCGCCGGGTAGCATCGCATTTAAGGTTATATTATGACATTACAGAGACCTGTCAAACGTAATCAACACATCATAGCTGTTTTTTGTCGTTGAACCGTATTCAATAATGTTTTAAAAACTTTTTCCATTTTTCGTCATAGATTTGACTATGGCTTCAAAATGGTGCATTTCGTTTGAAAAAATTCTGTCTATGACGTCACTGTTTCAACGCTAAAATGAAAAGTTTTTAAAACGGACCAAATAATTTTAAAAAAGTGATACGACAAAAAACAGTTTAAATAAGGGCTCGTTCATAACCTTGCGAATATTTGAGATTCGATCATACGACGAAAATATTGCGGTAAATGATAAACATAATGCAATTTTTCGGTAATGTAGTAATATCTAAGGGTGGATTTAGTCAACTTTAGCATAAGCATTATCATAAACATAGCGGTAACATCAAAGGTTTTTAGCATAAACTTAACGTTGTTGTATAAATGGCGCCATTTGATATAACAGATTCAACTTTTCTTTTTGACACATATTTAAGCACAATTTTAAAATGATGTTGACTAAATGCACCTTAACTCGAAAAAGTTTAAAATGACATGTTATAGTGTCGTTCGTTAAGACGCACTCTGATTACTTGCTTGAAGTTGATCTTTCAAAAGAGAAAGACAAATGAAGTACAAGTGTCAGAAGGAGATGAACATTAGGCGTGTTCCGTTTCATGCATTGAGGACATAATGCGCATATGACCGTTCCGTTTCCTACTTTGGGAGCGCATTGACACGCCCACTTTAATATTCCCCTCTTTGGCCTTGAGACATCGAAAGTGCATGAACTACTGCTCGTTTATCTAGCAGCGATGAATGTGATCCAAGTTAGATCTGTCAAACTCAAAAGTCAAAACAAAGAGTTTCTTGTCTGTTTCACGTTCTAACAGAAACCGAATTAAAAGTTTAAATTTGATATTAAATGAAGTGTCAAGTATCGTGCATTATCACATTTACCTGATTTACCGTACAATGGAAGAAAAAATCGTCAATCGTCAAACATCATTCGTCGCGGTCTCATGCCAAAACCACGAATATGCAATTTGTTATTTCGAATGAGAAGAGTTTTGAGAATATTCGTGCTTCTTGCTTTGATAACCTAGGTGAGTTTTCACATTTGAGAATTCACTCTCGTTCACAGTAGACAACCTGATAGCACTTTCGTGAGTTTGGCATTGAAAATTTTGTTAGAAAATTAGTATTTTACATATTGAAGTCAGAACCCTGGAATTAGCATATTCGCGGTTTTGGCGTGGGACAGACGATATTATCCTCATATTATCCTCATAACTATCACAATCTGAGCTATTCTCATTTTCACAAAGCTCGCTCCCTACTCTTGCCATTAACAGTTTCGTTCTACCCATATTAATTTATTTACCAGATAAACAGATTTGTTTTTGTTACATAAGAATTTGGTTGACTGATAAAGTGATAAATGTCAACATCTGCGGGAAACGGCATGCACCACCCAAGCAAAAATCGTTCCGATTCAACCTACCAACGTCAATGTTAGTTGAAACGGAACGCTTGATTATGTCTGCAACAGTGATGCGATGAATGCATGAAACGGAACACGCTTAATGTGAAAGTGATCTCGATCAACTAGAGCAGTGTTCCATGAACGAGCCTCATGTTCATTCACCGCAATTTTTCGCAGTATGCGAATATTCGCAAGGGTATAAACAAGCCTTTAGTATTCAGCGCAAACAGAGCGACATCTATAATTATATAGTTGAACTGATTCAAAGTACATCAAACAATGCCATAAGGTTTCGGACTAATAATCAAGTTTTGGATAACGAATCGAGGCTAGAGACATTCCAACCAAGATTGGATGCATTGTAGTCTAGTTTCTGAACGAAAACAAAGAGTTAAGGCTCGCTCATACCCTTGCAAAAATTCATGATGAATCGTCATGTAATTTTTCGGTAATGTAGCAATATCCAACCCCATATACTGAATAATTACATGTTATGACTCATCATTCACTGTAATTTTTTCGTGGTATGAGTCAAATCGAATATTCTCAAGGGTATGAACCATCGACAGAACCTGTCGATGGTATGAACGAGCCTTTATCGAAGAAAAGACAAATAATACCTGCTTGAGTGACAAATACTGATTACGTCATTTCGACCTTCGACATCGTTAGCTGTTTCTTCTTATTTGAATGGGAATAAAATCGAACCAAACGATGGTTGTCTAATGGGCAGTTTATACCTGTCGATTTTTGAAAAAACATTCTAAATAAAACCTGCCTAAGAAATGTTTAGCCAAGTTCATTTTCCTTAAATAACTACCGAAAAGCCTCAGAATGAAAGGTAGAAAAATTATGTATTTGCAAGCCATTTAAGGGGCAGTTTAAACCTATCGATTTTTGAAAAAACACTCTAAAATCTGTCCAAGAAATGTTTAGCAAAGTTCATTTTCTTTATAAAGATTAGATCAGAAACATGATAGATTTGCAGGCCGTCTAAGAGGTAGTTTACACTTGCCGATTTTTGAAACATCATTCTGAATTGAATTAGAAATGTTTAACCAATTTCATTTACTGTATATAGACTAACGAAAAGCCTGAGAATGAGCAGTTTCCAGTTGTCAATTTTTGGAAAATCCTTCAGTATTGAGTGGCGGTAGAAGTCAAAGACGTCCACTACTAGTCGTATTTGCTCATTGCTGTCAAGTTTCTCAACATTATTTTCCGAACGAAAACTAAGAGTTAAAGCTAGTTCATACCATTGCTAATATTCGCAATTTTTTGGCGATTCGGCTCATACGGCCAAAAAATTGCGGTGAATGATGAATCATAAAGTGATTATTCGGTTAATGTAGTAATATCTAACCACAAATACTAAAAACTGACATGTTATGCATAGGTGACAGTTACTGATAAAGTCATTTCAACCTTCAACATCTTCAGCAATTTCTTCTACTTTGATTGAAAAAAAAATTTAAATCTATTTTCGTGATACCATTGTTTAAATAGAAGATAGTCAATGCCTGTGGAAAAGGTATTGGACCCAAACGCTAGTGACATCTAGCGTGATTAGTTACAAACATGAATATTTGACATCATTTTAATGCAGGTTTCTTTAAAAAAAACTCTGATTTAAATGCTGTCCTATTGTTTCAATCAAGTTACGACATGACTTGGAGGCCAGATCACTGAAGTTACGACATGACTTGAATGATTGAATGACAGGAAGTAGAAAATCCAGCCAAAAAATGTGTCTTGACTAGTTGTTCAAACATTGTACAGTGATTATTTCAATAAGGCACCGAATTAAAGCCATTAGTTAAGTAATATAAACACTATTAGTATTTTTTCGATAAATTTACCTTCCCATTTCCGCAGTGACTGAATCTAAACACACAGAAAATGTGTTTTGAATTAGCTCCTCTGGTCTTATCCTCACCCTTCCCTATGTCAATCGAGTCTTTTTACCATAAAACACCATCAAACATGTCACACACACGTTCACAAAATCAAGACAAAATACCCGAACTAACCACGTTTCTTTCAGGAATCGACTGAAATTACTTTCATCAAAGGGCGAGGAAGAACTAGTGTCTCAACACCGTCTCTATTTCTAGCACCTACGACGCGATTCGTTTATTCTTTCTAATCCGTTCCGAGATAATGGCTAACATCTGGATTCGAGTTTATCTATTTATAATGAGGCTGCGAGTTTCAAAACAAACATTGAATGGAGCGTAAAACATACCAAAAACCGCCTCTGCATACCTGAATGGTTGTATTTGAGACACCACCCGTTGTGGAGAATATTACACTTTTATTATTATGAAATCCCACCTCAGAAATCTTCAGGTTCTTCAGAAATGGTTTTTGAAAATCATGTAATATAGTAGAAGTTATTTATATCCAGAGTGTACAAAGAATAAATAAAATGGATATAAGACAATTATTTGGATACAACATAATAATGTATATCACTACAAACATAAAACGAATATAAACTGCAATAACCACATTTATAATACAAAAAATAAAAATAGTGTCACAGTGAAAAATCAAGTAAAAAACAAGGACTCAGAAAAATTTCAAATATTTATTGCCATTATACTATGATTTGATTTCAAATTATATAAAAGCGATCAAGTCATTGTTCTCATTCAAATAGCAATTGAAAAAATGGATTCAAGAGACTCGTCGAAATTTATTTCATGGATATCTTTCACTTCAATTAACAAAAGAAGGTACTTTATTGTTATTATCATTTTGTTCAATTTTTAAATTCACAAAACATATACCTTCATGTAATTCATACTATTGATGAAAAGATAAATAACATAGGTTGTGTTGCAAGACAGAACCTGATCTTCGGCTTTATTCCTCATATTATGTACTAGTACTATTGGAAAATGAAGACCTATTATTATTATCATTATTATTATCACTTGGAATTTCTAGCAACAAGTTTTTTAACTTCGCGGGAATAATTGAACCGTTTATTCACCCAATGCTTTTAGAACATCTGATTGGTCCATAGCGGTAGCTGACATCATAGAATCGTTCGTACCGTTACTTTAAATTGAGAATTTTTGAGAACTGGAAGCCAAAACTTGTTCAATTGTAGTCCTTCTTCGGTTCTGTTGAAGTTGTTGTGGTGTTTCTGGATTTCAATTGCTTCCCGGAATAGTCTTGGGTAATAGGCAGATGTTGAAGAGATGACTTGGGTTTCTTCAAATTTCACTCTATGGTTATCGTTGTTGAGATTATGTTCTGCGACAGCGGATTTCTGTTCGTGCCCTAACCGATAGCAAGCCTGTGCTCTTTGATTGTTGTTTTAACGGAGCGTTTCGTGGTTCCGATATAAACGTTGCCACAGGAACATGGAATGCGATAAACCCCAGAAGAGCATAGTACGTTTCGTTTGGCCTTCGCTGATCTAAAGTGGTCTTTCAGGTTTTTTGAAGGTTTATAAACGGTTTTAATCTCATATTTTCGTAGCGTTTATATCGGAACCACGAAACACTCCGTTAAAACAAGAATCAAATAGCACAAGGCTTGCTGTCGGTTAGGGCACACACAGAAATCCGCTGTCGCAGAACATACTCTCAACAACGATAACCATAGAGTGAAATTTGAAAAAACCCAAGTCATCTCTTCAACATCTGCCTATTACCCAAGACTTTTCCGGGAAGCAATTGAAGTTCAGAAACACCAGAACAACTTCAACAGAACCGAACTAAGGACTACAATTGAACAAGGTTTGGCTTCCAGTTCTCAAAAAATCTCAATTAGCTCCCTACCCACAAAATAACGGTACGAACGATTCTATGATGTCATCTAACGCTATGGACCAATCAGATGTAAGAACGTCAAATCACAGGTATTTATTGAGACAACGTATAACAAATGTCAAGCATTTGACAGCGACTTAAGAAACTTTGAGAGACTTTGAAAATATCTCTTGAAAATGCTAACCACTCGTGTTGGCGAAACGTCGAGATCGTCTCTAAACATTCGTCGGCCTTACAACCAGAAGAACCACCATGTAAGTGACGATGGCCGCGAAAGCCTTTCACAATTTATTTATTTTTTGTTCATTTTACAGGAAAAAAATTAAAATAATGCACTTTTTCATTCTATTCAAATTTGACAAAGGTATCTGTTGGGGTAGCAATTTTTTTATTTCTTCTATGAAATTACTCCCTACGTTCCCGACTGATACAAAAATTTTTTGCATTATTTCCATAATCGACTCAGGTGTCAAACAAAATTTTTTAGTATCTTAAACAAAAAAAAATATAGCGGAGGTGGTAAAATTTCGGAGAGGCTTATGACACAGAGAGAAACGTTTCTTTGCTTTTAGAGTTTTTTTGACAGAATTATTAACAAAGGTATGAATAAATAATTTATTCACAAGGATGCCAAACTTGGACATGGTCACAAAATTGAGGAACAATAAAAGATGATTTTTCCTATTTTTTTTCGTTATTTTGCTACTTTTTTGCACTCTTTCTCTACAAAATAACCAGATTGGTTTATAATTTACATTTTTAAGAATGTTGCAGACCTTGTAATTGGGCGCGAATTTTTATTGTTTCATTTAGCATAAAAATACAATTTTGTGAAAGTTTGAACTGTTTTGCATTTTTTTCTCCATATTTTGCTGAAGTGACTGTTCTATGGGATAACAAAGTGAAAGGGCAATAAAATATACGATGAAATCAATGAAGCAATTTTATTTTTTATTATTATTTTTTATTGGTGTTAAAAATAGATACTTAACTATTTATTTGGGATGTTTTGAACAACCGAGTAGATATTAATGGGTATTGGGCATTTAATATTTCATACCGGTAGTAAATTCACTAATAAAATAATGGAATGGGCAGAAAGGTACAGGGAGTACCCAAATCTGGTGATAAAGTTTATGAGGAAGGAAAAATTCACAAAATCATCTCCACAGCAAGTGTCATCAAGGGGTAGGTATACGTTTCGGATTCAGCAGAATTCATCTTCAGCAGAATTCAAAGACTCTATAACAAAATATTTGGTACAGACACTTGCAGATGACTCAAGAATAAATACTAAGCTACGAGTGATTCAGATGCTCCTAGATACCTTAAATATGTCGAAATTTGCAAAAATTCATTAAACACCCTCTAAAATATAAGTATAGCCAAATTGACTTTTGGTACAGGAATTTCCAAATGACCCAATTATAATAAACGAAGAGATGAGTGATTTAGAGGCCACCTAGGAGGTGGTTATTATTAATCGAATTTAGGAAAAAAATAATTTAACACTCTCTCAAATATTTAGCAAACTTGAATTTGCTACAGACACTTCTGAATGACTCAAGAATAATATACGAAGAATTGAGTGATTTGGAGATTGTCTAGAGAGTTGTTCCAATATATAGAAATTTGAAGAAAATCATTAACAACCCCCTAAAATATTTAGCCAACTTGATTTTCATTCAGATGATTCAAGAAGAGTGATTTAGAGGCCGACTAGTGGGTGGCTCAAATTTATCGAAATTTGGAAAAATTCATGAAACGCCCCGTAAAATTCGGAGCCAAATTGATTTTTGGTACAGGAATTTTCAGATTACCTAAGAAGATGGGTGATTTGGAGGCCGTCTAGGGGGTAGTTTTCATTTATCGAAATTTGGAAAAGTTCGTTAAACACCCTCTAAAACATTTAAATATTTAGTAAACTTGCATTTTGGTACAGACCCTTCTAGATGACTCAAGAATAATATAACAAGAGATGAGTAATTTGTAGACCGTCTAGGGGGTTAGTTTCTATTCATCGAAAGGACATGGCACTGGATACATGTATTCCTGGGGCTTGATGGATTTCTTTTATTTTTGGATATATCATTTTAGAGGTCAAAAAAAGCAACTTTCTTCATTAGACTTTTTTCTGGCTCCACAGGGTGAGCTAAAAAATTGGGTTGAATGTCTAATGTCAATTGAGGAAAATATTGTCTGTAAGTTGATTTTTCTTGATTTTTGGGTAAAATATGCTGTGAAAAATATCAATTGACTTTGAATGGTGTGCATACTTACAGGATGAGGCAGAAAACGCGATTTTTCCAAAACCTGTTTATTAACTTCTCGCCCAAGAGTGGACTTTTTATTTAATATCTCGACGCCAAAAGTTCTCCTGAGGTTGCTCGTGTTATCATTTTTGTTTCTCATATTTTTGTACCCATATACAGTGTGTTTCACTTCTCAAGGAAACACCCTCGTATCTTCTGTAATTTTTGACGAAGAACCATGAAATTCAGAATACACTGAAAATGAACTCACTGCAAACAAGGGGTCATTCTACGTGATATATACTGGATGGAACCAACCATTTTAGGGGACAAAATTGACACAAAATTCCTTTGGACTCGTGTTCAGGATCCCCAAATCACTACTATTACCTCCTGAAAAATGTTCAATCTCCACAGATTCTAATTTTCTTTACTTCTCATGAAAACGTAATTTTCGAAGTAGAACCATGAAATGATCGGGATCGATAGATACACTAAAAATGAACTCACTTCACAAAAGCGGACATCCTACGTGTTGTACACTGCACGCCGGCAGCGATGGAACCACCCATTTTTCAATCGCTGCTGACGTGCAGTGTACATCACATTGGATGACCCTTCTTGTACAGTGAGTTCATTCCTAGTGCATCTATCGATTCTGAAAATTTTATAGTTCTATGTAAAAAATTACGGATGATACGAGGGTGTTTCCATGAGAAGTGAAATACACTGTATATGGGTGTAAACAAGTTAAAAACAAAAATGCTAACACGAGCAACTTTGGGACAATTTTTGGCTTCGAGAAATTCAATGAAAAGTCCACACTGGGACGAGAAGGCAATAAACAGTTTTTAGAAAGATCGCCTATTCTGCCTCATCCTGTAAATATGCACACCATTCAAAGTCAATTGATATTTTTTAAAGCATATTATACCCAAAAATTAAGTAAAAACAACTTACAGACAATATTTTCCACAATTGACATTAGACATTCAACCCAATTTTTTGGATCACCCTGTAGGGCCAGAAAAAAAGTCTAATGAAGAAAGTTGTTTCTTTTGACCAAAAATATCCAAAAATAAAAAAAATCTGTCGAACCCCAGGAATACATGTATCCAGTGCCATGTCCTTTTGAAAAAATCTTTAACACCTTTTAAAATATTTAGCCAACTTGATTTTTGGTACAGATACTCACAGATGACTCAGGAATAAATACTGCGATATGAGTGACTTGGGAGCCGTTTAGAGAGTAGCTGAAATTAATCGAAATTTGAAAAAATTCATTAAACGCTCTCTAAAATATAGAGCCAAATTAATTTTTGATGCAAGAATTTCCAGAGACTCAAGAATGATATACAAACAGATGAGTGATTTGAAGGCCAACTAGGGGGTAGTTTGTATTCATCAAAATTTGTAAAAATTCATCAGAAACTATCCGAAATATTTAGCCAACTTGATTTTTGGTATAGACATTTCCATATGACTCAAGAATTAAAATTAAAATATAAGTGATTTGAAAGCAGTCTAGGGGGTGGCTTGAATTAATCGAAATTTGGAAATATTCATCACACCCTCTAAAATATTTAGCCAACTTGATCTTTGGTACAGACACTTTTGACTCAAGAATAATATACAATGATAAGAATGATTTGGAGGCTGCCTGGGGTAGTTTATATTCATCGCAATTTGGAAAAAAATCATTGAACGCCCTTTAAAATATAAAGCCAACTTGATTCTTGATAGCGTTAATTCCAGATGACTCAAAAATGATACAGAAAGAGAGAAAGAAAGAGAGAAAGATTTGGAGGCTGTCTGTAGGGAGTAGTTGATATTGTTCGAAATTTGGAAAAAAATCATTATAGCACTTCTAAAATATTTATCTTACTTGATTTTTGGTATAGATACTCAAGAATAATGTACAACTAGATGAGTGACTTGGAGGCCGTCTGCTAGAGTTTTCAAGAGACGTACACACAAGAAATGATTCAATTAAATGATGTTATTGATACGTTATCATATACTATTTACAACACTTAGTATTGGAGAAATGAGTCAACTCTAATACCGAGATATCTTGTAGACCTTTAAAGGTCCACTTGAGATTTTGATCAATTTCTATGTTTTGATAATCATAGATTAGGAATGACGTTATTTTTGTTTTATAGAATGACTCACTGTTCGACCGTTTTTCCCCAAATATTCAAAGACTTGTTGCAAGTGCTAAACTGTCTTCTAGAATCCGGAGTAAATGGTTGGTTTGACTATGTTATGAAAAGAGTCGGCCCCAAAACTATACCTTGCAATACACAACATTTTCTATAATTACAGCACAGTTTCAGGGTATTTTCTAGAATTCCCATTTTCTCCAACTTTTTCAGCAAAAACCTACAACTTAGGGTATCGATGGCTTTTTGCAAAATCTTCACGCGTCTGAACAAGCTTTGTACATACGTATTAGTCCAGGAGCCCGGTAAAAATTTGGTCAGTCATTTCCTCTCAAGCGATATTTAGAGAGTCGTATTATAAAGATTCGTGAACGTCAGCTGCGATTCCGTTGGTGGGGGGGGGGGGAGGATGATCAGCACAGTAGCTTCCTACGCACGAAGAAAAAAAAATATTCAATTATGTCCTCCTTCCCGGAAACATGTTAAATTGACGCAATCCGAATATAAGGTAAAATTTTATTTGAGAGGAAATCATAGAAGGTACAATTTTTTTTGTGTTCGACCATTTAGCTGTCGTATAATACACCATGCTATAGTCGGCTGATTTTTTCTTTCTTCAAGATATTGCTTTAGCGATACTTTAACATGTTTTCAGGTAGGAAAACAAAATTGAATACATTTCTTTTTCTTTGTGCGTGGGAGGCTACCACCGCTCATCCCCCCCCCCCCCCCCACGGAACCGCAGCTGACGTTCACGAAGCTTTATAATATAACTCTCTGATGCATTCCACTAATTTTCGCTTGAGAGGAACTTGGTCATGGAAATCTGTCACTGGCTCCCGGACTATATCTACTATAGCACGGAAAATGTAGCAATTGCATCTTGAGCTGAAAGAATTTTGTCAAAAACCAAACTGCCGCAAAGAAATTACGTGCTCGTTATTCAAATAGTTGATTCGTCTTTTGATTTTTTGCAATAGAAACAAAAAAATAATGGTTTGCCAATTGTAAAATGTTTTCTCACCTCTTGGCTCAGATGATCACTGCACATTGGCGGCAAATTGGTCAGCAAGGCGTGTATGTCTTCAGTCCTGAAACTTTCCATGTCGGCCTCAGCCAGATTGGCGTCCATATTTTTCGAAAACACATCGTAGTAGTTGACGTCACCAGCTTCGTACGACTCAGGTAGGGAAAGTATGCTGGTGTGGTGGTTCGTTCCACCATCCCTATACCTGGAAGGCATTAAATCACGTTCACAAATAGTTTGAATGAAAATAGGAATACGTCTTGATAAACATTGGTAGCGTACAGCTTTTTTTTTCGCTGTTAAAATGGTTCACGGTACCGAAAATCGGATGTAACTGAGATAGCCAATCTTATTGTTATTTGCATTACCAAACAGTGTGTCATATGTTATCAGTATAAGACGAAACCCCGAGACTTGGTGTATACCTGATCATAAACACGTAAGATATGGATCATAAATGGTGTATGCAACGTTATCGTGTTATCAGTGTTTCCTATTCACCTTCGGACTTGTAAAAAAATTCTGTTCAAGGACGAATTTCCCACACACAGTGCAATACACACAACCAAACTTATATGGAATCACTCTGGACGAAACTGTTTTTAATGAAAAAAATTGGTATTCACCTTTAAGATAAGGCTTTTTGTTGTAAAGAAACATGATAAGAAATAAGAAACGACTGCTGCGATTTATTAACTTGTTAATTGTGTGTGCAGTAGTAAGATCACGGTTCTCCGGTAATTGTATTTCGGTCCGATAAAATAAAAAAATGCCTTATGTTGGACTACCAGACGTGCAGAAAGGAAAAATTATTGATCTGATTGAACAGGGAATGCCCCAAAGACACGTAGCAGAGATTGTAGGCGTTACCCAGGGTGTTGTATAGAAAACATATGCCAGGTACTTGGAACTAGGAACAGGCCCAGACAAAGTCGTCAAAGAGTCACAACTGAACAACAGGACCGCTTTGTATGCCAAATTGCTAGAAGAAATCCCAATGTTTCACATCCAGAGCTGCAACGACAACTTCTGGTAGCTACAGGAGTGAACGTTTCAGTTGAAACCATAAGAAAAAGACTTCGCGCTCGAGGGTTATACAGTAGGAGGGAGTAACGGGTCCCACAGTTATCTAGGCAAAATAAAATTGACCGGCTAAATTGGTGCCTTGAACACCAAAACTGGACAATTGAAAATTGACAAAATGTTCATTTTTCGGAAGATCGACCGTCGAATTCGGGTTCTCAGAGCACCAGGAAGACAAGCGAGACTCCAGGCCGCCAGATCTGTCCCAAGATATAAAGGAGGAACTGTAATGTTCTGGGGAGGTATTATGCTGGGAGCTAAAACTCCATTGTTACCACTTCAACAGAGTTTAACCGGTCAGAGATATGTTGGTTCAATGCTAGAACCAATCGTTAGGCTTTGGAGAGCTGCGATTGGGGATGATTTTATCTTCATGCACCATAATGCACCTCCCCATACCAGCAGAGTGGCTAGAGAATGTCTTGAAACGGAACGTGTCACAGTTTTAGACTGGCCTGCATGTTCACCAGACCTAAATCCTATTGAGCACTTGTGGGACCAGCTCAAGAGAAGGGTTAGAGCTCGTCGAAACAATCCAGGAAATGTCGCCCAGCTTATTGATGCAGCATTAGCAGAATGGAACAACATACCCCAAGACAATGTTGGCAATTTTATAAGAGGCATGCCAACGCGAATAGGCGCTTGCATAAGGGCCAGAGGTGGCAACACGGATTATTAAAATTACAATTTTTTTTTTGTTTTTGCTTTTTGACCATTAAAAATTTTAATCTCATTTCGTTTCAGACACCAAAACAAATACCGTTGTGCTTATTTTGTCAACTACTTGATTTTTTTTATTGATATGTGATTTTTTTAAATTAAAATTCTTTGATAAGCGCTGAGTCTTGTTAATAAACAAAAAAGGTTCATGCATCTCAAAAATTATGAAAAATAATAGATTATTCCATATAACTTTGGTTGTGTGTATATGAGGCAAATCTGAAAAGAAAAATAACTACTTTGCTTCCTAATACTACGATGGAATTTGAACTGTATCTGACAGATATTTGCAACACGTTCCTCAAAGATTACACTATTGCAAGTTCTAATTGAAATCAAAATTACCCTGAACTACTCAGAGACTCATCTCTATTACGTAATTAATTCTTTCTTTTTCCATTTAGTGTAGTGTAGTGGCATCGACAGCTCTGGTCATTAGCCACCATGTATTCTGAGTAGGCCTTGTTACTAACTTCATTCGCCACTTTAGGAGCAGCACTGTTAACTGGAACGCAACAGTGAATCGTACAGGATTCACCCCAGTCGAGCCACGAGAATTTGATTAATTCAATCGTTCATATTGAATTAAAAAAATCCCAGCTCCAACTGGGGCTCGAACTCCGGACCTTTGCACTCAGAGTCAGACGCTCTTACCATATTTCCATATTCAAGAGAAAACTAAAAGCATATCTTGTAGGAAAAAATTGCTAAACCGTTGAGGAGCTTTAATAACTATTTTTTATAAAATGTGATTTACCTCTATATGTTTTAGTCAATTTTTTCATGTCAATTTATTGTTTTTATGTATATATTATTTATTCTTACACTGACGTCTTCCTTGTTATTGTATAAAAATGTTAATTGTGACAATTTAATACTTTTAACAAGCGAAATAAATATTATTATTATTACCACTGCGCCACGTCCCGACATATTTATTCTATTATCGGTTGTTAATATGGCTGTATCGTCAGCAAAGATCATGCATTTTTCTAGTAACATGTATTGGCTGAAATCTTTGAAGTAAATCACATATAAAATTGGACCCAAAACTGATCCTTGAGGTACGTCATAAATCTCAATTTTGTTGGTAGAAAAAATAACTCATGTTACACATAGGGCACAACTACGTATTAAAAGACAATCATCATCACACAACTTTATTCCATAGCCATTACAAACGTAGTGAATAATCGCAGCTAATAATTCCCAACACCATGAATAATCACCTGACTAACATCTGACTAATATCTGATACACTTATCTTGCAGCCTAAAAACTCCGGTAACAAATAAATAAATACCGGGAGCTACGTCTGAAGTACTCTAACACTTATTTTATATTTTCATTGCCTGTTAAAGGAGCAAGAATATATTAGGACGTGTGGTTTTTTCATTTGAATTACTATATTAAATATTAATTTTTCAACCAACTCAGTCGAAACGGACAGCATTTTTATGGCAAAACTATTTCCAGGATATTTTGTGATATATTAAAATGCCAAAACAGATTGAAATGTTCTGCAATCCATAATTGTTTTTCAAAATTATATAGCAATCACAATAATTTTTTTCCAATTTAATCGATTATTTGCAACATCACCAGAAAAAAAAAGACGAAAAAGAGTCCTGAAAAGATCGGAATATACAGTTATAATTTTAAACATTTTTGGAATCTCCAAATTATTGAATGTATATAACTACTGCATTTGAACACAATTTACTAAAGCATATTTCTTTCAAATATCCTTGTATATTTAACGAAGATGAAACAAATCTCAATATAAATATCTGATTCTGATTAGATGAATAACTTTTTCCAATAAAGTTTTTCCACTAAGGACATTATCTGAATCATCCTGTTCACACAAAGTAAATTTACCACATTTTGATGAAGTCTCTTGTTTCTTTCCATTATTTTTTAAATCGGCGGTTCCTGAACGAAGCAAAAAAAAAATTGACTGTATCTAGAAACATCAGCCACAATTTTTTGTCAAAGGATGGAAAAGTTGAAATCTTTATTTCATACCATAATTCCAAGAAATTTCATAAGACGTGTGCTTGGTCCTTTCTCAATAAAATAAAACTTTTTCATGAAGGCTGATCGGAAAACAGTAAAACTTACCGAATAGTTCTCCATTTCCAGCACAACTGAAGTCTGATTTTTATCTTTGGGCCGTTGCCATAGTTACTAGTCAATATCGCCATTGAATTCGATCCCACAATATCACGATAAGATAGATTTGTGGATGTTTCTTTGTTGAAACAGACAGAAATTAATCAAATTTCACAAATCTCAATATCAATTATTCTGTCTTTATATCCAGACATGAATTTTAATCTGCCCAATGCTTTTAATACATTCAGAAAATCAAGTAACACTGTCGCTATAGTCCGTAAAATGAAGGCATAGAGTAATAAACCGCTCAGATGCATCGATTCCATAGACGTACCATAATTTCTCGGACCGGGTAGGTATAAAAACGAAACTCATAACCTTACAAAGACTAGGTACTGATAGGAGGGTAGAAAAATTGGTTACAAGCAAGAATCACGTTAAACGAATCGTTAAAACAGCGCCATTACGAAAAATGGAAAATAAAATTTTTCGCAAAATTCGTGTTCCTTTTATTTAGAATATTGCATATTTCGACTTTGATCGCCTGGATATATTTCGAAATTGCGAAATTCCGCAAGTACCTATTACTTCATCTTATGGCAAATTTCCTTCTAAATCCGAAAATATACTTGTTTTCCGAAACAAATGCTAATTCATTTAGAAAATATCGATTTTATGGATGGGTGCATTTTTTCGTCGAAAAAATTGCATAACTTTGATCGCCTGGAAATATTTCGAAAATGCGAAATCCCGCAAAAATTAATTAATTTTATCAAAAAATTCCTTCTGAATCCGAAAATGTACTCGAATTTTTAATAAGAATGCTAATCTTTTAGAAATTTTCGATTTTGTGGATGAATGCATTTTTCCGTCAAAAAAATTGCCCTTTTAAAGTTAACCTTTTGTCGTATTAAATTTTTGAGGTGATACCTATTCGGAATCAGCTCGTCGACTTACGTTTGAGGGAAATTTACGATTTTTCTATAAAAAGAAAATAAAAATTTTCGCAAAATTCGATTTCTTTCTATATAGAATTAGACTTTGATCGCATGGGAATATTTCAAAAATGCGAAATTTCGCGAATATTACTTCATCTTATAGAAAATTTCCTTCTGAATCCGAAAATGTACTCGTTTTTGTAATAAAAAAACTAATTCGTTTAGAAAATGTCGACTTTGTGGATGGGTTCCTTCTTATCCTCTGCTTGATAAAAATAACTCAATACGTTTTTTAAGGATTTTGATTCACAAGATTATTCGAAATTTTCAATTCAGTGACTAAGTTTGGTGTTCTTCAAGGATCCATCTTCGGGCCCTTCATTCTCATTGTATGCGACCCATCTACTTACTCAGCAATTCATCAGTAGCATCACTGTTTAGTAGAGAATAACTTTTGTCGTAATAAGAATGAAACAGTCTTCAAGTTGGACACTTGAATAAACAATGAGAGTTAACCTCGGAGTTGACAGATGTACCTGAACATTAAGCACCTACGATCAAAATTCTTGAGAAAAAAACGCAATAAATAGTCTCTTACCCGTAATCGAGAAACCATTGGTAGTCAGAGTTGTCCTGGATGAAGTCGATGTCTTGAGAAGAAGTGTTGCTGAGGTAACTGGCCGATCCATGGTGGTTGCTGTTGCAGTCTGAGTCCGGGCTACCCCGGACTATACCCACCTCGGACATTCCTTTTCCTGAAAAAAAAAGTTAGTCTTGAGAACGGCAGATCACGAAATAATAAAGCTGAACGATATCAGACCGTTTTAACGGTCAACCTTTCCTTGCATTGTGGCGAGGATGCATAGAACATGTACCAATAATTTAAAATATACAGGGTCATTCAAATTCGGATCTAGAAAACGGTAAAACTTAGCAATTGTACTTAAAAAGGCACTGAAAAATCAAAACAACTAGAGTCGATTATTTGTTGATTGTGATAATACATGGTGGGTGAACACTGCAATGAATATCTGAATGTCCATAACGGAGGACACTGCTATAGATGTACATCACACTGAACACTGGCATCAACGTTCATAACATTGGATGATGTAATGACTGTTGTTGAGATGAATTTTCATCATACCGGACATCATACAATACGATACCTTTTATGTTCATAAAACTGGATTTTAAAACAATGTACATTAAACACTGCCATGGGCACAACTGAGCAATTGTACATAAAAATGCACCAAAAAAATCAAAATAACTAGAGTCGATTATTTCTTGACTGTGATACTACATAGTGGACAATGCAATTAATATCTGAATGTCTATTACGGAGGACACTGCTATCGTTAAGTGAAATTGTCAAGCTGTGTGCCCGAACCAATATAATTGGAGGAAGAAATTTTGCATTTCGTGCAGAAACATATTTATTAAAATTATAGCAGAGCGCTTTCGACTGTAATAGTCATCATCAGTGCTACCTGAAAGTAAGTAATAATTGAAAATAGTTAAGAAAGAAATATTCAATGATTTGATTTTTTTAAACTTAGGTGTAATAAAGATTTAAAATAAATGTTGAACAATTAGAAGTATTCCTTATTGAAATTAAGAAGTAAGTAATTTATGAAGAACGTTTGAATTGAAATGCTGAAATAGAAAAAAAAAATTGAAGTTATAAAAATTGACCATAACACTGAACACTTCCAACAATGTTCAAAACACTGGATGATGCAATAACTGTTCATTACATGTACGCAGAGATAAAATCTCACCAAACTCAAAATCATAGTGAACACTACCGTTTATGTTCATAAAACAGAATAATAAAATGAATGTCCATTTTAGTGTACACTGAACACTGCCATATGCAAACCTGAGCAAATGTACATGAAAAGGCACAAAAAATCAAATTACGCTGGACAATTCCATAAAGTGTTTTGTGATGACTGGCGATCATACTGAACACTACCATCTGTTTATAACACTGGATATCAAAACAAATGTCCATCACAGTGTACACTAAACACTGCTGTCCTCAATGATGGACACTGACGTAAATGTTCATCACACTGAAAATCGACAATGCCAAAAATACATTACAGTGAAAACTAAGACGAACTTTCATCACAATGAACAGGAATAATGAAATGATTGACTCGTTTGATCGACACTGCCGCGAATGTCCATAACAGTGAATAACGAGACGATGTTTAATTATACTGGAAATTGCTAGACACGTCCTTCATGGCGATAACTGAAATAAATATTCACTGGGTATAGTCACAAGGGACACTATCAAAAATATACATTAGAGTGTACACTGAGATGAATCTTCAACTTTGATGGTCCTTTAGAATGAGCAGAACCAATCATTAGCTTGTAACAATGCACAAAAATATTGTATTCCAAAATATTTTACTGGGGAAGGCTTTTAGGAATCCGAAACCTCGTCAAATGTCAACATGCAATATATCGCAGAATTCTGGAGAAAAAAATTCGGATAAATGAAAATCTCCTTCAGTTTTCATTGAAAAACAAGTTGGTGATGATTGCAGGAAATCGGAACGTTGAATGCCAATTCTAATAACATCTCGAAACGGTGCATTGTGTATCATGCTATTTACAAAATCCAAGTAAAGAAAAAATAAAATCAAAATCCCAAAATTTAATTTTAGGATCAATATCTGAATTTTCAAGCAAACCGCCAATAGATTGTGCCTCCACAAACATATCCTGAAAAAAAATGCCGTGAACTTATTCAAATGAATTGACAATTCAACTTCTAGTGTCAATCAAGTCGTATCGTGTCTGCTGTGGATTGTCTTCATTATTATTCATCTCAATTATGCTAATCAGCATATTTCATAAACATATTCTTTTACAAGCTCTGTTCTACTGACAAACATTTATGGGTTGCATCACGTTTTTTGCATTTCTTTGCCTTAGGTGTGATTATTTGATTATGGAGATTCTATGTGAGATTGTAATAATAATGCTACAGAAATTCGTACCTCGAATCGAACACAAAGAGTTATCTTAGATGGGAAGATATTGGAGTACCACAAGGATCAATTTTAGGCCCATTGCTATTCTCCCTGTATATATCTGATTTTCATAATTTTACAACTAATTGTACAATTCATCACTATGCAGACGATACACAAATATATCTTTCATTCACTCCTTCTGATCTACCACAGTCTCAAGACGACATAAATAAGGACTTGAACTCTTTGTTTGATATATCTTGTGCTCACAATCTGAAACTCAATACAAGAAAATCGAAGGTTATGCTATTTGGACCCAAGAAAGCTAGAGAGTCTGCAATAAATCTGTTGGATATCAACATAGATTTATGCCAATCATCGTACAGCGTTCTGAGGCAATTGTATCCAAATAGAGATATCCTATCTACTAAACTGAAACTGAAACTGAAATTATGCGAGTCCCTAATTTTCTCGAAATTATCTTTTTGTGATAGTATCTATGGCCCTGCTTTAGTAAAAACAGAGTCCCATCGCTTGCAACGAATTCAAAACTCATGCTTGAGGTTTTCATTTGGAGTAAGGAAATATGACCACATATCCGCAAAGATGCGTGCTTCTGGTTGGTTGAGCTTAGAACAATTGAGATATGTGCATTTACTAACTCAAGTGCACAAAGTTCTGAAAACTGGTTTACCGGAATATCTCCACAAAAGATTGAAAACTTTCTCACATATCAACCAATTTTCAAATCGCAACAAGTCTACTTTAGTTATTCCAAAACATAATACATCGATTTTCAAACGTTGCTTTTCATATAATGCATGTAAACAATATAATTCACTTCCTAGGGAGTTTAGATCTTACAATCTCAATAATTTCAAGAAGAGATTGAAGATTATCATTCTATCCAGGTAGATCTTTATAACATTTCACTTCTGAAACTAGCACTGCCACCTGATCACTGCTCCAAACACTATTGTCATATTTTCATGCTATATTTATTTATTATTGAAACTAAATTTTTTGTTGTTTTCTTTTTTATGTACGATCACTGATCCACCATAATTTAGGTACTTTTCGGGTTGAGTTGAAAAACAGCATTCTGCTGATACTCCGCCTTTCATATTTGCAGATTAGGTATTAAGGAGATTTCATATTATCATGTTATATATTTATTTATTTGTTATTATATATTTTTTTTATTTGTTCCTGCATCTGATGAATAAAGACGAGTTATTATTATTATTATTATTGAGGGATATTTTGGATAAGGCTATTTTTAAATAACAATTATAATGGGTCTTTGTTTTCGAACTGCACTGGTACACATCGTAAAAATTTCTGTTTCTTGAGAGTAACGTTATTTTTCCTTTGGTGTTTATAGTGACATCGAATGCTATAGTCAGTTATTATCTTTATTATTAATACTAATTTTGTATGCAATTCCGCTTCATGGATACCACCCTTGTTCTTGGGAAGATTTATTGGCAAGGCATCCACGCAGCGCTGTTACTGCAATAAAATCAATGTTCTTCGAGTTTAGAATAAAACAAATTAGCAATATATCATCCGGATTATTTATTGGCAGATGAGACAATAAATTGACAATAACAACATAATTTGTTCAACAGATCTTGACTTTGATAAATACGTGCTCATAGCCAGGCGCACTGGCTCTAGCTAAAATCATCTTTGATCAAGAGTGTTTGCGCAGTAGCGTCGTAAAGGTGAAAATGTTGGAAAAAAATTAAAAATAATGCCGGATGATAATGAACAAAACTAAGAAAGGATTATGCACATCCATCGTTTAAATTATGAGTTATAGTGAACAGTTTTTCCAGACTTTTTCAATATTTCTTTAATAAGCAACAGAACTACAACTACAAGGAATATTTTTTTTTAAAATAGGTTAATCGGCTGTTCTCAAGTGACGCGCTCACTAACGAACAGCATTTAATTTTTATTTATATGGAAGAAAAAGATATAAGATAAAGAAAATTGATTTCTGTTAATTACTATAATAATATCCACAGAACGCCATTGTACGATTTCTAGTACAATGATATGTTATATATTCAATTAATAATGTATGTGTTCCAATTTTGTTGTAATTAATCTTTAGCTGGTTGAAATTTAATTTACATCTTGAAACTCATGATTAAAACGCATTAAGAATTTTAAATTAGACTAACGACCCGTAAAAACTCTCGACAACTTAAGTGAAATTTTCAAGGTTCCTTGCTAATGAGTCTAATTTTTGGATTTGATTGAAAAATATATTTGAAATTTCTTTACCTTATCAAAGTCTTTTTTAATCTCAAAAGTCTCTATCCAAACTTTGATTATCTCTTTCCGTATAAAAGTGAAAATTAATAAAAAAAATTAATAAAAAAAACTTTTCAAAAACAAGCTTTCATTTATAAACCATTGAGTTAGTTATAAACTTTTATAAATCGCTTCAAGGACGACAATGTGTGTTGAAACAATTGTCAGCAACTTTATTATAGTATATATTTTCTGAGTAAATTGAAACTTTTTATTAAGTACCTATATAAAGTTAGCAAGACAACTTCGAAAAAGTTTATAACGGATTATTCCATATATAATTTGCAGCTTTTTGTCGATAATTAGTTGCGGAGAAAAAATTTGTCGCTCTATCTTTTTAAATACCTCTCCTATGTTTTGCTAACTTCACATGAAACGTAATTTCTATCTTTTCTCAATTCTGAAGTATCCAGAATCGGTCGCTGTCTTGTCGCTAATCAGTTGCGGAGAGAAAAAACTTGTCTCTTCTCAAAAAAAATATACGATGTTTCGACAACTTCCGTTATTTTCATCTCCTCTCACTTTTTAGGTTTCAACAAATTGCGGCGTTTCTGTCTATAATTAGTTGTGGTAAGAATATTATTGGCTCTCGTTTCTTTAAAAAAATATGCAATGTTTTGTTAACATTATCTGACTACTTAGCAATAAAAAGGCGGCAAATTATGGATACTTCAGAACTGTGAAGATATAGAAATTACGGAAGTTATTTCGCTGACTTCATCTGAAGTTAGCGAAAAAACGCATTTTTTTTTCAAGAGCCACAATTTTATCTGCAACTTATTAGCGACAAAAAGGCGGCAAATTATACCCCCGTAAAGCTAGCAGAACCACTTTGAAATTTTCAAATTTTTTTTAGGCCATAATTTTAGGCTAATTTATTACCCTATTCCCAAATTTTTTGCTCTTCAATTGTGAGAGATATCGCGGGTTCTGCTAGCTTAACGTTAAGCTAGCAGAACCCAACCTTAAAAAAGCAACTCAGAACAAATCCAGTTGGACAATAATTTTAGGCTCTATTCAGGCTAATTTATTACCCATTTTTAAATTTTTTTGCTCTTCAGTTGGAGGAGAAATCATAGTTGTGTTAGTTCAACACTGAGCTGGCTGTACCAAAGAGCTAACCGAATCGTTATGGAAAATCTGATCGCACCATAATTTTAGGCTCATTTTAGGCTCACGTTTGAACCCGTCGCCGATTTTGTTGGAATTCGTTTTTTTTTTATCCTGAGTTCTGCTAGCTTTACCGTCAAGCCAGCAGAACCCAACCTTAAAAAAGCAACTTAGAACAAATCCAGTTGGACAATAATTTTAGGCTCTATTCAGGCTAATTTATTACCCAATTTTAAATTTTTTTGCTCTTCAGTTGGAGGAGAAATCATAGTTGTGTTAGTTCAACACTGAGCTGGCTGTACCAAAAGGCTAACCGAATCGTTATGCCTGAATTAGCCTGAATAGAGCCTAAAATTATTGTCCAACTGGATTTGTTCTGAGTTGCTTTTTTAAGGTTGGGTTCTGCTAGCTTAACGGTAAACCTAGCAGAACCAGATTTAAAAAAAAAAAAACGAATTCCAAAAAAATCGGCGATGGTTTCAAACGTGAGCCTAAAATGAGCCTAAAATTATGGTGTGCTTAGACTTTTCATAATCATTCGTTTGGCGGTTTGGTTCTGCCAGCTTAACGTTAAGCTAGCAGAACCCGCGATATCTCTCACAATTGAAGAGCAAAAAATTTGGGAATAGGGTAATAAATTAGCCTAAAATTAGCCTAAAATTATGGCCTAAAAAAATTTTGAAAATTCCAAAGTGGTTCTGCTAGCTTTACGGGGGTGCAAATTATAGATACTTTAGAACTGCGAAAATATAGAAATTACCGCCTATTTAAAAAAAAGAGCGACAAATTTTTTTTCTCCGCAACTAATTAGCGACAAAAATGCATCAAATTATGAAATAGGTAATTCGTTATCAACTTTTTCGAAGTTGCCTCGCTAACTTCAATTTCCTCTCTATTTGATTAAATGCCAACACTATGAAACTTTCATTCAACTCAATCTATAGGCACAACTCAAAACTGATATTGAAAATTATTTATAATCTAGTCATGGTATCTATCTTACTGTCAAAGCAAAATATATCTCTACAGGAAGCTTTAAAACACTTATTTTTATTCGACTATAAAGTTATGTGGGTGAATGATCTCAGACAATCGAATTGTTCGAAGATTTTTACGGTTGCCATTATTGTTATCGTAGTCGAATAAATCATATTATAAAACTTTCTAATTTTATTACGTTGATTGTAGAAGTACCATAAACAATGCCGAGACGTTATTGATGTTTACTTCCGGAAAATGCATTCCTTCACAAATTTTTTTCATAAGAAATCGCTGCTTGTATCTGAAACACATAGTTCTGAAGATCAGTACGCCATCTAGTGTTTCAAAGTAGAGAATGACTCATGTGTAAATAATATAAAGGGTGAGTCAGAATAAGACTGACGAACTGCGCATGCAGATTGCTCACCTCATTTGGAGCTGAAAAGTATCAATATATGTCCTAAAATGCATTATCTCTGAGATACAGGGCGTCGGAAGTAAGAAAAAATTAGGATTTCTTTTTGTTCGAAACTACTGAATGAAAAAAATTGAAACCTGGTACACCAATCTAGGTTTACCAATGTGATAATTTGGAGTTATAATTTTTGTAAACCAGTGTCGTTGTTGCAGTGGTATGTGGCCATACTTTGCTTCATATTTTCTTTAGACAATTGAGTGGACATATGAGTGTTTGGCATGAGATAGGCTCAGCGATACTGATCCTAAAAGTCATAACGCTTCATATGACTGAAAATGGAGGTTTCTGAGATATATGTGAAAAACTGAAGATATATGTTCTCAGTACAGACATAATTTCCTGTGTGCAATAATCGCATAATGTAACTTTCTTACAACATAAAGGAATAATTGTCAACCTCCTGAACATTCTTCAATAATAGTAATATATTAAGTTTGTTTATTTCAATAAAATGAATATAAATTACATAAAAGAAATTTACAAATAAACATGGAGAACCACAAAGCCATAGGCTGTCCGTGGTGCAAATGTGTATACATAAAATTAGATAATAAAAATTAAGAATTGAGGTTGAACTGGTCACTGCAATGTCTATTTTTCACTAGCATTTCTTCAATATAAAATACTTATAAAATACTTATAATCTAAGAGGTGTTCAATAATGACTTAATAAAATAATTGAATCTCACCGGAAATGGAAATACTCATAATAGATATAATATAATAAACATAATAATCAATTAGATATAGGTTTTTATGACACAAACAAAAGAATAGAAGAAGAACAAGAATTTTGCAGTCCGTGTCTTTTTTTTTCACGTGTGAGATGCGAATCTAACACTGAATTTTGAAAAGAAGTACTCAAAGACACATATATATGTTGGGATTATTCAAAACATATAGACGGAGAGCTGGCTACGTAGGGGTACGGGTGACTCGGTGCAAAGTAAATTTTAGCACTTACAGGTTCGGTTGTTACCGACGTAGCGTGAGACGGGGGCCGCCAGAAGGCACCCCGGAAGAATAACGCGAGGGTAGAGGGTTAAATATGATTTTTTTTAAAGTTAACTAAGTCATAAGGTGCATGACTGAAAATTTGCAGAATTATCGGTGGTTATACAAATAAGTAGAGAAAAAATTGCCAGAAGACTAGGTGGAAGATAAAGACCCGCCAGAAGGCGCTACTGTTGTGAAAAATTTTGCAATAATTATGTGACTCGGTGCACTTCTGGCAATTTCTATACTTGTTCTGTTACCCAAAACTGGATTCCCTTGAAAACGCCAGAAGGCTAAGTGGAAGAATTACAAAGATATTCCCGATAGTATGAGCGTCGGCGGCCCACTATATGGATCAATTTTTTTATATTTTAACTCATAAGGTGCACAATAATTATATACTCGTGAAAGAAATGCATTAGCACTTATCACTATTTATTTCTTTACTCAAGAAATTTTGTGTATATTTTTTCCATATATTTCATTTGCATAAATAAAGTTTATTATTCTTGTACAAAATTTATTTTTTGTGCAAAGTTTTCTGGTATTTCTGTTATCCAAGCATCATTTGTGAGCTTTCCAGGACAGTAATCCAGCACGGGATAAATAATTATTCTTCACACTGCATTGGCATTATCGAAAACAAAGCGTTCTAGTAGGGAAGAACATTGATGTAAAACAGAAAATATCGAGGGTCCAAAGACGGCTCCTTGGGGTATTCGTGGAAGACACGGTTGATTATAATTAAACGCAGTCCAGTGTCCCAGAGAGGTGGAAGTCATGATGGGAAATAATTCGTAGCAACTGCCAATAGTAGACACTCTGTACTCCTTCAGGTTGGCCTACATCAGGTTATTTTGATTTCGCAAAGAAAACCAAAACTGTTTATTTGGGTAAAATTAACGCATCCTGAACCGGCAATAAATGCTAAAGTAGGTCCACCAAACTGCAGCATACTTTTGGTCGGCACTAAAAATGCCGTAAAACGCCCGTACAAATATTTCTGCCGAGCTTGCTTGGCAAGCATCCCCATAAATTTAATTTAAATTTACTTTAATCGAGATCCATAAAACGATCTCGACTCCTGTAAACACACATTTCAAAATCTTGTTATAGATAAAGAACCGAGGTGTGGCGAAAACAGAGCGCTTGCATCGATTACAATCTATGGCGCTCGATGTATAGCCCAGGCAAAGAAGACTGAGTATCGGTTCCAAATTTGACACTCATGAAATCAATCTTGGGGTAGGTACCTGAGGGATCCATCTGGGACCCTCTAATATTTTTGTGCTATATAAATGATATGCTATATAAATTATATGCCAAGTACATCATTTTATATGACGATGATACAACCTTAGTGACATCATCACAGTATCAAGAAGAATTGGCAGTCAACTTAAATACGTTATCAACAGAGTTCTTCTTTTAGATCCAAAATATGACAACTATAATGAATAAACGTCAAATGGATCTTTTTGAACAATCAGAAAATGATGTTGATCGAGCTAGGTTGCAGGCAATATCTGCTAGTGAATCAGGAAAATGGCTACAAGTTCTTTCACCACTTCAGCTGGGAACCTTTCTAGATAGCGAATCACTTCGTATATCAGTAGCTCTGCGTTTGGGAGCAAAAATTTGCGAACCTCATAAATGTTGTCGTTGTGGTGCACATGTTGACGACTTGGGGACTCATGGCCTTAGTTGTTCTTTTAGTTCGGGGCGCCTTTCCGGTCATCATGCACTTAACGACACCATTAAGCGAGCTTTGGTATTAGCTGAAATTCCATCAAAGTTAGAACCGAACGGAACCACCTTTGATGACGACAGAAAACGACCAGATGGCACCACTTTGATACCATGGTCAAGAGGAAAGGCAATGATATGGGATGTTACATGTGTGGATGTCTTTGCAAATTCGAATGTACGGACCGCAATAATAGCACCCAGAAAATTAGCAGAACGTGCAGAAGAACGAAAAAGAATTAAATACCAGTCATTGGAAGATAATTACATTGTTTCACCTTTGGCATTTGATACTCTGGGAGGATTTGGACCGAATTGTCTCGAAATTGTTAAAGAAATTGGAAGGAAAATCATCAACAATACTGGAGAAAATCCATCGCTAGCTTTTTTGATGCAAAGACTGAGTATTGAAATTGTTCGTGGTAATGCGTCGTCAATTATAGGAACGAATATTTAAGAGAAATTTTCAACTTGTAATTTTTTTTGTTTTGCTTCATTCGGTAAAATAAGATTTGTTACACCTGTAATGTATTACAGAAACTAGTTCCAGCTTGATTAAAAAAAATATGACATAGTTCCCAGAGAATACCGATGACGTACGTCACTCCACCAATGACAAATCAAAAACTTATTCGGATTCACGATAAGGTACAGAGAACTTCAACTTTCATCCCAACGTTTTCTCAATGACTAACATATTAACTGAGTGAAATGACAGGATCTTTACATTAGACTAACCCTGTACATTTTTTTAAAGAATCATGTAAACCAATTAAAATTATGCTTATAAAATTTGACGCTCAACGACCGTTCGTGTCATTCAATGACCGGACTATAATAGCGCAATTAGCCTGAGTACTTGGCGAAAAGGATGGTACTAATTTATACTGAATTGGCTGAGCTAATAGGTGTTTTGTGTAGGCGAACAATGTCCTTAATTCGAACCAAGTCGTTTTTGATTGCCTCGCACTACAGGGTGATTTATACAAAACTACTTGTCCGTTAACAAGCTTATAAACTAGAACATTTCTTGTTTCCAAAAGAGAAAGTCTGTAGAAATGAACAAGAACTACAAGTATGAAATATATTTTTTATTATACCTGCATCATAACCCAGTCAAATTCACCAAAAAGCGTGTAAAATCTTCAGATTTCAATGGCATAGAGTGTCAAATATATCTGCAAATATATGATAAATACGTACTTGTCATTTTATTGCCAAGACCCAGTATACTTTCGGAATATGTGTCTACAAACCTTTGCATGATAACAAAGTTTTCATTCATCATTTTATATATTTTCCGTAAATTTCCCAAAACGCATCAAAATTCTTCTGATAAATCTCGGGAGTTTATCTCATCGACTACAGCTTTTTGAATGTGAAAATCTGTAGTTGAGAATCTGCTCTTTCTCGCGGTGAATTTCGTTATTTTGTTTGAAATCTCAGGCCAGTTTTATTTCGAAATTCCAACACGTCCCTGGTGTTTTTATTGTGAAAGACTTATCAAGAGTTATGTCAAAGTGTTTTCATAATGTGATTCCGTAAATTATTACAAGTCGACAAGCATAAGGATGCCTCTGAGATGCGCAAACGATAGAAAGCGTGAGTAGATGTGCGACAAAGATCGACAACTGTTTACGGCTGGTTATCATCGGAATGTACAATTGGGAGAGAAATTTTTCTGCAACACGTAGGAACGTAGGTTCTTATCTGAATTTTCATTAATTCCCAATGAACTGTTCGAATAATATAATTGTCTGTGATCACTGGACCGTTTATGAAAATTGCATAATGTTCCCGAAGCCATAAGTGTAAATAAAGTACAACTAGAAAAAGAATGCATCGCCACACAATATCAGAAATAGGTAAATAAATATAATAAAGAACACGAGGAACATACAGAAGTTGACGAACAATATCACATGACCTCTGACCACTGCCAAATCAGCATTGTCCATGGTAACTTTTGATTTTTTGTTTCTCTTTTTATTTGGAGTTGAGAATTGTTTCATTTCACCTTTTTCAATTTTATTCATTTCTGAATTAATTTTGCTAATGCTTCTAACGCAAACTCCCGTTGCGGCAGCAACTCGTTCTTGAACCTTCACAAGAGGAATACTGGTTTCACCTATCATTGCTTCTGCCTGCATAAATTTGATGACATTACTGACAATTTTCCTACTTTGTCCACTCAGAATCTTATTTCTCACTTTACTCTTTGAAGTCATTTTCAAACACAACAAACTACTCTATAACCTATTTAATAATATTTCAAAACTATACACAACACAAGGATTTCAAATTCAACACACAATCAGAATAACGCCACAATAATTTTTTTTCCACTGACTGTGCACTCACGACGTTAACTGCTTGAATAATGCAGAACGATTGAGATCCTGCCCCACTCCAGGGTTGTGTCTTGTGTCTACTGCGCTACCAATTCTCGGAGGCATCCTTAGGCTTGTCGACCAGTACATTTGTCAAAAACGTTGAGAGGGGGTAAAAAGTAACAGTATGTACAAATATGTCGACTTAACACATATCTTTAGCCATTCTGGTTTGTACTAGTAATCATCCCCATTTATTATAAGTTTCAGTCGGTTTATATAATTTAATTTTTTCTCCTCCAATTTACAAATTATTTCAATTGATATCAAATGCTATTTAATAAGACGGCAATTTTTGGAATACTGTTAAGAAATAAAATCTCTCGAAATTATTGATAGAATACCGATTTTCCGAGTTTTCCCGGGAATTTTTCCCACTTTCCATAGGTGCTCGAATACAGAACAATGTTTTTCTCCAAAACCATTTTTATTGGTTTTATAGTCATATTTTAATAACATTTTGGCTACAGCGCTTGTACTTTGATCTGCAAATGAAAATATTTCTGTCAAACTTTCTGTTCATAAGGTAAATGCACCAGTTATTGACAGTGCTCCAGTAATTGACATTTGTTGATATTTTTTTCAAAAATAAGGCCATTGAAGTGAAGTGAAGCAATTTCCATAAATAATCTGTAAGATCGGAACATCTGGCAACCTTGCAGCTATTGGGCGGGAAAGTAGGTGCTTTCATAGTTTGTTTATACGTGATGAAAGTTCAACGAGTCTGATTTACGAAATAATTTTCAGTACATTGTTAAGGTAGGTCCATTCAATTTTTTTTTTATTTTCGGTGTGTATGTTTATCGAATTTCAACTATTTGTTAATATTCAGTACACTGTAATAGTTATTTATGCAAAAAGTGCAAAAAGTGAATGTTTATTGCACTCGACGTGAAATTGTCCGACGAGGTCGTTAGGCCGAGTTGGACAACAATAAACAATTTTTGCACGAGTTGCATACAACATTTTTTCTACGTTCATGCAAAAAGCAAAAAATTATTTATTGAGGTGCGGCACTAGGTGTAGGAAAATCACATCTTAAAGCCCCCAAATCTCAATGCTTGAATCATTTGAATATACAGGTTATCATTCATTCTGATCAGAGTTAGCCTTGGAAAAGTGATATTTGGCTATTTTTCAAAGTATTAATTAAATATTTTTGGGAATTCTGTGACAAGAGAAGACATTTTGGAAATTTTCCAAGCATTATTTATGGATTAGAGTTGATAAAGCTACCAGCTACAGATGATACCCTGTATATTCAAATGATTCAAGCATTGAGATTTGGGGGGTTTTAAGGTGTTCTGAAACAGAATCTGGTGTTATTTTTGAGAGTAAAAAAATGCCTAGTATGTTTTTCCCAATTTTTCACTTTTCATTTGGTCGTAGTTAACCGTGGAAAATGGATATACAAAGGTTACGTAAACATAAAGGTAGGTATTTCCGAGTACTACAACTTGAGTCAAAGAAAATTTCGAATTATTTCATGCTCAACGAAATATGAGGGTGTGGCTGCTCAAAGTGGGACACACTGTATATATTATCAAATAATTAATTATCAAAGGAAATTGTTCTACATTAGCATTCCAAATCATGAAAATTTTGGTAATAATAATAAATATACATTAAGAGAAAATCTTGTGGACAAAGCTTGTAAATACAGTATAATATAGATTAGAAAAAGGTAAATAATAGAAGAAAAATATATAAAAACAAATACAATAAGTGTTGAACTTATACAGAATTATGAGCGACTTCGCTCTGAGTCACAAAATACAGATATAGTGGACTATTTCGACTAAAATATATACATGCACACACACAGTCATATTTACACAAATATCCATATAAAACACACATGTGTGCACCTATAGATACAGTGCGACGCTAAATTATGGAACAAATTCGTTATTTCTGAATATAAAGATATTTCGGAAAAATCCTCGGACAGGTCGATTTTCTTTTCCGATTGGCCAATTTTTGAACCACAACCAAAATATATAGGGTTATCCGCAATTGGGTAAAAATGACTTTGGTGATATTTTTAAATTGGGCACCCAGTATATTTTTCCATATTTCCTCCATACTTCCTCGTATGTCTAATGAGTATGACTGCGAGACTCTACACGATTCAGAGAACTTAATCTGTGTCAGAAGGTTAAAAGTCTCTGTCGCACTCATTGGGTATATGGAGAAGTTTTATGGCCATATCTCCGCAGCCGATTGACATAATCCCATCAAACTTGGTATCACTGGATTTGTAATGACGATCCCTAACCAAATATGGACAAATATACTGGGTGTCCCATTTAAAAATATCATCAGAGTCGCTTTTCCTCAAATGCGGATAACCCTATATATTTTGGGTGAGGTTCAAAAATCTTTATATTCAGAAATAATTAATTTGTTCCATAATTTAGCGTCGCACTGTATACACAAACACACCTACTTAATAGTAACGTTACAGTTAAAAACTTACATAGATAAACGCCTTGTCATTCAAATTTATCATTATAAGAGGATATATTGAAAAATTCTTGGCCTACTATAGAACCAAACAAAATTTCAATGTCAAAATATTTTATTACTCAACATATTCTCCTCTTAATTGGATACATTTATTACAGCGAACCTGCAACGTCTCTAGACCTTTCAAAAAAATGTTTCTACTTGCTCTGCAAACCAGACCTCCACAGCTTTTATTACCTCCTCGTTGGAAGAAAATTTACGACCGTTCAAACTTTTTTTCTGTTGAGGAAAGAGATAATAGTCGGAAGGAGCCAAATCTGGTGAATAAGGGGGATGTTCTAGTAATTCAAACCCTAAATAACGAATTTTTTGCATGACAACATGAGATTTGTGTGCAGGGGCGTTGTCCTGCAAAAACAAAACACCTTCGAAAAGCTTTCCCGTCTTTTCTCTTTGATTTTTTCCGTAGAGTGGTCAGTAATGTCGAATAGTAATCTCCAGTTATTGTTCTACCCTTATCCAAAATATCAATCATGATTACTCCATGGCAATCCCAAAAAACTGAAGCAAGAACTTTTCCAGCAGATTTTTGAACACGAAACTACTTAGGTCTTGGAAAACTGGAGTGTCGCCATTCCATCGATTGTTGCTTTGTTTCTGGATCGTAGAAATGTACCCAAGTCTCATCAATAGTAACAAGTCTACATCGTTTTCAAATCGAGCACAGATCGCACGCGATGCTACTACCCTTGCACGCTTTTGGTCAACATTCAAACATTTGGGGTTCCATTTTGCAGCAATTTTTCTCATGTCCAAATTGACGTGAACTATATGATGAACGCGTTCGTATGAAATATTCAGTGCTTCAGATATCCGTTTTAGCCCAATTCGACGGTCTGTTGAAATCATGTCATGAACTGCATCGATATTTTCGGGGACTGAGACAGAAACTGACCTTCCCGATCGGTCATCATCTTCAATGGAAAATTTACCTCGTTTGAAGCTTGCAGTCCTATTTTTCACGGTCGCATACGAAGGACATTGATCACCAAGGGTACTAAACAAATCTTCGTAAATCTGCTTACCTCTTAACCCTTTTAAATACTGGTACTTGATGATGGCTCGATACTCTAATTTTTCAATTTTCACAATTTCGGTGGACATATTTTTTATTTTAATTTATTGCGTAACTCTGGTTTACTTTTTTGACGTCAAACTTCACACTGACACTTCTAATGAGTTATTGTTCGTTGCTATGGTAACGCAATATTTTGGTTATGCAGGAAACAGGTCTAGGCTAACTAGATATCAATACATCCTCGTAATACTCCTGCCAAACACTTTTTAATAATTTTTCTAAAGTTTATAATGCTACTATTCGCCTCCCTTATGTCTGAGGATAGGTGATGGAACATCTTGACCGCATTATAATAAATCGAATCTTTGATCAAATTTGTTGAGGGAATTGGCAATTTCAACACGTTTGAACGGGTGTTGTAATGACTGCGTGAAACCTCGAACAATGACACGTTCCTGTAAATGAGGCAAACTCATTCCAAAATGAATAACGCAACTACCGTTAATATTTTTTCTCCAACAAATGTGTTTCTGCATGAATCCGGAGGTTTAATATTACACATATACCTTATGGCCCTTTTCTGCAGTACTAGGACTGATTGAAGTGCAGATGAATTACATACTCCCCAAAAAGGTATTCCATAGTGTAAATGAGACTCTATTAGGGCGTAGTACACAGTTTGGGCTGTTTTAGATCCCAGATTAAATGAAGTTAACCTCACTGCATAACACCCGGACGAGATTTTACTTTTAAGGTGCTTGATATGCCCGTCAAATTTGAGCTTATTATCAATATTGATACCTAGAAACTTAGTTAGAGACTTGTTCTCAATCAGTTCATTATCACTGAGTGGAAGGTCTTCAAGAGTACATCTGAATGAAATGACATTTGTTTTTGTTGTATGGAAGGATAATAAATTTGCATCACACCATTCCTTAATTTTTTTCATATAAGTAGATATTAAGTTACGTAAGGTAAAACATTGATATTTTAAGAATAGTTTTGAGAATTCCAAGAACCAACCAATCAATTACATTTCATTGAATATATCATCTAATATTGAGAAAAACAAGACCTGATTACGAAAATATGCCACACTTGCCCTTTCTTACCATTACGAGGATGGATTGATATCTAGTTAGCCTAGACCAGTTCCCTGCATAAAGAAAATATTGCGTTACCATAGCAACGAACAATAACTTATTAGAAGTGTCAGTGTAAAGTTTGACGTCAAAAAAGTAAACCAGAGTTATGCAATGAATTAAAAGAAAAAATATGTCCACCGAAATTGTGAAAATCGAAAAATTGGAGTATCGAGCCATCATCAAGTATCTGTATTTAAAAGGGTTAAGAGGTAAGCAGATTTACGAAGATATGCTTAATACCCTTGGTGATCAATGTCCTTCGTATGCGACCGTGAAAAATTGGACTGCAAGCTTCAAAAGAGGTAAATTTTCCATTGAAGATGATCGGGAAGGCCAGTTTCTGCGTCAGTCCCCGAAAATATCGATGCAGTTTATGACATGATTTTAACAGACCGTCGAATTGGGCTAAAACGGATATCTGAAGCACTGAATATTTCATACGAACGCGTTCATCATATAGTTCACGTCAATTTGGACATAAGAAAAATTGCTGCAAAATGGATCCCCAAATGTTTGAATGTTGACCAAAAGCGTGCAAGGGTAGTAGCATCGCGTTCGATCTTTGCTCGATTCGAAAACGATGTAGACTTCTTAAACTGAATTGTTACTATGGATGAGACTTGCGTACATTTCTACGATCCAGAAACAAAGCAACAATCGATGGAATGGCGACACTACAGTTCTCCAAGACCTAAGAAGTTTCGTGTCCAAAAATCTGCTGGAAAAGTTCTTGCTTCAATTTTTTGGAATTGCCATGGAGTAATCATGATTGATTTTTTGGATAAGGGTAGAAAAATAACTGGAAATTACTAATCGACATTACTGACCACTCTATGGGAAAAAATTAAAGAGAAAATACGTGGAAAGCTATCCAAATGTGTTTTGTTTTTTAGGACAACGCCCCTGCACACAAATCTCATGTTGCCATGCAAAAAATTCGTGATTTAGGGTTTGAATTACTAGAACACCCCCCCTATTCACCAGATTTGGCTCCGTCCGACTATCATCTCTTTCCTCAACTGAAAAAAAGTTTAAAATATAGTAAATTTTCTTCCAACGAGCAGGTAATAAAAGCTGTGGAGGTCTGGTTTGCAGAGCAAGTAGAAACATTTTTTTGAAAGATCTAGAGACGTTGCAGGTTCGCTGTAATAAATTTATCCAATTAAGAGGAGAATATGTTGAGTAATAAAATATTTTGACACTGAAATTCTGTTTGGTTCTGTAGCAGGCTAAGAATTTTTCAATATATCCTCGTTCTTTAGAGCAAATAGCGCAACTTAACGAAAAACACACAACTCCTCTTTTATTCCACCTTTAATCTCAAAAAATAAATATTTTACAGCCTTTTAAAAGTGGGACAAATTGAAATGAAAGCACTGTACAATTAATTCATTCAGTTTTGTACATATTTCTGATACCAATTTTTGAGGATGAGCATGTCTGAAGAATATTGTAAACAATGTAAACTAAATCACTAAAAAGAGCACAGCTGAATGAAAAGTGCGAAGTTGAAAGTCACACAATTATTGCAGACCTGTTAATTTTTTTTGCTGTGTCAAGTGTTCCCATGAAGAAATTGGATACCAGGCTCCTCAAAATGCACATATCGTCAACAAAGTCCGGAACTTCATTCATGCTAAGCAGAATGCTGATGAGCACAATTTACGTATTAGTTATACAGGGTGAATTAGCGAAATTATAAATAGATAGATGTTTATTCAACTGCGTAGCATAAAAAGTATCATTATAATAATCATCCCAATATAATAGTACCAACATGTACAATTTGAATTTCTTTTAAAAACAAATTACGATCAAGTTAAATAGACCAAACAATTTTATTATCATACAATTATTATCGTATACCATTGGAAATAACCACAAAACCGGTATGTAGAGTTGGACTGACTTTTTAAAGGTTAAATTTGATCTTGTAGAAGCTTTGGCGGGAGTATGATGGATGTAAATCAGCAGTTATAGAGGGCTCAGCTGTTTGTGTGTATAGATAACATGGATATCGAATTTAAAATTAAATTTGCGAAGAAAAAAAATTTGTCGCTCTTAATTTTTAAAAATTATGCGTTGTTTCGGTAACTTCATATGAACTTAGCGAAACAACTTCCATAATTTTTTTTCACAGTTCTGAAGTATCCATAATTTGCCGCTTTTTGTCGCTAATAAGTTGGGCAGAAAAAAAATTGTCGCTCTTTTTTTAAATATGCGATAATTTGCTAACTTCATATGAAGCGTAATTTCTATCTTTTCTCAGTTCTGAAGTCTCCAGAATCTGCCGCTCTTTTTTGTAGCTAATCAGTTGCGGAGAGAAACAACTTGTATCTTTTCTCAAATAAAAATATACGATGTTTTGACAACTTCCATTATTTTTATCTTCCCTCACTTTATAATTATCCAAAAATGTTTCGCTAACCTTATATGAAGTTAGCGGGATAACTTCCGTCATTTTTTAATATTTTAAACGGTTTTATCGGGTTTTATTCTGCTTACAGTTTTGTTTGTGTGAATCAAATGTAGAATTGAAATTTTAACTCCCTTACTTCCTTCCTTCCTTCCTTCCTTCCTTCCTTCCTTCCTTCCTTCCTTCCTTCCTTCTTTCCTTCCTTCCTTCCTTCCTTCCAATGAAATTATGTATATTTAGTATCATTGTAAATTCAAGATGGCGGACTTTTTTTTTCAACCACCTCAATATGGGTATCAAATGAAAGGGCTAAACTAGTAGAATACAGTGCATCATGAAAAATTCCAAATCCAAGATGATCGCCGCCCCAAAATGGCGGACGACATATTTTGTTCAACCCCCTCAATATGGATATCAAATTAAAGGGCTGCACATGCTAAAAAGATGAAAAAAAAAAATTCAAAGCACATTAGCTACAGAGGAAACCATGTACCCTCCATCGAACTAATGAAATTGGATAATTTTTGGCCTCAGTTAGATAATGTAATGTAAAAAAATTAATGCTTCCATCACCCTGCAAGTTACAGCAACCCATAGCTCGACACTGGTTCATTGTGATACAGAACTACAACTGACAACGACTCACTCTGTAATAATATTGCATGCTCAACTTTGCTCACTTGTTATAAGTCTCAGAGTATATCGGCTAAGTAAAATTTGAGGAGGGACGTCACAAAAATATGGTGGGAGTGAATTTACTTATGTACGGTGCTTCAACATATTCGGAACAAAAGAGCAATAAATCAAATTCAATTTGCTTACCGCACACTTGTGAAAGGAATTCAGTTACAAAAACAAAGATCTGCCACAATTTTATTTAACGGTTACCTGAAATATGTCATAAATATCTTCTGAATCGAGAACAATTTAATTTTATTCCAGAAGAGATCTTATGGCAAATACATCATATTTTTATCATCGTAACCTCAAACGAAGGATCCCCACTTGTTATAGTCAAATTATGGATACTTCAAATTGATAAAAGGTAGAGTTGTTTCGTTAACTTCAGATGAAGTTTTAAAAAAAGAGCGATTTTTTTTTCTACTACTAATAAGCTACAATACGGCGGCAAATTATGGATACTTCAGAACTGTGAAAATATAAAAATTGCGAAAGTTGTTTTGTTAGCTTCAAATGAAGTTAGCGAAACATCTTATATTTAAAAAACGAGCAACAAACTTTTTTTCCGCAACAAGGCGGCAAATTATGGATACTTTCTGAACTGTAAAAAAACAGAAATTACGGAAGCTAACTTTCATATGAAGTTAGCGAAACAACGCATATTTTTTTGTAAAGAAAGAGCGACACATCTTTTTTCTTCGCAACTAAATAACGACAAAAAGGCGGCAAATTATAGATCCCTCAGAACTATGGAAAAATAGAAATTACGGAAGTTGTTTTGCTAACTTCATATGAAGTTAGCGAAACAACGCACATTTAAAAAAAATAGAGTGACAAACTTTTTTTCTTTGCAACTAATAAGTTACAAAAAAGCGGCATACTATGGAATAATCCGCCCCATTTAAGATGAAATTTTGTCATTACGTAGGCTCAAAAATAGTTCAACAAATTATAACTTGGTGTTGTTATCATGTAAACTATCTAATGTAGAACAGCAGACTCTGAATGACATCATTTAATTAAGCTTTGATGCGTCACTCCTAATAAAACAGAAACTCAACCATATGTTTCAATTTGGAGACCCTCATGTACAGTTAAAAATAAATTCGACAGAATACCAATTTATACGAAATTGTGACATGTTCAACAAAGCAATTTTGGGAGGTATTAAGGAACTTCCAGGAGTGATAGAAAAAAACTGACCTCTACATAAAGAGATCGATTTTCAAGAAAAGTTGAAAGGTGGAAGCCGCACCTTGATATAATAAGACGTTTTCGAGATACGAGGGGGTTATGAAAAGTTTGAATGTTGAGTTGGGTTTTTTTTGCAGATTTTTTTGTGAGGAATTCATATGTGATTCCGAATTTGTTTCTCTTCTTTCTTGAAAGCAATTTGAAAATATTATAGTGAATTTAAGATATTAAAATAGTATATTTTGCAACAAGTGGGGAAAGTTCAACTTTTCTCACGAGTGTGGAAGTTTGTGGCAAGAGCCTGAAGGGCGAGTGCCGCAAACTCACGAGTGAGAAAAAGTACTTTCCCCACATGTTTCACACTATACTTTTCCTACAATTGCAAAAATTTTAAAAATACATTAATATACCTCAATATTTATTTTTTCCTAATACTACAACATAACTACAATAATATTAAAGTATCCTACCTTTTGACAGATAAATAATTTTTTCGTATGCACGTTCATACTTTTTTTTTCCGGCAACAAATCCAACGTTACTTTCGAAGCTTTTTCCATCTCTGGCGGAGTATTATTATCAAAATCGTCACTATTGTCGGTATCCATATTATTTATCATGAGTAAGTATGTCTTATTAAAATAATATTCAATAGAAATTGCGATTTTTATGAAAGCACGTTTGAAAACTATCTGTAGAGTATAAAAAACTTCTTTAATCTGATAGTTCTGATAACTATCTAAAAATGAACAGGAGCCCACTACCAAGCCAACTAGTTTTTGTCGATTTTTGTTGATTGTGGGCAAAGTGCCGTGAGAAAAAATATTTCTCACAGTATGAGCAATACATCGTTTTGAAATTAAGTAAGCTATGAGAAATACACTACTTTTCATAGCAGTTGTAGGAAAAAATATTATCCTATTAAATATAATAATTATTTTATTACAAAGTTCAAATTTATATGGATACAAACTTATCACAGAGAATGCTAGTATCTGCTTATTCCAATTTTTTTACCCACGTTTTAATGTATAAAAAAATGTTCGAAAAATTTAAGCGTGTTTGAAATGCATGAAAAGAGAATGTTGAGTAAAATTTTTTATAGCAGGCTTAAACAAAAAATAAAACAGAAAATGAAGCTTTTAAGCCCAATGTAAAAAAATTTAAATATCCGCGAAATAAAAAAGTTGATCATATCTTAAGAAGCAACGATAAAACATGGGCTATTTTCATTGTCCACACTATTCTTTGGGCATGGCAAACTAGATATAAACAAAAAGTATCAAATACCTAACTTAAAAACGGCTGCACCAAAATATCAAGTGTGATGAATTATTTTCATGATAATTTTATTTCGAGTGCAAATGTGAAATAAAATACAGGGTGCATACTTTTCAAAGGCCCCTCGTAGCTCGAAAAAGTGTGCGGTTTTGACCTTTCAACTTTTCTTGAATATCGAGTTTTGCAAATGGGACCCCTTTTTTTCTCTCTCACCTGGTAGTACCTTAAACCCCCCAAAAGCGACCATTTCGAATCATCCTGTTCAACCGATATTCTCTAATAACTGAACCGTATCTGGTTCATCTGGTTAACATATTTCAGATTCCAACAATATTCAATCAATAAACATCACTCGAATGAAACCTGATGACGATCGTGAATCGTGCTAATAGTTAATTAATTCTTAATAATTGTTTTCATTGATTGGAATGATTAGCAGAACTGACGTGTAATTTGTTTCGTAATGTACGCCTACTTTTACCATCGCCATAGAAATTATACAAGACATTACGGTATACTCGAATCAAGTACTTACGTGAGAGACGTAACAGTTGAGATGGCACTTCAATAATAATAAGTTTCTCTACTAATAGTTTCAAATGTTCGACATCGTTAAAATACCGTCGTTCAATTTCATCTAATAAACATGCCTTGAATAAACAACTTCCCCAAGGGTCAGAACTTGGGCCCTTTGCGACAATGTACACCCATCACACACATCGGTTTACTGATGCAAAATGGGATAAACCAAGGGAAACAAAAGCGCATATCGAGGCAACTATTCAGTGGACAAAATACCGAAAGCAAAATTAATGAAATTGGAAAAGTCCACTTCTCCAAAAGGGAAAAAAATAGTATCGTATACGCAAGACGGAAAGCACAACGCTTCGATAAAGTAGTGTCCGTTATCGCGGCATTGCATGTGTTATCAAGAAATATTTGCATATGATCTTGCTGGGAGACGGAACACCTATATATCTATGAAAACTTTGCTAGATCAGATGGCGGATGACCGGTAACACAGACGGATGGCAGGTGACGGATTACAGATGACGGATGACAAATGTTAGGAATGACTTGTGACATATGATGGATGATATATGATAGGTGAGGAACGACAAGTGATAGGTAACATCTAACGGATGACAGATGATGGATGATAAGTGACAGTTGATCGTAACAGGTGAGAAGTGACAGGATGATAGATGCTAAGTAACAGATGACAGACAGCTGAAAGATGACAGGCAGCTGAAAGATGACAGGCAGCTGAAAGATGACAGGCAGCTGAAAGATGACAGACAGCTGAAAGATGACAGGCAGCTGAAAGATGACAGACAGCCAGTGACACCTGATAGATGGTTAGTGACAGATGGCGTTTGGTTGGTGCATGATGACAAGTAACAGAAAACAGTAGATAGGTGGCAGATAACAGGTGGGGTGATGAGGTGAGATAACAGTGGCAAGTGACAGTAGGTGGAGGGAATGTTACGTGACAGCTTTGGTGGGTGGTGGTAGAGGGCGATTCTAGAGGTAGGAGTAGAAGTGCTGGAGGTCATCTTACTGGGGTAATTATTTGAATTTGTAGTATTCATCTGCTCCCCTTTCATCTTGCTAGGTTTGTTTCTTGAAGAACATTGAAAAGTGATGCGTGAAGGACGTCAATTGTTGATTAGATCAACCCCAAGTTGCTATTGAGATTCGCCAAACTTGAATAACATTCGTAAATTATATAAGATACCATGTTATGGTGGAAAACTTACATTAAAAAAGCAAAAAAAATATAAAATTAGCTGCTCCTGATTACACCCATGTTCCGCATCTAGATGTGGGGTCTATGATTGGTCAAATTGGTCAAACAACATTTTAAATTTGATTTATTTTCTTAAAAAAAAACATGCACGTGTCTGAAAACTAGAAAGCAACAATAGGTTATGAATTTGACATCTGACATGTGGAACGTCATGATTCGAGGTGGCAAAGAAAAGAATGTCCTATGCTTTCATGGAACGAGCAAATCGTCAATACAGCTCTGTTGAAAAGTGGAGAAATTGTAATTTCATTTTGTAAAAATTTTGGCGAATTTGAAAAAGAATAAATCTAATTGTCTAATTGGAGTATTGCCTAATACGGTCGAGAGCTGGGATATCAAAATTGTAAAGAGGTGAAAAGTTTGAAACTGTCAAACTGGATCTGTTCATTTATACAATTTTTGATTGCCTTATTTATTTCAATAGTCTCTAGTAGATTAAGTTTTTTACTTTTGTCACAAACGTGTAAAATTTGTAAGTCGGGGTTGGAAGGTATCAGGACTATTACTTACCCCCTGGACAAAAAACCTCCGGTTTTAAACCCCCGACAATAACCCCTTGGACTCTAACTCCTCGTATAAAATGCCCTCGGTATAAGATACCACCCACACACTATTTTTCGTTTGAATGGTCTATATTTTTTTAATAATTAAAAATTATTGAACATTTTACTTTATTAACTTGAATTTTATATCTCTTATTCAATAATTTTAATATTTGCCGCAAATATATTTTAGTAACATTTTCCAAATGAAAGCTTCAATGATATTCCACGTAGATATCCATTACGTTTCGTTCATATTAACAGTTGTTAGGTTAGGTTGTGTCCCTTTCTTACGTTAAGAAATTCAGTCCATGGCCAGAAGAAAGAGACACGCCGGAGGCCGAAGGCGTGTCTCTTTCTTCTGGTAATTTATATAATTAGCGACCTTTTCATGCCAATTAGTGATTGAATTACCAGCAACTTGGATAGGTAGATTAATTAGGTTAGATTGTGTCAATTTAGAAATTCGGTCCACAGCCAAAAACTTGGCAGCCAGAAGAAAGAGACCCGCCGAAGGCGGGTCTTTCTTTTCTGGTAATTTATGGAAAGCGAGCGCAGCAAGCATCTGCTTTGACAGCGTTTCAACGTTTGTCATGAATAATTTCAAAATGTTTTATAAGTAATCAAGTTAGTTTTGGCAATTGTGTAATTGATTATTTTGTACTGCTGGGAGTTTTTTCTACTGGTGTTATATTATACTTGTGGGTTACTGTTTCGGTAGTTTTTTTTTCCCGGGTGTAATTTTTCAGGTGTTAATTTTTGTCAGTATGTTTATTTTTTTTTAGGATTAACAATAAAATTTTATGATATCAAATTATACTGTGGAATTGAAATTGGTTTATATTATACCGGGATTTTTTTGTTCCGGTTTTTTTTTTGTTCCGATGGTTTTTTGTGCCAGGGGTATTTTTTACTAGGAAGTAAATGTCTCGGGGGGGGTTAATTTAGGGTTTTTTTGTCCTGGGGGGGGGGGGGGGTTGTCAAGGATGTAATTTTCCCAGAAGCAGTGCATTAGTATCTATAGGTTGCAACCCAAATCGATAGAACAGAACTAAAACGGGTTCATTTTCTATACACAACACATATTTATCGTAGACACTTTTCAAACTAAGACTACCAGAATCCAACAGAAATATACATTTTTGGCAAACCCTGTATTAGTACTAACTTTCGTCGAAACATGCTGCAAAAAACTCACACAAAGCGAGAAGCAATCTCTGACTAGAATCACAGCCAAAATCAACACTAAGAAAACAAACACACTCCACCTCGGCTACGTACCTATCAAGAATCTTCTCCGGAAATTATCTGGTAAGACCCCCATTCGAAGGGTCGCCGCCCCGCTGGGGGGTCCTCTACGACGAATTACATAAAACATGGTCACAATTCGGTTATACTTTAGTCTACGAGGGTGTTACACAAGTCACAAGCACTATAGATGTTAGTCACTACATGAAGTCTTTTTACGATGGATAGGAACCGATGATCTAGTACATTTTCCGAATTGTTAGTTACACCACCACATTTTTTACGATCCTACTGAGTACAAGTTTATGGTTTCATTGCGGGTTGAGCATCACACATGAGATGGGAGGAGTATCTTATACGTATGGATGAATAAACATGCGGTTATCTGATAAATTCTGCGAATTACGTGGTTGACAGGAAGGGAAACCGAATACTTTGTTACCCAGTTAACTTAGTTTATGCGAAAATTCGATTGAATACAGTGTCGGGTACAAAGTTTGCAGTATATGGAAATAAAATTACATTGGTTTCTAATAAAACACAAATCCTAATAAAATTATCTGCTACTGTACATCCCAATACCAAACTGCATTTCTCAAAATCGAATTTTCTACGACCGTAAAGAAGGAAGATTAAAAAAATTCTTATTAATCATAAACCTATAATTTCCCTTCCAAAAGTGGAAGAATATGCCTAGGTAAAAATTGTTCAAAATTGAATGGTCATCTAGAAAATCGAATGGTCATCTAGACTATCGAATGGTCATCGAATATCGAATCACAGCCACCTACGACCAATTTGATTTTTCACTTTTTTTAATATTTTCTCCTCATCGCCCTGTACAGCATAAATAAAGATATGCTAGGAGGTATAATCTTAGATGTAATGATATCTATCACCCTTATTATATATAACTCAATTATTATGAAACCGCATGTTGATCACAATTTTGCACTTTTGGAAGTAAATCATTCAAAATAATAAAGGGTGTTCCAAATTATTAAGTTGGCACTATAGTCCAACTACGTTATTATTGATGCCTCGACTTCGGTTAAATGGAGTACCTCTGTTTTTGAGAGAGATGATCCGTCTAAAAGCACGAAAATTTAGAATGCCATCGTAGAGCTAAATTACACAAAGGGCATTTTTCTTCTTCCAGTATTTCAACATGAATTGACACAAAATAAACAATCAGTAATCCAACAAGGTTGAGGACATTGTACCAACTTCTACAGCTCTATTTAGACTCAAAATGTTTTAATATCAACTAAATAAAGCAGCGTCATCTGCAAACATTATGAGGATAATTACCAATGCATTAGAAAGGGCGGTTACTGTTAGTGATATAAAGCGAAGGGCCTAGACTTGATCCTTGAGATACTCCAAGATTTGCTGGTTCGAAGCCGGATCATTTATTATTCACAGAAACATATTGCTTTCTACAGACTAAATATGACCTCAACAGTGTCAGAGTTTGAAAACTATCCAGACGCATATTCTGCCCTGCTAAGTGAAAGTGCCGTATGTACAAAACAGCCATTTTGAGATGAGATTTTTTAATTTCAACTTTGGCCAAACGATCCTACGGTCAATTGCGTAGTGAAACATGTGTTTCTTGAGTAATTTTAATATTCTGAATTCTTTACAATAGTCATTTTTCAACTATAACACTTCTGTCTGCTACAAAATGCATATACCTACTGCAGAAATTGTATTGCTATTACAAAGAAAAAATGCCGTATGTGTGCGTACATACTGCTTCATTATCAAGCAGCGTTCACATACTGCATCTATTCCTAGTTAGAAGTTGAATAAAACCACAGTATGTTGAAAATTTCAATTTATTTATCGTTTTTCGTCAGCAGCTTCTCAAAAATTCTATAGGTATTGAATTTTTAAGGGACTACAGACGAAAAACGATGTGATGAAACAATCTGAAGAATATTGTGATGAAATGTTTAATGAACTACGATTTTTTTGAAAAAATAACAATACAAGGAATATAATTTTATTTATTCATTAAAATATGAACAATTTTATTGATCATGAATTTACTTTAATTTAATTTCTCATAGTTGAAGGAATAATTTCCAACTCTGCCCAAAAGTGTTTCCTATTACTTAAAAGTACATGATTTAAATTTTTCAGAATACTCTCACGTTTCTCTATTGAAACTCCACAAGGTGCTGATAAAGGAGATGGTGCTGGCATTCCATTTCTTTTCATGTACTTTCTACACAGACAACAATTAGTCTCTTCATTTCAAATCATAACTTTGTGCAATTAATTTCATTATGTAAAGTAACAATAACAAAGAAACAGCCAGGGCGGCTTAAATTACTTCGGTGGCGCATTCGCTTTTACTGCTACAGGGAAACCCGGAAAAACCTGCAACACCACATGATCTGAAGAGTTGGAGTTGAATGAAAACTCCTGAAGAGGTCCGTCGAATTTTGAATATCTGCCTTCCGGTAAAACTGTTAAAAAAATACTGTTTTTACGAAACTCTCAGGTTTTCAGAGAAAACCCCTCAAAAGCAGAGTTTGTGCTAGCAAGGGAGATTTGAGACCTACAGTTTAAATTAAAGTGGAATCCGAACCACTTCAGCTCCATGAAAGGTATCCGGGGATCGAACCAGGACCGCAGGAGTGGAAGGTAAACGTTTTAACACCAGTACCACTTCTCGTCACTGCTTTTATACCGACGATGTCTGCTAAGTATTGTAGGGTTATCAAAAAAACTAAAAAACTTGAAAGCCGTTGAATATAAAACTTTTTTGTTTATTCAAAAGCTTCTCCAAATTCCACTCCATCCTGATTCCCAATCTAAAATCAGCCACCCTATATAATGTTATTCAGCTTTTTTCAAGAGCATATTCCCCTTCTTGGGGTCTGGCAATAGTAGGGTCGATGATTGAAGAGAGACCCTTATAATTTGTTCACATCTAAACGTGACTATTAATTGCAAAGTAGAGGCATGCCGCATCAAGAGAGTCGTGCATTCTGATTAGGGAAAAACCCATGTCTGGGATGCAGAAACATGACAGACAGGTAATTATACTGTTATACAGGGTGTTTCTTAAGTACGTGTAGAAATTCCAGGAGCATGTTGCTGACATCAAAATAAGAAGAAAAGTTCATATAAATATATGTCCGCAAGTTATTCGTTTCTGAGATACAGAGTGTAAAAGTTGAATTCTTATTTTAATTTTTTGTGAATATTTTCAAAATAATTTTGATATGTAGGTAAAGTTTGGTAGCTGGGAATATTTATTATTTAGTTTGTGTTAAAAATAAATTTTCTTGGTAGAGGTCACTGTTTTCGAGTTATTGAGATTTGAAATCATCGATGCAAGTGATTTTGAATGACAAGATTTTTAAATTTAAAATGAATTCAATTTGAAATGAGTTTTTCCACAATTAACATAAAATTTGATTTTGTCGTTGAAAAATCATCCGAGATACAAAACTTTACTCGAATATCACAGATATTTTGGAATTTATTCACAAAAAACATATTTTAGAATTAAACTTTGACACTCTGTATCTTAGAAACGAATAACTTGCGAACATGTGTTTGTGGGAACTTTTTTTCTTATTTCAATGTCAGCAACATGCTCCTGAAGTTTCTACACGTACTTAAGAAACACCCTGTATAGAATGCAGAAGACTGGAGCAGAGTCAAATAACGTGTAAAAGCCAAAGTACATTAATTAAGGAAAAATGAGAAATTAAACCTTTTGTTTTCATACCATTTCTATTTAATAATAATAAATATACATTATTGTCCAAAGATGAAATTATTGACAGAGCTTCGAATACTTATTGTATGAATAAAAATAATACTAGTTCCATTGCACAGAGTTCTTGTTCATCACGAATTATCACAATAGCAAAAAAAATAGTACACCAAAAAATTAATAAGTTGATAATGCAATATAATTTTGTGAAATATAATACAGGCTACTACAATGATAAAATATACACTTCTCTGCCCCAAGATGAAAATGTTGTTGAGAAACCTAAAAACATTATAAATGCGCAGGACTTCAAAAATATGAAAAAAGTTTATATTAACTTACCCTCTAAAATGCACCATTTTCGAGATACAGGGTGTTGAAATTTAAAAAAAATAATCGTTTTTTGCGAATATCTCTGGAACCGTTCATCGCACATAAAACAGATTTCGTAGGCATTTTCTACTCATAACAAGCTATGTTTTGTGCAGATTTTTTTATTTTTCAAATTCATAATTGGTGAAACTTCTACGCCACTGACAAAAGTATGATTTTGAGCCACCTACTTGAACCGCCAATGTTTTCTACACAAAAAAGGTACTCTTGGTCATAAGCTCTAAAAATGACCATTTTCAAGAAAAATCAACTTTCATGTTGAAAAACATGGTAAATTTTTTTAAATAATTTTTTTCCTAATTATACAAAATTTATTTAAACGTTAAAACAAGTAACAAAACCAAACGTTGACTTCTTAATTGCAAAATAAAAAAAACAATAACAATCATACTCAGTTGAATTGTTGGAAATGTCCGCCGTTAGCTTCAATGCACGCAGCAATTTTTCGAGGAAAAAACATTATTTGAACAACATGAAAGTTGATTTTTCTTGAAAACGGTTAACTTTAGAGCTTATGACCAATAATACCTTTTTTGTGTATAAAACATTGGCGGTTTTTATAGGAGGCTCAAAACTGTACTTTTTCCAGTGGCGTAGAAGTTGGAGAAAAAAACACCCACTACCCCTTCAAAATTTTCACCAATTATGAATTTTAAAAAATAAAAAATCTTCACAAAACATAGCTTATTATGAGTAGAAAATGCCTACGAAATCTATTTTCTGTGCAATAAACGGTTCCAGAGATATTCGCAAAAAACGATTATTTTTTTTAAATTTCAACACCCTGTATCTCGAAAATGGTGCATTTTAGAGGGTAAGTTAATAGACACTTTTTTCATATTTTTGGACGAGCTATCACATCCTGAAGTCCTGCGCATTTATTATGAAACACCCTGAACAGTCTGATCAAAAAGTGGAATACCGTGAAAAATAGAGATAAAGCTCCTAAAAATATGAGCAACAGCTCATTGGATTCGGAACGACTACTAGAAAAATGGTTTTTAACGACTTCACCGTACGTAAAAATTGCGATTATTATTAATAATAATTAATAAGAAGAAAAAAAAAGGTATTTAGTTTTTTGTTAATAACTCAAAAACTATTATTGATATTTAAGAGTTTTGAAAAAGATGAAATTTCCAATAAAAATGTCCCGAAACTTTATCTCTATTATTAATAATTTTAATTAAACGCTGAAAATAGTGCACCAAGATGCCATTTCAGCACGGGCGCACCACTGCAAGAGACAGTACATCACAGAAAATAATTTTTCTATAGCATTAAATGTTAATTTAAAATTCTGAGTAACTTATGGTCACTTGAAAGAATAAATCCTCATGGGAAGAAATATGTGTAAGTCTATCATTCAAAAAGTTATACTATTGTTAATCAACCAATTTTTTTTCAGTCTCCGTTCTCATAAATAGCGACGTAAAAGTTTAAATAATTGACCTATAAATTGTTGGCTTCCTGGAGCCCATCTAATATACCTACTCAACAATATCACAAGATAAAAGTTCATAAAAGTTTATTATTTTGTTTATTATAATTTTTTTTAAATTAAGAAAAATTAAATATCCAAAAATTGTTGTTAAATATTATGTATTGACGAATGTTTTATTATTGCTGTTTTAATATCTAACAATGGCAGTAATTAATACAAACAATTTTTTGCAGTCATTTGTTTATAAATCAGTTATAAAAAAATACAATATTTAAGAAAATTTTATATTTTCATAATGCTGTCCTGGAAAAACAATGAGGATTTTTTCCTTAAATATATTTTTTACATACAAAACCTCATTTTCTGAAAAAAACGATATAACCACATTATGCTTACAAGATCAAAAAACATATTCCTCGGTGTGTATGCAACCGGTGTAACCTACATTCCAAACACAAAAGGGCCTTGTTCGATTAATTTACAAACAATACCGAATATGACTGTGAAATTTATGTTGATGACTATGACATTCCACTTCAATATCATCGAGCATTGTTTTCCTTCTTCGATGATAGTTACAATAAGAACTCTTGTTGGAGAGAAGAATATAACAGTAGGTATATGCTACAGTACTGAGGATCAAACTGAAGAGAAGCAGAAATATATCTGCACATTATATTTTAATTATACTAGCGCTGTTATAAGAGTCTGCGACTTTGGAAAGAAGGGACAAAATGGTATACCCAAATTCTTTAGATATTTTTTGTTTCAGTACACTTATCCCAGTGATGTTCTTTTTTTTTTAAATTTGACAGATGTCTTCTCAGATTTGGAAGAAATTATTCTTCCTCCGAGAAAATTCTTCATATTTGGAGATAAAACAGCCACATGGTGTCAAGTCTGGTGAGTAAGGCGGCGGATGTGGCAACAATTTGAAGAAAGATTGCGTTGCTACAAATTCTTGTGGGTGACAGATCAAACTGGAAGATTCATACTGAAGCTCTGAGTAGAGTTTATCTATACAGTATTCAGGAGAAGAAGGGCGTCCTTCAAACCATTAAATTTGTAAATTTTCATAAGCATGCATTGCGTGTTATATAATTATGGAAAACTACCACAAATATTGGGCGGATTTTTGTTACATAAAAGCAATGAAATGTATGAGTGATTCTTTAAAAAATATATTATTTGTGATTAAAAGAAATATTCCAAAAATTCAGAAAGCCGCACTAATTGAATTAGAAATAGCAATCAACTACAAATTTCACACCAAAGACTGCAGAAAAGATTTTTTCAATGAATTTGAGGCAAGCCCATCTGATGATAAAGAAACTGATTTTATGAACAAATAAATTACAAAACAGTAGTACAATGATATGTTTGAGCTGAATAAAATTATACAAATCAGTAAAACGCAAGTCGTTTTACTGATTTGTAAATCCATACCACTCCACTTTGAGATATAATGGACTTCTACCACAGGTGAATAAAATTAGTTCACAATGAATACTCGCATGTCAATTTAATGGAAATGAATCTTAAACTGCTAAATGACATACCAATATTACCAAATAAGAAGAGCGTAATAAGGGAGATAGGCGTTAGATATAATTAAAATCTTTAATTTTGTCAACAAAGTTGGGCGAGTGCCTATTTATATCATACAAAACTAGATGGTGAAAAAGGTAGAAATGAATAATGTGACATTTATTGAGAGGTATATAAGTTCATGTTAATTACTGAGTATCAAGTACCATATTGAAGGAGAATAGCATCATCAAGATTGCTGATAATTTGGAAATAATTTAGATCAATGAGACATCGCTATTTGGAAAAGAGGAAGTAATGACATCAATAAATGGGGTCCCAGATGTGACCTTTGGGGTACTCCTTACGATACCTGGAGTGCATAGGAATAATCCCTCTATCTGACCTTGTCGAAATCCTTAGAGAAATATGTGTATATTTATGTACAGAACAGAATGGAAGAAATTTCAGATATTTCCTTACAACATTTCCTTTACAAATAATACTGATTTTGAGAAATGTTCGTAAATATCTTGAATAAGTATAGGAATAACCCATATATTATAATACAAAAAAATTCTTGTATTACTTTTCTACGTTGATGCAATTAAAAAATAGAAATTATCAGTAAATTAACTGTTCATCAAATGGTTGTTTGAATATAGGGATGTAAAATAAAAGTTACAGTTCAAAAACATACATGTGAATTTTGACCTACTTCTAATCGTCTGATTAACTTAAAATTTGGGGGGTCTTCATGATTACGGTTACAATACATTATGAAATTGTTCAGAGAAAAATTCAAAATGGTTTTGTTATTGTCCGATAACACTAAAAATTGGAATGCGGGCGTTTGAAGATCGTGAATTTTAACAAAAAAAAAAATCATGATTCTAGTTCATTACTAAAAATAATAAAATAACCACTTTAGATGCATGAGGTATGTTATTCTGTGAACAAAACTGATTCAAAAGCTGTTCGCACAAAGTTAACAGTTTTTAGATAAATATTATTGCGCGATAAGCATTTTAATCTTTTTCTCAGAGACTAACCTACGTCACACATCTCAAGCAATTATTTTTTCCTGTTTATTGTATTTGAATAAAAGTCAGTCTTTAATTTTTTTTACTCTCACTTTTCCATTTTCCTTTGATTAATCTCAAAATATTCTCTGTGATATTTGATAAACTTTTGCATATGCTGAAACTGGTTATGAAAACTGTTATGAAAGTTTTGGCATAGCGAATGAGGTATTTCCAAAATTTTTGACCCCGCAATGTTTTCTTCATTTGTTATATCTGATGACCGAGACAAAATTTGCAATACTTTCAAAACAAAACGAGTATTTATTAGGTTGTTGTCATACACTTCTTTAGGATCAATTGGCAGAAAAAATATGCTTCGTTTAAAGGAATTAGGTAATAAAATGAAACTGCTGATATTTCCAATTTAGAACAGTTATTGATGAAAAACTGTCATTAAGAGTTGAATTTTCATCATTTTCAATAGGAGAAATTGTACAAAAACCAGTCTAAGCAGGTATTCTGTTCAAAATTAACATGCCACCCAGTGGCACCAGTGTTGCCACGTCGCATTATACACCAGGCAACCCTCGTATTAATAATATCTACACTGTGTTTCACTTGTTATGGAAGCACCCTCGTTTCTCCCGTAATTTTTTGACGTAGAACCATGACATTTTCAGGATCGATAGATACACTAGAAATGAACTCACTGCACAAAAGGGGTTATCCTACGTGATTTACACTGCACGCCAGCAGCGATGGAACTACCCATTTTTGCGGATAGTTATATTAGGGGTCAGAATTAAACCTAAATTCCTTCGGATTCGTGTTCAGGATCCAAAATTACTAATAATACACCTGTCTCCTGAAAAATTCTTATTTGTTTCACTTTTTCATTTGTTTCACCCCCATATCTTCTGTAATTTTTGACGTAGAACCACGAAATTTTCAGTATCGATAGATATACTAAAAATGAACTGCATAAAAGGGGTCATCATACTTAATATACACTGCACGCCAGCAGCGATGAAAAAATGTGCAGTTCCATCGCTGCTAGCGTGCAGTGTATATCACGTAGGATGACCCATTTTGTGTACGAGGGCTGACAATAAAGTAAGGTCTCCAACGCTGCAACTTCGCCGGATCACGCGCTAGGCGAAATCTGGCAACACCGCCGTGTTCCTTGGTTCCCCCACTACCACTTTGCTGCTGGGTGAGGCTTTCCCGACCGCTCAGTCTTGGCTGAGCAGCCGTCAACGATGGAGGTACCACTCGCGTCAGGGTCCAAGTGCGAATTGCGTTCTGTAATACGTTTTTTGAGTGCGAAAAAGGTGACACCTATTGAAATCCATCGTCAACTAGTTGAAGTTTACGGGGAAAAGTGTATGGACATAAAAAACGTGCGTAAGTGGAGCCGCGAGTTCAATTCCGGGCGCACTAATGTTCACGACGAGGAGAGAAGTGGCCGACCGTCGGTCTCGGATGCGATTGTTCAAGCAGTGGAGGCAGAAATGCTCAAAAACCGCCGTGCGACAATTAGGGACTTTGAAGAGAAGCTTGGAGGAGTGTGTAGCAGCGAAACAATCCGTCATATCCTTGTGAACAAGTTGCAGTACCACAAAGTTTCTGCCCGATGGGTGCCGAAACAGCTGACCGAAGACCACATGAAGCGGCGCGTGGAATGTGCGACCAAAGTTGTGGCCCGTTTTGAAGAGGAAGGCGATGATTTTTTGGAAGGGTTTGTTACGGGGGATGAAACGTGGGCTCATCACTACACACCCGAAACAAAGGAGTCGTCCAAACAATGGCGCCATAGCGATTCTCCGAAACCCAAAAAGTTTAAGGCGACACTGTCAGCCGGCAAGGTGATGGCTACGGTGTTTTGGGATCGCCACGGGGTATTGTTGGTGGATTTCATGCCAAGGGGAACCACTATCAATGCAGCAAGGTACTGTGAGACCCTGGAAAAGCTTCGTCGTGCCATAAAAAACAAACGCCCGGGATTGCTGAGCAAAGGAGTGAAATTTCACCACGACAACGCGCGCCCGCACACAGCCAACGTTACCCTTGACCTGCTCAAGACATTTGGCTGGGAAATCATCGATCACCCTCCCTATAGTCCCGACGTGGCCCCCAGTGACTACCACATGTTCCCCGCCCTGAAAAAACATCTCGGAGGGAAGAAGTTTGATAGTGACGCGGAGGTTCAGAAAGAGGTCAACACCTGGCTGCGCGAGGCGGACGGAGAGTGGTATTCTGCCGGCATAGACAAGTTCATCGTGCGGATGCGCAAGGTGTTGGAAAAAAATGGCGATTATGTAGAAAAGTAGCCAAGACCTTGGCCTTTCCAACGGTGTATCGCTTTTTGTAAATAAATGTCATTTTCTATGAAAAAAAAAATTGGAGACCTTACTTTATTGTCAGCCCTCGTATCTATCGATCCAGGAAATTTCATAGTTCTACGTCGAAAATTATGAAAGATACGTCGCAATCGAATACAATAGACAAAAGCCATCGCCCAGCCGCTGCGATGCGACCAAAAAGGAACAACGAGGCCTCGCGAACTTCAAGTGCCAGCAAAATAAGAACAAACGACCATCAGGTACATCGTCTGGCGCCTCTCGCATCATGTCGCCGTAATAAAATCGCTAAATTAAGAATAATCAATGTTTGAATAAGGCGAAAATAATTCATCTCGGGACGCCTACGTACTCGTGCTGCGGTAAACGAGACTGGTTAAGCGAGGTCCTTGGCCTTGCGAAAAGTATTCCTTCATTTGAATAAGCGTTCGGTCGCTTGTATTGTTTCTCGGAATGACTCGGTTTGTTTACCGTATGAATAATCCGCGATTATAGTGAAAGTACGACATGAAGATGTCCAAAGCAGGCGTCGTGGCTGTCGAAATGCAATAACAAACGCGAAACGACGGGGAATTGAAAAACAGAATTCTACTTCGGAGAAATTCTCTGAGCTTGAGGTACGAAACAAGGAATTTGCTTCAAAGTTAAGACTCCTAAAAGTTACTTCTTTCAATGAATAATTTTATTGACTTTCCTGGTTCTTGTATTTTTTATCTGGATATGCAATATCTTCTCTTCCATAGGTTCTCCACATAATTACACACAGTACAACAACTAAACGACTTTATAAAACGACTAGCACTCCGCATCGGCTTTGCAAGGGTGCATTTTAATTCAGATGTGAGAACAACTAATCAATCAATATATATCTAGGAGCCTTTGTGTGGATCAATTTTGAAGTCAGACATCCTTTCTCAAATAATTAACACTTAAAATGCACTCGCCACTATAAATTCAAAACGATTTCACAAATAATAGTATCAATATTTCCTAAAAGGTGATAACTTTAGAACTTTGCAACGGCGATCAGGACGGTAATATGCAAACACTCTGCTTGCCTATAACAACTCAACTAGATTGCCTACCAAATCTGTTCTCTTCCTTCAAAACTTCAAGTACCTAATCGTGTCCCTAGAAGACCAACTACCTCTCCTTTGTATTTTCATATAACTACCCCTTCTGTCGCAGTAATAACGATCACACCAAAACTAATCCCTAATTGAATAAGTTTACTACTTTATTTTACAACCAAACTATTGTGTAAAACGAAATATCTGGTCCTTACGAAATAAATTCGGGACAATCCACGAAGAGATTAAATGAAAAAATAAATCTTACCAGATTTACTAATCAAATTACAGTCTAGGCCAGAATATTGGGCATTCAACTAAACCCAATGATATTCAATGTTTATATACTTTAGTGTCTAAAGAAATAATTCTTGATGACAAAGCAATAATACATATGAAAGCATTTTAAGGTTATACAATTAATAAATAAATATAAAAAGATAAAAGTGGTATGAATAAAAATATATTGTCAAAATACAAAAATAACTAAGAAACTCCCAAGGATATGAATATAAAAATCGATCAAAAAGCAGTGCAACTTCAACATTAGTGCTTTTATTAATTTGAAATTCAAACTTTTATATGCTCAAGATTTTTGTTGGTGCATAAAAAGTCGTTTAACATATTTTTAACCGGTTTTTCTATAATTTTTGCGAGAATCGGAATGAGAGAGATAGGTATAATAATAATAATAATACATTTATTATCCACAACATTACACAGTCTATGTTACATATTACAAATTAGAAAGTACAGTATTTCTTGCGGATAAAAGGCTATAACTGGTTCAGTTGTGGACGAGTACACCCCTGTTCTTCCACCAGTGCCAGCGAAATTGAGAGAAGAGATTTGAGAAGCAAATCATAGATTGAGTGATAAGAGAGAGAGAGAAAGAGGGAGAGAGAGAGAGAAGAAGGGAAGAAAAGAATGGGAAAAAGAATAAGTGAGTCAGAAGGTAGAAATTTTATGCAAGCTATTTAATGAAGTGTCACAAGTAGGAGGTTTCAACTAAAATTATTCGAGTGAGGGTGGCTTGATATCAGAGGGGTTGATAGGAGTGGAGTATTTCATGGGTCATTTCAGTTTTCCTTTCATATCCTAGAAAATTCTATGGAAAATTCGTAATAGCTAAGCTATATCATTTTCTTCATGAGATACAGCAGTAGTTGTGTGCATTTAAATTGTCACCCTGTATATGAAAAACTATATACTGTTGGACAGGATATTATATGAATTTTCATTCAGTTCATTCCATACTTTTTCAAAAAATTGGCAAATTCTAGGAATTTATTTTCCAGTTCTAACGGATTGACTGAAAACCAAAACGATAATGTCATTGATACTTATCTATTTCTTTAAACATTATCTTGCTATGCTGTAATGCAACACCCTATATGAGATATTATTTTTAACTCGAATGAAGGAAAAAAAGTCTCGGATTAGAGAACAAAAATGAAATCGATGAATCTGTATCTGTATCTGGATTATGTAAGTAATATGGATCTATGGATCAACAACATATCAAAACTCCAGAAAAATTTGCAGAAAGATATTTTACATAGAAAATGTGCGGAGTCCTTTACTCGTCATATTTATATATTTTAACCGAAAAATTATCTAAAAATGTACACAAAAAATTCTAAAAACATGAAGAAGACAACCTCTCTGCCATAAAAATGAACCATAGTTGATATTCGACTATATGAATGAAGGATATACATTTCGCATCATGTATGTCAACGTGGACAATAATACCAACTGCAATATTTTTTGCATAATTTTTTGCATACTCCGAGAGTATTAACTGGAACAGCTGAAAGTACAGAGCCCAGCAGAATATGAAAACCCACCGTTTTCCAAATTTTTTGCAACAATCTCATATTTATTCGATACGTCTGACTGATCATCCATGCACACCGATTTGTCCTGACCTTAAATCTAACAAAATCAATTATGTGCGACAAATACGAGAAAGCAAGCCGAGTGAGTGTTTTCTGTTACTTTTTCACTTCTCACCTTCTGAAGTAACTTTCATTTTTATCACCTAGATGACTTACACGAGATCTCACTTAAGATGGACATATTTTGAAGAGAGCAATAAACAGTAAAAGCATTGTTAGGTTTTGCATTATTGATTCAAAAGAAACGTGCAGAATTATCATTGACTAGGAGGTGGACTAATCAAGGAAAAAGCATTCAAGTAGGTAGCGTACAAAAATCAAAGCCCCGAGACAATCTAATCCTAGCTGTGAAAAGGCATTGTATGCCAAGATATGATCAAAACTCGTCGAGAGTCCCAACAGTGCTGCTCGTATTGGTTTTTTGCCAAAGCCGCGGTGAAAGGAAATATTAGGTCCAGCTCATATCCTCCCCTAATCAAGGTGGAACACTAGCCTCGACCGCCCAGGGAAAAGCCAATATTTTTGCCAGTAATAATGTCGAAATTATACAAAAAAGATTTTTGGAAATTATATAATCCAAACCAATCAGTTACTCATTACACCTCATATTTACAGAAACGAAAGTCCTGGATTTACGTCAGCAATATTACCATAAAATTGTGATAAGACAATTCAAACGCATATTTATTCTACCCCTTATCAGCCATGTCTACCAAACTCGTCTGAAAACGAATAACGCTCTTGAAATGGTATCCTCCAGAACGAGAATAGGACAGACAGGTCAGCTAGTAGATTTTATAATTTTCTCCCGACTGAAATCAAAAATATTTCAAATATTTAATCTTTCAAAAAAAAGGACAAAATATTTTCTCTCTTTAGAACGTATGGTTAATCATAAATTGTTTGAATATTAGAATATTTTATCTTCTATACCTGTTTATTATTACTGTTATTGTTCGTTGCCCCAATTGTGATATTTATGTGTCAATATTTGTATGTATGTATCATTTAGCTTTCTTTCACTATATTTATAATAATTTTATTATATTGTAATTATTTCATCACAATTTACACCATAATTTTCTATACATTTCTGAAATAAAAATTTCAATATAACTCGATTCTAAAGAGTACTAATAATAATAAATAGTAATAATTGCCATTTTTTTCTTAGAATGAGTAACTCGCCCAAGCACAGTAACTGCCTTGTGTGTTCTTGTTTATTCGAAATTATATTTTTCCAGAATTTGTCATCTTCTCACACTCCCGAAATGTTCATTTGAAATTAATAAAATTTTATTTACTTACTTTAATTTTTCAATAAACTTATTATTATTATTATCCGACCAACAAAGCTAGTGGATCTAATAGAATTCCGCCGTCCTCAAAAAAGGAAAATGACCCTATCCTAAGAATCCACCCCTGAATTCCCAAGAAAATCTATAATTTTTTCACGAAATGAACCTTTCGAATCGACTGCCAAAATCTGATTCTGCTAGAACGAAGTATTTTAATTATCAAAATTTTAGGGTTCAAACATCCACTCCAGGAGTCCAAGGGAAGTTGATGATTTTTTCACGAAATGAACCTTTTGCAATATCAAATTGACTGCCAAGGTCTGTTTATGCTAGAACAAAGTCTTCTTTCAGAAATGAATATTAAAAATTTTTGGTTTAAAAAATCCACCCCAGGATCCCAAGGAAAGTCGATAATTTTTTCACGAAATAGTTGTTTTGTTACATCAAATCGACTGACAAAATCTGTTTTTGCTAAGACAGAGTCATCTTTCAGAAATGAATATTCAAAATTTCAAGGTTCAAAAATCCACCACAAGATCCCAAGGAAAGTCGATAATTTTTTCCCGCAATTATCCATTTGCAACATCAAATCAAGTGCCATTATCTGCTAGGACAAGGTCTTCTTTCAGCTATGAATATTCAAAATTTTAATGTTCGAAAATCCACCTCAGGATCCCAAGGGAAGTTGATGATTTTTTGACAAAATTAACCTTTTGCAACATCAAATCGAATGCCAAAATCTGTTTTTGCTAGAACGAAGACTTCTTTCAGAAATGAATATTCAAAATTTCACGGTTAAAAAATCCAGCCCAGGATCCCAAGGGAAGTCAATAGTTTTTTCATGAAATGGACATTTTGCAACACAGAATCGACAGTCGAAATCTGTTTATGCTAGAACAAAGTCTTCTTTCAGAAATTAATATTCAAAACTTTAGGATTGAAAAATTCGACCCTGAATCATTAGTTTGTTCCAATCTGTTCTTATTAGAACCCAGTACTATGCTATAATTAAACCAAATCATTAGAAATTAATATTGAAAATACAGCCCTGTATCTTATATTCTATTAATTTCCACACCAAATGATATATTCAATTTATTGCTTGTAGAATTTGCTGATGCTAACATCAAGAAATTCAATTCCGAAAGAATTTCCTACTCGAAATTGGTTCCTTCCACTTTCAACACTGTCATCATTGAAGTTATTCAAAAAGTCAATATACTCAGATTTACAGATATTTCTTAAAAATAGCTCCTTTATATTTTAAAAAATATCGGTACGCTATTGGTCGATCGGATACCTTCAGAGATTTGGCCTGCTATATTTGCATATATAGCATATGGAGTGCAGCCCTTAATCAGTCACTGAAACTTTCAGATTCTATTCTAAAAGAGGGCCATTCGTCTCGTCAGTGACGTTTCCCACAAGCTCGCTCACTTCTCTGGAACGCCGCAATAATATTGGCAATCTGTCTCTTCTTGAGAATTTCTTGGACTCTCTTCTGAAATATCGTCAATCATGCCACCGTTAGCAAAAACTAGAAAAAACTGCAGTGCCTTCGAAATCAGAATTAAAATCATAATCAAAAAAATAAAACTCGGGATATTACCTTTTCAGTTTCCTGTATGTATACCGGATTTGATCGAATTACACGATACACTTTCAAAATAAACACGTGGCATGCTTCTTTGGGAACTTTGTTAGTCAGCATCCGAATATAACAGATATGATCTCAATTGGATGTCATGACAACATACATAAACCAGGTATCGTACAACGCGATTTTTTGTTTTCACGTTTGAAACCGCCATCTGTTTTTCGAGCCACTTCCTAGTTTAAAAATAGAAAATCTCCGGTTTTCAAAAATAAATCTCAACATGAAAGTAGAAAGAAGCGAATGTCTGATGTGTAAACTTTTCTTAACAATATTAGCGTAACTGAACACTCTGTGGATGTCCAATAAATTATTTTTTTTACAACCGCTTACCAAAGAAGCCTTTAACGCTTTCAGATATCAACGCAAAGTTGACATTTTCATTGAAATGTCATTTTGTGACCGATTTTTCGCCTAGAGCGACAATCTTAAAAAAATGCTGGCATCTCTCCAATGAAAATGAACCTATTCATGCATGATGGAAAATACATTCAAAGCACTCTAAGCAAGCGCTATGGTCGCTTCATATTTCAAATTCATAACCTGTAGTAAGCAACAGCTTCGATCTCGTCTCTCGGAACTTTTTTTTTCTTATACAAGTTCTCCTTCTGATTGAGATGAAACTTATTGGATATTTGGCTAGCTTATACATTTGAGATTTTTTCTTTCTTTCGGATGCTGGTCCTGTCACCAGCTGCACCTCAACCTTTTGGGCTTTTTGTGTATTCCAATTGGTTTCACAGCACCCAATCCGTAAGTCAAGTCCCCTGTACACAGTGTCCCGGAACCCACATCAAAGTTGTTTTGTTATGTTCTGAGAGGACACTGAGTTCTTCCCGACATTCCCATACCAGTCTTGATGTCACCTTCGGGTTCATAAGAGCCTTCAGTGACGCCTGGCTGACTGAGCATATTTTGATCCTTGCATTAGGCATTTCCCTCATGTTGATTTCTCTTGCGCATTGCAAGATAGCGTACATCTCTGCCTGGAATACGGAGGTGTTTGTTCCTAGTGAGACGCTCATTTGAGAGTTTCTCCCCTCACTGTATATTCCAGCACCAGTCCGTCCGTATACCAGATCCTCTCTCCAGGTTGCCCTGATGTTGTCATCTGACCATTCCCTTCGATCTTGTATGATAACCTCGAAGTTAATGTTGAAAAGGTGTCTAGGAGTCATGTGGTCCGTTGGTTCCATTTCAAGAATGTTGCCTCCCACTATATCCTTTAACTTGTTGTGATCCGATCTATTGCTCGATTTTTGTTGCCTTGGAAGTCCCATTCGTGCCTCTCCCATAATTGTTATATCAATCGGTGGAAGGTCCAACAGTGCTTCCATGGCTAATGTTGGTGTTGTTTTCATAGCTCCCGTTATGCTAAGGTCTTTGTACCTTGCTCAACTCAGCATCGGCTATTTTTTGTGTTGTCTTTGTCCACCATACCAAAGATGCATATGTGATCATGGGTTTCACCATAATGCTGTATATCCAATACATCATTTTGGGATTTAGCCCCCATGTTTTCCCGTGTGTCCGTCTGACTATCGTCAACGTCTCCTCGGCTTTCTTCTTTACTTTTGCCAGCTGTTACATTTGAGATTACTTTTGATTGCTATTTTTTTATCATATAAAATATCAAGTACCTATTGTCGAGCGGGAATCAATCACTTTGCGCTCTAAATACACCAATTTCGTTATCCAGATTGAAGAAGATAGACATGACTTGAAGCTAGGGTGTCTTGGAGAGACAAAGCTTGATGAAGAATTCATAAACTCAAGCAGTGACGGTTTTTCTGTATCCAACGTTGGTAAAAGATTTTCGTGGACTCAAAAAAAATTCATTTTGAGATCGACCCTATGAAAATATATCCAGTGAAGTCAAATCTGGAGACTGTGCAGGACACTCTATTGAACGGATCCTGTTTATCCATCATTCTGAGTTTCCGTCATTGACAGAGCCCCGTATTGGGGCTGAAATGTGTTTACTATGTTTCCATAATACACGTAGGTTGCTTCCAGGTGAATCTTTCCAGGGCTATACTCGAATAGGTTGACGGTCTGTGAGTCATGTCTACAAGATTTACGACACTGTATGGCTCAAAAGTTTGTCAAAAAAATGACAAGCAGCGTGTAGCTCAAGTTAAACTTCAGGAATGAAATGAAACCATGTCTTCAGATTACGGGTGTTTTTCATACAACTCCAAAGGCGTCTGAGGAGGTTCCAACAGGTCTTATTAGGTTGTTTTACTGCTACTGATATTCAAAAATGTGTTATGAGGAGAATACACTATATTTGCAGAAAACTTATTTGCTGCATCATAAAATTAAAGAGAAAGTAGACCATTACTGATTACCAAAAATTGTTCATTCTTTTAAGAAAGTAGATCCTGCTCTTAGCAAAATCTTCTCCAACACATGAATTATAATTTATTCAAATTGAACACCAGAACAAACTTCCCCAACTTGCCATTCAAGTTTCCAATACATCACTTCGCTTTTCGCTTTTCACTACGATTGGTTGAGTGCGAAAGCGAATCCAATGTATCGTTAATAATGGAGCATAGGGAAAACAATCGCGTATCGATCACTTAGGCGATTGTTTTTCTGAGAAGAACCCTCGGTCGCACGTCTCAGTCGATTAGAAACAAACCATCTTTCGCGATGACGTATCGGGAAATTCCTTCTCGTCTCCTCGGATAGGAATGCACCGGAAAATCGATTTTCCCTGGTCGCCATGGAGACGACGGTCTCTGGATGGTGTTTCCGTGTTGCACATAAGTTTGTGTCACGTTATTTCCACGTGCTTTTTTGCATAAGATGCTTTTGAAGTGTGTGCATTTGTTATTTTGTCATCATTATTGGCATATGGCTTTTTAGGGAAAGAAGAACCACTATCTTAAGAGTCAAAGACGAAATTTAGTGATTTTATAAATTTCGTATGCTAACTTTCGGACTAAGCAATTTACCCCCGACTAACCAACGAGCGATGGACAATAGGTATTTTCTACGCTATCCAGAATTAAAGATTTTTTTGGGCTGTCAAAAAACATTCATTAAAAATACATTTTTCGTTACACGTTCATATTCAGTCATTTTACTTCTCTTTCTGGGTTCTCTGCAAGAGCTAAGTCATAAATATTGAAATTTCAAGCAAGGCAATGTTTCTAATGACTACCTAAACCTCAAGTCATCACCGAATAATTTCCTCCGTAAGCTAGCAAAACCACTTTGGAATTGTCAAATTTTTTTTTGCCATAATTTTTGGCTGATTTATTACCCTGTTCCCGATTTTTTTTCTCTACAATTCTTATTGTAAATTTGAGATTATCTTCACTCATCTTGTGTTTTGATTCTTGTAGATGTTCAAACATTGTAGATTTTTGTCTAAACAGACGTGTTCACGTCAAAATTTCTATCGGTTTGGCCTGTATATACCTCAGAGCATTTTTATGAAAGTTTACCTGAGTAATTAATGCTACTATATTTAGATGTGTTATGTTTTCTGATATTTGGGTATAATTCTCTTAAAACCGTGTCATGACTATTATCTCATATTACGTTTTCTATCAATGAAATTGGTATTTGATTGTTTATTGCAATTTGTTTAATGATTTTTAGTTCATCTTGGAAATTATTTTCAGGTAAAGGGATTGCGAAAGCTCTGTGTATCACTGATTATTTCACTTATGCTAAAATAGCGTGTTATGATTGGTTGAAATTTTTGTGTTGATAAATGAAAACATCATGTTTTCGATTTTGTAGTTCGGCTCCTGATTGGCTACTGGATATGTATATGATGTGTTTTTGATTTTGTAGTTCGATTCCTGATTGGTTATTATCAAAACACAAACTTACCACTAGCAAGCTGCTATAATGACACAACACCAAACTTTGACCAAAACTAAACAAGCACTCACTATTAATTCATATCAACTTCACAATTTTCGACAAATTTTGCATACTCGTTGATTAATCAAATCACTAAATCAAGGTGTTATCAAAATATAACCTCGAGCGAGAAGCAGTATACTAGACATGCAATGACGAAACTACGAATGACGCGCTCTGTCATTGGTAATTGAAATAGAGGGATGTTTGAAATATCAAGTAAATGTTTTGTTAGTTGCATAATTTCAGAACTAAATGCGGGATTAATGTTCCTAGTTAAATTGAATTGTAAATAAATAAAAATGGTTTCGATTTTATTCATGAAATAATCTTAACAAATACAACTCGTGTTATCGGCGATTATCGTTAATTCCTTCTCGGATTCGAATCAAATTATGTTGCTTTAGGCAACCACACTCGCGCAAGCGCTCGTGTGGTTGCCAAGCAACATAATTTGATTATCAAATTCAAAGGAATTGCTATTTCGATAATCACCGATACACTTGTGGTATTACCTACGATAACTTATGTGAGATTGAACTGAAAGAATCAAAGGGAATTTAACTTTATTATGCAGACTACTGAGGAATTTTAAAAATTGATTAATTTGTCTGTTGGAACCATCAAAACCTACTAGTACGTCTTCAACGTACCTGAATCAAAACACATGTTTCTGAGCAAGGGTGTTATTAAGGATCAGGGTATTTTCCAATTTGTCCATGAAAATATCTACCAGAATGGGACTTAATGGTGAGCCCATAGGGATGCCTGAATTTTTATAGGTAGAAATGATTGTTATATTTGAAATAACTTTGTTTCAGACATGTATTCAAGAGATTGCAAATTTCTTTAGTTATATATGGGTTTGTATTACATTTATCTAATATGTCTTTCACAAGTGGAATGCATTCGTCAGTTGGAATGTAAGGAAACATGTTTTTTTCGTCAAAAGATACTAGTTTGATATTATTTTTAATATTTAAATTTGATAACTTGTTAGCTAGGTCTACTGAATTTAGAACTGTGTTGGAAGGAGTAAATTTTGTGAGGTCTCTGAATTTTGAATTACATTTTTTTGATAACTCACACATAATGGGTTCAAACGTGACAGTAAAATGAGCCTAAAGCTGTGGTGTGATCAGATTACTAATAACGATTCGGTTAGGTATTTGGTACAGCCAGCTCAGTGTTGAGCTAACACAACCAATGATTTCTCCTCCAACTGGAGAACAAAAAATATATAATTGGGCAATAAATCAAGCTGAATAGAGTCTAAAATCATTGTCCAACTGTATGTGTTCTGAATTTTTTTATGAATGGGTTCTGCCATCTTACGGTAAAGCTAGCAGAACCTAGGATTTAAAAAAAATTAGCCTAAAATTTTGGTGCGATTAGATTTTTCATAAACACTCGTTTAGCTGTCTGGTTCTGCCAGATTAACGTTGAGCTAGCAGAACCTGCTAGAAAGCTAGCTAGCAGAGCCGGAAGAGAAAAAAATTCGGGAATAAGGTAATAAAGAAAAAAAAATGAAAATTGGTACTGCTTGCTTTACGAGGATCGAAGAATTCCACAAACGACAGAGGCACGCAAATATTTAAAGGCAGTGAAAGAAAACAAAAAAATGATGGTGTTAGTGGAGAGATAGCAATCAGATGAAAAACATGCAGCTTTTTCACCCATCCCATAATAAGCATATCAGTTAAATATTCATCAATAATCTTGTTGATTGCACTTATTGCAGTAAATTAACTGAATAAATTACTCCACCTTAAGAAAATACATCAAGGATTAATTCATCCGATTTTTTTTCGATATTCATACCGAAAGCCATCCGATACCGTTTCCATAAATAATATTATGACTTTCTGAGTTATCGGAATGCCGATGTAAATAAATAACGATTAAAATATCATCATAGTAAACCAGTTTCGCAACTTCTTTCAAATAAAACCAGAGTCGGTTCCTACATACAGTTCATTTGATTTCGTTTACTTAAGTGGTGGAAGTATTTTTAATACCTACCAAAAGAAGTTGTAGAGAATATGAAATAACGGGAATTTTCTATGAAACGTTCCATCAAGAAAAAGACAAAAAACGTTCTATGTCACGAAATGTTGAAATATTTGACACAATTAGTCCTTGAAGCTATAAATTAAATTAAAATTTGCTAGATCATTCTTTGGACCCCGCACAAATCAAATGAGAAATTGGCTGAAATTTGGACACGTAGTTTATACCCTTCTGATCAAAAGTCTCCATGGGCACGATACCTAAAAATGGACAGTTTTTTGGGTATCGAAGGTCAAAAGTTGCGACTAGTGCAGATCTCTCAGGCGATCGAAAAAGAATTTGCGTCTCTTACTTTGAATGGTATATTCAACCGCTCTCGTCTGCGTATGGCGATTTCATATTTGTCGGCATTTTCTTCTAAAAGCCATATTATTCAAAATAATGCAAGTATAAGAATCTTCAAAACATTAGCTTTTGTAGAAACTTGACATTTATTGACAATTCAGAAATTGTTATTATTTATATAAAAACTGAACAAAGTCATCGCCAATATACATGGTCAAAATCAAATGTGGTCGCTTGGGAGTTTTGCACAAGTTGCAACTTTTGACTGTCGATACCTAAATAACTGTCCATTTTTAGGTATCGGGCCAATGGAGACTTTTGCTCAGAAGGGTATAAACTACAACATATCCAAATTTCAGCCAATTGGACAGGGATCCATTTCCCTTTTGATTTTACACAATATCTGAATTTATATTGATATAAGTAATTTTGTTAGAATAATTAAAGGTTGGATGGAAGAACAAGAAGCGAATTAGATTTCTCAGATTTCTAGTTCGTCTATTGAATCCTGCCTATTGATAGGACTGTATATTATATTTTATATTGTATTATTTTTGATTCCTGTCAATAAAAGCCATTATTATTATTATTATTATTTGTGCGGGGTCCTTCACAAGATACGAATTTTGGTTTGCTACCTTTTAAATTTCCTTTTCAAATTATAATAAAGCCATACTGAAATCAAAACACACGGTGGTGACAAAATTTTATGTATAATAAAAATTAGCTTACCAAAATTCAGGAATTTAACTATGCATGTATGTACATTACTTATTGCTACTTTTGCAAAACTAAAACCATATTGAGAGAATATTGAGTGTTGCTCTAAACAAATTCCGTCTCACAAATATGAATAAACTAGGACTAGAGCATAATAACATCCTGACACAATTTTTTTTGTCAGTTTCTTCAAATGAATAATTATAATGTAATAATAATAATAATAATGCTCCCTCATATACTGTATCCAGGAAACGATTGAAATATTGTACACTTTTGGTGATTATCAAAATAGCTGCCTTTCGGCAAGTAGAGTCTATGCCTATTTGATAGACATCCTAAAGTTGATTATTTCTAAAATCTAGAAGAGAGATTCAATAAAAGTGGTTCAGTGAATTATCTGAAATATAAGAGACCAGTTTCTGTTCTTTCTGAAGATAATGAGATCCAGGTACTTCTACCACATGATTTTAATCGCGGTATAATATAAATACTGACTTACATTTTTCAAGAAAATTACTTCACTCGGATGATTTTACATTCCATAAAAATAGAGCGGTGTATCGTCATTATTATCATTATTAGGCAGACCAGAAACCACATGTTCTCAGAACCCCTTCTAGAAAAATATGGTCTTTAAATTTTTGGGAATGATTATTGATAACTATGTCATCAGCCCCTACTTTTTTAACGGCGTAGTGAATGGGATAGTGCTTTTAGTTTTTCTTCAAAATCATTTTAGAGTACTGCATCAACGTGAACGTTACGTCAATGTGTTGTTATTGAACAATATGTGATTTCAACTAGATGCACCAGTACATTTTGAAGTATCTGATCACCAATGGTTGAATGAATTTGTAGAGGTGGTCCAGTACATTGACCCGCGAGGTCACCAGACTTGAAACCTTGCGATTTTTTCCCATGAGGATATGTAAACTTCGATTTATTCTGAACCAGCAACGACAAAAGAAAGTATAAATATGAGAACTAGTGAAACTTTTGCTTCCGTTTCACAATATTGTTGAAATTGCAAAATTCAATAAAAGAACGATCATAAATGTATGGAGCAGAATGCGAGACATTTAAAACATCTTTTGAAATGAAATACTTTCCTTTTATTGGTTAGTTTGAATAAAGTTGTTAAATTATGTAAATTATTTTCAATTTTCCATCGATAAGTATTATTAGATTATAGCCCATAAAGTACTATTAAATAGCTCTCAAAAGCTCTCAGATATTCAGAGTTAATCAAATGTATGGACCCGCCAATTTTTCTCAGTTAATATGAGGGTTATCGAAAAAAAGTTCAGATATTCTGTACATTTCCGTAGATTCAAATGTTTTTTAGGTGCGCCATTGGTGGAGAAGTGACGTCATCGGAATATTTTTGAAATGGAACCATGTGTCATGTTTAATATCGCTAGAAAGCTTGTTTTTTTCTCATTTCAGTAGTACTACTATTATTTCAACTCTCTCAATAGGTACAGTGTGTTTCGTATGTTCGTGTCCATCTCTGTAATTCACTTACCTTTTGCTTAATTTGTTTAAAAAAAATCTCAATCGGGGAATGTAGCAGTTGGATAATTTAAGCGATATGGCAATTTGATTCAGACAGTTGCGTACGTAGGAATGCTTATTTTTCGAAGAACAATTCTAGTTATTTTTCAATTAGAAAATTTCAATAGAAAATTTTGTTCCAGAATAATTCAGGTGCCCTCTTCCTGATTTGTTCCTAAATAGAAGGTAAGTGAAATTTTTCAATTAAATATCTGTCAATGTGGCACATTATAAATATTTTTTTATTAAAACTCATGTACGCCACTGTCTGAATCTTATTGCCATAACGCTTAAAATATCTAACTGAGTACATTCTCCGATTGAGAAATATTTTGAACAAATTTAGCAATAGGTAAGTGAATTACACAGGAGGTCACAAAAATTTGAAACAAACTGTACCTATCCAGAGAGTTGAAATAATATTAGTACTATTGAAATTATAACAAAAAACAAGCTTTCTATCGATACTGAACAGAAATGAACAAGTGATTAGGTTAGGTCTTGAAAAATTTATTTTTGTTTGAAATTATTTCACTTTCTACAAATTCTTGCTTTTATAACTTTCAACAAATCTTTTACACAACTGGCCTTTCTGGATGTTCTAGCCGTCTTTTTTTGCAACAAGTTTCCTAGCAACTAGTCTCCTTTATTTTTGTTACCGTACTGCAATTGTTTAAGTAAGTAAATAAGTTCTACAGGGCGATTTTATTATTTTTGCTGAAGGCATTGTGGAATTTGATTTCTTCAAAATATAAATTAATTTTTAGTGTTTTTTTTTAAATTCTCAAAACTGTGCGTTTTCAAATAATTTTCGGAGTATTTTGTCAATAATTTCAATAATTTGAAAGTTTGTTGGTTGCTAATTATGATTTGACTCCCTTTTGATTCATCACACTTTGTCAATGAGAATTTATTCTTGGACAAAAAAAGACGTTTATATCTATCTATATATACCACGTATCTCGCTCATCAACTTTGAACCAACCAATCGAAGTCCACAAGGAGCAGATTCTGGAAATGAAAGAATATACAGGGTGGTTGACTCATTTAAAAAAGTGACCAAATGTTTTACTCTGGATTTATGGTACACCCTCTATACTAGAAAGTAATTTCAAAGAGTAGCACATCAAGCGTTCAGTAACTTTCAATCAATTTGTTTCCCTAATTTTCATTAGCCGAATTAAAAACAAACGCTTTATTTGAAGCCCCGTCCAACGATTCTGATCCCGCCGCCACTGGTTCATTTAGTTCAATCAAATCGAATTATACGGCCTTGACGTCGTGTGATATAACGAAGAAACAGCGGGCACAGCACGGAGAAAAAACTGTTGACAACGGAGAGAGAAGTAATAGTCGTAACTTTTATTCAACGGAATACACCATAATTAAAGCCATCATTAAAATAGTTCTAATTACGGAACGAGAGATAGGGGAACCTGGGGCGACAGTAGACGAATGGGTTTTTGGTTGGGGGCTTGGTGAAAACGTTTCGACAGACCACTGACTCATTCTGAACGACCGCGGTTGAAAAGCCCGCACCGTATGAGTGAAACCAATTGTCAGCAACTTTAGCTACTAATAAGGCTGGAGTCTCATGCATCCGTTTTCAGACGATCCGAAATCCGAAAAAATTGGAATTTCGGATAAAAAGAAATTCTAAGTCTCATTTATGCGACAGTCGGTTTTGAAACTGTTGACAAGTGACATTTGGATTGTAATTCTGATTGTTTTGAATGGGCCCTTGGTGTGAATGTTTTGTTATTAACAACTAAATAGAACACTAGAAATTAGAATATGTCCCAAGGATTGGAAACGCAGGTAAGTTACAACAATTGTGCAATCAAACTAAAATTCAATCAAGTTTAGGGTGAAGATTGAAAATTAAAATAGTCAACATTTTTTGTATTCACAATATCACAGTATGTGTGTTCATGTAAACATTAATTTTTACAGGATTTGGAACTTTTGGAAGAGAATGGCAGTATATGGTTGAGGGACTGTTAATTAGCTGTGTAGCAAGACTACCTTTATGGGATTTTCGTTTACCCACGAAAGACACGAGTAAAACCATTAGGGATAATCTGTGGCTAGAAATTTTTGCAGAATTTGGATCAAATCCAGAATTTTCTCTTGATTATTTAATAAAAATTCTGATTGTTTTGAATGGGCCCTTGGTGTGAATGTTTTGTTATTAACAACTAAATAGAACACTAGAAATTAGAATATGTCTCAAGGATTGGAAACGCAGGTAAGTTACAACAATTGTGCAATCAAACTAAAATTCAATCAAGTTTAGGGTGAAGATTGAAAATTAAAATAGTCAACATTTCTTGTATTCACAATATCACAGTATGTGTGTTCATGTAAACATTAATTTTTACAGGATTTGGAACTTTTGGAAGAGAATGGCAGTATATGGTTGAGGGACTGTTAATTAGCTGTGTAGCAAGACCACCTTTATGGGATTTTCGTTTACCCATGAAAGACACGAGTAAAACCATTAGGGATAATCTGTGGCTAGAAATTTTTGCAGAATTTGGATCAAATCCAGAATTTAATGGCGAAATTTAAGAGACACGTTTGTGAGAATAAAAGAAGAGTACACACCCAGCGGCTCTGCATGTCAGAAGAAAAAGAAATGGGAATATTTCGAGTCCCTGCAATTCCTTAATGACACGGTGAAATACAGACCTACAATTTCAAATGTACCTGAACTTGACAAAATACCTATACCGTCATCTTCTCCAGAATATGCATCTCAAACTGAATCAGAATCAATTCCATAATCAGCAAAAAAGAAGGTACCGGAAAAAAAATTGAAGGGGCAATACTTGAGGCACTGTATGGTCTTATGGTTACATCCCCAGTTCTCTCCCGTAATGTTTCTGTGCCCCATTAGGGCTTCTGTAGGTCCAGATGAGTTCATTGTCTAGTATAAGTCCCACATATTTGACCCCTGGCATCCTTGTAGATAGTCTTGGTGGTGTAAAAATCACTAAAAATGCAAAATCGTCAGATCCACTTGAAAATTCGCACTATACATATACGTAAAATTTCATGCTGATTCCGAAAATGAATGATTTGCCATGTTGAGACATAAGATTTAGCCTAAAAATTAACATCAATTTTTGAGAAAAAAAACTTTCATCTCGATTTGAACCATTCAGAGATAGAGCAATTCTGCGAACGCTAATCGATTCAGAATGGTCGAATTAGTATGTTGTTAGGGGCAAAATTTAGGAAAGGAGAGCAGTGAATGTGCAATGACGTGTCACGCCTCTAACATACCCAGTAGCTCAGTAGGCGTGGATTCGACAATAAAAATTTATTTCGATAAGATTAAAATATGGGGTTAATTTCCCGGAGCGCCACGGATTTATCGTCGGAGTTGTCATTTTGATACAGTGGCGTACAGAGTGGAAAGTGTATATCAATGACAGAGAATTTCTGATGTTATTGTATTAAAACAAAAAGGGGTTTCTAGAGCAAAATAAACCCGTAACAATGTTCAAGTCTATCATTCAATGATGAAGAAAAACAAATTGTGAAAATGCAAGGGTCTGTTGCGAGTCACATTTCCAAAGCTAATACCATGAAGGAAATAACGAATGAAAATCTGGAACTAGTACATAAATTCACGAGAAAATTTCCAATATTTCACTCTTTTCCGGCATTCAAAACACTTCAGTTTACACACCTTTTCTTACTCCTCGAATAACGAAGAGAATGTGCAATTTTCCTTGAGAGAAAAATTTTGCTATTAAAAAGCTACATTAAACGAATCATATCAAGAAAAATACCATGATATATCATTGCCCGCATACGGTGTGATCAAGCAATTAAGACAGCTTTCCCCTCGCATGACGAAAGTGAAATAAACAATTGAAGCAGACGATGATATATTATATGGACCACCTACGATACAAATTCCTTTAATTGTGTGAGTCATGGCATTTTCTATACTTATTGTTTTTCCACAATAAGAACTTCTAGTGCATGGAGAAAACACCTAAAGTCGAATACAGGGTTGCCACCAACTTTTTCTTTGTGAATTTCCTGACTTTTCCAGGTTTTCCCTGACTACATTCATAATATTCCTTGACTTGATACAATTGATTTGAGGAATCGGACGTTTATATGAAACATTTGATGACAGACATAACATATAAAAAAAAATTTATTGTTATTGATTAATAATAAAAGGTAATAATATTAATTATGCCTAATTTTTACATCATCATTAAGTTGATAAAGCTTAGTCTAAGTTTGTTTAACTTCTTACAATAATGTATATTTTGACTTGACTGATACTACTTCATACAGTTGTACAAAATATAGGAAATAATGAACGAAATAATTGCAAAATTGGTTCAGTGAAATCTCATTATTTTTAAATGCCTCCAAAACGAAAGCAGTAGTTTTTCATACTGCCAAAAATACTAACACCGTAGATATCAATATTGGAATATCTGGTGATGAGATAGAAATATGTGGCAGTATACAATTTCTAGGGCTTTTTCTTGACAGCAATCTCAATTTCCATCAGCACTGCGATAATCTTATAAATACTCAATACAGAAATCTAAAAATGATTCTAGACCACTCTGGTCTGCTTTTATACTACCACGGTCAGGTACAATCAAGAATTAACTATATGGGCTCATTGTTTGGGGTAAGTCTCCACCTGCACACAGTGTTTTTGTGACGAAAAAAGAATCATTAGAACCATTGCAAACGCATCACGAACAGTATCATCTAGAACACTATTTGAAAATTTAAACATTTTGCCTCTTTCAGGTCTCTATATTCTGGAAGTTTTGATGTACATCCATAAAAATGAAGGAGTTTTTAAACTGAACCAATCCTTTCATGATTTATGACATAACCAACACACGTTTGTCTCTACGCCTCAATTCGTTCGAGTTTCTGGGGCTGAGATTATATAATGCACTGTCGGAATTTTTTGAAAATATAACCAAGGAACAAGTATTTGAATATAACATAAAACAATAACTTTTTGACATTAGCCCCTATACAATCGAGGAGTTTTTTCTTACCGACGCTAGTAAAATGTTTTGTATTTCTTTTTTTCTTGCATCATTGCTGCACTCACTTGATTGTTTCAATACTCTTTTGTTACTTATGAATGTGTTTGTTATATGCTTGTATTATTTTTTTATATCTGAATTTGATATACAGGGTGTTTTTTAAGTACGTGTAGAAACTTCAGGAGCATGTTGCTGACGTCGAAATAAGAAAAAAAGTTCCTATAAACACATGTCCAAAAGTTATTCGTTTCTAAGATACGGAGTGTCAAAGTTTAATTTTTATATTTGTTTTTTGTGAATAAATCCCAAAATATTTGTGATATTCGAGTAAAGTTTGGTACCTGGTATGATTTTTCAATATCAAAACCAAATTTTATGTTAATTGTGAAAAAACTAATTTCTAATTGAATTTATTTCAAATTTAAAAATCTTGTCATCAACTCGAAAACAGTTGTTCGCAGTGAACTCTACCAAGAATATATTTTTCACACAAACTAAATAATAAATATTCCCAGATACCAAACTTTACCCAAATATCAAAATTATTTTTAAATTATTCACAAAAAATAAAAATAAGAACTCAACTTTGACACCCTGTATCTCAGAAACGAATAACTTGCGGTCATATGTTAATGGGAACTTTTCTTCTTATTTTGACGTCAGCAACATGCTCTTGAATTTTCTACACGTACTTAAGAAACACCCTGTATACTGACTTGTCCAATTGCTTTTTTCTTGAGCTATTCTTAATGGAATAATAAAGAATTGAATTGAATTAAATGGAAAATTTCACACCTCACTTTTAGAGAGAACCAAAACATTCGTTCTTGTTTAGATGCCATGGCAACCCAAAAAATTTCCGGAAATTTTTATCCTCCTGGGCACCCTGGCCAAAATTAATAAGTGGAAATTTTTCTGTCAAATATTTGACAGGGGATAGTTTATATTTTGCTTTGATGTACAAATGGAATTGTATTTTTCATTTGAAATGAGATAATATTTCATATTTATGTATTTATTAAATATTTCGAATGTATCTGAATATTTTCTTCACGATAATCGTAGAATTTGCAAATTCTGAAATCAAATTTCAGAAACACTTCAATACACCAGTTGTCTACATGTAAATCAAAGGCCCCGTGGCGAGTCGGTAAAGTGTCCGCCTCGTGGTCGCGTGGTCACTAGTTCAATTCCCAGTGGAGCAAAAACATTTTTACTTTTTTTTTTATTAAAAAAATCAAATTGAAATTTTGTTAAGTGTGTTTTACATATCTTTATTTTCATGCATCTTTTTTGTACTATGCATATAAATAGTTCAGGTGAAACCATCGTTAGTTATTTCTTATGAATTGTTGGATGATTTTCATTTCTCGGTGTGAAATTTTTTTACCGAATCTTCCTCGTGCTTGAATTAATTGCCGTAAATGTACTCGAAAAATTTCCGGCAATAATTCAAGCACTTGGGAGATTACAAGTGAAAATTAATTCCATTAACTAATAATTTTCTCAAATTACAGAATTCCTTAACTACCAACGGAATACTGAAAATTTCCCTGACTTGATTCCGAATTCTTTGACTTTTTCCTGACATATTTGAAGAATTGAATTTCCTAACATTTCCAGGTTTTCCAGGATTTCCATGTTGTTGGCAACCTTGGCATAGCTTTAGGTTTAAGTCCTGTATGTTTCTTAGATAAATAAATAGATGCGTTGGTGAAAATGTTTATCTTCCACTGAAAGTCGAATCATTAGCGAAGTTCAACTTTGTTTTTCTGGGAACGAGTTGGCACCAAAAATTGCGCTAAAAATAAATCTTGCTATACGCAACGAAACGTTTTATGCTGTAAGAAAGCAGTTGAAGTTTCAAGTTTCACGAATTTCTCGAAATATCTGCATTGGAAAGTATTTCAGCAGCGTCTGCTCGTCTGAAAATTATTATCGTCGGCGGGAATTTGCTATACAGTTTGATCAAAAAGTTGAGTGCAACATAAGGGAATCTCTTTTATTAATTGTACATTCAAAATATTGCCGACACTTGGTGCCCTTTCGACAATCATATTAGGGCCCTTATTATGCTTGCAAGTCAAACAGCATACAGGGTAGGTCAAAAAATATAAAGATTGTACAAGTACAAGAAAATTGAACAAAATATAATCATGTTTGTTCCAACGATATTAAACGAAACTTTGAAATTTCTCAAACATTATTTTCAAAAAGGTAAACATTAGTAATGATAATAGGCATATTAAAAAATTCCCATTTAAGAATTTTTTTATTTTAAATGTTTATTAAAAAACTGTACAAGTTAATCGGCAAACATGAAATCCTACCAAAATAATCGCGGAAACCTATGGAATAAAACAAATGAGGATTGAAAGTAAACATTATGACAGTTTGGTTACATATTAAGTTTATTTCGAATTCGAATGGTAGAAAAGCTTGAACTAAATTCGAAGGGTTTGAAAGAAGACCTTCAAGAAAATTTGAAGTGTTCAAACGAATTATTTCAAGTAAATTTGAAAATTCTGGAATGCTTCAAGAAAATTCAAAGACTTTGAAGGAAAAACTTCAAGAAGAATACAAAATCTGGAAGAAAAGCTTCAAGGAAATTCAAAAAGCTTGGAAGATGAGCTTCTAGAAAATTCGAAAAGTTTGAGAGAAGAACATCCAGAAAATTCAAAGGGTTGGAAAGAAGAACATCAAAAAAATTCGAAGTATTCGAAGGAAGAATTACAAGAAAATTTTAAAATACTGGAAGGCTTCAAATCCATTTGAAGAGTTTGAAGGAAGAACTTCAAGAAAATTCAAAAACTCTGGAAGAACTTCAAGAAAATTCAAAGAGCTTGGAAGATGAGCTTCTAGAAAATTCGAAGAGTTTGCGAGAATGGCTTCGACAAAATTCGTGGCAGAGATGGACAAAACGAAGGAAACAATCATTGATGAAATCAAAGATGGAATCGAGGCACAAAATTACAAAATAAAGAAAATAATGAGTGAGTGAAGAATTTAAATTTTTACTGAGCACAACGCAGAAACCGTTAACAAATATTCATAGGATAAGTACATGAAAATGGTAATTTTTTTGTTCTTGTTTTAGCGGCTACGACTGCTGAGATCATTAGCCGCATACGTGGAGTTTAGATTTTCCAGAAGGTGTTGGTAGCTTTCAGATGGTAATTCTTATAATATCTAGGATTTGAACAGCATGACCATAACATGTGGGAGATATTTTATAGAAACACTTGCATGTCTGGTTGTTAGTCAGGATTTATCACCCAGTAACTTGAAAATCAGTGAGCTGATCCCAAATTTCAAGAAAAGCAATGTAAATAGTCTTCAAAACCATCGCCCTATATAAACAAATGCCCATGACTACTTTGATTTGGGTTTAGATTTTCTATACTGGTTTTGTTTACTGTTTCGAAAGTATATATAGAGATTTTTCAAAATTTAACAGGGAAGACTTCGAAAGTGACGCCAGTAACGTACCGTGGATTCGTATATATGAGGCTGAAACCATTGACGACAAAGTAAACTTACTGAATTTTTTTATACTTGAATTATTCAACAGGCATGCACCTTACAAAACATCTACTTTCACTAAACCACAAAAACCATGGATTACTGATAACATAAAATTCATGATTCACTTAAGAGACAAAGCAATGAATAAATATAAAGCAACAAAAAAGGATTCGCAGTGGCAATATTATAAAGATTTAAGAAACTACATAACTCAAGCTATCAGGATGGAGAAGAAAGTATATTTTGAACAAAAGCTATCGAATGTTGATAATAAGCAGAAATGGAAAATCATAAATACATTTATTGAACGTAATAATAATAAAAATAGTAAGATGAGCTTTCAAACTACTCCAGATGAAATAAATGAATATTTTCTTCAGATTACTAACGTTATGAGTAATCCAGATGTAGATACCCTTCACCATTATTGCAATCACGTGAAAACGGATTTTAGAGAAACACTTCATTTCCAAGCAGTCGACGAAGATGAAATATCTAGAATAATATTGAATATTAAAATGAACTCGTATGGCTGCGATGGAATTAATATCATACTATTACGATTTCTCTGCCCACTTCTCATTCCAGTTATTTGCCATATCATTAATTTCTGTCTAGAAAACTCAGTGTTTCCTACAGCTTGGAAAGAAGGAAAAGTAATACCTATCCCAAAAACAAGCTCACCTCAACACTTGGCTGATCTTCGGCCAATAACTATACTTCCTACCCTATCGAAAATATTGGAAAGAATTGTAGAAAAACAACTTCGCGAACATCTAAATAACTACAACATTCTTCCAGAGGTCCAATCTGGGTTTAGGCCTGGATACAGCTGTGGAACGGCTCTCTTGAACATAACCGATGATATTTTTGTTGCACAGGATAACCGTAAAATAGGTGTACTAGTTTTGCTTGATTACAGCAAAGCCTTCGACATGCTGAATCACGAGTTACTTCTAGCTATAATGCACTTCATAGGGCTCGGTCATTCATGCATAAATTTCTTTAGGAATTATTTATGTGGAAGGTCCCAAAAAGTTTTATTAAATGGATCTTTGTCTGAGAGCGGAAGTATAAAACGGGGGGTTGCGCAGGGCTCCATTCTTGGTCCCCTTTTGTTCACAATATACACCTCAAACTTTCCATCAATTATGAAAAAGTGCAAGATACACATGTATGCAGATGATACGCAGTTTTATCATTTTTTCGATCCTACTGAAACAGCTGTTGCACATAGAGATATTGATGAGGATCTCAATGCATTGGTAGCAATTTCACAGAAGCATAACTTAGTTATCAATACATCGAAGTCTTCAGTCATGTCTTTCGGATTTGTGCCGGCTGACGATTTTGATGTTAAAATAGGAAATGAACCACTTCCATATAAGGAAAAAGTGAAAAATTTAGGCATTATCATTGATAATAAACTAAAATTCAGTCAGCATGTATCTTTCATTCTTCAAAAATCATACGCTAAACTAAAACTACTGTACTTGAACCGACACCTTCTGACAGTTAAACTGAAAATACAGTTATGCGAATCACTAGTATTAGCTCATGCGAACTACTGTGATTATATTTATGGACCATGCTTAACTGTTATAGACACAAGAAGATTACAGAAACTGCAGAACTCGTGTTTAAGGTTGATACATGGTATTAGAAAGTTTGACAGGATTTCACATACCTTGCGAAATACATGTTGGTTGAATATGGTCAATCGAAGAAAGCTCCATTCCCTGACTTTATTTCATAAAATAATAAGATATCATACTACTGCATATTTGAATTCAAAAATAACGTATCGAACAGACATACACCACTTGAACATCCGCCGAAAAACCCTCCTGACCATACCTAAACATCGTACCCGACATTACGAGAACTCCTTTTCTTACCGAATCGCTAAAGAATATAATGAATTATCTGAAAATATCAAAATCCTTTCTTCAACCAGTTTCAAGAAACAAATGTTCAGCTCCATTTTCAGTGACCAGTGCTCAAACAATTGATTAGGTAAAACAAACAAAATCCCATCGTAATTTTTTTTTTTAAGTTAGTAGTTTTTCATATATTTTCATATGTAGGTATATTTCTGTTACCATGTATACATTGTCTATACATATATGTTTATACATGTACATATATATCATTCGTTGCAGTTTCTTCTTACAGTGTAGATATATATATATATATATATATATATATATATATATATATATATATATATATATAGTTTTTGCCTCGCACAGGTACTCTTAATTATTACTTAACTATATGAAGTTTTGTTGATGTTCAGAAACAAATTTTGAATTTTGTATCGATCCACAGGCGCTTGAGGAAGACCAGTATTTTACTGATCTTGTGCCTTTTGACCTTCCCTGTATTGTTTTAGTATGTATTTTTGTTGGAATGGTCAATAAATGAAATTATTATTATTATTATTATATTTGAATTATTTCTGAATATATTATGCACCAGTGTCAGATAGTGAGTCAGTTTTAGTTCTCCAATAAAACAGTTTTCAGTAAATCTACGTGTGTCCTGATTCAATTATAAGTCAAACTTCTTCTTGGTTGACCAATTTTTTTACATACTTTTGTTTTTCCAAAAATCAAAGTTGTGCGTTAACTAGAGGGTGACTATTTGTTCTCGTTGTTCGATATGTTTTAGTCCTCTCCTGATCTATGCCAAAATCCTAAAAAAAATTGAAAACTTCTCTCTGTCAGCGAAATCGTTTCAAGAACGAGAATGACGGATTAACTCTAGAACATTTTTTTGCAGGGAAATGTGCCAAACTAGGGTTGCCAAATCTTGTTCATTGTTTACATTGTCATATAATTTTGACCTGATTTGGATGTTTCTTACGTAATGTTCAAACACACTTCCTCTCTACACATTGCATTGTAAATAATTGCGCAACATATAGATAAGTTGCACTTTGAGCTAGCTTCAACTATTACTAATGGAGGCTGTTGGAAAATTATACAGGTGTTGCGTGTTATCTGCGTGTTAAAATTGTTTTTTTTTTTGTTAAAATTGTTTTTTTCCGTTAACCAGCTGTCGTCCCCTTACGAACGGCAGCCTTCAAAAGTCGAAACTTGTGCGAGCCAAGGATTAACGAGGTCTTACCTTTTTACGTGCGATTCCTAGCACGATAAATCTCGACTATTTGTCTAGATGCCATTACAAAAATCAACGCTCCCGTCTGATAGACATTCGTTTTTTGCCCTACTTTAACCAAGATAAAGACTTGAAAAATTAACACGAATACCAAAAAATACAGTTGAGGTTTAAGCGAGATAAACAGAGAACTGAGAGAATTATCTAGAGCAGACTTATATTTATTTAATACAGAGTGACTCATTTAAAAGCAGTGGTAACTTTTTTATTTGTTATTCGAATCGATTCGAATTATTTTTTTTCTAATAAAAATATCTTCCATAATTTTAAAATAAAATTCGAAATTTCAAGGCCTTCTTAGAATTTTTTCAAAAGCAAAAAAACCAAAAATAACATGCAGGCAATTTTTAAAATAAAATTCGACTACGTCACAGGATTTGTAATACTTTCGAACCGGTATATCCAAAATTACCGTTACCATTAACGAAATGTATTTTTTTACTGATGACGATTTTTGCATGTGAAACGTTGTCTTCCCATGCCATGTTGTCCATGAAAATGAAAGTAGCATATTGATTACAATACTTTGCCACCAGCAAGGGTTTGAATGTTGCAAAATAACATTTTTTGAGTTTCTAATTTTTTTCTGAGGGCATCTCTAAGGCGCACCTGTTTGACAGATCATTTTGAAAGAGACGAATCGAATGGTACCATATTTGTTAATTATGTTCAGAGCTATCACTATTATCCCTATTGATTGACTTCATTATTAGCTGAGTGGCACATTGAACAATGAGGAATCTGACATAGTTTGTTCGAGACGGTCTTCCACAACGCTCAGTATTACGAGGGCTGACAATAAAGTAAGGTCTCCAATTTTTTTTTTCATAGAAAATGACATTTATTTACAAAAAGCGATACACCGTTGGAAAGGCCAAGGTCTTGGCTACTTTTCTACATAATCGCCATTTTTTTCCAACACCTTGCGCATCCGCACGATGAACTTGTCTATGCCGGCAGAATACCACTCTCCGTCCGCCTCGCGCAGCCAGGTGTTGACCTCTTTCTGAACCTCCGCGTCACTATCAAACTTCTTCCCTCCGAGATGTTTTTTCAGGGCGGGGAACATGTGGTAGTCACTGGGGGCCACGTCGGGACTATAGGGAGGGTGATCGATGATTTCCCAGCCAAATGTCTTGAGCAGGTCAAGGGTAACGTTGGCTGTGTGCGGGCGCGCGTTGTCGTGGTGAAATTTCACTCCTTTGCTCAGCAATCCCGGGCGTTTGTTTTTTATGGCACGACGAAGCTTTTCCAGGGTCTCACAGTACCTTGCTGCATTGATAGTGGTCCCCCTTGGCATGAAATCCACCAACAATACCCCGTGGCGATCGCAAAACACCGTAGCCATCACCTTGCCGGCTGACAGTGTCGCCTTAAACTTTTTGGGTTTCGGAGAATCGCTATGGCGCCATTGTTTGGACGACTCCTTTGTTTCGGGTGTGTAGTGATGAGCCCACGTTTCATCCCCCGTAACAAACCCTTCCAAAAAATCATCGCCTTCCTCTTCAAAACGGGCCACAACTTTGGTCGCACATTCCACGCGGCGCTTCATGTGGTCTTCGGTCAGCTGTTTCGGCACCCATCGGGCAGAAACTTTGTGGTACTGCAACTTGTTCACAAGGATATGACTGATTGTTTCGCTGCTACACACTCCTCCAAGCTTCTCTTCCAAGTCCCTAATTGTCGCACGGCGGTTTTTGAGCATTTCTGCCTCCACTGCTTGAACAATCGCATCCGAGACCGACGGTCGGCCACTTCTCTACTCGTCGTGAACATTAGTGCGCCCGGAATTGAACTCGCGGCTCCACTTACGCACGTTTTTTATGTCCATACACTTTTCCCCGTAAACTTCAACTAGTTGACGATGGATTTCAATAGGTGTCACCTTTTTCGCACTCAAAAAACATATTACAGAACGCAATTCGCACTTGGACGCTGACGCGAGTGGTACCTCCATCGTTGACGGCTGCTCAGCCAAGACTGAGCGGTCGGGGAAGCCTCACCCAGCAGCAAAGTGGTAGTGGGGGAACCAAGGAACACGGCGGTGTTGCCAGATTTCGCCTAGCGCATGATCCGGCGAAGTTGCAGCGTTGGAGACCTTACTTTATTGTCAGCCCTCGTAGGTCCCATCCTATTCATCATTTATATTAACGTCGTTTGAATTTTTGAATTTTCCATGTTGTTGAACAGCATCATATGCAGACGATACTGATATTTTGATAACGGGCAAAACGCTTGAGGACACTATTAGCTCTATGAAAGAGGCCTATGAAAAAGTATGTCACTGGATAAAAAAAATTGGTTATGTATCAATGAAGATGAAACAACATGTACTCACTTCAAATTTGCGTAATCAAATTTACATACACTTAACAGCATTTAGATTGACAGTATGATAAAGATTAGTTTTCCGAAAATACTAAGATTTTAAGTTTAACATAAGATTCTACTCTCAACTGGTCCAAACATATTGCGGGGACAAGTGGAAGATTAGCTAGAACATATGTTATGCACTGAAAACAACATCCAAATCGTGCTGTACAAAAGTCTTAGGCAGTTATATTTTGGATCACTTCATTCCATTTAAAAAAATAGAATTTTGCATTGGGGACAAGCAGGTGAAGCCCAAAGTATTTTCATTATTCAAAAGCGTGCTATACAGATTCTGGGTAACTTACATCTTGCAAGGAAGCTTTCAAATCATTGAACATCTTGGCCATGATACACAGTGACACAGTGATTTCTGAAATTCGAACACAATGGTATACCATCGACCTCTACTTCAGAAATGAGCCAGGTTGAGTTTTTTAACATCTGAACTGGTGATTTTATTAAGAGCTTTTGTACTTTTTTCGTGTCATAATATAGTTGTATCGTCCGCAAATAAGGTAAATTTCCCTAAAATATCTATAGTTGAGACTCTAGTGACATTGAAAAAACGAACGTAACAGAATGAACTCGTTTTTAATGAGTCAATTAATTAACCAAGCAAGGAATTAATTATTTATATTTTAATTTTTGCTACTGACAAAACCCCCCGGTGAAATATAACCTCAAATACAACGTTATCGTTCATTTCACTACCGTTACATAATTTTGACACGATTCTAAAACTTCTACTTATCTAGTCGCTGCTTCTTATGCAACGTCCACAGCTAATTCCTGCACAAATATTCAATTGTTCTCGATTGCGCAATGAAGAGATAAGTAGCAGCCGGCAAAGTAGTTCGTACTAATGGAGGCTGATAAGAAATAATGGTATAATTTATATTGGTATATAAATGAACCCGACGGGTTGCCGCTGTAATACCGATTGGGATTGACTGGTGGAATTCAAATGCACGAGCAGATGGAAACGAGGAATTATAATATCGTTGATCTCTGGTAAAAAACATCAACGAGGATTACAGTTGCAGAAAGACCTTGGAACTTTTTTAAATCGAATAGCATTCCAGCTTGAACACTCATAATTAGTATAGAAATCAATAACTAAGAAGGATGTAATAAAACCTGTGGTAGAAGTCCATTGTATCTCGAAGTGGAGTGGTGAGGATTTACGATGCAGAAAAACTCAAAGTCATCTCCACAATTTCAATCTCAACCTTAAAAGTTATACATCAGGTGGAAAAACGACAACTATCTGACAGTTGAGCGGTATTATTTAGAGTAGGTAGTACATGTTTCGAACCTAAATAGGTTCATCTTCAGATACAATGAAGGAAGAAATTATCACTATCTAGTACAATACCGGGTGGCTACGGAAGTATTGCCTACGGAATATCTCAATTATTGTATGAAGTAGGTTTGTGAAATTTGTAGCGTCGATATAATGACATAAGAGCTAGAATTTGAGCATATTGACATGTCGAAGCCGCCTTGTCGAAACCGGTGCTCGTTTGCTATCGCCCAGTACCTGGAACAAAAGACCGTTCACACTTTTAGCACTTTACACTTCGACTATCGACAATAATCCAAATAAAGTACAGTACCTACCTTGTATTATTCCTGTTAAATAATCCATTGTTGGTAAATCTTGACTCGTCCGTAAACAAGATATAATAGTTAAATAGGTGATTCTCAGCATTTTGTCGAAGAAACCAATTACAATATTCCAGGCGCCTTTCACCGTCATTTTCATACAAATGTTGATGCAACTGATACTTGAAGGATTTCAATCGATGTTTTTTCAAAATTTTCCTAGCAGAGTCCTTACTTATAGCTAATTCGGCGCCAATCTGCCTTGAGGAAATTGTGCTATCATATTGTACTAAAGCTAATACATTAATTTCAGTTTCCTCATTAATAACAAATGCTTCTTGGTCTTCGTGAACATCAGGCTCAGTTCTTAATTTTTCTTCAAGCCACTGGAAATACCTTCTTGACGGTTGCTGCCTCCCTGGATATCGCTCTAAATACAATCGTTCAGCGGCATAAGAATTTTTTAAACATTCACCATAAATGAGAAGCATGTCAATTTGTTCGGTTTTTTTAAAATGGCAGAATCAAAAACACTACTTCGAACGTCAAAATAATATGGATAGCAGCGTTCGTGACAGCTCTCATTTCTTTTTTGTTTCATTCCAAAATACATCTTAATCAGCCTACTTGTTAATATTTTGGTTCGAATGATTATTGCAATGGAATGATTATTCTGAATAGCACAAACATCGTCCATAGGTAGATATTAGAATATCTATGGACGATGGCACAGACCAAGTACGTTTATGTTCCTATTTAACCTAGAACCTACAGGATATAATTTATCATTCCACATTATTTTTAATTTTATTTTTGCGTATGGCGATAATCTGTTTTGTTATTTGAAGAATAATAATTGGATTTTTCGGTATCTCAGTTCAAAAAATTATTTTCTATTATATCATTAGAAAGGAATGGTTATGCTGAATAGTACAGGCAAGAAAAAGTTGTATGTTCCTATTTAAGTTATGGACCTACAGAGTATTGTTTTTTTCCCAATTTTTCCAATTTTTTTTTTTGGCGGCTTTTTATAACGCCGACAAATGAAAATAAAATATCACAGTAGTAGCAACTGTTATCAAGTGACGTATGGTTTCCATAGCCAACTTTTCAATTTTTGGCTTTCATTTTGCTTCCACGGCCTACTCGGTGAATTTCAATAATAATTTTTTTCTGATCTAGTTTCTGATTAGATACCAACTTGTGATATGTCATTAGAAAGGGAATTGAATGCTGACTAAAGCGAAAAGAAAAAAAATAGGGTTTCCGTTTAAAATAAGAAAGTTGATGTTACTTCCGGTCAGACCGGAAGTTAACTTCGACATGTCAATATGCTCAAATTCTAGCTCTTATGTCATTATATCGACGCTCCAAATTTCACAAACCTACTTCATACAATAACTGAGATATTCCGTAGGCAATAGTTCCGTAGCCACCCGGTATAGTAGGTATTACTTACATGGAGAAGAAATAATTGTTATATTAAATTATATGTAGAAAGAGTAGAAAGAGTAAAAAAGAGTAAAAAGAGTAAAAAAAGTGTATGTGTCACCACATTGTACCAATAAAGTGGACAACATACTTGTTTTAATTCAATTTGACATTAAGGAGGAAGTGGAGGCTTAGAGCCTATATGCCCTTTTTATAAAAAGCGGAAAGAAATAAAGGCTTCAACATGTGAACAAAGTGACTACTGACTGTTCGAGACTTCGAGTATTCAACACCAAAATGAGAAATGACAATGAATGAGGAGGGGAGATCATCTGTCAGTCAAACTTCAATTCGACATTGACATGGAACAACAACTCGAGAACCAACATCACAGAATACAATGAGAGAAGAACAGAAATTCATCATCACAACCGCAATCTGAGTAGGTAGAACTCGTGTCATCTATCCATGCCAATAACGTGTTACAAAAGTCTTAAGAGTAATAAAACAATTTATATTTGTTTTATAGAGGATCAAGATCAAACAGAGTATTTATTGAAAATTAAGAGAGTTATAGAACTTTTTGCAGTCAAACTGTACTTGTTCATGAGAAATAACCTTGGGATTATTAATGGGGGAGTTGATTTCAAAAATTTCAAGAAGATTAAGTAAAGTGCCTTTTTGGCATACATTTAAAATATCTAAATCGGTATCAATATCCAATCTATGATTGTAATTAGGAATATGGTTTGCGAACGAACATTTTGTGTTATATTCATCTATGTGTGGGTTTCTAGAGCTCTCAATTAGTTTAACGTGTTCCAAAACTCTAGTTTTAACTTTCCTGCCACTTTGTCCAACATATTGAGCAGGACAATCTGGATGTGAGCAAGAAATTCTATAAACACCTGATTTATGGGAAATATGTACTTCATCTTTAGTGTTGACTAACAATTTTGAAATGGAATACATAGTGTAGAAAGAGACATTAATATCGTTACCGAACCGTCTAAAAATATATAAGGATGTGATGGAGCATCTTTGAAAGTATTTCTTAATCTTCTTGAGGACAAGGTACAAAGAAGCACTGGATGAAGCTAAGAAGCTATCAATAATACATTTGTAGAAGGAAGTTTTTTGGATATTTTACATAGTAGATTCAACAGTGACCCTTTTAAAAGCAAAACACCACTCTAAACTTGTTATTTAGTGTCAAATTCAACGGATAGAGAATAACTAGTTTTAGTTCAGAGCCAAAATTCGAAGTGAATTCGAAATTTCAAGACCCGCGTTTCGAATTTATTTCATTTCAAAAAATTCTTAATATGAGTTTTTTTTTTAAACAAATCTGGCTACGCCACTGGATTTTCAATAATTTCAAACAGGTGTTAGTAAAATTTCTTTAAAATATAGTCATTCCTAAAAGAAATATAGAATAATTAAATTTGAACTTACGTTATTAAAAGATTTAGTGGAATCGTCCTGTATATCACATGTGTGAAATGCTGTATTGTAAAATACTCTATCAGAGCTATCAGTATTTATTCCTATAATGCTCCATTAGAGCTATCAGTATTTTACAATGACCACTATCAATCTGAATAGTAAAAATTCCCAACCAGCAGTTTTTCAAAAAACTTATTGGCAATATTTGTTTCCTCTAAACACGACACATAATTAAAAATGTATAGGTAGGTATTGCTACGGATGAGTCAGAAAACAAAACTTAAAAACTTAAAAATGTATTCAAATCATTGGTGAAGTTTATGTCCATCGCAAGTTCAGTAAAGATATAATATTATAATTTTTATAATTATTTTCTGTTAAATCGATTTGAAAGTGTTACAAATCAAGTGGCGTGATCAAATTTTATTCAAAAAATGCTGAACTGTTTTTCGGATTATCGTCTTTGAAAAAAAACTCATCATCATCATCATATTTTCTGTGAAAGATTGTTCCTGTATTTTGGGTAGTGACTATGAATTTTATTACTTCTAACAAATATTTGTTGATTGCTTGAAACCGAAATTGGGATACCAGAAGTCTATGGTCTCTATGGTCTATGATCCCATCATATTACAAATTATGATCAGATTCGATGATATATTCAGCGAGTGGGTAACATTTTTTGTTGTTTCTAATATTGCTTTTGGGAGAAGTGAATCTAAAAAGATTTTTTGAAAAGATTTTTTTTATATAATAGATTTTTGAAAATGCAGCTATATTCAGATCCACTTATGATCCGAATTCAATACATGGGAGTCACATTTGAAAAAAGTTCCAGAAAAGTAAGGTAACTATAAAACATAGTTTTCTTACTTTCCAATATAGCTGACAATGCAAAAAATAGTTCAGCATTTCACGTAAAAGTCTTGCTGTTTGGCTTGCCAGTACAAAATATGTCTACATTATTAGAATACAAATTCTGGCGAAGCATTTTATAAACTGGCTGTGTGTGAAATATTCGCAACTCCTAGCCGATCCAAATACTAATATATGAACTTATTTTTAGTACTTTCCAAACGTTGTATGAAGAAAGAAATCGATGAGTTGGTTTCCTGAATGTTGATGCTGGTAGTGTGTACAAAAATGAATTATCGTTGCAACATCCAAAATGTCAAGGATTTTTTCGAAAACGTGAAAATCTGCTGATATTCGTACCAGTTAACTAACGACCTGAATTTTCAAACCTTGAAATACTTAATCAATGAGAATGATGAGAATCAGTCATGTAACTATCTTTGCCTTTGTTTAAAAAAATCAGAGCAAACAGTATATTTCATTATACCTATCTGAAAATACTATATTTACATGCTTATTTAGCATACCGAAAATGGGTTTTTTCCGTGCGCCCGCACGGAAAATTTTACGGTGCGCTGGTGACATTATAGCTGCCTATTTACATGCCAAAATTAAATAATATGTTGTTGACAGTTTTCTAGAAATGGCATATTGTTTGAATATTTCCTTACCAACGCTTGTTTTGTGGATATTTTTGTACCATAAATATTTCAATTAATAATACATGTTTTTGTTCCTTCATCAATAAAAATAAATGTTTCTTAGATAATAACATGTGGTTCAACTGTACACATTCGCGTTATAAGGGCAAATTTTTCTAAATGCGCCGATTTAAGAAAAATCATCTCATTCAAATTCTGTAAACGGCATTTGAAAGTAGATATCAATATCTACAATTTGTATATTTTGGATTTTCACCTGGGAGGTGGGAAATGTGGTGAAAATGTCACTGGAAGTTACTATTAATGCTTCAAAGTGCACCCGAAGTCGCCCGAACTCAACTCGAGTTAACTTCAGTGTGACATTGGGTGACTTCGGACGCACTTTGAAGCGTTTTGATCACATTTCGGTGTCATTTTCAATACATTTTCCACCTCACCCCAGGTGAAAACTCAGAATATGCAGGTCGAGGTTTTTCCGGAATTTCCCAGTGAAAAATGCACCGATCCGGTCGTATGATAATTTATTTTGTAGGTTTCATAAATCTGTACAAAAGTTCCTCTAACTGTAAAACGATTCCATGAATAATCTTTGGAATATTTCCAAATAACCAAAAAAGTTGTAATTTTTTCAATATAGCTTGTTTAAAAAAATCCACAAAGCGATTTTGCTGTGGCGAAAACTGGGGTTTTCATTAACGAACTATCTTATAAAAATTAGTTTAGGCCATAGGCGTCTTTTATTTCAAGGGGGAAAAAACCTATATAGCTTGGTCTATTTCATTTTTACATCTACACATTTTTATATTTTCTCATTTTTATATTTGAACACTTTTACAATTTTACATTTTCACATTTTTACATACTTTACTTTACTTTACAGACTTTAGAGCTTACGACCAGGAATACCTTTTTTGTGTAGAAAACATTGGCGGTTCATATAGGAGGCTCAAAACTGTACTTTTTCCAGTGGCGTGAAAGTTGAAGAAAAAAACACCCACTACCCCTTCAAAATCTTCACCAATTATGAATTTGAAAAAATAAAAAATCTGCACAAAACATAGCTTAATATGAGTAGAAAATGCCTACGAAATCTATTTTCTGTGCGATACACGGTTTCAGAGATATTCGCAAAAAACGATTATTTTTTTAAAATTTCAACACCCTGTATCTCGAAAATGGTGCATTTTAGAGGGTAAGTTAATAAAAAACTTTTTTTCGTATTTTTGGACGAGCTATCACATCCTGAAGTCCTGCGCATTTATTATGAAACACCCTGTATTATTATATTATATTATTATTATTTGCATTATCGAAGAAATTAGTATGGTCTATGTAACTTCGGGTTAGGAAAAGCTCGTATATCCGTGTTTTCATTAAAATATAAATCTCGATATCGACTCGGATTTGACGTATCAGTGCGGTAGGATACTACCAGAACGAAAATAAATAGCGTTCCAAAGATCAGCGCCGTCTAACAAATTCAGATTTATATTCCGGACTACAGGCAATACGTTATTCATCCTCTTTTTCCTCGTTGACTTCGTTTGATAGAAAAGACAAAACTCCGCAGAGGAATGCACTAAATAAATATTCAAAACTGTTTTTTGCGTCTAGGTGGATAAAATGCGGTTTACACGTGTTCTTTTTGAGAATGCACATATTTAATCTATTTCTGGAAATGCTCGACAGAGAGAACAATGCCAATGTTTATGTGAAACACACAATTGCGATTGGATATAAAACTTTGGTAAACGTTTATATGTTTTATAGCCCAGGTAATAGAGTACAACATGCTGATTTTGTTAAAATATTATATTGCAAACTATGACATCAAGGGTCGTCAATAAATAAGCTAAACCCAAATGACAACTGAAACTGACTTAATGTAAAAATAACAATACTTCTGGTTGGTGGCAGAGAGCACTTGTGCCATCTGCAATATTTCACAAGCGTCTGTTAAATATAATTCAATACCTGTCGTAGTATTAGCCAAAGGAGTAGTTGATTTCTGAAAGGTATTTGCCATAAGCCTAGGTTGTAGGTGTATATGGGGGTAAAAGAGTGAAACATCGGTCTGCTACAACTATCGTTGATAATAGTATTTATTATTCAGCTTACATTATGTATGGTATTGAATGGATCTTGTTTCTTATAGTAGAAAATTTAAAAGCAGGATGGTAAATAAAGACCCCAATCACACCATTTTTCACTGAGAAAACTCGAAAAAACGCTTTAAAATGCCTTATTTATAGCTTTGGTAGCTGAAACTATTAAAAGCAGATATTTTGGAAAATGATAGTATATTTTAGGTAGGTACTTTGAATGGGCGGAAGATTTTTCGAATCAGTAGTTTCTGCATAATTGCAGTATAAACAATTTAGATCGTTGTTTTATTGATAGTGCAAAAGTAACCTGAGTGACATGATTTGAATTTACAAACGGGTGCTAAAAATTGAGATTACAATCTTCAATTTGTTCATCCCAAATTTCCAACTAGTATTTTAAACGTATTCACAGTTACTTTTCACCAAATTTTACGAAAATGAAAATATATTGAAATATGCAGAAATCGTTTCATGAAAAATTTCATACATGTTATAATCACTCAAAATGCAGGCCCTTATCATCTCAAGGGTTCAAATTTGACGTAAAGAAAATATATTGAAATACATATGCAGAAATCGTTCAATGAAAAACTTCATAGATGTTATAATCATCTCAAGGGTTCAAATCAGATTAAACGTTTTCCAAAACAAAATGATGATCCCATCGTTATTACAAAACGATACAAAAAAATTCCAAGATTCGTATTTAAAAAAACTGGCATAGATGGAGGTCCTTAAATGATGAAACGTCGTATTGAAAATCCAACCTAATGAGATTTAGATTTCATGAAATTGAAGAAAATACTCAGTTAAATATTAGCTTTTCTGCTATTTTCAAAAATTTCTATCTGGCAAAATACCGAAAATGCACTTTTTGTTTTTTTTCAAATACCAATCTCTGGAACCCAATGAGAAATTTGAAATTTCTTTATAATAATATTTTATTGATCCAATTTGAAGTTTATTCTAGTAAGTCTTACGGAAATGGTTAATACCTGACTCCCATTTATGTAACAACAAAAAATATGGTGTTATCCTGATGATTCATTTCATAACACTAACTTGTCAATTTTCCTGTTTCTACTGAAATAAAACTGCAGCAGAATAGTTTCCTTCACATTCACCACCAGAGAATTTTCACAACGCCAATCTATAAACTCAAAACTCAACTAGTTCAATTTTTTACTTGGAGTTCCTCGTCAATCGCTGCGATAGTTGTTTCATTTGCATACAAAACTATATTATATGTGCTCATATGATTATACATGCCGTTGATAAATGAATGAAAGGTGAGGGGACCCAATACAGAACCTTGTGGAACCCCAAGATCAATGTCTGACTGACAGTTGTCAACTTGCATGTGTATCTTTTTGAGAGTCCGGTATGATCATCGGTTTTATTTAATATTGGTTATTTCTCTTTTGATCACCCATGATAAAATTGACATAATCTGTCAAACTAACACGCGGCTACCATAAAATGTCAATACTTGACTGTCATGGGTGTATGATCGAAAGTTATGAAGGCTACCTTGAAATGACTGGTATAACGTCATTGGGTAAAGTCATTAAATTCCGATTCAATGAAAAACTGTAACAGAAATTCCACACGCTTGTAGAAACGGTGTATTCCCACTTGCCAGTTGTGGCCAGAACAATTTTCATTCCAGTTGCGGTTAATCAAGTTTATTAAAAGAAACCAATGTTAGTAGTGATCCCACATAAAGTTTATTAAAAAATTTCCGCGTCCTCAAATGTCTACGTGAGGTTTGTTTTCGTTCTGTCATACTAAAAAATTACTTCTCACAAAATGTGTTTCACATGAAAAATGGGTCGGTGCATGAAAGGAGAAGTCTAAAATGAGTTTGGTAATTCAATGTACGCAACAAGAATATTTTAGAGAAATTATCAAATTTTCTTTGACTGCAGGAGGGGTCACTCCTAACATTATTTTCTTTTAATAATATCGATTGACCGCAAGTGGAACGAAAACTGTTCTAACCGCAATTGGCACGACCGCAAGTGACACTTATTCGTAGAAACAAGCATCAACTAGAGAATTCTGTAGTATCGGAATTTGTCTTCCCAACATTTAAATCATATGCGGATTCAAGTGACGGCACAAGGGCCCTAAAATGCACCCTTGCGGAACACAAATTCTAATAATATCGTCGTCTTGAAGTGAATTGTTCACCAACAGTAGAAAAATATCAAGTATTGTGTGAACTGACAATTCAATCAAGTTTCGCAACGCCCTTTCCGTTTTAGGTGCGATGCCGTCACAAAAAAGTGAAAACTCACGGTCGACGCGCGAAATTCCTCCGCAGCTTATAAGCGAGCATATTTGTTCTATTTGACACAAAGAAAGTTGCAGCAGTACCGTATGCCGTAAATAGCTAGACCGACTAGCGAGGATCGTGGTACCACCTAATAATAGCTACGAAGCGTACCAGGTGATTATAAATGTGAAATTACATTTTTATGTGGCGATAAATTGTTGATGAGAAATCTTAATTTATGGTTTAGCTACGATTTATTCCGTACGAGTTATTCAGAATAATGAATTTCGGAAAAAGGAAGAAGAATAATTGATAAAGGTGAAATGATTTCCTTTGGGGTCATTGTAGGTACAATGTGAACATTCTACTTTAAACATAAAACTTGAAAGATAAAAAAATGGTTCTTGTTCTATCAATAAAGTTCCAGATTTGACTTTCCGAACCATCACGGATTTTCATCGAATTATTCCACTATTCAACAGCAGTTTTTACTTTTAATTTGAATCTTCTTCAGTGTTCAAACAGGTGAAAATCCCACTGGGGTTTTTTGAGTGCGTACAACACGGAAATCTTTTGGACAAATTGAATAATAGTGATGGGTATAAGAGGTAATCAGAATGAACGGTTCGTACCATATCTTTCAAATCGCACCCAGACTGTCAAAATACAATATTCGAACGATAACTGCAACAAAACTTTTTATTCCGATGAGATAATTATTGAAACAGGTGTTCCCCAAGATCAGATTAGGGGCCGATTCTCTTTATTCTTCATATTAATGAGTTGCCATCTGTTGTGCCAAATTCATTCACTTGTATGTATGATGGTTACTATTTCCTATGATTTAAATTTTTAAAAAATACTAAATTGCATTACAACATCCACTCCTGATCTTATTAGCTCGCAAAACTGGTCTAGTGAACTCAATGTAATTAGATTCTTCTTAAACGAAAACACTAAAGTAGCAGAAACCTGAAAATAATTCTAGACAACTCTTAAAACTTTTCTGAAAAATTTTACAGTTACAGCACAATTCCGAAAAAATCATAACTTTTTGACAGTAAAAGTTGGAAATGTGAAATTTCACAGAATTACACCTAAAGCATTAAGTCATAAATAGGTCCATCGAATTTTCGAAAAGAATTTACTGGGTGGTCAAAATTTCCAACTAATCATAACATCGAGAAAATTGATAATACACGATTTTTTCAAATGGAAACCATACACTATTCTATTATTTTTGGATAGGTACTTCGGAAAAGAATATATAAAATTCATGTAGAATACCCTATTCCTAAAATACACCTCTGGCAAGATATCTGATCGTGGGAAATATTTGAAATGTAAATCATTCGTAAAACCTACTACTGCTACAAAATTTCAAGTTGTAATTTTGAATGGTACTGTATATATTCCTAACGAACGCTCGTCGTGAAAGACCATGTATAATGAACTTTCTGAAAATCTCAAAAATATCGTCAAAGAACAAGAATCCAATAATAAAATAAATCAGCTAGATACTTTTTGAAATTTTGGACCTTATACAATTATGAGTTTTTTCCTATTCACAGAAATGAATTGTCCATATTTTTTATCCATGTTGCTTTTTTGTATACACTTGATTGTGTCATTTTTGTAACGCATTTATATTGTTTTTTATAAATATGTTATTGTATTCAACTAGAATGACTGTGTTGCTTTTTTATGCTCTCTTTCATGGATTAATAAAGACTACGTAGCAATACTCAGCTCTCTTTAGAAAATTTATGAAAAATATGTTGTGAATGAAGTGCTCAATTTTATGAATACCTTCATCCTACTCAACGTTGACCAGCATGGTTTTCAAAAAGTCAATCAGTGCAATGATCAGGCTACTGACACCATTTACGAAGAACTTATCATTCACAGTTATCTTAAGGAGTACAGTATGTTCCAGTAGAAAACTTCAGGTCAAAAAGTTTACAAAGTCCCGTTGGTGTTCCTCAGGGTTCTGTACTTGGACCTCTGTTATACATAATTTATGTAAATGATTTTAGAAGCAAACATTGTGTAATGTATGCGCCGGATGATAAATCAATTTTGATCTCTGAAAATGACTTAACAAAATCAGTAGCAGCGGCAAATACTGAGATAAATAATGCCGGTGATTGCAAAAAACTAAGTCCACAATGTTACTCACAATACGAACTAAGTAAAATGGTTGATAGAGCTATTTTGCTCAGTTTGTACTATTCTCAGTTTCAAGCAATAATATCTTATGGTGTAAAGAGAAACATTCTCAATTGAAAATTGAACCAATTCATGACTCCTCTGTAAATGGAAAAAACCTACGATAAAATTGAAGTTACTTTTTTGTAATATCTAACACAAAACAACTACTTCCCCGGCTAAAGCCACGCTGGACATTGAACTACATCTGATAGATATTGAGAAAGAAAAAAAATCTGAAAATGAAAATTTGCATTTTCATTCAGATACCTAGTTGATTATTTATTAAATGTCCAGTTTCCATTGGAGATTCTTATCTATAAATGTGATAAGGGTGAATGTTATTCAGAAGCAATTTCACACTGTAATGAGGAATTGTTGGACTATTTCTTGCGCGGTGTGAATATTTTTCTGACATAAAACCTGTGATGGTTATGGCATGTTGATTTTATTGAAAATATGTTCATAAAGTCAGTTGTGGAATCATCTGCGACTGAGAGTTGGAATTTAGTGGCTATTTTCCATCGTAGAAGATAACCTCTCTTGGAAGGGATTCAGAGGAGTCATGAATTGGTTCAATTTTCAATTGGGAATGTTTCTCTTTACAACATGAATCCCTTCCAAGAGAGGATATCTTGTACGATGGAAAATAGTGACTAAATTCCAACTCTCAGTCGCAGATGATTCCACAACTGATCATATTTTCAATAAAATCAACATCTCATGGTATTATAACTTGGGATGCATTTCATGAAACCGACAGAATATTAAAGCTTCGAAAAAGAGCAATAAGAAATATCGTAAAAGGCGGAAGGAGTATGAGTTGTAAGAACATTTTCATAGAACTGAAAATATTAACACGTTCACTGCGTTACGGGGCAAATATGTCCCGTGAAGCATCAGACTAATGTGCGGCATTGCATTTTGATAAAAGTACCCATCTTGCGGGGCTCATAGTTAGCATGTATCATACGGGACATGTATATCTCGTACCGCACATCAGGCCAACTCTTGACGGGACATATGTATCCCGTAACGCACGTGCGGCTTGGCATGCTTCATACGATGCCGCAGTCAACGTGTTAACAGTGAACTCCTTGTATATCTTTCATGCATATGCATCATGTATATGTATATGCTAATAATATCGTACTATTTTTTCATTTTCAGACTGGGGAATGTTAAAACACCCAAAAGAGCATGCCAAGAAACCATCCAGGACTTTACACACCTTGGAAACTCTGGACAAAAATTAAAGAATCCAGTGTATTTACTGCCACCCGGTACATCAAAATCATAAACTGGTATTTAGATGGCCTCTGGAGCTCGACAGCGAGTCGGCTTCGCATGAAATGATAGGTCGGGGCATATTAATAGGTCATATCCTTATTAACCTTTAATGTGAGCCGTTGAAAATAGCCAACGTGACCTACAGTAAGGAATCTATCACGTGCACGTCATTTGCCATTTGATCACCATGAAATTATATTATTGTATAACAGAAACTTTTAGTTAACTGACAGTCTGCAAAATCATGAATTGAGTGCCGTTTCATACTATTTCATGAGGTAAGCAGCTGGAAGAAGCAGGGTACCTCTGAGGCAGTTGGAACTACACGAAACGGAGTGTCCTTAACGTTACAAGTACTTCAAAAGCACTTGTACACGTGTATCATAAGCTATTTTTAATTATCCTGCATTGTGAATGCTAGAACAATGCTAGAAATTGATTTTCTTACGACTATGAAGAAAAATATACATTTCAACTGCGTCTTCGATTGAGAAACCTTCAACGAGATTGAGAAATCTACATGTCTCATAGGCGTGCCAACTGAGCTGGAAAAGGTGAAAAGGTAAAAGAAACAAAATTATAAATACTATACAAACTAGTCATGGCAAAAAATACATATAATAATAATAAATAAAAAATATATATTTAATTGGCGCCCAATGTGGGGCCAAATTTGAAAATTTTTATCAATTTTCAACAAACAATTTATTATCCTCGAAATTTAATCAATTGCTAAGCAAATTAGGCCCATATTTGGAAAAAGTAAAGTTACAAAGGAATATTTGAGATTGAGCATATTTGAAATAGTAAAATTCTGAAAGTGAGGTTGGAAAGTTGTGAGAAAGTGGAGTGTGAGGTAAAAGTGTGAAGATTATAGAAAGTGAAAGAAAATAAACGTAAGAATGGATATGAGGGATGGTAAAACAATTCCAAGAAGGGAAGGTGAAGGAAATCAAGATCATGGAGATGGACGAGAGACCAGTAGTCCACCTCTCGCTGTAATACAGAAAAATCAGGAACAAGAGAGTAGGAATAATGAACAACAAATGCAAAGGTTAATGCATTCATATCGAGTAATTTGAGAAGAATGGAAGGAAAAATGGAACAAATTGAAGGAAAAATGGAGATTGGAGCAAAAGAGAATTTGGAAAGAATAGAACGAATTGGGAGTGTGTGAAAATGAAAGTAATCTACGCCTTACATGAGCTACTAGACTTTCATTATATTAACGAATTTTATTATCATAAAAAAGATCGAATCAAGTTTGTTAATGTCTTGTCTAATAATTTGACATTTCACAGTTTCTATTGAATTCGTTAAAAAAATTAAGTAATCGAAAATAAGTTGTGATAGTAAATATGATTTGGTAAGATAATAAATCAAATAAAAACTAGAAAATATTACTGCTGTGTATAAAGAAATAAAATTATTTTACAAAATATTTTAGGGATTTCTTTCCTCAAACAAACGATTTACAAGAGTAATTTTGAAAGAATTGGGAGAGCGAGCACTTTTTATTTCAGATGGTAACTCATTGAATGCTCTTAAGCCTTTGATGAAAATGGAGTTTTGAATAAAATCTTTTGTGAAATTAGAGAATTTTAAAATATCTTCTATATCTCGTTTCATAGTGGTGATATTCAAAATTATAGTTTACTTTATCTTTTAAGTAGTCATTCCATTACTTATTTTATATACAAAAATGAGTGCCCAATATTATAATAAAGATTATTTTACCTGCAACTACTCTAGTCTGCTCAACATTGTTGTAATATTTATAGGAGTACTTCTATTGCACGAGAGAATTTTGCGTATTCATCGGTTCTGGAATTTTTGAAATCTATAAATTAGATGTTTATCTAATAAATACAAAGTAGTTGAGTGAAATGCGGAAGTATAGTAGCATTGTTTATATAGAATATAGTTAGTCAACCTTATGGGATTATAATTGGATCAAAATGGATGAGACATGTAGATGGCGATAGTGAGCTCGCATCCAAGTCATGTCGTAACTTCAGTTATCTGGCCTCCAAGTCATGTCGTAACTTGATTGAAACAATGGGACAGCATTAAAATCAGGGTTTTTTGAAGGAACCTGCATTAAAATGACGTCAAATATTCATGTTTGTAACTAATCACGCTAGATGACACTCGCGTTTGCCAACACCAATTACACAGGCATTGACTAACTATCTTACTTCTATATAAACAATTATAGTAGTGTTGTATATAATTCTTTTGGTCCATTGATTTAGATATCTTTAACATATACATAAATAGTTTACTTTAAAAGATATCGTTTTTTGTTAAATAGTCTGCATGTTCTTTGAAAGTTGGTCTATAATCAACTATAATACCAAGATATTTGATTTTCTTTACCTTCTCGATTAATTCATCACCAAATTTAATTTCCATGTTCTTTATGAGAAAATTATTATAATTTGTTTCATTAGCAATGATCATGAAATTAGTTTCATTACCGTTCATTTTAAGTAGATTTCTACAGCTCCATTCTTGTATTTGTTATAATATCGAATTGTTAAGAGCTTAAACCAAAAGAACTGAGTCTGACGTAGAGAAATAAATTGTGATGGCACCAGAAAACAAATTAATTTTACAATTTCCTGCTGCTTCAACAATATTATCAATGTATATTAGGACCAATAAAGGCCTAAGAACACTTCCTTATGGAACCCCATAACTATAAGGAGTTCATTATTAAACATTAGTTCCTGTTTTCTGTTATCCAGAAAATTAGCTAGCCCAATGCCTAATCCTCGATACCAACACATCTTAATTTTTCTATCAACTTATCTCGATCCACAGTTTCGAAAGCTCTTTGAAGGTCAAAAAGTATCGCACCTGTCAATTGATTTTCTCCTAGACTTTTTTCCAGTCATCCACATGAACTACTATGTGTTCATGATCCGTTCTTTTAAGAATATTTTCAATAGGGCTTAGCTCTGGCATCGAAGCAGAAGCATTGTGTATTTGTGAAAGTTATCGAGTTTTTGATTTCAAATCAACCCCTTCCCCTCTCAGACAGACCGAAAATGTATGAACGGGTTTTTGTAAACACATTTTTAATAAAACTCTTCAAAGGCTGAACGCAGCGTATCATTGCGTTGAAATGTGGAAACGGGCAACTTCAGAGGGATTTTCAGCTCGAATACTTCCCTCCAGTCAATCAGAATCCAATGATTACTCATTCCACCCGATTCCCAAAATCGATCTTCCCCATAGCGGGTTTCATCCCCTAGTCCTCGAGAGCCAGCAGCTTCGAGGGTGAAAGTCGAATGTATTGGATTCCTGCGGGATTACCGGAGCGAATGACTCAAGTCCTGGTGTGCCCCTTTCGGCAGGAATTGCAATATCACTCAGTCTGACACATCACCGCAATTGCATGCGTGAACAGAGAGGTGAGTAATGGTAATAAAGGTGAGTGTACTGGGAGTTTCGAGTCAAGTTAAGACTACGCATGAGTCTAAAAATCGTACTATTCCAATTATTCTCGTCTTGGGATTATACAGGGTGAATTACCACCAAATGGAGTTCCTCAGGGATCGGTATTGGGCCCACTTATATTCTTGATTTACATCAATGATTTCAGCCAATGCATGTTACCATACAAATGTGCACTCTTTGCTGACGATACAACTATCTTAACATCCGATAAAACAGTAATTAACTTAACAGACAAGAAGAGTGGTGCTACGGACCATGCTTCTAGATGGTTTGCAGCCCTCGGGGATCGGTTTGAGGCCAATTGCATTCTTGATTTACATCAATGATTTGAGCTAATGCATGTTGCCAAACAAATGTGTACAGCCAATAAATTGGAACCAAATGGAGATAAAACACAAGAAATTAATTTTACCAGTAAAAACATTGTTTATAACAATCGAAGTGGTAAATTACTTAGTTTGACCATCGTCGAAAATTTATCCTGGTCAACTCACGTGGAAGAATCTATTGTGAAAAAAATTATCCTCAGGAAATTCTTGGATCCTCGCTTGGATCTTGATGTATTGAAGAGTGGTGCAGATTTTGCTTTGTTCTTCTCTCATATAAATTATGGGGATTTCACCTCATTCTGCAATGTCCAATGCCCTAGAATTGAGGTTGAGATATAGTGGTCATGAAAACAATAAGAATAATTACTCAACAACAAGCCTGGTAATAATTTGTTGAAAAAAGTTTTTTAAATTAGATAAGTACTTAATATGGTTATTTTTTACAAACTATACAGATCAACCTGCAAACAGGCATGAATCCGAAACACCTAGTGAATAAACTAATAAACTCGGTGAAAGACACATGCCTTTTCAACTAGGAACCACTGACGACAGACAATATTTTAATAAAAACAGTTTTAACCGTTTTTATTCTTACCTATTTATTTTTACTCGTAAAATATAACATTTATTCATGTTCACAAACTAAATAATGTATATGGCACTGCTTTACTCAAAGTCGAACTATCTGCGTTGAACTGTAACTGTATCTGCCCTCTTTGGTAGCGGCTTTCTATTTATATCCAAGCATATTTAGTTTTTTCTGGATCGTTAACGAATCTGCTCAATTCTAGATGGCTCTGGCTGCTCTGGGCATTTTGACATACGTGAATGATGACATCATCCTTACGCTATGTTTCTCTTGCTGTTCGGCGGCTCGGCTCGTCTCTGATGCAGCCAGGCCGAACAGATCCGGCTCTAGCTCGTTACAATACAATAGACCACAGCAGGTCTCAGTATTGGGGAAAACCCCAAAGGTAATCCCGATATTCCCGATATCTCGTTCATTAGCCTTTTACTATCAAAGTACAGAGGACAATTTCAGATTATGTACAGAACCACTAAATAGCGATTTTGCTTGCTTCTACAAGGTGCTTAAATACTTCAAGTATCCTGACGGAAGTTCCCAGATCTTTCAACAGGATTTTTTCTGAGCGTCTCTCGCAAATTCCAGATACCCAAAACTCGACAAAACATCTCCCTCTACTCGATCATCAATCATACTCGCAAACTCTTACGGAACTCTCTTTTGTTTCATGAAACAAGCCTGTCGAGATCCCATCGATGCTTCTTCATCTCTATAAAACATCGCAATATGTCGAGACCAAGACCCAAGTGTACACAATTCATCTTCGAATCGCGAATGTGTCGGCCGGAATTTCGAACTAATCAACGGACGAATATGCGGAGAAAAGACATCTATCCGCGTGGGTAGACATCATCAGACGCGAACACGGCGACTGTCACTTCTTCAATCTTTTTGTTTATCACCTCGTTCAACCGAACGTGAAATGCACGAGTTCGAATACACGTCGGGATTTATCATTGCCGAAATTCCCATTAGGACGTTGTTCGTGTGGGAGCCAGTTCTTTGTTTTTTTGATAGTCCCTAGGCCATCATTAATAACTTTTCTACCTCGTGAGGCAACGGTGCTGTCAGCGAGCGAGTGGACTACTTACAGAATTTATTTAAAATTTGAATATAACAGAGGAGATTCGTTTTCAACAAGACGGAGCACCAGCAACTGACTTTTTGAATGAACATTTTCCGGAAAGATGGATCGGTAGGGTCATATTGAATGGCCAGCTCGCTCGCCTGATTTGACTCCTTTAGATTTTTTCCTGTGGGGATATCTCAAATCTACAGAACTGCCCCAGGAACGATCATTGAATTAGAGAAACGCATATGGAGGAAGAAAATTGTGTATTTTGTGCAGTAATATATTTATCAAAATTGTAGTAGAGCGCTTTCGACTAGAATAATAGTTATTATCAGTGTTACTCGCCAGGTGTACAAGAGCTAAATAACCATAAAAATATCATGCGTCCAAAGGAAGATGGAAAATATTCAAAAGTAGGACATTTTAACCAATTACAGATCAAAAACCTGGACCAGAATTGTTTTCAAAATATCAGGAATTTTTTCAATTCTGATCTCAATGCACTCAAATTATTTTCATGATTTTTGAGCTTGTATTTTTTTCAGGGGTATATATGAACCTTAAGTAACAACTCTCGTAGTATGTTATCCAAAGTTTCTGTGACCCATTTTCTGTTGACTTCAAACACTGTTCTGATACAGATATTAGTATGCATGAGGCATCCTCACTGTATACTGCTATGACCTTGTCTCGTTACATGAAGCGAAATAACAATAATTAAAATCAAATTTAGAAAATCCAGATGTGGTCGAGTGGGTAGCTATAAAAACGAATTTGGTGAAGTAAACGAATTCGCCAAGTATAAATTGCGAAGAGTGGGCTCCTTATTTCGAATTATAAACAACAAATGAAGAGCGTTGGCGGTATGAATCAGTATAAATCAGTTGCAATAATTTGAATATTTATGAAATACCAGTTTGAATACAGAATGGAACATTTGAAAACAGGGGAAATTTTATTTTCAATTACTTTAAATAATTTTTGCGAAAAATATTTTTTTTGCACAAAATTTGGTAAACTGGTTTTTTTTGAGGAAAAAAAATCAAAATTTGGTATTAATTTTTTTACAGTAAAGTTTTGGAATTTAAATCTTATTCCTAAGTACACCTTTTCTGAACAAAAAAGGTATACTTGTTCAACAACGCTACGCACAAGCGTTTTTAAGAAATCTACAATATTCTTCATCAATGCAGGTTATGGGGTAAAAAAAAATGGAGTAACACAACTGAAAACTTTTTACTTCAGACTCCTAGATTGTATTTTACTACCTTGATAGAGTCAAAATGAATAGCTCTGGTGGAAATTTGAAAGATTCAGTGTTAAAACTTTAGAAGATTTGCATTTTATAAGAAAATAGTGCAAACTTAAAATTTTTCACAAATATCGCAATTTACAATTTGTTTAAAAATAATACTTAGATTTAAAAAATTTAATTAAATACAGGGTGTTCCATTCAAAATAAGGAAATTTGTGTCATACCGATTTTTTCTGTTGACTTGTGATGTGATATTTCAAATTTTCAGAATTTTGTTTCAACGGAAACATCGAAAACTTCTAATCATAATAATATTGAGGAAATTCGAACAAGGTTCGAAAATTTTGCAGGAGAGTATCAATTAAATATGCACTTGCAATTGGATCCTCTTGAAGGAACGTTGCACAAAAACATCTGTCAATGTCAGTCGTGATATTAACCAGGGAAGTAGTTGCTTTCTGTAAGAAGTTTACCTTATATTCATTTGGAGAGAAATGGTAACATTGACTTTGTCGATTTCTTCAAATCATTCATAACAATAATGATAATAATCTTCTAATGAACGAGTTACGGTGATTTTACCTGTATCATTTTTATGCCGTATGTAAAAAAAAACAATTGACCAAACCCAAAACTACAATATTCCAGAACTCATCACATTACCTGAGATTGAGTTCGACGTCACTGCAGTAAAATCCTGAAACTTTAAACGCGCAAACTTCAAGCCCATTACAATTTACGAGAGCCATCAAAATATAGTAATTACGTGTTTACTTGGTCAAAATTTACATACGAAATTTCGCAGATAACTCGCGAAAGAGGTCGACAATTTATTGTTTACATAATGGGTACATGCAAAATCGCATTTTTTGCAGATGTGACAATTTTAAGGCGTGCGAAAGAATGCCAAGAAAATGTGTGTACGTATGTTTTTTATTTTGGTTTTGTGGGACAGTTTGCTCGGAGTTTTTTTTTAATGTAGACGTTTTATTTATAAGTAATTACAATAATTACAAATAATTATTTAGCGACCTCATGTTGATATTGTATGAAATCAGGGTGGGTCCTCAAAAATACGAAGCAAGTGTGGACAGTTAAAATTATTTTTAATAGATGGCGCTGTTAGCCCAAGAGCCACCTAAACAATGATTATTAAGTTTCTGATCATACTTTCTTCGTAAATCTCTTGAGGAGAAAATCATGAATTATGGAGAATTTAAAATTTATCACAGAAAATGAAGGATTGAAGATGGAATCTTTTTTGTGTAGCGCTCGTATTTTTATTCCTTATACTATTACTATGCATCTCAGCTTTCATTTGTAGGAGTCCTTCGTTTTGATGAATATGTGTTACTTAATATTTTCAAAATGAACAAACTAGCAACAGTCCATATTTTATTTTATCGGAAACTCTCTCTACAGGAAGTCTAGTCTAGTCTAGACCAAGGGGGAAACACCTCCTTCAAATGTCGTACAACTTGAAATTTTGAGTCATTTGAGTCAATTTTCAGTCATTAAATCTTCGCTTCAGTCATCGGTTTGAGTCTTTCAGTCATCGGCTTGAGTCTTTCAGTCACCAGTTTGAAACTTTCAGTCATTTCAATATTTTAAATATCGTACACATTTCACCGAGATGTTTCCGCCTCGGCCTAGACCAGTTCCCTGCATAAACAAAATATTGCGTTACCATAGCAACGAACAATAACTTATTAGAAGTGTCAGTGTAAAGTTTGACGTCAAAAAAGTAAACCACAATAAATTAAAAGAAAAAATATGTCCACCGAAATTGTGAAAATCGAAAAATTGGAGTATCGAGCCATCATTAAGTACCTGTATTTAAAAGGGTTAAGAGGTAAGCAGATTTACGAAGATATGCTTAATACCTACCCTTGGTGATCAATGTCCTTCGTATGCGACCGTGAAAAATTGGACTGCAAGCTTCAAAAGAGGTAAATTTTCCATTGAAGATGATGACCGATCGGGAAGGCCAGTTTCTGTGTCAGTCCCCGAAAATATCGATGCAGTTCATGACATGATTTTAACAGACCGTCGAATTGTGCTAAAACGGATATCTAAAGCACTGAATATTTCATACGAACGCGTTCATCATATAGTTCACGTCAATTTGGACATGAGAAAAATTGCTGCGTTCGATCTGTGCTCGATTTGAAAACGATGTAGACTTCTTAAACCGAATTGTTACTATGGATGAGACTTGGGTACATTTCTACGATCCAGAAACAAAGCAATAATCGATGGAATGGCGACACTCCGGTTCTCCAAGAATTAAGAAGTTTCGTGTCCAAAAATCTGCTGGAAAAGTTCTTTGGGATTGCGTTTCTGAAGGATACGGGATATTTTGTTCGTATAACGGAATATAAATGTTGCATTCAAAACCAACAATAACTTATATTCTTTTATTAACAACGCAAAGTCTGTACGGGATAAATTCAAGAAGTCGGGGGTTTACAAACTTGAGTGTGAGGATTGCAATGCATTATATATAGGCCAGACAGGCCGTAGTTTTAATCAAAGATTCGGTGAGCATTTGAGAAGTTACAGATTAAATAAACAGGACTCAACCTATGCCAACCACCTTATTGACAATAACCATAACTTCACACAAAATCCTGAAATTTTGCATATTCAACCTAAAGGTCAAAAATTAAACATATTAGAATCCATAGAAATCAAGAAACATTTACGTAACAATAGCAATTTAGTTCTCAATGACAAAATTGACCTGTACAATTCACCTATAATTAATTATCTCACTAGTAACTACTCAAATGCTCCCTAATCCAAGCTATATGTCATTAGGAAATTTCATACCTGCAATTGTCATTAGTGAAATTTCATGCATGTTATTTTAATATTTAAGAAGGTGATTTTGACGTTTCTTTAGTTGATAACTCGCTCAGATGATGACACCGTGTGTCGAAACAATTGTAAGCATGTTACAAGTATATATTTTTTGTGTAAATTGGAAGATTTTATTTCCTCTTTATTTATCATTGAAATTTTGTTTGGTTCTATAGTAGGCTAAACATTTTTCAATATATCCTCGTATGTGAATGATCCTTTTTTCAGTTTCTCAATATTTCCTTGAAATTATATTTAATTTTATGCGCAAATGTATTGTTGAGTTTTGATACAAACAGTTGACAATAATAGGCCCGGGAACACAACAATCATATCGACGAAACCAATAAAAGAGTTCAGGTAGAAATAAATTAATTAAGGAAATCTATCGATTGATAAAGTGTTGCTATTTCAAATTCACGGCATTATAAGAGAGTTGAATTTTTAAATGATTAATTTGATAAAAAATTGAAATTTAGAGAAAAACAGTGGCGTACAATGATTTTTACCCTATTGATCAATCAGGTGACCCTGCACTGCTTATAATTTGAGATCCAACCCCATGAAAACAATCACCTTGTAACCGCCAATATACACACCAGGTTTCATGAAAATCGGCGAAAAGACTTTTGAGTAATTGATAAATAACCGATTTTTTATTAAAACTTCGACACTGCGTCACTTGAAAACAAAGCATGTTAGGACATACGTTTATATGAACTTTTTTTCATAAAATATGACTAGGAATCACCACCTGAAATTAATGACAAAATTTAGTATTTACCCTGTATATTTATAAACGCTTTGTCAATGAGAATTTATTCTTGGACAAAAAAGTATTCTTAATATATACAGGGTGTTTCATAATAAATGCGCAGGATGTGATAGCTCGTCCAAAAATATGAAAATAAGTTTCTATTAACTTACCCTCTAAAATGCACCATTTTCGAGATACAGGGGGTTGACATTTTTTAAAAATAATCGTTTTTTGCGAATATTTCTGGAACCGTTTATCGCACAGAAAACAGATTTCGTATGCATTTTCTACTCATAATAAGCTTTGTTTTGTGCGGATTTTTTATTTTTTCAAATTCATAATTGGTGAATATTTGAAGGGGTAGTGGGTGTTTTTTCTCCAACTTCTACGCCACGTTCTGGTAGTATCCTACAGCACTGATATGTCAAATCGGAGTCGATATCGAGATTTATATTTCAACGAAAAGACGGATATACGAGCTTTTCCTAACCCGAAGTTACATAGACCATACTAATTTCTTCGATAAATGCAAATAATATAATATAATAATACAGGGTGTTTCATAATAAATGCGCAGGACTTCAGGATGTGATAGCTCGTCCAAAAATATGAAAAAAAGTTTATATTAACTTACCCTCTAAAATGCACCATTTTCGAGATACAGGTTGTTGAAAATTTAAAAAAATTATCGTTTTTTGCGAATATCTCTGGAACCGTTTATCGCACAGAAAACAGATTTCGTTTGCATTTTCTACTCATAATGAGCTTTGTTTTGTGCGGATTTTTTATTTTTTCAAATTCATAATTGGTGAATATTTGAAGGGATAGTGGGTGTTTTTTCTCCAACTTCTACGCCACTAGAAAAATTATAATTCTGAGCCGCCTACATAAACCGCCAATGTTTTCTACACAAAAAAGGTACTCTTTGTCATAAGCTCTAAAGTTGACCGATTTCAAGAAAAATCAACTTTCATGTTGTTTAAATAATGTTTTTTCCTCGAAAAATTGCTGCGTGCTAACAGCGGACATTTCCAAAAATTCAACTGAGTATGATTGTTATTGTTTTTTTTTTATTTTGCAATTAAGAAGTCAACGTTTGGTTTTGTTACCTGTTTTAACGTTTAAATAAATTTTGTATAATTAGGAAAAAAATTATTTCAAAAAATTTACCATGTTTTTCAACATGAAAGTTGATTTTTTTGGAAACGGTCAACTTTAGAGCTTATGACCAAGAGTACCTTTCTTATGTAGAAAACATTGGCGGTTCAAGTAGGCGGCTCAAAATCATACTTTTTCCAGTGGCGTAGAAGTTGGACAAAAAAAACAACCCCTTCAAAATATTCACCAATTATATTTAAAAAATAAAAAATCTGAACAAAACATAGCTTATTATGAGTAGAAAATGCATTCAAAATCTGTTTCTTGTGTGATAAACGGTTCCAGAGATATTCGCAAAAAACTATATTTTTTTTTTAATTTCAACACCCTGTATCTCGAAAATGTTGAATTTTAGAGGGTAAGTAATAGAAACTTTTATTCATATTTTTGAACGAGAAACACTCTGTATATCTATCTATTGAAACTGTTGTAATTATTTAATATTTTCGTGTTGCGCGATTACCATTCACAATTTGACCTCCTCCATACCCCGTTGAGTAATGGGATGCCTGAAAATGGCAGTCGACATCATTCACAAAAAGCGGAATAGTACATAAAAATATGTTGATGAGTTTTCGCGTTCGAGGTCAAATATTAATTATAATTGTTGATGTGCTGGAGGATTTATCATTTTCAATTACCGCATGTGGCTAGTCGCAGTTTTAATTGACTAATTACGAATTTAACTGGAACAAACTGTACAGGGGTGCCGATAGAACAATTTTACCAAGGGTGGGACACAAATGCCAAGAGGATTATTGGTTTCTCCCGAGGTTTATCTGTTCAGTACGCTTCATTAGTCTGACGACACAGGAATGTCTGTAACTAAACAAAACAAAGCTGAATAGAATACAAATTGTCTTATATTGCTAACAAAATCTACTATAATTTTCTAACCAGGTACTTAAGTACTGTGCTAATTATAAATTATAATTAGAGTCAAAATTCAAGGTTATCATATATGTATCATTAAATTAAAATAAAAACGCAAAAACGTCTTAAAATACCGTTTTCATGGAATATATCATTCATGATATGTGCAAATATAAACCTTGCAATCTTAGTATATAGTAAATTTTTTATCAAGTTCGCAAAAAGTAATGACTTAAATAACATTTTTCTACATTCATGCAAAAAGCAAAACTTTATTGAACTATATTCAGTGGAAAAAAAAGTTCTTTATTGCACTAGTGCAATAAAGTTTTTATTGCACTCATCTGTCATTCTACTTCAACGTGCTGTCATCATGACAAACATAAACATTTAAACCTACTACATATTTAGCAGATATTCTGTGAGATTGGCAATAGGTTTCAAACAGTTACATATTTTATATTATTTTGTATTATTGTTAGCAGCAAGAGTTAAACAAACAATGCCTTCCCGAGAATAACTCCATAATCAAATCCGATCCGCTTTGTTCTAAACCGTCTACCTGCATAGAGCACACTGTACTATGACCACACCTAGTGATAACATAGGCGCTCACGGCTACTATGATTTTGATTTTTATAATGCGATTTAAAAAGTACTTCACTACGAAATATTCATATTGAAAGTTGCACCAATTGTTCATTCACTTTCAACATTGAGGGTAAAAATAAAGTTTGAGTTAAATTGTTCGTAACGTATTAGTTCCTGTTTCAATGCAAATCGATATTAATAATAAAGTATTCAAGTTGCGCTTTTCATTTTCCTACACCTAATGCCGCACCTCAATAAATCATTTTTTGCTTTTTGCATGAACGTAGAAAAAATGTTGTATGCAACTCGTGCAAAAATTGTTCATTGCACTCGACGTGTTGTCCAACTCGGCCTAACGGCCTCGTCGGACAATTTCACGTCGAGTGCAATAAACATTCACTTTTTGCACTTGTTGCATAAATAACTATTAAAACGCATGATACTGTAAACAAAATAGACTCAACTTTTTGGCTGGGAAATTTTTTATCAAATTACCACAAACTATAAGATCACTACCAAATAACATATACAAAACCATAATAAATTTTTTTCTTGATAAAAAAGCCTTCCATAGCACCTACTGAAGAGTTCCTACGCTGAGATACCTTTTCATCCACACAGATTATATAACGTGCATATTTTAAATTGAAATATCCATTAGACTTTTTAATATTGATACGTACTATAAAACAAAAATACAATGTAGAATACACACGCATTATAATATTTTGTGACCAAAAAATCATTCCTTAACAACCCCTGTAGATGTTAACAATTGACCAAAATTTATTTAACTATCCTGGGATTCTTATACCTAAAGGGTAGAAGAGGACAAAATCATGAAAATCGGATTGAAAATAAAAAAAAGTTATAAAACATTGAACTTGGCCAAAGTTTTGGGGTGGCTCTTTTACAGTTTTTCTGTTTTTTTAGGCACAAAACCTTAAAAATACAGCTAGTGAGCGAATTTATGCACACTGCTATTTCCGAGGGGAAATCTTGTACAACTAGAAATTTTGAGTCATTTAAGTCAATTTTCAGTCATTAAATCTTCGCTCAAGTCATCGGTTTGAGTCTTTCAGTCATCGGCTTGAGTCTTTTAGTGATCGGTTTGAGTCTTTCAGTCTTTTAAATAATTTAAGTCTCGTGCACATTTTAGCGAGATGTCCCTCCCCTCAGTTATTTCATCAACGATCTTCAAATATCTTTGAACTTAATCAACTTTATGAATATTAATGGCTTTATGCACTCGCTTCATTTAATTTTAAATCTTCTGCTATATGACTATTTTGACATAAATATAACATCAAATTTCAATCAATGTGTCTCCTTTTTTTGACAATAAGTAACTCATACTGGAAACTTTCTCAGACCAATTCCTTGTTACATCGGTGAATTTAATTCTATTTCAAAGTGGGCAGCACAGATTTGCACAAGCGAAATTTAAATTTCTATTTTACTCGCTATTTTAGTTTTCTTCAAGATATGAAAGTTGGTAATCTTCTGAGGAAAATAGGGACATACTTGGTTGAACACCTTAGAAAAAGAAGTTAACGATGATGAAGATAAAAATTAAAGAAAAAACAGTGTCTATAAATGCGCCTCAAAAGATAAATAAAAAAATGGACAACCTCTTGTAAGTTGTACAATCGTGATCAACGTCTTCCATCAAAACATCATCTTTCGATAACCCAGACTACGAAAACAGCTATTAGCGAAAATTTCTTTACTCGCTTTAAAACCTTGTCGTGTTCAACTGGCATCCAATTTGCGGAGTACCGTACAATTGCAGCCAAAACAATTATTATTTAGATAATAATAGTTATAATGTTACGACCATGTCCATCATCATCATCACGGCTGGTCATTATTTTGATCAATTAAAGTCGATTTGCTGCTGCACGTGATCTCAAGAATTAGACGCAGTTATGATCCCAATTTATCTAATTGAGGCTCGAAGTGTGCCCATGAGGAGCAAAAAGTCAACAATCTTCACTATTCCGAAATAGTTGCTGATGTAACTGCGACTTTTCGAAACTCTCACTAGTATTCCAAAACAGAAAACTGTCCAAACACCAACATTTCACGTCTCCCTAACAACGTTAGCATCACCAGTTGCTTAAATCACCAATAAAATTGATGTGCATTGAGTAATGCATACAGTGTTTGTGACTTATTTTCTTGCCATCGAAAAGTAAGGCTCACACTGTACGGAGTCCTGCACGATACATCTGTCGATGAGCAGTTTCTCGACCCCCTTCTTTGACCCTCTTCGTTTATATATCTGTTCATACGCTGATAGTATTCGCGTGTACAATATGTGATGAACTAAAAGCTACACCAGCATTTATGGCACACTCAAAAAAAAACTATTACATAATTTTGTACACATTTATTACAAATTTGCGTCTCAACCAAAAAATTGTTTACAGTCCCCGTTTTCCAGGAAATGGGCGTGGGCTAACTTCTGAGTAAAGTTGAACCACACATTCTGTATTTTGAAAAAATATGCATTTATTGATGATCAAATAGCTGCTAATATTTCTTACACATTTATTACAAATCATTGACTTGTTGAAAATTCCAAAATTTTCATCCCCTAGGGGTTCAATAACCCTTATAGATAGAAAATTCACTAGTAAATATAGATCCCAATGTTGTCGGTGCCAGAATTGTTCACAAGATGGTTTATAATTTTTGTACAAACTGTAGAAGTGTTAAGAATTACAAAATGAAGGGCCAAAAGGAGTTGAACACCCTTAAACTTCTCAAAATTCCTATTACATTATCTATTGCGGTATCGCGCGTATTGCTAATATTGTCCACAAAAGTATTTAAAAATAATTAGAATCTATCGACGCCGACGTGTTGAAAATTTCAGAATGATGATTTCCATGGGGTTGAACACCCCACACAGCGCATAAAAATCCGCAACAAGCTTTATTTCATCGAGTTTCAGAATATATTACAGTGTCTCACACGCTTCTGCTGCATTTTTTTGAGCGAATGGATTATATCAACCATAGAAATTGAAATTGTGAAGAGTGGGTTGTGTTAATAAATTTTTTTGTTGAGATACGGTAGGAAAACCGACGTGAACTGTATTTCACCGAGTATTAGAATTATTTACAGTATCCCACTCGCTTCTACTGCCTGTCATCAGTTTCTTATGGAAAATATTAACCATGGAAATCAATATTTTGAATAGTGGGCTGAGTCAATAATTTTTGTGTTGCGATATGATAGGAAATCCGACGTGAACTGTATTTCATCGAATATTAAAATTCTTTACAGTATCCCACATGTCTTCAGTTGCTCATAGACAATATAAACCATGGTATCAATATTTTGTTTGCTAAGTTAATAAATTCTTGTTTTGCGATATGATAGGAAAGCCGACGTGAACTGTATTTCATCGAGTATAAGAATTACTTACGGTGTCCCACGCGGTTCTACTGCGTGTCTTCAGTTGTTCATGGCAATACCAACCATGGAAAATGATATTTTGAAAAGTGGGCTGTGTTAATACATTTTTGTGTTGCGTTATGATACGAAATCCGACGTGAACTGTATTTCATCGAGGATTAGAATTCTGTACAGTATCCCGCACGCTTCTAATCTTGTCTTTAGTTGCTTATGGACGATATCAACCATGGATATCAATATCTTGAAGAGTGGGCTGTGTTAATAAATTTTTGTGTTTCGATTATGATAGAAAATCCGACATGAACTGTATTTCATCGAGTATTACAATTTTTTACAGTGTCCCACACGGTTCTACTGCATGTTTTTAGTTGCTCATGGACGATATCAACCATGGATATCAATATTTTGAAGAGTGGGCTATGTTAATAAATTTTTGTGTTGCAATTATGATAGGAAATCCGACGTGAACTGTATTTCATCGAGTATTAGAATTCTTTACAGTATCCCGCACGCTTCTAATCTTGTCTTTAGTTGCTCATGGACGATATCAACCATGGATATCAATATTTTGAAGAGTGGGCTGTTAATAAATTTTTGTGTTTCGATTATGATAGAAAATCCGACGTGAACTGTATTTCATCGAGTATTAGAATTTTTTACAGTGTCCCACACGGTTCTACTGCATGTCTTTAGTTGCTCATGGACGATATCAACCATGGATATCAATATTTTGAAGAGTGGGCTATGTTAATAAATTTTTGTGTTGCAAATTTGGTAGGAAATCCAACGTGAACTGAATTTCATCGAGTATTAGAATTCTTTACAGTATCCCGCACGCTTCTAATCTTGTCTTTAGTTGCTCATGGACGATATCAACCATGGATATCAATATTTTGAAGAGTGGGCTGTTAATAAATTTTTGTGTTTCGATTATGATAGAAAATCCGACGTGAACTGTATTTCATCGAGTATTAGAATTTTTTACAGTGTCCCACACGGTTCTTCTGCATGTCTTTAGTTGCTCATGGACGATATCAACCATGGATATCAATATTTTGAAGAGTAGGCTATGTTAATAAATTTTTGTGTTGCAATTATGATAGGAAATCCGATGTGAACTGTATTTCATCGAGTATTAGAATTCTTTACAGTATCCCGCACGCTTCTAATCTTGTCTTTAGTTGCTCATGGACGATATCAACCATGGATATCAATATTTTGAAGAGTGGGATATGTTAATAAATTTTTGTGTTGCGATATGATAGGAAAATCAACGTGAACTGTATTTCATCGAGTATTAGAATTTTTCACAGTGTCCCACACGGTTCTTCTGCATGTCTTTAGTTGCTCATGGACGATGTCAACCATGGATATCAATATTTTGAAGAGTAGGCTATGTTAATAAATTTTTGTGTTGCAATTATGATAGGAAATCCGATGTGAACTGTATTTCATCGAGTATTAGAATTTTTTACAGTGTCCCACACAGTTCTTCTGTATGTCTTTAGTTGCTCATGGACGATATCAACCATGGATATCAATATTTTGAAGAGTAGGCTATGTTAATAAATTTTTGTGTTGCAATTATGATAGGAAATCCGATGTGAACTGTATTTCATCGAGTATTAGAATTTTTTACAGTGTCCCACACGGTTCTTCTGCATGTCTTTAGTTGCTCATGGACGATATCAACCATGGATATCAATATTTTGAAGAGTGGGCTATGTTAATAAATTTTTGTGTTGCAATTATGATAGGAAATCCGATGTGAACTGTATTTCATCGAGTATTAGAATTCTTTACAGTATCCCGCACGCTTCTAATCTTGTCTTTAGTTGCTCATGGACGATATCAACCATGGATATCAATATTTTGAAGAGTGGGCTATGTTAATAAATTTTTGTATTGCGATATGATAGGAAATTCAACGTGAACTGTATTTCATCGAGTATTAGAATTTTTTACAGTGTCCCACACGGTTCTACTGCATGTTTTTAGTTGCTCATTCACAATATCAATCATGGAAATCAATATTTCGAAGAGTGGGCTATGTTAATAAATTTTTGTGTTGTGATATGATAGGAAATCCAACGTGAACTTATTTCATCGAGTATTAATAATAACAATTCCTTACAGTATCCCACACGCTTCTACTGCGTGTCTTTTGATGCGTAAGAATAGACGTATAATAATGTTCTGACGTATCGACCAGTAAATACTTTTTTGCAACAATTATCACTTTCACAAAAAACACGTGGAGCCTATTAATGAGCGGTCATCCCCTTAGAGGATATTTTTTTACGGTACAATATGAAAATCCAAAATAGTTTACTTTGCAGTGCATTGAATTAAGTTTATGCGCTGTGTGGGGTGATCAACCTCATGGAAATCATCATGCTGAAATTTTCAACACGTCGATAGATTCTAATTATTTTTAAATAGTTTTGTGGAAAATTTTGGCGATACTCGCAATGTGATAGATAATGTTAGAATTTTGGAGGTGTTCAACCCCTTGGGGGCCCTTCAGTAGGTAATTTTTAGCACTTAGATAGTTTGTACAAAAATTATAAACAATCTTGTGAACAATTCTGGCACCGACCTATATTTATCAGGAAATTTTCTTTCTTTAAGGGTTATTTAACCCCTAGGGAATGAAAATTTCGGAATTTTCAACAAGTGTAGTGGTTCTGTCCTTCCTCAAACTACACCCATGAATAAACTGGATCTTGGAAGGCAGGAAGGTGATAAGAGAGTTGTCAGGCTGACAGCTGTCGTCGGCGGGGTCCGAAAGAACATAAATGGAAACTTATTCCTTTTGATAATAATTATTGTTAATATTTACTAAGTTATACTTGTATCAATGCGTAAAAAGTAGAGTTGCAGTCTGATATCTATGTTTCATTCACCGTTATCCACGAAAGAATCCTAGCCCTGAAGAGTCTCATCAGCCCAAGCGATTTTTCGCACCAGTTCACACGTCAATGATTTGTAATAAATGTGTAAGAAATGTTAGCAGTTATTTGATCATCAATAATTGCGTATTTTTCAAAACACAGAATGTGTGGTGGAGCTTTACTTAAAAGTTAGCCCACGCCCATTTCCTGGAAAACGGGGACTGTAAAAAAATTTTTGGTTGAGACGCAAATTTGTAATAAATGTGTACAAAATTATGTAATAGTTTTTTTTTGAAGTGTGCCATAAACGCTGGTGTAGCTTTAAGTTCATCAAGATGTGCGTGAACGCGCATTCAAGCATGTTATCAGCCTGTTAATCTTTGGATCTGCGAAATCTCCATTCTAGGAGATCAGCAGTTTGTACTTGCTATTTTTAAAAAACATTGCTGACTGGGGGTTTTCAGTGAAGATATTTCGTTGAAAAGCAGAATTCTCAAAACGTACTTTTTGTGCAACCATAAAAAAAATCGGAACAGCCCTCACATAAGGGTACTTTATCCCTCGCTTTATCCCTACTTGTAATTTTTAAAAAAACTTTGCTGAACTAGGGTTTCCATTGAAGATATTCCGTTGAAAAAGTGAATTATGATTGCTCAGAATATATTTTTTGTGCCACCATACAGGCTAACTTAATTACGTTAAAATATTCAAGTGACGTATTCCTAAGACAATTTTAAGAAAAAAAGTCCTTATAAATGTGTCCGGAAATGCTTCGTTTCGGAGATACAGGGTGTTGAAATTGAATTTTTTCGTTCGTTTTTTTAAAATAAATTTTACAAAAAATAAGTTATTTGCACAAAATTTGGTACCCGAGGTGTTTTTGACATGGGAAATTATAATTTCCTATTAATTTCCATGTAACATCTAGAGGGCGCTGCGTTTGATGAAAATATCTAAAATTGCAAAAAACTTATGACAAAAACCAAACATGTTTTAAAAAATTTCAACAATCTGTATCTGTAACGATATACATTTTATAGGAAAAAAGTTGTTTATTTTGTCGAAATCTACCTACCACATACTTAGTTTTTGTAATGTTCTCAGCAACTTCACTTAGCACCCTAGGAGACCGGAGTGAAACTGGCAAGACGGCATCGCCAGCAAGACGGACAGCGCTACGCTTCGATGAAGTTGTGCCCGGTATCGCGGCGGAGTATGGGTAGTCATTGAATCACGTTAATTTTTGTCCGTGTTGATGAAATATTATTATATGAACCTGCTGAAGAGACGAGAACCGATCACATATTCAAAGCAGTATAATTAATTGCTACCAAGAAAACTCTTCATTGAACTGATGAAATAGAAGTTGATTTTGTTTACCTCATTTGACCTCCTCCCATAATGTTTCTGACTTCAAATAACATCTTGTTGCATTTTATTCATAGTGAATAATGAAACATGATCTATTGAATACGATGAATTTGAAATTTGATTTTGTAGCATTCATTTGACGTCCTTCCCTCTTTCTAGAAAAATTGGAAAAAAATGTTTCTGCCTGTCAATATCATCTTGTTGGGATTTTTATCGTGAATAATATTACGAAAGGATGTGTTGAATACGTTGAATGGGAAATTTGATTTTGTAGCATTCATTTGACCCCCTTCCCCCACTCTAGAAAAAATGAAAAAAATGTTTCTGACTTTCAAAATCATCTTGCTGGGATTTTTTTCGTGAGGAATGTTGAGAAATGAAGTGTTGAATACGTTGAATGTGAAATTTGATTTTGTAGCATTCATTTGACCCCCTTCCTCCACTCTATAAAAAATTTAAAAAATGTTTCTGCCCTTCAAAATCATCTTGCTGGGATTTTTCTCGTGAGGAATGTTGAGAAATGAAGTGTTGAATACGTTGAATGTGAAATTTGATTTTATAGCATTCATTTGACCCCCTTCCTCCACTCTATAAAAAATTTAAAAAATGTTTCTGCCCTTCAAAATCATCTTGCTGGGATTTTTTTTCGTGAGGAATGTTGAGAAATGAAGTGTTGAATACGTTGAATGTGAAATTTGATTTTGTAGCATTCATTTGACCCCCTTCCTCCACTCTATAAAAAATTTAAAAAATGTTTCTGCCCTTCAAAATCATCTTGCTGGGATTTTTTTTCGTGAGGAATGTTGAGAAATGAAGTGTTGAATACGTTGAATGTGAAATTTGATTTTTTAGCATTCATTTGACCCCCTTCCCCCACTCTATAAAAAATTTAAGAAATGTTTCTGCCCTTCAAAATCATCTTGCTGGGATTTTTTTTCGTGAGGAATGTTGAGAAATGAAGTGTTGAATACGTCGAATGTGAAATTTGATTTTGTAGCATTCATTTGACCCCCTTCCCCCACTCTAGAAAAAATGAAAAAAATGTTTCTGACTTTCAAAATCATCTTTCTGGGATTTTTTTCGTGAGGAATGTTGAGAAATGAAGTGTTGAATACGTTGAATGTGAAATTTGATTTTGTAGCATTCATTTGACCCCCTTTCCCCACTCTAGAAAAAATGAAAAAAATGTTTCTGACTTTCAAAATCATCTTTCTGGGATTTTTTTCGTGAGGAATGTTGAGAAATGAAGTGTTGAATACGTTGAATGTGAAATTTGATTTTGTAGCATTCATTTGACCCCCTTCCTCCAGTCTATAAAAAATTTAAAAAATGTTTCTGCCCTTCAAAATCATCTTGCTGGGATTTTTTTTCGTGAGGAATGTTGAGAAATGAAGTGTTGAATACGTTGAATGTGAAATTTGATTTTGTAGCATTCATTTGACCCCCTTCCTCCACTCTATAAAAAATTTAAAAAATGTTTCTGCCCTTCAAAATCATCTTGCTGGGATTTTTTTTCGTGAGGAATGTTGAGAAATGAAGTGTTGAATACGTTGAATGTGAAATTTGATTTTGTAGCATTCATTTGACCCCCTTCCCCCACTATATAAAAAATTTAAAAAATGTTTCTGCCCTTCAAAATCATCTTGCTGGGATTTTTTTTCGTGAGGAATGTTGAGAAATGAAGTGTTGAATACGTCGAATGTGAAATTTGATTTTGTAGCATTCATTTGACCCCCTTCCCCCACTCTAGAAAAAATGAAAAAAATGTTTCTGACTTTCAAAATCATCTTTCTGGGATTTTTTTCGTGAGGAATGTTGAGAAATGAAGTGTTGAATACGTTGAATGTGAAATTTGATTTTGTAGCATTCATTTGACCCCCTTTCCCCACTCTAGAAAAAATGAAAAAAATGTTTCTGACTTTCAAAATCATCTTTCTGGGATTTTTTTCGTGAGGAATGTTGAGAAATGAAGTGTTGAATACGTTGAATGTGAAATTTGATTTTGTAGCATTCATTTGACCCCCTTCCCCCACTCTAGAAAAAATGAATAAAATGTTTCTGCCTTTCAAAATCATCTTGCTGAGATTTTTTTCGTGAGGAATGTTGAGAAATGAAGTGTTGAATACGTTGAATGTGAAATTTGATTTTGTAGCATTCATTTGACCCCCTTCCCCCACTCTAGAAAAAATGAAGAAAAATTTTCTGCCCTTCAAAATCATCTTGCTGGGATTTTTTTCGTGAGGAATGTTGAGAAATGAAGTGTTGAATACGTTGAATGTGAAATTTGATTTTGTAGCATTCATTTGACCCCCTTCCTCCACTCTATAAAAAATTTAAAAAATGTTTCTGCCCTTCAAAATCATCTTGCTGGGATTTTTTTTCGTGAGGAATGTTGAGAAATGAAGTGTTGAATACGTTGAATGTTAAATTTGATTTTGTAGCATTCATTTGACCCCCTTCCCCCACTCTATAAAAAATTTTAAAAATGTTTCTGCCCTTCAAAATCATCTTGCAGGGATTTTTTTTCGTGAGGAATGTTGAGAAATGAAGTGTTGAATACGTTGAATGTTAAATTTGATTTTGTAGCATTCATTTGACCCCCTTCCTCCACTCTATAAAAAATTTTAAAAATGTTTCTGCCCTTCAAAATCATCTTGCTGGGATTTTTTTTCGTGAGGAATGTTGAGAAATGAAGTGTTGAATACGTCGAATGTGAAATTTGATTTTGTAGCATTCATTTGACCCCCTTCCCCCACTCTAGAAAAAATGAAAAAATGTTTCTGACTTTCAAAATCATCTTTCTGGGATATTTTTCGTGAGGAATGTTGAGAAATGAAGTGTTGAACTTCATTTCTCAACATTCCTCACGAAAAAAATCTCAGCAAGATGATTTTGAAAGGCAGAAACATTTTATTCATTTTTTCTAGAGTGGGGGAAGGGGGTCAAATGAATGCTACAAAATCAAATTTCACATTCAACGTATTCAACACTTCATTTCTCAACATTCCTCACGAAAAAAATCCCAGAAAGATGATTTTGAAAGTCAGAAACATTTTTTTCATTTTTTCTAGAGTGGGGAAAGGGGGTCAAATGAATGCTACAAAATCAAATTTTACATTCGACGTATTCAACACTTCATTTCTCAACATTCCTCACGAAAAAAATCCCAGCAAGATGATTTTGAAGGGCAGAAAATTTTTCTTCATTTTTTCTAGAGTGGGGGAAGGGGGTCAAATGACTGCTACAAAATCAAATTTCACATTCAACGTATTCAACACTTCATTTCTCAACATTCCTCACGAAAAAATCTCAGCAAGATGATTTTGAAAGGCAGAAACATTTTATTCATTTTTTCTAGAGTGGGGGAATGGGGGTCAAATGAATGCTACAAAATTAAATTTCACATTCAACGTATTCAACACTTCATTTCTCAACATTCCTCACGAAAAAAATCCCAGAAAGATGATTTTGAAAGTCGGAAACATTTTTTTCATTTTTTCTAGAGTGGGGAAAGGGGGTCAAATGAATGCTACAAAATCAAATTTCACATTCAACGTATTCAACACTTCATTTCTCAACATTCCTCACGAAAAAAATCCCAGAAAGATGATTTTGAAAGTCAGAAACATTTTTTTCATTTTTTCTAGAGTGGGGGAAGGGGGTCAAATGAATGCTACAAAATCAAATTTCACATTCGACGTATTCAACACTTCATTTCTCAACATTCCTCACGAAAAAAAATCCCAGCAAGATGATTTTGAAGGGCAGAAACATTTCTTAAATTTTTTATAGAGTGGGGGAAGGGGGTCAAATGAATGCTAAAAAATCAAATTTCACATTCAACGTATTCAACACTTCATTTCTCAACATTCCTCACGAAAAAAAATCCCAGCAAGATGATTTTGAAGGGCAGAAACATTTTTTAAATTTTTTATAGAGTGGAGGAAGGGGGTCAAATGAATGCTACAAAATCAAATTTCACATTCGACGTATTCAACACTTCATTTCTCAACATTCCTCACGAAAAAAAATCCCAGCAAGATGATTTTGAAGGGCAGAAACATTTTTTAAATTTTTTATATAGTGGGGGAAGGGGGTCAAATGAATGCTACAAAATCAAATTTCACATTCAACGTATTCAACACTTCATTTCTCAACATTCCTCACGAAAAAAAATCCCAGCAAGATGATTTTGAAGGGCAGAAACATTTTTTAAATTTTTTATAGAGTGGAGGAAGGGGGTCAAATGAATGCTACAAAATCAAATTTCACATTCAACGTATTCAACACTTCATTTCTCAACATTCCTCACGAAAAAAAATCCCAGCAAGATGATTTTGAAGGGCAGAAACATTTTTTAAATTTTTTATAGACTGGAGGAAGGGGGTCAAATGAATGCTACAAAATCAAATTTCACATTCAACGTATTCAACACTTCATTTCTCAACATTCCTCACGAAAAAAATCCCAGAAAGATGATTTTGAAAGTCAGAAACATTTTTTTCATTTTTTCTAGAGTGGGGAAAGGGGGTCAAATGAATGCTACAAAATCAAATTTCACATTCAACGTATTCAACACTTCATTTCTCAACATTCCTCACGAAAAAAATCCCAGAAAGATGATTTTGAAAGTCAGAAACATTTTTTTCATTTTTTCTAGAGTGGGGGAAGGGGGTCAAATGAATGCTACAAAATCAAATTTCACATTCGACGTATTCAACACTTCATTTCTCAACATTCCTCACGAAAAAAAATCCCAGCAAGATGATTTTGAAGGGCAGAAACATTTCTTAAATTTTTTATAGAGTGGGGGAAGGGGGTCAAATGAATGCTAAAAAATCAAATTTCACATTCAACGTATTCAACACTTCATTTCTCAACATTCCTCACGAAAAAAAATCCCAGCAAGATGATTTTGAAGGGCAGAAACATTTTTTAAATTTTTTATAGAGTGGAGGAAGGGGGTCAAATGAATGCTACAAAATCAAATTTCACATTCAACGTATTCAACACTTCATTTCTCAACATTCCTCACGAAAAAAATCCCAGAAAGATGATTTTGAAAGTCAGAAACATTTTTTTCATTTTTTCTAGAGTGGGGAAAGGGGGTCAAATGAATGCTACAAAATCAAATTTCACATTCAACGTATTCAACACTTCATTTCTCAACATTCCTCACGAAAAAAATCCCAGAAAGATGATTTTGAAAGTCAGAAACATTTTTTTCATTTTTTCTAGAGTGGGGGAAGGGGGTCAAATGAATGCTACAAAATCAAATTTCACATTCGACGTATTCAACACTTCATTTCTCAACATTCCTCACGAAAAAAAATCCCAGCAAGATGATTTTGAAGGGCAGAAACATTTCTTAAATTTTTTATAGAGTGGGGGAAGGGGGTCAAATGAATGCTAAAAAATCAAATTTCACATTCAACGTATTCAACACTTCATTTCTCAACATTCCTCACGAAAAAAAATCCCAGCAAGATGATTTTGAAGGGCAGAAACATTTTTTAAATTTTTTATAGAGTGGAGGAAGGGGGTCAAATGAATGCTACAAAATCAAATTTCACATTCAACGTATTCAACACTTCATTTCTCAACATTCCTCACGAAAAAAAATCCCAGCAAGATGATTTTGAAGGGCAGAAACATTTTTTAAATTTTTTATAGAGTGGAGGAAGGGGGTCAAATGTATGCTACAAAATCAAATTTCACATTCAACGTATTCAACACTTCATTTCTCAACATTCCTCACGAGAAAAATCCCAGCAAGATGATTTTGAAGGGCAGAAACATTTTTTAAATTTTTTATAGAGTGGAGGAAGGGGGTCAAATGAATGCTACAAAATCAAATTTCACATTCAACGTATTCAACACTTCATTTCTCAACATTCCTCACGAAAAAAATCCCAGCAAGATGATTTTGAAAGTCAGAAACATTTTTTTCATTTTTTCTAGAGTGGGGGAAGGGGGTCAAATGAATGCTACAAAATCAAATTTCCCATTCAACGTATTCAACACATCCTTTCGTAATATTATTCACGATAAAAATCCCAACAAGATGATATTGACAGGCAGAAACATTTTTTTCCAATTTTTCTAGAAAGAGGGAAGGACGTCAAATGAATGCTACAAAATCAAATTTCAAATTCATCGTATTCAATAGATCATGTTTCATTATTCACTATGAATAAAATGCAACAAGATGTTATTTGAAGTCAGAAACATTATGGGAGGAGGTCAAATGAGGTAAACAAAATCAACTTCTATTTCATCAGTTCAATGAAGAGTTTTCTTGGTAGCAATTAATTATACTGCTTTGAATATGTGATCGGTTCTCGTCTCTTCAGCAGGTTCATATAATAATATTTCATCAACACGGACAAAAATTAACGTGATTCAATGACTACCCATACTCCGCCGCGATACCGGGCACAACTTCATCGAAGCGTAGCGCTGTCCGTCTTGCTGGCGATGCCGTCTTGCCAGTTTCACTCCGGTCCCTAGGAGCTATGTAACATGCATCGATATAGAAAATTGTAAATATCTCGAAAACAATCACCCCAGGCGTTGTTGAAGATTTGTACAATTTTCACTTGGAAAAGATGTGGGAATTAGGTTTTTTCATGCAAAGTACCAAAAGTTTACTCTCAAAAATATAAGGGCAATTTGTAATAAATAATGACAGAGTAAGCAGCGCCCTCTAGATGTCACATGAAAATTAATAAGAAATTATGATTTCCCACGTCAAAAACACCCCGGGTAGGTAACAAATTTTGTGCAAATAATTTTATTTGTTGCAAAAGTAATTTTGAAAAAACGAACGAAAAAATTCAATTTCAACACCCTGTATCTCCGAAACCAAGCATTTGGGGACACAAGTTTATATAGACTTTTTTTCTTAAAATTGTCTTAGGAATACGTCACTTGAATATTTTAACGTACTTAAGTTTCACCCTGTAAATTAAAAATTAGTATCAGACCCCGCACAAGGGTAGTTTATTCTTGTAATTTTCGAAAAACTTAGCTGACCGGGGGTTTCCAGTGAAGATATTGCAATTAAATGGTAGACATATTATTCCTACAACCATAAAAAAAAACATTCACGTTCACAACTCTCGGTCAGCAAAGTTTTTCAAAAAATCTCTTGAATAAACTACCCTCATCTGGGGGCTGATCCAAATTGTTGCTATGGTGGCATAAAAAGTATATTCTGGGCAACTATAATTTACTATTTCAATGACATATCTCCACTGGAAACAGTAGGTCATCGATTTTTTTTTTAATCACTGAATAAACTACTCTTATAGTCTTTCCAATATCAATTGCAACAACTCGTATAGGTTCAAAGAAAACGCCGCGGTCCACGTGACCTTGATTGACGTGCGGCAAAGTGCAAAATATGCGGCTGGAGAGTCATGAATCATCATGTAAATGAGGTGTCACCATATCAAACGAAATTGTCGATACGGCTATCAAACGAGTTTTTATGATCTGCAATTGATATTGGATAGACTATACTTATGTGGGGGATGATCCAATTTTTTTCTATGGTGGCACAAAAATTAGAGCAATCATAATTCACAGTTTCAATGAAATATCTTCACTGGAAACCCTCGGTCATCACAGTTTTTTTTTTAAATCACAATTATAAACTACCCTTATGTAGAGGCTGATTCAATTTTTTTTCTATGGTGGCACAAAAATTACATATCGAGTAGGTAATTATAATCTATTGTTTCAACAAAGTTTTTCGAAAAATTACAAGAATAAAGTACCCCCAAATGGGGGTGGATTTGAATTTTGAATCTGGAGGCAAGAACGTTTTCCTCTACTTCATCTTTGCATTATTATTTTGATATTAGCAGATCAAATCTGAAATCAACAATATATTATATTCAGCAGAGTATTTTTCCCAGACCAAATTCATGATTAATTTGTATATATTGATTATAGTGCTTCCCATAACATTCACAAAAAAATATTTCACCAACACGACCGAAAATAAGTACATAGTGTTGTCCATCTTGCTGGCAAATAATCTTGCTAATTTCATTCTGGTAATTTTTTTGAATTGTGTCTATTTCAAGTTTCATAATTCCAACATTTTTTGTATTTACTATTTAATCTTCACTATCTTTGAAAATGTCACAGATTTCCAATCTTTTTTTTCATTGATTTCTTCGCAATCTGTTTTTATGTTGACAATATAACTCTCGTAGTTTCAAAAAAGTCATGAACACTTTTCATTAATTAGGTATAGGTATTATTGAATGCTGCAAGCTTCAAGGAAGAGTTCCACGCAACTGTTCCTAAACTTTACTCCTAAACACATATTCTCATAGCGACACCAAGTTATTGCCGGTAATAATAATATAGTTGCAAGCATATTAAAAGCACCACAAAATTATATGGCAATCATCTGAAGTCTGAAATACAAGCTAGTTAAAACACGTGCTAATGATTCCATACAAAAGTCGTTTTTTGCTCGTGTTATAACGTACTTAACGTCTTGTTGGCAATAAAACGGATCTAATTTTGGCTCTAATTTACAGTCATTCTGCGAATTGTCCGCAACAAGATAAACTAGTTGAACTGAGTTTATGCTATCTTTCATAGCCTGGCGAAAACACGAAAATAATCTGAATTTAGACGTGTAAATTCCGCAAAAAGGTACTTATAAAAGGTTTACCCTGAATAATTTGGAAGATTTTTCATAATTTCATCCAAATTACCAAAGCACGTAGGTAAGTACGTACAATAATTTTCTAGAATTGGGTGACTAATAACCTAGGTATATTTATTTTTTCTTAATATTTGAAGGATAACCGCGCTTCACTTGAACTTTCAATAAAACTTTTTCATTACGTAAAATACCATTTTTAGAATTGTATTGAGTCTAATAATTGTAAAGATATAAGAATTTTCGACTTCATTTGAACCCTGATTTTGGTAAACACATTTCATAGTTGAAAATATGAAAACACGTACCCTACCAGGCTATGGAGTGGTCATCTTCTAAATTCGCGGTCTCCAGATACTGCAAATACACACTTTTCACAAATTCAAACTGAACGTTTCCAAATTATTGATGCACACCTACATCTTTAAGAAAATTATAGAAATATAGACGCGTTATGAGACTTGATAAATTTGAAAAGACGGCTAGACGGCATATGTTTCATACGCCCACGTCAGCCAACTTCGAAACTTCAAAATATTCGAAAATGGTATTCTATGGACCGTTAAGGCTCGTTCATAACCTTGCGAATTTTCGCAAATTTTTAGCGGTACGACTCATATTAGGCGAAAAAATTGCGCAGAATGATGAATGATAACAGTCTTTGGGTTTAGTAATTACTACAATTGTTTAAATAGAAGTAAGATAGTTAGCCAACCTTATAGGATTAATAATGGATTCAAATGGATGCGACATTTCCGAACAAATTGTCGTCAAAAGTCGAAAACCTAATTTCTCCAATACCTACCAAGAGTAGGTACCAAGGCAAACTCAATTTTGCCGTATCAATAAGAGTCCTACAGTTTGTACCGCATTATTTTTTGCTAAGTTTTGGAACTACTGCTTGAGCATGCAGAGGGCGAAATTGAAATTTGAAACTTCACATGCATGTACTGGAGAAGACAGGAATACAACGAATAACGTCAGATTTAACAAAATGTCCTACGCCTATACATTTGCAGAAGACTTTTCAGTACATAATAGTATTTCAAAAGTTGGCAGACATGAAATTTTTTTTTTTTCGAATTCTTCCCGCCGAAGGTTCTAAATGGTAATTTAATTGAACAAAATGTCGTTTTTTACTTTCCACCAATTAAAAGGGTTGATAAATTTGAAGCTCTTGGACGATCTACAAATATCTAGAGAATATTAAATAATTGTTATTTTGATATTCACTTAGGTATTTCCGGTATGGATTAGATTATGAAACTTCAAGTTACTTTTTGTAAACATCAAGTACCTACTTATTGGTTAGTTTTTTAAGTTTGGTAAAAGTAGAATTGGAATTTTATTAAAAATAACTTAATTAAACACTGCTCCAGTGCACCCCAGATTTAGTAGTTATTAATTTGTCATAATCCAGGTACACCACAAATAAATCCAAAAACCCCATCGCAATGCTCAACCCATGCAAATGAAACCATTTCAAATCACTCAAAATACCACCATCCCCAAATTTTAGTCACTATGATTCACTTCTAGCGGTTTTAGTCGTCAAAATTACCCCAAGAACATACCAAAAAATACAATTCGTTACCCTATCAGAACGGCATGTCACGAAAAAACTGCTAATCCAAAGTGCGGGTTCACTGCCGCTGAAAAACAGGCGCAAACATCGCGTAAAAATGACAGTTCACGCGAGTATTTCCTTCAAAACAAACACCACATTACGTAGGCCGAAATTTGCGGAATAATCAACAAAACGCACACTAATCCTCGGACAAAACTGAGCTGCTCGAATGGTCCGATGCAGCGAATTCAGCGGAGCTAGACGTGTGGAGGGAGATAACACGTGCTAGAGTACACCGAGTGGAAAAAATGTTGACTGCGAGTCTGTGCATGATCCGCAATTTGGCTCTTACGCCCGTCGCGATACGAGTTACGGCGGGAGGTTATCTGTCATGTTCTGGAGTACTATTAGTACAGTCGCTGAAGTAAATTATATCTCCAGCCAATAAATCGGCAAGTGAATTTCCCTTCATTAACTGTTAGGTTAGAAGACGTTCCGTATATCATAAAAGCACATTCATCGGTCTTGAGGGGAGAGTGCTACCCCCCAAAAAACACACCTTTTTGTCAAAAAGCCCCTTTTCGGTTATAATTGCACAAGTGCATAAAAATTACCTACCTACCAATAATTTTGCAAAAAAGAGTTTTATTTAAAAGTTGCATAAGTTTATTATACAGGGTGATCCAGGGTTAAAAGGCCAAACGTTTAGGATCGGTTTTTCAAGTTAAAAAAAGACTTTTGTCCCCATAAGAATGTGTCCTAACTTGATTCATTCTCGAAATACAGATTGTTCAACGTTTTTACAAAAATCAGTTTTTCATCAATTATTTAGAAACCATTTTGCCGAGTTTGATAAAACCTGGCATTACTATAAGTGCCTTCTTTTATAATAATTTTATAATAAAATTATTAATAACAGTAGCGTCTTAAAGGGTAATATAAGTGATATAAGGACAAATTATTGAACTACACTGATTTTTTGAAATAAAAACTTTGGTTTTAATTGTACCCTATACGAAAATCCATAGGGGTCAAGTCAGGAGATCGAGCAGGCCACGGAACTTTGACACCCAGTATCGAAAACGAAGCAAGTTAGGACACATTATGAAACCACAATAATCCGTCTTGGGGGGCCAATGCTTCTCCCCAAAAAACCATCCCAGTTGGCTCAAAAATTCCTGTTTTCTCCTATAACCAACCGTTGTAAATATCAAAAAAGTATTTATTACAAAAAAGAAAGCTTGATAAATTTCCTCAAAAAAGTTGTCAGGTCATTTTTCCATATTAGTAATAGTTTACGAGAAAATGGTTATACGAAATTAGGAAAAAAATAAATTTCAAAATTGTCCTATACAGATTGACCCAGAGTTAGACAGCCAAACGTTTAGGATTGCGGTTTTTTGGTAAAAATTAGATTTTTTTGTCACATGCATTTGTTCTAACTCGGTTTGTTTTCGAGATACAGGGTATCAAAGTTTTTAGAAAAAAATGTTTTTTTTTATGAATTGCTCAAAAACCTTTTGACTGCTTTCGATAAAACTTGGCATGTTCATTTGCGGTAATGAGAGGCTTCTCATGTACTTAGAATGAAATTGTCAATGCCAGTGGCGTCCCAGAGGGCAATCTAATTGATATTGGGACTATCTTTTATATTTTTTTTTTTCATTTAATGATTAAAAACGCATTTTTTGGTCTCTTCAATTTTTATTGGAGACTGTTTTTTTCTAGAAAAAAATTAAAACAGTTTCCCTGCATGTAACAGGAAAAAACTATCTAATCGGCTTTATGATTAATTTATTTATGAAATTTTCTCTTTATTTTGACTGGATAATGATTGAACTTCATATATTGATGATATATAACGTGGACAAAAAATGCTGAATAAATTTTCTTGTGTCTCATTTTGGTAAGAATAAGCGAAAATTTGGCAAATTTCATTTATGTGAAGTTAGCCACCTTTTTCCGGCCACGGTTTCTGACGTGCAGACCGTGGAATACGGGATGGAGCGTTATTTAATGGCAGTGTTGCCAGATCAATTGGCTGATAATTTTTTCAAAAGAAATATTATTTTTTACAATTTGTGCTTCAAACTAATACTTAGCATTCAACTATTTATATTGGAGCCCCTTATACAAAAAATATCAATGTATAATTACACTCATTACGTATTTTTTATACTTACACACACCTAAGACTATTCAAAATGGCAATGAATGAAAGTATTTTGTATCACTTTAATAAGCCATATTGTTTTTCATCCTAGCTTGACTAGTTTTTGAGCATTTTATTTTTTGAGCATTTTAATTTTTTATATGCCGTGCAAGTAAAAATTAAATAGAAGAAATTCGCGTGCAAATCCATAATGAAAATTTTGACAAAATTCCGACATAAATTTTCTTGTATACTATTCCTTACCTATACTGGAACGTACCTAACTAGAGAACTTGTTTTAGTAGATTTATCGATTCTCCTTTTTTATAATGAATACTTTTTCGATATTTTCAACGTTTGGCGAGTCATAGGCGAAAATAATACTTTTTCTATGGGTTTCATAATCTACCAAGTAACAGTTTATGAAGAAAAATTTCCATCCCAAAAATTTCTATAACGACTGTACTATAGTTTGATTCGATTTCAACGGTGCCGACAACTACAGCTCCTCGATTGGTTTTTCGATAGGCAACTGTGAGCTTTGCAGCCGATGCATTTGCGACGCTTTTTTGCTGGTTATAGCTTTCGTGTTTGTAATGTTATGAGTCGGTGAGTTCTCGATATAGGGAGTGTTCTTTTTGTCTGCTACCGATGCATGTGAGGGGTGATTGAAAATGAAAAGGGTCCAGATGCATCGGAAGGGAAGGTGGTGGCTGCCGGGGGTCTTCTTTGAGTTTTATGGGAGTGAAATGACACTATACGATTTGAGTGGACTGTAGACGATTATGGGAACGGAACGATGATTCTCCAAACTCTTAATCTGAATGTTTTATATTAGTTTGAAAGTTGTGTTGTGGAAGTAGATTGTGCTTTACCATGATTACTTTTGATTTAAGCGAAATGTCATGTTGAATACGAGAGCGTAGGAGAGACTCATCTAGTTTTTTTTTTAATCATTTCAGCTTTAATGTCGAAATTTCGAGAAAAAGTTGAAAGTTCAAATTTTGACATAAAAGTCGAAAGGACCCTGCTCAAACGGCATGGAAAAGTGAAATGTGTGGGAATTTCCTGAAGTAATTAGTTCACTGATGTTCGGGAGACAAGAGGCTGCACGTCCCACCACCATTGTTGCCAAATGCACAACACTGTCAGTCAACATTTCGGAAAAAAAGTCAAAATTTCGGAATAAAAGTAGTAATTTCGAGAAACAGTCGAAATTACGAAAAAAAAATCGAAATTTCGAGAAAAAAGTCGAAATTTCAAGAACAAAGTCAACATGTTGTTAGGCAGGAATATGCATACAGTAGAATACCAGTGATGGTGTAGACAGAATTCACGAGGATATCAATACTAAAAGAACTTTAATGCACCTCGTACAAATATAAGAAACGATACAGAATAGTTGACAGCAATACCAGATCTAACTAATTATATTACTTGTCAAAAGTAACAATCTTGATTCCTTGCGTAACACCAGCTATGGGTGGAGTAGAGGGTAATTTCTACGACAATTTCCCTCATATTATATAAACCAACGAAATGCCATCATTTTTTGAATTTAAACCAATGAGAAAAGGACTTTTCGAAAACACTGTCTCCAGCCCGTGGTATTTTCAAATCGGTGTTTCGCTCTTCCTTATTTATACGTTTCCATAGTTACGACAATTTCTGTGATTAGAGAAACGTCAGTTTGACGGTTCAACTCTTCAACTGACATTAATGACACATGATGAAGCGCATTTAGTCCTTAAGAATATAATGTATTCGTGAAATTGTCTGATCGAATGTCCCTTCAAAATGCAGAATTTTCAAAATACTTTCACCTTGCCAGTCGCTCAAACTGTGTTGCTGTACAAAACACCACTCGAGCAAGCTCTCGTGGTGTTTCTAAGCAACACAGTTTTCGTGACAGCAAGGTGGAAGTATTTTTTGAAAATTCAGCATTTTGTCGGGATATTACTACGAATAATCCCAATACATTTCGACATAAAAACTGTTTTCGTGCAATCGCACGCGAAGTCAGTATTTCGCGTTCTCAGCACAGTCCGCGAAATTTAATTTCGCGGCCGTTACCCATAGCAACGGCCGCGAAACCAAACGTCACTTTCAAAAATGTTTTCAGACATCGTCTTAACATTCTGTTTGTCACACCAATCTTTAAACTCGCCGTAACATTTTTCGTACTGCCGTTTAGATTTTTCGGGTATTAAAACGGAAAGCGCCGAATTTACAACGCTTTTGAGTTCAGTAGGAGTGGAAGGTACTGAAATATCGCTATCAGTATCAGACATTTTGCGTTTTGACAAGAACTGTCAAAATATTTTGAATATATTGAAACATATCATTTCCATAGCACACGGTGATATTGTTAAATAAATTGAACTGCTGTTGATTTTAGAGCAATAATAATAATATATTTATTTACAACTATCTATTTTAATAATTTTAACGATTGCACGAAAAATAGTGTGTATGCCATGGCCGCGAAACTTTTTAACGACCTCAAGATTATCTTGCCTCGGCCGCATGCGGCCTCGGCGATAACTGTTCTTTCGGTACGTTAAAAAGGTATTTCGCGGCCTTAGCATACAAATAACTATTATGAAGGAGTTCATTGATATTATTATTTTTCTCTGTCAGTACCGCAAAATCATACACAATATCTAGAATTCGAGATAAAAGTCAAATTTACGAGAAAAAAAAAACTTCAAATTTCAGGAAAAAGGACAGTCCAACATGAAAGAGTAGAGTGCTTATAAAGGAGTTTATTGATATTATTATCATTCTCTTTCGGTCTCGCAAAGAGTTTAAAATGATAATTAGAAATAAAAATTTATTTTGGGGTAAAAATTCATTCAAATTTGAAGAAATCGTACAATATCTACAAAAAAAATATATCGCACTTTTTCTTGATATCAATTTTTTTTTATTAAAACTTTTCTCTTGAAATATCGACATTTTCCATCGAAAGTGCAGAGGGACACAAAGATTTCTACTTTAAGATCGAATTTATGAATCTAGAGACAAATTTTCGACATAGTCCGAAACTCGAGAAAATGTCAAAATTTCGAAAGTAAGTGTCCCAGAGTTTCTGAGTAATAAAGTCGAGAATTCGCTTTGTGTCCTGCACTTTCGTAGATTTCAGTTCATAAAATGTAAAATTTTTGTAAATTTACTTTCATTCTTCGACTATGCCTGTACAGACTATGTATTTGTCTTTCTGAGGAAAATAAAGAATTTGATTCTGGAGATGAGGGAGCTTCTCTGCAACCGAATACGTAACTCCTTCAATTATTCAGACCGTCCTGAGAGTAATAAACAGATCTCCGACCTCACAGACTCTACACAAGGACCCCAAATACAACCAGACAGTCCGAAGCTCTGAAAACGCCAAGAAAGCAAAATGAAAAAATTCTTGCCCTGACTGGGATTCGATCCATGGACCTTCAAAGGATACAACACCACAGCACCACACGCCGACGCTTTCATTTTTGTACATTAATTAAATTTGATTGAGCCCTCTTTTTCGTTCCACCACTGACTGATTTGCTCGACATAAGTATGAAACACTATGCAACACTCTCAGACGAAACGTGCATTAAGAGTTGCATGGCTGTCAGGCGCAAGCTCACTAACGGAAAGTACAGAAATAGATCCGTGGTCGACCGTGTTTATTACTTCAAACAATATCAAGCATAACTTACTCCCACATTGTTTATAATCTTGAGAACTCCATTGGTAGACATAGACATAGACATCAAATTTACCAAAAAAATACAGTTCGTAAATAAATTTTGTCTTTTTTCTACGGTGTTATGGGACAAACAATGATCTTAATATCTGAATATGCTGTCTCTGACAAAAATGAATTTGCTTTAATTTTTTTTTGTGATATTGGGTTACATGAAATATGCGTGAAGGTGAATTTATGAACTCAACTAAACTGAGAATTAAATTATCAACTAATTGAGATAGATGAATACAAGAAAACACCAGCAGAGAAACAGATAAAGTATAAACATTTTATGAAGTTCGCCTATGAACATGACTAGAGTAATATTATTAGGGAAAGAATTTCTTGAATATTTGGAAAAAATCGAAATTGGCGACGAAGAGAAAAGATGTATTTCCCAAATGAATAAAGTAATAGTTATTAACGTTGCAAGGCCGATATGTAGCAAATAACGGATGAGGTTGAATATTGTAATCCGAGGCGCAGCCGAGGATTATAACAACCGAATCTGTTATGAACAATGTCAGTTTTTTGTGTTCGTGAGTTCGCTTTAACAACAACCATGGATGGAATTGAAAAAAAAAACAAATTTCTTTCGAAATATTGGGAGAATCATGTGCAGCGAGTGTTGATTTACTGCCGAAAATATCTCAAGAGCGATTTCAAAAAGAATATGAAAATTTTGAAGAGTGGCGTAAAAGCAAGAATGTGAAGGTGGTTAATGAAGATGTATTATTAGCCAATACGAAAAGAAAATCAGAGGTTTATTCTCCCAACTCGCTGTGGACCAAGATTTCAATGTTCAAACTTGCTTTGAAAGTTTATGACAACATTGACGTTTCAAGGATAGTTATTTTAAATCGTACACCATATTAAGATTATTACCTACAGAAATGGTATTTTCAGATTTGGAAAATTATTTTTATTCTTGAGACGAAAGTCTGATGGATACAGACCAAAGGAAGCAAATATTTTGTGTGGAGAAGAAGTAACTAAGTTTTTGTTGGAGGCAGATAATCATACATGGTTGCTTGAATAGGTTGTATTAATATGTGCTATGTTTGGCGCCTGTAGACGTGACGAACTTGTTAAGCTGACTGTGGATGATTTTGAAAGCACCAGTTTTGGTTTCATTGGTTTCATTGAGGTATACTAAAAACAAAAAGAACAGGGTATTTGTCATTCCCAAAGAAAGACTTCCTTTTGATTCCTATGGTTTGTACCAAAAATACCTAGATTTGTTGCCTTCAAATTTGAAAAATCGGAAAATCAAAGACATAAGTGACATGAAGCATTTCCAAAAATCAGTTAAAACACTTCTGATAGGGAAATTCTTCTCTAATTTAGAGAAGTATCTTGCATATGCATTCTAGTCGTTCTATATTTGATATTCTCAGTCTGTGATAATATATTTTACGTGTTATTTTGTTTATGTCCTTGTTGTAACTTTAATTTGAATCAATTTTTTTATCTCTATTTGAGATTTTATCCTAAGACTTCTTATGAATGCTAATATTTAAACAATTAGCAGTGTGATAATTTTGACTTTGTCGACAAATGTTTTCGTTTAACAGTAAAGTATATTTATCCATGTACCTGTCTATCTATCTATCAAATCAGATGAGTATAGTTACACAGTAATTGAAAAAAAATTGATTCTCAGGACTTCAAATGTTACTTATCCTATTAACCATCTTGAACGCAAACTATGAAAAAATTTGCCCATAGTATTTACTTTTTCATATTTTTCGGTTGTTAATTACTGAAAATCTTAGTTTGGACAGTTCTTAACTTACGTTTCTAGCACATTCCTCAGTCCGTATGTCAGAATCAACTAAAATCAACCATTGCTATACGAAAGTAGTTTTTCCTACGAGAGCACGCAAAGTAGTACTTTTCTGCATACTCTTGCTTGCGCAAAGTTACACTTTAAGATTTTTTTCTTAAGATTTTTTTTCCGGAAAAGTGAAAATACTCGAAAATCTCACTGGTATGGAAAATTTATATTTATTTTAGTAGCTGTAGACTATTTTATGCAACATGAGAAGCCGTTGCCGTTTATCCCCTTTTACCTTTCAATCGTATTTCCCGATATTTGTATTAAAGCATGAGACATATAATAGTTATTTTTGTATCTAGTGCGCGAAATGCTACTTTGGTGATCGAGAACTGATTTTTTTTAGTCGAGATTACCAAAGTATTTCGCGCATGAGATGCAAACAAAATGTTTTCTACAAACGTCAAAAATATTGTTCTAAAATAAGTAATAACTATGAAAAATAGTATTGAACTGGCTTAAATAATTTTTCCCGCTGCCGACAGTGTAAATAGTCCATACATGCTTAGCAACAAAACAGGTAAATGGCCTATATCATTCGTTTACTAATTCATCTTGACAACGGAACTTAATAGTGTCATTTACATGCCTAGGGTAATAATGACTTTGCCTTTGACAAGTAATACCTTCAGCTTCATTCATATCAATATTATTGTTGTCTGCTTATTCGGTAACTTAGTTACACGCACAAGCAACTTAGAATGAATTAGCGAACGAATAATCATGAAGGAAGGGTAAGAAAACAAACTTCAATTCAGGCAAATTTTGAGAAATGTCAACAAGCAGCGGGAAAAACGTAATAAGTAACACGGAATGTATCGAATGTTATCATCCTCGGCAAGCGACAAGCCTCGGCTTTGCCTCGGCTCGTACTCGCTCACCTCGAATGTTAACACGTCTTTACATTCCTTGTTACTTATATAACTATTTCCAAATCAAGTAATTACTGTAACTATGGAAATAAAATGGCATTTGTTGACAATTATTTCAAAGTGGCAGTTCTTGATAATTATTTTGGAGTGACTTTTTATTCGCGTCAATTTCGTGCATGATATTCATTATTGTAAAAGAATGGAAATTTCGAGCGACGATGAACTAAGCAGTACCCCACCTAACTTGATAGATGCGGCCAATTCCGTAATTTCCAACCTTTTACCGGAGAAATCGAGGCGGCAGTATGAAAATGCATATCAGCAATTTAAAGAGTGGTGTGAATGAAGCAAATAAAGCCAGAAAAATATCTCTCACAATTTGAAAGCCTTAACTATTGTTCTACATTAATAAATAAACGATTTCTTGTTTTTTGCTTGATTGAGGAGTTGAGGACCATATAGGTTAGAATATGAAAATCCCATATAGTTTACATGCAGTGTGCGAAATATATTTCGCACATTACTTCGCGCACGGTGTCATGGTAACGAATGAAAATGAAAAAATGTGCCACTTCGCATACTGTTGTCAATGCGCGAACCTTGTCATTTTTTGACGTTTGTAGAAAAAATATATATTTTTAAGTATCTTCTGTAATGATAAATGATAATATATAATATTGTCAAGCAGCAATAAGTGCATTTGTCAACTTTGACATATTATGATGTTAGTTTCTGTCAGCAAGAATCTACAATCACCGACACTTTTCAATTCATCAAATCATAAAAAGGTTTAAAAGCTGTTAAAATGAGCATCTCTGGCGACGAGCTCAATTTGTAAAATGTCAATAATTATAATTGTTCTTGCATTATAAATATTACGAACAAACAATTTAATTTTATATCATTATTTTTTATTGTTATATAATTGTTTGTTGTATAGTTATTTCCTTCGAGTTTGAATAAAAATTATTCAATAAGTTATAATTTTGTATTTTCTTTGTAATCTGATATGAAGCTCGTAGGAAATATGTTGTTCCTAACCCATGCGCAAAGTGTCTTTTCAGCACGCAAAAACTTATGAGAACTCCGCTTCGCGTCGTTCGCCTAACTTTATTTGCGTGCGTAAAAGTAACACTTTGCGCTCTTGTTAGGAAAATAACTATTTCCAGACGCATATGCCCCAATGCCACCTTGTTTTCGTGGCCAATATGACGCACGAAGAAAAAATAATAAAACAATTTTCTTACCATTTCGTCTTCTGATGAACCTCTTCCTTCGCTTTCCCCCAGGAACGGTGCTTCCGCAGGGTTTCCCCGTGGAAAATTCCACAATTTTCATCATGCAGAACAGTAGAACCACAAGCATGTCTGTCAGAATGTTTGTACTAAGACATCCCGCCCATTTAAGAACGATTTCACTTTCGGGAATAAATCGAAAATTGTTTTTTATAGCAAGTCCGTTGTTCACTTTCATGCACTAGATTTATCGTAATAAAGAAATTATTATATCAAAATGATTGTTCTATATTGTTTTTAATGAAGAGTATTAGTCCACTTATCACTTATCACTGACAATGCCTGAACTGTATTTCTGTTAAACAGGATATGATGCTATATTAATCAAATGTGGTCGTGACGAACATATGCTTGGATCTGGAGGGTTTTTACAACAGAAAATGTATTTATCTTGAAAGTAATCTTCATTACGATGACGGAGATTCTACATTCAACAGTCTACTACAGGATTTGTCCAATACAAAATACGTAATTTTTTTAATGATTGAAAATGAGATTTAAATTATGGTGATGTGACAAAGTTTACGGAAGCTGAACGCTTGGAAAACATTTTCAGTCATCAAGCCGGGTTTTCCAATATTAGAGAAAACTAGATGAATTTTATTCGGATAGAATGCAAAATAATGTAGGTGTGCCTCAAGGGTCTATTATGGGGCCATTATTATTTCCCATTTATTTAAATGACATTGTTACCACAGCTGAATAATGTAAAATTCACTTATTTACCGATGACACCCTTCTGTATTTTAGAAGTAAAGTTGTAAATGAGTTTGTTGGTTATGTGAAAGGGTGTATAGATATTGTTGTGCAAATCTACTGCTGGTGAAAAAATAATATGATTGTTATGAGGTGAACATGAAAATCATAATAATGAAAACATAAATATACAATTGAATGTGTGTAGGTGTGTTTATTCCAGCAATCATTAGTAAAAATCAACCTGAATTTTGATTTTCTTGATCTACGATACCCAATTTTGGTAAATTTTCTTCTATTCAGGTCCTTACTTGAGAGTTGAAAAAATTCGTGATGATTGCCAAAAAGAACCTGACACGTAATGTAATCCTCATATGTGATATATCATTGAATTCAGAAAAAAAAAATACTTCAAAAAACTGCATTTTTTAAACTGGGCCGCATTTGAAAAAATTTAGTTGATGGTGGTTGTTCGATGAGAAAAGCCTGTTAAGAAGTATTTTTGCTGATGAAATTTTTTGCTTACGACATTTTTGCTGACGACATTTTTGTTGATGACATTTTTGCTTACGACATTTTTTGCTGCGGAAACTTTTTGCTGATGAAATTTAATTCAGTTTTTCCAAAATAACTTGAAACTTAAAAATATGTTTGAAAATTTTATACTTCCATATAGTTACGCAAGTTTTTTCCCTTTTGACCGTTTCGGATATACCCATGGTGGCCAACCTTAACTTGGACTCACTGAATCATATTACAACCCATGTTTCTAAAGATGTGAATATGATAGTTCCACAAGAGAAACTAGAATGTTGAGTATAACACTGGGACATTGATTTCATTGAAAATATGAACAGGATGTTCATAAAGTCAGTTGTGGAATCATCTGCGACTGAAAGTTGGAATTTAGTCGCTGTTTTCCATCGTACAAGATAACCTCTCTTGGAAGGGATTCATGTTTTAAAGAGAAACATTCTCAATTGAAAATTGAATCAATTCATGACTCCTCTGGAAATGAAAAAACCCTACGATAAAATTGAAGTTACTTTTTTGTAATATCTAACAGAAAACAACTACTTCCCCGGCAAAAGCCACGCTGGACATTGAACTACATATTTTCAAAGTTTCATCCCACAAGAAATAGTCCAACAATTCCTCATTACAGTGTGAAATTGCTTCTGAAGAGCATGTTTGTCAATTCTTCCGACCTCCCTGATGATCTTAGAAGAGTGAAATAGATTTTTGTCGACCAAAATGTATTAGAGGCCTAGCGAAAGAGATGCAATTCACGCATCAATGGAATGAGCGATTTTCTGTGAGTGATACTTCTGAATAACATTCTCCCTTATCTCATTCATAGATAAGAATCTCCAAAGGAAACTGGACATTCAATAAATAATCAACTATCTGAATGAAAATGCAAATTTTCACATTCAGATTTTTTATAGGGTTATATAGGGTCTTCTCAATATCTATCAGATGTAGTTCAATGTCCAGCGTGGCTTTTGCCGGGGAAGTAGTTGTTTACTGTTAGATATTACAACAAAGTAACTTCAATTTCATCGTAGGGTTTTTCCATTTCCAGAGGAGTCATGTATTGATTCAATTTTCAATTGAGAATGTTTCTCTTTAAAACTGGGACATTATTTTTACTGCAATCAATAGAATTAGTTTCTTCTCGATATCAAAAAAAATTATTCCGCTCTTTTCAATTTTTCCATTCAAACAAGTATGGCAAGTGTAATAAGAACATTATATTGTGCATTCAAATCATATTCTAAGGATTGGATTCTTTTATAGGAACAATCCACAGCACCTACAAAGTTTGGAAAACAATCAATTTAAAAAGAAATTGTTTGTTTCAGTGTTTTTTTTTTTTTTTATTGCATCTTGATATAATTATATGTTTGCTAATATTTATTTAAGTAACAAGGAATCTAAAGACGTGTTAACATTCGAGGTGAGCGAGTACGAGCCGAGGCAAAGCCGAGGCTTGTCGCTTGCCGAGGATGATAACAGTCGATACATTCTGTGTTACTTATCACGTTTTTCCAGCTGCTTGTTGACATTTCTCAAAATTTGCCTGAATTGAAGTTTGTTTTCTTACCCTTCCTTCATGATTATTCGTTCGCTATTTCATTCTAAGTTGCTTGTGCGTGTAACTAAGTTACCGAATAAGCAGACAACAATAATATTCAAAAGGTCTCATAACCTAAAAATTGATATGAATGAAGCTGAAGGTATTACTTGTCAAAGTCATTATTACCCTAGGCATGTAAATGACACTATTAAGTTCCGTTGTCAAGATGAATTAGTAAACGAATGATATAGGCCATTTACCTGTTTTGTTGCTAAGTATGTATGGACTATTTACAGTGTCGGCAGCGGGAAAATGAAGTTATTTTATCTTTACCTTATCTTTCCTGATTATTAGGGATGCTGTGGACTTGTGTATTCTACCAGTCAGATGCCACGATAAAATCTCAGGGTAAATAATATTTCTGTCATCGGATTCACTCTTCTATTCCGGTAAATAAAATTTACACTGGATGTTCTGAAACAGCCATTACTAAAACTATAACTAAAACTATTTTTTTTCAACTATAACGTCCTGTATACCTTCAACTTCATATTCTGAGAAATCATCTAATGACCTATTCAAAGGCATCTATGGACTATAAACTAACAATAATTTCTGTTAACGACAAAATTGAAAATATTTATTTATTTATTTGTGTAAATACCTTCCAGTCAGAACAAGTTCTGGTATAAGGAAGTTGTACAAATATAAAATTAACAGAAATGAATAACAATATCAACAAATCTTCCAAAATCACTGATAAAAAATAATAAAAAGGATTCAATATAGATAAAATCATAATCTATATATATATAAAAATCATAATCAATATAGATAAAATCATAATCATAATCAATATAGATAAAATCATAAGTTAATGAACAAAGATCTACTCCGTAAGGACAAAATGTGCTTCTTTACAGAAATTTTGAATTTTGAAATTATTTGCAGTTTTTTATATTACTAGGTAAATTGTTAAATTCACTTAGAGCAGCGTGACTGAATCTTTTTTGACCAACTGAAGAGGCAGCAGAATCGAGGTGAAACAAGTTACTTTGTCTAGTGTGATGACTATGAATTTCAGAGTTTCTTATCAAAATGAAATTTGATTTTAATTTTTTATTTATAATTTTGAATTAAATTTTTAGGGTATTCATTTTATACAATTCATCTAAAGAAAATTTGTCTGTAATTGCATATAGTTCATTAGTTGGTATATCAAATGAGAGACGATACAGTACTTTCAAGGATTTCCCATATAAAGCAGATAATTTATTAAAATTATTTTTTGAACATGCTCCCCAAATGTTTATTAAATAAGTAATGCGACTGAGAATGTGAGAATGTAGAATCATATTTATAATTGTTTTATCAAGTTTAGGACATCTTCTCAAAGCACCAATGATTGGAGATATTTTTTTTTATCAAGACCTCAATATGTTTGTCCCATTTCAGTTTTTCATCAATCCAAATACCAAGATACTTCACTTGTTCAGTTCGTTTCAATACTTCATTTCTGATATTGAGGTTGAGGGAAATATTCTGTTTATTTTTTTGCTGGAAAATGATATACTCAGTTTTATCAGTATTAATTGATAAAAGGTTACAATAAAGCCATTTTTCAAATTTTTTCAAGTCTTCATTAATAGTGTTTTCTAGAATGAGTGAGTTTTTGTGTTCATATAAAAGTACTGTATCGTCTGCATATATGGTATAACTACCTGCTAAACCAATTTAAGAGATATTTTGAATATACAATAAATACAAGATGGGTCCCAAAACAGATCCTTGTGGAACGCCCTTATTTATTGGTAGTCTAACAGACTCAGCTTTATTGCATTTGGTACTGATTGTCCTATTTCCAAGATAAGATTCCAAATTCACAGTACCCCTGAGTCCCATTGATTCCAAATATTCCAACAGTTTTATATGATCAACTGTATCGAATGCCTTCTTAAGGTCAATGAATACAGCGACCACATAATTTCCTACATCAAGTCCTTTTTGAATTGCTTGTACTACTTGAAGTACCGCCGCTTGTGTTCCACTATTTTCTTGAAAACCAAGCTGATTATTATCAAAGCCATATTTTCTGTTTATAAAATTAACAATACGTTTTTTGAGAATTTTTTCAAAAATTTTAGAAAATATACTCAATAAGGCTATTGGTTTATAATTTGATGGATCTTCAGCATCTCCATTTTTGTATATAGCTTTTACTGAAGCATAAATTATTCAACTTAACAATTTTATTCAAAACAACCAACAAACAGGTTAAATCAATCGGATGACTGACTATCTGAATAGATTGAATTCGGAAAAGATTTAGTTTTGAAAGATTTTCGAAATGTTGCTTTTTCTGATGAATATATTTTTGTGCTCTTTCATTGAATTTCATACTTTCGACAACTATTTCGGTGTAATGAAGACAAAAGTTTCCCTAATTATCATCTTCATATTAATTTTTTCAGAAGTGATGTAGAGACTCTAAAAATAGGCCAGGAAAGTTACGAAAAATGGAATTTATTACTAAAAGTAAAAGGGTCCATCGTCATTTACAAAAGATTATTTGATTTTCCAAAGATGAATCTTAATATTGTTAATTCCTTCAACCGATTGCACCCCTACGCGCAACCCTCAGAAGTCTTCGAAAGACTTGTGTGAGCTAGGGAATAATTAGGCTCACTCAAATTTTCAGAAACTACTAACTCAAAATGATTTTTTTCTTAGCCCTTGAATAGATAATTCAATAGACAATGACAATTTCAAACGACATACAACTCGATCTGTCATCGATATTTGAAAAAGTGGTAGCTGGAAAGGGTTGCTACTTGTACATCAAAGAATGCATTGAGTAGAATAAAAATTGACATTGAAATTTTCGAGTAAGTAGAGACAGGCAACAATCTCGCAACTGTATGTAACTAATGAATAATTTCTGGACCACTTTGTGACTTTATTTTCAGTTTTATTATCAGACAGCTGGGTTCATTCTCCTTCACAGCGGTACTGAAAACAAGTCACATATCTGTTAACCACACATGGTTTTTAACTCGTGTTTTCTTGATACCGAAACAGTGTGTAGACCAACCTCTCAGGGTAGTAGTACTATTAATATGCTCTTTATTGTCTATTTTTAAAGACTAGAATATAGATATTTATGTTTTCTTTGTTTGTAAGTAGTATCCACATCAGTGCATCGTTAGTAGTTTTTCAAGCAACGGTTTGGTGTTTTTGGTAAATGATGAGTCATAACATTTTATGAAAATTCATATATTTTAGTACTATTCATCTACTGTTGATGATTATATCATTGACACTATTATTGTTCTTAATTGCCTAAAATGTTCTTGGGTAAACATCGTGAAAGCCAATTGAAAATAACTAAAGTAGAAGAATCTAGTGGTGCTAAGTCTGGTGATTTCGGTGGCCACTCAACATGACTTCCTTTTTCAATCTCTGCCCGATCCATTTGTTGTTGTGAAGATTGTTGAACTGTTTTTCAGTCACTTGATAATGGCGTAAAAACCGAAACTGGTCGTAACAAATAAACCAAGACTCACCTGACATTTGTCTTGTAAGTTACGCTCAAGAAGTACCCAAGTAACCAAGTAATAATGCAAATATGAAGAGTGACAGACTTTTTCTTACTATGAATATTGCCGATTGAAGTTGACATAATCTCGAAGGAATCTGCAGAGATGATATTACTAGATGAGTAAATATTATAAAAATTTAAATTACGGACCACTGCTCACAATCAACTGCAGTGTCTCATCTTGTCAAAGCAGGCATCAGTGAGCAGGAAATTATAAAAATTACAGGTCACAGCTCATCAATTCGTTAAAACCTTGCCTGCATTTGGACAATGAACATCATTTAAATTTAATTGATGGGTAATCTTAGGGACAAAGGGAAAGCAATAACTTTTAACGCAACAGAACAAAACAATGTCACTGAATCCTCTAGACGGGGGCACAGTATTTATAATTACTGTATATTTCACGTTCAAATTACAATACAGTTTAATTTCAATACTTTATTTTTATAGTATAGAAAATGAGTTTTTGGTTGAAACAAATAATTAGATTTCTAAAACTGGTAAACATTATTTTTGCTGATATTTACTAACTGTAGTTGCACTTCACGATTTAACACATACTTTCATTCTTTCAAACTGGTTCAGGTTTGAACTACAACTGCTAGAATTTTTTTTTCTATTATTATTATTCCTGTATATAGTAATAATTATGTAAACGTTTCAGTGTCTATTTAGGGTCATATATTTCATTTCATGATTATGCCAAAAAATATCCACCCGCTTCAGTGTACCCATTTAGAAAAAAAGTTTCGAAAAATACCTGGGTTTCCATGGTGACGCTAAAAGAAATCCTCATTTTACTTGTTGAAAAACGTAGTTGTGATATTTTCTATAGAATATCACAAGAGATTTCGATGAAGTAGAAAACAATTCTCCAGATTTTTTCTCAAACTTGTAACTCTGTATTTATTACCAGGCGACAAGTGTTTGAAAATCTGTCAAATTATTTTAATCTTCGAAGACAATGCAATAATTTATAATCATGAGGGTCAGACCCCCTTTCCTCTTGCAAAATGTTGCGAAAACTCACAAAAATAAAATCTAAAAAATCTGTAAAATTAGTGAAAAACGTCGCACATTCGCATACATTATTTGCAAAAAATGTTACTCCCTGCCCTCCTGGAGGTTAGGTAGAGAGCGCGTTAGTCGTGGAAAATTGATGCAAATCTCGCAAAAATAAAATCGGAAAAATTCGTAAAAATAGTGGTAAACATCAGACAGTCGCACAATTTAATTCCAAAAAAAAATTAGGCCTCTTTCTCCGCGAAAGCTAGATAGAGAGCACGTAAGACTTGGGAAATTGCTGCAAAAACTCGCGAAAATAAAATCGGAAAAACCCATAGAAATTGAGAAAAATGTTGGACCGTCACATAATTTAATTTTGAATAAGTCTACCACTGCCCAGCTGAAGGCAGATAGAGAGCGTGTGAGACGAGGAAAATTCCTGAAAAACTCGCGAAAATAAAGTGGGAAAAACATATAATGATAAACATCGGACAGTCGCATAATTCAACTACAATTTTTTTCAGCCCCACTGTCCCCCTGGAAGGTAGATAGAGAGTTTGTAAGACGTCGAAAATTGCTGAAAAACTGAAAATAAAATCGGAAAACTCGTAAAAATAGTCAAAAATATCGGATCGCAGCATGATTTATTTCAAATAAATTTACCCCCCTGCCCAGTTAAAGGCTAGATAGAGCACGCGTATGAATTCGTGAAAACATCCGACTTTTTGGGACGAGGAAAATAAAAAAATACAGTCGCAGACTCCCATTATTCTCGAAAAAAAATGTAAAAATTGGAAAAAATCTGTAAAAATTGTGAAAAACATTGGGCGGTCGAATAATTTTCGTAGTTTGACCTTTATGTATGTATCCTCTGAGGATAGGTACAAGCCAAGAAGCTGGAAATTATATGACTCAAGTATGCCTTCATTGTTCGACTCGCACTTGTTTTCTAGTCCTTGCTGAATTGAACATCTTATTGGTTATGCCCAATTTCCATTTAAAAATTTCAAAAATTCCAGCTGCGAAAAAATCCGTAATATCATTGATTCATTATTTTAGTATCTCTCCAAATTTTTTTCATTTGTGATATTCCTACATATATCAAATTTGTCTTGGATGAAATTGTTTTGACAGATGAAAAATTATTTAAATGTTGACTATTTATTTGAATCAATAGATTGTAAAATTATTTCAGTAGTTCAATTTTTGCCAATACCAAGATAATAATAATAAAATGCCCCCAAAAACTCACTGTGCATGCGTATATTTTTAATCCCATTTCTTTATCTCGAAAATTTATTGGTCATGATGACTATTCGAATAAACCACTTTACGGTGGAAAATAAAATGCAATTAACAGTTTTGTTTCGGCAGTAAATAGCATCTGTGAATCATTCCCACAATCGAAGTACATATAAACAAATGAGGCAGTAAACTTAATGGAAGAAATCAACTCAATTCAGATAAAATTCACGCACATCATGTACAGTGTTTACCATTTTCATTTAGTGGCAATATTATCATCTCCCACGCTACAAAATGGCGCATGTCACCTCCAAATCCAAAACAAACGCTTTTTCACTGACACTTGATATTAATGCGAAAGTTTTCGGCACTGTCTTCAGTATCAACGCCGCCCTCGTTCTACAATTAATAATATTTCACGCAATCATTAATAATAATAAACTTCGTGGTGACTGTTATCATTCGAAAACCAACATGGCGGACTTTTACTCTATGACTAAGTTCCTGAAACGCGCTCAGCTCTGAAACTTCGCGCGACAGCCTAGCTAAGACTTACGTGCCGCTGAAATTGACATCGCTTCAGCGCGAGACGTAGGTCGTTGAGCCCTATAATTATAACAAGGTTTATAATCTTAAAATAATTATTCATATGCGCGTGTGTTTCTTCCTCCTAGGCGGGAGGTTTTTGATTTTGTTTTCATTTTGACCTGGCCGTACGGATTATTTCGGGATTTCGAGCGGCACAAAACAAACAAAAATCGGACGATGTTGCTGCGTTGCTGCAGTTGCTTTACCGACTTCTGGATGGTCTAATTTGTTCGAGTTTGCTTTATGTAGGCCGTTAAGTGTTCACGATTTCATGAGTTTCAAATAGTTTTACGAGCTTTTGAAACATCTGTACTTACATTTGGGAAAACTTTCTTAGTCTGGTTTTGTGATATTTTCGTTATCTGCTTCTTTCTTAATTTTTTATCTGTTTTTCACGTTTTCTCTTTTGTTCACCAGTCTCTGATTTTCTGATTTGCACCTTTTCCATTTTTACGTTTTTGATATTTCTGTAATTCTTCTCGGTGGTCTATTTGATTAGCCATCCTTCCCAATGGACACACGTGCGTTTTTTTTTAACGTTTTATTCACGTAGAATTGGTTGAGTTATCATTTTTGGTTTTGAAGTTCAACGTTGAAAGTCAGTTGAAAATGTCAATCATTAAATTAATGTTATTGAAATTGTTTTTTTCTGACATGTTGAAACCACGCCTTTTTAAAATTTTTATCTGAATTCATCTTATAGAATAACCGTTTCTGAAACGCATTTTTTCCACTATTTTCTCAAAGCTGGTAAAGGAAAACATGTTTATCAACGACGTGTATATTATACACGGTATTTTCTCAATGTCATTCAACATGTTTTTTTTATTTCTGGTAAACTATATATATATATATATATATATATATATATATATATATATATATATATGTATATATATATTTTGGTGCGGGACCACCGTTTCAGTTTATTCACCACTGTTGTTCCATATGTAGCATTCACGTCTTGGTAGAAACCCATATCTGTAGAAGTTAGGAGAGAGGTAGTCTTTGCTGACTAGTTAAGATCAAGCTAGGGAACTTGTTGGGTGAGCAGCATGCAGGAAGTATACTCTTATAACACTTTATTCCAATATTTCGACAAGTATTATTGTCATCATCAGGGAAAGGTGTAGATGAGATTGGTTGCAATAGATGATATAAAAAGACGTGTACAATAATTGAACATATTAAAAAACAAGTTGTGAGATAATCTTAAAGGTAATCATCACACATTATTACCAACTCAGTTGTGTATAAAATCTAATTCTATTGAAATTTATTAAAATGGATATCATACCGATGTCACACCGGTTGAGAGGCAGGCGTGGAAAAGACAGCCTGCCTCTCAACCGGTGTGACATCGGTATGATATCCATTTTAATAAATTTCAATAGAATTAGATTTTATACACAACTGAGTTGGTAATAATGTGTGATGATTACCTTTAAGATTATCTCACAACTTGTTTTTTAATATGTTCAATTATTGTACACGTCTTTTTATATCATCTATTGCAACCAATCTCATCTACACCTTTCCCTGATGATGACAATAATACTTGTCGAAATATTGGAATAAAGTGTTATAAGAGTATACTTCCTGCATGCTGCTCACCCAACAAGTTCCCTAGCTTGATCTTAACTAGTCAGCAAAGACTACCTCTCTCCTAACTTCTACAGATATGGGTTTCTACCAAGACGTGAATGCTATATATATATATATATATATATATATATATATATATATAAGTGAAAATAGAGTATATTTCGTTTTAAGTCCGAGAGTTCCAACCTTTGACAGCTGTTTCGTGCTCATGCACTCATCAGAAAGGAGTTATGGAGCTCTCGAAATCAAAACGAATCCACTCAAGAATTAATACCGTGAGGCAAGACAGAATATAACAGGAAGTTATTCATGACATCTACAGTCACTAGTTGAAACTTAATTTGACACGAACCAAGGAATCCAAAAGTAGAGGTTTGTCCACAAATTGACAGGCAGCCAACAATTCGTTGTTCTGACCAACCCAAGGTTCAATCAAGTTTCTAATACGTTATGAGGAACGCAAGCAGAATCTAAGTGAAAATAGAGTATATTTCGTTTTAAGTCCGAGAGTTCCAACCTTTGACAGCTGTTTCGTGCTCATGCACTCATCAGAAAGGAGTTATGGAGCTCTCGAAATCAAAACGAATCCACTCAAGAATTAATACCGTGAGGCAAGACAGAATATAACAGGAAGTTATTCATGACAGCTACAGTCACTAGTTGAAACTTAATTTGACACGAACCAAGGAATCCAAAAGTAGAGGTTTGTCCACAAATTGACAGGTAGCCAACAATTCGTTGTTCTGACCAACCCAAGGTTCAATCAAGTTTCTAATACGTTATGAGGAACGCAAGCAGAATCTAAGTCAAAATAGAGCTCTCTAATCTGTTGCCGTGGTGGATCCTGTAAGCGATTGCAGTGTTCATCCCGGCGAACGATGACGGGCACCAGGCCCCCGCGTGTATACAACCGTGATAACCTGGACTGCACTGATGAGGGACTTCATCCCGAAACCGGTCTGTAGTTGGTTCCTTGTTTGGATCAGGCGGTGTCCTGCTGTCTGTCTCTGAGAGCTCTTGCAAAGTTGTTCCTTCAAAGTAATGATCTTTGCACATATGTCTGACAGATATAATTCAATATCTGTCGAGGTATTAGCCAGAGAAGTAGTTGTTTTCTGTCGGACATATGCCATACAATCTATACAAAGGTATAGTGAGTTCCTAAAGGATTGTTTTCGACTGTTTTACAGTCACTGGAACATATATATATATATATATATATATATATATATATATATATATATATATATATATAAATATATATGAGACGTTTTATGCAATCCTTCAGTATCTTCCATAAATACAAACTGTTTTCTGTCTAAAAGATAATTTCTGAACCATTCGTGAGCACTTCCTCTCACTCCTATTTGATATAAGATGTCCAATAAAATTTAGTGATCAACTGTGTCAAAAGCTTTCTGAAGATCAAGCGATAGGAAACCACATTTTTTTCCTGAATCTATATCAAGTTGTATTTGAGTAATGACATCAAGAACTGCTGATTCTGTATCGCTAGATCTTCGAAAACCATACTGCTCATTATACAATAATTTTGATTTTTCAAGATATTCAAATAATCTACAATGCATTGCTTTTTCAATTATTTTCGAAAGTATTGATAGAATCGAGATGGGTCTATAATTGTTCATTTGATCTGTTTCAACTGCTTTGAAAATTGGTGTAACTTTCGCAATTTTCATTTTATCTGGAATTATACCCGTTATGAAAGTGAAAATTATTACTTTGCTCATTATAGGTGCAAGTTCTGATTTCACTACTTTAATAATTTTGGTGCTGATTTTGTCAAATCCTGTAGACTTTTTTATATCAAGCAAATTTTTGATTTCTTTTATTTCTACATGATCTGTAGGCTTCAGGAACATAGAAGTTAATTCAGAATGAACTAGAATTTCATGTTTGGAAGGAAAAAGAACTGACAAATTAGGACCGACACTGAGGAAGTAATTCTTAAATTCTTCACATATTTCCTTTCGATTTTTAATTTTTTTCCCATTAAAGTGAGATAACTTCAATATTTTTGTGATAAGACTTTGATTTGTGATACAAAATTTCATTGATTCCATTCCATACAGATTTTGGGCTAGCGTTTGCAAATTGTTCATTATAATATTTTTGTTTTGCCTCTCGAACAGAGATTTTAACTGATTTATTGTAATAGTTGTAAGAATCTGTAAATAATTGAATGTTCGGATTATTCTTTTCTTTGTAACAAAATTTACCTCATAGTTTGATCAATTTCAGAAAATTCTCATTGAACCACGGTTTTGAATGTTCAAATATTTTTATACGTTTTTCATTGCCATTTTATTCAATGAAATCAATTTTTCTGTAAGCATTTTTTCATTGAAAACAATAATATTTTCAAAATGGAAATTCCTTTTTGTTTTGGGTTTTATCAGAGAAATCTCGGATACTATAAATTTTTGGTCACTTAACGCACTATTTATGATTGAAATTTCACATTTTTTATCAGAATTGCTCAGTATATGATCAATCAATTATGAATTTATTTCCAAAGTCTCGTGTATTTCATTATTGCATATTTTGAAATTATTCGATTCACATATTTCAGTGAAAATACTATTTTCAAAGGAGGTGTTAGAAAAATTATTATTTCCTATTTTTCCGAAGGCTGATGGCGAATTTGATTTCGTTCAGGAGTGAAAACACTTTTTTCCCCATATTGAAATCGCTCACGTTTATGACAAACCATTTATTACAGTACTGACAATTAAGATTGGTTGAGTGGATTCAATAAAACCTTCATTACCTTATGATATATATTTCTTGATCCCATTTGAACCCTTATGCCCATAATTTGAGATACTGATAAAACCAAATAGATAAATTCGTCTAGAAGTGACAAACTTCAGAACAGCAATCCCATTTATTACCAAATAGTAAATATATCCTGCGATAACCTTCATAGTTTATGACAATAAACGTCTGTCGATTTGAATATATGATCTCATGGGATCAAACTCACATAAACGGTCCATATGGAACGATGCAATATTCTTTATCTGATGTCTCGTATTCCTCGCAATTTGCATTATTACCCAAGTTTGTCGCTTTCAAACTCAACTGTTCAGAGAGATAAGTTAAACGAAAATCAATAGTTGAGTGTTTAACTTTTTGTACCAGGAAAATCACTGTATTCTGCCCATGAAATTAATAAAATACAAGAACCTTGTTAGAATGGTGTCTATCATTTTTGTGGAAAAAAGAGTAGCAGGCATGGACCAGGTGGAAAATATTGTTGAGGTTCCAACTTTAGGGAAAAAAGAATTTAAACACGAAAACGCTCAAAATGATGAAATGGGAAACGGTTTTTTGCGATTTGCGACAAAACGTGACCATTTAGCGGAAAATTATTTCTAGAAAAGTTGTAGACAATAAAAAATCAAAAACTTTTCGCACATGTTCTTCAAAAGTGACACAAGTCAAAAAACTGAGATTTTGAGTTAATATAATGAAAATGTCTGATGAACACTCTTCTACCCATGCCTCAATAGTGTATTGAATTACTTTCAAAGATAACTTTTTAAGTTATCGTCAATACTCTAAAATCTGTGAAATCGTTATCATTAGAGACAAGTTTTATGCGGTTTCCGAAAAATTTATTAATTCGAATTGTGTCACTTTTGAAGTATATGTGCGTTTTGTTTATATCACTTTCCGACATAAGCTCAAATTAAGCGTCAAAATGGCGAAAACCCAATTTTTCAGCATTTAATTTTTTCTCGCGGATAAATAATAATAATAATAATAATAATATTTATTTCAGAAGCAATAATTTGTACAATTCAATCATTCATTTTTAAAAGAAATAAATAGTGACAAAACCCCAATAAGTATACACTTGAGCGGGGATATTAAAAGTAAAAATGAAAGTAATATAATGTGTGAGTATGTAAGTATATGTGTGTACGTGTAAATGTGGTTTGTTTGAGTGTGTGATGTAGTGTGGTGTAGTGTGGTGTAGACCTGTACGTTCATAATGTGTATAATGACTTGTGCGGATGTGGGTGTGGATGTTTGTAGACTTGGTTACATATAACTATAGATCTAAGTTTTACATTTTTTGTTTCTATATAGGTACTTATAGATAAAAAATTTTTAAATGTTATAGGCGATTTTCAACAATTTTGTGAATGTTCTCTCTTTTTTCAAGCAAGATCCAGTTTTTAACTTTTTTTTGAAAAGATTAATGTTGTTAATACTTTTTATTGAATCAGGTAACAGGTTGTAGGCTTTTACGCCTAGGTAGTTTAAACATCTTTGGGCTATGCTTTTGTTTGTTTTCGGAATGACAGATGCATTGTTTCGAAAGCGGGTATTGTGTTCATGTTGAATATCTATCAATTCATGTTTGTTCTGATGTTGTCTCACGAGGAGTGTTTGATAGAATAATTGTCTTATGTCAAAGGTTTTTGTCTCCAAAAATAGATTTTCAGTAGGGTAAGTTAGAGGTAGTTTATAAACTCGTTTAAGGGTCAATTTTTGTACTGTCTGTAGATTGTAAAGGTGATTTGCTGTGGTGCTGCCCCAGGTTATTATTCCATAAGGTATATGAGATTCCACAAGTGAGTGATATAAAATTTTCATTTGATTTATTTCTAATATTTGTATGTGTTTAAATTTACACAGCATACTGATTAGCTTTTTAGTAACATAAGTTGTATGATGATTCCATTTCAGGTGGCTATCAAGAAAAATGCCAAGATACTTAAGTTGCTGGACAGAAGATATGTCGATGGTTCTGCCATTCAGATTCAATGTTATGGCGGAAAAGTTTGGTAAGTGACTGGCATAGGATGTGAAAGACATATAGTGTGTTTTGCTATAGTTTACCGTTATTAATTTACTATTGAACCATTTGAAAATCAGAGGCAAATCTTCCTCAACAGTTTCTTTCAGTTTCAGCCAACTTGTATTTTCATAAAATATTGCAGTATCGTCAGCAAAGCTGACAATTTCGTCTTTCACTTTTATTGAAAAGAGTTCATTTTGGTATACATTGAAAAGTAGTGGCCCAAGAACTGTTCCCTGAGGTACTCCATATGCTACTATTCTCTTTTCACTTGATTTAATTCACATGAAAATTGGTGAGCATGTCTTTTTTGGTGTCGAATGTGCATATTTTTTCGCAATTCCGAAGATGACTAGTTTTACAGTTATGTACATTTTTCGAAAAAATACTCTTATCTTCCATGAACAATTGTCTTGGTGTTTTTTGTATTTCAGAGGTCTATAAGTGAACATTTTATTTGTTGAAAAGTCTTCTTTCAATTGGTTATGTAACTTGGTGGTTTATTGTTAAACCGCTTAAAATTGAGAAAAAAGTCTCTCTGAATCATGATTTTCTCAATATTTTCAATGATTGTCGACTTTATTCATTATTTTTGGAACAAAAAGTAGTTTATATACTAAATTATTTATAATTAAATATTTGAATACATAATAACTCTACAAAATTTATTCATTGATATAATTTTTATTCCTTTTTACAACTATTGAAAACAATTGAAAATATTTAGAAAATTATGATTCAGAGAGACGTGTTGGCGGTTTTTCCACATTCTGTTCAGTTTGGATGACCTGATGCAGGTCAATTTCATTGCTGCTATGCCAAATAGTAGTATCATCGACAAGAAGAGTAAATCCTGATATGTCAAGTGCTGTCAGCTCATTTACATAAGGCATAGACAAAAATGGGCCAAGGACTGAGCCTTGTGGTACGCCACAACGAATATTGGCAATTCTGGATACTGTTTTTGTTTTTGTGTTCGACCTCACAAGTATGACTCAAACCACTTATGAGCACCATGTCTTATTTCATAACAGTGAAGTTTTTTCAGCAGTATTTAGTTTCATGATTGAGACAGTTAAACGCCTTGGACAAATCACAAAACACTGCCGCGGCTGCGGCAAAAATTATAATAACCCATATACCTTATTGGAATCTGGATGAAACGACCAAATTTTCGAAATAATTTTCAGAATTTTCAAAATAAATTTGTTATAAGAGAACGCCAAAGTTTGATTCGATATTATAAAGAGTTTATATCTGAGGATAACTTTTTTTTGAAAATAAAACAGAAAATCTGTCTTGTGCATATAATAGAATGACTTTTCAAAAATATTTATCGGAAATGAAAATGGAGTTTTTCAAAAAAAATTGAGTAACTCATATATCTTTTTGAAATCTAGATGAATCGCGCAAATTTTAAAAAAAATGTTCAGCGGCGCCTTTTGCAGAAAATCATTTTATTAAAGGACAAAGTTTGATGATGGATATCATAAGGAGTTTTAATCTGAGGAAAACTTTTTTTTGGTATACTGCATATAAAACAGAAAATCTGTCTTCTGCATATGATAGAATGACTTCAAAAATATTTATCGGAAATGAAAATGGAGTTCTTCAAAAAAAAATGGACTAGGTAACTCATATATATTTTTGAAATCTGGATTTTCAAAATAATGTCTAGCATTTTGCAGAAAATAATTTTATTGAAGGTCAAAGTTTGATGATGGATATCATAAGGAGTTTTACGAGGAAAACTTTTTTTGGTATACTGAATACAAAACAGAAAATCTGCCTTCTGCATATGATGAATTAACTTTTCAGAAATGCTTATCGGAAACGAAAATGCAAATAAAACGCAAACAAAAATTATAATAACCCAAAAACCTTTTTGGAATCTGGATGAAACTCGCAAATTTTCACTTATAATCTCCCAAGTGCTTGAATTATTGCCGAAAATTTTTCAAGTACATGAATTTTCTTAAAAAATTCAGATACGAGATAAATTTCCTGCAATTAATTCAAGCACGCGGGGGATTCACACCAAAATATTATAAATTAATGCTCATTTCATTTGACTTGCAGATTATTCAAGATAAAACAAATTATAACATCAGGAAGCCATGAATTGCTGTTGTTAACACAATGACAGATACGCATTCGTGGCGGTGTGTTGAAAATATGTGTCTATCAGAAAAAAACGGAATGCGCTTTGCTGGATAAAGCATAAAAGCGCTTCACAAGTCTACTAGATGGTCCAAATTACAGACCACTGAACCGCTTAAAATAAATCCAGTGGAAAATAAAGCGCTTTATTTATCTGTGGCTGCTGGAAGACCTGTCATCCATAATTATAATGAGATTAAATCTTGAGAATAACTTATTTTATATACTGAATATAAAACAGCAAATCTGCTGTGTTTGAGGGAACGAGATCTCAGGAATATTTATCGGAAACGAAAATGTAAATAATAATTATAGTTGTGGCTAATGACCATAGCAGTCGATGCCAAAATACCAAAGAAAAAAAATTATTGTTTTGTTGCAAAAAAAACTTTTCTTGAAATTTACATTGGTTGGGATAATTCAGATAATTGTTTGAATCAGTCGGCAAAGAGCACTTGATATCATTACGTGTTACTCATTTATTTTACATAAGTTATTGATATACTTTTGTGCTTATTACATCTGTTGCTGCTATAATATTGCCTTTCATAAATATAGTTTTTTTCAATTTAATTAGGAGTTTTAACAGCTTGTGGCAGAGTGATGAATAGTTATCATTCTTTCGTGATTTTGTCAATAAAACATGCATGAAATGATCCTTATATAATAATAATTATTGATTTATATTACATGACAACAATAAGATACCAGCTCATAATGGTCCAACTTCTGAAGATAAATTAGTGTATAGTAAATGATTCAGAGAAACAGACATAAAATAAGCTAAATTATTGAACAGAGCATGAAAGTAAAAAATCGATTCTATAAATAAGACCATAAAACACTCGGTTTCGTAACAGCTGCCTGCGATAAATGAATACGTTGTGTCAACCAAAAAGGACAACATTAAATTTCAGTTTCTTATCTGTTTGCTGAAAGACTTCGACTTTATTAGAAGCAGATTAATTTTAGAGGCGGTCTTTGGTGATTATCCATCCACATGGAAACATAACTCGAGGAGAAGAAAATTGTATAATTTCCGGAATGAGAATACAGTGTGTATGAGAAAGAAGATTAACGAATGTTCTGTGTTCATATATGTTTTCGAATTTGGTCAGAAACTAAATATGACTATCCGATCTTTGTCCTCTCCAAATTATCTTCGTTTCAGTCCAAAAAAATACACATACAATAAAATACTTACAGAAAGTGGCTGAATCATTGAATATAACATTTTTTTTATTGCTTTATTACACAAGTTTAATTTATTAAACAGTTCCGAATTAAATCCAATCCCCAATTCTCCTGAACTGAATGCTGTTTGAAATCCAAATTATACAGTATATTATTATACAGTATTAAATTCGCATCTACATAAAAGACAAATATTTTAAAAATTCCCTGAATTTTTATTTTTACAACGAAATCTTAGGAAAGTGCATACTACGGTTCTCCAGACGAGCACCAACTTTTAAAAAAATATTGTTAAAAAAAATTTCCAGTTCAGAAAATACGAAATATCTCTTTACCAATATATCTTTTTTGACCAAATTTAGAAAATCTACAAAAAACTTGTGTAATTTTTTTTCGTAAAATTAATCGGAAAATATAAAAATGGAAAATCTAGATATTGACGGTAATAATAAAACAAATGAAAATCTTAACATTGCTTCGGATACGTTTTCATAATCCTCACTGATATTTCCAAATTGTTTTTTTCAAACTCTATTAAAAAGTGGAAAAGGTTGAAAAAATTGCAAAAAACTTATAAACCTCAAAAACTCGAAAACCGAACAAGATATCGGAATGCTTCATATAGACCGTTTTATTGTACTCAAACAGATCTACAAAAAATTCACATTAAATTTTTTCATACCTTGAAGAAAAATTAGGTCTACGAAAAGTTCCTATAAAATTTTTTCATATCTCTAAGAAAATAAAATTGAGAAGTGAACTCCACCCCACCATCCAAATTTTTTCAAGCGCTTCTTGCCCGGATTTTTGATCATTTCTCCTCAACCCCTCCCCCAAATTTTTCATAGTTTCCCCCCTCCACCCCCTAACCTAATTTTTACCGGGCACTTCGCTCCCAAATTTTTGATGTTACTCCCCATTTCCCCCCTCTACTCCCCATCCAAATTTTTCCGAGTGCTTCGCGCCAGGAACTTTGATAATTTTTCTGACTGAAAAGTTATTAAGTAGAAAAAAATGTAACCTTTTTTTCATGTATTTTCATTGTACTCAAACAGGTCCAAAAACTCAAACATTTAAAAAATTGAGATGTGGAGTTTTCCGATTTTTTTAAACACCAGAAACTCGAGCAGGGCTACGAAAAGTTCTAATGAAATGTTTTCATGTATCTAAAAAAAATTATATCCGGATTTTTCCGCTTCTTTTTAACTCGAAAAATAAACGAGAAATCGAGCAAATACATGAAAACAGTTTTACTGGCCTGAAATATTTCAACAAAAAGTTTCTAAAAATTTATTTCATAAATTGAAAAAAATTTGATACGTGAAATTTTTTCCAATTTTCCTTAAAAACTCCAAAAGCTCGAAAATGGAACGAGATATCAAAAAAATGTATATGAACAGTTTTATTGTATTTAAACAGATCTACAAAAAGATGTGGATATTCGGTTTCCCCTTTCAACCTCCTGCCCTTCAGATCAATCCTTTCAAAATTTTCTAATGGAAAGTGTGGTTCATTCGTCTCTTGTTTAAAAGGTTTTTATATTTACATGGTGGTTCTTCGGGTAGTAAGACCGACGTGTTTTCAGAGAAGAACTCGACGTTTCGCCAACACGAGTGGTTAGCATTTTCAAGAGTTATTTTAAAAATTTTCGCTTTCTGTAGTCGCTGTCAAATGCTTGACATTTGTTATACGTTGTCTCAATAAATACCTGTGATTTGACGTTCTTACATCTGATTGGTCCATAGCGTTAGCAGACATCATAGAATCGTTCGTACCGTTATTTTGTGGGTAGGGAGCTAATTGAGATTTTTTGAGAACTGGAAGCCAAACCTTGTTCAATTGTAGTCCTTCTTCGGTTCTGTTGAAGTTGCTGTGGTGTTTCTGGATTTCAATTGCTTCCCGGAAGAGTCTTGGGTAATACGCAGATGTTGAAGAGATGACTTGGGTTTCTTCAAATTTCACTCTATGGTTATCGTTGTTGAGGGTATGTTCTGCGACAGCGGATTTCTGTGTGTGCCCTAACCGACAGCAAGTCTTGTGCTATTTGATTCTTGTTTTAACGGAGCGTTTCGTGGTTCCGATATAAACGCTGCCACAGGAACATGGAATGCGATAAACCCCAGAAGAGCATAGTACGTCTCGTTTGTCCTTCGCTAATCTAAGGTGGTCTTTCAGTTTCTTTGAAGGTTTATAAACGATTTTAATCTCATATTTTCTTAGAATACGGCCGATACGATCTGTAACTCTGGGAACATATGGTAAGAATGCTTTTCTTTTTTCGGTGTTGGTTTGACTACTACTTGGTTCACTGGATGGACAGTCATTTGGTCTACTATTGATTCTTCCGTCTCTGATTTCTCTTCTACTTTTCATACACCTCTCAATATCTCTTTCTTTGTAGCCATTAGAAAGAAGAGCGTTTTTTAGATGTTTCAGTTCAGCTTCCAGGTATTCAGGTTCGCAAATTCTTCTACCTTGTTTTTGGCACGGATGATGGTTTGAGGTATTGTGGAGATATCGATCAGTGTGTGTGTTGGTTTTCTATATACCGTATGCCCCAGACGTCTTTCTTTTCGAGAAATGAGAACGTCTAAGAATGCCAGTTTCTTCTCATTTTCAATTTCCATGGTAAATTGAATATTCGGGTGTATGTCATTGATATGGTTAAGGAATTCATTGAGTTTTTCTGGTCCATGGCTCCAAATTATAAACGTATCGTCTACATATCGTAACCATACCTTGGGTTTTAAATTTGCAGTTTCAATTGCCTTTTCTTCTAGTTTTTCCATGAAGAAATTAGCAATAACTGGGCTAAGTGGGCTTCCCATTGAAACACCATCTAATTGCTCATATATTTTGTTATTGAAAATGAAATATGAAGATGTTATGCATATTTTGAAGAGATTGGATATATCACTTGGGAAAAGTAGTTCAATTTCCCTCATGGCTTCATCTAACGGGACCTTTGTGAACAGGGATACTACATCAAAGCTGACTAGAACGTCATTTGGATCAATGGTAATCTCTTTGATCTTTTCGATGAAATGTGTGGAATCTTTTACATAGGAAGATGTATTACCAATGTGTGGCTGTAGTAGTGTGGACAAATATTTCGCAAGTTCATAGGTTGGTGATCCAATGGTGTTGACTATTGGTCGGAGCGGCACGTTGGTTTTGTATAGTAGACCAAATGACTGTCCATCCAGTGAACCAAGTAGTAGTCAAACCAACACCGAAAAAAGAAAAGCATTCTTACCATATGTTCCCAGAGTTACAGATCGTATCGGCCGTATTCTAAGAAAATATGAGATTAAAACCGTTTATAACCCTTCAAAGAAACTGAAAGACCACTTTAGATCAGCGAAGGACAAACGAGACGTACTATGCTCTTCTGGGGTTTATCGCATTCCATGTTCCTGTGGCAGCGTTTATATCGGAACCACGAAGCGCTCCGTTAAAACAAGAATCAAAGAGCACAAGGCTTGCTGTCGGTTAGGGCACACACAGAAATCCGCTGTCGCAGAACATACCCTCAACAACGATAACCATAGAGTGAAAATTGAAGAAACCCAAGTCATCTCTTCAACATCTGCCTATTACCCAAGACTCTTCCGGGAAGCAATTGAAATCCAGAAACACCACAGCAACTTCAACAGAACCGAAGAAGGACTACAATTGAACAAGGTTTGGCTTCCAGTTCTCAAAAATTCTCAATTAGCTCCCTACCCACAAAATAACGGTACGAACGATTCTATGATGTCTGCTATGGACCAATCAAAAGTAAGAACGTCAAATCACAGGTATTTATTGAGACAATGTATAACAAATGTCAAGCATTTGACAGCGACTACAGAAAGCGAAAATTTTTAAAATAACTCTTGAAAATGCTAACCACTCGTGTTGGCGAAACGTCGAGTTCTTCTCTGAAAACACGTCGGTCTTACTACCCGAAGAACCACCATGTAAGTGACGATGGCCGCGAAAGCCTTTCACAATTTATCAGGTTTTTATATTCTCAATACAACCACCTATTTCCTCTTTTATTTCTCTTATACCTACTTATTTGAGATTAAAGCATTTTAAATAATAAAAATTTGAACTGCAACAATTTATTTAAAAAACAGTCAGAGTCATCTGTTTTTTTTTTCGCGGGAATGTTATACGATTTATTTTGCATGTAAGTAATTTATTTCGTTTTAAAAAAAGTATGTAAAATCATAGCCGCTGACAGTTGTAGTTAGTAATTGTTTATTCAACGCCAAAAAACAACAAAGGAAAAAAAATTGTTTAGGTAAATCATGTTTTTAGAAACTCTCTGTATAATTGTGTTATAGAAGCTACTGTACCGACTTCCCGCGCTTTCAATCGCATGCTGTCTTCTAGCCTCTGATTACAAGTTTATTTTCGTTTGCGTTATTTAGGACACTTGGCACCAAAACTGCTCTTCGTATACATATATCTTGATCGCTGTAGAACTCAAATCATATTCCAGCATATTCTGTTGAATCGATATTGCGCATTCTGAGTCCTAGAGATTGTGCAGAATGTTTCATTTATCTGGTGTTAACACATGGCTATTCTCGAACATCATAGTAAATGAATCAGGTTGAAAAACTATGATTGGTTCGAATCAGGTCTTTGAATTCGTACTAAAAGTGTTAAAATAAATCATAGAGCGGAAAATATTCAAAATCAGTTCGCATCGACACCTAGGTCCAATGGAATTGGAGTACCTCAGGGCTCTGTTCTAGGGCCGGTGTTGTTTGTACTCTATATTTATGAGTTTCCTGTAATTTCATCAGAAGCCTTCTCTTGTTTATATGCTGACGACACAACACTTTTGTTCCGAGAAAGGAGTAAGTGTGTATAGGATGCAATTCGCTCCAATCTTCAGAGCCTCTATAACTGGATATCTAGCCAATATTCATTCCTCAACCCTTGCAAAACTCAATATACTTTTTCTCAAAACCGCCATCGAAATAGTACGGTAGATCTAAATATAAATAATAAATCAATGGAAAAATCACACTGTGTTAAATTTTTAGGAATAGATCAGTTTATGAAAAATGAATCTGTACATAATTACAATACGAGAATAAAAAAGGAGCTTCGTATTCCAAGGCATCGTACCAAAAATTGTGCCAAAAATCCTGCCAAATAATGGGCCTTAGGCTGTATAATATTTTTCCCAATGCATGTGAACGTTTTACATAGATGGATCATCTCAAGAAAAATGTCAAATTGGTTATGTTAGTATGATATTGATGAGTTCACTGAGTATTTTGAATAGTCATTTTGTTGTGTATGCATTTTTTATGTTTTTAACGAGGAATATATATGTGTTTAAGTGTATATATTATTATAGTTGAGTGAAAATAGAGTGTTTTTCGTTTTAATTCCGAGAGTTCCAACCTTTGACAGCTGTTTCGTGGTCACCCACTCATCAGAAAGGATTTATGGAACTCTCGAAATCAAAACGAATCCACTCACTCCACTCACTCGTGGGTGACCACGAAACAGCTGTCAAAGGTTGGAACTCTTGGAATTAAAACGAAAAATACTCTATTTTCACTTAGTTTCTGCTTGCGTTCCTCATAACGTACTAGAAACTTGATTGAACCTTGGGTTGGTCAGAACAACGAATTGTTGTCTGCCTGTCAATTTGTAGACAAACCTCTACTTTGGATTCCTTGGCTTGTGTCAAATTAAGTTTCAACTAGTGACTGTAGATGTCATATGTAACTTTATGTTATATTATTATACAGTGCGTTCATAAAGTGTGGAAACGCTCTATTATCTTACGAGTTGATTATTTTCGGAGGAAAAGCTCGAACAGGTCGATTTTGTATTTTAGTTTTCCACCTTTTTTTAGATAAAAATATTTTTTCCCTTCCACCTTTCAAGATATGACGTCATCGATATTTTTTTTTAAATTGGAAGGGTATATTTTTATGTTAAAACTTGAATGCCTATATTTTTCTGAGTTCAACCATACCACATACGTCATATCTTACAGTTCGAATCACAGTATACTGAGTATAAAGAAAACAAGTGTGACATATGCAATGGTAACTAAGAACTCATTGTCTGGTTGCTAAGGGCTTTCATATGTTTGCTTAGCCTACTATTCAAGTGTAGCAATATACTCGAACTAACTACTGAGTAGTTCTTAGGTTTGCGTTGCAAAATGAATAATGAAATGAATGTTGAGAAATATGAACACTGGTTTCCTTTATACTCGGTATACTGTAAATCGAACTGTGAGATATGACGTATGTGGTATGGTTGAACTCAGAAAAATATGGGCATTCAATTTTTGACATAAAAATATACCATTTCAATTTAAAAAAAATATCGATGACGTCATATCTTGAAAGGTGGTAGAGGAAAAAATTATTTTTTTCTAAAAAAAGGTGGAAAACTAAAATACAAAATCGACGTATCCGAGCTTTTCCTCCGAAAATAATCAACTCGTAAGATAATAGAGCGTTTCCACACTTTATGAACGCACTGTATAAGGATATGTGTTCAAATGTACATATTATGTTTTAAATTGCAAAATTGATAAATTTTTTACTTATATGAGTTTTTTCGTGACTTGCTCCATAACTTGTATAAGTTTCTTTCATATGGAACAATCCCGATATTACCATAAGTCTTTGAATGCATTTTACTTCAACATTATAACTTTCAGGGGCAAAGTATTACCATGATCCTTGGTAAATCGAGTCCAGTACGTTTTATTATCAAAATAAATAATCGCCTCAGTATTCAGTAAAGTGTTCCCCAGGGGTTCACTTTGGGACCACTACTTTCTCTCGTTTTCATAAAAGATGTATCTATTGCGCAACCCTTTCATTGAAATGTATACTTTTTGCCGACGATAGCACTTTCATGCACGTTTAATATTTTTTGATAAATTTACACTGAGGTTTCTATAACACTTACCTGAGATATTTTTCATCCGCAGTCAATGTGAGGGAACATGATGTTCACTGGATCATCTGAAATAATAATGTTGATAATTAAAAATCAATAAACGCACTTTTCGAAAGTGACTTTTACAAAAATCTACGACAGTTCAAGAAAAAGCCGCTATTATTGCAAATATTTTTAAACAAGGGGACAAATATGCTTCTGTCCTTTTCTAAGGACACTGGGAAAGTGAGAAGTGATATTTTTACCTCCAGATTTTCCAACTAAACCAATTATTTCGTAGTTTGGTGAAGTCGCCAGCTGCCTTACTACTTGACCTCTTGCTATGATTTTTCTGCTCTCTAAAAGTTGGTATGTAATCTGTAGCAACTGTAGCAACTGAGATAAAAATATGGCATCACCTTTAAACCTTTTTTTGATTGTTCATTCAAGAACTCTCTGTTTGAGTAGATTGCTTTTAAGTTGCAGGAGCTTCGCTTCAAAATCAGTGACACATGGGATGAAAATCTGAGTGATTCATCAATAATAAGAGTTTTTAGAACGATAAATGTTGTACCAGTAATGTATATGGTATATGTGTATAATATTTTAATGGTGAATAAATTCTATTCTATTCTATTCTGATCCACATGGAAACTTACATCATTTTCTCATTGCTGTATGGCCAAATAAATAACTACAGTTTCAGAGGAATTGATCGAAATAAATAACTTTTTAGAGGTGACGAGTATTGAATTCGAATCCTGATTGATTTGCTGACACGCTATTACCAGAGAACATTCAGGAAATTGTTTATAAATTTGGGTATCGTCAGCATTACTATTAATTTCAGTGTGTTCTTAGCATTTTTGAAAATATAACGTATGAATGACGCATAAATAGGCCCAAGAATCGACCCTTGCGGTACTCCAGGAAGATTTTCAAGAAAATTCGAAAGATTATTATCCAAGATAACTCACTGAGTTCTGTTAGCCAAATAATGTTTCAAAGTTGCCTAGAGGCAAGCGAAAAACCAAGATATTTTACCAAAATAATAAGAACCGGATGTCAGATTCTATCGAATGCTTTGGAGTAATCGATTAGTATGATGGATGATTCATTATCATCGACCGATTTGTGTTTGTCGCCAACTACTTTCAACAGGGCTGTTGTGCAGCTAAGTTCAGGTCTGAAGCATGATTGAGAGGCAGGCCAAAGTTTTTTATCATCAATAAATGCTCGCATTTGTTTGTTGATTAATTTTTCAAATACCTACTCTCGAAATAGCACACAATATACAGATAAGGCGAAGGTCACTGAGGATCATCAATTTTTTCCATACTGAAGGAAATACATTTTCATCGAGACACACATTTGAAATGTGATATATATGAGGTACATATTGATACTAATGCCATCAGGTCCAACAGCACTCGATTTTATAGAAGGTATCATTTCAATAATTTCTTGTTCATTAGTTCTGTGAAAACGGAAGTTTGAGACGATATTTAATTTGTTATTCAAGAAGAGAGACAGAAGCTCATCAGGCATTTCATTGTTAGAATTATCACTGCAAAACAAATTGTTGATTTCAGTAGGATTTCTAAGGATTTCCGTAATTACTTTTTCCGAATTTTAAGTGTGCAAATCCAAATCAGTTCTTTCCAAAGATTATAAAGATTACCGAGCCGAAATTCCAAATGTTTTTTTTTTCAAGCTTTATCGTGCGATTAGTGAGATTTCTCAATTGTTTATAATAATTTCAGTGAGTAGCCAAGACACTTTACTTGTATTTACTCAGAGCATTGTCGCGTAGTTTCATGATTATTTTCAAAGTCAAAGTCAAAATATGCTTTATTGTTGGAAGTTAATGATAAACTTAATAACAAAGATTCATTTTATTAAAGATAATGTTGAAAAATTTATGGAAATTAAATTAATACTTGAAAAGTATAATGGTGATACCCCCTACCATCGGCAGATCATTCCTGATGAGAGGGAACACCACCACTATATGCGCTCCGGGGCGACTTGGCAAATAAAAAAGAAAAAATGGGGTGCTTTTGCTATTTAAACTGCAGGGAAAAACCCGGAAAAAACCTATAGTACCATCATATGGTCCTTGGTGAATGAGGGAATGGAACAATACAAGAACATAACTTAAATACATGCTGATTCATCAAGGACTTATCCATCTCTGCCATTCCAGCCTGATTACCATTTCTTCATCTGATGATGAGTATGCACATGAAATCAGAAGAAAATGTTAATCGAAGTGTGAATGACAAAAAAATGTTAAAACTCTAACTAAGCTCGATTCATGATCCAAAATGATAGCTTTTAAAAACTTTCATCATAAAACTCTTGCAGACTATAATATTCTCTTTCTGATAACAAACTTTTCACATCTTCTCTGACACGAACAAGTAATGTGATACTATCAATATTTATTAGAAGGTGATTAAACATCTTACATCCATTATAAAATATCGAGTACTACGATTAGAAGAACTGTTTCCAGTAGAGAACTTTGTTTTGTGTTTGTGTATCAAACAAACAGTTTCAAGTATAAAAATAGCAATAACTATGAAAATTTCATGTTTAGGATAGAGAGGTCGTCATGAATCCCTATATTTTACTTTGCAAATATCACAGAGCACGCTTTTGCAAAATTAGGACAGTCTGTAAACGATGATTACAGCATACTCCCCAAAATGCAATACCATATCTTAGATGCGATTCAATAAGAGAACGATAAACTGGTTTTGAAACTGAAAATCATAATTCATTCGAGACAACTCTCAATGCGTAGCAACCCGAAGAGAGCTTTTTACATAAAATTTCAACATGATGTTCAAATTTCAACGAATTATCCATATAAAGGTATTTTAATGTCATTTTATTTTCAATGATGCTATTGTCTAACGGAATGTTTTCAAGATCTCTAAAGATATCTAAAAGATATCATGATAGTAAATTCGAATCACACCAATCTTTCACTTTTTTTGAGATCAAAACGTATCATTTGATCAAGATCGTGCTTGTTCTTATGATGCCAAAATATAGTACTGTCAGCAGCAAAAACTGTAAAAGAACCTGATATCTGGATGTTCAATAGGTCATTTATGTATAATAAGAAGAGAATTGGTCCAAGTATAGAACCTTGAGGTACTCCACAATTAATTTTATTCCATTTTAAGACACTGAGTCACATGATCATAGGAAAACTAGTGACCTCGTAAGACGTTTGTGAATTATGATTTTATAAGATGCCAGCTGTGGATGAAATATTGATTGCAGTAACATCAAACAGAGTATTATTGTTTTTCACAAAAATAGAATAGAAAGAAATGTTTATAAACAAAGACACGTCGCTAACCTTTCTAGGATTTCCAAGAAATACCAAAGACTCTTGGAGCTACCCGAACAAGAAGTAGGTCCATTACTTGAGACCGAAATCTCACCCACTTATATTTGATATCAGGTTTTCTATTTCATTTAAAGGACTTTCAAGGAGTCTCTCAACTCAGTAATAATAGTCTGTTCTGTGAATACGTGAACGAAATTTTGATTTTTAAATTGACATCTTAACCCTGATGGTGGAAGTTTCCTTCCATTTATTTGATAATTTCCTATTATTCGTAAAGCTCCATCCATTAACTTTGATAACTTTATTGAAAGGCTCAGAATTCTTCATACACTGGAAGTATTTTTGTTCGTGATACTGCTCCTGCATGTTTTTTTTTGTAAATGAGCTCTTCCAATACTTGTCACGAAGGCTTTACTTTTCCTGCAAGTATGACTAATGATGGATAATAATTGGTCATTTTAATTAACTGACCCACAAACACAATCGATTCACAACCGGTTTCATTTGGATCTTGATAATTCCTTCAAGGGGATGTAAATATGGGTTTTTCACCAATGGCACACAGCCATATATTGATTACGATGACAACAGGTCGTACTAATTGATGATTCGACAATTCAAATCAACAATCCGAGTAATTATATCATCGAATCGAATTTTCCACAATGCACAACTATGGTATAAGAAAAAATATTGTATAGCCTTACCATTATTCAATCAATAGTCAAAATTTCTGAATGAATCCAAGGAGGAAAATCACACACCCCGGGCTTTACGAAAAGTTACCGTCAAACCAAGTAAGGATATCGAAAAATTTCACTCCGAGGCAATTTTTGATCTAATGTCCGATTACCCTGTAATTCTATTTCCCAATCTAATTTTGCACGGTTTCACAGAGCGGGCGGGGTTGTTTTCTCTAACAATTGACAATCACACGCGGAAGGAAAACGTAGCAGCGCCCTCTAGTAGCGAGCTTTGCACCGAGTCGCCCAAAGCTGCAGCCTATTGATTTTTCCTGCTCCGCGAAATGAGTTTAATGTTATTCTGCTGCACGAGTACGCTTATCTGTTTTCCTTCGTGTTTTCGCGTGTTTCCTGCTTTGGGCGGGTTACGGGGGAAAGCAACAATTTTTAACGTGTTTGCCTACGTTTCGCGAATATAATAATAATCTTTATTGACTCCAAGAAACATAAATGTATATAATAGGGACCTAAATCTATAACTAATACAATAAACAACAAAATTTCAAGTTGAAAATGTTTGCGTCAGTTTTTTTTAAGTATCATTATAATTATAAAATTTGAGTGGACGCAAGATAGTACAATTGGCAGTTCCCTATACTGATATTAAATACTGTTATTTTGAATAAATTAAACTGAAATATATCATTTTTAGATATTTCAAAGGAATGTAATATCGAATTTTGAACAAAATACCAATTATAGGAGATATTTTTTTCTAAGATTCTCAATATGGCTTTTCCAAGAAAGGTTTTCAACAATGTATAATCCCAAATATTTTGTTGTTTCTGAATATTTTATATTTTTTCCGTTGAAAACTAATGAATTTGCAAAATGTCTGGATTTTTTTTTTACAAAAACATTAACGAAGTTGTATCAATATTCAAAGTCATTTTATGATTGTTTAACCAAAGCGAAATTATTTTCAAATCAGCTTGAATATTTTCGATAATTTCTTGTTTTGTGCATTTTTGGTCTCTATAATTGAGGAAAAAGCGTGTTTCGGTAGTCTTAGATTGGCATATTTTTTATATATGCTACCAAAGTTTCCAGTAATAGTGAACTTGCGACAGCATGTATTTTTTTGTATTATCAATTTGAATGACAGTTGCAGTTCCCAAATCTTCAATGTTATTATACATAACTGGGTAAGTTCTTGCTTGCGACATGCACCAGATATACCCATAACCAACACAACCTTAAAGTTTACTATATTTTTAGATAACTACATTGTGGTGAATGGATAAAGTAGTACGCATTATAGAATAATTAGTCCTTAATGTTGAGCATTGGATTCTATTGGAAAGTTCACCCTGTATGCAAGCAAAACGTTTTCACCATGAAAGAAATTGATCGTAAGCGTATTCGTACCTTCTTTTGGACTTTTCAGGCAGTAAATTCAGTGACGTTAATTTTTCAGCCTCTTCAATTTCAGATGGAGTACGTTGATCATCACTATTAATCTCTGCATCCATGTTTTATGAAATTTTAGATACTATTCACACGGTTTTGGATATGATAAGAATGATCCATATGAAAAACTGACACTTCTAAAGTTTGTCTGACGTTTTCGCAATATTAATTTCAAAGCACACTTCAATTCCATTATGAAATACATATAACTATAGATACACCATATATCTATTAACTACTACACGCCATAAGACGCAATGTAATCAAATTGAAGCCAAAAATATCTATCTTACCTTTTCTCAAACGGGGGCTGGGAAACTATTGCGCATGCATCGCATGCCGAATTCTGAATCACGAGAAATGTCATACATTTTTAAGGTTATGCTTCTTTTGACATTTTCAACCGTCCCATATTGAAAATGGACTAACATTTTTATAATGTGGATAAATGAAGAATGAGAATTATGCAAGACAGTCAATTAAACTTCGTGTCATTAAAAAAACGATTCATTGATCCATTTGTAACACACTGTCTCTGTTACCTGCTACTAGAGTTTCATCAATCAATTTTCTGCGAAAAGCGGATAAAAACTCACTAAACTTGAAGAAATATGGATTGGGTATGTGACAGACCGTTGTTTGAAAAGATAATTCTCGTACCACATCGTTCCACATCGGCCTCATAACCGCCGAGAAAAATAGTTTGCTGGTAGTGATGTATTTTTTGCCTCCTGAACACGAACTCCAAGTAAAACGCGGCGATCTTAAATTCCTTCTGGCATGAATCTAGAAATATAGGTATTGATCAAATGTGTCATATTATCAGGAATAAAACCCATATAGTGCCGCCCTCTTATAATTTTCACAATCTACACTTGCTCTCTGTAAACTTATCCATATTATGAAGTTATGTTGGAAAGATATGCTTCTCATATCTTCGATAATTGTTGCTGCCGTATCATACACGCTAGAAAGAGATGAAAAAACAAAATCGTGTCTTTGAATAGGAATTTCTGTCGCAAGCGCATTAACTCAACAGCGTCCAATTCGAAGTCGATGCTCATTTTTTTTGGCATCACCTAATCTATCCTTATTATCCATATTCGTAGTTAATAGATATATGAGATACACATATCACTCTAGACAGTTATTCAACTTTTCATCTCTAGGGTGATATTTGTTATTTTCGAAGTAACTAAATAGTGTGCTATTTGTCATTTTCGCATGTGGTCGTCGGAAAACTATATTTATTTGATATAGTCAATAAAAAACACAAAGATTCTATTCGTGATCACTTGAAACGTCCTAATGATATGAATGAACATTTTATCAAATCAGTCAAGGATGTAGCTTCTGAACGTTCAGCAATAAGCAAACACAAAAGAATTTCATAAAAATAACGTATTCATTCGAATATGACATTTCATTTAGAGGAAAAAGTTGAGTTTCTGATCAATGATATCAAGTCAAATACAATAGAAAGTGATGAAATTTCTATAAAAATGATCAGGTTATGTGTTTCCTATGTAACACAGATTATCACTTATATTGAAAATAGATGCTTGTTGAATGGAATATACCCGAGGTGTGGAAAAAAATCATAAATAAAAATAATAATCCTGAGACAAAAAATTGCGGAAAGAGTCCCAGATAGATGTGTATAAAATTGAATGCGTAGGTAAATTGTGTTGGATTGTATATTAGCCAAACAAGACAGCTATTAAAGAATAGACTGACATAACACAGAAAAGGTTCTAGGGTTCTACATTTGAAGCGTTTTATTAGTAGTTATACTTATAATCCGCGGGGATAGCTCGAACGGAGAGCGCCGGTTCACCGATATCCGAAGCCAAACAACGGTAAGCGAGGCCAAGGTTTGGATGGGTGACCAACGGACCTCCTTTCGATATTCTCCTCGGATCGTGCTAGGATTCGCACGTTAAAAGGTAAGACCTCGTTAATCCTTGGCTAGCACAAGTTTCGACTTTTGAGGGCTGCCGTTCGTAAGGGGACGACAGCTGATTAACGGAAAAAACAATTTTAAACTTGTTATTGCAATACTTTTTTTTATTAGTAGACAAAATTTTATTTTTATTTCATTAGGTTGTGATGGATTAGGGTTAATTTCTTATTGGTAAGTTATTTATTATCAAAATATTAAATCTTACAGTGCTGGAATATTAACTGCATCAAGAAATCGTATTGGGGATGTAGTTTTATTAATAGCTATTGCATAAACGTTGAATTTTGGTAGTTCAACTTTTATATTTCATTTGAAAATTATAAAAAATAATTATTTGATAGAAACCGAACACCACTATATTTTGGGTCAAAATTTTGATTTTGAGAACAGATACTGGATCATGAACACAATGAACTTAGGAGGCTGATTTTTTTAATAGTATTTTTTAAATAGTTCATGAACATGAACATTTAGTAAAATAATTGCTTCATTGGTCATTATACAAGAGCTATCGAAATGAAGAAAAGTGTAATAAATAATATAAATTGAAAAAACGAACAACCATTAAAAATAATCAAAACCCCCAAATTTCCGAGATGGATTTATAAGGATGCCTTTATATTAATAATAGGCATCTCCTGTGCGGGTAGAGGACGGCTATTATTATTATTTGCTGTTGTTTGAAAAGTTAATTTACCTACATCTGATTTGTTTTGCATGAGAACTATTTCATTGAACTTTTAATTTCTTGTATAATTTTTTGAGTGAATGAGATTTTCACCATCAACAATTACCTAATTATTACATACTGTATGTGTTTTACTTCTTCCTGTATGGTTTTTTACTTTCCTTTTTATCATGAAATATGGCAAAGGACGCTTAAATTTGTTTTTTCTACAAACGTCAAAAAATGACAAGGTTCGCGCATTGACAACAGTATGCGAAGTGGCACTTTTTTTCATTTTCATTCGTTACCATGACACCGTGCGCGAAGTAATGTGCGAAATATATTTCGCACACTGCATGTAACCATCGACCTATATCAGTATTACCTGTTTTATCCAAAATTATTGAGAAAATCATGAACCGAAGAGTAATGGATTACCTTGATGAAATAAATTTTTTGTATAATGGGCAATATGGTTTCCGAAGATCTAGTGACACTGAGTCTGCCGTGTTGGATTTGATTACAAAAATTCAAGTAAACCTAGATAACAACTTCCAATGTTGTTTAGTGTCACTGGATCTATCAAAAGCATTCGACACGGTAGATCACGAAATTTTATTACGTAAATTATTCAATATCGGGATTAGAGGTCATGTACATGAATGGTTCCAAAATTATTTATCTGGGAGAAAACAATATGTTTGTATGGGGAATGGACAAAGTTTGATGGGGAATATAACATGTGGTGTACCACAAGGTTCAATTCTTGGACCTTCATTATTTCTTATATATTTCAATTCAATATCCAATCTTAGTTTGCATGGCGAGCTCAAATTATTTGCGGATGACACATCATTAATTTATTTTGGGAAAAATGACAATGAATTAATCGAAAATATTCAAGCTGATTTAAAAATAATTTCGATTTGGTTGAACAATCATAAAATGACTTTGAATATTGATAAATCTTCCTTCATGTTTTTGTCAAAAAGAAAATCTAGACATATTGCAAATTCATTAGCTTTCAACGGAAAAAATATAAAATATTCAGAAACAACAAAATTTTTGGGATTATACATTGATGAAAACCTTTCTTGGAAAAGCCATATTGAAAATCTTAGAAAAAAAATATCTCCTATAATTGGTATTTTGTTCAAAATCCGATATTACATTCCTTTGAAATATCTAAAAATGATTTACTTCAGTTTAATTTATTCAAAATTACAGTATTTAATATCAGTATGGGGAAGTGCCAATTGTACTATCTTGCGTCCACTCAAATCTTTGCAAAACAAAAGTATCAAATGTATTTTTAAGTTACCATTCCTTGAATCTACATCACATTTATATGCTCCAAAAAATCTTTTGGATATCAATTCTTTGTACAAATTGAAAATATGTATATTCATCCATTCTGTCATCAATAATAGGAAACATTCATCTCTGGAATTTAATTCAACTGATACCATACACAATCACCAAACTAGACAATCAAATAGTCTCATCACGCATAGAATAAAGACAAACATGGGGAAAAAATCAATTTTATATAATGGAATTTTGATATTCAATAATATACCCAATAAATTAAAAAATATCGTACAAAAAGATCGTTTCAAATTTCATTTAAAGAAGTACTTATTACAATGATACTTGAAAAAAAACTGATGCAAACATTTTCAACTTGAAATTTTGTTGTTTATTGTATTAGTTATAGATTTAGGTCCCTATTATAAACATTTATGTTTCTTGGAGTCAATAAAGATTATTATTATTATTGAAACTATATGGGATTTTCATATTCTAACCTATATGGTCCTCAACTCCTCAATCAAGCAAAAAACAAGAAATCGTTTATTTATTAATGTAGAACAATAATTAAGGCTTTCAAATTGTGAGAGATATTTTTCTGGCTTTATTTGCTTCACACCACTCTTTAAATTGCTGATATGCATTTTCATACTGCCGCCTCGATTTCTCCGGTAAAAGGTTGAAAATTACGGAATTGGCCGCATCTATCAAGTTAGGTGGGGTACTGCTTAGTTCATCGTCGCTCGAAATTTCCATTCTTTTACAATAATAAATATCACGCACGAAATTGACGCGAATAAAAAGTCACTCCAAAATAATTATCAAGAACTGTCACTTTGAAATAATTGTCAACAAATGCCATTTTATTTCCATAGTTACAGTAATTACTTGATTTGGAAAAATTATTTGAGCCAGTTCAATACTATTTTTCATAGTTATTACTTATTTTAGAACAATATTTTTGACGTTTGTAGAAAAAATTTTGTTTGCATCTCATGCGCGAAATACTTTGGTAATCTCGACTATTTTTTTTAACTCGGCCGCGCCTCGTTAAAAAAATCAGTTCTCGATCACCAAAGTAGCATTTCGCGCACTAGATACAAAAATAACTATTTTCTCATTCTGTAAAAGGTCCTGTCTGTTTTGAATGATGTAATCAATAAATAAATAAATCAAAAAATAAAAAACAATATTTTATTCACAAACAAAAGTAGGACAGTCAATCATATGAAATATTAACAAATGCGTATGAGTTTTGAGTAGGAAAATTTCAGGAACTTTTAGTGACTATCCAGTTTTCCACGACCGTCCTGTATTTAGAGAGCCATCTGATGTTATTCTGGACAGTTTCCACAGCCTTCGATCTGCTCGCTTTTCCAGCGCCAGCGTTGGGGTATTTTTCGAAGAACGCCTTCATCTGTAATTCAAATTATTAATAATTTTTCGATAATCTACCAATTGATGGTATTATCAACACAAAAAGAAAAAACATTATGTGGCGTTCCATAATCCACACGTAAAGCAAGAAACCTGACCACAAAATAGATTTTCTTCGAATATTTAATAATAGTAATAAATTTATTATTCTCAACAAACATATGCTGCTTATATATAAGAGAAATATCAAAAATAAAATCTTAAATATATGAACAAACACTGTTTCAATTAATACTTTAATTTTCAAAAACATTTCTTATTTTTCAATGTGCTTGGTAGTTTCTTTGGTGCGGATAGTTCAACGCTGGAATTTTGGGTCTTTATTTCATTGAAAAGAATTTGAATGGTGCCAAGTATTTGTGTTTCCTCCAGAATAAGTTCGACGAAATGTCATTAGCAATTGGAATGGTTTCAACATGATAATGCGAGAAATCTCACTTCAATTCAATGAAACGTTTCCCAGAAGATGGATAGGAGCAAACGGGTCTGTAACTTGGCCTCCTCGTTCACCATATTTATCACCATTGGATACTTTTTTATGGGGATTCGTCAAAGAATTGTGTATGACACCCCAACAAGTTCAATGGAAGAACTGAGGTTGAAACTGTTGAGTGATTTCAATAGTATCACACATCATGATTTTGAAAGGGAAGTGGTGGACATGAAATTGAGATGATCTCTCTGTATTTCTGCAAAAGGTTCACACTTTGAACATGAAATAGTATTTTAAATAACGAATAACGTTTTTAAAAAGACAGAAAATAATTTATTTGAACAAGTTTATAATTCAAAGGTTATATATATATATATACAGTGCCCGCCAAAAAGTATGTACCATATGGGAAAAATTTTTATTATTGGAGTATTGGAAAAAATATTCTGGGGAAAAGTTTGTGCATGTCCGATAACCTAAAAATCGATTTTGACACATGTCACGTGATCGCTAGAATGGCGGCAAAATGAAAAAAATTGTAATGCAAAGGCAAAAAAAGGGGTAAGATGGCAAGATATCAAAAAAAAGGTTATTTGAAAAAGTCACTAAGAATTCAATTTTATACACATAAACGGAGCTTCAAGAGATAATTCAAAAAAATTTAAAATAGCAATTTTTTAAAAATATTTTCCCGTCTATTTAAAAATATTATTATTTTTTCTTATGAGTAGCTTGACTATACTGAAACATTTGCATTTTAATGATAATGACAAAACTTTCTCATTTTCTCCACACCAGAGGGCACTAAATTGAAAAAATGGGAATTTGTCAGAACCCTTGCTGTTACATCGGTTCGTATCTAACAGTTATATCCGAATTCCACGACCATTGTGATGACATGACACTCCAAAAACATGGTAATTTCCAGATTATAATCAAGTTCCGATGATAATCGTGCATGAGCGTTTCACTTCGCACATAAACTTGAAAATAGTGCGTCAAATTAAAGATTCTTAAAGTTTATGTGCAAAGTAAAACGCTCATACAGCATTATTATTGAAACTTGATTAAAATCAGGAAACATGGTGTTTCTAGATTGCCATATCAACACAATAGTCTTGGAATTCTGATATAACTGTTAGATAAGAACCAATGTAACAGCGAGGGTTCTGGCAAAAACCAATTTTTTTAATTTAGTGCCCTCTGGTGTGGAGAAAATGAGAAAGTTTTGTCATTATCATCAAAATGCAAATGTTTCAGTATAGTCAAGCTATTCATAAGAAAAAAAATAATATTTTTAAATAGATGGGAAAATATTTTTAAAAAATTGCTATTTTCAATTTTTTTGAATTATCTCTTGAAACTTCGTTTATGTGTATAAAATTGAATTCTAAGTGACTTTTTCAAATAACTTTTTTTGATATCTTGCCATCTTACCCCTTTTTTTGCCTTTCCATTTTGCCGCCATTCTAGCGATCACGTGACATGTGTCAAAATCGATTTTTAGGTTATCGGACATGCACAAACTTTTCCCCAGAATATTTTTTCCAATACTCCAATAATAAAAATTTTTCCCATATGGTACATACTTTTTGGCGGTCACTGTATATATATATATATATATATATATATATATATATATATATATATATATATAATATAATAAAAATTCCCATTCGCATTCAATTCGAAAAATTGAGTTAACAACAATTTACTGGAAAACAATATATCTGCTTCTGCTGAATCTGATTCAACTCTGAGGAATTTCTCTGTACAAAACAGACAAAACTTGCTCCAAAGGATAAATGTTAAATAATGAAAAGGACAAATTGACCAACGCAATCTCCAGGAAGGTATTTTAAAAATTGGTTCTGATGAGGCACTGATGAGACGAAACGTCATATTCAAAATGCAACATAATGGGGTTATAGATCTCTTGATATTGAGCAAAATACGTCAATTCAGTTCTCTTCAGTGCACGTTTTCGAAATATTTCGGGAACCCAATGGCAAGGTAAACGGGATTTAAAGATTGATTCGTACAGCCCGATTTCTGCTTCTTTCGAACACATTTTGCTTTTCTACTGCTCTCAATGGAAAGGAGTAAATGTTCCGATAACCGAAGCAAGACTACCACGTTGAATAACATTTCGTTTACAAATGAACAAAATACGAGATAGGAAAGTGTGGTGAACAAATTTTACCCAACTTGTATCATAAATAACTATTTCAGATTTACCTCTGTTATTTTTTCTTCAGTCGCGAATCTTCCAGTAATGGCAGGTATCAGCGACCCCAAGTACCTGTCATTCAGGGTGAATCTGCCCACCAAGTACTCCCAGTTCTCTCTAAAACAAAAGCGGATATGACGAACGATTTATTAGATATCATTTCTTGAGCATCTACCTGACCCATGTCCATACTAGTTCGGTTCCCTGGGGATTTGCAGAAATATACTGCAACACTGTGAAGTAATCCTGGCCTCTCACAATGGATTCGTCTTTAGCTAATTCAATCAGTCTGCAAAAAAAAATCAGTAATTCAGGAATGTAAACCTATCATTGAATGCCATGTTTTAGGCAGTGGGACCTCTACATATGGATATCCATTATTAACAATGATAATTTGATGTCAAGGAGCCAATACACAATACATAAATTACTAACTTAGATATATAGGTATAAATACACAATATATAAGTTATTAACGTAGACAGAATAGGTACAAGATAGTAACTAGATCCCTTCAAAAGATATTCTGGAGGCAGGCAATTGAATAGCTTCAAACATATTAAAGAGGGTTACTTTTGAAACAACGTTGTGCGATGTTATAGTTTTATAAGATTTCCGATACTTGTTGGAGAGTTGTGACACATGGAGTTGGTTTCGAGCTTTTTTCGATGAACCAAACAGCTGTGAATGCAAATGTATGGTAATGGTAAAACGTTTTTCTCTTTGAAAACGGGTCTGTATGAATCTGCATGATGAAGACCATATAACATTCGTATTATTTGCTTCTGAGCTGTAAAAGTTACGTTACTTCCATTACTCCGCAAAAGTACATTGTAGTAGAAAAGTGATTCTTCTCATTCAAGACTTCCTTGAGTTGTAACAGAGCATAAAAACTGCTGCGATACCCTTACATAGGTAACTGACGTGATATTTCCTGCTGCTGATCCTCTTACATACGTAATTGACGTGAAATTTTCAACACAAATCAGAACCAATGTGAATGCCTAAAAATTTCGTAGTCACTGATGAATGTAAAACTACCTCATTGATTTCAACATGTATTGGTCGCTCGATATGTCATTTTGGGAAAAATTGAAGCGCAGCACCGTTTTGTCCGCATTTAGAATGAGTTTATCAAAGCGACACCAGACTGAGAAATCACCTAACGTGTTGAGTTTGGCTTGAAGTTCAACAAGACTATCAATTTTTGCTGAAATGGAGCATAGGATAAAACGACACTAGGAATGGTGACTGGTCTATAGTTATCACTCGAAAAGGAACCTCTTTCTTGAATATTGGAATGATTATTCCTATTTTGAGTAGATCCGGAAAGGTTTCCTCTTCAACAGATTCATCAATTATATATATTTTCAGAATTCTCAATTAACCAGTATTTGATTTTATTTTTAAATCCCAAAAAACAGTTTTTTAAGAAACTGTCAATTAATTATAAATCTTTTAACCTATATAAATGGCATGTTGTTGCATCAAAGTTGTAGAGAACTTTTCAGTTGATATCCAACCATCCATTTTATTCTTTGTTTCATATTTATATTTACGTTTATTCACCTTTTTATACAAATTGATGTAATGATTTATTATTGAATTTGAAACAATTTCATTATTATTGTTATTTACTCACCTATTCAGTAGCGTTAAATTTTCAACGCTTGCCAAGCCGTAAACCAACTTCACTTTTTCGCTAGCGTCACTTTCATTCTTGTACGTTTCAAGCAAAGTTTCCCATACAGATTCGTTGGCGTTTTTCATACCTGTAAAATAAATCTGTTAATCTGTCAATTTTTACATCGACGAGGCTACCAACCGTAATGGTAAATGAGGCTCCTCAAATCTTGAGACAGAGGTCGCTTCGTCTGTATCCAGTTGTTGAACTGGTTCTGAGCTTCAGTGAGGCAGTTTTCTTGGTCCACAGCACATGCCAAACTGAGCACCTCAATTCTGGCCAACCTGTAGAAATCAACAAAATTCAGCATCGTCCTTGAGTCTTAGGTATACGATGTCTGAATCAGAATCAGAACATTCTTTGTTGTCAGAAGAAAAGTAATTCTAATATAGAAAGATATGTAAAAATACAAAAAACAATATAACAAATATAAAACATGCATTTCATATAATAATACAATTTTAAAATAATGTTAAAAATTAAATCTGTCATAAAGAGGATCGACTATGTGGAGTAATGATTGAAATTCATAGAATGAAGACTAAAACACAAAAATATTCCTCCAATACCTAATAGAATTTTTCAGCAAATAACAGTTTGAGACCCTTCCTGGATTTTTTATTGTCAGTCATTTCCTTGATATAAGTGGGTAGGTGATTATACATCTTTAATCCATTATATATAACTGATTTATTTAAATTCAGTTGAAACAGACAACTCTTCCTAAATTGATAGAATAAAGTGTCGCTGGCAACAGACAACGCTCTCTGAACGAGGCTTTAGGAAATTACTCAAAATGTTAGAAGAAATACCTTTTGAGATGGCTATCGTCGCTTTCTTCAATCCACGTGAAATTTTCGTAAGCTGGTGTACATATATCACCAATATATTTCTGAAAATAAAAAATATAAACATAACAAAACAGTCGTAAGAAAACTATAGTGGATGACTTATTACTATACTGTCGACGGCAATTTTTGGAACTACAAATGGAGTCGATCAACAATCTAAATTCCGTTATAAACAAACCATTTGCCATATCATTACCTTGTCGAATAACATATTCAATAAATTTTCAACAACTCGAGCTTGTTTCATGAGGCTAACAAGTCACTGATACATCATAAAACAGTAACAGGAAATAGACAGTCTCGTCGTTCCGTATTTCTACTATGAGATCAAATACAAGGACATTTTGAAGGTCTTGAAATTAGGAAACTATTTTCCTGTTCAGTCTCTTCCTTAGCTTTTATAATTTTCGACAGAGCAATTTTACAAAAGAAAAATAATAATAATGAAACGCCTGGTATGTTCTGGCGTGTAATGCTTCAGAATTACCTTCAGCGCTGCTTCCTGCTCAGAATTCGAACCTCGAAGATACCTGAGAATAACTTTCAGCTTGGTGGACGCTACGCTCCAAGGCGTGTAATCGGTTTCGTTTACCAAGTTTTTGGTCAGACTCAAAGGAACTTCGTAGCTCAGCTGATCGGCCTCGGCAATGCTGAACGATTCCTCCAGCAAATGCGTCCTGTCGGCCGTGCTGAAGGACTGGTAGTTGCTGATCAGCTCGTTCCACTGCGCCGGAGGATAGTTGACTCTGTAGTAGCCCACTTGATCGTAGTTGAATTTGATCCATTTCGCCCCCTCAGGCTTCGCGATTGTTACTGGAAAGGAAAGTTTTACATTTTCAGAACGAAATAAAAAAAAAAATTACTGGCGCCCAACGTGGGACCATTGATAATATTCACTTTGTGTTTTGTCTTGACCCTTTTAATATTGCTTCCATGAACTGAACATGTTCAGAGATTTAATCATATATGAACATTTTCAAAAATACTTTATTGATTCCACGAAGTAGAAAAACTCAAAGTCGTTTCCACAATTTTGGAGATGACTTTGAGTTTTTCTACTTTGTAAAATCATACCCTCCACTTCGAGATACAATGGAATTCTACCACATGTTATACTTCATTTACGTTAAGTTCCCTGATCATTATACTTCAGTTTTGCAAATAAATTTTAATTCGAATATAAAGTATTTCAGCATTCCTCAAAAAGAGCACGAAGAGTAACAGTAACATAGTGACAGTTTTGCAGTCCAAATTGTTCAGAAATGAAACAGTAGATGAACCCTCAGGTAGAAAAGAAACAGTAATAATGATAATTCTTTCTCACTCTGGTACAATTAAGTTTGTCATTAACATTTATGGTTGGTTTTATACACCTGTGAATTTTTTTAAGTGATAAAGAAATTCTTCCTAGGCTGCCTTGGCGAGTAAAAGTTCGTGAATGCTCGAGTTAAAAGTACATAACCTAAGGCTCTTTTTTGGCGCGAAAGTGACATTGAATAAGAATTTCCTCAAGAAAATAGGTCTTGAATTATATTGATATTCAATACTAGATATTAGTCTAATTATTTGTTTCTTACAACGAAAACACTTGAACGCTCTGTGGCACATTCTCAAGTCAAGATTTTAAAATTAAAATCAAAGTGAATATTCAATATCAAACCAGCGATTCGACCGATTGATAATGAAAAATACTGCTCCAGATGAGAATCTCATCCAAGAAAGTGATCAAGAACTCTATTTTTCAGTCTTCTGATGAATAGAGTTATCAAAGATTGGAAATAATGAGGGCCCTAGGTCAGAGCCTTGGGAGACAACCAATATCATTTGATATGGAGTTGAGATCCTTGCAATTGACAACAAAACTACTAATTTTGATATAACAATCCAAGGGAATTCTCTAATTTGATGGCTAAAAATTATTTGTCAAATGCTTTCAAAAGATAAGAAAAACTAGAAAAACAGTGTATTGGAATCAATATATTATATGACGCAGATTCATATTTTTTTTATAACTTTTGTTGGTTAGATTATACTCTTTTATAACAGTAATGACGGATGGATTATAAACAATTCGTACTTTCTCAAACGTCTATATAATATAGTTTTTATCTTCGGCAATTTTCCAACAGAAAACAACTACTACCTCCTCCGAATGTGGAACTATCTCTATTATATTCTTGATAAAGCTTTCTACAAGAACTACTTTTATATAGCATCATATAGTGGTTCTTGCAAAAAGTTTGAAAAAAACATTTTCTATAAAAATTACTGATTCAATAACTAATTAGTATAGACCACGTTTGCATTTTTATGTACTCACATTTTTCGTCGGTATGCTTGAACAAAATCAGCTCAGTTGACTTTCCCAAGTCAGTGACGTAAGTTACAGGAACAGTCCACTTGTATCTGTAAACTCAAACCAATACATATTTGACGAAACAAGGGATAAAAACAATTGTTCTCATTTTTAGTGACTATTAAATCAATTTCACACTGTCAGTAATTGTTTCAAACTGGCTCCCCACATCAAGTAAAGGTATCTGCAAATTAATATAAAAAAATACGATTTATATATACATACATATATTAAAAGGCTAAACTGCTCAAATTCTAGTCTGTGGCTGAACAGACTGTAGCAATTCTTTGATGGAAACAAGTAACTATTTTCGAGTGATTTGAAGGCTTTTCTCTTCCTTAGATGCTTTCAAACGCTCTCAACTTCCAATTCAGAAATCAACTCAAGACTGCGTCCAAAGAAGAACCCAAGAAAATGTCTAATGATACACATGCGGAAAAGTCTTTTAGTGCCACTGCTTCTAAGATCATTTTCCCTATAAAAAATATACCGTCAAACTTATCTCTACATTCACACTGAAACTATTGTTCCAATAAAAATAAAAATGCGGAACATCTAGAGTTTGACCCGGGACCTCTTGATACCTAGTCAAAATGCAAACTTTGATTCTGCGAGTGGAAATCATATTTGGGAGTAAGAGGTGTGCCATCTCAACACCAAATTGAACAAAAGTCTATGACTAAAGTCCAACAATTGAGGAAACTACTTCACTTTTCAATACCTCGGTGATGAAAATGGAAGAACTAAGTTGAATTGACCAATCAAACATAGAATTTAAAGAAAAAACAATTTGAATAGATACTGTGGCAACCTCAGAAATATCTCGATGGAGATCGGTTCGGATTTCATAAGCAAGTATCATGCAATTCCAGTACTAGGGCATCATAGACATCATTCATTCAATACATCAGTAACTCACTTATACGTCGATTCAGATTTATCGTAGACCGCGTTGGGATCCTTGAGGAACCTCTTCTGCGTGAAGGTGTAGTTGCTTCCCGACACAGTGGCTGTCAGGATGGGATATCCCATTTGAACCGTGAACGTCTCCATCAGCTGGGCTACATCCAATTTGGCTCCCACTACGCTTTGGATCTCCGTCAAGAAGTCTTTGGTGACTGCGTTGGAATAAGCGTATTTGTTCAGGTAGTTTTTCACTCCTTCTTGGAAGTTGGCCTCACCGACGGTCGACTCCAGCATCCTTAAAACGGAAGCACCCTGTAGAAAAATCGTATCAAGTTGATAGTATTCGGAAATAACAATTACTATTTCACGCATTTGTCAAATGAACCAATCAGGAGCTCTAGTCAAGTTCGGATTATCGACAATACCAAACTTGACTCTTGATTCTGATTGGCCTGTCAAGTTCGGTGTTTTCAAAGATACTAAACTAACAAGGAGGGTTTAATAGGCTCTAGCCAATCAGAATCTTGTAGCATCAACGCGTCATAGTGACGTACTTGGATATGAGTACAGAGTCGAACTCGAACCAAGCAACAAAACTGTCAGCAGTAACTCTCATATACCAAGAGCTAGTCCGTCACTGTCTATAGAGAACGGCGGCCATGACACGTCCAACTACGTCACATTTCGTCACAAATGTTCTTTCATCTCTTTCTACTAGTGTCCCCATTGTCTTATGGGGATTAAACTTTCCTTGTTTTAGTCTCTTGCGGTGTATTCAGATTTGTGTATGTGACAGTTAAACGTCAAATATAAGTAATCTCGCTTTTGCACGCATTTAAAAATAGGATGTGGGATAAATTCTATCGAATTAATCAATGTTTCCTGTTTATTGAACTCTAATAATTTCTTAGATCAACTTCTGAACTTTTGAATATACTGAAGTTTCTTCTTATTTTTCAAATTTCAGATTTTATAACTCACACTTCGTTTGTGAAATAGTCTAATAAAATTGAATTTATCACATAAGTCTGACTTTTATTTCTGAACTCAACTGAATTGTTTCGATTATTTCATTCATGATGGAATAGACCAATCAGACACCACCATTTTTCGAATATATTTTGTTTAAATAAGTGATTATTTTACAGGAGCTGTTTAATCAATTAAATTTTGGTCCTCCATATTGGTTTTCGTTGTGTCATTTTTCAAGGATTCTTACAATTCTTTTCAACAGTTTATGAAAAACAATAATTTCTGTTTTGGTTGGTTTCCGGGTTTTGCCGTGGTCTTCTTTGGTTTAAATCTCCAAACGTTTCAACTGCAACTGCGGCAGTCATCTTCAGTGGCGTGGTCGAAGTACTCTTCTAGAAGTGTCAACTGAAACTGAAGCTTTCCGCGCGATTCGGGTGACAAGGCTTCGTTTTGGCCCCTCTCAATGCTGTGTGCCAGATCTTTGGTAAATATGTTCTCTCTTCTTTAATGTTGAAGTTATCTTGGTGTTTGTGTATTTCTATGGCTTCTAAATACATTCTTGTTGAATAATGATTCGCCGTTGCTAGTCTCCCGGTATTTTCTCGGTTTGTACCAAATGACAACTCCGCTTGTGCTCGACTAGGCGGGTACCAATGCTTCTTTTTGTTTGACCGATATAGACCTTCCCACAGTTACATGGAATTCGGTAGACTAACGCTGATTTGAGTGGATCTCTGCTGTCTTTGGCTGATCTTAGATATTCCGATATCTTCTTCGTTGGTTTGAAGACGGTGTTGATTTTCTCCTTTAGAATTTTCCCAATTCTGTTGGTGACACCTTCTATGTATGACAGATAGACAGTGCCTTGGGGGTGCTCTTCATTGTTCCTTTTCTTCTCCCTTGGGCGCGTAGCACGGATGATGTCTTTCTTGTTGTACCCATTGGCTTGTAACACAGTTGTAAGGTGTTTCATTTCCTCGTCGATGTGCCTTGGTTCACATATTCTCAAAGCTCTGTTCACTAGTGTGTTCGTTGTGTTCGTTTCTGTTTTGGATGATGGTTGGATCCATTGTGTAGATATCGAGCTGTGTGTGTTTTCTTCCTGTACACCTTATGGCCTAGATGATTACCCTCTTTGGTGACTAATACGTCAAGAAATGGGATTTGAAGGTTTTCTTCTAATTCCATGGTGAACTGGATTTTTGGATGAAAACTATTCAAATGGTTTAGGAAGTTTTGAAGTTCTTCTCTTCCGTAGCTCCAAATAACGAACGTGTCATCTACATACCTCGACCAGTGCTTCGGTCACCCGAATCGCGCGGAAAGTGCTATAAATAACATCGCAAACTCGAAAGCTTCAGTTTCAGTTGACACGTCTAGAAGATTACTTCGACCACGCCACTGAAGATGACTGCCGCAGTTGCAGTTGAAACGTTTGGAGATTTAAACCAAAGAAAACCCGAAAACCAACCAAAATATTGACGCCAGCCGTGAAAGCCTACATTCCTACAACAATAATTTCGTTTGAATGACTTAATATTGATTTTCATAAGTGAAAACTCCATTTTCGATAGGATTTCTAGACAAATATTTTGACACAAAGCAACGAAAATACGTCAGAATTTGAAATGTTTACATGCAAAATGCATTGTTGGGATGCGTAATCAAAGTAATATATAAACAAACATCATGAATAACCGGTATATCAACAACTGCCAACAATCTGTCAGCCTCTGTTCCAGCTTCATCTGCCCAATCGTCTTCATTAAATACCAAAGTCTCATCTAATATAAATAGCAATGGAAAATAAACATTTGTGGCCTACACAAATTGCAATTCTTATCATAACTGTACGGATACAAAATAAAAATAATAATTTTCTCAATTACTTATAATAAAGAAATTGTTAGAAAATGTCGGTGTTTATCATCAATAAAATTCTCTGTTGATGGTTTTAATCTACCTCATTCAAGAAATGATTTTGTCGTATATCACACGACCTATAAATTTTAATGGATTGAACTATCAAAATATTTTTTGCTTGATTGCGCTTTTTGATAAATAATTTCATGCACAATAATTTCAAAATAAAACCCCTCGACCGCTTCGCGGTCTCGGGATTTTATTAAATTACATATTTGAAAAGATGTTTGAGAAGATAATCAATATTTTTCTGATAAATAAAAATTAATCTCTGATTTATTCCTTCACTGTTTTGTTTACCAACGGCTTTAATCAGGCTGGTACACGCTATAGGAGTGTGTATATGAGGGAATATTATCATTATTGTCCTTACCTTATTGTAGGAAATAGTATCGAATATCTCAGTAATTTGATCGGGGGTCAGCACCGTTTGGACTATGGGGTGTGAGCTAAGGGTTGCATCTAGGTTTAGAACTGAGTGAAGATCTCCAATCAAGAACTGATCCAACTGAAAAAAAAATTAAATGAAGTAGGTCATGAGAAAAGTGACTCCAGAGGAAATTAGAAATACTCATATTTAACAGTACGAGCATTGTAGGATGAGCAATACGATAACGTTACTGGTCAAAACCACCATAGTGTCAAAAGTCAAAGTCAAAGTACGATACTAATATTGGCAGAACACTGCCGCGGTTGAAGACAGGATGCTAGAAATAAATGAATATAGATAATTCTAATATCTATTGATATTGTCGGCAAAATCTATCAACTCGATTGAAACTCATCAGCAACCAGGTTAATTTTTGAACAATACCTGTAAATATAAACTTAACGGGAAGAGAATATTCACTGACTGGAATGCCTTGATTTTTCACGAATATGGTACTAATGTTATTTCTGGGCATAATAAACTCACCATTCCCCAAGTAGGTTCAGCAGCATGGACACCCTTGTATTCAATATAACTCGCAAATCCCTCATTGAGCCAAAGGTCATTCCACCAGTCCATGGTTACTGAAATTTACAGATATATTTTGTAAACATAAAATATGAAAACAAAATGTCTTTCCTGAGACGGGGAAAAAGTTTGTCATTTCATCTTCAACTTATTTCCCATCCGCAATTCAAGATTATAACATACATCGTTACTGACATTATCATTACAGAACAATATAGCACTAGTTTTTTGAGGCTTTATTTTAAGTAGATGCTTATCACATATGTCTGTTACAAATTACAAATGGATATTTATTTATCTGTTAGATTCGATGACATTATCGGTTCCAAAGGTTTTGTATATCTGTGTGTCACGGGCATACTTGTATTAGTTAGACTGTTGCAGAGCCTCATGGAATGTTGCAGTGAATAAGGTGAAAAGAAGCGGGCCCAAAATACTACCCTGAGGAAGTCCGCACGATACAAGAGCAAAATTTGAACTAAGTATTATCATTCAGAGTAACACGTTGGAGTCTATTTGATAAGTATGAAGTAGTAAGTTTCGCAAGCATTTTGATCAAATATTAAAACGTTTTGAGTAAAACGCCCTTAACAGGTGAAAATAATTAATAAATATCAAATTGGTACATTTGAATCGAATTTCCGCATTTTTGAAAATGTTCAGAAATTTACTACTTTTGATTGTTTCTTGGTTCAAATAGGCTGCATCCTTACTAGAACACTCAGAAGTCTCCAAGATACTTGTGCCAGCTATGGAAGACGTAGCCCTTATCATCTATGGTGTGATGTCATGCACGAGACCGGTGACCATGCTGAAAAAACCCACGCCCCTATGGTTGAGAAGCTAATAATCTACCATCACGTCCTATTTGGTAATTTATTAAACTGATCGAATTCCTTGAAAAACAAAGAGTTCAAGGTGTGGTATTTCTGTGAATGGTCAGAATTAACAAATATAACAAACAATTAAAAATTATACATTGAACATTGAAAATAAACATGGAGAATCACTGAAGCTTAAAAGCTTGTAAGTGATATACTACGTGGTAAAAGTCATAAAATTACAACAATATTATATAATATTATATAAATACAATGTACTATAATGTATAAATTACTCACGAAGTGAAGCATGTAGTGACTATATCCATGAATAAAAATTGATCAAAAGTATTCCAAGAAAAAGACTTGTTGTGGATGTATTCGACCTATTTTTTTCATGTTATTTAAATTTTTTTTTAAATTTCATTATACATATAATATTTGACAAAGTTCACATTGGTGGCAAAAGTGACAAAGGACAATTAATGAAATAGGAAAGAAAAACTTGAGTGAAATGAAAGAGTGTATAGAATGATTATAATGCACCTTTCCAAGATATATGAGGTAACACTGAAATTAGAAAATAAATACGCTAATATCACTAGGGATTTTTTATTTATTTTTTCTGACCGCTAGTTTATCTATAATCAGAAGAAAAGTGGTTTCGTGACGTCACGTTCATCAAAACTAAACTTGGCAACGTTGTTAAAGTTGTGCACCAAATTTTCATTCAAATATAATGTGTCGTATGACAGTTGTCATTTGATACCAGATTGGTTCTTTCGTATGTTTAACGGTGCGATCAATAAGAATAGTTTGTCTCTGTCTAATTCATTTGCCTACCCATTTGATACAAGTGAAGCAGTTCCATCATATCTAAACTTCAACGAACACTACCTTGATTTATTTTTTGAGGTTAATGCGGTTTTCAAAGTTTTGAGAGCTTTTGTTGTTTGTGTTCTAAAATTTGTTATTAATTCCTGTATGTCCAGTACCTGTATCCATGCAATAACTGAACATGTCGAAAAGGTGCTTTGTACCCGGTTGTCTGAACACCAGTGCAAATTCCAATAAACAATTTTTATATGCACCTAAAGATGAAGCGCGTCGGAAAATGTGGTTCGAAACAGCGAATAAACCTTTTGTGAAAAGCGGAAATATATGTTTTTGTGAAGAACATTTCCAAGTGAGTACTTTACGTTATGTTATTATTGTATTCAAAGCAGAGTTCAAGGAATTATTTTAAATTTTAGTCATTGCAAGAAAGACCGTGAACAATTACTCAAATAAATTCACACCAAATCGTTTATGATAACACCTCACTACACTATTATCGAATTTATCAGTTGAATGTTGATTGTTGAATGTAAATAAAATAAACATTAACCTCACATCTCCATATAACTTTTGAGAATTGAGAACTGTCATTTCGATTTGCTGTGTCGTCAATGCTCGTTCTTCATCAAAAGGATGATCCGTTCAGAAAATTTGAAAGTTACAAATACAATAAAAAATAGCTAATATGTGGATTTTTATCTATGAGTTGATCAAGTAACAATGTATTGACTATTTCTCAACGGCTTATATCATGCTAGAAGTTATATTTTTAAGGAGAACGGTATTGCCTGTTTCGGAACGTGGATTATGGTGGGAGGTATTTCCGATGAACGTGACGTCAGCGACACACTTTCAAATGTGATATTTTTTTAAAATGAAAGAAGAATAATGGAACTTTTTGTTAAATGGACTTTTCAGACCAACAACTATCGATTTAAACGAGTTCTGTAATTTATTTTCCGTTAATGTAAAGGTCCATTATGACACACATATGATCTAGTATAGACAGATAATAATTTTTATACACATATACATTCTGAATATATAGAGATTTCTATCATTCCGAGTGAAATAGTGCTGAATATCATCATGGAAAACAATATAAATTTTCAAGTTGATTTTATTGAAGATATGAACAGGATGTTCATAAAGTCAGTTGGAATCATCTGCGACTGAAAGATAGTCGCTATTTTCCATCGTACAAGATAACCTCTTGTAAGGGATGTTGTAAAGAGAAACATTCTCAATTGAAAATTGAACTAAAACATTTTTTTTCGTCGCAAGTAATATAGGGCCTTTTCACTATATCCATCAGATGTAGTTCAATGACCAGCGTGGCTTTTGCCGGGGAAGTAGTTGTTTTCTGTTAGATATTACAAAAAATAGCTACTTTTCATTTCAACTATCTGAATGAAAATGCAAATTTTCACTTTCAGACTTTTTGTCTCAAGTTATATATGACCTTCTCACAATATCTATCAGATGTATTTCAATGTCCAGCGTGGCTTTTGCCAGGGAAGTAGTTGTCTTCTGTTAGATATTACAAAAAAGTAACTTCAATACATCTTAGGTTTTTTCTATTTCCTAAGGAGTCATGTTTTAGTTCAATTTTCAATTGAGAATGTTTCTCTTTACCACATAAATTTTCAAATTAAGACGGTCTGAAATTGTTTAGTATTTTGTACAAATTTCTACAAAATACCTGCTTTTTCGGAATTATCTCTCAGTAATATGAGTTATCCAGTATTTTCTAACTGTATACAGTTTGGAAGGTATATGTTTTCACCATTAATTAGCTTTTTGAGAGTTTTCCATATTATCAATAAATAATCAATTTTTTCAATATCATTGATATGTTTTTATTTTCATCATATTAACAACGTCGTCATTAATTCTTTTGAATGTTTCCTAGCTATTTTGTTTTTCTATATTTGGACTCATTTATTAAACCACGGAAAATTACCATTATGAACAACAATTTTGTATTATAGTTTTGAGTTTTCTCATGTCATCCACTGCGTTGTTACACCAAAAATATTAACCCAGGAACATTACGAACACACGCCAATGAACTAGAGATCATGAATTTTTTTGTGTCACCCACCTAAATGTAAACAATTAAATGTAAACTCATGTTTAATTCACGACCAAACAACATGTTATGCCGTGTTATGTGTGTAATAATATTGTTAGCCATTGTATGCTAATGGTTTCTTCGTGAAATGAATGAACTGGACTTTGTTTAGCAATCGATCGAACTTGGTATTCGCTTACCCAAATTTCCAAACCAACTGTGGGCCAATTCGTGGGCTACAACAGTTGCAACTCTCTGTTTATTAGCCGTGGAATGGGTTGTGTTGGTGTACAACAGGGCGGTTTCCCTGTATGTGACGAGGCCCCAGTGTTCCATAGCGCCAGAAACGAAATCGGGTATCGCCACCATATCTGAAAAATAATGAAAGTAATAATAATGTTTATTTACTGAAATTCGATAGAACAATAGAAGATCAAGCTATAGAGGGTTTTCCCCCACAAAACAATGGCCTATACTGATTTTTATAAGATAGTTCGTTAATGAAAACCCCAGTTTTCGCCCCAGCAGAATCGCTTTGTGGAATTTTTTAAAGAAGCAATAGTGAAAAAAATTACAACTTTTTTGTTTTTTGGAAATATCTCAAAGATTATTCAAGGAATCGTTTTACTGTCATTGGAACTTTTGTGAAGATTTATAAAACCTACAAAATGGATTTTCATACGGCGGGATCGGTCCATTTTCCACTGAGAAAGTTCGGGAAAACCTCTAAAAAGATACCATTCTAAAAAAATTTATAACTTTTATAAATCTGAAGCTGGACAACAATATTGAGGAAACTGATAGATAATGATATGTGGTTCAACTGTGCGCAAGATATTTTCTGCCCGTGTTTGCACACTCGCGTTATGAACAATTTAAGGTAGGCATCTTGCAAGATGCGCCGATTTAAGGGAAATCGTCGAATTCAAATTCTGTAAACGGCATCTGGAAGTAGAGATCAATTCATTTATTTTGAATTTTCACCTGAGAGGGGGAAAATGTGTTGAAAAAGTCACTGAAAGTTGATCAAAACGCTTCAATGTGCGTCCGAAGTCACCCGAAGTCATCCGATGTCGTACTGAAATTAATACGAGCGACTTTTGGTGCACTTTGAAGCATTTAGAGTAACAAGAAAGATCACGGAGTGTATATGAAATGGTGTTTAATCGGTACGAAGAATGGTGTTCTACTAAGAAAATCAAGAATATCACTCATGAAAAAGTATTGTTGGCTTACTTGGAATGCTTATCTGAGGACAGAAAACCATCTTCTCTTTGGTCGTATTATTCGATGATAAGAAGTATTTTATCAACAAGAAAAAACGTCGATATTAGTAAGTACCTACAGGTAGTTGCATTACTAAAACGTAAATCAGAAGGTTACAGAGCTAAAATATCCAAAATTTTTACTAAACAAAGTTTTTAACGAAAGCATCAGATGATACATATTTATTTAAAAAAGTTGCTATGATAATTGGACTAAGTGGGGCATGCAGAATAGAGGAATTGACAAATATGCTTGTTGAAAATGTAATAGATGAAGGATTCGTTTTTAGAATTACTTTACCGAATACAAAAGCAAAGGTAATGCGAGAATTTTTTGTAACAAATCCAGAGGCGTCGTCAAATTTAATTTAAAAAAATCGCTAGTATGTTTTTTGGATTTTTGACCATGAAAAAAAATCGAGGTAGGCCTAGAAATTTATATTTTTATTTCGAATTTATGGCACTCCATTGGAACTATTGATGATCTATCTATCGAAAAAAAAATTCTGAATCGAATAATAAATAACAGTTTTAGAGAGGTTTTCAAATAGGTCACTCTGTATGTACAATTTTAATTTTCAGTTTTTTTTTCTGTTTTACGTTTGTTGGTTTTGTCAACATTAAATAGGAATGATCCTTTATTGTATGTATGTTATCATTTCTTCTAATATAATTATATAATGGAAACGTTGCAGATATGAAACACATCTGTACTCGAATGACTAGCTGTTATTTTATATATTAGTCAGTTGCTTTATAGCATTCATCAAGTGTGCGTGTATTACTGAATATAAGTGCGTTTACCTGAATCGGTCGTTTAAATTTGATGCCCTATCCTAACAACGTTCACGATGAGGACATTTTTGTAGGATCCAGAAATTATAAATGGTAAGTTTGGGATCAATATTTTGGGATTATTTGAAAAGTTTATGTCTGTAAACGTTTGTAAAACATATCATCGTTTCGCGTTTGTAGTTTTCAATTATTGCCAAGTCTCATTCATATACAGTATTGCAGTGTCATCTACAAAACTTGAATTAGTTTCGCTAGATTCTTGTGTTAATCAACTGTTGATATATATCGGAAAGAGAATAGGGCCCAGGATAGTACCCTGGATGACACCATAAGTAATATTTTTTGGGTTACTTGACACATAATCAATATACAATATGTTTTTGGTTGGTTAGATAAGATTTTATTAATCTGAAAAATAATTATATTAATAATATTGATAATGACAGAAAAATAAACTATAGACAGCATGCTTGAATATGTGTTAGGGGAAAAATTTCAATAGGTACTATATGATAAATTGTGAAAGGCTTTCGCGGCCATCGTCACTTACATGGTGGTTCTTCGGGTTGTAAGGCCGACGTATGTTTATAGAAGATCTCGACGTTTAGAGGTGAGTGAAGGTTACGCAGATATTTGAATTTACTAATATATATTATTATTATTAATATGTCATTTTAAAATAATGCCCTCCACCTTCCAACCCAATATTTTTTCGTATGTGTGGCATTAAATTCTTGTTCAACAGGATTTAGTTGTCTAGTTAACTTTCGTTTTTAAATCGATATCACAATATAACTTAAGAAATCGAACTTTGACGCACTATTGCCCCACCCTGTATAAAAATATTATAGTCTATATTTGTTCAAAACTTTTTTGAGTATTTTCTAAACTTTGGGGTACCTACTGGATAATATGAAAACATTGCATCCCTTTAATGTAGAGAATAAAACCATTTTTCTGTAGATGGCTTTGGAAACGATGTCAAAATTTCGAGTGTTTTTCATTAGGGTCAACGGTACCAGGTTCAATACGTTAAATGTGACATTTAATATATTGAGTTATGGCCCATTATTTTCTCTAAATTCTTTTACTAAATGTACGAATGGAGGCTTGGTTGACCTGCCAGGAGGAGTTTCTCTGCCACACTTCCTGAGCACCAATGAAATAAATCAGAAATAGTTACGAGGATGTATTGATATCTAGTTAGCCTAGACCAGTTCCCTGCATAAACAAAATAATGCGTTACCATAGCAACGAACAATAACTTATTAGAAGTGTCAGTGTAAAGTTTGACGTCAAAAAAGTAGACCAGAGTTACGCAACAAATTTAAAAAAAAAATATGTCCACCGAAATTGTGAAAATCGAAAAATTGGAGTATCGAGCCATCATCAAGTACTTGTATTTAAAAGGGTTAAGAGGTAAGCAGATTTACGAATATATGCTTAATACCCTTGGTGATCAAGGTCCTTCGTATGCGACCGTGAAAAATTGGACTGCAAGCTTCAAAAGAGGTAAATTTTCCATTGAAGATGATGACCGATCGGGAAGGACATGATTTTAACAGACCGTCGAATTGGGCTAAAACTGAATATTCCATACGAACCCGTTCATCATATAGTTGACGTCAATTTGGACATGAGAAAAATTGCTGCAAAATGGATCCCCAAATGTTTGAATGGTGACCAAAAGCGTGCAAGGGTAGTAGCATCGCGTTAGATCTGTGCTCGATCTGAAAACGATGTAGACTTCTTAAACCGAATTGTTACTATGGATGAGACTTGGGTACATTTCTACGATCCAGTAACGAAGCAACAATCGATGGAAAGGCGACACTCCGGTTCTCCAAGACCTAAGAAGTTTCGTGTCCAAAAATCTGCTGGAAAAGTTCTTGCTTCAGTTTTTTGAGATTGCCATGGAGTAAACATGATTGATATTTTGGATAAGGGTAGAACAATAACTGGAGATTACTATTCGACATTACTGCCCACTCACGGGAAAAAATTGAAGAGAAACGACGCGGAAAGCTATCCAAAGGTGTTTTGTTTTTGCAGGACAACTCCCCTGCACACAAATCGAAACTATATAATTCACTTTATGGACACTTACCCAATTTTGGCAACGGATACGGTATCTTGAAATAGTCGATGTAGAATTCGATGGCTTTCTTCCCGACTTGTCCAGCGTACGTGGTTTTTGCCAGATTCTGAGGACTGGCGTAAACTTTCAGAGGAACAGTTTGTCCATTGTTGTCGAAAGATGTCTCTGTATGAGTGAAATCCGAAACGATGAAACAGGAGAGGTATGTGGACATGGAGACAGTTTCATCGAAAGAAACGAGCTGGTGGTTGTCATCGTAGTCTTCTGTTTTCTAGGAATTAGTGGAATGTCAGAATTATGAATAATAAAAACACCCAGTGTCACATTTTCACTCGGGTTTAAAGGCCGTCGTTTTTTGGAATATGGAATGATAAAAGTAAAATAGTTAGTCAATGCCTGTGGAAAAGGTATTGGACCCAAACGCGAGTGTCATCTAGTATGATTAGTAACAAACATGAATATTTGACGTCATTTTAATGCAGGTTTCTTCAAAAAACCCTGATTTTAATGCTATCCTATTGTTTCAATCAAGTTACGACATGACATGAAGGCCAGATCACTGAAGTTACGACACGACTTGGATGAGAGATCACTGTCGCCATCTTCATGTCGCATCCATTTGAATCCAATATGAATCTCATAAGGTTGGCTAACTCTCTTATTTCTATATAAACAATGCAAACATGTTTATATTTCTGATAGACAGTTTTGATTAATTTTTGAGTTTTAACTTTCAGGAAGGGTCAATATATCGAGATAAAAGGGGACCATGTTGAGGAATATATGAAAATTAATTCAAAATAATTCTTCAAGAAGTATCTGACTTTTTACTGGTACCTCATAATGATTATAAATAATCAATACTTACGCTAATTGGATAGTTGGAAAGTGCAATGTAAGAACTATCCTTCGGTTTCAGTAGATGAACTTTGTATTTCGCTTTCAAATTTGGCTCATCAAAGCAGGGGTAGGCCTGTCTGGCATAAGTGGGCTCAAACTTGCTCGTGGCGATTTGTCTGCAAAAAATAAGACAGTCATAGTTACAGTGTTAAGTGCAGTGATCTAGTGGGTGCAGTTCCAACCCAAGATCGCTGCTGAAAAATTGAAAAACCGTTCAGTCCACCGTCCTGCTATCAGTCACGTAAAGTCACGTAAAGTCACGAAGAGTCACGTAACTTAAAAACTAAAACAGGGAGATATATTCGAGAAATTATTAGATGATCGTCAGAAAAACGAAATTTCGATAGAAGAAAACTTAATAAAATACGTTTTCGATAAGTATTTTTGTAATAAGACAGACTAATGTTACTGTGATTAATCGTGAAATTTAATGATACAATTTTTCAGTTTTTAATTCGCTATATACGGGGTGTCCGGTAAACTTTGTACAATATTGAAATTGGTGATAGACCAGATCATGACTGTTCAGAATATCGGAATTTCACCTTAATAAAAATATCACCGTTTTCGAGATAATGAGCATTTTTTTAATTTCTGGAAAATCACTACCTCACCTTAGATTTTTGAGTGCCATGTCTACAATTTGAGACCAATTCAAATATGTTTGCTGCTGAAGATTACTGATGAGCGATGCTTTCAGACGTACAAAACAGATTTTTAGAAGACGATACAATTTTTCAAGAAATAAGGGTAAAATGCCAGATTTGATGATTTTATTGGAAATATGAACAGGATGTTCATAAAGTCCGTTGTGGAATCATCGGCGACAGAAAGTTGAAACTTTATTCTCTATTTTCCATCGTACAAGATAACCTCTCTTGGAAGGGATTCATGTTTTAAAGAGAAACATTCTCAATTGAAAATTGAATCAATAAATGACTCCTCTGGAAATGGAAAAACCCTACGATAAAATTGAAGTTACTTTTTTGTAATATCTAACAGAAAACAACTACTTTCCCGGCTAAATTGAGAATGTTTCTCTTTACAACCAGATTTGAGTTTCATCAATCATACGATAATTATTTTTGGAAGGAGTAGAATTTCGATCATATTGGAGTGTGATGTTATTCTGAGCTACTTTGTCTGTAATGTCTTTTATTTTCATTCCATCAAGATGAAATTATTAAATAATTATGAGTGATAACGAATCAACTGCTTACAAGCATTCAATGAGATGTAAAGAAGTAAATACTAATTCAACGTTTTTTTGAATCAACATACACTATAAACCACAACAACGATTATTCAACATCGCACTGAATAATATTACAAAAATTATATTTTCCATCCACTCGTACGCAGAGACGACATCTTTTCAAGATGGACCTCTTCAAATACGTTATAGGTTATAGCCCCCAAATGAGCGATTCTCTGAGCGGCATTGTGCAATCGGATATCGTTCTGCATAAAGCGCTGCTGCAGCAGTAGCACCTCCTCCACATTTACCATAAATGTAGTGCATTTGCGCATATTCTTGGGGAGTATAACGTGTGTACGGCATGACAAAGAAATAAATACCACTGAATGAAACAAGCGGAATAATTTCAAAAAACTACGACAGAAGTCACAAGTTGTTCAAACAAAATGTGACAGCCACCTACTAGATTTTTTCAATTCTATTTATAAAACATCCGTTTATGCACAATGCTGTATTTAATTTTTTCATTGGGAAACTATTGCTTCTACGGACACAACACAGGAGTTAGAAAAGTTTTTAATTTTCGACAAGGATATACCCCCTAAAAAAATTTGCACTTATTTGTTCACCACCCTGTTTATCTGTCGGTCTCTGAAACTTTGTTGGAATCTGGATGTTGGACAATTGCGATATTTATTACAAGAATTCGTATTAATCGGTGCCATGTCGGATAATCGAAATTTCATTTCAATAACTTTATTAGGCTTAATTACATGAAAAGTTGATTTTATTGACATACTATTTAATGCTACCAAGCAGTCTATTCCTTATTATTAATGATCATTATCTTGACAAAATCGAAATGAAATAATTTTTGGGCGTAAGTATAAAAGTTGATGGAAGCCTAGAATAAAACCACGCCTAGTTCAATGGAAATCACTTTCTCCAAAAATAATTATAGTTTATTTCATATCGTGGTAGAGTCCAAGGAGACTAAAATTTAACAAGGAGTGTTTCATTCCCATAAGACAATGGGGACACTAGTAGAAAGAGATGAAAGAACATTTGTGACAAAATGTGACATAGTAGGACGTCTCATGGCCGCCGTTCTCTATAGACAGTGACGGACTAGCTCTTGGTATATGAGAGTTACTGCTGACAGTTTTGTTGTTTGGTTCGAGTTCGACTCTGTACTCCTGTTCAAGTACGTCACTATGACGCGTTGATGCTACAAGATTCTGATTGGCTAGAGCTTATTAAACCCTCCTTGTTAAATTTTAGTCTCCTTGGGTAGAGTCTGGATAAAATGAGCTTTATTTTGAAATGAATGTCCACTTCCAATTGGTTATGTTTCTTTCAGACAATTTAAAAAAATTGATAAAACTCAAATCTGTCATTTTACCCTCATTTCTTGTTTTTTTTTCACTTTCTAAAAAACTGTTCTGTACGTCTAAAACGTCTAAAAGCATCACTCATCAGTAATCTTCAACAGCAAAGATATTTGAATTTGTCTCAATTTGTATACATGGCACTCAAAAATCCAAGGTGAGGTATCGATTTTCCAGAAATTCTTAAAATGCCCATATTATCTCGAAAACGGTGATATTTTTAATGAGGTGGAATTCCGATATTCTGAACAGTTATGACCTGGTATATCACCAGTTTTAATATTGTACAAGGTTTACCGGACACCCTGTATACAGGGTGTTTCTTAAGTACGTGTAGAAAATTCAGGAGCATGTTGCTGACATCAAAATAAGAAGAAAAGTTCCTATAAACATATGTCCGCAAGTTTTTCGTTTCTGAGATACAGAGTGCCAAAGTTGAATTCTTATTTTAATTTTTTGTGGATAATTTCAAAATAATTTTGATATTTGCGTAAAGTTTGGTATCTGGGAATATTCATTATACAGTTTGTGTAAAAAATATATTCTTGGTAGAGGTCACTGAGAGTAACTGTTTTCGAATTATTGAGATTTGAAATGCAAGTGATTTTTAATGACAAGATTTTTAAATTTTAAATAAATTCAATTAGAAATCAGTTTTTTCGCAATCGACATAAAATTTGTTTTGGTCATTGAAAAATCATCCCAGATACCAAACTTTACTCAAATATCACAAATATTTTGGAATTTATTTACAAAAAACAAATATAAGAATTAAACTTTGACACTCTGTATCTTCGACACGAAGAACTTGCGGACATGTGTTTATGAGAACTTTTTTCTTATTTCGACGTCAGCAACATTCACCTTGAGTTTCTACACGTACTTAAGAAACACCCTGTATAAAAAAGGATAAAAAATTATTATTGTTAATGGTTTCTTTACTATTTATTTATTAATTATATACGAATTTCGTATGGTTTCTCCTTCTTTCGAGAATAACGAATTATTTTGTAGATTAATTTGAATAAAATTATGCTTTCATTAGAATGAGATAATCAACAATTCTTTGGAATTTATGTTTGTTACCGTTCTTCTTGTTCCTTAAAATAAAATTGCTTATAGGTACGAATACATTTCAGTAATGAATACTGGAAATGTGTACGTAACAATATAGTTCAAGAACTAATCTATAACAAATATAAATGATGAGAACTTTGTCTTGACGATGCTCACATTCAGTTGCTCTTTTCAGAAAGTTCGAATTGAACGTATACTTGAATATCACATTATATTATAATGAATAATCTGGTCACACGATTCCTCATACCTCGTCCTGTATGCTTTGACATTGCAAGACAATTCATCACACTATACAGGGTGTTTCTTAAGTACGTGTAGAATTTTTAAGAGCATGTTGCTGACATCAGAATAAGAAAAAAAGTTCTCATTAACACATGTCCGCAAATTATTCGTTTTAAAGATACAGAGTGTCAAAGTTTAATTCTTATATTTGTTTTTTGTGAATAAATTCCAAAATGTTTTTGATATTCGGGTATAGTTTGGTATCTGGGATAATTTTTCAATGTCATTATCAAATTTTATGTTAATTATGAGAAAACTAATTTCTAATTGAATTTATTTTAAATTTAAAAATCTTGTCATTCAATATCACTGGCCTCGATTATTTAAAATCTCAATAACTTGAAAACGGTTGCTCGCAGTGACCTCTACCAAGAATATATTTTTTACACAAACTGAATAATACGCAAATATCAAAATTATTTTGAAATTATTCACAAGAAATAAAAATTCAACTTTGACACTCTGTATCTCAGAAACGAATAACTTGCGGACATATGTTTATAGGAACTTTTCTTCTTATTTTGATATCAGCAATACGCTCCTGGATTTTCTACACGTACTGAATAAACACCCTGTATAATATCTATTTTCATTATCGACATTATATCGATTTCGTTTTCGAACTCGTAGTTTCAGAAATAATAATAATAAATTAATGTATTGACAGACGTGACAATCTTTGAGAACAGACAATTGAAAATATCACCACCTATCAGCCAAAAAGTAACAAGATTGGATTGATCATCCATTCTTCCTCTTGTACATGTTGCCAAATTAATTTTAACAATTAGTAAATTTAAAATTGATGGATGCAGCCGTTACTACGTGGTAGGAAATCATCACGAAAAATGAGAAATAAAACTTTCTATGTTTTTATACCACTTCTATTTGTAACCAACGTTACTGCAGTTTCGTCCTATATGGACATTATCAAACAATACAATAATCTGAAATAATAAATAACACCCCTTAAATACCCGTAATTCTACCCGAGGCCTGTCTTAATGACTAACGGTCATTAATGACTTTTACCTGGACCTTGTTTATCTGCGACAATGTGACTGTTGACAGTTGATCATTCAGTAGGTTACATCCACAATATTTGTGTTTATGAATTTCTAGGGATTCTAAATAATTCAGTTTCCAACCCTTACTTGCATAGTGCAAAATTTCCGTATCGTTCAGACTCGGAAACTTGTGGTTGCATTCCAAGGAATGGTTTGAAAACGTCGAATCATTTTTTCCTAGTCTGAAGGACCTTTCATGTTCAGCGTATCTTTTTGAAAAATTACGTCCACATTGTCCCACATAAACACCGTTACACTCTGGACACTTAGCTTATAAACTCCAGATTTTTTCACTTTTGCTATTCTATCTTTGGCATTGAAAAGAAAATTAGACAACCTGGCATGCGGCCTGTATGCTACTTCTATATTATTCTTTCTAAAGAATCCCGCAATAGCCTCTGTTCTTCTCCCGAAGTACGTTAAAGTTACAAATTTCTTAATTTCTGGTTGTTTGACCTGGGGGTATATTAATTTGTGCGAAAATTTAAGACGATGTTTTCTGACTAACTTTTGAATTGTGGCCGCTTGGAAACCATTATTTTGTCCTATCTGTATGATTGTTTTAATTTATGTATCTAGATTATTAGCAGACAAAGGTAGCGAGAACGCTCTATAGAGCGAAAGTATTATTTCTCATTTTTCGTAACAGTAAATTTCTATCAATACAAATACCAAATATTTATTGAGATCCTACATCATGATATGTTGCTTAACTAATTTCGAAAACTAATGCAAATATTAAACCCTTTATCGGTACTTGTCACCATATGGCTACATAATTCTTTGTATCCCTTATCGGGCAAGTCATCAAAATGGCCTATAAAAATTAGCATAATTTCACAACGTATTCATAATATCAATATTTACATGTACACGCAACCATAGCAAAAAAATGTACGAGCACAAATCATGAAAAGTTTAACTGTCAGTTAGAGGTAGCGCCAAATCGATTTGTGCCTTTGTTTCCCCTCCCAAGCTTGTTTGTTATCGTATGGTTTCGTTGCCTGTGAATCGAAGGACTACGAAGAACCAAGAAAAAATGTTCTTAAACGTGATGATACCATATGGTTACATGGTCCATGAAATAGCGCTTAGTTTGATCAGAATCGGTCGATGAAGGGTTTGATTCTTCGAAAATCATAGAATCATTGAATATTAGCGAACCGTGCTTATTTATATTCATTGACTTATCGAAAGCATCCGATACCGTCAGTCACCGTATACTCTTGCAAGCTCTGGAAGATATTGGTATTCGAGGAAATTATTTAAAACTATTCGAAAGTTACCTGACAAATAGACTCCAGGCTGTGAAGGTGGATGGTGTCTGCGGTAATGCGGAAACGATCGAATACGTTACTATTGATAAAATTATTTTGGCATGCAATATACTATTCTTATTTCATCATTAATTATAATTCACACATTTCGTACAGGAAGATTTAAATAATTGGTGAAATATATGGCCGGTTCTTTCGAACATATCCTGTATATTTAAGTGAATTATCGTCCTCCGAAGATAGCTGATACCGTATAAACATGATTTCATTGGGATATATGGGGTGATCATGAAAATTTTCGATGTTAAAAAGACAAAATATCAACGTTTCAGAAATCACCATGGAATTCACGATTTACTCGGTGAAATTCCTTCATTATTATTTAATATATTCATCGTTCTCTCCTCAACACTGTCCCAAAAATTCAGTTTCCTACTATAACTAGTTTGATAGTTGTTAATTGAGAAATTTATTACCATTTGCGTGACGAGTGGAAGCAACTTTTTCACGCGTACATTCTACTAGTGTCCAAGGTTTTTCACAAATAGTGAAACGTGAGAATGTGGAGATCAAAATAAATGTAAAAGAGGGTGAAAATTAGGGATAACAACCACATCAGATGTATGAATTAAATATTGCAAGCTACAGATAGTTAAGTGAAATTTGTTGGTTTAAGTTTTGTCGGAATGAAAAACGAACTATCTGGGAAAAGTGAAATTGATTGATAGAGCGCTTTTATTTCTAATAGGAGAATTTGAATCTGGGCAGCGACGGTTTTTTTCCAATGCGTGTTCCACTCGGATAGAGGTTTCCATGATTTTCACATTTGCTGGCTATCAATAGAAACATATAGACATCTATTATATTTGATCAATTCAATACGTAAAGATAATAATAAATATCAATGATGGAACTAATTGATTTTTCTTTTTATTCAGTTTCCGTCAACGACAAAATCAAAATGATAGCCGATAGGGTTTTCTTGTTGTATGAGGACCGTAGCGCTGCTGGGGAGGTGGATTCGGTTAAGGCTGTTCCTTGTCACCTTCAGTGATAAGTGATTTCCCATACCGGGGCCTCATACACGATTGGGCGAGTCAAACTATCCCAAACATTAGGAATTTTATCTGGCTCATGCCTGAGTTTATAAGTTGTAACTAATGTGTCCTATATTCAGTCAGTTCCTAAATGATAGATGGAAATGGATGGACCGTCATTGGTCATCCTGCATATAATATTACATTTATTTTGGTATCCACATTTTCACGTTTCACTATTTGTGAAAAAACTTTGCCACTAGTAGAATGTACGCGTGAAAAAGTTCCTTTAACTCGTCATGCAAATGGTAATAAGTTTCTCAATTAATAACTATGAAACTTGTCATAGTAGTAAACTGAATTTTTGGGACAGTGTTGGGGAGAGAAAGACGAATATATTAAATAATAATAAAGAAATTTCACCAAGTTATTCGTGAATTACAGGGTGATTTCAGAAACGTTGATATTTTGTAATTTTTATCATCGAAAATTCTCATGATCACCCTAAATATTTCAACGGAATCATGAATATACGGTATCAGCTATCTCCGAAGGATGGTAATTCAATCGAATATACAGGATATGTACGAAAGAACCGGCCATTTATTTCACCAACTTTTCAAATCACCCTGTACGAAATGTATGAATTGTGATTAATGATGGAAAAAGAATAGTATATTGCCTGCCGAAATAATTTTATCAATATTTTATTATTACATCGAAATTTCAGACATTACTAAAATGTTTTTATTTTTCAATCTGTACATAATGATATAATCTCTACCATCTGAATGATATTTAGTAATATAAAGGTACGTTGATGATAAGAACGAAAAAAAAAATAGGTTGGCACTTTCAAATCCCTAGAAAATAATTAAACGAAAATTACTGATTTTTAACTTGAACGCCCTGTATTTCAAAAACTATCCATCAACTAACTTTGCGATTCTGCACGTTCAATCAGTACATCGAATACTACAATATACTAAAAATTCAGACAATTTCACGGAGAACCATTTTACCTATAAACAGTTGCTGATATTTCCAGATCTTTTTCAATATTTCGAAAATCTTTAATATTTTTCGAGATATTCAAACCCCACTTTTTTTTCACTTTAACTTTTATTATAACTTTTGCAATTTTTTTCGGCCCCTTTTGGATCCTCTCCTCAAAATTTTTACATGACTTTACGAATCGATCATAATTTTCGTTGACTTTACAAAAAAAAATTGTACATGTTGCAATTCTTTATCGTCCTTTCAAAAAAGACCTACTGTATAGGAACTAATCTCATGGAGTCAGTCAACTTCTCCTGTATTGCAATGCATTACCATTACAATGTGATTCCGTCCAAGGAAATTCCATTTAACGGATTTGTTTCATTAACTATTGCCAATCAAGTTAACCTTGCACATTTTTCATAAAACAAACGACTTATCGGTGATAGCTGCATAATGTATTCGCTTCGAATCGACCTTGTGATAAATTCGGATAAAACAAATGACACGGACATTCCTTGTTGAACTAATTGCCAATAGACGATTTGTTCAAGTAGGAAAGCAAGTCATCCATAGCAGAAATTTCTTACTGATAGCTGAATCATGTGTTTTGGTGTCTGGCTGGTTGAACTTATCACATTATACAGGGTGTCTCATAATAAATGCGCAGGACTTCAGGATGTGATAGCTCGTCCAAAAATATGGAAAAAAGTTTCTATTAACTTACCCTCTAAAATGCACCATTTTCGAGATACAGGGAGTTGAAATTTTAAAAAAATAATCGTTTTTTGCGAATATCTCTGGAACCGTTTATCGCACAGAAAACAGATTTCGTAGGCATTTTCTACTCATAATAAGCTATGATTTGTGCAAATTTTTTATTTTTTCAAAACCATAATTGGTGAAAATTTTGAAGAGGTAGTGGGTGTTTTTTTCTTCAACTTCTACGCCACTGGAAAATCATCACAAGATTTTGAAATTTTTCGGAATCTAAAGATCATAGCGATATAAATATATAGGCCTCTGCAAAATTATTAAAAATAAACTTAATTGAAACTTTTTTAAAATGTAGGTTGAAAAATACATGACTACAATCTTTAAGTATAAATTCATTCAGTGCGGACATTTTTTCAATTATAATAATTTTTTGTGTAGGTATAACAAGAAAATGGTACTTTTTTTTGTTCTAATTGTTATCTCTTCGTTTTGTTGAAAATAAATGTCCGTACTGTTATACTAAACAGATGAATACTCACAGAATATAATGTATATAGTGGACAGGTAAGAGAAAACCCAGGTAAGAAATACAATGATCTTTAGATTGCGAAAAATATCAAAATCATTACAAGAGCCATATTTCATAACGAGACAAAATGAATGACTGGAAAATTTCATTCGTGAATTAGGTCACCTAAATAACAATTTTCCGAAATGAATTTTTTTTTCGAATTATAATTATGTATGAGAAAATTTATAATCTGAACGCTCAATTTTCTATTCCAATATACAGTGTGTCCCACTTATCATGGGTATCTTTTTAATGGTGAGATATACGAGGTCGGTTAAATGACACCAAATGTGGAGTTTATCAAGGCCAACTACAATGTGAAAAAATAATTTGACAAAATCTATTCGCTTTTGTTTTATACGCAAAAAACAGATTTTGATCATTTTCATGTCTCCTACGTAACTTCTTTATTTATGAAAATATTCGAATGGAAATTTCACATTTTTTCAACGAGATTTCGAAAAAAATATAAAATTTATACCAACTCTTCTAGAATTTGATATATCAGCACCAACTTTTATTTTTCAAATGCAGATCATAGCTCACTATGACTTAGTTATAAATAACTTTTTTTTCTCTTACAGATGATATGTCACAATAATAGTTTTTTGTTGATAACAAGGGAGTTATCGTCATTTTTACAAATACAAAAACTATCTTGAAGTCGCCAACTTGAATTTATAAATTTTAACAAAAACATCATGATCTCCGACCTCAAAGACCCCCACATACCAATTTTGAAAGGAATCGGACGATAATCACAAATCTCGTCCGCCATATTGGAGCCGCCATTTTTTATTTCAACAAAAATTCCATAATGCATTGTCACCGGAATTATGAACATCTGCCATCTGCCTAATTTCAAGTTAGGTATTAGGACGGCCAGAAGTGGGTCAAAATTCACTTGCAAAATTAGATTACAGACAGACACCGAGAAAGGTGAAACTAAATAAATGCTGTAATAAGAATTACTCAAAAAGTTAAAAAATACAACAATACTTACTCCCTTTATTCTGATACTAAAAACAATCAAAAATTTATAAAAAGTACTCAAAAATTCCACCTTCACATTCTACGCATTTGATACATCTTCGTACACTTGCTCTTGGAACGTTTCTTAAAGTATTATGATCAATTGCTCTAAAACTGTGAAGAACAGCCTCTTTTAATTCCTCAACGTTGTTATAAGTTCTCTAATATCCCTTATTCTTCATATTCCCCCAGAGAAAAAATCCATTGGGGAGAGATCAGGGGATCTGGCAGGCCATGAACAATGACCTCTATTAGCAATCCATCGTCCCGGAAACTTCTGTCAGATACTTTGGGGTCTGTCTGCAATCAAATCTTGCAAGTGAATTTTGACCCACTTCTGGCCGTCATAATAACTTGAAATTTAGCAGATGTTCATAATTTCGGTGACAATGCATTATGGAATTTTTGTTGAAATAACAAAATGGCGGCTCCAATATGGCGGACGAGATTTGTGATTGAGGTCCGATTCCATTCAAAATTGGTATGTGGGGGTTTTTGAGGTCGGAGATCATGATTTTTTTTTTAATTTATAAATTCAAGATGGCGACTCTAAAACAGTTTTTGTTTTTGTATAAAAAACTATTACTGTGACATATCCTCTGTAAGAGAAAAAAAAGTTATTCATAACTGAGTCATAGTGAGCTATGACTTACATTTGAAAAATGAAAGTTGGTGCTGATATCTCAAATTCTAGAAGAGTTGGTATACATTTCATATTTTCTTCGAAATCTCATTGAAAAACTGCCATGAGAATGTGAAACTCCCATTCGAATATTTTCATAAATAAAAAAGTTACGGAGGAGACACGAAAATGATCAAAATCTGCTTTTTGCGTATAAAACAAAAACGAATAGATTTTATCAAAATATTTTTTCACATTATAGGTGGCCTTGATAAACTCTACATTTGGTGTCATTTAACCGACCTCGTATCTCTCACCATTAAAAAGATACCCATAGTGAGCATGGTAAGTGGGACACACTGTATAATATATACGCGTTTTTTTCTATACAATATTTTATTAAAAACGAAAAATAAACCATACCATTAGAAAGTTCAGATTTCCTACTTGAAAATAGAGTATTTGAAATTCCTATTCAAGATCTCATGAGTACGTATCAGATTATAATGTAATACGCCCGAGTCTAAAAAATAGGTCCTCACGAGGTTGACCAGGCATCCCGTGCGTAGGATGCATAAGTTCCTAAATGATTTTTTTGCGGACAAACTATATCTGTGATAAAAAAAGTGCAGACGATCTTTTTTTGTAGAAAAAAACTTTCCCTACAACAAAATGGAATTCTTTATTTTTCATGATATTCATTCCAGCCCAAAATATTCTTGGATTTTGGGAATAAACATATTTTTCGATTTTTTTTTACTTTAGGAAATCGATTGACCAATGAACTTTTTTTTTTATATCAACCAATATACCTACTCTAAAACGATTTTTAAAAAAATCAGCGGGATTGCTAATTACTTGTGCCTAAAGTGTAAAATTTACTCCACTAACTAGGCTATTATTCAATTATTGTTATTAATTTTATCTTTCCAATTGTGTCAAACTATTGTTCATGAGACAATATTGATGGAGAATGGATGACAATCGAAGAGGGGCAAAAAATTCTGTACATATCATGAGTATTGTTACATTTTTTATAAAATTGTCAAACAAGATTAAGCTGTTAACTATTTTGAAATATTGATAAAGAGATAATAGCATGATACAGAGACTAGTAAATGTTCCTGTTTCAGAGGAAAATTTTAACAAAGAACTAAATATAATAAAGCAAATTACAGTCAACAATGGATATCGAGTTGATTTAATAGTAAATATTCTTACCAAAACACTCTATAATATAAGAAGGCTATCCAAGGAGTTAATTTCACTATTGGGAACGATAAGAGTAATTACAGAACTTCAACCTATCCAGGAACAGTTACACAAAAATTAGCTTCATTTTTACATAAGAAAAATTTAAGAGTAGCCTAAAGAACAAAACAACACATTGGGAAGGTTCATCAAAAATAATGAAGATAAGACACAAAAAATCAGAAAAATCAGGAGATTATAAGTTGAATTGTGGATCTTGCCCCAAAGTATATGTTGGTCAGACAGGTTGACCGTTCAAAAGCCGAATCCAAGAACATCGTATGAGTTATGTAAAAAAGAAAGTAAATTTAACAAATGCCAATCATAACTTAGACGTGGATCATAACTTTGATAAAACCTTCGATATTCTGCATGTCGAAAGAATATAGGTATCAAGTTTAAGTACTTAGAATTCCTATAAATTAATAAGCTGAAAAATTCAAATTGCCTACTTAAAGACCAACTTGAGCTCAATAATTCGCCTTTGTTGAATCTATTTTCTTAAAGAGTAGTTATCAATATAATTTCGCCTCTGGTATTCCATACCTTTGGACCGCACTGTATATTTATTTTCCTCATAATGAAAATACCACATTCCACCGAGTTATTCTTCAACGAGAATGACGTAAGGTTTGTTGATATTTCATTCTGTGCTTCGTCGACTGTTCACCTGTTCGTATCAACCCAACTCTTCGAAATCATTTCAACACGATAATTGCCATTCCGAACATATTATTGAATTGCTAAACCGAGTCGTTATTCTTAGGAAGTGGAATTAGCGAGTATGTAGAACCAACCGATCATTAAATAATTCAAATTCCGTTCGGGTGTTAGCTCCTAAAACTTTCTAAATCTATTCCGACTTTCATTTGTTTCGATCTTTTTCTTTCGTAGCCGGTCACGATTATCTAACATTTGTTTTATGAGAACATGCGAATGTTTAACAATTCCACTGATTATTAGTCCAGTCGATAATACTTGTTGTCTGTTGAGAGAAGTAACATTGCAATTATTCGCCAGATGGCGCTGGGGGCACATCACATTGAAAATTTCGAAAAACAAAGAGATCGAAATTGTGAAAATACGTATTAACGAAAATAAAAAAATTAAAAAATATGGTTCAAAAGAGAAACAATATGTAATGTGATTCTCCAAGCATTTTGAAATTTTTGAATTAAGGTATATATTGGACAAACTGGTAGAACGTTTGAAAATCGCACTAATGAACATCATAAGAGTTATGTGAACAATGTAACATTTCAAGTGAGGTGGTGTTCTTCCACAAAAGTCCAAAATGCGTCGTTTTGACGTCAAAATACAAGATTTATAACAGATATCGTTTTTGTTTCAAATTGAATAGCTCAAAAACTTGAAGTGGACCCCGAAAATATGTTAAAAAATATGGGTCATTGGGGGTGTCCGCCCGTAGAACATATCGGAAAAGGACTACAGGAAAATTTATTAATAACTAGCTGATTAGCTAACGATTCATTCTTTTAAACCAAGAAAATCAACTTTACTTATTGAATGAAAAAGATTATTTTCCGCTGTCTAGTCTGACGCGTCAAAGTGGTCGATTTCACGACAACAAAAATCTGATAAAAAACAATTTTTTTTTGAAAGATTTTAGGTTTTTAAATTAAAGGTAAATGATGATAAAAAATTGTATAAGAATGAAACTTTGCCTTTTACATGAAAATGGTAAACAAAAGATCTTTGTATATATTTTTTACTATCAGGGCCATATTTATTGATGTTAGAAATTGAAGGCCATGTGGGTATGTCAAGTATTTTTGAAAGACATAAAATACTTGACATACCCACATGGCCTTTAATATCTAACATGATTTTCGATGGAATTAAAGACAGAAATTTTATAAAATACTTATAAGATGTCCTCAAAAATTGTAATTCTTCCTGTTACCTGACTTGACGAAAGTCGAAAGCGCTTTTCATATTTAAGAAATTATACACTTTATACAAAAAACCCCTCTTCATTTATTCTACGCAAGTGTATTCAGCTTCCCAAATGAATAACCTTGTTATTTCAGTACCAAATGATTACAATGACTGGTGATATAGGAACAGACTTATACTGAATTCGAAGAAAAAAAGTCACAAAGGAAAAGGGTTTCCGACTAGGTCCAATGAAGCCATTCAGAAGGTTTGGAAAGAGTATCTATCAGTAAAAATTTTGACGCTGAGCATTTTAACTATTAGCTCAATACTATGGTTTGTATATTGTATGCTATGTATGTTAGAGAATATTGCTTTCATTTTTACGTTTGTATTTATCTTATAATTTGGGTTGGTCCCGTCAATATCTTTAGGGGTAGTACTGCTTATCTAACTTTCAACTTCCGAAAATAGCCAATTCAGTGAAAATTGAGCATAGAAAGTAATTACCTCAATTCTCCAGTTGACTTCCTGCACTGGCTCCTGTAGAACCCTTCAAACTTGCCAAACATCCTCCCCTCAAACTTGATAAACAAATAATAGACTCTCGGAACGACCTTCTGTTTAGTGGTAATTACCAACACCTTATCTTCGTCTAGTTCCGTGATGCTCAGAATCGGAAACACTCTGAGCTCGCTACTACTCAGAAGAACCTCAGAAATCGTCAAATTTTTAATGTGCATTATAATATCCCTCCTGGGGTTAGTGATACTAACGGTCACGTTCACGGAGCCCTTGTACAACCCCCTGGCGAGATCAGGGAGCAACGTGAGGTCATACAGAAGAGGCTCGGTATCGTTGGGCAGCCTCTTGAAGCTCCTCTGGAGCTCCTGGAAGCGGTGGGGCAGATAACTACGCGTCACGTTCGGTCTGTTGTGCAAAAGATGCCGCCCCACGAACACAAGGGCGGTGATGAGGCACCCACAAACTATTAACAGAAACAAGCAACAGCTAACGAGACACGCCACGGTTTTACTGGATTTTTTTCGCGGTTTTACCTCGGGAACGCCAAGCGTCATTTTTAGTTTCGAGAGGACTTTGTGGTTATTTACTTTTGTTATAGTTGATTGCGACTCGAAGGTATATATTGGACAAACTGGTAGAATGTTTAAAAATCGCACTCAAGAACATCAAATGAGTTATGTGAAAAATGTGACATTTCAAGTGAGTTGGTGTTTGAAACACTCGTTTTTCCTGTCAATTTTCCAAAATACGTCGTTTTGACAACATACAGTATCTTTCAAAAGTCTGGGAACGGTCTCATATTTCAGAAACGGTTTGGAGAAAGTTTATGAAAATTGCTACAAGGTGATTTTTGATGATGCTTGCTTCATTAGTGATATTGGCATTGTTGCCGAATAAACAGTTTTTGAGACATTGGTAGTGGTTTCAAATGGAACACCCCATTTATTTTCATTGCAATCCATTCAGCGCCCCTTCATTACTTATGTTCCCAAATATCAGATTTCAAATTACTGTGATTTTTGAAATATGACAACATGATATTTTCGTTGAAAAGTGTAGAAACGGGCCAATATTGTCAATACGGCTTCAGAAAAATTAATGAAATTTAATACAAGATAGTTTTTGATGATGTCCGATTTAATGGTAATATTGGCAGTGTTGCCAAATTTACTGTTTTTCCCGATTTTAGGAGTTATTCAATCTTTTTTCAATGAAACAACCTATTTATCTTCATTGCAATCAATTCAGTGCCTATACATATTACTCATGTTTCCAAATATCACATTTTAAATTAATATGATGTCTCAAATATGAGAACATGACAATTTCGTTGAACTATCTGCGAACGGTACAATATTTTCAAAAGGGCTCGAGAAAATATCATGAAATTTTATACAAGATGTTTTTTGATGAATAAACTTTTCAATTTTGTTTTTTTTTTCAATAAAGTATTGTATCAAATGGAATAACAAAAACGGAAAATTATCTGACTAAGTGCTCAAAATATTTGCCATCATTTGATCAACAATATCCCAAGCGGCTACAATATATTGATTAGCATTTGAGGCGTGACTGAAAGAGCTTCCTGACCTATTTTATTTTGTAAGATTTCCAAATTTGCTGGTTATTCCTCAAAACTCCGGTTTTTCAAATGTTCCCAAAAAATGTTTAAAGGAGTTAAATCGGGAGAGCAGGCTGGCCACTCTATGCTTCCTCTTCGTCCAATCCATCTGTTTGGAAATGTATGGTCCAAAAAAGTACACACCATTCTTGAATAATTCTTGAATAATTTTCTCTAACTATTAGCTCAGTACTATGGTTTGTATATGGTATGCTATGTATGTTAGTGATAATGCTTATTCATATCTTTACATTTGTACTTCTTTAATATTTGGGTTGGTCCCTTTAATAAATATTATTCTTTTCAATATCTTCAGGGGTAGTACTGCTTACCTAACTTTCAACTTCCAAAAATAGCCATTTCAGTGAAAACTGAGCATAGAAAGTATTTACCTGAATTCTCCAGTTGACTTCCTGTACTGGCTCCTGTAGAACCCTTCAAACTTGCCAAACATCCTCCCCTCAAACTTGATAAACAAATAATAAATCCCAGGAACGATCTTCTGCTTGGTAGTAATCACCAATACCTCATCCTCGTCTTGTTCCTTGATGCTCAGAATCGGAAACGCTCTGAGCACGCTACTGCTCAGAAGAACCTCAGAAATCGTCAGATTCTTGCTGTGCACTATAATATCCCTCCTGGGGCTAGTAATACTAACGGTCACGTTCACCGAGCCCTTGTACAACCCCCTAGCGAGGTCAGGCAGCAGCGTGAGGTCATACAGAAGAGGCTCGGTATCGTTGGGCAGCCTCTTGAAGCTTCTCTGAAGCTCCTGAAAGCGGTGGGGCGGATAACTACGCGTCACGTTCGGTCTGTTGTGCAAAAGATGCCGCCCCACGAACACAAGGGCGGTGATGAGGCACCCACAAACTATTAACAGAAACAAGCAACAGCTAACGAGACACGCCACGGTTTTACTGGATTTTTTTCGCGGTGAAGCCTCGGGAGCGCCAAGCGTCATTGTTAGTTTCGAGAGGACTTTGTGGTCATTCACTTTTATTGAATGGTGATCGCGACTGTATGGATTTGATCGATGAATGGCATGGTGGAAGATGGTGGCAAATCGAACATTTCACTTCGCGCCGTGGGGAGGTGGAATTCTACGATTTACCTTCGATCGCTGAGGACGCTGAGTCAGCCGCCTCGTGTCTGATACAATCGTTTTCTGCGAGGAATGGCATGGCAGTGCCGCTAGTTTATTTCTTGCTTTTATGCGGTGACAATAATAGGTAGTACCGTTGCGAGACACATTGATTCTAGGAATTCGGTAGTGGATTTGGGACGCCGCTTTTGTGGAATGATTCGATATACAGTGTGTTCCAAAAAATGTCTTCCTCAAATATTTAGGAAATATCAAAAAAACAAAGGAACATGGTGAAACTTCGGTTAGAGTGTTCCATAGAATATCAAAAAAAAATATTTTCAAATGACGTTTTTGACGGTCACAATTATTTTCGAAGATAAAGGCCTATTATTTTGTTGTGGAAAAATTAATCCTCATTCAAAACGTATACAAATCATGGTATTTTGAATTGTTATTCTTCGGTTCTCGTGTGTTCTCGGATATTCGCCGGCCTTTTGAGCCCATGGTTCGAAAAAAATAGTTTACCTTGAAAGTTTTCCGGGAGGTTGGAAAATGGATAATTTTATGAATTTCGATTTGCTATTTCCGATTTTCAACTTTGCCATCTCGTATTTTTTCTGCTCGAGTCGCCATATTGGAAATATGGCGCCTAATGGCAGTAATGAGGAATATAAAGAGGAAAAAATGTATCAGTAATTTATTCTAATTTTTGAAATCGAAAAAAACGAATGTCTAACCATATAAAACAAGGTGATAAATCAACTACGCTTTAAGGGGTAAGGGGTAGACCCCTAAAAATCAACAAAAATGCAAAATCGTCGGATCTCGGATCTACTTGAAAATTCGCACTATAAACGTAAAATATCATGCTGATTTCAAAAATATATGGTTTGTAATGTTTAAACATTAAATTTAGCGGGAAATTTCGTATGCATATGAAAAAATTATGGAATTTTACTAAACCGAGTCCGAAAATTGGAAAAAACTAGATCTGAACCATTCAAATCGAGAACGATTAGAGATAGAGCTATTCTGCGAACGCCAATCGATTCAAAATGGTCGAATTAGTTTATTCAAGTAGAGTGCAGGAGTACACAATTTTTACCCTAAGATAGTTGTAAGGGGTAGACTCCTAAAAATCACCAAAATTGCAAAATCACAGATCCGCTTGAAAATTCGTATTTTACAATGTATTTATTAGGTACCTACTTGTTCAAATTTCAAAGGGCAAATCTTTGATTAATTTTAATAAGAAAAGGTCATATGAACATGTGTGATCAAATGTTTCATTTCGGAGAAGGGTGTTGAAGTTTTTATCCTCGATTATTTGGAAGAAGTTTTGCAAAAAATAATTTTTTTGTACAAAATTTGGTGACCGAGAAATCAAAATTTTATATTAATTTTTATGTAGCACTCAGAGGGCGCTACGAAAGCTCTCATTATTTATTTTTCCGTCGACCGTCCATTTACGATATATTTTGACGCAAGAACGTTCAAACGCGAGAGAGAAAGAAGCTCGAGCGTTTAATTTTCTTAATTCTCAATCACATTCAATTTTTTTTTTTTTTTTTAATCAGAATCACCGAAATTTGTTATCGTTTGTTTTGTTCGAAAATTCGAGCCAGGTAAGTTATGTACATTCAAATCTCACATTAAAACAACTTCATCTGTTGGTGTTGTTGGGTGAAGTCCAATTTGAGAGATGAAATTCAAAGAGGTCAATATAGAGGATGGATGATTAGGAGATAACCAGAGGAATTTGGTCTGTTTGGTATCAACCAGCTTGAACCACATCACATCAAAGTCTTTCAGCTCCGAACTCTCTTCGAGTTGGCAAGAAAGATTAGTTTTAGAGTAAAGTCAATCACCACCTTTGGATCTGAATGAAGAGTGGAACTCGTAACAAAGGCAAAGAATGTACAAATGAAGAGACAAAGAGAGAATATTGTGATAATCACTCACCTGTTCTCCCCAGAAGCACTTTTGTAGCTGCTAGTATACAACCCAACTATCCTGTTTTTCATATCACCGTTGAAATCGATTTCGAGAGTTGCATTTCCAACTTTGAAGTCGGCCAGATCGGCTTTGGTAATTGTCAGCAACTCGTGCTTTGGATCCAAGTTGTAGGAACCGACGACAGAGTCGATTTTGACCTTGTCAATGGCCAGGGAGTTACTGTGGAGGCTTATACTGTTGGTATCGGACAGTATTTGCACAGAGACTTTCACTTTTCCTGAAAACAAAGAAAAAAATTAACGTTAGAATGGTGATTGAGTTCATATATTTCAAATTCAAAGTCAAAATATGTTTCAGTAGTGTGACGAAGTATTGCAATGCATAGAAAAAGCTGAATTAACAATTGAATTATCAATAATTTTTCATCATGCTTGATTTTTCACTTATATATTTTCCATTCTACTAGATGTGCAGTAAAATTAACAACAGGTATAGAAATATTTTGCTAACGTAGTCGATTTCCTTTGTAGTTTCTCAGGGCTCTCAACTACAGCCGCTAACGTCGTGTTATAAGCAACTAAAACTATACAGTTTGTGTTCATATATACTGGTAGATCATTTATAAAAAATGAGAATATCAAGGGCCCCAAGATGGATCCCTGAGGAACTAAATCGATTGTATGAAAGTTCGACGCAGTGTGGTTTATTTTAACAGACATTTCTCTGAAACAAATGTATGATACTATCCACGATAAGAAGTTTGCTTCCGATTATTGAGATCAATAAATTCAAATGCTTTCGACAAATCGAAAAACAGTTCCCATTTTATTTAGTGAATCTCAAAAAGTGACAAAACTTGTAAAAAACACTTTTGATCGACTAGTATTCCGAGTTTTTTCAGTACCGAATACATTCTACTATACTACATTCTTTTCGATTACTTTTTATTACTGTTGAAAATGTTATTGGTTGGACATTGCTCATAATCGAAGAATCAATCCCCCTTTTTGGAAACAGGAGTGAATAAATCAGTTTTTCGATCACGGGAAATATATCGGAATATTTAGAAAGATTTATAGCAATAATATCAACATTTAAACACTTCTATAGCCATATAAAAGAGTGGATAACTCTTCCAAGAGGTTGAAATAACAGCAACCAAAATAAATGAAAAACTGACAAGTCGTAGTGGTTTTCAAATATTCACGTCGGTTGCCCATCCTGTATATGCTTGCTTACAATGGAAACGGGAACGAAAGGAAAATGAATAAACTACCCATGAATTGTACAGGTAAATTTACACTATAAATGTTTTTTTTTGTTCTGTTGCGTAGGTGGCTGTGATTTCACATCTGAAAATTGTTTTCAAATTTAAACATCTTTTCTAAATAAACTTTTTTAATAATGTCGAAAATAAGCTAATCTTAATTTTAATTTTTTGTTCTCCCCTGTATACCATTTGAAAATTTTGAATTTTGACAACTCAAATCCAAGTTTTCCCCAACGCACCAATTTTTATCAGGAATAAAATTATCTGACAAATGGATAATAAAGTTTCCCAAATGGTGCAAACTTTTTGAAACTCACTGTGTAAGTAGGTTAAATAAAATACATATTAACCGACATAAGTTGCACAAAATTATGAAAAATAAGGCGTTAGTAGCTCAATCACTCAGTTTTCTATCAATTTATTTTACTAAAGTTGGCAGAAAATAGTGAAATAAATAGGTATTTAAACGAATAATAATATAATTGGTTGAGCCAGGAGATCAAATACAAACTTTAGTTAAATAAAACCTTTACAGAAAAGTTAATAATAGGTTGATTTTCCTCTTTTTCAAATAAATCTAATCTACTATGCTACTATGCAGCATTTCACCTAAAGGTTTTCTTCCAAAACAGGCAGAGGATACAAATAATATACCCATAGAAGGCCATGAAATTCATGTAGCACAGTTGTTAGTAATCGTGACTTTTGACGTTACCTGACCATAAATTATTATCGAAATAAAATCGCTGTGGTGTACAAATCAAGAATGGAACGGTTTGAGAAATACGTTTTATGCAAGTGCAAGTTTTGTAAAGAATTCAGTGAAATTAAAGTGTATCATCGGAACTTACCAGAAATGTATTCACCAAATTTATTTGGGATTATTCAACATCATTTTTGCTTTTGGTGTGCAAAAAATATGGAGCTTTTCTTAGATCACAGCAGAATAAGATTGTAAGTACAACATATATTTTATGAAGCAAGACAATTTATAAATTTTAGAGAATGTGAGCTTGTTTATTCTCCATTGAAGAAAAAAGACGTGGCTTAAGGTGCATTTAGTCAACATAAACGTAACTTTAGCACAAGCACTGACATAAAAATAACCTTGAAAATAATTTTGTATGAGACCTAATATCATACGAGTTTTAGATTTAGGCATAAATTTAAGAATGACCGGTACATTTTATGACATGAAACTTTTGGTACACGTAAATTATGGATAATATTTTCATCGTAAAAGTAAGATTCTCATAAAGTTGGGATTTTCAAAGTGACATGTTTTTAGCATAAACTTAAAATTGTTGTATAAATGGTGCCATTTGATTCAACAGATTCAACCTTCGTTTTTAACATATATTTAAGCACAATTTTAAAATGATGTTGAATAAATGCACCTTAAGGAATTTCAACCACATTTAGACGCTTTGGTTGAAAATGTTTGTTTGTGGTAAAATATGAGAACTGGCGTACTAATAAAATGTGTTTCTGTAAACTTTTAACTTTCAAGTACATATGAGGTAAATTGTTTATAAAGGATTTTCACTTATTAACTATGATAGGATAATTTCGATATTATCTGAAGTTAACATAAATGTCATTTTAATTATAAATGTCAAAAATTTCCACTGTTTCATGCACCTCAATCCAAGGAGAAAAATTAACGGCAATTGTATTACTGTTAGCTATGGTAACCATAAAAAATAATTAGAAAAATAATAATAATGTCTTTATTCATACTGCATTTTTCACAAAAGGAAAATAAATCAAAATATAAATGTCTTCAGAATGATAGGCCAGAATTCAGTCGTCAGTATTCGGGGATATCGGAAACTGCTTTTCCATTCAACCCCAAAAGCAAAAAAAAAAATTACATGAAAATAACAAAACAAGATGTACGTTCATAATGAATTTGACAAAATAGCAGAATAGTAAAAATGTAAAACCATTAATAATACAAAAAAAAACTAATCAAGTAAATTAATGAAATTAGAGTTAGCGAAGGTGGAGAGTGGCAATAATAATGATGAAAAAACTGGTACAACTGAAAAGCAGTAGTTTTATTCTCATTCAGTTATTCGGCGTCAATAAATCTATTAAATATCAAATTTACCTTTATTTATAGATTATCGCAGCAAACTTTTGAATCGATATCTGGTATTGATTGTATGAACCTCATCTCTGAATAACAGTTTTTTACATGAATTTTCGGGTTTCTTGGAACGAATTATATCATGAGAAAAACAACACATACTCAACAACCATCTGTGATTTATTGAAAGCCAGCCAGATTCCTTTATTTTGTGTGATATAGCGTTTTTTCCTAATTCCATATATGAACCGTGCACAATTTGAACATACTGAATACTTTGTTGAACAAAAGTAATATATTTGAAAAGTTAAAGTGGCTTAGAACCTGGGACCCAGACAATATTTTCTTGGTTTTGGCATCAATTATTTTCGAAAGATATAAATTAACTTGAGATTGCAATAAGCTTTTTTGATAGTTCAAGCCACATGCTTACTAAATTTAAACTCACTATAATTAATCTCAAGTTTTTGCAGATTCAACAATTTTCAGGGGTTTAGAATCAATAAAAATATTTATCTGATCTTTGTAATCATTCCGATATTTTTTACTACCAAAAAAATTAATGATTTGGATTTTGTAGGATCGTATTGAGAATGTCAATTGAAGTTTTCAGTTGGTCGAAAGTACCTACTGGGTGTGAAATTTTCCCCGAAATAAAAATAATAATTAGATTAGAATAATAGATACGTGGCCGATGAAGTGCGACGGGATCACCCAAGTTTTTCTCATGTATTTTGACCCGCTGAATCCGAATTTCGAGGGTGATAGGTCGAGAAAGCTTTAGGAAAATTGTTATGGACGATTTTCCGAGGGAAATAGAAAAATCCATTTTTCTCAATAATAAATGACGCCATAATATTATATAAAATTCTCTACAAATAAGGTCATTGAATGTGTTTTCCAAAATGCACCGTTTTCGAGTAAAACGTGCTCGAAATTCGGAAAAATGCGATTTTCTTAATTTTCAACCCTCTCATTCAGTCAAATACTTAATGATATTTTCAGGATCACCTTGTCCCAAATTATTAATATATGTCTCGATTATGAATAACAGAAAAGATATTCCTGGAAAAATAATTCGTGATGATTTCTTGGCACTGAATTTCCCGATACTTTTACTTTGCGTGAAAGCGGAATTTTTCTATTCGCGAAACTTACGTCGTGGACGAATTTCTTATACTGTCAATTAAAACGGGTTCAACACATGAGTTCTTATGGAAAATGCTATTAATATAAACTTTTCGAATAAGTGCGATACATCATTTGTTTTGGGACATTAAAAGATTTTAAAATCCATAATAAAAAATCCAGGGCCGTATTCAAAAAAACAAAGTTGATGATGGCAGCTCAAATACGAAACGTCTGTTTGAAAATCTGATAACACCAACTTGTAGAACAGAAAAAGTAGCAATGAGAATGTGAAATTTGTTTTGTTATATCTATTCAAATAGAGTCACAAAAAAATAAAAATTAAATCGTGAATAATCGGTTTTTTCCAAAAATCTTTGGAAGTATTCGGAATTTTTCAAATATGAATGCGGCGTTCCAGTGAGCACCAAATTGCGCAACTTTGCCTCCATTTAACCGACCTCGTATCTCTTCTGGTTTCCGAGATCCCAATGATGAGGCTCGAATTTGGAACACCCTGTACATATAAAAACGTTAAATTGACATATCTTACTTTCCCGCACTAGTACGGAAAAGCGATTTTTCCCGCACTAGTGCGGGAAAGTGAAAACTAAATACGTGCGGAAAAGTGGGTAAAAACGCACGGTCGAAGAAAAAAAATTCGCAACATATTCTCACCTGTAAAGAGCCCTGTCGTCAAGTTCGGATACAAAAACAAATCGTAGACCACAGGCCTCACCGCCCTCGACAGCCTGTACTTCGACATCTCGTCTGGGGATTCGGTACTCGGCTTCACCGTACTTTCTGTACTTTCTAGATTTTCCATCTTGGTCCTCAGATTGGCATTATCCACTCCAAGCACTATCGTCGATATTCCGAAAGCCGCTGTAGCTGCAATTAGAACTGTTAGCAACTTGTGCGATAATATCCAAGTAAACACGCTCATGGCAAGGTTTCGCGATGAACTGCTCTTCAAGCGATACCGAGTGATATAGATACGGACGTGTTTTATGGAAATTGGGAAATCATACCTTGAATTGGTTAGTGTGATAACAGAGTGGTACACGATTATGGGGGATTTATTGCCGATTTCACCAACTAATTCCCAAAGTTAAGGAATACCTAAATCGAATTTATAAATGCCTGAATGCAATTCGCGTTTCATCAAGCGTTAAGTAATGGTTAAAAGTGATTGGATATACCTAACGTAGGTAGTACCTATCACTTTTAAGCATTATTTAACTTGTGGTGAAACGCAAATTGCACTTGGATATTCCTAAATCCGATTTAGGTATTTCCTAATTTTAGGAATCAGTTGGTGAAATCGGCCATAAGTATAGATCAAACCATTCAATGAAGATCATCGAGACCTTACGCACTTATTTACAATAATAATAATAAGGTCAGCAGCTAAAAAACTGACCCCAGAATTAGTACCCCTTGCGATATCTGCATTTTCAAAATTATAGTACTCAGGTATACCTACCTGCCTGTATGTTTATGAAACATTCGTATATCCATTTTCCACGGCTAACAATGACCAATTGCAGAATTAAAAATTGGGTAAAACATATTAGGGAAATGTCCCAGAACCCTAGAATTCAGTGCTAAATCATTGAAATATTCATGGTGTCATATGTAGCTGGCAATATCACCAACTCTTATTCATCCAGAATGCTCGGATAATTTTAAAATGTATTTTTTTGTCACAAAGTGCCAAAAATATTCCATTGTTAGTGTAGAAAGTACCTAATCAAAAATCACTTTTTCATGGCCAACTAAAAATTGAAAAATTAGGAAAACATTATGGATTCTTTCTTCACTGAACTAACATCAGATTCTGGATCAGAACACTCTGATATCCCCAGATCTCAATTCCTGAGAAATATATGGGGTGTCATCTGTATATGGCAAAAGTTCAACTCCTAAATTTTCTTATTTCAAAAACTATTGCACCTATCAATTTATTCCATTTCCGTAGCTGCAAATTCACATAATTTTATAATATTGGTATTTGCAGATGACTCGGGGATTAAGATCTAAGAGTTTTAGAGTATTCTTAACCCATTTCTGATGTTTGTTCAATGACATATCTTCCCCAATTTTTAATTTTTTAGCTGATCAAAGTTAGCCATGGAAAAATAATGCTACTTTAAATTCTGCAGTATAAATGGAATATTTCAGGGTTCTTTGTCACAACAGAACAGAAATTTAAAAACAACAATAATGGACGAATGATAGTTGGTGATATTGCCAGGATACCCTGTACATTTCGATGATTGATCATTGAGTTCTGGGGTTCTGGGACATTCCAAAACCAGGAGTTGTGTTAATTTTTCAGTGAAAGATCCTTAATATATTTTTTCCCAATTTTTCACTATTCAAGTGGTCACAGTTTGTCATGGAAAAGTAGCATTTGGTTATTTTTTGCAGTATTAATTGAATATTTTTGTGAATTTTGTGAAAAGTGAAGGAATTTTGAAAATTAAGCAAATATTACTGATGAAAACGAATTAATCACATTGCCAGCAACAAATGACACCCTGTATAATCAATTGATTCAAGCAATGCGATCTAGAGCTTTAGGGTACTCTAAACTCTAAAACAGAATTTGATTTTTCATTTTCATTTCTTTATTCTTTCTAATTTGACAATTATAAAATTGCATTGAAAGTTGTCACATAACTAAAATTACAACAGCCACAAAAACTACAATTGAAAATTAAATTTTTTAACAGTTACACATTCACTAAGATATGCAGGTACTAAGTAATCACATTTATCTATGAGAAATTCTAAGAAACAATTATAGAATTGGTTCAAAAGTACAGTACTAAAATTTAAATTGTTAAAAACACTTCAATTAACTCAAAATCGAATGGTTATCATCATTAAGATATTCACTAACTGAGTAGTAACACTTTTCTATAAGAAACTGTTTTAAGGTTTTTTTGAATTCATATAAACTGTTATTCATTCTTATATGGGGTGGTAGATTATTGAACAACCTAGGGCCCATGTAATTCGGAGATTGATTGCTCAACTTTAAGCGGGCCAATTGAAAATGTATATCTTTCTTGTGTCTCGTATGATAATTATGCACATCATCATTGAGAGTAAATTCCCTTTTGTTGCGAAAAACATACAAACATGCTTCATATATGTAAACACATGGCATTGTCAATATTCCAAACTTTGGAAACAATTGTTTGCATGAGTGAGTGTACGACACTCTTGCTATGCAACGAATAATCTTTTTGTGCTATGAACACTTCAGAAATCCTTGTCGACATACTCCACAATAAAATTCCGTATCTGATTTGCGAGTCAACGTATGCATAGTAAAGAGATATCAACTGAATTTTACTTAAAATATTCCGCAAGTTCCTGAATAAATAGTTCATGGAGTGAAGCTTGGTGATAATATGACCACATTGTGCTTTCCTCAATATAAAGACTAAGAAATTTCATTGTCCCATTAGAGCTAGATAAAGGTCTACCATTCACATTGATCGTTATTGTGTCACATGTATTTTGCCTATTGTGAAATCTATATAAAGTTGTTTTATCTACATTTAAGTAAAGGTCATTTTCATTGAAATAGCTAGTAATATTTTTCATAACGTCGGTGCCTGCCTTTTCAATTTCTGATGTTGTAGGAGCCGATATTGTCAAGGAGAAATCATCTGCATAGGCAGTATATTTGCCTGAGAGAATACTCTGATCAATGTCAGTCACATACAGTGTGAATAGTATGGGGCCCAATATTGAGCCCTGGGGGACACCCCTCTCTATAGTTCTCAACTGTGAATAAAAAATCTGAGATATGTTCTTGATGTTTTGGGTAATGCTAACAAACTGTGTACGATTTTGTATGAAGGATGATATCCACATATTTGCTACTGTGATTCACGCAATCGAATGCCCTGCTTAGGTCACAAAAAACCGTGGCAGGACATTCACCACCTTCAATATATTCCACCACCGTATTATAAAAGGAAACTAAAGCCGTTATCGTAGATCTTGATTCTCGGAAACCATGTTGATTTTCAGTTATAATTTCAAATTTGGTGATTTGATGATGAAAAAATCCCTAATATGTTTTCCCCATTCTTTCAATTTTCAATTGGTCATAGTTAGCCGTGGAAAATGGATATACGAATGATTTCGAAAATATGAACAGGATGTTCACAAAGTCAGTTGTGGAATCATCTGCGACTGAATGTTGGAATTTAGTCGCTATTTTCCATCGTACAAGATAACCTTTCTTGGAAGGGATTCATGTTTTAAAGAGAAACATTCTCAATTGAAAATTGAACCAATACGAATGTTTCATCAACATAAAGTGCTATAACCTAAGTACTATAATTTGAAGAAATAAAATTCAAATTATTTAATTCTCAATTAAATATGAGGGTGTAGCTACTCAAAGTGGGACACTCTGAATATATATATATATATATATATATTACTGGCATTGAGGAACTCAAATCGATCTTCAATCAATTGAAAAATAAAAAATCTTGTGGTTTGGATGAAATATCGGTGTCAATATTACGAAATTTGCCAGATTAGGCATTGCATGTGTTTGTGGAAGCAATCAACATTTAATTTTTGACAGGTAAATTCCCTTCTTGCCCCTTCATAAAGATGGTCAACTCGACGATCCCTCAAATTTTAGACCCATCGAATGACTGTCAACGATTTCAAAAATAATTGAGATTTTATTTTCCATTTTTCGAAAAATCAAACGCATCTTGACCAGCTGATTCCGAAGATCACCTCAAAAATTGAATTCTACAAAGAGGTACCTGGAAAAGGGTAATTTTTTCAATGAAAAAATGCACCTATCCACCAAATCGATATTTTCTGAATGAATAGACCTTCTATTCGAAAAACAAGTACATTTTCGGATTCAGAAGGAAATTTTCTATAAGATGAAATTATACTCGCGAAATTTCGTGTTTTTGAAATATTCTCAGGCGATCAAAGTAGAAAAATGTAATATTCGATATGGAACGAAATCAAATTTTGCGAAAAATTTCAGTTTCCATTTTTCGAAAAATCGCAAACCAAACTTCCTTTAGACATATCTAGACAAGCTGATTCCGAATATCACCTCCAAAATTCAATTCGACAAATGGATATGTGGAAAAGGGGAATTTTTTCGATGAAATGTGCACCTATCCACAAAATCAATATTTTCTGAATGATAAATTAACTCCTGTATAAAATGTGTCATTTAAAGATGACTGTATTGTCATTTTGACAGCGATAAAAAAGGTGCATCGTTTCTTATCACCGATAAAAATGCCGGTTCCTCTTTAGCGTCTACATCTAGTATGCTTACGTCACTTTAATGTCTGCCCTGTCAGTTATTTAAGTATTGTTGATAGTTGATACTGAAACATTACAACATGAGTCGTTTTGTGGAAGTTTCGACTCAACGAATAACAAAAAATATAGAAAAAGCAATCCCGCAATCTACAAAAAATACTAAAGCGTCAATATGGAGACAATTTATATTCGGTCGTTAATTTATCTTGCCAAAAAACACTCGAGCTTTTCTTTTAAGGATAAATTTGTTTTTGACTCAAAATTTTTTCATCAGTAATTTTGCTCGAAAAACTGACATTTGACAAAATCGCTCGACCTTCGGTCTCGCGATTTTGTCATGTCAGTTTTTCTCGTAAAATTACTGATTCGTTACAAAAAGAAAGGACCACGCACGTTTCTTATGGAAAATGGCTTTCCGTGAATTTGTCCGAATTTTTGGTATGGTGTAGATCTGGATGCACTGATCAAAAGTGTCCATTGCCAAAAACTCCAAAAATGGACAGTTTTCGAGATATGGCTCTATCAATGTAATTTTTTTGCATTTTTCGGATTTTGACACATAATCAGTTCACTCTCATACTTAGGAAAAACCGAGTTTCAATGATTTCACTGCAGGAATCGATTGAAAAATAATTCTTTCTTCGTTTCAGATACTGCCATTTGAAGAAATTATTATTTATACACTGCTCGTCACTGACGATGTAACTGGACTATTATTTTCAATTTCTATAGTCCAGTTTTTGTAGAAACAAAAACTTCTGAATTGCTCAAGGTATCACAGAGTCACATATATTCAACACCTTTCGATAGGGGCACTAGAAAAATAATATTCGATACACACTATAGGAACTGAATCTGAGATACTTTTTTTTAAATAGTTTCCTAGTCGTCAAAGAAATAGTGGTAAATGCAAAATGAGCATATAGAAAATCGTTCATAATGTAGGCTGACGACACAAATACTCGTATCGAATGCAGTTTGTTCATACCAAGTGTTAAATATCAATAGAAACAAGGGAATACCCAATAATCATTTCTAATCGCTAATCGAACCCTTAATGCAAACGGATCCGTGAAAATGTCTGAATATTTGACATGATGTGGATTTCGATGCACTGATCAAGTGTCTATTGCTACATTCTACAAAAATGGACAGTTTTCAAGATATGGCCGAATCAATATCTGATTCTTTTCGTTTTCTAGATTGTGGCCCATAATCGCTTAGCTCTTATACCCAACAAAACGGAATTCTATCGATTTCTGCGCAGGAATTGACTGAAAAACAGTTGTATTTCATTTCAGATACATTCATTTGGAGAAATTAGCATACACTGCTCGTCACTGGCGATGTAGCTGGGCTATTATTTTCAACTTTTGTATTTCCGTGTTCATAGAAACAAAAACTCTTGAATTGTTCTAGTTCTAACAAAAATACTTATATCCAACACAATTCACTTGTGGCATTTGAAAAAATAATATGCGATACACTCTAAATATGATTTGAATTTTTTTTGAAATATTCTCCTGGCCATCAGGAAAATAGTGGAAAATACAAAATGAGAAACTAGAAAATCGTATTTATAATGTACGCTGACGAGAATAATGCAGTTTGTTTATACCGAGTGTTAAATATCAATAACACCAAGGAAATACATACCCAAAAATAATTACTACCATTATTTTTATTTCTCTACCTTCATTTCATGACAGCATCTATGTGAGCTGAGATATTCAAATGTTAGAAATGTGACGGATGAAACACCATTTCCGAAAAACCTATCTGAAAAAAAGACAAAACGACTGTAAAGATTTCGAGCGAATCATTTATGGTTTGCGATTTACTAGCAAATATTCGAAGATTGTCAACACTCATTATCAAGAATAGTTATTCAATGTCAAGATTTTACTCCTGCAATTCAGTTGAAGACGGTTGCTAGATATTATTGCCAGGATAGGGGTCTACAAACCAACCCACAGATGCAAATGCTACTCCAATACGGACAAAGAACTTCTCGATCTGTTTACAGAAGATTAATTTGGGACGCTTTTCAGAAAAAAAAAATACTTATGCAAAGTCAGTCAAGTTTTGTCAAATGATTTTTTAAAATCATTTTCGAATATTTAATTCAGCTGTGAGTCAAACGATGTCTGCAGCCAGAAAGTCACGTTTCGTCCCTCCTAACTTGGATTTGCCGTCAATTACCAGAGAGATATCACAACATTTGCAAATACCATGCATAACCAAGAAACGTACCTATCAATATAATTTTTGTGAAGAATCAATATGTTTGATGAAGTGAACACGGTTAAGTAACTGTGGTTCAATCTGTCCATTAACAAATTGAATATTTTTCTTATGAAATGTCAACTATTGTTGACCTCCCACTCATGAATTGTTCAACTGAAAAAGTTATTGCCTATACCGAATAAAAAATTCAGACATTTTTACGAATCCGTTTGCCTTAACGGTTCAATTAACAATAACAGTAGTAATGATTTTTGGGTGTGTATTTCCTTGGTGCAATTGATATTTAACACTCGGTATAAACAAACTGCATTCATCTCGTCAGCGTACATTATAAATACGATTTTCTAGTTTCTCATTTTGCATTTTTCCTGATGGCCAGGAAAATATTTCAAAAAAATTTTGAATCATATTTAGAGTGTGTATCGCATATTATTTTTTCAAATGCCACAATTGAATTGTGATGGATATAAGTATGTTTGTTAGAACTAGAACAATTCAAGAGTTTTTGTTTCTACGAACACGGAAATACAAAAGTTGAAAATAATAGCCCAGCTACACCGTCAGTAACGAGCAGTGTATAATAATTTCTTCAAATGGCAGTATCTGAAACGAAGAAAAAATTATTTTTCAATCGATTCCTGCAGTGAAATCATTGAAACTCGGTTTTTCCTAAGTATGAGAGTGAGCTGATTATGTGTCAAAATCCAAAAAATGCAAAAAAATACATTGATAGAGCCATATCTCGAAAACTGTCCATTTTTGGAATTTTTGGCAATGGACACTTTTGATCAGTGCATCTAGATCTATACTATACCAAAAATTCGGACAAATTCACGGAAAGCCATTTTTCATAAGAAACGTGCGTGGTCCTTTATCCGATAAAAAAAAAGTTCTTGTGTTTTTACCGTTGAATAAACCTTCTATTTAGAAAAACAAGTACATTTTGGATTCAGAAAGGAATTTTCTATAGGATGAAGTAATATTCGCGGGATTCCGCATTTTTGAAATATTCCTTATACAGGGGAAATCAAAATTTGCGAAAATTTTATTTTCCTTTTTTTTCGAAAAATCGCAAACTTTCCCCAGACGTATTTCTACGAGCTGATTCGACGAAGTGGTAGCTGGAAATGGGCAGTTTATTCTACAAAAAATGCATCAATCTATATAATCGACATTTTCTAAATGAGTAAGCAGCAGATCCCGATGAACTTGAAGAGAGGCTGAATATTGTCAGCAATAATTTTACGACATGGGGCCGTGAATGCAGAAAAATCAGTATAAATTGAATTATTTGGCAAAAAAAGATTTATTAACCATATCCAAGTTTTACCCGATAGTGTTACAATTTTCCCAAGTGAAACAGCCACATTTTTGGGTGTTCACATTGACGCTAATTTATCGGGAGTAATTACACAAGTGCTTCAAAATTACCGATAATTTTCCATGAAAGCATGTTGTCTAAAAACTGCATGAGTTTATTTTCATATTTTGTCGAAAGAGCCCGACTCCGAAGGAGGAGGGCTCTTTTGTCGAAATATGAAAATAACCGAATGCAGTTTTTTTACTGACAACATGCTTGAATGGAAAATTATCAGGTTTATTTTGATGCACGAGTGTAATTCGGTAGAATATTGCCGGAGTTAAAACAAAAATGTATGTGTTGAGTTTTCGAATCATTCCCGAAACGTGACATTTCAACGACGCTTAAAATTCAGTATTTATGCCTGCCTGTCAAGATGACAAATGTACATTTTAACAATCGTTACTATAGATACACGGATCGAGCAGGTAATTTTCGATACCTACCGGGTAATTTTCAGCCTGAAAATGTCCCGCAGGGAATTTTTCGCTGTAATTGATCGAAAATGTCCCGCTTCATATGGGATTTTTAACATACGATGGAAATATTCTTGGTAATTTCACTCAAACCATGTCGTTAGAAAACTTAACAGCAGAGAATGCTTGGGCTTAGAACTTTCACCAGGTGCCGGACAAGAAATAAATAGCTCTAGAGGTGACCATTCCGAAGGTTCGTCCAGTGTGAAGTCTAAAAAATGTACAGTTAAACATCCTTCAGAGAGGATTTTGTGGAAACAACCGTATGTTTTGCTCCCGTTCATGTTTGTGTGTCTTCAATTTTAGTACTAGATGTTCTCATCTGATTTTTCAGCAAGACATTGATTTACATTATGAATGAACGTGACTCCAATACTTAACCCTGGGGTACACCACCGTATTTTACAAAATTTCTTTTAGAACGAGATGCCGTTCCTAATTTGAATTTTTGAAGTGGCAGTCATAATTAAACAGTGGATTTGAAGGCGATGGATGATATTTTCATACATTTGAAGATTTTGAATGAAAAATCGTGAAGGCAATTTTATGACAATCATCATAATCCAGGATATTTTTTGAAAATTTATAATTACGCCCAAAATGAGTTTATTCCATAGGAATAAATGAAGAAGTTCTTACGCGTCAAAACCAAAGAAGAACAAGAATATGCCACACAATTCACGCTCAAGGTTGTTCATTAGCTTTAGAACAGTATTGTAGAAGAAATCGGAGCTGTTTCAAATAAATATAACCAGTCTATAAACAATGATATAACTGTAATCTAGCAGCAATGAAAAAAATTAATCGAGTCATACGTAGGTACTATCACAATTTTTATTACCATTATTTACTATAAACCAGACTGAGATAAGGAATAGGTTTATTTTATTATTTTACAACTGTGTTATTATACAGTTGATTAAATGTGCTTGGAGAGATTTGAATCCTTTTGTTCTTTGTGATTTCCAAATCCGTTAACTCAATTGAATGTCTCTGATATTTGCTATTTTGATATCTCAAGGGATGATAATTAAAACTTTTTAGAAAAAATCGAATGACACAATACTTTCAACCACTGAAAAGTAAGAGATTAAACTCAAAATAAATGTATTTTGTATTGTTGTTACAATGCCTTTAATTTTTGGCTGTCTCAAAAAAAAATTATCGATTCTATCGCCACCTAGTAGCAGGTAGTGTCAACAATACAGTTCCGAAAAGGTCAACATCTGATTAATGCGATTTTATTTTTTGCTATTCGATTATGCTTAGAAAATAAGCAACTCAAATTTTTTCAAACCTCTCCCACGTAAAAACGTGTAAAATAGTAGTTTACCTAACAAGTGCGAAAAGTGATACTTTTCCGCACGCAATTGCAGATTTTCGAACAACGCGCTAGCGGAGTTCGGCCAGCAATCGCGTGCGGAAAAGTCACTTTACGCACGTGTTAGGTACACTATTTTTTCTACTAGCGTGCGGAAAAAACCCAGAAGTTAACATAAAGAAACATTTATCATTAAATACATATCAAAAAATTAATTATTATTAATATTAATATTGAATGTGCAATTTGTAGCATTCTGTAAATTAATTGCACAGGCTAAAATTGTATCCAATGAAGTCGGGGACTTGTAGGTTGGGTTTCCGACGTTTTGGTTTTCCACTGAGTTGTCACAAGAACTAATTGTTGCAAACGTAAAAGCTGCGAAATTGGTTTTGACAAGGTAGTGTTTCGACTGACAGGTTTATTTTTTCTCTGTTGCTACGGTGATTCAAAGTGACAAATAAAAAATGTCAGATGTTTATTACCATTTGACATACATTTGATGAGGCTTATACCAGGGCCATTAAAAAATTATTGAAAAATACTTTTCTTTTTATTAAAAATTATAGCAGACTTCTAATAAACTTCATTTTTCAGTCTTTTGTAAACTACAACCATACAAATATATATATATTTTAAATATTCAAATGTCAGTATAGCCTCCAAAAACTTAACACTAGTGCGGAAAAAACTTTTTGCGGAAAACTGACTCACTAAAACACTAAAATACGAAAAGTGGACTTTTCCGCACGCTGCTAGAAAAAATCCTTTTAGGTTTTATTATTGTCTAATGGTATAGTATCTTTGACAATGGTAGGTAACAGAGAACGTATTGGTCATTTTCTGAACTCCAAAATAAAAATCTCCAACCCGAATTTTTTTACAAATTTTGGTATACAGCTACTAGTCGATTGTATTCATTGATCAATGTATGTTGCTGATGGACTCAATGAACCCAAACTTCTAAGAAAATGGTCGAGTGCGAAAAAACCTGAAATAAGTACAGGAGCCACAACTTTACTAACCTTGTTTGAATATACTCTGGAAGTCTACTTTCCAACAGACAGAGGAAAAAACTTTGCCTGTTTTGGTACTCGTAATTTGCCGCGTGACTAAATTTGATGCTAGAAACATGAAATAGATATCAAATAATTATCAATAAAGCACTCAAATATGAGAGATAAATCTAGACATCCAGCCGAGCGAAAAATACGAAAAGTTGCAATTTGATTCAGTGCAGATTTAATCCAGATTCATTGCACGCAAAAAATTATTCAATGAACTACCAGAATTCGTCCAGTGAGAGAATGAAAGAATTCTTTTTCACACTTTCATTGGAATTTTTCTAATCTGAAATCGTCAGCATCGGAAATGGTCAAAAATTTAATAAATCCGTATACTCTCATAATATATAAGAGCGGTTTTTCAGGTTCCCCATCTATTGGTGAGAAGTCAAAGCTAGTTTCATTTTGATTCACAAATTGTTTAAAGAGAACTTTCAACATTGGTTCAAGACTCAAGTTCATAACATTGTTTTCACTGATGAGGTTATGTTACTTTGTTGTTTGGAATCGTTGCATGATTCTTCAAACAAAACAACGGTTGTTTTTTTTAGCACAATGATTCCCTTCAGAAACTACGAAGAATCAAGTGTTGAGTTTCATACATCAAATGCATGTACCTACAAGGATATGCAGAAGTATTTACAAACCTAAATTACTGATTCGGAGAAGGATCATAGTCATCGGCGTAAAGAAAATATATTATACTATTCGTTGGGCCACATTTCGACTAGAAATCAAAACCAACTACAACAAACATAAATTACTCATTCATTTCTAGAACGAAGCTTGCAAACTTACCCAAATAGTAGTGTTTATTTGTTTCAAATCTGCTCATAGATGTCATATGTCACTGTAAAAGTGTAAAACGCGCCTGTCACTGGGAGGTGAAGAACCTGAATAACCATTAATCAAGATTCAAAAGCAAGGTTTTTTTGGAGAATCTTGATTAATACCTATTTTCAGTTTGACAGTTGGCAGCGGACAAGGAAAGCATAAGGTCCATTTTTGTACTATACAATAAAATGCACGGCATAAGCGCCCCGACTAATGCTAGGTTATTAACTATTTTGGGTGAATAGTCGTTAAATCGCTAAAAATTTTGAATGTTTATTCTGTCCACGCAAGCTTAGTTCAGTTAGGTTAGGTTTTTTCAACACGGTTTGCCTTCTTTTTGTCGGTCATTTAAACTTACCGCTATTACAGTGACCAAATACAGAGCGTGCCGTGCCCTGCAATTTATTGTCGTCTTATTTTTGTATGAAAAGTTATGACTCCGATCTGCACTCAGTATAATTTAAACCAGATCTGGTCTCGTCGGACATGTTTTTAACCAAGGAGTAGGTATAACCATTGTTTATAGAGTTTCTCTATAAACACTGGTATAACCTATGAGGTCCTGTTGTATAGGTCCAGTCACAGTTTATAGCGATTTGACCATTGTTTATGTAGAAGATAGTTAGTCAACCTTATGGGATTATAATTGGATCAAAATGGATGCGACATGTAGATGGCGATAGTGAGCTCGCATCCAAGTCATGTCGTAACCGTTGTATGAGGATTAACACATACAACGTCGTAACTTAATTGAAACAATGGGACAGCATTAAAATCAGGGTTTTTTGAAGAAACCTGCATCACAATGACGGCAAATATTCATGTTTGTAACTAATCACGCTAGATGACACTCGCGTTTGCGTCCAATGCCAATTGCACAGGCATTGACTATCTTACTTCTATATAAACAATGATTTGACGTTTAGAATGTGAATGGCCATCAAAAAGTTGGTATACACCGGCCCTAAAAGGGTTATTCTAAGACTTGGGATTTTAATTTTCCACCATATAACTACGTAGGTAGCTACCTATTCCTCTCCCTACCAATTCTTTAATTTTCCTGACCAAGTAGGTATTGTGTACCTGTAAAAAGTAATAGGTAGTGAGTGAGAAAGTGAGTGGGTGTTTTGAAACTTTTAAGGTGCATTTAGTCAATATAATTTTAAAATTTTGCTAAATATGTGTCAAAAGCGAAAGCTGAATCTGTTTTATCAAATGGCGCCATCTATATAACAATGTTAAGTTTATGCTAAAAACCTTTGATGTTTATGATAATGCTTGTGCTACAGTTGACTAAATCCACCCTTAGTGTTTTAGATTTTTCTCGAACACTGTCTAGGGTTTCCTTTATGTTTAACTAGAGTTCTTATTAGGAATGATTAGGACATTTCTATAAACAATGATTAGGAAAAGATGTATTTACTTGTCCGTAGAACTTGAAATAGAAAAGATAACTTAGATTTCTATATTTGAACTCGAATTGGTTCTACTACTGATCGGAAGAGGGCGCTTGAGAATACTCGTGCCATTGTTTATAGAGAAAGCTATAAACATAAACACTGCTCGTGCCATTGTCTAAAGGCAGTGCTCGTGCAAATAGTGACTCGTTTCTTGTTAAAAATTGTGATTGATCACTGGCATATTACCTATTTTGAATTTCTTCCAATTTTTTTCATAGAGAATTTCCAATTATTGGTAAGGTCTGTTCGTATTTCGACGAATGTCTCAGGAAATCACTGCTTCCAACAATGATAAAGCCACATTTACACAATGATAAAGCTAGCCTTACTCCAAACTCAGAGAGTACTGAGAAGAGTTCTGTAATCAATTTCTCAGTTTTTAGGTCTGTTTCATAAAACACTTGTTATGCGTTATGCAAGTGCATATTTATTTATCCACAATCACCTTATAATTGAAGTTTTATCCACACTTATGAACCGTATAAAGTACCACTTTATCCACTAGTGGAATAATACAATCTTGAATATCAACCACATTTTACTTATTTATCGCAAGCTCTCGTCAAAAATTCTTCCACGTGTGCTCTTTCTGTGCTCGAGCTTCGCTCTCGCGTTTAAACATTCTTGCGCAAATAAAATGATATCTAAAACACTTATACAGTAAATAACTATTATTGAGTACATTATTCTACAGCCAGGGCCTTTTACAGATTGAGGCAAAAAAATGTTAAGTGCCTTTCACCCTATTATACAATGAAAAAAAAAAGTAAAAAATCATATAGTAAGAAATATAACACATGCAGAAATTCCGTGTGTGAACTGAAAAAAACTCATCGAGAAAAAAGTTCACACACGGCACTACAGCAGTGACTGGAAGAACAAAAAAATAAATCATGTCCACATTACTCTGAATTGACAAGTGATCACGACATATACAGCCGTATGCATAGTCAATCGCCAGCCAGCGACTCGCCAGAGTTTCGTCATTCGCTACACAAGGATTATAATGCAGAGTCCAGCTCCAAAAAAGTGACAACTACGCGAAACGCTGGCGATGTACCACTTTTTTGGAGCTGGATTGTGCATTATAGTTATTATTGTGTAGCGAGCGGCGAAACTCTGGCGAGTCGCTGAAATTGAGTATGCATACGGCTAATAGTATACAGAGGCAAGAAATACAGTACATTCGTTAGTGGAGGGGGAAAATAAAATGTAGAAATACTACGTACAGTTAGCCGAGGCACATGTAAGTTTATTTTTGAGAGACGTTGACTTGATATCTTGACAGCAGTTGATCGCGTGGAACGCGACGATTTGGATAAACTCCATCACAATTCTTCAAAAATCAAAAATCGCCTCTGAATACTCTCTATGTTATTTATATAAGTGTTGTATCCAGGATTCCATACAACGCTGCCATATTCATGTTTCGATCTCACAAGTGCATTGAAGAGGAGTAAGTGAGTTTCAGTTTCATTAAACCATTTGGAGTTTCTAATAATGAAACCAAGTATTTTTAGACCGTTTTTAGCAATGGTACTACTTTGCATTGAAGACTACTCCTAGATCTTTGAAATCTGACAATTTCTGCAGATGATGGCCATTTACGGTGTAGGTGGATTCAATTGGTGATTTTTTACGACTATAGATGACGACATTACACTTTGTTATGTTCAAAGGTGATGAATTGACTTCGCACCATTCATTCAATATATTTATGTCGTTCTGAAGACAGCAACTATCACCCAGAGAGGTGATCTGACGAAACAGTTTACAGTCATCTGCATATAGAAGGATTTCCTAGTCAATGCCCATACAAATGTCATTTATAAAAATTATGAATAATAATGGACCTAGTACAGATCCTTGAGGGACACCAGAAGATGACTTTATTTCTACAGAGCTGAAGCCATGGTACTGAACCTTCCGATCAGATAAGACTCCAGAAAAAGAATGCATGAAGTTGTTGGTCAATGAGAGTTTCTTGTCACAAAAAAAGTAAGCGAGGATAAAAAAAAACTTTAATGAGCACAATAAGATATTACAACATTTACAACTGGTATTGAGAAACAGATAATTGTAATTTACAGCATTTGTGTAATACGAACAAATTATTGTTCTTCTAAATTCTTGGTAGGTACCTATACAAAGATCATAGTTGATAAGTTTATAGGTGGAAATAGAAACAAGAAGCCTACAAAATAGCATACATAGTATTATTTTGTGAAAAAATTTCTAGGGCATAAATTTTTTAATTAATAACGTGTATAAACGATTATGAACGTGAAACCATGATTTTGATTTCATGATTTTATTTCCGTAGGTACACTTGCACTGATTTCATTATATTGGTAAAAATGTTATTAATAAATTTTCATTCTTGTGTAGTTGTTAATTAATATACATCATATTGTTACTTTATTCAGTTTAATCAAAAGTATGCCTATTCCTTACTTAATGACTGAGTTTTGGTTTTTGGAAAAAGCTCAACTTGACGTTTCCGACTATTCCAAGAAAAAGTCGTCGAATGACACCGACTTGAAAAGCCCCTGGAAAATACTCGACGCCATTGCGTTGATGATCTCTCTATTCGACTTTCCAGCTGAATCTTCCAGTTCATCAGTGTTATCGTTCAAAAACTTATTGAAGTTGTCACCTGTAAAAAAACATAAATTGAGAACTACTCACAAGTCACTGCAAAAAAAAATAACCCGTGATTTTGGTCCCGTGGTCTGGAGGACTAGAATATGATTGATTCATGCTCTTGGGGATATTTGGAGAACGGATGTCTTCTTGTTATATTAATGATGATAGTTATAATAACGCATTCAATTATATAAATGAAAATATATTTCAAAGGTTAGATTTGACGTTTGTGCACGTCTGAGCAGGTCTGCGCATGCGCACTAACGCATTTGCGCAGAATCACTAGTGTGCATGCGCAGTATACGCAGCGCTAGTGCGCAGTCCGCGTAGAATCGCTTGTGCGGATGCGCAGTATGCGCAAAACTGCGCAAACATCCGCCGACCTGCGAAAACTTTGAATCTGAGTAGAACCAAAAAAAATACTAGAAAAATTTCGAAAAAATATTAAGAAATATGGAAAAAGTTAGAAAAACAAAATTCAAAAGCTGAAATTTCCATAACAAATAGAAAAAAAACAATTTTTTTAAATTACTTCCAACATTTTTCTTTTTTTCAACTTCTACTCTTAATTCAGTTTTTCTGTTTTTCTCGATTCATCATAATTTCTTTCTTCTGATTTTTTTCCCGAAATTTATTTTTGTAGATTAGACTTGACGTTTTCGCACGTTTGAATCTGAACAGGTCTACGCATGTGCACGCATGCATTTGCTCAGAAACTCTAGAGCGCATGCGCAGAATAGCTAGTTTGCATGCGGTGTCTGCGCAGAATCGCTAGTGCATTCTCGCAGTATGCACAGAATCGCTAGTGCGTATGCACAGCATGCGCAGACATTCTCAGACAAGCGTGAACTATAAATCTGACCAGCACAAAAAAAAATCGAAACAGATTTCATAAATGAACTAATATGATAACACTTTAAGAACAATCTGATGAAAATACTCACCTAACAATTTGTCCCCTCCAAACAAATTACCAAAGTTATAGTGGGTTTTTTCTACCTTGCACGTTACATTTGGTTTCAGAGTTTCCACATCAAAATATTGCTTTCCGTCACTCTTCTTTATCAGGTTGTAATCGAAAAAATATTCAACGGAGATATTGGCTGAAATCAAATCAATTTTCATTCATCTGAACAAAATCAGATAGTAAGAAATTTATCATAGTCGGAACTGAAGAATATTCAATGTGGAGTTCCTCAGGGTTCCATACTTGGGCCAATTTTATTTTTATTGTATATTAATAACCTGTTACATATCCAGATTTCAGTTCATTTACTGTTTTTTTCTGATTACAGCCTATATTTTGGCACCTCAAGAACAAAAAGGATATTGATAAAATTATACGATTTGAACTGAAAACAGTAAAAGATTGGTGTGTTTCAAATTCAACACAAAGAAAACTAACTTGATTTCCTTCAGATGTCCTCTTGAAGATATATCGTTGGACAGTAACAATGTTGAAAATGGGTCGATATCTTGATAGTTCATTAAAATTTGAGCAGCACTCTGAAATTCTATGTAATAAGCTATCTTCTGGTTGTTATGAATTGAGAGTTGTATTAAATGAATTATGATTTTCAGCTTCCAAACCTGTGTACCATTCTCTTATTTAATCTGCAGTATAGAATAGTATTTTTGGGAGTTTGTTCAATGAAATTTCATGCACGGTAACCCTAGGAGGAGAAAAATTTCCGTAATTTTTTTAACTTGCTATGGCAACGATACAAAATACGGGCTTTTAATTGGTCGAAAGTACCGGGTATGAAATTTTCTTGGGAAACTTACTTGAAATTATTTCCGCTGGCCCTTCTCCCTCAACAGCAAACGAAGCCAGTTTTCCTGAGACCTCGTACCTACTAACAAGTTTCGTTTGATCGATGAAGATTTTGAAGAAGAAGTTTCTTTTCTCCAAGTCCAGTCTACAAAGGAAAATATTTATCGGTACACCTGTCGATCTCAAAATATTACAGTAGAATTTTAGGTCTAATAGATATGTTCGAATACTTTAGGTAATGGAGAAGCATATTCAAATGAGAATGTTATTATTGATATTTATTTTGCTAGTTAAAAAGTACAATGTCTCATTTTAGGAACTGAAAAACACTTTATAGACCTGATTTGAACAAAAAACTCACTTGGCATCTAGGATTTTTGAAGTATCCAGACCAGACATTTCTATATCTTTCAATTTGAACTTGAGTTCACCCTGGTCTACGTCGACAAGGGAGATACGTGCTGGAAGGAAACTTGGAATTTTGTAGGCTTTGTCACCTAAAAAAAAGAAGGTTACCAAATGTTGTAATCTGAAAATAACAAAATTTTATTTGAAGAAGGAATTGTATATAAGTTGTTATACTGACGATGGTTGTAGATGGTTGTTAAATTAATTCAATATTGAAAGATGGACCAAAATGTATTTTTTGCAAGTATGATTCGTCGGTCCGCGAATATGCAAATTTCAGGGTTCTGACTTCAATATGTAAACTATTAATTTTCTACCAAAGTTTTCAATGCCAAACTCACGAATGTGCTATTAGGTTGTCTACTGTGAACGAGAATGAATTCGCGAATGTGAAAATTCACCAAGGTTTTCATAGCAAGAAGCACGAATATTCCTAAAACTAATCTCATAAGAAATGACAAATTGCACATTCGTGATTTTGGCGTGGTACCGACATGTACATATTTTTCAAAATTCGTTTTAAAAAAACAGACACCTACCTTTTAGTAAAATCGGTATGGCATTGTTTCCCTGTTGTACAGCACACTCGTTCAGATGATCTCCTTTGCTACATGGTTTGATATATGACGCTGAAAGGAATGAGAGTGTTAGAAGAACTTAACATAATGGTTGTACTGAACAACAGACAGTTGAGAAAGCCTCTTTGATTGACGATTTGTTTATTTTGTGGAAATTCATGTTCACTGAGGATACACAATAAAACACTTTTTGTCTATATTATTATATTCAACGATAATTTTTTATATTTGTTGACTAGTTTCGGTCATTACACCATTTTCAAAACTAACTAGATTACATCCAAATCTGAGTATTTATACCTACATTGTCTTTACCTAGGATATACCTCAATTAGTAGCAGTAAATCGATTCTCAGAATCAATACAACTGATAAATGAACATAACATATAATTTAATAAATGCAGGTTTTGGGAATTAGGTCATAGGTTCAGGAGAGGGCTATTGTTTAAATCGAGTTGTTCGTTGAGGATAATATAATTGAGATTCTTCTTTGACTTGTTTATTTACATAGATTCCAACAAATTCATCATTTTCCTTTTTTGCATGTGTGTAGGATTTTAAAATTATCTTGGAGAGTGCTCGAGTGCTTGAACGAGTCAACATCGTTTACATTCTGCTCCGCAGTTTACTTGTTTCATCAGTGATTGACCAAGTTAAAGTTAGTTATTCAGTGTTACAAAAACCGACGTATGTACTGAACATTTTTATGTACTTCTAAATCGAGTTTTTGCCGCCGCGCTGAACTGTTTGTTTTTATTTTCATTTTCTTTCGTTCCTAATTCACTAAAAGAACTGATATCAGCCAAGTCATCAACTGAGATCCGAAAAATCTCAGTTCCTTGCCTGCTCCTCCTTACCAGAGGCGTAGGCAGTATATCAAAATGGATATATTGCTGCACACTGAATTAAAATCATCAAGTGAATTTATTAAGACAACCTAACATATTGCTTTTGAGTACAAGGGCAACAATAAACCAAACAGTATATACCTCAACCTACAGAAACCAAAATGTCGCACAACATAAGCAGCAACAATCCAGTCCCTAGTACCAGTTACGTATCAGCCGTCAAGACAACACCTAAACCATCTTTCCCGAAAAAGGACCAAGCCATAGTGATGCACGCAGATGACAATCTAAAGTTATTCGACTATGTTAAGGCTATAGGCGATATTGTAGGCCCCAAACACATCTCTTTTGCGTCAAGGATCTCGAATAATAGAATCTGCATCTATTTAGCCACTTCCAAACTCGTTGATGACCTTTTAAAATCCCATTCATTCGTAACTATCAACAATAATGCCATAAACATCCGTAGACTTGTTTCTCCGACAAAACGAATAATCATCTCAAACATATCACCCTATATACCCCATGACCTCGCTCAAAATGCTATAAAGAGCCTTGGTTTACAGATAACCTCTCCTGTTTCGTTTCTGAGAGCTGGTATCCCAGGGGACGAATATTCCCACATTCTAAGTTTCAGACGACAAGTCTACGTTCTCCCCACATCAGACAACTTTGAATTGCAGACATCCATAATTATTCCTTTTGACGGAAACGAAAACAGAATCTTTCTGTCTACAGACAAAATGGAGTGCTTTATTTGCAAGCAACCCGGACACATCGCTTCAAATTGCCCAAATCCTCCAACCAATATTTTACTGTCACAATCCACTCTGCCCGAGCAAACTGAACAGGTACTTCCAAATACAAATTCTACAAATCTAACAGAGAACAACGATACAATTTCAAATGAAGACCCGATCACCTCACAAGAAAACCATCCTCCTGCAGATATGACACCAGCCCAAAAACGTGGATATTCCCAGCTTTCAACTCAAAGTGAAACCCCAAGTTTACCCGTAGAAACAGAAAATATCAAGGACGCCATGCCTCCCCCTGCATCATCTACTCTTCCCACAACAGTTCATAAAGCAGTAAAGAAGAAGCGGAAGATAAGTGATGATACTGAATCTAATCTCACAACATCAATAAAAGAATGCATAGCAAAATCCTACCAGAAAACACCAGATGCCTTCATACTTCCCATAGAAAACCTTTATGACTTCTTAGAAAATACCTTTGGTAACTCTGATCCGTATCAGGAAGCCCGCAGACACACTGATGACCTTATTGGTCTAGTCTCAAACCTAAATCTTATTTACCCCGACCTCACAGATAGATCCTTAAAGAACAGAATAACCCGCATGACAAACAAGATAAAAAAGAAGCTTAAATCCGACGCTATAGATACTGAGAGTCTGGATATGTCTAATGAACCTAGTGACGAGGAATATAGCTCCGATTGCTCACAGCAGTCGCACAAATCGTCATACTAAATTTTCCACCACCATGCCCATCTCTTTAATACAGTGGAACTGCGACGGTTTTTACCCTCGTTTGGAACGATTACAACAGCTCATCTCAGATTCCTCACCAGACTTCATGTGTTTACAAGAAACCAATTTCACTAATTCTCACAACCCATACTTAAAAAATTATGTTGGTCACCACTTTATCAGAACTACTCATCAACGCGCCAGTGGTGGATCCTCAGTTTTTGTCTCTAGTGATATTTTCCATCGAAAAATACTCTTGAATACAAGCTTAGAAGCAGTCGCCATCACAGCGTGGTGCCCCAATAAAATCGTAATTTGCAGTGTATACATCCCTCCAAACTACACTGTCAGAGACACAGAAATAACGGATCTCATAAACCAACTTCCTACACCTTTTATCTTGGTAGGTGACTTTAATGCTCACAACACAATGTGGGGATCAGAACGTACGTTTGGCCGAGGCAAGATGATTGAAAATGTGATCAACAATTGCAACATAAATCTACTAAACACTGGGAGCAGTACATATTTCCACGTACAATCCGGATCCTTCTCCTCAATAGACCTCAGCATAACAGATCCAGGAACAGCACCCCTACTAACATGGCACACCCTTGATAGCCTCTATGATAGTAACCACTTTCCCATCCTAATCTCAGACAACATTTCAAAACAAGTTATCATCAAGGAAAAGTGGAAAATCGCAAAAGCGAATTGGAACCTTTACAGTCAAACGCTGAAAGAAAATACAGAAACTATCAAATATACGAAGGACATAGATGAAGCTGTTGGCCAACTGAATAACGCCATAATTTCTGCAGCCAATATATCTATAGGGAAGTACTCCATCAACCCATCTAAACGAACCGTTCCCTGGTGGAATGAATCCTGTAGCACGGCAGTGAAAGAGTGCAAAAAGTCGCTCAACAAATACCGAAGAACCAGAAATGAGTCAGATTTGATTAACCTTAAAAAAATGAGAGCAAAATCAAAAAGGGTTCTCAAACAGAGTAAACGAGAGTCGTGGAACAAATTCTCAAGTACAATAACCTCTGACACCTCTCCTTCTCTAATCTGGAACAAGATAAGACAGATGAAAGGAAAAAACACCAACTTTAAAATCCCTGGCCTAACCCACGAGGGACAAGTCATTACCAATGACCAACAAATTGCCAACATTCTTGCCGAACACTTTCAAAACAAAACAAAATCTAATCCCGAACCTCCAAACCTAACAAACGATCCACAACCTAAACAAACCCATAATATATGTCACTCTCTCAATGTTCCTTTCACTCTTTCCGAATTAAATTCAGTCCTACTCTCTGTCAAGAACACAGCTGCAGGACCTGACGATATACCTATGATCTTCCTAAAATATTTACAGTTAGAGACAAAAACTAAACTGCTTGAACTCTATAACAAAATTTGGTGCAGCCAACAATTTCCGACTCTATGGAGAGAATCAATTATAATACCAATAAAAAAGAACGACTCGAATACCAATCTTCCAAATTCCTTCAGGCCAATTTCCCTCACATGCACACTGTGCAAAATTCTTGAGAAAATGGTCAATAGACGCTTACACTGGTACTTAGAATCGCACAACCTCTTAATTACAGCGCAGGCAGGCTTTCGATCAAACAGAAACACATTGGATAACCTGGTTACTCTACACACAGATATCTCACAAGCTATTGGAAGCAAAAATGACATAATCGCCGTGAGTCTTGATATCGATAGCGCATTCGACACGATTTGTAAAACTACCATCTTCGAAAAACTCGTAGACCTTAACCTAACTGGAAACATTCTCTCCTTTCTACAAAACTTTTTAACCAACAGATCCTTTAAGGTTGTCACAAATGGGCAGATATCTATACAACATTTCCCAGAAAATGGAGTACCACAAGGCTCGGTTCTTAGCACCACTTTATTCCTGATGAGTATCAATGATATCTGTTCATCAATAATCCCACCTGTCAAATATGCACTATACGCTGACGACATCATACTATACTGTCAAGGCAAAGTTACGGTCAGTACCTGCACCTTACTACAGAAGGCTCTAGATAACATCCACAATTGGTCTCTTAAATCCGGTTTCCACTTTTCAACAACCAAATCCAAAGTAATCCAGTTCAGCAGAAGACTCAATCCTATTTCTCCACAACTAGTTCTCAATGGGGATCAGCTGGTTGTGGTTGATCAACATAGATTTTTGGGAGTAATCTTTGATAAAAGGTTCACATGGAGACACCATATTCAGGAGACAAAAGCCAATTGTTTAAATCGGATTAACATTTTAAAATCATTAGCACATCACCAATGGGGAGCAGAAGAGGAAGTACTAATAAGGACTTATAGATCATTAGTCCGCTCCAAACTGGATTATGGAAGTATTCTTTACATGAGTGCCTGCAAAACATACCTCAAATATCTTGACACAATCCAAACCACAGCATTACGAATATGTCTAGGTGCTTTTAGATCCAGTCCGACGGAAAGCATTTATATTGAATCTTCTGAACCACCCCTTTTCATACGACGAGAATACCAACTACTATCCTACTTTTCCAGGATATCTGCCCACCCACAAAATCCAGTTTTCAAACTAATTGATTCTATACAACCAGCTCCCGACAATAGACCCAGAACGCCACTCTCATCTCCACAATTACTATACTCTATTTCAAGAGACACTAACCTCAAAGATACAACTCCCACAAAGCTTTCAAAAACTGCTCCGTGGACCAAAACACCACCACTATTGAACACATGTCTTAGTAACTATAATAAGCGCGATACGCCTAACATAGTCTTCCTACAAAAATTCAGAGAACTGATAAATAATCAGCAGTTCGACAAAATCCTTTACACTGATGCCTCCAAAGAAATTAATGGTACCGGATGTGCTGTTACTACAGTAGATACAACAATAGCAACACACAAACTACCCGACCTATGTAGCATACACACAGCCGAACTATATGGAATACTACAAGCTTTGAGGACCCCAATACAGGATAACAGTAAACTTGCAATTTGTACAGACTCCCTCTCATCAATACACTCCATCACAAACAGCTACTCACAACATCCCTTAGTTCAAGATATCCACGACACTTGCCACCACCATCACATTAGAGGTATCAACGTGAATATCATCTGGATTCCTTCCCATATAGGAATTACGGGCAACGAACGTGCAGACCAAGCAGCGAAACATACCTGTTCCTCCGACTTGCCAGTACAGCAAATCCAACTTCACCAAGACCTAAAATCAGTATCTCGACAAATGATGACACAAACCTGGCAAACACATTGGAATACAAGTAACACAAAACTACGCACAATTCAACCTACAGTTTCCGTGCAGCAGATGCCCACATTGACAAGAAAGCACAAAAGTGTTATCAGAAGACTCAGAATAGGTCACTCCCGGCTCACCCACGGTTACCTGATGTCTTCACAAAATCCCCCTACCTGTGAATTATGTGACAGTGTAAGACTCACAATTCAGCACATACTTTTAGATTGCCTGCACTACAGCCAGACTCGCCGCAAACATAATCTCAGTGGAACTCTCAAAAACATTATTGGATCACCTAACCAGTTTAAGGCTGTAATACAGTTCCTCAAAGACTGTCAACTGTTTAATTCAATTTGATTTTTATTATGTAATCAAATGTATCAAAGATCCCGTGTCAGTGGCCATTAGATGCCGAGACACGTTAATTTCAATAAAAAAAAAAAAAAAAAAAAATTATCTTTATCTATTTTATATTTCGAATTTTGAAGGTGATGATTTTTTATCTGAAATGACATGTTCATGGTACCTTAAATCAAAATTTCTACCAGTTTGACCTGTAAATTGTTGTTAAATTGTTATTTCCGTCAACCGATTACATCCCTACGCGCAACCCTCGGAAGTCTTCGAGAGACTTGTGTGAGCTAGGGAAGACGCAGCCCTTACCTTTTAACGTGTGATGCCATGCACGAGACCGATGACCATGCGAGTCTTTGAACCCTCGACCCTTCGCTCCAAAGGCGAACATTCTACCAGCACGGCCACCACGGCCCATGATATATAGCGGGGCATTCACCAGATTCTAGTCGATATACAGTGTCCTTCAGAAAGTCCGCATCATATGGGAGAAACTTTTATTAATGATTTATTTTGAAATTCGACTTGGGCGTTAAGTTGTGCTTTGAAAAATATGAAAAATGACTACTCGGATGTTAAAATTGTTAAAATTGTTAAAATTGTTAAAATTGTTAAAATTGTTTTTTCCGTTAACCAGCTGTCGTTCCCTTACGAACGGCAGCCCTCAAAAGTCGAAACTTGTGCGAGCCAAGGATTAACGAGGTCTTACCTTTTTACGTGCGATTCCTAGCACGTGGTCACGTGACTTTCGCTACCTGTCAAAAGTAACATTTTTTCAAAGTAATCGCTGAAACTAGGCTTATTTATTCGAATTTCCAAAAATTCTAAGGGAAAAAGTTGTGTCTTTTTCGATTCTACACCTACATCTCGAATTTGAACGTTCTATTGCAACTTTCAATTTCTGCCATTTTTTTGATAATTACAAAATTTCTGGAACATTAAAAAATTCGTAACTTCGACAAAACTGTTTTATACCAGTAGCTCTAATATGCGACTAACTTTCAATCACGATTCATCAAAAAAAAAATATGTTTTTCTCAAGAAAATGAGAATTACTGGTTAACATTTCTGGTACGTTTGATGCAAAGTTGACGTATCTTCCAGCATGTAGGATAAGAATTCATTTAAGTGGATTTTTTCAGTATTAAAATGATATGAAATTATTTCAATTGACTACCTTTTTCATTTGTTTCCAAAGCCTACTTCACAAAATTGATGAAAGTTTCATAGCCGAATTAGTAAGAATTTAATTTGAGATTTGTACCGTGAAAAGTCATAAACTTTGGTTAGATAAGTAAAGAAGTTTTATGATGTTTTGAATTATGACGTTGGTATCATTTTAATACTGAAAAAATCCCCTTAAATGAATTCTTATCCTACATGCTTGAAGATACGCCAACTTTGCATCAAATATAACAGAAATGTTAACCAGTAATTCTCTTTTTCTTCAGAAAAACATTTTTTTTGATGATTCGTGATTAAAAGTTAGTCGCATATTAGAGCTACTGGTATAAAACAGTTTTGTCGAAGTTAGGAATTTTTTAATATTCCAGAAATTTTCTAATTATCAAAAAAATGGCAAAAAGTGAAAGTTGAGTTGAGAGAGATGTAGGTGTAAAATCAAAAAAGAAACAACTTTTTCCCTTAAAATTTTTGGAAATTCGAATAAATAAGCCTATTTTCAGCGATTACTTTGAAAAAATGTTACTTTTGACAGGTAGCGAAAGTCACGTGACCACATCCGAGTAGGTAATTTTTCATATTTTTTAAAGCACAACTTAACGCCCAAGTCGAATTTCAAAATAAATCAATAATAAAAGTTTTTCCCATATGATGCGGACTTTATGAAGGACACTGTATACCAGATCTCTCCATTTTGTCTGAGCCATCTAAATTAGACAAAATGAAGAGATCTGGTATATATCGACTAGAATTTGGTGAATGCCCCGCCATATATATAGGTCAAACTGGTACAAATTTTGATATAAGGTACCATGAACATGTCATTTTGGATAAAAAATCATCTTCAAAATTCGAAACATAAAGTGATAAAGATAATTTAAAAATCCTCCACACATGCGAAAAAGGGAAAATGATGAATATTTTGGAATCTATATGGAAATAAACAAGTCAAAGAAAAATACCAATTCTATTATTCTCAACGAACAACTCGATTTAGACAATATCCCTCTCCTGAACCTATAACCCAATTCCCAAAACCTGCATTTATCAAATTATTTGTTGTCATTTCTCATTGGTGGGTAGGTAAAAAACTTACAGTCGAACTCCACCATATAAAATCTTTATTGATAGTGTGAGTGTAGTCAGAGGACACACATCAGCACATTACGAGATGTAGTCGGAAGACTTACATCAGCAGCAGGACATGTTTCGAAGGATTAATCCTTCATCTTCAGCGAAAAAAGGTTACAAACTAATGATCTACAGAAAAGAGAAATGTTACAATATTGAGAACAACAGTATTAAATTTCGAACATACCATATATGGTGGAAAAAGTGCTTCTATATAAATGTAGAATAATTAAATTAAAACAATTGTCAAAAAGACAGTAACCGCATAACGAGCGAGTCCCTAACTCTTAGGGGGCATGATTGGATCTCGCCAAAAACATCATCATTTTATCTAAAACTTTTGTAAACCGTGACCATGCACGTGCTCTTCATGGTCACACAATTGCAGATATTGATTGTCAGTTCTTCCAATTCTCGTAACCACACAGCCTACTTACTTTTTGAGCAAAATCGACATCCACGGTCTGTTTACATTTAATTAAATCAATGACATTTGCAGAAAATTATGATCAAAATAAAAAACATGATAAACATATGCAAAAATTATTTTTTCTACAAACGTCAAAAAATGACAAGGTTCGCGCATTGACAACAGTATGCGAAGTGGCAGTTTTTTTCATTTTCATTCGTTACCATGACACCGTGCGCGAAGTAATGTGCGAAATATATTTCGCACACTGCATGTAAACTATATGGGATTTTCATATTCTAACCTATATGGTCCTCAACTCCTCAATCAAGCAAAAAACAAGAAATCGTTTATTTATTAATGTAGAACAATAATTAAGGCTTTCAAATTGTGAGAGATATTTTTCTGGCTTTATTTGCTTCACACCACTCTTTAAATTGCTGATATGCATTTTCATACTGCCGCCTCGATTTCTCCGGTAAAAGGTTGGAAATTACGGAATTGGCCGCATCTATCAAGTTAGGTGGGGTTCTGCTTAGTTCATTGTCGCTCGAAATTTCCATTCTTTTACAATAATAAATATCACACACGAAATTGACGCGAATAAAAAGTCATTCCAAAATAATTATCAAGAACTGTCACTTTGAAATAATTGTCAACAAATGCCATTTTATTTCCATAGTTACAGTAATTACTTGATTTGGAAAAATTATTTAAGCCAGTTCAATACTATTTTTCATAGTTATTACTTATTTTAGAACAATATTTTTGACGTTTGTAGAAAAAATTTTGTTTGCATCTCATGCGCGAAATACTTTGGTAATCTCGACTATTTTTTTAACTCGGCTGCGCCTCGTTAAAAAAAATCAGTTCTCGATCACCAAAGTAGCATTTCGCGCACTAGATACAAAAATAACTATTTTAATCGTAGAAGAAGATACCATAAGTGGCAATTTAAACTAAAACCTTTTATTTGGTTATACACAATTTTTCACATATTTTACTTTACGCACTAGTGCTTAAAGAGTTTTACTTGTAGTGAAAAAAAGTAAAACTTTACGCACTCCAAACTTTATGCACGTTAGTAGAAAAAAGTGTTTTCTTGTGTATCCTCAGTCAATTCAGAAAAAATAATACCAAGTTGTGATACATGGTTGAATAGATAATTTTACGGCATACAGACAGGCTATAGAAATATACAGGGTAGGGTCCAAAAAAGCGCTATTATCAAATATGTACCTGTTGTTAATGTTTGAATTCCCATACGGACTAAAAAATAAATAAATACTCACGTAGCTGTTTAGAACTAACCAATGGTACCACCAATCCCACTGCGAAGAGTACCAGAAACGGTGTCATCGTGAAGTACCTGTGAAAATCGACACTCGACTGACCGTCTTTGTTAATAAACATCAATGCATGCAGGGGGGATCTTAAATAGTTGTTCAATTGTTGTATTCTCACACGCGATTTTGATCTAAAATAGTCGAACGTTTGTTGTTTTTGCGACCTTCGCGCTTTTCAAGAATGAGTAAAAATCAACCGCTTCAGACCGAATCGACGTGGACAGTATCGTATTTGTTGACCGTGCTTGCTTTCGAGTTGCAACATTTTTTTCTATCTGGTGTGACCGGTTTTCTTGCGAATAATAATGGATGTCTATAAATCTTAGAGACTGAAATGAAATTCATGTTTATTTACTTGATATCATTGCTTGAATAATAAGTAGACCGTCATCAGTGAAGGACGATCTTGTTCGTTTTACGCATAATATCGAAGTGGGCGCAGAATTTTTTTTCTCCATTCTTTCTTAGTTGACAATTTAGACCACGCTATAGAGGTTTTTTCCCCACAAAATAAAAGAAGCAAATGGCCTATACTCATTTTGATAAGATAGTTCGTTAATGAAAACCCCAGTTTTCGGTCAAGCAAATTTGCTTTGTAGAATTTTTTAACAAGCAATAGTGAAAAAAAATTACAATTTTTTTGGTATTTTAGAAATATCTGAAAGATTATTCAAGGAATCGTTTAACAGCCAATGGAACTTTTGTAGAGATTTATGAAAGCTACAGAACGAATTTTTATACGACAGGATCGGTGCATTTTTCACTGAGAAAATCCGGGAAAACCTCGAAAAACAGACCATTTTTCAAAAATTCATAATTTTTATAAATCTGAAGGACACCGCACTTTTTATAGGTAAAATGGTTCTCGGTGAAATTGTCTGAATTTTTAGTATACGAGGATATATTGGAAAATTTCTAGCCTACTATAGAACCAAACAAAATTTCATTGTCAAAATATTTTATTACTCAACATAATCTCATCTTAATTGGATACATTTATTACAGCGAACCTGCAACGTCTCTAGACCTTTCAAAAAAATAATGTCTTCTTGCTCTGCAAACCAGACCTCCACAGCTTTTATTACCTCCTCGTTGGAAGAAAATTTACGACCTTTTAACCTCTTTTTCAGTTGAGGAAAGAGATGATAGTCGAACGGAGCCAAATCTGGTGAATAAGGGGGGTGCTCTAGTAATTCAAACCCTAAATCACGATTTTTTTGCATGGCAACATGTGATTTGTGTGCAGGGGCGTTGTCCTGCAAAAAAACACCCAAGTCTCATCCATAGTAACAATTCGGTGTAAAGGATCGTACACACCCTCGCGAATATTCGCAATTTTTCTGCGATTCGCAAATCGCAAAAAAATCGCCACATGGACGTTCATACTCATACGGCAAAAAATTGCGGTAAATGATGAATCATGAAATGTCATTTTTCGGCATTTGAGGTTAGACATTGTTGTTTTTTTTTTTCATTTTTCTGAAATATCAGTTGCAAATGAAAGAAGTAAAGGAGAATTGCTCACAGTCTCACTCACTGTTTCCCAAATGACATTACTTGTTTCAATTATATTTTGTAATACGGAGGATATTCGAATTCGGTATGCTAAAGACATCGATCTCATGTTGTCTTCAGAAGATCATACTCATACGGCAAAAAATTGCGGTAAATGATGAATCATGAAATGTCATTTTTCGGTATTTGAGGTTAGACATTGTTGTTTTTTTTTTTTCATTTTTCTGAAATATCAGTTGCAAATGAAAGAAGTAAAGGAGAATTGCTCACAGTCTCACTCACTGTTTCCCAAATGACATTACTTGTTTCAATTATATTTTGTAATACGGAGGATATTCGAATTCGGTATGCTAAAGACATCGATCTCATGTTGTCTTCAGAAGATCAACAACAAATTTGATAAGAAACCCAATTTACAAGTTATAGTATACCTAACTAGAATCTATTCTCAGATGATTCAGCAGATCGAGTAAATAAAACAGTGTCCTTAAAAAGTCAGATCCACGCTTTTTATTGGTGAAGTCCTGCAAGAGGCTCAGTTCTTAGGACACCTGCTACATGGCCATGTTAACAATAGGCGTGTTCTTTTTACCAAGAATCTCAGCTCATTTCAGTTGACAGAGAGATGTCAGTATTCTTTTTTTTTTATCTCAAATTGAGATCAGGTGAGATTTTTACCTCCCCTCTTGCCGATCGAGCACACGCTGGATAGAAATATCATTCTTAGATTTTTGTTAATTTCTCGACTGTTTTATTGGACTGTTTTTGGTCAATTGAGAGTATTTCTGAAAATCTCATATCTCATAGATGAAAATATCATCTCACATTAAGATGAGATAAAATTTAAAAGAACACTCCTATTGTTAACAGATCATTGCAGAAGCGAGATTTGATTTCAACAAAAATATTTGTGGACAACAGTTCGTCGAACTAAAAGCAGGTCTATTGAGATGCTAGATCCGCATCTCCCGACAGTAATAATTATATCCCTGAACATTTTTATCGTGGAATATTTGACAAAAACTGCATATAAATATATAAAAACTAAACATAAACAGCATTGTCTAAAGATATATTTCAAGGTAGTTAAATGAAAATGGCGAAGGTATAGAACAGAATAATCTGATCTAAATTTTGTTCCGTGATTTGTGCGAATTCGCAAAAAGTTAAAATATTTGAACTTTATTGCGGCATGTCTGGCAGCCATTTTGTTCGCTGAAAAATCGCGAAATTCGCACGACTATGTTTTCGCCTTAAGAAGTCTACATCGTTTTCAAATCGAGCACAGATCGAACGCGATGCTACTACCCTTGCACGCATTTGGTCAACATTCAAACATTTATGGATCCATTTTGCAGCAATTTTTCTCATATACAAATTGACGTGAACTATATGATGAACGCGTTCGTATGAAATATTCAGTGCTTCAGATATCCGTTTTAGCCCAATTCGACGGTTTGTTAAAATCATGTCATGAACTGTATCGATATTTTCGGGGACTCACACAGCAACTGGCCTTCCCGATCGGTCATCATCTTCAATGGAAAATTTAGCTCTTTTGAAGCTTGCAGTCCAATTTTTCACGGTCGCATACGAAGGACATTGATCACCAAGGGTATTAAGCATATCTTCGTAAATCTGCTTACCTCTTAATCCTTTTAAATACAGATACTTGATGATGGCTCGATACTCCAATTTTTCGATTTTCACAATTTCGGTGGACATATTTTTTCTTTTAATTTATTGCGTAACTCTGGTTTACTTTTTTGACGTCAAACTTTACACTGACACTTCTAATAAGTTAAAAAAAAAACGATATTTTGATTAATCATCAATCAGGGTTTCGCAAAAACACTCATGTGAAGCAGCCCTTCAGCTTTCTTTAGAAAAATTTAAAGTTGCTATTGATAAAAATAAATATGTAGTTGCCGTTTTTCTTGACCTCAAGAGGGCATTTGAAACGATTGACAGGCACATATTATTAACTAAGTTGAAAGGGTATGGAATAAGAGGTTCAGTATTTGAGTGGATATCTAATTATTTGGCTGGACGTAAACAGAGAGTAAGAGCTAATGATACTTTGTCCGATGAAATACATAACAATATTGGCGTTCCTCAGGGTAGTGTGTTGGGTCCACTACTCTTCATTTTATATCTTAATGATATAAACCTCTTTATTGAGTGTGACTTTATTTATTTGTATGCTGATGATACCTTGCTAGCATGTTATGATGAGGATATCAATACTGCAATAAATAAAATGAATTCTGTTCTAATAAAAGTAAGTCAATATTTAAAAATCAATAAGCTCAAACTAAATGTGTCCAAAACCAAAGCAATGATCATTACAACAAAATATAAATTCAATATGTTAAACCTAAATGGACTCAATATCAATATAGATAACGAAAGAATAGACATTGTCACTACTATGAAATATCTAGGCTTTCAATTAGATAATTATTTATCATTCAATAGCCACTGTGAATATATTGTTAAGAAAATATCAAAAAAACTCTACTTTTTCTCACGTATTTCGTCTTGTCTATCAATGCAATCAAAAATAACAGTGTATAGGACCATAATACAACCACACTTTGATTACTGTGCATCTGTTCTTTATTTATTCAATTTGAATCAAACTGATCAACTACAAAAACTTCAAAATAGGGACATGAGAATTATTTTATACTGTAGTAAAGCCACTCCTATATCATTCATGTTAGATGCCCTACAATGGATGTCTGTTTCCGAACGATGGCTCTATTTGGCGATGATTTTTATATTTAAAATTGTCAATAACTTAGCACCAATATATTTTCAACAATGTATTTGCTTCAACTCAGATATTCATGATTACAATACCAGATCTATTAACAACATTCACCTAACAAAAACGAACAAAAAAGGTCGATGAATTCATTATTTTATAAAGGATTTGATCAGTTCAATAAATTACCCAATAAAATAAAAAACGTGCAGTCTCTTGCTATATTTAAAAAGAATATTATCGAATATATAAAGTCTTTTAAATGATTTCCTTTCTATTTATTTATATTAAAACATGTGTTATGTGAGTATCATTATTGTATTGTGTGTGTATTAATATGTTTGTGTATATATATAATATATGTATAATTTGTACATGATTGATTCATATTTAAAGTTTATAGGTATTTCATTTCATCCAATGATTATTTGTGCTTCTATGAATACATTTATTTTAATTCACTGCAATAATATGTTAAGAGTATAATTTTTGTAATTTTCTATGTTATTTATGTTTGTATATTAGGGATTTCCTATTTCCAATAAAGTATTATTATTATTATTGTTCGTTGCTATGGTAACGCAATATTTTGTTTATGCAGGAAAACTATATATCAATACATCCTCGTATTGTAGTATTCGATGTACTGATTGAACGTGAAGAATCGCAAAGTTCGTTGATGGATAGATCTTGAAATACACAATATTTCAAGTTGAAAATCAATAATTTTTATTCAACTATTTTCACGGAATTTGAAAGTGCCAACTGAATTTTGTTTTCGTTCTTATTATCAACGTACCTTCATATTACTAAATATCATTCAGATGCTGCAGATTATATCATTATATACAGAGTGAAACATTTTAGTAATGTCTGAAAATTCGATGTAATAATGAAATATTGATAACATTATTTTAGTATGCAATATACTATTCTTATTCCATCATTAATCACAATTCATATATTTCGTACAGGGTGATTTGAAAAATTGGTGAAATATATGGCCGGTTCTTTCGTACATATCCTGTATATTCAAGTGAATTATCATCCTCCGAAGATAGCTGATACCGTGTTAACTTAATTTCGTTGAGATATATAGGGTGATGGAAAATTTTCGATGATAAAAATGACAAAATATCAACGTTTCAGAAATCACTCTGTAATTCATGATCAACTCGGTGAAATTCTTCTATCATTATTCAATATTCTCTCCTCAACACTGTCTCAAAAATTCAGTTTCCTGCTATGAGTAGTTTGATAGATATTTATTACCATTAGCATGACAAGTTGAAGGAACTTGTTCACGCGTACATTCTACTACTGGCCAAGATTTTTTACAAATATGTAGTGGAACGTGAGAATGTGGAGCTCAAAATAAATGTAAAAGAGGGTGAAGATTAGAGATAACTACACATCAGATATTTTTTTTTTTTTTTTTATTTACGAAAAACCGCATCAACCTAATGGTTATTAGCGGCGGATAGTAAGTTTGTTAACAATGCATAATTACAAATACTTAATAATAAAAAGTTGAAACTAGGTTACTGGTTACAGTTTCTCAATAATATTCAAATCAGTGGAACTTCGCAAATTTGGCACTGTGGTTCCTCTTCTCGAGATAGCAAGTATTCGTGAGTTAGCCTGGTGTGTCCTATTCGAAGTCGAGTCATTATGACTTGTTGTTTCCTGTTCAGGGTTCCGTAATCCCACGGTCCTACCTGGGGCTTGATTTCGTTTAGCTTGGATCGTGTATCTTGCCATTTGTTGTTCCAAATATCTCTCAACAAGCTTTTTATGTATGGTTTTAAACCTGAATAAGGAGTAAGCTGTGAGGGTTCCTGGTTCGAGTTCATGATCGCCTCTCGTGCGCTCTGGTCAGCTAATTCGTTGCCTGTTATACCCATATGTGAGGGGACCCAAAGTAATACAACATGCTTATTCATCATTTGCAAATCAAATAATTCTCTTTTGATCATTTGGACGATAGGATTACTCACATATATTTTCTGCAGTAATTGTAAACTGTTGAGCGAATCTGAGATTATCAAGAATTTCCCTGCCTCGTCTGATTTTGCATGACGTAGTGCTTGGAGAATGGCATAGATATATAGGGTGATGGAAAATTTTCGATGATAAAAATGACAAAATATCAACGTTTCAGAAATCACTCTGTAATTCATGATCAACTCGGTGAAATTCTTCTATCATTATTCAATATTCTCTCCTCAACACTGTCTCAAAAATTCAGTTTCCTGCTATGACTAGTTTGATAGATATTTATTGAGAAACTTATTACCATTAGCATGACAAGTTGAAGGAACTTGTTCACGCGTACATTCAAGATTATTTACAAATATGTAGTGGAACGTGAGAATGTGGAGCTCAAAATAAATGTAAAAGAGGGTGAAGATTAGAGATAACTACACATCAGATATATGAATTCAATAATGTAAGGTACAGATAGTTGAGTGAATTTTGTTGGTTCAAGCTTTGTCGGAATGAAAAACAAACTACCTGGGAAAACTGAAAATAATTGATATAACGCTTTTATTTCTGATAGGAAAATTTGAATCTGGGCAGCGACGGTTTTTTTTCAATGCGTGTTCCACTCGGATAGAGGTTTCCAAGATTTTTATATTTGCTGGCTATCAATAGAAACATGTAGACATCTATAATATTTCATCAGAATAGGTAATTCAATTCGTAAAGGTAATGTAACAGAACTTATAGGTTTCAGTGTCCTAGCTTATAAATTTCATTACAAGGTGCCACCATTGGTATCATATCTCACTTTAAAATTCAAACACTTTTTGTAAAATCTTTTTCGAGTCGCCAGGACAGATAAAGAAATTTGTCGGTTTACGTTTGGTTGCTTCGTGTTCGCAAATACTACCAATTGTGTTAATTTGAGAGCCAAGTGGGGAATCTCCACATTTTCGTTATACGAAAATCCAAAGTGTCCCTGGTTTTAGGTAGGTACCTCTAAGATTTATATTTTCAGAATATTTTCAATGTTTCTCTTGAAATTAGTCATTTAAAATCAATACCTTTGTTTTAGATTTGCAACATTTGGTTGTTAAAAGCAATTTTTCTACTCGTCGAATCCCAATAAACGTTTCTGCTTGAAGTCCTTTGCATTTCATTCGCCCAGAACCTACAAATCCTGTACAGTAATGATAATTATCACTGATGGAACTAATTGATTTTTCTTTTTCATTCACTTTCCGTCAACGACAGACTCAAAATGTACCCGACAGCCGAAAGGGTTTTCTTGTTGTACCGTAGCGCTGCTACGGGGGAGGTGGATTCGGTTAAGTCTGTTCCTCGTCATATTCAGTGATAAGTGATTTCCCGTACCGGGGCCTCATACACGATTGGGCGAGTCAAACAATCATTAGGAATTTTATCTGGCTCATGCCTGAATTGTAAGTTGTAACTGATGTATCGTGTATATTCAGTCAGTTCCTAAATGGTAGATGGAATTAGATGAACCGTCATTGATCATCACCCTGCATATAATGTTACATTTATGTTGATTTCCACATTCTCACATTTCACTATTTGTGAAAAATGTTGGCCACTAGTAGAATGTACGCGTGAACAAGTTCGTTCAACTCGTCATGCAAATGGTAATACGTTTCTCAATTAATAACTATGAAACGAGTCAAGTAGGAAACTGAATTTTTTGGGACAGTGTTGAGGAGAGAATGATGAATATATTAAATAATAATAAAAGAAAGAGTTAATCGTGAATTACAGGGTGATTTCTGAAAGGTTGATATTTTGTCATTTTTATCGCCGAAAATTTTCATGATCACCCTATATATCCCAACGAAATTATGTATATACGGTATCAGCTATCTTCGGAGGATGATAATTCACTTGAATATACAGCATATGTACGAAAGAACCGGCCATATATTTCACCAATTTTTCAAATCACCCTGTACGAATTATATGATTTGTGATTAATGATGGAATAAGAATAGTATATTGCATGCTAAAACAATTTTATAAATATTTCATTATTACATAGAATTTTCAGACATTACTAAAATGTTTTTATTTTTCACTCTGTACATAATGATATAACCTGCACCGTCTGAATTATATTTAGTAATATGAAGGTACGTTGATAATAAGAATGAAAAAAAATGCCGTGAGCAGTTTCAAATTCCGAGAAAATAATTAAATAAAAATTACTGATTTTCAAAATCTATCAATCAACGAAATTTGTTTATGACGGTCTAGACAAGAGAATTTAAATACGTTTTGAAAACTGAGAGGTATCATTACTGGTCTATAGTTTTCCAAAATTTGCCTTTTATTTCTTTTGTGAACAGGAGTAACTTTTCCTTTTTTTAGTCCTCTTGAAAAAGAGCCATCTGTGAATGATAAATTCACCTTAAAAGTAAGAGGTGTTATTTTTGCCTTCATAACTTTTTTATCAAGAAAGGAGGAATCTCACCAGGTCCCGTTGAGCAGTTACTTTTCATATTATTGTTTAAGAGACGTGTTTATAGGTAGGGAAAAAAACTATTTATTGTTTAACTAGAGTGGAAAGTGCCACTGTTATTATTATAGCATACAAAAATTAGTTACCAAGAAATGCTCATTATTATTTGTCCAGATATCCAAAGAAGTTGCATATAGTTCTTATAAAATGACACCAATTAAGCTGCAACTTGTTTTTTAATTATTATTTATGCACCTTCAAGTTAACCTCAATAAACAAAGATTTGATTGTATTCTCAATGTCAACAGTTGATTATTTCAACTTTGTAGCATCTAATTACTATATTTACTTCGTTATATACCTACATGGTGGCTCAAAAAAAATCCACCAGGTTACTCGAAAACTGTAAGTTTCTCTCCGAAATACACAAAAACATTTTTCGAAATGGACTGATTATTTAGCATGAAATCTGTTGTGAAAGGTTTGATGCAATTCTTAAGTCCTTATCATAATATGTCGATAGAAATTTTTTATTACTTGGAAATGACTCCCACAACGCTCCATGGAGTATTTAAGAAAAATTTTATAGCATTTTCCAACACTTCTGATGGTATTATTCGCCACAACTTCATGATTCTACCTCTTTCTTGCTTGCGCCTAAGGACATTCCCTGCAATTGATTTTTAATTTAACAAATGTTTTCAGTTTTGGATTCGCTCTAGAATTTTTCTATAGAATGATCTTAACCAGACACACACCAGTTTCGATCTATCTATCTTTGGACTTAAATAATAGGAATGTTCTTTTAAAAATAGTCCATTTTCGTTCCTAGATCTTCCATAGCGCTATGGTGGATCTAGGAAAAAGTTGTTTTTACGCCTTCAAAAAAACATGGTGAACTCCTTCGTTCTTTTTTCAGTGAAAATTGAAAGAATAGATTAATAGATCAGTTTCACTTTATTAAACATTGTTTTTGAATAATCTGGGCAATGATCTGGGGTTTGCTAAAAAATAGGGAAAATTGATAATGCGTGCCATCTCACAGACGGTAGACAAACCTCAAAGTAACGCTTGTTTCAAATACAGGTTTCTAGCTTGGGGCGTTTTCAGTCCATCACAACTTGAGCTTTCCGCTAAGAGATGGCCGACAGGAATTTTATTCGTCCTAGCATTGTTTATAGAGAAAGAAGATAGTAGTCAATGCCTGTGGAAATCGCGTTTGATACAATCGCGCGCGACATCTAGCCCGATAACGACGAACCGAGGCAGAAAATACACCCGTACGAATGCGCCCCCTACAATCAACTTGCATTTTTTGAGGTATACTTGAGGATTTTTATTTTCGTCAAGGAATCCTAGTAGTGAATCGTTCGCCCTGACAGGGACGTACTTGAAATTTTCTAATGATAGTTTTTAACAGAGTAGCATATGTTATTCACAAATTCAATGTCATTCAATAAAAATGAAGTGCATACTTTTTTGTTTATTATTTGATATAAATTGAATGAACTATTCATAAATGTAATAAAGTGAACGTGAACTCAATATCAATTTTGTCATTTTGACTTCTATCATCATGAACAATACTGTGGCATGGTTCAATTGAAAAATGAGTGTGGAATTTCAGTGAAATATATCTTTTCACCTACATGTTGTGTCCAGTGTATTTTTTAAGCCAAAATCACTGGGACGAACGAAGCTCATAATACACTACCGGTGAACAGCACCTTTGCCTTATTATTTTCGGGGCAAACTGCTTTGTGTTTGTTATTGTTTGTTATTTAATTTCAATCACTGGGCGACTCATTTTAACCAGTGGTGGGTGACATTTGTGTCACACACTTCACTATAGTGAAAAGGTGGTGACACAATGGAACAAATAGTAATCATCAGTTTATTTAGTTTCTGTATTCACCTTGAAGATATCACTTAACCAGTGTGTACATTTTACACCTGTGCTCATTTATTCAAACTGAATTTATTTATTCGAAATGGGGCTCCATATATGCTGTCAGAAATCAGAATAGGTTCGAAGTGTTATAAAGACAACGATTATTGAATGGAGAGATTGAATGTGTTTACCAACTAAATTGTTATCTATACTGAGTACAATAATATATACAGGGTGGGGCACCGAAAACGAAACAGATCGAATATCTTCAAAACGCATGTGTTGGGAATAAAATGCAAAAACACGTCGATTTTTAATCCAAGGGGGAAATTTTCCTATCATAACCTCAACTGTCATACCTCTCCCCCTACCCCTTGGGCGCCATCACCGAAACAATTTGAATAGGGAAAGTAGTAAGTGTGACACATCATTGAAAAGGTAATTTCATAAGGAATTCAGCCATGTCAATTTTTGCCACCTAAATTTTTATTTTGGCGCTTTCTTGCGGGAAAAACAACTGTTCCGTATTCCAAATTATGATACTGCATTTGCAAGCTATTTTGACATAAATTCGGTGACAATGCATTATGGAATATTTCTAAGAGAAAAAACAAAATGGCGGCTCCAAAATGGCGGACATGATTTGCAATTATGGTCCGATTCGATTCAAAATTGATATGTGGTGGTTTGCAAGGTCGGAAATTATGATTTGTTTATCAATGCAAAAAAACAAGATGGTGGTCCAAGATGGCGGACGGAATTTGTAATTCTGGTCCAATTCGAATCAAAGTTAGTATGTGGGGATTTTCAGGGTTAGAAATTTGGATATTTTTGTCGGTGCAAATAACAAGATGGCGGGCGAAATTTGTAATTGTGGTTCGATTAGAGTCAAAATTAGCATATGGGGGTTTTCAGTATGAATAAAATGAATTATTTAAATTGATAAACAAAAGCTTTTATACAAATGCGCTAAAAGGAGATAACGGCAAATAAACGAAAAAGAGAGAAAAAGTATTCATATTTTTTTTTAGATGTGTGAAGTAGGTTACTCTGTGCGTAACAGATTCGAAAGCTTGCCGCGAGTACAAAATACAAAACATTTAGAAAAATTCCATAATGCATCGTCACCTAATTTATGTCAGAATAGCTTGCAAATGCAGTATGATAATTTGGAATACAGAACAGTTGTTGGTCTCGCAAGGGACCAAAATGAAAAGTTAGGTGGCAAAAATTGACATGGCTGAATTCCTTCCTAATGATGTGTCACACTTACTACTTTCCCTATTCAAATTGTTTGGGTGATAGTGCCCAAGGGGTGGGGGGAGAGGTATGACAGTTGAGGTTATGATAGAAAGATGCCCCCTTGGATTAAAAATCGACGTGTTTCTGCATTTTATTCACAACACATGCGTTTATTGCGTTTCGAAGATATTCGATCTGTTTCGTTTTCGGTGCCACACCCTGTATATTAATAGCAAGTGTTGAACAAATATAATATTCAAAAATACACGAAGGGTAACGTGACAATTTCACAAATGATAACGGCACAAAACAAATAAACACAAAATTCACTGGGAAAGGTCTTGATAACATCAAGTTCCAGGTTAAATAGAAACACTGAAACTGAAATGAATGGAATCTCGAGTTTACACCAGTACAACGCTGGATAGGATGCACGTGTCAAAATTATATTTCATAGCCATCTATCGGATTATTCAATGAATCATATTTTACGAACTGATCAAATACATACGTTAAAATCAAGAACAGACGTGACTGGAGACTCGTGGACTAGCGACCTCTAGTAATGGTCTCCATTTGAATCCAACTAAAAGTACGTAAGATTGGCTAACTATCTTCTCTCTATAAACACTGCTCTATAAACACTGGTCCTAGCATTGTTTAAATAGAACATAGTCAATGCCTGTGGAAAAGGTATTGGATACAAACGCGAGTGTCATCTAGCGTGATTAGTTACAAACATGAATATTTGACGACAATTTAATGCAGGTTTCTTCAAAAAACCCTGATTTTAATGCTTTTCCATTGTTTTAATCAAGTTACGACATGACTTGGAGGCCAGATCACTGAAGCATTGTCTAAAGAAGTATAGTCAGTCAACCTTATGGGATTATTATTGGATGACGATGGGGTTTATTAGTAGATGGCACCAGCACGATTGTCCCCAAAAAGGAGACAAACGAATGAGATGGAAAGAGTCGTAGTAATCGCGTAAAGTGAATAATGAATGGACATTATTTCGTGTTTTTGATTGGCTCAGTGTCCGTTCCACCTGCCACTTGCAATTTGCATGTAAACGAGAGAGCAAGTAGCGAACTTTCGTGGTGTTTGGCATTTCATTGTTTTTGTCTTGTTAGGTCTCAGTCAGTTTTCGAATTCGCATAAGTAGATATTTTCAGGGTGATTTCTCTTGACTAACGTTTGGGGGAAGATGTCCAACGTTCTTGATGACAACCGATGATTGGTTTCAAGTTATGAAGGTGATAATGCCATTTCCGACAGTTACCATATTATTTTCTGTTTTTATTGAGAGCTTTTATTTAACTTGCTCTGTGTGTGTTAGATGGGTATACAAATCTTGCAAGCTGAATTAGAACCACTTCCTCTTATTCTATGGAATTGAAATTTTTCGTGTTGGTTCAGTTCCGATGACAAAACATTAATGTCGAAGAAATTGTCCCCCCTGCCACCGAAAGTTAGATAGAGAACGCGTAGGGTTTCGGAAGTTTTATTGACGGATTTGGACGTCAGAAATAACAACGAAAAAAAATAAGTAGGGAGAGGGGATGCCCCCCCTCCTCTCGAAAAGTTGGAAAACTAACTCGTGAAATTAAAATCGGAAAAATCTCTAAAAATCGTGAAAAACATCTGACAGTCGAATGTTATGGTTTATAAAAAGGAATTGTCCCCCCCCCCCGTCCTCCGAAAGCTAGATAGAGAACGCGAAGGTTTTCGGACGTTTTTTTGACGGATTTGGACGTCAAAAATTACAGCAAGAAAAAATGAATTAGGGGGTTACTCACCTCCCTCTTTTCTCGAAAAAAAAAAGAATGGAAAAAACACGAAATTATAATCGGAAAAATCTGTAAAAATAGTGAAAAATATCTGACCATCGGAAATTATGTTTTAAATAATTTCGCCTCTCCTTTCCCCCCTCAAAAGCTAGGTAGAGAACGCAAAGGAATTCGGAAAATGTTTCAACAGTTTCGGACATGGAAAATAATGATGAAAACAAAAATAGATCAAGGGGTTCGCCCTCCATTCCTGTCACAAAAAATAGGAAATCTCGCGGAATAGAAATTTAAAAAAATCCGTAAAAATAGTGAAAATTATCTGGCCATTGAACAAAACGGTTTTAAAAAAATTCACCCCTCTGCCCCCCTCTAAAGCTATTTAGAGAACACGTAGAAATTAGGAAAAATTTCCAACGGTAAATTAACAGGCAAGCGACCGTGCAACAATGGCGCATTGATTGAAATGAACAGACTAAGAAACATATTCAAAGAAAACTAAAATAAGAAATAAATAAACTTAAAAAACCTTTTCAGATAAAAGCTTTTATTTAAATGCACTAAAGCGAAAAACCCATAATTTTGTTACATTATAAAATTTTAAATGATATAAAAGCTTGTCGTGTGAATAAATCTTGAGGTGATTTTTGAATTTTATATACTATAAGAATTACATATATACTTCTCGCGACAAGCTTTTATATCATTTAAAATTTTATAATGTAACAAAATGATGGGTTTATTCACTTTAAAATTCATTTTCTTCTTTTTAGTACATTTAAATAGAAACTTTTCTCTAAAATGTTTTTTTTTCAAGTTTATTTATTTACCATGAAGTCAAAGTTGTAAAACCTAATAAAAGTTCTTTTTCGAAATTAGGTACTGATATAATGGCATTATCTGCGACTGAATTTGAAGTTTCAGTCGATCGTTCGAAATAACCTCTATAAGTGGATATCCTTATCAAAAATGAAACTTTATGACTTCATGACCAATACGCACAGAAAACTCATATAAAGAAGATGAAATAGTTATTTATATATGATACAAAAATTCGTAAATTAGGACTTTTTTTATGAGCGTGGAAACACGTGAGTACAAAAAAGCTCTTTATGAAAATGTACATTTTATTTCTACGCCTGTTATTATATTGGCAAATTGTAGCAATTGTTGAGTACATTTTATTCTATGAAGTATTCATTTGACGAGTAAATTCTGACGCAAAATACTGTCTTTTGGAATTATATAAACGATGCGTAAAACATAACTTTACGCACATTTGATTTTTTCACTTACGTGTCCTGAAAAGTATCACTTTAGGCACTGTACGTGGACACTGCGTAAAACCATAAATATTTACATCTCCCCGATGATCGTGCATGGTCAGTAAACTATATTTTTTTCTACAACCGCTTATCAAAGTAGGTAGCCTTTGACGCTTTTAGATCTCAACGCAAAGCTGATGTTTTTTCAGAAATGTTTTGTGACAGCTTTTTCGCTCTAGTGCGAAAATATTGAGGAAACGGTCGATCTCTCGATCTCTTTCGTTGAAAACGAACCTATTCTTGCATGATGTTTAGTATAGACAATAAATTCATAACACTCTTAGGAACTGTGGTGGTGTTGAGAGCGTAGCTGCTATCAAGCTGAAGGCCTGTGATTCGATCTCGACATACTTTTTTTTTCAAGCAAGTTATCTTGTTTTGTTAGAGATGTGAATTATTGGATATTTGGTTAGCTTATTCATTTGGGATTACTATTGAGTGTTTATTTTCTCATGGTAATGTTAGGTGCCTATGTTGAATGAATTGTCAATCGTTTCTATGTTTAAAAGCTGCGTTTGAAGAAAAAAGCATGTGTATATTTCGAGACCAAAGTGCCATTGCCGCTCTCCAAAGATTACCGCGCTCCTCGCGCTCTAAATACACAAATAACTATATTGTACAACAAAAAATGTATTTTAGGCCCGTGTAGGAAATGAATGCTTTCTGGTGACAACCTCCTTTGAAACTCTCCTTATATGTCCATATACATTGTTGATAACATCGAACCATCAATTAAAGAACACCTGTCCACCAACAATTGAATTTTCCTTGAATTGTCCTTGAACTGTCCTACCCAAATAATTCTAGATCTATCATGGACGGAATCACAAAATTTGTCCTCCATCTTGAATGTTCGTATTGGTCTCCAACACAACAAGCCCTTGTATAGGTACCAATTTTGAAAGAATCTAATCAAAAATCGTATTCGCCATTTCGAATTTTGAAAAAATACAAAATCTACTCGAGATTCGCATTATGAATAGTTGGACAATGAATCACAAAAATGTTCGCTATCTTGTTTTTTTCTCGTGTGAATGTCGTAACGAACCTGAATGAATTTAATGGACACCTGCCAAATTTAAAGATGATTGGATCAGTGGAATTGGCTCAAAATTTCCACTGAAATTTTGACCCCGTTATACAGGACAGTAGATACTATACCTGTTACGTGTGAGTGAAACTAAACAAAAGCTTGTACAAATAATACTGATATATTATTATTTACCTACTTTATTGGGTGCCTTCAAGCACTAATGAATATTCTTTATGTGTTTTCAAAACATACCTATCAACGGCGATATAATATCGTAATAGAACATTTTTTTGTACCTATACTAAGGGATCATTTTTCAGTAAGAATATTGCTACATTACGTGTTTCATTATATTAGGCTTAATTGCAGCAATATAAAATTTTACCACTGATCATCTGATATTCGAAACATCCGAATGCAAACTTTGACTCGTCTTTTATTCTGCTAAACATCTCACCAATGACAATATTCTGCACATTTCTGAATGAAGTGAATGAAAACTGGCGTTCTATTTTAAAAAGAGACAGAAGTATAGTTTTGCGTGCCATCCGATAACGGCGCCACATTACTGGATACATTTTCAATGTTTCCAGTAAAATAGTATAGATGTCTCAGGTGACGGCCATCCAATGCATTTTGCACAGGGATTGTCTGACTATTCTTCTTTAGACAATGACTGAAGTTACGACATGACTTGGATGCGAGCTCACTATCGCCATCTACATGTCGCATCCATTTTGATCCAATTATAATCCCATAAGGTTGACTATCTTCTATATAAACAATGGTCCTAGTATTTGAACAACCGGATTGTCCTTGAAAAAACAGTTGATTGACTTCAGATATGCCTATCCAGGAGGAGTTTGTCCTGCACATGTCAGAAATTAAATCAGTTTAATATAGTTTTAAAATAATCCTGTTATTAGTGAAAAAAGTCGTTTTCTTCACTCTAATTTTTTGCTATGGAAAAATAAGGCTAGAATGTTTCTGAGAATGAAGGGTGGGAGAAGAAGTAACGAGAATTCAACTGAAATGTTTTTGTTATCGTGTCATTTCAATTTTGCTAACGACACTTGTTTACAGACGACATTTTTTGCTGACGACATTTTTTTGCTCAGGACATTTTTGCTGATGACATTTTGCTGACGACATTCTTGCTGACATTTTCTGCACACGACAGTTATGCTGACGACATTTTTGCTGATGAAATTTTTGCTGATGACATTTTTGCTGACGAAATTTTTTGCTGACGACATTGTTTGCTTACAACATTTTTTGCCGACGACATTTTTTGCTGACATTTCTTGCTGAAGTCGATTTTTTCACTTTCATTTTTTGCTTTTTGCACCTTACAACAGCATTGTAAGCGAAGGCGACAAAAGATATGAGTGACTAATAAAGAAAACAACATATTAGAGTATTCCTATTTATTCAATTTTCGAAGTTGATTTGGCTAGTTGAGTATCATTTACAGTTTTTACACATCGTTATTTACAAAACTTTGAACAATCGTTTTTACTCCTTAAATCTGTACAGGGTACGCGAATATAAATTTTAATGACTAAATTCATAAAGTATAAAGTCGACATCACCGTATTTACAAATTAGGAAATGTGTTTCTTATTACATTACCAATACTTGTCTCTCTTACGCCATTCTTGGAATTGATATTTTTGAACAGACCATTTCCAACAGCTGCACTGGAAAATTTTCTATCGAAAAAAAAATTGCGGACGTATTTTCACAAACATACTATTAGGAAACCGACCGTGCCATAACCTGAAAGACAGTCTGTAGCTATATTCTGGTGTGTTTTCAACTCATAACTGTCCTTTAATAATTAGTTATTAAGATTTAAATAAAAAAAAATTGTTTTTGTTTTACTACAATAAGAAGAATTTTGTATAATCGAAATACGAACAAAATGGGAAAATTTTTCCTGACATGTTTGCGGACGACATTTTTGCTGACGATATTTTTGCTGACGACATTTTTGCTGATGACATTTTTGCTTACGAAATTTTTTACTGCGGACATTTTTTGCGGATGAAATTTTTTGATGACATTTTTATTGACGATATTTTTTTCTGATGTCAATTTTTTGCTATCGGCATTTTTTGCTGACGTCATTTTTGTATTTGCACGCTCGCGGGTTTGCGAAATGTCGGGCGAGCGCGCGCATTCCCATCACTACTTTGTCGATTTCTGTCAACTTTGAGTAGATATTTTCATCCCTTATTTGTCAGTGAACAAGACCAGAAATACGCCAGCGAAGTGAGCGCGCGCATTCTCTTCAATGCGCGCGCTCGCCCGACATTTCGCAAATCCGCGCGAAATGTCAGGCGAGCACACTCGCTTTGATCGCTTATTTCTGGTCTTGTTCACTGACAAATAAGGGATGAAAATTTCTACTCAAAGTTGACTGAAATCGACAAAGTAGTGATAGGAATGCGCGCGCTCGCGTTTTTCTGGTCTTGTTCACTAACGAATAAGGGATGAAAATTTCTACTCAAAGTTGTCAGAAATCGATAAAATAGTGACGGGAATGCGCGCGCTCGCTTCGCTCGCGTCTTTCTCACAGATATCATCACCAAGAAGTAAGAGATAAGTTACATGAGTAGTAATAGGAATGCGCGTGCTCGCTTTGCTAGCGTATTTCTTGCTGAATATGTTCACTAAGAATGGTTCACTCTTCGAGTGTTTATTAGGAACAATTATTATTATTATTGATGAAAAATTGCCAGTCTCTAGGGCGCCAATACTTCCGAAAACTATACACTACAAACATTTCATATTCATGAGTATTCAGTATGCAGGAATTTTAGGGAATCTGACAACGTCGCAGTGTACTCTTATAAAGTTTTTAAAACTCATTGTTGTTGTTGAGTCAGTAAAAGACATTGATACTGGCTACTTTGTTATGAAAGAAGCCATTTCGTTGTCAGATAACTGTATTGGAAAAAAAATCATGGTATTAATATTTTGAATGCACAAAAGATATTTTTAAATAGACAGAGCATGTAGCAGGCATTTTTTGCAAACAAATAATTACCTATATAAACGTGTCGGATCACAAACATTCATTTTTGGTATATGCGCATGCGCAAACAGATAGAAAAGACGCAACCTGTCCGTATCGTATAGTCGGGTGAGCTCGGTTAGGTTTGCATAAGATCAGGTCTGTCGGGTTGATTTATAGTCATCAAAGTAGGTTATTTTATGTGAAAAGTGATCTTTATTTTTTTGTGCGCGTGTATATTCATATTTGTTTGCGCACATTTCCGTGTTCTGTCTCGTCCTTTGAATTTTGCTAGTCATTTAGAAACAGTATGAGTACCATTGTTTCAAATGTGCAGTCAGAGTGTTGATGGGAAAATGTTGTGGTATATCAACTCATTTTTCATACTCATTCACTAAAATATTCCATGTGATACGTGAATTGAATATTTCTGGAATCACATTGGCAATGTCGCGAAATTAGCTTCGCCCTTCCGTCAATTCCATTGTTACCAACCTGACATCTGAAATGACAGATATATTCACTAAACAAAACAGCATGAATTTGTTGATTTTGTATTTACTAGAAAAAGCTACAATTTGTTGATAAAAAACTGTTTTCAATAAAAAAAAGGGTAAAACTGGTGAATTAGGGTGTGTATATTGTGCTGGTGAAAATAAGGAGGCATTTTAGTGTGTTTTTAAAAGAAGAAACGTGTACCAGAAAATGCCAATTTTCATTCAAAAAAAGGCCCGTATCTCCGAAATTACTTGAGACCGCCAAAAATTTCATTTGGATTTTTTGTTTAGGAGGTTGAACTACGTGAGTCCAAAAAATTGTTTTTTGATAGCTTGTAGCGCCCGGTTAATGGAATTTTACCCTGACATTTTATGCTGATATTTATTTTTGATGACGACATTTTTACTGACATTTTCACTGACATTTTTTGGTGACATGGTTTGCTGACTACATTTTTGCTGGAGACATTTTTTGCTGCCGATATTATTTGATGACAACATTTTTTACTTGCCATATTTTTTGATTTCCATATTTTTGCTGACATTATTTGCTGACATTACTTGCTGACAAATTTGCTGACTTTCTTCACTGACATTTTTTGCTGACATTTTCTGCTGGCGACATTTTTGCTGACGACATTTGCAATTATTTTTTAAATTCAGAACTCCGTCACTTTTCAAGAAGTAGGTTTGGCCCTCCTCATGAAAGTATTGAATCATGTGTACTTCATGTTTACACAAAACGGGCGCTGTCAGATAATTAGTTTTGGCATAATTGCATTTCGATTTTCTCTGCTCTATCTTGCAGCGTGTATAGATGCTCTAGTTATGGTATGATTTCAGTTTCTCAAACAGATTTTGAAACTAGAAGTATGGTACCAGAAAACGCATATTCACATTTTGCGCTACAATGCTGCGAAATGGGTGAAAAATGCATGCAAACATGACGCAAAACGGCCGAGCCCGCGTCAGCGATAGAGTAGGAGAGACCGGGAGATAAGGGGAAGCGAAATATCACGTAACCCGTTCATTAGAAGAATTCCCTTCATCTCCCGGTCTCTCCTACCAATCGACCGCCTACGTGAGCTAGGCTTTTTTCAGTCATGTTTGCAAGCATTTTTCAACCATTTCGCAGCGTTGTAGTGCAAAATAAGAATATACGTTTTGGGTATTATGCTTCTACTTCCTAAATCGGTTTGAGAAATTGAAATCGGACTATCACTAGAGCACCCAGGCACGCTGCACGCTATTTTGTATTGAAACGTGTATACAAATTAATAAATGACAGTTGCGAGTCGGAAGCACAACAGAATATAACTACGGACTGTCTTTCATGTGAAGGCGCAGTTGGTGTCCTACTAGTATTTTTGCCACGAAAAAATCCTCTACTGATTGGCCCAAAACAGAACATCATCATAGTCTTCGACAGTCCCTGACCACACACACATCACTTCAAAATAGCGGTCTCGCACGAGCTGCCCATGCTGTCGCCGTTCCCGAGATCAAACGTCTGCGTGGTCTTGTCCAACTTTCATAAATCCGGCACGGCCGTGTCGAACACCCGCATCTCCTGCTGCAGCCCGTTGCAGGAGTCCATCCTGGGGTGCGAGTAGGCCCGCTGCAGCGCGTGCAGCGAGCTCGAGCTCAGCGTGCGCTCGAGGATTTCGCCCCAGTATTTCTCCGACAACCCCTCGAAGTCGCAGCCCGGCGTGTGGTTGAAGACGGCGCTCACGTTGGGGTTGCTGCAGCAGTGTGGCTGGTGCTGGAAGGTCGGGTAGTGCTGCTGCTGTTTCTGGCGCTGCGGTGTTCTGCAGCGGAACTGGAAAATACAGATTATTTAAGGCGTTTTATAGTTTCTTCATTACTATAATCGGACATCAATAATATGTATAAGACTTTTATGCGTTCAAAACTATAACTGGACATTAATAATATGAATACAACGACTTAAAAGCGTTCATAACTATAATTGGACAACAATGATATGAATACAACGACTTTATTGCATTCAAAACTGTAATTGGACACCAATAATATGAATATAACGACTTCAATGCGTTCAAAACTATAATTGGACACTATCAATATAAAAACAACTACTTCAGTGCGTTGAAAACTATAAACGGACACCAATAATATGAATACAACGACTTTAATGCGTACAAAACTATGATTGGATAACAATAAAATGAATACAACGAGTTTAATGTGTTCAAAACTATAATTGGATAACAATAATATGAATACAACGACTGGAAGCATTCAAAACTATAAGTGGATAGCAATAATATGAATACAACGACTGTAATGCGTTCAAAACTATAATTGGATAACAATAAAAGGAATAAAACGACTTTAATGCGGTCAAAACTATAATTGGATAACAATAATATGAATACAACGATTGTAATGCGTTCAAAACTATAACTGGATAACAATAAAATGAATACAACGACTTCAATGCGTTCAAAACTTTAATTGGATAACAATACAATAAATACAACGACTTTAATGTGATCAAAACTATAATTGGATAACAATAATGTGAATACGACTGTAATGCGTTCAAAACTATAATTGGACAACAATAAAATGAATACAACGACTTTAGTGCGATCAAAACTATAATTGGCTAACGATAATATGAATACAACGACTGTAATGCGTTCAAAACTATAATTGGATAACAATAAAATGAATAAAACGACTTTAATGCGTTCATAACTATGATTAGATGAAAGTAAAATGAATACAACGACTTTAATGCGATCAAAACTATAATTGGATAATGATAATATGAATATAACGACTGTAATGCGTTCAAAACTATAATTGGATAGCAATAAAATGAATACAACGACTTTAATGCGATCAAAACTATAATTGTTTAACAAAAATATGAATACAACGACTTTAATGCGTTCAAAACTATATAATTGGATAACAATGAAATGAACACGACTTTAATGCGTTCAAAAGTATAATTGGATGACATTAAAATGAATACAACGACATTAGTGCGATCAAAATTATAATTGAATAACAATAATGTGAATACAAGGACTGTAATGCGTTCAAAAATAGGGGGGCGTGTAGGGGGAGATGGGGAGTGAATGATGAAAAATCCGGGCACGACGCAAAAGAAAAAAAATGTGGGGAATTAAAGCTGGAAATGGGTAGTGATTAATCAAAACTCCAGGCGCGACGCACCCGGAAAAATTTGGAAGAGAGGGTGGAAGGAGAAAACTATGAAAAATTCAGTTGCTAAGTGCCTGGAAAAATTTGTGGTGGGGAAATGTGAAAAATCCGGGCGCTTTAAAATTGTGGGGGTGGAGAAAAGATTTTATTTGGAAATATGAAAACATTTCATAAGAAATTTTGTATACCTGTTTGAGAACAATAAAACTGTTCATATACATTTTTTTGTTCTACACCAGAATTTTCTTCAGATATTAAAAAAATTGATGGAAACTTTTTGTAGAAAGTCAATATCGCAATTTTTCTTTCGAGATATGAATAAATTGTTCCGAAACATTTTGTAGAACTGTTCAGGGGCTACCAAATTGTCCATACCATAATTCAAGAAAAATTGTTCGATCGAAATTGTTTAGACGTGGTGAAACCTCAGTGCTTGAGTTTTCCAAGTATTGAGAAACAAATAATTTGCATAGAACCGTTCATTCAGAGATATCAACACCTCATTGCATTCATTAAGCAAGAAAGAGTCCATTTTATCAGATACGATGAGTGAAGGATCGTCAGCATACATTGTGGAAGATGCAGATACTGCAAGTAACTAATAGATGATAGGTACAGAATTGGTCTCAGCATGGATCCCTGAGGAATACCAATGTCAGTTTCAGCATGCTGTGAAAACGATTGTTAATAGCTACCTACTGTTTTCGTTTGAATTGAAATGATTTATTCCAATCTATGGCATAACCTGTAATTCCATGCCTATTCAACGTTTCCAGTAGTATGTCATGATCGATACAGTCAAATGCTCTGCTGAGGTGACAAAATATTCCAACAGGGCATTCTCCTGCTTCAATGTGTTTAATTACTTCCTGATAATAGGAAAACACCACGGTATTTGTAGATTTTTTATTCAAGTATCCGTGTTGATTTCTCGATATTATATCATAGTATTGACAAAATGACATTATTCTGTCTAAAAAACAATGTTTGACACTTGACTGGTCTGTAATTTTCAAGGCTTTGACGACAGTTCTTTTTATACACAGGTGTTATTTTAGTACATTTCAGTAAATTTGGTAAAACGCAAGTAGAAAATGAAAGATTAACCATAAATGTGAGTGGTTCAATAATTTCTGATGAACACAATTTTTTTATAGAGTCGTAGGTACCTCATCGGACCCCGAAGAAATGTTTTTCAGTTTATGTTTGAGTAAATGAAATAATTTAAGATAGATTCTGATATGGCATGAGAAAAAGGTAATTGAAAGGTAATGTCTTTTTAGGAGCATCTGCGTAAAATTTCTTGAAGAGAATGGACCATGAATAGTTGACAATGGTGTTATTATCATTTATTGTTATACTGGATTTCATAGCATTCGATTTATCAGGAAGTTCTGACACTACTTGCCACGCAGATCTTGAAGGATTGCCTGAATTCCTTATTATATTTTCATTATATTTCCATTTTGTTTTAGTTATGAAATCATCATGGGTCTTTTTTCTTACTTAACATATGTTTTTCAGTTCAGGATAAAAGTTTGCAGGTTCAGGGCCTTTGAATTTTGACTAGATTGTTTTATTTAATGTGTAATCCATTTCTTTTTATTTTGATATCTTGAACAAGTACGTAATTTTGGAAAAAAGTTCCCAGAGTAGTAGGAGAAGGTTTACATAAATGCCTGAAATGCAAGATTAATAACAGTTTCATTCAAAGCCCAATTTTCATTGCCGATGTTTTTCTTGCATTGACTCATACCTTTATTGGTAAAATGCTTGCTGTATTCTAATTTTGTTGCTTGTCGCGTTTTCTCAGACCATCAAATCAAAAGACTAATAATTCAGAACTACATTTTATTTTAGTACAAAATGTATCAGATTCAGCAACACCGCCTTTCTTTCTCAATATCATGAATATTGTTAATGTGTATCCTGGTAGTACTTCAGATATCAGGAAAATAATGAATACAAAAAAAATCTTCTGATTCTGGAGTTATAGCTTCCGTGAACACAACAAACTACGTTCTGAAAAACGTAGTATCTTTATGTCAAATAACACAAAAACACATATAAAACTTCCCTGCAAACTTTCAACATAAGTAGACCTCTCGATTCCCACGATTGCTTTTCGTATATTATCATCCAAGTTGAACCGGAGATTTATTATCCCGATTTCTTTCAAATAATCCTCTTACAACCCCAGACAGAGTGAAGTAGGAGAAAAGAAAGTATAATTTACGTTCGTTCGATCTCAATAAACCGGAACTATAAATTTACACACATTAGGCGGTTCTGGAAAACACAAACTCACCCTTAATCCTGCTGAGGAGATGATCGAGGAATAGTGTACAAAAGGATTTGAGAAACTGTTGCTTCCCTACATTTTACGTAGAACTCAAAGCTGTAGGTCGTAATCTACAGGATAATCCCAGGAGTTACTGAAGATATCATAGAGTATGGGCCGTGGTGGCCGTGCTGGTAGAACCACAGCATAAGTAACAATCAGCACTGACACTCGACCATGCCGCCTTTGATGTTGAAAAGTATCTAGACGCCATGTTGGGAAATGCTGTTGTGAGGTCAGGACTCGCGCAATGATTTCAGACAGATCCGCACTCGAAATTTTCCAGATCCGATTTGAAAAAAAAAAATCGATAAATCTCACTATATATGAATGGATCCAAAATCAATAAAAGTAATCTGTATCTCCCTCACAATATTCACTTCCTGAATTCAACAAATTCAAATACAATATTCCGGGCCGGCACCTCGCAAAATGGTGGACTCATCGACGCAAAGGGTGTGCGCGAACTTTTCCCGCTAGTCAGAGTGTCAGGGCTGATTGTTCCTTATGCTGTGGTAGAACGTTCGCCTTTGGAGCGAAGGGTCGAGGGTTCAAAGCCTCGCATGGTCATCGGTCTCGTGCATGGCATCACACGTTAAAAGGTGAGGGCTGCGTCTTCCTCAGCTCACACAAGTCTCGAAGACTTCCGAGGGTTGCGCGTAGGGGTGCAATCGGTTTACGGAATTAAGAATTTTAACAATTTAACAATAACAATTTTAACAACAATTAGAAGCACCAAGTACGAATAAAATAAATATCACAACACCTGATAAAGAAAACAGAGTTCTTTTGGGAGATCGTTTAGTAACGAATAGTCGTTGCTGACCGATGATGAACCCATTACTCCCATAAACACCTACTACGTAGGCTTATTATGGCAAGTATCTGTCAGGAAATAACCACTCCCTGGCTAAGACCACGACGGGTATTGAATTAACTTTAACAGATACTTGTGCAACGTTCCTCAAAGTATCAGAGGACGCAATCGCAAGTGCCCTCTGTGACCAACCAGCAGAATTATGTTTTGATTTGGACAGGGTGACAACCTGCAGACTAATTTCGAGGTTGTTGCCTCTCATCAGTGCAAGGGTAGGTCAACACAGACAGCACCGAAGCCACCTGTTACCCGTCCAAATCATTACATACTCCGCTGCTTGGTCACCTCTGGTTCACGTGATGAAGCGGTTTCTAGGCCGCTCCACCTATCGAGCAAAGGGAGAACACTCGGAATCTCCGGGTGAAGAGATTTATGTGAAAACAGAGTTCTATTGGGAGATCGTTCAGTAACGAACAGTCGTTGCCGACCGCTGGTGAACCCTCTGCTCGCTAGGTGGAGCGGCCTGAAAACTGCTTAATCACGTGAACCAGAGGTGGCCAAGCAGCGGCGTGTGTAATGATTTGAAACTAGAATTAGAGGCTGCTTTAACCACCTTTGCCAGAGCACTTCAAGAAAAGTTCAAGAATTGGGCCTCCAAAAAACATAATGGAAAATCCAAAATTGAATAGTTTCTGCAGAAAACTGGATGGGCTGGCTTTTCTACCAGTGGATGCCGTAGACAAAGGGATGACATATCTGAAGACATAACTCCGGAGGCACACGAATTTTCTGCTCTACTGAATTATTTTGTCGCTACTTATGTTTCGGGATCAACCATAAAAATAGTAAGTATTCCAAATATAAAGATTAGAAAAGTTGATCCTTTGTTCGCCCCGAAACTGTGGAATGTTCATAATTCCACCTTGTCAGGTGAAGACAGAACCAACAACCAAACAGAAGGATGGAACAACAGATTTTTCAGCCTTGTTGGTCAGGATCACCCGTCTGTTTGGACGTTGATAAAGAAGATGAGGATGGAACTGGCTTTGGATTTAGCGAAGTTGCAGAATGCAGAATTACAGCCCGAGGTAAAGAAAAAAACGGGCCACCTACTAGATACTACAGGATAGATTTAAACTGTTATGTCCACAATATGATGATCAGCAAAGAGATATAGCTGTTTTTTTAGATGCCATATCTCCTAACATAAGATTTAAATAAAATATAAAAGCTAAATATTATTCGAAGGGTTTTTTCTGTTTTTTTTTCCAGGGGTATTTTTTCCGAGGTTTTTTTGGGGGGATTTTTTTCCGGGTTTTTTTCCAGTTTTTTTCCAGGTTTTTTATAGTCCTATATTCGAACTGGAATACGCTAATGAAGGATTTATCACCTTTGATTTGTGAGAGAGGGGTTTTGATTATTGAAGGACTAGTTAGTGTTATAGCGGAATACCGAAGGTGTCTGTAGCTGAAAAATGAAGGTATTTTTCTAGGTACCGATTATCTTTGATTTTAATTATTTTAATAGATATATTGCATTTATCCAACTGTTTCAATTGCAAGTGCTTATCAATATCGTATCTACTCTTCCTTTTTGTTCTTTACCTCTTGTTGGCACTTGTGTCTTTTCGATTGACAGTTGATAGGAATGATTGATAGTATTGTAATTTTTTTAAATATGCGCCTTGTTATTTATTGTTATGGAAAATTCTCTCCCTTGATACACTCACTCTCGGCTTATATTGAAATTTATTTTTATCCCAAGTTTGAAAACACCACTTACAGGTTTTAGTTATTCCAAAGGAATAGGTAAACCCTCAGTAATTTAAATTGAGTTGTTATATCGCCTTGACGGCTTGAAATCGTGTGCATATTTCCAGCTAATTTTATGAAAAATTGTGAAATGTGATACCACAAAACGAAAAAACTTATTGCAACTTTTTTAAGTTATATGGATTAAACTGTTCAGTAAAAGAGAAAAAGTACTAAATCTTTGAAGTCATTGAACCCAAGATTCTACACGGTTTTTACAATTGAATTTTTTCCAAAAATTTTACACTCAGGAACTGACATCAGTTCACGTCTATCTAGTTTAAAAATAGAACTTTCTCCTCAAAGGTGTTAAATTTGTTCCCTTTGTAGATACCCAAAACAAATGAAAAAACCAGTAATTAATCTGTGTTCATTAAATTACGAAACGAGCTCGAATCTAGTTCATATCAGAAATGAATTTAATCACTAACCTATCATAAGTAGATAATTGTCACACTATCATTATGTGAATGTAAAACTTACCCTGCTGAACAGCAGCTCTCTACTGATCCTCCTGAAATGGTTGTTCAGGAGCCAGTACAAGAAAGGATTCCAGAAGCTGTTGCTCAGAGCCAACCAAGTCGCCAAAAAATCCAGCGGGCCGGGAGCACGTGACCCCGTACACGCGGCCACCACTTCTTGAATCGTCCACGGCGTCACCAGGACTATGAATCCCAAGGACATCGCCGCCATCGTCCTGGAGGCTGTTGTACTGAGTCTACGTTCTTGAGTAACCAACTGCAAAGAATAGAAATTATTGGATATAATATTAATAAAATAGAATAGAATCTTTATTCAACCAAGTTACAAAAAAATGTTGTTTTCGGCAAGTCAATGCTATACCACAGTATATATGTACACTCAAAGTTTACAAAATATAAAGTGAAAGAATACATAAAATTTAAAATCGATGCACAATCCAGTTTATTTAATAACATCATAATTGTCCCAGAAATACTTTTTTTCGGTATGTCAATTTTGACAATGAAAAAGGCATACAGAATAAAATAGAGTAGATCTTTATTTAACCTATTTACAACAAAAAAAATATTGTTTTCGGCAAGTCAATTATGGCAAAGAAAAAACAGCTAGAAAATATATAAGAAATTTTAAAATGTATGAAATATATAGCTACAGTATACCGGGTGGCTACGGAAGTATTGCGCTTACGAAATATCTGTTTTTGTATGGGGTCTGACCGGAAGTAACATCAAGTTTCTTATTTCAAGTGGCAACTGTATTTTTTTCTTCTCACGTTATTCAGCATTCAATTCCTTTTCTAATGACATATTTGTTGATTTTCAACTAGAAAATGGAACAGAAAAAAAAATATTGAAATTCACTGAGTAGGCCGTGGAAGCAAAATGAAAGCCAAAAATCGAAAAATTGGGTATGGAAACCATACGTCACTAAATAATAGTTGCTACTACTGTGATATTTAGCCGTCAAAAAAAAAGATTAGTCCATAACTTTGTAGTCGGAAATTCTGACTTCAAAGTCGGAAATTCCGACTTCAAAGTCAGAATTTTGTTTTTCCGACTTTGAAGTCGGAAATTCCGACTTTAAAGTCGGAAATTCCGAGTTCAAAGTCGGAATTTTGTTTTTCAGACTTCAAACTCGAAAATTCTGTCTTCAAACTCGGAAATTCTTATATCGCAGGTATAATGCAAATTCCGCGTGCAACCTGGACATGTACCCACCTACCAGGAATGGCTTTGTGTTGATCACTAGAGACATAATGTCATCTCTAAGAATCTTAGTAGTGATGAAATCAATTCAGACAGATTTAGGTTCCCCATTTTTGCATACAAGTCTCGAATAGGGTTGAATAGTACATCGATGTTTAGTAAAATGGAGGGAAATTTACTAGTGGCTCTTGGGGGAGAACATATGGAAAATTCGATTTTCTAGAACAGAAATAAAAGGAGAATGTTGCCCATATTTTCACGCAAGCCATTATATTTTTCGGACTAGTGACGATATAAGTTTTCATAGTTTCGGTGAGCTTGTGTGGGAAAATCTGTCAAAATCTCGATTTTTTCTTACAAGATTACACCCTCATTTTGACCCTTTAGCCACCTATAACACTAAAGCCTTTGGTATTCCGAAGCCAGGTTCTATTAATTAATAATTAGGTGAACACGGCTCGCGTGATAATATGGGCAACATACTCCTTTTATTTCTGTTCTGGAAAATTGAATTTTCCGTATGTTCTCTGACGGTCTATAATTTCCTCATCATTTCAAAAGAATTGATCACGAATAAACTGATGAAAAAATTAGTTTGTTGCCGTTCTGAAGAATAACATTGTCCTGTATGTTACCTGGATCCATATGACATCAAAATTTGAATTATATCAAACGTTCAATAAGACCAAAGGAAGTGTAACGCCGAGAGGAGTGACAGCTAGCCGTTTCATACTTTTTGGGCTTTGTTACAAGTTGAATAAAAATTAAATTCTTTAATTTTTCTACTCTACTCTAAGTCAACAAAATATTTTTCGAATAAATATCATTTGAATTGTTATGACTCATACCAAATATCCAAGCAATACCTCCTTTAAAAATTTCGTTAAACAAATTTTAGTTGTGATATCATATTAGTCAATTTTGATGAGGTGATTTTATTTCCGACTATAACTGTCAAAAAATACTTGAAAAATAAGACAGTGGGTGTGGTGAATAAAATCTAGTAAATGCTCATACTATATCTATCTCTTTCGTTAATGTATTATACAAATAAGTCTGTCTCAAGAAAGTAGAAGCATTTACTTCAAATTTATTTTATTCACATCGGCAAATAGTTATTAACGTGACAAGTGGGATATAGACATTATTAACGCACGCATGTGAGGATTGCACGACGAACCCGTAGGCTGAGTCGTGTAATCACATGAGTGCGTTAATAATGTAGTATCCCACGCATTGCGTACAAAATTTTATCTACAACTGTCAACGTTTTCATAACTATCTTTAAATTACCTCATGGATATTCCACTTCGACGTACCTACTCATGACAGTTTTCTGATAATTGAAAACACCATCCGATATTAAAAATGTTTACTGTATGATAGGTATGAAAATGGTGCAGAGAAAGGAAGGTTGTTAACTTGACGGATGAAAAGGGATTGCTAGTTTGCTTCAATGAACTAAACAAATTACAGAAGCCTTCATCAAGTTTTCACGTAATTCTTGAGAGAAAAATTACGTTTTGTTGAATTTTTATCGTTTTTTTATTTGAATTTTCTTTGTATTCATTCAATAAACGATTTATTTTGGTTAAAATTTGTTTCTTATCTCATTACCGCCTTAGTGCGGTAATAGATTAAAAAAAACACTAGTGTGGTAATAAACGTCATTATTACATTAAAAAAAGTGTCAAATCATAGTCATTACTTGACAGTTGTAGATAAAAGGTTTAAATTGATCATTCACCAAACTCGAAATGACTGTTGGTAAATAGCATAACAGAAATGTCTTAGAGGTAGTGGAGATATATTTGGCCACAGGCAGACAAGATTTAGCAACTATATTCAGATATATTTTTGGAATGGCACCGACGATCAGATGCACCAATGAAATAAAAGAAAGTTGCAACCTTTACTAGGTGTATTAATTAAAAAGTATCCAGATCATTCCAAAATTAGTGGTTTCAGTAAAGACACACACAATAACACATATAATATGTACTTTCATCTCAATTCAAATCACCAAATGGGTATAAAAAAAGGTACTCTCTGTAGAAGTCCATTTCAGCAAGTGTAGTGGTGACACGGATCATCGGACCATGTACTAGTTACCAAATTCAAATATTTTCTTTTTGAATCAACTAAGTATAACCATGCTTGGGCATTGGACATAGTATCAAAATTTGATTTCAATTTTCCACAATTTTTCACATTTATATGAAAAAAGACATTTTTTCTACTTAACTTGTTGAAGGCTGAAGATGGATTCTTGCTGAATCCGAAACTTGTAACCCCTACTTTGTGAAATTTGTTTATTATTAAAGTTGTGGATATGATTGTGTGATACTTCATCCCGATTCATAAAAATAGGTGTTCCCAAAATTCTGAATGACATTCTCAGCTGAATTGATTTTATTTACTACAAAGATTCTTAGAGATGATATTGTATTCATTAAAAAAAATGTATATTCAAGAAGCTTTGTCCAACACATTGACAACAAAAAATAGGTCATTTCAAAAATAATAGACAACAGTCTCTAGTGATCAGCACAAAGCCATTCCTGGCAGGTACAAGTTCAGGATACACGCAAGATTTGCAATTATACCCGCGATATAAGAATTTCCGAGTTTGAAGTCGGAAAACAAAATTCCGACTTTGAAGTCGGAATTTCCGACTTTAAAGTCGGGATTTCCGAGTTTAAAGTCGGAATAACAAAATTTCGACTTCAAAGTCGGAAATTCCGAGTTTGAAGTCGGAAAAATAGAGGAAAAAAACTCGGTGGCCCTTATACGATTTCGTAAGTATCAGTTGCATCAACATTTGTATGAAAATGACGGTAAAAGGTGCCTGGAATATTGTAATTGGTTTCTTCGTCAAAATGCTGAGAATCACCCATTTAACTATCATATCTATAATACAAGGAAGGTACACGATTATTGTCGATAGTCGAAGTGTAAAGTGTTAAAAGTGTGAACGGTCTTTTGTTGCAGGTACTGGGCGATATAAAACGAGCACAGGTTTCGACAAGGCGGCTTCCAGGAGAGATTTGGTGTGCATGTTTGTGCAGGGATAGTCGAAACTCATATTGTTGGCCTCATTCTTTTTCAATGCCAACTAACCGGAGAGAGATACTTTAATTTTTTTACGGATGGAATTTCGAAATTCATTAACAACCTATCAGTTGAAACGACATGTACTTCCAGCAAGACGGCGCCCCTTCACATAAGTCAAGAATAGCGAGAAATTGCCTTCAAAATCGCTTTCAAGATAGACTTAGAACAACCAATGGTCCAGTCAGGTGGCCACCAAGGTTACCTGATCTCACTCCGTGCGACTTTTTTCTATGGGGGCATCTTAAAAATATGGTGTACTCCACACAGTCTACATGAGCTAGAAGTAAAAATTCGGAGAGCTCTCCAAAATATCACGCCCCACATGTTGAGAAACGTTTTACATGGAAATATCAACAGAGTCAATAAATGTAATGACGCTGAGGAAATGTATTTCGAACATTTGTTTTGTATTTATTTTATCTTTAATTCTATCAACTGGAATGTTTTTTTCGATAAATCTGTTTTGTTGTTATTTGAAGAGTAATAATTGAATTTTTTTTCATAAAATTACTTTCTATTATATCATCAGAAAAACATGGTTATGCTGAATAGTACAGGCAAGAAAAATTTGTTTGTTCCTACTTAAGTTATGGACCTACAGAGTATTGTTTTTTCCCCAATTTTTCCAATCTTTTTTTACGGCTTTTTATAACGCTGACGAATGAAAATGAACTGTTATCTAGTGACGTATGGTTTTCATAGCCAACTTTTCAATTTTTGGCTTTCATTTGGCTTTCACGGCCTACTCAGTGAATATCAATAATTAGTTTTTTCTGATCTAGTTTCTGGTTAGATGCCAACTTGTATGTCATTAGAAAGGGAATTGAATGCAGAATGACGTGAAAAGGGAACAAAATTGTTGCTATTCAAAATAAGTAAATTGATGTTACTTCCGGACAGAACGGAAGTAACTTCGAAATGTCAATATGCTCAGATTCTAGCTCTTATGTTATTATAGCGAAGCTCCAAATTTCACAAGCCTACTTCATACAATAACTGAGATATTCCGTAAGCAATACTTCAGTAGCCACCCGGTATATGCAACTTCAAAGTTCACGAAATATAAAATGAGAAAATATATAAAATTTAAAACCGTCGAACAATCCAGTTTTTTTTAAATTATCTTAAAATTCTTACAGAAAATATTGTTTTCTGCAAGTCAATTTTGGCAAAGAAAAAAATGTATCTAATGTAGATTAAGGAAAATGAATAAATTGACTCTCAATCATATTTCTTGCAGGAATCCGTTGAGTATAGCCATATTATTAAACAATTTCCACTCCAAGAAGATTCAATTCTAAATAATTCCTGCCGCATTCCCCTCTGCCACCTTCAAACCAACACAAATTTCCTCCTTATTATAAACTCAAATGGCAGTCGAGTCCTCGGGAAAACTTAATAATCTTCCAGATACCGCTGCTCCGGAAGCAACAGCCTCGTCGAGACGCGTCTCCAGAGAACGTTTCCTGCGAAAATCTCGGAAAATTCGAATTGAAGCGTTCGCTCCGAATTGGCTCGTAATTAAAGGCGCCATTAAAGAAAACTGAAATCGGTTTAGTAACCTTTATGTATCGGAAATTAGAGTAGGTCTTGCCAGAGACGGTTCGTGGGTAATGAGTGAATTCCCTGAAATTCAGTAACTGAAAATGGATTTTTTGTACAACTGTCAAAAAAACTTGACATTGTTGCATCTCTATTGATGCGTGAATGTTTACTTTTTTTCAACGTGAAAAAAAGTCTTTTTTCTACAAACGCTTAACAAAGTAGCCTTTGACGCTTTCAGATTTCGACGCAAAGTTGACGTTTTCGGTGAAATGTCATTTTGTGACAGCATTTGCGCTCTATAGCGGAAATATTTCGAAAACGCTCGTTTCTCCAACGAATTTCTGCATGATGATTGATGATAGTGACAGCGAATTATCAAACACTCCTCCTGATGTAGCAGAAAGTGCAAAAATTGTTACTTTGAATCTCCTACCAGAGAAATCAAGGAAGAAATATGAATTACAATACGGTAAATTCATGACGTGGTGCCAGTCAAAACATTCACCACTGAAGATATTCACAAATTTTTACAAGAAGCGCCCGATGGAGAATATCTACTAAAAAAGGTAAATTTTAGTATCTCATGCTTTTAGTAGTTCGAGAAGCGATTAGTATTTTTTGAATTTAGTGCAATTTGCTTAGCATATACATTATGAAAGTTTGTTATAATGTGATGTACTTTTGTTGAATAAAGCATCTGATGTTTCTTTTTCTGAAAACTGCGTTTGTACAAAAAATCTTGTGTGTATTTCGAGCACAAAGTGTCATTGTCGCTCTCCAAAGATTACCGCGCGGTAACTCTCTTTGTCAAGCGACAATATATCACTTTGCGCTCTTAATACACAAATAGATATTTTTTTCACTGAAGAAAAAGACTACTTTTCACTGCCAAAATAATTCACAAAATAAACATGAAATATTACCTTTTGAAGGATTTATTTTTAACAGAGTCAATTATTAATTGATTATTCATCATAAAACAATTTCATTTATTGGAGTAATAATTGATAGTAAATAAAGTTTGAACAATTACTTCCAAGATAAATTCCCGAAGATGTTCCATGTTGCTGCTGATCAGAAACGTTACATATTTCTTGGAGAGTTGATTCCACAATTTTATCAGATATTTTAATTTGTTTGGAACAAGATGGACAATTCAATATTTTGTTAGAAATCTCAATTTTGTTATTTTCGACGGCGTACTAGTGCCACTGCAGAAATAAAAATTCTTTTAATTGACACATTTATTCTGCCAATTGATACATTTAATCTGTCAATTGACACATTTAATCTGTCAATTGACACATTTAATCTGTCAATTGACACATTTAATCTGTCAATTGACACATTTATAATCTGTCAATTGACACATTTAATCTGTCAAAGAAAAATTTGGATTTGAGGAAGTGAAATATTTTTTTTTGATTTTTTTGAATTGCCCTTGGCACACCCTTGGATGATTCTAGAAAGATTTGTATTCCTCACTTTTCTTGATACGACCCCCCGTTTAGGGTGTCCGCAGATTGAAGGAAATGAAAAAAAAATTGGAAAAGAAAAATTTAAAAAAACAAAAATATGGTACTGTAGGGGACCGTTTTTGACTTTTTTTCGGTGGAAGGGGTGGGTGGGCCAGAAAAATTGGATTCAATGGAGAGAAATAATTTTTTTTAGATAGCCGTTTGCACACCTTTGGATCATTCTAGAAAGATTTCTAAAAATCACTTTTTTCGATGCGACCCTCCGTTTAGGCTGTGCGCGTTCCGCGGATTTTCTAAAAAAAAACAACAACAAAAACAAAAAACAAAATAAAAGCTAGGTCAGCCAGCAGTTAGCTCATATCCATTCACTAGTCATGTTCAAACTACCCACTCCGTGGTTGTGCTGGTAGAGCATTCGCCTCTCAAGCAATGGGTCTTGGGTTCGATTCCTAGCATGGTCATCGGTCTCGTGCACGGCATTACACGTTAAAAGGTGAGGGTTGCGTCTTCCCTAGCTTGCACAAGTCTCTCGAAGACTTATTGTGGTTCGGAGTACAGGTGCAACAAGTTGACGGAAATAAAAATTTCAACAATTTTCAGCATGGAAATGCTCCAATCACCTCATATTAAATGTGTCAATTGACAGATAAAATGTGTCAATTGACAGATTAAATGTGTCAATTGACAGATTAAATGTGTCAGTTGAAAGATTAAATGTGTCAATTGACAAAATGTGTCAATTGATAGATTATAAATGTGTCAATTGACAGATAAGATGTGTCAATTGACAGATTAAATGTGTCAATTGACAGATTTTTTAATTTTCGCCGTGGCACAGTACGCCGTCGTAGGTAATTCAAACTATCTTCTATATATGCTTCTGCTACGGAGGCAGATTTCCAGCCACCGTGACGTTTTATGGATGTAATGTTTCCCCCTGCAGCACAACATTGCACAAGTATCTGTTACATATAATTCAATACCCGTCGTGCTATTAGCCACGGGAGTAGTTGTGTTCTGACAGATACTTGCTATAACAAGCCTATACGTTGTAAGAATTTGTAGAAATAAAAATTTCATTTCTATCAAATATGAGCAAGTCATCCGCATATTATTTAGTCTGTTTATGTATAAAGTAAATAATAACAATGATAATAATAATAATGATGATATGGAAATGGAACTGTCGAAATGTCATCACTGAACACGTAACTTGTAGCTATATTCATTCAAATTAACAGAGCTAGAAACCGTATCATGTCTACGAAATATTGTACACGGTTAGAATTTTGTTATAGTAAGCCCCTATTGTAAACTTTTAGAATCAAATTCGAATTATTATTCGAAATAGCTCTTATGTAGAATCACCCAATATGGACACCAATACATTATTCAAGTGCTTGATGCTACAATTGTAGAATGACAGATTTTTGTATTTCCAGGTATTTTTCGAAAATTACACTGCACTTAATTGAAAGTTGAGAATAATCCCACTTGAGTCGAACCTTCTACCCCAATTCCGTCCCTGGATTTGGGACCCTACCGAGGTTTAGTGTATGTATCGACGATGAGATATTTTCAAGAGTATTAAGTTTGACCTGTTTTCAGTCCGGATGTTATCAGCATGTTGTGCCTGGATTGATTTGATTGAAAAACTTGTAAACCCATAAGCGAGGAAAATTTGTTTGGGGCATCAAGTTGTGGCACACCCTTTACTGTAGGATGGAAATAATGCAAGGCATTGTACTGTGAAATGGAAGTATATGGTAGTATATCCAGATTGTCATGCCTTGGAAAATATACGCTGTTTCTGAAAGGAATTTGATGTTTTCATGGAAAGAAGTTTTAAGCCTAGTACGATTATAAAATAAAAAAAAAACAATAAGTTGAGTGGAATATGCGGAATTACTGCACCAGGGAGTTTCAATTGTTACTAAAATCTACTTTTCTTCGTTCATGCAAAAAACCAAAATTTTATTGAACTGTATTCAGTTGAAAAACTGGTTCTGTACGGGATTTTGTGGGTTCAGTGCGAATGAAATGCGAAAGACGTCAAGCAGAAACGTTTATTGGGATTCGACGAGTAGAAACATTTCTTTTCACAAGCAAATGTTGAAAATCTAAAACAAACTCAAACCTAAGTTCTATTTAGTTCTTTATTGCACTGAGTGCAATATAGTATATTGTGCAACAAGTGCAGAACAGTGCTAATTTCTCACGAGTTTGAAAAAGTTGCGGCACGAGCGCAAGCGAGTGCTGCAATTCAATCGAGTGAGAAATTGCATTTCTGCTCGTGTTACACACTATACTTTTTCTACAACACCCTTTTTGTAAAAAATAATACTATACTATAAGACGGAATGAAATGTCAGTGACTCATTCTTATATTTTCCTCTTGAAGTTGAAGGTGGTAAATTCAATGACAATGAATTAACTTGTTCTCTTAGTTCTGGCGGAGTATTTTCAATTTCAGAACTGTCGCTATCCATTTTAGTTCAATCTCATTAAAAAATGACGGGACAAGAATATTTTACGAATATTTTATGCTTGACGTTTGTTGACATTCAAATAATTCGATAGATGTTGCTCCGTTGCCTAGCAATGGATAGTGTGTATGTGGGTATTTGAGACAGCAGTAGTGATGTCTATGATTTTTGTTCAGAATATTATGAATTTGTACGACAATTTCCCTCATATTATATAAACCAATAGACTTTGTCTATTCATTCTTGAAGTTGCCTGATCGAATATCTCTTCGAAATGCAGAATTTTCAAAATATACTTTCACCTTGCTGTCAGGAAAACTGTATTGCTTAAAAATTAGGTACTGAAAAATTTTGGCACAGAAATGTCACTTTGTGGCACATAAATGTCACTTTGCGGCACACTAATGTCAAATTTCATTTATTGTGAGAAATAATCATGTTTGCGAACGTAAAACGATGCAGAAAAGCATGTTTTGGAGTGTGGTTGTAGAAAAAAGTCTTTATCGCACTCATCTGTTATTCTGCTACATCGTTCTGTCATGATGACAAATATAAAAGTCAAATCGACACCATATTTAGCCCATTTTCTGTGATTTTATATTACATTTTGAACAGTTGCATATTTTATATGATTGTCAATCATATGTATCACATACTGGGATTACAACATTACTAAAAAATGCAAGTTAATAAAAATCAAATTTGTTTCTTTGAATATTATTATATTATTTTAAGCAGCTAGATTTGAACAAAGAAACAGTTATAGGTTTTTACAAACGTAGAAAAAATATGGTATGCAAGTCGTGCAAAAACAATTTATTGCACTAGACCTGAAATTGTCCGACGAGGCCGTAAGGCCGAGTTGGACAACACTAACATTTGCACTTGTTGCATAAATAACTATTTCGAAAACTTGTTTAAAATTTTTGCTGAATAGAATTACTAATAAATACAAGTCATCAAATTCATGTACACGAAAAGTATTAATTGAAGAAATTGGGTCCACAAAAATCTTCTTTATGTTCTCTATAAATTTCGGCAATTGAATGATATCAAATCAAATCAAATATGCTTTGTTATCGAAAGAACTGAATTCTCATTGATAAAGCGATAAGAAGGTAATTATAAAATATATAAAAATATAGCTGTATAAACATAAATAAACATATATATATATATATATATATATATATATATATAAATTAGGATGGATTTAGCGATGGGCACTATATGAAAATATAAGTGAAAAAGTTATTGGGTATAACCCTCAAAAAGTTGTGCAACCGATGCCACAAATGTGTGATTGGCTTCCTGTTGTTGACTACCTTTGTTTCTATTTTTACATCCAAGTGTTGTACATCTCCGCACTTGATTTTACCGTACTGAAGAGAGCTTAAGCTCGAAACACGTGTCTACGGTTGCACAACTTTTTGAGGGTTATACCCAATAACTTTTTCACTTATATTTTCATATATATATATATATATATATATATATAGATATATATATATATATATATATATATATATATATATATATAAGTGAAAATAGAGTATATTTCGTTTTAATTCCGAGAGCTCTAACCTTTGACAGCTGTTTCGTGCTAACGCACTCATCAGAAAGGATTTATAAATTTTTTCTGATGAGTGCGTTAGCACGAAACAGCTGTCAAAGGTTAGAGCTCTCGGAATTAAAACGAAATATACTCTATTTTCACTTAGATTCTGCTTGCGTTCCTCATAACGTATTAGAAACTTGATTGAACCTTGGGTTGGTCAGAACAACGATCTGTTGGCTGCCTGTCAATTTGTGGACAAACCTCTACTTTTGGATTCCTTGGTTCGTGTCAAATTAAGTTTCAACTAGTGACTGTAGATGTCATGAATAACTTCCTGTATATATATATATATATATATATATATATATATATATATATATATATATATATATATATACACATATACATACATACATATACATACATACATACACACATATACACATATATAAACACACAAAGAGACATGTATATGAAAAGTCACAATTATGTCAAGATCAATTAAACTGTCCTAATCACATAATAAAAATTTGTATATAACATATACAACGTCACATATAAACAGATACACATCTAAAGCGAAATTAACAATACAAATCGATATCAAAACACAATTACCTAAAATACATCATCATAGAATTCTTTCAAATTATAATATGCTCTATCTAGCAGTAACTCCTTGACAGCGTTCCTAAATCTATTATGTGCCACCAAGGATCTAATATGTGAAGGCAGGTGGTTGAACATTATTTTAGCATTATATATTATTTACCACTTTATCAAGGAGCTTCTGGGAATTGGTAGGGACACCGTGAAGTTATCACTTCTCGTCTTGTGAGTTGGAAAAGAATGGATATTATTGTAATATTTTTTATGGATTAAACATACACTTTCCAGAATAAAGATACATGTCAATGTCAATAACTTTTTAGCAATAAATAAGGGTTTGCATGAATCTCTAGGTTTTGCCCTACAAAGGTATCTCACAGCCCTCTTTTGTAATACGAACACCGAGTTCAATAGAAATTGAGAACTATTCCCCCAAAAACAAATTCCATATCTCAATAGTGAGTCAATCAGAGCAAAATATGCTGCTCTTGCTACAGATGTATTTAATTCTGATGAGATGACCCTTACTGCAAAGCACCCTGATGACAATTTTTTACATAGAGTACTGATATGAGTATTGAAAGACAGACTGTTATCCACGTGGAGTCCCAAAAACTTGGCTGATGGTTCAGTACTTATTATCGAGTTTCCTAAGACTATCTCGTTCAGAGTGCATCTGAAGGTTACAATGCATGTTTTTGAGACATTGAATGATAACTTATTGGCATCACACCAGTTTTTCACCAAGGATATGTCTGTAGCTATGTGTTCATTCAGTTCATCACTCTTGTGCCGTGCCACAGTAGTGTAGTATCATCTGCGAACACAGTGAATTTACCTCTGATATTGATGCTTGCCTGATCATTGATACACACCAAGAACAAAAGGGGTCCAAGCATTGATCCTTGTGGTACTCCACAACTCACTAGTTGAGATTTCGAACTTTCTCCATTTGTGTGCGTTCCGTTAGGTAAGATTGAAACCATCTAAATGCTACAGCTCTAAAACCATAAATTTCTAATTTTTGAAGGAGTATCTTATGATCAACACAATCAAAAGCTTTTGTAAGGTCGCAAAAGATTGTTGCAACTGATATTCTCGATGGGAAACAGAAAAAACAATATACCACAGTTTAATGGAAAGTCATCCGAACTACGATCTTTTTAGATGGGGAGAAATATCTGAAACGCACCAGGGTTATTCGAAGAGCTTTCTGAAACTGATGTTATCCAAAAATTCCAGATTTCCAATTGAACGTTTATATGAAAAATCGGGAGTACTATACTACACTTTAAAAAAGCTATATTACACTATATAAAAATAGGAATGAACTTGTTAAACTCACTGTTAATTATAATAAAAGGCGTCGTATTCAATGTCAATGTACTCGGACTCACAGATCCATTGTACAAAGGTGTAATCGGGGGTAATACCACGAGTGCTCTCAATATTATCGATAGTAATTCTGTCAGAAATCAACCAGATCAAATTGCTTGGTAACACCACGAGTCCTTCAGGACGAGTGGTGTTACCCAAGATGCATATAACTCCTGGTGGAATTACTTATAGCTGTGAAATTGTCATCCAAAACTGTTGATGTACGGCCTGCTTGATTCATGACATTTTTATTGCGTCAAGAGAGTTTACTCAATTTTAACATAGATGGCAGGCAAATCATTACCGATCATGATGACTTGACAAACGCATGCTGCGTCATCGACATAACCTCAAATTGAACCATGTCATGATTGTCATGTCGAAGTCGAGACTCACAAAAAATGCTATACACTACCCTAACTTTTACGAATGACAGAAAAACACAAGAACAAATAGATAACAATAACCCAACAACTAAAAACGTCGCAAAACTACCGAACTGAGCGAAAAGTATTAAAAGAACAGAAAAATCACACGATAAATACCAGTATGCAATGTAATTGACATATAACCTCAAAATAATGTTATGGTGGATTTATGCAGCAATTGGTTGGTCCGTATATTCCAACCAATCATTGACGAATATTCTTCCTTATGACTTAAGACTTATGACTTATGATTGCTGCATAAATCCACCATTAACGTTCAAAAACTCAAAAAATTTATCTAGTAGGCACTTTGGATTGTTGGAAACTCCACTATATTCGACTTAAGCGTCATCCATTGACGAATGGAACAAACTCTATTGACGCAATTACAGGATCAAGAACTTTAGTTGAAACAAAAGCGAATCAGTAAACGCACCAGGAGTTATATGCATCTTGGTGTTACCTCAAAGCAATTTGAACGAGTTTGAGATTTCTGACAGAATTATCAATAGTAATGTGAGCACGAGTAGTATTTATTGAGATAATTTCACGAACCAACAAAATGAAAAAGTTCCATTGTCGTGAATTCTTCAATAGTTATAGATTATGCCTGATAGACATGAAGTCTGTCAGACTGAAATTCATATCAGATGCAAGATGATATTATATTCTCCGTTGTTGTTTGGATACGTGGTTGTCATGACAAAGTGGTGTTACCAGCTCGAAAGGAAGAAACTGCGTATTATCGAGGCATACGTCCCTTATTCGTCCTAATAGCAGGAGAGGAGGGTTTCATACGGAGAGTGAAATTATCAGTAGTAATACCACGAGTGATTGAATTTTCGCGATAAGTATGTCGATTCATTTCTGAACGAAACTGAATTGCTTCGAGAAAACACCACGTGGTGTTTTCTCGATACATTTCAGTTGAGTTCAGAAATAAAAAAAGAATTATTAGATAAATTCAATCGCAAGTGGAATTTTATTAGACTATTTCACGAAGCATTAATAGTTATTTTTGTATCTAGTGCGCGAAATGCTACTTTGGTGATCGAGAACTGATTTTTTTTAACGAGGCGCAGCCGAGTTAAAAAAAATAGTCGAGATTACCAAAGTATTTCGCGCATGAGATGCAAACAAAATTTTTTCTACAAACGTCAAAAATAATGTTCTAAAATAAGTAATAACTATGAAAAATAGTATTGAACTGGCTTAAATAATTTTTCCAAATCAAGTAATTACTGTAACTATGGAAATAAAATGGCATTTGTTGACAATTATTTCAAAGTGACAGTTCTTGATAATTATTTTGGAGTGACTTTTTATTCGCGTCAATTTCGTGCGTGATATTTATTATTGTAAAAGAATGGAAATTTCGAGCGACGATGAACTAAGCAGTACCCCACCTAACTTGATAGATGCGGCCAATTCCGTAATTTCCAACCTTTTACCGGAGAAATCGAGGCGGCAGTATGAAAATGCATATCAGCAATTTAAAGAGTGGTGTGAAGAAGCAAATAAAGCCAGAAAAATATCTCTCACAATTTGAAAGCCTTAATTATTGTTCTACATTAATAAATAAACGATTTCTTGTTTTTTGCTTGATTGAGGAGTTGAGGACCATATAGGTTAGAATATGAAAATCCCATATAGTTTACATGCAGTGTGCGAAATATATTTCGCACATTACTTCGCGCACGGTGTCATGGTAACGAATGAAAATGAAAAAAAGTGCCACTTCGCATACTGTTGTCAATGCGCGAACCTTGTCATTTTTTGACGTTTGTAGAAAAAAGTATTATTATAAACATGAACAACCAATTCATCATAACGATAAAGAATCAATCAACTATAATCACAAAAAATTTATTATAACTATCAATAATTTATTATATAGTTACGATGCCACTCGTTTTCGCCTATAATTATGATCTGTCAAAATATCAAACTTTGCTTTGTCATCTATGGTTACATCGTTGAAAACACCAACGCTGACAGACCAATCAGAATTGAGGGACAGCTGGTGTTTTCGCGATAATACAAGTTGTCTTTGATTTGTGGTTGGTCAGATTACGTAAATATCATGAGAAGAGTGGAATAGTCATTTTAATAGCCCACCACTCAACATTCTAGAAAGTCGATTCATGCATTCATATAAGAAAAAATTGAAAAACTACATGAAAAATACTAAACACTACAAAGTATCTCGATCATTAATGACCTTCATTATTACAATAGTTGATTTATAGTTATTTAATCTACTTCCCCGACAAAAGCTTTTGCCACGGAAGTAGTTGTTTTCTGTCAGATATTACAAAAAATAGCTTCTTTTAATTTTCAACAATGTGAATGAAAATGCAAATTTTCACTTTCAGAGTTTTTGTCTCAAGTTATATAGGGCCTTTTCACAATATCTATCAGATGTAGTTCAATGTCCAGCGTGGTATTTACTGGGGAAGTAGTTGTTTTGTCTTTTAAGATGGAAACTAGCGACTAGTGTGTCTTTAAGTCGTAGATGATTCCACAACTAACTTTTTGAATATACTGTCCATATTTTCAATAAAATTAAGTAATTACTATTTTCATTTCATTTAATTTTTATTGGTACACTTACGTGAACCATCCCACTAACAAGTGTCAACTTCAGAGGGACATCCATGTGCTTATTTGCTACTATATAATAATAATAATACTTCCTCGTAAACACACGAGTGTATTCGAAGGCATAGGCTGTGCAGGTAGAGGACGGCTATTATTATTATTTGCCGTGATGCTCCGGGCGACTGATTTTTGGTAGGGTATTCACTTATCAGTTGCAGGAATACCTACAGCACCACCCAGATTTAGAAAAATTTGCCCTTAAATTGTTTATAACGCGATTGTGCAAAAACCACACATTGGACAGAAACCATCTTGCGCACAGTGGAACCACATGCTATTATCTATCAGTTTCCGCAATATACTTTGTCTAGCTTCAGATTTATAAAAATTAAAATTTTTTGAAAAATGGTCTGTTTTTCGAGGATTTCCCGGATTTTCTCAGTGAAAAATGCACCGATCTGGTCGTATAAAAAATTATTTTGTAGGTTTTTTAATTTTCTACAAAATTTCTATCGATTGTAAAACGATTTCTCCAATGCTTTTTGATATATTCGCAGAAAAACAAAAAAGTTTTCATTCTTGAACTATCTTATAAGAGATAGTATAGACCGTAATTCTTTTGTAGATACAGCTTGGCCTAAAAATGAATTTTTGAAAAGAAATTCAACGAAATAATTCACTCGGTACACGTAAAAGAGCAGTTTGAAGAATTACGTAGTTTTTCAGCCAGATGTTTTAATACTGAATGATGACAACTTCAAGTAGGTAAGTATCTCGTTTCAATGCGGATAATCTCTCCCATCTTCAGTGAAATAATTCCCGCCTTGGTAATTCAGCAGTGCATTTTTCATCGGCAAGGGCCTTATTACAGAATTAATATGACGGTGAGATATCGTTCTGAATTTTCACATAAAGAAGCTGTAAAAAATAATTTATCGCGTTCTGGAAACTGGAAGAAACAAGCAGACGGTGTAACAAGTTCGTTAAATTGGAAAGAAGAGGCTGGATGCTTTATTATAATTACACTACAGAGCAGAATTACCGCACCACATGGTATTCGATTTAACTTGATTTAATTTAGTCAAACTTCTTCCAACAATTTGTCATAAATTTTCTGAGATCGATTTGCAACAGAAAATAAGAGAAAATAATGCATATTAAACCGGGAGGCCTCAAAGTATTTTTTCTGACTCATTTGTTCACACTCAGCAGTAGAAGAACCCCCCTAATTCTAGTGTCTGATTCAAAACTACTTTAACATTATGAAATTTTACATTTTGACTTTTCATAACTTCTATCTTCAACAACCGGGACAGGTAGCCGAGTGGTTAAATAAATAATGTTTCAATCACTTTGGCTGCCACTCGGCGATGGTTCAAGCCATGGCGACTGCAGAAATTTTTCTGATGGCCCGAGAAAGAGCTAGGAATCGCACGTTAAAAGGTAAGACCTCGTTAATCCATGGCTCGCACAAGTTTCGACTTCTGAAAAAAACAATTTTAAAAGAACAATTTTTGAACTATTCACAATTTTTCTTTTTGTCAACATCTTTTAAAGAATAAAAACACCCAATTCTATGAGAATTTATATTTTGTAATACTCGTTCGTGTATTTGTAATTCAAAATAACTAATTATAGTTTTAAAATTAGATATGACACTAAGATAAACACGATTAAATTTCCACAGATTTATTGTCTACGCGACATGTTTCGATCCACAGTATCTTTCTCAAGCGAATGTAATACATTACATTCGCGAATGCAAATGCTAAAACTCAGATGGGTATTAGATCAGTCTATCGCCCTTTCATAATTTTAGGTTACTAAAGGCGGTAGAAATGTATTTTTTGTTAAAGTAATCCATAACACTTCTAATGTAAAAACTATAATATTAACATGGTTTGTTGCATAGGTGGCCGTAATATAGGCGGCCATGCTTTTGACAGATGAGGTTTATATTGGTAAATTACATTGAGTTACTGTGTAGTAAACCAGCAAACAAAGATATTCGTATGTAAAACATTTCTTGTAAGCATTTGCTTTATTAAATTTGAGAAAAATGAAATGCTTTGAAAAGTACAATTTATGTAAATACTGCAAAGAGTTGAGTCAAGTGTAACTATGTCATCCAAAATTAATATATTCAACGAATTTAGAGGAAGCGTTAGACTCGAATGGTTTGTTTACGAAAATCCCAGAAAGTCTGCTGCAGATGTCAAGTTAATATGGCCTATTGCGTAAAAGAGATTTGAATAAAATTGTTTCAAACTATTACATACAGGGTGGCCCATCGAAAACTTGACATCGGGGTTTTGGGTGATAATATCGCAGATGTGGAAAAACCCTCGGACAGGTCGATTTTAGTGTCGAGGGGGACAGTTTGTTCTCCTACATGCACCACCGTCACGGCAACACTCGAGGTGTGGGGTGAACAACCCCTAAAATTTGAATAGGGAATAATGGTGGAGTGGCACATCTTTTGAAAGCCCGTTAAGTTCTCTATCCAACGGCGTCCCGATTTTGAAGTTGGGATGAACCGTTTGGGAAAAAATAAATTCAGGAATAAACCTGTACGAAAGTTAAGAGCTTACTTGTACGTCTCTGGAAAACTCATTTGCCAGTTTTTGCAATCTATCATTTATTTGCTACGATACTGTGAATGTTTCTGCTCAGTTTTTTTCGCGGTACCCATGAAATTTTTTTAATAAAATAGAACAAACAGATAGAGCATGCAGTTTCTGTTTTTCAGGTGTGTACTACAAGTGAGTTTCATTCGTGTGTGGTATCGTACGTCGAAATTAAAACGAAACAATGGAGTATACAGTGGCAGAGAGGGTTGCGTTGATTGAACTGTATTATGAAAACAATAGATGTGCGAAAAGGGCTGCGGAACGGTTCAATCAACAATATGGCAGGACTGTGTCGCGGCAGTATGTGTCTGAATTAGTATCAAAATTCCGAGAAACGGGATCGGTAGCAAATAAAAAACGGCAAATCGAACCGCCAGTAAGAAATGAGGCGACAGCAGTGGCAATTTTGGGCCATGTTGAGGTTGACCATTAGTTGAGTACAAGACAGCTAGCAACTGTTTCCGGTATCTCAAGAACTGGCATTCAGCGTATTTTAAAACTACATAAATTCCATCCTTACAAAATTAAATTAACACACGAACTGAATGAAGATGAATTTGATCGGCGTTTACAATTCTGTGAGGTACTAAGTGAGCAGGCGATTGCAAATCCTCAGTGTCTGTTCAACATTTGTTTTAGTGATAAATGTTCTTTTTTTTTAAATGGTATAGTTAATCGCCATAATTGTCGATATTGGGCTGATTCGAATTCCCATATATTTCATGAGGTATATACGCAATATCCTCAAAAATGAAACGTATGGGCTGGTATTTTTGGGGATCGTATCGTGGGCCCCCTCTTCTTAGAAGGCAATCTAACAGGGGAAATGTTTCTGGAACTGCTTGAAGACACAATTGAACCAATGTTAACTAACATTATTGAAAATGACCATCATTATCAGGAAGATCAGTTGATATTTCAACAAGATGGTATGGTGCTCCTCCGCATTATGCTATGCCTGTTCGGCTATATTTAGATCACCACTTCCCTGGTCATTGGATTGGTAGGCGAGGTTCTATTGAATGGCCCCCACGATCACCAGACCTGTCTCCCTTAGATTTATTTCTGTGGGGTCATTTGAAAAGCAGAATTTATGCTACACCACCAGCTTCACTAGCAGATTTACGGCAACGAATCACATTAGAATGTCGCCAAATCACCCCAGACATGCTCCAAAATGTACGAGAACGTTTTCAACAAAATCTGTATCATTGCATGGAAGTTGGAGGTGCGCATTTCGAGCATTTGTTACGATGAGACTAATGTAAGTGAATTTTACTCTTAACTTAATTATGGCTCATTTCCGTCAGAAAAACTGCCGACCGTTTTGTTTCGAGAATTCAACGGGCTTTCCAACGATGTGCCACTCGACTCCTATTCCCTATTCAAATTTCAAGGGTTGTTCACCCCACTGCTCGAGGGTTGACCTGACGGTGCTGCCTGTAGGAGGGCACAATGTCCCCCTCGAAACTAAAATCGACCTGTCCGAGCGTTTTTCCAGATCTACGATATTAGTACCCAAAACCCCCATGTCAAGTTTTCGATGGGCCACCCTGTATATGTCTTAAAACACAGACAACTAATTAATTCGTCACCTTCCTATTCACCATTAAGAAGAGAGGATGGGTTAGAATTCAAGCAACATTTAAATCTTACTATGTTTGTAGATCCTACGTTTTTTGAAATATAAATTGTTAATGCACAATAATTAAACAAATTTGTGTTTTCTGTTAAATGAAACTTTATAGCGAATAATAAATAACAAAGTTAATTCTTATAGAAATTTTGCATTATTCACAGGTATATCTACAATATTTAATGGTTGTAGATTATATGTTTACCTTTTCAACTGTCAAAAAATTTCCACTCAAATATCGTGGCACCACGAAAAAATTTCCGGAATTTTTTTTAGTTGCCATGGTAACTAGTCAAAATTAAGACATCTTATTGGTTGAAAATTAGAGGTGTGAAATTGTCCATCAAATTTTCTTTCCTAATCACAGCATTATTATGCTGATGACACCCAATTTTACTTATCATTCAAATCAGAAGAAAGCAGCTCTCAACTATGATCCGCATCGTCTCAGTGTATATTCTGAAAGTCATTGTCTGAAATTAAACTCGACTAAAACAGCAGCAATAGTTTTTGGCAAAAAGTTTGAAAGACAACATTTTGTCACACATTTTCTCAGTAATATAAAAATTCAACAAAATGCCATTACCATTTCTGAAAAAATAAAAAAATTGGGTTTGTGGTTGATCAGGATTTGAGGTTCTCGTTTCATTTCAGTAAGTGTCTTCAGAAAGCTTATTGTAATTTAAAATTGATTCATCAAAATAGACAAATGTTCGATAGAAAAACTAAATCTCTCTTATGCGACTCTATTGTTTTAAGTCACCTCAACTATTGCGATGTTGTTAATGCCCCCCTGTTTGACTCGTCAAGATGTTAACAGAATACAAGAATACAGAGATAACAAAACAGCTGTCTCAGTTTAATACATGGCATCAGAAAGTACGAAAATATTAGTCACACGTTACAAATCTTTAATTGGCTGAATATGAAAGACCGACGACATCTCCACTCTTCTTATTTTTTCCATTAACTTATGAATTTGAAATCTCCAGCTTACTTATATAATAATATTACCTATCGAACAGATATTCATAATCTTAATATCAGATTCAAGTTCACATTAACTATACCGATTCACCATACAGAACTATTCGAAAGATCATTTTCTTATAACTTACCTGCCATTAAGAATGACCCTCTGAGCTAAAAAAAAATTACTCATACAGCCTTCGGAAATAACTGAGTAGACATTTGATGATGAAAGAACTAAGTAAATGACCAACTTACATTAAGTTATAATATGTATATGTATTTGAAAACTGTATTTTTTTCTTTCTTTTTTCTGAACGTCCTCTGCAGACTTTTGGGGTTAGGTGGAAGAACAGGCAGTTGTCTGCACACATCTGTGTGAGGGTAACTGATCTGAATCTCGCCCTAATTTTCTATATTCTTATGTTTTTTTTGTTAATTGAATTCAATTAAATTAATAAAGGTCTTTATTTTTTTTGTGTCTTGGCATCGACTGCTATGGTCATTAGCCACGTGTTCTGGATAGGCCTTGTTACTAACTCCATGCGCCACTTTAGGAGCAGCACTGATAATTGGAACGCAACAGTGAATCATGCAGGACTCACCCCAGTCCAGCCACGAGAAAAGGTCTTTATTATTATTGTTATTATTATTATTAATACTATTTTGATTTTGAAAAACTCTCCTCACATCCGTTTTTCTCCTTGCCTTCTAACTGGACCGTTGTACTTCTGTGTCATATATTTTTTTGCGGAACCTTTATTCAAATTTAATTAATTGTTATTTCCAGTTAGCCATTTCGTATTGAAATTTGCAACGATCCATCCAATCGGAATATCAAATTGGTACAGGCTGCGAACGCAATCGAGATGGATTCCGTCCGGAGAGGAATTTTACAATTAATCGAACCTCAGTTGCTCAATTAAATTATACAGAGTTAGTCAGGTTTATGGACCCTTGTAAATTCATAGTTATTATGAGAGCTATTGAGGAAATATTGGGATATGAAGAATATATATAATATTAATTTCGTGAAACACTAGGTAAATACAGTGACACCATTAAAATCAGCAACATATGGGCATTTTTTTATTTATAGAATCACTTGAAAGTGGAATCAAGCACAAGTGTGCATCAATAGGGCAATTGAGGAGAATATGAATTTATTCGAAAACGAAATAGTTTTTCAGCAGGATGGTGCACCTCCTCATTATGCAGCTCCAGTGCGACAATTTTTGGATGATCATTTTCCTGTCGCGGGATTGGCAGAGAAGAGGTCCTACAGAATGGCCACCAAGGTCTCCGGATCTCACTCTTTTAAATTTCTTTCTATGGGGTCATTTGAAGTCTGAAGTGTATGAGATAGAACCAACAACATTAGAAGATTTGAGAAAGAATATCATGAGGCACCGCAGAGAAATAACTCCCGAGATTCTCAACCATGTGAGGGCGGCAATGGAAGCTCATTTCTACCATTGTATGGAAGTTGGTAGAAACATTTGTGAACATTTACTACAGAAAATTTCTTTCTTCTCATTGTCATGTCATCAGACTTTGATTCAAGAATTTAATAAAAAGTCTCTTTTTCTGATTTATTGGTTCCATATTTGTATCTAGAACGAATATTACAAAATGTGGCCTCCTGTACAATTGTTGACCTGTTTTTTCATTCTTACTGCAAATCATTGTTTCAAAGGTTATTCAGGGTGGCTCGTTTTCAACTCAAATAATTTGTTGAAATCTGCTCATCATGGAGCATCTAATAATAATAATAATAATAATAGGTCTTTATTTTCCAAGTACATAATATGAGGAAAAAAGCCGAAGATCATCTGGTTCTGTCTTGCAATACAACCTCTGTTTTGTGTATCTGATAATACTAAACAATATAGGGTGATAGGAAAAGTTAGATCAAATGTGAATATTTCAAAATATATCTATCCTCCTGTGTATTGTTCACGTGTTTTTTTATTTTTCCTGAAAATCATTGTACCAACAGTTATTCAGGGTGGCTCATTTTTATTTATTTATTTATAAAAATAATTAAGACTGAATCTGATCTTTGAGATATGTATTATTTAGCCAATTTCAATAAAATGAGATTAAAATTAAATAATTTGACTTTAATTTGAAAAACTGTATGTTGTTTTCTGCTTTTGATCTCTTGGGAGATTGAAAGTGCCACCACAGTCTCTCAAATGAGGAATTAAAAGTACCACTTCAGTCCTTCAAATGAGGGACTAAAGGCAAACTTTAATTATCTAAAGTGCAAAAAATAAAATTGTGTGAATCACAATGCGATTGAAAATTGATCATATGTGCGTTGTCAGATCCCATTCAGATCTTGCACTATTCAAGAACTGAATTCGAGTTCAAAATGCTAATGCCAGATAAAAAATAAGTCAAGATATAATCTTATACTGATGCCAATCGACCTCAAAGCAACGCCCATTGAATTTATAGCTCTTTTCCAGATCTTCAACGATACTTGCCATTGTTTTCTTCACCCGCGTTGGCACGATGACTTTCATCCTTTCCTTCTTTCGGTTTCATGAGGGTTGTTGTTTACATTGTGCCGAACTGAATGAAAAACATCCAGGAAAACCGCCCCACAGGCCTTACTCATAAAACTTCCGATGTGCTCGAAGGATTTGTGGCTTCCACGGAATGGAAATGGCCCATTTTATTTTTGTTATTTCAACATTGAGCGTGCCTGTAATAAATTACTTTTCAATTTGTGCGAGAATAGGGATGTTTTATGGTGGTTGAATGGATCAGTTTAAGAGACTAGTACTACGCAAAGTAGGAAGTTTGATAGTCGTGCCATTAAGAGAGAAGGGGAGATGCATTCTGATATTCTAATCGTAATATTCAATCTTTGTTTGAAAGTGGTTGACGATGTTTCACTTTGAATAAGATTATTCTGGGATTGTCTAAAAAAGAACAAAGAAAAAAGAAAAATTCAATTCTCTGCAATTTTTATTAACGACGTTTCAGTCTCTAGAGCTGGTTATCGGTCTCAAAGGAACTTCTGCCTTGAGGATTTTTGGCAGTCCATGAAGGTGCGGTGGCTTGCTGTGGTGTGGTGTCAGCATTGATCTTTCTCTACCTGAGAAGAATTGTTCGTACTTTTTTAGCGTCTGGTACACCTTTCTTTCTCATCAACATCAAAGTCAGGCATTGCGGATCATGTCTGGACGACCCAACACAATATAAAATGTACTGAAGCCGAAGTCATCCATAAAGAAGAGGGCTGGTATAGAACGAAGTTTAAAGAGAGTGCATATATTGTCAAAAATATATGGAACATCCTGTACATTAAAATATTTCATTACCATTCAATACGTGGGTAACCGTTTTACCTTCTACAATTCAGTACGTGAGCGAAGATATTTTATTTTGAGACACAACTTGTCCTCAACAGAACATAAACAAGAGTTTTCAAAAAGGCCACTGATAGTTCGATCTGGTAGTCGAGTCGAGTTTGGAGTTCTGCCGTGCCCACAGCTATGGGGGGAGTTTGGAAGATTCGATATTAAATAAATGGAAAATGTTCATAAACTGTTTAAGCCGATATGTATTGTAAGTAAAGATCTCTTTAAAATAATTTATCCAATCAATAACTAGGAGAGATTCTTCAATTCTTTAATTCATTAATTCTTTATTGATTATTTCCTTCATTAATTTCAATCGTCTAAATCGCTTATTTGTACATAGTAAAATAAATGTTTTTATATTTTTCTAAAGTGTTTTAAATCTATGAATGATCAGTATCTACCTAGTTAGTCGTGAATCAACCCCAAGTCACGACAAGTGGTGGAGGCTGCCGTGGTTTAGTTTGTAGATTCATTCTTCATAATGAACCAATTTTTATTTTGTTATAAATTTGAATAGTGGTACAATCAACTCAATATAGTTGTTTAGCTTGAAGTTCATAGACTTTGAACTTGACCTAGATCCGGTACAACTAGGTAGAAATTGCTGATCCATATGTTTTGTTTCTGAATGAATCTCTCCAAGTATTGTGCAACAATAGCATTTCAGAATAAAAATATTATTTGACGAAAGTACGCTATTTCGTACGCAATAAACTCCAGAGAATTTTATGAAGATTAAATATAAATGCTATTGATGTTAAGTTCTAACGATTTATTTTCAGTATAATCATTTGAATTTTGTTGTTTTCCCTATTGATTTTTACAAGAATAATTTGTGTAAAATTATTATATCTTGGGTATACGGTTCATGAGAGTAATTATTACTTGTAGTTACAAATTTAACACCAATTTATACTGAATCTTCAGCTTCCCCCTAGCCCCTAGCAGAGATCAGTATGATGGCAGAAGCAAGAAAGAAAGGTACGGCCTTTGCCTTTCCAGAATTCGTGGCACCATATGGATTTTATTGAAGAATCACAAGAGATGAGCTTAGAGAATGCATGGAGATGCATTATTATTTTGGAGTGTACCCAATAGGTGCAGTATACGAGTTGTCAGAATAATGAGAAAGGAATTTGATGAATCCTTGGTGTATTCTTAATACACGGTTTTGTCAGAGAATTTGACAATTGAATCGCGATTGGAAGTCGTATCGAGTAAGCTTATGAGAAAGGAATTTGTTGATTCCTTATTGGTGTATGCTAAATACTCGATTTTGTCAGAGATAATTTGACAATGAAATCACGATTGAAAGTTGTATTGATACTATGATGATTTATTTTATGTTGTAGGAATATCTATGATGAGAGAAGTGTGCACACAATAGTTCTTCAGAGTGATTTGGAACTAGAAGAAAAAGCAGAGTTCGTAGGAAAACGACATGAGGGTGTAGGCAATGGCCGACATGTTAATATGAATTGAAGGGTGAAGTATGAAACTGCCTGATGATAAAATTCTGCACAGTGGTTTAGTGGGTAAAGAGTGATGAATGAAGTTGAACAGAATGAAATAGAAATTGTTGATTGTGAAAAGTGAGTGTGAAATTGTTTTGTGATATTCTGTATTCAATCCTAGGCAAAGAATTGCAGGGTATCGCATCACAAAATTAGCCTCGTAATGAGAGAGATGGTGGTATTTTTATTTGTTGTAAAAGAGAAAAAGAATAGCAAGGATAAATGGACAATGTGAAAATTGGTATACTTCGAAAATGAGAGTATGAGTATGGTGTAATAATTATATATTGATGTCAAAAAATTTGAAAAAGTATTTTGAAATTGAATTGGTGACATATACTTGTATCATAATTTTGTCTAATGAGAATAATGTTGATTGGTATATGATAAATTTTGGGCCACGGTATTTTTTATTGAATTAGATGATAGCATTACGTTTAAACTATGTATTTTTGTATTATAGGAACTGTACTCCTGTAAGGAACGCGGAAGAGTCTTCAACCTTGTACCACTCCAAGAGAATCTCCAGGTGAATCGTGATGAAGCCAGTTTCCACAGCCATGTCGAGTTGATCCTTCTCACATTCAATGAGATAGAGCAGAGCCAAGTTCTACAATGTCAAGCTCCATGTTGTCTAGTAAAGCTGAGCCAAAATAGGGTATCTAACCGGACCAAGCAGTGCCAATGTCCAGTAAAGCCATGCCAAGTCCCGGCAGGCAGATACACGCCAAATACAGGGAAGCAGAGCCAAAATGGAGTTCAACCGGACCAAGCCATGCCAAGTCCCGGCAGGCATATACATGCCAACTACAGGGAAGCAGAGCCAAAATGGAGTCCAACCGGACCAAGCTATGCCAAGTCCCGGCAGGCAAATCCATGCCAAGTCCACTGTAGCCATGTCAAGTCCCGGCAGGCAGATCCATGCCAAATACAAGTTGTCCAGTATGTTGAGTCCAGCCAAGCCAACCCAAGCCTGAATCTGAAACAGTGGGTCTACGCTAATCCCATTGTACCCAGGCAACGTTGAATCATGGTACAAGCTATTGAATGGAAGCGAAATGAGCCAATCAAAGATGGAAGAGACATCAAGGGGGAGAAAAAATCAAATGGAGATGGTGCAAGCTGACTTCTTCTGCGCATATTTATTTGTATATTTATATTTACGTAGTAATAATTTCATAGCTTTGTGAACCTGTATCGAATTGTCAGTTGGTTTTAATATAATCGCTCGAGGCGCGCGATTTTGAACGGGGGGGTATTGTCAAAAATATATGGAACATCCTGTACATTAAAATATTTCATTACCATTCAATACGTGGGTAACCGTTTTACCTTCTACAATTCAGTACGTGAGCGAAGATATTTTATTTTGAGACACAACTTGTCCTCAACAGAACATAAACAAAAGTTTTCAAAAAGGCCACTGATAGTTCGATCTGGTAGTCGAGTCGAGTTTGGAGTTCTGCCGTGCCCACAGCTATGGGGGGAGTTTGGAAGATTCGATATTAAATAAATGGAAAATGTTCATAAACTGTTTAAGCCGATATGTATTGTAAGTAAAGATCTCTTTAAAATAATTTATCCAATCAATAACTAGGAGAGATTCTTCAATTCTTTAATTCATTAATTCTTTATTGATTATTTCCTTCATTAATTTCAATCGTCTAAATCGCATATTTGTACATAGTAAAATAAATGTTTTTATATTTTTCTAAAGTGATTTAAATCTATGAATGATCAGTATCTACCTAGTTAGTCGTGAATCAACCCCAATTCACGACAATATTATGAACAACAAAGTCTTCAGTCAAGCTAGCATAGAAATCCGTAATGTGTGGAAACCCTTAATTAGTGGCATGGATCAATTGAAATTGCGGTAAGAATTAACAATGCTGTACAGGAGGGGCACGGCACAGTAGTTAACAAGCTTACCTGAACACCGGCAAATTACCCCTATGCTAATGACACAAAATTAGCCATAGCATATATAAGAAGTATCCTTGAGGTTGTCGCATTCATACACTTGATAACGACTCTAGATTTTAACAGTTGAAACGTCGTGAATAAAAATTGCAGAGAATTGAATGTTTCTTTTTTCTTTGTTCTTTTTCAGAAAATTTATTCATTTTAATTGTAGGGAACTATAATAAAATCAGAATTTCGAAGAACTTACTTTCCAAGAAGCCATTAAAAAGTCAAAACTCAAATATTATATCTGAACACAATTTTTTAAATAGATTTGTTAACATGTCCAGCACTGTACCTATCAACACCAACAGAAAATGATTTGATAAAGAAGTGTTTCAGTTGCAATATTAAAACTGATACTGATATCAATAAATGATATTTTAGGAAGGGAGACAGAACTTGCTTTGAAGTTCAAATAAACCCATGAAAAAAATAACGGCTAGGTAAAAAGTTCTGAAAAAAATCGAGTTATTTTGGCATTTAAATTGAATAATTAGAGAGATGTAGAAGAAAATCTGATCAACAGTTTTCGAGGAAAAAAATAAAAACCTAATTTTTAGAGGTTTTTTAAAGTTTTTCTAAAAACCATTAATCAGATTCCATTTCGAATATCATGACATATTAATGTCAAAGTAAAAGATGATCACGATTTTTTTCAGAATTTTCAACTTCAACGTTCCCTAACAATTTAGATTGAAGATAGTTGAGATGAATCGCTTTCGCAAGTGATATTCATATGAAATTTAGAAGACTGAACTTTGAAGAACTATTCATACTATTTTTCAGACACAAAATTTATATTTTTAATAATGATTTTCAATATCTCGGACAAAAAACGGTAAATCGCTCCAGTAAGTGAACGAAAAGACAAAAATAGTTATGCTACTGCCCACAAGGTATTGCACAGAATTATTGTCACTGTCATATTCACATACAGCGTTGCCAATAGTTCTAGACAGCGATAACCGATGTAATTTGTTCAATTTTTCGAAATTGAAAGTTACGTCGATAGGGGTTTGTCAGTTCATCAGATGGATTGGTCCGCCTAAGGCCTTGGAGTCCTTGGACACAATTAAAGAAGTATGTAAGTAATAAGTTTTATGTTTTGCGATTTAAAATATCAGTTTTGGAAATAAAACAGGACGCAAAACAGAATTGAAAAATGATAAGAATAATCATAATAGTGTCTTTATCGTCCATTCCAGTTGTTTTTGAATAACAGTATATTATATACATAAGAAATAACTGCATAATAGGAGGAGTTCAGCTTACAAAGTTGAAAAATATTGATAAAAATAAATTATAGTGAGTTGTTCATATTAGCTGTTCATTTTTTAAAATTTTACCAACAATATTGTTGTTTGGGCTAAAAGCAAATCTAATCTGAGCAAGATCAAGGACGGACTGACTATATCTATAACGAACCCATGGGCACTGCAACCTTGAACAACCGAAAAACAAACGAAATGAATACAATAAATAATATACAGGTGAACCGGAAAAAAGGGACAATACCAAAAATACAAATTGATGAAATATATAGACAAATAGGCACATTGGAGTCAAATTAATTTTTCGTCACTATCATCCCCATCATCACTTGGTAGAATTTGTAGTATCTCTGGTTTTTTGTTGGGCGGAGACCTCAGGGGCATCATTACTCGGTTTTAATGTCCCTTGCTGTGTACTGTCAACAAATTTCAGGAAATTTGTTGCACTTGCCCTCAGATTTGTCTTGGATGGAGACCTCATTGCTCAAACTCAAAACCCCGTACTGAGTTATATGTGCAAATATAATAGGAAAGTTTGAACCGAAATTATTATAATAATTATTGAAATAGGAATTGGATGTTTTCCACCATCATAAATCATGACTTTGTATGTGTCTCATCAATGTTGATCTTTTACTATAAACCTCATGTTTAATGTCTTAGTAAAGAAAATAAACATTTCCGAGAGCTCGACCAAACAACAAAGAGTATTCTTTTAAACAGCACAGTATTTTGACTGCATCCTCAAGATCAATCTGCATTTTTCCTTAACTAGTCAGTCAAGAATACCCTTCGCTTCATACATATTGTATGTATTCAATATCTCTAATGTAGATAATACAGTGGATAAATAATTCATTATTGAAGAGAAAGAAATCACAAAATCATCTCCACAACGAACAAGAATTGTAATAATAATCATTATTACTAGTAATCCGGCTATCCGTAATATAGCTACATAATGCATTGAACTACATTACCACAATTAATACCAGATAATAATAATCCTGTGAGCTATTTCGCAGTACTCCAAATAATGTTGAGATTTGGCAACAGTGCATTAGCAGTAGGGCTGACCGTTGCAGAAAACTGTAATTTATTTTGAAAGATTATACTATGGTATGAAAAACATATCTTGTCAGTGCCATCTTACAGTTCAGAAACGCGAAATATTTGACTTTATATGAACCCTAAGAGGTGAAATCAATACTAGTAGTAATGAATAGATAGCAACAGATATTATAAAAACAAGCTTTTTGGAAAGTAGGTGGCACAACAACAGATAAACATCAACAGTAAAATCCATTAAAAAAAAACAGTTGAAAACACAATCATTTTCACTAGAGCCGACAAAGGAAAGTCAGGATATCCTCAATTTGGTACATATAACATTTTGAAGAAAGATCCCACTTGTATGTACCAGTAACAAGTGGAGGAAACACTGGAGTCGGTCCAATATATCTTTAATGATAGAGAAAATTCGAATTCAATTGTTATGAATCCACAGTTTCCAAAACTTTGTGCACTTTTGGAAAACATAAGAAAAACCCTAGCAGACCAGTAGTCTCTTTGGTAACATCGTCATCGGTTGAAATTTCAGAGATTCATTCCAGCGATAAATTCCATTCATCTAAACATGGGTAATCCTTTGAGCCCTTTATTGGCTGAAATTTTCATGGATAACTCAGAAACTCAAGTAAAAGGGAAAGAAATGTCCATTAATTGGAAATAATATTTCAAAGATTGTCTGTCAAAATTTTCAGTCAGCAAGCTGTGGTTGAGAGTAGTACATTGTGTTTCTCTCGTTCAATGAAAAGTACTTTATATATTCATGTGTAACTATCGTCTATTGAAGCCTGCATACACACACATCTCATTACCCACAATCCTTACATACAGATTTTAACCTCTTTTCAATGTAAAGGCGAATTTATGCACACTGCTTTTTCATTAATCTGTAACTTTCATCGACTGTCATTAAACTTAAATTTACTTTAAGAATTTTGATTCCTTTATGCACTCGCCTTATTCAATTTATTTTACTTTTCTGAATCATGAAAATCGATCATTCAAACTTGATTTTCTTAGCGAAAAATCGCTCAAAATGCCTCCTTCTTTTTGATGACACTTTTTTGAGACCCTATAATCGATTTATTATACAAAAATGTAAATTGACGTACTGAATCAATTAGCATGACGTCGTCGTACATACTTATAGTTTTAAAGGTCTCAATGTTATGATTATAGACTTAACATTAAGTACTTTGCGCTTTTTATTTAATTTTGACAGATGCGAAGGTTATGTCACTTATGTCCTAAGTTATATTTGTATTTTCTTTTTCCTTAAGAGATAAAAGTTGGTTATGTCTTGAATAATAAGTAAAAAAGATAAAAGTAAATTTGGATGCATAAATGGTTCCATGAAAATACATAGTTTCAACATCTTAGTGAAAAGGCTTAATGAAAGTGAAAATACAAATTAAAGAAGAAGCGGTGTGCATAAATCCGCCTTAAGTCAGAATACATCCTTCACCTAACCCTACCTTTTAAAATTTTATTATATATTCATTATTATATCTTCAGTCATACCCACAAAAGATACATCTAAACACACATTAACCAAAATCAGCTGAAAATTGGACACCATTTGCAATTAAATGTTGAAACGTTTATTAACTGTCAATAATTTCCGCCAAATGAAATTGCCATTCCACGAATTGGAAATATTAGTTCTGAGAAGCAATTAGGCCAATTGAAAATCTTGAATAAACTTCGAAAACTCTGAGTTTTCCGCATCGGGTCTAGAGGAAGGGGTTCATTATTAATTTTCAGTAAAGTTCAGGGATGATTATTCATTTCTTGAATTCCGTTTTCTCGTTTTCTAAGTATTCCCAATTGATTGCCTCTTGGACCGCTCCCCAAGAAGCCGCTAGAGGAAATCGAGTCAATTTTAATGGTTGGAGAAACAATAATTAACAAACGACGGCTTAAAGAATGTTTAAAGCAATGAAACATATTTGGTCAAAGGTTGTAGACGATGATTTTATTGAAAATATGAACAGGATGTAACTTGAGTACGTTTATGATGAAACTTTATTGCTGATTTTCACAAAATCATGTTCAAAAATATGATTTTCTACTAGTAGATGAGCAGCAAAGGTTGCATTTGTTTTGCCCTTTACAAAGCAATTTCTACGTTCAGGAAGGCGTTTTTTTAAGGTTCTATCAGTTTGTTCGGTATAAAACATAAGACAAGAACCACGAGTTGATTCATAAACTCCACTCTTTTCCAGTTTCCTTACTTTATCTTTATTATTTTTGATATGCCTTCCCAATAGGTCTCAATAACACCTTGGGTGGATAAAAAATAATGAAGATAAAGTAGGAAAACTGGAAAAGATTGGAGTTTATAAATTTACTTGTGATTTTATATAGAACAAAGTGGTAGAACCTATAGAACCTTCAATAATTACATGTGGAATACGAACGGAAGAACAGTTTCGAGTTTGTGGCTTGATCTGGTATGTCTCAAGGATCAAATCAGAGGCCTCCATCATTTCTCCTGTTCGTAAATGTTGTTTGTGATTTCATTACGTCAAAAAAACCTCATTTTGTAGTTTACGTTTCTCTTATCATTGAAAAATCAGGTAGTGTTGCTGAGAAGATCTCGACTTTTCGCCAACACGAGTGGTTAGCATTTTCAAGAGATATTTTCAAAGTTTCTGACAAATGCTATCAAATGCTTGCATTTGACAGCGACTTAGGAAACCAGAAACTTTGAAAATATCTCTTGAAAATGCTAACCACTCGTGTTGGCGAAACGTCGAGATCTTCTCTAAACATACGTCGGCCTTATAATCCGAAGAACCATCATGTAAGTGTTGCTGAGGTTATGATGTGGAAAAGCATGTGACTTGATGAAGCAAACAGACGTCAATAATTGATTCTCGATAACAAGTTAGATCAATATAACTCATAAGACACTGTGTTTCATGATCATGACACACTAGTGTTTTACTGACCTCATTAGACATGATTCATTCTATGATAGGAAAATGACAGTGAAGAACTTGAATATTGTGATTTCATTACATTTTGCCTACAATGAAAGTAAATAAACCGATCAGGACTAATCTCCCCTTGAATTAAAATATCCTTGCACCATATAGTTACTATATTGATTTAATTATAAGTTAACAGTTGATCTCTAATTAGTTGAGCCGAAGTATATTTCAAATTGGTTCAAACGGCCGTATATGTTGTACCAAAATTTATATTTATATATTTTAATGAACGAATGTTTTTTGGCCATTTTAGTTTCAACTACGGATCACAAATGAGGGTTTCAAACTTGAAATTTTCGCCTTAAAGGAATATCCAATTTCACAACTTTTTTCAATGCAATTTTCCACTAGAAAATCTTAAAAAATTCGAGATCATCAGAAATGTGATGAAACCATGATATGAGATCAATCATCAAATTCAGAATGGATAAAAATTAAAAACGAGCAGTATTAAAAAAAAATTTGTTATAAATATAATTTTTTTTATAAACATTTCGAAAATTTAAAAGTAACAATGAAAAAAGTATTACATAATCTAGTTTTTCATATAAATGAAGTCTTTTCGTTGGTAAGTTACTAACATAAAACCACTACTGCCTCCTACGAACTTTGAATTACATCTGTTTGCTACTTGGCAAAGTTTTCTTTGAGAACTAATTTGCAATGCCCTTTAAATACCATAGTTGAATTTATTTTTTGATTTAAATGGGAAAAAATTCATGTAGTGGATTCATGGTTCTTGCCGCTCATATGCGAAGAAGAGTTCACCTTATTAAACCGAAAAATCCTCTTAGCTTTTGTTGGGAATTCCTAAGATAGATACTGAAATATGTATCAAGCGCCATCTCTAGGTTTAAAAAAATATGAAATGAAGTACGGAAAAGACTTGAATAGAATTTTGTGAGCCTCAATCACATTTTGAAATCCATCTTCAGCATGGACTATGTACTAAACTAATTGTGTATATTTTTATATACACTTTCTTTATATATTCCTAAACCTTCCATATGACCGACAGTATGTACCTTATTGAATCAAAGTGGCCAAATTATTGTTATTACTAAAATATTTTATCGAATTTCACTAATACTTGTTCATATAAGATAACTGCGGAATCTGACTGAAAATAATTGAGATAATCAGAATTCCATTGTTTTTGAAAGATTCGCTTTGAATTATGATTGTAATTTCAATTCACCCACATTTCTTTTTATCAATAATCATACAAGATGTGTTGCTTCGAGAGAACATACTTTTTTATTCCAGCAGAATCATTACGAACATCAAAAACAACGTGCTATCACACCAGCCAAGTTACGTTAAGATTAGTTTCAGATGACCCACCAGTTCTTCACGCCCTGTAGTTATCCTCACCGCTCCAGACTGGCGTTGCAACAGGATAATCCCATTGAGACTCCGGCAGAATGTTTTCGTAGATCCTGTTCGATTCACTGGAAGTTTGACACCAAGAGATTATTGCATCGAATAGGTTCTCGGGGAATTCTATCTGATCTTTGAGGCTGTTTCGAAAAGTTTAATTTGTTACTTTATTTCCAAGTACTTAGGTGTAGATGAACTTTCGGATATTGAAACTGGATAATATGAGATGATTGATGATAAGGATATTTTTGAAGTACACATTTATTCATCCACTTCATTCAGTGAGCTAGTGTAAGAATATTAATGGTCTGTGCTAAATGAAACTGTACATAAACCTATTAGGAATAGTTTTTTTGGTTTTGTAAATACTATTTTCTTTCCATATGTCAGTGAAGATGAAATATTTAAGGTTATCATGAATGAACAAAATTAAGAAAAATTTGAAAGAGATAGAAATCTTATAACCATTAAGATGATGGACGTCCGAAATATAAGTAATCAAGTTACTACATCGTCTAAAACATTCAAACAAAATTAAGAAACACATTCTTTTGGACCAGATGACATTTCTGGTCATGTGATTAGAAAGATTGCGCCTTACATCATAGCACCCCTTTGTAATCATCATCATATAATTTTTTCAGCCAGTACAGTTTTCTTCGCGAACGATATATCTTATAGTTTCTTCAGTTTTTAGAAAAGGAAATAGTCTCAACTTGAGAAACTACCGTACTGTTGCTGTTTTATCACTGTCAAAGGTATTATTTAAATTGTTGTTTCAAATCGTTTTTCTGCCTACCTCGTAAGCATGTCAGCTTAATGTTTAATGAACGATTTTTTATCAATGGATGATTTCGGAAAATCGTCCATTAAAGACCTCTATAAATGGCCGATTTGTCATTAATGGTCGATTTCTCTATGAATGCATGATTGTTGCATAGGCAACCAAACATCAACAAATTCAAGTGTTATGGACGCTAAAATGGATATTGACGATAAGTTTATGTTGACAGATGTTGTGGAAACTGCTAAAGTAGCATCTTTAACTTTATTGCCTGAAAAAATTTGGCATCTCTGACCATGTGACTATATTATTCGTCGGTCCCACGTCAAAACCGCGAATGTGCAAATTTCAGGGTTTTGACTTCAATATGTGAAAATACTAATTTTGTACCAAAATTTTCAATGCCAAACTCACGAATGTGCTACTGTGAACGAAAGTGAATTCGCGAATGTGAAAACTTACCAAGGTTTTCAAAGAAAGAAGCACGAATATTCTTGAAACTCTTCTCAGTCAAAATGATAAATTGCACATTCGTGGTTTTGGCATGGAACCGACAAATATTGTGACTCACATTATAGTACTCCTTTGTCATATCATTAATATTTAATTTCAGCAAGGAGAGTTTTTCTCGTGATTGAAATACTCTATAGTGTCTCCAGTCTTCAAAAAAGAAAATACTCATTACCATTGAAAATTACCGTTGCTGTTCCTTCATCACTGTCAAAAGGACTCCAATATAGAACGTTGATATTTCTACATAACTTTCTGATTATAAACAATATTCTAACTCCGAACCAACGCAGATTTTAGATCGAATTATTCCACTACAACAGAAGTTTTATTTTTGTTCAAATCTTCTCTGAAGGTGAAACAGGTGAAAATTCCACCGGAAGTTTTTGTAATCTTAGTTGCGATTTTGAATTCGTACAACACGTAGTTTTTTTATACAAACTGAATAATATTGGTTGGTATAAGAAGTATTCAGAATGAATGGTTTGTATTGTATCTTTCTATAATCGCATACAGACTGCCAAAATAGAATATTCGAACGACAATTGCAACGAAACTTTTCATTCTGAACAGTTTATTGGTTAAATAGGTGTGCCTCAAGGATCAGTTTTGGGACCAATCCTCTTTAATCTTTATATTAATGAGTTGTCATCTGTGTTGTCTGTATGCTGATGATTCTTCCGCATCATTTAAATGAAAAGATTTAACTAACTTGCATCATAATATTCACTCTGATCTTGATAAGTTGCAAAACTGGTTTAGTGACAACTCCTTGTATATGAGTGCTCCTAAAACGAAAGTCATAGCTTTTCATACTGGTCAGAATGAAAAAATTGAAGACAGTGTGTAAAATGTCCTAGGGCATACACACCTTGTGAAATTATATTGATGTATCAGCGTGAATATTTCCATATTTTCATTTAATCCTCATCATCATCTCATACTAACAAAAGAGCTGAATATTTGAATTCAGTTCTGATTATCATTTTCCCGTCTGCTATCTATGCCATAAACTTATTTTCGAATTTAATTAATAATTTCTAGTAATTTATGGAATACTGCTAATCTAAATAATCGAAAACGTAATAAACTCCCATGTGGTTTCTTACCGAAGAACTTCCTTCTAAAGAATTTCAAGTGAAGCAATCAGAGTTGAAACTATTTTAATTACAAAGGGAATTTCTTGGAGAAACATTTCCGTGTTTTCCTGTCTGTTCCTTCACTGATATTCGAGGAAAAAGATCCCTAACGCCAGCGGAACTCCCAATTGAGTGACAGGTCAATTTTATATCCAAACACCTTTCAGGAATTTTGAGCAAAAAACTGAACGAAATCAATTCTACGCGTTGGATTGGTCTTGTTGAAAGTTTACAATGCTCATGTACGTTGATTTGAAAAATGAGATTTACACAGTACATCCCCCTACAGCTATCTGGTGAAAACGAAAAACTTTGTCTCTATATTCATTTTATGCATTTCAGTCGTTACCTGTGTCAATCGATTCCTTTGTCTTTCTGTCAATTTCTGAATTCGTCTCCTCCACCTTTACATACCTATCTCATTCTCTATTTATATGCCTCTTTTCTTATTGTTCGCTTATGTTTCCATGTTTCTTTATTGTATCTAGTATTTATTTCATAGTGCTTATGACATCACTTCTCTGGGTATCTTTCGAAATTTATTCGTTTTCACACTTGTTGCTTCCATTATACGGTGCGGCTTTTTTTAGTCCCCCCCATGTTAACTTTTGAACGGTTCGACGTAGAAACATGAATAAAAAACCGTTTGAAGAGTTTCACCGATACTACTTTTTGAAATAAAAAATATGGTGATTGCTCGACAGGGGGCGCGGGGGGGTACATCAACTCAAATTTTTTAAAATGCACGGGGGGTCAAGTGTCACATCGTTGAAAACAGAATTCAATTCTCTTCAGAACCATCAATTTTTTTCTTAATTTAGTTGAAATTTTTTTCACAATCCAAATTCGAAGTATCAAAAATAAATGCGGATCTGAAAACTAATTATACCTCGATAAATTTGAACGGTTTGTTGTGGAATACCTAATGAAACCAAAAATATTTTGAAGGGTATTACCGATACTACTTTCTGAGAGAAGAAACATTGAAATTACTCGACAGATGGCGCTAGGGACAGATCAACTTGAAAATTTCGAAAGGAATATAAATCGATATTGAGAAAAAATTTCTCAACAAAATTCAAAAATATTCAGATGGTTGTGAAGAGAATTAAATTATCTTTTCAACGATGTGACACTTGACCCCCCATGCCATTTAAAATTTTTGAGTTGATGTGCCCCCCGCGCCCCCTTTCGAGAATCACCATATTTTTTGTCTCACAAAGTAGTATCGGTAAAACCCTCCAAACGGTTTTTTATTCATGTTTATACGTCGAACCGTTCAAAAGTTAACAGGGGGGGTACTAAAAAAAGCCGCACTGTATAATTTGGTCTGTTTCCCTAATGCTGTGTACTCATCAGTATTCTTATACCTTCATTCATGTCTCTTTACCTCTTTTTCTTCCATGTCCATGACCCCACTCTTTCATTCTGCTTCTTCTCTTTTCCCGTATCCCTGGTTGTCTTCATCGTTATGCCTTTCATCGCTACCACCTTCTGCACTTTTTTTATTCAAACTGTTTGCCACTTTCAGTTTACCTTTTTTCTCTTTTCTATCTTTCCTTTTTTGAACATCGTTTATTTCTATGTCATTATGTTGGACAAGTCAGTATAAATAAATTCAGATATAAAGAAATAGTACAAGTATATAACAAAAAAAATAATTGAAACAATCAGCAGTGAACAAAAGCAGCAATTATGAAAGAAAAAAACAAGAAGATGATGTAAGAAAAAAACTTATCGATTGGCTAATATCTAAAATTGACTGTATTATGTTATGTTCAAATACTTGTTCCTTGGTTATATTTAAAAAACTACGGTAGTGCATTATATAATCGCAGCCCCAGAAATTCGAAAGAGTTGAGACGTAGAGACAAACGTGTTTGTATGTGAAAATAATTTCTGATGCGGTTATTATAATCATGGAAGGATTGATTCGGTTTGAAAACTGCTTTATTTTTAGGGATGTACAACAAAAATTCCAGAATGAAGAGACCTGAAAGAGGCAAAATATTTAAATTTTTGAATAATGTTCTACACGATACTGTTTGTGATGCATTTGCAATTGTTGTAATACTTCTATTTTTGCGTCACAAAAACACTGTGTGTAGGTTGAAAATTACCCCAAACAATGAGACTACAGATAATTATTGATTGTATCTGCCCATTGTAGTATATAAGCAGACCAGAGTTGTCGATAATTCTTAGCAGGTAATACTGGTTATTGAGTATTTTAATGAGATTATCGCAGTGATGGAAATTGAGCTTGCTGTCTAGAAAAAGCCCTAGAAATTTTATACTGCAATATCTACCGTGTTAGTATTTTTGGCAGTATTAAAAGCTGCTGCTTTCTCTTTGGAGGAATTTGAAAATAATGAGTTTTTACAGAACCTATTTTGCAAGATATTAGATCAGAATTGATATTTGTTGCAATTAGCAAATCTATTGTTTTTAATAGGAGTGAAAAATCACCGGCATACCAACAAGTGAATGACTTTTGCAGAACATATGGAAACTCATTGATGTAGAGAATAAAGAGGATCGGCCCTAAAACTGATCCTTGGAATATGCCCGATGTGAGTATTTTATTTGTTACAAAACAAACGGTTTTAATAATTGGTGATTCCGAAGTTACAAAAAATGTTTTAGCAAGTTTAGGTCTCATTGAACTAGATTGAGTATTTCCACTATTACTACCAACATCTTTTGGATTTTTCCGAAATATTATATGACTGAGAATTCCTGTCTGTTGAATTGTTCAATTTCATTTTCTGTGTTACCTTGGCTATCATCCTGTGCCTATGTGCTGAAGCTCTTGAATATAATCTTATAAAATGTAGTTCTGCCCACTTCATCAACTATTGAAACCTCTTATCGTATCGCAAACTGTAAACAGAGGAGACATTGACTACTATCGGATGAGACTTTTTCCAACTATACGCTGACAATACGAAATGCAAATTTCCAATGGAAAAAGGCGTTAGAAAACTTTCTTTGCTTTCCTGTTTTGTTTTATTTGAGCTTATTTTATCGGGAGTTGGATAGACATGCGACACAAATCCGATAAGGGTGAGATTGGGAGAACGATAAAGGATGGAGAACGATACAGTGAGGTTGTTTGGAAAGACTGGTGAAAAAGGAAAAGTTATACAGAGTGTAGCACATAACTATGGAAAGGCTCAAATATCAGAAAATTGATTCATTCGATTATAATAATACACGCATTTCTTGGTAGAAAAAGGAAATAAAAAAACACAATAATAAATTTCTACCAGACGACAGAGTTAGCTTCTATCTGAGCCACAAAAAATCAGACACAACCGTATAATCAAATTGAGTACCGAAATACTACCACCATAACAAAACAAATTGAAAATTAATCAGAAAAAACGGAAATTCAAATTTTGGGTTCCTTCTTAGATTATCCGAACTTTTGAGTCACTATGATACAGTTTTGAAGGAACACATTTCCAAAGATTTTCAAAGATGAGTAATCCCTAGATAATGGACATCGTTTTGTCATATACAGGATAACTGATCGCTACTTGTGTGCAATACGTCAGAAATGCAATCCTGGATATTAATCTTTCATTTGGTACAAGTGTGAAGAAATAAAAAGTTTACATATAGATAAAAACATACCTAAATATCTTTTTTGAAATGTAGGAATATAATAGAAATTTATGATATATTGACTATAATGATTGTTTAGGATCCGAATTTCATACAAAATTTTATATTCCGACGATTTCTTCAAAAATAGATTTCTTATTGCATTACAGTAAGTAGTGTGAACGTAGCTTAGTTTCAGTAATGTGAGTAGAAACGTAAGGCAACAATGGAATTGTTTGTTTGTATTCTCATGTCATTGTCAAAGTTACATTTATTGAAAAGTTCATCAATCATGTTTTTTAACTCTTAATTTTAACGTTTCAAATGTGTTCATATTTTTTTCATTATAGTCCTCAGTACTCTAATGAATCATTATAGTACTCAGTCCTATGAAGTATGTCAATTTGACACTAAAAATGAAATCCATAATTATATCATTATGACACGTCGAAATATGAAATAGATTGAAATACATTAATTACAAGCAGACAGCAAGAAACATATCAGCCAACAATTGAAATAAAAATGTAACAATAAACATCGCAGTCAAGGACTGCACTCATCCAGCACGATATTCTTTGTTTTAATTTTAAATTTAGATAGCGAATTTACATTTTTATATCCATACTGGAGGTCATTAAAATTACTTAACCATTTGAAAAATACTGAATTTTGAGATTACCTCATTTTAACAGGCTCAATGACTAAATTATTTCTAGATCTGGTGTTATGATTATGATGTTCATAAATGGATACATGAAATGGATATTTGAAAGTATCTACTTTTCCAATTGAATTACCGTTTTCTTCCATTTCACATTCCTTTTCTTAAAACTTATTATATTCCTTGTTATTGCCTGTCATCATAAGTTTAGTTTTGCTTGTATTTACACCATTTTTATACATTTTCCAAAGTTTCATTTAATTTCTTCACCACTTTAGAAAATTCTGGATTTGAGAAGTGAATCAGAGCGTCATCTGCAAATAAGTGAACCTTCCAACGTTTTCCCCTAAACCATCAAATTGAATAAGGAAAAATGAAGGATCAAGTACGCTACCTTGGTACTTCTTGTATAGTCTTGGGATTTCATCAGATAAAATATTAATTAATTTAAGTTTCTGTCTTACCAATGATACCGATGCTTTCTAATTATCTTATCAATTCATTTCTATCCACGGTTCAAAAGCTCTTTGAAGGTCGAGAAAGATTACACCTGCCATAAGATTTACATCTGAGATTTTTTTAAAAATCGTCCTGAGCACATTGTATGGCTGTCTCACAACTATGACCACTCCGAAAACCTGACTGCATACTATTTATCATTCTGTTGGTTTTATCTTTGAAGTCTACAATTTGCTCATATGCAGCCTTATCTAAGACCTTTTCTATAACGGGTAGGATATTGATTGGTCTAAGATCATCAGCTTTGGTAGAGCTTTAACTCTGGGAATTGGCACAATTGTGGATACTTCACCATTAGTAGGACCTTTACAGGTTTTAAAGGATGAATTGGTCTGATTTAACAGAGGAAAAATGGTCCACATTATCTGGGCTACTTTTGTCTGGCAGAGAAGAAATAATTGTATTGAGTTTTTGGTAGTCAATCAACTTGAGGCTGCATAGAACATGTTCTTTGTGTCTAGACAGAATGGAAAATAATGAATGGAAATGATGACACGGTGAAATGGGAGAAAAGGAAAATTAAAGTATCATAAAAACTATCATACTATCTATTTCACATATGGACAAACGTCTGGATGGACTGCTTTGAGTGAGGATTCTAGAACGTCCAGGAATTGTGAATGATCGACAATTTGGTTTCCGTCATGTATTTTGTCTTTTATTTCTATTATAAATCTGACTGAATGAAATTACTCGAAAATTTGGTGGATGCGCCAAGCCAAAATTATACTATTGGCTCTACAAAGCGCAAACTTCCTTGTCCTTCTACTTGTGGATATGTTACTTCCAAAAAAACACAGTCTTGATTTTTTTGAAGGGACTAGTTATGTCTAAAGCATAAGATAATAAACTGAAAAAGCTATCGTCAACATAAGTATGCATTATACGAATACATAATGAATTCAATGAGTACTGGTCCCAAAACACTACCTTGGGATACGCCTTAACATAAACCACAGTCAATTTGCACATGTTGCAGTCCATCAGTGATATAACTCTCGATTTAATTGTAAGCCACAATCAGCAATGTTTCAGACCGTTCTCCAATCGTACCAATACTTCAACGAAAACGATCCTGAGGGTAGATGAAATAGAAGTCCTCCACATCAGAGTGGGAAAGTCTACGAATTCATTATCGAAGCGAAAGTTCACCAAACTGGAAACTGTATGCAAACGATCCTCGTAATAACAGGCCTATATCCAGAGTTCTGTGGGGCAGCGCATGGGATCTAAGACGGGATACGGTGTACCTTTCACATATTTATAATCATCCAGACCAGCGGAGTATTTCGGTATGTTCATTATGAGAGAAATTAGGGCAATTTGTAGGCCCGGCATGGAGTCAAGGGGGAGACGAGAGCAGGCAAAAGGTCCGTTGGAACTCGGCCTGAAACCCGGTTATGAATAAATCATCAGGTTTGGCGTCGGGGTATTTACACCTCAAACATTAGCACACACTCGCGTTTGAGTTTGGTCTATTTGAGGGAAGGTATACGGGAGACTTTCATCTCAGCTTGATCTTATAGTCAGCACTGTTTCCACTATAATAATAACAATGATTTTATTCATCTTGTTCAATTGTATAAAGTAGAAATTCTGAGAATTATTTAAACAAAAAGTGTCCATTCGAAGAACTGTTTTTCGAATAACTATCGCTCGAAGAATTTTCATTCGAAGAACTGTCCCAGAACCGATAATTATTATAGTAGCTTAATCAGGTTCTTTGTATAAAATACCATGAAAAATGTTTAACTAGTTCGGTAGGCGGGATATCGTCTCCAAAATGAAAAAATTATAAGATAAATATGGAACACCGATTATGATGTTTACCATTATAGAGTATCAAACCTGTACACTTACAAATCCATTATTATTCTTTTGAAATGATAGATTACCTGTTGAACACATGCACTTATTTCTTCTTATTTTTTATATGCTGTATATTCATATTTTATACCCTTCAAATCATAACAGTTAAAAAAAACTTAAAAGTGAGCCTCCTCAGTGTTATATTTATTATCACACTATGCCCTAGTAGTAGTAGTGATCATTCTGGGGAGGCTGCTATTGCAGCCAGGAAAGTAGGAACCCAGGAGGCCTTTTTTCCATCTTCTGCTCTCCACATATCTGTACTAATTTTTCTAATCTCCCTTTTCGAACCTTCGTGACCTAACCATACTTGATCTACAATTTTCATTCGAAAATCCTTGCAGCTGATTTTCTCGTACAAAAAAAATTCTGAAACTGTCGTTCATTGAACGGTTTTCAGCTCAGCGGAAACTCTTTGAGCTTCCTTCAGCTCCGCTTCTTGTCAGCTGACCAATATAATACATATCCTTCTCAAGATGCGAATGGACGAAAGTTATTCTGTGAATCCTGCCAATCTTTGTAAAAGGGCCTTTCATTTCAGATGTCACCTGCCCTGCTCCTTGCTATTTCAATATTTGAAACGATGTTCGCGATATATTTTCCCAGACTCGATGATTTCCATCTTTCCACAGAAATATTAGGGGAAATTTCAATATTTGAATCCTGCTCTGTCAATGAAGTCGATTTTAATGAGAAATGTTTCAAAGGAAAGTAATTGGTCCTTAATCATTGATTGAAAGTTTGATTGATTTGGTGGAGGAAATATGTCCTCTGCCATGTTTTTTCGTCCTGTTACACTTGTATTGATTGCATTGATTTTTATATTTTCCATTTTCAGACTGTGTAAAACGAACACCCTTAAAAAAAACATGTCCTCTGATGTTTCTGATGTTTCACAAAGGAAAAGAAAATCCAGTTCAAACAGAGAGCATTCCGAATACCAGGAGAGGAAATGGAGAGTAGACAGGCATAATTAGTTTAATTTTTTAAATGAGATGGATAGAATCTAATATACCTATTGATATTATACAGTGTGTCCACTTATGTGGGCGACATATTGAAAACTTTTTATTTCACGTTTTATCGAAAATGGGATGCGAAATTGAGATGCACAGGATGATTTTCATTTTAGGAAATAGAGTAATTCTTCATAAAAAGTTTTGCATGTTCTAGAACCAAATTTTTAATAACCAAATCTTAAAAATTGCCAGTCGTATATGAGTACACTAAAATAGTACGGATTTGGTACAAGACTAAGATAAGATAACAAACAAGGAGTGAGAACCAAGGGGTACTTTAAAATGGATGTTTTTTATTATTAACATCACATAATATATTATGACATTCATATAGGTTTTTTGAGAATGTTATTTGTGTACCCAGTTTCTAAAATGTAAAATTCAAATTGGTTAATTTTTTTGAAATGGAACCATATGTCATGTTTAATATCGCTAGAAAGCTTGTTTCTTTTTCTCATTTCAGTAGTGCTACTATTATTTTTACTCTCTCAATAAGTACAGTGTGTTTCGTATGTTCGTGTCCACCTCTGTGATTCACTTACCTATTGCATTTGTTTATTTATTTATTTATACGGGCAAGCCCAATTAAAGATATTACAAGATATACATTATGTGAGTAAAACAGCAACAGTCACAACATATATGATATTGATAATAATGAAGACCCTAAAAAGATCAATGAAAAGTAAAAGTACAAGTACAGTCAGTGTAAAAGTGGGGAATAAAATGACAAGATGGTCACTGACACAGTTGATTTTTAAACTTAGGAAGAGGTGTTGAGAAGATGTCAATATCGAGGCAATTTGCCGCTCTAAGGGATCTTGGGATATAGCTGAAATAAGCAATGTTGGTACGATGGTAGGAAGTATGAAAAGTAGCTATCTGTCTAGTAAGGCGAGTGGGGACTACTAAACTGATTTGAGATAGAAGATCTGGACAGTCATATTCACCATTTAATATCTTGTAAAGAGTCAATAGATCTAGCTGACTACGTCTATTCTCCAAAGTTGGAATATTGAGATAACTCTCAATTGAGGCGTAATCACTAAAGATGTTAGATTTGAAAGAAACATATCTAAGAAAACTTTTTTGAACACGATCAATCTTGGATGTATGGGTTACATAATGTGGTGACCAGACAGACAGATTTGGTAAAAAAAGTTCTCAATCAGAGAATGTAGCCAGGTGGATATTTTAAGCGATATGGCAATTTGATTTAGACAGTGGCGTACGTAAGTTTTTATGAAAAAATATTTGTTTGGTTTTCATCAAGTACCTACCAGAATGGACTACTTGGGCTGTACTAGCTGTTATATCAGTTTGGGACTTAATTGCTGTACTCATGCCAAAAGGCCCACTTAGGATTCTAGTGGAAACTGCACAAGAGAGAAATGAGCAGATATTTCCGGCTTTGATTTAGTCCTCAACTTACATGTATGGCAACAGGCAACAGGTGAAGAAGTACCTAATGTAAGAACTTCGAGGTCAACTAGTGATGACCATGGGTTCACACAAGACTGGGTGGATAATCATGCTAATAGAACTGCTCAAAGACAATTGGAAGTTCACGATATGCCTAGTGGACAAACTCGTACACAAATTCATCAAGAAGAGGAAGAACGTGGAGTGAAAATGGGTTTAGGAGATTTTATTTTCTACAGCGTACTACACCTTTTTCAACTGTAATTCAGAAAGTATAAGATGTATTTCAGAAAGTATAATTTGTAATTCAGAATGATGAATTGTAATTCGGAAACCGTAACGTGTAATTCAGATTAGTAAATTGTATTTCAGAAACCGTTACATGTAATTCAGATTAGTTAATTGTATTTCAGAAAGTGTAAAATGTAATTCAGAAAGCGTTACTTGAAATTCAGAAAGTATCAACTGTAATTCAGAAACCAAGAACAACCCGTATGTACATATTTTCTGGATGGAACCAAGGCAAGTTTTCTTCGTTTGAGTCCACACCCCCCCAATGTTGAACCCAGTAGAAACAATATGGTCGAAAATAAAGTCCTATGTAAAAGATAATCTTCAAGTTCCCCAAGTTCTAGGTCCAGGTGTTCGAGAACAGCGGCTTTTGTATCTTGAGCAAATCATTGACCTGGCAAATTATACTACAGTTGAAGGCGATTGTGGTAGGGCTGCACAACACACCACCATTCACCATGCTACAGCTTCAGCATTTCAAGACATGCCCGTTGGGCGATAAATATTATTATTCATAATAATGTTCACTAATAAATAATTCATAATTCGTTGTTCTCATATTCCCTACTCTTACTAATCAAGTCCTTGGTGGTTTCTGAATTACAATTGACGCTTTCTGAAATACAATTAACTAATCTGAATTACATGTTACCGTTTCTGAAATACAATTAATTGATCTGAATTACATGTTACGGTTTCTGAATTACAGTTAACAATTCTGAATAACAAGTTACAGTTTCTGATTTACATGTTACTAATCTGAATTTCAAGTTACACTTTCTGAATTACAATTGAGAAAGGTGTAGTAGGAAAAGCGTCTTCCTATGGTGATTGGAATACCACTCTGGCTTGTTTTGTTGCAAACCTTATTGGTTTGTGCCTGACATTGCTGTTACTAGCGATTTTCAAAAAAGCCCTGCCAGCACTTCCGATCTCGATCACATTTGGTATCATCTTTTACTTTGCCACTAAAGAAATTGTCAGCCCTTTTACTGACAGTTTGGCTATTGAACAAGTGTTCATATAATTACAAAATTGTTTCATTCCATTCATTCATTAACATCCTTACCAATAAGCCAATGATTTTCGTTTTTAATTGAATATTTCAGACTGTTGCAAATATGTGCTACATTCACAGTTGTTTTATTGAAAAATTTTACTTACTATGTTTACAATTACCATTCGCCTCATAAATTAAGCAAGGTTATAGAATATTTTCAAAATTTACCTGTTTATGGCTCAGCCATTCGAGACGTTACATTTTTTATCTCAGACCGAGGGTTCAAATAAAAAATTAGTTCTCAGGACTAATAAATGAGTAAATGAAATAGCTGCTCTACGTTTGTATACCACAACCTTCTTTTCATGAAAAAAACTAGTAATATTTTGGAATATTGAAACAAATAACTATTTCTGTTTTTCTCTCCTACCTTCTATTCTGGAAAAATTCAGGATTAGGGCAGTTCAATTATTATGGAATAAAATTTTCTGTTGGCATTTTCCAATAGAAGAATAACCAGAAATGTTTTTCGAAAAATAAGAAATAGCGGACAATATCATCAAAAGAATATACAAAATGTGAATAACAATGTTACGAAGAAGGCTATATTATTAGTAAACTTCCAAAACATATTTTATTTATAACAATAAGATTTTTCAGGTAACATATTATCTAAAATATACACTGAAGTTTAGTAGACCAAAACCTTATTTTTATCAAAGAAAATCATCTTGATAAACATGTTATACAGCAGTTAATATTTTTGAATGTGAATAACAAACAGATCACATGTGCAACCTGAAATTTACGAGTACCTAGATAGGTTAGGCCATCTCTTTTCCAAAAAAAAATTATTGTTTTTTAAAATGGGAAACCCTGTATAGGTCAGTGAAATTTTTATTTGTACTAATCTCCCTCTAATCTTCCCATAGTTTGTCGTTCTCACTCCCTTAGTAACTCATTCTATACAAGTAATGATCAATTCTTGCTCTCAAACGAAGTCTTACTGAAACAAGGAGGGCTATATGGAGGTCGGCAATATATCTAATCTGCTGTGAATCCCAGAGGAAATTTCAACTTTTGATTTCGCTCCTTCGCCCCCATTCCGTTATTTGTTTCTCTGCGTTCAGCGCAGGGTAATTTATCGGTATGTAAATGACGATCTAGAAAACATGAAAACTCCATAATGACTCCATGTTTTTCATTACCCTCTTTTGTATTCGCAGTTACTGGATGAATACGTTAAGCCGGGCTGTATGGGATGCTAGGAGGAATTTAATTCAACATTTGCGGCGGTGCGCAGTTCTCTGTATGACTAACACCCACAGAATGTTTCAGAGTGTAACGATTATACAAAAAATAATAATACTGTTAGGGGTTACGGCTAAGATGTAGTTGTCTTTTTTTTTCGAGCAAACTTTAACATTCTCAGGAAATTAATTTGAAATTTCGTCCCAATCCAATACCTGAATCAGTATTTATTTATTATTATCTCATAGTTAGGTATAATCAAAGACAATATAACAAGACCATGATTTATAGTCAACTATTTTGATTGCATCTAAATTTCGACTGTATTTTATAATAATTTTACGGGACAAGTAATTTTGGCATTAATAATCTAATGAAAGCCCGAGAGCAAAGCTCAAGGACTTTCGTTTCTAAATATTAATGCCAATATCATGTCGAGTCAATACAAGAGAAATTCAGCATCGATAAAAAAATATAATTATGAAGATTATTTTTCCAATCCAATTCTTTACATCAGAGAAATAAACGTAATTTTTTATTATAGTGTAATTTCGCATTAAAGAAGTACTAGCGTGGCCTGTAATTCTGATGAGTTGCTGTTCTGATACTCTGGATTTTGCCAGTTAAGAAACTGCAGGTAATCTGCAAAAATGGTTGGTAATTTTCAATTGGTTGGTATCTAAACAAATTAATAGACTTTGCTCCCAATTCAGTTCATAGGAGAGTTGAACATTACACGAATATTAAAAACAATTTCGTATTCCAGGATATGTAGAAAAATTTAATTCAAATGTTTTTCATGTTCTTCCACTGAAGAACGAGCAATGAGAATATCGTCTGAATAACCGTAACAAAAATCCAATCCATAAATGGCGATATCAATGAACCTCTGAAATGTTTATGGTGCGTTTCTCAGACCAAAACCCATTCTTGTATACTCAAATAAACCAAATGTAGTAATAACTGCGGTTTTGGAAATGTCACAAGTTTCGTAATTATTTGATGATATAACTGCGAATTAAATCAAGTTTACAAAAAATTACACAATTTCGAAAATGAGAGTAGAGTTCCTGTAAATGTGGAATAATATCAGGAATAGTGAACTTGTTCACAGCTATGTATTCAGCAACAGGTCCCAAACGTTTTTTTTTTGTACAAGGTTAACTACTGGAATGTGATCGAATTATTGCTCCACAATTTGAATTTTTCAGACGCTAACTTCGTTGCAGGGTTAGAGAGCCAGTTGGTGTATGTTCGATTTCAAAATAATTTACCTACAATATGTTATCAGAATGTAAGAGAACGTTGGGGTCAGCAAATCATAATAATAATGTTTATTCGTAAATCTTCAACTGTGTGACATGTGTTTTTTTCCTAATGAATGAAAAGATGTATTAGGAACAGCTCTTGTGTGAAAGTGTGTAAAATGTCTCTGTTGAATGTGAAGAGATAACATGAAAAGTAGGTAGATCCCTATTCAAGAAGAGAAAATGGGATAATACATATAGATCAATTCTTACAATTAGACTAGAAGTTAAAACACGGTTTATGAGATATAGGACAGATGGGACGTGATTATATAAATAAAAACGTAGATATAAAAAAGTAAGAAACAGATAAAACCATAAAAAGGAAAGTTTAAAAACTGGACGAATATACAGTATAAAAATAAAACATTCAGAGTTAAAGTTGAAATGAATAATGAAATACAAAACATTCAGGAACATTTTGATTAAAAAATATCACGAAATAATGACTACAAGTCTTATAAGTTCAGAAAAGAGTTGAGCTCATTCAGTACTTGAGAGTGAGCCCTTGTTATTTGTTATTAACTATATCGTGTAATATGTACCTATCCGTATGTCGTAACCATAATTTAATATGAGTTTTAACTGAGTTGAAATTTTTGATCGATTTCAAGTGATCTAGGATGTTGTTTAAGTAAGGAATTCAATCTTCTTACATCTTGGCATCTAAAGTTTCGTTTCTCTGCTCCATGGCCATGTTCAATGGGATCAACTTCAATTTTTTATTGAACAAAAGATTTGTCTGATGTCGAATAGTTGACTCTCTTTATACAGTGCGTCACTTGAACAGGTTTTATTTTTATTGTAAGTAATTCTGATTATCCATTTTTGTGAAGTGACAGTATTATTTGAATTACAGTCATTTATACCTCCTCGACCTAGGATGAATCCCGTATTAAAGTTGAGACTGAATTAGGGAAAAATGAATAGTTTTGAAATGGGCTATATCCAGAATTTCTCTCAGGTATTTGAAACGTGGAAGGAAATGTTTTGCTTGTGCGTCTCATCGTGGGTGCCTATGTATAATTATTCTCAAGTACTTCATCGACTTCCCCCCAAATATTATGGTTTCCCTTTCGACAACAAGATTTTCTAGGTTTGGTAAGTTATTTGCATATGTTCTGTTTTTTCTATATTGAAGTTCAGTTTTTTTGAAATTTAGTTCAACTTCGGTTCAGAGGGTCTTCCAATCTTTAGATTGATAACATATCACGGTGTCATCATCATTGATAATAAGCTATTAATAGAATGCGTGAATTGTAGTAGCCTGAGAACAGTTCTTTGTGGCACACCATAAGTGATATTACTTATTTCGTTAATGGCACCATCTATACACACTTACTGTTGACTGTTTGGAAGATAACTCTTCAGTAAATTGTATGCATTTTCTTCAATCCCATATTTTTTAAGTTTTCTCGACAATTTTATGTGACGTACTATGTCGAAAGCTGCTTCAGAAAGGTGAACAAATACACAAAGTGATGATTTTTGAATCCATTGCTTCATATATCTTTGATGGCAATGCACAAATTGCATCTTCATTTGACTTTTCCTCTCTAAAGTCACACTGACTCTCTGAAATTACATCATGGTGTCTAAGAATTTCACGAGTCACATTTTTAATATTTTTTTTTTTATTTTGGCAATATTCGAAGTCAACGACATTGAACGATGGTTTCTCAGTTCTTTTTTATCGCCTGTTTTAAATAAGGATTTTACAATACATAAATTGTATATCTCATTCCGGCATTCTCTATATAAAGGAAATTAAAATTGTAGAACAGTCGAAAACTGTTTGTTTTTGGTTTTCAAAATGACAAAGATACATCCATAATGACGATGAATCAATCTACGGCGTGTTATCAAAATGTAATATGCTACAATGTACATTTACTATTTCACGCGTTTTGAACCCAGTTTCATTTTCACCGTCATCATCAATGTTCGCTGAACAATTAGAGAAAAACAATATTCGAAATGTTATTTACCTACAGCATCCAACAATCCAAGTGAAAACCGACCAAAATCAATCAACCGTATGGAATTAGAATAATGCCATTCGAATTTCGAATATTCTCTTCCACTGCTTGATTCGATATTTCGGTGAAACCGCATTTATTTGCAATAATTCGCTTCTCTATTATAATAATTTATTTCCAACTTCTCGCTAAACGCGCATTCAACATTTTCTGTCCCGCTGTCTGTCAGTTGCTGGTTATTTATGACCGTGGCCAACGATTCGAGTTATGTATTCGGCAGTTTGATATCGCCAAATGGATAAACGGACAGCGAAAAATAAAATATGCCGGGCAGTATGTTGTGATTTTTCCCGGGTCCCAGGTTATGAATTCCACTAAACGGGACAGTTAAAAATGAGACCACATTGCAAAAAATCTGCTTCCATGAATACAAGAGTGTTTTGTATCGCGGATATGAATTTCTTTCTCTTATACCAGGTGTCCACAAAAATCAGCTCGCCCCTATAACTTTTTTGTTTTTGAAGATAATGGAATGAAATTTGAAAGATCTACAGTGACCGCCAAAAAGTATGTACCATATGGGAAACATTTTTATTATTGGAGTATTGGAAAAAATATTCCTGGGAAAAGTTTGTGCATGTCCGATAACCTAAAAATCGATTTTGACACATGTCACGTGATCGCTAGAATGGCGGCAAAATGAAAAAAATTTGCAATGCAAAGGCAAAAAAGGGGTAAGATGGCAAGATATCAAAAAAGTTATATGAAAAAGTCACTTAGAATTCAATTTTATACACATAAACGAAGTTTCAAGAGATAATTCGAAAAAATTGAAAATAGCAATTTTTTAAAAATATTTTCCCATCTATTTAAAAATATTATTATTTTTTTCTTATGAATAGCTTGACTATACTGAAAAATTTGCATTTTAATGATAATGACAAAACTTTCTCATTTTCTCCACACCAGAGGGCACTAAAATGAAAAAATGGGAATTTGTCAGAACCCTTGCTGTTACATCGGTTCGTATCTAACAGTTATATCCGAATTCCACGACCATTGTGATGACATGACACTCCAAAAACATGGTAATTTCCAGATTATAATCAAGTTCCGATGATAATCGTGCATGAGCGTTTCACTTCGCACATAAACTTGAAAATAGTGCGTCAAATTAAAGATTCTTAAAGTTTATGTGCAAAGTAAAACGCTCATACAGCATTATTATTGAAAATTGATTAAAATCAGGAAATATGGTGTTTTTAGATTGCCATATCAACACAATAGTCTTGGAATTCTGATATAACTGTTAGATAAAAACCAATGTAACAGCGAGGGTTCTGGCAATAAACAATTTTTTTAATTTAGTGCCATCTGGTGTGGAGAAAATGAGAAAGTTTTGTCATTATCATTAAAATGCAAATGTTTCAGTATAGTCAAGCTATTCATAAGAAAAAAAAAATTTTTTAAATAGATGGGAAACTATTTTTTAAAAATTGCTATTTTCAATTTTTTGAATTATCTCTTGAAACTTCGTTTATGTATATAAAATTGAATTCTAAGTGACTTTTTCAAATAATTTTTTTTGATAACTTGCCATCTTACCCCCTTTTTTGCCTTTGCATTGCAATTTTTTTCATTTTGCCGCCATTCTAGCGATCACGTGACATGTGTCAAAATCTATTTTTAGGTTATCGGACATGCACAAACTTGTCCCCAGAATATTTTTTCCAATACTCCAATAATAAAAATTTTTTCCCATATGGTACATACTTTTTGGCGGTCACTGTATATACGAGATGAAACTACGTATTTTGACAAATTCCAGTTTTACCGGAAGTTGATGGCACTTCCGATTTTCGATTTTTAAATGGGACACCCGGTATATTTTCACTACTTTTGTCTCGATATGCCTTACTGAATTCAACCGTGTATTCCGAATCAGCTCGTCGAATTACGTCTGAGGAAAGTTTGAGATTTAGCGAAAAATTTAAAATAAAAAATATCGAAAATATGCTGATTCGGGTCATTTGAAAAATGTTTTCTGTCAATATTTTCATTTCAAATTCTCAGAGCATACTAATTGCTCTATCCCAAACCGTTCTCGACTTGAATAATTCATCACGAGTTGAGAGTTGTTTTTCCAGATTTTTTTTTCTTTCATTTTTATAGAACTCTACCTTCTGGTATGTGCTTGCCAAATTGGAAATCGATTCCTAGTCAAATAAAGCATTGGTAGGCTTTTTACGGAACCTCTGCAATTTCTAGTTGACACTATATTCGAAAAAATTTATTTTTCATTTTCCGAAAAATCGCTAACGTTTCTCAAACGTATCTCGTCGAGCTGATTTCGAATAAAATTTCAAGAATTTAATACGATGAGGATTATCGAATCTTATAGCCAATTTTTTTATTATTATGGATACTTTCAAATCAGTAATTTCCATCATAAAATTTTGGGAAAATACTACTTTATTTTTCAGTCAAAGTTTATTTGTTATGTTATTTTCTTTTCATTTGTATTATTGATATTTTTCAAATGGTGGCTAAAAATTTTCGAATAAACTTGCGTTTGAAATTTTCAAAAGATAACGTATTTATATAGTATATTTTATGAAACTTATTCTGTCAAATCTGTTATAATCTTGCAGAACCGTACTTGAGTTGCAGTTTGAAGTGAATTCGTAGAAACGCAATGTTGCAGTGAACGTGAATCAGTAAAAATTGCAATGTGAAAGTTTACATTGAAGTTTATTTTCAAGTTTTTTTTTTTAAATTAAAGTAATTCCATTTTTGTAAATTTTGTGAAGAAAGATTGTAGTGCTCAATCGAAAACTGGAAAAGACAGATTTACATTGAACCTACTTCAAGTTTGCAAAGATATACCTATAGCTAAAGTGTTTATATAAATAAGATAACGGATTGGTCCAAAGATTGACCCTTTTGGAACTCCACATATGACAGTTTTCTTAATGCTCCATTTGTCTCCTATATGAACAAACTGTTTTCTATCTGAAACATAATTTTGGAACCATTCATAAACAGGTCCTCTGATATTCATTTCATCCTCAATTTTCAACAAAATTTCGTGATCTACGGTATCAAATGCTTTGCGAAGATCTAGTTACAGAATACCACATTCCTTATGAGAGTCTATATCATATTTGATTTTATATCTTGCATTTATGAATTGAGATTATGAGCGAACAGTCCATTTTGTTTTGAAAATTATTCTTCGCCCTCTTATCCTCTTTAATAAACTCATACCTTCATTAACTGCTATTGAGATACCTTCCAAAACTTGGAAATTGTGGAGTTGATTTCATATGTATTGTAATCATAAGTAATTTCTTCTTTTCCCGTTCCCATTATTTTTCTCATGGAATGGCCGCCTTCATCTCCATAATAAAATTAATTATATCGTCCGCCGATTCCATAAAACCCATTGATATTAAATTGAATACCCAGACTTGGAAAAAATCAAATTTATATTCATAGCCTGGAATGAAGCCAATATTAGTCGGCAATATGCTGGAGAACATTTGGCACCGTTTAGAGAGAAATGCACTTTCAATAATAATACCAGAAATTTTTGTTAAAAACAGTATTGAGGACTATGATAGAAAAATGGACGACCTCCTTGTAGATATGAATCGGAGAGGAGTATTTGCCCAGGGCTATGCGGACGATATCGTCATAACGGTCAACGGGAAGTACATGGGGGTCTGTGTGGAGCTGATACAAACAGCCCTCACAGATGTACAGACATGGTGCACGAGGGAGAACCTCAGGGTCAACCCTCAAAAAACCACAATAGTTTCTTTCACCAGAAAAAGAAACCTGGAGACCAACAGAGCTCTTCAAATCTTTGGTGAAAGTGTACAGATAACAGGAGAGACGAAATACTTGGGGCTAAACCTGGACTCAAAGCTCACCTGTATCAAACATCTGGAAATAGTGCTGAAAAGAGCAAGGACATCATTAATGATGGCCTGACGCTCCTTTGGAAAAACATGTAGACTTGGACCCAAACAGTCTCTCTGACTATACACAGCAATCGTTAGGCCCTCGATATCGTAAGGAGCCCTGCTGTGGTGGCCAAAGGTAGAACAAGTGACAACCAGGGAGAAGCTCGCTAGTTCACAAAGACTGGCCATGCTCGGAGTCACTGGTGCCATGTCCAGCACATCGACAATTAGCTTGGTGGTAATCCTTAACCTCCCTCCCCTGCATTTGCATATTGCAGCAGAGGCGAGGATAGAAGTATCCAAGCTAAAATGTCTGGGCCAATGGAGAGGCAATAACCAAGGCCACTCCAGCATACTGGAGGTCATAAGAATCGACACGTCTGGGATTCCGTCGGACAAAATGACTCCAACATCCTCCTTTGATGGAACATACACCACCATCATAGAAGATGGGGAAGTTACATCAAGGCCATACCAATGCTGTCAAGAGGACAAATCTTGCACACGGATGGCTCAAAAACTTGCAAAGGAGTAGGGGCTGGAAAATACGGGGAGAGACCGAGGCAAGACATTAGTCTAAGCCTCGGTACTCAAGCCTCTATATTCCAAGCCGAGGTAACGGCAATCCCCGTCTGCACGAGAGAGATTCTAAGGAGGGGCCCTAGAAACCAACCCATAGCTATTCTCTCCGACAGTCAGGCTGCGATCAAAGCCCTGCGTTCATGCAGGTTCACTTCCAAACTGGTTTGGGAGGCATACCAAAACCTTAACGACCTGGGAGCAAAGAACAGGGTAAAACTTGTCTGGGTACCAGGTCATAAGGGCGTTCAGGGAAATGAGAGCGCAGATGCCCTAGCAAGAGCGAGGGCAGCAACAACTCTCATTGGACCAGAACCAGCCTTCGTAATCCCGTTTAGAGATATTAAGCAGGACATAAAGAAATGGTTTAAAAACCATCATCAATCTCTCTGGGAGAGTACCTCAGGCAATACTCACGAAAAAATGATGATGATGGGACCAACCGACCGGCTATCAAGACACCTTCTTGAACTAAGCCGAGACTCTCTCAGGAAGGTGGTAGGACTGATGACAGGCCACTGCCATCTAAGAAAACACCTGCAACTGTTGGAGATACATCAAGAGTCCACACAATGCAGATTTTGTGATGAAGAGGACGAAACAGCCTCCCACATAATGTTTGAATGCGAAGCTCTGGCTCGCATGAGGATGGATATCTTCGGACACTGCGATGCAGAAGATATCATCCCGCAGGAAAACCTTGTGAGGAATCTCCAGGAGTTTATTGAAAGATCCGGAGTACTAACGAGATAGACCTGATAGCGGGGTGCAGAAAGGTTCTATACAAAACTACGTGCATTTCAGCCACTGGCTAGACCCGCCATCTAATAATAATAATAAAAAATTATAGAAATTTTTTTTCTGTGTCCACAAATATTTCATAAGGGTTTGGAATAATTCGAACACAGTATATACTGCCGATTTTCCTTTTGTACATGCATGCCTCCGAATTTTAATAACTTCCTGCAATATTTTCTCGATTCAAATACTCTTTTGAACTTCGCAGGATTATCAGGCTGTTATTATAAGTAGTGCACGTGAAATTGAAAATTAGACCGTGAGCCGTAATTTCCGTTTAACAATTCACATACAAGACGATAATTTACCAACATATTATAGACCTCTTAATGAGGTTGCAGTGGAGCTAAATTACAAATTTTGTACCTTATTTCACTCTGAAGGCTCTAATGGAAATAACTAGTGAAGATATTCCAAAGGAGTACGAAGGGAAGAATGCCAGGGATATTGAAAATGAAACTTGGCAAACAAGTATTTTTTCGTGTTAAAAATATGCTCTAACTTTTTCAAAGCAAAATATTTATTTTTGGATTGTAAATTAATTTAAATGAAAAAAGTTGATTTACAAATTTTCAATTTTTCAACTTTATCAGTGGTCATTTTTTTCCTTGAAATCTTGACTTTGAAATGGCATGAAAAAAATATATTGTTCGTATGGAAAAATATCTTTAAAAATGCAAAAAAGCAGAAAACCGATAATAGATTGTTCAGTAACCTTAGTCTGTTTGAATCAAGTAAATATTTCAATTTCATTTTTAGAATCGTCTATAAGAATAGATCTCTTTCATTTCGTCAGCCATAAAATAGAAAAATCTTGGTACTAAATGTCATATTATTTTTACTATAGATTTTATAGCAATTGGATTTGTATTTCGTAACAATGTTCTAGTCCCCGAAGATTTGATTGACTTTTAAATTCACAGCAAGATGAGATGAAGGAATAATGTTGGCGAATGACAAGGACCCTAGATTCCGAGTATATTTATTCAGATGAGTATGGAAAGGGTTTATTCTGTAAAATTGTCAGAAAGAAGAATTGATACATATTTAGTATGTTCTTTCAATGCACTTCTCCACCCTATTATTATGCCAATCAGGATTCAACTATTGTGTGATAAATCATTATGAGTTTTTTTTTTCAAAAAATTTGCGATTTATTTGAATTGGTATAAGACACTCCTCTGGGTATTGTATAGTGTCAATATATGTACGATTCATCTTAGACGTTTATCAATGGTTCCCAAATCTTTTATTGATTCTGTCTTATTTTCTATTGCAAATAAGCGTAGAAATGGATGAAAATTATTGATTTTCAGGTATTTCATGTCATTTATTTCCAATTGTTTGTTAATGGTTTTGAAAACATTGTTCAAACAATAGTCGGACAGGTACGTAAAAACTTCAAAAAACAAATATTATATTTTATTCATACCATCTCAATTAAGGTTTCAAGGAAGAAAATGTGTACTGAAAATTTCGAAGAAAATTAAATTTGTAACCAACTTTTTTGATCTAAAAAGAACGGTTCTAACGTTTTTCAGAATTTTTTTTTGCAGGAGATAAAAATTAGAAACAAAGAAAACGATTTTTGCGTTTTTCTCAATAATTTTGGGGTAACGTTGGAAAATGATTGATAGAAAAGTTTTGGATTTCTTGATTATCTACAAATCGTAATAAACGGAGATCAAACCCTGAAAACGTTTATTTAGCTACCCTCAACCTTATTGAAAAAATATTTTTTATAGTGTTAACGAGTATCTTTTTCGATTTGAAACAAGCATCAATTTGAATGCATGTGTTGGACACTACACCTGAGTCACATTCAACTCAAATTATATTTTATTATGCTTATGTTTATTTACACTGTGGTTTTACATTTATATGTATATATGCCATTTGTTTTGTTCTTAACGTTATAATAATAATGTTGTATATTGTACTGAAATAAATACTTCTACTCCTACTTCTGAAGCGATTTGTTCCATAGTTATCAGCGCACTGTATAATTTTGAATACTCCAAAATTTAATTTTTCCATTTATCGTCGAAGGCTGTTGATATAAGTCAATGGAAAAAGGTCGATTTTATCTTTTACTTTTTTAGCAGCTTGTTTGAAATAAAACTGACATTTTGTATTATTTCTCTGGAAATTGCTTATTTCCATCGTACGACTCCCAATAGGAAAATGGCTAACTGTGCATTTCAATTGGGGTGGTAGTTTTTCTTGACTTTTTCCACTGAACGCTTGAGGAATTTTTCAGATAACCTCAAGGGATTCCTTCGCATGTCCGGATGAACATTCCGCTTTTCTATCTCTTTTGAATAGCGCTGTCGGAAGAACTGCTTGGAATTCAGTGACAATAATATCCCGTCACACGTGGTATTTAGTTCATTCCGGCTCTCTAATGATATGAGGTCCTGAGGGTAATCTTCCATAGAAACGTGATTTGAAAATCTCTAGATCCTTCCCAAGCCTACCTAATACATTCTATATTATCTTGAGTGTCGGAAAATTTGTCTTAAAGGAGGTGATTGTAGATCCCAACTACATGATGTCGATAGGGGTTCCCTAAGGATCAGTTTCAGGTCCCTTGATTTTGCTGTTATATTTCAATGATTTACCAAAATATCTGAGCACTGAATATAGTTTTTTGTATGCAGATAAAACCCAGAAGAACTTGTGTAGAAAATGAATATTCTATCGAAAGAATTCACCGATTGGTGTAGTAACAATTCCTTGTTTGTCAATTCTGCCAGAACAGGATGTCTACAATTTCACTCGCTTACAAAAATTTCAACTGTTAAAGTAAACAACAAAAACATAATATTTTCGGATTCAATAAAATTTCTGGAAACATATTTAGATGCAAATATAAACTCTTGTGAACATTTTCTACTGGTTCAATAATAATGAGATTGTTGTCAACGTAAATAAATGTTAGTATAATATAATGGAAAATAAACGGTAAATGCGGGAAGTAATCGATTACAACATTCAATTTGACTGAAGAGATCTTGAACGAGTGAGCCGTATTTATAGTATAATAAATCCCCATTTCGAATATTGTTCTTCCTTACTTTTTGTGTGTAATGAATTCGATATTAATAAACTACAGATTCTGCAAAATAGATGTATGAGATTCCTACTGAATAGCAATAGACATGAAAATATAGACAGAATGCAAAAAATGTTAAATGGGATGTCAGTTAAAAATTCAATTAAATTTTGGACAATGATTTTTATCACAAAATTATAATTAACATGTTGCCAGAATATTTGTCAACACGAAAAAAAGTATTTTTGATACTGGAATTGGATACTGGAATTGAAATTTATAATTAAATTTTATTAAATTTCATCAACAATATTTAAAAAAGTAATATCCGTCAATATATTTTGAATGATCAATATCAGTAATTTAACCTAGTAGTTTGGTGGAATTTATTCTATTTGTTGTTTTCAGATTTGTATTGGTATAATAGTGATATTTTTTAAAGCTATGTTTTGCTATGCTGCTGCTACTGCTATATTTAAATTCACAATCAGCATTTTATGTATTTGGTGATGCTTGCTTTTTAATGTCTCCTATTTGTTCTTTTACATATCCTAACCTACTTCATCTTTGTATCTATGTGATAAAACGATACTGTCTTAGCAATGCTAAATAAATTGTTGAAATTGTTTTTTCCGTTAACCAGCTGTCGTCCCTTTACGAACGGCAGCCCTCAGAAGTCGAAACTTGTGCGAGCCAAGGATTAACGAGGTCTTAATTTTTTACGTGCGATTCCTACCACTTTCTTGTGCCAAAATAAATGAATAAATATTATATGAGCTTTATCCACGAGAACTTGTTCTCCTAACAATGAAAGTAGATCTCGATTGATTGACAGACATGATCATAGGAACTTTCAGCCTTAAAATGTAGCCAAAATTCTACCATCGGAGTTTGTCCCCTTTCTTTTGGGACACCCTGTATATAGCCTGTTCAGTCTGCTCTCCGGATTTGATTCAGACCTCAATTCTGTTTCTTTCGCCGATTCCAATACCACGCAAAAAATCTAACAAAACACTCTCAATCGAACAGAGTGTTTGGACAACTTCGTTACTTATCGACATGCGGTGTTGTTTTCGTCAAACTTTCTCGCGAAAAGCGCAAAGGAATTGAGCCGGCGAAAACTTTTCTTATCAATTAGTTTTTCGCGAACGGAATAATAACAAAGTTAGCGTTGTTTCGCAGAGGAAACCGAAACTTTCGAAGCGAAACGAAATCACGTTTCGTGTCGTATCGGATTTCGTACGACTCTATTATCTTGTTTGACGGGGGACGTTTCTAAAAGACTTGTTGTTATTGAATGGAGGGAGTCACGATGTGACAATGTGTGTCTTCTTTGATAATGAATGGGGTTCATTTGAAGATGTTCTTGTATTATTATCATCATTACACTACACACCGACCTATTGAATAATGATTTTTTTAAAAGTAAGCTGGGATGTAGATTACCTGAGAGTATTGGCGCCAGAGCCTTCAATTCTTTACCATCCTCAGTTAGGAATTTACAGTTGATGACTGTATTTGAAAATGATCTGAAGAATTACATAGCTGGAATAAATTCCTATGAAGTTAGAGATTTTTTTCTCAACCCTATCGGAATTCCATTCATCATTTCTTTTGTATTATTTATTGTTAATTTTATTATTTTTACTCGTATATTGTGTAAAAATATGTATATGTCGGAGTAGAACACGCAACTATTAACCCAAAACGATTTCACAATTAATAGTATCAATATTTCCGAGTAACTAGAAGGTGGTAAGTTTAGAACTTGGCAACGAATACACGACGATCAGGACGACAATGTACAAAAACTCTGCTCGCCTACAACAATTCAACTGGTCTGAAATCCAATATCTCTCCCTCAACACTTCAAGTAACCATTTTCTCTCTTCATTTTCAAACAGAAATATTAAACTTTTCATTTCCCTCTATGTAGCAATATTATTTTTTGTGCTTCCGATCCAAAAAAAATTCCTCGAGTTATCGATGCAACTAATAATTTGCACAGTATGTGATCTTGGAAACATCTTTGTCGAGGTATGTTGATATTATTCTGGATGAAAGAAAAGTTGAGTTATATTTTTTACAATTTTCATCAGTATGGATAGACCAACTGAGGTCAATATTTCCCAAATATTTTAGTTTGATAGTTTGTGTAATGAGTGAAAATTCCCCACCGTTTCAGTTTGTTCTGAAGTAAACGAAGTTGGTTTCATCCTAGTTGAGTAAAAGTTTTTTTCCGGAAAATAGTCTTGGGGAAAAGTCCGGGTGAACACAAGGTGAGGTACACCCTCCAAATTTTTCTATAGATTGATTTAAGGAGGAAAACATACTCACCTTGTAGAAAAAATATCCTTTGTTGTTTAGCTTCCATTTGTTTAAAGCCACCTTCGTGGAAGAAAATTTGAGGGAATTTGTTACGTTCTCAATAAGTATACTCCATCTTGAGTGTCTATCAACAGTGATACCAAGGTATTTGATTTGGTCTGTTGTATTGATTTCGAAGGTAGTTCCGTGATTGTTGAAAGATTATTTTTCAAGTTCAAACATAACAGATTATCGGTAAAAACACAGCTATTTCAAAATTGATGGTAAACAGTTTGTGATTGAACCAATCTAGCACATGCCTGAAATCTTCTTCAACGATGCGTTTCTGCGCGGTAGAAGATAGCCGTACCATCAACGTAACTGATGATACCTCCACAGTTTTGCAAGGTGAATAAGCTGGTAATGTAAATCACAAAGAGGACTGGTCCCGGAACTGTTCCTTGTGGAACTCCAAAAAGTACAGTTCTTTTTCTAGTTAGATTTAAGGATTTCTTTCAAATATCTTACACATCGCGTCACTCACCTTCTCCATGCAAACCGCCCCCCTATAATCGTTGGGGTTGGCGATGGCATTGCAGCCGGACTTCCTGAGACGCAGCTTGTTAACGTGGAAGGCCGATCCGTAGCAGTACATCAGGATCATCGTCGTCGGGAAGTAAAAGCCGCAGGCGGCCAGGATCCTGATGGAGGCCCGCGGGTAGAACGGCTCGCACGCCACCATCCCCGTGGGGTTAAAGTAGAAGCCACCGCGCGGCAGCACCAGCATCGAAAACAGCGTCACGGACATGATCCAGGTCATGCTGATGATGGCTACGCAGCCCTGGAAGAGAAACGTTCGTGTTAGTGTGACTCTGGGTTGATTTATGAGAAAATTTGGATACTTTTCCATCAACAAATAATAATAATAACAATCTGTGTGTCCCGAAGACGCTGAAAAAAGTTCAACGACCCCTGAAGGCACAGAGAACTCTGCTGGACTTAATAGAGTCATTCGATGAAGCAAAAGAAAAATTTACGAATAATTCGATTTTCTTCTTTATAGAATGCTGCATTTTTCGATTCTGGTAGCCTGGGAACATTTCAAAAATGAGAAAATCCGCGGTATTACTTCATCTTATAGAGAATTTCATTGTTTTTTTTAATCAGTTAGCATTTAGAAGATATTGAGTTTGTGGACGGGTGCATTTTTTCGTCAAAAAATTTGACTTTTTATAGTTAACATTCTTGGGGTGATATTCGAAATCAGCTCGTCGAGTTACGTCTTAGGAAAGTTTGCAATTTTGACAGAAATGCGAAAAAAAAATTTATGCATAATTGGATTTCCTTCTTTATAAAATATTGCATTTTTCGACTTTGATCGCCTGAGAATATTCCAAAATTTCAAAATTAATATTACTTCGTCTTATAGAAAATTTCTTTCTAAATCTGAAGAAGAGCTTGTTTTTTGAATCAGAATGCTAATTCATATCGAAAATATTGATTTTGTATATGGGTGCATTTTTTTCGAAAAAAAAAAATTCCCTTTATAGTTACCTTTTTGTAGAATTCAATTTTTGATGTGAAATCCGGAATCAGCTCGTCTAGTTATGTCTGAGAAAAGTTTGCGGTTTTTCGAAAGATAAAAAATTAAAATTTACGCATAATTCGATTTCCTTCTATTTAGAATATTGCATTTTTCGACTTTGGTCGCCTGGGAATATTTAATAAAATGCAAACTTCCGCGAATTTTACTTCATCTTAAAGAAAATTTCCTTCCGAATTCGAAAATGTATTTGTTTTTCAATCAGAATGCTGATTCATTCATAAAATATCAATTTTTTCGTTTGAAAATGTGTATATTTTGGTTTTGGATCAGCTGGGAATATTTAAAAAATGAGGAATGCTACCAATATTACTTAATCTTGTAGAAAATTTTCTTCTGAATCCGAAAATGTATTTTTTATTCAAATCAGAGAGATAATTCATTTAGAAAATATCGATTTTGATGATAGGTGCATTTTTTCGACTAAAAAATAGCATATTTCGACTTTGATCGCATGGGACTATTAAAAAAATGTGGAATCCCGCGAATATTATCTCATCTTCTAGAAAATTTTGTTATAAATCCGAAAATGTACTTGTTTTTGAATTCAGAAGACTAATTCATTCAGAAAATGTCGATTTTGTGAATAAGTGCATTTTTCTGTCGAAAAAATGCCCCCTTATAGTTAACCTTCTGTCGAATTCAATTTTTAAAATGATATTCAGAGTCAGCTCGTCAAGTAAAGTCTGAGGGAGGTTTACAATTTTCAAGAATTGCAAGATAAAAATGAACGCATTATTCGATTTCCTTCTATATAGAATTTTGCATTTTTTGACTTTGATCGTCTGGGAATATTACAAAAATGTGAAATTCCGCGAGTATTATTTTATCTTATAGGAAAATTTCCTTCTAAATCTGAAAAAGTATTTGTTTTTTGGATAAAAATGCAAATTTATTTAGAAAATGTCGATTTTGCAGATGGGTGCATTTTTTCGTAAAAATTTTGTCGAAATCAATTTTTGAGGTGATATTCGGAATCAGCTCGTCAAGTTACTTCTGACAGAAGTTCCGCAAAGTTAGATTTCCTCCTGTATAGAATATTGCATATTTCGACTTTGATCGCGTGGGAATATTTCAAAAATGCAAAATTTCGCGAATATTGCTTCATTCTATACAAAATTTTCTTCTGAATCCAAGATAATGATTGTTTTTTCAATCAGATGGCTGATTCATTTGAAGAACATCGTCTGAAAAATTGCGTATTTCACAATTTGGTCTCGTTAATGTCACTTTGAGGTAAAAAATGTAAAGCTCCAGTATATATCAGTCAATCACCAGGAAGATGATTCAATTCTGTATGTGCTCTCGACACGAATTCAAATTGATCTAGGAGTCCCACAGGGCTCGCTCTTGGGCCCCATTCTCTTCATTTCATAAGTCAACGAGATAAGTAATATTCTGCAAGATATAAAAGTTCCCTATTCAGTAGGACCAAGTCATATCAAAATGAATGAAGAAGCAATGTATAGTGAATGAATCAAGCTTGTATACAGGATGGTTTTGAGTGTCATCCGAAAGCTGTATTTCACCACAGGGTGTCTTAATTAGATGATAGAGACATAACTTCGTTTTCCTTCTTATTATTTGTAATTTCGGACCTTACTAGGAAATATGTTTGATGTGAATTAATATAGGATGAATCTATTAAAAAATAACAAAATCGGATTGAAAATAAAAAAGTTTTTCAAGATCAAAATTTGTGGCAGATTTTTATGCACCTGAGTGTAGTTTGTAACAAATATTCTCCCACTCATCGGAATCTGCTGCTTTCTTCACATAACGAGTCTTTTTTTTTGATATTTTTATGTGAATAAAGATTATTATTATCAACTGATTAAACACAATCTAATGTTCCAAAAATAGATACGGTAAATCATTCATAATCATCATAATAGTACAAATATAAGAAAATTAACAGTCATCTCCGACATAGCCACAACAATTGTTTCTTCAACAATGTAGAAAATGGCATATTTTTTTTAGTTTTTCCATGAATCTCTATTGAGGTTCTTGTCCTCACTTCCTCAAGGACCTTATTCATAATGAGATCTGAAAAATATGCACAGTTTTATGGTAATGTGTTATTGTTTCATAAATGGAGCAAACCTCCTATGATTTGATTTGCATATGATAATCTGAACAATGCAATAAAATTTCTAATAATTTTTCAATGAACTTCCAGTTTTTTTGTTCCTCCCGTATGTAAATCCTCAGAATAGCCTAATCACCAACACCAACATTATCCGTGACAGGATTATAACTTCATTATTATCTTACCACAGACGATAGCGCTGTTTGCATGATAACAAGATGTTATTATCCCGCTGCTGGGATGTTTTCAGAGGGTTTCAATTCTACCACAGGAGCTACAGAGTGAGCGTTCAATAGCTGTAATTATTCGCTATATCATCGAAATCTAGACACTTATTTAACACGAAGGCTCAATTTGATATCTAGAAGATTCCATTCAATACTTCGCGCTAGTGTGGTTGCCAAGTAAAGTCATTTGTTTCTCAACATCGAAGGAATTTATTTTTGAATTATCACCGATTGACTTGTATTACCTACGAAAATGGGCTACAATGTCAGCCATCAAGTTGCTCATACTCGATCCTTCCAAAGGACAAATCAATAGTGAATGATGGGGAGTTTAAAGATGCATTGGGATTTTGTACATGTTGTTCTCTTTTTGCATTGTGAACATATCGGTTTCAAGTCACCATCCAAAATTCTCTGTCTAAATTGTTCGTATCATCAGCGTCTGACACAATGGTGTAATTTTTTGGGAAGATGTTATTTGATCATTAGTATAGATAACAAGCAGATATGGTCCCAAAACCATAAACTATTGATGTATATTTTGGGTACTCAACTGGTTTCCTATACTTAACCACCTGGGATCTGTCCGTCCAGTAAGATTAGAACAAATCCAAACATGGACCACTTATTCGACTTCTAGATAATTCATAAATCAATAATTCATGATTGACACAGTCGAAGCCACGTGAAAAATCAACAAATGAACCTATTACATGTAATCTAATATCTGGTGCTGATAAAGCCATGCTGTGGAAGTGACAATAATGAATTAGCATTAAAAAATAAAACTAATTGGTCTTTCATTTTAATTTCATAGTTTCAAGAAATACTTGATAACACGGTAAAGGATTTGATGGTCTTTCTGATTGACGTGTTCTGAGAGAGCGCATGGCATCACACGTTAAAAGGTAAGGGCTGCGTCTTCCCTAGCTCACACAAGTCTCTCGAAGACTTCCGAGGGTTGCGCGTAGGGGTGCAATCGGTTGACGGAAATAACAATTAACAAATTAACAATAACAGTTAACGTTTCGTCTACAGTCACTTCTATGGGAAATAATACAACTATTAAGATCTATAGAGGTTTGGCCCATATATGTTTTAGAACAATCCTTATAAGTAATTTCATATACAACATTGGACTGTTGTTTTTTTTGTATGGGACTTCTCACTTTAGTGGGTAATTTTGAAATAGTGTTTTAAGCAATCTTAAAATTTACGTTCTTCAATACAAAAATAATGATATATCACAGAGTACTAAAATTTTTCTAACTCGATTTATAAATTATATAATTTTCACTATCATAAGACGATTTATTATATTTTTTATTTGTTATATGTTTTTTCAAATGTTTTTTCAGATTATTATACATTATTATTTTAGTCGTTCTAAGGATGGTAATAAACATAGTGCTTTTTGAATTATACTGCTGAAAAAAAACTGAAAAAGTTTTAATAAAAGACTTGGTTAGATTTGTACGTGATTGGGTCCGTATCAGGCCCTCCAGTGCGGCCAATGGCCTATTGTGGCTCACCCTATGGTTATATTTTCCCCAGTATATCCAATCTCATAAAGAAATTGGGGAATGTATTGGGAGAACAATTTACCAGGTTTTCTGGCTTTACCTCGTATTGCCAATATTGAAAATCTGTTCTGGCCGCTGCAGGTCATAAACACAAAATGTGCTTAGCGGTTTCATCATCCCCCATGCATAGCCAGCACTCTGCATCTTGTGTATGTCCAATTTAATGCATGTGATGTTTGAGTTTGCAGTGACCAGTGAGCAAGCTTACTTTATCTCTGGGATGCGCTGTACTGAGTTCTAGCAGTTTGTTAGAGTCCTGACTTATCCTTGTACAAGCAATAAATGCATTGGAATGGGATAGGCCAGGTAGACTACGCCAGTACTCGAGTCTTTTATTGTCTGCCCAAGCTGTTATGACATTCTTGGCAGAGTTATATGCTGAACCGATTACCGGTTCTGGTCCAGTGAACGTTGTTTCGCACCCCCCCTTTTGCTAGGGCGTCCGCTATTTCGTTTCCTTCTAGGCCTTGTGTGATCTGGTATCCAGACGAGGGTAACATTGTTGCGTTGCGCTAGTCGGAACTGGGTTCCTCCCATATATTCCGACTCCGACGTCTTCCAAAGTTTTGGAGCCATCGCTAAACCAACGTTCATTTGCCCTACATAGGTCGGTTTCATTCCGAACCCAGTCTTCTCTTTCGGGAAAGACCACAGTGTAGGACATGTGAAGGTTGATAGTTTTAGGCATAATGTCTGAAGGCATTCCTAGAATGTTGTGAGCTATTATGCCCTGCAGCTTGCTACTGCCTCTCATGACACATGCCTGCGGTAGACTAATGGCCGCTTGGTAGAGTCTGTATGTTGCCCATCTTGCCTCTCTCTCCAGAACTATGTGGAGAGGAAGTAATCCAAAGAGGGCTTCCATTGCTGCCGTTAGCGTGGAGCATGATAGACCAACTCATCAAATATTCTGAACTCCGTTTTTGGGACATGTATATATATATTTTTGAAGTCCCAACTTAATGGCAAATTGCCATTAAGTTGGGATTACTTCTGACAGCTAAAGGTAACAGGAGTGATACAGCATAGGGCTGATGAGAACACACAATATCGTAATTCAGGCAAATGAATGTACTTATCTACGCTCATAGATACTTCATAAAAATATATTTACTGTCTACCTCGGTAATTTCTCCATCGTTCCCTTCGATCAACCCAGAGAATAAAGCTCGTTGGTGGTGATACACGAAATAATTCTGAATATCCCAAGATGATAACAAAAAAGAGCAATAAAGTTATCTACAGTTTACGACAAAACACTGCCAGAGGTGAATCCTCTGATATCACGTAACTTTGACAATAGATTAGTACGATACTTGCCCAGCGTATTGTTAGTCTTCAGCATTACATGCCGTTTGAGGAGAATATCGTTCTTTGAGTCGTTCATTCGTGGAATAGGGTGATGAAACGAGAAGGTTTATACGAATTATCTTTCGCTCAATGTTCTCTGCGAAAATTATTGATAAAACGTAATTTTCGTTTATTTCTGGCAGGCACTCATGGAAAGAACCCATTCTTTGTGTGAACGCACAATAGAGGTAATATATCCGAGTCATAAAATATTTGGAGGAAGAAATTTTGTTTTTCGTGTAGAAATATATTTATTATAGTTATTAACGTTACAAGACCAATATGACGCAAAGAACAGATGAGGTTGAATATCCGAGGCGCAGTCGAGGATTATAACAACCGAATCAGTTATTTGCGTATTGGCCGTGTGTGTCGTTCAAAAAAGTTGTATAATGTGTGTTATTTTTGGCGCCTGTAGACGTGAAGAACTTGTTAAGCTGACTGTGCATGATTTTGAAGGCACCAGTACCAGAGTTTTGGTTACATTGAGGTATACTAAAAACAGAAAGAACAGGGTATTTGTCATTCCCAAAGAAGGACTTCCTTTTGATGCTTATGGTTTATACCAAAAATGCGTAGATTTGCTGCCTTCAAACTTGGAAAATCGGCGATTCTTCATTGGTTATAGGGATGGTAAATGTGTAAAACAAGTTATGGGCATTCATACTATTGGAGCTGTTCCAAAGAAATTTGCAGCATTCTCAAAATTGGAAAATCCTCAGCTCTACAAAGGGTACTCGTTTCGCAGATCCTCGGCTACTATGCTTGTAGAAAATGGAGCCGATCTACTATCGGTAAAAGAACTTGGAGGTGGAACTCCTCTGCGGTGGCGGAGTCATACATTGAAAATTCAGTTCCAAAGAGAATGAAGATTTCGAGACAACTATTTCATAGTAATGAGGCCACACCGACAACAAGTTCAAATACTGGTGCCATAGATGATATACAGTGAGCCCATAAAGGTTGGAACAAATTCGTTAAACGCTTGATATGGCCATTAGGAAAAATAAGCTCAGACACGTCGATTTTATTTTTCAGTTGCGCATTTTTTGATCTAATCATATTCTTGATGACGTTATCACTGTTCGAGTTATGACGTCATTATACATTTTTTTAAATGGCATTATCCTATTTTGATAATACTTTCAAAAAGAACGCATTTTTCTGTGTATGAATGTCATATTTTTTCTTATATTACATAACCTTATGTTCGAGAAATAAAAGATATTTCATTATTCTTAGTAATGTAATATTCGATCTGTTAACGTAAACTTTTGACTTAAGGGATCCCCACAAACAATCTAGTGGGGTTAGATCATGAGATCTAGCTGGACATTCTAAAAATCATCGACTACTATCGAAATCATCTTCATTAAGTTCATGATTCATATGAGTATTTTCTTAAAATGATAGTAATACACTCAATTGTTGATCTTCCGTAACGCCTGGACGACCTTTCGTATAATTATCACCTACATTGTCAAAATTTCTAAATTTTGCTTCGACTTTGCTCGCTGTCTAGCGTGTAATAGGTCTATCGGGATATTTATAGTTAAATAAGTCACAAACCTCAGCTTGCGTACTAGTCTTATCCCCATAACCTGAAATCCTTAAAATATCTTTGCGTCATGTTTCGCTTTTCGCATGGTGTCGATAACTTATTTATACCACAATCATTTGATAGCTAACTATTATCATCCAGTCAGTGTCTAGTTGCATTGGAGCAATCAATGAAGTGAAAGTAATTCATGAACTTTTAGAGTTTCCAGCTAGATCTCCTGATCTAACCCCACTAAATTTTTTTTGTGGGGATACCTCAAGTCAATAGTTCACGTTAACAGACGTTTCTCGAACATGCGGTTATGTAACATAAGAAAAAATATGACATCCATACACAGAAAAATGCGTTCTTTTTGAAGGTATTATCAAAATAGGGTATTGCCATTTGAAAAAAATTATGATGACGTCATAACTTGAACAGTGATGACGTCATCAAAAATATAAGTAGGCCAAAAAATGCGCCACCGAAAAATAAAATCGACATGTCTGAGCTTATTTTCCCTAATGGCCATATCAAGCGTTTAACGAATTTGTTCCAACCTTACGTGCTCACTGTATATGTCTCATCGATGGAATAGAAATTTCAAATGATAGCAATTGCCAAATTACTTTTCAAATTGATAAATAGTTAGTATTAGTATAATTATTGTTATTGTAAGCAGAATAAAGTTTTTAAAAATATTTGAACAAATGATTTCTTAGGCCGTTAAAAAATCTTAACGGACGGATACTGTTAACATTGACTTTTAAATTGTTATCTGAATACCGTTAAATCAAAATAACAGTATGAGATTACGAAAAAATTATAGCATAACGCTTTCGACTATAATAGTCATCATCAGTGCTAGGTATACAAGCCAAACACCATAAAAACATATTTCGTCCAAAGGTCGATGGAAAGTATTTAAAAGGACCACTCACAAACCTTATGGAAAATGGCTTTCGGTGAATTCTGCTGATTTTTTGGTATGATGTATTTTTCAATGTCCTGATCAAAAGTCTCCATGGGCACAACTAAAAATAATGAACAGTTTTTGAGAAAAAAATTGCTCAACGTAGGCAAAATGGGGAATTTGGTAGTAAAATGGGAGAAATAAATGTGTTATTTTGCAACTTCATGCCTCTTGGAAATTGTAGCATGCGCTTTAGCAATTCTTTTATGGGTCTTGTGTCTTTATGGCACCATTTGCCAATAATTTCAGTGTATACAGGGTGACGCATAAAGACATAATACGAGGAATGAAAAAATATATTTAGAACATTATAAAAACAATAGATTCTGATAAAATTAGTGAATAAATATGGATATGGTTATAAAGAGGATGATTCAATTGATATATACAGGAAAAAATAATGTCAGATAAGTCAACTGTATTACAGATGGAAGTTGAAATGGGCATATGGACAGGGTTACAATACTATAAATATGTACGAAAAAACGTATCGCAAGATTTGTTGGAGAATAACATTGGTGAGACGTATTTTTCAACGTCCTGATCGATGGGCACAACGGAAAATAAGAAAAAACGGCTTGAAGTCAGCAAAATAGCGTCTGAGGAAATGAACACAAATAAGCAACGTTTCATTATTCTCATTCTTTCAATCATCTTATCATTCCTTTACGGAATAATGTATTTGACATAATCCTATAAATGAATTTTTATTCATCATTTACTTGAACCAACCATTCCATAATCGCATTCCTTTATTATTGTCATGTCTGCTTCATCCGCTACTGAACTAATATTCCCAATGATTAGACTTCGTTATTTACATTTCGAGCTGCGGTCAATACAGATTCACATTCTAAGCATAATTTTCATTGCCGCTCGTTTCGCGGCAATTATCTGCTCAGCTTTGTCGACTTTTTGGTTGACTGACAACTATTTGCCGCGAAACAAACGGCAATAAAAATTGTGCTTAGAATGTGACCGCACCTCGAAATGTAAATAACGGAGTCTAGCCGTAATAAGTCATTGAATATTTCAACCAGTATCATGTTTTTTGATCAACTTACCAGTTATCTATCGTTTGTCATAATGACATATCATTAGTAATGTCTGTACTCATTTAATGTATACAATGGTAAATAAATTTTTTTGTAAAGTTTGATTTTTTTGCCTGTTTATCTGATATTTCATACTTCTCTCAAGGCTTTCATTCAAAATCACAGACATTGTTTCATATGCAACAATATTTTCCATATACAATGAATGGCAAAATTAGATGGTGTGAACAATGACGAAAAATGGAAGATTGCTATTCAACAAAGGGAAGAATCAGGACTACCAGATATTTCCATTGACATCCTTACAAGACTGCCTCAATTGTAATCGGACAATAATGGAAGAGATAACCGCTTTGTTTATTTGTGACAGGTTCTAGTTTACATTTCTGCACACGTTCTTTTTCCGACTTTAGGCCGTTTTTTCTCGAAGACTGTCTATTATTCTCCGTTGTGTCCATCAAGACATTCGATTAGGACGTTTAAAAGTACGTCTCATCAATGTTATTCTTCAATAATCTTGCTACCCGTTTTTTCATATATATTCTGTAATACAATTGACATCTATTACTGGCCCCTGTATCATCCCCTATTTACCAATTGAATAATCTCCTATATAACCATATCCATATCCATTGACTAACTTTCTCACAATCTATTGTTTTCATAATGTTCTAAAAACAATTTTTTCATTTTCATTCCTCGCATTATGCGTCACCCTGTGTAGAATGCAATTATTGGCAAACGGTGCTTTGGAGACATATGACCTATGGAAGAATTGTTAAAGAATGCTACAGTTTCTAAGAGGCATGAAGTTACAAAATAACACGGTCTATTTTTCCTGTTTTACTACCAAATTCCCCATTTTGCCTACTTTGAGCAATTTTTTTCTCAAAAACTGTCCATTATTTTTCGTTGAGCCTGTGGAGACTTTTGATCAGGACATTGGAAAGTTCATCATACCAAAAAATTTGCAGAATTCACCGAAAGCCATTTCCCATAAGGTTTGTGCGTGGTCCTTTAGGATATTAGTAACAATTACAGTTTAAAAAAGAACAAGGATAGTACTGGATGAAACAATTTTACTAGAATATCTAGTAAAATTGTTTGATATATTAATTGCTAATTTTAATAATTGCTTAATGCGTTGGCTTCAATTTTTAATGCGAATGATGGATAATAATTTCCAAGTATTAGATTCCTGAATTAGCATAAATTATTTGTCAAAGCTATCGACTGATCTGACAAACTCTTGAATATAAGTAAAAAAAAGGTAATAGAAACATGATGAAATAAATCCGGGAACCTTGAAAAAATGGTAATTGATACACTAAACTGAATAACTGGGAGTTTCATTCAACTGCAAACAATTTTTTTCAATTGCATTTTTTTGATATTTTACATAGTAATGCCACTTCACTCTGTGGTGAATTCAGAATATTGGACGATTTCTGCTTAGCTGCACGCCACTGGCAATAACCGATATGCGCGTACTCAATTTGATTGAATGCATCAACTTTTATAAACAGTGAAATTTTCTGAGAAGCTAATGATGAAAAAGTTTCACATATAGTTCCAAGATTGTGGCGGACACTTTATAAGATGATTGATCCACGAGTGACAGTAGTGAATTCATGATGATACCACATATTCCTAATTCTGGTAGACGTTCTGAACTCAGAGTGTCACAAAATGGGACCAAAACCACGAAAAAGTTCTTAATAAAATCGGAAGCACCGACAGGCAATTATCCTTGTCACGGGACATAAAGCCCGTGCCAGCGGCGCAAACCTGGAACCTCAACAGGATGTACAACATTTACATAATGATCTGTAAGCAGGATCACTATATATCCGGCATATATTTACTCAGTTCTTGCTGCAGGAATAGTCCGGGAACCAGCTATGTGAGATTCCCAGTTCTCGGAAAGTTTCTAGAAATTTGGAAATACATTGAAATCCTGATCATGATAACTGTGACGGAATTGAATAATTTTTACCAATATCGATAAAACAATATTTTCTTTATATTGTTTTAAAAATCTAGAATGATTATTGCAATCGGAATATTTCTCTCATATTGATTCTAGGCATAAAAAACAAAATGGTATATCTGAGGCATAATATGTCCGGAGGACTGCTCATTACTAATATCCTATACAATAGGAAAAGTTGGGTCGAAAATCCATCAGAAAACAACTACTTTCCTGGCTAATGCCACGACGAACATTGAATTACATCTGATGACATTTCCGTGCAGAGTTCCTACAAGGTTATCTCTGCAATTGCTTGTTGCATGGAAATGTTCATCGAAACATTCGGATCACCTATATGTATACACCCCGAAATCGAATGTTCCGATGAACATTTCCATGCAACAAGCAATTGCAGAGATAACCTTGTAGGAACTCTGCACGGAAATTTCATCAGATGTAATTCAATGTTCGTCGTGGCATTAGCCAGGAAAGTAGTTGTTTTCTGATGGATTTTCGATCCAACTTTTCCTATTGTATAGGATATTAGCAATGAGCAGTCCTCCGGACATCTTATGCCTCAAGTCATAAGCTCATCGTTTGTGAACTACAGTTTTCTTCTTCGTGGTATATCTGAGTTTGATAGCACATTTGTTGAATATTGTTATTGTATTGATAATGGATGCTTGTGGTGACATCAAATTAAAACAGATAGTATTTTCCCCTAGTTTAGTTTTCCTACTGATGAGGGTAACTTGGTTATCGAAATACGCATATAGGAGTGAAAATACTTGTGCGGTGAAGGGCAAAATGATATTTGTTCTCAGGGTCAATATTGGTTGAATGTTTTTACCATTATCTATACAACAATAATATAACGAGACAGAGCCGTCCCTGTTCAGCACATCTGTCCTTGAAATATTTGACCCCTTTCTAAACTTCAATCAAATTCAAACTGAGGTCCAGCATTTATTTTGTCAATTTTCGCCTCAACCAGGCCCGGATTAGCAGCTATTTACGCCCTAGGCCAGAGTTCTAAATTTCTCCCCCTTCCTGGAGGTCTGGAGAATGTGGAATTTTTTTGGCATAATTAACTGTAAACCTTGTTCTAGAGCTTCTTTGGGGTTATTTGAGCTATTGAAACATTTTTATATTTAGTCCTTTTGAATACATTTTTAACTGTTTTCCAAGAAAATAATTTGTATCAATCCGCAATAACAGTGGTTAAAATTTCAAAATGTATGAATAGCAAATATTGACTGAAAAAACGTGTTAAAAAATAAAACACACTCACACTGTTTAATAAACAGCACTGTATACAGCATGATTTACGTAGGCCGTGCATTAGAAGTTTTTCAACTTGCAGTTGGACTAGACTCTTGAAATTCAGTATGCTGTCATAATTGATCATGTGCGTTCTGTCTCAAATATTTTTAGTCCTACAACTATACAGGGTATGCCAAAAGTCGGTAGCAACTTTCTTATTTTGAATTTTGAAACCTAATTTTTTGTCATGGTTCGATTGGCCTTCTGATTATGACTTCAGAAAACCTCAGTTGTGTCTTATCTATTACAGTTTTTTAGATATGTCTATTTTTCTTAAAAAAATTACCGCTGTATTAGTTTACAAAAACACGTGTAGCCTGCAAACCGTTCAAAATTAGGAAACTAAATTTAAAGAGCAGTTAGCTGGTAGTCCAGGCTAATACCCGATGTCCCATCGACGGTCCCATTTTGTACCATATGGGCGCAGGCGATTTTCGGAAGTCGCATTATAAAATTGTCAAAAACTCAAATTTTTCAAATGGCACCTACCATTTTTTTCTTAACCATTCAAAAGAAAATTGAATTTTAGGATTTCAGCTTTCCCTATACCCAAGTTCAACCTCTATCGGGTTATTCAATTAAAATCAAGAAATGCGTTAAATGGTAATCCTCGAGATGCTAGAGCTTTTATCACCACTACAACTCTTCGCAATAAGATTTGCCAGTAGCTAATTTCTCGATATCTCTATCATTTTAGTTAGTTGGGAATTAACCTTGCCTAGTTTCCTCATCTCTTTTAAAGTGATGGTGCTGTTTTATGTGAAAGGGAGTTTTCATGTTCTTTGAGCCTTGATGTAACGTTTTTACAGTCACTAAAACCATTTTTCACAAAATATTATTCCGATTGTGTTTCCGAATAAAAAAGACGGCAAGAACCACAAAAAACTGCACATTAAGTTTCAGAGTACACAAGCCATGCTCTGTCTTGTTTTTTCCCATTTGCTAAATATCTATAAAAATGAGTACCTAAAAAACTTCAAAAACGGTTACCATAATCCTTCTTTTCCTTTGAAAAATTAGCTTCTTTATTTTGAATTAACTCATGTTGGGATACGTAACCACGTAGTTCATTATTCACAACCCAGTTTGCTGGATCGGGATCGACGGGATCAAAACTAAATGTTTCAGGTTCACGTTATAAACTCTGTTGAATTGGAGTTGGATTTTCAATGCTTTTGGAGGGGCTCTCAGTGTCTTCCTGTGGTTCAGATTCAAATTTTGTGTCTGGTTCCGATTCTGTTCCTGAAGTAAAAGACTGCATCATATGAACAGTGGTGAGTAAGGTTATTCTGGACTTTCATTGTCTAAAAAAGAACAAAGAAAAATTCAATTAAAAATTGCAGAGAATTGAATTTTTCTTTGTTCTTTTTTAGAAAATAAAAGTCCAGAATAACCTTTCTCAAAGTGAAACATTGTGAACCACTTTCAAATAAACGATGAACAGTGGTGCTGGGACTAGTACTAGGATTACTGCAGTCTAAAAATAAGCAGTCATCTGTTTTGGTTTGGTTATTTTCGTCTTCTTTTGACAGCCAATTTTTTATTGTCCCAAAGTATTTCTTGTTCTCCTCTAATTTTGGAGAGATGGCGGCAGTCACGTGATCGGCTTCGTCGGGTGAGTCACCCGGTGCTCGGACGCTCGCTATGCGGATTTTCCCGTATCCTGCGCTGCGCCCCCCGCAAGCGTGCGCCCTAGGCCATGGCCTAGGTTGGCCTTATGGGTAATCCGGGCCTGGCCTCAACTCCATCTTTGACTTTTCGTGTTGATATCCTTCCTGATTTTTTGTATCTCGATGGTTCCTAGTTTTGCTTAGAATAGTTTCGCCACACGTTTATAAAGCCTTCTGTATTTACCAGGAGCTTCTTTTCCAGACTCCTTTTCTTGTAGTTCATTTTTCAAGTAAATCGAATTTCCTAGCAGTTTTTCTTCAAGTGTTTCTTCCCAATTCTTCGAATTTTTTGGAAGTGTTTCTTCCAGATTCTTCGAATTTTCCTGAAGCGTTCCTTCCAGATCCTTCGAATTTTCTTGAAGATCTTCTCTTGACCTATTTGAATTGCCTCATGAATATTTCACCAATTCAATGTTTGAAGTATTCAATAAGTATTGGACTATTTTCGCAAAATGTTCACATTTTTTTTTCTAGAAAATATTTCGTTTGAATAAGTTACATGATATTCAAAATGGAATCTACCTAGGTGTTTGTGCAGAAAACTAGTTAATGCGATTTTTGCAATAAAACATGTGTAATGGGCAATTATAAGGCTTCAAAAACATTTAAGAGGCCATGAGCGCAATTATATTTGTGGCGCTTTTAAAGGTAAAAGAGTCAATTGATAACTCGAAAACGGTTCGTCGTATCGATTCCCAACAAGGACAGGATTCTAGAGGACATTCAATTCTAGGTACGTGCTGTAATGGAAATTGAAACTTCAATCCACTTTTTCACAAAAAAAATCTCAAAAATGTCCCAAAAATGCAGTTACTTTGAAGCAAGTTTTTGGGTAGATGAACAAATAATTTCAAAAAAACATTACAGCACGTACATAGATCAACGTTTTAACTTTCCTCTGATACCAAATTTGTTTCGATTGGATGAAGATTGCTTCAAGTTTTAATGGAAGAGAAATACCATTGCAGCTTCCTCGATTATCTGTAAAAAGCATCGTGAGGTGCTGCCGCAGACGTAGGTACATAGAATCGAACGTCCTCTAGAAGCCTGTCTTTGTTTGAAATCGATACGATGAACCGTTTTTGAGTTATCGGCTCTTTTACCAAAAAAACCGTCCCTAATATGATCGCGCTCATGGCCTCTTAACTTGTCTCGTCAAAAATTCTCCTGATGAGGGAGCAAAATTTTATATCCACTTAAATAATGGTTATTACTATTATAGTATGAATGAGTATTTTAATAAATACTTGATATAATCTTATGATATGGATGGATTTTTAATATGCCTGGATATAACTTCTTTCACATTGCCCTTTTGTGAGTTTTTCTTCACTTGTTTCAGCTCAATTGGTGACGCCAATGTAGAGATGATTGTCTGTCTCTAAGGAGGGTTGCAGCTGGCTCTTTCTTCAGAACTTGATGTCAATTTCAACAAATATGATAACGTTGTAAACGGTACTCAATAAATTTCAAATATATAAGATGTTTGTTGTTTTATTTTGATTAAAATGTTGTAAATCATCATCTCCAAATCAATCAATCTTTACTAATTATATTCAAAATCTCACCAAAAACAAGAAACTCTATTACTCAATACTTCCACCTACCTGATCTAGGAGAAACCTACCTCAACCTGTCGAAATGATTATTTCAAAGCTTTCTTTATGATCTATTACTTCAAATATGTGAGTTCAGTACGAATTGTCTGTTCTGCTCACTCAAAGTTAATTTCACCATCGTTTTTGACAATGACATATTACGGCTAGACGGCGTTATTTACAATTTGAACTGTGGTCACATTCTAAGCACAATCTTTATTGCCGCTTGTTTCGCGGAAAACAGTTGCCAGTCAACCCTAAAGTCGGCAAAGCTGAGTTTCTGCTGAATCATCTGCTTGTATACAATGCAGATAATTGCCGCGAAACAAGCGGCAGTAAAAATTGTGCTTTGAATGTGACTCTGATTTCACCGCAGCTCGAAATGTGAATAATGGAGTCTAACGGTAATATGTCATTGATTTTTGAAAATACTAAGGTTATGTTAAATTGTTTCTGAATAAATGTTTGAATTTGCACGTTATGGAATATTTATGCAGTTTTTCAATCGTAAAGAGTTCAAATAGGTGTCTGTACTTGGTTTTACTTGAGTCTTTTCTCGCTGCCGGTCTTCATAGAGGAGTTTCGATTTTTTCAGGTAAATTACTTTCAGCTGTGTCACGAAATGAGGATTATTATTTGAGGATAATGGCTTTTCTCGTTGCTTACCTATTCCCGTACTTTCAATTCATTAATTTTCGTTTTTCTTCTTAAATTAATCTTCTTAAACTGGCTCTCTCGAAATTATTTCTTGCTCTCCTTTTTTGTTTCCAACAAACTACTTTGTAACCATTCCACCTTTCACTATCTCTCACGCACTTCCTGAGTTTCACAACTTATAACTATTTACTATGACTTATTTTTCTGATTTTTTTACACTATTTGTGGTTCTCATTATTGAAATGGAGTTTTTGATATCATGATTGGTTATATTTTGATATTTTCTTCTCTAAGTTGAATGAAACTCATTTGCCATCTTTCTAATGTTACTACATGTTTGGAAATGGTTATAGTTTCAAGAAAAAGTAACCAAGTTCAGGTAAATCGAAAATATTATAACAAACTTTAAATATAATTTTTTGAAATCAATTTTTTTAAGCTTTCATTAACTTGCTCTGTGTGTGTCTTTGATGGGTACAAATCTTGCAAGCTGAATTATAACCACTTTCTCTCATCCTACGGAACTGAAATTTTACATGTTGGTTCAGTCCCTCCCCTGCCCCCCGAATGCTAGATAGAGAACGCGTAGGGTTTTGGAAGTTTTCTTGACGGATTTGGACGTCAGAAAAACAGCGGAAACAAAAATAGGTAGGGGAGCTCGCCCCTTCCCCTTTCTCTAAAAAAGTTGGAAAACTCGCGAAATTGAAATAGGAAAAATTCGTAAAAATAGTGAAAAATATCTAACCTTCGAATATTATGGATTGAAAAAATTTCTCCGCCCCTGTCTCCCCTCAAAAGCTAGATAGAGAATGCAAAGGAATTCGGAAAGTTTCAGACATGGAAAATAATGATGAAAAAAAATAGAGAAGGGGGCCACGAGAAGAATTAGGAAAACTCGGCAAATAGAAATCGAAAAAATCCGTAAAAATTGTGAAAATTGTTTGACCATTGAATAATACGGTTTCAAACAAATGTACGCCTCTTTCCTTCTCGAAAACTAGATAGAGAACGTGTAGAAATTCTGAAAAATTTCCAACGTACATGGAAAATTACAATAAAAAATATATGTGCTGGTAGACTCGCTCCCTCTCCCCTTTGTTACATAATAAAATTTTGAATGATAAGAGAGCTTGTCACGAAAATAAATCTCAATTTTAAATTCAATTTACAATAAGAAATACACAGATTCTTCTCGCGACAAGCTTTTAAAATTTCATAATGTTCCAAAATGATGAGTTTGATTCACTTTAAAATTTATTTTGTTCTTTTTAGTGCATTTGAAAAAAAGCTTTTCTCTAAAAAGTTTTTTTATAAGTTTTTCATTTTCTTACGCATTTATTTGACTCTAGTTTTATGAAATTTCATATCATTACTATTCCCCCAAAAAGGAATATGCAAGATTTTTCTACCATATTAGTAAAATTTTAATATTCAATTTCCAACTCTCATATTTATTAATATATTTATTTATGGAATTGTCAAATTTTTGTGTTTTTATGGAAATGTTATATTTTCATGTTTTGTTGAAATGATACTTTTTCACTTATAAATCTGGACTGTACAAGCATGTGTAATTTATTCAGTTGTTTACATTTTTCTCTGAGATCCGAACCAGACGGTTTTTGCTATCCAGAAATGACCTTTATTCTACAGTACAATATTCAGATATTTCTATGCAATTCATAATAATGATAATAATATCTTTATTTTCCTTTTTTAGTTATAAAGTTATAAAATTTGTACAGGAATCATTTAAGAAAAAGGAGATCGGAGATAAAAATGAATCCTGAAAAAGAAAACCTACTTATACACATATATTCTTCAAATCTATAATAACATTTTTCAATAAGAAAATCTTCAAGTTTTCGTTTGAAGATATAAACGGTTTTGGATTTTTTATTACATCTGGTAGCAAATTATAAACACATGGGGCCATCTGATCAGGAGATTCAAAAGCTAATTTAGTTTCAACAAATGTTACAAAAATATAGTTTTTTTGTCTTGTGTCAATTGTAACAAAACGTAATCTTGAAATTTATTAAAAGTTCTCGAAGAGGACAACCATTGAATCTACATCCGGAAGCCATTAAATTCAGCATTTAGTTTACGATACCGAGAAGGGCACCAAAACCTTCGCCCATATGGTTGCTATAAAAATCATTCCAACACAGTTTCGAGAGTTTTACGAGGGGTATTTATAAATTCGAACCAAATATTTTGTGTCCAATAATCAGTTTTCATTATGAATTCAACGTCATATTTCCGTTAATAGAATTGATTCAAACCATAACCGAGTGTTACAGAAAGATCCATGACATAGAATAAGTAGAAATAAGATCAATTGTTTAGATATAAAGAGTTTTTTTCATAATGCGACAAATTTGCATTATGTGTTTTTTTCTCGTAACGTCGGAATATCTGAGTAATAAAATATTTAATGCATAAGCCGATTGTAGAAGAAACTGAAAAAGAAATCAATTCACTATTTAATTTTCGAACAACCCTTATATTTACTGCTTAAACAATGGGGATTTCGAAACCCAAGCTAACTTGAAGGACATATATTTTATGCTTCTAAACGGCAATCCTGTTTTAAATCTTGAGAGTGTTAGATGTTTGTTTCAAAATATCAGTTCAATACTTCAGTAAGAATTATATCTTTTTGAGTAGTTGAAAAACGTAAATGTCATAAAATTTTATTCAATTCACTGGTTTTTAATTGGGTTTGATTTAATAACTTATAAATTTAAAACTTCTTAGTTATTCCGGCGTTCTATTTTTTTTCTTTCGGCATAATAAATGTTTTTGGCCGATTTCTTTGTTTTATTCAGTTAAATTTAATCTTCCACCTGGGCCTTCGGCCCGGATAATATTGACTAACAATTTGAGAAGTATTTGAATAGATTGAAATCCAGAAAAGTGTTGAAAATAATAATAAATAAAGTAGCTTAAATAATTAAAACTAGTGTGTGTGCAAAGCTGGTAGCAGCTTCCTGATGGTTGCCGGAGATGAGATTTGATAGGTAAGTAAATGTATAATTTTCCTGATGTGTTCCTATATAAACGCTCCTATAAAATATTGAAAAAGGCACCGCTCGGCCTAACAATTGATAGTATCAGCTGTGATGAAACTCTATTTCAACGGAATAGCGTTTTATTATACAATATTATGCTTACATTTATTTAGTACAAACAATTTATTCGTATTCTCAAAAACAGATAAGCACAAGTCAAAAATTAAAAGACTAGGAACAGATAAAATTCTGAAAATTTTAAAAACATTTCTGCAAGAATCACGGGGACTCATGCCGTTAGTGATTCGTATGAGTTTTTTTTGTGCTATGAAGACATCAGCAGTTAGAGGAAAAACCCCAAAAATACACTCCATATCTCAGTCTGGAATCCACCTGCGCTTAGTACAGCTTCAGCAGCTGATCAACATTCAAAACCTGCCTTATATTTCTGAACTGATATGAGATATGATTAATTTTTTATATTAGAAAATCGCAGTGATTCTGCCAATTCAAATGTTCATCAATGTAAAGACCCAACAATTTTAAGTTCTCACATTCTGTTGTTATATTATCAGAAACTAATAATATCACACTTCCGTTGACAGTTCCAGTGTCACCTTCTTGGTCTGCTATCGCCATACCTATTCATGTTCAAGACAAAAACCGTTCAATCAACCATAGTTCTTCGAAAGTTCTCTCAAAAAAAGAAAAGCGCAAGTGTTTCCCAGACTAAAGTTTAAAATTGGCCGGTTCATAAACTACTAACGCTTTCCAAGATAAACAGAAGAAAATCCCCTCTCGCGTGAAATTTCATTTGTGCGGGTGTGTATGATCGTTTGAAGTAATAGACTCGTTCGCCTGCGGCGCACGGGAGTTCGTATCTGCGACTAAACATCTCGGCATTTGCAGTTCTTATCGCCATCTTGAAAAATAGTTGCAAGTCGTGACGAGAATCTGAATATTGGGTTTGATTTATAGCCTAACGCCGGCTCCTCCCAGTCCATTTTGAATCGAGAGAAATTGAATCGAAATCGATATCACTTTATTTTTGTTCAATTTATTCCGAATGGTCAAAAGCCAGTTGTATAGAAAAAGGCGATATTTAGACAAATTGCGTGCATATGAGACAACATTGTCAGTATAGTGTACAAGAGTACAGCAGTTGTACTTTGCAAAAATATGAGCTACTACTAGATCTAGGAGAAATAGCAATTTATAAACTTCTAGAAGTGTAAAGGTACTGTCAATGCATTGCTAAGCAAAAATTGTAGCTATTTATGAAAAAAAGTTATAATGCCCAACAAACAATTAGGAAAATTTACGATTTTTTAAACTTTTTTTCAGCTGAGGAAAGAGATGATAGTTGGACGGAGCCAAATCTGGTGAATAAGGGGGGTGTTCTAGTAATTCAAACCCTAAATCACGAATTTTTTGCATGCGGCAACATGAGATTTGTGAGCAGGGGCGTTGTCCTGCAAAAACAAAACACCTTTGGATAGCTTTCCGCGTCTTTTCTCTATAATTTTTTCCCTTAGAGTGGTCAGTAATGTCGAATAGTAATATCCAGTAACTGTTCTACCCTAATCCAAAAAATCAATCATGATCACTCCATAGCAATCCCCAAAAACTGAAGCAAGAACTTTTCCAGCAGATTTTTGGACTCGAAACTTCTTAGGTCTTGGAGAACCGGAGTGTCGCCATTCCATCGATTGTTGTTTCTTCGTTTCTGGATCGTAAAAATGTACCCAAGTCTCATCCATAGTAACAATTTGGTTTAAGAAATCTACATCGTTTTCAAATCGAGCACAGATCGAACGCGATGCTACTACCCTTGCACGCTTTTGGTCAACATTCAAACATTTGGGGATCCATTTTGCAGCAATTTTTCTCATGTCCAAATTGACATGAACTATATGATGAACGCGTTCGTATGAAATATTCAGTGCTTCAGATATCCGATTTAGCCCAATTCGACGGTCTGTTAAAATCATGTCATGAACTGCATCGATATTTTCGGGGACTGACACAGAAACTGGCCTTCCCGATCGGTCATCATCTTCGATGGAAAATTTGCCTCTTTTGAAGCTTGCAGTCCAATTTTTCACGGTAGCATACGACGGACATTGATCACCAAGGGTATTAAGCATATCTTCGTAAATCTGCTTACCTCTTGACACTTTTAAATACAGGTACTTGATGATAGCTCGATACTCCAATTTTTCGATTTTCACAATTTCGGTGGACATATTTTTTCCTTTAATTTATTGCGTAACTCTGGTTTACTTTTTTGACGTCAAACTTTACACTGACACTTCTAGGCTAACTAGATATCAATACATCCTCGTATATAATGGAATCGATTCTGTGGATACATAAAGACAAAGTAGGTCCTTTTCTGGAACGGAAGTTCATGATCATACCAGGAATAAGAAACTTTATAGAATGCCAAAGATAGATCTTGAAAATACGAGGAATGAAACTGAATACTTGCCACTGCAATTATATAACCATATACCAACGGAATGGAGAGTTTATACAACTAAAAAACTGAAATATAACCTGAAGCAATCATTGCTTTTGAATCCAATGTATGATATCAAAGATATTTTTATCCATGTTTGGGAGTGACCCCCGATTTCCTTATTTGATTTTTAAACTTGAAAAGGACAATCAAACTATTTTTATTGACAAATAATTTTAAATCGTTTTATGTATACAATAATATATTGTTCAACAAGTGGGGAAAGTTAAACTTTTCTCACGATTGTGCAAGTTTGTGACACGAGCGGGTGCTGCAAGCACACGAGTGAGAAAAACTACTTTCCCCACATGTTTCACACTATACTTTTCCTACAACTGCACAGCTACAATAACATAAAAGTATCCTACCTCTTGACAGATAAATAATTTTTTCGTATGCCAATTCATACTTTTTTTTTTGAAATTTCCGGCAACAAATCCAACGTTACTTTCGCGGCTTTTTCCAATATCTCTGGCGGAGTATTATTATCAAAATCGTCACTATTGTCAGTATCCATATTATTTATTATGAGTAAGTATGTCTTATTGAAATAATGTTCAATAGAAATTGCGATTTTTATGAAAGCACGAATGAAAACTATCTGAGGAGTTTAAAAAACTTCTATAATGTGACAGTTCTGATAACTATCTGAAAATGAACAGCAGTCAACTACATAGCCAACTAGTTTTTGTCGATTTTTGTTGATTGTGGGCAAAGTGCCGTGAGAAAAACTATTTGTCACAGTATGAGTAATACATCGTTTTGAAATTAAGTAAGCTATGAGAAATACTCTACTTTTCATAGCAGTTGTAGGAACACGTATTTTATTGATGTGATCGTTGATGTGCCATGTTGAACCTCGTGTATTGATGGGAATCTGTATAAAAAAATATGTCTTATATATTTATATACTATATCTTTTGTGACGTACCTCAACATAATAGTTGTGCGCATTTTCATTGTATCGCTACTAATTTTGTAATTTTTTGATGTGAATAAAACTATCTATCTATCTATCTTGGCATCTCCTATATTATCTGAGGTCCCAATGCTGGTTCTCGTATTTGAATTACCCAGTATACCGCATTAAATTTCCGAGATGAATATTCCTTGCAAATCTTCTATATATACATGTCATCGATTGTAGTCATACCGTTTCATCCAACTAAACATTCGATCGTTTTTTCCAATCGCAATGTTGGAAAGTCCCTGCAATGATGAATGAACTTCGAAACCAGACAGGTAACAGATTACTGTACCTAAAGTTATCGTGATATGTGTCACCGGATGTGTGGATTCGATTTCCTCAATTGAGTGACTGCCGGAAAATATTGGTGTACTCGATACGAATACTAACGAGTTGTTCGTGATCCCTCGCAGAAAAAGCGTCGATTTATTCATTGAATTTGCTATGGATGAAGGCTAGATGGAATATCGTAAGCATGTCATGAATATGTGGATGAAACGACTTTATATCGGAGTTAAAATTGAACATGTAGTGATGATTCATTTTTATATTCCTTGATATGATAGGTAGAGAGATATGTATTTCCCAGAAAATACAGAAATAGTATACAAAAATGAAAATATTATTGATCTGAATATTGGTTGAGTGAAAATAATTTTTGAATGCACTCAAAACCGTACGTAAAGAGTAAACAGTTCAATGAGAAATGTTCCCCAAACCTACCTGAATAACTCAAAGAATATCAGCGAAGAAGCCTTGAAATTCTTAAATTTTGAGGGTAACAAATAACGATTTCAACAGTTTTGTTTTAATATTATTGCCATTAATCTGAATTTATTTCTTCTCGGTGCGAAACATGTTCCAATACGGATTTTTAAGAACACTGTAATAAACTTCTTGTTTTTTTCGTTAGAGCAGAGTCAAAAGAACTATTTCTTCTCTCCTTACATTCTTCAATAAAACAGTGCTATCATTAAGGCTATCGCTGATATCATTGCTAACAACTTATTAACACTAAAGTTGTCTTCCATTAGAGACCTTACCTCACGCAAAGAGTCGCTTACTTATATTAGCGAAAATATTGATAAATAGCAATAATATCATCAAAATATACTAGACAAGTTTTCCATGACAGTCCTTTCAGAATTATCTCCATAGGTTTTTTGGATGTGGTTGGAGCATTACAGAGTCCAAACGGCATTACGGTGAATTACCATCCACAATCCTGATCCCATGATGAAAGCTGTCTTTTTTTGATCTCCTGAAGCAAATATCCACTCTTCAAATCTAGTTTCGAAACCAGCTACATATGTAGAGGGTCATCTATTCTTGGAAGAAATATTTCCTCAAAAACGATTTCAACAGTTATTTTTAATAGTCTTGCCAGTAATCTGAGTTTATTTCTCGCCGGTGCAAAACATGTTCCAATACCGATTTTTAAGAACACTGAAATAACCTTCATGTTTTTTTTTCGTTAGAGCAGGGTCAAAGAGCCATTTCTTCTCTAAAGCCTCTCCTTACATTCTTCAATACAACAGTGCTATCATTAAGGCTATCGCTGATATCATTGCCGACAACCTATTTACACTAAAGTTTTCAGATGTCTTCCATTGGATACCTTACCTCACGCAAAGAGTTGCTTACTTAAATTATCGAAAAAAATATAAATAGCAATATTATCATCAAAATATACTAGTCAAGTTTTCCATGACAGATATTTCAGAACTGTCTCCATAGGCTTTTTGGATGTGGTTGGAGCATTACAGAGTCAAAATGGCATTACGGTGATCTGCCACCCACAATCCTGAGACCATGATGAAATCTTTCTTTTCTGAGGCCAGTTTCCACTCTTCAAATTCAGATTGGAGAAAAACATGGAACCGGCTTACTTGTCTAGGGGGTCATCTATTCGGATGATTCGATAACTCCTCCTTTCCACATAACGCTTTCTATTTTGACAGCATCTTCCTGCTTGGCACTAGGAAGTATTCTAGCTGATTCTCGGATTGGTCATGTATCCTCAGTGTCAATCTTGTGCTGATCCACCTTAGTTTTACCCCCCTGTTCCTTTTTTGGTATCGAATATGTCTTTTTGACTAAATCCCTCAATTTGGCGATAGAAAATACGATCAGTAACGACATATTTGGAATTAATTTCATAACCAAAAAAGATTGTAATAATGCAACAAAAAAGTTAAAACCAAAAAGAAGCAGGTTCTAGGTCCTTGTAAGTGGTTGCAACCAAATTTTCCGATTCCATGTTTCTTCCATGAATTCATCTATCTCTAACAATACTGTTCATTTTCTTGTTGCTCCAATAGGTTCTCTTTTTGTTGAGCCTTCTAGAAGCTTATCTCCTGGGCTTCTGTCAATTGCTTGAATTCCTTCTATCAGACTTTTCGAATTTTCTGGAAGCTCTTCTCCCAAACTCATTGAATGTTCTAGTTTATCTTCAAAAGTCTTCCAATTTCTTGGAAACTTTTCTTCCAGATTTGTCAAATTTTCTCGAAGCTTAACAGATTTTTCGATTTTTTTAAGTTGTTCCTTCAAACTCTTCGAATTTTTTTGAAGTTCTTGTTTCAAGCACTTCGCGAATTTTCTAGTTTATCTTCAAGTTTTTTTTCTAAGTTAATGATGCAGTTTCTTTCAAATCAGTTAAAGTTCATCGTTCAAGGCTATGATTTTCTCATTGAGTTTGGTCATTATCGATGTCAAGTCAACTTCAAAAACTTCGAATAAATAGGTTTTGGGACTTCTCTGGATAATGTCTTCCTTTCTTCTATAAATGATTCCTTGCCTGACCCTTCTCTTCATCACTCCTTAATCGTCTGGCTTACCGAACATCTCTCACAGAACTGGTTTTTCAAAAATGAAGTACCTTGGCAGTTCCAAAAATTCACAACCTCAAACATTCAATAATGTCAATGCTTCCTGATTGTCCGTAAGGTCTCTCAATGTGTTCGTAACTCAGGATTTTTCTAATGAAACTAAAGAAACTCACACACGCTTGATTGCGTGATATCTGAAAGAAATAAAATTATTTCACAGTCTTGTGTCGATGACAACTTTATACTGCGTCGGTCTCATTAAGAAACCTTACTGAGCTTGTGAGAAGTCTTGTTCATTTTTTGTTCCATGTGAAAATCATAACACAAACCAACAATGTCCATACAACAAGGAATATAAGGTTTAATTTCAGCCGCAATTTCTTTCATACTTGTGGATGAATTACCTCCATCAAAATTAATACCCAGGCTACGTGAGGAATAATTAAAATAATTAAAAACGTAAGAGAGTATACGTTTGGATCAAAATCCCCTCATTAAGAAATCCTCAGGTTACATAGCGCTCCAGTGAACATTGCTGAGTGCATTCAGTAGACAGGGTGGTACCGAAACGAAGTTACCAAATTGACAAAGAGGTACGATAATGTCTCTTGTTGATTTCACGTCAGTTTATTTCTTCAATGTTATTGTTCGGAGAGTAGATTTCATGGTAATTATTGAGATTCACTCCAATTGAGGCATTATTTCTCACCGTATTGGTCATTATTTAGTCAGTGGTTTTTGATATTTTGGGGTGGTAAAATCCAGTTGTTTATTTATTTATTCAAGATAAGGAAAAGCCAAATCAAGCTAACCAGCCAACACATTTTCTGTAACCTACAATTTGTTTCAAAATCGTTTCTTTACCAGAACCTGCACTTGCTCTCAGTAGATAGTACCTGCTTCCTATAGGAAACCAAGTGATACCTTGCTACGGAAAATACGTATCTACAGGAATCTAGGACAAGGTGAAATGACAAAAGGATTGTGTTTTATCAAAGTATGGGAAAGGCGGGAAAATAAATTGAAAATTAGATACCAGTGAAATGGTAGAAAGGTAGAAGGTAGAAAGGTAATATCTGGAAATTGAAGTTTGAGGAAAAGCATAGGAAACTGAATTATTTGCAGATTAAACATAGAGATATTATTCTGGTCGAGTTTTGATATTGAAAGTTCAGAAACGTCATAGGAAATCGAAAAAACTCTCGAAATTATGGATACTAAATTGAGAAGAGACATACCATTGAACAGTGGAACAAAAATGAATGACCATACTAAAATGGAATTTCAAGGAACGAATGTTTCGAAAAACAACGTTGTTCCAAACTGAATAAATGTGCAAATTAAACGTTGCTCATTATCACTTTCTTGCCGGTTTCAATCACGCTTATTAAATGTCAAAAATAATTACCAAATGATCGTTGAAACTTGGCCTTTGTTCAAAGTTTATTCGAATCAAAAACTTCAGATAAGCGAAGAGTAAAATTTGCAGTATATAAACGTTACTTTTAGACGAATATTCAACTAGGAAAAAAGCTGTTTTCTTAACTCGATAGAGACATCATTATAACTTTATGTTTAGTGGTTTATATAAACATTGTATAAACGTTTCACTTAGGTTAATTAAACGTCAAACATAAACGTTGAAATCAATTGAGCAAGAAACCAATTGTTAACAGCCAACTCGGCTGTTCAAGATCATTTGCATTGATTTAAATAAAACATATCATTTTATGAACAGCCTGATTGCATAATTTGTTAGCATTAATTAAAATCCTTGAAAATAGCAGGTTGTTAATTTCCCAAAATTTACCTGAAAAACAGCGTTGAAGATCACAACTGATTTTCTATGTTGAACGTAAAAGATAGGAAATAACGTTTAGTACACGTTTGGTACTGAAGGTTTGAAGGGTATAAAGTATTGAAAAGTTTATTTTCAACGCTGAACGTAAAAGTTAGGAAATAACGATATAAACACATTGGGAATGAAGGGTAAGAAACGTTTCATAAACACTAATTTCTTGTTGTTATAAAACGTGCTTAATACATTTTTTTCTTATTGAAATATCATTTCAGAAACGTCTTTTCAGAATAAAAAATCAACTTTTTCAACAAACGTAGATACAACGATAGTTTTCAACAGATTGATGAAAAGACACGTTAAAAACAAATTCTTCGTTCAAACCGTATCTTTATCAACGTTGAGTTTACAACCAGTTTTCAACGTTGGACATAGAAGTTAAGAAATAACGCTAGATAACGAAGGTTGAGAAATGTATTATGAAAATTGATAAATGATTCGCATGAAACGTGTTCCATAGACGTTTTTTTTTTAAATTGAAATAGCATTTGAAAATTGTCCTATTTCAATAAAAAAACTAATTTTCTAACATACATAGTTATTATGTTGGTTTTCAACTGGTTGTTGAAAAATAACGTTAAAAACAAAGTCTCCATTCAGAATGAATCTTCATCAACGTTGAAACCATAACCAGTTTTCAACGTTGAACGTAGAAGTCACGAAATAACTTATTATACCCAGACGATTGGGAATGAAGGTTGAGAAACGTATAATGAACATTGATAAATGATTCGCATGAAACGTGTTCGGTAACCTTTTTTTTATTGAAATAACATCATACCGTTAGTGTTCAATGCAGTATCGAAGAAGCAAGGTTGAAAACACGTCTTCAAATCGTATTTTTCCAACGTTGAAAAAGTATTGTAATCTTCAAAGAAAAACTTTTATTCAAACAGTGCCACATTTATTATACGTTTAAACAATAACGTTTAAATGATTGACGTTCATGTGCTCATTGAGCTACTCGTGGGAAATGTATGTCATTGCATGCTGATTGAACCCTATACTGTTCTTGGCTATTACGATTGGCAACAAAATTAATAGGCAGGAACACGAACTCTGTTGGTAATTTTCTCGTTTTTCGTGAATGTTTCGAATTTGAAAAAAAATTAAAGTCGGCAAAATTCAATTGGCTTCTTTCTCTTAGAAAACGACCTTTGGCTGATTGGGCTGATTGGGTACGTCAAAAAGAGCGCCAATATTCGTAATTTTGATATTTGCTGATTTCCTGAAACGAATGGGAACGGCTGTAATTGAAATTTGACTCCAAAACTATTTATCCGCCGACCTCGTATTAACATGTCTGTTTAATATGCTTCAATGCAAACGAAATCGACCATTAATGACCCCTATTAATGCTCAATTTGTCATTAATGATCGATATATCTGTATTTTGCGCGTTGCATGGCAACCAGACATCAACGGATTCAGATTTTATATGCGCTGTAAAATTTTGACACATAATTTTCCAATCTAAATAATGAATATTGAAGATAATTTCACGTTGAAACCGCCAGATGTTGCGGAAACCGCTAAAGTGGCAGCTTTAAGTTTATTGCCTGATAAAAGCAGAAAAATCTATGAAAAATTAATTATTTTTATTATTATGTATAGCAACTAATTTTGGAAAATGTAGCAAATACTCAACTCACCAAAACGCGACGTTTTATACATGGGCTCCGTAGCGCAGAGGTGAAATGCGAGTGAACGAAGACAATCCGGATGTATAGATCGGGGGTTCGAATCCTGAACCTCGGAAATTTCTCAACTTTTTTTTTTAAATTTTCTTTCATACTATCATTAGGTCGACGAAAAAGTATTGTAATCATTAATCGCCTTCATTAATACCCTAGTTGATTAATAGTTATTTATTGTATAAGTGTTTTAGATATCATTTTATTTGCGCAAGAATGTTTAAACGCGAGAGCGAAGCTCGAGCGTTTAAATTTCTTAATCAAATAAAATGTATCTAAAACACGCATGCAATACAACGTTTTATTCACAATCACATTCATTTAGAATCAGAATCGCGGAAATTTTTCATCACAAAATGATTTGACGTTTTGCTCTGACAGCGGCTGTCACCTCCTCAAAACTCATTGAAATAACATACAAAAAACATAGACATTGGGAAATATAGTAAACTATCTGAAGAGTGAGTCGAGAGGATGCAAGGCGAAGAAAGCTGCAGTGTTGGAAAGAGCACACGTGGAAGAATTTTTGACGAGAGCTTGCGATAAATAAGTAAAATGTGATTGATGTTCAAGATTGTATTTTTTATTAATCCACTAGTGGAATAAAGTAATTTCATTATTCCACTAGTGGATAAAGTGGTACTTTATACGGTTCATAAGTGTGGATAAAACTTCAATTATAAGGTGATTGTGGATAAATAACTATTCTAGTTTCATTTGTATATGCGTTGTGTGTTTTAAAAAATTTTTGAAGCTTTTTTTTTTGGTTTGACGTGGTCGTTACTTAATTGAAATACAGAGTATATGACACTAAGGTAAAAAACGAATAAATTTCCACAGATTTATTGTCTTCGCAACATGTATCGATACACAGTATCTGTCTCAAGCGAATGAAATACACTCTAGAGAATATGTGGAAAATCAAGCTTTTTTTTACCTTGGTGTCATATTTTTGGAGCTATAACCTTTTTTTCTATTATTCTATTATTCCATACCATGATTGACCTGGTTTCAGTGCCCTAATAGCCTCCTTACTGAATATTAGTTAGTCACCTTGTATTCACGAGTTTTACGCAACCTTGTATCCGTCGTCAGCAACATTCATTTCAAGTCAAAATCAATCTTTCCGTGCCTAAGAACGTCACACAAAGACCGAAGTGTCACCAGGTGGAGCGACACCAACGCCGTATCAATTAGTTGCAATTTGATGTTCCATGCCGGGAAGTTGCAGATACTTTCCGCCCATTCGGGTTGGCGCTCAGCTACTTCATTACCCCCTTTGAACGAATGGCTTTGTAGCTGCAGGTGTAACGGGCGATGAGTTACGAACTGATCGAATTAGCGGAGTCCTTTAACTCCTTTCGCTAGTTTGTTGGTTCACGGTTGAGAAATGGAGCTGCGGAGAAGATGTGACTGTGGTTGATTCGGTTAGAGAAATGGACTAGATAGACTAGTCAACAAGTGCTTTTTGGGTAAAACTTTTTTCTCCGCCTCCAAAAAATAGGAACAAGGTGTAATTCGATTCGGGGTAGCGTGTAGATTATTTATGACAATTCAATTCATGCACCAAAAATGCCATATATCGCGGTGTTTCGTCATTATGACAGCGAAAAGAGCTAACTTTTTCAGGGACAAAACGGAACCTAACTTTTGAAAGCATGACAACCAGCATTGTAAACAAATTTTTGATGACGTTATGTCTAACCATCGGAGACGATCCATCACATACAGTGGAAGTGACATAAAACTGGGAGGGTGAACAAACTTTCATTGAATGAAGAAAAGTTGTATTTCGTGCAGAAATTTATTTATAAAATCATAGCAAAGCCCTTTCGACTATAAAGTCATCATCAGTGCGTACCTGTAAGTAAGTGACATTGAATTGAATTTAAGAAATTTTGATAATGAGAATTTTGAAAATTGAAAAGGTACTTACTCGTCAGGTGTACAAGAGCCAAACCATAAAAATATCATGTGTCCAGAGGCCCATGTAAAATTTAAAAACGAGACATCATATGAATAACATTTTAAAAAAGTCCTTATTCCAGGATTAACCTGGATAAAAGTTTCAACAGCCAGAGTAACACATGTCTGTTGGAGCTTAGTCTACTGTTAAACTGAAAGAATGAAATTTACATTGTGTCAAAAGTTGACAATGACAATGACATTTGGCTTAGAACATTAACTTCTAGAAACCCTGATCTGTGTTTTGAAAATTGATAAATGACCAAATAGTCAAATTGATCTGTAAATCTATTTATAGTTCTGTTAATCTAAACCTAAGGAAATGTGACAAAACGGGAGAAAAGTCTAATGAGAACATCAACCCGATGTGCACAGAACCAGGTTCAAGAAACATTCTCTTGGGAATTTGTAAACCAATTCTTAGCCCAAGATCATGGGACAGGTCTAACGAGAACCTTCAAACTTCCCAAAGCGTCAAAAAGGTAGCCCAAAAACAAGAGGCACCATTAACATAATCATAAAAGATTCAAGAAAGTTTCAACAGGCAGAGTAACACATGTCTGCTGAAGCTTAGTCTACTGTCTAACTAAATGAATGAAAATTGACATTGTGTCGAAAGTTGACAATGACAATGAAGTTATGGTATAGAAAATGACCTATAATAAAAATATTGATTTGTGTTTTGAAATTGATAAATTATTATTATTAGTTTAGCATCCTGGGAAACCAGATTGGAACATAAGATCATGAGATAAGTCTAATGAGAACTTTCCCGATGTCAATAGTAACAAAGAGGGTAACCAAAATGATGAGCCCATACCAGAAAATTTTTAAGAAATTTTCCAAAAATTGATCTGTGAATCTATTTATAGTTCTGTTGATCCAAACCCAAAGAAATGTGACAAACCGGGAGCAAAGTCTAATGACTGAATTCAGTTTAACAGTAGACTAAGATCCTACAGACATGTGTTACTCTGCCTGTTGAAACTTTTATCCAGGTTAATCCTGGAATAAGGAGTTTTTTTAAATGTTATTCATATGATGTCCCGTTTTTAAATTTTACATGGGCCTCTGGTCACATGATATTTTTATGGTTTGGCTCTTGTACACCTGACGAGTAAGTAACTTTTCAATTTTCAAAATTCTCATTATCAAAATTTGTTAAATTCAATTCAATGTCACTTACTTACAGGTACGCACTGATGATGACTTTATAGTCGAAAGCGCTTTGCTATGATTTTATAAATAAATTTCTGCACGAAATACAACTTTTCTTCATTCAATTTTCTCATTATGACAGCGAAAAGAGTTTGCCCTAACTTTTCCTGTGATAAAACGGAACCTAACTTTTGAAAGCATGACAACCAGCATTGTAAACGAATTTTTGATGACGTTATGTCTATTTATCTCAAACTTACGTTGGTAGAATAGTATATTACACACCGAAATGGGAAGAGATTCATTCCTGTCGTGAGATTAGTTAGTTAACCGAGACGCAAAGCGTCGAGGTTAGCTATGATTCTATTTACAACCATCATATTTTGATCAAAATTAATAAATCTCTGTTTCGTTCTGAACATACCTAAAATATTACATTTAACGACAAATTACTAAGAACGCGATTTTTTCAGAATAATCAGGTAGATATAAAGGCTGTGTCTATATGAGAGAAAAGCGGAAAGCGCTTTGCTGGATGAAGCATAAAAGCGCTTCACAAGTCTCTTAGACGGTCTACAAAATGTCAAATTACAGGCCGCTGAACCGCTTCAAATAAATCCAGCGGAAAATATAGCGCTTTATTCATCTACAGCGGCTGCAAGAGCTGTCAGCCGTCTAACATGTGAAGCGTAAAAGCGGCTGCAACCGCTGCACGCTGTTAGACGCACCCATTGTTACCGTTACTACGGGGTATACAATTGTCACCAATATAAATAAATGTCAAATAAAGTCAATAAATGTCAGATAAAGTCGAAAATTGAATTCGCGAATAATAAATTGAAAATATGTCTTCCGACGAAGAATTTATGGATTGTACCCCACCAGAAGTATGACAGGCAGTTCACGCAGCAGTCCAGGGATTGGTGCCAGAGAAGAGTAAGCATCGGTATCTAAAAGCCATTGAATTATATAGGAAGTGGTGAGAAGAAAAAAAGGTTAAAAATATCGGTTCCGAAAGTGTACTCCTTGCATATTTTGGAGAACATACCAGACAAAACAAGCCATCTACTTTGTGTGCAATGATATTTCGAAACATGGGAAACTGCTAGCCTTCCTAAAACGACAAAATGTGGGCTAAGGCCCAAGAAATCGAATGTATTTTCGAGTAAGAATATAGAGGATTTTTCAAATAAAGCTCCAAATAATCTTCTACCGATAAAGGTAAATTATTTGTGATTTTTTAAATAAGCATTTAAAATAAAAACGTGTTTGAGCTAATACAAGTATACTGGTATTACTGTATTATTTTTTCTTATTGTTTTAGGTAGCATTAATAATAGGCGTATCTGGAGCTTATCGGACGGACGAATTTGTGAAAATGAAAATGTTGAATGTGGCTTTTTTTGAAGAAAAAATTTCGGTTCAGATTCCAGATTCTAAAACACATACAAATAGATCATACCTCATTACTGATCCAGTATGGGTGAAGATCATTCGAGACATAAATTTTAGAAAAAAACATAGAGATAGATAGATAGATAGTTTATTCATCTTTTAGATCACAATAGTGACATCAGACAAGTCATAAAATACATATGGTATATAGAACATTACCGGGAACATTCAGAACACATTAAACATATTAAAATCATTAAAAAATTTAAAATCACAGTCTTGTTCTATCAAGGGATACATATTCATTTATATTATAAAAACTACCTTCAACGAGAAACACTCTCAGTTTCCTTTTGAATGCAAAAAAATTGTCTTCATCTCGAACATCTTTCGGTAAATGGTTATAGAGTTTTATGCCCATATAAGATGGGCTTTTTTCATATAACTTGGATGTATGCTTAGGAATCTGTAGTAACTTGGCATTTCTAGTTGAATGATTATGATTATAAGAATTTCTCAGATATTTACACAAATTTTTCCTCACATATAGAATACTATGGTATATGTATACTGAGTAGAAAGTCCTAATATTATTTTGGCGGAAGTAAGGCTTGCAGGTGTCAGTTGGTTTCAAGTTGAAAATTAGTCTCATAATTATTTTCTGAGATATGAAAATTCGATTTGTTTTTGTGGCGTATTATGTTGTATGAAATATGAGAGTATACAATAGCATAATATACATTCAATAATTGTGGCAAACTGAGAATATTTTTCAGTTGAAGGAGAGCATAGTAGCCACTGTTTATTTTTTTACATACATGATTAATATGTAGAGTCCAAATAAATCGATTGATTTTTTGTTCAGCTCATAGGAGGAATAGCAAGAAATCAACCAATTGGACACAATACAATAGCTAATTTTCCACAAAAAATTGCTACTTTTTTTAATTTAGAAAACTGGAAAGGCTACACAGGACACGCACTCAGAAGAACCGCCGCTACGTTAGTTGCCAACAGGGGTGCAAGTGTACTCCAATTAAAAAGGCTGGAAGGATGGAAATCTAGTACTGTGGCAGAAGGTTATGTAGATGGCTCAATAGAGAATAAAACAAAAACTGCTACTATGCTATCCCAATGTGCCATGTCTTCTGTAGCTATTGCAAGTAGTTCACAAAGCTCAGTCATTCAACATGAAATTAATTTGTCGCCCAAAGACAACTGTTGGAGGGTCCAGCGCTGGTACAGGCCTAAATATTTCAATAAACGCTTACAATAATTCAAATTTAACAATTAATATCAATAAGTAGTTCATTGTATTTTAGTTCATTGTTTTTTATTGTTTGCCATTAAATAGGTTTTATAAAATTTGTCAAAAATTTCTAATTTTTTTAAATATAAAAATAAATATCTAAAATAGATGAAATGAGGGCGGGAAATGAGGGCGGGAAGTGAGGGTGGTAAGTGAGGTCGGGAAGTAGAGGTATGTAATGTGACAGTTCCCAACTTTCAATGACGTCAGTAATGACAGCATTACATATATGGTTGTAAATAAGTAGAAAAGTTATTGAGTATAACCCTCAAAATGATCTGCGACCGTAGACACGTGTTTCGAACTTAAGCTCTCATCAGTACGGTAAAATCAAGTGCGAAGATGTACAACACTTGGATGTAAAATAGAAACAAGGGAAGTCAACAACAGGAAGCCAACCACACATTTGTGGCTTCGGTTAGAAGACCTTGTACTGATGAGAGCTTAAGCTCGAAATACGTGTCTACGGTTGCAGAACATTTTGAGGGTTATACCCAATAACTTTTCTACTTATATTTCCCCTCGCTATATCCATCCTTTTGTTGTAAATAAAGATAGATTTCATCATGGGCTCAGGATTGTGGGTGGCAGTTCACCGTAATGCCATTCGGACTCTGTTATGCTCCAAATACATTCAAAAAACCTATGGAGACAGTTCTGAAAGGAATTTCCAACCTTCAATGACGTTAGTAGTGACAGCATTACCTATATGGTTGTAAATAAAAGTATCTTATTTGTGGAAATGTTGCGATTTGGAAAGTCTTCGAGTGGAGAAGTTGAAGAAGCCATCAATAATAATGTGCCTTGCAATACTGTGAATTTAACTTCGTCAATTTGGCGACAATTTGCGCTCTTTTGTTTGGAAAAAAAATATGAACTCATAGAAGAAACTTCCACTGAAGAGTTAGCTTCTATTTTATGTGACTGAGCATTCAACATGAAGAACAATGGAGAATTCTATAAAGAGAGTGCAGTCAAAACGATTTGGAACACTTCAGCAAAAATGTACTTCAAAGAATATGAAATAATTTTTATTCCGTTCACGGACATTCAGTTTAAGAAAGCGAGAAATGCACGTGACACAAAACGCAAAATTTTGCAAGCAATCCCAGAAAAAAGGAAGGTGAGTTCTAAGGCTCTCACAAAACAAGAAATTTTTGAAATGGCACTGTTTTGGAGTGAAGAAGAACCTGTAGGCCTTCAAAGAAAATTTTATCACATTGCTGCCTACGAATTGGCTTGGAGAGGTGGAGAAGCAGCAAATTGTAGGGTATTCTATTTTAAAATCAAGACAGACAACCGTGGAAGAGATACCGGAAGAGTTGAATATAACCCAGGGTTTTCGAAGACAGCACAAGGTGAAAATCAGAAATTGGCCGACAGAAAATGGTTGGTAGCAAACACTCAAGAAGATATTTTTTGTATATCCAATAAAATTGTTTAAACAAATTATGGTAAGACGGAGAAACCATATCACATGTGAAATTAGTTTCAACTCCAAATCCTTTCTGACAAAAAACAAATTCGAAAGGATGGTACAAGAATTCTCCTATTGGAATAAATGAAAATGAATAAATGTAAAATTGAAGAATCATAAAAACATTGCAGATTAATATCAATATCATCACCGTGAATTTGTGAGACATTATAATGATTACTTTCTTGGATGCTGCCTGTCCACTCCTTTGGGACTGTATCGTCAAATAACAAAAGAAAGAGAGCATTTTGACGTTAATATCGATGCTTGTGAGATAAACTTTCGGAAAACACAACACCGCTTCCTGATGGCCTTCGAAAAAAAAATTGGGTTAAACCATACTCATCTCGAAGACGCACTGGCGACTTCGGAGTAAAAAATATATATACGCCTTTTGTAATGTGTATGGCCCTAGAGATGTCTCGCCTCCTTGATTGATGTCCCATTTCCAGGCGATAAGGCAGTTATGGCCAAAGGATAGCAGATAATGTGGTATAATTTCCGCTTCGGTTTCATCTTCCTCGAATATTGAGGGATTGATTTTTTTTTCATATTAACGGAAGAGTCGAGATGTTATTGGATATTGAATGTATCGGAAATGGTTTTCGCAGATGCGTTGATTTTATGTTTGTTTTGTGTTATTTTTAGCGATTTGAGAAATAACGCTCTTCACGTCATCTAACGAATTCACAATACATGAGCTTCTCGTATATTGAGATAACTGCGCGTTATTACCGGAAATTTGTGATAATTAATGACGGAGAAAATTCAGTATGAAATTAAGGACGTCAAATTATTCTCAGATTTATCACAAAAAAAATACCAAAAAGTAGTATGGTTGCTAGACAAACCAAGACCCAAATGATAATAAATTTGAATTCACAGTTTTACTCAATTGTCTCCAGGCGACTTGCGACAGTCAAAATTGTCATTCGTTGAACTTCATATGTTGAATTTAAATATGCAATGTTGAAGAATTTCAAAATTTATTACAATATTTCAAAGACAACGTGTGCTCATCAACCTTTGTTGTATCCATCATCGGAATATCATTCAAAAACACCAAACACTTTCCAGACGTTACAATACATTCATCTGGAGTATGTGTTCACTAAAGTGACACACTGAGAGCACTATAAAGATTCCATTTTGAATTAGATAATAAAAAAGTGATTTTGTTACATTCAAATCATGACATCAGACAGGAATGTTTCACATTGGAAAAATCATGGATGAATAAAAATGAATAAATATAAAAAAAAAATCCTAAAAATAGGAGTACGCCGTTTCGCAGACTCACCCGGTTTCCATTTTTTTATCAACACTTTCTAAAAAAATTAAAAAGACCTATAATGATAATTATATAATATATATATATATATATATATATATATCGGAAAATTCTTAACCTACTACAGAAACAAACAAAATTTTAATGTCAAAATATTTTATTACTCAACATATTCTCCTCTTAATTGGATACATTCATTACAGCGAACCTGCAACGTCTCTAGACCTTTCAAAAAAATGTTTCCTTTTGCTCTGCAAATCAGACCTCCACAGCTTTTATTACCTCCTCGTTCGAAGAAAATTTACAGACGGAGCCAAATCTGGTGATTAAGAGGGGTGTTCTAGTAGTTCAAACCCTAAATCAAGAATTTTTTGCATGGCAACATGAGGTTTGTGTTCAGGGGCGTTGTCCTGCAGAAACAAAACACCTTTGTATAGCTTTGCGCGTCTTTTCTCTTTAATTTTTTCCCGTAGAGTGGTCAGTAATGTCGAATAGTAATCTCCAGTTATTGTTCTACCCTTATCCGAAAAATCAATCATGATTACTCCATGGCAGTCCCAAAAAACTGAAGCAATAACTTTTCCAGCAGATTTTTGGACACGAAACTTCTAAGGTCTTGGAGACCCGGAGTGTCGCCATTCCATCGATTGTTGCTTTGTTTCTGGATCGTAGAAATGTACCCAAGTCTCATCCATAGTAACAATTCGGTTTAAGAAGTCTACATCGTTTTCAAATCGAGCACAGATCGAACGCGATGCTACTATCCTTGCGCGCTTTTGGTCAACATTCAAACATTTGGTGATCCATTTTGCAGCAATTTTTCTCATGTCCAAATTGACGTGAACTATATGATGAACGCGATCGTATGAAATATTCAGTGATTCAGATATCCGTTTTAGCCCAATTCGACGGTCTGTTAAAATCGTGTCATGAACTGCATCGATATTTTCGGGTCCTGCCACAGAAACTGGCCTTCCCGATCGGTCATCATCTTCAATGTAAAATTTACCTCTTTTGAAGCTTGCAGTCCAATTTTTCACGGTCGCATACGAAGGACCAAGGGTATTAAGCATATCTTCGTAAATCTGCTTACCACTTAACCCTTTTATGAACCGTACTAAATGTGAAACGTGTTCCATTAGTCTTGTGCAACGAGAAACATTCTTCAGAGTGTCAAAATATGCGACACCCGAATGATCTGTTCAACGTTTTACCTACAAGGAGAAATTATGTGCCAGACGGAAGTCACTAAAAGTGAAATGTTGTTACTAGAAAACAATATTTTGAAAATAAATGATACTAAATACAATATTTTATAGACAACAATAAATTACTGAGACAAAATAACACCTTGCTGGAAGAAAAACTAAGTGACCAAAGAAATGTGAAAAACTAGTGAGCAAAAAACTGTACAATGAAGCAGCAAGTAAACAACGTCCAGCTGTTTCTCATGTATACAAAGGCAAACGAACAGAGTTGCCATCTTTTTCTGTAAATACTGAAAATGAAGCTATTACCGGAAAATCGCAAAACACAAATAATTCTATAGAAGAACAAACAAACTTAATGCACTGATTAATTTGCAAAAGGATCTACAAGAATCTGAAGTTGACTTCAAAACAATCATTTACAAAAATAAATTCAGACCAAGACATATTATGGAGACGATGTCACTGAGGAGGACTTTGGTATTCAACGAAAAGTGTGTGGTTGTACCTTCACCGTCTAAAACGACATGTCACTTGTGAACAAATTTGGTCTTACATTAAGAGAAAACCTCAATTTTCTAACGTAGATGTAGTAATAAAGGAACTTCCCACCCAATAATCACAAACCAAGTGTTTTATGTTCGAGATTTATTTTGATTTTGATGATGGCTCGATACTCCAATTTTTCGATTTTCACAATTTCTGTAGACATATTTTTTCTTTTAATTTATTGCATAACTTTGGTTTACTTTTTTGACGTCAAACTTTACACTGACACTTCTAATAAGTTATTGTTCGTTGCTATGGTAACGTAAGTAACGTAAAGTAAGTTACTTTGTTTGTACATACCCGTTATGTTTTTCACTATTTTATTTGTTCACTTCACTTGAGATTGATTTCACATTGTTTATTTGCCTACATGATTCTGTCTGTTAACTAATTTCACTTCACTCTTTCATTCCACTCTACCAGAGTGGTCACAATTAAACGTTGCACAATGTTTTAACCTTCCGCTAGCCAAGCAAATTGGGTATAGACCTAGGGGGCTAGGGTTTCTTCAAACACATTCGCGATAGTATTATGAATGAAAAAAAACGGAATTCGTCAGTCTTATTCTGACTTACCTGTTTCCCATTCTCCCAACATTGAAAAATGTTCAAAAGTTGACCAATATTCCGATTTGTTTTAAGATAATAACTGTCTTGAAAAATAGGGGTTATGAAATGCCTGTTGTGCCCCACGTTCCGCGCCATGTTTTGAAAAATATGGGTCACGTCTGGGCAAACATGCATTAGATTGAAGAGGAGGGGAGGATGGAAGCTCTACTTGAGTTTGGCGGTTTTCACGAGCTTTTCTCATCTGTTTGAATTCAACAAACCACTTCCATTCCTCTTTCTCCTCCTCAGACATCACTTGCCGAAAAGCAGGGATTTCGCTATTCGTGCGGGCCGTTTGATGAACGTTTCCGCGTGCAAGTGGACCCCCTTCAAGGCTATTCCCTGTGCTAGCTCGAGAGACATTGAGACCCGAAATTACTGAAATATTGTCAGGAGTTCGGGGGCGGTTTTGGTCAAACATTCTCACTTCATTCATTCTCGACTCTATTTGCGAGTCTGCAGAAATATTAAGTGGACTGGAGGTCCCTGAACGTAACGTATTACGTTCTAAATTCTGGAATGCTTCCAATATTCGGCGTGGAGTGCCGGTATTTTTCGGGGTTTGAAATTCCCCAGCGGGTTGGCCGCCGAAAGTCAAAAAACTAGGTGAGGCCCTCAAAGGCCTACTATCAAAATTTTGAGCTGAAATTTCCCTCAGACTCAGATCACGCCCTGTATTCTGATCATCAGAAAAATTGAATCGAGATTCATCATCATTGTCTTCATCAGGACAGCCCACAACGTGACTTTTATCCACATTCACATCATCCATACTACAATGCACAGAGTTTAACCTAGGAGATGCAAATAAATTTAAATGAACCGGTTTTTGAGAATCCAGGTGGTAACTAGATTCTGTAGCGTTATTTTCGACGCGACGCGATTCAACAACTAATTGTGAGCGCTTCGGGAGAAATGCGTGGGGCTCGCCTTCCTTGACGGCCACGCTTGGTGAAACCCTTGGGTTTCTATTTATTGTGGGGCTCTCCAAACTAGAGCCAAAAGAAAAATTATTTTCAACAGAAAATGTACGACTTATAGGAGCAGTTAGGATGGGCGGTAAGGCCGGATGTTTCTCAAACAGAGAACAATCAAGAGCTTAGTTAGATATAAAACTCGTGAAATTTTCAGCGGGGTGAAGTACACAAGAAGTTGGTTGAACTTTTGTTTGTCTGCGAGTCCTCGGACGTAAATTGTAGGACATTAGGGGAATGTCAAAAGTGAAGTTACTTCCTAAGAAAAAATAATCGCGTGCCGTGATTTATACTTAGTAAATTCCCCTAAGACAGAACTAAACAACGCGTACAATGCTAAACCCTATATTCAAATAATCTCTGAAAGAAAAAATGGGTGAATATCACCTGTGCGGAATTCGCACACAGGCACTTATGCAGGAACGCTATATAAAAATAGTACCCTCAATTAAATGCTGAAAATAAAGGTATGGTTATATTATCCGCTCTGCACTCGGGAACGCTAGTGCCAGGAACGCTTTATATACAAAAAAATACCCTCAGATAATTGCTGAAAATAAAAGGTAAAGTTATGTTATACGACCTGTACTCAGAAACACTAGTGGCACAATCAATAGTGCCATAAAAAAAGGAGAAACGCAACACTGCACTGCAATAATAGCAAATCGCAAACCGCAATTACACTGCACTATAATTAAGCCGTGGCAAGAACTCTGTCTCGTTGACTTATTATCACTTAAAAAAAAAAAAATAATACCGACTTATGCCCGCGTCTCGTTCGTACCGAATCCGACGCTAAGTGTACTATATCCGCGTCTTGTTCGAACCGACGTTCGAAGCTAAGTGTTATACCCGCGTCTTGTTCGAACCAACGTTCGAAGCTAAGTGTTATACCCGCGTCTTGTTCGAACCAACGTTCGAAGCTAAGTGTTATACCCGCGTCTTGTTCGAACCAACGTTCGAAGCTAAGTGTTATACCCGCGTCTTGTTCGAACCAACGTTCGAAGCTAAGTGTCCTTTTTCACTATTCCAAAACTCTCCTCTGCCCTATTCGAAAGCTAATTTCCCAGAACTTTCTGCAAGGCATAAAAAAACCGTTTGTGTCTGCATACCATATGTCTCCTTTTCCACAGAACTGCATTCAAAAATATTATTTTTCCTTAAAATCTTCAACATTCGTTGAAGAGGCAAACAGTAAAATTAATATTCTTTAGAATATTTCAGACCCCCTGTGCTGAGAACATCTTTTAGTCCGAAAACAACTCAAGTATTGTTTGCCCGCCTAGAATAGTTAACAGATGTCTTAATCTCTTCTTTTTCTAAGCAACCCATTTCGTGTACTCGGTATCTACTTTCTCTAGCGCCGAGAAACGGATGAGATCGTCGAAGTTTTTTTAGAAATGCGTGTGAAAGGTTTATTTCAATAAAGTTGACATATCATTCGCGGGGAGATAATTAATATAGATTTCCATACGACATAACATTATACAATTATCACACGGACAAAATTGTCATATAGTCAGCTTTTCCCTAATATCTCAGAAACCTTCACTTTCAGGCACATGAAATGTCATGACGTTTAGGTTGAGTATCGATGATGTCAAACACTTTTATTTCAATTCATCTGTCTAAAAAAAATATGAAGGAAAATATCGCCACGTACCACCGTTACTACGCCACTGGTTTACAAAAAGGAAAAATCATGACTTCAAACTATCACATTGATAAACCTAGATGAGTGTACCAAGTTTGATTTTTTTTCTGATTTTTTTTCGTATTTTCGACATCTCAAAGGGGACATTTTAATACATGCATTGATGAAACTTTTCACCTCGAAATGGGGTGAGGAATCTATTTGCGGAGTTTGTCGATCTCATTCTAACTCAGCCTGTATCTGGCAACATAATTTTATAATTAACAGTACAATAAGAATAAAATACAACTACTTCAAAATGAGAACATATCAATTCTCATTCAAACCACATTTTCATCATACAAAAATCATCTAAACTACCGAACTTTCTAATTAGACACCCCATTAGAGTAAGCTCGCTCCAATGCAAACAAAACGAACCCACAGTCTGGGAACATTGGGATATACCTTGAATTAATACAAACAAGAAGCGCAAGATAATCAACAAAAAGCTTACGATGCTGAGCTCCCGATAGAGTATTTGTCGTAACAGGCAATTCCGAAGAAAATTAGCAGTCGTAAAGGGTGCCTTGCAACACGGCAAGGGATCGGGGATTGATTGGCTCTTTTTGGTGCAAAACGGGGTGAAACCCGAAATAATAAAGAGAACATCTCTTTATATTTTCATTACTGACTGTTATTTCTTCTTTTCCATCAAACTCTGTCGTCGATACGAGGGGGGATGTTAGGCGCATATCTGAAGAAAAATTTTGAGCAATGAGCTAAAATTTTTCCTTTATCAACATGAATACCTTCCAAGAGAGGTTATCGTGAACGGTGGAAAATAGAGACTGAAGTTTGTCTTTCAGACGCAGATGATTCCACATGAAGATCCTGTTCATATTTTCAATAAAAACATCAATCCGAGTTCAAATTTTGAAAAACAAAATCCGACTTTGAAGTCGGAATTTTATATTTCCGACTCCAAATCAAAAACTGCAAATCGATTCGAATAAAAATAAAACTGGATCGACTAAAAATTTGAAATCCTAGTTTCTGTTTTCTGAAGGACCAGGCAGACGGCTTATGGATAAACGGGCTTCGGTGAAATTTCATGAATTGTTAGTAAATTGTAGTTGGCGATTTTCTGAATAATAGTGTCCATGGGCCAAACTCAATCCTATGACTAGTTTCAGAGATACAGGGCGTTGACATTGGAAAATAGCCATTTTTTAAAGGCATGTATTTCTTAATTTCTTATATTATTCTTATACTAACAGCATGTTGTATCGAAATTGTATTTTTCAAGAATTTGAATATTGACTTTGAACGTCCATTATAATTTTTTCACGAATACAAATTTCTTGTGTTATACAATTTTGATATCACCACAAAAAAGACAATTTAATGATGTAGTGTGCAGCAGTTTATGAAAAAAAATCTACTCCCAAAACTTCTATTAAAAACGTTTCTCAAATGTTCTGAGTATTTTCGTAACGTAGAAGGTAGAATAATTATTTAACAATATTTTACCAGGTAAATGAATTAGGAAAGTGCAAAATTGTACCAACAGCACAAAAAAAACTACTGAGAGGGGCAAAACCTCATAATTTTTATATAAATCAAATGTCTCGAAAACGGTGAGACTTTTATACGGGGGATTTTTCATAGCAAGTAGGGCACACTTAGATCTACATTATCCTTCAGTTTGACGTGGTTTTTACGGGACACCCACTTTTGAAGGAAATAATGATAGGCTTACCATCATATTGTCGGGATAAAAAAAAACTGATCATAGCAAGTTGACAAAACTTCTACATCCGACCAACACACTCAAAGTGAAGGTAATATAAAAGTATCACAGAAATTCACCTGGAAAATATTTAATTACAGGAAGATTTCCACAAAAAAATCGATTCTCGGATTTTCTTCCATACATATCTTTTGAATATTCCTGTGTATCATATATAAATTATACATATTTCAAAATGACTTAATGTCACCTAACCTAACATGCAGTAAAAAGTATATAAAATTTTATTATACATAGGATCCAGGATCCCTGTGAAAAATGTTGGAATACCGTATCATTATAAATCAACCAGAAGCAAATCCAGACAGATATTTAAATTCTTGAAAGTTGAATTATTATTATTATGAAGTCAACGTTCCGTTTTTTTTTTCATTTTTGAGTAACCCTGTATCAAATGAAACTTTTTCTCATGAGGTACTGATGTTTAGTGGCACTGGAACACTACCAAAGAAAAAAATTCTTGACACATTGAAGAGAATAAGAAATACATGCGTTTAAAAAATGGCTATTTTCGAACTGCAACACCCTGTATCTCTGAAATTAGTCATAGGATTGAGTTGGGCCCATGAACACTACTGTTCAGAAAGTCGTCAACTACAATTTATATACTAACAATTCATGAAATTTCACAGAAGCCCATTTATCTGGTACTTTCTAAATACACCTTGCATCTCCTTTGCTAATCTCTCTCTTTCAAGGATCCTCATTGCGACAAAACTTATTCCACGTCAAAGCACAAACTGACAAAATTAAATGACTTATCACTTCGTCTGTCTCGTCCTGCATTCTGATCCGTTTTGATGTAAACTTCTCTTGTAAATACGATCATTTGGGATCAGATCACCGAAGCAAGTCGACATAATGCCATCATTCCAGTAAAAAGTGCGCTTCGTTGTAATTAAAACGGCCTATTTCGGAAAGCAAACCCGAAAACAATAGCGTCCCAGTCCCAAATTCCAAGGAATTATGTTTTTGTTTCTGCAAATGATCTTGGGCGAGGAAAAACGCGTAGTTCAGCTTTATGAAAAACTTTTTTGCCTTCACAGGTTCTGTAGAGCTGATTAATATTCCTTCGGGGTGGAACTAAGAAGTTATCATGTTGTTACTGGAAAATGTTTTTCCTTATCGACTTCACATGGATATAAATATTGTCATACGAGAATTAAGAGTCATCCATAGCACGTCACACCGAACAGTCAAATTCCTTCTTCACCCCGCCTAGCTAAGATTTTTAGCATATATATCTATCAACGCTGAAGATGATGAAACCAATGATTCCATGAAAGGTATATTTTATGTACGCTTTCAGTGGTCCCATCAGAATTCGGGAATCTCTCAATTTTTGCTATTCATAATGTCAAAGCGATTTTTCTCTGAATAATCATCAAAACCAAAAATCAATGAAGTTCCCGAATTTACACAAATGCGTTTAATCATCTGGTCGAAAAAAATTCATTTAGAAAAAAAGAAGGTAGTGTTTGCTCTTAAGGAAAAGTGATAGCTGAATGAAGGCTACCGTCGAATTGCCTGAATTTTTGATATGTTATTCAAGTTTATTCAAGTACAGTACAAAAATATCACATTTCTTTCAAGAAGAAGTAAGATTCGCTCTCTGGGCATACAAGGATTTTTTATTCATTGCATAGCTTTGTGGAATAATGTTTTTCTGAACATGATAATAATGATGGAATTGTGTGAGACATGTAGCAGACGTGAATTGTTAACAAAAGCTCCCCCCACATACAGTACCTGAGGATAGATTTCACTAGGGAACTATAAGGCATAGGTAGGTTTTTGCGTGACAGAATATCTCTTAATATGTGAAATCTGTATAATAATGCTGTCAGTCGTTTATTCACATTAGAGATGTGCTCTGTCCAGTAAATGTGCTGGTCCAGAGTTACTACTAGATATTTCATGGATAACACTAGATCTATTTCAGTGCAATTGGATTTATGTAGGTTTATAAAATAATATGTGAGGGACTGAAGGTGTGATAGAGTGACAGTAAGGGTGAGTGGATTATGGTCCAGCCAAATTTGTAATTTTTTCAGATATCAGACCTCAGCAGTTGACTTTATTTCGTCCCAGCTTGTGCCTGTGAGTATCGAGACTATGTCATGAATATAGCATATTACGTTGGACATTTAATCTTGTATTTGAGCTTAATTATTCATATGAACCAAAAAAGAACTGGCCCCAGAATTGTCCCTTGCGGTGCACCCATTTTCACAGTTAACGATAAGCTCACTTGTCTTCTAATCTTCACTTTTTGATATAATTGTTCTGAATAGTTTCGCATTAGGTCCAATGCCATACCTTGAACTCCATAGTTTTCTAATTTTTTTAAAAGGATACTATATGAGACCATATCAAAGGTCGAGCAAAATTAACCTATTCTGAAGACTCATATAAAACTCTTACTGTTTCATCGAGGTAATCATCTATGGTTTTCTTAGTACTAGATTGTTTATTAAACCCATACTGTTTGTCTGTTATAATTCTGTGTATGTTAAAATAATCAGACAGTCAGTTTTTCAATGCAAGTTCAAATACATCGTCAAAATTGTTGACAGAAATTGGCATATAATTTTCTTCATGAGAATGGAGTCTCCTGTTTTGAAAATAGGAGTCACAATAGATTTATGTTGTGGAGTTGCGATATGACTGTATATATGTTTAATGGTTCTGGATGTGATTTAATCGTTTTCAGGAGAGCTGTTATATTTTAATTTTGATATTATAACATACAGGGTGGGTCACGTTTGATAGTACCTTAGACGTTTACGGAGAACGGGACATAGGATCATTCTGAAAATTTGGTTTCTCAAGAAGTTGCTCTTGGTCTATCGATCTAAAATATTTTCAGCAATGCAGCGTTGCCGCTTATACCAAAAAGTAGCAGCATCTTTGTTATTTAGAATGGATCACCCTGTATATTACCGCATTTTTGAACTTGTCATTCCTTTCTGATTATTTCTGCCTCATACTCTCCTATTTCTCTAACGGTTTTTGAGATATTGGTTATTTTCCATATTTTTTATCCAAAACATAGCTCGAATTGAATGTTTATTTCTGCGGTATTTGGATTCTTAGGAAGTTGAAATTTTGTGTTTAGTTCATCAAGATCATGTACATTGATTCTGTATAGAGAAGTTTGTTCTGCGTTATACAGGGTCGTTCAAAATTCATGATCTTTCTGCTAGATACGAAAAGGGTCAAAAGTGCGTTTTTTTAAATGGAACATCCTATATATTATGAAATATCCTGAAAGATGACTAAATTCCCTTCGAATTGATATATCATGTCCCAATACCTAAATAGCCAGAATTCCGAGATAATAGCAATTTTCACTTGTAATCTCCCAAATGCTTGAATTATTGCCGGAAACTTTTTGAGTACATGAATTTTCTTTGAAAATTCATATACGAGATAAATTTACGGCAATTAATTCAGGCACGAGGGGGATTTGGTAAGAAAATTCCACACCGAGAAATGAAAATCATTCAATCATAAGAAATAACTAACGATGGTTTCACCTGAACTATTTATAACCATTGATATGTAAAATAATTAACAAAATTTTCATAAATAAATTTTGAATAAATTAAAAATATTATGTTTTATAGTGGATTGAACCATCGACCTAGCAACTCATAGGCCGCAACACTACTGCTTAGCTACGGGACTTGTGATAAAAACTTGTACCGAATGGCTTATTGAACTTCTTCTGAAATATGATTTCAGAATTGACAATTTCTGCAATAATCGTGGAGAAAATATTTTCAGACACATTCCAAATTTCTAGAAAATACATAATTATCTCCTTTCATATAAATACTAGACCTCCATTTGTACATTAAAGCAAAATATCAACTTGTCACATGTCAAATGTTTGACAGAAAAATTTCCACTTATTAATTTCGCCCAGGGTACCCAGGAGGATAAAAATTTCCGGAAATTTTTAGGGTTGCCATGGTATCTAAACAAGAACGAATTTTTTTATTGGCTACAAAAGTGAGGTGTGAAATTTCCAAAAAAAATCGTTTAATTTTTCTCATATTCATCTAAGGTGGCTAATTAATGTCATGATGGTACATGACATTATGAAAATTCGACAATTAGTGCACTATTAATAATACCGTTGTGTGTTTCTTAACGAAAGTGACTCAAAAATAATTGAAATGGAGGGAATTAACTATTCAAACGAAGTTCTGATGAAATTGTTTATTCTTCATGGAAAATGTGAGGGAATTATAGCAAGAACGTGCAGAAAATTCAATGAAACGTACCCTGATTTACAACCAATGAACAAAAGGAAGTTTGTATGATTACAACATAATTTCATTAATTATCTGTCAAAAATTAGAAAACGTTTACAATAAATTTTCAAAATGCCGACCATTGGCTTCCAAACATTTCAAAATCCAGGTATTTGGAGATACAGTTGTATCACTCCTTATTTCACTGGCATCTAGCTCTTCAGTGCAGTTGATCACTCGTTGGCGCAGGTCTTGTGCACTGTGCACTGTGCACTATGTGCACCCTCGTCGCTTCGCGACTCGGGTAATTTTCAAAAAATTCATGTACCCGAAAAATTTCCAGCAATAATTCAAGCACTTGGGAGATTACAAGTGAAAATTGCTATTATCTCGGAATTCTGGCTATTTAGGAATAGAAACATGATATATCAATTCGAAGGGAATTTAGTCATCTTTCAGGATATTCCATAATATACAGGGTGTTCCATTTTAAAAAACGCACTTTCAACCCTTTTCGTATCTAGCAGTAAGATCATGAATTTTGAACGACCCTGTATAACGCAGAATAATCTTCTCTATACAGAATCAATGTACATGATCTTGATGAACTAAACACGAAATTGCAACTTCCTAAGAATCCAAATACCGCAGAAATAAACATTCAATTCGAGCTATGTTTTGGATAAAAAATATGGAAAATAACCAATATCTCAAAAACCGTTTGAGATAGGTATAGGGAAGTATGGGCCAGAAATATTCAGGAAGGAATGGCAAGTTCAAAAATGCGGTAATATACAGGGTGACCCATTCGAAATAACAAAGATGCTGCTACTTTCTGGTATAAGCGGCAACGCTGCATTGCTGAAAATATTTTAGATCGGTAGACCAAGAGCAACTACTTTAGAAACCAAATTTTCAGAATGATCCTATGTCCCGTTCTCCGTAAACGTCTAAGGTACCATCAACCGTGACCCACCCTGTATATTTAATTTTTGGTAACTGATTGTGAGTATATTGATGAGTCATTCTTGTCAAATCTTAAAAAGTTTGGTGTCAAAATAAACCTTAAAAAGTTTGGAGTCAAAATCGTATCAGCTGTTTTGTTCAACATTTTAAATCAATCCTACGAAGGATTCATTAAATTTGTTTGCTTCGGTTACTCTGATAGTTTCCATTTTTGGTTCTTATAAATAATTGGATAGATTTCTCTAGTTTCCATATTTTATAGTATTTTTTTTTAGTTTTAGTAGAGTTCAACTAAACAAATTTGAATCCCAACACAACCACTTGAACAAAATATTGTTATTGAATCTCCAACCTCACTAAGAATAATAACTAGCATATCGATAATTCTTTTTAATTTAGCATTGTAACGTCAAAATATCCAGCATATGGTAGTAGTAGTTCACAAATTTCAAATAAAGAGCTGTTTATCCGCCCTTTCCACCAGAAATTCAAAACTCTTCAGTCAAGTATGATAAAAGCAAAACGTAAATTAACCCTCATCGTTGATATTTTCAGCCCCGGCAGAGTTGAAGGATGACTAAATAAAGGAGAACATAGCAAATCTCGCCAAACGAGAGTTTGTATATCTGTATTTCATTCAGGATTGATATTCCGGTAAATCGCTTGGAATACTCCATTTATATCCTGAAGAGTCCTACAGAAATACATCAAGTAAAATGCACTTTAAAGCCATCTTTCTGAGAAGTATGGGTGTATTCCAACTTCTCAGCACTTTCTCAAAGTCGTTAGAACTGTCATCGATGGAATAAACAACGTTTCAGAAAAATGCTTTTCCCAGATTGGAGTCGTACAGATCAATCTTGAAAAGAGTTTTTTTCTGTTTGATTTATCTCAACACTACAAGATGAATGCTGTGCCATTTGCGAATGTTATATTGATGAACTGATCACTTGCGGAGTGAAGAAAACACCTTATCAAACTATGCATCGAGAAATTCAACCTACTCCATAATAATCAATTTGGGTTTAGGAAGAATCGTTTCACAGTTCAAGCTACTGTCAAATTAATTTATGACATAGTCGAGGGTCTTGAACAGGGTAAGCACACGGCGGTAACCATGTGTGATCTGAGCAAGGCCTTCGACTGTGTGTCACACAGTATCCTTCTTGACAAACTTGAGTATTAGGGCATCAGGGGTGTAGCAAATGATTTTTTTAAAATCTTACCTCTCTAACCGAGCACAATCAGTCTTTTTGAAAGAAGCCTCTTCATTAAGCTCAACAGTAAAACACGGTGTACCCCAGGGATTGGTATTAGGTCCACTTTTGTTCATTATATACATCAACGATATCTTTAATCATATGAATCCACTGAACTGTTTACTATTTGCATGCGATGCAACCTTTTATGGGGCTAACTCTAATCATGAAGAGTTGAAATACCAAATGGAAATATATAACACTAAAATTGAACAGTGGCTGGTCCCCAATCATTTCAAGCATAATCGGAGTAAAACTCAATCCATCACAATTTCGACAAATTCCTCATTGAATGAAGGGTCTATTATAAATTTCTTGGGCATCACATTGGACGAAACTTTGAAATGGTCTTGCCATATTGAAAAACTTTGTAAAAAACTCTCTAGTCAATTATTTCTCATTCTCCGTCTCGCAAAAATTCTAAGTCCAGATATACTCAAAATCTCATATTTTTCTCTCTTTCACTCGCATATCACATATGGAACTGTACTATGGGGCAACTCAAGTCACTCTAATCATGTATTCGTTCTACAAAAAAAGGCTGTGAGAATTGTTGCCAAGGCAGGTTTCGCCCATTATTTCGGAATCTGAGAATAATGCATCTACCCTCTATTTACATTTTTCATTCTCTCTTGGATATTCATGAAAACCCAACAACTTATTCTATTAATTCTGATATTCATTCTTATAATACTAGAAATTGCAGTAAAATAGTTAATCCGAGATATAGACTAACCACTTCTGCACAAAATTCACTAGACATAAAATTGTATAATAAATTGCCTAACATGATCAAATTTAAATATACAATCAAAAAGGCAATCCTCGAAAGTTGTTTCTAGTCCATAAACGAGTTTATGGAATCAAATATATTTGATACTTAACCGCTATTCACAGTGCTACATTCATGGGTGTTTTATGACTCCAAAATTTTATTTATTTTTAGTATCGTAAATTTGTCATATGAATCTGTCTACTGCATGTAGTTATTAGTCTCTTATATGTTGTATAAATTCAAATCATTCCATTTCATCATGGAAGATAATTTTATCCACCCCGCTCGACTTACTACAAATGTATTATATAAATATATATATATATATATATATATATATATATATATATATATATATATATATATATATATATATATATATATATATATATATGTGTATATATATATATATATATATGTATATATATATATATATATATATATGTTCCAGTGACTGTAAAACAGTCGAAAACAATCCTTTAGGAACTCACTATACCTTTGTATAGATTGTATGGCATATGTCCGACAGAAAACAACCACTTCTCTGGCTAATACCTCGACAGATATTGAATTATATCTGTCAGACATATGTGCAAAAATTCTTACTTTGAAGGAACAACTTTGCAAGAGCTCTCAGAGACAGACAGCAGGACACCGCCTGATCCAAACAAGGAACCAACTGCAGACCGGTTTCGGGATGAAGTCCCTCATCAGTGCAGTCCTGGTTATCACGGTTGTATACACGCGGGGGCCCGGTGCCCGTCATCGTTCGCCGGGATTAACACTGCAATCGCTTACAGTATCCACCACGGCAACAGATTAGAGAGCGCTCCAGAAGGACATTTCGGATGCGAAATGGTATATGCTGAATACTTGTTTCAAGGAGCAATAAATGTTCCAGTGACTGTAAAACAGTCGAAAACAATCCTTTAGGAACTCACTATACCTTTGTATAGATTGTATGGCATATGTCCGACAGAAAACAACTACTTCTCGGGCTAATACCTCGACAGATATTGAATTATATCTGTCAGACATATGTGCAAAGATCCTTACTTTGAAGGAACAACTTTGCAAGAGCTCTCAGAGACAGACAGCAGGACACCGCCTGATCCAAACAAGGAACCAACTGCAGACATATGCCATACAATCTATACAAAGGTATAGTGAGTTCCTAAAGGATTGTTTTCGACTGTTTTACAGTCACTGAAACATTTATTGCTCCTTGAAACAAGTATTCAGCATATATATATATATATATATATATATATATATACATATAGAAATAACTTTTATGAAAATAGATTTCTAGCATGAGTTCAGCCATCAAAAAAAATTGAATTCATACGATCACTTAGGAGCTGAGATAATTTTTTTATTTCAAAAGAATCTGGAAGACGCAATAATCATCGTACAGCAGTCACCTTCATGGATATTGACGTTAAATTTTCGATAATAATATACTAGGATATGTCTAGTTCATTTGCAGTATTATTAATTGATGAACAAAGTGAGGCGTGCAGGCGCGGAGCGATGCAATTTTAGCGGGTGGCGGGCGCAGTGGGGATACAAATACTGTTGACATTAAAGACTTTCGTCCTGACAGTGTTATTGAAAGAGGAAAGAAAAGTTATTGGTTCAATTTCAGGTACTAGTGTACATTGCAAAAGAAAACGTACGTGAACAACAAGCCGAGATACTCAATATTTTTCAATGACAAGCCACGAAATAAGTTTTGAGTGCTATCCCCACTCCGCCACCCGCTACAGCTATCGCAAACCGCGCCTGCACGCCTAACTTTATTTATCAATTAATAATACTGCAAATGAACTAAACATATCCTAGTATTATTTTATTGAAAATATAGGTATTCAACCTTAATATCCATGAAGGTGACTGCTGTACGATGATTATTGCGTCTTCCAGATTTTTTAGAATAAAAAAAATTATCTCGGCTCCTAGTGATCGTAGGAATTAAAGTTTCTTTCTGAATGCTTGAAATCATGCTAGGAATCCATTTTCATGAAAGTCATTCATATAAAAACAAAATTGAGCAATGTATTTAAAAAAAAAACATGTAAAATAATTGTGCAATTTTTTTAAAGTCATTTTTTTACCCTTGAAATTTAAAAAGTCATTATACTTATTCGATAATATGAAAAAACAACTCGTACAGAAAAAAAAAGACATGAATCGTTACTGTAGCTTCATTCCCCGAGCAAGAGTAGCCATATTGAGAGAGCATCTTTTTCGAGAAAACTTCAAATATTTTGAAAAACAATCAATATTTATCAATTTTTCAAAGAAAGACTTTTTTGGCTTGTCATAGGTTACACATAACGGTAAGTAACAAGTTTGAATACCTTACAGTTAACGAGTTATAGAAAACCCGATTTTTCACGGTTTTTCCGATCTAACCCGAAAAGTATCAATGATATCGGAAAATTATGAGTAATTCAATTGATAGATCTTTTCAATACCTACAATTTCCTAATTTGACTTTTTTCGATCGGAGCTCTAGTTTTTTAGTTATCAACAAAAAACCGCTTTTCGCAAGTTTGCCAATTTTTTAGGTTATGTTCGGTAATCACGATCGAGTCGCATGAAATAGAAACTCATGCTGAATTTCAATTTTCTATACGCTTATATTTTTTGTTTTCGGATATTAATTTTTGCACGCACTTTTCCTTATTGCTTGGACTAAAAATGTTCAACAATTTGGTGGATGCGCTGTGCTAAAAGTATATCGATTGGCGTTTGTAGAATCTTCAACCGTTCTCGAGTTGAGAAAGAAGTTCATCTGGAGTTGAAGAAGGTTTTTCCCCCACCAAATATTCTTCAATTCTTTTCTTGCCCTTTTGTGACACGTAACACTAATTTTTCCTTTCTTGAATGGAATTTTAGTGCATATAAATCCATCATGTCCACCATATAATTGTTCTTGTTGAAAAAACAAATTTCTGCATTCGAATTTGAGACTTCAAACCTCATGAAGACTCCCCGTTTCTCCTTGACCCCAATCCTGACCGTTTTATGTCATTCCTTGATGGCTCTTTTCTGCGGATTTTTATTCTGGAACTGAACGACAGTGCCATCGCTGAAGGGATATCGCGCTGGAAATGTCACGGAAATGACGCTTCTATATCGCTGGAAGATTTTATTACGCAACATCCCAGACTTTCAATAGGAAATCATAGGGTCGAATTGTTGATGGTTTATCGATGCTGACCATAAAATTCTCCAATGTTTATTTGGCGGTATAATTGAAGGAGCAATTGTTAATATTTGTGTTATTGTTTAAATCATGACATGGAAAATAAAAAAAAAGAAAATTCAAGGAAAATCTATACATGTGTAGAAGATCAACTGAAAGAATTTGCCCCAAAAAGTTAACTGCGTTTAAAAGACTTTTGACTTGAATGAAATATCAAACAGGAATACACCTAACAACGAAACAACACAATCAACAGAAGTACTTCATTCCCACATACAACCAACAATTCAATATGACGGTTCCAAGATGGCGGACGAGTTTTGTGAACACGTTCAGATTTGATTCAAAATTGGTGTGAGGGTTTCTAAGGTAGGAGATCATGATTTTTTGTCAAAAGTCATAAATTCAATATGGCGGCTCTAAAATGGTGGACAAGTCTTGTAATTATGGTCAGATTCTATTGAAAATTGCTGTGTGGGTTTTCGGGGTCAGAGATTATGACTTTTTCGTCATAAATCATAAATTGGAGATCGCGGACGAGAGATTATGGTCAGATTCTATTGAAAATTCAACAAGAACACCAATTCCTACCTACTCTCCTCCAGCTTTCACGATGTTTCTTGAACATTACAGAATTTTTCTTTTTGAAAAAAATTGCTAGGTGGGAATTTTTGGGGACGGGAATATAATATTTTTTTGTCAAAATTCATAAATCAAATGTGATGTCACGACGAATTTTTGCTAGTGTTCAAGTGACATTTCATATAGAAATACATTGAACATTTCAGCGAAAATCAGGATTCAGATCTGAGAGCTATTTACGTGAAATTTCATGCTGATTCCAAAAATATATGTTTTGTATATGCTCAGATTCAAGATATAGCCGAAATGGGGAATAAAATGTCGAAAATTTTTAAATTGCATGGGTTCAATTCGAGAACGTTTAGATACAGACCAATTCTGCAATTGGCACTCAATTCAAAACGGTCGAATTAGCATATGCTGTGAATTTCAGCCTATCGAAGAATTGAAAATTACTCGTGAAATGTTGTTAGGGGGTATTAGAAATCACAAAAAATAGAAAATAGTCAGATCCACTTGAAATTCGCTCTATTTACGTAAAATTTCATGCTGATTCCAAAAATGTACATTTTGGATATGCTCAGATTCAAGATATGGCCAAAAACAGGAATAAAACGTCGAACATTTCGAAATTTCAGGGGTTCAATTCGAGAACAGTTAGAGATAGACGAATCCTGCGATCGCCAATAGCTCCAAGTTGGCAGGCAAGTTTTGTGATCATGGCCAGATTCTCTTGAAAATTGTTATGTGGAGCTTGGGGTTGCAGATTATAAATATTTTGTGAAAAGTCGTGAATTGAATATGGCGGCTGCAAGATGACAGACAAAATTTATTTGTAATTATGATCAGATTCTATGCAAAATTGCTATGTGGTTGTTTTTGGGGTCGTAGATCAATAATTTAATGTGAACATTTATTAATTCAGTATGGTGGCTCCAAGGACGAGAGTGTAGGTTACGTTGAGTTTCTATTAAAAATTACTATGTGTAGGTTTTTGCGGTCGGAAAATATGAATTTTTTATCCAATATGGCAGCTTCAAGATGGCGGACAAGTTTTGGTGTTATGGTCAGATTTTATTAAAAATTGATATTAAGCGATTTTCGGGGTGGAAAAATGTTCATTTTCCGTCAAAAGTCATACATTCAATATGTTGTCTTCAAGATGGCGGACGAGATTTTGGATTATGATAAGATTCTGTAAAAAAAACTATTTGAGGATTTTTGGAATCCAAAATTGTGAATTTTTTGTCGAAAGTTATAAATTCAATATGGCGGATCCTAGATGGCGGATCCTAGATGGCGGACGACAGTTGTGATTATTGTCAAATTCTTTCAATAATTGCTCTGTGAGAATTTTCGGGGTCGATGAATATCAATTTTTATTAAAATCAATAAATTCAATATGACAGCTCCAAGATGGAGGAGAAGTTTTATGACTATGGTCAGATTCTATTGAAAATTATTATGTGGGGGTTTTCGGGATAGCAAATTATGAATATTTTGTGAAAAAACATAAATTTAATATGGCGGCTGTAAGATAGCAGACAAGATTTATTTGTAATTATGATCAGATTCAATTCAAAATAGCTATATGGTTCTTTTCGGGGTCGGAGATTAGAATTTTCTTGTCAAAAGTCATCAATTCAATATGGTGGATCTTAGATGACAGACTAGTTTCGTGATTATGGTCAGATTCTATTAAAAATTGCTGTGTGGGGGTTTTTGGGGTCGGAGATTGTGAATTTTTGTCAAAAGTTATAAATTCAATATGGCGATTGCAAGATGGCGGACGAGACTTGTGATAATAGTCAGATTTTCATTTGAAAATTCATTAATTCAATATGGCGGCTTCAAGATGACAGACGAGAGTTTAGGTTACGTTCAGAATCTATCAAAAGTTGCTGTGGGAGTTTTTGCGGTCGGAAAATATGAAGTTTTCATCCAATGTCATTAATTCAATATGGCGGCTTCAAGATGGCGGACAAGTTTTAGTATTATGGTCAGATTGTGTTAAAAATTGATATTAGGAAATTTTCGGGGTGGAAAAATATTGATTTTCCGTCAAATGTCTTTGGATTAGGGTCAGATTCTGTAAGAAAAACTATGTGGGTATTTTCAGAGTCCGAGATTGTGAATTTCGTGTCGAAAGTCATAAATTCAATATGGCGGATCCTAGATGGCTAACGAAAGTCGTGATTAATGTCAAATTCTATCAATAATTGCTCTGTGGGAATTTTCTGGGTCTAGAATATGAATTCAATATGGCTCTAAGATGGCCGACAAGTTTTGTGATTATGGTCAAATTCTCTTGAAAATTGTTATGTGGAGCTTGGGGTCGCAGATTATAACAATTTTGTGAAAAGTCATGAATTGAATATGGCGGCTGCAAGATGGCAGACAAGATTCATTTGTGATTATGTTCAGATTATATTGCTATGTGGGGGTTTTCGGGGTAAGAGATTATGAATTTTTCGTCCAAAGCCATAAATTTAATATGGCGGCTTTTAAATCGCATAAAGTTTTGATATAAGTCAGATTCTGTTAAAAATTGCTATGTGGGTATTTTCGGGGTCGGAGATTGTGAATTCTTGTCGAAAAGTTGTAAATTCAATATGACGATCGCAATATGGCGGACGACACTTGTGATTATAGTCAGAATCTATTAAAAATTGCTATGTGAGGATTTTTGGGGTCGTAGATTTAGATTTTTCGAGAAAATTCATGAATTCAGTATGGCGGCTCCAATATGGCGGCTCCAATATGGCGGCTCCAATATGGCGGACGAGTTTTCTGATCATGGATTGATTCTACAGAAAATTGGTGTGTGAGGGTTTTTGAGGTCGGAGATGATGATTAAGTTTACGTCAACATTTTAAAACTTCTTTGTATGTTGAAATGTTTAGTTTTCATGAATACATTTTCATTTTTATTTATACAGGAACATGAAATTTACACAGGGATTAGTATCAACCCAATTTTACATAACCAGCCCCTGTGTAGATTGCCAGACCACAAAAATCACATTCCCATCGATTCCAAACAACTGCCGGTCGGTGTATAACGACGCCGAATCTGATTCCGCAATTACGAGGCGTTTATCTTCTGTCATTCTTGCACATTCGCGTCGTTTACGCCCGCTGGGGCTTCGAATTAGAACATTACCGCCAGATAGTGTTGCAATCGCCAAAAAATCTCCAGAGAAAAATGACTTTTCCCGTCCATTGTTTCAGTCCCCGGAGACAGACGCTAGTCGTTTTTTTTCCGATTACTCGACGAAATGCTAAGCGAGAACTGGGAATACTCTTCGGCCGATAATACGGTTTTAAGTGTGGCGAGGAAAGTTTTTCGGCGAATTACACGGAGAGTTTTGTTTTTTGGTCGGGTTGAGAAAAAGGTGTCTCGATGTGTTCCAATCCATCAGCAGAAATTCTTATTGAACTAGGACTAGGGTGTGGAAAAGAAGCTGTCAAATGTATGAGAAGGGAAAACGGGATTGTGGATTTATAGTCGGGATTTGATTTTCTATTCTATGCTTGGCATATAAAACAATCAGTTGGATCCCTTTAGTTTTAGAACCTTCACTTAAGGTTCATATAAACCCTTGAAAAAATTATCGGCAATTATCGGCAAGGTTAAAAATTCTGAAAAATATTCATTCATTTTGGCATTCAAATTGAATAATTTGAGAGATGTAGAAGAAAATCTGATGAACAGTTTTCGAGGAAAAAAATAAAACCATAATTTTTTTAGAGGTTTTTTTTAAGTTTTCCCAAAAACCATCCATCAGATACAATTTCAAATATCATGCCGTTTTAATGTCAAAGTAAAAGATAATAACGATTTTTTTCAGAATTTTCAACTTCAACGTTCCCTTTAAAAAAAATCTGAAAATCTTGTTATAAAATCAAAGACAGTTGAGAAGAATCGCTTTTGCAAGTGATATTTATATGAAATTTAGAAGACTGAACACTGAGGAGCTATTCATACTATTTTTCAGACATAAAATCAAACGATTTATATTTTTAATAATTATTTTCAAAAACTCTGACAAAAAACGGTACATCGCTCCAGTAAGTGATTCCTATGCATACTAGTACATGAACGGAAAGACAAAAATAGTTCTGCTACTGTCCACAAAGTATTGCACAGAATTATTGTCACTGTCATATTTAATGTACAGCGTTGCCAATAGTTCTAGACAGCGGTAACCGATGTAGTTTGTTTAATTTTTCGAAAATGTAAGTTACGCTGATAGGGGTTTGTCAGTTCATCAGTTGGATGTTGAATTGGTCCGCCTAAAGCCTTGGAGTCCTTGTTCACAATTGAAGAAGTAAGTAAATAATAAGTTTTATGTTTTGCGATTCGCCAACAATAGAGCGAAGACAGTACAAATTCAACCAAATTCGTAGACAGGACTCAGCAGAGGCCTTCTGTATTCAGAAAGTTGGACCAATTTTCAAAAAATCAATTTCGACAAAGGATCGAGGAGATAATTTTCTGATCGAAATCACAAATATTGTCCTTATCTCCTAGATACTTCATCGGAATTCAACTTTTGAGACATGATTCGGAATCAGCTCGTCGAAATACGTTAGAGAGGAGTTTGCAAGTTTTTTAAAAACGTAAAATAATAGCATTCGAAAATTCGTTGGTGCGATAGAATGTTTTGAAGTTTTACCGCTTTTTTATGGTACACCTTGTATCTGAGCAAATCCAAACCATATATTTTCGTAATCAGCATAAAATTTTTGGTATATCGTGCTAGTTTCAAGTGAATTTGACGACTTTGAAATTTTCATGATTTTAGGTATACCCCCTTTGGAGTTTTTTCTATTATTTATTATTTTGTTGCCGATTGTCTTTGAATTCACAGAATAACTAATTCCGTCATTCTGAATAGATTGGCGATCGCAGAATTACTCTATCTCGTTCCGTTCTCGAGTTGAAAATTTGATCCAGAGTTGAGAGCTGTAATTTCCCGCAATATTTTTTAAACTCATTTCTCCATATCATATTCGTAAGACTCAACCATTTTTGTAGAGCTCACCAAATTTGAAATCGATTCCTACCCGAATAGAGATTAGGTAGGCTTTTTACGAATTTTCGAGTTTCGAGACAAATTTACCAAAATTTTTACTTTTCATTTTTCAAAAAATCGCAAGCTCACCTCTAATGTATTTCGACGAGCTGATTCCGAATTATGGCTAAAAAAGTGAATTCCGACAAAGAACCCTTTGTCGGAATTCAATTTTTGGGTCATGATTCGTAATCAGCTCGAAATACATTAAAGGAAACTGCGATTTTTTGAAAAACTAAAAATTATTGTGTTCTAAACCCAAAAGCAACACTGATTTTGAAAAACTGGTTGTAATGAAAAGTAACAATATAAACGTATTGTGAATCATTACCAGAATTCATAAATTTTTTTTTCATAAACATGTTCTAAAATCATTAGTTTTCAAGTTATGATATTTTGGTTGGTTAACTCTTATGAAATATTCGTATTTGAAAACTATTGATTTCACGAGAACAAAATATGAAACACTTTTTGGCCAGAATTGATCAACGAATGTGAAAAAAAGTTAATGTTTGTGATAACTAAAACTTATTTGTATTTTTCATCAATACCAAAGTCATCATGGTAATATTCTCGAAGCCAATTTCGCATTAACTGTTTAAGTAAATTTCAAGAAATAGGGTATCATGAGAAAGATAACTTTCTGCCCTTTCAAATGATATATCATACGACTGCACTTTCTATTTGAAATTTCAGGGTTCTGAAACCTCTTCTAGGGGGTTGAAGACACAGGTTGACAAATATGTCTAAAATGTGTCTCCCTCGAAAGTAAACTTCATTTGTCCAAGTATTTTGGTTTAAATTTTAAACTAGGAGAAAATAAAAGTGCATACTTTTTGTTGGACCACTCTGTATAACGTAGGAAAAAATCAGTCGATACACTCGTCTTTAGAACAGGCAACCCAAGTACGTTGCACAACTATCGACCTATATCAGTAATAAACAACTTCGTTAAAATCTTTGAACAATCTCTCAAGAACAGACTAATTTCATTTTTAGAAAAACCAAGTCACAACAAATAGACAATTTGGATTTATAAAATAATTGTATCGAAAATGCTATTTAGGTTTCTCAATAAAATTTTAACTAATTGTATTTATAGACCTGGCTCAGGCATTTTATACTATATCTAAACTCTGTAAATATGGTATCAGAGGGCAGCTGATTTGAACGTATCCATAGCACTCTAGATTGAAAAATAAATTCGAAATTTGAAAAAAATATTGGTTACAAAAACATGGTTGTATTCAGAATGTCATAAGGAGACAAAAGAGGTGAAAATGTGCTGGTTTTCCCATTAGAAATGTTCAAGTCACTTCCGGTGAAACCGGAAGTTGCATGAACTCAAGTTATTTTTCAAAAACGCAGTTTTATGTCTCATGCAGATCCTCCAAATTGCATTCTATTATCTTCAAAAACAAGAAAGTTATAGCCACTTTCCGTGTACACCCAGTATACCTAACAGAAACAAACAAGAATTTTATATCAACTTCCATACCCTGCTCCCAATCTTACTTATATTCAGAATTGGATTCACATCGACACCAGAATTTCAAATATGCAATTGATCGGCCACCTTTGGGGCATGACCTAATGATAATTAATGAACGAGAGGTTCATTAGTGCAAATTTCAAGACCCCACATCGCCTCGAGCTGATCATTAACTTTTTCTGGATCGCGATATATTTCGAAGAACTTTCTGCGAAGGAGGATTATAGCCGTTTAATTAGATTGATTTTTCCACTTAAGAAGAATGTCTGTATCCAACTAATGAACGGATTTTTTTGTCTAGAGACTCGACAATTTTTTGTTAGTATTCAAGTCACATTTCGTATAGAAATACATCAAACATTTTGTCGATAGAACAGTCTGGATTCAGATCTGAAAGCTACTTTTCAGGGCTGGAGTCAAAGAGTCTCATATAATGGTGTCAAATGATGCCAACTTTATTTTTCCAAAGACTAATTACAGATCGATTGCCTTGTTAACAGGGTTCTCCAAAATATTTGATAATGCATTTGAAGTGGGAGTTTTGAACTATCTGAGTAAATATCAAGGATCTACAAACAGGCAATTTGGCTTCACCATAAGCCACTCCACATAGAAGCACCACTTTCGTTTCATGAACAACTACTTTTAAGAAAAAACTGAAAACTTCGTCTGTCTTCTTCGATCTTCAAAAATCATTTGATGTTGTTAACCGTTCATCACAGTCAGATTAAAACTAGAAAATAGGTGAATAATATGGCTATAGATTGAGCCCGAAAGGAATTCCTAAAAATCCTAAGCTTCAAAATCAATGGGATTTATCCTTCAAGAGGTTGTAAATATCTTGATCTTCACATTGTTTTGACATTGTTTCATTAGGAAAACATAGATATCAGGCGTCTGTTTTATTTCTGTATAACTATTTTTTATGCAAAAGAGTCAATCAAAGAACCCCGCACTTTCCTTATGGAAAATGGTTGAATTCCCTGAATTTTTGGTATGTTGTAGATTTGGACTTCCTCGTTAAAAGTGTTCACAGGCACAAAAAAATCAGCCTACTAGTTTTCGAGATACAGGGTGTCAAAAATGAAAAGTGAAGCTTTCTGCTCAGAATTTTTAACAACTTCGAGAATTGACAAAACGACCATTTATTCATGGCCTGAACGATCGAACAATATCATCTGGATCTCGTACCCATTATATTTTCACGTTTCGTGCTCTACAACAGGGTGAACAAAGAGAGAACAAATTCGATTCATTTTAAACCAACCAGTGTAAGTTCGTTCATGAGAATTAAAGATCCAATTGAGCCTGGATGAACTTCCTCAATCTCGATCGAAGTTTACTGACATTTTTTTTATATAATAAAATATTAGTGCCCTAGTTTTTTTAGTCGGATAGTGGAGAGCATGTCATATATATATATATATATATATATATATATATATATATATATCAAACATTCTTTAATGTTAAGAACGTCGCATAGTCATTTCATATATATAGGGTGAGGAAAAAGATACAGTTCAAGTTTCTTGCAAAAATGCGATTTTTTTCAATGAAAACCCTGTTTTTCGAAAAATCATTGGTTAATTCTCTTGAATTTTTGATATTATGTTTGATTTGAGGAGTCCAAGATATTGTCATCAATCTCAGCATAGGTCTCCGGACTTGTTTGTCGGCTATATACTTTTGAATGTTCGGATTTTATTGATACCCGATATACTCCAATGGAAACCGAAATGGGCATGGACAGTTATTTCTTATGAATTGTTGGATGATTTTCATTTCTCGGTGTGAAATTTTCTTACCGAATCCCCCTCGTGCTTGAATTAATTGCCGTAAATTTATCTCGTGAAAATTCATGTACTCGAAAAATTTCCGGCAATAATTCAAGCACTTGGGAGATTACAAGTGAAAATTGCTATTATCTCGGAATTCTGGCTATTTAGGTATAGGAACATGATATATCAATTCGAAGGGAATTTAGTCATCTTTCAATATATTTCATAATATACAGGAGGTTCCATTTAAAAAAAACGCACTTTCAACCCTTTTTGTATCTAGTAGTAAGATCATGAATTTTGAACGACCCTGTATAACGCAGAACAAACTTCCCTATACAGAATCAATGTAAATGATCTTAATGAACTAAACACAAAATTGCAACTTCCTAAGAATCCATATACCGCAGAAATAAACATTCAATTCGAGCTATGTTTTGGATAAAAAATATAGAAAATAACCAATATCTCAAAAACCGTTAGAGATAGGTATAGGAGAGTATGAGGCAGAAATAATCAGAAAAGAATGACAAGTTCAAAAATGCGGTAATATTCAGGGCGACCTATTTGAAATAACAAAGATGCTTCTACTTTCTGGTATAAGCGGCAACGCTGCATTGCTGAAAATATTTTAGATCGATAGACCAAGAGCAACTACTTTAGAAACCAAATTTTCAGAATGATCATATGTCCCGTTCTTCATAAACGTCTAAGGTACCATCGACCGTGACCCACCCTATATATATATATATATATATATATATATTGCCCCTCGCTAAATCCATCCTTATTTATATATATATATATATATATATATATATATAACATGCTCTCCCCTATCCAATTAAAAAAACTAGAGGTTGACGCACCCCTATTTTCGAACCACCCTGTATATAAAAAAAGTGTCAGTAAACTCCGATCGAGATTGAGGAAGTTCATTCAGGCTCAATTGGATCTTTAATTCTCATGAACGAATTTACACTGGTTGGTTTAAAATTAATCGAATTGGATTTTTCTTTGTTCACCTTGTTGTAGAGCACGAAACGTAAAAATATAATGGATACGAGATCCAGATTACATTGTACCATCATTCAGGCATGTTATTCCATGAATAAATGGGCTTTTTGTCAATTCTTGGAGTTGTTAAAAATTCTGTGCAGAAAGATTAACTTTTCATTTTTGACACCCTGTATCTCGAAAACTAGTCTGCTGATTTTTTGTGCCTGTGGACACTTTTGCCGAGGAAGTCGAAATCTACAACATACCAAAAATTCAGGGAATTTAACCGAAAGCCATTTTCCAAGTGCGGGGTCCTTTATTTTGACTTTTTTTCTTGCATTCTTGCTCTTCACTGTTATTTAGAAATTAGTACATCCAAACAATATTGTGATGAACTTTGTAACATTGCTCTGTAACCGGGAAACAGTTTGGCAACGCTATGAGTATTATCATTATCATTATTAAATAAATTGGAATGATATGGGATAGGAGAGCTAGCTTTGTTTTGGGTCAGGTGGAACCTTTCACAAAGAAAACAACAGGTTTGTATAATGGAAAACGGTACTTCATCAATGTCAGAACGACTGAATGTATCTAGAGGTGTTCCGCAAGGTGGCACTATAGGCCCAGCATTCTTTCTTATTATGATAAACGCTTTACGCCAAAGACACATCAGTTGTTTTCATAAGGATCTTGTTAAGGAATCGAACAAATTTTATATCATCTGCACCAATCATCAAAATCCAATGCCAGCCAACTAGTGACATCTAATAGAAAATAACAGATCACCACTGAAACAAAACAGTTCTATGAAATTCCTTGGACTATAAATACACGTTCATGTTGATCTTTCCAGGGAAATACATACAAACAATTTAATAAAATTGCAATCCTATAAAAGTTTGCAATATTTCAACTGAAGAAAGTTACAAACATGGAAAATATAATGTCTTACTACTATTGTAGCTGTCATGTCAAATATGTGGGGCTGTTCTTAGACAAGAAACTAAACCTGGAACATAAATCTATAAACACTTTCAGCAAAATTGGTCCAATGTTAAATGGTCATTTTTTAAATAATATTGTTGAAATATTCTCAAAGCGAATATTAACAAAAACAATCGTTAAATTGTCGACGTTTCGAAACTTTATTGTTTTATTTCCATGACTCTGAAGTATAAGAACAATAATATACATATTAAAATGAAATTCTCAACGGAGTGTAAGTTGAAACTCAGGATATTTTTATTTGATCATTTGATCCACGGAGAGATCTTACAACACCCGATCTACATCACCCTATATCGAAATAATTAAGTCGAAAAATAGAAAGAATCCAAACCTACCCTACTTTCCTCAAACAAGCGTCGTTTTCCCAGTATCGACCTATCGACGAGTCGAATTTTCCGATGCAAAGTGTTTTGAACTTTTAATATACCCGTACCATAAATTTATCTGTTCCAGTTTTTCCGCTTACCCGCAGTATGTTTGCTTTGAAGAGTCTGAGAAGTTCTAAATTTGGAATAAGTCGCAATGCTCCTGTTAGCTCGGTAAACAACAAAGTTTTGAGTGAGTTGGTTTCAGAGGGAATTCTTATGGGATTAAGCTACTTCACAGAGGAGAGTGACGAAAATCTCCATTATTTGAATAGCTCATGACGATGATAGGATGGAATTAGGGTATTTTTTTACATTATAAAGAAGAATTGACATTTTATCATGTTAATTACATTTTTCAATTATTGTTGCAAGACGAAGTAAAATTGATATTTCAATGAAATTTTCGTTTCTTGGTGATTCAACGGAAAAAACTGCCAATGAAAAACTTACGAATACGCAGGAAACGTGATTTTATCCAATTTTAACCGATACCCTTTCAGTTACTCCATTAAGTGTGTGTACGCTCTTCAAAGAAGGCCACACTCTATAACTAGCACATTTATCCAGGGCATGTTTCGAAGAGACCAGTTGACATTCTCATTGCATATTTCCGAAAAGTAATATTCTGCTTTACAATAGTTTGGGTATGCTGTGAAACCCGTCACAATAGAAAATAATGTTAGGAGCAAAACCGTTACGAGGCGACTATGTCGAAGGACGTGTCCAAGAAAGCATCGGCCAATAGCAGAATCGGTAACGAAACTAAGTAACCACCGAGGGGAAAAAAGTTAGCCTAGCTTATTTTGAGAATCCAGAAAAAGGGCAGTTGAATTTCAATCATTGTTCAAGTACCTTTAATGAAACGAAATAATCACACCTTTGTATTATTTCCACTACTTTTTTATGAAAAACTTATAAAAAAATTATAAAAAACTAGTGGAAATAAGACAAGAGCGTGTTTCTTTCTTTTCATTAAAGTGATCATGAATTTCCACAAAACAAACAAGTCATCAATTACACAAATAGTTCAAGTAAGTTGTAGTTTCATAACTCTTCAAGCAAGTTGATATTTCCAAATTGTCATAATGATAATAATAATAATAAAATTTATTAAATCCTTTACGATCATAAAAAATGATATAGGATACGTCGGATCCTGACCTGACCGTTACCGTTTTTATTAATTAAAGTCAAGTAAATAGTTAATCCTCTCGTACAAACGTGCTCTGATATCTCTGTGTGTTATAGAAAAGTATTTGGTCAAGATAAAATGTAGGGTTACATTCTGAGTTAGTTTTGTAATTTGAAAGTATGGGATGACCTATTTGAAGATTTAAGTACATTGATTTGGTAATTAGAAGGATTTCAGAAAGCCTGTAGTGAATGTTAAAGTATCATTTTCAATTCTTAGTTCAAGTATTTTAATTGTTATATTATATATTTATCTCATTTCCACACATGACTTCTCCAGAAAATAAATTTGAAAACAACCAAAGTCAATTGGGTTTCCTCATAATGTAGAATTTGAATCAAGTTAAAGCAACAAATATTATCAGGGTAATTGAGAATATTAGTGAACCAGTTCGTATTGATATCATCGCGTTTGTGAAGTCATGGAACCGCCCCGGTAACTACCTATAGAAGACGATGAGTAAAATTTTTGTTAGCATTGAGAACACATATGAGGGTTTTATAGCTGAAATAATCTTCACAAAAGATTTATTCTGTGATTATGTTTGTTATAAGAGAGTATTTCGGATAGAATAGAACAAAACTGACTATTTCGCTAGCTTAAATAATTCACACGTTAATGGCCAATCGCCGCTATGAATTAAATATAAAGAACTAACAAGAGGGTACATCAAGAGCTAATATTCTATCACGAGAGTACACGCCGCGAAAATAGCCAGAGCAATAGTAAGAGAGAGTCGTTATAAACTAATATCCAATATACTAAATTTTCAACCCGCCTCATTAAGAACAGCTATTAGTAGTAGATGCAGTGATTTTGTCGTATTTCAAACATTCTGTGGAATTTTCAGCTAAATCGCTTTGGTGACCCATTGTGCCATTTCACCAAATTTTTTGAATAATTCCGCTCTGTACTTCAGTTTAGTTCAAGACTGAATTAAATTAATCACCTCCTGGGCAGCTGCTATCTTTCGCTATAGGAGTGAAACTAGGCGAGTTCTGTACTTGTCTGTTAATGTGAATGGAACACGACAAAAAACAGAGAAAACCCGAAGTTATCCGCTTACACAAACCGCACTCTGTACCAGAATTGTTCAATTACAGCAACAGACGCCTCAACAGAACTCAAGCGGAACTCCCGACCATGTCAGTGGAAATACATTGCAACACCCTCTTATCGGGAACTTCCCGCCACTTGCCGGAAAACCGGATCAACCCACTGGTAATTAGGACTCTGCAAGACCTTTTCATTTCTGAGAACGTTGCGGAGAAGCTTGATGGATGGTCTGTCGTGTTTTCCTCCGTATGGAAAGTCGTTTATGATAAAATCAGTAAGGTGTCTCGGATTTTCTGTTATAGAAAGTATTCAAAGTTGGTGAACTGGCTGGATGGAGAAATTGATGAAAAAAATGTGTTGACATTGACAATAGTAATCAATCTTTAATTTTTTTTTTGAAAAACTCGTTACCAATGGCACGATAAATGGGCAAAACAATTCGCATTTGTAATGGCATTTGCCATTGCTGTTTCTTGATTATTCCTATACATTTTCATACAGGCCACGCTGAAGATAAAAATAATAGGCTCTTTTCACACAAAATGAAAGATGCTTTACCACTTCTTATGAGATAGTTCCTAAATGGAAACCTTGGTTTTCGTCCTAGCAAAATCGCTTAGTGGAATTTTTTAAATAAAAAATAGTGAAAAAAATTACAACTTTTGTGCTTTTTTGCGAATATCGCAAAAAGTATTGGAGGAATCGTTTTATAGTCGATAAAACTTTTGTAGAGAAATATAAAACCTACAAAAAATTGTTTATATCAATCAATCAATCAAAGTACTTTATTGTCAGAAGATACAATAAATCTCATAGACAAAGCGATAAATAATAATAGTAATAATGCAAATGCGCTCATATAAACATGAAATATATAAACATACAATGAAGTCGACTTACAAAATGAAGTTATAGTCATATTTGAGCACAAATACAGTCATATAAATATATACATATAATGTACATGCATACACATAAATAACGGTCAAAAATATGATAAACATAGAATATACGACAAATTCATCACATTGTTTGGTCATAGAAATAGAGTATAATGAGATGAACAAATATACATATAAACAATATAAAATATACAATAATTATAGGTTTGTAAATAAAATACACATACTATACTACTCACAATTTTTAACAAGTTAGATACTGACACTTCAACTTGATGAATCTAGGTAGAATTCTTCCAGTGTATAATAGGCCTTCTCAACCAAAAGCTTGTTCACTTCTTTTCTGAATCTATTTAGATCCCGAGTCTCTCTTATTCTCAATGGTAGGTGGTTATACATTTTTCTGCTTTGGTAGATGAGCGACTTCTGAGTAAGAGCAGATGAAGGTTTCAAAAGAGAAATCTGGTTAGGGCGACGGGTACTATATGAGGGGGAGCAATCTAATAAGTTCTTGCATTTTTTATGAAGAAGGCATACCGTTTTCATTATAAAAATACAAACCAGAGTTAAAAATTTTTGTTTTAAAAATAGTGGATGACAAGAGTCCCTGTACTTGGCTTTATATGTACAGGGTGTTTCTTAAGTACGTGTAGAAAATTTAGGAGCGTGTTGCTGACATCAAAATAAGAAGAAAAGTTCCTAAAAACATATGTTCGCAAATTATTCGTTTCTGAGCTACAGAGTGTCAAAGTTGAATTCTGATTTTATTTTTTGTGAATAATTTTGATATTTTGGTTTAGTTTGGTATCTGGGAATATTTATTATTTAGTTTGTTTAAAAATATATATATATATATATATATATATATATATATATATATATATATATATATATTGGTAGAGGTCACTGCGAGCGACTGGTTTCGAGTTATTGAGATTTGAAATAATCGATGCAAGTGATTTTGAATGACAAGATTTTTAATTAAAAATAAATTCAATTAGAAATTCGTTTTTACACAATTGACATAAAATTTGTTTTTGTCATTGAAAAATCATCCCAGATACCAAACTTTACTCGCATATCACAAATATTTTGGAATTTATTCACAAAAAACAAATATAAGAATTAAACTTCGACACTCTGTATCTTAGAAACGAATAGTTTACGAAAATGTCTTTATAGGACATTTTTTTCTCATCTTAACGTCAGCAACATGCTCCTGAAGTTTCTACACGTACTTAAGAAACACCCTGTATATCTCATAGCCCGTTTTTGTAGCAAGAAGACCATGTTGAATCGGTTTTTTTGAACACATACCTCAAAAGCAAATGCCATACCGAAGGTGTGACTCTATCAGTGAAAAATATACCTATCTGGCATTTGCCATGCACAGCTCATTTAATACAATTCTGACTGCATAACAGCCAGAAGCACACTTGACTAATATGACCTTCAAATGCTAATTTGTCATCGATATGTAGTCCTGAAAATTGAATGATACGACCAGATCGGTGCATTTTTCACTGAGAAAACCTCGAAACGGAAACCATTGTTCAAAAATTTATAATTTTTGTAAATCTGAATCTGGACAAACAATATTGCGGAAACTGATAGACAATAACATGAAGTTTAACTGTTCGCTAATGGTTTTTGTCCGATGCGTAGTTTTTATACAATCGTGTTATATATAATTTAAGAGCTGATTTAAGGGAAATCGTCTTATAATAATAATTATAATAATAATAAATATACTTTATTATCCATAGAGTTAATCTTGTTGACAAAGTGAGATGAGTCTAACTCTAAATAAATGTATAAAGAACACGAAAAACGTGAAGTCATTAAAAAACAGAACACAAACAGATATAAAAACTATAAAAATCACATTTATATATTAAAATCCAACTCAATAAATCAATCAAATTCTGTAAACGGCATTTGGAAGTAGAGATCAATATCTACAATTTGTATATTTTGGATTTTCTCCTGAAAGGTGGGAACTGTTTCGAAAATGTTACTGGAAATTACTCTTAATGCTTCAAAGTGCATCCGAAGTTGCCCAAACTCAACTCGAGTTAACTTCAGTGCGACTTCGGATGACTTCAAGACGCATTTTGAAGCGTTTCGTTCAACTTTCAGTGATATTTTTCACACATTTCCCACCTCTCAGGTGGAAATTCAAAATATATAAAATGTAGATATTGATCTCTACTTCTAGTGCCGTCTACAGAACTCGAGTACGACGATTTCCCTCAAATCGGCGCATCTTGCAAGATGTGCCCTTAAATTGTTCATAACGCGATTGTGCAAAAACCACACGACGGACAGAAAACATCTTGCGCACAGTTAAACCACATATCAGTTTCCGCAATATTGTTTGTCCAGATTCAAATTTATAAAAATTATAAATTTTTTAAAAATGGTCTTCTTTCGAGGTTTTTCCGGATTTTCGCAGTGGAAAATGCACCGATCCGGTATGGTGAAAATATATTCTGTAGCTCTCCACAAAAGATCCATCGATTTTAAAACTATTTTTTCGATAATCTTTAATATATTTCCAAAAAAACAAAAAAATTTAAATTTTTTTCACTTTTGCTTGTTTAAAAAATTCCACAAAGCGATTTCGCTGGGGCGCAAACTGGGGTGAAAACTATCTTATAGAAATTAGTATAGGCCATTTTCGTCTTCTATTTTGTGGGAGAAAAACTTCTATAGCTTGGTCTAATATGTCGAAACAACGACAGAATTTTCTTTAATTGGATGTTCCAAAAATTTGGCGATGACAAAAACTTTGTATAGTATGGTCGGATGAAACTCGTTTCAAAAATAGTGGTGTTTTCAATAAGGACAACGGGACATGTTTGGTCACAAATCAATGAAAATAATTTTAGAGAAGCGAGACCTCAAGTGTGGTTTGGTCTGAATGTATGGGCTGGAATTTTGAAGGATCAAGTTTTAGGTCCCTACGTCTTTGATGGGACGCTGAATGGAGAATGTTATCTGGGCTTTCTCAGACAGACTTAGTGAATATCATGATATCATGATATTAACTATAATGATTTAACACCTTGAGTGCCATAGCGGTCATTATGAACGCTACGATACTTCCCTGTGATGCCATAGCGGTCATAATGACCGCCGATTTTGCACCTCTACTACAGCTGCTTTAAACACTTTTTTTACAAAGGAGTCGTAGTAATCTATTTGAATACATTTAATCTTAGATTGGTACTTCTTAAAACTCTGTCATTGTACTGGGTGATATAGAATATAGGTCATATTGAACTCGTAATTTTTTTTTGTCAGTGATGAATCAGGTTAAATCAACACATGAATCGTTTGAGAATATCGTTGAAAAGATAACGGTATGAATCTTTTATATGCTCCGAATGAAACATCATCGACTTAGAAAGCTTGAATTGGAAGTTGGTTACGTTGCACGCAAATTTGGCCACTTTTTGATTTCAAGTTATTGAGAAAATCCGTTCCCATTTCAACTCCATTTTGTTTCAATTCTCTGTCTCAGTCTGTTGCAATCGTTGACTTGATCATTACCGCCACATGAAGAGCCAATTTGGATATTATATTTCATAAACTTCCAGTTTGTAAAGTTAACTTCAAAGTAGGATATCTTCCAGTTTAACAATATACAATTTACTTATTTGCACTTTTACACTTTTATAGATTATCTTGATCTCACATCTCATTTTCAGACAGAGGAAGGTTACAAACCTACAAAATTCACTTCAGGAGACGAATTGTCTCCATGAAATCTAACTTTCAATATGTTCGAAAGTGTTCATGTGGCTTGGTCTATTCGTCCATAAAATTTACCAGAATTCATCATTGTATAATTAGAATTCAGTTCTGAATTCATTTAAGTTTTGAATGTTATTGTTTTTGTGAACTATTATTCTTCATATTTGGCAATAAACAAATATTACTTTGAAATTATTGTTTTTTTTCTTTGGTGTTCTGTCATCGACTGCTATGGTCATTAGCCACGTGTTCTGGATAGGCCTTGTTACTAACTCCATGCGCCACCTTAGGAGCATTATTATTATTATTATTTTGGACTGAAGAGACAGGAATCTGTGTATGAATCCATCCCTACACCCTACTCACTACATTCGAATTGTTCGATTCGAATATTAAACTCGATTTCGATTTCAGCTCCATCTAGTAGACGAATCTCAACAAACCATACATTTTTGTGATGAGTATTCCTGGGAAATTGTTAAGCTGATGAAAATAGACAAGGTGCAATTTTCTATAAAAAAGTTGTCAGCACTTATGACTCGACCCGTAGGATTATGTCAGGAACGTTTCAATAAAATTTCATATATTTTAATCCTATACCTCTACTACAAATTTGAAATCTCTATATGAAGCAATAAGTGAATGGTAGGGTAATCTCATATATAATTGTTACAAGGTACCCGTTTTCTGTGGCACCATGGGTAAGTCAATGTGAATTTTTTGGCAGTCAAGGTATCAGTTGTGGTTACACACGATAGAGCTCGTCCACATTGCACAAAGAACTCACCAAGACAGAGGGGTAGCAGATAATAGACCAACAAGATGGCCAGCAATATCACCTGATCTTAGTTCACTTGACTTTTTTTATATGAACACTAAAAATAGAATATATCTAAACGAAATTGAGCGTCTGGTGAGGATTGGTCGTTATATTATGATCGGCGCATCTACCATTTTTCATACTCGAGAGAAAAGTATAACGGAAAATCTAGACAGAAGACATATGACATTTTACGAATCAATTCCAATTATTCATTTCATCACATGATTGACCACCATGGAAAGTTGTATATTTGAGTGTCCTAGTTCAGTTACTCGGAAGATTTAAATGTAATGGTTCAAAAAATACGTTTTATCCCAACAATAAAAACTGTCCTCACATAAAAAAATAACGGATCTATATTGGAAAATTGTTACCATCCAATTCCCGTGCGTAGGTATCGATATTGCATATCACTATTTCAGTTAGATACAAATTTTATCGTTTATTTTGCTGATGCTCACGGCTATTCAGCTTTTTAATCCATCAATTTCGCAACATCAAATAGTTGGTTTTCGCTTACCTTTTTGCTAGAATGTTTGTGGTATCTGGCAGGATACAGCATGCACAAATATCTGTCCATGGCCATGCATATCAATATCACAGCACTTTGTTGACTGATTGCACCACGAAGTAGGCCCTGCAAAAAACAATAGAACTAACGTTAAGCGAATGTTTCGAAAACATTTCGGGAGATTTGTGAAAATAATGTTAATTGTCTCAAAATATGTACGTTTGAAATACATATACATATACATATACAGTGACAAACAGATGATATACACGTGGAAGATATTTCCATTCAAAATATCTCAAGGAATATAATTCTTCGTAAAAATCCTTTGCATTCATTCTACAATGCGTAATTTTTGTGAAAGAAAATGAGGATGAATTTTTTTTACAACTGTCATTAAAAATGACGTTTTTTGCCAAAAATGGATTGCAATTATTGAAATATATTTATAAATGTATAAATAAAAATGTAACACTGACTAAATTAAGATATCGAAAATATCAATTGGCAACAATAAAATCATCTTTCATAATGGCAATTCTCCCACCAATATAAAGCGCAGCAGAACAACATTGTTCATGATTACTTATATTTCGGACGTCCATCATCTTAATGGTTGAAAGATTTCCATCTCTTCCAAATTTTTCAAAATGTTTCAATTGCTTGAAACCGCAATCGTCTTCTGGTGAATAATGACAAAATCAGATGCTACGCGACCTTTCATAGGTCTATAATCAAAGTGTAATTACGGTGTAATTACGCGCGGTCTCGTGGTGCGCGTGGTTTCGTGCTTTTACTCCCTCCAAAACGGTCCATGAGCGGTTTCCATACGTTTTTAATTTCCACGCTTGGTTGACTGAATGCACTATTGGCTTCTATATAGGTGGTTTCTTCTCCAGATTGAATAACATGAGGGATTCAATCAAATTCACAATGGAAAAGAAAACTAATAGTACCCTATCATTCCTCGATGTGAAAGCTAAAAGAACAGGCACTGGAATCCTCACCTCTGTTTACAGGAAGAAGACACACACAGGACAGTACCTCAACTACGGCTCTAATCACCCAAAATCCACAAAGAGGGGAATCGTAAGAACGTTGGTGGAGAGAACAATGTCTATTTGCAACAACCAGGAGTCATTGGAGGCGGAAATTAACTACATCAAAAAGGACCTACGCCGAAACGGATACTCCGAGAAACTCATAGGAGAAAAGACCAAGACAACCGAAGAAAGACCACAAAATTCTGTTCTCATTCTTCCCTATATCACGGGTATCTCCGAGAAGATCAGAAGGATCGGAAATAAATACAACATCAAGAGTTGCTTTCAATCCGGCAGTACCTTACGGAGCTTCCTCACCAAGACGAAACCAGAGAACACAACAGAATCCAGCAAAAACTGTATTTACAAAGTCCCATGTGAATGTGGAGATTCCTATATCGGAGAGACCAAGAGGCCATTATCAGTAAGAATAGCCGAACACAAAAAGTGACCATGCCTGGACAAAACACCACCGAATTCTTTGGGACGAAGTTAGTGTTCTTCATAGAGAGGAACATTGGTTCAAATGGAAATTTATGGAAACCACCTATATAGAAGCCAATAGTGGCTTCAGTCAACCAAGCGTGGAAATTAAAAGCGTATGGAAACCGCTCATGGTCCGTTTTGGAGGGAGAAAAAGCGCGAAACCATGCGCGCCACAAGACCGCGCGTAATTACACCGTAATTACACTTCAATTATAGACCTATAGAAGGTCGCGTAGCATCTGATTTTGTCATTATTCACCAGAAGACGATTACGGATTCAAACAATTGAAACGTTGTGAAAAATTTGAAAGAGATAAAAATCTTTCAAGCATTAAGATGATGGACGTCCGAAATATAAGTAATCAAGTTACTACATCGTCTAAAACATTCAAACAAACATTGTTCAAAATATCAGCTTCAAACATGGCTGGTTAACGAACTGGCAACAACAGATTGGGGATGGAAGCAACATCAACGTGGCATTATGCCCAAATTGACAGATCAAGAAATCATTCCGCAAACATTTCACAAAACTATTTGCTCTAGCTGTGAAACTGGATGTAACAGTCTAAAATGTGGCTGTCGATAACATGGTTTAAAATGCACACATTTTTGGTGAAATTGGCATGGTTCTAAAAAATGCACCAATGATGTAGAAAAACCTACGAGGAAGTTAATGATTCTGATAAAATTGTGGATGAAGATGAAAATTTCGAAGATCTAGAATCAGGAATATTTGTCGAATCTTACGATGAGGAAATGTCATCAAAGAAGCAAAAGCTAATGAATAAGTGATTGGGATTCAATGTAAAGCATTTATGAATATAAAATCATCTTCAAATCATATCTTCAATACTCAGAAAATTAACTATTTTCGCATGTTTTTTGCAAAATCTATGTTTTATGGATTTGCAATCTTTTAGTTTAGCAATGTAACATGAGAACTTACATTTTTGGAGTATTTTGAGTGTGAATTTTGATAAATCGCTCAAAATTGTACATAATGATTTAAAAAAATTGTCGAATTAGTGATTTTTCGTGTTTTTGTATTTTTTGAGAAAATCTGCCACAGTAATGTATATATTTTTCATACTATCAGAGAGAAGAGATTTCAACGAACAAAAAGCACACCGATTTTTTCCAAAGGTAGATATTTTGTCATGAGAATTTTCGATTCAAAATTAGGGTGCTTTTTCGATATTAAATCAAAATAAGGGAAAACAATGATTATTTTGAATCTGGAAAATTACCTTGTAATCGGGGCTTGAAAAGGTAGGTTTCCACCAAATTTCGTGAATATTTTTTTTTGTGGGAGATAAAAATAAAAAACCAGAAGTCGTTTCTTTGGATTTTTCACATCTATTTTGAGGTTGTGAAGAAAGAGTCAAAACAAAAGTGAATCTTTTTATTGCCTACAACGTTGTTTCTCAACTTTTTTTGATAGTACTCATAGTTTTGCCGGAAATCGTGATAAACAGTTTTCCACCCTGAAAATCCCACCCCAATCCACTTCCCTACCTCAAATCGCCCGTAGATGATTTTTCATTTTATTTTTGTTATATTTCCTTACTTTTTCAATAGGCATCATCCTGTTCTAAATTTTTTTGGTCTCAAAAATTATCGACTCTGGCCTATTACGATTTCGAATATAGCAATGTTACCGCAAGTTAAAAGATACACCTTGTATACGGTTCGTGAATCTACATCGCTAATCGGTAATTATTTACAATTTACATCCTCCTTCAGAATCACACAACTTGTAGTGAATACAAAAACCGGAAAACTCTATCATCTCCAACTCGATTGTGAGCGAATTTGAACTCAACTGAGATCTTCAATTTTCATCTATTTTCTATTAGTTCATTGAACATTCCCGTCCGTAATTCTTTGTGAATTTCCATTGTTTTCCATCCAGCGTTTCCATGATGTTCAGTAAATCCCCACGATTCGTTTAACAATGAAGAGAGTCGATTGATGATGCCTAGGATTTTAATTACAAATAAAAAAAGTAAATCAATATGTGGAAGTTTGAACGGAAAACCTGATTGAAGAGGATGATTTTCCTAAATATCCTTCGAATAAATCAAAGAGTTGTCAACGGATGGATGCTTTTTTAATTGGGGGGATTTCGTCGAATGGAAGAGTTATGCGAATAGGATTTTCCCCAAACTAAGCCCTGCGTCATCCCAAAAATTATGTTCAGGATAGTGATGGTATTAATTTTCGAGCGATAATTGGATTTTATAATCTTTAGAAATGTGACAAATTCCTCTATTATGAATGAATAATCTGATAAGTAAACAAGATTCAATGCAGAAATTCAAACAACTGATTAATTTTCAGTTTTGCTGCTACAGTTGAATACATGATTGATTTTAATGATAAAAAGCCTATAAAATTTTTAGTTGAAACGGAATCGATTTAAATTTTGGTATGCGTATCCAAAAAATAAGAAATTTTACGAAAAAGTCTAGGTAAATGATTTTTCAGGTGAAATATCCTCTTCCAAAGCAAATTCTGCAAACGCCATCAGTCAACTTTTGGTTCGGCGCATCCACCAAATTTTCGAGGAGAAAATTTTTCAAATTCAGATACATTTTAAAAGTGTGGTACACACCATATGTGTATAAATGGATAACGCAGAATTCCAAGCTGTTTTCGAAAATACATGATTTGGATTTGCTCAGATATAAGATTTAGTTGATAAAGGTAAAAACGTCGAAAATTTTGAAATTGCAGATGTTCACTGAAAAGAAAAGTACATGAAATCTTTAAAATCATGAAACATACAAAATCGTCATTTGTCCCCTTGACAGGATTCAGGAAAAGAAAATTAAACGTCAAAAATTTCCTCGTTCGGTCGAATTACCAATTTTTATAAAATATATTCTCATGCCTTTCGCAAATGTATCTCGAAGAGCTGGATTTGAATCTCATCAAAAAAATGAAATTTGAGTACGAATTAAAAAAAAATTCCAAAGATTATTAGTCGAAAAAATTTAACTATCTACAAATCATCCGTTTTCAAAGTGGATTATAGCTCGAATTCAAAAAACAAGAGAATTTTCTGATTCAGAAGAAAATTTCTATCAGGTCAAGTATAATCCGCGAGGATTTGGAATTTTTAAGATTTTTTGTTAATCGTCAAGTGCCATAGAAAAATTCTTTTTTGGTGATAATCTATCTTTTCATATAGGCAAATTTAATATTACTGAAGTTGTTTAGTAATAGATTTTTTTCGATAAAAATTTGCAACTAAATTTAAATTATGATTAAGTTATTTCCTACCCACGCAATTCATTAATCTTTATATTTGTTATTGTCAAAAAAGTTATTTTTTCTCAACTTCTTCATCATAAAATATACTTTAGTATACTCAAAACTTTTCAAACTTCAAATTTTACTTTAATTCGTATTATTAAACTCGACGGAAGTACCTTCAATATGGTTTGACTGACGTCAAAACATTTCCTGCGTATCCACCAAATTTTTGAATAACATTTTCATATTTAGATTAATTTCAGAAAAGAATGAAAAATTCGAAATCATTAGATCTACTTGAAATTCTAACTATATAAGCAACATTTCATGCTAACTCCGAAAGTACAAAATGATTACCAAATTTTCGAATAACATTTTTCAGATTAACAGTTATTTTGGAAATGATGTGTTCAACAAACAATATGTCTATAGAACGGATAAAAATTATTACTCGTCAAAAGTTTTAAGGGGTAGACCACTGAAAATCATAAAAAATACAAAATCGTCAGATCCACTTCAAATTAAAACTATATTAACATTATTTCACGCTGATTCCGAAAATATATGAATGATCTCTTTGTTGCATTTGCTCAGATATAAAATTCAGCCGGAAAAGATAACAAACGGTCGAAAATCCGAAATTGCGCATCCACCAAATTTTCGAAGAACATTTTTCAGATTCAGATGGATTTTATGAATGAAGTGTGGTACACATAATGTGTATCAAGTGCATAAAATTTCTCTTAAAAAGTTCTATATATTCAAAATTCCATGCTGTTTTGGGTTTACGCTTTTTGGCACTAAAAGTAACTAGAAGTAACTATTGGCTCGCGCATCCACCAAATTTTCGAAAAACATTTTTCATGTTCGGATTTATTTAAAAAATGGAGTGTTAAAGAAACAATATCTATCTAAATTGGATGAAATTATTCGAAGACAGTTCTAAGGGGTCCAAAAAACATGGAAAATGCAAAATTGTCAGATCCAATTGAAGTGCAAACTAAACTACTCAACACTAATTTCGTCGCACCCCAAAATTTTGACCATATTAAAATCTGAATAACTTTTTTCTGCATAGGACAATTTGAATGCTGTAAACACTGTTCGCTAGCCCAGTCTTCTAGATATAATCTCGTACTTCTTCAAAACATAAGGTTTTCCGTATAGAATCACTACAGGGTATTATCTGAAACTGTGCAAAACTTATGAATTTTCAAAAGGATCCCAAATGAAGAAAAAATTTTTTTTTTCAAATTTGACAGCAGTGGCATGAAGATGAACTCATTACCTCAAGATATTTTTCGAATTGTCTTATTATCTCTTTTGTTTACAGGGTGATCTCAAAAATTTAACTTTTTGGTTTTGCAGTCATAACTTTTTTCATCTTCAACCGATTTTCAAAATCTCCGGCTCATTTTGAAGCTGAAACTTTAGATGAAGAGATATGAAGATCAGAATAGACTCAAGATGAAGATTGAAGATCAAGGGTTTCCTCAAAGGTGACCTAAATCTGAAACACCCTCAAAATCCGGTTGGTAGGAGAATTAAATGAAAATCAACTTGATTTCGGAATGATCATCCATTCTGAATACGTCCAGATCTTTCTTGCTGTCAGTAGTCAAGAATTGGGCATGAAAAAACCCAATTGTAACGGCAAGATTTTGAAAAAAATAAAATCAACCCATTGTTCGCCTGAAATGAATGGCCCGTAACCAAGGTAACAAGAATCACAATCAATGACTGACAAGCTAGGTTAGACGTCAATTTTGATTCGTTTGCAAAAAAAATTATCATATCGATGCCGCATCTAACGCCCGACCAGCTGGAATTGATTCCACGAATGACGGAACAAGGATTATCTACCCTCCAAATTGCCAATCTGCTTGGAACAACAGTTAGATCCGTCCAAAGGGCCCACGTCCGAGCTAACGCTGGGGATATTCAGTATCGACCTAGGGGGCCAAGAAGGGGTACAAGAAGAAGAACAACTCCCGCTCAAGACCGCCTTATTGGAAGATTGGTACGGCGGACTCGGACTTCAACCGCCCCCAAAATTCGTCGTGAATTGATCGATGCTACGGGAATTCAGGTTTCAAGTCAGACAATCCGACGCCGGATCCACGATCTTGGATTACACGCAAGGAGACGAGCTGCCTGCCCCTTACTGAAACCTGTACATCGAGCAGCAAGACGATTATGGGGGGAAGAACATCAAAACTGGGGAATAGCAGAGTGGAGTAGGTGTATGTTTACGTATGAGAGTAGGTTCAACTTGTTTCGAAAGGATGGTCGTGTGTTGGTTTGGAGAGGGAGGAATGAAAGGTTTTTGGAAGGAAATATGGAGGCGAGGGTGGCTTTTGGAGGTGGAGGAGTGACTGTGTGGGGTGGAATATCGATGAATGGGAGGAGTGAATTGGTGATTCTGAGAGGAGATAGTATGAACGGTGAGAGGTATAGAGATTTATGTATTAGAGAAATCGTGGTCCCTTACGCCGCAAATATCGGCAACAACTTTCTTCTCGTTGATGACAATGCGAGACCGCATAGGGCTCACATTGTCAACGAGTTTTTGAGGAATCACGGTATTGAGCGAATGAACTGGCCGCCTTTCTCTCCGGATATGAATCCGATGGAACATGTCTGGAGTCGTATGAAATTGAAATTGAAAGAAAGGGAAGGGCGAATGGAAAATTTGGATGACTTGGTGAATGCGGTACAGCAAGAATGGACAGCTGTACCACAGGAGTTCATTGATAGTCTGATAGACAGCATGCCGGAAAGGGTCAATGAAGTAATTGCCAAAAGGGGAGGCCCCACTAAATACTGAATATCAAAAAGATTTTTTAGTTCTAAAGTTATTCAAGTTATTTTCTCTTTGTTGTTGTTCAATAAAAACTCAATAAAACTTGTCTTCTTGTTCTTGCTTACTAACACGATTAATGCTCCACGATTGAGAAAAAAACCGCTATTGTGAAATGAGCCTCAGTTGGTCAGGCTTGTCAGTCACTGTATGTGATTCTTGTTACCTTGGTTACGGACCATGCCTTTCAGGCGAACAATGGGTTAATTTTTTTTTTTTTCAAAATCCTGCCGTTACAATTGGGTTGTTTTATGCACAATTCTTGACTACTGACAGCAAGAAAGATCAGGACGTATTCAGAATGGATGATCATTCCGAAAACAAGTTGATTTTCTTTTGATTCTCCTACCAACCTGATTTTGAGGGTGTTTCAGATTTAGGTCACCTTTGAGGAAACCCTTGATCTTCAATCTTCATCTTGAGTCCATTCTGATCTTCATATCTCTTCATCTAAAGTTTCAGCTTCAAAATGAGCCGGAGATTTTGAAAATCGGTTGAAGAGGAAAAAAGTTATGACTGCAAAACCAAAAAGTTAAATTTTTGAGATCACCCTGTAAACAAAAGAGATAATAAGACAATTCGAAAAATATCTTGAGGTAATGAGTTCATCTTCATGCCACTGCTGTCAAATTTGAAAAAAAAAAAATTTTCTTCATTTGGGATCCTTTTGAAAATTCAGAAATTTTGCACAGTTTCAGATAATACCCTGTAGTGATTCTATACGGAAAACCTTATGTTTTGAAGAAGTACGAGATTATAGCTAGAAGACTGGGCTAGCGAACAGTGTTTACAGGATTCAAATTGTCCAATGCAGAAAAAAGTTATTCAGATTTTAATATGGTCAAAATTTTGGGGTGCGACGAAATTAGTGTTGAGTAGTTTATATCAAATAAAATATCGAAATTACGGAATTGCAGAGGTTTAGTAACAACTCTAAGAAATCTGTAATTGAAACAGAATCGATTTAAAATATCATATGCGTAGTTTGAAAATATGGAATTTTACGAAAATATATTGAAAAAAATGTTTTAGCAAAACTGAACATCCTCAACTAGATGTACTTTTCAACTCAAGAATGATCGAAAATAGAGCAATACTGCAACCACCAATCTATCATACAATTTTTCAGGTTCACTCTTTTCAGAAATGAAGTGAGGTAGAAACAATATGTATGTAAATTGGATAAAATTGCTCGAAGAAAGTTCCAAGGTCCCCAAGAAATTATGAAAATACAAAACCGTCAGATCCACTTAAATTTCACGCAAAATTTCATGCCGACTCCAAAATGAAGTGTGGTACAAACAATATGTGAAGAAATTGTACAAAATTACCAGAAAATGGTTCTAGAGGGAAGTCCCCTAAAAAATCATGAAAAATAGAAACCGTCAGATGCACTTGAAATTCACACTAAATATGCAAAATTCCATGCTGATCCTGAAAATGTATGATTGATTCGTTTGATATTTTGTATTACCCCAAATATAAAAATTAGCCGGAGAAAATAGCAAAAACTTGAAAATTTGCGCATCCACCAAAATTTCGATTAAGATTTTTCATAGTCAGATTTATTTTAGAAATGATGTGTGTGGTACACAGAATATGTGTATAAATCAGATGAAATTACTCGAAATAAGTTCTATATATGGATTTGCGCTTTGTATTACCAAGAGTAACTGGATGATCAACTTTTGGATAAACATGCAACCCACCAAATTTTCGAATAACATTTCATATTCAGATATATTTCAGGAATGAAGTGTTGTACAAACTATATGTATAAAATGAATGAAAGTTCTGAAGGTTAGACCTCTAAATATCATGAAAACTACAAAATGTCAGATCCACTTGCAATTTACACTATACAGGGTGTTCTCAATTTAAAATAGTCGAATTAGTCTATTCCGATAATAAGTCAATCGAAGTAAAGAAAAATACCCGAGAAAAGTTTGAACGGGTAAACCACTAAAAATGATGCAAAATACAAACTTGTCAGGTCCACTTTAAATTCACACTATTTACGCAAAATTTCATACAGATTCCTGGAATATATGATTCTTTATGCTAAGATACAAGATTCGGCTGGAAATGGGAATAAAACGTCCAAAATTCCCTCGCACGGTAGAATTATGATTTTCATGAAGCTGATTCTAGAAGCTGAACTGTCGGTCATACTATAAGGGCAATTTCTACGAAGTCAAATTGAATAAACAATATTTCGAAGCATTATTTCAGTCTGCTTGTACACTAAGCTGCACCAAATTGATAAAGTTTGGACGTTGATGAATTTATAACGAGGTATTGGTCAATAGAACTTGTAAGACATGGGCAGATCGATGGATCGAGAAAAAATTATCCTGCGGCCCACCCTCTCGTACCACCAATGGCACTCAAAGGAACATGAATTGCCCTTTCTCGCAAACGCAACGTCGGGAAAAATGTGAAATACAAGTTCATAATTGATGTACTACCATATCAAGAGCAGCTGAAAGTTTCTTCACGCAAGAGAAACGATAACAAATTGTGACATTGGCTTTTTAGCAGAAAGATAGATGAGTGGAAAAAGATGCACGCAAAAAATCGCTCCATGCTTATTTATGATTCGTGTCGAGAGCTGCATCAGTATCTGCAGATAAATGGAGCTCGCTTATCATGGAGAATGGTAATGCAGCAAGCAAATTTTCGTGTCTCAGATTGAATAATGAAGTTGTTTGTTCATTTTGTCTGGTGCAAGATGCCAGAAAACAAGTGAATGATCGGATTATCCACGTTTTATTCAGTTTAAACAAGGTCTTGGCATTATTGATTACAAAACTTCATTGTGAAATTACCATAAGACTGATTTAACAAATACTTTGTATCTAACATGTTTGTTGTCCACAGAAACTGCTTTCGTTGGTATGAAGAGTTGGAATTGGAATCAATAAGAGCCTTCAAGTCATTGTTTATACCAAAAAATTATGATTATCAACCTCTCTTTTTTTGACTTGTGAAATATATCAATTCCACATACTTCAAGTATGAAATAAATCATTGAAGTGCAAAAAAAATTGAATACTGAAAAATCGGTTTTCCACCATTTTGACGGTTGAATTGAGGTTATTTCAAAAAGTACTGAATACAAAAGTATTCCATTTTTTTATTATCAATAACTTTTTTCCACTAAGAGGTAATTCTTCGCAGCAAATTGCAAAAAACAGTTCTCAACCCCTAAACTGCATCACGATTCTATGAGCCGCATTGTGCAATCGGATATAGATCTGCTTAAAGCGCTGCTGCAGCAGTAGCATAACCTCTACATTCGCCATAAATGTTGTGCATATGCGCATATTCTCGGGGAGTATAACGTATGTACGGCATGACAAAGAAATAAATACTTCTAAATGAAACAAGCGGAATAATTTCAAAAAACTATTTGGACTCGCAGACTTCCAGGACTCGCTGACGCTCGTCCTAGAATTTGGTCTACTCTTCCAAAAAACAGTATTTTCCGGACTTGTTAGGTAAATTACTATTCCCGTGCCGTTTAGGTCCGAAAACGGTCCGGGAAAGTTCGTTGCCTAGCAACGGACTAAAATACTAGATTAGCGTATTTTGAGGCCTGAAGTTGCTCCGAAAAAGTGGGCATTTTTGAACGATTTCAGAAAAAAGCATTTATTGATGAGTAATGAACGATATTTTTCATTATATCTACCTGAAAACCACAGATTGTTGAGAAATATTAAATTTTAATGATAAAGGAAGAAAAACATGTATTATTAATTGAAACATTTATGGTACAAAAGTATCCATAAATGGCCACAAAACAAGCGTTATTTACCCTGTTAGTAAGGAAATATTCAAACAATTTGCGATGTCTGGAGAACTGTCAACAACATATCATTTAAGTTTGACATATAAATAGGCAACTATAATGACACCAGCGCACGGAAAAATTTTTCGTGCGGGCGCACGAAAAAAACACCTTTTTCAGTATGCTAAAGAAACATGTAAATATAGTGTTTTCAGATAGGTATAATGAAAAAGTATTTTTCTCACTTGCTGCACACTATACTATTTATTACAGTACAAAATGAATGAACAGTTAATTTCCGTTGCACAGCAACGACTGAGAGAAGGAGAATAGTGCCTTTTTCTTTAAAAAAATTCAATGAAACTTTTCAATATTTCTGATCCATTTTCGTAAAAAACATTTTTCCAAATCTGTCACAAAGTAGAGACTTAGATAGATAAAGCGCTCTGGTATAACATCATTTCGAAAATTCTTTGCTACTTCACTGAGCTGCCGAACGAAAGGCGGTTCATCAAATTTCTCAACAGAAAGTTATCTGTTGATCTCGATTTATGGGCCCAATGAAAAATGACATCGCAGAAGAGTCCTTTTTCCCGTACCCAACAAAATATAGCTAACGAGGGGATGTCAATTAAACCCCGCCGAGGTTCACGGATGATTTATCGATAAAGATAACGGTTTCATAAATTATTTTGAAATTCCCAGATTGCCCCGTGGGTTGCATAAAAACCCGACAGCGGCAAAGTTTACGAGGATGAGGATGAACTACTTCGTCTCGAACAATGAATCATCCAACCCTTTGAAGGTTGCTGGAGAAACGGAGGGGGTATAAGGGGGTATACTGTTCGGAAAGTGTATATTATACAGGATATTTCCGAATAAGTGCAATTTTCTTCTCAGCTTTTGTGAAATTGTTGAAAATAACCAAACCACCATGCACCCCCTAAGGTTGAGGCCCGGAAGGATGAACGCCCCAGCACTCGTACGTACTCGAAAGCTCACCCCCCCCTATCCACCACCCCCGCTCGTTAAAGCGGTTCCTCATCCTGATGATTGGCGATCAGCAGAATAAAATCTGATCGTTTGATATGGAGTGCTCGGCCAATTCTCGGCCTGAAACTCTCTTATATCTGACATGAGTTCAATTTGATTTTACAATGACTTTACTTAATGTGCATGGTGCCCCCCTGAAACTGGCTGAAGGCCTGAAAAACACTTGGCTGAAGACCAAGTGTTGTGTATTGAATTTACTGAGTTTACCACTTGGTCGGTTCTTCTTGGAATCTGAAACATAAAAGCATGATTATCGAAATTTTAAGCCTGTTGAAGTAGACGTTGGCGTCGCCGAAGGTTTCGCTTCCGTCTTACTTCTTCAGGGGTGTCATTCTCTCCCTGGTTCACTGGTCGTCTGTATTTGTCTCTGTCTCTATCGTCTTGCTCACGTCTGTTCTCGAGGAGCTCCGTGAGCAACGGGTTCGTGTGGGTCTCTACTCTGTCTAGAGTAGTCCCCACGTGATTCCTGATCAGTCTGAAACGTACAAATACATTTTATGACCGGAAATACTAATTCTAATGAGACCCAACCCAGAGTGCAGTAACTGAAAAATCCTCTGAAGCCATCAAACACTTGTGTAGAAATACCCAGTGACTGACCATTTTAATATTATTATAGCAAATTTGATCAGAAATACATTTGATTTGACAGATTCTTTTAAAATGAACTAGAATATTATATTGCTTTTAAGTGTTTCCGTATGTATGAATATTTCCAAATGGGACATTTCAGCATAATATAAAATATTTGTTAACATCAGGAATATTTTCTTGTATCCATATGGAACCCCGAAAAGTATTTCTCAGAGAGGGTAGGGTGGAGCAGGTCAACTTGGAAAGTAAACAGAGTGTCGAGAATTGGTTGATAATAATAATAATAGGACTTTATTCAATCATACACTAAAAATAAAATGCATAATGATAAAAAGTAGATGACTGAATAGGTGAAGTGTCACTGTTAAACAGTGTTTTTCAACTTGACCTAGAAAACAACAAAAAGAGAGAAAAAAATCTTATTTGGAATTTGCAACAATATAACTTTCAGTTCCACAATATACAGGGTGTCAATTTGAAAACTTCCCACCCTTAATATCTTCCTTCCAGTAAACAATATGAGTAATCGAAAAAACAGGTCAATTTTATTGTCAAGGGGGACACTTTCAAGGACTATTTGTAGCCCTCGTGGTTCAACCCCCTAGGAGGGGTAGATGTTACCCTTAGAATTTTAAATGGGAAAGGGGGGTCAAGTGGCACATCATTTTGATGGGCGTTCAATTCTTGTTCCAATGGTACCCTGACTTATTATTTTGTGATGAGCATTTTCCGAAAAATTGCGTTCTAAACTAACAGAAGTAATTATTAGAACGCTTATACTGAGATGCATGGTTTGGCCAGAACTGGTTAGAATATTAGGTGGTACCGTTCCAACCCTGTATTAGCCATTAGCTCCAAACACTTTACATAAAAAAGTAGTCTAATAGTAAAACGTAGATGGTAGTAAAGTTGTGTTTATTAAATGCTGAATTTTTAAGTGTCATCGCAGAAATTGTACAGATAGCCTTCCTTTTTTGCTACTTCTGCTGTAAAAAGTTTCTGTTTTTCGGCAAATTTGAACTATGTGGTAGTATTGTGAATACCGTTGTACCTGTTGGGCTGTTTAGGAATTACTTTAATAAGTGTATAAAAGTGTAAAAATGGTTTACATTCTTCAAGACAGAATTGAAATGATTGTAATTTATGGAGAAGTTGGAAAGTGCGCACGAAGGGCGGCATGTCTTTTTAACGAAAGACATCCAAATTGTAATGTAAGTCACCGGTATGTGCTTGATTTGGTGAATAAGTTTTATGAAACTGGTTCAGTGACAAATATAAAAAGAAATAACCCCAGAGTACTAAATGAAGCAGCTCAAATTGAAGTTTTGGGAACATTTGCTGCAGAGCCCACGAGCTCCTTACGATCAGTATCAGAACAGACGGGAATGTCACGCGAGACTATAAGAAAAGCATTGAAAATGCATAAATTTCATCCATATAAAATGCAGATTCTTCAAGAGCTCCACGAGGATGATTATGATAGAAGAATAGAGTTTTCTGAAATCATGTCTCATCGAGTCAATACCATGCCTAATCTTCTGTTAAACATCTGTTTCAGCGATGAGTGTTCATTTTTTCTGAATGGCAATGTTAATAGACAAAATTGTCGCTATTGGAGTGACGAAAACCCACATATTTTTCGGGAAGGGCATACACAACACCCACAAAAAGTTAATGTTTGGGCTGGTATTCTTGGAAATGCCATTCTTGGTCCATTATTTCTGGAAGAAAACTTGACTGGCAATCTGTACCTTGATATGCTTGAAGAGACTATCGATCCTCTTATAACTCACGAGCTAGAAACTCAAATTGATGCGGAAGGTAATGAACTTTTGCAGGAGGATCTGTTACATTACCAGCAGGACGGTGCTCCACCTCATTATTTTCTTCCCGTCCGACAGTGGTTAAACGAGAGATTTCCGGGTAGATGGATTGGCAGAAGGGGAGCAGTTGAATGGCCTCCGAAATCACCGGATTTAACACCCTTAGATTTCTTTCTTTGGGGGCATCTTAAATCCGTTGTTTATAAAACACAACCTTCTGATATTGACGAACTTAAAAGACGAATTACAGCAGCATGCCAGTCAATTCCTAGTGAAGTTTTCCGTAATGTTAGAGGGGAGTTCGAAAACAGACTGTATTACTGTTTAGAGCAAAATGGACAACATTTCGAACAGCTAATAAGATAAGCGTAAGTAGATTTTATGTTGGAAATGTCTTTCCCGCAAATTAAATTTTATTGTGTTGAAGGAAAATAACCACCAAATAAAAAATCCCATGCGTAATAAATTTATTCCTGTCATTCAAGGGTTGGAGTGGTGCCACCTACTCTTCTAACCATTTTTATTAAAGGGAGTCAATACAATAATGCATCTCAGTATAGGCGTTCTAATAATTACTTCTGTTAGTTTAGAACGCAATTTAATAAGTCAGGGTACCATTGGAACAAGAATTGAACGCCCATCAAAATGATGTGCCACTTGACCCCCCTTCCCATTTAAAATTCTAAGGGTATCATCTACCCCTCCTAGGGGGTTGAACCACGAGGGCTACAAATAGTCCGTGAAAGTGTCCCCCTTGACAATAAAATTGACCTGTTTTTTCGATTACTCATATTGTTTACTGGAAGGAAGATATTAAGGGTGGGAAGTTTTCAAATTGACACCCTACAAATAAGAACTGAAATGTTCGAAATATTCAAATTTGGAATCGTTTCATCCGGTTAACAGGTCTTGATTTGTTATTCTACATGGTTGCCGAAAAAATAGTGTACGGCCGATAACAGTTTTTTTGGACTCGCAGACTTCCAGAATTTGGTCTACTCGTCAAAAAAAAAACAGTGCTTTCCGGACTTGTTACGTAAATTACTATTTTCATCCTTACCTGTATTCTTTGTACTTGAAATGTAGTTACAAAATTTCAAACACTTTTTCGAGAGAGCAATTACTAGTAGTCTATTTACTAGTACTAGTATTTTTCTGTTTTCCATTCGAAAGATTAAGAAACGTTAATATTTTCCTCATATAAAAATAATGGTGATTGAATCCAGAGAGTTCACCAACACACTCACAAGTTCTTGAACTTTTATCAAAAAGTCTCGAACCACATTGCTTGCAAACAGCCAAATCAGAATTTACGACAAATACGGCTTCATCATATATCGCTCTCAGCCATCCAAGTTATCAACTCTGGCGCATAGCCCCAAGCGAAAATCTATGGGATTCCCCGATGATGCAAAAGCGCAACGACAGTATCACAACTGATTGTCCCTTGTTTGATTCAACAGTCGTAGTTTATATTCCATTTCGTTTTCCCCTGTCGGTGTGTATTCCGTCATTCCTCCATTAACACACCATCAGGATTGGTTTGCTCAGACAGGATGTTGATAGACCAAAATACACCAAAAGCATAGGCGTAGCATTGAGCCAGTTCAACGATTAAACGGATATGAGGTCAGGCTAATGGTCTGAACTTCATCAACGTACCGAAACATTTGATTCATAAGAATACAAAAATGGTGAAAATTATTGAAAAACAGAACTACTTCAATAAAAAAAATGGGTCAATACATTTTTGCTATACCGGAGGAGAAAATTAAACAATACCACTCAACACTGCAGTAACCCGAAAATAGTGACATTGAAGAGCAGTACAAAAATTGGCAGGAATCAACTCAATAAGGAAATGAAAGTAACCCAGAAGAATTGATCTCATTTAAGAAATATTATAATTTTTGATGAGCAATTTCCAAAAAATAGCGTTCGAAACTGACAGAAGTAAAATAAAATAAAATAAATTTATTTGTACTTGCAACAGCAGCCATCTAGAGGTTTACCATAATCGTCAATACAATACAAAAATACAATATATATATATATACATAAAATACAATATATATATATATATATATATATATATATATATATCCATCTACTATTTTCAACTTGGCTCTGGCATCACTTCGTTTTCCCAATACATGGAAAGATGGTAAAATTTGCCCTGTCTTCAAGAAAGGTGACAAAAATATGGTTGAGAATTACAGACCGAATGTTATACTATGTAACTTCAGCAAATTGTTTGAAATGGTCTTGTATGATGTTTTATTTGCGCATGTCAGATGTCAGATCGTAGAAAATCAGCATGGTTTCATTAAGGGTCGATCAACTACAAGTAATTTAACATGCGTCACTCAATTCATTGCAGATGCCTTGGACAAGTCCTCTCAAGTCGATGTCACTTACACAGATTTCTCCAAGGCCTTTGATAGGCTTGATCACGGTATACTTCTTAGAAAACTCTCATCATTTGGCTTGACCAACAACTTCATTCTTTTTCTGGAGTCTTATCTGAGAGGAAGGCGTTTGAGGGTTCAGTACCATGGCTTCAGTGTAGAAATAAAGTCATCTTCTGGTGTCCCTCAAGGATCTGCACTTGATCCATTATTATTCATAATTTTTATAAATGATATCTGTATGGGCATTGACTCGGAAATCCTCCTATATGCAGATGACTGTAAACTGCTTCGTCAGATCACCTCTCTGGGTGATAGTTGCTGTCTTCAGAACGACATAAATATATTGAATGAAAGTTGCGAAGTCAATTCATCACCTCTGAATCTAACAAAGTGTGATGTCGTCACCTATACTCGTAAAAAACATCAATTGAAACCACCTACACCGTAAATGGCCATCATCTGCAGAAAGTGGCAGAGTTCAAAGATCTAGGAATAGTCTTCGATGCAAAGTTAACATTTTACATCACGTAAGTACCATTGCTAAAAACGATTTAAAAATACTTGGTTTCATTATTAGAAATTCCAAATGGTTTATTGAAACTGAAACTCACTTACTCCTCTTCGATGTACTTATGAGATCGAAAATTGAATATGGCAGCGTATTATGGAATCCTGAATATAGCACTTATATAAATAACATAGAAAATATTCATTTTTGAAGTACATGAGTTTCAGATGTGATGGAGTTTATCCAAATCGTGGCGTTCCACACGATCAACTGCTCTCAAGATATCTAGTCAACTCTCTATATAAACGTTGTGAATATTTAGGAATAATATTTTTACATAAAATCCTAGTCTCACGAATTGACTGTCCATTTTTGCTCTCAAAAATAAATTTACATGTGCCTCGGCTACCTGTACGTAATATTTCTACATTTTACTTTCCCGCTCCACTAACGAATGTACTTCATTTTTCGCCTCTGTATACTATATGTCGAGCCCACTTGTCAATTCAGAGTAATGTGGACATTTTTCATTGTAAGCCAATCGACATTAAGCGGACTATTCTGACATGATTTTTCTTTATATATATATATATATATAACAGAAAGTTACTTATGACATCTACAGTCACTAGTTGAAACTTAATTTGACACGAACCATGGAATCCAAAGTTAGATGTTTATCTACTCATTGACAGGCAGCCAACAATTCGTTGTTCTGACCAACCCAAGGTTCAATCAAGTTTCTCGTACGTTAAGAAGAACGCAAGCAGAATCTAAGTGAAAATAGAGTATATTTCGTTTTAATTCCGAGAGCTCTAACCTTTAACAGCTGTTTCGTGCTAACGCACTCATCAGAAAGGATTTATGAAGCTCTCGAAATCAAAACGAATCCACTCAAGAATTGATACCGTGAGGCAAGACAGAATATAACAGTGACTGTAGATGTCATGAATAACTTCCTGTTATATATATATATATATATATATATAAATATATATGCTGAATACTTGTTTCAAGGAGCAATAAATGTTCCAGTGACTGTAAAATAGTCGAAAAAAATCCTTTAGGAACTCACTATACCTTTGTATAGATTGTATGGCATATGTCCGACAGAAAACAACTACTTCTCTGGCTAATACATCGACAGATATTGAATTATATCTGTCAGACATATGTGCAAAGATCCTTACTTTGAAGGAACAACTTTGCAAGAGCTCTCAGAGACAGACAGCAGGAATCCGCCTGATCCAAACAAGGAACCAACTGCAGACCGGTTTCGGGATGAAGTCCCTCATCAGTGCAGTCCAGGTTATTGAAGTGTTATTGGGTATTACCCTCAAAATGTTCTGCAACCGTAGACACGTGTTTCGAGCTTAAGCTCTCATCAGTACGGTAAAATCAAGTGCGAAGATGTACAACACTTGGATATAAAAATAGAAACAAAGGAAGTCAACAACAGGAAGTCAACAACAGGAAGCCAACCATACATTTGTGGCTTCGGTTAGAAGACCTTGTGCTTACAAGGCAACAAATAACGTCGCCACGGAGGCAGCTACACGTGTCTACGGTTGCAGAACATTTTGAGGGTTATACCCAATAACTTTTCTACTTATATTTTCATATATTGCCCTTCGCTAGATCCATCCTTATATATATATATATATATATATATATATATATATATATATATATATATATATATATATATATATATAGATGTATATATGTTATATATACAGTATGATGATAAAGTAATGCAAGCAATTCATAAAACTAAATCGTACAACGACCACTTATGAAAAAAATGCAAAAACACATCAAACTGTTTTTTTTATTCCGCATCTTTTGACATACGTTACAAAAATGACACGTCAAAGTTGGTTTAATGGACTGTTTAGTTAATTGAAAAGTTATTATGAAACTTACGTTTATTTCGTTTTTTATTCATTTTCTCGTTTTTTTCTTATGTGAGCCCTACTACAACTATTTTTCCCTTGTGTAAAAACACAAGCTCTATCACATAATGTAATGAAAATCTTAGCTTCCCATTAAAAAAAATTGTTGATGACGTCATAACTTTGACAACTTTGACGTGTTATTTTTGTAACATGTCAAAAGATGCGGAATAAAAAAACAGTTTGACGTGTTTTTGCATTTTTTTCAAAAGTGATCGTTGTACGTTTTATGAATTTTGTGCATTACTTTATCATAACCCTATATATATATATATATATATATAAATAAGGATGGATATAGCGAGGGGCAATATATGAAAATATAAGTAGAAAAGTTATTGGGTATAACCCTCAAAATGTTCTGCAACCGTAGACACGTGTTTCGAGCTCAAGCTCTCATCAGTACTGTAAAATCAAGTGCGAAGATGTAAAAATAGAAACAAGGTCTTCTAACTGAAGCCACAAATGTGTGGTTGGCTTCCTGTTGTTGACTTCCTTTGTTTCCATTTTTACATCCAAGTGTTGTACATCTTCGCACTTGATTTTACCGTACTGATGAGAGCTTAAGCTCGAAACACGTGTCTACGTTTGCACAACATTTTGAGGGTTATACCCAATAACTTTTCTCATGAATGATAAATAAAGAGGAAATAAAATCTTCCAATTTACACAAAAAATATATACTTGTAACGTGCTTACAATTGTTTCGACACACGGTGTCATCATCTGAGCGAGTTATCAACTCGCTCAGATGATGACACCGTGTGTCGAAACAATTGTAAGCACGTTACAAGTATATATTTTTTGTGTAAATTGGAAGATTTTATTTCCTCTTTATTTATCATTCATGATGGATTTACACATATTAAATGCCACCACGATAGAACAATATCTTTTCTACTTATATTTTCATATATTGCCCCTCGCTAAATCCATCCATATTTGTATTTTCCTGGGTAGGATTGTCACGCTGGTAGCTATAGCTGCCTCCGTGGCGACGTTAGTTGTTGCCTTGTAAGCACAAGGTCTTCTAACCGAAGCCACAAATGTGTGGTTGGCTTCCTGTTGTTGACTTCCTTTGTTTCCATTTTTACATCCAAGAGTTGTACATCTTCGCACTTGATTTTACCGTACAGATGAGAGCTTAAGCTCGAAACACGCGTCTACGGTTGCACAACATTTTGAGGGTTATACCCAATAACTTTTCTATTCATGTTTTTAAATGTAGATTTAACTTACTGACTTATATTCATAAATAAATATTACAATTACTTTGATCATAAGACTCTGGTGCTTATTTGACTTCATATGACGTTTGTAAACAGAACCATTGTGACTTAATAAGATTCTAGCTGTGAATGAACAATCTCAAATCTGTCCTCGTTTCGAAAACAATACCTGGCCCATTTCTGCTAGCCTTTCTCAAAACGTGACGGTACGCGTATGTTAGCGGTGAGCAAGTTGAGAGTGGTCGACACTTTGACGCTGATGTATATCAGCAGAGCACTTAGCAGAAATTTGGCCGACACGAAAAGGTTAACGCAGGTTGGCGAAGGATTATAGGATGTGTCGTTTTACAAGTTTTCGCCACACACGCGATTGTTAACGTCCAAACCGCTTTCGGCTCCATTAGATGGGCAAAGTTTCGTTTGGTGCCATTAGGGTTTTGAATAAATCTTTTTCGACTTCGCGATGTGTTACCTATGGTGAATGGAATGCTATATTTCCTGAAGTGGAGTTCACATGAAATGCAAATATATGCATTCAGAAGGAGGAAAGTGCAACATAATTCTTAGTTGTGAAAGTACTGACGAAAAATGAATCTGTACATAAGGATATATCAATCAATATATACTTCATTGTCTGAAGAAACGATTCTTGTTGATAAAATATGGATACGTATGAAAACTATTTATGTTCATATATTAAGTCAATGAATAATAATTAGTGAATAAATAATTATAAAAGTTAAAAATAGTACGAATAAAAACATATTGTCAAAATACAAAAATCGCTAATAAACTGTAAACAAGAATATGAATAAGAAAATAGATGAAAGTGATTTATAGGTATAAATGAAAACAACGTCAATGTACAAAAAAATGTGAAGAACGGTATAAATGAAAACAACGTCAATGTACAAAAAAATGTGAAGAACAGAATAAACGAAATACACTTGGTTAAAAAATTAATATATTTGCCTTTCTTTTAGCTACTTCGAATTTGTTTAAAGTACGAACATTGAAATATTCCCCCAAAGTACACTGGCATGCAAAATTAACCGGACAAACAAAATTTTGTTCAAATTCAATCTTAAATAACTTTTAAACCTTTTCATCAATTTCGATAATTTTTTTGCCAAGTTATAGGTACTTTCATTGTTATCATTCTCTACTATCGATTTTGCAGAAAGTTCTTAAAGATTTGTCGTTATACAGGTTATGATAAAAGGTGCAATTTACCCCAACATTTCTGAACACCCTGTGGAAAAATTTGACTACTGAATGATAGGTCTTCGTACGAGATTTTAAAGCCTGATCTTTCGTCAACAGTTCTTTTTTTTATTCATATCAATAACTGCATTCTTAAAGAAAAAACGCATTTTAAAAGAAAACCATGCGATTCGTAACCATAAAAAAAATGTATTCAAAAAATAACAGTGACAACAATGGTAATTAATTGGTATCAAAATCGAGTGTTTCCTCCCCGGGCTTGAATAACAGCTCTCATCCTTTCTGGCATAGACTGAATTAAACCAGCAACTGCGTCTTGGGGTTTTTGCTCCCACTCGTTTACCAGCGCCTGTTCCAACGCAACCACAGTTTGAAATTCTCCATAGTTCTGCCTAAGCCTTCGTCCTAATTTGTCCCACATATGCTCTATGGGGTTGAGATCCGGACTCTTTGGCGGCCAGTCGAGTACTTGGATACCAACATCATTGAGGTATTGCCTAGTCTTTCTGGCTGTGTGCGGCCGAGCATTATCTTGCATTAGCCAAAAATTTTCTCCTATAAAGGGCATATAAGGGACTACATGTTGTTCCAAACACTCCCTGATGTATCTGTCAGCATTGAGGCTCCCTCCCCGTAGCGAAACAATATATGTGCGGGCTTCCAAGGAAATACCGCCCCATATCATCACTCCTCCACCACCAAATTGAACTCTAGGAGAGAAACAAAATTGAGCATAGCGTTCTCCAGGCCTTCTCCACACTCTTTGACGACCATCAGGTGAATATCTCGAAAAAACGAGACTCGTCTGTGAAAAGAACATTTCGCCAATCGTCCATATCCCAATCTGCATGAGTTCGAGAAAATTCCAAGCGCTGCCTTCGATGACCTGCATCCAATAGGGGACCTGTAGCAGGTTCAAAAGATGATAGGTATTGTTCCTTCAACCTTCGCCGTACTGTGTCAGGTGAAACTACGGTACCATGAACATCTTCCAATTTTCGAGCCAAAGCTGTAGCAGGAATTGTTTTTTCTCGAAGAACTTGGAGTCTCAAAAACCGATCTTCAACTGCGTTTGTTGCTTTCCGTCTTCCCTGCCCAGGTCTTCTTAAGTACGAACCAGTTTCTCTGAATCTTTCTATCGCATCGGATACTGTACTGCGTAGAACAGCAAGTCTATCTGCGATATATCGAATGGCACGACCATCATCTTGTAAAGCTACAGCTTGCGCTACTTGTTCCGGTCTCATTTTTTAAAAACTTTCTCGTTAGCAGTATACCTCCGAAACACAAAACACCTAGAGACACAACCACCTTAACATACACTATAAAGCAAATAAATATGTGAATAATTGTTGACTACTGCTTAGCAAAAGTCTTTTTAAAAAATGCCTAACTGAAACTTGTCATAACAAGCAAAGCCAACTTAAAAAAATCGCTTGTTTATGGTTACGAATCGCATGGTTTTCTTTAAAAATGCGTTTTTTCTTTAAGAATGCAGTTATTGATATGAATCAAAAAAAGAACTGTTCACGAAAGATCAGGCATTAAAATCTCGTACGAAGACCTATCATTCAGTAATTACATTTTTCCACAGGGTGTTCAGAAATGTTGGGGTAAAGTGCACCTTTTATCATAACCTGTATAACGACAAATCTTTAAGAACTTTCTGCAAAATCGATAGTAGAGAATGATAACAATGAAAGTACCTACAACTTGGCAAAAAAATTATCGAAATTGCTGAAAAGGTTAAAAAGTTATTTAAGATTGAATTTGAACAAAATTTTGTTTGTCCGGTTAATTTTGCATGCCAGTGTATAATTAGGTTCATCAGCAAGCAGTTCCTCAATTAACTCTCTAAAAATAACTCCAGATACTGCTCCTCTGAAATAAATTAACAAAATAAATAATTTTTTAGCCGTTGTTATAAAAAACAGGAGATAGATATACCTCAATTAGTTCATTTTATGTTAGGCAATACATATTCTTCTGCCAAATAAATGTTCTAAAATAAGGTTTCTTTCCAAAAATTCTTAGCAATCCGAAGATATGATAGTGGTGCGTAGGTAGGATTTGAAAATGAACAGAAATAAACATGAAGCCAGTGGTCAGATGATCTTTTCAACGAATACGTATGAGTCATAGTCCTCTAAACATCAGAAGAATGAAGAAAAATTTAATTATTACCAGCTTGAATCAAGATTTGAATATGGTAAGAGTGGAGAATCATCCAAGTACTGATTTTGATGTGGCTGTGGTAAATTTTCCTCCACCAAAATTTTAAGTAAAGTTCAGCGATTCACTGTCATATGCAGTTGGTATCGCAGATACATTCCGCATTTTTCGACAACAAAGTCGAAGGAAGGTCGAAGGAAGGTCGAAGGAAGCTGATCAGGTATTTCCTAGCATTAGTGACAGCTCCAGTTTTAATTTCCTCTATTATTCAGTGTGATGCGTCACACAATGGCGTAGGCTGTGTGCTAACACAATTCAAAGTTTGATAAATCAAAGTATCACTGAAAAGAAATATATTTAACGTACCCAATAATCCTGCTCTTTGAATAATAATCAATGAGCCTCCTATTCCAGGACAATTTACTGATGTTCATGAGAACACATAGTATTTTTCTCTTTAGCGCACGAGTATTTTCACTCCTAGATGCGCATTTCAATAACCACGTTATCTGGATGCGCACTGATGAAGATAACTAGGTTATCGAAATGAGTCGGAGTGCAAACACTTGTGTGGTGAAAATACTATTTGTGCTCATGAAATACCAAACGGTCAAGGAAATCAGCCAATAACCTCAGAAGTTGATGCCATATAAATATTAATTTAAAAAACATTTCTTATAACTGGTGATGAAAAGTTGGACGTTATGACATTAACGTTAGTTGTCAAAAGTGTAACTATATGTCAAAATTATAAAAAATCGTCATCAAACGTCATCAGTCGGATAAAATAACTATATTTGTACCAAGTGCGTTATATAGATCCTTACGCCCGGAGGGTAACATTCACCCGAGGGCCTTTGGCCCGAGGGATGAATGTTGCCTGATGGGCGTTAGGATCTAGTAACGCTCGTGGTGCATACAAGATTTTATTTTTCAAGAAAAAATTATCTTAAAAGACGTTGTTTACTTCATAAATTTCTTCTCATAGTATTTACTGCGTTCTGTCGTCAACTGAGCACAAGTGAGCTTCTATTATTGGCCAGCAAATCCTATCACTCTCTTGTTTATTCATTTTGGAGACTGTATGCCTTGTCCACACAAAATATGGGTCAACACCTACTGAATTAAAAAAATATAAAACAAGGAATGAAGACTGTGTTCCCTTACCCTTACCTAAATTTAGCCTGACAATGAACTCCATCATGCATGAAAGTAAAAAAATCTATAACCATCTGCCAGCTAGTTATAGAAACATCACTTCTCTGAAGATTTTTCGGAAGAAGGTGAAAAATGCTCTATTACAGAAAGCTTATTATAACCTGCAGGAATATTATGATGATATGGTTCCTATGTAAATTAATTTGACAATGTAACTTGACAATGTGATTTGACACTGTGACATTTTACTTACTCATTTTTAACGTACTCTACTTGACAACGTTTTTATTTAAACATACAAACTTGTTTACTCTTAGTTCTATACGAATATAGCTGTTATACCTAGTATTTAACTCAATTTTAATGTGTTTGTGTATTTATTTACAAAATTATTCAGTTAATTATAATCACCTTCTCATTTCTAATTAGGATATCAGTTTTTAAATATTTTTAATTATTCTTCTAAGTGTCTTTTATTCTTATTTATACACCTTGACACTTTACCCTCTCATTATGTTCATATTGTACTTTATAACGCTTTGTCATTTTCTTCAGACAATAAAGTATACTTTGATTGATTGATTGATTGATATGCAGTTGCCATTGAAACATAGAAGAGGTTGCTAGGGGTTGTTTATTTGATAAAATGACGCTGCATTTTCGTAAGAATTGACAAGCTTGTTAGTGGAGGAAACTAAAAACGGTTGTGTTCATAATAATAATAGAGATCTCACAGAATGTGACGCTCAAAGCTAAAAAATCGTTAGGAAATTTACTGCCTGTAGAATCCAAATACTTATATGAGAAGGAGTATGACCATTTTTTGAAATGGAAAGATGAAAACAGAGTGAATACCGTAAATGAAACTGTCTTAATAGCATACTTCCAGGAACTGGTGAGTTTATCTCATGAAAAATATTAATATTTTTTATTTATTTTACATTATTTCAGTCTGAAAAAGATAGTGCAAATAGTCTATGGAATAAAAACTCACAGCTGAAATCAACATTGATTGTTAAAGAAACCATTAATATATCAGCATTCAGTCAACTGATGGCCTTTCTGAAAGTTAAATCAATAGGATACATTTCTAAAAATCAATGGTGTTGGAAGGTGGACAAGTATTACTTTTCATAAGAGAAGCTCCAGATGACACTTTTCTGCTACATAAATTTGTTCTGGTAATGGGCGTATTTGGAGGCTTAAGACGTGATAAAGTGGTCAAGATGACAATTGATGCCATTGAAGACAGAGGAGCCGTTTTACTGATCAAGGTACCAGAAATCAAGACGTGCACCTCAAAAAGTCTCACCATTGTTGAAGAAAGCGAAATAGGATCCTTCAACTTAGATAAAAAGTACATTGCACTACGACCAAAAGGATGTAAACAACGTAAGTTTTTTTTACCTACAGAAATAATAAATGCATTGAGTTAGCTGTAGGTAAAAATACTATAGGGAATGTTCCTTCTATAATAGCGAAATACCTTAATTTGGAAAACCCGAAAGGTTACACCGGATATTGTCTACGCCGAACGTCGTCAACGCTTCTTGTTCAAGGTGGTAAAATTACATGGAAAATGTAGTACGGTAGCGGAGAGCTATATTGAAGAAAGTATCTTTCTTGAAGAACAAAATTGCTACAATGATAGCCCATTTCGTTTCCGAAAAAGAAAATGTTAACGTTCCGAACGAAACCGAATGCACATTGAGGAGATCATCATCGGTCAACTCAAACTTCAAACTTGGTAATAATTTTTCAGGAACATGTAAAAATTGTAATTTCTATTTGAGAGAAAATAATTAGTCAATTTTTATGTACAGTTATAAATAAAACTTCTCTGAGTAATTAATTTATTGAACTACAGAAAAAAAAAACATTTAGCGGCGTTATGATTTATAATGCCCACCATATCGCCCCGGGCGTTATGGGTTTGTTAATAGCAACAGTTGCCAAGCACAAGTGAAAAATAAAGTATCTAATAGACACGTAAACTCACCTGTATCTGGCAGACAAGCTCCCCGTACGGCCAGCAGTGCCTTAAGGAGGGGACGATGGCGAAAGGAGTCACAAATAATCCCATCGCGAAGTCGTTACTCGCGAGAGACGTTAAGAGATAGCGGGGCTGAAATAGAACAGAACGAATCGCTTTAGAACCCCTGTTCGTTGCTAATTTAATGGCGGTAGCTCGGCTGATTACATTTGTGTATTTGTACCATGATTTTTCTTGCGCGCGTTCAATTATAGCGGGGATGACAGGGGATGGTTTGGGGATGGGGTTGGGAGTTGGGTTCAAAATGAGTCTGTCAGTATCAGGAATATCGAAAATCGACTGGAATGTCATCGCAGATTCGAAGTTCAGGCCAACGCAGAGCAAAAAATTTGGAAAAAAAATATGGAAAGAAAAATTATTGACTATTTACTTTGAAATTTGACTTTGGCTATAAAGGACCCCGCACTAATCTTATGGGAAACCGGTTTCGGTGAAAATCGCTGAAATTTCAATATGATGTAGCCCATGCCATCCCGAACAAAAGTTGCCATTGCGCCAACTCTCTGAATGCCAGCGTTTGGATTCTACAGGGGGTCAAAGTTTGATATTTTGACGATTCTTAAAAAAATCGGGAATGTCATTTTCATCGTATTGATCTGAATTTTTATAATGGATTAGCCCACAATATGTGCATCAAAAAGTTCAAATGACTAGAATTTCTAGAATCAAAACTGGCGGGTATACAGAGGGTTAAAGTTTGTTTTTTGTAATTTTTATCGAATTTTTTTCGAGAAAGTATTCGTTTTCCTGCAGATCCATGTGCAATGGATGTTACTCACAGTACATGAGAGAGCGATCATATTTTACATTTGAACCAACCATCCAACAAGTATTTGGAAGATACGGGGCGATCAAAAATATGTTTCCAATTTCGGAAAAATGAATCCCTTTGTATAGTCAGCTTTCCACCAATATATTCAGCTGTTTTTTTCGAAACTATGTAGCTGATATATATAAATGTGTCAACGTCTGTGCTCAATAATCTGAATCCAAATGAAGTTGCGGCGATGGTCCGAAAAATATGGAGAAGGGATGTTTCGGAATAATTTTGAAATTATTTCTAAAATCATCTGTGAATTTTTTTTATTCTCTGACATAATGTAGATGAGTTATTCTTTATCAAAAAATTCCACAGTGTCTACCTCGCGAATGCCACGGTTTGAATTATACAGATAAAGGAATTATTGATTATTCGAGAAATCGATGAAATACTATAGTTCAAACCCCTATATAATTCAAACCGCGGCATTCGCGAGGAAGGCACTGTGCAACTTTTTGATCAAGAATAACTCATCTACATTGTCACAAAATTAAAAAAATTCACGGATGATTTTAGAAATCATTTCAAAATTATTCCGAAACATCCCTCTCCATATTTTTTGGACCATCGCCACAACTTTAATTGGATTCAGATAAATGAGCACAGACGTTTACACATTTGTATATATATTGGCTATATAGTTCCAAAAAATCGGCTGAATATATCGGTGGAAGGCTATACAAAGGGACACTTTTTTCCGAAATTAAAAATGTATTTTTGATCGCCCCGTATGGATGGTTGGTTCAAATGCCAAATATGACCGGTTTCTCTTGAATTGTGAGTAACATCAATTGCATGTGGATCTGCAGAAAAACGAATATTTTCTCGAAAAAAGTTCCATAAAAATTACCAAAAACAAAGGTTAACCCTCTGTATACCTGCCAGTGTTGATTCTAGAAACTTTTGTCAATTGAACTTTCTGATGCACATATTGTGGAATATTCCATTATAAAAATTCAGATCGATACGATGAAAATGAAATTCCGGATTTTCCTTTTAGACGATTATGTTGAAAAAAATTATTTTTCTGAAATCGTTCAAGAATGCCCACTTTCTCGGAGCAACTTCAGGCCTCAAAATACGCTAATCTAGTATTTTAGTCCGTTGCTAAGCAACGAACTTTCCCGGACCGTTTTCGGACCTAAACGGTACGGGAAAGTACTTTTTCGGCAACCATCCGGGAAGTGTTCACTTCCCGGACACTTTTACTTTGGTCTAGTCCGGGAAGTACGTACTTCCCGGACTAGGCCAGGAAGTGCTCGAATTTCAATACAAATATTGATATAAATAAGAATTAGAATGTTTCTGTTGGTACCTATCTTCTGTTCGAATTTCAATATATAATACAAATAAGAACTGAAATGTTCGAAATATTCAAATTTGGAATCGTTTCATCCGGTTAACAGATGGGGGAAAGTCGACCTCTCATCGTCTCTTAGACTAAATGCGTCTCATTGATTTGTTATTTTACATGATTGCCGAAAAAATAGTGTACGCAACACGACGGAAAACAGTTTTTTTGGACTCGTAGACTTCCAGGACTCGCTAACGTTCATCCTAGAATTTGGTCTACTCGTCCAAAAAAACAGTATTTTCCGGACTTACGTAATTACTACGTAATTACTACGTAATTACTATTCCCGTATCGAAAACGATACGAAAATATTTTTGCCAGCCTAGGCTGTCAAAATCGGTCTTTGGTTTATAGTTGTCACTTTAACGTTTCAGGAAAGCACATAATTTCGAATCCTCAACTTATGATAATGTTGATTGCGATTTCAGAAAAAATAGTATGTGCACATTCCCAGACTTCAATGCTTCGCCTTGGCCAACAATTTACATTGTCGTCCGGGAATGGATTGCTTTTGGTACTAGATACACAATATACTATTAACAAAATCACGTAGGCATGTTGATTTTATTGAAAATATGAACAGGATGTTCATAAAGTCAGTTGTGGAATCATCTGCGACTGAAAGTTGGAATTTAGTCGCTATTTTCCATCGTACAAGATAACCTCGCTTGGAAGGGATTCATGTTGTATATTGGTTTAATTTTCAATTGAGAATGTTTCTCTTTACAACTCTTGACCATGTTTCATCTTTTAAAAGCAAAACTCAACGCCCAAGTCGAATTTGAAAATGAATTATCATTTTAATAGTTTTTTCAGTAGGTATGACCACTTTTTGAAGGACACTGTGTCATATACAAAATAGAAACAGAATTTAAATGTGGCACATTCTTAACACTGACTTCCAAAGTTGCCTGAATATTAGAAAAGATCATAACAAGGGAAAAAATATTTACGGAAATATAATACCTACTTCTACAAACTTACAAGCTACTAGATGTCGGAGAGCAGCATGTTCAACATTCCTATAGCTTTCGAATCCTTTTTAAAAAAATACTGGTATAATGGGTAAACCATATAAGTTATAGAAACGTTATATTCGTAATCGGGACCAAAAAGTAGTCGACAATAATGTCAAGTGCGATTCCAGGAAGATAACATAAGGAGTTCCACAAGGAACAGTGTTGGGCTCGGCATTTCTTACTATGTATAAAAATAGTTTACTTAGGCCATAGTATAGGAAAGATATTGAGTTTTGAAGATAATTGTTTTTTGTTGTTGTTTACTATGGAATCATAGGATAGGAAAGGGCTCAAGTGATTCTTATTTGTATAACCTGAATGAAATGCTATACAACCTAACCAATCGTATGCGATAAAAAAGCAGAGCATAAGACAAATGTACGAATATCCATTATCACAATTTTGACAGTTAATTTCTGATTTATCCAAAGTTGGAGTTTTATCTTTCGGATTACCTAATAACAGTTGGAAATTGTTAGTAGATACTGCTATGTGCAATCTGAAGGTTAGCGCCTCGAAAGATAGACCAAACCAAGAGATCAACAAATAGTCTTCGCGGACATTTGGCATATTATGCTAAATATTCGCTAGAAACTGAATCTAGTGTTCTCATTCATTAGAAACTCACCATTTTTTAAATTCAAAATTAACAAAACCAGTTAGTGATTACAGGAAATTGGATTATCATGAAAGGATTGCTATTCACAAGAACTATTTGAATGAGCCCTTGCTCAATAATGTTAATAGTCCATTAATTCAAAATTATTTAAGTTGATACGAGGAAAGGAATAATAATTATTCATTATAGGTATGGGTGGATAAAATCGTACCTAACCACACCGATGAATTATGGAAAAAAGCAAACTTCCTTACATTATTCCAGCTCTTTCAAACCTCTACAATTGGCTCAAATTTGGACTCTAAAATAAACCTTCGAACTTTAAAAAAACCAAAAAACATTAATCTTTTCTCATACATACCTGAGAATGAATATACTTGGAGTATCTCCTGCTGTTGATTACCAGTATGAGCAGCATATTCGCCCCCAAAACCCCCACGGTTATGAACAGAACTATCACCGCTTGAAGAACATCTCCAGGGGTGAGGGCGGAGAAGAAGGTGATGTGCAGGTAACGGGGGTGAGAGCAACTGCTATTGGCTAATGTCGGTGCTACAAGGATGGTGGCTTTATGTTGCATCTTACGTATTCTGCAAGAAAAATTGTATTAACATTCATGGATTCAATAAAAAAAATTCAGCAAAATATCATGTAAAAAAACGTTATCCATAAGAGATTACATTGAGAAAGATTTCAGATAACGTTTCAGCAAGAAAAATTATATTTTTGTGAAAGTTTCTAACTCAAAATCGACTGAATAACTCCTACTTCTAGGGAAAATTGTAAGAAATCAATAAGTGGGTCCAAAATTGTTCCCTGTATAATACCATATATGTATAATTGATAGTCAGTTAAGATGTTATGTTCTAGTTTCCAGGTTATTCTTACAGATGTCTTTGGAGAACTACTTGAGGTTCATTGCTAAGAATTCCCCATGGAATTTTTCAGTTGTTGGGTTTGTAATGGATAAATTGAACCTTCTTTAATACAATTCATAGAAAATTTATTTCTTTAGCGAAAGTCTCATAAAACCAAAGCATACCATTGTTTTATGAGGAACTTTTGGTTTTGGTGCTTGTTATTCTGAAATATGAATTGATTGGCATCTGCAGATTTTTACCTGAAAAATTATTACTTGAAAATGATAGATTCAGAATAGCAATATTAGATTTACCTAGTTATGAAATCTTGAGTGAACGTCAAGAATCAATTTGAACAATGTTCAATCAAATACAATTCGTCAATTTGAAGAAGGAAAACATTCTCAATTGAAAATTGAAAAAACGCGATTCCTTTGGAAATTGAAAAAACCTACGATAAAAATGAAGCTAATTTTTGTAATATCTCACTGAAAACAACTACTTCCCTAGCTAAGACCACGCTGGACTTTGAAGTACATCTGATAGATATTGTGAAAGAACCCCAACTTGAAAAAAAAAAATTGATAGCTAAAATTTACATTCAGATAGTTCATTCTTCATTATCCAGTACTCTTGCATGGATATATCAACACAAAAGTGAAATTTTCGATAAAATTTTAAGGACTCGTCGTATTGCCATCGGTAATTCAAAAAATCTTACACCATTTAATTCTTCAAAAAGTGCTTCTTCTAAGCAGAGGAAATGCACATTTTCGAAAAACATGCGGTTTTTACAATTGAGTTGAAAATTTAGCCTAAGATACTGACCTCAGTTTTCGTGTATCTTGTCATTCAATTTTAAAATAGCACTCTTCCTTGAAAAGTGTCAAATATTTTCCCCACTGTACTCAAAATATGACTGGAACAATTTCTGTTCATATGAACAGATTTCTCAACACACTTCATTTTTTCAAAGGTAATACCAAATTTCATCAATAATTTTTAATTTTTCATGAAAACACTTTGACAAAAATATGAAAATAATCGATTGATGAAATCACGATTCCGATAGGATGAGTGATTTTATCTAAATACGGTTTGTTTGAATAAATTGAATTTGGAAAGATTATTTTTATCGCCAATTTGGATGGTGACATGTAAATATTTATTGAACAAATCAAAGGATAAACAATTCAATTCATAAGTATTTCATTAAATTTGTGGAAAAAAGGAGGAAATTTAATTATCAGAAAAAAATAATACCCCATCAAAATAATTTTTTTCTTTCTGATCTTCTATATAAAAAAGTAGAAAATTTGATATTGTACAATTGTTTATGTAAAGAATCCTAATCCACATTTTCAAAAATGAAAAGGATATCAATTTTGGAGATCATCCTAACGAGACGAGGTTTGAAAGAACTGACACAGTCAATACTAGATTGTTTAAAATGATTGGCACAAGAAATATCATTCATATTATCCCAAAATTGTTTGACATACTACCAGATATTATTAAACAATCTATGTATTCTTACAAAAATAAAGTACTTGTTGAATACCACAGAAACGTATATATTTTTCATAATTTGATAAATAATATTAATTGATGGTTAAATTTATTTTGCTTCGACACACAATTTTGAAATATTCAGATTAGAAAAAAAAATTTATAGAAATATGATTGGAAATGAAAAATGAAAATCATTATTCGTTTTGAAATAGTTCTTTTGTAGAAAATATTACCTTACAATAAGATTACTCAGTAAGGTTTATTTTCATAAACTTATATTATTATCGTGCAGCAGCACTTGATGTCTCTTTCAACTCATTGGTGGACGTTAAATTGATTGATGTTGAGCCTGCATGATGCTGATGTGTTTGTTATTCATTTTACCATAATATTTTTATGACGTTCTGCATCAATCTGTAGATACGGCTTCAACGGAGATGATGTGGCATGCCCTATTATTTTGATATCTTCTTGTTCCTGTAATCCTTTCTTCACCATATGAGAAACTAAATGATTGGTTAGTTTTCATTTTCTATTGTCGAGAGCACATTTTTCTGCAGAATTTTTCAATCATTTGCATATTTTATTATTGCCCACTGGTGAATTTTAATACCATCTAGTATTTGGCTTTTTCCACAAATGGTTTGTGGTAAGAAAAAGTCTATTGGTGGTTATATTTTGACCACGTTGTGGAATTAGCTTGTTACATAGTCCTATGGAGCACCGTTCAGGGTTTCCAATGTTAGGTGTTAACCATTTTGTGTCTGTGCACTTTTCATTGCAACCCTGGCAAAAAAATTATAGTAGGTAATATCTCAAGACCGTGACAAATAGTTGAATATTATTCTCTTCATAGTTTTATCGAGAGTACCTTGTATTTGGACAATTTGATGAGACGATTTGAACATTATTAATCTGAATAACTCCCGAGAGCTCGAGGGAGTTATTCTTTGATTATTAATGTTCATATGGTCGAATTGAATTGTCACAAACTACGAGGGTTGCTATTTATGTATTGAGAATTGGCAACATTGGTGTTGCTAGGCGCGATCCAACTGCGCTATTGCAAAGTTTGACATTTTTGACAGTATACGTAATCAGAACTTTTTGTCATACATACGCTATTTGTATTGTTAATAGACATTTGAATATTTTATCTCGGCCAAAAAATGTAGCTAAATCGTGAACATTTTCGTGCCATGATTTTTTACGATTTTCGACGTGGATTATCTCAACAGCAGTGTGCCGATCAACTTACTGCGATTTTTGCTGATGAAGCAATATCGAAGGCCACAGTATATCGATGATTTAGTGAATTCAAACGTAGCCGTACTTCGCTGGCGGACGAAGTTAAAGATGGACGTTCAAAATCCGTTGTTGTGCGAGAAAACATTGATGCTGTGTCTGAACTGATAATGCAGGATCGTCATGTGACATATCGCGAGATCGAGGCATCCCTGGGCATTAATATGACAAGCATACATAAGATATTGCATGAACATTTGGCAGTCAGAAAGATTTGTTCTCGTTGGATTCCGCACAATTTGACAATCGATCAAAAAAAGACTCGTGTAAATTGGTGCAAGGAAATGATTACAAAATATGACCGCGGTGCATTAATGCAGTTTATAACATATACACAGGTGACGAATCTTGGATTTATTGTTATGAGCCCGAAACTAAACAGCAGTCGACTGTATGGGTCTTTCAAAATGAACCAAATCCAACAAAAGTTGTTCGTGCTCGCATCACTTCGAAGCAAATGGTGGCTTGTTTCTTCGGTATAAACGGTCATGTAGCGCATTTAGAACAACGTAGAACGCTAAACTCTGAATGGTACACTACTTTTTGTTAGCCAGAAGTCATCAATGAAATGAGGAAAACGAACCGTCGACGAAGGATAATTCTCCATCATGACAATGCGAGCTCACACACATCGGCTCAAACAACCCGCTATTTGAGCACTCAAAACGTTGAATTGATGGGTCATCCGCCGTACAGCTCTGATTTAGCACCCAATGATTTTTATTTGTTCCCTCAAGTGAAGAACAAATTACGTGGTCAACGCTTTTCGACGCCACAAGACGCTGTTTATGCATTCAAAAACCATGTTTTGGAGATACCTACTTCGGAGTGGAAAAACTGCTTTACCAATTGGTTTAATCGAATGCAAAATTGTGTAGATTTGAAAGGAGAGTATTTTGAAAAACAATAAAGAAGTTTCTACACACCAATTATTATTTTAGTTCTTCATTCTCAATACATAAATAGCAACCCTCGTACAAGTTACTCAAGATGAATTGAAGAAAATAATAGTTGCTATTCGTCATAGTCGAGTAATATTTAGGAAGATTATTTCATGAACACCATACAATCATCCTTATTCCCGTTCATATACGTTTCAAAATTTAATTCAAACCGTATTTTAACAACCATTCTGTAGTAGTAGATAAATCAAAACGAGTCATTTCAATTTTAAGTGACTGAGTTAGGTCAAACTTTGTGTTTACTTCTATAGCTGCTGATATCACACATCATGTGACTTCAATCATGGAATTTTATTGGTGCAGCCATGTGTGGATGAAATAATCGGTGAAAAAATCCAATTTATTCCAATGTCTATCTCGCGCAGGGTCAAAGGAAAAGGTCCGCTACGAATTCGAATCGAGAGACACATTCAGAGATAGATTCGGATTATCTTGAGAAAATCCCGCAAAGGGTAAACGGTAGGGGATCGCCTTTTATATGGTCAAGGTTATCGAAAGGTGTGAATTATAAATCTGACCGTATCTCTAGGATTGAGTTACGGAGCTGGCCGATTTTCTGGTACATTTATATTCACCCTTGCACGGTAGATCGAATTTTGCCTTTTCACAGAAGAGATTGGAAAAACATTTGAAAGGGAAAAATAAATAGGTGGTTCGACTGGAATTTGAGAGCAAATGATATGAAAGAAGTGGGAAGAGTGGAGAACATTTGCTGAATTGTTAGATGAATGGAAAAACAACCCAAAAAATAAATTAGGAAGATATTCAATCTTTGAGATTCATTGAGATTACGTATAGAGAACCACGATATGAGATAAAAGATATTCGAATTTTCTAGTGCTCAAACTGAAAAAATATGAGGTATCCAAAATATTACCACTTTTCAGTTACCCCTTTGTGGAATTGAATTGAATTGTTATTCGGAATCAGCTCATTAAGATGCGTTTGAGAAATGTTTGCGATTCTTCTAAAAATGGAGAATGAAAATTTTCCAAAAATTCGATTTCCTTCAATTCCATTATTCGACTTTAACCGCTTAGGAACATAAAATAGTTATTTATGCAACAAGTGCAAAAAGTGAATGTTTATTGCACTCGACGTGAAATTGTCCGACGAGGCCGTTTTATCTACGTTCATGCAAAAAGCAAAAAATAATTTATTGAGGTGCGGCACTAGGTGTAGGAAAATGAAAAGCGCAATTTGAATACTTTATTATTAATATCGATTTGCATTGAAACAGGAACTAATACATTACGAACAATTTAACTCAAACTTTATTTTTACCCTCAATGTTGAAAGTGAATGAACAATTGGTGCAATTTTCAATATGAATATTTCGTAGTGAAGTACTTTTTAAATCAACTTCTTGATTTGTTACTGCTATAAACGTACTAGTACTTGGTAACTGTACATCGTTATTTCCTTCAGGCTGAAATATTTGTTTTGCAACACTGAGTTTGTTTGCATGTGATTCCTCTACGTATCCCTCCGCTACTGTCGACGATTTCCATTCGCCGTGTCGTTTGAGCTCTAGTATATCTGCTTCAGTATCGGCAAGAAGTGTTGCGGATGATCTCCTGAAGCAGTGCCCTGTGTATAGATGAGGATTCTCCAAATTCAGAAATTTTGCAATTTCAGACGGGATTTTAGCAAACCTGTTCACACCAATAGCTTGGACAGTGCACTTTCGGTATAAATGATAAAGAAACGTTTGTGAGGAATATGATTGGGACGTAATTTCGTGTATTTATGATATATATTGATCAAATTCAATCCTTCTTCCACTTCACCTCTAATGACGAAACTTCTTCAATTGTCAGTTTTTGACCGAGGCACTTTTACAATTAATACCGAGCCTGCTTCTTTCTTCGATTTTTGGAGCTCATCTCTACGAATTAGCTCGTTGAGATACGTTTGAGGGTGGTTTGCGATTTTTAGAAAGACGGAAAATGAAAATTTTCGAAAATTCAATTCCCTTCAATACTGAATATTGCATTATTCGACTTTGATCGTCTTGGAATGTTTGAAAAATGCGGGATTCCCGCAAGTATCGTATAGACAATTTCCTTCTGAGTCAAAATGCTAGTTCACTTGGAAAATGTCGATTTACTGGATAGGTGCTATTCCTCTAAAAAATCACCACTTTTCAGTTACTCCTTTGTCGAATTAAATTTTCGAGGTGATATTCGGAATCAGCCCATTCACATACGTTTGAAAAAAGTTTGCGATTTTCTAAAATTGGAAAATGGAAATTTTCGAAAATTCGATTTTCTTCAATACCGACTGTGATCGCCTGGGAATGTTCCAAATAGGCAAAATTCTCGCGAGTATTACTTGATCCTAGAGGAAATTTTCTTTTCAATCCAAAAATGTAATTTTCCCTTTAGCTTGAATGCTGGTTCACTTAAAAAATGTTGATTAATAACCACTTTCGAATTACCCATTAGTCGTATTCAGTTTTTGAGTTTTCAATCAAAATCAGCTCATTAAGAAACGTTTGAGGGAAGTTTGCGAATTTTCGAAAATGGGGAAATAAAAAAATTCAATTTCCTTCAATATCGCATTTGCAATAGCCTGGCATTGTTTCAAAAATGCGAAATTCCCGAGAATATTACTTGATCGTATAGAAAATTTTCTTTTGAATCCGGAAATGCATTTTTCTGAAATCGTTCAAGAATGCCCACTTTCTCGGAGCAACTTCAGGCCTCAAAATACGCTAATCTAGTATTTTAGTCCGTTGCTAAGCAACGAACTTTCTCGGACCGTTTTCGGACCTAAACGGTACGGGAAAAATATTCCCGTATCGTTTTCGATACGGAATAGTATATTGTGCAACAAGTGCAGAAAAGTGTTAATTTCTCACGAGTTTGAAAAAGTTGCGGCACGAGCGCAAGCGAGTGCTGCAATTCAAACGTGTGAGAAATTGCATTTCTGCTCGTGTTACACACTATACTTTTTCTACAACACCCTTTTTGATAAAAATAATACTATACTATAAGACGGAATGAAATGTCAGTGACTCATTCTTATATTCTCCTCTTGAAGTTGAAGGAAGTAAATTCAATGACAATGAATTAACTTGTTCTCTTAGTTCTGGCGGAGTATTTTCAATTTCAGAACTGTCGCTATCCATTTTAGTTCAATCTCATTAAAAAATTACGGGACAAGAATATTTTACGAATATTTTATGCTTGACGTTTGTTGACATTCAAATGATTCGATAGATGTTGCTCCGTTGCCTAGCAATGGATAGTGTGTATGTGGGTATTTGAGACAGCAGTAGTGATGATGATGATTTTTGTTCAGAATATTATGAATTTGTACGACAATTTCCCTCATATTATATAAACCAATAGACTTTGTCTATTCATTCTTGAAGTTGCCTGATCGAATATCCCTTCGAAATGCAGAATTTTCAAAATATACTTTCACCTTGCTGTCACGAAAACTGTATTGCTAAGAAATTAGATACTGAAAAATTTTGGCACAGAAATGCCACTTTGTGGCACAGAAATGTCACTTTGCGGCACACTAATGTCAAATTTCAATTATTGTGAGAAATAATCATGTTTGCGAACGTAAAACTATGCAGGAAAGCATGTTTTGGAGTGTGGTTGTAGAAAAATATTTTTGCCGGCTTGTTTACATTTTAGACAGTTATTGAATTCACGCAAACAATATGTAGAATTCCTTAGTTTTTGATAATGCTGATTGCGATTTCAGAAAAAATAGTATGTGTACCTCGTAGTAAAAGCACATTCCCAGACTTCAATACTTACATTGTCTTCCGGGAATGTATTGTTTTCACTACTAGATACACAATATACTATTGTTCTATGAGTTAAAATATCAGTTCACTTGGAAAATGTCGATTTAGTGGATAGGTTCATTTTTCGTCGAAAAAATTGCCACTTTTCAGTCACCCCTTTGTCGGATTGAATTTTTGAGGTTATATACGATTGACGGAATTTTTCGAAAAATGGAAATTTTCCAAAATTCGATTTCCTCCAATAGCGAATGTTGCATTATTCGACAAAAAAAATGTAAATATAAATGTACCAGGATTATATTCACTCTTGCACGGTAGATCGAATTTTTCCTTTTTCACAGAAGAGATTGGAAAAACATGAGAGGGAGAAATAAATAGGTGGGAGAAATAAATAGGTGGGAGAAATAAATAGATGGGAAAAATAAATAGGTTGGGAGCAAATGATAGGAGAGAAGTGGGGAAGAATGGAGACCTTTTGTAGGATTATTATGAGAATGGAAAAACAACCCAAAAGTGAATTAGGAAAATATCTGTTACTTGAGATTCATTGAGATAAGGTTTAGAGAACCACGATACGAAATGAAATATATTTGAATTTTCTAGTGCTCAGACTGAGAAATTATAAGGTGTTCTATTTTTCGTCGAAAAAATTACCACTTTTCAGTTACCCCTCTGTCCAATAACATTTTTGAGGTGATATTTAAAATCAGCTCGTCGAGTTACATACGAAGGAGGTTTGTGATTTTTCGAAAAATGCAAAATAAATTTTTTCACGTTATTCAATTTCATTCAATCTAGAAAATTGCATATTTTGACTTTGATCTACTGGGAGTATTTAAAAAATGCGAAATTCCGCGACTTTTACTTCATATTGAAGAAAATTTCCTTTGAAATCCGAAAAAGTATTTGTTTTCCGAATCAGAATGCTAATTAATTCAGAAGATATCGATTTTGCGGATGGGTGCATTTTTTCGTCTAAGAAATTGCATATTTCGACTTTAATCACCTGGGAATAATTCAAAAAGGAAGAATCTTGTGAATATTACTTCTCCTTATAGAAAATGTCCTTGAGAATCCAAAAATGTACTTGTTTTCAGAATCAGAATGCTAATTCGTTTGGAAAATTGAGATTATGTAGAAGGGTGCATTTTTTCATAAAAAAATTGCCCTTTCATAGTTGACCTTGTGTCGATTAAAAAAAGTGATATTTGGAATCAGCTTGTTGAGTAACGTCTAAGAAGAGTAGCGATTTTTTTTAGAAATGCAAAATAAGGATGTTCTTATAATTTAATTTTCTTCTAAATAGAATATTGCATATTTTGACTTGGATCGCTTGGGAATATTTCTAAAATTTGGAATCCAGCGGATATCACTTCATCTTATGAAAAAATTTCTTCCAAATCCGAAAATGTTCTTGTTTTTCGAATCAGAAGATATCGATTCTGTGGACGGGTAAATTTTTTCGTCGAAAAAATTACATATTTCGACTTTGATCGTCAGAGAAAATATCAAAAGTGTGGAATCCCACAAATATTCTTACTCCTTACAAAAAATTTTCTTCTTAATCTGAAAGTGTACTCGTTTCTTCAATCAGAAGGCAGATTCGTTTGAAAAATGCAGATTTTGTTGAAGGGTGCATTTTTTCGTCAAAAAAATTGCCCTTTCATAGTTAACCTTTCATCAAATGGAATTTGTGAGGTGATATGCGGAGTCAAGTTTCGTCTGAGGGGATTTTGCGATTTTTCGAAAAATGCAAAATAAATATTTTCGCGAAATTCAATTTCCTTCTATATATAATATTGCATATTTCGAATTTGATCACCTGGGAATATTTCAAAGACGCAAAATCTCACGATTATTACTTCATCTTGAAGAAAATTTTCTTCGGAATCCAAAAATGTACTAGTTTTTTTAATCAGACATCCAATTCATTCAGAAGATATCGATTTTGCGGATGGGAGCATTTTTTCGTAGAAAAAATTGCATATTTCGACTTTAATCACCTGAGAATATTTGAAAAAATGCGGAATCCTGCGAGTATTCATTTTTCTTATGAAAAATTTTGTTTTGAATCTGAAAATGTACTCGTTTTTTTAATAAGAATGATATTTCTATCGGAAAATGCAGATTTTATAGAAGGGTGCATTTTTTCGTAAAAAATTGCCTTCTTATATTTAACCCTTTCTCGAATTACATTTTTGAGTTGATATTCAGAATCAGCTGATCAAGTTACATCTGAGAGATGTTTGCGATTTTTTGAAAAAAGCAAAATAGATTTTTTTGCATAAATCAATATCCTTGTATATAGAATATTGCATATTTCGACTTTGATAGTCTGGGAATATTTGAAAAATGCGAAATCCCGCGACTATCACTTCATCTTATAGAAAATTTCATTCGGAATCCGAAAAATTATTTGTTTTCCGAATCACAATGCTGATTAATTCAGAAGATATCGATTTTGCGGATGGGTGCATTTTTTCGTCGAAAAAATTGCATATTTCGACTTTGATCGCCTGGGAATAATTCAAAAAGGCAGAATCGCGCGAATATCATTTCTCCTTATAGAAAATGTCCTTCAGAATCCAAAAATGTACTTGTTTTCAGAAACAGAATCGTTTGGAAAATGCAGATTCTGTAGAAGGGTGCATTTTTTCGTCAAAAAATTGCTCTTCAGAATCCGAAAATGTGTTGTTGTTGTTGTTGTTGTTTTTTCACTCAACTGATTTCCAATTGAGTACACACAAATATTTAATCTCATATCTCACACGTCAGTCGAAGTGGCTAACAGCTCTTACACTGATTTGATTTTAATGTGATTATGACTGTTACAATTTTTCATGTTTTCTCTTTTAGTTATATTATACATATTTATATTTATTTTTATATTCACTCGCTTTGTCAACAAAAATTTCATTCCACAGATAACAAAGCATATTTGATTGATTGATTAGTTTAATTTCAATCAGCTTATTTCTATGGGAAATATATTTCATAGAATTGCGGACTTCGATACCAAATATAGAAAAAAAGCATCAACTATCAAACTCACCGTGACAAACCAGTTAGATGGCTCCATATTTCCCACTGCGTTTCAGATATCCACGCTCTCTTACAGGAAACATTTCATGCTTTCCGTCGATTTCCATTAGCATTCCGGAACCACTGGCTCAAAAAGTTTTTTAATTACACAGGAAACGAAACCGTTCAACTTCATTTGCTCTATTTTCTGCCATACCGTGACGCGCGCGATTCAAGAGGCAGTTTTCCAAAAAGTTGGACGTTCGGAAAGTTCGGATTCATCGTAATAGAGAAGGGGATTTCATCGAGGTTGGCGCTGGATCACCTGAAACAAACAAGAGTTAATTTAATGATGCATTCAAAAAAATCATTACAAAATTATCATTTTCGGCTATATCTTGAATCTGAGCATATACAAAACATGTATTTTTGGAATCAGCATGAAATTTTACGTATCTAGAACGAATTCCAAGTGGATCTGACTGTTTTGTATTTTTTGTGATTTTCTACAACATTTCACGAGTATTTTTCAAATTTCGAAATTGTTCAGTTATTATTGTTAAAAAAAAATTTAAAAATTGTTAAAATTGTTATTTCCGTCAACCGATTGCACCCCTACGCGCAACCCTCGAAAGTCTTCGAGAGACTTGTGTGAGCTAGGGAAGACGCAGCCCTTACCTTTTAACGTGTGATGCCATGCACGAGACCGGTGAATCGGTGGATCGAACGCTTTTACCAGCCGACCACCACGGCCCCTAGACAGATTGTTTGTATTCTGATCATTGAAATATAACAAGAACAGGATAGATCCAAGCACATATCCCTGTGGTACACCATGTTTGATCAAAGCGATATCGAAATAGCTATTCGTTTTCACTACTTGAGTTCATTGACTCAAATAAAACTCAAACCAGTCATGGCTTTAAACTTCAAAATTCAAATGGCCCTTATACCCATTCCTCCAATGACATATATGACCATTATAGCTGGGAAGTACTCGCATCAAAGTTTACGAAACCGATATCTGAATTCATGTAATAAATTCCGATATTTCTCTGCTCTCTCTACCGCATGCAGTTTATTCCAGGCTAGACTACCTGAAGGGGAAAACTTACCCCGAAAGATTTATTATTACTCCAAAAGTTCATAAAGTTTCAATCTCCTTACGTTTGAGTTTTTAATGAAAAGTCTAGTTCGTCTTTAGCTCATTATTCTCGAAGTCAAATCGTTCATAAAAGAAACGCAATTTGCCTCGAAAAGTGAATTATGACGATTATAAACGCCCAAATGACTTTTTCACGACTTTCATAAAGGAATTGAAGAGTCATTGGCGTACTGTCGATTTCGGGAATGGATGAAATATTGAATAAGGAAAGATCAGCTGTGCGAATAATTTTTACTTGAATACTTGTATCGTCGAATTTTGTCATATGAATTTGACGTACATAAAGTATTGTTATATTTTTGGGTTATTGAATGAGTGCGAAACTCGCAATGTTAGAGGCTCTCTAACCATCTGCAACCTGATCCTGGGGTTTTTTGAAGTTCATTATCCACTGCAAAACGCTGTGATGAGTTCTTACCAAAAAACGTCTGCCATAGAGTAAGGTGTGTAAATATTCAGTGGCTTCGATTGCCACAATTGAGGAAATCATAATTAATCAATTACCAGTATCCAGGAGATATATCTCTCATTTTTCTTCTATCAATGACCAGTTGAAGACTAAACTCTCTGGTTCATTTTTGTTAACCCAAAACTGAGTCAGTGTTCAACTCCATAGCTCAGCTGAAAAACAACAGCTTTTACGACCTATATGATTTGAATAGCAGAATAATAAATACCATTCTTCATAATTGTTATTAAATTGTTGTAATTGTTAAAATTGTTAAAATTGTCAAAATTGTTAAAATTGTTAAAATTGTTAAAATTGTTAAAATTGTTAAAATTGTTAAAATTGTTAAAATTGTTAAAAATTGTTAAAATTGTTAAAATTGTTAAAATTGTTAAAATTGTTAAAATTGTTAAAATTGTTAAAATTGTTAAAATTGTAAAAATTGTTAAAAAATTTAAAATTGTTAAAATTGTTAAAATTGCTAAAATTGTTAAAATTGTTAAAATTGTTGAAATTGTTGAAATTGTTGAAATTGTTAAAATTGTTAAAATTGTTAAAACTGTTGAAATTGTTTATAATGATTGTGTGTAATGCGTGTATGGTTCGTTTTTCCTGAGGAACTGAAAATAACCAAAATCATACCACTTTTTTAAAAACGAGATATTGAAAAAATTTAAAATCGCAGGCCAATATCAATTATAGACATATTTGGTAAAACTTTCGAAATAATTTTGAAATATAGGTAGGAAAGCAAGGCTTTCGACTGCGTCTCTCACCATGTTCTGCTCAATACACTCCTGACTACGGCTGACTCTTTATTGAGATTCTACTTTCTAACAACAGAAAACATTTACAGCCGTATGCATAGTCAATCGCCAGCGACTCGCCAGAGTTTCGCCGTTCGCTTCAAAAAAGAGACAACTATGCAATAAGTCACATTTTGGCGAAACGCTGGCGATGTACCACTTTTTTGGAGATGGACTGTGCATTATAGTTCTTGTGTAGCGAGCGGCGAAACACTGGCGAGTCGCTGGAATTGACTATGCACACGGCTGTGTGTGTTTCTTGACTGAGACTGATGTGATTTTGAGTTGATGAAAACAGGAGTGCCTCAGGGTTCTGTTTTGGGTCCCCTGCTTTTCATAATATACATAATCGATTTTTTCGATAAACGATCATATTCCACCCAACAAATTTGTAATTTTTGCCGATGAAAGCACACCCATATGCTCAAACAGAAATTGTTGGAATCTCATTACAACGATGTAGCTGAGCAATGATTCAATGGCAACCTTTTGAAGTTGATCAAAGAAAAACACAAAGCTGGAATTTTCCTGCCGATAATGAAAGGGAAGAAGGCGATAAACTATCATCAAATATGTTTTTCAAAAAACAATAAAAGTCAGTGAAATAGCGTATTATGCTCTATTCAACTCTCATTCCAGCTATAAAATTGTTCTTTGGTAAAAATCTTCCTCATCGGACAAAGTTTCCAAGCTTCATAAAAAAGCTGTTAGAATAATGGCGAATGCGAAAGCCAATATTGTTTACTTATTTCATTAACCAAACTGCCAAAATAACTGTTGATGAGTTAAGGTTAGGTTATTCAAAATGAACTAAGAAATATTTGACAGAATTCATTTAAGTCATGATTCGTGCAAGGTTTCGCAAACGGAATAATTATCCATTCAAGAAAGTCGAGCCACTAGACTCCAAATTCTCTCACGTACTCGAAATCTCTTAGCGCTTTCTGCGGTACAGGTAGTGTTTTTACTGCTCTAATTAAAGTGAAATGTTGACTTACAAGCAAAGTTCAGCTCCTCAGAGTAAGTGAGCCGTTTTCGAGAGGGGACTAATGAGGAGAAGTGACGAATTACGACTTGGGGCAAAAAAAAGCCGACAGGCGTTTGTGTAATTTCGCATTCATTTTGAGTAATTTTTTGACGCCGAACTCGAGATTGGTCGGGATATTTCATTTTTAGGTGAGGAGAGGAAGGTTTGTTAGGAGCTATTCTTTCGAATATAATAGCATTTGAGAACGCGGCGATTCATTGTATTATACTACTCAGTGGGGTTATTCTCTCACTGAAAGGAGATTTTCTATTCGGTACAGTTATTATCATTTTCGTATTAACATATCTGTTTAATGTACTTCAATGTAAATGAAATCGACCATCAAAGACCCCTATTAATGGTTGATATCTCTATGAAAGGATTCGTACACTTCAGCCTTTCCACTGCAAGTCTATTGCTAGCAACTGCGAATTGCCAGCAAAAGTCTACATTGTACTTCGTATATTGCAATTTTATCAGCTTTTTTTCAAATTTGTAATTTGTAAGGTTAACTTTGGAAAATTATGGTATTCTTATTTCTTATTAACAAAATGGATTTGTTATTTTGACCTTTTTCTACTAGCATAATAGCCGACAATCTGCGAAACGAGTGCCCTATGAAGAGCTGAGGATCTTCCAATTTTAAAAATGCTGCAATTTTCTTGGGAACAAATACAATAGTGTGAATACCGACATCTTGTTTTACACATTTACTACCCTTATAACCAATGAAGAATCGGCGATTTTCCAAATTTGAAGGCCGCAAATCTACTCTGATACTGCTGCTTTCAAAATCATCCACACTCAGCTTAACAAGTTTGTCATGTCTACAGGCGCCAAGAGTACCACACATCAATACAACCTTTTCAAGCAACCCTTAGGTCCAAATTGACGTGAACTATATGATGAACGCGTTCGTATGAAATATTCAGTGCTTCAGATAACCGTTTTAGCCCAATTCGACGGTCTGTTAAAATCATGTCATGAACTGCATCGATATTTTCGGAGACTGACACAGAAACTGGCCTTCCCGATCGGTCACCATCTTCAATGGAATATTTACCTCTTTTGAAGCTTGCAGTCCATTTTTTCACGGTCGCATACGAAGGACATTGATCGCCAAGGGTATTAAGCATATCTTCGTAAATCTGCTTACCTCTTAACACTTTTAAATACAGGTACTTGATGATGGCTCGATACTCCAATTTTTCGATTTTCACAATTTCGGTGGACATATTTTTCCTTTTAATTTATTGCTTAACTCTGCTTTACCATTTTGACGTCAAACTATACACTGACACTTCTAGTAAGTTATTATTCGTTGCTATGGTAACGCAATATTTTGTTTATGCAGGGAACTGGTCTATGCTAACTAGATACATCCTCGTAAATCATCATAACCAGCAAACTGTATGAGATATGTATAGGGAAAGTATACACAATTAAATTGGAAAATGTTACAGCTTTCCAAATGAATAATAATATACCATTCAAAACACTGCGTTTCCATCATTTTCATGAGTCCCTGGAATATGACGTACTCTATAAGATTCAATTCTTCTTCCAGATCCTATATTGAGTTGCAAACAATGTCTGCTGTATGATAAAACACCCAAAAGACCATGCCAAGAAGAAAATTATTACTCCACTCCTGAATAATCACAAAACCTCACACCCCCAATGATTCCCAAAGTTCTAACCTTCAACAAAATATCCGCTCATCCGCATTAAGTTTTTAATTTCAACTTATTATTAAATGAAGCAGTGATCCCAGCATCCAGCTAGACCGACGAACTTTTCATATTTGCATACAAATTTCCGAAAAAGTTTCGGCGCGTAGCCCACAGCAAAGGGCACTTGGGAACTTTGATAGATGTATTAAGGATCTGAAAGCTATATTTCGAGACGCTACAAAGTTGTATCGGTTTCATTACTACAATATTTCGTTAAGGAAACTTCCTTATGATGTACACTTTGAGCCAAGTTATAATGAATGTAGTTTCCGTTTTTTGTCACGTTTTGTCGTCCAATTCTCAACTCATTTCCTACTGAGAGTCAAGAGTTTAAATTAAAACTTAATGAGACTCAACATTTCTCCATTAAAAACTCTTCAGTGGAATAACTGAACTTTTACGGAAATGTTCACGAAAAAAAAAAACAGTTTGTCCGGTAATTGGCTACAAAGACTATCAATGAATTTTAATAATAGTGATAATTCATGGTAATGGTAATGGGTGGGGGACGCAAGCTTCTTCGACTAAGCCCCAGCGGACCCTTTGGAACTTTTGTGGAGATTTATAAAACCTACAAAACGGATTTTCATACGACCGGATCGGTGCATTTTCCACTGAGGAAATACGGGAAAACCTCGAAAAAGTGACCATTGTTCAAAAATTTATAATTTTTATAAATCTGAAGCTGGGCAAACAATATTGCAGAAGCTGATAGATAATAATATGTGGTTCAAATGTGCGCAAGATGTGTTCTGTGTAGTTTTTGCACAATACAAATACCAATTTTTTTCTTCAACGCCCAGTATTTTGGAAAAGAAGCAACTCCTTTGTTCATGAGAACTTTTTTCTTGAAACAACCTAACAAATCACCTTCTGCAGATTTGTACCATGCTTAGAAAACACCCTGTGTAACCGAAAAACTAGGAGAAGAGCAACAAAAATGTAACTAAAAAAAGGAATAAAGTAGAATTGAAGACGAATACAGAAATGAAAAATAAAGAAGAAGAATATAGAAAAAAAAGCAGTCAAATATTATAGAATAAACGAGGGGAAAAGCTACAAAGATAAATTTGTGATGTAAACGTCGGAGGAAAAAGGACAACAGGAAATAAAAAGGAAATGAAGTAGAAGTGGAGAAGAATACATAAAATGCACCATTATGAAGAAAAGCAGACTATAAACGAAAAAACACGGAAGAAAGCAACATAAATATGACTGCAAAGATAAAAAGGGATGTAACGTCAGGAAAAAAAACTATATCCATGTATTAAGATCATGAGCTTGTTCGAAAAATTAAATGTTTTACTAGAATTATTTTTGTTTTCTTCGTATTATCGTTGAGCAAAAAAGTTGATATTGAAGTAACAATTGGGTATGAAAATTAATTACGATTGTGCAGCTATAGAATCACATAAAAATAAATTTATCACAAACTTGCTTCAACATTGTCATATCTGACAAAGACGATGATGTTTTTGCTGGAAGAGATATACAGGGTGTTATTTAAGTACGTGGCCAAACTTAAATGGGTGATTCTTTGAGTGATTCTAAGACGAAAAGTTCATATAAACGTAGGTCCGGTAATGCTTCGTTTTCAAAATACAGGGTGTCAAATTTTTTTAAAGAAATCGTTTTTGTCGTAAATATCTTAATAACCCTTCAACCGATTTTATTGAAATTTGGCAGTGTTATTGAAGGTCGTAAAGGGCGAATTTAACCCTAACTATATCAAAATTTTCATGTCCAGTGGCGTCCCGGAAGGCACTGTAACCAATATTTTTGACACAAAACATGTGCGACACTGATTTTTTTGCAATTTTTGTATTTTTTTCACATTGAGCAACTGAAATTACAACTTTTTTTATATTCAGAATTTTTTTCGTATCTTGCTTTGTTTTTGAGAAAAAACATAAAAATCACTTCATTGCACGTCCCTGGCACAACACAATAAAAAATTGTTTTTATAGGGTTTTTAATGATTACAGGTGAATCTATTATGCTTAAAAATTGTTTGTTTCATTTGGCCAGTGCGTGCATAGTGGTAACACCGGAAATGCCAAAGCAACATCAAACAAGAAACACCCTTTATTAAAACCACACTGAAACAAAAATGGTACCTAGGCAATTTGTTTCTGTAAGAATACATTCAATAATAACTAACACAAAACTTACAATAGTTGCTCAAAATGTCCTCCTTCAACTTCAATGCAAGCATTAACTCGTCTTAACATCGATTCCCGAACACGTTGAAATATTTCCGGCGTATGTCATATCTGATCACATGAATCCCGTATTCGTTGGATTAATTCTTCTTCAGTGTTGACTGGAGTTTTATAAACGAGTGACTTTAAATGTCCCCAAAGGAAAAATCCAAGGGATTTAAATCCGGTGACCTGGGCGGCCATGACTGTGGACCTACACGACCGATCCAGTTTTCTCCATAAGTTTCATCCAGAAATTGACGTGCTACTATGCTGAAGTGAGGTGGAGCCCCATCGTGCATGAACCACATTGCTCCTCTTACTGCCAGTGGGACATTTTCTAGTAGTACAGGTAATACAAATTCCAAAAAATTACGATACTCTTGACCATTTAATCTCGGGGGTAAAAAATGAGGTCCAATGAGAGAATCGCCAACAATACCAACCCAGACATTCACTGAAAACTGCTGTTGATAATTATTTTCTATAACCGCATGGGGATTTTTTTCTGCCCAGATATGGTTGTTATGAAAGTTCATAATTGAATTGTGGGAAAGACACGCTTCATCGGTAAATAATATACTGGATTAAAATGTCGGAGATGCAACCTGTTGTTGCAAAAGCCACGTAGTATAAACAACTCGCTTGGGAAAATCCGCAGGAAATAACGCTTGAACACGCTGTATGTGGTAAGGATACAGTTGGTACTCTTTCAAAATATTCCATACAGTATAGTGAGAAATGTTTAATTGTTGTGTAATTTTGCGTGTGCTTGTATCGGGGCAACGCTCAACTTCATGTAAAACTTCTTCCTCCAGCGCCACTGTTCTTACCGTTGCAGGTCTCCCAATAAGAGCAGCCGACCTTTGAAAGGTGCCTGATTCGCACAGCCTTTCATGTATTCTCACAAATGTCTGCCTATTTGGAACATTTCGATGAGAATATCTTTCTTGATAAATGCGTCTAGCCGCTCTGGAATTGCCTTGGGCCATTCCATAGACAAAATGTATATCGGCCATTTCCGAGTTTGTAAACCGAACCATTTTCAGATATCAGTAACAAATTTTCTATCTCAAAACTCTTGAAAACACTTCAAATAATTACTATCAAATAATTACGTATGTACCGTTTCAATTTGTGACAGTTATGAAGTTAAATTTGTTTGAACATTTGTTGTTCCTTCCATGGCCATCTTACTTTAGTTTCAAAACACTGCAGTAATACATAACAACATTATTTGTTTCATCGAAAACAGGTAATATGAGCGAAAAAAATTAAAAGATGACTTCCATGTAATATTAATTGTTTAATCATAAATAAAAATGTCTTTATTGCATGTCCATGGACAACAATGAGCCCATTTTGCAGCACGAGCCGAAGCCAAGAGCCGAAGGCAAGTGCTGCAATTCATACATACATATTTTCTTTTTTTCATTGCATTAATTTTGATAAAAAATTCTAAGACTAGAATAGAGTATTGATATGAAAAAATATTAGTAAGATCCCAGTTTTTGATGGTTTAGTAGTTGAAATGTTTTATTGTGTTGTCACAGGTATGTGCAATGAAGTGATTTTTATGTTTTTTCTCAAAAACAAAGCAAGATACGAAAAAAATTCTGAATATAAAAAAGTTGTAATTTCAGTTGCTAAATGTGAAACAAATTAAAAAATTGCAAAAAATCAGTGGCGCACATGTTTTCTGTCAAAAATATTGGTTACAGTGCCTTCCGGGACGCCACTGGACATGATAATTTTGATATAGTCAGGGTTAAATTCGCCCTTTACGACCTTCAATAACACTGCCAAATTTCAGTAAAATCGGTTGAAGGGTTATTAAGATATTTACGACAAAAACGATTTCTTTTAAAAATTTTGACACCCTGTATCTTGAAAACAAAGCATTACCGGACCTATGTTTATATAAACTTTTCGTCTTAGAATCACTCAAATAATCACCCCTTTAAGTTTGGCCACGTACTTAAATAACACCCTGTATATATATATATATATATATATATATACAAATAATTCGATTATTTTCGAAAACAATTCAGAGAAACTTCAATCATTGATTTTGAAATATGTCACTGATAATCGGAACATTATTCATCAATTTTTTAACGAGTGTTTTTAAAACTAAGAAAATATAATTCTTCAACTGTTTCCTGAACGGTAGTACGAATGGAACCAATGATATTTTTATGATGTTCTTCATCTAACTGAAGGTACTGTTTTGATGACGATGGGTTGCTGTCCAGTAATTTCCATAAGTTTTTGTTCACTGGACAATTCAGTTACGGCGCGGCGGCAGCTCGATTAGGATGGTTCGTAATTTTCACCCGCTTGGCATCAAGTCCAATATTTTTTGCCAAGGATTTGGTCCATTTAGATATTTCATTAATCCCAATAGGAGAATTCTTATACCATCCTTCCGAATTTATTTTTTGCCAGAAAGGATTTGGAGTTAAAAAATCACATGTGACATGGTTTCCCCGTCTTCCCATGATTTGTTTAAACAATTTTACTGGACATACACAATCTTCTTCAGTGATTGCTACCAACCATTTACTGTCGGCCAACTTCCAATTTCCACCTTGTGCTGTCTTCGAAAGTACTGGGTTATATTCAACTCTTCCGGTCTCTCTTCCACGGTTGTCTGTCTCAATTTTAAAACAGAATACTTTACAATTTGCTGCTTCTCCACCTCTGCAAGCCAATTCAAAGGCAGCAATATGATAAAATTTTCTTTGAAGGCCTACAGGTTCTTCTTCACTCCAGAACAGTGCCATTTCAAAAATTTCTTGTTTTGTGAGAGCCTTAGAACTTACCTTCCTCATTTCTAGGAATGCATGCAAAATTTTTCGTGCATTTCTCGCTTTCCTAAACTGTGTGTCCGTGAAAGGATTAAAAATTCTTTAATATTTTTTGAAGTACTTCTCTTGTAACATTTTTGCTGAAGTGTTCCAAATCGTATTGACTGCACTCTCTCTATAGTCCTCTCCATTGTTCTTCTTCATGTTGAATGCCCAGTCACATAAAATAGAAGCTAACTCTTCAGTGGAAGTTTCTGCAAAGAGTTCATATTTTTTTTCAAGCAAAACATCGCAAATTGTCGCCAAATTGACGTAGTTGAATTCACAGTATTGCGAGGCACATTATTATTGATGGCTTCTTCAATTTATCCACTCGAAGACTGTCCAAATCGCGACATTTCCACAAATGAAATACTTTTCTGACAACGCAAGTTTGGGAAAAATTGACATAACTTCATCAACAATCTCTTAACAATTCTGGTTGTCATGCTTTCAAAAGTTAAGTTCCGTTTGTCGCTGGAAAAGTTAGGGCAAACTCTTTTCGCTGTCGTAATGACAAAACACCGCGACATATGGGATTTTTAGTGCATGAAATAAATTGTCAATTGAACCTGAATGACCGTATCTGAATAGAAGCAGTCAATCCTTGTTTATTATTCGAAACAAACAAATGGATGACCGAAAAGTGGCTTTAATCACACTTCACTTCGGCCACTCGGTATAAAGGAACTGCTAGGATCAGAAAGAGCTGTTGTGTGCAGAGTAATAGAAAGCCAGATTTTATGTTGACTGCACACTGCATTCATGTGCCAACTTCTCGAAACCAGTTGCAAAACGCAATTCAGCGTTTCGTCTAGAAGATCATTAAAGTGATAAAAAACAAACATAGTTGAAATTCCTTGGCTACGTTTCAATATTTACAAACGGACGAGTACTTCCTCAGTAGGACATTTTGAAGGCAAAGTGGGCTACGAATCAGGCATAGTGAAACACATGAGAAAAACGCCTGGATGAGTTTTTTATTTTTAATTAATCTGTTTATTTAGCAAGGTGATAATTAAAATTGCTACATTGCATGATACATATAAATTAAAACAATATTCAGTTTTAATGCTGAATCTATATTTGATTCATAACATGAAAGAATTTCACATTAAAGAGTTGACAAAAACAGGAACTGTCATTCCTGCCTTCCAGTTTTTTAACATGCTTGTCGACAATGACCAAGATATCAGATTTTGTGCTTTTTTGTATTTGAAATTTCAATGCTATTCTTCCACATTTTGTTGATACTTTTTTTGGAGATATATTGAAATATATTGAATTTTGAAGATTGCCGGGAACTTTTGCAAATCAATGACCAGAAGTAATAACAATAATATAATAATAATACTGGTTTTTGCAAGACCATATTTTTATTACTCATAAAAATAAATGCTTGCGATTCATAGTATGCCATGTCGTCATGTCATGTTGTCATATCATGTCGTCATGTCATGTCATTAAATTTTCTAAGTCGAAAAACAAATTAATTTTTGGATTCAGAATGAAAATTTCTAAGTCGAAAAATGCAATATTCTGTATAGAAGGATATCGAATATTGCGAAAATTTTTATTTTCCATTTTTCAAAAAATCGAAAACTTCCCTCAGACGTAACTCGACGAGCTGATATCGAATATCACCTCAAATATTGGAATCGGCAAAGGAGTAACTGGAAAATGGCAATTATTTCGACGAAAAAATGCACCTATTCACAAAATCGAAATTTTCTAAATAAATTAGCATTCCGATTCAAAAAACAAGTACATTTACGGATTCAGAAGGAAATTTTCTGAAAGACGATGTAAAATTCGCGAGATTCTGTATTTTTTTGGGGAGGGGAGGGGAAAATTATCGAAACATTTTGTAGATCTGTTTGAGGACAATCATTATACATTTTTCGTTTGGATTCAGAGTTTTTCGTGTTTGAAAAAAATATCAAAAGAACTGTTTGTAAATTTGAGAATAATAAAACTGTCCTTATATCATTTCGTTTTCGAGATTTTGGTGTTTTTTGAAAACAGTCTATATTGCAATTTTTTAACAAGATATGGAAAAAAATTCATAGGAAATTTGAGAAGAACTGTTTTGGAATTATGAAACTGTTTATTTCATGAGAACTTTTCGTAGAATTGTTCAAGAACAATGAAATTGTCATTCTACAACTTTTTTATATCTGATTTGATTTCCAAAATAGGGAAAAGTGGTCCCGTGTCGAATTACCTGGATTTTTGATATGTTACCCAGGTAGCACATCATATCGGCTGAATCTTGGTTCCATATTGGGCCAATATAGATATATTGTAAATGAAAAATCAATATTGGTCCAATATGGGTGAATATTAAAAAAACAATATTATAATAATAATATTGGTGGAATATTGGTTGAACTAGTTTTGAATGTAGATTATCACATGAAATATTGGGTCAATATTGGTTGAATAATTTCTACCAATATCGATAATACAATATTGGTTATATATTGTCTTCCACATCTAGAATAAATATTGCAATCCAAATATTCCAGTCATATCGATTATAGGGAAAAAAACTATATTGTATTTCCAAGTTTGATAGCATATTGGTTGAATATCATTTCCACTTTATTTGACAAATTGTAATAACTCATATTGAGTCAATATTGGTTCAATGATATTTACCAATATCGATAAAACAATATTGTCTTCACATCGTTTTCAACATCTAGAATAAATATTGCAATTGGTTGAATATCATTTCGCCAATATTCAACAAATCTTATTAATTAATATTGGGTCAATATTGGTTCAATAATAGTTATCGATATCGTTAAAACAATATTGTCTTCATATTGTTTCCTTCATCTAGATTGAGATGAAATTTGAATATTGGCCGAATATTCAATGAAACATATTTAAACTATTTCATGATCAAACCTGGATAAAAATCCGCTAGGTGGCTCTACATATAGAACGTCTTCTAAAACCTACGAAAGTTTATTAAATACTTTTCCTAACTTGTTTTCAAGACAGCTCACTCAGTGGTTAAGGCGATCAAAAGGCAGACTCTGGTGTCACCTTCATCAACTAAAAGACATTTAATAATTTACCAAGGTATATTGACGTCCTCCAATATAACCAAATGATATTGTACCAATATCGATTAATATTTTAAGGCCATTATTGCTTCAAGAATATTTCACCAAAACTATTTTTGGAATATTTAAACAATATTCGACCAATATCGCAAAATGTTCACATTTTACTTCTCGACAATATAACTTTTGAATATTGTGCCAATATTGTCAGAATATTGTATCAGCGATATTGTACCAATATCGCCAAATATTTTGAGGCCAATATTGGTTGGGGAATATTTCGCCAATATTATTCAAGTAATATTGGACCAATATCGCCGAATGTTCACATTTTTTTTCTCGCCAATATTGCATTTCAAATATTTCGCCAATATGTTCACAATATTGTACCAATATTTTACCAATATAAGTGTGCTACCTGGGTATAGTCCAAATCATTCCAAACAGAAAGCCCAATGGGCATAACTCTTTCTATAGGCTAGTTTTGACGCTAGAGGAAGCTAAACAACTCAAAACGTTATCCTGAATAATTTTCACTATTCTGAGTAATCATTAATATTAGATACTATTGAAAGTATTGTTCATTGGTGTCATTGCAGGTGGTTAATTATACAGTATGTTCCAGCTAGTTTGGTAAAATCAATACTTCAAGTTGATGATGCGACTCAAGGAAGAAATAACAAAAAGTGGTCTATTTCATTTACATACTCATTCAACACAACCCTATGTGTCGAATGAGTATGTAACTATATCTAATTATTTAATTGGCGCTTAGGAAGTGTGGCGGTGAAAGTCCGCCTGGCGGGTCAACCAAGCCTCCTTCGCACATTTAGTATAAGTATCGTATGGAGAAAATAATGGGCCATACCTCAATATATTGAATGCTACATTTATGGTACCTATTGAACCTGGTACCGTTGACCCTAATGAAAAACCCTCGAAACTTTGACATCGTTTCCAGAGCCATCTACAGAAAAATGTTTTTATTCTACATTAAAGGGATGCAATGTTTTCATATTATCCAGTACGTATCCTTCAATTTCGACAATACTCAAACAAGTTTCAAGACAAATCTGGACTATAACATTTTCATTCAAGGTGGGGCAACAGTGTGTCAAAGTTCGATTTCTCAAGTTCTATTATGATATCGATTTAGAAACAAAAGTTACCTTCAAAATAAATTTTTGCTTTAACCACTCGGCTACTAGATCCTGTTGAACAAGAATTTATTGCCATACCTACAGGCTGATACAAAAAATTGGGTTGGAAGGTGGAGTGCATTATTTTAAAATGAAATATTAATAATAATAATAATATATATTAGAGAATTCAAATATCTGCGTATCCTTCACTCACCCCTGAACTATCATTGATTTTCTCTGAATTGCTTAGATGTTACGAATTTTTGGTCAAAATGAGTCCATTTGCAAATGCATTCCGTAAAAATCCCTGACGTTACAGTGATAGACTTAGAGAAAAAATATTTGTTATGCCATTTTATAGACAGATTTGTTATATTTCCCATCCTTCCTCATGCCTTGAAATTATACAGGATGGTCGAAAGATATAATTCATACGGAACTTTCCGAATATAACTTTAGCTTTCTTTTAAAGGCAACATTCCTTATATTTTTCGACTATGCGACGTAGAATCTGGTGCAGATAGGACTCATAAACATTTTTTATATTGTAGAACCCTGAGGCAATTTGTAACCATTTTAGAATTATTGAAATCTAAAAATATTAAGTAGCTGGAACACTTCTTATACCTTTGATAGCATCTCATACTAATGACTGTCTACATTTTGATCAATCATAATAGTGATGACTATCCAGGATTACATTTTGTGTTACGTTCAGGGGACTCTAGCGCCAAAGCTAGTCCATAGAAAAAGTTGTGCCTATTGAACTTTTGGTTTGGAAGTCGGCAGGGCGCCAATTTCCCCATTAAACTGTGCGGTATCCTTTTCCAGATTTTTTCACTTTTTATTCGAGTTGGAGGAAAACTGTTTGGCAATATCGATGTAGCTCATGAAGACGCATTCCAATCATATTTGAGATTTTCAGTTGTTTCATTAGTACTGTCAACTTCCCGATTTTCCGTTTTTTTCAAATATATCCCGGATTTCTGATTAAACGGAAAAATGCATTTACATTTTTTGTAGATACTCTAAGGGCAGTCTTTGTGTCTCATACACAACTCTAAAACACCCTGTATACCTACTTAATGATATTACACGTTTAATGGCCAGACTGCAGGACAAGCATTGCATTGACCCATCATCAATGAGCCTAAATAAAAGCCATCAACACCTGCAATTATCTCAATTACCCTTTGCTCAATTAACTGTGATCAGAGCTTCGAAACAATTGCTGGATGTAACGAATGAAAGTTACCGACCACAGCACGGCCAACTTCAAATCACGAAGCTGCGTTTTCCATTCGTTTCCACCCGCAACCGGTGGAATGTTTCCGGTTTTCCATAGTCAGAAAACAAAAGTCCATAATCGGGATGTTAAACGAGTTTTATCACGTCGTAAATTGATAAATCGTTTGTCCTTTTGCAGCGTTATCTGTCTGGGAAATTCGACGATAACCATAACGCGGTTTTTCCGATGGTTTTTCACTGGATGAACTGTGGTGATTGTGTTGTGATTTTTATTGGAGTTTGTGTTTTTATTAATGGCAGAGTCTGTATTGTACATAATGGATATGACAAAAGGGCAGTTCTGGAAATGAATTGGCAGCGAATTGTAGAGGAGAATCGACAATCCGCTGAAAAATCAGTGGCGTTTTTCAAGACAACCATGAACTCACTCTTGTATCATATTTGACGAATAGATGTTTCCAAGTTCAGACTAAGAACAGTTAAAATTCTGAAATTTTTAAAAGCATTTCTGAAAGAATCACGTGGACTCATGCCATTAATGATTCGTATGAGTTTTTTTATGTGCTATAAAGACTCTCTCTCTCTCTTCAATTATTGTCCTTCAGCTTCCATACGGCACCATTAGGACATGCCCTGCTGCGAGAAATCCGTTCCCATCCGTCCTCTAATCGGCGTAGACAGCAAAGCTGTATCGGGGGGGGGGACAGTTGTCTCTAGGCAATACTGCATCCCATATTAATTTACACTTTTCAATTTTTTAACAAACACTGTGAACTTTGGTCAATGCACGTCCTCAGACGGCGGACATTACACAAATGTGCTATAAAGAAATCGGAGCAGTTAGAGGAAAAACCCCACAAACACACTCCATATCTCAGCCTGGAATCCACCTGCGCAGCAGCTGATCAAAATTCAAAACCTGCCCTATATTTCTGAACTGATGAAATAGAATTAATGTTTTTGATTAGAAAATCGCAGAGATTTTGACAATTCGAATGTTCATCAATGTAGAAACCCAAAAATTTTAAGGTCTCACATTCTGTTGTTGAATTGTCAGAATTATCATTGGCTCTGAATCTAATAATATCACACTTCCGTTGACAATGATGAAATCTCATTGAACCTGTTTTTTTTTGCATTCAAAAACAAATTGTTCGCAGAAAACCATTTAATATTATTTTCAAAAACAATGTTATATTTTTCTTTCAAAACTAACTCTGATCTGTCATATATCATAATTGACGTGTCATCTGCGTACATTGTAATGAATGTTCCTGGTGTCGAGTATTCCAAATCATTAATATATAATACAAACAATATGGGTCCCAATAACGACCCTTGAGGAACTCCTAATTCAGAGAACGCCATGCTGAAAGTTGCATAGTTAATAGCGACATATTGTTTTTTAAAAGAGAGATAGTCTGTTATCCATGCTAACGGTATGCGCCTTATGCCATAACGGAATAGTTTATTTAAGAAAATATTATGATCAACACAGTTCAATGCCCTGCTGAGATCGCAGAATATCCCAACAGGGCACTCGCATGCTTCAATGTAGTTCACAATCTCTCTACGATATGATTGTATAGCTGTAGTAGTTGTTTTTTTGTAAAGATATTATGATCATCAGAAAATGATAAAAGTCTTTTCAAAAAAGCATATTCGAATATTTTCGACATATTTGATGAAATTGTTACTGGCCTATAATTTACAAGTAAGTTTGGACTATTCTTTTGATGCATTGGTATGATTTTAGCTATTATCATCATATTTGGGAATGAACGTTCGCTGAATGACATATTCACCGAATGAAGTAGAGGTTTAATCAAAACATGAAGACTCTTTTTTCAAAAGAAACATTGGGATTTCGTCATGACCTGAAGAACTTTTAAAGCATAGTATGCTGATAAAAGAGTGTCGAAGCTGACATAATTCTTCAATTGCCTGAGTAAAAATAGGTATTTGGAAAGTTTCGAACCGAATTCTTCAATGTGACATGACCAATTCAGAGTGATGCCTAGTAGTTCAACAGTTTCACCTTTACCTATATTATTGTTTGTAGAGAATGTGATAGTTTGGGTATTATTTTTATTTAGTTTCAAAAGGTTAGCATTGAACCATTTCTCAGCCTGATTTACCAGTTTTCATTGTCGCAAGAAGGCTCACAGTTTTGGTTAGAACATAGGAGAGTTGTATCATTGGCATACATTACGTATTTATATGGTAATAAGTGATAAAAGAAGTCATTTATATAGATGATGAACAACAGAGGTCCTAGAACGGAGCCCTGTGGTACTCCAGACTCGATTGGCAAAAGATCCGAAGATCTGTTTTCACCAAAATCAACGCATTGTTTACGGTTGTTCAAGTAAGAGCTGAGAAAGGAGAGTGCAACTCCTCTGATTCCATATTCATTCAATTTCATAAGAAGATTGTGATGAGAAACACAGTCGAACGCATTGCTAAAATCACCTTTGGATAGCTTTCCGCGTGTTTTCTCTTTAATTTTTTCCCGTAGAGTGGTCAGTAATGTCGAATAGTAATCTCCAGTTATTGTTCTACCCTTATCCAAAAAATCAATCATGATTACTCCATGGCAATCCCAAAAAACTGAAGCAAGAACTTTTCCAGCACATTTTTTGACACGAAACTTCTCAGGTCTTGGACAACCGGAGTGTTGCCATTCCATCGATTGTTGCTTTGTTTCTGGATCGTAGAAATGTACCCAAGTCTCATCCATAGTAACAATTCGGTTTAAGAAGTCTACTTGGTTTCAAATCGAGCACAGATCGAACATTCAAACATTTGGGGATCCATGTTGCAGCAATTTTTCTCATATCCAAATTGAATGATGAACTGGTTCATATGAAATATTCAGTGCTTCAGATATCCGTTTTAGCCCAATTCGTCGGTTTGTTAAAATCATGTCATGAACTGCATCGATATTTTCGGGGACTGACACAGAATCTGGCCTTCCCGATCGGTCAGTTATTGTTCATTGCTATGGTAACGCAATATTTTTTTATGCAGGGAACTGGTCTAGGCTAACTAGATATCAATACATTCTAGTATGTTCCTGATCACACGAACAACAGCTAGTACAGTGGAACAAGATTTTCTAAAAATATATTGATCAGTGTTGAGGAGATTGTTAACTTCGAAGTAGAGATTTACCTTTTTTTAAGAATAATTTTAAAAAATTTGCCAAATATGGGGACGATAGAAATAGGTCGATGATTTTCAAGGAGGTTTATATCACCCTTTTCAAAAACTGGAATAACCTTACTGATTTTAAATTCATCTGAGAATGTACCCTCTCTTATACAAGCATTGAAAAGACATGTGAGTGGCTCAATCAAGTAGGAACTTGTTTCTTTTACTATTCTACCATTATTATACAGTGAGTCTGCTTAAGTTGCCTACATATGGGAAACTTTTTTATTATTGATTTTACGAAAAAAAGTTATTCTTCATAAAAAGTTTGGCATGGACTAGAAATCATGATGCAGATATTGAATTCAATCAATCTTATACGAGGTATGTCAAAAGATATGAATTTTATCCAAGAGTAAAGTAACTTTATATTTCACAATATCGAAAATTAATATTATGAAAAGTTGTTCTGAATAAACACTTTAAGAGCAAATCTATCTAAATTTAAGGAAAATCATCTTATTCAAATTTTTTAAACGGCATTGAGAAGTAGAGCTCAATATTCACACTTTATGATATTTTAGATTTTCACATGAAAGGTGGGAAATGCGTTGAAAAAGTCAATGGAAGTTACTCTAAATGCTTCAAAGTGAACCCGAAGTCACCCGAACTCAACTTGAAATAACTTCAGTGCGACTTCGGGTGACTTCGGACGCACTTTGAAGCGTTTTGATCAACTTTGCACCAATCCAGGAGTATGAAAATCCATTTTTTAGGTTTTATAAATTTATACAAAAGTTCCATTGACTGTAAAACGATTCCTTGAATAATCTTTGAGATATTTCTAAAAAAACAAAAAAGTTTAATTTTTTTCACTATTTCCTGTTTAAAAAATTCCACAAAGCGATATTGTGGAGTGAAATCTGGGGTTTTCTTTAACGAACTATTTTATAAAAATCAGTTTTGCTCATTTGCGTCTTTTATTTTGTTGGGGAAAAACCTCTATAGTCAATTATGAAAGCAACCTTGTTTTCGTTCCAAATCAAAGTTTATCCGATAAAATAAAAATCTCTTGGTGGTATCACCTTCGAATAAACCTGGCCAGATTTCATAAAGAAGTCATCATGATGAAATTTCTTGTTCTACTCAAGTGCGTGCGTTATAGAGAAAATCTTCTCACGGGTAATCAATTTCATCACCTCGTTCTCCCCTGTTCCACAGACATTCTCTAAGAGCCCATTACACACGGATATTTATCAAAGCCAACACGAGTCTGAAAAATCGAACTGAATTATGAACCGCGATCGCGAAATCATTCTCTCAAAAGAGGAATAGGCCAGTCATTTTAGAACAGAAAATCAAAGACTGGAAAAAAATTGGAAAACAATGTAAACTTTCACAAATGTTCTATTTGTGTGCGCAATGAAACTATGAAAATTTTGCGCATTCGCACAAGGTTAGCAACATCGTCAATAATGTATATTATAAACAATTCTGTAGGGAAAAAATGCAAAAAAAATCGCAATATGACGAAAACAAAGAACATATCATTCTTCATCGTTCCCCAATTTTGCGACAATTCCCAAGTTTGGGATCTGAGTAAATAAATTATTTATTCATACTTTTGTTGATAAGTCGGCCGAAAAAAATCTAGAAGAGTAGCAAACCCAAAAAAAAACGTTTCTCTCTATGTCACAAGTCTCGCCGAAACTTTGCCACTTCCTCCGATGACAGCAACATATTTTTTGCTTATTTTACACTAAAAAATATGTTTGTAATTTCCCAGAAAAAAATATTGAATTTGCCACCACCAAAGATTTGAGGAACTTCCAAAAGAATTTAAAAAATGCAATTGTTTTTCTTTTATTTGACAAAGCTTCCAAATCTGTGCAAGTTTTCAAGTTTTTAGAAAATTACTACCTTCGTTTCATGCCAAGTCAAAAAACTTCTGCATTATTTCCATGATCAAATCAGGTTGCAAACAAAATTTTCTTCAAACTATTCCTTTATCAGCGTTTGAATATAAAACGAAAGTTATCCTGTTGGGTGAACAATGATCACACCTGCCCTCACATTATCTCAAATGTCATATTATTTCATAAGGAACCAATAAAAATGACAAAAGATCAATGTTTCAGAAATCACCCTGTAATTCACGATTAACTTGGTGAATTTCCTTCATTATTATTTAATATATTCATCATTCTATGACTAGTTCCATAGTTATTGATTGAGAAACTTATTACCATTTGCATGACGAGTTGAAGGAACTATTTCAAGCGTACATTCTACTATTGGCCAAGATTTTTCACAAATAGTGAAACGTGAGAAAGTGGAGATATGTGAGAATGGGCCATATATTTCACCAATTTTTCAAATAATTGTGTACGAAATGTATGAATCGTGATTAATGATGGAATAATATTACTTAGTATTTGAATGGAATGGCGACCGTTGAATATGATTTCCGGTGTTGAGTTAGCGGGAATTCGGTCGAAATGTTGAAGAAAACCAGTTGTTAAATTGTCGACGTTTCGAAACTTTATTGTTTCATCTTCAGGACTCTGAAGTATAAACAAACACATACATATTGAAATGGTATTCTGAACAGTGATTTTGATTGGAACAAAATAAATAATGTAAAATAACAATCGTTGAAAAATAAAACGCTTCGGACACTCTACAGAAAACAACATTAAAGGGTACTTACATTTAAGGAGTGTGAGAAAGTGTATATAGGACAAACAGGAAGGTATCTAAAACAAAGGATGACTGAACACAGCAGAGATTGTAAAAATATACACAATCCGCTGAAAACAATAAAAAGTCCCACTAGCCTGACAGAACATTGTGAGTCATCACTCCATACTTTTGACTTCAATTCTGTTAGTATTTTAGGACAACAAACAATATTGAAAAAAAAGACACTTAAACGAAATGATTGAAATAACAAAACACGGTATATAGAAAATTTAAACAACTCATATTTCAATTTAATAGGAAGAATCAAACATTAATTCCGAATCATTAGCAAGCAACTTTTTCCAATCCCGATAGACATTTCTTGCAGGAGCCTTTTTTACAATATAAAGAAACGATTCAACGACAGTTCAGTTTGTTCATGTCTTCGATCGTGTATGTGTCAAAGTCTTTCATTGACCTGTGTAGTTATTTATACTTTATGTCGAATCTATGTATTTCACCCTTTTTAAACCCGGAAAGCCACCTTAAATGTTAGTACCCTTTAATGTTGTTTTCTGTAGAGTGTCCGAAACGTTTTATTTTTCAACGATTGTTATTTTACATAATTTATTTTGATCCGATCAAAATCACTGTTTAGAATACCATTTTAATATGTATGTTTTTGTTTATACTTCAGAGTCCTGAAGATGAAACAATAAAGTTTCGAAACGTCGACAATTTAACAACTGGTTTTCTTCATTTCGACCGAATTCCCGCTAACTCAACACCGGAAATTACTTAGTATATTGCACGCCAAAATAATTTTATCAATATTTTATTATTACATCGAATACTGATTTTTAACTTCAACGCCCTGTATTTCAAGATCTATCCATCAACGAACTTTGAGATTCTGCACGTTCAATCAGTACATCGAATACTACAATATACTAAAAATTCAGACAATTTCACCAGGAACCATTTAAGCTATAAAAAGAACGGGGTCCTTTGACAAAGTTCCCGAAATCTGTGGTGGTGACAAATTCAACATGTATCCTGGGAAATTACTCCCTTCGTTCCCGACCATTACAAATAACTTTTTCACTATTTCCATAATTAATTCAGGTTGCAAACAAAATTTTTTATTATAAAATAACCAAGGAAAATATGTTGCCGTCATTGGCAGAGGTGGCAAAGTTTCGGACAGACGTTTCTTTGCGATTGCCACTCTTTTAGATTTTTTCGGCAGACTTATTGAAAAAAGTATGAATAAATAATGTATTCACTCGAATGTCAAACTTGGAAATGGTCACAAAATTGGGTAACGATAGAGGATGATATTTCCTATGTTTTTCTTCATTTTACGACTTTCTTGCATTTTTTTTTAAATAACCAGAATTGTTCATATTTTACATTTTTAACAGAGTTGCCGACTGTGTACGAAGGCACAAATTTTTATAGTTTCATCGAGCACAAAAATACAACTTTTGTAAAAGTTTGCATTGCTTTGTTATTTTTTCTCCACTTTTGCTAATTTGTCTGGCCTAGAAATCAAACCGCAGGCAACTTGAAAACTCTTCCTTTCCCATTGATGTGCAAATTCACGGATTATGAATCTCTTCTGGTATTGACTTTACAACGCATATTATACACAATCCGCGTTGAAAGGGAGACACTCGAAGGTGTTTGAAGGAAGTTTCGAGAAGTTGTGCGAGAAAAGGAGTTTCTTATTGCGGATATCGGAGTGGAATGTAATCTCTGGAAGGAGCTTAGAGGATGCTTCAGTTGGATCGTAATCGGTAGCGATAGCGTGAAAAACTGGAAGTTTCAACTGCGGCAAAAACAGCTGGAGTCTACTTTGTTATAGGATAGATGGAATAGAAAAGCCTTTATTCACAATAATAGACCGTAATCAACTCATATTTCACGATTACACGCACTAAAACCAAACGTTTTACACAAAAAATCAACCTTCTTATGAAGTATACATAACCCTTTCCACATCTCTAGAACGGACGCCAATGAAGAGTTGCTTGTTTCGAAAAGGACCCCGATAAGCTTACCTTTACCACTTTTTTAAACAATTACCCTTCCTGAATGATATCTAATAAACAGAATGACATTATCAGAGTTGAAATATGAAAAATATTTGAGTTAGGAGAAAGTAATCATTTTCGCTTTCAAACAGAACAATTTTTTCCTCTGGAAATTGTGCTGAAGTTTTTGATAGACAGAAACTTTTTTTTTCGTAAATCATCGAAAATTATTGGGTTGTATACACAGACAAAATAAAATAATCATTGATTGCATGCGTAGGATCATGATTTATATAGAATTAGGAAGTATTTCAGAATAAAACCAAGAGGAAACCAATAAAAGTGAAGTTGTGTTCAATCACTAACCTTGAGCTCCATAACCTGATAACCAGAGAAGTAGCTGATGATTTTTTTGTACTACAACACAACAAAACACTGAAAACACCATATTCAGTCTCATTAAATCGAAACAGGTACAAATTTCAACTCTATTTTACCGTTTTTCACGAAATAGTGAACAAGAAGCCATGTTGTGTCACCGAATAATTTCAATACTTGCTTGTCAACAACGCTTGACAGGTATTTCTGGTAAACGAATCACAGCTCACTTGGTTTCTAATTTATCGCGGAAATGAATGATTATTGGGCTGAGATTAGAAGTCAGGTACGTTTTTCATGATTTCTAAAGCTATGTAATTGAACTTGAGAATGGTAGTTTCAAATTTGAGGAACACATTAATCAAGCTTTCAAAAAATTGAAGATAAGTATAGTATTTCGTAGGTGACCGGACCTAGGCTTTTCTACCAAAATGAAAAATTACTCCACCTAGTGTTTCTCGAACAGGTTTAACAATTTCAAAAAAGTTTTCGTTGTGTGATTTGTTTTTCTTCAGAGGTTATGGGAACTATTGAGTACCTACAGTGAGTAGAATTTCAAAATTGGCAGCGAAAAAATTCAACTGTGCGGTACATTATTGGAAAGCTCTTCAAGAGTACTTTCCCAATTTTGGGGTTGTGGGAAGTTATCGTCAAGACTACTCGCCTGGTAAGTAGAAATCTATTTTTGTTTGTTTTTTTTTTCGTCTTCCCTAGCACCCCTCGCCTCTTAACGTGTGATACCATGAAACAGTTTTTTGTCGATCAACAGAAAATGCCCAATATGATGTCCATTATTCTCCAAAGAATGATATAGCCCGTTTTCAAATTCGAGTCTCACAATATGTACGAAATATTCATGATTAATGCGAACCATAAGTTCTTCAACTGAGGCTGGTTCAGGTCTATATATTGCAGTTTTCAGAAAAAAAACAAGTGGGACAAATCTGGAGATTTTGGAGACCACTCGATAGGTTTTTTCTGTTTTTTTGTTCATAGTCTTCAAGTGTAAGGGTAGGTGGTTGTATATTTTAATGCTTTCATATTTAAATGACATTCTTGTCAGGTTCAAGAAAAGTATTGGTAGAGGTAGATTTGGTCCTACTACCAATTTTTGACGACTAAGCATACACTTTCTAGTACAAAAATTTTGGTTGGTGCATTCGACTCGGACCAGTTTCGAATAACCCCATGCGGAATTTGAACGTGACATCTTTCACTGAGTGTTTGCTATACCTGTTACAAGTTTCATAAAAGAAAATCTTTTCAAGTAACTGTATATAAAATATTCCATGTGAATTTGAATGAACTGAGGCGAAGGGGCGGTATGTTCACTATATGTTCACTGATTTTAAATGAAAACACTTCATTTCCACACAGAGTATTGAATTTTAAATAATAATAAACTTTGAATACAAACATAAAGAGTGGTAATATCAATGAATAAGGTGAAGAACTGAGACACCAATAATTTTGAAAAAGTGAAGAAATTTTGAAATTTAGGAAAATATTGCTGTTGACAAAGATAGCTACCAATGAGTTATTCCGAAAACAGAAAAATAAAAATATCCTCACACTGAAAAACTTTGAATCCATTGGCATTTTCATGTATATATTCCGAATACTTTCGAAAGTGTCCTTGAAATCTCCCCACCGTCTAATACATACTACTTTCACTACATTAAACCGCAGACAAATCTTTCAAAACAGAATAGCGTTACAAATGGTTATAAAATACGTTCATTTTACAACTATTCGTCTAGGTCAGAAAGAACGAACGTAGAAGTCCGTGATCTGAGATTTTAGAGCCACGAACGTCAGTAAATCAACCTTTATTAGGTGATTTTGCTTTTAGCTTTTGGACCTGGTCCAGTTAATCTATCATGATAGCGGCACAGCGCAGTTCATATATAGGGAGGAATCGTCTCGCTAGAGCAGGATGTAAGCCAGATTGGTGGGACCAGTGGAACTGGGACAGGGTTGAGGTCGATTTTGCTTTTTTCCATTTTCTTTAAAATTTCATTGAAACACATATAATTTCGAAACCGTTTACTCGAACTTCGTTGGTGGAACATAGAAATTCTAAAATATACAGGTTGTCCTATTAATAATTTTGAATCTGCTGTCACGTGACCGAAAACAAAAAGCTCATTAGGTAACATAATATAAAAAAGCTGCACCAATTTTTTAATTTACAACCCCAAAATTACAATTCTCTACTCTCGAGTTTCGATATATTCCCTGTCCTAATCATACAGGGTATATATAATATGTAAACGAAAAATAACAAATAAATATTTTTAAATTAAAAGGTCCATTGAAGACATATACATAAACAGACTTAAAAAAACCTCAAGTTCGTATTGTATTGACCCTAACAAGGTGACAAAAATTCATTGTGTAAAATTTGAGTTCAGATCGGTACTCCCAAATGTCATAAAAACACTTTTTCAACAAAACTTATTTAATTTTGAATTTGAACGATTTGAGGTTGAGTATCTTGATGTAATATGGTATATAGAGGTTTATATACAGTGCGGCTTTTTTTAGTCCCCCCCCCTGTTAACTTTTGAACGGTTCGACGTACAAACATGAAAAAAAACCGTTTGGAGGATTTCACTAATACTACTTTTTGAAACAAAAGATATGGTGATTGCTCCACAGGGGGCGCGGGGAGACACATCAACTCAAAATTTTTAAATGGCATGGGGGGTCGAGTGTCACATTGTTGAAAATAGAATTCAATTCTCTTTACAACCATCTAAATATTTTTGAATTTAGTTGAGGAATTTTTTCCCAATTTCGATTTTTATGCCTATCGAAATTTTCTAGTTGGTGTGCCTCCAGCGCCATCTGTAGTGTAATTGCAATATTTCTTCTCTCAAAAAGTAGTATCGATAATACCCTTCGCAATGTTTTTGGTTTCATTATTCCACAACAAACCGTTCAAATTTATCAAGGTATGACTAATTTTCAGATCCGCATTTATATTTGATATTTCGAATTTGAATTGCAAAAAAAATATTAACAAAATTTAAAAAAATTTAGATGGTTGTAAAGAGAATTGAATTCTCTTTTCAACGATGTGACACTCGACCCCCCATGCCATTTAAAAATTTTGAATTAATGTGCCCCCCCCCCGCGCCCCCTGTCGAACAATCACCATATTTTTTTATTCAAAAAGTAGTATCGATGAAACCCTCCAAACGGTTTTTTATTCATGTTTGTACGTCAATCCGTTCAAAAGTTAATGGGGGGGGGGGGGCTAAAAAAAGCCGCACTGTAAAGGGAATTTTCCTGAGACTACGTTAGTCTATATCAAGGTTTTATAAGCATTTCAGCATTTCCTGTCTGATAATGCTGTACATCCAGATGTTGAGGAAAGTACGATTTTCTATTATGAATTTCAAGAACTGTGTGGTGAATGAAGAGGGATGGTAAAGGTAAAATTCCCATGACTGTACTCAGCGTTCATTATTATTTTCATGCAGAGCATTCTCCTGTTGTCTAAATAATTTGATGGAATCAGAGGAATTACCCCACAAAACTATACCACAATTGATATGTGAATGGAACATAGCGAAATATGCACTTTTCAAAGCATGTAGATCCACTGCTTCTTTGAGTTGCCTGAGATCAAAAATCCTTACAGAAAGTTCTTGTTCAACCCATTTATGCGATTTGCCCGAAATGAGTTGCCATCAAGAAATATGCCAAGTAATTTTCCACTTTCATTAATCGAGCTAGTAGAATTTTTGGAGAATAAAATTTCCTGTGTTTTTTCTTCATTCAGATCCAACTGATACAGTGTGAATCGTCACGAAGCTAATTTCAATGTTTTATCCTTGTTTCATCTGCAAAAAGAACACATTTATCCGTCATCATGAATTTGCTAAAGTAATTGACAAAAATTAAAATAACAACGGTCCCAATACAGACCCTTGGGGAACAACATGTAATATATTTTTAACGCCGGAAAACGTGTCATTCACACTAACCGAATGGGTTCTGTGCGTCAAATAGAATTTAAATAAATATAGAGGTGATTCTCTACTCCCTAACATTCCAGCTTTTCAAAAAGAGAAAAATGAGAAACACAGTGGGACGCCTTGGAAAGGTCACACGGTGTAATATTCACGAGATAATAGGGCATTAGAAAAGAACGTATTTTATGTGAACAATTATTATCAATCAATTTATCAATTTAATCAACAGTAAAAACACAAGAGCTTTTTTTATCGGATAAATTTCTTTTTGTAACGAAATAATTTTGACAATCAGTAATTTTACGAGAAAAAATCGCGAGACCGAAAGTCGAGCGATTTTGTCAAATGTCAGTTTTGCGAGCAAAATTACCTACTGATGGAAAAATGTTGAGTTAAAAAGAAATTTATCCTTAAAAGAAAAGCTCGTGTGTTTTTTGGCAAGTTAAATTAACGACCGAATATAAATTGTCTCCATATTGACGCTTTAGTATTTTTTGTAGATTGCGAGATTGCTTTTTCTATATTCTTTGTTATTTGTTGAGTCGAAACTTTCCCAAAACGACTCATGTTGTAATGTTTCAGTATCAGCTATCAACAATACTTAAATAACTGACAGGGCAGACATTAAAGTGACGTAAGCATACTAGATATAGACTCTAAAGAGGAACAGGCGTTTTTATCGCACCTTTTTTATCGCTGTCAGAATGACAATACAGTCATCTTTAGATGACACATTTTATACAGGAGTTAATATATCAATAAAAAAATTGCTGGAATAAAAAAAAATAATAAGTTAAAATAAAAAAAACGAGGTGTTCCATTAGAAGAATTGAAACCAGGACCTCTTCCTTTGGAATTGGAAGTGCTACAGATTTCAATGTTATCTTAAAAATCGCATTTTAGTTTTTCAAAGCATCTGAATTACTCTGCGTTGGATCGGACTATTTCTCCCTAAAATAGGGGTGCGCCATCTCCCAGACTCGCCCGGTATATCCTATTATCGGAGACATGGTTATTTCGTACTTGATGTTCAATACGAGTAGTACCGAATGGTAACATTTATTGATACAAATTTCGCGCCACCAAGGATATTTTTCAAAACTCAACGCAAGCACTGCACACAACTGTATATTTAATTTTAATTTCTCGACTCCAGATCTCCACATTTGTTCCACCCCAATTCCGGAGGACTCTGCATCGCCGAAATGATATAACGAATGAGCACGTCGTATCTTCGTTCTTTTTCTGAAAAACTCCCACCAGAGCAATGTCCATTCCACTGAACACATCTCGTTTTTCGACGACATTAATTTTTTATATCTATGTTTCCTTTTGAACGAACCTTCGAATGTGGAAATGGTAACGAAGTGTGTCTGATGGGGAAATTGTAAGAATGGAAGGATCCATTTTACTATAAGGGAGCCAGGTTAGATAGTTGTTCAGAAGCTTATAGATTACATAACAAGCCCAGGCCAATTTTGGATGGGTCATGTGACCCAGCTTGAATTATATTCAGAATTATTAGTACCATACGAAACAACTCCTTTACGTACTGTGCCGTCAGTTGTGAGCGGTTCTGGTGAGAACGCAGGGAAAATAAATTCTATCGAGGCGGAGATTTTTCGACAAAAGTTTCTTGTACGGCACATCTCAAAATGACAGATCATTGAAAAATAATCAAGTAGGACCTACTGCCGTACAAAAATAACTGTTCTGAAAGCCAGAAATATTATTTTATTTTCCGCAAATTTGTGTCCTTAATTCTGGTGAATTACTACTGTACGTCATGTGTATAATTGAATTTTTATAACTATGTAGACTTATTTCCAGCAAAGCCCTACATATTTGCCGATACAGGGGCGAGGAACCTCGCACGCAACCCCCTACCCCTAACCAGTATAGTTTTGAATACTATTTTATGCCTTACATTTATCATGGAACATGTGACTGACCCAGGAAAATTTATTTCCCAATGTAAGGATTCATTTCACAGAAATTTACGAACGACAAAGTGAAAAACGTAAAATTTAAAGATTGTAAGGTACAGTAGAATAATATTCATTGAACTGAGTAAAAGCAACTCGAATTTTCAAGTTTTAGAGGATCGTATCGTATGTTCCATCTGACATGAATGTCATTTTAATTTTCAATTATTATTTTATATTGCCAATAAAATTTTGTGAATGCCGTACAATAATAATTGATGAAGGTAAAATTTCGTAAAAACGTAAGGCAGCTGTGAAAAGTCCCCAAATTAAAAGTTTACCACATCAGTTTTTTGTATTGAGATGTATGAGAAATTGAAAAGGCAATAGTATTCTGAAAATTAATCCTGTAATAAATCACAGTAAGGGCCGGTATTATAAACATCTCTCGTAGTTAACTTTAATTTTAACAGTCAAGTTAACTTCAGCTTTAAAATGGCAGTTTTATAAAAGTCTATTTCTGAAATAAAAAGAAGAAGAAGGCAAATATGTAACCTAGAATTTTTCGCAGCTTTTCCTGTGACATTTTCTAATAAATAATAAAATTGCTATCAATAGATTTGAGAATCCTCCAAAATCTCCAACAACTACCCAGAATAAACATGTTGCATGAAATCTGAGTGTAATTAACGTGTTACTGGCGGTAGAAGATTATTTCTAACATTGAAATTCCTTATAATTCCAAAGTAATTAGAACTATTAGAAATGTTGATTTATTAGTTGGTCTTTGCAAATTTGCCTCTCTATGTGTCCCTTTAACAAGCATACAGACTATCTTGATGATCGAAATCCATTTTAATTTGTTTTCAAATTCTTTTTCCTTCCACAAGATAAAATGGTTTAACCGATTTCTAAATATCCTTCGACGACGAGGGCCTTCAATAATAATCACAGCATCTCCTTCATCGTCGCTTAAAAGTTCCTCGAAAATAACCAGGAAATCGTTTGCTAACATTTATTGTGAAAAAAAACAATGACATTGAGTTTTATGCTAAATTATTGACAGAAGAACTGTCGAAAACCATCATTTTCTACAAAGTTAACTTTAACTGATACCTCTTCCTCCCGATAAAGTTAACTCCTACCTTTTGAAGTTAACTGTTACATGTGACGTCATTCCACAAGTTAACTTCTAGTTGTCTGTCAAAATAGTTTTATAAAACCGGCCCTTAAACAATCTCATAAATTTCGGGTTTTTTTATTCAGATTTTCATATAGCTCTATTAGTTAAAGCCAGCTATCACGTAGAACAATAATACTTGAAAACATCCAAACTATACTACTATTTTTCAAGTTTCTCATAACTGAAGTAAATTGGTTTTCATTTGTGGGTTTCAAGAATAGCGAGGTTTTCACGTTCATTCATTCCTCTTCTCAGTTTAGTGGAATGTATTGTTTCAAGAATATTTCCAACCATTGTGGTACTATATTCATTCAACTCTTCAGTCATAAGGGTCATGCTTTCACTACTGAAACTTGGTTTTCCTCTGATCTCATGTGCTATTTCCCATGCAGTTTTTGAGACATTTACACTATTTGTGAGGACGTTACTATACAACTCCCTGTTTGTTTTTATTACTGTATTTCTTCTGTGTTTAAAATTTGGGTTTCCGGTCATTTTATACATATACTTTGTTTCATATATTTTGGTTCAGTTTATTCCTCAGTTTTTCCAGATCGTCTGTGGACCACTTTGGTTTGTGACTTTTTTATCCACTTTTTTTAAGGAAATGCTGTTTCAATGACAATTGTAATGTTATCGCACAAAATTTTTGCTACGATATCTGTATTATCGGATGAGTAGAATTCTATCCAGTCTATTTCTTTCATATGATGTTTGAACTCCGATTTGCCCATTTTGTTTATTTGCCAGAATTTGTTTCCTTGTTGCCCCAAATAGACAATGATAAATTGCCCAAAATGATCCGATATACCCTCTCGTAATTCCAAATTCTACATAGCTGTTGAAATTTACGCATATATTATCAATACATGTAGCGGAGTGTCCAGTAACGCTGGTAGGGTTACGTAAGAGAAGTGAATTTTTTTCATTGCTGTGCATGATAAAGTCTACAATGAAATCCCCTTATAGTACAACTTCAGTATGGTTCATAGTAATGAATTCCAACATGATTTCAAAAGGAGTTGAGAATTCACATAAGGTAAAACACGAATAAATTTCCACCATACTCGCGACATGTTTCGCTACACTATAGCTTTATCAAGCTATTTTGGTATACTAACATATTTTTCTTTGGAACACAACCTAGCAATTATAAATAGCGTACCTGGGAATTTATTACTAACTTTCCTAATTATTATCTCAATCAATAACAAGTAACAGTATAGTCTAAGAGCTGAGGGACCAAAACTGCAAGAGTTTTATAAAAGCTGATATTTTGATATTGGGTCATGAATAGGTTGAATATCAATAGCCTGCCGTCAGTCAGCCAGTTTTTGGGACAACTGGCGTGGGGGTGGTTCCAAACTTGTAAAAAAAACACGTATATCGCAACTGTTTTATAAAATCTGAAAATTTGTCTGTGGATAGCTAGGCAACCAACAAACTGTGTAGACATAGTCAGTCAGCACAATATTGGAACACTACGCGTCAGCGGTCCGGCAAACCCGTCAAAAAAAATGGGTTCGTGAAAGAGTGTTATAAAATCTGAAAATTAGTCTGTGGATAGCAAGACAACTAACAAACTGTGTGGACATAGTCAGTCATCAGAATATTCGGACACTTCGCGTCAGCGGTTCGTTAAACCCGTCAAAATAAATGGGTTCGTGAAAGAGTTTTATAAATACTGAAAATTAGTCTGTGGATAGCAACATAACTAAGAAACTGTGTAGACATAGTCAGTCAGCACAATATTGGAACACGATGCGTCAGCGGTCCGGTAAACCCGTCAAAAAAAATGGGTTTGTAAAAAAGTTTTATAAAATATGAAAATTTTTGTGTAAGTAGTTCATATTACCTAAAATAAGACTAACATAATCAGTCAAACGTTTCATGGAACAAACGCCGTCAGCAGGCAATAGAAAGACGCCGTTATTTTGACATGTACTCGAGAGAATATGGAAAAAGAACAACGTTACTAAAATATTCCTTTATTAGAGGACGTAAAAAGGCGAGGATTGAAGTTCCTTTATGTTCTTTTCTGTTCCTTTATTTGACATGACTCATGTTTGATAAATATATAATATGTTTAGCAGGAATCGATGTTTCAACCCCTATCTATCATAAGAATAATTTTATCTGATACTGAAATGAATTATGTAGAAAGAAAAATCGAAGTTTCTAAGATTTAATTTAGGTTATGAATAATGAACGCCACATATAAACTGGCAGAATAGCGGCAGTCACTATTAAAATGAAGTTGCCTTAAATACTGCCTGACGTTATTGCAATATCTCTCTAATGAGTAAGCAGAATCTGTCCTTATCTGATAATAAATGAGTGCAAGCATATTATTTGTCAGCCATTTTTTTCATAACAAACTAGTCAAACGTACTTAATATACGTTTACTAATTTACAGATGCTGAGTCGGAGGTGACCGACACCGAAGAAGAGTCTGATAAAGCCTATTATAGCAGCGATTCTGATTAGAACATTTATTTTTATTTTTAAAGTATTGATTTAAAAATAATATTGAAATAACCTTAATTTTTTTAAAGAGGTATATACGACATTCAAATTGAGACGTTTGTTTTTCATATTTCCAATCCCATAAACACTCAAAGAACATAATAGTTTAAATTAACCAAAAACAGCATACTAACATGAAATGGCGTCTATCTAGTTTAGCATTTATTTCAAGTAGCTAAAAATAATGTTTAGGCGTATATAGCTACTAAACTATTTATATAGATATTTCGAACAGTAATATTAGTTCTTTATGTAAGTAAGCATTTTTCAGTAACATAACAAACGTATTTGATTACATGAAGTCACAATAGATCGTAATTACTACCATCTTGTTGCTCAACAAAATTAAAAGTAAATAAACCACTTTTTCTTTGTTTTCCAATTGTCAATTCCTGGAATTATTTTCTAACGTTATCATATAAAGGTTGTTTCATTCAAAACAAAATCAACGATATTGTTGACGGAACATTTCTTTGCATTGAATTAACCTGTAGTACTATTTCTTTGAATGAACTAATTGTTATATAAAACATTTCTCCAACCACATTTTGTCCCATTGTTTATTTGAATGTTGCATGTTGACCAAAATATAGATATTGCTTGTTGCATTATTAAATATCTCTTTCCTATCGTTTCTTATTGAATATCTTTTCATCATTGTATTGTAATATTGAACAACTTAGTCAGCGCCATAAAACACGCTATATGAATTAAGCGCGCGGCGCGCCTTTCCATTGCCTGCTGACGGCGTTTGTTCCATGAAACTTCTGACTATGTTAGTCTTGTTTTAGGTACTATGAACTAGTTTCTCGAAAATTTTCTGATATTATGAACAGTCTTTCACGAACCAAATTTTTTTGACGGGTTTAGCGGCAGCTGACGTGAAGTGCCCGAATATTCTGATGACTGACTATGTCCACTACGTTTGTTAGTTGTCTTGCTATCCACAGAATAATTTTCATATTTTATAAAACTCTTTCACAAACCCATTTTTTTTGACGGGTTTACCGGACCACTGACGCGTCGTGTTCGAATATGGTGCTGATGACCGACTATGTCCACACAGTTTGTTAGTTGTCTTGCTATCCACAGACTAATTTTCAGATTTTATAAAACTCTTTCACGAACTCATTTTTTTTTGACGGGTTTACCGGACCGCTGACGCGTCGTGGTTCAATATGGTGCTGACTGACCTTGTCTACACAGTTTGTTAGTTGTCTTGCTATCCACAGACTAATTTTCATATTTTATAAAACTCTTTCACGAACCCATTTTTTTGACGTGTTTACCGGACTGCTGACGCGTCGTGTTCCAATATAGTGCTGACTGACTAAATCCACACAGTTTGTTAGTTGTCTTGCTATCCACAGAATAATTTTCATATTTTATAAAACTCTTTCACGAACCCATTTTTTCGACGGGTTTACCGGACCGCGGACGCGCCGTGTTCCAATATGGTGCTGACTGACTATGTCTACACAGTTTGTTAGTTGTCTTGGCTATCCACAGACTAATTTTCAGATTTAATAAAACTCTTTCACGAACCCAATTTTTTACGGGTTTACCGGACCGCTGACGCGTCGTGTTCCAATATGGTGCTGATGACCGACTATGTCCACACAGTTTGTTAGTTGTCTTGCTATCCACAGACTAATTTTCATATTTTATAAAACTCTTTCAAGAACTCATTTTTTTGACGGGTTTACCGGACCGCTGACGCGTCGTGTTCCAATATGGTGCTAACTGACTATGTCTACACAGTTTGTTAGTTGTCTTGCTATCCACAGACTAATTTTCAGATTTTATAAAACTCTTTCACGAACCCATTTTTTTACGGGTTTACCGGACCGCTGACGCGTCGTGTTCCAATATGGTGCTGATGACCGACTATGTCCACACAGTTTGTTAGTTGTCTTGCTATCCACAGACTAATTTTCAGATTTTATAAAACTCTTTCAAGAACTCATTTTTTTGACGGGTTTACCGGACCGCTGACGCGTCGTGTTCCAATATGGTGCTGATGACCGACTATGTCCACACAGTTTGTTAGTTGTCTTGCTATCCACAGACTAATTTTCAGATTTTATAAAACTCTTTCAAGAACTAATTTTTTTGACGGGTTTACCGGACCGCTGACGCGTCGTGTTCCAATATGGTGCTGATGATCGACTATGTCCACACAGTTTGTTAGTTGTCTTGCTATCCACAGACTAATTTTCAGATTTTATAAAACTCTTTCAAGAACTCATTTTTTTGACGGGTTTACCGGACCGCTGACGCGTCGTGTTCCAATATGGCGCTGACTGACTAGGTCCACACAGTTTGTTGGTTGCCTAGCTTTCCACAGACAAATTTTCAGATTTTATAAAACAGTTGCTACATACGTGTTTTTTTACAAGTTTGGTACCACCCCCACGCCAGTTGTCCCAAAAACTGGCTGACTGACGGCAGGCTCTTGATATTCAACCCATTCATGACCTAATATCAAAATATCAGCTTTTATAAAACTCTTGCAGTTTTGGTCCCTCATCTCTCGGTCTAGTATACCTGGACATAGTTCATTACTGAGAGAATAAGTTCAACGAAGGGGAATTATTAAGATCTAATTATTCGTTGAGTAAACAATTGAAAGTTTTCAGTTAATCACTTTCTAAAGTTTCTAAATAATAAAGCTTGGTACCTTCATTTTTGATATGAAGAATTTCGAAGTTTTCATCAGAGTGATGATCTTTTTCTGAAATACGATTAGCCTATGGTGAACTTATTTTCTTTTTCAAATAAGTCGTGTGATGTTCATGTATGTGGTTTTTGAACGATCTACCTATCGGGCCTACATACGAGGATGTATTGATATCTAGTTAGCCTAGACCAGTTCCCTGCATAAACAAAATATTGCGTTACCATAGCAACGAACAATAACTTATTAAAAGTGTCAGTGTAAAGTTTGACGTCAAAAAAGTAAACCAGAGTTAAACAATAAATTGAAAGAAAAAATATGTTCAACGAAATTGTGAAAATCGAAAAATTGGAGTATCGAGCCATCATCAAATACCTGTATTTAAAAGGCTTAAGAGGTAAGCAGATTTACGAAGATATACTAGATATATTAGACTGCAAGCTTCAAAAGAGGTAAATTTTCCATTGAAGATGATGACCGATCGAGAAGGACAGTTTCTGTGTCAGTCCCCGAAAATATCGATGAAGTTTACATATAAATGTGTATTAATGTGTGTATACGTTTCTGCCTATAGTCATATATTTTTTATTCATAGTTATTTACATTGATTTATCTTTATCGTTGATTTTTCTATATTTTTATTTTTACTCCTAGTAATTTAAGTTGTTTTATCTTTATCTTTTATTATTGTACCATTTGACGAGTGTAAACATTGTAGAATGTAGTAACACAATAAACTGAACTGAACTAACATGATTTTAACAGACCATCGAATTGGGCTAAAACGGATATCTGAAGCACTGAATATTTCAAACGAACGCGTTCATCATATAGTTCACGTCAATTTGGACATGAGAAAAATTGCTGCAAAATGGATCCCCAAATGTTTGAATGTTGACCAAAAGCGTGCAAGGGTAGTAGCATCGCGTTCGATCTGTGCTCGATTTGAAAACGATGTAGACTACTTAAACCGAATTGTTACTAAGGATGAGACTTGGGTACATTTCTACGATCCAGAAACAAAGCAACAATCGATGGAATGGCGACACTCCGGTTCTACAAGAACTAAGAAGTTTCGTGTCCAAAAATCTGCTAGAAAAGTTCTTGATTCAGTTTTTTGAGATTGCCAATGTAGTAATCATGATTGATTTTTTGGATAAGGGTAGAACAATAACTGGAGATTACTATTCGACATTACTGTCCACTCTTCGGGAAAAAATTAAAGAGAAAAGACGGGGAAAGCTATCCAAATGTGTTTTGTTTTTGCAGGACAACGCCCCTGCACACAATTCTCATGTTGCCATGCAAAAAATTAGTGATTTAGGGTTTGAATTACTAGAGCACCCCCCTTATTCACCAGATTTGGCTCCGTCATCTCTTTCGTCAACTGAAAATAAGGTTAAATGGTCGTAAATTTTCTTCCAACGAGGAGGTAATAAAAGCTGTTGAGGTCTGGTTTGCAGAGCAACAAGAAACATTTTTTTTGAAAGGTCTAGAGACGTTGCAGGTTCGCTGTAATAAATGTATCCAATTTAGAGGAGAATATGTTGAGTAATAAAACATTTTGACAATGAAATTTTGTTTGGTTCTATTGTAGGCTAGGAATTTTTCAATATATCCTCGTATATAAATTTTGTTTATGCAAAAATGAGGTTAATTTCTTCGTAGCTGTAGGACACAATTCTGTAGTTATAGTCAACGTTTCTAATACTTGTGTAGACTTCTTGGATAGCCTTATTGTGTAGGTTTTTAATCAAAATATTATCTATTAAATTAAACTGGTATCTATTATTAACTGCAATTTGCTCAATGACATTCAATTATTTGTTAAAATTTTCTGCTGGTACTAAATCTATGAATCATATTTTATGTTGTTATGGATGAGAAGAATGACTGAAAATGGTAATATCTCCATGGGAAGGTTTTGAAAAATTGCAAAACTGTGTTTGTTACTGGACTGACGTATTAGATTTGACGTAAAAACTTTTGGATTCCCCAATGCCCTTCACTTTCCTGAATAGAAATTGGCACAAATTCTATCCAACGCCTCTGGCAATCTACAAACGGATGCAAACAAATGGCATAATCAGAATTTCCATCACCATCTCCAAGGGGCCTTTTCGGCATTTTTCCGCTGTCTTTTAATGATAATAATTAATCTTGGAAACCGATTAGGGCTATTCTCGTACTAAATATGCTATTAGTATGCTCCCTGGAAAAGAACGAACTTCCCGACATTCATTATTCGGGTTGCACAAAGAAATTTGTAAGGAAAGAAGTTACAGATGATTTGCATCATAATGGAGGCTGCCAGCACATCAGTTTCCTTGGAAATTAGGAGGAGATGACAGATGGGGCAGTTTTTAACGCCCTGGTGAGAATGGGGATGATGATATAGATTGAGATTGTAGCGAAAAGATGAGAGTACTGGGTGGAATAATAAATTTTAGTGCTGAGGGACGCCAAAAGATATGAAAGTGGAAAAAAATTAACACCATGAGACCTTTGAGTAAGGTTATTCTGGACTGTCATTGTCTAAAATAGAACAAAGAAAAATTCAATTCTCTGCAATTTTTATTCACGACGTTTCAACTGTTTAAATCTACAGTCGTTATCAAGTGTATGAATGCGACAATCTCAAGGATACTTCTTATATATGCTATGGCTAATTTTGTGTCATTAGCCCAGGGGTAATTTGCCGGTGTTCAGGTAAGCTTGTTAATTACAGTGATGGGCCCCTCCGGTACAGCATTGTTAATTCTTATCGCAATTTCAATTGATCCATGCCACTAATTGAGTGTTTTCACACATTACGGATTTCTATGCTAGCTTGACTGAAGACTTTGTTGTTCATCATATATGCACTCTCTTTAAACTTCCTTCTATACCAGCCCTCTTCTTTATGGATGACTTCGGCTTCAGTCCATTTTATATTGTATTGGGTCGTCCAGACATGATCCGCTATCCCTGACTTCGATGTTTCTCTTCGTTGAGTGTTTCTCTTGTGTTCAGCGAGTCTACCGCTGAGTGGTCTTTTTAGTTTCTCCAAGATAAGCTTCACCGCATTCACAAGGGATGCGGTAGATGCAGTTTTTGGAGTCTATGTCAGCGTTACGCGGTCTCGTCTTTGTGAGATGGCTGCGAATAGTGTTACCTGAATTGTCCGTATTTTGTATTTCGACCCAATTCGCCTTATCCTTTCCGATAGACCTCTAACGTACGGAACGGAACATACGGTAGCTTGTGTCGGCTCGTCTGGTTTCTTGTTCTTATCCCCCCTGCGGGCTAGAACTCCTTCTATATGTTATTTCGGGTAGCCATTTCGTCGCTGATCTTTCTTGATATTGTTCAATTCGATGGTAAGACTTTCATCTGTGTTACACAGGTTGTAAGCACGGTCCACCAGCGATTGAACAACCCCTCTCTCTGTAGCACCATGATGGTTCAATTCGAAGTTCAGGCATTGTCCAGTGTGAGTCGGCTTTCTGTACACTGATGTTTGGCACTTATCATTTTCTTTTGAATTTTCACGTCTAGAAAAGGTAAACCGTCTTGGGTATCCTTTTAGATCGTGAAGTTTATGGACTTGCAAACCATTCCATATAGATATTTGCTACTAAGGGCGATAATGGGGATCCCACCGGTAGTCCGTCCTCCTAGGAGAAAAAGCGGTCTGTTTCTTGGAAGTAGCAATTTCTCAGGCAGCATTCTAGCAGGTCCATAATGCCCAGTACTGGTAGGTTTGTCCTGTTCTTCAGCTTTGTGTCTTCTTGCAGATTTTTCCGAATAATTTGTAAGGCCTCTTCTACCGGGACGTTAGTGACTTTGCACGTCAAAACTGACGAATTGGTCTCCTGGTACTACTCTGACCCCTTCCAGGATCTCTACGAAGTGCCTGGAGTTCTTACAAACATCCAAAACCTCCTACTTATGTATGACCTTTCGCTTTGTTGTATGTTATGGTGAAGGTACAGGTACAGACCATCAACATTGATTTGTAAATGATGGATAATATGGTTTCCTGGTGAACTAACGACTTACGTTATCATAAGATCAACTTATATTCTAGTTAGAGACAAAATATACGAAACAATCAATTTCATCTATCAAAAAAATATGCGTAGCAACTAGACAATATTTCTGTTCATTCAGAATTTGGGAGAGCAAATCTCTCATGCTAATAAATACAGTTTTTTCTCGGAGCTCTTTTGATAAAGGATGGAAAAAATATAAAAGCGGCAATAATTTATGTTTTCTTGTGATACGTTATGTCTGGACAGAAATACTTATTCTCTATTTATATCATGAAACTGTCCCATTTCTCCACGTTTCAATCATAATGAAAGAAACGAAAATGTTTTTTCCAGAAAGGATGATGTATAGAGTCCAAAACATATGGCCGAAATATAGTTCATCATATAGGATTCTGTCCGACATTTCGAATCAATTTTCCAGGGAAAGCTAGCCACCGCCCTCAAAATGGACGAGGGTTTCTGAAAAGCTTTTCTCAAAGAAGGGTCGAAAAAGTTAATGGTGATATGAAGAAATGAATTCGTGTTGACTGTATGTGTGAGCACCTGATGAATAAAATATACAGAGTGGGTAAACTAAAGATACCACCTAGATCTGCATAAAACGTATTATTAAGAAACGCTTTTATTGGTAGAAAGAAAAAATAATAAAAATACAGTAACAGCTATTAAAAAAAAAAAAATTCTTAACAAATGGCAGAGGTAGCTTTCGTCTGAACCACAAATAATCAGACAAGTGGTTTCTTCCACTCAACCTTGCAAATAATATTGTGCAACTAATCGTCCACAAGGACGGGGGGTGGTATTCACTCTATTGTGAAAAGTTCTTCCAACACTAGCTGCACACTACATTTTTCTCCAACTACATTTAATATCTTCAGTGCGACATATACAGGGTGTCAATTCGAGGAATTCCCGCCCTTATTATCTTCCTACTAGTATATGTATCATATAAGAAATAAAAAAAATACCACAATTTTATTTTAGGACACTTTTAATGAATATTTGTAGCTCTCGTGATTCAACCCACTAGGGGGGGTAGATGTTACCCAGAATTTTAAATAAAGGAGAGTCAAGTGACACATCGTTTTGATGGGCGTCTAATTCTTCTCTCAATGGTAGCCTGACTCATCATTTTCTAATGAGCAATTTCCGAAAAACAAGAAAATCAATCGATTCCCGAATTCACAGTGAATTTGAGAAGTGCTTCTCTTGATTGCGAATTCATAACATCTTGTCAATGTGGAGAAGAAAGCAATATTTCTGAAAATTTTTCACTTGCACAGTTCATCAGGGGCGTCAAAGATACATCAATTCGTGAAAGAATCCTTCAGCCAAATGAAACATGTTTTGAAAAATTGGTAGAAATAGCAGTCGCAATAGAATCTTCCAAATTAGATAGCAAAGAGCTGTCATGCAGTAGCACAACACTAACAGCCGTATGCATAGTCAATTCCAGCGACTCGCCGGAGTTTCGCCGCTCGCTACACAAGAACTATAATGCACGGTCGAGCTCCAAAAAAGTGGTACATCGCCAGAGTTTCGCCAAAATGTGACTTATCGCGTAGTTGTCACATTTTTGGAGCTCGACTGTGCATTATAATCCTTGTGTAGCGAATGGCAAAACTCTGGCGAGTCGCTGGCAAATGACTATGCATACGGCTGTTAGTTTCTATAAAATTTATCATTCTAGAGGCAGATCCAACACAAAATATCGCGCAGAAACCAGTTCAAATTCAAAAGTAAAAGTCGACCATCGAGAACTTGGAAAAGACAATCTGTGGCAAATTCCACCTTGTTAAAGACTGTAGGATCGATCCCAAGAAACTGTACTGTAACGCATGCCGAAAATATGGTCATGTGAAATCTGTATGCATATCCACCCTATTGGCCAAGAAAAGCAAAGTAAAAAATTCCACTCATCACCTCGACGAAGAAATTGAACCAGAATATGACGATATGTTCAGAATCAATAGGATTGTTGATATTTTTGAAAATTACTCAAACAAATACAATGAGAAATTCTTCGCTACTGTTTTTATCGAAAATAAATCCCAAAAATTTGAAGTACATTCAGGCGCAGGATTCACTTTTTTACCAGAATCACAATTTCGAGTTTTAGATCTGAACTAAATTACAAAAATTAGATATTGCTTTCAGATCCTAAAAATGTCAGTGGACAGTTACTCATTTCAAGCACGAAATACAATTGTCAATCGAAAACATAATAAAGTTACTTCATTTGAAAATGTTTTAAGTAATGAAAGTAAAATACTGGAGTCTTAAAATTCAAAAAAAGTGCCTGCAGGACTGTTTTCAAACCAAGTGCAAACGAGAGAAAGTCTCTTGGAGTCGATCAATCTTTAGCAGTTAAAATATTACCCTCTTGTCGTTACTCCAGTGCCATCAAGGGAGTCATGAAAGCCATTCGATAATGGTTCAAGAGTTTCTTTCCTTAAGGGGATAGTCCCTACAGCCAGGAACAATTCTCTAACCGTATTGAACAACAGGTCGATGTGGAATTGGGATTCTAAACCCTGTTCGCTAGTAACTTCACTCAAAACTTCTGATGCTGTGTTGGTTTTTTCAAGTTCAAGAACTCTCACTTGGTATGATTTTGAACGAATATATTTTTTATATTATATACCGGGTGACACAGCAGACATGTAGCAGCCTGTAGTTTTTTTATTTGGAGATATAAAAATTTGAAATTTGCAGAAGTTACGTAATCAATGATAGCGCTTCATTTGAATTTAACAACAACTTTTTCCACTCACCTGTTTGATCGGCAGTAACTCCAACTTCTTTTTTTTGAATGACACCCTGTACATTTATCTAGCCTATCTTATTTGTCTTGGAATTCTCTATTCAACCGTGTATCACAAAGTGGCATTCGTTTCTCAATTCGCAGATGAATTGCATTTTATTGAAAAACATCAAGTTGGCTGTTACCCGAATTCGATAATCTTTCGATGCTTGGTAGGCTTGGAAATCCAAAGAGTATCAGTTAAACGATATAATTTCAGCTTTTTCCATTCCTGATCACTTCCTACAGATTGTCAATAATTTCTTTAATAAAAACAAAAAACATCTGAAAATAACTCACGATATTGCGAAAACTGAGATAGGAACATATTTTTTTCAATTTGGGTACTTGTGAAGAAACTATCTGTCTTTCTCTTTGGCCATGTAGCCATATCATGATCTTTCCATTTGGAAACATAAAATTAAAATTGTTCCCCTGATCCACCAATTCACAAGTCCATTAGTCTAGATATTTGCAATAATATTTTGCCTAGTAGGCGGTGTACACAAAATGTTTTGTGTTTGACAGGTAAACATCATTTGATTGCAATGATTATCTCCGTCAGATTTATGCTGATTGAAATTGCATCGTTTAATTAGATACTAAATATGTATTCAAAGAACGAAAAGGTCGATATGTTGTTCATATTCGGAGAGTGCAAGAGAAATTGTAGACAGGCTGAACAATTGTATGTCGAAAGATTTCCCACCTGATAATTATTTCGCTAGAATAAAAGAGCAGTTCAGAGCAGTTCTTTTCAAAACTCTTCTAGCGGTCTCTCGATTCACGCCGATTTTGTCCTCAATTTGTCTCAGTGATATCGTCGGATCTGCCAAAACGTTTACTTCCATTTCCAGATTGTTTTGATTTTCCGGTTCTCTTCTGAACTGCTCTTCTACTCTAGCGAAATAATTATTAGGCGGATGGCGTCTTTCCGGAAATCTTTCGAAATACAATTGTTCAGCCTGTCTACAATTCTCTTACACTCTCCGAATAACAACAACATATCGACCTTTTCATTCTTTGAATACATTTTTAGTATCTTATTCAACGATGCAATTTTTATCAGCATAAAATTGACGGAGATAATCAGTACAATCAAATGATGTTTACCTGTCAAACACAAAACATTCTGTGTACACCGCCTACTAGGCAAAATATTATTGCAAACAGATGATAATAGACTTTTGAATTGGTGATCAGGGGCACAATTCAAATTTTATGTTTCCAAATGGAAATATCATGATATGGCTACATGGCCAAAGAGAAAGACAGATAGTTCCTTCACAAGTAGCCAAATTGAAAAAAATATGTTCCTATCTCAGTTTTCGCAATATCGTCAGTTATTTTCAGATGCTTTTTCATTTTATTAAAGAAATTATTGACAATCTGTAGGAAGTGATCAGGTATGGAAAAAACTGAAATTATATTGTTTAACTGATACTCTTTGGATTTCCAAGCCTACCAAGCATCGAAAGATTATTGAATTCGGATAACAGCCAACTTGATGTTTTTTAATAAAATGCAATTTATCTGCGAATTGAGAAACGAATGCCACTTTGTGATACACGGTTGAATAGAGAATTTCACGACAAATAAGATAGGTTGGATAAATATACAGGGTGTCATTAAAAAAAAAGAGTTACTGACAATGAAAAAAAGTTGTCGTTAGATTCAAATGAAGCGCTATCATTGATTACGTAACTTCCGAAAATTTCAAATCTTCATCTCTTCAAATAAAAAAACTACAGGCTGCTACACGTCTGCTGTGTCACCCGGTATTTGTGATATTCAAAAAAATATGGTTGGTTCAATAAGGAGATATGTATAAAAAAATATCGTTTCCATATTTATCTATCCATATTTGATCTCTCCAGGGCGTTCGATACAATAAATCCACTTTTTTTGCAAACCAAAATGGAGTCCATGGGGATCAGAAGTCCAATCAACTCATGGCTTATATCCTATGTCACAAGTCATGATTGAAAATGAACTACCAAACCAGTTTGATATTGATTTAGGCACACCGCAGGGAGGAACCCTAGGCCAGCTAATTTTTTTTATCATTCATTAACGACCTACCAAATTTACCAAATTATATTGAAAATGGTAAAGTGTTCATGTATGCGGATGATTCCTCTATCATAATATCAGCAAAATCCCACTTGGAAAAGCAAACTAAGGTTACCTCAGTCATTAACAGCTTCACAAAATGGTGTGAAAAGAATCATCCCATCATCAACAAAACAGTATGTTTAGAATTTGCGAACAACCTCAAACCAGAAATTAAACCAGAAAACCCTTTAACGTTTCAAGTTATTGGCACAAATCTCGTAACAAAGTCCTGCACAAAACTCTTAGGAACTCAACTCGATCATAAACTGAACTTTAATGAACATGTTGATTCAATCTGTAAAAAGTTAAACAAAGTGTATTATGCCTTCATCACCCTGAAATCCAATTTTCTAACACACCACTTAATAAACATATATTATGCACTAGTTTACTCCGTATTGAGCTGAAATATCGTTGTATGGGAAAGAGCAACCGAAATAAATAGACTTTTTGTGCCACAAAAAAGATTCATCAGACTCATATTCAACCTGAAATATACTGAAACATTGAAACATGTAGGAATACCTTCATAAATAACGGTTTTATGACTTGCACTTGTATCTATTTATACAAACTGTTGTGTAATACTCACAATAATCTACATAAATTCATAAAAAATAAGAATGTCCACAATTATCCAACCAGAAAAAATCCAGAAAAGTTATCATAACAGGTCTCACTTCAAAAAATCACCCTTATATGCTAGTGGGTACTTCTATAACCTGTTACCTGAGTCAATCAAACAATCAGCCAATCACAGAAAGACCAAATTTCGCTGAAAAAAATTCTCGTTACTCATGTATTTTATTCGTTAGACAAATATTAACTTTAACAAAAATTAAATATCAATGTATTGTATTTATTATTATGTGTTTTTGTTGTAACGAAGCAAAATTTTCCGACTTGAAATGGGTCATACAATGTGCTTCGTTGGGCTACCCTTTCATTTTTCAGATTTTCTTTGTTTTGCTATTTCCGAGAATTATAGTTGCAACTGTTTGTCTTCACCATTTCCGCCGTTACTATTATTATTATTGTCATTACTATTATTACTGTTTTAACTGTCGTTATTATTATAATTATTATTACTTTTATGCTAGGAATTATTTCAGATAATAATGTTAACGGGAAAACAGGTTCCGATACCGTAAGGGAGGATATAACCTCACCTTCGTTTGTTTACAAAGTTAATTCAATTCCTTGCTGCTCAACACCGGTTTTACTGATTCCCTACTTTACCAAGAAGTGCTGTCCCTTTTTTTGCACACGATTAGTTCTTCTTTAAAAATTTTCTTTTCAATAGGTATCCAACTCCATTTCTTCATCCAAAGATTTTTAGCACTTTAAAAAGTCAGAGCTGACTTTTTTGTATTTTTTATCCGATGTACACGATAGCCTTTTGACATTCTAATGATTTGCTATAAATACGCAAACCCTTTTCAAGACAAGGCTTTTTGAATTGTGACTCCCGTAGCATTCCGATATTTTATCTCTCATTATTTGCCTGACCGTTTGATATTTATTAACAGCCGTATGCATAGTCAATGGCCAGCGACTCGCCAGTTTCGCCGTTCGCTACACAAGGATTATAATGCACAGTCGAGCTCCAAAAAAATGACAACTACGCGATAAGTCACATTTTGGCGAAACGCTGGCGATGTACCACTTTTTTGGAGCTCAACTGTGCATTATAGTTCTTGTGTAGCGAGCGGCGAAACTCTGGCGAGTCGCTGGAATTGACTATGCATACGGCTGTAAGTGTTGCAATCAGAAACGATTAACTAGAGAGCTTTTCATAATTTTTGGTATCTGTGACTTATTCATAAATCTGTATAATTTATCAGAATAGATTTCTCCGACGGCCGTTTCAAGTAATCACTCTTCCCTAAGGTGTCGTCAAAGTTGCTGCTGGCAGGAAGAGGTGTTAAGCGAGTATTGTTTTACTTCAGTGTCCCCAAGGTGTTGTCAAAATTGCCGCCGGCTGGACCTGATCGCGACCCGTTGCTAAAACCGTGCAGAAATCAATCTGTGTGCATATTTTGTTTGAAACGAGGTTGAGCTCAAACTAGAGATGTTTCCAACGATCATCACAGTAGCTGTGCGTTACTAGCATCCCTAAGAGACAGAGTAATCTGTCACTGGCCGGATAAGGTCTCGCTCGAAAGATAATACAGCCTTGCTTAGTGTTCCTAAGGTGTTGTCAAAGTTGCTGCTGGCGGAACATACGCGAATTCCTTACAATTGGAAATCTCTGTCTACTAAATAGTGGAAGTGGCTAACGTGCCGTGGGCCGTGAAAGAGCCGGTTAAAAGGGCAAATATACTGGGTATTTGCCAAATAAGTTTCTAAGAGCACCTTCATCGTAGTCACCGATATTCTCAATATATTAAACATACCGTGTGTTACGAAAATTGAGTAAATCGCTTCGGATACGAATCGATCTGATTGAAACACCCGTAGAACGACTCTGAAAGGCCTTACTTGCTCGAACCGTTTGAAATACCGAGAACCCGCTTACCGTACCGAATCTGTTTCACCGTCCGTTAGTAAGGGTAGGATTTGTCATTGTAACTGAGTGACCACGTGAAGACAGACTTTAATAAATTCCACATTTGTCACTATACACCTTTCGTTTACTTTCTTACAATCCAATCTTACATGCAAACTTTGAAAGTTAGCAAAGCAGCCGGTAGTCCATGAATTGCAAGGGTTGCAATTAAAGCCTGCAGTCACTTGCTCACTGTTGCTCATAAGTCACTACATTTGACCCCTGGATTACCGTATCTCCATCTGAGGCTGCCCTGGGCCTCCCTCCGAATTGCATAAGGGAGAGTGGAGCATACCACTTTAAATAACTGGCGCCCGAGGCAGCTGTTGAGTTCTGAGTTGCTCTCGTTAGAGAGAACAAAATAAGCTCAACAACCAATGCGCCATAGTGACGTCCGCCTTTTATCCAGTTTGGAAAAAAAGAGCGTTACATTGTCCATTTCAATTTCTATTATATCTGCCTATCTCATGTCATGTCCCATGACCACAAGAGATCTATCTATCTATCTATCTATCTATGACAAAAACTTTTTTTTCTGAATGACAAAATCGGAAAATATTCCAAACAAATACCTACTATATTTATACTAATTTTTAATCTAACAATAACAAACTAACAATAAATCCTAGGTCCTATAATTTCCTGAGACCAACGGTATTCAACTCCCTACCAGATAACATACAGTCCCTAAAAACACTCTCACCATGTAGATTTTATTTCAGTCCTAACAATGCTTTGTCAATAAGATATCATCTTGTACAATAAAGTATATTTTGATTGATTGATTGATTTGTTTAAGGAGCTAATGACACTATTTTTCAAACATACACACGAAAGAAGAAATCAATAACTGATGCTATTGCTGAGCAAGAAAGTATTGCTCTATTTATTCCGGAATATGGCTCAAATAACGACTGCAGGCTGAACCCCTTACAGGACTCCCAACAACAGTTGAATAAAATATATGCATATTACTATTCAGCGAGGACATATCCTGGAGGTTTTCCCAGAAATGTTGCAAATTTAAAAGTTAAGTCGTTGCTGCTATTTCTACGAAACTTCCGAGGAAAATAAAACTCGACAGCAAGGAGTTTATTCAGATGCCGAGTTACGTGAATTTACTATTTTTAAGCGGTTCACTGGGGGTGCTTTTTATTTGATATCCGGATTACCGCCCTCATAAATCACTTTTCATGATACGGCACGTTAAATGTGCTCCCGTTCGGTCGTGAAATGTACAGTGACCGCCAAAAAGTATGTCTCGTATGGGAAAAAGTTTATTGTTAGATTATCGGAAAAACATTTTTGGGGAAAAGTTTGTGCATGTCCGATAAGCTGAAAATCGATTTTGACACATGTCATGTGACAACTGGTATGGTAAAAAATTGGAAAAAATACCATGAAGAGGCCAAAAGTGTGGTAAGATGGCAAGATCTCGAGAAAAGTAATTTGAAAAAGTTGCTTGGAATTAAATTTTATCTTCACATACAGAGTTTCAAGCGATGAATCGTGAAAATTTTAAATTGCAATTAATTAATAAATGTTTTCTGAGCTCTTTACAAAAATCAAAGTTTTTTTTTGAATGGCTTGACTATAGTGGAACGTTCGTATTTTGATGATAATGACAAAAGTCACTCATTTTCTCCGCACCAGAAGGCACTAAATTGAAAAAATTGTTTTTTTCCAGACACCTCGCTGTTCCATTGGTTCGTATCTAACAGTTATATGACATTTCCAAGACTATTGTGATGATATGGCAATCTAGAAGAATTTTGTTCCTTGATTATAATCAAGTTTTAATGATAATGCTGCTTGAGCGTTTCACTTTGCACATAAACTTTAAGCCTCTTTAATTTGACGCACTTTTCAAGTTTATGCCCGGAGTGAAACGCTCATTATCATCGAAACTTGATTATAATCAGGAAACCAGAATGTTTTTGAATTGCTATATCATCACAAAAGTCTTGGAATTCTGATATAACTGTTAGATATGAACAAAACTGTATTTTTCAATTTATCGCCATCATCATCATTCAATTGCGAAATAAATCGTGAAAAATGTTTTAATATATTACATCAAAACATTCGAAGTATTGCAAAAAACTTTGATGAATTCACAATAATGCTCATCGAATGTAAAATAAAATTTGATTGTATCGTATTGAGTGAAACCTTCCAGGTACAGGACCCTAATTTCTTTTCACTGGATGGGTATGACTTACTATATAGCGAAGGCACAAAAAACAAAAATGATGGAGTAATAATATTTATTTTGAGCAAGTATAATTATACAAATAAAATAATAACCATCGATGATTGTAAATGTATAGAACTAGAAATAACATCACATAGCAAAAATAAAATAGTGATCACTGGCATCTATAGATCCCCATCAGGGAACTCCGAAATATTCATAGACCATCTGGGTATGTACCTGGAACAGAACAAACAAATAAACAACCACATAATTATTGGTGACATAAACTTGAATCTGTTGGATGAGAATGATAGAATTGTCAATGACTATCTAAACATATTAGGTGAATACAACTTCATCTCACTGATTAACAAAATAACCCGTGAGCAATATGAGTCTGAAAGTTGCATTGATCATTGCTTTCTCAAAAACACCACCACAAATATTATAAAAAACTGCCTACCATGTATACTAAAGACCGACCTAACTGATAATTATACAGAAGCTGTCAGTATCCTTTTTGAAAAGAATATTGTATATAACAGTGAGACATCCAGAATTAAAAAATATACTGATTATGAACAAGTTAAGTCCGACCTGGGTGCTCTCGACTGGACGACATTTTACAATATGAAAAATACACAGCAAGCAACTACCTATCTCATCAGAACGCTTCAAAATATCATAAAACATAGAACTACAATACTCAAACAATCAAAAAAAGACATTCGTAGGAAACCATGGATGACTGCTGGTTTACTTCGCTCCATAAATCAAAAAAATGAATTACATAATAAATTTAAAAAGGATCCAAATACTCATAGGGAACTGTACAAAAAATATAAAAATCACCTGAACCTCTTGCTCAAAAACACTAAGAATAATTATTACAAAGAAAAAATTAACAAGAATAAATACAATACCAAGAATATTTGGAAGACTATTAATGAAATTGTTCCATCAAAAAATAAGCATCATGAGATCAAACAAATACGGCTTACTGATGGTAGATCTGTAGACAAAGATTTAGATATTGCAAACTCTTTAAATGATTATTACGTTAACATAGGTATAGAAATGGCTAATAAAATAACTCCCCCGAAAGAAATACTATGCAGACCTGAGCCCACACTCCAATCACTTTTCCTGCAACCTACCAATCATACAGAAATTGAAAAAATAATACTGAACCTGAAAATGAACGAAGCCCCGGGCTATGACCTCATCAAAGCCGAAACACTAAAACATATCTCTGGACAAATATCGCATCAGTTAGCACATCTAATTAACTTAATAATGCAAAATGGCTATGTCCCCAATGAATTCAAACTGGCGGTGGTCAAACCTGTATATAAAAAAGGGGATAAAACTCTACCAGTCAACTATAGGCCTATTTCGCTGATTACTACACTAACAAAAATTTTCGAAAAAGTTATGAAAGAAAGATTAGAAATGTACCTGAAAAAGTTTAAACTATTATCTGAAGCGCAATTTGGATTTAGGGATGGCAAATCAACAAACGACGCCATCAGTAATCTCCTAAGGACTGTCTACGAAGCTGTCGATGATGGCTGCCCAGCCCTGTGTATATTCATAGATCTCTCCAAGGCGTTCGACACAGTAGATCATACCTTGCTACTAGAAGCGTTGGAGAGAATAGGTATACGGGGAACCCCTCACAGGCTCTTCTCAAGCTATCTAACAGAGAGAAAACAATCAGTACGTATAAATGAAACTTATTGCAGTGAGAGAGAGGTTCTGTGTGGAGTCCCCCAAGGTACGGTACTCGGACCTGTCTTATTCATAATATATCTCAACGAACTACTGGCGCTCAACACAGCTGGTGAAGTGATAAGTTTCGCTGATGACACTGTCATATTTTACAGAGACACCAGCTGGCTGAACCTCAAATCAAAATCTGAAAATGATATGGAAAAAATCCTAAACTGGTTCAGTTCACGAAAATTGACTGTTAACTACGATAAAACGAAATACATGTCTTACACTTGCTATAAAAACCGGAATCCAGAATTTGAAAGTTTAACCATTAATCATAATCTTGAACCCATAAAAATATATGCAACTTATGAAATTAAATATCTAGGTGTAAATACTTTTCAAATATACTAGAAACTCACCATATGAGGATATTGTACTATGCCCTTATTGAGTCGAGAATCCAATATGGAATACTAGTATGGGGAAGTGCCTTAGAAGTACACATGAAAAAGTTAATGATATTACAAAAATACTTCCTGAAAATCATTCATAAAAAAGTGAGGGACTACCCAACCGAAAAATTATTCACTGAAACGAAGATTTTTGACTTGAGACAACTCTACTATTTCAACATAATGATACATACCTATAAAAATAAAAAAAAACTACTTCAAACATTAGATCACACTTACCAAACTAGACAAAAAACAAAACTGCTTACGAAAACATCAGCAACAAAAAAAAATCTTGGCCAGAGAAATCACCATTACCTATGTCAAAGAACGTATAATCATGCACCAGAATTCCTGAAAAATGAAATAATCATGATAAATTCTATCAGCCTCATTAAAAAAATAATGAAACAGTATATATTCAGCTTACCGAGACAGGATATACGTGCCCTTCTGAGCTGTAAATAAGCAATGTATAGTAAAATTAGTATAGATAACAGGTTAGCAAATAAATTGATTAAATTAGTCATATATATATATATATATATATATATATAAGGAATAATTATCAAATAACCAACCCTATCCGAAACTACATCTTATAGCTACGATATAAGTATACTACCGGATTCCCATGTACAACCCCGAGTTTCTATGGGATTCATGTTTGTTTACTATATGTTATAGTTTGTAAACTTCACCACATTTATGTAAATTTTGGTAAATAAACGTTATTATTATTATTATTATATTATATTATCATCAAAATACAAATATTCCACTACAGTCAAGCCATTCAGAAAAAAACTTTGATTTTTGCAAAGAGATCGGAAAATAGTAAAAAAATATGCAATTTAAAATTCTTCTAATTTATTGCTTGAAACTCTGTAAGAGTGTAAAATTAAATTTCAAGCAACTTTTTCAATTAACTTATTTTGCAATCTCACCCTAATTTTGGTCTCTTTAAGGTATTTTTTTCCAATTTGCCGCCATACTAGTGGTCACGTGACATGTGTCAAAATCGATTTTTAGGCAATCAAACATGCATAAGCTTTTCACTAGAAATGTTTTTCCAATACAGAAACAATAAACTTTTTTCCCTTATGGTTGGTACATACTTTTTGGCGGTCACTGTATATATCGGGAGGTCAAACGAATTTAGGAAGAGGGTGTAAAGGGTGAAGAGAAATATGTGCCGGTAAATATTTGTGTGGATTCTGGAAAGTAAGACGAGAATGAGCAAAGGAGCAGAAAACAAGTTATGTACATACTGGATCCGGAATCTGACTTGTTTACCGATAAATTTATTTGAGCTGTTTGTAGATGAAATAAAAACATATGCCGGGTTTTTGTCGAATTGTTGGTATACTCTTCAAAATCAGTATCAAGAGTGATGATTGTTTGACAAAAAAAGGTTTATTGCCTAATAGAAGTTCTCCCATCAGTTACAAGACTAATAAATGGATTAAATTAATTGGGTTATGAAAAACTATAGGTCTATATTATATGATGGAAAATCATAATCAGGCCAATCATTTCAACATTTGGAATAAAAAATAGCAAAACAATGAAAACTTTTAAACATGTTCTATTGAAGTGCATAATGAAAATAAACTACTCAACACTAATTTCGTCGCACCCCAAAATTTTGACCATATTAAAATCTGAATAACTTTTTTCTGCATTGGACAATTTGAATCCTGTAGACACTGTTCGCTAGCCCAGTCCTCCAGCTATAATCTCGTACTTTTTCAAAACATAAGGTTGTCCGTATAAAATCGCTACAGGGTATTATCTGAAACTGTGCAAAATTTCTGAATTTTCAAAAGGATCCCAAATGAAGAAAATTTTTTTTTTTTTCAAATTTGACAGCAGTGGCATGAAGATGAACTCATTACCTCAAGATATTTTTCGAATTGTCTTATTATCTCTTTTGTTTACAGGGTGATCTCGAAAATTTAACTTTTTGGTTTTGCAGTCATAACTTTTCCTCTTCAACCGATTTTCAAAATCTCGGGCTCATTTTGAAGCTGAAACTTTAGATGAAGAGACATGAGGATCAGAATGGACTCAAGATGAAGATTGAAGATCAAGGGTTTCCTCAAAGGTGACCTAAATCTGAAACACCCTCAAAATCAGGTTGGTAGGAGAATCAAAAGAAAATCAACTTGTTTTCGGAATGATCATCCATTCTGAATACGTCCTGATCTTTCTTGCTGTCAGTAGTCAAGAATTGTGCATGAAACAACCCAATTGTAACGGCAGGATTTTGAAAAAAAAAAAAAAATTAACCCATTGTTCGCCTGAAAGGCATGGTCCGTAACCAAGGTAACAAGAATCACATACAGTGACTGACAAGCCTGACCAACTGAGGCTCATTTCACAATAGCGGTTTTTTTCTCAATCGTGGAGCATTAATCGTGTTAGTAAGCAAGAACAAGAAAACAAGTTTTATTGAGTTTTTATTGAACAACAACAAAGAGAAAATAACTTGAATAACTTTAGAACTAAAAAATCTTTTTGATATTCAGTATTTAGTGGGGCCTCCCCTTTTGGCAATTACTTCATTGACCCTTTCCGGCATGCTGTCTATCAGACTATCAATGAACTCCTGTGGTACAGCTGTCCATTCTTGCTGTACCGCATTCACCAAGTCATCCAAATTTTCCATTCGCCCTTCCCTTTCTTTCAATTTCAATTTCATACGACTCCAGACATGTTCCATCGGATTCATATCCGGAGAGAAAGGCGGCCAGTTCATTCGCTCAATACCGTGATTCCTCAAAAACTCGTTGACAATGTGAGCCCTATGCGGTCTCGCATTGTCATCAACGAGAAGAAAGTTGTTGCCGATATTTGCGGCGTAAGGGACCACGATTTCTCTAATACATAAATCTCTATACCTCTCACCGTTCATACTATCTCCTCTGAGAATCACCAATTCACTCCTCCCATTCATCGATATTCCACCCCACACAGTCACTCCTCCACCTCCAAAAGCCACCCTCGCCTCCATATTTCCTTCCAAAAACCTTTCATTCCTCCCTCTCCAAACCAACACACGACCATCCTTTCGAAACAAGTTGAACCTACTCTCATCCGTAAACATACTCCACTCTGCTATTCCCCAGTTTTGATGTTCTTCCCCCCATAATCGTCTTGCTGCTCGATGTACAGGTTTCAGTAAGGGGCAGGCAGCTCGTCTCCTTGCGTGTAATCCAAGATCGTGGATCCGGCGTCGGATTGTCTGACTTGAAACCTGAATTCCCGTAGCATCGATCAATTCACGACGAATTTTGGGGGCGGTTGAAGTCCGAGTCCGCCGTACCAATCTTCCAATAAGGCGGTCTTGAGCGGGAGTTGTTCTTCTTCTTGTACCCCTTCTTGGCCCCCTAGGTCGATACTGAATATCCCCAGCGTTAGCTCGGACGTGGGCCCTTTGGACGGATCTAACTGTTGTTCCAAGCAGATTGGCAATTTGGAGGGTAGATAATCCTTGTTCCGTCATTCGTGGAATCAATTCCAGCTGGTCGGGCGTTAGATGCGGCATCGATATGATAATTTATCTTGTCAGTCATTGATTGTGATTCTTGTTACCTTGGTTACGGGCCATTCATTTCAGGCGAACAATGGGTTGATTTTATTTTTTTCAAAATCTTGCCGTTACAATTGGGTTTTTTCATGCCCAATTCTTGACTACTGACAGCAAGAAAGATCTGGACGTATTCAGAATGGATGATCATTCCGAAATCAAGTTGATTTTCATTTAATTCTCCTACCAACCGGATTTTGAGGGTGTTTCAGATTTAGGTCACCTTTGAGGAAACCCTTGATCTTCAATCTTCATCTTGAGTCTATTCTGATATATCTCTTCATCTAAAGTTTCAGCTTCAAAATGAGCCGGAGATTTTGAAAATCGGTTGAAGAGGAAAAAAGTTATGACTGCAAAACCAAAAAGTTAAATTTTTGAGATCACCCTGTAAACAAAAGAGATAATAAGACAATTCGAAAAATATCTTGAGGTAATGAGTTCATCTTCATGCCACTGTTGTCAAATTTGAAAAAAAAAATTTTTTCTTCATTTGGGATCCTTTTGAAAATTCAGAAATTTTGCACAGTTTCAGATAATACCCTGTAGTGATTCTATACGGAAAACCTTATGTTTTGAAGAAGTACGAGATTATAGCTAGAAGACTGGGCTAGCGAACAGTGTTTACAGCATTCAAATTGTCTTATGCAGAAAAAAGTTATTCAGATTTTAATATGGTCAAAATTTTGGGGTGCGACGAAATTAGTGTTGAGTAGTTTATAAAAAGTTCTGCCCTCGTACAAGATCGGCAATATTGTTGAAAATGTGAATTATAAACAATACTAGTTATTTTGTAGAGAAAAATTGAAAAGAGTCGCAAAATAATGGAAAATATAATCCTTTTTCGTTCCCCAATTTGGCGACCATTTCCAATTCTGGTATCAGAGTAAATAGACTATTTATTCATGTTTTCTTTAATAACTCGGCCGAAAAAATCTAAAAGAGTGGCAAAGAAACGTTTCTCTCTATGTCACAAGTCTCGCTGAATCTTTGCCACCCCCGCCGAATATACATATGTCTAGATACACTCCTAGGTATTTTATTACAGTTAAAGAGTTCACTTTCAATATTTTTCCATCTATATTTATTTTATTTCTAGTTGGTGGAAGGGAGGGAAAGGAGAAACGTGAGTTTTTTTTTCAAATTCACTGTTAATAGTTTGTTATCAAACCAATCTTCATAATCTAATAAATTTTAAATGATTTTCTGCATATTTTTCAATTTCTGCCACATTGGAGCCTGATAATAAATAAAAGTATCGTCTGCGTATCCTATTGTCACCTTTACTAGCAACTGAGAACAGGTTATTTACATATAAGTTGAAGAACACTGGATCCAGTACTGTGCCTTCGGGTATTCCATACTCTATGATTTTTGAGTTACTTGAGTCATCACCAGTTTTCACTTTCTGGGTCCTCTTGTTCAAATAACTCTCCATAAGCTTGTAACAGTTTTCTCTTATTCCTATTTTTTTCAAGCATCTCGCGTTAACTTCAGTGCGACTTCGGACGCACTTTGAAGCGTTTTGATCAACTTTCAGTGACATTTTCAACACATTTCCACCTATCAGGAGAAAATCCAAAATATGTAAACTTATATTGATCTCTACTTCCAGATGCCGTTTACAGAATTTGAATACGACGATTTCCCTCAATCGGCTCATCTTGCAAGATGTGCCTTTAAATTGTTTATAACGTGATCGAGCAAAAACTATACATAGGACAGCAAACTTCTGGCGTACAGTTGAACCACATATTATTATCTATCAGTTCCTGCAATATTGTTTGTCCAGCTTCAGAATTATAAAAATTGAAAGATAGTCTCTTTTTCGAAGTTTTCCCGGATTTTCTCAGTGGAAAATTCACCGATCCGGTCTTATGAATATCCAATTTGTAGGTTTCATGAATCTCTACAAAAGTTTCGATGACTGTAAGTAGAGTAGATTAGAGTGGAGTTTATTGACTACTTACATAATTTTATTACATTCGTAGCAGGTCCTTGAGAAGAGATTTTTTAGAAATATCTTTACTTGAAATAATATTGTCAAAAATATATGGAACATCCTGTACATTAAAATATTTCATTATCATTCAATACGTGGGTAACCTTTTTACCTTCTACAATTCAGTACGTGAGCGAAGATATTTTATTTTGAGACACAACTTGTCCTCAACAGAAAATAAACAAGAGTTTTCAAAAAGGCCACTGATAGTTCGATCTGGTAGTCGAGTTTAGAGTTCTGCCGTGCCCACAGCTAGTGAGTACAATGGGGGGAGTTTGGAAGATCAGATATTAGATAGAAGGAAAATGTTCCCTAAATGTAAATGCCGATATGTATTGTAAGTAAAGATCTTTTTAAAATAATTTATCCAATCAATAACTAGGAGAGATTCTTCAATTCTTTAATTCATTAATTCTTTATTGATTATTTCCTTCATTAATTTCAATCGTCTTAATCTCATATTTGTACATAGTAAAATAAATGTTTTTATATTTTTCTGAAGTGTTTTAAATCTATGAATGATCAGTATCTACCTAGTTAGTCGTGAACAACCCCAAGTCACGACAATATCACCCACATAAAATTATTATTAAAAAAGACAGTACATATTTAAAAAGACAATAATCAGTTTTCGCAATATTATTTGGAAAGCTTCAGATTTATACAAATTATAATTTTTTTTAATGTTCTCTTTTTCGAGGTTTGACCGGATTTTCTCAGTGGAAAATGCACCGATCTGGTCATATGGAAATCCATTTCATAAGTTTCATAAATCTCTACAAAAGTTCCATTGACTGTAAACCGATTCCTTGAATAATCTTTGAGATATTTCCAAAAAAGTTGGATTTTTCATTATTTCTTGTTTCAAAATTCCACAAATCGATTTTTCTTGGGCAAAAACTAGGGTTTTATTAACGAACCATCTCAAAAAAATTAGTATAGGCCATGTGCTTCTTTTATTTTGTGGGGGAAAAACATCTATAGCTTGGTCTATTTTTGAAATCAATGAATAAGCATTTTTGGTCTCTAGAGATTTGTTCTCTAATGCCAAATTGTCTCGTCGAAATGACTTCAAATTGAAGAGTCTTTTTTTCAGTCATTTTTCGTATACTTTTGATAGTTATCAGTGAAATGGGTCTATGATTAGTAGAGATGTTTTTGTCCCCACTTTTGAGTATAGAAATAACAAATCAGTTTTTGAAAGAGGTTGGCCATATTTCTTCATCTAGACACTGATTTGAGTTTAAGTGAGAGGAATAACGATATTTTCCTCTCCTAGGTCAGTATTAAGGTTCTTTAGTTCAGTCGCGTCGGTATTGAATTGATTTCTTTATGAAGAATAAGTCAGTCTTCAATTACTTCGACAGGTCCAAAAATCCTCAAGTCTTCATCAAAGAGTATCATGTTACCGGAAATATTTGACTTGATATCAATTTTATGAACAAAGATAATAGATGAGTAGCTAGATTGCTTCCTTGAGGAGCGCCACTAGTTGAAATTAATTCAAATGATTTGTATCCTCTGTATTCTACAAATATGATCAATTCTCATCATATGATTGTAATAACGTCAACAGAAGATTTTCGAAACCTAGAGTGTTCAGTTTATTTAATAAAATTTAGTGGTTCAGTTTATCAAAGGCTTTTGAGAAGTCTGAATTCTATCAATCTGACCAACCTGACAGTGGGGAACAGAGAGGTTTCACACAGAACTACCTGTACTTCGGCCGAAAACCAGCCCTGCCAGCAGTAATGACAATAATAATAAAAGGAACTTATTCAAAGTGAGCGAAGTTAAAATATACCTATTTATAGCCGACGAAGTTATAATAATGCACTCACTAATTAAACAAATGCAGTACAGAAACAAAGCCACTGAAGACGATTCCTGAGAAATAAACAGAAACGGTAAATATTACAACTATTATTATCATTCCTCGACCAACTCTCGCGCGACTCTGTTAGAAGTTGGAATTGGGTTTTCATATTGAGTTCTCTTTCACGAACAAATCTTGTGATATTCCTATAATGAGTTCAACTTCAAAAGTGAACCAACCCAGTTCGTGAGTATGGTACTTTGGAAGTTTCTCGTTTTATGTCGCTCGACTTCTTCAATTATTGGCGAATTTTCAAGGCAATTTACAAATTAGTTATGAAAATATCAGCTGAGATAGGAGTTTTAATAAAAATGTTCCTGCGAAGTGAGGAAATTGGGTTTATTTTTGCAGGAATAACCTGAGGAGTCGCGACTGACTATTGAATCAACGGCCAACTTGGGAAAAGACTGAATAAATGGAATTCATAATTTCCGCAGCAATTTCATTTTGACACTTCTTTAGCTAGATATGTGATATTATTCACTTTATGAAAACTTGTTTATTAAAAAAAAATATGGTAAATTTTACAAATACCGAATTAGCAGACATGCATTATCTGTATGGGCTTGCTGACGGGAACGCATATGAAGCCAGGCGACTGTATCAAGAGCGCTTCCCAAATAGAATGGTTCCTGATGCTCGAACGATTTCAAACACCCACAGAAGGTTATGTGAAACAGGAAGTTTTGAGCCAATGCATCACTTGAAAGGAACACATCGGACTGCAAGAACTCCAGCAATCGAGGTTTCTGTATTGAATTCAATTGACGAAAATCCTGAAATAAGCACGAGGCAAGTTGCCAATAATTTGAATATTGCCCATAGTCTGGTATGGAGGATTCTTCATGATTATTTATTATATCCGTATCAGATTCAACGGGAAAAGGCTCTACTTCCTCGAGACTTTCCATAACGAGTGAATTTCTGCCAATGGTCTCTCCAAAAAGTTACTGAAAATCCTTTATTTGACAGAGAAATTTTATTCACGGACGAAGCTAGTTTTACCAAAAACAGAATCAGAAATTTTCATAATAATCATTTTTGGGCCGAGGAAAATCCGCATGCAATCGTGGAATCTCATCACCAGGAGCAGTTCTCATTGAATGTCTGGGCTGGAGATTATCTGATCGGACCTTTTTTTACCACGGAGATTAAATGGACATAATTATCGCCGATTTCTTGAAGATAATTTGCCAATTCTGTTGGAAGATGTTCCTATTTTAATGCGAAATCGCATGTGGTTTATACACGATGGTGCACCTGCTCATTTTAGTGCTCTGGCACGCGAATATTTAAACCAAAACTTCCATAATCGCTGGATAGGTCGTGGGGGAACAGAGGCATGGCCAGCTAGATCGCCAGACTTAAACAGTCTCAATTATTTTCTTTGGGGACATCTTATAACTTTGGTGTACAGTCAACCAATTCAAACGGAGGAAGAATTGCGATACCGCGTAATAGTTTCCAGTGAAGCCCTAAGGAATACTCCAGGGATCTTCCAAGGAGTGCGCAAGTACATGAGAAGGAGGGCTGAAACGTGCATACTTGCAGGAGGCGGATATTTTGAACACTTAATTAGATTTTGGTATTTTTTGTTAATAATTAGTTATGTTTTTGAAAATAAAAATGTATTTTTATGTATGCATCCTCATCACAAAAACTTAATAATAGTTACCGTAAAGTTATAAAAATATTACTTAGATCTTTTGGGGACCTACCACAATTGTGAAATTAAGACTAAGATAAAAAATCGAATTGGGACCAGCTAATGAATGTATTTTATTTTCTAAATCACAAACCGTCCTCCAGACGAAAAAAGGACGAAAGACCATTTTTATGGAAAGATAAAGGACAATTGCAAAAATTACATTTATTTGGAAAAAAGACAGTGGCGCATCATTATTTTGATGAAAAATATGACAGGGTATGTTAACAGGGACGCCATTGATGAAAATTAAGAAATCCTTCGTCATAGAAAAATTGTATTTTTATGCAAACTTGGCATGTACCATAATTGAAAAAAAAGCCAAAGCGGTTTCAGAGATATTGGGGAAGAACTGATTTTTTTGTTAAATTTCAACATCCTGTATCTCAGAAATGACGCTGTTACGGACCTATGTTCATATGAAGAATTTTTTCTGAAATCATCCAAGGATTATTGCCCTTCAGGATCAGTATTCAATTATGAAACACCCTGTATATTCCTCAAAATGGATTCAATTTTACTGACACCACAGCGGTGTTGCAACGGGCACATGGATCGAAAATGAAAATAATAATGCTGATTGCACTTGTAATATTGCCACAATATTATTTTATTAGTTTTTCGAATGCTTATGAATTGATAATTGAAGTTAGTATAGATGAATATAGTATGATAATGATAATAAAATGTAAGATAGTTGAATCAAATCACATCCCGGGTGGATCAGCCAAGTACTCGGCGATATTGTAGTAACACTTTTCCTGCAGTGTCACTTTGATAGAGTTTTTAAAAGTGGATTGGTTTTTATTTTTTAATGTGGTATAAAGATCAACCTTCATAGAGTTTTTTAAAGAATTATTGTATTTAAATCTTTGAGACCTGATCAGATTTGGATGCGTGTGTTGTAGTCATAGTAATTCGAGTCAGTCAGGAGTTTTATTTTTTATTTTCATGAAGTTCGAGCAGAGACTGATAAATGAACAGAGTTGGTAAAGGCATAATTCTTATATACAGGGTGTTTCTTAAGTACATGTAGAAAATTCAGGAGCATATTGCTGACATCGAAATAAGAAAAAAAGTTCCCATAAACACATGTCCACAAGTTACTCATTTCTAAGATAAAGAGTGTCAAAATTTAATTCCTATATTTGTTTTTTGTGAACAAACTCCAAAATATTTGTGATATTCGAGTAAAGTTCGGTATCTGGGATGATTGTTCGATGACAAAATCAAATTTTATGTTAATTGTGAAAAAACTAATTTCTAATTGAATTTATTTTGAATTTGAAAATCTTATCATTCAAAATCACTTGCATCGATTATTTCAAATCTCAATAACTCGAAAACAGTTGCTCGCAGTGACCTCTACCAAGAAAATCTTTTTCACACAAATTGAATAATAAGTATTCCCAGATACCAAACTTTACCCAAATATCAAAATTATTTTGAATTCACAAAAAATTAAAATAAGAATTCAACTTTGAACCTCTGTATCTCAGAAACAAATAACTTGCGGACATATGTTTATAGAAACTTTTCTTCTTATTTTGATGTCAGCAAAATGCTCCCAAAATTTCTACACGTCCTTAAGAAACACCCTGTATAATGAAACCAACAGTGGCCCTAGTATGCTACCTTGAGATACACCGCTTTTATTCTAAAATTCTGTCGATGTTATTTTGTTTGTTTGAGTAACATGTTTCCTATTCTGCAGATAATTATTGAGCCTATTCAATACCATCCCTGAAATACCATACTTTTGTAATTTGCATAGTTTTTGTCTATCTATTATCTCGAACGCGCGTTGAAGGTCCAGAAATACCGCTCCAATCATGAAGTTATTTTGTATCTTGAAGCTATTTCCAATCATCGCAACTCTCTGCCTTTCTTAAATCTGATTGATTCTAGTACAAAATGTTATTAGTCACAACATAATCAGTTGACTGAGTACAAACTATCCCTTAAAGTAATTTTTCTGCTACTATCATCTTCATGGGTCTCAAATAGCTAGCTGTTCTAAAGTTGCCAATTTTTGGTACCGGAATTACAGTAAATACTTTTGAAGCTGATGGTGGAGTACCTGTTTCAAGTGAATGTATAATGAAATTAATGAGAGGGTTTTCTAAGGACATCCGTTTATAATTCTTCAGGGCTGCCCTTATTTGGTGTCGCAAAAACTACATCCCTCAATAGTTCTTTATTAACTGGAATAAAATTCATTAGTGAGTTTACAGGTGCTGGTATTGAATCTAGACACTCAGTTTAGATTGCAAAATAGATTTGGTTCATGAATTATTTGGTTATTATTTTCAATTTCATTGATGGTATTCTGTTTTTTCCCTGATACCAAAGGTTTCAATGTTTGTCATATTCTTTTAGCGTTCTTATTGCAATCGTCTATTTTACTTTCGCGCATCACTTGTGTTGCCTTATTTCTACATTATTTGTATATTTCTCAATCTCGATTATTTCATTGTGTTTGTGATCTTATACCTCCTGTCCCTTTCTTCGATCATTTCATTCACTCTATCATTGGTGTTAATTGGGATAGTACCTTGTATCTGATAGTTTCTCCCATGCTTTTTTTTCTACGGGGGCTGTCTATCTTATCAACTCAGAAGGCGCCTCAGCAAAAAATTCTCATTGTAGAAAATGGCGACTTCATATTGCCAAAAAAACACTGTCATATTTCAGATGAAACTAATAATATAATTACGATAATATCACTGTTACAGGGTCTTTGAATTGTGAACGTATTTCTTCAACACTTCCTTGTTTGAAAATTCTACCACAACTCTTATATTACTTTATTGGCAGTGTTTTCCAATACCCGTTCTAAAAGACGCTTACTGAGTGAAAACAAATCAACAAGAAATCCGAACACTAATCCTGAATAAACAAATAGCTCATTGTAATGTAATCGGTTTTTTTTTGTTGATGCCCACGACAGGTTATGACAAAATTGAAGTGAATTCACTCAGAATGGTTCAAATCTGCAAGATATTATTATTGTTTTTAGGTATATGCATCCATCCTCTCTGTCCGGGAATAAAAATATGAAGTAACCCAATTGAAAAAGTCGCATAACTTTTAAAGACCTCATCACCCATTCTTCCGAACTTCAATCGAGTTACGATCCTGTTTATCTGAGGGAATTCAAATATTCCCAGTTTGCCATTGGCGATTCTCCCATCTATGCATTCGAAGTTTGCCAAACAATATTAATATTCCGATGGAACTAAGAACTCGTATAACTTTTTAGCATAATACGTTCACGGAAACGAGAAGAAAACGCGACAGTTCGTTGAGATTTGAGAAGAAACTTCCACACCTACGATCCATTCCATAACTTATAGAACTCGGGCCAATACCGGGAAAAAAATGTATTACTTATCCGTTGAGACTGGAATTCCAGAAAAGTGGTTATTCAATTCAATTGGGAGAACTAGCCTTTAAATCTAAAAATTATTTCAACTATGGTATTTAAAGAACACTGCAAAGTAGTTCTTGAAGAAAACTGTGCCAAACATCTAACAGATGTAATTCAATGGCCGTAGCGGGCAGCAACTGTTTTCGCGTCTATGAAGTTGTTCACGAACGTCGATCGAAAATGGAATCGAGTACTCGATTGTGCCTAACTCTCTAGTTAGGATAGCATATTCCATATTCGATCAACGTTCGTGAACAACTTCATAGACACGATAGCAAGTTAAGTCGATTTGATCGAGTCGAGTCTCGTGATCCCTTTGCAGGTTATCGATACATTGCTCTTTCAAGAACACCAGCATACTCTCAGATCCTCATAATGCTCAGAGAAAGAGAAAAAATTAAAAACTAAACTTTTTGGAGCATCAATTACATATTTACCAAAATTCGTAAAATTAAAACAAAAACTTGCTGATTTTATGGCAGGTACAAAGAAAGAGTTTCTGGTGTGTTAACTGAATTTTACCGTTCAAAGTTGAATCAACCAACACTATACATATATGGTTGAAACGTTCACATTTGAAATCAATTATCCTGGGGATCTGATATGGACGAATAGACCATCCCTACTTTCTGGAATAGATGGTGTTCATTAGGTTTCCGTTATTTTTATATATCTTGTTCTTCATTTACGTGAAATCATTAGTAACTATCAATAAATATGACGACTGGATTTTGGAAACAAAATAAACATTATATAAGACTGTAAGCACAAATAAAAATAATTTGAAAGTAACTATCTGCTAGAAAACATTCGAGATACGAGAAGATGTGATACTTTTCATTAAAAAAATCCATCAAAAATATGACTGCTTGGAAATGAAAATGGGAGAGAGTCAACAGTTTTTTTTTGTTGCTGATGCTATGAACGGCAATTTCTTTCACGGAGATGAGCCGTGAAACCTATGAATAGGAGTAGAAAAGAAAAGGGAATGCTTGACAATCCCATAAAATCATAGGTTTTGAAGGCCATGGTTTTTTTCGTATACAAGGATGTTACTTATGTCAAAGTGGGTCTGAAACTTCGAAAGTTTCCTTGAAAAAATTCCTTGCCAACTGTCCAGATTACTGATAACATTAGATAAACTAAATAATTTTTTTTTGTTTCCAATGCCCTTTATCACAAAACTGCCTATTTAAGATTTAGCCGAAATCACATAATTTCCATTTGATATGAACTGAAACACAAAACAGCCCATTACAAAATGAGTATAAAAAAGTGAAAAAACTGTAAGAAATATTGAGTATAACAAATATACAATAGGATCTTATTCGATCTTGGTTATTATTGTTTAAAAATTGTTGTTTAAAATTGTTTTTTTCCGTTAACCAGCTGTCGTCCCCTTACGAACGGCAGCCTTCAAAAGTCGAAACTTGTGCGTGCCAAGGATTAACGAGGTCTTACCTTTTTACGTGCGATTCCTAGCACGATCCGAGGAGAATATCGGAAGGAGGTCCGTTGGTTACCATTATCAAACATAAGTCATCATTTTTCTCATTTATTCATTTAAATAAATATGAACAACCAAAAAGTCAGTAACCTATAGGATAGGCAATAGTATATTCAGTTATACAATGACTGTGAAATCATTAAGTCAATATTTCGCTTACACATGGTCGATAAAATACCTCTCAATTTCAAATTCGAAACAATTCAAACTGAGTCCGGAATATTTAATGTAATTTCTAATTCTGTTTTGAATGTTCTGAGCATCCTGCATAACGGTGAATTCTGAGCAGCGTTAGTTTTTTTTGAAGTATATTTTGAAAAATTCTGAATTTCTCAGCCATCTACTTTGAGCGCTGAATTCAATCTTAGAGAATAAATGTTGGCACTACGATAGTCCCTTCAACAGTTCGAAAATCTTCATCAGGTCTATTAATAATAATAATAAATCTTTATTAAATCCTTTCAGATCACAATATGATTTAGGATACGTCAGTAAAATCGATCACAAGTAAATATGTATAAACAAATTATCCACGGTAGCACAAATCTATCACAAGTAAATATGTATAATCAAATTATCCACGGTAACACAAAACGATCACAAGTAAATATGTATAAACAAATTATCCATGGTAACACAAAATTTTCACATTTTTAAAAACTTTGTTAAAATAAAACAAAATCGGTTCACTGAACATCTTACTAATTAAAACAACCAGTTGAGTTAGAATTAGATTGGTCTCACCTACCAAGATATTCATCAACACTGTAAAAACAACTCTTGAGAAGGAATTCTTTGAGTTTGGTTTCGAAACTTTTTTCTATTGTATCATCTCTTATATCTACAGGAAGATTATTGAAAAATGTCACTCCTGCATGGGATGGACAATTTTCAAACGATTTGGTTTTATGCTTTTGGGCTCTAACGATTTTCCCGTGTCTGGTGGGATAAGTGTGCATATCTGAGTTTCGATTATAATTGTTTATATTCTCTTTCATTGACAACACGCATTTATATATATATAAATACAGGGTAGACACATAATTCTGTAATCAATAAAATATTGTTTACAGGAATCTCTATAGCCCAGGTTAAATATCAAACGTATGACCCTTTTTTGTGAAACAAATATTTTATTCACACTGGTAGAGCAACCCCACAAAGCAATATTGTATGAAATATGAGAATGTACAATTGCATAATATACATTAAGGAGTTGATCTAGATTCAGAGTTAATTTTAATTGTCTTATTGCGTAGTATCCACTATTGACCTTTTTACTTACATGGCTTATACTTGATTCGAACGTCATTCTACTATCAATATAAGTACCAAGAAATCTAGTGCTAATTGACGATTCGATATATTCGTTGCCAACCTTCACACGAAAATTATTAAAATTATTAATTTTTCTTTCATTTCTGAACAAGAACTGCATGAGAACTGTTTTACTAGAGTTCACGATCAGAGAGTTTTTGTAACACCAGGTAGTAAATTCATCAGACAGCTCATTTAGCTTCTGTTGCAGTTCTGCAGGATTGTCAGAATCAGCTGCAAGTGTAGTATCATCAGCGTATAAAACAACATGTTCTGTACTCACATGTTTTGGCATGTCATTAATATAGAGTAGGAAATAAGTGGTCCCAAAATGGAACCTTGTGGGACTCCTAGATCCATGTTGAATGGTGAAGAATGGCAGTCTTCTAATTTTACATGTATTTTTCTGTGAGACAAATATGATACTATCCAAGAAAGGAAATTACCCCTGAAACCGATTGAGTACAGCTTACTCTGAATAATTTTGGGATCAATGATATCAAATGCTTTCGATAAGTCGAAGAATAGTGCACCAACGTATCGCCCTCTATCAAGTGACTCATATACATAATTGAAAAAGACTGATGATGCACCCTCCGTCGACTTACCTGGGCAGAATCCGTGTTGGACTTGAGAGATGATGTTGAATTGATCCAAAAATGATTGTATTTTCATATAAACACATCTCTCGAATGTTTCACATTTCGCTAATGTTCTGGAGGCAATATATTGTATTTACGTATTCAATCCAATCCAAGACTTCGTCATATTGCCATGCCCCTATCAAGATCAGAATTAGTAAAAAGCTCATTCATTCAAAATGGAGGAAAGATGTTTAACTACATGCCACTTTCAGTGAAGATCAAATGAGCTTATGTTTTATTCAGGAAAGCTGTTAAATAATTTTTACTTCGTAGACCCTGTTATGAAATTCACAAATATTTTCAGGAAAGAATAATATGAGATGTTGTTTTCTGATTTTATAAAATGTATATAATGTGTCTTTGTATTGTTCGACTTTTATTTCAAGGTTTTGATCTGTATTATTCGCTTTGGATTGTTTGACATTTTTACACTCAGTTTTAATAATTGCTTTGTCCACAATGTAACAGAACGAAATTTCGAAATTAATTTTTAATAGTGCTTAAAAGGTACATCCATTGACTCTACATTCAGCATTTAAGATACCAAGTCATACTTTAGAGTAATATATATATATATATATATATATATATATATATATATATATATATATATATATATGTTCCAGTGACTGTAAAACAGTCGAAAACAATCCTTTAGGAACTCACTATACCTTTGTATAGATTGTATGGCATATGTCCGACAGAAAACAACTACTTCTCTGGCTAATACCTCGACAGATATTGAATTATATCTGTCAGACATATGTGCAAAGATCCTTACTTTGAAGGAACAACTTTGCAAGAGCTCTCAGAGACAGACAGCAGGACACCGCCTGATCCAAACAAGGAACCAACTGCAGACCGGTTTCGGGATGAAGTCCCTCATCAGTGCAGTCCTGGTTATCACGGTTGTATACACGCGGGGGCCCGGTGCCCGTCATCGTTCGCCGGGATGAACACTGCAATCGCTTACAGGATCCACCACGGCAACAGATTAGAGAGCGCTCCAGAAGGACATTTCGGATGCGAAATGGTATATGCTGAATACTTGTTTCAAGGAGCAATAAATGTTCCAGTGACTGTAAAACAGTCGAAAACAATCCTTTAGGAACTCACTATACCTTTGTATAGATTGTATGGCATATGTCCGACAGAAAACAACTACTTCTCTGGCTAATACCTCGACAGATATTGAATTATATCTGTCAGACATATGTGCAAAGATCCTTACTTTGAAGGAACAACTTTGCAAGAGCTCTCAGAGACAGACAGCAGGACACCGCCTGATCGCTCTCTAATCTGTTGCCGTGGTGGATCCTGTAAGCGATTGCAGTGTTCATCCCGGCGAACGATGACGGGCACCGGGCCCCCGCGTGTATACAACCGTAATAACCAGGACTGCACTGATGAGGGACTTCATCCCGAAACCGGTCTGCAGTTGGTTCCTTGTTTGGATCAGGCGGTGTCCTGCTGTCTGTCTCTGAGAGTTCTTGCAAAGTTGTTCCTTCAAAGTAAGGATCTTTGCACATATGTCTGACAGATATAATTCAATATCTGTCGAGGTATTAGCCAGAGAAGTAGTTGTTTTCTGTCGGACATATGCCATACAAAGGTATAGTGAGTTCCTAAAGGATTGTTTTCGACTGTTTTACAGTCACTGGGACATTTATTGCTCCTTGAAACAAGTATTCAGCATATATATATATATATATATATAGTCGTAGTCGTTGCTGACTAGTTAAGAATAAAACCAGTTAATAATGGGGATTGCAGCAAAGTCAAAAGTGTACTCTTTTTTGGAGTTAATTCCAAGCTTTCGTAAATTTTTTTTACATCTTCAGGGAACAAAGAATTATTATGTCAATTTTGCATGTTGATGTTATTAAATTGTACTTACAACTATAGTGAGGTTGTTTGACATGTTCTTAATGCTTTGTATAGTGACATTACAGTTTAAAATTGTAAATAATGAAAAAAGAGGCTTCATTTTTATTCTGCTTGCGTTCCTCATAACGTACTAGAAACTTGATTGAACCTTGGGTTGGTCAGAACAACGAAGTGTTGGCTGCCTGTCAATTTGGATTCCTTGGTTCGTGTCAAATAAAGTTTCAACTAGTGACTGTAGATGTCATAAGTAACTTTCTGTTATATCTGTCTTGCCTTCACGGTACTAATTCTTGAGTGGATTCGTTTTGATTTCGAGAGCTCCATAAATCCTTACTGATGAGTGCGTTAGCACGAAACAGCTGTCAAAGGTTGGAACTCTCGGAATTGAAACGAAATATACTCTATTTTCACTTATATATATATATATATATATATATATATATATATATATACATATATATATATATATATATATATATATATATATAGAGTAAAACTGTTTGTAGGGCCTGCAGCGATGTAAAAGGAATCTCTTTTGAGTTTTTTCCAAGCTTTCGGTATCTTTTATTCCATCATCAGGGAGACTACAATTGGAAATATCATATAAGATTGTAAATTCAAAATTATAAGTACTCACATCTTATTTGAGGATGCTTACATATATGTTCATAAAGGTTATTTATAAGAACCATTTACGTTTACAAGATTGTTTCTGCTAAATAAACATATCCGTGAATTTTCAGTTCTTTTTTAAAAAATACAAAACTGAAAAACTGGAATAAATGACAAATTAGTTGTACATAGAGACTACTTGATTTGTTTATTGTCAAATGTGACAGTTATTAATTTGACAAGTGACATTATTTTGTTCTGACAAATAAACTTTAGTGTAGGTTAGAATTTCTGCGTTCGATTACTCTAATTTCATGCCGTTGTCTTTGCATAGTCACTATCTTTCCAAGAAGAACAGCCCAGGACGGCCGTCCGGAGGAGCCAGCTCCAGCACCGTTCAAAGCTACATTGTATTCGAGGTAAGCGATCCTTGTCATGCTCGTTTCTCTCTAATTTTTAGAGTCCATTAGCATTATCGATGAGACCTATAGTTTCATGTATTGGTGCTCCAACAGAAGCCATTGCCTCACTTCTCACAGATATTCTAACTGAAGCATATGATTCCGATAATGATTACTTTATACAAGACTCTTTTGAAGTAAATAATAAATTTAATAACACAAACATACCTAATGACTACGTTTTGGCAAGTCTTGATGTGGTTTCTCTGTTTAGTAATGTATATTTAGAAGTTTGTCAAAGATCAATTCACAAAAATTGGTATCGTGTTAGCAATTATTGTAACATTAATGAAGAAACATTCATGAAAATTTTAACTTTCTTGTTCAATAACACATATTTCTCTTTTAACAACAAAATTTATAATAGCTTCATATGTGATGGATGATGTGTTGGACACAGTAATTCCAGTACTATCATTTAAACCTTTTTTCATCAAAAAATATGTTAATGATATCATTGTCGCTTTACCAAAAGATGGCATTACTGAGATTCTTAGTACTTTCAACAGCTTTGACCCATATATTCAGTTTACAATAGAAACTGAGGATGATGATTTTTCCGTACCTTTCTTAGATACAAGATTCATACGTGGTCTTGATAACAAAATACTTATAGACTGGTACAGGAAACCATGCAGTTCTGGAAGATATATTAACTTCGAGTCTTATCACAAGCGTTCAATGAAAATAAACCTTGTGAAACAGATGAAAGCTAGAGTACTCAAAATCTCAGATAGATCCTTTCATAAAAAAAACCTAGATATTATTTCCAAACTCTTTTCAGACAATGCTTATCCACCAAAATTACTGAGAAGTATTCTGTTCAGCACACCATTAAATATTGAAACAGATATTATATCTAACAATCTGAACATATCCACTAATGGCAATGTTGCTAATATTAATCCTACAAATCCTACAATTCCTACATTCACTTCACTTCCATATATAAAAGATATTACACCAGGATTGTCCAAGCTCTTTCATTCAGTGTGTAATGTCAAAATAGCAAATAAAACTTTTTTACCAATTAGATCAATTTATTCAAAAGTAAAAGATAAAATTCCATTAACTTCCACTTCAAATGTAGTATATAGCATTCCTTGTCAGGACTGTGATAAAAATTATATTGGCCAGACTTCTAGATGCCTAAAAAGTAGAATTTCCTCACTTAAAAGTGATTGTAGACTTCATCCTGAAAGATGTGCTCTTGCTGATCATGTAAACAAATTTGACCATCGAATAAATTATAACTCAACTAAAATATTAGCTAAAGAGACACATATGACTAAGAGAACTTTTTTGGAAATGGCCTTCATTTCTCAAGACAAAAAAATGTATGAATAAAAGAACTGATATAAATCATTTGAGTGAGATTTATTCCTTCTTATTGTCGTTAGACTACACTCTCCCTATGAATAATAATATCTCCATAACTACTCAATTGGAAATGTAATTTTTTCCTAACTTACAAAACAACAGTCATATATTTCAATTTTCAACAGTTGGTACAAGATTACAGTTGGTACAAGATTACAGTTGGTAACATTGACTTGAAAATTACAGATTTCTTTTCTATTGACAACTGATTTGTGTCCCTTGGATACAATCAACAAGTCTTTTGTTTTTCGACTGGAATTTCAAAATTTTCTGTTATTTATATTCGTAAAGTCTTTTTTCCATATTATTTACAATTTTAAGCTGTAATGTCCAAAGAACTAAGAACATGTCAACTAACCTCACTATAGTTGTAAGTAAAATTTTAATAACATCAAAATGTATAATTGATATAATAATTCTTTGTAGTTTCCTGAAGATGTAAATAAAATTTACGAAAGCTTGGAATAAACTCTATAAAAGAGTACACTTTTGACTTTGCTGCAATCCCCAATATTAACTGGTTTTATTCTTAACTAGTCAGCAACGACTACCCTTTCTATATATATATATATATATATATATATTTATATTAGTGAAAATAGAGTATATTTCGTTTTAATTCCGAGAGTTCCAACCTTTGACAGCTGTTTCGTGCTAACGCACTCATCAGAAAGGATTTATGAAGCTCTCGAAATCAAAACGAATCCACTCAAGAATTAGTACCGTGAAGGCAAGACAGATATAACAGAAAGTTACTTATGACATATACAGTCACTAGTTGAAACTTAATTTGACACGAACCAAGGAATCCAAAGTAGAGGTTTGACTACAAATTGACAGGCAGCCAACACTTCGTTGTTCTGTCCAACCCAAGGTTCAATCGTGTCAAATTAAGTTTCAGCTAGTGACTGTATAATATGTCATAACTAACTTTCTGTTATATTATATATATATATATATATATATATATATATATATATATATATATATATATATATATATATATATATATATATATATAAATATATATCCAATAATTAGTTCCATCATGAATTCAACATCATATTTCTATCAAGAGAATTGATTCAAACCATAACTAAGTGTTACATAAAGATCCATGACATAGAATAAGTAGAAATAAGATTCATTATTTAGATAAAAAGAGTTTTTTTTTCATAATTCGAAAAATTTGCATTGTTATTTTTTCTCTCGTAACGTTGGAATATCTGAGTTATAAAATATTCCATGCATTGGCAGATTGTAGAAGAAACCGAAAAGAGATTCAATTCACTGTTTAATATTTGAACAGCCCTTATATTTATTGCCAGGCCTAAACAGAAATTGGGATTACGAGACCCAGGCTAACTTGAAGTCAGATATTTACGCTTCCAAACTTCCTTTCTGTTTTAACTTTTGAGAGTGTAAGATGTTTTCCTGATATAATGTGGCCTTTTCTGGTGAGTGATCTATGGCAAAATATCAATTTAATGCTTTGGTAAAATAATAACTTTTTTAGTAGTTTAATGACGAGAAAATCATAAAATTTAATTCATTTCACCGACGTTAATTGGGTTTGTTTTAAAAATTTATAAATTGGAAAACTTCTTAGTTATTCCGGCGTTCTAATTTTTTTTTCTTTCGGCATAATGAATAATTTTGGCCTATTTCTTTGTTTTATTAGGCTAAATTGTAATTTCCACCTGAGCCTTCGGCCCAGATATTGATGAAGTATTTGAATAAATTGAAATCCAGAAAAGTGTTGAAGATAATAATAAATAAAGTAACTCGATTAATTAAAACTAGTGTGTGTGTGTGTGCAAAGGTGGTAGCAGCTTCCTGATATGGTTTGCTGGAGATTGAGATTTGATAGGTAAGTGAATGTATGATTTTCCTGATGTGTTTCTACAGTGACCGCCAAAAAGTATGTACCATACGGGAAAATTTTTTATTATTGGAGTATTGAAAAAAATATTCTGGGGAAAAGTTTGTGCATGTCCGATAACTTGAAAATCGATTTTGACACATGTCACGTGATCGCTAGAATGACGGCAAAATGAAAAAATTGCAATGCAAAGGCAAAAAAAGGCGTAAGATGGCAAGATATCAAAAAAAGTTATTTGAAAAACTTACTTAGAATTCAATTTTATACGAACAAACGATGTTTCAAGAGATAATTCAAAAAAATTGAAAATTGCAATTTATTAAAAATATTTTCCAATCTATTTAAATATTTTTTTCTTATGAATAGCTTGACTATACTGAAACATTTGCATTTTAATGATAATGACAAAACTTTCTCATTTTCTCCACACCAGAGGGCACTAAATTGAAAAAATGGGAATTTGTCAGAACCCTCGCTGTTACATCGGTTCGTATCTAACATTTATATCCGAATTCCACGACCATTGTGATGACATGACACTCCAAAAACATGGTAATTTCCAGATTATAATCAAGTTCCGATGATAATCGTGCATGAGCGTTTCACTTCGCACATAAACTTGAAAATAGTGCGTCAAATTAAAGATTCTTAAAGTTTATGTGCAAAGTAAAACGCTCATACAGCATTATTATTGAAACTTGATTAAAATCAGGAAACATGGTGTTTCTAGATTGCCATATCAACACAATAGTCTTGGAATTCTGATATAACTGTTAGATAAGAACCAATGTAACAGCGAGGGTTCTGACAAAAACCAATTTTTTTTAAATTAGTGCCCTCTGGTGTGGAGAAAATGGGAAAGTTTTGTCATTATCATTAAAATGCAAATGTTTCAGTATAGTCAAGCTATTCATAAGAAAAAAAAATAATATTTTTAAATAGATGGGAAAATATTTTTAAAAAATTGCTACCTACACATCGCAACCAGCTGATACCTCGCCTTTTTCCATTATATAATTTTTATACTCCAAAATTGTTATGTTTACCCATATGGAAATAAAGACCTATTATTATTATTATTATTATTATTTTCAATTTTTTTGAATTATCTCTTGAAACTTTGTTTATGTGTATGAAATTGAATTCTAAATTACTTTTTCAAATAACTTTTTTTGATATCTTGCCATCTTACCCCTTTTTTGCCTTTGCATTGCAATTTTTTCATTTTGCCGCCATTCTGGCGATTACGTGACATGTGTCAAAATCGATTTTTAGGTTATCAGACATGCACAAACTTTTCCCCAGAATATTTTTTCCAATACTCCAATAATGAAAAATTTTCCCATATGGTACATACTTTTTGGCGGTCACTGTATATAAACGCTCATATAATATACTGACGAAGGCACCGCTCGTCCTAACAATTAACAGTATTTCACCGGAATAGCGTTTTATTATAACCAGATGTGTAATTTTTGACAATAAAGTATATTTGATTTGAAATGATTCGATGAATGTTGCGACAGCTTTTTAACAACATAAATTTTTTTCAAAGCGGAATTGTGGCCTACCGCTTCCAAACAGCAAACAAGCCCACTTAGTATGCCAAGACATAGCTAGCTGTGCCTTGTTGAAAAGGACGGAAAGTACGCGAAACGGATTTTTTATTTACACCATCCTTCATTTATCACCGAGAGCGAAGAAAAAAGCTCTCCACGGCCTGGATATAAAACTCTCCATTTATTGTAGTACGATTCCGTTCTGAAATTAATTTCCCGATATATCCCTTGAAATTCAGCGGAAAATCGTTGTCTCTGTTGTTGGGATGAATCCGACAAAGACGAGATCAATAACGCAACAAGCTCATTCGTGAAATGCGGATGTGAAATCCTTTTGGACGCATTGTTTGCTTTGTCGGGTCTTTTTGTTGCATGTGGAGCAACATTGGAACATTGGAGAAGGATATGAGCTGCCCGATGAATAACCATTCAAATGGTCGCTTTCCAATGGATATATGAGATTCCTACTTTTGTGGAAACCTACAGGAAAATTGTTTCATCGCGGGATGTAATAGAAAATGAATCTCCGGAAAACTAATACTTTGAACACGAAGACAGTTGTCATGCACGTATTTACTTTCAACGCATAAAGAATAGAAAATATTGAGTTCAATTCATTTCCTTCATCCACAATCACTAGTGGAATAAAGAAAAATACAATCTAAAATATCAATCACATTTTACTTATTTTCACCAACTTTACAAATTTTTACAAATGGAGTCGATAAACAATCGAAAGTACATAGCAACCATTCAACACCTCCCGATATTTTTGTATGTTATTTCAATGATTTTCGAGGAGGTGACAGCCGCTGTCAGAGCAAAACGTCAAATCATTTTGTGATGAAAAATTTCCGCGATTCTGATTTTAAACAAATGTGATTGTGAATAAAACGTTGTATTGCATGCGTGTTTTAGATACATTTTATTTGCTTAAGAAATTTAAACGCTCGAGCTTCTCTCTCGATTTTAAACATTCTTGCGCAAATAAAATGATATCTAAAACACTTATACAATAAATAACTATTATTCTTTCTTAGATGACAATTATAAAATTGTATTGCAAGTTATCATAGTACCAAATTTAAAATTTAAAACTCAACTGTGCTAAACCCAAAAAATACTACATTTTGTTTTCTCCATATCATGGAAAAATTGATATATGTATAGAAAAAATAACCTATCCAATTGTGAACCATACTACTGAATATGAGAATGCTTCGAGTACATACAGAATATTGTCGTCTAAGATTTCAAAATGTACCGAACTTTTGGGATATGAAATTCTTCCATAAATTGCCACTATGTGTCTTGGGGCCACTGCTTTTTATAATATACATAAATGACCTATGCTTCCATATGATGACAAAGTGTGAGATTGTCCTCTTTGCGGATGATACGTCTTTCATTAGTTCTAATACCAATATTTCTCTTCTTCTTGAACATGCAGAAACAATAATATCTGAAGCAGAAACTTGGTTTTCTGCAAATAATCTTCACATTAACAGGGGAAAATCCCAAAACCTAATTATTTCTAGTAATAACCAAATTACGAGAGGTAACCACTGTAAATTGCTTGGGGTTGTAGTAGATGATTGTCTGAATTGGTCACACCACATAGACATACTTAGCACTAGGCTGTCCAGTATTTTGTTTTTACTCAGGCAACTCAGTCGATGTTTGAACCCGAATATGTTGAAAAACATATACTTCGGTATTTTTCACTCTTTGATCAGCTATGGTACGGTTTCATGGGGTAACTCAGTTAACTCTTTAAAAATATTTAAACAACAGAAACGAGCAATAAGAATATTAACCGGAGTTAGATATAATGAACATTGTCGACCACTCTTCAAGAGGCTACGGATTTTACCACTTCCTTATATCTACATTCTACAAAATTTGACAGAAATTCATTCCAAGAGACTGAGCATCCCAAAAATGTCTAGCCTTCATCATCATAACACACGTTCCGTTACTTCTGATGATTTACTAGTGCCACGCTACAGATTAGTAAAATCAGAAAGAAACTCTTTAAATTTCAAGCTTTATAACAAATTACCTTGCCAAATTAAATCCATGAATGATAAATGTTTCAAAATTAATGTGAAAAAAGTGCTTCTAGATCATTGCTTCTATTCTGTTGATGATTACATTCAAACATCACTTTTGTGACCTCACTTTCATAATTTTCTTTTGTTTTAAATTTAACTATTACACATATATTGTGTTTATATGTATGTTTGTATGTATGTTATACAAATTTTATTTTATTTAAGTATGTAAATGTATGTGTATATTGTGCATATATATTCTGTTCCACTGACTTACTATAAACCATATTCTGTATGTGTCACATAGTCAATAAAATATCTATCTATCTATATGTTCATACTATAATCAAAACGAGATTTTTTTTTGTTCAGAAAGCCCTCTATTGTACTGAAGAATTCCTAGACATAGCTATTCATATAAATATTTCAACATTTAAAAATATTAAATTGTAATTTTCATTACCTTATTGTAATACAGTGTCCGCCAAATTCTTGGAACCATATGGGAAACTATTTTATTAATGGTTTCTTAGAAAATATCATTCTTCATAAAAGTAGGTTATCAGTTCCAAAATTTTGGCGTACTCTGTATATTATAAAACAAGATTAAAATGTTTAATATTAATTTAACTTTATAAATACTATAGCTTTCAATTTTATGATCACGTCATGTATTTCAGATATACAGTGTGGTCCAACGAAAACTTAACACCTCGATTTTCCGGCTTTAAAATGAAAATGTGGAAAATCGCTCGGACCCGTCAATTTCTAATACGAGGGGGAACAACTTTTCCGTTGTTTTCATCCCCGTAACTTCAACCCCCTAACGGGGGTGAGCACAACCCCTTGATTTTGAATAGGGATGAGGGGTGTTGAGATACATCATTTTGAAGATCTTATCGTGTACTATCTGACCTTAAAATTTCACTTCAAAATATTAAATTCATTATTTCTGAATATAAAGATATTTCGGAAAAATCCTCGGACAGGTTGATTTTCTTTTCCGATGGGCCAATTTTTGAACCCCACCCAAAATATATAGGGTTATCCGCAATTGAGTAAAAATGACTTTGGAGGTATTTTTAAATTGGACACCCAGTATATTTTTCCATATTTGGTTAGGGATCGTCATTACGAATCCAGTGATACCAAGTTTGATGGGATTATGTCAAACGGCTGCGGAGATATGTCAAAAAAACTTCAACGTATGTCTAATGAGTATGACTGCGAGACTCCACACGATTCAGAAGGTTACAAGTCTCTGTCGCACTCATTGGATATATGGAGAAGTTTTTTGGCCATATCTCCGCAGCCGTTTGACATAATCCCATCAAACTTGGTATCACTGAATTTGTAATGACGATCCCTAACCAAATATAGACAAATATACTGGGTGTCCCATTTAAAAATATCACCAAAATCGCTTTTCCTCAAATGCGGAAAACCCGATATATTTTGGGTGAGGTTCAAAAATTGGCCCATCGGAAAAGAAAATCGACCTGTCCGAGGATTTTTCCGATATATCTTTATATTCAGAAATAATGAATTTGTTCCATAATTTAGCGTCGCACTGTATATACCTTTTTCTACATTCATGCAAAAAGCAAAACTTTATTGAACTATATTCAGTGGAAAAAGAAGTTCTTTATTGCACTAGTGCAATAAAGTTTGTATTGCACTCATCTGTCATTCTACTTCAACGTGCTGTCATCATGACAAACATAAACGTTTAAACCTACTACATATTTAGCAGATATTCTGTGAGATTGGCAATAGGTACTTCACTACGAAATATTCATATTGAAAATTGCACCAAATTCACTTTCAACATTGAGGGTAAAAATAAAGTTTGAGTTAAATTGTTCGTAACGTATTAGTTCCTGTTTCAATGCAAATCGATATTAATAATAAAGTATTCAAGTTGCGCTTTTCATTTTCCTACACCTAGTGCCGCACCTCAATAAATCATTTTTTGCTTTTTGCATGAACGTAGAAAAAATGTTGTATGCAACTCGTGCAAAAATTGTTTATTGTACTCGACAATTTCACGTCGAGTGCAATAAACATTCACTTTTTGCACTCGTTGCATAAATAACTATTATTCAGCTCTAATTTATACTAAATTATTGTAATTAGAGGTGTTTTTTATCGTCAAATAAATAAATAAATGAGTAAACGCTTCTCATAACCCCCAGTATTCACCACGTAAAGTCCATACAAAAATTAACTACTCACCAAAGCTCACATAAATCTCCGGTGAACACGACATAAAAAAGTTCGGAAAAGTTTCGGAAAAGTGGCGCGACTCTCGACTCCCGGAAGAGCTTTAGGACCGTGACGACTCCCAACACCCAACTCGCTGCGAGCGCTGGATAGGAACTGCGACTTTCCAACTCCGATACAGACGTTATCCCGAATCCTGGCAGGAAAATCCCGTTCTGTTCGGGCCGGCGCATGATTTTGGCGGAAAACAATATCAATTAGATGAATACGACGAACGCATTCACAATTATTATTATGGGGCGGTTTTAGGAATAGGAGCAAGTTATTGTTTATTAATATTATCGCGAATAGGGCTCTATAGGGAAGCTATAAGCCCTTCGCTTGGGACGTAGGTCAGCAAGACCTAGGGGTAACCTGATTCTTACTCTAATAACTCTAATAAATCAAACAAGTCACAAAAACACTTCAAAGGTATATATATATATATATATATTTATATATATATATATATATATATATATATTAAAAAATTAACCTGGTGCACACAAGACCTTATCAACTAAGTACACAGTAAAGGGACAACGGGCAAAGGGCAATATAATACACAAAAACAACAAAAGATAATTTGTTCCAAATATAAAAGGCTCTTTCTTACCAAATGCAGACATTCAACGAACTTGGGTACATCTCTCAGAGGAAGGGGTTTGTACGAAGGGCTTTCGGAGATCGATGTATCTTCCCAATAATTACCAATGACTCTACTACGCTGGATCTCTCGGGGACTCGCAATACTCGCCACTGAGAGCTCATCTTTTCGGTTCTCGTGTATTTATTCAACTTTTCTAAATGTTTTTGTTTTTATTACGTGAAAAATTATTCAATGTCGAGCCACTGACATGTCGAATAATATCATCAATGGACTGCTAGTTTATACTTTCGTAGGTGACCCCGGTGTTATGTTTTGTTTATCAAATTATAAACTTCAATAACTAATTTGGTTACAAATTCATAAAATGTGAATTTTGGGAAAATAGATATGATCTGATAATATTTTAAATTAATTAGCGCCTTCTTGACAATATTGTTATTTGTGGTCCAAGACCGTAAAGTTGATCTGTTTTGGTCTCATCAAAAATTTGCAAAAAACCATAATAGATCACCTCATCAAGTCGGTATCAACATCTTTCGTACATTTTTGTTCCTGAGAAGAGACGAAAATGTGAGAATTGGTTCAAATCTTCATTGCCAATTTAAGGTTCATATAAACCCATGAAAAAATTAACAGCAAGGATAAAAATTCTGGAAAAAATTCGAGTTATTTTGACATTCAAATTGGATAATTAGAGAGACGTAGAAGAAAATATGATGAATAGTTTTCGAGGAAAAAAATAAAAACCTAATTTTTGGAGGTTTTCTTAAGTTTTCCCAAAAACCATTCATCAGATTCCATTTCAAATATTATGGCATATCAATATCAATGTAAAAGATGATCACGTTCTTTTTCAGAATTTCCAGCTTCAACGTTCCCTCACAATTTGAAAAAATTCTGAAAATCTTGTTATAAAATCAAAGACAGTTGGAAAGAATCGCTTTTGCAAGTGATATTTAAATGAAATTTAGAAAACTGAACATTGAGGAACTATTCATTCTATTTTTCAGACATAAAATCAAACGATTTATATTTTTAATAATGATTTTCAAAACCTCGGACAAAAAACGGCAAATCGCTCTAGTAACTGATTCCTCTATGGTACATGAACGAAAAGACAAACATAGTTCTGCTACTGTCCACAAGGTATTGCACAGAATTATATAATATCAAACGATTCATATTTTTAATAATGATTTTCAAAACCTCGGACAAAAAACGGCAAATCGCTCTAGTAACTGATTCCTTTATGGTACATGAACGAAAAGACAAACATAGTTCTGCTACTGTCCACAAGGTATTGCACAGAATTATTGTCACTATCATATTCACTGTGCAGCGTTGCCAATAGTTCTAGACAGCGGTAACCGATGTAATTTGTTTAATTTTTCGAAAATGAAAGTACAGGAAAGGACAAAATTGAAAAAGTATGTAACTAATGTTTTTCGATTCATAATATCAGTTTTGGAAATAAAACAGGACACAAAACAGAATTGAAAAATAATAATCATAATAGCGTCTTTATTGTCCATTCCAGTTGGTTTTGAATGACATTATATTATAGACATAAAAAATAACGGCATAATAGGCGGAATTCAGCTTAAAAAGTGGAAAAATATTAATAAAAATAAATTATAGTAAGTCGTTCATATTGTCAAAAATATATGGAACATCCTGTACATTAAAATATTTTATATTTCAATACGTGGGTAACCTTTTTACAATTCAGTACGTGAGCGAAGATATTTTATTTTGAAACACAACTTGTCCTCAACAGAACATAAACAAGAGTTTTCAAAAAGGCCACTGATAGTTCGTTCGATCTGATAGTCGAGTTTAGAGTTCTGCCGTGCCCACAGCTAGTGAGGGCAATGGGGGGAGTTTGGAAGATCAGATATTAGATAGAAGGAAAATGTTCCCTAAATGTAAATGCCGATATGTATTGTAAGTAAAGATCTTTTTAAAATAATTTATCCAATCAATAACTAGGAGAGATTCTTCAATTCTTTAATTCATTAATTCTTTATGATTATTTCCTTCATTAATTTCAATCGTCTTAATCTCATATTTGTACATAGTAAAATAAATGTTTTTATATTTTTCTAAAGTGTTTTAAATCTATGAATGATCAGTATCTACCTAGTTAGTAGTGAATCAACCCCAAGTCACGACAATATTAGTTGCTCCTTTTGAATTTTACCAACAATATTGTTGTTTGTGCTAAAAGCAAATCTAATCTAAGCAAGATCAAGGATGGACTGACTATATCTTTAACAAACCCATGGGCACTGCAACCCCGAATATCAGAAAAACAAACAGAACGAATACAATAAATAATATACAGGTGAACCGGAAAAAAGGGGCAATACCAAAGATTCCCAAGATCTCCTTCCACAGGAAAACCCAACGGCATAGAGGCATCATCAATGAACCAAAATCTAAGAAAAAGAATGAACCAGCTTTAAGGAAAATGGTCCGCACCTTTGGGAACACTAAAAACAGTTGAAAAGATAACCCCTTTTAGAACAAAAGGAGGTCTCCATCAATGGTAATCCTGGATGTTCTGCAAATCAACCGAAATTTGCAGACAAGGAAAATACATCACTGCTTCTGAAAAATGTGGTGTACACCCATTACAATACTGAAAACTCCGCAAATTTTCCGAAACTTGCAGACATGATTCGGCACGGGGGCTTAGTTCGAAAAACGAGGTATCCACCCAATACAATTCTGACGGCGCTGCAAATATCCTGAAATTTTCAGACAGAACACAGCAAAGAGCACTGAATGCGAATAATAAAGTCTCCGAGGTCTCCACCAAATGAAAACCATAGTCTCTGCAACTCTCACCAAATGCACAGACAGGCTTCTGAATTCGAATAACGAGGTCCCCGAGGTCTCTTGTCAACAAAAGAGCAAAGACACTACCAATTCAACCAAATTCGTTGACAGGACTCAGGACAAATTCGTTGACAATAAGTAAAATACACAAAAAGCATGAATTTCCAATTAACCACAAATCTTCCTATACAGACATTACCATAAACTGCGATTCTACCCATCCCCTTCAACAGTAAATCGCAGCTTGTGAAAGCCTGTTCCATAGTTTAGTAAACTTACACCTTTCGAAAGACAATGTTGATGCAAAAACTGCACTCAAGAGCTATTCGCAATGTTTTTTATATCACAAAAACAGAAAATGAAAATTACAAAGCTTTGACTAATTTTGGACAAGCAACAAATAAGGTAGCTCCATTTTTAAGTAGACAATAAAGACAGAACTTCGGTATTCGATCAATCAGGAGTATGAAGTTACATTTTGGAAAAGTATATTTTGGCCAAACTGGTAGAACATTTAAAAATCGCACTCATGAACATCACAGTAGTTATGTGACCAAGAAAACCAACTTAAAAAATTCAAATAATTTTTCTGAAGAAAATCACACTTTTCATGAAGAATTTAAACTTTTACATATAGAAAATGAAAGATTGAAGTTGAATCATTTAGAATCAATAGAAGTTAATATAGTCCGATGGCAGGGAGGGTTTTCGTGGCCGATGAAGTGCGAGGGGATCACCCAAGTTATTGTTATGTATTTGGACCCGCTGAATCCGAATTTCGAGGGTGATAAGCCGTGAAAGCATCCGGAAAATTGTTATAGACGATTTTCCGAGGAAAATCGAAAAATCAGTTTTTTCCATAAACGAATGATGCTATAATGTTTTCCATAAAAATCTCTACAAAAAAGGTCTCCACAAGTTTTTCTCCAAAATGCACCGTTTTTGAATAAAACGTGCTCGAAATTCGAAAAAATGCTATTTTCTCAATTTTAGTGCTCTCTCATTCAGTCACAAAATGATATTTTCAGGATCACCTTGTCCCAAATTATTCATATATGTCTCGACTATGAATAACAAAAAAGATATTCCTGAAAAAATAATTCGTGTGGATTTCCTGGCACTGAATTTCCCGATACGTTTACCTTGCATAAAAGAGGAATTTTTTTATTCACGAAGCTCACGTCGTGGACGAATTTCTTAGAGTGTCAATTAGAAAGAGTTCAGCACATATTTTGTCATGATCACAAAGCATCTCAGTAGCAGAAAAACGGAAAATTTTGCTTAAAATTACGACAATTTCCTTGGAATCGATTTTTCTCCTAAACCAAATGACGCTATAACATTTTTCATAAAATTCTCCACTAAAAAAGTTCCAACAAATTTTTCTCTAAAATGCACCGTTTTTGAATACAACGTGCTTGAAATTCGAAAAAATGCTATTTTCTCAATTTTAGTGCTCTCTCATTCAGTCACAAAATGATATTTTCAGGATCACCTTGTCCCAAACTATTCATGTATGTCTCGACTATGAATAACAAAAAAGATATTCCTGAAAAAATCATTCGTGTGGATTTCCTGGCACTGAATTTCCCGATACGTTTATCTTGCATAAAAGAAGCATTTTTTTATTCGCGAAGCTCACGTCGTGGACGAATTTCTCAGAGTGTCAATTAAAAAGAGTTCAGCACATATTTTGTCATGATTACAAAGCATCTCAGTAGAGGAAAACGGAAAATTTAGCTTAAAAGTGCAACAATTTTCCGAAAAATTCACTTTTTCGTTGAAAAAAAAAAATTAATCGTACTTACTTTTTGTCTGACACAATTTCTGCCCAAGAATTTTCCAAGGTCTAATGAAAAAATTTAGTTTTATTCAAATTTTATTTTGGCATGTATTACCGCGGTGACAAAAACAAAATGAGCAACATGAAATTTTTGCTGCCTTACAAACGCATGTATTCCGGGTACAACTTTTGCAAGTACAATTCGTTACCAATTCTGTACTTGAGGGATCAAAATTTCAACCCTTTGCGGTTCAAGCATAGAGTCTTCTTCAATAAACCCAAAATCCAATGGATTCAAAAGAAAAATATCCTCATCCAAACAATGAGTGTGATTGTAAACTATGTAAAAAGCTCTGAGAATATGTAATTTAATAGATGCACTTGTTGGAGATAAATCTTCTACAAGTGAGCAGTTAGCATGATGATAATACCAAACTGTTTTCTTCTCTTTTCAAATTTTCGTTTTTTGTTCAATTTTTAAAAGTATCGGGAAATTCAGTGTCGGGATATCCACACAAATGATGTTTTCAGGAATGCCTCTTTTATGCAAGGTAAACGTATCGGGAAATTCAGTGCCAGGAAATTCACACGAATTATTTTTTCAGGAATATCCTTTTTGTTATTCATAGTCGAGACATATTTGAATAATTTGGGACAAGGTGATCTTGAAAATCATTATGTGACTGAATGAGAGAGCACTGAAAATTGAGAAAATCGCATTTTGTCGAATTTTGAGCAAGATTTACTGGAAAACGTTGCATTTTGGAGGAAAAATTGTTGAGACCTTTTTTGTAGAGAATTTTATGGAGAACATTATAGCATCATTCGTTTTTGATTTTCCTCGGAAAATCGTCTATAACAATTTTCCAGATGCTTTCACGGCTTATCACCCTCGAAATTCGGATTCAGCGTGTCAAAATACATAAGAATAACTTGGGTGATCCCGTCGCACTTCATCGGCCACAAAAACCCTCCCTGCCACCGAACTAATAGGCGTGAGAAATGAGTCATATTGCCTAACGACCAATTTGATTTGAATAACTAACCTTCGTTGAATTTATTTTCTTGGGAGTAGAGATTATTAGAATCTTATAATCTTTGAGGTCATTTCATTAATGTAGATGTACCAGGGGTTATACTTTCTGTAATTTTGATTGGATGTTTGAGAATATCGAATTGTCTTCGGTGTAATTTGTGAAATCAATATGGATCTTCATCAAGTAACGCTCGAGTCAATCAGATATTCCTTTCATGTTCATCATTAGTGTAAATTTCTTTCAATATCGTTCACTGTGATTTTTTTCTTTTTTCTCTTGTATCGTCATTTTTAGTTTCGTTTTGTAAAAAAAAATCATCAAATTGATCCCTAACCTAACAAAGCATGAACTGTTGCTGTTTTTTTTTCGAACACAGCTGGCCGTCTACCATTCATATAATTGGAATAGGCAGAAAGAAAACGAGCAAAGAATTATGAAAATGAGAATATTTTCAGAACAAAATTATATTGAATTCGTCTCGAGTTGTCTGATTTAAAATCGTTGGAGATTTACTGCGAACTCAGAAGAATGCATTCTGGAAAATTAATTAAAGAAAGAGATCAAATATAAATCGTGGATTTCCACGGATTCTCCACGTCAGCATCGTCTTTTTTTTTAAATAAGAATTCTCATCTACAAATCCTTGTTCCATGGAAATGAACTGTGGCATATTTCGTTACAAAATTCTCTGAAATGTACTGATTATTGAATAATTCTATTCCCCATTTCCTGCGGGCTTGAATTCTATTTTACTATTCGCAAAATTTGCTAACTCTCAATCTATTTTTCCGACGGATTTAATATTCTCTCGAAAAGGTACTAACTTTGACGTTAGAGCTTGGGAGATATTTGACTTGATAGCTGAAAGTTTATTCCTGCGTTGCCTTACGGTATAGATAACCTATCATCCTGTAGTACACAACCTACCAAGGGTGCTTTACAACCTATAAGGCAACTCAAATTAAATCAAATTTATTGGGGCATATCTAAACTAATATAGAATGCAATCAAGGAGTACCACAGGGACGTGAGCTGGGACCTTTTTTAGTAGATCATGTAATGATCTCATGAAACTCACAGTTACCATCAATAAAACTTTCAAAACTATTTAAAGTTGGTGATTAATGTTGAGAAGACCAGATGCATGGCGATAAGTCAATAAAAACACAAACTTTTGTAACGAAAAGTACGATATAATATTTGGGTCTGATACTGTAGAGATGATTACACAATTCAAACATCTAGGGGTACATGTGGATAGAGGCTTACACTTCAAAGAACATGCCAACTATATTATGAAGACAATATCATTTCAAATGAAACATCCATTTCCGTGTTTAATAAGGTGGACAACATTTTTACCTAACAATTCATCAGTGCTTCCTCATTTTACATATTTTTCTACAATTCTGTAAAATATAATGACTTGGCACGTCTACAGAAACTCCAAAATAGTGCCATGCTCCTAATTTTGAATTGCAGAACACTAACACCAATTATAAAATGTTGAAGCAGTTGAATGGTCACCAATTAAATCCTTTAACCTGTGGTTGGTTGGTTGGTTGAAGACTGACAAGCGATATACCGGGTCTTCGAGGTTTCCCTTAACACTGAGACAAGCTGGAGTCTATTATATTGTTCTTTCGTCAGAGGTTCCTAGTTGAATAGGCCTGTTTTTCACGAGGTTTAGTAGTCTATTTACTAGGTGTTTCGGATTCATGTCTGTTTCTAGGTTGATCTGTCCGAATATTATGTTGCCATGCATTCGAAGATTATGTGACAGGCTGTTTCCTCCTCGTTACCACAGAGTCTACTCTCCACGGTATTTTCATTTATTCCCATGATGTGTAGGTGTTTTCTAAGGCCGCAGTGTACGGTTAGTAAGCCGGTGATCGTGCGTATCTTAGATCTGTTAAGGTTGAGTGTGTCAGCCGTCAGTGTTTGGCTCAGGTGCCTCACCATGGCTGTGCTGTGACGATGCCCTTCGATTTGATCCTAATATGTTTTGTGTTCTGATGATTTCTTCCACTCATTGATTAGGTTTCCGCATCGGGTTTTGCTAATTCCAAACCTGTGAATGGTTAGTCAGATGCTTGTTTTGCAAGTTGATCTGCTCTTTCATTGCCTTCGATTCCCCTATACCCGGGCATCCACACCAGTGTAACCTTGTTGTGTTTTGACAGTTCATTAAGGATCTGAAGGCATGTCCAAACAAGCTTTGACTTTATCTTTATGGAATTCATAGCTTTTGATGTGCTCTGGCTGTCAGATAGAATGTAGATGTGTTTTCTTTCATACACAGTCTAGATTCATCTGTGTGCATGTTCTTATTGCATGTGTATCAGCTTGGAATACTGTGGTGTTGTTGCCAACTGGGACTATTACTTTTTTTCTTGGCCTCACCCCATATATTCCTGCACTCTTTCCTACATCCGTTCTTGAACCATCTGTGTACCAGATTATGTTTCCAGTTGATATTGATTCTATTCCCGAGTCCCATTCATTCCACTTTAATTGTGTTTTGAATGGTTTTTCGTACGAGTATTATGGTAGCATGTAGTCTGATATCATTTCCAGTTCGGTAATTTTGACTTCCTGAAAAACAATGAAATACAGGAAATCGAGGAAAAAACGCGATTCCATGAACATCCTATTCATGAAGACAGAAATCTTTGGGAGATCGTTTGCTAACGAACAGTCGTTACCGACCGATGATGAACCCTTTACTCCCATAAACACCTAACTATTAGGCTTATTATGGCAAGAACCTGTCAGAAAACAACTACTCCCCTGGCTAAGACCACGACGGGTATTGAATTAAATCTAACAGCTACTTGTGCAACGTTCCTCAAAACATCAGAGGACGCAATTGCAAATGCCCTCTATGACCAACCAGCAGAATTATGTTCATATTCGAAAAAATTTGAGTCGCTCTGTACAGTGTGAATTCAGTAATCCATTACTTGGAAACATTTCCAGTTTTCGTACTTATCAACGCGAATCAGCAAACATGCCACATAATAATAGGAGGATTGCTGAAATACAAGTGGGAAAAGTAAAGGAAATGTCCATTTACCCACAAGAAAAACCCCTATTTCAGGCCACTATTATGTCGACCGAACTGACTGAAGCCCCATAAACGTTTCAGGGTCTCTGTAATACGGAACAAAAGTGATTCCTTCTGTCCTGAATAACAAACGACTTTCCTAATCCAGTATTACTTGTGCGTTTTCTCTAATAACATCGCGCTGGTCGGGAAACTATTTTCTTTCATTGTTAGTATTATGAAGAAATACGAGTTGATTTTCGTGTTTTTTCTTCTGGGTGTGTTTTCAGGAGGGCCTTGTTCGAGTTACGCTGGTAATGGGTTGAATATTGGTGGTTAGTATCTTAGTGTCTAACAGAAAGTATAGTATACACCGGAAAACTGAAGTCAGACGAGGCATAGTTAGCATTTTATGATAGGTGGTTTCAATTTCATTTCGAAATTAGTGCGAGTTGGATAGCTATCTACCTTATTGTACCTTAATCGTTCTCCATTTAAATAAAATATACACAATGAAAATATAAATGAACAAACACATCAAATAGCACAAAATACAAATACAAAAATTTTCATGTATATCACAAATATCACATAGTATTTGTTCCATATGAAAAAAAAAGGAAGAAAAAAAGTTATGTCAAAGAAGACAAAGTACAAATGCAAAATATATTATATATACACAAATACGTACATATATAAACATGAAGTTACTTAATTTGACACGAACCAAATTAAGTTTCAACTAGTGACTGTAGATGTCATACGTAACTTTCTGTTATATCTGTTTTGCCTTAACGGTACTAATTCTTGAGCGGATTCGTTTTAATTTCGAGAGCTCCATAAATTCTTTCTGATGAGTGGGTGACCACGAAACAGCTGTCAAACTCTCGGAATTAAAACGAAAAATACTCTATTTTCACTTATATAAACATGCATATACAGTACGATGCAAATGTATGGAATAAATTCATTATTTCTGAATATAAACATATATTGGAAAATTCTTCGAACACGTCGATTTTCTTTCCGATTGGCCAATTTTTGAATCCCGCCCTTAATATACCTATAGGGTTATCCGCATTCGAGTAAAAATTACTTTAGTGATATTTTCAAATGGGACACCCAGTGTATTTTTCCATACTTGGTTAGGGATCATCATTTTTGTTTCATTTCACTTAAATTTTTAGAACTAATCCATGATAAAATATGTAAACTAGTCCATTGGGCTGTAACATACTGCGGTAACGATGTTTTGGCAAGCACGTTATAATGTTGTAAATTATTATAGAAATATATGAACACTTTCAAAATATATACGCCATACAGTATCAGGAGGGGGAAGGTGGGAAGGGGGGACAAGAGATGAAATGATCAAAAATTCACGAGCGAAGCTCCTGGAAAATTTTTGGGGGAGAGGGTAGACGGGAAAATAATAAAAAAATCGTGCGCAGAACCCCTTAAAATTTTGGGGAGGGGGGAAAATTATCAAAAGTCCAGATGCGAAGCGCCCGCAATATTTTGGATCAAAAATTAAGGTTTTTGTCAATTTTGTACCAGATATTTCTCAGCGACTGTTTCTTTACTTGTTTTTGAAGTAATGGAGAAATTTCATCACAACTTTTTGTAGATCTTTTCAATGACTAAGAAACTGTTATGGTGTATTTTTTCGATATCTTGTCTAGTTATCGAGTTCCTGGAGATTTAAGAAAAACAAATTGAATTTGATTACAAGATCACTGGTGTTCTACTTTGTATCAACAGTGTTGCCAGATTTTAAATATGTCTATAATAGAAATAAAAATCATAAACAAATACTTTCTTTCCAAAATTTAAGATGTTGTAACTTCGTTGTCAACCAGTGTTTTTTCATAAAATTTTGAGTGTTTTCATTTATAATGACTACGAATCCAGTGGTGTAGTAAACTTGAGAACAAAAATTGCCTATTAGAATTTTGCCGTTTTTGACAAGGAAAAAAAATACAGTGATTTGAAAATGAAACCAAAATTATGAAAATTTGTGTGAAGATACATTTTTCGATACTTAATTCAAAATTCAATTGAGGTTTATTGAGAAATGCGTATTCTACAAGAGTGGTTTCATTTCAAATGAGTCACACTGTATATATTCATAGAACAGTGAGAAGATTATTTTCAATAAGGTTAGGTTTGCAGGATTTCGTATGTTTCATTCCAAATATTGAACGTATCCTCTCTTTTGAGATATCAACAATTTTTCACGCTTTGTAGTTTTAATTAATATTAAGTATTAGTGATTATTATTTGATGCATTTTTTTCTTTTAATTTAAATTTTTCAAATTTTTGTTGTATGAAAAAAACATTATTTCCAGCGTGATGATCTTGTTTTCATCACCATATGAGGTTGAGTGGAAGAGCAAGCTCTTCAGAGGTCACTTCGTGTAACCTCTTACTAGACTGACCTCTGCCTTTTGGACAGTCTGTATAAATTGATATACAGGGAGGTCCTGAAGTAACGGATGAATTCATTTCTCTGTACAGGTATATTTTTATATCTGGAACTACACTCACTTTCTCATTTTAAATGAAAAGGAGGTAGCGTGTGATAGCGTTCAAAATGATTTTTAATTCTCTATTCAGCAATATAGCATATAGCATATATAGCATATAGCAATATATTTGATGTTCAGAAATTCCTAAATGAACGATTAACAACTACAAATTATTAACGACGATAAGCGAACTAAAATAAATTTCAAATACGTCTGATTTTTTCGTGACATTCAAATGTCGCAAAATGATCCGATTTTACTCTTTTGGCAAAAAGATAACGAATTGACAGGTATTTAAGTCGAGAGCTATTTGTTTGTATGAAATAAAATAATTTTTTTATAGGGGTGCTATTACCACTAGGAGGTTAAAGGAGCAGATAAATAATTTTATTGAGAAAGTGTAGTTTCATATACAGGGTGGGTCACGGTCGATGGTACCTTAGACGTTTACGGAGAACGGGACATAGGATCATTCTGAAAATTTGGTTTCTCAAGTAAATGCTCTTGTTATATCGATCTAAAATATTTTCAGCAATACAGCGTTGCCGCTTATACCAGAAAGTAGCAGCATCTTTGTTATTTTAAATGGCTCACCCTGTATATTACCGCATTTTTGAACTTGTCATTCCTTTCTGATCATTTCTGCTCCATACTCCCCTATACTTATCTCTAACGGTTTTTGAGATATTGGTTATTTTCCATATTTTTTATCCAAAACATAGCTCGAATTGAATGTTTATTTCTGCGGTATTTGGATTCTTAGGAAGTTGCAATTTTGTGTTCAGTTCATCAAGATCAAGTACATTGATTCTATATATAGAAGTTTGTTCTGCGTTATACAGGGTCGTTCAAAATTCATGATCTTACTACTAGATACGAAAAGGGTTGAAAGTGCGTTTATTTAAATGGAACATCCTGTATATTATGCAATATCCTGAAAGATGACTGAATTCCCTTCGAATTGATATATCATGTTCCTATACCTAAATAGCCAGAATTCCGAGATAATAGCAATTTTCACTTGTAATCTCCCAAGTGCTTGAATTATTGCCGGAAATTTTTCGAGTACATGAATTTTCATGTACGAGATAAATTTACGGCAATTAATTCAAGCACGAGGGGGGTTCGGTAAGAAAATTTCACACCGAGAAATGAAAATCTTCCAACAATTCATAAGAAATAACTAACGATGGTTTCACCTGAACTATTTATAACCACTGAAATATTGATATGTAAAATACTTAACAAAATTTTCATCAATAAATGTTTGACATGTGACATGTGACAAGTTGATATTTTGCTTTAATGTACAAATGGAGGTCTAGTTTTCATATGAAAGGAGATAATTATGTATTTACTAGATATTTGGAATGTGTCTCAAAATATGTTTTCCACGATTATTGCGGCCTGTGAGTCGCTAGGTCGATGGTTCAATCCACGATAGGAACATAACTTTTTTATATTTTTTGTTCCAAATTTAAACACATTTATTTATGAACATTTTGTTAAGTATTTTACATATCAATATTTTAGCGATTATAAATAGTTCAGGTGAAACCATCGTTAGTTATTTCTTATGAATTGTGGGATGATTTTCATTTCTCGGTGTGAAATTTTCTTACCGAATCCCCTTCGTGCTTGAATCAATTGCCGTAAATTTATCTCGTCATTTGTCAAATAGTTATCGACGCACTTGCGCGTTGTGCATCTCGTCTCAATCATAAGCAAAAAAATTGACATCTTTGAAGGTCAAATTCTTATGATTGACACTAAAGAAATTGCATAAATGCTCCTAAATGTACAGTTTTAACTTGATTCTATGATTAAGACTGTGACTGTGATTAGGACCATGATAAAGACAATGATGCATGAATTTTTCGCTTTGTAACAAAATATGACTTCTCTTAAAGATAAATAGGATTCAAAATTTGGAAATAGAAATAAACTTATGAAATTAAATTATTCTGATTCTGAACCAATATCGAAACTTTCAATCTCTTCTGTTTTTTCCATTTTCTCAGCCAAAACTTTTGTTTTTAACATGTTTTCAATATTTTAAATCATGTTTTATAAATGTAAAAAAAACTCGAAAAATTTCCGGCAATAATTCAAGCACTTGGGAGATTACAAGTGAAAATTGCTATTATCTCGGAATTCTGGCTATTTAGGTATAGGAAGATATATCAATTCGAAGGGAATTTAGTCATCTTTCAGGATATTTTATAATATACAGGATGTTCCATTTAAAAAAACGCACTTTCAACCCTTTTCGTATCTAGCAGTAAGATCATGAATTTTGAACGACCCTGTATAACGCAGAACAAACTTCTCTATACAGAATCATGTACATGATCTTGATGAACTGAACAAAAAATTGCAACTTCCTAAGAATCCAAATACCGCAGAAATAAACATTCAATTCGAGCTATGTTTTTAATAAAAAATATGGAAAATAACCAATATCTCAAAAACCGTTAGAGATAGGTATAGGGGAGTATGAGGCAGAAATAATCAGAAATGAATGACAAGTTCAAAAATGCGGTAATATACAGAGCGACCCATTTGAAATAACAAAGATACTGCTACTTTCTGGTATAAGCGGCAACGCTGCATTGCTGAAAATATTTTAGATCGATAGACCAAGAGCAACTACTTTAGAAACCAAATTTTCAGAATGATCCTATGTCCCGTTCTTCGTAAACGTCTAAGGTACCATCGACCGTGACCCACCCTGTATAAAAATTTACCTGCTTCAGGATTTTCCATTTGCTTTCATAATTACCTAGAGAATGAATTCATCCGTTACTTTAGAACCCTAATGTAACAGTCAATGTGTATCTAATTATTTTTCAGAAGAAGAATCGGAAGATACCAACAGGACATCAGTCTCATTAACCCCACAAGAGTGCATAGCTTCACTAACAACGCCCAACCCCAATCCAGCAACAAAAAACTGCTGCTCAGTCTCAGTCTGCCCAATCATAAAACAGTTTTCCGAAAACATCCAGAGACGGTTAATGGAAATATGCAACGGATCGTCATACGCCGGAAAACTCACAAAGACGTGTTGTGCGAGGAAAAATCCCGACAGCGTAAACACCGACACAGATTCCAATAATACTTTCAATAAAGAAAATTGCGATTTTCTAAATGGTGGCGGAAATGTCCCCGAGTTGACAGTAAACGAGCAAAGAGCTCTGATAAAGTCGAACGTCACCGGAGATTTCCAAAATGGATTGCAGAAAGCGTACGTACTGTTGCTTTGAAATGTGTATGTGTAGTTTATTCATTATTCAGAGGTATATTGATCGACAGTGATTTGGAGCAAGGTGGGCTTGTAAATGGTCTCCTTTACTTGTAACTCTAGAACGGTATTATTGTCGAATTTGATTACTTATTGATACTGACACGGGACGATTACCTTTCCCTTTTCCCTATTAGATTCACCATATTGTGACTTCCCTCAGAGTGAATCATTAATTTAAGTACTCATAAACCGTTAAATAATATGAAATATATACAGGGTGACTCACGGTTAAACTGACAAACATTTAGGATTGGTTTTTTAGGCAAAAATGGGATTTTTGTCCCCATTAGTCGTGTGTCCTAACTTGCTTCATTTTCGAAATACAGGGTGTCACAGTTCCTTGGCCTGCACGATCTCCTGATTTAATCCCTATGGATTTTCGCAAAGGGTACACTGAAAACCAAAGCTTATGCAGAGCCTGTCAACGACGAAGGTACTCTCCTGTAAAAACTTGTTCAATGATCACACCATAGGAGTGCCGTACAGCTGCAGAATATGTCGTTCGTGAGTGCGAACTTTCAAAATGGTGGTCATTTAGAGCAGTGTTTGTGAATTTTTGTTTTCCCGTTTTTTCATAAAATAAAATGAATAAATTTTTCCTAATATTAATGACTTGGGTAGTTTTTACTGTTACATGAAAGGAAGCAGTTTTTAAATTGTTCTCAAAAATGGAGTGAAATACGAAATACATTGAAAAGGCAATGAAATCATTTTTATTGCCAGAAAGAAATCACAAACAAAAAAGGGGAGAACAATGATTTGTCCTAATTTCAATCAAATTACCCTTTGCGACTGTGATTTATAATTTTATTATAAGTACATTAGGAAGAGGCCCTCATCACCACAAATAGGCATTTACGATGCAGACAAACACAAAGTCATCTCCACAATTTTAATCTCAACCTTAAAGGTTATGCATCAGGTGGAACAGCGACAACTATCTGTCAGTTGAGCGGTATTATTTAGAGTAGATAGTACATGTTTCGAACCTAAATAGGTTCATCTTCAGCTAATTTAAATTATGGAGAAGAAAAATTGTTATATTAGATTGTATGTAGAAAGAGTAAAAAGAGTAAAAAAGTGTGTGTCACTACATTGTACCAATAAAGGTTTACATAGTGAACAACATACTTGTTTTAATTTAATTTAACATGAGGAGGAAATACTATACCTACTCTAAATAATACCGCTCAACTGACAGATAGTTGTCGCTGTTCCACATGATGCATAACCTTTAAGGTTGAGATTAAAATTGTGGAGATGACTTTGTGTTTTTCTGCATCGTAAATCCACACCAGTCCACTTCGAGATACAATGGACTTCTACCACAGGTTTACAAATAGGCATACCAAGTTTCATCAAAATCAGCCCAAAGGCTTTTGAATTATTGATAAAAAAGTGTTCTTCTCTAATCTTATCAAAAAAAAATATCGACTTTTTCTCATACGTTGTGGTCCTGTTTGGTTTCCAGAGTAGCGCTTGTATTTCTGCTTACTAAAAAAGTGTGATCTGTGTTACGCTCTGCAAGTGTCGATCTAAAAATGATTAAAGGTGAATAAAAAACGACTTTGAAAGAAAATATATCCTACTCACTTTGGCATCCAATGTTGTCTTGAAACGAATTTTCGTGAGTGCTTCATATGTATGTATGGGTTCTGTCTATTGAAAAGGTTCATAAAGATTGACTGCGAATTATTATCTGTTTTAAGTTTTTGGGTTTAATGTGCTTATAAACCAAATGTTTTGATCGCTCTCGTGTTCACGTTTATTCTACGATTTCAGACCACACAGCTCAAAAAATAGTAATATATCTAACATCAAAAAAAAGGAAAATAAATTCCTCATTGAAACGTCAGTTCAATGATGAAAACATAAAGGACCTCTGTGATAGGTTAGAAAGGGCAAATTGGAATGAATTTTTCAAAAATCAGAATCATGAAGTTGACAAACAGTGGATGTCTTTCATGGATATATTTCTCTATTATTTTAACACAAGCTGTTCTTTGAGAAAAATTAATCAAATGAGAAGAAAAAAGAATAACAAGAAACAGTCTTCTGAAATCCTAGAATGCAAAAATCGGCTGGATATTTCATACACAGTCAGTTCAACTGATCCAAGATACAAGGATATTTATAGAGAAACGAAAAAAAAGTATAATAACCTTCTGGCCACTGAAAGGGCAACATACTATCAAAAGCGAATTCAGGAATCAGATTGTAAAAATAAAACTATGTGGAAAATCGTGAAGGAAATTCAGGGAGGGGTGAATTATAACAATGAAATAGAAGTTCCGGGAAATTCTAAAGATGTTGCAAATAATTTCAGTGAATTCCTTAATAATATTACAAACAAACTTTTGGGACGGCTGGGGAATGCACCCTGTTCTAGTCATATAAACAAAAACAATAAATCTATGTTTGTTATGCCAGTGGATGAAAGAGAAATAATAGAAATAGTAGGAAAGTTCAAGAATAAATCAAGTAGCGGAGATGATAAGGTCCCTATCATCATTATAAAAAAGTGTATCCATCTCATTAGTACCCCTTTAGTTCATGTAATCAATAACTCATTTAAATTTGGAACATTCCCCGAAGCAAAAATCTGCTGGAAAAGTTCTTGCTTCAGTTTTTTGGGATTGCCATGGAGTAATCATGATTGATTTTATGGATAAGGGTAGAACAATGACTGGAGATTACTATTCGACATTACTGACCACTCTACGGGAAAAAATTAAAGAGGAAAGACGCGGAAAGCTATTCAAAGGTGTTTTGTTTTTGCAGGACATCGCCCCTGCACACAAATCTCATGTTGCCATGCAAAAATTCGTGATTTAGGGTTTAAATTACTAGAACACCCCCTTATTCACCAGATTTGGCTCCGTCCGACTATCATATCTTTCCTCAACTGAAAAAAAATTTAAAAGGTCGTATATTTTCTTCCAACGAGGAGGTAATAAAAGCTGTGGAGGCAAGAAGAAACATTTTTTTTGAAAGGTCTAGAGACGTTGCAGGTTCGCTGTAATAAATGTATCCAATTAAGAGGAGAATATGTTGAGTAATAAAATATTTTGTCATTGAAATTTTGTTTGGTTCTATAGTAGGCTAAGAGTTTTTCAATATATTCTCGTACAATTGATTACAATATTTTTTCCGTCTACCTCACTCATGTTGAAAACAGTCTTTGGGAAGGTTAATGTACAGTAATGCAAACAAATTTTCTAGCGTTTGTGACTTCTTTTCTTGCAGTGTTTATAAACTAAAAAATAAATCACTCGCGGGTCAGGCAATAAACGCCATCATTATTATATAAGTATTGGGAATCTCGGAAGCTACCTCTCAAAATCGCACATTCAGTCGCTGGATTCGCACTTTTCGAAAAACACTTTAAGAATCGCAATGGCAGGTTCTCACATGGCATTCTTGATTTATTGCGAAAGCGCGCTCCTCTCGAATAATATCCACTATCCAGAATATGATTTTATCGAGATGAAATTCTCGAAGTGCGAAAAGTCCTTTGTAATTTCCATTCACACTTCGTTTCAGATAAATGATACGCGATTGGATTTTCGCAGTATCTTGTGTACCTCAGAAACGAAACAGAAAGATTTTTCAGAAAATTGCGACTGTCGCGTCGTTTTTCCTGGTATTTAGTTTGGACTGGAACTGGTGTAGATAAAGTCCATATCAGCTGGAAACTGAACGAAAGAGAGACTTTCACATTTGGAAATATAGAACTGGATATTCTGTAGTATTCATAAAATACCGTAAAATATGATAGAAACTGTTTAATTTTTTGTATTTTTGAATCAATAGACTTCAGGAAAACATATCCTTTGCAGTCGGCTCCAACTCGTACCGTTTTATGAAAAACGAGTGAAAAAGATAAAGGAGAGAAAAAAGTTATTAAATTATCAAACACAATAATAACAAAATTAAGACATGAAACTACCACATTTTTTCCAACCAATTTCTTCCACTAGATTTTTTTCACCAGATTTTTACACCAGATTTTTTACCACAGAGCTTTTTCCACCAGATTTTTGCACTGAATTTTTTCATCAGATTTTCTCCACCAGATTTTTTCCAACAGATTTTTGCATCAGAGATTTTTCACTAGATTTTTTGCACCAGATTTTTTGCACCAGATTTTTTTTTACCTGATTTTTGCACCAGATTTTTACAACAATTTCTTTTTCCACCAGATTTTTGCACCAATTATTACTCCACTATATTTTTTCCAACGTATTTTGTCCACCATATTTTTTCCACCAGATTTTTGCACCAACTATTTCTCCACTATATTTTTTCCACCGTATTTTCTCCACCATATTTCTTCCAACAGATTTCTGCACCAGATTTTTGCAGCAGATTTTTTTCCACCTCATTTTTTTCACCATATTGTTTTTCCACATTTTTTTCCACAGATTTATGCTACAGATAATTCTCCACTAGATTTTTTCCACCAGATTTTTGCAGCAGATTTTTTTTCACTAGATTTTTGCACCAGATATTTTCCGCCAGATTTTTTCCAAGATATTTTTTTCTACCAGATTTCTCCACCAGATTTTTTTCATTACATTTTTGTACCAGATTCTTGCATAAGATTTTTTCCAACAGAATTTTTCCACAAGATTTTTGCATAAGATTTTTTCCCACGACATTTTTGTACCAGATTTTTGCATCAAATGTTTTCATCAGATTTCTCCCCACCAGGTTTTTTTCCACAATATTGTTTCCACTAGATTTTTCCCACCAGATTTTTGCACAAGATGTTTCCACCATATTATTTCCACTAGATATTCGCACCAGATTTTTCTCCACTAGATTTTTTCCACCAGACTGTTCCACCAGATTTTTGCACCAGTTTTTTTCCACTAAATTTTTTCCACCAGACTTTTCCACCAGATTTTTTAAACAGATTTTTTCACCAAATTTTTTCAACAAATTTTATCTACCGGATATTCCGAAATACCCTGTATAATCATTTGCCAGTTGACTCTAATGTAGATATCCAGTGTTTCAGAAAAAACCTACCGAGTGAGAGACTGTAATATGTTTCACAAGAATTTTATGACCCTAATCTATCGATTGTATGATTGCACTAGCAGCCCTAGTCGCGGCACTATACTTTTTCATTTTATCGCTTTGCATTTTTTATTTCTTTTATTGCATTTATACTTTTTTTTACCAATTCAGCTTTGTCAAGATTTTTTTTATTGATAGAATGATTCACTCATTTATTTTCTTTGTGCGAGATTTTTTATTTTATTGCTATCAAATCTATGTCAATGTTAATGCTCTGAACATATATTTCAAGCTTTGTGAACAATATTTCATCTTTGGACAATAAAATATTTTTATTCTTATTATTATCATTACTATCATCAAGATATATCCACACATCTGCTCTTGATCAGAAATTGTGTTCATCGTGTTGTCCATTTCTGCAGAAGCTATCAGGAAATGAAAGAAACACGCTTTCCAAGAATTTCAGTTTTAATCCTAAACTTCACAACTTCAATCCAGTAACTTTTCCACCAACTCCGCCGCCTCATCGGCACATCCTACGGATAAAGTGATGCCGGCCCCACCGTGACCATAATTGTGAACGATTTTGAGGTCGCCTGTTTCCAAGCTTTTAATTTCTGCTTCCAATCGGACCTTATTCCTGGCTGGCCGCAAGCCAACCTGATGCTCCATCACTTCAGCGGACTTTATGGCCGGCAGCAGCTCTGAGCAATTCCTGCGAACATAAGGCATTTTCAATCTGTGAACTCCCGAATTTCTTTTTGGATTTGGAATTTTCTACCGCTTCAGGACTGATTTACAGGACTCCATTCTCTCGAAGGAAGGATCTTTGGTGTGGAGAAATGGAGGAATTGTGGATGCATATTTCAGAGGTTTTGAAACTAACAAAAGAAAATATATACAAGGTTTTTCCAAATAATTGCGAAATATTTTTCCCCCAATTTTTTCCCCATATTTTTCCCACCACAGTTTTTTCACCAGATTTTGGAACCAGATTTTTTTCCACCAGTTTTTTTTCTCAATATATTTTTGCACCAGATTTACTCCACCAAAATTTTCAGTTTTTTTCCACCAGATATTTTTACCAGGTTTTTGGAAACAGGATTTGAAAGCGATTTTTCCACCAGATTTTTGCTCCAGATTTTTGCAACAGATTTTTGCACCAGATTTTTGCACCAGATTTTTACTCCAGTTGATCTTCGGCGTGTCTCTTTCTTCTAATAATTCGTAAATGCGAGCGCAGCGAGCATCTTCTTGGTTTTCACTTTTTTTAAACTGATCAGTGATCAAATTACTAGCAGCTTGGATACCTAGGTCAGGTTGTGACCCTTTTTCAAATGGCCGAAAACGTGGTAATTTGAAAAGTAAGCCAAAGGCGTGTCTAAAAAATACTGATTCCTATCTACTTTTCCACGATTTTCTCTAAATATTACAAAATTCAAGAAGACAAAAATTTCTCACCTACCTCCAGATATCTTCTTCATCAACATCGTTAACCTCGGTTCTGTAATCATCCACTTGTCTCGTTCCTCCAAGGATGGTGAAACTTTTGTTCGACAAAACATAACCACACTTCTCTGTGACCATAAGGTAGGAGTGAAACACCCATGGAGCTTTCACTTTTATGATCTGCCCTCGAATTGGTTTCACATCTGGATCACCTGAAGAATAAGTAAGGAATAATTTGAGGCTCTTATGCATGATAAAGAGAAAATGTAGTTGCATTCTGTGCATCAAGATAGACTATGACATCAAGAGTAGACAATACCACTTCCCCAAGACACTAGAGATGAGCTAAAATATAAGATTATTCATCACAACATTTCGTGTATGTTTGATTATTAATTATTAATTGTGTTGTTGCTTTTAGTGATAAAAAGCATAGTTTACAACCAACGTGTTGGAAGATTTTTTTTGTATTGTCGACTTGGTTTATGATACTTAGAAAAGTAGCTGGGGTTGAATGGAGTCCAAAAGGCATCCTTCTGAACTGATAAAGGGCTCGAGTTGTTACCGTCAATGTTATCAGGTGACGAGAACTTTTATCCACTGGAATCCGCCAGAAAGCCGATTTGAGTTTCAAAGTAGACAAATACTTAGCATCTCCAGGTCTGCCAAAGAAGGAAAGCACCCCCGAAGTATTTGTTTTCAGTCAGTCATTTACCTCGACTAGTATCTTCAACTCAAATATGCACCTATTCAGCATGCGATTATACATACCCTGTAACTTTTTCGCGCCCAATCCAGTACAGTTCACCACGACATCATATCCGCTAAACTCCTCTAACTCCCCGACTGTTTTGATCACAACTTCACCACCATTCTCGAAAAACTCCCTCTGGAGAAACGGTAACAGGGTTATACCCTCCCAGAGGAAGTTCACGAAAGTAACCCCCCAAGTGAACTTAACGTGATAACGTTGACTCAGTGATGCGAGTTTTTCTTTCGAGAACTCCGTGTAGCCCAGAGTGTACTTCAACCAGTCAGGGCTCTGAAATCCCTCTTCATCAGTCGCTGTTGTCACGGGTTGGAGACATAGACCGGCTTCTCCCGCTTTTCCTGCAACACAAAAGTGCCTTCAATGTATTACACCTGTTTTCCACATATTTCTCTGACCAACACCACAATTTTGTTCTTCACGATGCATCTAAGGGACCAAAGAAGAAAACGAAGCCATCGCAGGCGAATTCTGGTCAAGTGAAATCTAGGCTGCTATAAACAACAGCAATGGCCTTCCTGATTTTTGATAACGTCACTACTGAAGCATCTAGACGGATAGGCCAACGAAAAACTCATCAACTGAATCTTGGAATCTTGGATGGCAGCTATGTACCTACATTTACAAATTGTTTGGTGGAAAAGCATGACGAAAGGAAGATGAAGGAGAAAGGCACAAAGAAAAGAAAAATAAGAAGATACAGCTTGACGAAAACAAGATGAAGAACAAATGCACAGAGAAACAAGAAGATAAATAGGAGGAGCTACGAAAACAAGATGAAGAGCAACGTAAACAGAAAAGAAAAGAAAGATGGGACAATAAATGGAAGATAAGATGTATGGTATGATTGATTCTAGTACATATAAAGAAAATAGAAAGTATGTGGAATAAGATCATTACCGATTCCAGAGAACTTTGCAAGAACAGAAAAACCAAAGAGGTCAAGTGAAACAAGAGGAAGAGGAAATTCTACAGCAGGAAATGGCATATGAGAATGGAAAGAGGCGAGAAATGTAAGTCTGGCTAGAGCAAATTTTAGAAGAGCTGAAAGTCAAGAGAAAAGCCCAGTTTGTTAGATTCTTGCAAGAACAGATGAAGAGCAAGAAGTCCAAAGTCGAGAAAAGTAGCTTAACATTGAAATGGATTAGATTAATGAGGAGCATGGATGATTAAAGACCTTATTAGGTAAATAAACAATAAACTCGAGGTGTACCGGAACTAAATATGGCTTCCCCTACATATGATGGCTAGCTTGTTGGGCAATGGAAAGATTTAACCAACAAAAGCCTATATTGCTGCAAACGGTTGGTTTAATGAAGAGATGGCCTTGATCATTGACATGCGTACAGCTTTGAACGCGCTCCAAAAGCTCCAGCATTCACTTAAAGGATTGTAGAAGAAAAAAGCTTCAAAGGAAGAAGTGTTCTGAACTGGGATAAAACGATGGTGTGGATTTATGGTTTATTCTGAACGCTACTACAGATTACAGCTGAGGTCTTGATCACTACCCACAGACCACAATTTCTTCCAAAACAACCTCAAGAACCCCAGACAGAACTATTTTCAGTTAGAGAACTCCCAGTGAACAAAGGATGGCAAGCCTGGATAGATGATCAGAAGTGTTCTTCCACTTGGGAGAAAGGATAGCAGTTCACAGATTGAGTAGGAATTTCTAGGACGTTATTCCTAGCTCAGTTTGTTAACTCAGGGCACATTATTCTCGGAGCGAATTACCATTCACCCTACAAGTGTGAGAAGTGGCTTCATGGCGTTTTGAGAAAAGGAACTGACTGGCCCATTCCCAAGGAAAGGAACATTTGATTATTAGAAAATACCAATACCTGTTTTCCATAAATCGAGTAAGTAATCGTAGGTAGCTCTGGACCACTTTGCAACTTTCTCAGGAGGAGTGTCTCCCAGCAGATACGGTTCCCATAATCCCCCAGCAATATCTGTCGTAGTGTTGGGACTGACGTCCTGGGTGAAGATAGTGACTTTTGCGTCTTTGATCCGTTTTTGGATGGCCAGAGCTGATGTCACTCCAATCACGCCACATCCAACGACAGCTATATGGACCATGGCGCTACAAAGTAGTTGGAATATATGGATTCAAAATGATGAATGATACAGAAGGTTTAGGAAAATACAATAATCAATAATAAAAACAAACTTTGATGATCAGAAACTGCTGAATATTTACACACTTATTATGGTAAATTTTTTGTTGGGAATAAAAGTGGTCTACCTAATGGAATTGAACAAATCTGAAACAATTCCAATGAAATCACACAGTTCTCAAATCTGCTGGACCTCTGCCACATTCTGGCCCAGCTATTTAGCCTAGCACTATTATGGTTTGAAATCAGTAAATGTAAAAGAGTAGGTAAAGTAAAAGAAGTGATTCGTTACTATTTCCAGTAAAATTGCTGAAGGTGGAAAAATTTACGATATTTTGGAAAGGTGTCGGTATTTCTATGAATACAGATTTGTCAAATGAGTAATTGAAAAAAAAATTCTCATATCCTAGTCCTGTTCTGAAGAGTTCAGCTCTATTATTCGGTAGATAATTTATACAGTGTGAGTCTTCATTGGTACACTTATAGAAATGAGGGAAACTATTACTAATTTTATCAACGTATATATATATATATATATATATATATATATATATATATATATATATATATATATATATATACATATATAAAATATAAATAGAAAAGTTTTATATATATATATATATATATATATATATATATATATATATATATATAAAACTTTTCTATTTCTATTCTATTCTATTTTCACTTAGATTCTGCTTGCGTTCCTCATAACGTACGAGAAACTTGATTGAACCTTGGGTTGGTCAGAACAACGAATTGTTGGCTGCCTGTCAATGAGTAGATAAACATCTAACTTTGGATTCCTTGGTTCGTGTCAAATTAGGTTTCAACTAGTGACTGTAGATGTCATAAGTAACTTTCTGTTATATATTTTTTGTGTAATTTTTCAAATTTCTATTCGAAACCGTGATCCCTGTGTGAACGAAATGGTGTAACTTTTGAACAAAATCATCTATTTCGATGAAACAAACTCCGATGGATCTCAGATGAATAATCTGAGATTACTCATGATGTATAAGCCTCTGAAGAAGCTAGCCACTCGCGCTAGCGAAACGTTAGGAAAAAATTCCAAATGAAAATGAAAAATTTCATTTAGCCAAAATTTTTTTGTGTTTTATCAATTTTTACAATAATCGTAAAAATTTTCAATAAAACGTACACATCACCTACATTTTTTATTACTTTAAATTATTCAACATTGTATTAGCTCCTAAATGGTGAGAATCTGATATCAATAACTCTATTACAACATTTTCTATCTACTGTTAAAGAAATTAATTATCTCCCCAAATAAATCATGCCTTGAAGAGTGTCTTCTTTCAATAGTTGATATAAAATGTTACAATTGAGTTATAAACATGCAATTTTCATCATCAGGTAGATGATACGATGATACGGTAGGTAATGTAGGCATTTTATTGAAAAATTTTACGATTATTATAAAAATGTATGAGACACAAACATACTTCTGCCGAAGAAACATGTTTATTTTCAATTGGGGGCGGTGTTTTTCCACTCTTCTCATTTTATAAGGACGCTCTATTACTTCCAATCATTGTAGAGTTTGTTTCATCGTGATAAACAATTTGGTTCGAAAGTTACACTGTTTTGTTCAAACAAGGGTCACGGCAGCGAACATTTTAAAAAATTCCTTAAAAATTTAGTTTAGAATTTTTAAACACGTCTGCCGTCTATAAAATTTAGCATACTTTTTCACATTTCGAAATTTGCACTTTATAAAGACTCACACTGTTTGTTTTGTCTGTTTTTTGAGTAATAATGATTGTGTTACCTAGCGCTTAGCATACTATTCATTCATATAACAAACAACGTAAAGTTTTAAATGAATTAGTACCGTTTTGCTACACCTAGTGCATAAATTAGGATCGATCGTTACTAATTATGTTTGTTACTGGATAATCCGCTTCAAAACTTATATTTAGTAGGCCATAGTGCAGTGGATTCAATTAACGCAAATTATGGGGTTCCGTTGGCACTCATTATATGTACATATAATGAGCAATGGTTTGAAAGTGCTATTTTCCAGTTGAGGAGGTATAACTGAAATAATTTCAATGATGTTTAGAACGATTGTCCATCTAAATCGAATCATTCATAAACGAGAAATAAATTAAATACTGAAAAATTGGTTTTCCGCCATATTGTCGGTTAATTTGAGGTTATATCAGGAAGTGTTTGATACAAAAGTTTTCCAGTTTTTAATTATCTACAACTTTGTCATCAAATATTCTCCGTTAGAAGGTCACGTTTCGCTGCAAATTGCAAAAAACCGTATTCGACTCCTAAACTGCATCCCAATTTCAAATATTTAAACACGTTCACATATTTTTTTCCCCAAAGTTGGAACCCCAAATAGTTATTTTTGTATCTAGTGCGCGAAATGCTACTTTGGTGATCGAGAACTGATTTTTTGAAAAAAATAGTCGAGATTACCAAAGTATTTCGCGCATGAGATGCAAACAAAATTTTTTCTACAAACGTCAAAAATATTGTTCTAAAATAAGTAATAACTATGAAAAATAGTATTGAACTGGCTTAAATAATTTTTCCAAATCAAGTAATTACTGTAACTATGGAAATAAAATGGCATTTGTTGACAATTATTTCAAAGTGACAGTTCTTGATAATTATTTTGGAGTGACTTTTTATTCGCGTCAATTTCGTGCGTGATATTTATTATTGTAATAGAATGGAAATTTCGAGCGACGATGAACTAAGCAGTACCCCACCTAACTTGATAGATGCGGCCAATTCCGTAATTTCCAACCTTTTACCGGAGAAATCGAGGCGGCAGTATGAAAATGCATATCAGCAGTTTAAAGAGTGGTGTGAAGCAAATAAAGCCAGAAAAATATCTCTCACAATTTGAAAGCCTTAATTATTGTTCTACATTAATAAATAAACGATTTCTTGTTTTTTGCTTGATTGAGGAGTTGAGGACCATATAGGTTAGAATATGAAAATCCCATATAGTTTACATGCAGTGTGCGAAATATATTTCGCACATTACTTCGCGCACGGTGTCATGGTAACGAATGAAAATGAAAAAAAGTGCCACTTCGCATACTGTTGTCAATGCGCGAACCTTGTCATTTTTTGACGTTTGTAGAAAAAACATTTTCTACCTGGTCCTTGCCTGTAACTTCTTTTCCCTTTTATAAAAATAATAGGCACCAGTCTACTATTTTTGTTTCTGATGCCTTTGCCGAATGTAATTTCATCTAAAATTTCTCCTAGGTAATTTCTACCTGGTCCTTGCCTGTAACTTCTTTTCACTTTTATAAAAATAATAGGCACCAGTCTACTATTTTTGTTTCTGATGCCTTTGCCGAATGTAATTTCATCTAAAATTTCTCCTAGATTTCATGAAACCTGTGGTTCTGAAAAAGCAGCTGAAGATGAAGACGCATGTATGGTGTTTCTTTCAGAGCAAATACGAAACTTGAAAATCAGAGTTACAGTCACAAAAAAATTAAATCAAACATCCATCAATCCATTTCCACTACTTTCTCTAACGTTCTACATAATTATTAACTTACAGAGCTTTTGCTGTTGATGCACAGGCAGTACACAATTCCAGAATGGTAGAATACTGAACTCAAATGAGATGACTAATATATAAAATTTTATATTGATCAACAAATTTCCAATCACCTACTATATATACACTAGTCTCAAAAAGATCGTCAGATTTATTTCGAAATATTGATCAATTTGCTTGTTAGTTATGATGAATGATAATAACAATAAATATCACGAGGGGAGGACTGAAAAATATACCTTTTTTGGTCAGAACACAATTTATTTCTCTACAAAGTCTCCTTTTAGATGAAAATACTTCATCCTACGATTCTCCAACTTTTCGTTATCCTGAAAAAATATTGGCTTTTTGCTGGGCGTTTGTGGCTAGTTTTCTATCTTCCTTTGGTAGTGAAGTGAAGTGAAGGATGTGAAATTTTTTCCACGGCTTTTGCAAAAGACCAAATTGAACGGGACTCGTTAGGACACTTGAAAAAAATCTCATTCATTCCTATATCAGTGTGAGGTAGATTAACGAAATCTTAAAATATGCTTAAATGCTAACGTGTCTGAAATGGGGTCAGACATCCTAGATCTGGATGAATTAAAAAAATAACATCCTCCGCCTCAATACAAAATCATCAAATGAAAGGACAAATTTGTAGAAACATGGTATCTTTTGGCAAGGAATACTACTTTATCAGTCTGCTCTAAACCGGAAACTATTCGAAGTCGGAGTCGTACCAACATTTTTGCAACGAGTTTATAACTTGGCAAAATAAAAATCAATCAGCAATGGGTCAACAATATTCATTGAATGTTGTGTTTTCAATAACATCAGTTATCTGTTTGGATAACGAACACATATATTCAAATTGATGTGAAAACATAATCTCTCATTGTCCTACAACCGAGATGTGAAAATAAGGAATTCCCCATTTCCCAGCAAAGTTCAAATGGAGCAAAGAAGATAAATTTTACCTCTCTGTTAGGCAATGAGAGTGTTTCCCTTGGCTGTTTTTCCACGAAAGTTCATTTTTTACCATACAGCGAGAACTCACGGATTTGTTTAAATAATATTTTCCACTTTGATTTTTTTGAAAATAAAACAGTATGTCCTTAAAATCAGATGTGGAATTATCTGCGACTGAAAGCTAAACTTTACTCGCTATATTCCATCGTTCAAGATAACCTCTCTTGGAAGGTATTTATGTTGAAAAGGGAAACATTCCCAATTGTTAATTGCACTCCATAAAATACTAGGTTTAATTTTATAAAATTTCAATTTTTAAATGAGTCATCTTTTTTCCATCTTCAATAGAGAATGTTTTCCCTTTTTAATATTTTCCATATTACAGACATTTGGGGAAAATCCTCGACAGATCATTTTTTATTTTCTATAACCTACAACACACTTTTCATGTGATTTTGCTAGAATAAATACTTTGTCTGTAAGAAAAACTTCTTTGAAAATGAAGTATATTTTTCGATTGATTAAATGCCCATCCTATGCTATGTCTAAAAGTAGCGGAGATGTCACCACATTTTTGTACGTAACGTCATTGGACCTTTTTTTCGAATAGAAAATCCTATAAACCCGGAACCGACGAGAATTTTCACGTACTCAAATGAAAGTACTACTATCTCAAAATTAGAGTAATTTTCACAAATATTCAATTAACTCTCTATCTCGAAATTATCATTGATATTAACGTGGCCGATCGTTAAAATCAACTGACATTTGGGTAGGAAAAAAAATACTCGACAAAAATTGAGTTCCTTTGGGTACACTATGAGGGAGTTTTATTATTATTATTATATTATACTTACGTATATAAGAAGAACAGCTCAGTAAACACCTGTGGGTTTCTGAAAATATGATTATGTTTGAAAACAATTTAAAACGTCTTTTTTGATAACAAGAAATCAGATGACTTAGAATTAAAAAACATTATGATCACTCAAAAAAATCTGTTGGAAAAAAAGTCCATGAAGCAAAGTATGCGTTTGATCAGGGTGTTTTTTCAACATGAGTCAACGTCAAAAGCAGAGGTGAATTTGGAACTTAGTTGAAAATAAACCGGAAAAGGAAACAAAATGTAAATCAAAATTATGACAAATCAAAGTTATGATTGATCAAAATGAAATTGTCGACGCTTTTGTTTCACATTTTTCTACCATTTCGATTACCTTCAATGACTACACAACTACGCATATAAATCACTCCAGTGCTTCCAAGTGATGTACTAGAAATCATTTCTAACCTCCAGAGCACGAAATTGCGAAAACTAGAATAAATAAAATCGGAAAAATCTTAAAAATAGTGACAAATATCGGACAGTCAATTAATTTTGATTCAATTTTTTTACCATGCTGTCCCCCTAAATGCTAGGTAGAGAACGCATAGGACGCAGAAAATTGCTGTAAATTCGCGAAAATAAAATCGAATAATCCCGTAAAAATTATGAAAAACATAGGACTGCCGCATATTTTGATTTCAAATAATTTTAGCCCACCCCCGCCCACCTGAAGGCTTGATAGAAAACGCGTAGGAATTCGAATTAAAAGGTTTCAAACTTGGAAAATTACGGGAAAATGTCATTCAGTGAGCTGGGACCCCTCATTCTCGAAAACAATTGCTATAACTCATGAAAAGAAAATTAACAAAATCTGGAAAAATTGAGGAATAATTTTCCTAGTTTGTACCAGCTTCTAGGCACCTGGTGAATCTTTCAAGACAGTTAATCGAACAAATTCTAACACTGAGAAGTACAAAATAAAATGGAGGCAAAACAAAACTTTATAAAATCAAACTTTTTTCATGAAGTAGGTTAAGTTTGGTTTGAACGTGAGTGGGCCCGTGTCAGGCCATTTACTGCGGCCAATGGCCTATTGTGGCTCACTATAAATTCCTTATTTTCCGTCGTAAAAGACAAAACTCCATTATTTTCTCAATAAAAATTTGTATATTGCATACCGTGTGCTAATTGTAATCATGAATACATTGGTCAAACAGCAAGGTTGCTGAAAGACCGTATAACTTCCCATAAAAGTGATAGTAGATTGCACCCTGAGAGATGTGCTCTCAGTGAACATGTTTTCAAAGAAGGTAACTCAATGGAATATGATTCCACAAAAATTTTAACCAAAGAAGGCAATGCTTCAAAACGAATATTCCTGGAAATGACATTTATTTCTCAATCTGATCATTGTTTAAACAAAAGAACAGATCTGAACCACTTGAGTGAGATCTATTCTTATTTATTAATGTTGGACAAGAACCCAACTGCTCTCAATAACAGTTCCTTTGGCATTACTCAATCTCATTCTGTATTTCTTACACTCTTTGACATCCCATAATTTCCACATTAATTCATAAAAACTTTTTCAAATAATATTAAAAATAATTTTCTAAACAATTACATGAAATCCATATTTATATTTCCTCTTTAGCAGTAATTGCAACTGTACTGGAAACCCCAGCAGCTTAGGCCAATTGTTCTCTGGTTCTATAACTTCTGTGAAATTTTGACTTTGACTTTTGACATATGACATATGATTAATTTGAATAAATTCTAACCCAATAATTTTCTCTTCTCCCACGCTCCTCGTGGTATCTTACAGGTGTTGTCTGCATCCGTCACACTTTTTTAGATTTTTAATTGTTATTAATGTTTTACATAAATTTTATTCAGTGCCCCATGTTACTTACACATGGATTTTGTCTTGTTTAATTTTTCAACATCGTTGTTAAGCGACCAGTCTCACTAACATTGTAAGTATAGGACTCTCATCCTCACCATTTTACCATAGTTTCATCCATTTTTGTAGCTCCCTGATGATGACAGTAACCACTGTCGAAATATTGGAAATATAATGTTATAAGAGTACACTTGCGTTTTGCTGCTGCCCCAAAGAATTGTCAAGATTTGTTTCTAACTAGTCAGCAATAGACTACCTCTCTTCTCTCTCCATATACTCACATATACAGGGTGTCAATTTGAAAACTTCCCACCCTTAATATCTTCCTTCCAGTAAACAATATGAGTAATCGAAAAAACAGGTCAATTTTATTGTCAAGGGGGACACTTTCACGGACTATTTGTAGCCCTCGTGGTTCAACCCCCTAGGAGGGGTAGATGTTACCCTAAGAATTTTAAATGGGAAGGGGGGTCAAGTGGCACATCATTTTGATGGGCGTTCAATTCTTGTTCCAATGGTACCCTGACTTATTATTTTGTGACGAGCATTTTCCGAAAAATTGCGTTCTAAACTAACAGAAGTAATTATTAGAACGCCTATACTGAGATGCATTATTGTATTGACTCCCTTTAATAAAAATGGTTAGAAGAGTAGGTGGCACCGCTCCAACCCTTGAATGACAGGAATAAATTTATTACGCATGGGATTTTTCATTTGGTGGTTATTTTCCTTCTACACAATAAAATTTAATTTGCGAGAAAGACATTTCCAACATAAAATCTACTTACGCTTATCTTATTAGCTGTTCGAAATGTTGTCCATTTTGCTCTAAACAGTAATACAGTCTGTTTTCGAACTCCCCTCTAACATTACGGAAAACTTCACTAGGAATTGACCGGCATGCTGCTGTAATTCGTCTTTTAAGTTCGTCAATATCAGAAGGTTGTGTTTTATAAACAACGGATTTAAGATGCCCCCAAAGAAAGAAATCTAAGGGTGTTAAATCGGGTGATCTCGGAGGCCATTCAACTGCTCCCCTTCTGCCAATCCATCTACCCGGAAATCTCTCGTTTAACCACTGTCGGACGGGAAGAAAATAATGAGGTGGAGCACCGTCCTGCTGGAAATGTAACAGATCCTCCTGCAAAAGTTCATTACCTTCTGCATCTATTTGAGTTTCTAGCTCGTGAGTTATAAGAGGATCTCTTCAAGCATATCAAGGTACAGATTGCCAGTCAAGTTTTCTTCCAGAAATAATGGACCAAGAATGGCATTTCCAAGAATACCAGCCCAAACATTAACTTTTTGTGGCTGTTGTGTATGCCCTTCCCGAAAAATATGTGGGTTTTCGTCACTCCAATAGCGACAATTTTGTCTATTAACATTGCCATTCAGAAAAAATGAACACTCATCGCTGAAACAGATGTTTAACAGAAGATGAGACATGATTTCACAAAACTCTATTCTTCTATCATAATCATCCTCGTGGAGCTCTTGAAGAATCTGCATTTTATATGGATGAAATTTATGCATTTTCAATGCTTTTCTTATAGTCTCGCGTGACATTCCCGTCTGTTCTGATACTGATCGTAAGGAGCTCGTGGGCTCTGCAGCAAATGTTCCCAAAACTTCAATTTGAGCTGCTTCATTTAGTACTCTGGGGTTATTTCTTTTTTTATTTGTCACTGAACCAGTTTCGTAAAACTTATTCACCAAATCAAGCACATACCGGTGACTTACATTACAATTTGGATGTCTTTCGTTAAAAAGACATGCCGCCCTTCGTGCGCACTTTCCAACTTCGCCATAAATTACAATCATTTCAATTCTTTCTTGAAGAATGTAAACCATTTTTACACTTTTATACACTTATTATAGTAATTCCTAAACAGCCCAACAGGTACAACGGTATTCACAATACTACCACATAGTTCAAATTTGCTAACCAATTTTTTGCCGGAAAACAGAAACTTTTTACAGCAGAAGTAGCAAAAAAGGAAGGCTATCTGTACAATTTCTGCGATGACACTTAAAAATTCAGCATTTAATAAACACAACTTTACTACCATCTACGTTTTACTATTAGACTACTTTTTTATGTAAAGTGTTTGGAGCTAATGGCTAATGTTACCCCTTATAAAGGGTTGGAACGGTACCACCTAATATTCTAACCAGTTCTGGCCAAACCATGCATCTCAGTATAGGCGTTCTAATAATTACTTCTGTTAGTTTAGAACGCAATTTTTCGGAAAATGCTCATCAAAAAATAATAAGTCAGGGTACCATTGGAACAAGAATTGAACGCCCATCAAAATGATGTGCCACTTGACCCCCCTTCCCATTTAAAATTCTAAGGGTAACATCTACCCCTCCTAGGGGGTTGAACCACGAGGGCTACAAATAGTCCTTGAAAGTGTCCCCCTTGAGAATAAAATTGACCTGTTTTTTCGATTACTCATATTGTTTACTGGAAGGAAGATATTAAGGGTGGGAAGTTTTCAAATTGACACCCTGTATAGTTACACATAAATGTTATTTGAACATGTCAAATTTTCGACGTATCAACTATCGCTCTAAACGAGTATACAATAAAATAAAATAAAAATGAGTAAACAAATAATGCTCCAACAATGAAAGTCACAAATGAGAAATACAGTTCACACTTTTCATTAAAAGTTGTCATTGTAAAATTCTTGCAAACTATAATAGGGTCTGCTCACGAGTAGTTTTTTAATATATTTTCTAAAGCTTTCAATACTATCGTGGCTCTCTCTAGAATGAGACGGTAAGTGAATATACATATTGACGCCGTTATAGAAAATGGAGTCCTTTACCAGGGATGAGGAAGGTAAGGACAATTTTAAATAATTTTTAGATTTTTGGCGAGTATTATGACACGATGAAATATGTTGTGAGCTATCCAGCATACTGAAGTAGCGAACAAAACGTAAAAAGTAATGTGTTTTGTAAGATAAACCAAGAACTTAAAAAAAATTTAAATTTTTCTTCTTCTTCTGTTTTCTGAAGATACCTTGACTGGAGGAAACCATTTGGAAAAGCTACAATATGAAATGTTCTCAGCAATTGCAACACTATATGTATACAGTCGACGCAAATCCTCATATACCCGGTAATTTCGTTAGGTTTCAACACCACATTCGCATTATTATACTCCTCTGTCGTTTTAGAGCCGTATTTGTACGATTTGATGGCATTTCTATTGAAATGTGAAATGGCGTTGCGATCCCATTAACTTTTACAGCTTAGTTTTGTGGTAAATTCTTTCACTCAGCTCGTAACGAACTGTTCGTGGGAGTGGTGAATATTTAGGTATAAAGAAATCGTAAAATTTCAGAAGTTTCGAGTAAGTTTCAAGTATTCTAGAGGAGAGCGATCAAGTAATGAAATTATATTGAAATTCCAGCGTTGAATCGTCAACATAAATCAGAGAATAAAAGGTAAAAGTTCCATGAAGTGTATTCAAACATGGACCAAGGATTGGAGTAAAACAACTTCAAACAGCTAGAATGACAATGGTCCTTTACATTTATGAAAAATGAATTGCAAAACTCTTTTAAATCAGTAGATTTTTGTCTGAAACGTCCATTTAACAAAGAGTTCCACTAAATTTTTTTCATTTTGCAAAAATATCTCATTTGAAAGTGTGCCGCTGACGCCACGTTCATTCGAAACAACCCCCACCATAATCCTTGTTCCGAAACATTTGATACCGTTCTCCTCAAAAATATAGATTCTAGCTTGGTATAAGCCATTGAGAAATAATTGAAACTTCGTAACTTGATCAACTCATAGAAAAAAATCCACATATTAGCTACTTTTTATTGTATGTGTAACTTTCAAATTTCCTGAACGGGCCATCCTTTCGATGAAAAATGAGCATTGAGAACACCGCAAATCATTATGACAGTTCTCATGCAACAAAAGTGATCTCGAGATTTGAGGTTAATGTTTGTTTTTTTACATTCGACATTTAACTGATAAATTCATTAATACTGTAGCGAGGTGTTATTATGACCGATCTGGAATGAATTTTCGTGAAGGGAAGTTCGGATAATTTACCGAGGGTAGATTATAAGATGATTGACAAATATGAATTCATTTTTTGCAATGACTAAAATTGAAAATCGTTCCTTGAACGCTACTTGAATACAGTAATATTCAGTTGGAAATGTTCTTCACAAAAACATAATTATATTTCCACTTTTTACACAAGGTTTATTCATTGCTTCGAACCACATTTTACAATGCGCTTCATAGGTATTTAGGAGTATAAAAAATTGTTTATTAGAATATTCACTGGTGTTCACCAGGTACGAAGCACCTTTTCGACATGTTCACAGTTATTGATTGCAGGGATACAGATACAGGAATTGGGAAAAAAATTAGTGCACAAACAACATAAACATGTCAAAACTTTGAAAACCGCATTAACCTCAAAAAAGAAATTAAGTAGGGCCTGTTTGTTTGCAGCATACATATTTGATGGAACTGCTCTACTTGTATTGAATATTAAAGTAGGCAAACGAGTTAAACAGAGACAAATAACGATTCTTATTGATGCTCCGTGAAACAGACTAACGAACCCATCTGGTATCAAATAACAACTGTCATAAGACACATTATATTCGAATGAGAATTTGAGATTCCACGGAGCACAACTTTTACAACGTCGCCAAGTTTAGTTTTGATGAACGTGACGTCACGAAACCAATTTTCTTCTGATTATAGAAAAACTAGCTGTCAGAAAAAATAAATAAAAATTTCCTGAGTGATATTAGCGTATACTTACACTATCTAATTACAGTGTTCTCTCATATGTCCTGGATAGGTCCATTTCTTCAAAGATTTTTATAATAATAAGTTCAAATCCAAATACAATCAAGAGATAACAAAAAGCAAAGCTTAAGCTTATAATCAGTCGATATTGGAATCTGACAATTCAGCTGAAACCTGCCGGAATTTGATAAACACGGAGAGTGAAAAAACGGCAACAAAAGATGTGACGATATGGGCACATACGAATTTTGAACGCTAAAAATAAGAAAAAATGTAACAGACAAAAACCAGGTGGAGAATGTTGCTGAGGTTGCAACTTCAAGGAAAAAAAATTTAAACACGAAAACACTCAAACGGTGAAATGGGGATGCAGTTTAGGGGTTGAAAGGTTGAAAGGTTTTTGGCGAATTGCGGCGAAACATGGCCTCTTAGTGGAAAATGTTCAACGGAAAAGTTGTAGATAATAAAAACATCGAAAACTTTTGTATTCAGCACTTTTCGACATAACCTCAAATTAACCGTGAAAATGGCGAAAAACCGATTTTTCTGTATTTAATTTTTTTATCACTAATTATTTATTTTACAACAAAATTTGTGAAAATATGTCTTTTTTGATGTCAGATGAACATGATTTTTCCGCAATTCAGAAGATGACAAGTTTTCTTCCACGAACAATTATTGTCTTGGTGTTGTTTTTTTGTAATTCCAAGGTCTATTAGTGATCATATTAATTGTTGAAATGTTTACTTTGAAATGGTCTTTGTTACTTGGTGGATCGTAGTTGAACACCTTGAAATTGAGAAAAACCAACAACAAGTCTCTAAATCATAATTTTCTCAATATTTTCAATGATTTTGAATAGTTGTAAAAAAGAATAAAAATGAAAATACCAATCAAGGTTCAGAAATAAACATAGTTGTGAAACAGCAGTTCAGTGTATACTAGATGATTGGAAAATTAGCCTAGAAAAAAATGTGAATACCGTTGTAGAGTTTTTGGATCTTCAAAGAGCTTTAGAGAATACACAGAGATAGATTATTACAAAAATTAGTAGCAGTAGAAATAGATGGAATAGTCCTGAAATGGTTGAAAAGCCTTCTGAAGAACAGAAAACAAAAGCTTAAGATAAACAATAAAATATCAGATGATATAGAATGTGAACAGGGAGTACCACAGGGAAGTGTGCTGGGACCCCCATTATTTTTTATGTATATCAATGATTTGTCAGGGGTGGTAGGTGAGAGCTCAGTTCATCTCTTTGCAGATGATACACTAATTTATTTCTCATGTAATGATCACACGAAACTGACAGAAACCATCAACAGAACCTTAAAATCTATTTACAGTTGTTGTGCTGATTATTGAAAGATCAATGTTGAGAAGACCAAGTACATGGTAATAAGTACAGAAAAACGATTTAGAAGCTTTTGTAACCAAAATTTTGAGATATTGCTAGGACCTGATAACGTGGAACGGGTCAACCAATTTAAATATATCGGGATTCATGTGGACAGGGAATTACAGTTTGAAGATCATGCTAAGTTCATTATGAAGATGATATCATTTAAAATATATTTTTTATCTCGTTGTGCCCCATATTTGACACTGTGGACAAAACTTTTACTTTACAATTCATTAGTTCTTCCTCATTTTACGTATGGTTCTGCAATTCTGTATCTGCTGAAACAGAATGATTTAGCTCGTTTACAAAAACTCCCAAACAGAGCTATGCGCATAATTTTAAATTGCAGAAGATTAACACCCATAAGAGAGATGTAGAAGCAACTAGAATGGTTACCAGTGAATTCTTTTCTCGTTTACCAAACATTAATCCTAATTTTCAAAATAAAAAATAAAATTTCCCCAACATATTTACAAGAAAAAGTTATGTACAATGACCAAATCCATGGATACAGTACAAGATCTAGAACCGACTTTCATATTCAACAAGTCACGTTAACACATACACAAAATTCCGTTTCTTTCAAGGGACTTGATAGCTGCAATAATCTGCCAGAAGAGATCAAACGTATAACATCTTTAACATCCTCCAAGAAAAAGTTAAAATCATATGTTCTTGATCAATAAGAAACCTAGTAGCCACTTCCTCATTTTGTTCAGTTCGTTTTAATATTTAGCTATGACTGGAGTACATATTATGTTTCAGTATGTTTAACGTATTTTGTGTATTCATCAAATATTTTTTTAAATGTGTATAGGTGTATAAGTATGTGTATCTGTGTTGTATTTGATGGGAATAGCCCAAAATAATTGAAAAGTTCCTACGTAGAAACGTAACACAACTTGATACTGAAATTACCTTTGCATGGTAAAAAGAATAGTTGCTCGATATAACACATTTTTTGAAGAGTAATTTTTTAGTATTATATAACCAGAACAAACTAACCTTACTTGAGGGTATGCGTTTCAACAAACAATCTTAATCTTTTAGGCATTGTTTGTTCTTATAAGGCTATTTTCAGAGATACAGTTTTCCAAAAAATATTCAATCGGTATAATTTTTTCTAGAAGAAAATTTTTCATTGGATATTTTTCCAGTGATATTTCTTTCCAAAGAGGATTTCTTCCAAGGAAAATATTTCTGGAAGAAAATTTTCTGGAGGGATTTTTTCAAAAATGATTTATGACGGTTACCATCGTATTTAATTATTTATCGATATTCGGAAGTTTTTAGATAAAACTGTACGAAGGTGTATTTATTTTCCAGACTTCCCAACTCCACGTCGTCTCACCATCTCAAACCAAGATCAGCGACCTCGAATTCGTCATCCCCCCTGCTTGAACATAACAAAACCGGACATAGATATAACACGTCGACTTCCCTTGAATCGGGAGGTCTGCACTTCCTGGAGATTCCCAAGGGAGCCGACATGCGCATCCATGAAATCCGGCTCGATGAGGAGTACTTGTTATTCGAAGTCTTTTCCAAGTTAATGGCGTATTTACAGCCGTCTGGATTCCCTTCAGGTGAGATTACCTAAGTCGTAAAACGTTTTATATCGTTCGTCTAATTAAAGTGAATTGTTTCTGTGATCTGGTTGGGTTTTATAATAATAAAGGTAATAGGCAGTTTCTCATTCACATGGCAATTTTATAGTTTTCATTACAACATAGATTACTATGAAATATATTATATGGAAAGCATGCCATAATTCGAATAAATGAAAATGTCAAACCTTTGGTATGAATAAAATTCAAAAACTATCCAAACACAAAACTACGTCAAATTCACAATCACCGCGCGTTTCGCCAACAAAGGTAGCATCTACAGGAGCTAAAACCTCACTTCTATGATACTACACATCTGCCTAAAATCAATTATTATTATTAAATTATCTAACCTATCTGATTTTTATATGATGTACCAATGAATTATCTTTGAACAAAGCTTGAATTAAAGTAGTGAAAGAATATGCTGTTGAAATGATCAAATACTTCATTAGTGTTATTATCTCATGAAGTACTTCCCAGCAATGATTATCTAGAGCTTGTCTAAATTCATGTATCGCTTAATTGTGGAAGCTTCCCTTATTGAAGCACAGTTTGGCAAACATAGCTGCAATTATGAGAATATTCACGCCCATGATGCGCATTAGTCGTATGATGAACCATCCAGTGATATTCTCGTGATTGTACGCGCAAGAAGTGGAAATTTCACAATCTCAGCTATGTTTGCCAAACTGTACTTCTTTTTGAAATTATTTGGAGGCTTCAGTTTCAGAATAGTCAAGATAGTTTGATGGACAGAGACCAAATTATCGATGACAACAGGTAATCCGCTTATATCAAAATTTACAAATATACAGGGTGACCCACGGTTTATACCGCCAAACGTTTTTCAGGCAAAAATGAGATTTTTGTTTCCTATAATCACGTGTCCTAAGTTGCTTCGTTTTCGAGTACAGGGTGTCAAAGTTCCTTGAACTGCGAGCTTTCCTGACTTAACCCCTATGGATTTTTGTATAGGGTGCATTTAATACCAGAGTTAATGCTGAGCTCATCAACGACGATGGTACTCCCCGAGAAAGAATTGTTCAAGCAGCACCAGAGATGACACCGTACAGCTGCAAAATCTGTGGTTCGCAGGTGCGAACTTTGCATAGAAAAAAATAGTGGTAATTTTGAGTAGTTTCGTAAATTTCGGTTTTTCCGTTTCCTAAAACATTAAAATAAATAAATTTGTCCTAATATCAATTATTTAGATACTATTTTCGTGTGTTACATGCAAGGAAACGGTTTTCAAATTGTTTCTCAAAATTGAAGTGGGATACGAAAAAATTGAACAGACAAAAAAATATTGTATTTCTAATTGCTCAATCCTAAAACAATAACATACGAGGATGTATTGATATCTAGTTAGCCTAGACCAGTTCCCTGCATAAACAAAATATTGTGTTAACATAGCAACGAACAATAACTTATTAATTAGATGTGTCAGTGTAAAATTTGATGTCAAAAACGTAAACCAGAGTTACGCAATAAATAAAAGAAAAAATATGTCCATCGAAATTGTGAAAATCGAAAATTTGGAATATCGAGCCATCAAGTACCTGTTTTTAAAAGGGTTAAGGGTAAGCAGAATTACGAAGATATGCTTAATGCCCTTGGTGATCAATGTCCTTCGTATGCGACTGTGAAAAATTGGACTGCAAGCTTCAAAAGAGCTAAATTTTCTATTGAAGATGATGACCGTTCGGGAAGGCCAGTTTCTGTGTCAGTCCCCGAAAATATCGATGCAGTTCATGACATGATTTTAACAGACCGCCGAATTGGGCTAAAACGGATATCTGAAGCACTGAATATTTCATACGAACACGTTCATCATATAGTTCACATCAATTTGGACATGGGAAAAATTGCTGCAAAATGGATCCCCAAATGTTTTAATGTTGACCAAAAGCGTGCAAGGGTAGTAGCATCGCGTTCGATCTGTGCTCGATTTGAAAACGATGTAGACTTCTTAAACCGAATTGTTACTATGGATGAGACTTGGGTACATTTCTACGATCCAGAAACAAAGCAACAATCGATGGAATGGTGACACTCCGGTTCTCCAAAACCTAAGAAGTTTCGTGTCCAGATATCTGCTGGAAAAGTTCTTGCTTCAGTTTTTTGGGATTGCCATGGAGTAATCATGATTGATTCTTTGGATAAGGGTAGAACAATAACTGGAGATTACTATTCGACATTACTGACAACTCTACGGAAAAAAATTAAAGAGAAAATACGCGGAAAGTTATCCAAAGGTGTTTTGTTTTTGCAGGACAACGCCCCTGCACACAAATCTCATGTTGCCATGCAAAAAATTCGTGATTTAGGGTTTGAATTACTAGAACAAAAATTTTCTACTTATTGGACGTTGATTTTTCTTTTCATTGCTTACTTTATCCAGTATTAGGAATGCATTTCGGTGAATTAATCATAAACGTGCAACACCAAAACTGATCCTCGACGTCCAATTTACCACTTCTCAAAAGGAATTCCGCCGAATTCTTGTGGCGTTTCTTCTAATTTCACGCCGTTCGGGTCCAATTCCCGATTCGGAATCAAAAAATGCGGAGGAATCTAAACCTCGGTGTATTCTCTTGAATTTAATTAAATGTGAATCGGAGATATTACATTTCTGGGAACGGGAGCACCTCTCATAAATTTATTAGTTCCGACAAGCTCGGGACACATACTGGAAGATATCAGTTCTCGGGATCGGTTAGGATTCTTCGGAACGTGATTTCGATAATGTCGCCTCTGGATGGGTTATCGGATTTTCCAGAAGTAATACAGAGAAGACTAAAAAGCAAAGATTATTTTGTGTAAACGTTTTAACTGGAATGAAAATAAGCTTACTCTATTCCTGCCAATCTGAAGTAGAGAACATTTGAAATAATTGTGATGAAAATTTCACACCTCTACTTTTTAACCAATAATATGCCTTAATTTTGACTAGTTACCATGGCAACTAAAAAAAATTCCGTAAACTTTTTCGTGGCGCCATGATATTTAAGTGGTAATTTTTTGACAGTTGAAAAGGTAAACATATGATCTACAACCATCAAATATTGTAGATATACCTGTGAATAATGCAAAATTTCTATAAGAATTAACATTATTATTTATTATTCGCTCTAAAGTTTTATTAAACAGAAAACACAAATTTCTTTAATTATTATGCAGTAACAATTTATATTTCAAAAAGCGTAGGATCTACAAGCATAGTAAGATTTAAATGTTGCTTGAATTATAACCAATCCTCTCTTCTTAATGGTGAATAGGAAGGTGACGAATTAATTAGATGTCCGTGTTTTAAGACATATATGTAATATTTTGAAACAATTTTGTTCAAATTTCTTTTACGCAAGAGGACATTTACTTTACATCCTTTTTTTCAACCGAAAAAGGGTGGGAAAGGTACAGCGACTAGCTGCCGTTCTCATGACGGGGTGTCTCGGGACAACCCCGACTAAAGCCCTGGAAATGATCCTAAATCTGACTCCATTAGACCTATATGGACCTAAAGGAGTGCGCGGCTCGCGCCGCTCTCAGACTCAATGCAGTCTCACCATGGCCTAAGGTAAACTACGGCCACTCAAAAATTCTGAAGGAATTTAATCTCACTCTAAATAACACAGACTACACGAAACCCACCCCGATGTTCGACCGCAAGTTCTCGGTCCAGAGAAAAGTGGACGGCAAACCTAGTTAAGCCAAATGGGATGCTCTTTTATACAGATGGCTCAAAACTAGAGGGGAAAGTAGGAAGTGGAGTCTTCTCAGAGTCCCCACCCCTCAACCTATCATTCCGTTTGCCGGACCACTGTAGTGTTTTCCAGGCAGAAATGGTGGCTATAAATGAAACAGTCAAATGGATAATCCAAACCGGACTTGAGTCCAAGGAAATATCTATTCTAAGTGACAGCCAAGCTGCCATTAAGTCTCTAAACTCAGTCTACCTGACCTCAAAGGCGGCTATACAATGCCGTAGAGCCTTAGTTGAGCTGGCGACTAAAGTAAGAGTCAATGTTGTCTGGGTACCCGGCCACAAGGACATATCAGGCAATTGTATGGCGGATGAGTTAGCAAGAGCCGGTACGACGCTCACAGCTATATCCGCTAATACTAGACCAGGGGCACCTATCGCTGAACGGAGGCTGCTCCTCCGGAAGGAAGTACTCCGCCTCACCAACCTTAGGTGGCGGGAGGAGCTTTCTTGCACCTCGTCAAGACAGGTATGGCCAGAGCTTGACCTGCGACGAACGAAAGATATTTATCTCTTTCCAGGAACTCCATTGGAAACGCGGTTGCGGCCATCACTGGACACTGGCTTGGAGGATGCCATGCTGCACGTATGGGAATCCTACAACGTAATGACTTCTGTAGAAGCTGTCAAGGCGAAGAGGAGGAAGAGACGATGGTCCACCTTCTCTGTCACTGCCCAGCCCTATCCAGGAAAAGATTTTCTGCTCTGGGACAGCCCCATTTTGATAACCTATCCGATCTTCAGTCGGTTGGTATCAAAAACCTCATGCTGTTCATTAACAGCAGCAACTGGTTCTCACGGTGATGATGGGGGTGGTAACCACCCCATACGGCATCACAACGGGCATCTGGCCTACGTGGGATCCATCCAGGACCACCGTGTTAACCTAACCTAACCTAACCTACATCTGCAGCAGTTTTTCTTGGATTTTCGTAAACAAACCATTCGACTATAACGCTTCCTGGTCGCAATCTTCCATTAAATTCGTTAAATATATTAATTTTGGATGACACATTTGCACCTGACTCAACTTTTTGCAGTATTTACATAAATTGTACTTTTCAAAGCATTTCATTTTTCAAAATTTTTTTAACGCAAATGCTTACAAGAAATGTTTTACACAAGAAAATCTTTGCTGGTTTACTATATAGTAACTCAATGTAATTTACCAATATAAACCTCATCTGTCAAAAGCGTGGCCGCCTATATCACGGCCACCTACCGCAACGAACCATGTTAATATTATATTTTTTACATTATAAGTGTTATGGATTACTTTAACAAAAAATACGTTTCTACCACCTTTAGTAACCTAAAATTATGAAAGGGCGATAGACTGATCTAATACCCATCTGAGTTTTAGCATTTGGTGTAACTAAAGTTGGTAATATTTTTTATTTAACGAAACATGGTGGACTTGACAAGCAAAGAAATTAATTTAAAATGTCAGATTGGATTAAAAAATGTTTTCCAAATTATGGTGTGAAATATTCTTACCGAATACTACGCAAGCTTGAATTATTCCTGTAAATTTTCTTTCGGGCACGAATATTTAAAATATTTTAAATATTCGTGCCCTCAAAAAAAATCCGAAAATAATTTAAGCTCTTGTGATATTATAAGTGAAAATATTGAAGTCTTTTGCACTTAAAATGTTGACGAATTGAAAGAGTTTTTTCTTTCTGCTAGCAAATGAAGATTATTTTCATAACATATAAATTGTAAAAGTTGAAGCTGTATTCCTTCTAAGATAGAAGAATAAAGATAGAAGATAAAATACGTCCAATTACAATCATACAGTGTGCTATACTTACCAAAAGAAGTGAAAGGAATCCGCACTATTCTTAGAGAAAATGGCTTTCGGTTAAATTCCCTAAAATTTTGGTATGTTGTAGATTTTGACATTCTTGGCGAAAGTGTCCACGGGCACAAAAATATCGGCCGACTAGTTTTCGAGATAACCCTGTAACTCACCTTGATCTCATTTTCATTTCACTTTTTCGTTCTGTGCTCTACAACAGGGCGAACAATGAAAAATCCAATTAGATTTATTTTTCTCTGATGAAAATTGAAGATTCAATTTAGCCTGAAGGAACTCCCTCAATCACAGTCGAAGTTGACTGACATTATTTTTTTATATACAGGGTTGTTCGAAAATTGGGGTACGTCAACCACTCGTTCTTTATTTCGAATAGGGGAGGGCATATATTTACCAAACATTCTTCAATAATAATAATAATAATTCTTTATTTCCATTAAGATCATTGTTACATGATATTGGAAGAGTCAGTATAAAATAGTCAGCATTGTATATATATATATATATATATATATATATATATATATATAAAATAATATTAAAAATTACATTAATGAAACATATAAATAAAATATATAGTGGATATACAAATAAAATAATTTCATTTGGTCATTGTAAAATTATTCATAAAAAAGAAGAAATTTTAATATATGGACAAAAAATATATAAAATGGTTAAAAAATATCACAAGTAGAAGCTAACACAAATATTAAACCAGCAACAAAACAGAAGTATACCGATATCATTGTCATTCTCCTAAGAATTCATTTACTTTATAGTAACATTTTTTCACTAGGAGTTTTCTCAATTTATTTTTGAAAATATTGTAATTCTTTTCACTAACAATTTCATCTGGTAATTTATTGTATAGCTGTATTCCTGCATAAGAGGGACCGTTTTCGAAAAATCTTGTTTTATGGCTTGGTATCTGTAGAAGATTGCCGTGTCTTGTATTATAGTTGTGATTATCGCTATTTGTCAATAGATTAGAAAGTTTCGTTTTTATTAGTAGTATAGATCTCATGATGTATATGCAAGGTACAGTAAGAAGATTGTTTTCGATGAAATATGACTTGCATGATTCAGTACGTTTCAATCCAAATATTAATCGTATTATCCTTTTTGTGATATAAGCAGTCTTTGAGATGAAACTGCATTTCCCCAGACCGTTATATTATATGTTAAATGGGAATATATTAATGCATAATAAATGTTAATTAGTTGATGTCTATCAAAAATGTTTTTCATCTGTAGGATGGCATAAAATCCACTATTAACTTTTTTACTGATATGATGTATGCAGCTTTTAAATGATAGATTTGAATCTAGAAACGTTCCTAAGAATTTGGTGTTATGCGAAATGTTCATTTTTGCATTATGAATATTGATATCTGTGGGTATATGATTATTGTTATTAATGGAATATTGCATAAAGATGGTTTTCGTATTATTGACTATTAATCGATTGGTGTAGCACCAGTCACTGAATCTGCTATAGAGTACATTAAATTTGTTATCAAGTTCGCGTTGATTTTCACCATGGAATGCTACAGATACATCATCGGCATATAAAACCAAGCAGTCAGTTTCTATATAGTCAGGAAGGTCATTGATAAACATCAGAAATATTAGTGGACCCAGTATAGAACCTTGTGGGACGCCTAAGTCAACATTGTTCATTTCAGATCGGACTCCACTGAGTTTCACAATGATTTTCCTATGGTTCAGATATGACACCAACCATTTAAGTACCTTTCCACGAATTCCCAGTGAGTATAATTTAGTTTCGGTGTGATTTAGGTTTAGGCAATCGAAAGCTTTTGTGAGGTCGAAGAATGTTGGGAACGTGTTATTTCATTTATATAGGGTGAGTAAAAAGGAACGGTCTAAGTATATTAGAAAAATGCTGGTTTTTTTCAATGTATTTCGAAACAGAATATGTTAATTTTCATGAATTTTTGATATAATGTACGGTTTGAGGAGTCTGAGATATTGTCATCAATATCAGCATAGGTCTTCGGACTTGTTTGTCGGCTATATACTTTCGAATGTACGGATTTTATTGATTGATACCCCATATACTCCTTTGGAGACAGAAGTAGGCTATTTTCGAGCAATTCTTCTTGTTGGAGAATATTCAGAGCAGATGAGTGCAGTATCTATTCCAATCATGCAATACCTAATTGAATTAATCATCCATATTTTTTTATAAACGTGACTGGTGTCAGGTATGGGACAATTACATTGCTCTCTCAATTATACGATAATCTTTTTTTTTTCATACTCAAGAAACAGTTACTCAGTTTGATGAAAATGTCTTCTACATATAATATTGTTTGACTTCATATTTTTGAGAATTCATTAAAAAATTCTCCATGAGGGGAAAAACAATTTCTTCTTTGTAATATATTTCCGCTATGCAGGAATTCTGATGTTTCGAAATGAAGTGGAAGTTAAATACGAAGGCGATATCCAGTTGAAATGTCTTGCATACCGAAATGCGAAATGAAAACAAAAATGCCTAAAGATCTACTTTGAAAACATTCTAGTAGTCCATTTTCGGAGATATTATCAAATATTTACTAAACAAAATAAATAAATAAATAGGCAGTTTGCTGAGGCTTTTTTTAACATGTTTGCGAGTGTTGTAAGAGAATAATTATATTCATGAAAAATGAATTATGCCATTCTCAAAATTAGCATTGTTAATATAAAATTTTCAGAATGTCTAAAAAATTTAGATTATAAATAAATATTTTTAAATGAATATGTATTAGGTATTGCATTGATTTTATTGATGTGTAAATATGGGCTATTTGATAACATTACTAACTTTACGGCCCGCGGGCTATAATGGGCCCTCGGGTGCTAAAGTATCATTTTATGCCTCTAAAACCGGGCGGTAAAGTGGGCTAGTGGGCTGTAGATGTTGTGACAAACACTTCCGTCGTGATATACAAGGCGTGAAACAACTCCTCTACATATCATATTTATCGCACCCAAAGAATGGAATTCCTCGCAAAACAATCGTCATTTCGCATATTAACAATTCAGCTACGTACCGTATGCAAACTGAATTCGAAATGTATGCGCATATTTCGACAAGAAACAAGAGAGACCGCGTGCACATATACGTTTTGTTCGTTTCAGATTTGTTGCGGCTCGCTTTGTATAACCGCATTCCCATGCAGATACTGGCTTTTCAGGTAACTTCAGTAATTTCTATGGTAGCATTAGTTATGTAGCGCTTGGGGTGCTGACTTGTTTCAACGTGGAATGGTTGATGATAAATGAAGGGTGTATAGTTGTACAGGCACTTCAAATATGCATAATCGTAGTGAGCTGTGATCAACACGCTCGGTTCGCTCTTAAGGCGTTTTCTGGTATGGATGATAATGTGGTTATGGATACGGAATAATAATAGTGTTGGTCGCTATTAATAAACTGATTATAGAACTCTCCGTTCGCTTTCAGAATTGTTAATGATATCAGCTACCACTTCTCATGTCCATCGATCAGTGGCAGCAGTAGCAGTGGAAACTTTTTTGTTATGTTTCAAAATTAAAATTTAAAAATGGAAATCTCAAAGTCGTCTGCACAATATATATTTAACCCCATCGGGAAGGGGAAATTGTCAAAGTAACTTTGGCAAAAATTTGTCAAAAGATTTGCATCGCAATTAAGTCAGTGAATCATGAACATGTTTTTGCACTTCCGGGTCTAAAGTTCCAACTTTAGTCCCGTATAACAGGGACGTAAATGTATCTTTCAGTCTCTAAGGAGATAAAGTTGCATTTCAAATCCCTAGGGACATAAAGTGAAAATCAAACTTTACTGTTATCATGTCAGCTGCCTTATCTATATCAAAATCAAACTTTACCGCAGCTACACTATCAATAAATAGGACAAAAATTAGGAAATATTCCATAATAAATCTTTATTGAACTAGCCCCTACACCGTTCCTTGTAGTACCCCACATTCTACAACTTTTTTGGTGCTGTACGGCACGGCACGCTTTGTATAACCGCATTCTCATGCAGATACTGGCTTTTCAGGTAACTTCAGTAATTTCTATGGTAGCATTAGTTATGTAGCGCTTGGGGTGCTTGCTGACTTGTTTCAACGTTGATGATAAATGAAGGGTTTATAGTTGAACAGGCACTTCAAATATGCATAATCGTAGTGAGCTGTGATCAACGCGTTCGGTTCGCTCTTAAGGCATTTTCTGGGATGGATGATAATGTGGTTATGGATACGGAATAATAATAGTGTCAGTGGCTATTAATTAACTGATTATAGAACTCTCCGTTCGCTTTCAGAATTGTTGATGATATCAGCTACCACTTCTCATGTCCATCGATCAGTGGCAGCAGTAGCAGTGGAAACTTTTTTGTTGTGTTTCGGAACCTCCAAATTCAAATTGGGCATTGAAAATATCAAAGTCGTCTGCACAATACAGTGCGGCTTTTTTTAGCCCCCCCCCCCCCCTGTTAACTTTTGAACGGTTCGACGTAGAAACATGAATGAAAAACCGTTTGGAGGGTTTCACTGATACTACTTTTTGAAATAAAAAATATGGTGATTGCTCGACAGAACATGCTCAAACTCAATAATTTTAAATGGCATGGCAAGTGTCACATTGTTGAAAAGAAAATTCAATTCTCTTTACAACCATCTATTTTTTTTTAATTCAGTTGAAATTTTTTTCACAAATTAAATTCGAAATATCAAAAATAAATCTGAAATCTCATACCTCGATAAATTGGAACGGTTTGTTGTGGAATAATGAAACCAAAAATATTTTGTAGGCTATTACCGATACTCCTTTTTGAGAGAAGAAACATTGAAATTACTCGACAGATGGCGCTAGGGACAGATCAACTTGAAAATTTCGAAAGGCATATAAATCGATATTGAGAAAAAATTTCTCAACAAAATTCAAAAATATTTAGACGGTTGTGAAGAAAATTGAATTATCTTTTTAACGATGTGACACTTGACCCCCCATGCCATTTAAAATTTTTGAGTTGATGTGCCCCCCCCGCGCCCCCTTTCGAGCAATCATCATATTTTTTGTTTCAAAAAGTAGTATCGGTGAAACCCTCCAAACAGTTTTTTATTCATGTTTCTACGTCGAACCGTTCAAAAGTTAACAGGGTGGGGGACTAGAAAAAGCCGCACTGTATAAATATTTAACCCCAATGGGAAAAGGAAATTGTCAACGAAGATTTGGCAAACGACGCCTTAAATTTTCTCACAAATTACTATGGCCCCATCAGGTCAAGCAATTAGAAACTAAGAAATGTGTATCTTCAACGTACTATGGAAAAAGAAAATAGATTATTTCGGGATTCTTCAGAAAGAACAATGTAGAAGTAGAATTTGTCTTGCTCATGTATACAGAGTCGTTTCCAAACCATGTTGTTTAATTTACTATTTACGTACTTTTCAGAGTGCGTAAAGTGTCCTTTTCAGCACAAGTGCTTTAAAAACCAACTGTGCGCATAGTTAATTTTCACACACTATGCACATATATTTACGCATTTTGAAAAATGCAGTATTTTTAATCATTTGATAATACAACAAGAATTGAAAACTTTGAATATTGATTTGTCAATCTAATAACAGCAGTACAAAAACACTGTATGATACATTTTCGTGAAGAGCTTTTTTGTACTCACTTGTTTTGTAAAGAACTCGACTTTCCCATATTCAACAAAGTTCATATTTGAACAAAAAATATCTGCTTTACGAACTTGTGTCATAAATGACTATTTTTGTCCATTTTCACATGTATCAATAGTTAACACATTCACCAAATATGTTATGACGACGACAAATTAATTGATAACAGTCTATTATCGAACCATCTTTTGATGAGAGGGAGATCAGATTTAACTTTCTTTTTTGAGTGCGACCATTATCTTTCTCATATAAGATGACCGTGGCATCATTGAAACTTTCGATGTTTCCTCCAGATTCCACCAAGAGTAAGTTGTTCAAATATATTGTGAAGATTACTGGCCTCAATACAGTTCCTTGTGGTACCCCACATTCTACAACTTTTTTGCTGCTGTACGAATTTTGTATTTTTACTTGTTGTAAGGAATAATTCGCAGAGAGATTGTGCTGTACCTTTTACACGTATACTTTGAGAGTTTCTAATAGAATCTGGTGGTTTACGGTATTTAAAACTTTTGTCAGGTCTAGGAATACCCCAATACATGTTTTTTTTTTATCATCAACTTCCTTATATATATTTTTGGTTACGTGAAGAATGGCATCTTGTGTTGAGTTTCCTTGTTGAAATCCAAACTGTAAGTTCGATATGACTGTACACTTTTTTTAAAAAGTTGGTTAACCTATTTTAGTGCTTGAACTAATTTTAACGTACTTTTCAGAGTGCACAAAAACACTTTGTATGATACAATTTCTTGTAGAGATTTTTGTATTCCCTTGTTTTGTATAGTACTCGAATAACCCTCAGACAACAAAGGTCATGGTCATACAAAAAATATCTGCTTCAAGAACTTGTGTCATGAATAACTATTTTCTTCATTTTCTCATCGTACAGGCACTGCATTTATAGTTAACAAATACTCACATTCACCATATATGTTATGACGACGACAGTCAAGTGTTTATGACAGGCAGCGCTTTCTCTGAGGTACAATAGCAGAAATTTGAATTACGTAGTGTATTATTTGTTTCGTCCCATCAGAGCCCATTCCCCAACCCTTACACAACCAACAATGATAATGATGATGAGGAATGTGCTTGCTACCATTCAGTTCACCTGCTGTAGGATAAATGTATGTAGTTGAACATTGACCAACGAACAATTGCTGTCAGCTGTGAGTTGTGTGTTGTTATAGTGGGCGAATGCTAAAAATATTACAAACGTGAACGATGACTTGTTGATATTGTGTAAAAATAAAAAACTTCTAATATTTCTTCTATTTTCACTGATAATCTTATATTTCTCACTAGTTTCAGTGACAACATCATATTCATAACAGTCTTGGAAATATTGAAATTTGATGTTTTCCATCATGATGAAAAACTCCTCAGTTCTTTATCAATGTTGATTTTTTACTATAAACCTCAAGTTTAGTAAATAATGCCTTATTACATAACTGTTTTTTATATTAGTGCATTTCCAGACAGTTATGTAAATTTTCAATTATTGTAGATTCTTTCTTCGACTGAAGATGGGTTTGTCTGAACCCGAAACATGTTTCGCCTGTTTGGGAAACCATACTTTTTGATAAACTTTAATAAACATTTGTGGAGATGACTTCGAGATTTATTCTTACATAAAAAAAAAGTTATGTAAATGTTTGATGAAGGAAATACGAGGGATGTCTTGATATCTAGTTAGCCTAGACTAGTTCCCTGCATAAAAAAAATATTGCGTTACCATAGCAACGAACAATAACTTATTAGAAGTGTCAGTGTAGAGTTTGACGTCAAAAAAGTAAACCAGAGTTACGCAAAAAATTAAAAGAAAAAATATGTTCACCGAAATTGTGAAAAACGAAATATTGGAGTATCGAGCAGTCATCAAGTACCTGTATTTAAAAGGGTTAAGAGGTCCTTCGTATGCGATCGCGAAAAATTGGACTGCAAGCTTCAAAAGAGGTAAATTATCCATTGAAGATGATGACCGATCGGGAAGGCCAGTTTCTGTGTCAGTCCCCGAAATTATCGATGGAGTTCATGACATGATTTTAACGACCGTCGAATTGGGCTAAAACGTATATCTGGAGCACTAGATATTTCATGCGAACGCGTTCATCATATAGTTCACGTCAATTTGGACATGAGAAAAATTGCTGCAAAATGGATCCCCAAATGTTTGAATGTTGACCAAAAGCGTGCAAGAGTAGTAGCACCGCGTTCGATCTGTGCTCGATTTGAAAACGATGTAGACTTCTTAAACCGAATTGTTACTATGGATGAGACTTGGGTACATCTCTACGATCCAGAAACAAAGCAACAATCGATGGAATGGCGACACTCCAGTTCTCCAGGACCTAAGAAGTTTCGTGTCCAAAAATCTGCTGGAAAAGTTCTTGCTTCAGTTTTTTGGGATTGCCATGGAGTAATCATGATTGATTATTTAGATAAGGGTAGAACAATAACTGGAGATTAATATTCGACATTACTGACCACTCTACGGAAAAATATTAAAGAGAAAAGACGCGGAAAGCTACCCAAAAGTGTTTTGTTTTTGCAGGACAATGCCCCTGCACACAAATCTCATGTTGTCATGCAAAAAATTCGTGATTTAGGGTTTGAATTATTAGAACACCAGATTTGGCTCCTTCCGACTATCATCTCTTTCCTCAACTGAAAAAAAGTTTAAAAGGTCGTAAATTTTCTTGCAGGTTGCAGGTTCGCTGTAATAAATGTATCCAATTAAGAGGAGAATATGTTGAGTAATAAAATATTTTGACATTGAAATTTTGTTTGGTTCTATAGCAGGCTAAGAATTTTTCAATATATCCTCGTAAACGTTTCTTCTTGACTGCATCCTCCAGACCATCCATACTCTTCATCAACTAGTCAGTTTTAGTCCCCCCTCCCTGTTAATTCCTGTGTTTACCCGATAAAGGGGGTGAGAGGACGCCAATTTAAAAATTTCAAACGGCATTGGAAGTCAATTATTTGTATTTATTCGGTTTTATTAGCATACCTTGGTTATTTTCAGAGATAAAAAATAGATTTTTCATCCGCATACGTTACATAATGTGGACTTCTAAAATCATTTACATGAATTATGTATAACAGAGGTCCCAGTATAGAACCCTAAGGAACACGAAGAATACGAGGATGTATTGATATCTAGTTAGCCTAGACTTCACTTAGACTTGCTTTAATCAGCTTGTTTAATTCAGTATATGTCATGAAGAATAATTCTAGGTCTTGATTTGCAGATTCTGAAACTTGAAATGGCAGTTATAGTTTGGATACTGATTTGGGGAATAGCATCGGTTTTTCTCTCTGTTGCTGTCACTGTCAATGTGTGTTGTTCGAAAAACCTTCGACGGCGACGATTGGACGAGGATTATTCCATTGGACCAATCAGCACAGGCAAACGATGGACTGCTCGAGTTTTGGGAATATCGTTGCATGCCTTACTTATATTGTTGATGTGAGTAGAATTGATGATATTTCTGAAATAACTTCGATAATTTTTTGAAAACAAATCATGGTTTTTGATGAGTTTCAAAGAAACCTCAACTGCAGAAAAATTTTGGCATTTTTGCTTCTCTGTTGACGCGCAAACGTTTTATTTATTCACCACGAAGAGAGTATTCATAAAAAATATGAAACTTTTTGAAATGGAAAGTTTGACGAACGATGTTCTGTTAACTTTTTTTTTAGGTATAGGTCATACATAAAAAACTGTAGGTATTTCTTGAAAACCAACTTTTCAACAAATTTTATTATAATCTTCCGAGAAATAAGCATGAGCATTTCATTTGAAACTTGGAAGTACTCTTTCTCCAGTTATCAAGAACTGCCAAGAAACTAATGTAAACTGAAATGAAAACCTATACAATTGAGAAGTACATTGCCCAAGCCTTCTTTTTATGAATGAAATCACATTTTCATTCTTTCGTATTGGTGCTTAGACTTTGTTACAGATGCTAGAATGGTTTTTTTCGTTTTGATTAGAAATGATTTTACGTGAGTAGAAGAATGTGTCTTCAGTACTAACAGTTTTACTACAATAACTAACAATTTTCACAAACTGCTTGAATAACACAAAATCTTTCAGATTTTGCTAAATATAGATATATGGTTTATTTGATTTTGTCATATAGTATATAACAGTACCCAGGTAGCACATCATATCGGCTGAATCTTGGTTCCATATTGGACCATTATAGATATATTGTAGATGAAATATCATTATTGGTCCAATATGGGTGAATATTCAAAAAATAATATTATGTTAATATTATTGGTGGAATATTGGTTGAACTAGTTTTGAATGTAGATTATCACACGAAATATTGGGCCAATATTGGTTGAATAATTTGTACCAACATCGATAATACAATATTTGTTATACATTGTTTTCCACATCTAGAATAAACATTGCAATCCAAATATTCCAGTCATATCGATTATATGGGAAAAAACTATATTGTATTTCCAAGTTTGTTAGAATATTGGTTGAATATCAATTCCACTTCATTTGACAAATTGTAATAACTCATATTGAGTCAATATTGGTTGAATGATATTTACCAATATCGATAAAACAATATTGTCTTCACATCATTTTTAACATCTAGAATAAATATCGCAATCCCAATATTCCCCTAATATCGATTCTAGGAATAAAAACCATATTTATCTCCAAGTGTGATTACACATTGATTGAAAATCATTTCGCCAATATTCAACAATTCTTATTAATTAATATTTGGTCAATATTGATTCAATAATATTTATCGATATCGTTAAAACAATATTGTCTTCATATTGTTTCCTACATCTAGATTGAGATGAAATTTGAATATTGGCCGAATATTCAATGAAACATATTGAAATTATATCATGATCAAATCTGGATAAAAATCCGCTGGGTGGCTCTACATATAGAACGTCTTCTAAAACATACGAAAGTATATTAAATACTTGCCATAACTTGTTTTCAAGACAGCTCACTCAGTGGTTATGGCGATCAAAAGGCAGACTCTGGTGTCACCTTCATCAACTAAAAGACATTCAGTAATTTACCAAGTAATTTACCAAGGTATATGATTGAATGATATTGTACCAATATCGATAAATATTTTGAGGCCATTTTCAAGAATATTTCACCAAAACTATTTCTAAAATATTCAAACAATATTGCAAAATGTTCACATTTTACTTCTCGACAATATAACTTTTATATATTGTGCCGTTATTGTCAGAATATTGTATCAGCGATATTGTACCAATATTGCCGAACATTTTGAGGCCAATATTAGTTCAAGAATATTTCGCCAATATTATTCAAGTAATATTGGACCAATATCGCCGATTGTTCACATTTTTTTCTCGCCAATATTGCATTTCAAATATTTCGCCAATACGTTCACAATATTGTACCAATATTTTACCAATATAGGTGTGTACTTGGGGATACTTAACAATGTGAGTTCTAATGTCACTCTGATTGAGTTTGTGATGCGAAGAAATTTCAGGTATCTTAACACTTTGTTCTTTTTTTTATTAGGTGTTTTTGCATCAACTGCCATGGTCATTAGCCATACTTTGATCCTCTTGTTCAATCAAACGGGTAATGATGAAAATCTTTGTGACTTGTCAATATTGAGTGTAAAATTATGAGATATGAACCATACTTCATCTTTTGCTTCAATTTTTTAAGACTGATCTTGAGAAAGGCTAAGTCCTGGACTATGGAATATAATATGAAAGATGTGGAAATATGAAAGATGTATCGGCAAACATTTACATTTAGCCATGAAGTTACTCTACTTATTCATATACAGGGCTATTCAAATTCGTTTCTGTACATGGGGATCTCGTAAACGATAAGAGATAGAGTGTCGGTTGAATTGTGGTAAAGTTGCGTATTTTAGAGACCTATCCAATGATGTGAAAAAATCGGATTTAGGTCTTTTGGTTCTGGAGATATACAGGAAAAACCAAAAAATCTCAAATTTTTTTTTTGCCTGTATCTTCTTTATTCGCAGACATATTGAAAATCTGTCCACATTTTGCTATTGGCACTTGATGCAGGCTATCAGAATTTATCGATGAATCTTTTATACAGGGTGTCATCTGACTTGGGCCACCCCCATCTTTGAATTTTTCAATACGGACCTGTCTTTTTTGTTGTAGTTTTTGGATCGTCGACGTTCACTTCATACTGAGAAATTAAATTTAATATTATATTTCGGGATGTTTCGGTAATATTTTATTTTAATTGGGCGAATTATTCCCTTTCAAATTACGGCCCTGGAAATTGGTTGACTGAGTTAAATAAAAACACAATAGCAACTTTCACGTCTCCCCATGTACCATAGTGTTTTTCGAGAGTATTTTTTTCATTTTTAAGTACCAATTCATATTTCTTCACATTTTGAATGCTCTTTGAGCGTTTTCTACAATGAACTTCGAATAGCAAAACCTTTTATGAATATCTGAAACACATCTACAACAAAAATAGATTATATGTATTTTGATAAGCTGAAAAGGAAATGATAGCAATAATTACATCAGAAATGAACACTATAATTGTAATAAAAATTGAAATGAAGTAATTTATATACACAAAAAAATATAAAAATTAAAAAAAAATACTCTCGAAAACCACTATAATACATGGGGAGACGTGAAAGTTGCTATTGTGTTTTTATTTAACTCAGTCAACCAATTTCCAGGGCCGTAATTTAAAGGGGAATAGTTCACCCAATGATAATAAAATATTACTGAAACATCCCGAAACATAAAATTCAATTTGATTTCTCAGTATGAAGTGAACGTCGAAGATACAAAAACAACAACAAAAAATACAGGTCCGTATTTAAAAATTCAAAGATGGGGTGGCTCAAGTCAGATGACACCCTGTATAAAAGATTCATGGACATATTCTGATAGTCCACACCAAGTGCCAATGGCGAAATGTGAACAGATTTTCAATATGTCTGCGAATAAAGAAGATACAGGCAAAAATTAATTTGGGATTTTTTGGATTTTCCTGTATATCTCCAGAACCAAAAGAGCTAAATTCAATTTTTCCACATCATTGAATAGATCTCTAAAATACGCAACTTTGCCACAATATAACCGACACTCTATCTCTTATCGGTTACGAGATACCCATGTACAGAAACGAATTTGAATAGCCCTGTATATGTAACAAGAGTGGACCCAAGACAGAACCCTGGGGTACACCAGGAGTTATGTCTTCGTAATCTGATGAACAATTATTGAAATAGACTGCGTCTGAATTCACTCACATGAACACAGAATTAATCATATCCACTGTGCCACAATAGTCTCGATTATTGTCTCACCCTGTATATTTCCGCTGCAAGAGGAGCGTTAAAGCTCGAACAATTTATTTTCATTTGTTGCAGTTCGCCCATCGTCCTCATTCTAGCAGGCAACGAGCAAATATCCAGATCGATATCAAAGTCTCCGGCGTCTGCAACTTTGATTTACGAAGATATCGACACTTTTTTGAGAAACACTCACATGCAAATCGCCTTCGTGGTGACGTCATCGACGGACATCGCCGTCGAGGAGATCAGGAAAGATCTAGAAGGTAGGAGCTCCATGTTTTTCCATCATGTTTCCTGCTCTACTAAGGAATTCTGGCAATAAATAGTAAATAGAATATTCCAAAAACAATTTTCTCGACTGATACGATCCTTTAGGTCTTCAATGGAGACTGATTGAGATTTATAAACTGCAGGTTTTGGATGATCACAGAAAAAATCCAAAGAGGTCAAGTCTGAAGATCTTGTAGGCTACTCGATGGGTCCTCTTCTTTCAATCTAACGGCTGTTATAATGATCCTTTAACCATTGACCGACATGACATGACGTGGTGCGTTGCAACGCCGTCTTATTGATAAAGAAGTGAAATAGCGAAATTGGTACAAGACAAATATTTTCGGCAAAAGAAACATAATCCTGGATATCAACATTATAGTAATGTGTATGACTGTCAAAAGAAAGTTGTTGAAAATACATTAAGGACTACAAAGAAAAAATATCACGGAGAAAATTTTTCGGAATCTACTCCTGTGGATAAATAAAAAACAATTATTGAGTAACATTCCCAAGAATAAGAATTCAATAAAAAACAGCCAAATCAATGATCAAGAAGTTGAAAACCCAGAAGAGATTTGTGAAGAATTCAACGAACTTTTCATAGCTGTTGAAGAAATGTGAGCATGTAAAATTCTTGTCAATTCAAGACTTCCAAGAAGAAACAACGTCATCATCGATATTTCTAACACACCCAAGTGAAGAAAAAATTTTGAATACAATTGGAGAAGTGAACCCAAGTGAAAGCAATCGACATAATGAAAGGACCCCGCACATTTAGTATGTAAAATGGCTTTCGGCTAATTTTGCTCAAATTTTGATATATTGTAGATATTGGCATCCTCATTACGTAGTCCAATTTACAGATCGATCCTATGCCTAGTTTTCGAGGTACAGGGTGTCAAAAATTCGATTTTCGCTATTTTGCATCGATTTGATTTTTGTGCCCTAGTTCGAAATTGAACCGACTCAGAAATGAACTTAATGTATCTGAGTTGTAGCTCATGAGTCCCTCCATACGAATGAAAATTGATATCTAACAAAGGGTGTTGCATTACAGCATGACAAGACAATGTTCATAGAAATAGATAAAAATCAATACCATAATCGTTTTGATTTTCACTCAATCCGTTAAAATAAATTAAAAACAAATGGCTAGAATTTGACAATTTTTTTATAAAGTATGGGTCTTGATCAACTACATGAGGATTCATATGATTGCTTGTCCAACAGTTTATAGTTTTCCAGATTCAGAGTGCAGGGTGACAATTTGATTGCTTTCAAATGCTACATCTCATGAATAAAATTATAAATCATTACGAATTGTCCATAACTGTTACTAAGATATGAAAGTTAAACTGACTCATGAAACAATCCTTCCTATCACCCCCCCCCCCCATTATAGCCAACCCCCATCACCCCCTTGATTTACAGCTACCTGCATTCCAATACTTTCAATAGAAATCTCTACAGCAGCACAAGATGTAATATCATTTGTACAAAAAATTTGAGATTGTTGCTTATAGTAGTATATTATTTTCTTCCCATGGAACAAGAATAATTCCTTTTCTCTTCAGAGCAATTCCATATTTGTTTTTTGTCTCTTATCCTCTTTCCTCATCTATGTATTTGTCTCTTCCGTTGTTTGACATTTTATTTTTCTGGATGTATATTAAAACTCTCTCGAAACTTCAACCGAATTGGTCGATATCCCGACTTATGCAACTTAACAGAACTATTGCAAAGTACAAACTGCTGTATTATATAAAACAAACTTATAACGACTAGAGTTTGGGTTCAACTGAGGTCCATCGACTGCATCTGAATCATTAACCACCGAGTTTGGACTAGTTTCCTTTTCATAACACTGGGTCCATTATAATTCTTTTCCTCCCGGATGAACAGAAATGTCTTCCAGAGACTCAGAGATGGCGTGACGCACCCCCTACGGAAAACAATGGAGACGGAGGAGGTCAATTAAAACACTATAAAGTTTGTGTCGTGTAGAGCTTTTACGAAGGTTCAAATCACTGCTGAAGGTACGGGATTATCTCAGTCGGAGGTAATTGGAACGACTATAATTTTCGCTGTCTGACTGTCACAGTGTAATCTCTCTTGATGTGAAATGGGGACCTATAATTTCATATACAGGGTCTTTCACGTTAGGAATATATGGAGAACGATTCAAAATAAAAACTTGATACTTTGTGGTAGTGGGTTTTACAAAATGGCCTTCTCAACTAAAATATTTTCATCTTCCTGTCTCTTTCCGTTATACCGGAAGTTGAGAGCAACTTCCTTATTTTAAATGGAACACTCTATATTTTATTGCATTTTTGAATTTCTCAGCCCATTTTAGGCCCACTTTGTATAACAATACCTATACCCAAATTTGTTAGTTTTCGAGATATTGATATCGAATTTTCGAAAATAATTTACAGGGTGGACGAAATTTCCACCTAAAACATAACATCGAGAAAACTTATGAAATACCATTTTTTCAAATGGAAACCATTTATAGTGTGGTCCTGTTTAGTCTTTTTCAGAAATTGGGACCTTCCATATCCAGTCTTCTATATATTTTCGGTTAGAAATGGGGAGACAATGTATTTTTTCTACAACCGCTTACGAATATAGCCTTTGACGCTGTCTGACCTCAACACAAAGTTGACTTTTCCCAGAATGGTCATTTTGTGACAGCTGCTTCGCTCTATAGCAAATATATTGAAAAAAACACTAGATTTCCACAGCTTTTATTGAGAACGAACCTATTCTTGCTTGATTGAAAGTATAGACAATAAATTCATTGCACTTGGTAGTGGTGCTGAGGTTAGCGTAGCTTGGGGTTCAATCTCGACATGCGGTTATTTATTTTTCAAGCAAGTTATTTCTCCTTTTTCATTTTGTTATAGATGTAAATATTGAATATTTGGATAGCTTATACATTTGTTATTGAGTGTTAATTCTCTCATAGGTAATATTATATGTGCTTATGTTGGATAAAGTGTCGAACATTTTCAGTCAAAGAGTTGCGTTAGTAGAAAAATTCATGTGTGCATTTCGAGTACAAAGTGTCATTGCCGCTCTCGAAAGATTACTGTTTTTGTCGAGTGGTAATCAATAACTTTGAGCTCGAAATACACTAATAGCTTTTGAGATTTTTCAGAAACATTATCACTTATAAGATCCTCTGCATCTCTTCAGTTCCAAAATGAACCTTATAAATTTTGACCATCTACTTCCATAAACAGAAAAAAGTGGAAACCATAAAAAACGCTCCAAGAGCTATTGAAAGTATTGAATTAAAGCAGTGCTATTTTACCTAGTTCTATTCCTAGTATTGCAAATTTTGTTTTTTGACTTTGCCAGTGTTGTCTATTGTTTTTGATAATGAAATTGAAATCAACTTGTTTCGCTCCTATTATCGCAGTATTAAAAAGTTTATGGTCCCAGCAATCTTCTGAAAGTAGGAAAGAGTCAAATAATGATTATAAAAACCATACACAAATTCCCCAGTTTTGAAAACCTACATTGAGAAACCAATTTCCATCCATGGAAGACAATGGTTCATTGGTACATGGATCTTAACAATTTGAATTCAATCATCTCAGGTGAAGACAAACACCTGAAACTAGAAGTTGTGCCTGAAGATTCAGTAAAAGCCAAACAACTTAAAAAAGTATGTGGAGGTTAGAGGACCGATACCATTGTTTATATGGATGTAAGATAGTTAGTCAATGCCTGTGTAATTGGTGTTGGACGCAAACGCGATTGTCATCTAGCGTGATTAGTTACAAACTTGAATATTTCACGTCATTGTAATGTAGGTTTCTTCAAAAAACCCTGATTTTAATGAAGTCCCATTGTTTCAATCAAGTTATGACATGACTTGGAGGCCAGATCACTGAAGTTACGACATGACTTGGATGCGAGCTCACTATCGCCATCTACATGTCGCATCCATTTTGATCCAATCATAATCCCATAAGGTTGACTAACTATCTTCTATATAAACAATGCCGATACTATCTGGTGAAAGCTTTCATTTTGATCAATGTCGACATGTTATTTCCTGAAATAACTTGTTATCGAGATTAATGATATTAATGATAAGAGAAGTGAATATTCACTACACACGTTTGTCATATTTCTAAATAAAATGACTTTTGGGCAAGATAAATTTGAGGAACACATAGTTTCAGCAGAATTATAGTTTATATTTCACAAACGCTGCATTACTTCCTTTAACTACTTCTAAGGATTCTTACGGTTAACTTATCTCAACTACATTAATAGATGAAATTGATGATATCATAGACAATTTGAAACCTGCCTTAATTACGATGATGTATGCTGAAGATGACTAGAAATCTTAGAACAAACTATGATTGTCGTCTAGGTAGATGATTTGTGTATACTAAGAACTAGAGAACGGGTAGAAAAGGAAGTTGAAGGAATCTTATCGAAGAATTGTTACATTGCCAGGAAAACCGAAATTTTTACTGCATTCAAATTCCATGTCTTTAAACATTTTTTGTATTTTTGGGTCAAGAAGGATTTATCGAAAAAATGTAAGAAAATTATAACAAGGTATTGCTATGTAGCTCATATCCCTACGGATCCTAGTGCAAAACCACGAAAGACAGAGGAAGATGCTAAAAGAACTGATGAAGTTCATTTTATTGGAAATATTGGAAACCCAAGTAATTGCCACAACACATGCATATTATCCAATACTATTCCGAGAAGCAATCGAAATCAAAAAACAATTTCAACAGAATTGAAGAAGGGTTACAATTGAATAAAGCATGGCTACCTGTTCTCAAGAAAACGGTAATAACACCATACCGGGAAATTAATGAATCCGAGGGGGTACCCGACGCAGGGACGATGGAACCAGACGCAGGTACGAGTACGTCGACCCATAAATACTGGCTGAGACAACGCATACCAAACAAGTAGTGTTCAGTGATCGAAACTGTAAACATTTCTCTTGAAAATGCCAACCACTCGTGTTGGCGAAACGTCGAGTTTTTCTCTAAATAAACGTCGGCCTAAAAACCCGAAAAACCATCATTCATTCAACGATGGCCGCGAAAGCCTTTCACAATTTGTATGAACAGGATGTTCATAAAATCAAATGAGGAATCATCAGCGACTGAAAGACGAACTTTATTCCAGTGTTCATCATAGGAATTCCAAACTATTTCAAAAGGGCGTTTTGGGCGATGATGGGCAATGACCATGAAATCAGTACGAAGGTGTTTCCACATTTAAAACCAAACCTAATTTTGCCATAACATTTGGAGAGCATTGCATAGTGGTTCTTGAGGAAAACTCTTCTGGAGCAAGGCAATGTCCGTCTTGGTGTTAGTCAATGAAGTAGATATATCAGATATCGGCAACATTACCAAACTTGTAAAAATTTATTATTCTTTATCTAGCGATAGATTCCACAACATGAATTATTTTTTAAGACAATTTCTCTTTGAAATCAAATTATACTTAAATCAATTGGTACAAAATTCACTCAAGGCTGAAACACAATAAAAGATTTATGTAATAAGCTTTGAGATTTGCGGTTTGGGATATAACTTTTAAGAATAAAACAGGAAGGAAAACATAATTGAAAAATTATTCCTGAATTTTACCCATTAAACGATTGTGTGTTGTGACCAAAATAGCAATGACTGTTTCGTATTTAAAGGAAATTTCAAATCCCAAAACTATCCAAAACTCCAGTTGTTTATCAGCCTTTATGATGTTCGATGCTGAAACAGTATTCTTTTCTAATTAGTATCAAATACACAATATCAACTCAACGAAATCCCCAACTCCCTCTTCAAGTTTCTCTTAGAAAAATATAACTTTCGTTCGTCTGTATTGTTGTTCTTTCTTCTTCAGCCGTCAAAGAGCTACTTGGAAAGCCCTATCAGCAGGAACTCGACGCCGAAACAGGAATTGAGGTGGCTCTAATTCAGTTAGACGATCTGAAAGTGTGTAAGTATTAATCCTTCACACCGTTTCTCTGTTATCCGCAAATTTACCCAATCTTTGTTTTCATTTGAGGAGTTCGGTTTTAGCTTCAATGAACAAATAACCATTCAATCCAAGATTATTATCAGATTTTCATCATACACTGATAATAATAATAACTATAATAATATTGTATTGATCCATTCAGACATTGACAAAAATGTATTGGGCATGTCAAGTTATATAGAACATACACATAATACAATACTAAGTATAATAGACCGTTGGCATATGGAAGTGGACCGGTACCCGGTCGCCCCCCTCCCTTTTCAATCAACATCCGGTTGAAAATAATGTTGAAAATGTTATTATAGAAGCAGCTGTGTTGGAATAGTCGGGTCTAGCTAAATTAACCGGGCTCTAGCCGATTTGGTCGGTTTCCAAGGGCGGCATACGGACTGAAATTACTCAATTTTACTGATTTTTTTTTATGAAAGAGATGCATCTCTAAAAATTTGGGGTCTGATCACAAATCTGATGGAAATTTCAGCCTAATTTGCCCCTTATCTTTACCATAAAGATGGGTTTTTCCATTGGGAGTGGCGGGCAGTGTATATCACTTAGGCCAACACCATGGAGCTAGTAGATGCATTTTCATTATTTTCAGCATTTTTATAGGGCAACATTGCTTGTTTTGATTCTCTGTTCAACCCCTATCAGTTTGTCACAATAATGCCCATGACTATTTTCAGTCTAAAAAAATTATTCAAATAAATGAATAATGTGTATTTAATATTATCATCATGCTTCTGGCTTATAGCTTTTTTATACAGCCTAAGAATGAAGTCTGAAGTCTGATAATTTTTTTTTATTTTCTCGCAACAGCATTTTGAAATAATTGAATGTATTTATTTATTATAAAACGTTGATAAAATGTTCCCGACTTATGGCTTTTTTTTCTGGTCTGATATCATTTTTTTTTTCTACATGCCAAATTTCCATCAACGAAAAAATGAAAATATTTCCAGCAAATTTTCCTACAACTTTTAAATTTATGGCTTTTTTAAGGGACATGCAAAGCTTGAGAATTTTTTTTTTATGATGTTTATCAATCATCAAAATTATATGGTTCTATCAATTTTTTTACCAATATGGTTCTAATGCCATAAACGAGAAAGTTTCCCGAAAAACGAAAAAACTTTTCACAAAATAAACCGGCTCGAAAAGTTTGATTTAAGTTCAGTTTTGACGACTTACTTATAGAAAATCACGCTATAGTTAACAAAACCCACACGAAGTTTTTAGGGGTATTTGTAGATGAATAATTTAAATTTGATAAGCATGTATTGAACCTATGCAAAAAAATAGCCTCCGCCTGCTATGCAGTACGAGTTGTTTCAAATGAACGCAATCAATTCTCAGCTAGAATTGTGTATTTTTCCTTGGACGAGTCACATTTGAGATATGGAATTGCCTTTTGGGGCTTATGTAGTCAGCAACTACTAAATTCAGTATTCGTTTTGCAAAAAAGGGCTGTTAGATACATATGTAAGGTAAAATTACAAGATCACTGTAAACCACTTTTCATCAGCCAACAAATTCTTACTTTACCTTGTTTGTTCCTTTTAGAAACTGTGTGTCTAATACACAAAAAGTATTCGAATTCACCAGTAGATAATGACAGACGATACCATACAAGAGGAAGTCGGAATCTACCATTGCCAATCCCAAAATTAGCAATTACTAAATTATCTTTGATAAGCAAGAAAATATGCCTTCTGATGCGCTACAGAACAATAACAAATTTAAAAACGTTGGTTAGAAGGGTATTTCTGCAAAAAGCCTACTATGACATAAAGGAATATTATAATGATGAATTTTAACGTTTAGTATTTCTGTTGTTTACCTATCTGTAATGTTTTATTTATTTATCTGCAATGTTTTATAAGTTTATCTGTAATGTTTAATTGTATTTGTTTATATACATACGTTTTAACTTTTATTTAGTTTTACATTTACTTTGTCAATAAGGATTATTTCTTGGACAATAATGGACAAATTTCATTCTGTCGATTGCCATATGCGAGAAAATGAATCTGCAACCGAGTATTTTTCCACAAGATCATGCCCATTTTCCAACCTTTTCAGTACGTCCAAATTTGTATTTTTTGAGCTCAACACTGACATAATTTTCAGTGGTTAAAATCCCAGAAAAGAGAAAATCAGTTAGCAAAATCTGTCATTATCTGACGGTCTATTCGTCATTTGTATATCTCAACCGACTCTATAACTTTTCAACCTATTAAATTAGTAAACAAAAAAAAAATAACCACGCTCTGTATATGGGAATGAACATGGTGATTTTTCTTTCCAGCGACTGCCAAAATTGCCTCTCTCGTCTCGGACCTAATGAATGACTGTGCTGCAGCTGCCATAGCTACAACTCTGTTACAAGACGAACTAAATGATATTGCCCGTCAACTTACAATGATAAAGCAGCAATGCAGTTCGAAAGATCGATCCTTGTGCTATACATTGCAGTATTATGGATTCGAAACGTCGTTATCCTTAGAAAGTGTGAGTATGAATCTCAATGATTGACGATGTGTTCAACTAATTACTGTCTGACTTCCAGTATCTCAATAGATAAAGGTTTCTCTATAAAATTCCTATGGCATTTTTTCTTTCTTCGATAATAATAATTAATTTACCACGATATCGGTCATTCAACATTGATAAACATGGTGAATAAGCAAAGGTATGAGATTTGCATAAGTACTAAATGGTAAATAACAGTAATAATAATAATAACAATAACAAGGGCGGGGATTAGCGCAGTGGTTAAGCGCTCGCCTGGTAATCGAGAGATTGCAGGTTCGATTCCCAGACGGTGCGATCTTTTTTCATTTTCAGATGTGAAAGTCTGAATGACAGAGGCTCGTGTCGGCTGGGAATAATCCTCCACGATTCACTGTTGCGTTAAAAATTAACAGTGCTGCTCCTAAAGTGGCGTATGGAGTTAGTAACAAGGCCTATCCAGAACACATGGCTAATGACCATAGCAGTCGATGCCAAAACACCAAGGAAAAAAAAAAAAAAAAAAAATAACAATAACAACAATAATCACCGAGTTTGGATCAAATGAGAAATATATCTGCGTATAGATGGTAGTTGTAGAAAATCAATTTCTGAATGAGAGTGGAAGTATAAAGGGTATAAAACAAAGGACCCAAAATATTACCTTGTGATTCGCCTGATTTCATTTCCTGGCAGTTTGAGGATGTATTACTCATTATAACCTTTTGTCTTCTATCTTGCAAACAAGGTGAGGTGAACACTCCATTATTATCCAAAATAATGCATCATTTAGGTAACACTTGGGGATTTATGTTGTCTAATGCTTTCGAGTAGTCTAATAATATCAAAATTGTCTCTTTGTTTCCATCGAGAGTTTTCAGTATTGCACAAAAAACAATTTCTAACTGATGAATAAAAACGTGAAAACGTTTGAAGTTAAAATTATAATCTTTGAATATTTTTTGATACCAGCTCAAATATAACCGAAATATATTATTAACGTTAATTGCTAATTGAGGAACACTGGTTTTTCTATAAAAGACCTAACCCCCACAACTTCATTACAACATAAATATAGTAGGTCCAAATATCATCATATAGATTTCATTGAAAATATGAACAGGATGTTCATAAAGTCAGTTGTGGAATCATCTGCGACTGAAAGTTGGAATTTAGTCGCTGTTTTCCATCTTGGAAGGGATTCATGTTTTAAAGAGAAACATTCTTTTATCTGGCAAAAAAAAAATGATTTATTTGCCTTTTCAATGTATTTCGTGTCTCACTCCATTTTTGAGAACAACTTAAAAACTGTTTCCTTTCATGTAACAGTGAAAAACTACCCAAGTCATTAATATTAGGACAAATTTATTAATTTAATTTTATTAGAAAACGGGAAAACAAAAATTTACAAAAACTGCTCCAAATGACCACCATTTCAAAAGTTCGCACTCTCGAACGACATATTCTGCAGCTGCACGGCACTATAATGGTGTGATCTTTGAACAAGTTTTTCCAGGAGAGTACCTTCGTCGTTGACAGGCTCAGCATAAACTTCGATTGTCATTGTACCCTATGCAAAAATCCATAGGGGTTAAGTCAGGAGATCGTGCAGGCTGAGGAATTTTGACACCATGTATCTCGAAAACGAAGCAAGTAAGGACACATGATTATAGGAAACAAAAGTCTTATTTTTGCCTAAAAAACCGATCCTAATCGTTTGGCGGTTCAACCCTACGTCATCAAGTGTATTAGTAATATTTATCCCATCATCACTGTAAGCCTACGATTTTATATTAGTAATTACTTCAGATATTTAAAGTTCGTTAAAGAAAAAGTGAACGGTAGTTTATAAATCTCCTGTAGTCTAGAATCATCCATATAATGGGACAGTATCCTAATATTTTCGATGTATATTTTCTATTCATCATGGTTCGATTCCTCATCACCTCCCCAGAGAATTGTTATTGCATAGCCACAAAGTTTTTTGAACATTGCAACACCGAACCAAACTAAGAAGACAGATAAATCATTACTTTTAAATATCCTTCGCGCGTTTTTTTTTACCGCCATAAATTCCCAACTTGTTAATGACTCGAACAATTTCATTCGTACTCCTCGGGCTCGTATCGAAGTGCAGCGATTATTCATTCCTGGAGGACCAATAACGGCCATAAAGTGGCTTATAAAGTGGAGAGCTGAACAGCATTAAGAACCGGCTAGCAGCAATTCAATAAACCCAAAACAATCGCTTCCGAAATTAACACGTTGAGTTATCGCACGAAAGCGCCATTATTACGGGTCCTGCGACGATATTGGATATCGCTAACTATACAGGGTGATTCCAAAAGAAGTTGAAAGCCAATAGGAATTACAAAAATGGAACAAAAAAATTACCTGATCAATTCATAGGAACGCGCCGCCACTGGATGGAAACTGTCTACGTTGAACCTTACATGCAGGCTCACTATCCCTCCCCTTCATCAAACTTGAGACTGATAGCTGTGCTGATGAGGTTAGAAGTAAGATTGGGATGTTCATCACATTACAAAATGGCAAAAATGAATAAAATATTTTTTCAAATCACCTAACACAGCAGAACAGAATCACCTACGTATTATCGTGTCAAAGCAAATATTCAAATGTTGCTCAGAAGTAATGTACACAATTGGATATAATCATATCGCCCAGCTGGTCAGAATGCAAAATATGACATCGCAGAAATCAAAGATCCATTGCGGTGTACCTCAAGGATCGGAACTTGGCCCTATTCTCTTTCTATTGTATTTTAATGGCTTTGTAAGCATCGATATTCCAGAGAAGTTCACAATGTTTTCTGACGATACATCCTTAATGTGACACGGGACTGACATAGGTGTGCTGAAGGACAAGATCAGACAAGCAAAAAAATCTGTATAATGCAAATAAAACTAATAATCTGACATGCAAATTCCACTGTAATTGTTCGTATCATTTTCGATAATGGCATCCCTTTCTGGGGCTTCTACAGCCAACAACTGTTCAGTATCGTTTTAGTTATCAATATAAAATGCTATTGATGTGGAGTTGACAACTCCGATAAAACTTCTATTTGAGTTTCGCAAAATTTTAACTTTATGTAGCTTTATGTAGAAGTCTTAGAGCTTACGATACCAGACAAAATGTTAACATACCTCTGCCACTTAGAAAATCTCTCTCAAAACATTCATTGATGTTTGAAATCAGTTAAAGATATATTGTGTACAAAAGCCTACTATTCCGTATAAGAATAAAATAGTGACAAATTGTGATATACAGTGTGATCCACTTAAGACCGGAGCACCCTTATAAATTCTACAGTTTTTTAACCGATTCGATTGTTTTTCTTTTTTCCTTTTTTTTTTTTCGTTAGGTGGACATTCAAAAAGTCTGATAGGACACCAACTTTCATGAATAAATCTTCATTTCCAGGGCAAACTAATCTGATTTTTCAAGGTCAAAAATCATCTAAAAAAATTACTAGCGATTCTATTAAAAAAATTCTAACTTCACCACTGGATTCGCGACATTTTCAAATGGTTCTTATGTGAATAACGTTGGATTGCGTCAATCATTGAAAAAGTTATGATGGAATGAAATTTGAAAAATATGCCGTGTAATCAACCCACCAATTCCATTTCAAAACTTTTATCAGAACTTCCACCATCGGATTCGGGGAGTCAAAAATATCGAAATCTAAATCGATAAATAAAAAAAAATTATGAGATAAAATTTGAAGAATATGTTAACGGAATTTCAGCAAAATATCAGTTTTATCTCATAATTTTTTTTATTTATCAACAGATTTCGATGAAATCACAGTCAGTGATATTTCGAGACTCTGAGTCCGGTGGTTTTAGGTTAGGTTAGGTTTGAACGTGAGTGGGCCCGTATAAGGCCCTCCACTGCGGCCAATGGCCTATTGTGGCTCACCCTATGGTTATATTTCTCCCAGTATATCCAATCTCTTGACAAAATTGAGGAATGCATTGGGAGAACAATTTACCAGGTTTTCTGGCCTTACTGTCGTATCGCCAAATATTGAGAATCTGGTTCTGGCCGCTGCAGGGCATGTACACAATGTGCTTAGCCGTTTCATCATCTTACATGCATAGCCGGCACTCTGCATCTTGTGCAAGTCCGATTTTATGCATGTGATGTTTGAGTTTGCAGTGGCCAGTAAGCAAACCTACTATAACTCTGAGATGCGCTCTACTGAGTTCTAGCAGTTTGTCAGAGTTCTTTTTTTCCTTTTACAAGCAATAAATGCTTTGGAATGGGCTAGGCCCGGTAGACTACGCCAGTACTCGAGTCTTTTATTGTCTGCCCAAGCTGTTATGACATTCTTGGCAGTACTAAATGCTAAACCGATTACCGTTTCTGGTCCAGTGAACGTTGTTTCCGCCCCTCTTTTTGCTAGGGCGTATGCTATTTCGTTTCTTCTAGACCTGTGTGACCTGGTATCCAGACTAGGGTAACGTTGTTGCGTTGCGCCAGTCGGTTTAAGGTGTCTGCAGTTGCAGTTGCAGTTGGATTCAAGCGCTTTAAGTGCTGCTTGACTATCTGAAAATATTTTTATTGTTTTTCGTGTGTGGTGTCGATTTTCCAGCTCCCTGGCACACATTTCAATGGCATATACCTCTGCCTGAAATATCGCAGCTAGTTTACCCATACTGAACGAGCGTTTCACTACTGGGTTCATCCCATATATTCCGGCTCCGACGCCTTCCTTAGTTTTGGAACCGTCGGTGAACCAACGTTCAGTTGCCTTACATAGGTTGGTTTCATTCCGAACCCAGTCTTCTCTTTCGGAGAAGACCACAGTGTAGGACGTGTTAAGGTTGATAGATTTGGGCATGATGTCTGAGAGCGTCCGGTGGTGTAGTCAAAGTTCTACTATTTTTTTTTTAAATTGAATTGGTGGGTTCTTTAAACGGCATATTTTTCAAATTTCATTCCCTCATAACTCTTTTATTGATTGGCGCATTTTAACTTAACTCACATATGGACCATTTGAAAATGTCGTCGATACAGTGGTGTAGTTGGAATTTTTCTAAAAAAATTGCTAGTAATTGTTTTAGATTTTTCACCTTGAAAAATCAGATTGGTTGGCCCTGAAAATGGAAATTTGTTTATGAAATTTGGTGCCATAGCTTTAGTGGGTCACACTGTATATCATATTTGTTTAGAAAGTTTTCATTTTTATAATGTGTTTGTTATATTATATACTGTTATGTAACATATTTTTTATATGTAATCTTTTTCCATTTGAAACTGATCTCTGTATTGATTCATTTCACATTCTACTACTTACATATTGATCATGTAACTCTCTATGTATATATAGGTACTTTTTGACAAATCATAATTATACTAATGTGTACATTAGTATAATTTCGATTTGACAAAACGAACACTTTTCTTAGCCCATAGAGCACATTTATCATTGATTGATGAATAACTCATATCATTGTTTATATAGAAGTAAGATAGTTAGTCAATGCCTGTGTAATTGGTGTTGGACGCAAACGCGAGTGTCATCTAGCGTGATTAGTTACAAACATGAATATTTGACGTCATTTTAATGCAGGTTCCTTAAAAAAACCCTGATTTTAATGCTGTCCCATTGTTTCAATCAAGTTACGACATGACTTGAATGCGAGCTCACTATCGCCATCTACATGTCGCATCCATTTTGATCCAATTATAATCCCATAAGGTTGACTAACTATATCTTCTATATAAATAATGCTCATATCGTTTTTGAATGGTTTATTGCAAGCATTTAAATAACTGAATGCAATCACTTATTCACATTTTGTCATCTGTCAAATACTTACATGTCAACTTTTTTTTCAAATGAGTTATCATATTTTTGATTGTAAATTATTATAGAGGCTATCTTTATAACTAAGATATCTCACTGATAACTTCGAGGAGCAGCGGAAATAATTAGATAATAATTCTTTTTGGAACTCATGCTCTTTATATTTTGGATGGAATTGTCACAAAGTGATGACTTTCCTGAAAGAAGTTGCTCCATTACGTGGAAAAAGTAGAAGTAATTCGTGAACGTACGAATATGGGGAAAGCTGTCATCGTCCCCAACTTACGCCTCAGATCCAGTTTATATTCGGCATGATGGAAAATGATATGTTCCAGTTGAAATGGCTTTCGGTAGTGACTGAGGAACCGCTTTCCCGTGATGCCGCTAATATGAATTTTCATTTTGATACCAGACGGACGAATATTGTTCTTAGAGAAAATTATTTGCAAATAAAAACTTAAACGATGATCATTTTGAAACTTCCGAATTTACAAAGAGCTCAAAATAAAAAAATTAGTAACTTTCTATTTAAAAGTTTGATAGAATCACTTTTGGAAGGTTTGCCAGGGGTGGTAGTTTTTAATAGGCGGTTGTGAACCCAAAAAATATTTGCCCCGATTGAATCAAGCTCTGACCAAATGGAGAGCATCTGATTCGAGAATATGTCTGAATAGATGTGAATTTTTCATAGAAAAAATTGAATGCGTAGATTTTGTGATTGATTGGGAGGAATAACATACCACTGAAGATAAAATTTTGGATGTCAATGATGCCCCCACTCTAGAACCCGTTTCTCAAATTAAATATAGGTTAGGTCTTATCAATTATTGTGGAAAGTCACTACCAAATTTGTCAACAATTATTCATCCACTTTATAAATCATTGAAATCAAACGTAGACTGGTTCTGGTCATCATTACCCGAAATTATCACTGAATTTAACAACAGATGCATCTACTTATGGAGTAGGAGCCATATTTATTTTGCCCGTGAGCACACAAAATCCAATTTCGCTTGCATCTCATAACAGAAGATGAAAAAAATTCCCTCAGATATAGAAAGAGTGATAACATATCATTTTCAGTTTGTGCAAATTCATATTTAAAACTTATCATTAGCCATTCCTCACTATTTTTCACCTAGAGAGAGGTATAAAGAAATTCTTTGCTGGGCAGTCGTTCTATTCAATAACAATTATGAAATATAGTTCATCAGTGTTGAGAATGCAGAGATAGCAGCTTTCAGTTTGGTTAACTGTACTCTGTATATTTGTCAAAATAAAATCGAGCAATGTCATGTCAGATAATCTTGTTTACTGTCAGTTACAACAAAAGTTCAGTCAGAATTTTACAATAATAGTTAAGTCAGAATTTTCATTTTTAAAGTTAAAATGAGTTTAACAATTCCATTCAAAATAATGAGCATTTTGCAATGGATTTCCAAGAAATATGTACAAGGAGTGTCTCAAGGTATGAACTCAAGATTTTTGCCCTTACCATAGGTTGAAAAATTATTCGAGCATTGATGGAAATTGTTTATGAAGGAAAAGTGGGTTGATTATTCCATCCACATCGAGGAAATCATTACTACGAGTGGAACATTCATCATATGTAGGGGTTATCAAAAGTTAAAAGATAAAAGTTTTGGACATTTGCAACAGTGGTCTCCTTCATCTTGATTGGATAAAGCTCACACGAAATGGATTGAAGCCTTTCGAATCAGCACAATCAACCCTAAATCAACAATAGGAATTCTAAGAACAAATTTTCCAAGGAAAATAGTGTCGGATAATGCTTCAACTTCTTCTTCTCTTCTTTTCAATTTTCTCTTCAATAAATTAAATGGGGAGTACCTCAGGGCTCAGTCATGGGACCAACACTCCTTTAAATTTATATAAATGATCTGATCTAACTCAAATTAATATTTCCGGAGAATTCACCCAATTCGCAGATGACACCATAATACTTTGGCATGATGAAAATTATTCAAACCTGCATCAAATTATTAGGAATAATGTTAGTAAATTGAGAGATTGGTGTGATGTAAATGAACTATCTTTTAATGTATCAAAAACTAACATGCCTACGTTCAAATGTAATCATCAAGATCTTCATTTTGATAAAATTACCAAAGACCAGAATTAAATTCCAAATCAGTAACTCGCAAACAGGTTTGGTCTATTCCTTTGTTTTTTCATCAGTGAATGATATTATTATAGATATCGAAGATAAATGTGTAGATAGTCAAGCAGCCATCAAAGCGTTGAGCTCATATAACATCAACTCAAAGATGCTCTGGGAATGCCTAGACAAACTCAATGATCTAGGCAGGAACAACAAAGTGATCCTCCTCTGGCTGCCGAGGCACGTTGGAGTGGAGGGCAATGAACGAGCAGATACCCTAGCTCGAAAAGGGGCATCAACGCCACTGATCGGGCAAAAACCATTTTGCGGAATTGGAAAATCTTACTTCCAAGGAGAACTCAATAAAACTTAAGAAGGAATAAAAGCTACATACTGGCAAAGACTTCCAGGGCTAAGGCAGGCCAATGATCTCCCCGGCAATTTCAACCGAGTAAGATCGAAGACACTGATTAACCTCAGCAAAACTAGTCTAAAGACAATCACGGGATTTCTGATGGGGCACTGCAAACTCAAAAAACACCAAAGAAAGATAGGCTTAGAGGAGGACAGCACCTGCAGATTTTGTGGGGAACATCCAGAAACCCCCCACCATATATTGATGGAGTGTTATGCTGTACATCACAAGAGATTGAATAAAATGGGACCACACCAGCTGACTGTGAGAGAGATACCACGAGTAGACTGTAAACGAGAACACCTTGAGATAGCAGAAGAAGAAGAGGCACAATAGATCTAATCAGGTCGCGGCGCATCAGTCACCATCCTCACTCACCATTACCATTACCAAATGTGTGGATGATCGGTGCACTAGTCACTCCCGTCGGATTTCACACTCTAACGAGTTTTCTTGGTATGAAATATGGACTAGATGTAATTGTCTTGCAGCGATAAACCAGTAATCTATGGATGGCCCTAATTACATATCTAGATAGGGAAACGCCGACTGCGATTAAATATAGCCCTGTGCACTGCAATTATTACTATTTGCTACTGTGATAGTGCAGATCCTAGTCTGGCTCCGGTAAAGGGATGTTCGACTAGTTTTGAGTTGGAGCCCGTTTCTTGAATGGGGTATTTTATGTCTCCAGTTCGTTAAATTAAAATCATGAGAAAAAAGTTTTTCTTAGAGGGGTAATAATAATAATAATAAGAGTCAAATACAAATATTCGCACCTCGTTTCATTGCTTACTCCCAGCAAGATGCCCAGGAGTTCTTGCGATACGTTCTGGAGGGTCTTCACGAAGATGTGAACAGAATAACGGAGAAGCCTAAACCCATTCTGACATAGACGAAAAGTTAAGTGACGGTGAGAAGGCACAAGAATCTTGGTCGAAGTACTTAAGAATGGACAATTCCAAAATCATTGATAATTTCATTGGCCAGCTAAAGTCCACATTGAAATGTACGTATTGCGGGCACTGTTCTGTCACCTTCGATCCGTTCTGGGACCTATTACTACCAATACCGCGACGAGAAGCTAACTTGTGCTAAATGCAAAGAGAGAAGGAAGTGTACCAAATCCCTATCAATTTACAAGTTCCCCAAAATTTTAGTGATACATTTAAAAAGGTTTTCTTCGATGGATCGATTCAGAGGAAAATTGAATGTAACCATCGATTTTCCGTTAGAGGGCTTGGATATGAGTAATTATGCGGCAGACAATGTAGCCCCTTTCCGCTACAGTCTGTACGCATTATCAAATCATAGTGGGACTACCTACAGCGGGCATTACACTGCCTACTGTAGGCATCCGTATGCGGGCACGTGGCACGAATATAATGATTCTCGCATATCCCCTATTTCATCCAGATCCCTCGTGAGCGGAGAGGCTTACGTTTTATGAACAAGAAGGCACTAAATCGCACCTTTGAGATCATATTTAGATATATTTTTATTTTTTATAATATTATTATTTCAGTTAATAAAATTGCACAAGATCCAATGTCTCTGTTTCATGACTAGGTACATACATTCAGTATTACACAAATCATAAAAACAATACATTAAATAATATTAAATAGTAGATGATCGAATAAAATAAGAATATTAGTGGAAATAGTTTTCAAAAGTGTAACAATTTTCATCCAAAATAAATCTTTTCGTCATTTCTTTGAATCTAAATACATTTTTACAACTTCATAGTTTCTGGCAATCTATCATAAATTTTACATCCATTTACCACATTACTTTTTTGGAATAGAGAAGCACGATGTTGTAGTGATAATAACAAGTGTTTTCTTCTTGTATTATAATCACGTGAACGTTCAGCCATATTAGTCTGATTTTTAAAGATGTACATACAAGTTTCTAAAATATAAATTCCTACCACAGTTGGAATATCAATTTTTTTTTAAATCCCTAGCTTATTTCACTCAAAATCCTCACAGCATATTTCTGCAAAATGAAAGCTCTGCTTGCAGTGAAACAATTACCCCGATCCCAGCTTCCTCGAAACATTCCGCATCTAGATACTTTTGAAATATCGAGGTTTTACTCTGCCACTATAACAGGACTGAAACTGAATCATAGAGGCTTCCCCACACATTTAGCCAAAATTGGGGTAAACATATCCCCTATCTGCCTTTGCAATAACTCATCAGAAGCAGATATAAATCATTTGATCTTCACCTGTAATCTCCATAACACACACCGGCTGGAATTTTTAAATAAATTAATCACCCAAGGTGTCCAACTGCCAACAAATATCATTATTCTGCTGAGCACATTCAAGGAACAGATTTATAGAACAATTGTGGAATTTTTGATCAAAGAACAAATCTCAATTTAAATCTTTAATTATCTAATTAACTAATAGCTATTATCTAATTAACTATCATTCAAAAATTCTGTAGCAAAAAAAACTATGTTTTGATGCCAACACCCACACACAAAAAAATTACCCCGATTCAGTATAATGGAAGTTATATCGATTCTGACAACAACAAGTAGTTGAAATTGGTTAACTCAGGTACAATATACAGGGTGTTAATTAAGTACGTTGACAAACTTCGGGAGGTGATTCTTTGAAGGTTTTCAGGACGAAATGTTCTTATATATATATATATGTCCCAAACGGCTTGGTTTTCGAGATACAGGGTGATAAAAATACATTTTTTTCAAGATTTTTTAGAGTTAACTTCGACATTTTCTACAATAATCAGTTCAAATTAGGCAAGTACAATCCATTCAATAGTACGCACGATACAAAATAATGTATTTCTCAAATAATTCACAGGGTCCTCCTTTTTTCAGAGTCAAGCTTTGTTCAACCCTTCAGAATTTTTTTTCCGCCGCCACTAACATATTATGAGAAAGGAATAATGAATGTTGTTTCATTTAACATATTTTTGCTCTCTTGATGTTTTTCATTTACTTGTACGGTTCAGGAGTTACAATGAAAATATCAACGCAAACATTTTCCAGTAACGCATAACATAAAGAAATTTGAGAAGCAAATAGTCTAACAAACTTGAAGGATGATTCTTTGAAAGGTTTCAAGATGAAGAGTTCATATAAACATGTCCCAAGCGGCTTGGTTTTCGAAGTACAGGGTGATCAAAATACATTTTTTAGGAGTTTTTCGAGTTTACTTCGAAATTTTCGACAATAATCGATCCAAATTAGTTCAAATTGGACAAGTACAATCCATTCAATAGTGCGCATGATATAAAATAATTCATTTCTCGAAGTGTCATTGCCACTCTCCAAAGATTAGCGCGTGACGCAATACGTCATTTTGTTCTCATTACACAAATAGCTATTTTCTGCTCGTGTAGAGAAAATGTAATGTTATGGCCAGAGATTCATAAATGAAAATCAAATGTGTAATGATCTGCGACTATTAGATAAACCCTATTAACTATCTTCCATTACAGGATTACCTTTCGGAAGTTTTTTATGTTGAAAAGGAAACGTTCAATTGAAAACTAAAAAATATCTTTTTTTAAAATAACAAAAAATTTGTATGAGTTCTCTATCAAGACTGTTGGGTAAAAACATTTTTAATCAAATATCTCAATGAAAATGCACATTTTTACCATCAGAATCTTCAGGTTGAAAGTTAAGTTTTATCTGTCAGATCTAGTTTAATATCCAGCGTACCGCAGTGACGGGGAGATAGTAGTTTTCTGTTAGATATCACAAAAAGAAATCACATCTTTACAATAACAAGCTTTTATTTAGCTTCACTTGTAACTAACTAACAAACAATTTAATAAAAGTTGAATTTGACCCACTTCTAATACTCCGATTAATTTGAAATTTGGCAGGTTTCCGTAATTCCGGTGACAATGCATTAAAAAAATGTTTGTTAAAAAACAAAATGGCAGCTCCAATATGGCGGACGAGTTTTGTGATTATGATCCGATTCTGTTCAAAATTGGTATGTGATGGTTTTTGGGTTGGAGATTTTCAGTTTCACATAAAAAATAAACTAAAACGTTAAAAATGACAATTATATAAAGAAATCATTTTAAAGTTTTTATACAATACACTGAAAAGGAAAAAATAATTCATTTCATTGTTTGATCTAGGTAATCTTGTACGGAAAGATTTTGATACTACAAAAAATGAAACAAATTATTTTTTCATTTTCAGTGCATTTGTGTAAAAGCTTGTCTTTATATTTTTTATTATATAATTTTTATTCATCGTAGATTTTTCTAATTCTGAAAAAATATTTCCATCAATTTACAATAATTGAAAATGTTTAATTTTCAAATTTTCTAATGTTATGCCACACTGGAAAATGTTTAAATTAATATTTTCATTATAGCCCCTGAACCGTACAAGTAAATGAAAAAATGCAAGATATCAAAAAGATGTTAAATGAAACAACATTGATTATTCCTTTCTCATAATATGTCAGTGGCGGCGGAAAAAAAAATTCTGAAGGGTTGAACAAAGCTTGACTCTGAAAAAAGGAGGATCCTGTGAATTATTTAAGAAATGCATTATTTTGTATCGTGCGCCCTATTGAATGGATTGTACTTGCTTAATTTGAACTGATTATTGTTGAAAATGACGAAGTTAACTCTAAAAAATCTTGAAAAAAATGTATTTTTATCGCCCTGTATCTCGAAAACCAAGCCGTTTGGGACATATGTTTATATGAACTTTTCGTCCTGAAAACCTTCAAAGAATCACCTCCCGAAGTTTGTCAACGTACTTAATTAACACCCTGTATATTGAACTTGTTGATCAAATAGTTGCATTTGACCGTCAAACAAAAAGATGATTTCTATAGTCTCATCGGATCAAAATTGAAGATGGCCTCATCATCATAGGATCCAGGAACATTCATTGAGTAGATCCTCAGATTGATGAATTTGAAACTACGTAAAAAAGTCAATTCTCCTTTCTATGTTTTGAGACAGAACTAAAGAAGTTTTCAACTGATAACTGTTTTTAAATTCGACAAACTTTCAACTGAGATGTTTTTCATTTCATCCAGATGTCTTTGATCTGTCCCTGTTCTCGTTTCATCAATTTTGATAAAGATAGAAGGTGTGAGCATCATGGGACAATTCCTGTACAATATGTTTGTCCTAAAGGAAAATAAAAGATAATATTCCTGGACCCTTTCCACCCCCAGTTCTTTTCAATTCGGCTGGACTCTCACCCCCTGGATTATTTTCCTCCCTGGACTCTTTTTTGCCGTTGCCTCTCTTGTCCACCTTGGACTAATTTGTAGCTTCTTCAAGTGAACATTCTAGCTAAATAATCGTTTATACAGAGTGGCCACTTTTTTAATGGGATTGTATTGGTAACTTTTAAACCATAAGAGTTAGAAGGTCGGTCAAATGGAGAAAAAGTTGCATTCATAAAAGCATTGTCAAGTGGTTCAAACAAATCGAGATTATCAGGACCGGTTATTGAGATATCATAAGAAAAGTAAATTCTGTCATTTTGATTTTTCTTTTTTTTCCACTTTATTTCAAATATTATCAAAAAATGATAAAGGAATTTTTTATTTGATAGTAAATTATCCTTAATTTCACATAATCAGATTTCGTATCCAACGTTTCGTACTCTCTGGGCCACCCTCAACCTCATTTTTTTCAATACGGACCTGCATATTTTATGACACAATTCGAAATAACTTTTAACGCTGAATTCAACAATATATCATACAATGTCATTCAAAGTTGATTTTCAGGTGATTTTGACCCTTATCCAAATTTCTCTGGGTCGGATCTGTATTGCATTTACCTTTAGTTTAATTAACAACATGCAATACATTTCGATTAGAAAAACAACTCAGTCATCTCAAATTGAATGGAACGTATCAGAATCAAAGCAAGAAACAAGTAATAATTATTTACATATTTCAAGAGAAGAAAAACCTAATGCAGAATAATTAAACGAAACTATCATTTATATGAAAGAAAAATTAAATGATTATTCGAAAGTAAATCAAAATTGATGAGTAAGTGTTCGAAATGTCCACCATTTTGTAAAATGCACTTTGCGGTACTGGAACCCATACTTCTTATACATTTGCTAAATTCGTCTCCTTGAATACCTTCCAATACATTTTCAATCTTCTCGAGAGGAATCACTATTGTTGGATTTGTCATTTGTTCCGTTGAAACAGATTACAGAATCGAACTTTATTTTTAAGATCATTACGATATAATTCTTGCAAGGCTTGGTATTCAAATTTAAAATCATTGTATTCGCGTCTCTTGACTATTTTATTAACAGCTTTCGATTTTTTTTTTATGGATTCAATTGAATTTGGGCAGAATATTGATATCACTAATAGACTTGTTTTTTCTTACATACACAAAACTCTAGGTTTATTGAATGTATTATTTTTAAGTAGTAGGCCGTGGATAAAAAAGAAATGTCATATTATTTGTCACTTCATTCATTATTGTGTCACTTCATTCATTATTGTGTCACAAGAACTTGTCATTAAATACTTTTCTGTGTAATTTCAATTTAACTTATTCGGTATGGTAAGATACACAAATGAAGAAAAGAGAGATATGTACGAAGTGTACATAAAGCTAGATAGGAATTCGTTCCAAGCACAACAAAGGTATGGTGAATTATATCCTGAAAGAACAACACCAAATATTAAAATATTTCGACGTTTATCTACAACGTTACTTGAACATAATTCATTCATCAAACCTAGAGGTCCTTATGTAAAACGAAACGATCCTATCAATGACATCAATGTTCTAGCCCAAATTCGAATAAATCCAGGAATAGGATCGAGAACTATGGCCAGTGAATGCAATTTATCAAAAAGTGCTGTTAATAAAATAGTCAAGGGGCACGGATACCATGACTATAAATACAAAGCCGTGCAAAAATTATATCGTCATGATCCTGAGAGAAGGTTGCAATTCTGCAATTGGTTTCAACGGAAGGTGCGGAATAACAACAATTTTGCGCACAATATTAGTTGAGGAGACGAAACGACTTCACAAATTCTGGCATTTTCAATCGAAGGAACAAACATTTTTATGCCACAGAAAATCCTCACTTAATTCATGAAGTTAGACATCAATATCGTTTTTCTTTGAACATATGGTGCGGTTTGTTGAATAATAAATTACTGGGACCCTATTTTATTGATGGCAACCTGACCGGAGAAAAATATGTAGAAATTATAGAAGAAATGTTGGATGATCTTCCTATACGGTATCGGCGTAATAGTCCATGGTTCCAACAAGACGGATGTGGTCCACACAACTCAAGAATAGTCACAGATTATCTAAATCGAACTTTTCCCGATTCATGGATTGGAACAAGAGGTCCAGTAGCATGGCCTGCAAGATCTCTGGATTTGAATCCGCTGGATTTTTATTTGTGGGGATATCTCAAAAATAAAATTTATGATACTACGAACCCGACAATAGAGATTCTTCGCGAGAAGATTGAGAATGTATTGGAAGGTATTCAAGGAGACGAAATAAGCAAATGTATAAGAAGTATGGGTTCCAGAACCGCAAAGTGCATTTTATAAAATGGTGGACATTTGAACACTTACTTCATTTATTTTCGAATAATCATTTAATTTTTCTTTCATATAAATGATAGTTTCGTTTAATTATTCTGCATTAGGTTTTTCTTCTATTTAAATATGTAAATAAATATTACTTGTTTCTTGCTTTGATTCTGATACGTTCCATTCAGTTTAAGATGACTGAGTTGTTTTTCTAATCGAAATGTATTGCATGTTGTTAATTAAACTAAAGGTAAATGCAATACAGATCCGACCCAGAGAAATTTGGATAAGGGTCAAAATCACCTGAAAATCAACTTTGAATGACATTGTATGATATATTGTTGAATTCAGCGTTAAAAGTTATTTCGAAATGTGTCATAAAATATGCAGGTCCGTATTGAAAAAAATGAGGTTGAAGGTGGCCCAGAGAGTACGAAACGTTGGATACGAAATCTGATTGGGTGAAATCAAGGATAATTTACTATCGAATAAAAAATTCCTGTATCATTTTTTGATAATATTTGAAGTAAAGTGGGAAAAAACGAAAAATCAAAATGACAGAATTTACTTTTCTTATGATATCTCAATAACCGGTCCTGATAATCTCGATTTGTTTGAACCACTTGACAATGCTTCTGAATGCAACTTTTTCTCCATTTGACCGACCTTCTAACTCTTATGGTTTAAAAGTTACCAATACAATCCCATTAAAAAAGTGGCCACTCTGTATATTCCTTTGCAATCATTCATAAAAACTACCTTTTTCAGGTCACTACTAATCTAATCTCTGCAATTTTCATCAGTACTTACCTGGCATGGGTCGTTCTTATCAATGTGATTAAATGAAGTTTGTGCAGATCGAATCGGTTTCTGTGTAGTTTGTACTATTTTATTTATGACAGGACACGCAGTATACTTCAAGGATTGATGTAGCCCATCAATTAATTCATGCATCAACTGCCATCTGATTAATTTTCATTCATTTTACCGCAACTAGAATATTAGTGGGTATTTTAATGAATATTTTCTATTCCGGCGCATCCGCCATTTTTCCAATAGCTTTTGTGACCAGGCGCATGTCACACGTAACTTCATCTACATCCCATATCAAAAACTGGAAGAATTCGTAGAGCCCTAGGAACCCAAACTATGCTTGCCATGTCTTTCTACTGTTCAAAATGAAAAACATTGGCTAATATGTGGATTTTCTTTAAGTTCAACAATTGACATAATTCTATTTAGACCAGCAAATGGAGCTCAAAAAATGGCAAAACCTCGCAATTAGGCTCAGGTTACCCTCTACTTCAAATTCTATAGTATGCAGATGGGCGCTGTTTATTTTTTAGTGGTGAAAACCATCCCTAATTATCAAAAATAATAAAATAAAATTTTAAAGCTTAAGCTGGCTAAAATTTAGTTTGGATTAGTTGAATAATGATTGTTTCATGCTTCAGAACACAATATCAAAATATTTCAACCCTTAAAAATCAACCCTTGTTAGAGCTTGATGTAAAAAAATTATTTAACCTAAAAAAATTATTAATTTATCACATTGATTCGATTTAAGAATTCTGTTGCTTAAAATATGTACTAATTTCATTTCGCAACTTTTCAACTATCACATATCAACCCCTATTGTGAGTTAATTAAAAAAAACCTCAAAAAAATTAAATAAAAATTATTTTGCAAATGTTCAACCCTTAAAAACCACCCCTCAATTGAATAATTTAAAAAAAATTGTCTTTCGCACTTGAGAATACCTTGGGGAGGAATCAACAAGATATACACTCACATATGTAGACACATGAGCAGATATTTGTCCACCAGTTTTTGGAATAAATGTAAGTGTGGTTTTTTAAACAAGGCTCCTTCATTTGTAATGATAGGAACTTCATTCAATAGTTATTTCGTATGGTTTTTTAAGCTAAATATCCATCGTACAGAAAATCTACTCATGGAAAAATCTTTGCAATCAAAAAAGCTACAATTCAATACTTCAGCATTTTTCTGTTTCTCCAGTATTTTTGGAGTAATTTCGAAGAAAAGGGCATTTTTACGAAATTGCAGAAAATCGTTTTTCACTTTGAGTTCCAATTTTTTTTTTAAATAAAATTTTTTATCGGTCAAACTTGTAGGATCTATTGATGATACAATGGTAGAGAAAATTGCAGAAGGGCAACGATCAATTTTGATTAGGGTGGTAATAAGGGGGTTGTTTTCACTGATGTTTTCTTAGAAAAATGTAGAGACCGACCTCAATTTCATCGTAACTCGCTTAATTTTTATGCTTCCGTATTTTTTTGAAGCTTTTTTATGTACTTGAAAAAAACTTTCATAATTTTTCCTCCTAAAGCTAACCATTAATAAGCCATGGCTCGGTATAAAGAAAGAATTTCCCTTGTTTTTCATTCGTGAAAAACCGATTAAAAATGTTGAATTTTTCGTCGAAAAACTTTCAATCGCGAAAAACTCGAAATATATTAATCTTACAAAAACAAATTATGGGATATTTTTTTCTTAGAATAAGTTTTTCCATAAATTTCTGTTGTTAAAGCGTTATAATATAATTCCACCCCCGAGATGGGGTGGCAACCACCCCCAGGACGAAAGCGCCTCTTGGCATGATTTAGATTTTGATCCTCGGGCTATGCCTACCTACTGTCGAAATTTCAAGTAAATCGATGTAGAACGAAAAAATTATATAGCAACGAGCTTTTTTTTGGGACAACATTAATGCGTATTCATAACGTTGATTGACTGTGGACGATAAACTTTACATCAAATGCGATATTTATTCAAAATGAAAAAAAATATAGTGGGACTCAAACTGATCTGGACGTTGTAGATGAAAGACAATCGATTTATGGATATTTTGAGATTTATTTTTTGTGAATGTAAAGGTCCACATTACCACATCTCGTCTCCAACATTCAGACAAACACACAGCGTGTTAGTTTTTCCTCACTGTTGAGTGATATGAGCTTTATATTGTCAAGGTGATTTGGAGTTTGACAAGTCATATCGGCTCCTGTCTGAAAGCAATTTATCGTTTGAATATTTGATGCCAGAACTTCTCATTCGGGATTTAGAGTTTGATATTGTTGTGTTTTCTCTAGAAAGTTTGTGTTGAATGGATGGATCGCACTCTTGGTCTCATCTTTATTACATGTCTTGTTGGATCGTGTGTTTTTGGAGTGTTGCAGCTTGAATAATAAAATTAGGGGTTTGGATATGAATTATTGAATGATCTTATGTTTCTCCCAGAAGGTTTCTGAATATAGTCATTCTACAATGATTGAATTTCTAGTACGTTTTTCTGGAAAAAATAATGATTTAAAACCTTTCAGTGGCTTAGGAAGAAACAATATTTCAATAAGAGTGCGGGTTTAATCTTTAGTTTCCAAAACAATTGTTCAACCGTGTTTCAGATATGTTGGATATCATCAGTAAGATATAGCCAATTGCAACGGTATGCAACACTTGGATGTAAGACAGAGATAAACGGTGGCTACAATAGGAAACCAAAAAACTTTGTCGTAAAAATAATCTGCTTTGAATTTTTTTCGAATATTCGTACACTAAACTGATAAACTTTTGTGTAAGATAAACTGATATCTCGTAGAACAAGTGACTGTTGGAACAACTTCAAGAAAATTCAAAGAGCTCAAAAGAAGAACCTCAAGAAAATTGGAAGAGTTTGAAATAAGTACTTCAACGAAATTCAAAGTGTTCAAAGGAAGAATTTCAATTAAATTTCAAAATCCAGGATGGCTTCGAGAAATTTCGAAGAGTTTGAAGGAGTTCAAGAAGTTTATAAAAATCTGGAAGAAAATCTTCAAAAAAATTCGAAGAGCTTGAAAGACAAGATTCTAGAAGAGTTTGAAAAAAGGGCTTCGAGAAAATTCAAGTGGTTTGAAAAAGGAACTTCAAGAAAGTTCGCTGTGTTCAAAAGAAGAATTTCAAAAAAAAAAATGAATCCTCAACTGCTTCAAGAACATCGATGGAAGATTCTGGAAAGTTAAAAAAGTTTGAGAGAAGAGCTTCCAGAAAATTCAAAGGGTTTGAAAGAAAAATTCGAAGTGTTAAAAGGAAGAATTGCAAGAAAATTTCCAAATCCTGGAATGATTCAAGAAAATTGAAGGAAAAACTTCAAAAAAATTCAATGAGCTTGGAAGATATGCTTGTAGAAAATTCGAAGAGTTTGAGAAAAATCCTCCAAAAAATTCAAGTGTTCAAAAATGGAATTTCAAAAAAATTTCAAAATCATGGAATTCTTTAAGAAAATTGAAGGAAGCTTCTAGAAAGTTCGAACAGTGTGAGAGAAGAGCTTCCAGAAAATTTAAGGGGTTTGAAAGAAGAACTCCAAGAAAGTTTGAAATTTTAAAATCCTGGAATGCTTCAAGAAAATTGAAGGAAGAATATCAAGAAAATTGAAAAAATCTGAAAGAAAACCTTCAAGAAAATCCAAAGAGATTGGAAATTAAGCTTCCAGAAAGGTAGAAACGGTTGAGAGATTCCAGAAATTACAAAGGGTTTGAGAGAGAAATTCAACCAAATTTAAAATGTTCAAAGGAAGAATTTAAAAAAAAAATCAAATTCTGGAATGCTTCAAGAACATTGAAGGAAGATTCTGGAAAATTCAAAGGGTTTGAAAGAAGAATTCGAAGTGTTTAAAGAAAGAATTGCAGGAAAATTTCCAAATCCTGGAATGATTCAAGAAAATTGAAGGAAAAACTTCAAAAAAATTCAAAGAGCTTGGAAGATATGCTTGTAGAAAATTCGAAGAGTTTGAGAAAAAAGCCTCCAGAAAATTCAAGGGGATTGAGAGGAAAACTCCAAGAAAGTTCGAAGTGTTCAAAAGAAGAATTTCAAAAAAAAAATTGAATCCTCAACTGCTTCAAGAACATCGATGGAAGATTCTGGAAAGTTAAAAAAGTTTGAGAGGAGAGCTTCCAGAAAATTCAAAGGGTTTGAAAGAAAAATTCGAAGTGTTTAAAGGAAGAATTGCAAGAAAATTTCCAAATCCTGGAATGATTCAAGAAAATTGAAGGAAAAACTTCAAAAAAATTCAAAGAGCTTGGAAGATATGCTTGTAGAAAATTCGAAGAGTTTGAGAAAAAGCCTCCAAAAAATTCAAGTGTTCAAAAATGGAATTTCAAAAAAATTTCAAAATCATGGAATTCTTTAAGAAAATTGAAGGAAGCTTCTAATAAGTTCGAACAGTGTGAGAGAAGAGCTTCCAGAAAATTTAAGGGGTTTGAAAGAAGAACTCCAAGAAAGTTTGAAATTTTAAAATCCTGGAATGTTTCAAGAAAATTGAAGGAAGAATATCAAGAAAATTGAAAAAATCTTAAAGAAAACCTTCAAGAAAATTCAAAGAGATTGGAAATTAAGCTTCCAGAGAGGTCGAAACGTTTGAGAAATTCCAGAAATTACGAAGGGTTTGAGAGAGAACTTCAACAAAATTCGAAATGTTCAAAGGAAGAATTTCAAAAAAAAATCAAATTCTGGAATGCTTCAAGAAAATTGAAGGAAGAACTGTATCACTTTGGACCATATTGGGCCTGAGTTACATTCATCAGACAGAGTAGTTTGATGTATAAGCAAATTTATTTTTCTAGGTTGAAAACTGAACAATGCACAATACAAGAATCGTTAAAATTCAAATAAAATGATCAGCACTTCCGCGCATGCCAGTAAAACAGATAAAATAGCGAAATTAAAAGCAATTAAAAAAAACGAGTCACTGTATTTTTTAATAGATATCAGCAGGACCAAAGAAAACCCCCTTTAGAATGCCTACAAGTTAAATGTCATTTATGATATACCTTGCCATGACTGCCAAAGAGTACTGTAGGTCAGACCAAAATTTATTCGAAAACACGTCTTAAAGAACATTTTTTCCAGTAATTTGAAAATCAGTCTGATCCCAATTTTCAAGGAAGGAAATGTGAATTTTCCGAAAAATCATAGCCCTATCTCCATTATTTCCACAGTGGGAAATATTGTGGAATAAAAGTAAAAATATCATGACAAAAAAATACAACCTACCGCATAATAATCAATTTGGAAAGAATCGTTCCACGGTTCAAGCTACTGCAAATCAATTTATGACATCAAGGTTCTTGAACAGGGTCAGCACACGGCAGTAACCATGTGTGGCCTGAGCAAAGCCTTCGACTGTATTTAACATCTTTCTCGATAAACTCGAATATTATGGCATCAGCAACTGATTTTTTCAAACCTCACTTCTCTGACAGATCACAATCAGTAATTTCAAAGAACCTCATCAGTAAGCTCACTAGTGAAACACGGTGTACCGCAAGAATTGGTATTAGGGCCAATTTTGTTCATTTTATACATCAAGTGATATCTTTGTTTACATGAATTCATTGAGTTTTATGATATTTGCAAACGATGCAATATTCTATGAGTCTGTCATGTGTTGAATTTTTCACCTGCATGTATTCTGCTTACGAAATGGATGCGATGCAGAGTCTGACCAGCTTCCCTACGAATCAGTGGAGAGTTGTCCTGAGGATTTTGTTACTAAGATTGGATTAGATAATTTGGGAAACACTTGCTACATGAATAGCATTTTACAAGTATTATTCATGACGAAGAATTTCGAAACCGAGATTTTAACAATGAACGAGAACGTTTCCTACTTATTCACCAATCTCAAATCCCTTTATGCAATTGCAGTTTCGTAAGAATTTATCATCTTTCCCACCAATCGATTTCCTGGAGTCTTTGAAGTCTACTAGATACTCGTTAGGACAACAAGAGGATTGTTCCGAATTCTTGGGATTCTTATTGAATACTCTTCGTGAGCAGGAGAATGACAAGATCAGTAGTCTCGACCGTTCTGGATCAAATGGTTCCGTACAGCTTATCTCGTCTTGTGTTTCTAGATCTTTCGCTGGAAAAATCCTCACTAGTTCATGTTGTGGTACATGTTTGAGAGACAGCAAAAACGTATGTGACTTTCTGAAGCTTCAACTAGCATTTCCTGATATTTCTGATAGCCAGTCCGTGCGGAGCTTGCTGTTTCATCATATGAAAATAGAACTTTTAACTGGTGATGATCAACTGTATTGCCCAATATGCGCCAAATTGACTGATAAGACAACGAGTATAACTGAGGCACCAGTCAATCCTGATAATAACTGTGATGCTCTTCAAACATGACTCAACCTCTGAACGAAGATTGAAAATAGATGAACACCTCAATCTAGCAGACCACAATTATAATCTTCATGCAGTCATTGTTCACTCTGGTTCCGGCGTTAAATGTGGCCATTATTACGCATTGGCGAAAGATGGAACGGACTGGTTTAAGTTTGACGATAGTTTTGTTTCTAAATGCTCTGACGATATCTTGGGTTTATTGGAGCCTCTGGAGACACCTTACATTTTATTTTATGAGAGAGAGGACATTGGCAGATCAAGATCTTCAGATGATGTGGTGCTGCAGATTTTTCGGGTTTTCCTGCAGCTGAAAAAGCAAATGCGCCACTGGAATCAATCAAGTCGCCCCGGAGCGCCAATTAATTTTCGTTGTTGTTTTATATTTTTATATTTATTGTAGTTTTCTGTGTTTATGATGTTCTATTAAAATATTTTTTGGATAATAAATAAAAATTATTCATCTAATTTTTTTCTGTTGTGGAACATAACCCCAGCCGCTCCGTTCGACTTACACATGTATTGTATATATCACGTAGTCAATAAAAAAATATGCTGAAAATTCCATATAGTTTTTGTTATTGTTAATTTTATATCAATATGAAATAGCACTCTTTTTCAATTCCAAATTCTCGCAGTTATGTCAATAGTTTCATTTAGTCAATGTAAAAGAGAGAAAATAATATCTATGTAAATACGGGATTTAATTTATTATGCAAAAATTTATAATTCTTGGAGTCTTTTACAATTTTTATTTATGCTTCAAAGCTCGCCCTCGTCCAGTTGATCTGACATGAAAACCTAACGGACGTTTAAACTTTTCAGCTTACGAACGACTCCAGAATAAAGCATCTACACCATCTCCATACGGATGAACACTTTAATAGCAGTATCGAGGCAGCTCGCAAAACTTTTGACGTGATCCCCGAACAAATCTCTTCGGAAGCGGAGAAATACATAGCAGGTAATGCTAGGTATCTCGAATGGTAGTTTGTGTAATTAATGGGCACTTTCCGACTTTTTTTCACCAGCTTTCGCTAGTTTATCAGCGGGGATTGATTGTGTTTGAGTTCGATATTACGAAGTTTCAGCGTGACACGGTGAACTTTTTTGCGTTTCGAGCGTTCGGAGGATAGGATTTAAGATTTAATAAAAGTTACCTACTCGGTTTATTTGTTTAGTATATTAATTGTTTACTTGTAATAATAATTATAATAATAATAATAAATCGCCTTTATTCATATGATATGAAATGGTGAAGTGTCAGCTTAAAGCTGTTTTTCAACTTTACCACTTGGCTAATTTTTATTTAGTCCCTGCTTTCACCCTAAAACTCACTAAAACTCCCAGAGTCAAGGCTAAAGTTGATTTTACCTGATAAAACCTTTTCTGACTTTTTGACCAGTCACTGGCTCTGCTGTCTCAGGAGATAAAGTCCTCGAACCGGTTCTTGGTTTTCGATTTCGACTGATTGCTACAGGACCTATAAATAGAACCCAATCAGGCGCTGTCACCACTCATTGGAGTAGGAGTATGAGTAGGAGTAGGAGTAGGAGTAGGAGTAGGAGTAGGAGTAGGAGTAGGAGTAGGAGTAGGAGTAGGAGTAGGAGTAGGAGTAGGAGTAGGAGTAGGAGTAGGAGTAGGAGTAGGAGTAGGAGTAGGAGTAGGAGTAGGAGTAGGAGTAGGAGTAGGAGAAGGAGTAGGAGTAGGAGTAGGAGTAGGAGTAGGAGTAGGAGTAGGAGTAGGAGTAGGAGTAGGAGTAGGAGTAGGAGTAGGAGTAGGAGTAGGAGTAGGAGTAGGAGTAGGAGTAGGAGTAGGAGTAGGAGTAGGAGTAGGAGTAGGAGTAGGAGTAGGAGTAGGAGTAGGAGTAGGAGTAGGAGTAGGAGTAGGAGTAGGAGTAGGAGTAGGAGTAGGAGTAGGAGTAGGAGTAGGAGTAGGAGTAGGAGTAGGAGTAGGAGTAGGAGTAGGAGTAGGAGTAGGAGTAGGAGTAGGAGTAGGAGTAGGAGTAGGAGTAGGAGTAGGAGTAGGAGTAGGAGTAGGAGTAGGAGTAGGAGTAGGAGTAGGAGTAGGAGTAGGAGTAGGAGTAGGAGTAGGAGTAGGAGTAGGAGTAGGAGTAGGAGTAGGAGTAGGAGTAGGAGTAGGAGTAGGAGTAGGAGTAGGAGTAGGAGTAGGAGTAGGAGTAGGAGTAGGAGTAGGAGTAGGAGTAGGAGTAGGAGTAGGAGTAGGAGTAGGAGTAGGAGTAGGAGTAGGAGTAGGAGTAGGAGTAGGAGTAGGAGTAGGAGTAGGAGTAGGAGTAGGAGTAGGAGTAGGAGTAGGAGTAGGAGTAGGAGTAGGAGTAGGAGTAGGAGTAGGAGTAGGAGTAGGAGTAGGAGTAGGAGTAGGAGTAGGAGTAGGAGTAGGAGTAGGAGTAGGAGTAGGAGTAGGAGTAGGAGTAGGAGTAGGAGTAGGAGTAGGAGTAGGAGTAGGAGTAGGAGTAGGAGTAGGAGTAGGAGTAGGAGTAGGAGTAGGAGTAGGAGTAGGAGTAGGAGTAGGAGTAGGAGTAGGAGTAGGAGTAGGAGTAGGAGTAGGAGTAGGAGTAGGAGTAGGAGTAGGAGTAGGAGTAGGAGTAGGAGTAGGAGTAGGAGTAGGAGTAGGAGTAGGAGTAGGAGTAGGAGTAGGAGTAGGAGTAGGAGTAGGAGTAGGAGTAGGAGTAGGAGTAGGAGTAAGAGTAGGAGTTTCGGTATTGGTGGAAAACCAATCACAGAGGTTGGATGTAGTAATTTTTGTAGAATTCTGCATTTTTGAAATATTTTCAGGCGATCACAGTCAAAATATGCAATATTCAATATAGAAGAATACAGAATTTTTCCAAAATTTTTATTTTCCATTTTCGAAAAATTTCAAACTTTCGTCGAGCTGTCATTACCACACCATGTGTTCTAATTTTCCAATTTTCTCTTTTTTCTTTGGGGCATCGACTGCTATGGTCTTTAGCTACTATGTGTTCTGGTTAGGCCTTGTTGCTGACTGTGTACGCCACCTTCAAGCAGCACTAATAATTGTAACGCAACAGTAAATTGTATTATAATAATAGCTAATTTATAATCATTAAATTAATATTGCACCATTCTTGATCCACCCTGTACTTTCTCTATCCAGTGTTCAAACCCTGGAATAACTCACTCACTCGAGCATGCCTCGATATACCCACACTCGCCACATTGAAGCGGAATAAATAAGAAAACGGCAGCAGCAGGACAATGTAAAAACATTCGAGTCTGTTCCAGATATGAAGGCAGTTTTGAGCAGGAAGCGGACCGAAGTGTATAAATCAACTCATGCCTTGGACGGTCTGACGAAAGCCCTGTCAGAAACAGTGCAGAGAGAACGAGGGGTCACTTCGAGGGTGGTCCGGAGCCTGGTTGATTGGGATTTGTGGAGATGGTTGTTTGGTTTAGGTAAAATATTTTTGTATAATGTTGTTAGCGGCCAATTTTGAAAGTTCCATTTCCAAAGTAAATTTTTAAGTTTAACAACTTTTCTAAGTGATTCAACTTCAATCCTTTATTTTCTAACTGCAAAATTTTAAATTCAAAAGTGTAATTTTTTTCTGAATGATGATTTGAATATGTGGAATTAGTTTTCTTGTTCATATATTTCATGTTATGTTCATGGGTGCGATTTTTAAATGTTATACCAGTTTGCCCAATATCTCTCCTATCAAACTTCGTACAATCTGTTGACAGCACGTTCATCCATTCGGGAAAAAGTTAAAATAATTTGGGTTCTACTGTTGAATCCGAAATGGACCAAATAGAGTGGTTTCTATCAAATAAACTGATATTCAATTAATTGAAAACAGAACATATGCTTTTCAGTACGAAATCAGATTCATATACAAAGTGCACGAGATTTTCAGTTTATATTGATGATAAAATGGCATGGAACGAATACACTCAAGCTATACAACGCAGTTCCAGCAGGAGCCAAGAAACTGGAACTTTCGAATTTCCTATTCACAAACTAAGTTATAGCTGTGTCATCCGCATATTGGTGTATTTGACGAAAATTCATGTGGAGTCCGTAATATAAATGGAAACCAATAGCGGGCCAAGATTCGAACCCTGTGGTACACTAAGGGTGCGCGGTTGTACATCAACTGGGATTACTATAGTTTTTATGTTTCTGAATTGTATTAGCACCGAGAGTTCAAAATATTCATATGTATGTGTGATTCAGCTCTCTTGATTATCTGTTCTTCTAGAATTCTCGAAATTAGACTCTATTATTTCTTTATTTTTTTACTTGGTTCTCAGAGTTATTTGAAGAGTAACAACACAAGAAGTAAGTATATCCATTCGATCAATATGCTTGTATCGTTTTTTTATGAATTTTTAATTTATTTTATAATGATTTTTGTTCCATTCCTGAACATTCCTGAACAGTAAACGCTCAGTCAGCGACTTTCGCTCCTTTTTACTCTCGTCCGATGCGGTTTTCCTTGAAGGATCCTACTATATCATGTATATCCTTATTATTTTGTTGTCCACTTACATACACACCGTCTCAGTCCGCTCTCAAAAAGCTATATCCTGCGAGAGCTCAACTCCCAGCTTTGCATTCTTCGTGTAATGTGTTTTGCCTGAGGGCACAAAACTCACTCGGCGCGATTTTCTTCTGGAAGTTTTCCGCTGAATATGTGCTGACTATGAAAGAATGAGTGGAATTCGTAACCCGTCCGGTCGAATTGAAATTCCCAGTATATGTTTATTCGATAATCTTGCAAATAGTTTAGAAATGTTGAATCGAATATAGACCAAAGAAAATGGGTTTCTTTTGAAGACTTGATATGAAAAAATCCGATTCATAACTGTCTCAGAGAAAACGAGTTGTTTTTATCGATGGTATTGTCTCTGACCCTGCTCATATCAAAAATGGTGTCCATCAAGGGTCTGTTTTGGGACCACTACCATTTATAATTCACATCAAACGAATTTCATCACTTTTTACTGCCGAATAAATTTGTTTTTTCGCTGACGGTATGACAAACTCAGCCAAGAATATTAACACACTGTAACAGCTAGCCATGGATAGTGGAATTGAAGGCAATGAATGGTTTACAGCGAATAAATTGAATCTCTGGAAGAAGTCCATTTCGGCTCAAAGTGGAGTGGTATAGATGAAGCGGGAAGAAATATCACAAAATCATCTCCACAACTTTAATTTGACAACATCAAACTAATTGGGGGGGTACATGTTTCGGATTTAGCAAGAATCCATCTTCAGCCTTATACAAGTTCTACAACAAATATGAAAGGGCTACCTATATGTAGTTACTACAGAACAAGAGTTACTTACATGGAGAGGAAATAATTCCTTTTAATATAATTATTACAAACAAAAGTTAAATGGGGGTACTATGTCCAATGCCCTAGAATTGAGAGAGAAAGATAGTAATTGTGAATATGATCTGTGTAACAACTTACCAAACGGCATGATAATAAATTTATGACTCACAAAATTTAAATTTTTGTCAATAATCAGACCCAAATACTTGTGTTTCTCAACTTCAGCAATAGTTCTGTTTTTAATTATAATGTTTAATCTGATGGTTTCCATATTCTTTTGTTTAAATATCATATAGACAGTTTTTTCTGAATTAATAGTTAAATTAAGTTCATTCAACCATATTTCAATTGTTTTAATATCTTTTTCCAAATTTGTTTTTAAGGTTTGAACATTTTTAGATTTGTGATAGAGTACAGTATCATCAGCAAAAGATAAATGCGTACCAATTAGGTTGATATTCATAATGCTATTAACATAAATCAAATAAAGAATTGGTGCCAAAACAGAACCCTGCGGAACTCCAAATGTTGATATTTCTTCGTAACTTTTATATTGGTCAATAAGTGCATATTGTACACGATTTCGGAAATAATTTTGAAATATATTCAATGAATGTCCCCTTATACCCAGGTTATTTAAGATGTCTAATAGAATTGTATGATTGACAGTGTCAAAAGCTTTTTAAGGATCAATGAATATTGCAACACCATAATTACTTGAATCTATAGTTTCATGAATACAACTTATAAAATCTAATCCAATAATGGAAAGTCTTCCTATAACATATTACCTTGGTTGAAAAATTAGCCTGATTGCTCAATATAATATTTCTATAGAAGATGCATAAACTATAAACAAAACCCAATCGTCTGTAAGGATCACCAGGTTCTAGTGTTTGCACTGGTCGAAATCTTGCTTTTTTCAGAATGCGTTGTATAACAGACAATGGAACAGCTATTACTTTAGATGAGTCTCTGATGGAATTATTTGCATTATTCTCAAAATTTGCTATTATTACGATCTTTTTACAATCTTTTATAATTATTATCCAGAATTTTCATTTTGTTTATAATGTTTTGTGTTGACCAATTATTGTTCTCCCTTGCCCCGAATTTTTTCAGAAGGCACGATTTTCCTTCAGATTCTTTTATAATATCAGCGAGTTGAGGAATTTAGACTCTCAAAAAAAATTCTCGAAATTTGATTTCATGCAAAATTTGTATAGACTTTTCTACCATCTTTGGTCCGCTCTTGATACTTTTTTGTTTTTATATTCATCTGAAAGATAAAAATCCTCATAGTCAATGAGAAATGAGGAATTATCTGTTGAGGTATTTATTAGAATATGGTCCAAAATTAATTTTGTTTCATTATGATTTTCATATAACTGTTCCCCAGGATTTCATACTTGGACCGACTTTATTTTTTTGCATATTATTGACCTATTGATTATCCAGATTTTAGGTTCATTTACTGTTTCTGCTGATGTCTGCATTATATTTTGGCACCATCAGAACAAAAAGAATCTAGATGAAATTACACGATTTAATAAGAAAACAGTGAAAAAGTGGTAAGATTCAAATTTACTGTCATTCAACAAAAAGAAAATTAACATGATTTCCTTCAGAAGCCATCTTGGAGATATATCGTTGGACAGTAACAATGTTGAAAATGAATTAAGTTTGAAGTACCTAGGTCTATATCTTGATGGTTCATTAAAAGTTAAGCAGCACACCGAAATTCTATGTGATAAGCTCTGGTTGTTGTGCATTGAGAGTTGCGACTGAATTAGGATTATCAGCTTCCAAATGTTATTGAATCACATCTGCGGTATGGAATAGCATTTTGGGGAGTCTGTTGTGGTTATCAATTTCAGAATGTTCTAATTTTGCAGAAGCGTGCTCTGCTCTGGATTCATAACGACCTCTGTTTTTAAAATATAAAATTTCAACAGTCATTGCAATTTTCATACTTGAAGCTGTATGTTTGATATACAAACATAAAACAAAATTCACCATTGGTAGATCTTCTGATCATATTAAGAGACAAAAGGATGGATTGACATTACCAATCCCTAAAAGTGTAATAAAATTCAATAATTTATAATGGATGTAAGATGTTTATTCACTTTCCATCAAACACTAGAAGTATCAAATAAATTTTTTGAAAGGATTTGAAGTGTTTGTTGCGTGAAAGGGTTTATTAGAGATGAAAGAATTCTATAATGATGGGTTTTGAAGCTAATTTTTCAAGTATGAATCGAACATAGTTGAGTTCAAATATCTGTTATTGTTTCCATCTGAATCACTTTTTGGGTCATATATTTTTGCTATGATTTCATGTGAATTCTCATCACTAATTGACTGGAACGATTTCACCAAGTGCCAAGGATTTCCCTGCAGTTGCACCTTTGTGGTTAAGTCGACTAGGTGCGAATATAGAGATGGTACTTTCAACAGGAGTTATGTTCAGAAGGGGAAGACTATGACCATAATACATAACAATTTCAGTTTACATTTTAATTTGATGTTGAAGTCTTTGTCGATTAGTTGAAAACCTTATGACATTAAAGTATATTTTGACTTTGACTTTTGCTTATCAACTAATGACGTAATGACGTTGGATGAAATCGACTGTCTTATTCACAAAGTGACTAATTATTCACATTTCAATTAGGAATTCAACACAAACCCGCTGATTAACCCTAATTAATAACACATCAGCCGCTTTCGTAAAAAAGGAACACAACACAACGTTTCGTTTCACAGCCCATATCCTCAGCACATCAGCCGACCGTCTTTTTCGAGATAACTCACGCCAGCGGAGAGATAAAAAAGTCACGAGCGGATACATTCATCATGGGATGGCCGGTGACCCATATCAGAAAGTTGTTTTTCATGGAATTAACGCCACATAATTCATCTGTCAGGAGGGGTTATGAATACCCCGAAAAGAAAACGAGATTAATAGCGTCTGCGAAAGGGAAATTAGGGATGCGATGCCGTCACTTTCATCTGCTTCGGGCCGAGAAGAATGAAGCGAGTGGATATTTTTGATATCTCGGTTGAGTAATTTGGAAATGAGTTCATTATTAGTATAACAAGTTCTCATTTGGTAATGCTGTAAATTATCAGTTTGCAGGACTCTTATCAACAATTCTAGAAGAAATTAAAAATTACTCCAATATATAGAGTGCTCTGTCACTTCTAAAACATTAGAAGTCTAGTTCATAACACAAAGATCCTGTGGGTTTATATCGGCAATGGTTCACAGCTTTTAGAAGTTCAGAATAATCAAATAAATGAATATTTTGGAACCATCGGTGTAAATACAATTCAAGAAAACAGTTTACAGTTACAGTTACAGTTTTTATTGATCATCGGTTTTCAAATAGAAGTACATGACAAGTACAATGAATAAAAATAAATGAATAAATTTAATCAAAATTTAAATATAGGTGTAGAGGCCTAATTGACAATGAGAATTATTCACGATTAAACACATTTGTTCTTAGTTTGTTCATTCACTTAACGAATAAAAACAATTCACCGATAGATATTTTTTAAGAGATGTTTTGAAGGCTTTTTCACAAGGACAATGTTTGATTTGATCTGGTAGTTTGTTGAAGTGGTCTGCCTCAAAGGTGGTCTCCCCAAAGGGAGACTTTTTATATTGTTGTAAGTTGTAAGTGTTTTGAATATGGATATCATTTCTACGTCTTGTTGAGTAGGCTGTGCCGAAAGTAGACCGTTACACTCGTGGAACCCGTGATCATTATTTCAGTACCATATTCAAATTCAAAAGATTCTAGTGTTTCTGAATGTGGCTAACATTTTTCCAGTCTAATATGATCACTTCATTTTCTTCTTCCTCCCTCTCTGAAGGGGAAGATATAAAGACAGCCAGTTGTATACCGGGTGACGACTATCACCAGCCATCGGTTTCAACGTCAAGTTGAATCCTGGCCCCCCTTGCGGAAGACTCTCAAAACGGCCCCCACGGTCTTAGTGGGTAGGTCCGTGATAACTTGAGGAATTTGCAAAAAATGTGCAGAATTTATGCCTCCTGCAGAACTTATGCCTCCTGCAGAACTTATGCGTGACTTTTGTGCGTGTTTGAAACAGATATTGGATGGCCTTGATCGTTGCAGAGGTTAGTAGGTAGATGATCCCGATATGGCTCTATATAAACAGTATTGCACTATTGCATAATGTAACAATTTTTGTATATGACAAATAAAATATTATTATCATTAACATTATTATTGATTCTGATCTTGCAGCCTTGGCTTTGGCCCTCTTCCTGACGTGGGGCCTCCTGCTGTGCGGCGCACCCTGCGGTTGCGGCCTGACTTCCCGTACTGTTCCTCTCCTGCTAGCAGGTGTCAGCCTCTCCTGCTTGACTTGTCTGTTCGCCTGGGGCACCGGCTCGTTGTCTCTTCTCGTCGCAGGACATGGCCAGTGCTGGATATGCGACCCGCTTTACGACCATCCCCATTATGGAGTTCTGGGGGAGCTGCTGGACGCGGGGGGGACGTTATACAAGGGAGGGATGCTGGAAGAGTTTGCGGCGGGGAATGACACTGTCGGGGTTGGGGACGTGTTGAAGTGAGTATAAGTATTAGGGATCAAAAGTCACTTCGTTGAGAAGATAATTCAATTCTCTTCTCTGATATTCATTTCCAAAGGCATTGAGAACGAAATTGTACAAAATGTAGTAACGAAATTCAAAAATAATTAGATGGTTGAGAAGAAAAGAGTTGAATTATTTTTTCAACAATGTGACACTTGACCTCCCCATGCAATTTCAAGTTTTTGTGCCTCCCCGCAAGCCATCTATATCAAGCCACCGCAATGTATTTCATTTAAAAATTCAGTATCGGCAATATTTAAGTTTTTGTCCTATTTTTGTTCTTCGAACTACTCAAAACGTAACAGTGGGAGGGGCTTTAAAAAGCCGAACTGTTTATTTATATAAAAATACCTCAGCTGGAATGTATTCGGAAAAACTAAGTCATCTTATGATTACGTACTTCTTGAAACCGCTGAAACAACAATTCAGTACAATTACTGTGCCAAATTAACCTTCTGAACTGATCAACTATTTCGCACAAAACAACATGCCATGAATAATACTTTGCATCGTTCTAAAGGTATTTTCTTTGCGGTTGCTAATTTTTACGCGAAATACTGACATGTCCGTGAATTCATTCAAGCAGTATTCCATCAAAAATGAATTTTACGTCCTCAGATTTGTAGAAAAATTATTAAAATGTTACTTCTTCACAGAAATTGCCAAAGGAATCAACCAGCATACCACACCTTCCACTTATATAACACCATCGATATTGATAGGATCTTCAACTACAGGAATTGGAAGGAAATGGAAAATATATCCTCAAGTTTCACTATAACAGAATGTACTTTGGAAATTCTGGGACCTGCCTTGCAGTTGTGTTTACAGGTAAATTCCCACAGCCATAATTACGGCATATTTGGTGTAACAAAATTCCACCCTATTACATGTAGTAGCTATTAGCCTATATGTCCAGAGACAACAACTTCATTGGCGAAACGTGTATCCAATAGAACTGACATAATTTTGAATATTAGTTGTGGAGTTCCTCAAGGTTCTATACTTGGACCAGTCATCTTTTTTATATATATATATATATATATATATATATATATATATATATATATATATATATATATGTTCGGAAAGGTTTCCGCGGTCAGAAATATGTACATTACTAAGTTCATGAGTTGAACCGCGTTGAGAGTTTATGACTCGACGTTTCGGCTCCTGCTTTGGAGCCATTTTCAAGAGTGTGACTGCGAGGCCTCTATCTGCCTACTCCTCGAGTCGTGGTCTTGAGAGATATCAAGGTCTCAACCTGCCTACTCCTTGATCTCAAAAGACGATCCGATGTTGGTTGCACTGTAGTATTTATAGGTGGTTGGCTACCTGGAGGTGGGCGGGTTTTCTCGTTTGTCTTGTCTGCTGGTGCCTGCTGTGTAGTTGGAGTTAATGGGATAATAATTGATTGCGGATAAGTTTCACGTGGCCTGGTAATTACGGTTGGAAGAAGGGGCTTCCAAATGGGGTTCAATTTACGGCTATCATCTTTAATGTTCAGGCAATCAGGCCGTTTTTCGATTTCGATGGCTTCTCTGATAAAACGAGAAGTTCTTGAACGTACTGGGGCGATGGTTTTCGTTTTCTCGAAATCTATGGGGTGACCCGTTTGGATGAAATGAAGAGCTAATGCGGAGCTGGTGTCTCGATTTCTAACTGAAAGGGAGTGTTGATAGGATCGAAACAGATCCATTTTCGATCCTATCAACACTCCCTTTCAGTTAGAAATCGAGACACCAGCTCCGCATTAGCTCTTCATTTCATCCAAACGGGTCACCCCATAGATTTCGAGAAAACGAAAACCATCGCCCCAGTACGTTCAAGAACTTCTCGTTTTATCAGAGAAGCCATCGAAATCGAAAAACGGCCTGATTGCCTGAACATTAAAGATGATAGCCGTAAATTGAACCCCATTTGGAAGCCCCTTCTTCCAACCGTAATTACCAGGCCACGTGAAACTTATCCGCAATCAATTATTATCCCATTAACTCCAACTACACAGCAAGCACCAGCAGACAAGACAAACGAGAAAACCCGTAAGACCCGCCCACCTCCAGGTAGCCAACCACCTATAAATACTACAGTGCAACCAACATCGGATCGTCTTTTGAGATCAAGGAGTAGGCAGGTTGAGACCTTGATATCTCTCAAGACCACGACTCGAGGAGTAGGCAGATAGAGGCCTCGCAGTCACACTCTTGAAAATGGCTCCAAAGCAGGAGCCGAAACGTCGAGTCATAAACTCTCAACGCGGTTCAACCCATGAACTTAGTAATGTACATATATATATATATATATATATATATATAAGGATGGATTTAGCGAGGGGCAATATATGAAAATATAAGTAGAAAAGTTATTGGGTATAACCCTCAAAATGTTCTGCAACCGTTGACACGTGTTTCGAGCTTAAGATCTCATCAGTTCGGTAAAATCAAGTGCGAAGATGTTCAACACTTGGATGTAAAAATAGAATCAAAGGAAGTCAACAACAGGAAGCCAACCACACATTTGTGGCTTCGGTTAGAAGACCTTGTGCTTACAAGGCAACAACTTACGTAGCCACGGAGGCTGCTATAGCTACCAGCGTGACAATCCTACCCAGGAAAATACAAATAAGGATGGATTTAGCGAGGGGCAATATATGAAAATATAAGTAGAAAAGTTATTGGGTATAACCCTCAAAATGTTCTGCAACCGTTGACACGTGTTTCGAGCTTAAGCTCTCGTCAGTACGGTAAAATCAAGTGCGAAGATGTACAACACTTGGATGTAAAAATAGAATCAAAGGAAGTCAACAACAGGAAGCCAACCACACATTTGTGGCTTCGGTTAGAAGACCTTGTGCTTACAAGGCAACAACTTACGTCGCCACGGAGGCAGCTATAGCTACCAGCGTGACAATCCTACCCAGGAAAATACAAATAAGGATGGATTTAGCGAGGGGCAATATATGAAAATATAAGTAGAAAAGTTATTGGGTATAACCCTCAAAATGTTCTGCAACCGTAGACACGTGTTTTGAGCTTAAGCTCTCATCAGTACGGTAAAATCAAGTGCGAAGATGTACAACACTTGGATGTAAAAATAGGCGTTAGTTGTTGCCTTGTAAGCACAAGGTCTTCTAATCGAAGCCACAAATGTGTGGTTGGCTTCCTGTTGTTGACTTCCTTTGTTTCTATTTTTACATCCAAGTGTTGTACATCTTTGCACTCGATTTTACCGTACTGATGAGAGCTTAAGCTCGAAACAATTGTCTACGGTTGCAGAACATTTTGAGGGGTTATACCCAATAACCTTTCTACTTATATACAGGGTGTTAATTAAGTACGTTGACAAACTTCGGGAGGTAATTCTTTGAAGGTTTTCAGGACGAAAAGTTCATATAAACATATGTCCCAAACGGCTTGGTTTTCGAGATACAGGGCGATAAAAATACATTTTTTTCAAGATTTTTTAGAGTTAACTTCGACATTTTCGACAATAATCAGTTCAAATTAGGCGAGTATAATCCATTCAATAGGGCGCACGACACAAAATAATGCATTTCTTAAATAATTCACAGGGTCCTCCTTTTTTCAGAGTCAAGCTTTGTTCAACCCTTCAGAATTTTTTTTCCGCCGCCACTGACATATTATGAGAAAGGAATAATCAATGTTGTTTCATTTAACATCTTTTTGATATCTTGCATTTTTTCATTTACTTGTACGGTTCAGGGGCTATAATGAAAATATTAATTTAAACATTTTCCAGTGTGGCATAACATTAGAAAATTTGAAAATTAAACATTTTCAATTATTGTAAATTGATGGAAATATTTTTTCAGAATTAGAAAAATCTACGATGAATAAAAATTATACAATAAAAAATATAAAGACAAGCTTTTATACAAATGCACTGAAAATGAAAAAATAATTTGTTTAATTTTTTGTAGGTTATTCTGTGAGTATCAAAATCTTTCTGTACAAGATTACCTAGATCAAACAATGAAATGAATTATTTTTTCCTTTTCAGTGTATTGTATAAAAACTTTAAAATGTTTTCCATAATTAACTTTGTGCAATACATATTCAACCTGAGTTATGGTAAAAAATGTATGGGAGCTCCATAACATTACATTTTCTCTACATGAGCAGAAAATAGCTATTTGTGTAATGAGAACAAAATGACGTATTGCGTCACGCGCTAATCTTTGGAGAGTGGCAATGACACTTCGAGAAATGAATTATTTTATATCATGCGCACTATTGAATGGATTGTACTTGTCCAATTTGAACTAATTTGGATCGATTATTGTCGAAAATTTCGAAGTAAACTCCAAAAACTGCTAAAAAATGTATTTTGATCACCCTGTACTTCGAAAACCAAGCCGCTTGGGACATGTTTATATGAACTTTTCATCTTGAAACCTTTCAAAGAATCACCCTTCAAGTTTGTTAGACTATTTGCTTCTCAAATTTCTTTATGTTATGCGTTACTGGAAAATGTTTGCGTTAATATTTTCATTGTAACTCCTGAACCGTACAAGTAAATGAAAAACATCAGGAGAGCAAAAAGATGTTAAATGAAACAACATTCATTATTCCTTTCTCATAATATGTCAGTGGCGGTGGAAAAAAAATTCTGAAGGGTTGAACAAAGCTTGACTCTGAAAAAAGGAGGACCCTGTGAATTATTTGAGAAATGCATTATTTTGTATCGTGCGTACTATTGAATGGATTGTACTTGCCTAATTTGAACTGATTATTGTAAAAAATGTCGAAGTTAACTCTAAAAAATCTTGAAAAAAATGTATTTTTATCACCCTGTATCTCGAAAACCAACCCGTTTGGGACATATGTTTATATGAACATTTCGTCCTGAAAACCTTCAAATAATCACCTCCCGAAGTTTGTCAACGTACTTAATTAGCACCCTGTATATATATATATATATATATATATATATATATGTGAAAATAGATATATTTCGTTTTAATTCCGAGAGTTCTAACCTTTGCAGAACATTTTGAGGGTTATACCCAATAACTTTTCTAAATGACCTGTTGAACATCCATACCGATTTTGCTGATAGAAGTACTACATTTCGACCGAAAACAGTGAACTTGATTTTTCCCAAAATTTCAGGACTGTAATTAGTGATTTGAGCGTATTCATGGATTCATGGCACTCTAGAATCAAATTTGTTGTAGAGAGACAAATAGATGTAAGCGGAGAATTTTTTGTATTTGGAAGTTATGTGACTCGGCCTCCGAATCTCGTACTATAGGTTTGTGTTAATGCAATTGTTTCGAAGGGCTCGAGTTTAACACATTTGAAAATATAAATACACGGATCAGATAGCAGTTTTTCTCTTATAAAAACCGGTTTGCAACTATCTCAATATTCCATATCGAATAAATACGCTTTTGGCCCACAAAAACTCTATTTAAATCTATTCTGTTACGGTCACACCAAGATGCAAATGTATCAATGATTTTGGTAACCTTAACCTAGAAACTTGTAACTGTGATCGTCGTATCATCAGCAAGCATTCAAGCAAGTCATTAGCAAATGGCACAAATAATAATGGACCCAAAACCGAACATTGTGGAACACACATTTTAACATTTTGTTTCACTCGACATTATAGATCGAAAAACAGAATAATTTATATCTTTTTTTCAGGGCTTGTCGACAGCTACCAGTGTCAACCTCACCAGACACAGACTAGAGGCATCTACCCCAGTTACCAGAAGGGACCTCAGCTCTTTGGCAGATCAGCTGAACACTGTGGCACGCCAGCTGACAGATGCTCCAAGTGCAAGGAAAATCGACAATCTAGCCTTCAACTTGAGAAAAGTGGTGCAGCACGAAGTTCATTCACTGAGTCAGATCAGAGACAAAATTCTGTACAAACTCACCACGCTAGATGTTTTGCTTGTGCCGCTGAATAAAGAAGTTGAACGGATATTGCTGAGTTTGAAGGGGATCCAGTATTTTTTGGATAACCACGGAAGAGAAGTCAGTGATAGGGTGAGTATATTCGAAAATTCAAGGTGGGGAAGTGGAGAGTATTAATTGTGGAGTTGCTCAGGGTTCCATACTTGGACCGATTTTATTTTTATTGTATATTAATTACAAATTGAGTATACAGATTTCAGGTTCATTTACCGTTTTGCTGATGAAACACTATATTTCATCACCACAAGGACAAAAAGGATCTTGATGAAATTATACGACTTGATCTGAGAACAGTAAAATATTGGTGTGATTCAACTAACAAGATTTTTTTCAGATGTCATCTTGAAAACATACCGTTGGACAATAACATTGTTGGAAATGAAGCTCTCTTCTGGTTGTTATGCATTGAGAGTTGTATCGAAAGAATTCGGATTTTCAGCTTGCATACCTGTGTACCATTCTCTTATTGAATCACATCTGCGGTATAGAACAGCATTTTGGGTTGGGTTGAGTTTGTTGAATTCTAAAACTTAAATTAATGGAGCTTCCCTTAGGACAGTGCCATACGAGATGACTAAGTGAAAAAGAGAAAAATATGCTGTCCTTTGAATTTCTAGGCTTTTCTACTACTTACTACTACTCTACTACTACTCAGTTGCCTGAAAAAAGCACACTAGCTAATTTCCTCTGGATGAAATCGATGTGGTTACGACAAGAAAGTTTAGTATCAAGTATTATTCCAAGAGAACTCGCATTACCAGTAGTTAGGAACACCGTGGTTCTTTGAAAAGATTAGTTCTTGTGTTTTCTGTTTGTTCATTTGTTGAGAACTAGATTTCAACTTTCCTCATGAGATTTTCTTGATCAACTATCAGAGAATCGTAGGAGTTATGGCAAGTTATCAAGTTAGTGTCATCCGCAAAGAGAATGCAAGTATGACAAGATCACAGAGATCATTTATACAGACTAAAAACAGGAGTGGTCCCAAAACCGAGCCTTGGGCCACCCCATGCTTGATAGGAATAATATCAGAGTTGGTATTATTTGCAGAGAAATATTAACTTGAAAGCTTTCAAATATGTCTAGAAGCTGAATTTTCCGTCCATATGTTTAATTTCATAAAACTTATTACGAATACTTGATTGACGACTCATAACAAAATTAGACAAAAGTCTATTCACAGTAACTGTATGAATATTATCATTTCAGATTCAAAAAAGGTTCACTTTGCGGATAGATAGCTACCTGGAAGAATTATACACGTACGTGAATGATAAAGTCACCAAAGAACTCGGAAAATGTCGTCCTCTCTGGGATGTTTTCCACTTTGGTCGGTATCAGCTTTGCAAACTGGTTGTGGATCCCTTGGTAAGCAAAAAACTCAATTTAATACATACTACACTACTAGAGCTTGCTTCATTTCGTTCCCTTAAATTTGACAGATAACAAGACACACTTTTCCAAAACAGTACTCGGAAACTTCCAGTTTTCAAAAACAACATGCTCATCATGTTTGTGAAATGATGAAGAAAAAATCGCATGTTCTTTTCTATTTCATTGGCTCCAATTTCTTACATTTTTCATAACTATTTTCTTTCAAAATTTTTATCGAACACTGAAATTATTCTTATAGTGTCTCATTTTTCATATTGTTGAATGAACTAAACATTTACAGTCTGGGATAGCCTTCTTCAGCTTTTTCTCCATTCTACTTCTTCTGATAATTGCCCCTGTCGTAATCAAGTTGGTAGATTATTATAGAGAAGATAATGATGGCTCGCCTTCAGGATCGCACAGGTGAGCTATACAAATATACAAGATATACAGTGTGTATATCATAAAATGACTGAAACGTTCTCTCGATAGCTGTATCAACTAATCAGACCGGAAAAAAATTGGTTCCATACCTGCACAATTTTTTTGTGGATTATAAAGAAGAGTGTCAATTGTTTAAGCATGTCAGATAATTGAACATGCTCTACCCGTCTAAAATGTTTTCGTCAATACAGTGTTGCCACTTGTATTAGAAAGTAGTAGATACTTTGTTATTTTGAATAGAACACCCCGTATATTACATCATTTTTGGAATCCTTATAAGATTCCTCACAACTTTCTCAGATAATTCTCTATACCTATATGTGACGGTTTTCGAGATAAAAATTATTTTGTCAAATTTTTGTTAAAACCTGATCTTTAAAAAATTACTTTTTTTTTCACAAAGCAAATCAAAAAAATATTTCAACATGAGTCATAGCTGCATAACACCATTAGGTATTCTGGCGAAGAACTGGATCTCAGTTTCAGCATACAGGGAGGCTCAGAAGTAAGTTCTTTTCGGGGAATGATCGAAACTTAGTTTTTGGAAATAGAACACCCTGTATAAGAGTTTCTGCTCGAGAGCTTCATTTTCCGAAAAATAATATCAGAATTTATCAGGAATCAATTTTTGAAACTAAAATTCTTGAACTTTGAAAGGTTATTGTGCCTGTAAAATGTGTTGCATACATCACTTAGTTGTCAAGGAGAATGATGTGTTCCATACGTAAATGAAGCAGATTGATTTATGATAATGATGATAATATCAGAGAATAAATTTCGAAAGATGAAAGAAATTATCAAGAAAATATTTCACATCACAATAAGAACCGAAAAGTTGCTGTTATCAACCGTTTTTCTGTTCGATAATGGACATGGTGTTAATTGACAAAATGCTTCAATCCTCATTACTGAGATATCTTGAAGCCATAAAGAAATAAATTCTTGATAATCAAAAAGAATTGGGTGAAACACGATGAATCATAATAATCCCCCTATCTTTCACATTTTCCATCTTCTGAGCCTTGCTGTTACCGTATCATCAATCTTGAATCTCGCTTATGTTACCTAATTGACTATCACAATTAAGCAGATGGGGTTCGAAATGGAGATGAAAGAAACTGTAGATCAATCTCAATTCATCCACAGCAGCGTCTAGTAAGAAACACAGCTAACTAGGTCAATAATTACCCTGTACCTGAAATATCACAATGTTTCAAGGGAAAATCGGGACATTAATTTCTCTTGCGGGAAACTGGTAAACTTCTCTTGCGGAACTGTTGAATTTTTCATTCTCCTGCAGGAACCGGCCATTACGTGGATAATGGCCATAGTTATTGCTCGGTTTTTCTGTCGAATTTTTCAAAATAGTGGAACGGAAATTGAAGTCGGCAAATCTATTCATTCAGCGGATAGAGACAAAGAGATAACTTCATCAATTCTTTCCAATTTATGGACATATCTTTCAATGGATTTACACGTTATGGTCAAACAAATTTACAGGCTCAGAAATAGATTCAACAAAAGCTGCGAAAACTCGGCGTTGAAACTAGAAAATTTATGCATCTTCATGGAAGCTTGCATTCTTAAACCAACTTTCTTATTTCAAAATCGATTTTTTTTTCTCACATGGTTAAATTGGCCTTCTGATTATGAATTTACATAACCCAAGTTATGTTAACTTCTCTATTACAGTTTTTGATATATTTCCATTTTTCTGAAAAAAAATACCGCCGTTGTAGTGACTTGCAAACCGTTGAAAATTATGCAACCAAGTGGAGCAGTTAGCAATAATGTTTATTGCAAAATAGATAGTGAGTAGTAGGTTGACGTAGAAAAATAGAAAACTATTGTGTGCAATTCGCACAATTTGTGCTCTTTGCAAAATATACTAGTTTTTAACTGTGGTTCTGGACAGTAAGAGCAATGCCTCACCAAATTTATGGCAGATCAGATTGTACCTTAGCTTTTATGAAACGACATAACAAAAAATACGAATAGGGCTCTTCAACGTATCATGAACACCAATCATGAAACTTCTGCTACTTCTTTTGGGGTTAACAAAGTCCATTAGAATTAAGTTTTTCCATTAGAAAACTAATCTTTTGAACTTCAGAAAACGATATATTCTTGAAAAACTACTGTTCAAACCTGACACATTTTCAAAAAATTTCAGGAACGACTACTTGATAGACGACGATGGAGTTTGGGTGACACCTTCTTCTGAGTGAGTACAAATAAAAAATATACCTATAGCTAACCAGAAGGATGATTACAATGTTTTTTGTTCAGAAGCCCTCCTGATATCCAATTGAGGGAGTGTACACCACCTGAAGAGCATGAGAGGCCAACAATCTCTACGTGGGCAAGTCCTACCCCACCCAGGTAGGTCAATTAAATATATATCTCCAATATTCTTGAAATCCTCTATAAATTTTCAAATTGATGTTGTTCAAAGCTAGTTTATAGCCAAGGAATAATGATAATTCTGTTAGCTTTAAAAATCGGTGCTCTATCTAAATGTTGACATGTCAAACAGCACCACTACACTATCATCTTATACAAACAATCAACTATGCACAGTTGTTAGGAATATTTATAAAAATATCCACACTGTAGTGGTAAGATGATAATTCAAATGAAAACGAGAGAATATTGCTGCTGTGTGTAACAAATTTAAATTACTTCATAAAATATATTAGGGGTTGCTTCCCTCCAACAAATGTTTTTTCAGAGTAACTTTGAATGGTAAATAAAAATGGAGTTTTGAATAAATCTTTTGTGAAAATGAAAATCACTTGTAGATCTCGTTTCATTATAGTGATATTCAAAATTGCAGTCTACCTTATCTTTCAAGTAGTCTGATACACTTCCATAACTCATCTGAAATACAAAAACAAGTGACTGATATATTAAAAAAAAAAAACCTGCTCGTTTAATTCATTACCAATTTTTGTCCTATGTCTTCATCATGAGAAAACGATTTCAATTTCTTTCATCAACAATGAGTATTAAATAAATATTTCTACCTTCAATTTCCAGTAGATTCCTAAAGCACCATTCTTGTATTTAATATATCCTAATGTTGAGAGCTTTACCCAAAAATACTGAGTATAATGAAGAGAACTAAATTACCATCAGCAGACCAATGAATTTTACAATCGAAGCAGCAGGACCTTCAACAATATCATCATGTTCCTAATATACATTAGGAACAATAAATATTCAAGAACACTTTCTTGTGGAACCCCATAACCATTATCTATTTCCTCAGAGAGTTCATTATCAAACCTCAGTTTCTACTATCTGCTATCTAGATAATTAGCTAGCCATTCCAATGCCTCATCCTTGATATCTACACATCTTAATTTTTCATTTGACCTATCCCGATCCACAGTATCGAACGCCCTTTGGAGGCCAAGAAATATCGCACCTGTCATTTGATTTTCTCCTATAATTTGTTTCCATTGATTTAGAACACATTGTTGATGATGAAAGGATGTACAACTTTTGTATATAGCATTTTTCCACATAACCTCAAATTCCTCGGGAAATTCGGAAAAACTCAATTTTTAGTTTTTAATTTTTTCTCGCACAAGAATCAATTTGTTTTCACGAAATTTGATGAAAATATAATAGACCGTTGGTTCATGGAAAATTTGAGGTTATGTGGAGAAGTGTTCGATTAAAAAGATGTAGATCTTTCCATTGCCAACACCCTTTTTCTCTAACTTTTTTTTGTAGGAGGTTAATTTTCGCTGCAATCGGGAGAAACCGTTTTTACCTCCAAAAGTTCCCCTTCTTTCGCCCTTCTATCATGATCAAATCCCTATTTATGTTCTTGTTTCTTCCTTGTACCTATTAAGGTAACATGAAATTAATATTCTCGAAATGTTCTAGCTGTTAATTTCAATAAATAAATATGAGTTTAGAACAAAAATTTAATAAATTGATTTATGAAAAGCTGTTTTTAAATTTTTTCGCGTTTCTGGAAAAAAAAATTCATATCAGTGCTACGCTTCCATTACATAATCTGAGATTAGGTGTTTCAACGAAAAAGATGGCAACTGGCGAGCTTGAAAAGACGAATTTTACCGGTGAAATTTTTCAGTTGAAAATGAGGTCAGTTTTTCGGAATTTGTCGCAAAAAAAGAAAAATCTGTATTTCGCTACAAGAAAATTACAGCTCACTCGAAATATAATAAGCTATATTTCCACCAAATTTCGTGAAAAAAAAAATTTTTGAGCGAGAAAAAATTAAAAACTGAAAAATTGTTTTTTTCCGATTTTCCCAGGATATTTGGGGTAATGTGGGAAAATGTTCAACGAAAAAGTTGTGAAACTTTTCAGTATCAACAAATTTGCTTCCTAACTTCTTTCGATAGGAGGTCAACTTTCGTTGCCAATCGCGAAAAAACCTTTAAATGCAACTTTCAACCCTTAAAAGTTCGCCTCGATCCACTCTTCTCCATTTTGACGACAACAATTAATTTTTTCCGTCATTCGAACAATATCCTGCTCCTCTTCCAGTAGGTCTCATGCTGTTGATAATTTTTCTCGCTTTTATATTTTATTTTCCTCTACAAAGCTAACTATTTGTTCATAAAATGTTTTTCAAGGATTTTATCAATAGACCTTAGCATATTGACTTGCTTCAAATCAAAAGCATTGTTTGGGTTTACAATAATTTTTGGTATTGGGATCATAGTGATGGTGATTCAGGTCAGTGGAAAATCTGCTGGTCTCTAGTGATGTATTAATGAGGTCCATCTTTAATATTATCCTAGCATTTCTTTATAAAAACCGTTTTAATGTCGTCGGTGCTTCCCTTGTTGGAAATTGAAAATATTATGCTTTTCAACGATCTTGTAAACGCTGTAACTTTTCTAGGTAAAATGATTCATTTGCCCTTCTACACTTGATATACATTCTTTCGTTTTCAGACTGTAGAAGCTTGGATTCCCAACAAAAAACAGTTAATTGAACATTATTCAATGACCTTTATAGAAATTAGTATCTGTATGCCTTGTGTATGTATGCAATGATTTGCGAAATATGTTCGAAGTTTCAGGTCAGATAAGCATATATCCCTTTCTTTATTTCATTCATCGTTTTTTGTGTTAATTGTGTTGTTTTTTCATGCGCCAACGGTTCCAATTATAATGGTTCGCCCAAATTTAATAATGGCTGTGACACAATTCAACTAAAGTGCATTATATGTTACAGACAACCTTCTCCTCGAAGAATACCGCCACCACCAAGGTAAGTTTTGATTTAATGACCTTTTAAAATCGAGCGAAAGTGATGTATACTCAGTTTTACAACGGAACAATTAATTATTGAGGCATTTATCGTAAGATGGAATCTGAATAAATTTGATCGCGGTTATCTCACTGACATATCTATTTATCTCTTCAAAAGAAGTCATTATGAACTGCTAACAAGTATTCACCAGGTGTACAGATACAGTTTGAATATGAAGAAATACGAAAAGGCAAACATTCTGTATTGAAAATTGAAAAAAACAGGACTTCTCTCGAAACAGAAAAAAACTAATGGTCTTTTTGTGTTATCTTAGAAAATTGGTGCTTTGTTAAAATGATGATATTGGTAAAGATAACAGTCCTGTAAAGACAGAAACTTACCGAAGCAAATTGATTTACTTGTTCTTATATCTTACAATTGTAGTGACTAATTCTTTCTTTTCAAATTGTTTCCCCATATTGATATCTTTGCCTTTCTACCCCACACTACAGTGTTGATTTCCTTGATTTTGAATAATTTCATTTTCAGATTGTAGAAGGTTGAATTCACAAAAAAAAATAATTGAAAAAATGTTTAATGGTGAAATAAAGTGTAAGGGGCCTAGAATGGATCCTTGAGCCACTCCTAGCCACACAAGAACTCCTTGAGATTTAAATTGATTGAATACTACAATTTGTTTTCTCTCATTTCAATGTGATTCAATCCACCTATATAATGTTTTAAATAAGAGGGTGTGGACAATAGTATCGAAAGCTCTATCTACTGAGGTTAAAAACTATAGTTATCGGTGATGACTGTTTGTTCGGTGAATTATATATAAATGAGGACAACTTACTTATCAATACGCCGTACTAATGACATGATCTTGGCAGAATATGTGACCGCCAGTCCAAACTGGTGGTCACATATTATTCTGCAAACATTTTTCCAAATCGCCGCCATAGGCAATTTAGAAATATTCAGTACAAATGGGCAAAACTGGGGTTATTTGTGACGATAGCAAAAAAATTTATTCGAAAAAGTTGTTTATAATTCAATTTTAGGCTCACGTGCGAAATTTGAAATATCTATCTGAGAAAATTGAAAATGGCAATTTTTTCTAAATATTTTTTTATTGATTAAAAAATTTTGTTTTCTTTGGTCTTAGTAAAATTTCAAAAACTAGTTTTCACTATGACTCTTGCTGATGCAGTGGTTCAGATCTTCTAACTTCGTTTGACATTTATTAACTTTTTAAATTTGAAGAGTCAATATAGACCATTTTTCTCGACCCAAAACATTTTTATTATAAACTTATGTGTAACTCTTATTTATACACCTCTTTGTAATCTTAAGTGCCACTGTTTTCATGTCTTAAATATCGACTAATTCTGTGTGTGTCTCAATCGTATTATATATTTATTTATATATTTGTATTTATATTTATATCTACAGGGTGGGTCACGGTCGATGGTACCTTACACGTTTACGGAGAACGGGACATAGGATCATTCTGAAAATTTGGTTTCTCAAGTAGTTGCTTTTGGTCTATCGATCTAAAATATTTTCAGCGAAGCAGCGTTGCCGCTTATACCAGAAAGTAGCAGCATCTTTGTTATTTCAAATGGGTCACCCTATATATTACCGCATTTTTTAACTTGTCATTCCTTTCTGATTATTTCTGCCACATACTCCTCTATACCTATCTCTAACGGTTTTTGAGATATTGGTTATTTTCCATATATTTTATCCAAAACATAGCTCGAATTGAATGTTTATTTCTGCGGTATTTGGATTCTTAGGAAGTTGCAATTTTGTGTTTAGTTCATCAAGATCATGTACATTGATTCTGTATAGAGAAGTTTATTCTGCGTTATACAGGGTCGTTCAAAATTCATGATCTTACTGCTAGATACGAAAAGGGTTGAAAGTTCGTTTTTTTAAATGGAACATCCTGTATATTATGAAATATCCTGAAAGATGACTGAATTCCCTTTGAATTGATATATTATGTTCATACCTAAATAGCCAGAATTCCGAGATAATAGCAATTTTCACTTGTAATGTCCCAAAGTGCTTGAATTAATTGCCGGAAATTTTTCGAGTACATGAATTTTCTTTGAAAATTCATGTACGAGATAAATTTACGGCAATTAATTCAAGCACGAGGGGGATTCGGTAAGAAAATTTGACACCGAGAAATGAAAATCATCCAACAATTCATAAGAAATAACTAACGATTGTTTCACCTGAACTATTTATAACCACTGAAATATTGATATGTAAAATACTTAACAAAATTTTCATCAATAAATGTGTTTAAATTTGGAACAAAAAAAAATTAAAAAAGTTATGTTCTAACCGTGGATTGAACCATCGACCTAGCGACTCATAGGCCGCAACACTACCGCTGAGCTACGGGACGAGAAAATATTTTCAGACACATTCCAAATATCCAGTAAATACATAATTATCTCCTTTCATATGAAAACTAGACCTCCATTTGTACATTAAAGCAAAACATCAACTTGTCACATGTCAAATGTTTGACAGAAAAATTTCCACTTATTAATTTCGCCCAGGGTACCCAGAATGATGAAAATTTCCGGAAATTTTTTGGGTTGCCATGGTATCTAAACAAGAACGAATTTTTTGATTGGCTACAAAAGTGAGGTGTGAAATTTTCAAAAAAAAATCGATTTATTTTTCTCATATTCATCTAAAGTGACGTATTTTACATATCAATATTTCAGTGGTTATAAATAGTTCAGGTGAAACCATCCTTAGTTATTTCTTATGAATTGTTGGATGATTTTCATTTCTCGGTGTGAAATTTTCTTACCGAATCCCCCTCGTGCTTGAATTAATTGTCGTATATTTATCTCGTACATGAATTTTCAAAGAAAATTACCCTCGTCGCTTCGCGACTAGGGTAATTTTCAAAAAATTCATATACCCGAAAAATTTTCGGCAATAATTCAAGCACTTGGGAGATTACAAGTGAAAATTGCTATTATCTCGGAATTCTGGCTATTTAGGTATAGGAACATGATATATCAATTCGAAGGGACTTTAGTCATCTTTCAGGATATTTCATAATATACAGGATGTTCCATTTAATAAAACGCACTTTCAACCCTTTTCGTATATAGCAGAAGTATCATGAATTTTGAACGACCCTGTATAACGCAGAACAAACTTCTCTATACAGAATCAATGAACATGATCTTGATGAACTATACACAAAATTGCAACTTCCTTAGAATTCAAATACCGCAGAAATAAACATTTAATTCGAGCTATGTTTTGGATCAAAAATATGGAAAATAACCAATATCTCAAAAACCGTTAGAGATAGATATAGGGGAGTATGGGAAAGAAATAATCAGAAAGGAATGACAAGTTCAAAAATGCGGTAATATACAGGGTGACCCAGTTGAAATAACAAAGATGATGCTACTTTCTGGTATAAGCGGCAACGCTGCATTGCTGAAAATATTTTACATCGATAGACCAAGAGCAACTATTTGAGAAACCAAATTTTCAGAATGATCCTATGTCCCGTTCTCCGTAAACGTGTAAAGTACCATCGACCGTGACCCACCCTGTATATTTATATTGACCTATCCTATGTCATGCTATTGATCTCTAAGGATTAATAAACATATCTATCTATCTATCCAAACAAGTTTTGTGGAAAATGAAGGAAAATAATATGTATTCTGCAGTACAACGTAAAACTTGAGATTTTCTACTGTAGCTGCTTCATTTTTAATATTTCCTCAATAAATATTCTGATTTTTATATCCACTGAATCTTTGTTTCAAGTAAAAAATGAAAGAAATAAGTTATCATTTTAGGAACCAGAACAAACATGAAAATTAAAATGGAACACGATATCTATCAAACTACTGCGGGATAGAATCCTACATTAATTAGCAACTCTTAGTCAACAATACTCTCCGAACACTTAATATTGTAATTAACGCTGAATTTGTAAACATTGTATTCTTTGAATCCCCACAAAAAAATCTAGAGTGGTGAGGTCAGGTGGCCTAGCTGGCCAAAGATTGACTGAATAGCGCCCAATCCAGTTTTCACCAAAAAATTTGTTTGACATTTAAAAATTATTCGAGGGCTATTGTTTATTTCGAAGCTAATCTGAGTTTATTTTCAACAACATACGGAAATGTCGTCCAGGAAAATGTCCTTCTATATGGAGCGCGAAGGTTCAGAATTTAATTTTCATTTATGTTTAACAATTACAATTAAAATTCAGATAATGAAGAATGATGTTGAATATGACTTGCTTATTAGTGTAGGATTCTAGCCCCCGTAGTCTGATTGATATCGTGTTTCTTTTCAATTTTCATATGTGTTCCGTTTCCTAAAACAAAAAATTCATTGTTTCGTGTTTTAATTGAAAGAAATAATTTGACGGAAATAAAAATGAGAATATTTTTTGAGTAAGTTATAAAATTGAAATAGCTAAAATAGAAAATCTCAAGTTTACACGTAGTACTGCGAAATACACAACAGTTTTTCTTCTATGTTGGCTCTTCAAATTTTTAAATTTCAAAGTTGGAAGATATGAACCATTGCAAATGCAAGAGTCATAGTAAAAGCTAGTTTTTGAAATTTTGATAACATTAGTTCATATAGTGATCCCTCAAAGTTATTCAATTCCAAAAAAAGCAGCGTTTTTCACTCAATAAAAAGATATTTAGAAAAGTGGTAATTTTCAATTTACACACCAACCATGAAAATTAAAATGAAAATTTTCGTTTTCGAATTTGTTTCTTTCAAGTTAGGGTCTTTTCACAATATCGATCAGATGTAGTTCAATGTCCAGCGTGGCTTAGATAGGAAAGCAGTTGTTTTCTGTCAGATATTACAAAAACTTACTTCATTTCTATCGTAGGTTCTTCCATATCTAGAGGATTCCTGTTTTTTAAATTCTCAATTGAGAATGTTTCCATTTTCAAAGATTTTCTTTCCCTCTTCTCTCCCAACTAGCTGTAATACTCTAATGAGAACTTTTATTAAGGTACCTACAATGTTTATTCTCATTGAAGTTATCATACTGTTCGCTATGGATTACATCACTCGTTATATGGAGAAAAGCAAGTTGTCAGTTTTTGAAGTCTATGAAGAGTATTATTTATATTGTTGTTTTCACTCAAAAGAAACATTCTTAAGCCACAATTGGTAGAAGTCAAATCTGATTGGATATAATACTGTACATTTGAGTATCGCAGTTATTTAAACACTCCATAAAATGTTCATGTTTTATATTCATTACCATTTTTCAACATTTCATATGATAAGTTTATCTTATGTAAACCAATCAAATATCATAATTTTCTCCATTTAAATCAATGACCATCAGACTTTTCTGAAAACACTACGTCCATCTCGTGGTATTTCCAAATCGGTGTTTCTACATTTCTATAGTTCTACATTTCCATAGTTACAATAATCACGATAAATTCGCTAATTTCTTATAATACTGCCAAATTTAAGATTGTTTACTTTACTGTTGAAAATCACATTTAAACTTTATTATCTTATTACCCAGTGTAGCAAATTGTAGTTGAGACTAATTTCAAACCATCCGAGCATTCATCCATTAATTTTTGTGGAAAAGTAATCCTTTTTTCCACATCACGCAACTTCAATCAATCGAGCAAAATGCGAATGACACAGCTCTGGATCTAGATCCGGAATAAATTCCAGGAATCCCAGAGACAGAGAGATTTTCGGTTGGATTACATCCGCAAGATGCATGCGGTCAGTAACACCCAATTTATCTCTGTTCCGAACCCATTTATTGGATGGATAGCGAAATAAGATGTATCGAACAGAGAATGTCTCTGGTAATCACAGAGCAAATCGATATACGCGTTCTGGACGTGTCTAGGAGTTCTTCTTTTTTGGTAGGAAGAGCGGGGAAAAATTACCCACCATTCCTGCTGTCTGTCTCTGAGAGCTCTTGCAAAGTTGTTCCTTCAAAGTAAGGATCTTTGCACATATGTCTGACAGATATAATTCAATATCTGTCGAGGTATTAGCCAGAGAAGTAGTTGTTTTCTGTCGGACATATGCCATACAATCTATACAAAGGTATAGTGAGTTCCTAAAGGATTGTTTTCGACTGTTTTACAGTCACTGGAACATTTATTGCTCCTTGAAACAAGTATTCAGCATATATATATATATATATATATATATATATATATATATATATATATATATTATATATATATACTATATTTGGAGATATCTACATTGTGGTGAATGGATATAGTGGTACGCAACATAGAATAACTATTGATCACTATTAATCTCTGCATCCATGTTTTATGGAATTTTAGATACTATTTTCACGGTTTTGTATATGATTAGAATGATGTATATGCAATACTGACACTTCTAAAGTTTATCTGACGTCTTCGCAATATTAATTTCAAAGCACACTTTAATTCCATCATGCAATACGAAAACTATAGATACACATATCACTCTAGAGAGTTATTTTACTTTCCATCTCTAGGGTGATATTCGTCAATTTCGAAGTAAATAAAAAGTGTGCTATTTGTCATTTTTGCATGTGGTCGTCGGAAAATCTAATTATCAACTTTCTCATCAGTTTCTCTTATTCTTTTTTTTTTCAATCTTCCTTTCACTTTTTCTTTACCTCTTCCTCTCTTCGCATCTTTATGGTTATTTCATGTTCTTATTGTTTTTCAAAATCTTTCAATCACCGTCATAGTCTATTTTTATTTTAATCTTATCGGCATTGGTGGAAGAATAGGAGTGGATTTGTCAACGACTGAACCAATTATTGCCAATTATCTATCAATATACTGTGAAAACGGTTTACAAAAATTAGTGGATGATAAATGTATTATCATTATTATTTTTTCAAATATCATTCTGATTTTTATTGACGAATTCAGATCAATCAAAAAGTCGAGAAAAATTGTTTAGAGGTGAGATTCAGAAAAAAGTATTTGTTTCAACAGGCAATAAATATTACTTGACGAAAACTCAATGAACTTATAATGGATAATCGATCATTCGATAATTATTTCATTATGGGAAGAGCAAAGTCATTAAATACAAAGCATGTGTACGAAATTGAGGTTGAAAAAATTGTCGAAATTGATATTTCTGTAAACCGGCTGCACTCTTGCGCGCAACCCTCCGAAGTCTTCGAGAGACTTGTACTAGCTATAGAAGACGTAGCCGTTTCCTTTCAACGTGTGATGCTATGCACTGTTATAACTATAAATGAGACAAAAATATATAAAAACATGGTGGTCATCCCGTCAGTCCCAGACCTTGCAATAGGGTCCTCTTAGAGCAACGTTGCACCAATATCAGTCAGATGTAGTTCAATATCCGTCGTAGTATTAGCCAGCGAAGTAATTGTTTTCTTTCAGATGTTTACCTCATGTTTTCTGCTTGACGAAAATATTTTGAGAGAAATGTTAGGTACTTTTACTTTGTCGATTCGTTCAACTCATTTAATTGATACTTTACCACAAAATGATTGAACTTTGTTCGTATTCTTGAATGAAGGCTGACAACTCTTTCCATTTTCCACTTCAGGTGGGATAGGGGTGTTAATATCTTCCTTTAGTATAACAAGGCTACCAATTTTCAATAATAAGGACGAACTAGCCGTCCATATAATCGGCTTCCTTCTAACATAAAACAGTCAATTGGTAAGAACACACAAAAAATGTGATAAAACAATTGGTTATTTCTCACAAGGAATCATTGCTTAAAATAATTGAAAATCAGGTGAACTGAAAAAATGCCCTTTCCTCAAAGTACTACATATTCCCTCTAACTATTATTCTTGAATGTACAAAACTCTTTAGGCTTCTCTTCTTTTCTCTCCTTCCTACTGAAATTTTTTTGCGGGAGAACTATCCACAACACAAGCCTGGCTTAGGTGGATTCTCCTACATTTAAATTCAGTACCTAACTGAGAGTAAAGCTTACCTTCTAAATGTATATGTAAATATAAGGTCAAATATCTTATAACTGAAATACTACAATATTTGTGAATATCTGATATATCGGAAATTTCTAAATATTTTTTTCCGGAACAAAAACGAACGGTTTTTAATCCATGGGATTTGTTATTGTGTAATTTTCACACAGGTGATTTTTGTTGAAGTAGCAATTTTGATTATCTCTACATTCTATCAAAAAAACATCTAGAACACCCTGTATAGGTGATTTCCAGATCGGCATAGTTTTTGGTACTGGTAAATTATTACCATTTACTCAGATAGGTAAAGCTCTTTGTTAATTTCATTGACGCATCCCAAAGGTCAGTTAGTATTTCAGCAAGTTAAAATCTTTCTACATAATCTTCAACTCGCACAACAAGTATTGGTTGTTTTGGAATTGCCTATTCGACGAAATCGATGATAAAGATCTCCAGTAATTGGGAGTGCCAAAAATCAATTAATGCACTGATCCTGAATGTAGATAGATTTTAATGAATATAAATAAAGTCTCGAAGAAATACCATGTGGTAATATCCGCTGTACCAATGAAACTGGCCTTCGCAAAGATATAATTCTTCGCCTTGAGAAGATAATCATTCCTGCGATCTCCGCGATTCGGAAAATAAAAACGAAATCATTACCAGATGTCAAATTAGTGGATATGCTCGAGTTTAATGTTTCAGTCGATTTCAGGAACCTCTAAACTTAGTAGCACATTCGACCCATATCAAACTTCAGTTTCAGTAGGAGTTCCTCATCACCCTAATTTGCAAAAGATGTTTTGTTCAGGGACGGGGATCAAACGGTTTCTAAGGGATGAAAAAGTTCGTGACCTCTCCTTGAAAACCATCCATCAAAATCAGAATATTCAGAATTTATAGATTGTTAGCGAAATGTTCTATTGATGTGGAATTCAAAGGTTCTGATACAGACTGAAGAAGCAAAATCGAGTTGAACATTTATTATGGTGTATCAAATAAATGATACAACATAGACAATGCAAACCATATTTGAAACAAACCATAGCCAACGTACAAAGAATGTATAAAGTTGTAAGAACAAAATAAATACAAGCTTGTCTTGGATAAAATATATAAAATATAAAAATATAGTTATGAACCTATTACAAAGCAAAATTGAAATTAGGAATTTGGAATTCTGTGAAAAATATTCTTCCAGGGATTTTGGGATAAGTAAAAGTACAAAACTTTTGAATACATGAAATACTTGTTCTGAGACTCGGCAAATGATTCTATATTCTGGCTGGAATGCATTTTGGTTTTTGTAAATCAGAGAAGCTGTTTCTAAGATGTGTATTCAAACTGCCGTCAATATTCCACAGTTTTTAACTAAATATATATTTTATTATCTCATGACACAATGAATGAACATTATTTATATTGTGCCCAGGGTTTAACCAAATGAAGTAGCTTGGTTTGAAATATAAAAGCATGGCTTGGGCTTGAAAGTCAAGCTTCCAAAAATTTAAAGTTTGGCTTAGCTTGAATTTTACGAATGTAAGCTTGGCATGGTTTCAAGCTATTATCAAGATTTTCAAGCATTTTCAAGCCTAGCCAAGCTTTTCTTGCTCCACCCACATACTAGAGACGCCATTCACGTGTTGCCAATTCACGGATTATTATTTAAGTTGCAGGAAATACAGGAACTATAAAAAAAAATAAAAAATCTGAGCACCTCCAAATTAGTTTGGAAATATTTTGAGACACTTTCAATATAAGAACGAAAATGCCAAAATTAGACGTAGCTACGAAATGGAATTCTTCTTTTAAAATTCTTTACTGAGCACTCAATTTGAAAAGTGTCATAAACGTCTTTTGTGACAATACAGATATATTGATTAATTTGGGGGTGAGTTTGAGGGTATCGAAACTGAACACAGTGAAAACAACTGTACACATTATTTGAATATAAACGAACTTGATTGAGATTTGTTGAAAAAATCACCAGAAAAAATACTCGTACTGAAATATGGTGATACGAAGTAGATGAACATTTGGAAATTCAAAGAACTGAATGATGGGAAGATATTCTAGATTGGTGGCGACGCCATCAAAACGTGTTACCTACTATCTACAGGCCGTTTCTTTTATCATGTGGTAACATTGCTATATTCTAAACCGTAACAGATACGAAGACGATTAAATAGGAGAAAAGGTAACTATTGTGGAGAACAGTACAATGGTCAAAGAAAATTTACAGGGAGTCTCGCCCTTCCCGAGTTATACAGGGAAAACTAAAAATGCTGTTATTTGTTTTTTACGAATAGAATCGTTATTTCTGAAAATATAAAAATATGGAAGAGGAAAGTTTTAATGTATTCTAAATGTACTATAAAAATGTAATAATGAATCTTTGATTAAACGTTTCGTGTCAACACGGCCACCATCAACATTTCTTTTCAAATACGGACCTGTCTGTTTTAGTACAAATATTGATAAAGCAATAAAATCACAATTCAGTGGTACATCACACTTGATATTTTTATAACGTTTCATTTAAAATAACTAACATCATCAGTGACAACAATTTTTAATTACGGTCCTGTCGTTAGGTCGTTTATGGATTCCACAAAACCTAACTCTCCGATATAAAAATTATCAGTGACGCTTTGAATAAATGTATCTATTAAAATTATGTTTACACTATAATAAAAGATATCTGTAGTTTCAGAGACGAACGATAGCAATTTACCTCGGAAATAAACTTACTTAAGAGTAGAAGAAATCAAACAAGCAGAAAACAATTTATTTCATATTGAATTTTTGAGTGAAAATAAAACCAATACAGAAAATGAATTATTCATGATAACCTACATTAAATGCTCGAATTGCCGACCTCTTTGTTGAATGCACATAAGTTGTCTGTCCATACAATTTCTGTGGCAATTTTCTAGCATGATGGGTGTAATGCTATTACATGCATCTCTTATTTTTTGTTTGAGATGGTAGATATCTGTACTAGTTGTCGAAAAAACTTTATCCTTTATGTATCCCTAGACAAAAAAATCTAAAGGAGTCAGGTCTGGGGATCGAGCTGGCCAGGCAATTGGTCCATTGTTTCCAATCCATTTTCTTGGGAATATTGCATCTAAATGTTCCCTTACTATTGCTGCATTATGGGGAGGGGCACCGTCTTGTTGAAAATATTGTATTTCACGGCGGATGTTCAGTGGCAATTCATCTAAGTAGCCATCAAACTCATTAGATAAAAAATATAAATACATTCCACCATTCAAATGCTCGTCGTAAAAGAAAGGACCTAGTATGTTTGTTCCCAAAATTCTCAACCAAACATTTATTCCGAACCTTTCCTGGAAATTGGTTTCTCTATGTAAATGTTCATTTGTATTATTCCACCTATAATGTATGTTTCTGTTAAACCAACCATTGTTGGTGAATTTTGATTCGTCCGTCCATATTATTTTATTACAAATATTTCCAACTTTACTATTTCTACGTCTCAACCACATCGCAAATCGTACTCTCCTTCCGTAATCTCTTTCATTGAGGTGATGAACTTTGCGTATCCTGTAGCATTTGTATTTGTTCTTTTTCAAAATATTTCTGGTAGATTTTACAGAAATCCCTAGTTCGTGGGCAATTTCTCGTAAAGAACAATCTTGATGAAGTAATATTTGCTTACCTAAAACATTTATTTGGTTCCGCATACTTCCAGTAACAACCCATTTTCTAGTTTTATTTCTATCAAATGCACCACAGTCTCTCAAATTTCTTTCTAATCGTCTAAACATTTGAATGTTTGGAATACGACGATTTGGGTATAGCTCACCATACATATTTTTTGCCAAAAGAGGATTTCTATTTGATTTTGCATAAGCAAATAGCATATCAGTCCTTTCGTCATTTGAATACATCTTTGATATGACTGAGTGTATAAACGACTGACAGTTCTTAACACGTATCAACAACTCATTTATTTGTCCTGCCATAGAAACCAAGCAAAGCCTACTTGTTTAAAAATGGTAAATGAAGTGAGATGCTATTTAATTGTAATCACACAATAGTCGTATTTTGACCAAAAACTAATATTTTCGTTACTTCCAGGATTGAGAATTATAGAAATATTCAGTATGATAATTGATTCAGAAGAAATCAGCCTTGAAACAAGGATTTCTGTAATACAAAAATGCCCAAGAAGGAAAAATACGAATGTTCGTTGTGTTGGGGTATCTTCTTATCGAAATTATTGGGTGAAGTATGAAGTATGCCAATAGTTGAATAGGTTTTGAAGAAATCAAAATAATTTACAAAAGAACTAACGACAGGACCGTAATTAAAAATTGTTGTCACTGAGGATGCTAGTTATTTTAAATGAAACGTTATAAAAATATCAAGTGTGATATACCACTGAATTGTGATTTTATCGCTTTATCAATATTTGTACTAAAACAGACAGGTCCGTATTTGAAAAGAAATGTTGATGGTGGCCGTGTTGACACGAAACGTTTAATCAAAGATTCATTGTTACATTTTTATAGTACATTTAGAATACATTAAAACTTTCCTTATAAATTTTTTTATATTTTCAGAAATAACAGTTCTATTCGTAAAAAACAAATAACAGCATTTTTGGTTTTCCCTGTATAACTCGGGAAGGGCAAGACTCCCTGTAAATTTTCTTTGACCATTGTACTGTTCTCCACAATGGTTACCTTTTCTCCCATTTAATCGTCTTCGTATCTGTTACGGTTTAGAATATAGCAATGTTACCACATGAGAAAAGAAACGGCCTGTATACCTACAACGTCGGCTTCCATTGAAAGATAATTTTCCAGAGTATCATTAACTGTGACCAAAACACGGAATAAATTGAGTGATGAAGCTATAATGTCTTTGATGTGCCTGGATAGTTGGACCTCAAATATTGTTGAATTAATTATAATTTCTATCTGCTTACAAGTTATGCATTTTTTATTGTTTGAGAAATTGTTTTATTTCGTCTAACTCATTATAGTTATGCTCACAAGCAGTTTTTTATTGTTCGATTTTCCATCTGTGAAAGATTTTCCTGCCATCCCACCTTCCAAAGATACAACTCACATATTCCAGGACTGTTCCTTACTTTCAGGAAATGAAGATATTCTTGGCAAGCATTCTATAAAATTCATTCTTGTCCATACCCACATACCTGATATCTAATTCTGAATCATTCATTCAATAAAACTCCCATCATTCAATTCTGGTGTTCTATAGTAGAAAATGAAAATTCCGAATATCATTTTCAGTGTAGGTTGAAATTTTAAGTATGCCAAAAAAACTTCAAGCTTGGTATGATGAGGCTTGAGCTTAGTAATAAAAAGATTGAAATGTCAAGCTCTTTTTCATCAAAAGCTTGGCTTGGAAAGATAAAAATATAGTTGGGTTTGGCTTGATTTTTATTGAGCTTGGCTTGATTTTGAGCTGAGCTCATGAGCCGGTTAAATATACTGTTTTATTTCTTGTATGTATATTATACTGAAATGTCTTGATAAGATTAGTTGTTGACTATATTAGGAGATTATTACCTACCTACTTGTCAAACTGCTCTAGATTTTTCAATGCCCAGCTACTCCTTTTCGTAATTCTATAACCCAGCACTGCTAAAGTAGTCTGATGGGGAATCCGACCTTCGAAATAAATTGAATTAACCCATTAATATTTCGTGTTCCGTAAACAAAGTGGAGTGTCTTTTGATGGCATCATTCGAGTGACAAGCTGGAATCGGATGAAACCGCGGGGAGAGAAGCCCATTTAAATGGCGAATATCGGCAACGGTTTCGCTGGAAAATGTGGAAACGGTAGAAACATCGATTCGTTGTTGAAATCGCGTTTTAGCGATAGAGCTGAAGAGTGGGTGCCTGTCAAATTGTTCCGGTAGCTATTTAATGGGTTTTTGGTGGAGAAATAGAGAACTGGCACACAACATTCGCAGATGTGGACGGTCTGGTGATATCCATACAAAACGACGTGCAATTAAATGAGGAAAAGTGAGAGGAGTCGATGTGTCAATGGTACACTCTAAAAAATATCGGAACACCAGCTAACACCGACTGATTTCCTTAGAGGTCCTACATATTTTGGTGTTACTTCACACCTATTTGTAGAGCACCGGTGTTTGGTGTTATTTCTTAACATTTCCAGGTGAATCCTGTGTTTCCGAAATGTATGTAAATTAATACCAAGCTGGTGTTAGGTATAATACTGTTTGATTAAATTTCGCACCAGTCTGGAGTAGATTACAATACTATTGATATTGATCATAAAAAACATCAATCCATCAGAAGTCACACCTGTAAAAGAATAACACCAACTGATCAAGTCTACAATAATATATTGTATTCATTTACACCAGTTCATCGAATTTTGGTGTGAAACAAAATAGCTTCAATTGATTTGACTCCAATGCTGTGTTGAATATTTTTGATGGGATGGGATATTTTTCAGGCTGCTAATAATATTCGATATCAACTGATACCATGCAGATGTTTATCTGATACATTCTGAGTAATTTGTTACGACAATCATATCCTTGTTCAATTTATATATTACTTCAGTGATGCCAAAAATTAATACATTTATATATATCTTTGTAAATTCAGGCCACCAACCTGAGTTCAATCTCCAAGGTTGGTGATAATGAAACATGATTTCACGAAAACCATTAATGTATTTCAATTTATTCAGGCAGCCACAGATCCCATCATCATCGAGGCCAAAATCTCCTAAGAGGTAAGAAAATATTATTGTTTTACGGTTCGAATCAGTTTTATCGATACTATAAATTATCTTGACATTAATGAAACCAACAGGAGACATAACAATATTCAATCATTGTTCTTTGGAAATTCGCGTACTTTATTTTGATGTATTTTATCGTTACTTAAAATAATAATAATATTTATTTTGCTTGTTAGAAAGTGTAAAATTATCACTAGAAACATTTTTATACAGTAATAAGAACGACGCAAGTGTAAGAATGACAAAATAAATAGACAAAACAACAAAACGACATGAGAAAATTGATTAGACCTTATAAATCTGAGTAACATTCTATAAAGAGAAGTCATTAAAAACTGGAAATAAATTATTATTATAATCATCGGTGTAGCAAATTCTTCCTATAAGATATTTTATCAGTTTCTTCTTCAATATGGAAATATTTACTGACCTAAGATGTTATATGGTTTCGGTCCGAGGTAGAGATGACTGTTTTGATAGAGGTTCAGTGGGGATTCAGTATTGACAGCCTCTAGCTCTAGTTGGATATGGATGGTCTTGTTGATTTTCCATAAATTTTCGGTAATTTTTGTTTTGTAATAGCAGATCACATCTCAAATATATATATATATATATATATATATATATATATATATATATATATATATATATATATATATATATATATATTATATATATATGTTCCAGTTTCTGGTTATCACGGTTGTATACACGCGGGGCCCGGTGCCCGTCATCGTTCGCCGGGATGAACATTGCAATCGCTTACAGGATCCACCACGGCAACAGATTAGAGAGCGCTCCAGAAGGACATTTCGGATGCGAAATGGTTAAAAAAAAAATTATATGTGCTGAATACTTGTTTCAAGAGCAATAAATGTTCCAGTGACTGTAAAACAGTCGAAAACAATCCTTTAGTAACTCACTATACCTTTGTATAGATTGTATGGCATATATCCGACAGAAAACAACTACTTCTCTGGCTAATACCTCGACAGATATTGAATTATATCTGTCAGACATATGTGCAAAGATCCTTACTTTGAAGGAACAAGTTTGCAAGAGCTCTCAGAGACAGACAGCAGGACACCGCCTGATCCAAACAAGGAACCAACTGCAGACCGGTTTCGGGATGAAGTCCCTCATCAGTGCAGTCCTGGTTATCACGGTTGTATACACGCGGGGGCCCGGTGCCCGTCATCGTTCGCCGGGATGAACACTGCAATCGCTTACAGGATCCACCACGGTAACAGATTAGAGAGCGCTCCAGAAGGACATTTCGGATGCGAAATGGTATATGCTGAATACTTGTTTCAAGGAGCAATAAATGTTTCAGTGACTGTAAAACAGTCGAAAACAATCCTTTAGGAACTCACTATACCTTTGTATAGATTGTATGGCATATGTCCGACAGAAAACAACTACTTCTCTGGCTAATACCTCGACAGATATTATATGCCATACAATCTATACAAAGGTATAGTGAGTTCCTAAGGGATTGTTTTCGACTGTTTTACAGTCACTGAAACATTTATTGCTCCTTGAAACAAGTATTCAGCATATACCATTTCGTATCCGAAATGTCCTTCTGAAGCGCTCTCTAATCTGTTGCCGTGGTGGATCCTGTAAGCGATTGCAGTGTTCATCCCGGCGAACGATGACGGGCACCGGGCCCCCGCGTGTATACAACCGTGATAACCAGGACTGCACTGATGAGGGACTTCATCCTGAAACCGGTCTGCAGTTGGTTCCTTGTTTGGATCAGGCAGTGTCCTGCTGTCTGTCTCTAAGAGCTCTTGCAAAGTTGTTCCTTCAAAGTAAGGATCTTTGCACATATGTCTGACAGATATAATTCAATATCTGTCGAGGTTTTAGCCAGAGAAGTAGTTGTTTTCTGTCGGACATATGCCATACAATCTATACAAAGGTATAGTGAGTTCCTAAAGGATTGTTTTCGACTGTTTTACAGTCACTGAAACATATATATATATATATATATATATATATATATATATATATATATATATATATATATATATATATATATATATATATATATATAGAAAAAGGTAGTCTTGTTTGCTGACTAGTTAGGAAATTAGTTTGCTAAATATTTGGGATATGCAGCCAATAAGAGTACTCTATTACACAGATTCCAAGCTTTCGATAATCTTTATTATCATCATCAGGGATGCTACAATATTTTACGTGACTTTCTCATATTGTAGCATCCCTGATGATGATAACAAAGATTAACGAAAGCTTGAAATCTGTGTAATAGAGTACTCTTATTGGCGTGCTGCATATATATATATATATATATATTTATAGACCGGCAATTTTCAGTTCTCCAAAAGAATTTCTGCCTGTCTGCCGCCATCCTATTTGGCAATTATTCTGACTGCATACTTTTGCAAAATGAAAACCCTTTCATCAAAAGATCTCATACCCCAGTTCAAGATTGCATAGCGCAAGAGACAGCATTATACAGATTCAACAGAACTTCCTTTCCACAATGATTTAACATAATCTCAATACATAACAGTTCTTTCTCAAGTCATCACATAGTGAATAGAGAATCAATATGAGGACTCCAACTGAGTTGATAATCTAGAGTTAGATGTCACCTCTAGTTGGCTGTCTTCACAGATTTTGAAGGTCTCGGTGGTGTCATGCATTGTGAATTCCTCCATGCTGTTCTGCTGATATTGAGTGCTAAATGGTTTCTATCAGCAAATATCATTACTCTCTCATATACTGTTTCTGTTATTTCTGCGAATGTTACTGCATTGTGATCAGTGACAAGAAAATTGATAACATGTCAATATGTGTACCTTCGGAAGACTAAGAAGATAGTCTATCAAGTCATATATAAGAAAGAGCAGTGGTCCGAGTGTAGATCCCTGTAGAACTTCTTGTTTACAAGTCAAGGACTGAATGTGAATATCTTGAATTATAACACTTTGTGACCTATCCTGTAGGTATGACCTCATCAAGTCTTGAGCAACACTACGGACTCCATAGCAATTCTGAATCAGTAAATAGTGATCCACACAATCAAACGCCCTAGAAAAGTCAATAAACTGACCACAAGGCTTTCAATACCTGCTCAATTAAATCACATGAAGTTGTTTCAGTGCTTTTACCTTGCATGAAAGGAGTTAATTTCTGAGGAAGAAAGCTAGTAACTGATTTTTATATAATTCATTCATCTTTTTTCAGCAAACTTTCGGTTCTATCATCAAGAATTTCAAAGGCAAGGTGAGCTATCATTGATAGACTATTATTCTAATATAATATTATTCATTTTATTCATCACATCCAAGAGATTTATTGTTTATCATTCAATAATTATTTTATACACTTACAGCTTCGCCCAAAAAACGGTTTCTGGGCCAAGGTCTTCCAGAAGATGTAATTAAACATCGAGTAATTGGATAATAAGATGCTTTCTGCCAGGAAATGATCATTAAATTTGAAATGTTTTTTTTTCAGAGGACGACGGAACAATGAATCACTGAAGCTGGTAGAGCCAATTACATGGAAGACGGGGTAGGTAAGAAATATCCTGGTTTTTTAGAATTCTGAATTATGAAAATTCGGGAAGTTGAAAACTCACTTTTCCGGTCTAGGCTGAGGAAAAACTTTTTCGGTCCTGTTTCACTTTATAGAAAACAAGGACGATGCTGAATTTATTGTTTTATTATTTATTTTGGTATATTTTGTTTTTTTTTTTCATTTTTTTATTTCGATTTATTCTAATTTGTTTCGTTCAATTTATTTCATTTAATTTCATTAACTTATTTGTATTAATTTATGATTTTTTCATATGTCAAATAAATTTAACTCAGTCTGACGCCAAAACAAAATTATAATAAATATGAAACTGTCAAACTCTCAGTAGGATTCTAGGCTAATGGAAATTTCATTCAAATAAATAAATAATTGATATATTTTTTGTGAAATTTCAAATTAAAAATTATATTCAGCCAAATTCACCAAATAATAGTCAAACAATAATGAAATTTCTGGAAAATCTTAATCTATCTTATGAAATACCCATCCTGAGAGAAACCTCTTATGATATTTTTATGCAAAATGCAAATTTTCTAAATTTATGACTCTAAAATAATTGTCAGTTAATTTTCATCACTCAATAACAAAAACTTCTGATTTCAAATTCACTAAAATGCTCTGTTCAAAAAATGTTGCCAATGCAATAGTAAAACGCAAGTTTGTCTTTAAAAATCAGATGACATTTCCACAAAAATCACTTTCAATTGATTGTATGATGCAACTCCACGAAATCAAGAGTTGAAAACAGCAATTTTGATGAAGATTGTATATCAAGAAATTAAATTCAAGAAAGAAATACCTTTGTATTCCGAAGTCTTTGGTTCTGCTGAAAACTCCAACCTAATTTGTTTCCCCAGCTAATAACTTTTGTCTGTGTTTGGTATAAACTGATATGATAGTTTTTCTTCTTTTCTTCTTGAATTCTTTGCAAAAACTCTCTTTTTGTATTTTTCCCAAACTTTTTCCTTCCTGTTTACTAAACAAAAACAAATCCTCCGGATCAAATTGTCATTTTTTTTCATCCTCCAATCCTGTTCTTCCATTTTCAGATTAATAGTCAAGCACCTATTTCTTACAATTTCCATCATTTTCTTTCTGATACTTATACTATGCTTTCGAAACCTCATCCTATGATAAACATTCTTTTCTTGCAATCGCACGCGAAGTCAGTATTTCGCGTTCTCAGCACAGTCCGCGAAATTTAATTTCGCGGCCGTTGCCCATAGCAACGGCCGCGAAACCAAACGTCACTTTCAATTTGTCACACCAATCTTTAAACTCGCCGTAACATTTTTCGTACTGCCGTTTAGATTTTTCGGGTATTAAAACGGAAAGCGCCGAATTTACAACGCTTTTGAGTTCAGGAGGAGCGGAAGGTACTGAAATATCGCTATCAGTATCAGACATTTTGCGTTTTGACAAGAACTGTCAAAATATTTTGTATATATTGAAACATATCATTTCCAGAGCACACGGTGATATTGTTAAATAAATTGAACTGCTGTTGATTTTAGAGCAATAATATATTTATTTACAACTATCTATTTTAATAATTTTAACGATAGCACGAAAAATAGTGTGTATGCCATGGCCGCGAAACTTTTTAACGACCTCAAGATTATCTTGCCTCGGCCGCAAGCGGCCTCGGCGATAACTGTTCTTTCGGTACGATAAAAAGGTATTTCGCGGCCTTAGCATACAAATAACTATTGTAATGATGAGTTTAATTTCATTTTGTTCCACTTTTATTGTGTCATTCTTTGCAATCAAACTTTTAGAAACTCATTCTTATTAGTAATTTCTACTAGCTGTCAGTTTCAAATTTCTGCTCTACTGAATCTTTCAAAGATATTATGTTACTATTGAATGTAACTTTTTATAATTAAACTGAGATACTTCCAAATTTGGCCATTTTTAGTTATTATATTAACTGAAATACTGAGTTTGTTGGTATCGTTCTTTGAAATCAGACTTCATAAGCACAGATAAAATATCCACTAGGTTTTCATTAACGTTTCATCACCTAACTCACATACAAATTAAATTCAACTAATTTCAAAACCATATCATAATTTTAACATGAATCCCTTCCAAGAGAGGTTATCTTGTACGATGGAAAACAGCGACTAAATTCCAACTTTCAGTAGCAGATGATTCCACAACTGACTTTATATTTTCAATGAAATCAACATATCATAATATTTTTACTTTCTCACTTTTGGATTGACTGATTTACAGATTTGATTTGGTTTCACTTCATCTGATTTGTTTATTTTGTTTTGATGGTATTCACGCTTACACTCTTTGATATTTTATCTATGCTGTTTTTTCATCGTACACAGAAAAAATCGTTACCTAAATACAATGAAAAAGTACATTGACTCAATGAATATTTTCATCAATATTGGTTCAATGAACGCAATCGTTAGGTCAATGTAGTACTGGTTATCGATACTTTCAAAACAGATGTTCATAATATTGATGAATAATTTCGTTAATTTCATAATCCATGAATTGTTGTTTCATAGTCTTAGTTCAATGAATTTGGGTAGGTATTTGTTCATTGAATATCTCAAATCATAAAAATACCATGAATTCTGTTGATTTGGTTGATTTACATAATGAAAAATAACACATTGTTTCAGAGTACTTTTTTCTTGACCACAGTGATCATCACTGATCTCAATAAATTGGAATCCACTGTATCTTAACTCTTGCATGTATCAGTGAATGTTTATTCATTGACTCAACGAAAACAATATTGTGACAACAAACGAGGAGGTAATGAACGGTACTTATTAACACAATGAACCATATTTATCAAAAAGGTCTTTGTATTGCTCTGAGACCATGAATTGCGATGTTGCAATGTTGACATAATGATTTTTTTTTAATTGTTTCAATGTGCAATTTTCTTTACCTCAATGAACTTTTCCATGGTTGCAACGAAACCGGTTCATAGGTCGAAGCAATGATCATCATTGAATTCAATGAACTTGAATCAATTGTATCAATAATTACCTATGTATTTCAATGAATCTTAATTCATTGTCTTAATGAAAAATGTATTGTACCAATGAACGGAGATATAATGAGATTAAAGTGTGATAAATGTGCAACGAGTTATGATCATCCCTATTTTCACGCAACCAATGAAACTTCTTTTGTGCGAACTTCACAAGTTTTCACGAGATTGTCATGGAATATAAAAAAATTTGTATGTTAGGCAGAAGTCAAAACAAATAAAGTTATTGATAACAGCAATGAAGATTGCTAATAGCTTGTGTTGCCACTTGATAACATTTCACCTTTTATCCATCACCATTTTCTTGTGTTGATACACTGAAATATTATCAGAAAAATTATAACCATATAGATTTTATTGAAAATATGAAGGATGAGGAATCATCTGCGACTCTTGGAAGGGATTTATGTTGAAATGTGAAACATTCTCAATCGAAAATTGAACCAGATATGACTTCTCTGGAAATGTAAAATACCTACAATAAAAATTAAATTACTTTTTTGTAATATCTAACAGAAAACAACTATAAATATGTTCATAATGAAAACTGAAATTTGCCTAATAAAACTATAATAATCTCATTATGTGCGGTCCAGTGACTTATCTGATCGTCGTTTGACCTGTACATTCAACACATTTGCAATGTAGGTCAATTCATTGAGCTGCGTTTGTTTTTTCCTCGATCTTACTGAACTGGTCAGGAATTTTAGATAATCTTCCCACACAGGACACATTATTGAAAAGAAGGTCATAAGAGCTGGTATCCTTTACTATATTTTAAATGACGTAGAACACAAAGAAAAAAGAAGTGAAATAATATACAGCCAATTCTCAGGACATCTGCAAAGCAATGTTACAAAAATATGCGGTAGACAAAGTGAACATTCACTAGTCCTATAAGGAAGATTTTTCAAATTAACTGTATTATTTATTTTATAATTTTCTCTGATCTCAAATATTCTATTCTCATTACGTTTTGTTTTTTTTTTCAGATCAACCACACCAAGAAGCTGGATATAGTCCTGGTTCATCTGACTCTTCCCATTGATTCACATTCAAGAAGTTGTTACTGCAATTTTGTCATGAATAATAATCAGTCAAACGTCAAAAGGATAATTTTTCTCCACTTTTCTTTCAATTACATCTAAAAGCAATCATTATCAGCTTGAATAAATGATTTTCTTCTTTCAGTCATACAAAGTCCAAGTGCTGATGGCGTTCTGGCTTTATATGAACAGTTTTAAAATTAATACCAGTTTATTCGAAAACTTTAACTAGTAAACCTTTAATCTATGTGTATTTTCACATAATTAGTTCATTACATGTGTTCAGTATGAAGAAACCCTGATTCAATTAAAGACTATAAAATCAGTACATTCACAGCACTTTTCCTTTCAAGCAAACAACAATTTGGCTTTCAATCCAGTAAAAATACAAATAATGCTGCTATTTCATCCTTCCTCTATGAAGTTCAAACAGAACTTAACAGTGGTGACGTTATGGCAGCAGTATTTTGTGATTTGTCTAAAACTTTTGACTGTGCATATCACCATATACAGAAGCTTTGATGCTATGATTTCAGATGAATAACAATGAACTGGGTAGAACCTTGTCAAGGTCATCTAGATCTACTATAAAATGTGTAGCGCCTCGGGGCTCAGTACTAGGCCCAGTTCTGTGTTTGTTGTGCATTAATGATCTGTAAAATTTAAATGTATCCGGAGAGTTTATACTATTTGTGGATGATGACGTAGTATTTTGACATGTCAATAACAGCAGTCAACTCAAAGAGTGGATATACAATGGTGTTAACAGTATCATAGCTTGGTGTGGCTCTATACGACTTCTACTCCATATTTCAAAAACCAACTTAGTTACTTTCCCTTGCTCACTTGACGTCAAATATTATCGAAATCCAACACAAGGCTAGGATTGTGTATTGATTTCAGGCTGAGATTCGAGGTACACATATTAGGCTTGGGGAAAAAACTCTCATCTGGGTGTTTCGCAGTCATTTTTCACACTTTTATATACTCGTTATCACTAGTTAAGTTATTACTAAATAGCCCAACAAGTAAAACTGCATTAACAATACTATACCACATCGTTAAAATTTGTTGAACAAGTTTTTCCCCAAAAACAAAAGTTTTTCACAGCAGAAGTAGCTAATAAAGTAGGCTATGTATGGAATTTCATAGAAGGGAATTAAAAAATCCAGCATTTAAAAAACGCTACTTAACTACTATCTACATTTTACTATTGATTACTTTAATGTGAATTTTTTGTGATTGATGGCAAATTTTGTCCCTGATACAGGGTTAGAACGGTCTACCGCCTACTGAAAAGAGACTCAAAATACAATAATTTTTATTTATTTATTTGTTTAAGGGCAAGCCATTTTAAGCAAAAAATATTAATTACATTGTATAAGCAAATAAAATACGGAGTGCAGTGGTAATATGACATAATATGACAGATTTACATCTTCTAGAAAAAATATTTATTTACAAGTTGATTTGTAGAAGATGAGCTCAAAAACTACTGAATGATGTACCAAATAATGGGAGCTCGTTCAGGGAATTTGCCAATCTGAGTGTTCGTGAGATGTACGAGGATGTATTGATATCTAGTTGGCCTAGACCAGTTCCCTGCATAAACAAAATATTGCGTTACCATAACAACGAACAATAACTTATTAGAAGTGTCAGTGTAAAGTTTGACTTCAAAAAAGTAAACCAGAGTTACACAATCAATTAAAAGAAAAAATATGTCCACCGAAATTGTGAAAATCGAAAAATTGGGGTTTCGAGCCATCATCAAGTACCTGTATTTAAAAGGGTTAAGTGGTAAGCAGATTTACGAAGACATGCTTAATACCCTTGGTGATCAATATCCTTCGTATGCGATCGTGAAAAATTGGACTGCAAGCTTCAAAAGAGCTAAATTTTCCATTGAAGATGATGACCGATCGGGAAGGCCAGTTGCTGTGTGAGTCCCCGAAAATATCGATACAGTTCATGACATGATTTTAACAAACCGTCGAATTGGGCTAAAACGGATAAATGAAGCACTGAATATTTCATACGAACGCATTCAACATATAGTTCACGTCAATTTGGACATGACAAAAATTGCTGCAAAATAGATCCCCAAATGTTTGAATGTTGACCAAAAGCGTGCAAGGGTAGTAGCATCGCGTTCGATCTGTGCTCGATTTGAAAAGAATGTAGACTTCTCAAACCGAATTGTTACTATGTATGAGACTTGGGTACGTTTCTACGATCCAGAAACAAAGCAACAATCGATGGGATGGCGACACTCCGGTTCTCCAAGACCTAAGAAGTTTCGTGTCCAAAAATCTGCTGGAAAAGTTCTTGCTTCAATTTTTTGGGATTGCCATGGAGTACTCATTATTGATTTTTTGGATAAGGGTAGAACAATAACTGGAGATTACTATTCGACATTACTGACCACTCTACGGGAAAAAATTAAAGAGAAAAGACGCGGAAAGCTATCCAAAGGTGTTTTGTTTTTGCAGAACAACGCCCCTGCACACAAATCTCATGTTGCCATGCAAAAAATTCGTGATTCAGGTTTTGAATTACTAGAACACCCCCCTTATTCACCAGATTTGGCTCCGTCCGACTATCATCTCCTTCCTCAACTGAAAAAAAGATTAAAAGGTCGTAAATTTTCTTCCAACGAGGAGGTAAGAAAAGCTGTGGAGGTCTGGTTTGCAAAGCAAGAAGAAACCTTTTTTTTTGAAAGGTCTAGAGACGTTGCAGGTTCGCGGTAATAAATGTATCCAATTGAGAGGAGAATATGTTGAGTAATAAAATATTTTGACATTGAAATTTTATTTGGTTCCATAGTAGGCTAAGCATTTTTCAATATACCCTCGTAGTTATTGAAAGTATAGTTGAATCTGTGGGAAGGTATGTGGAATGTGTGAACTTGTCTAGTTGACCGAGAAGGTACCAAGAAATTAATTTTCAAAGGGAGATTGGGGCAATCGTATCCGCCATTTATAATATTGAAGAGTAGAATAAGATCTCTTTGTTGATTTTATTGAAAATAGGAACAGGATGTTCATAAAGTCAGTTGTGGAATCATCTGTGACTGGTTCAATTTTCAACTGAGAATGTTTCCCTTTACAAAATCTCTTTGTTTTTTGCGGACCACAAGAATGGGGATGTTTATATTGTATTCCAGTAGTGCATATTAACACGTTGACTGCCGTGCTCATTTTTTCATTTTTGGTATCAGAGCCGAAGCAAAATCGAAAATTTTGTCCCAGAAACCAATATGGACTCTATGTAGGTACAGCCTACAGAAGATAGTATATCGTTGAATTTTTCGGAAATTGAGACTCTGAGTTCAGTATTCATCTTCCAAAAATTCGTTGTTTTTACTGATTTGTCTGCCACGCCGACTCGGTCTGTGCGTCGAATGAGAACAATTTGCAACGCAAACTTGTTACTGAAGCCGTCTCGGTCTGTTTTCGCGATATTATCGACAATAATTTAGACCGATGGCTTCAAGAACATTTCAATTGGCTCGGTCCCATAAACCAAGTTGGCCTGGTGTATCAACCTCATCCTCGGTCTATGAGACCGAGGTGGCTCACCAGAATAATTTTTCCTCGATCTCATAGACCGACATGGCAGTCAACGTGTTAACAATGAATACCTGACTTGAAAGCAACGTACCTTAGGAAGTTATTTTATTCCTATCAATTTTCGTTTTATAGGTTGTGTAGTGTGGGGACCAGAATGTTGAACAGTAATGAAGATTAGTTCGAAGTACGGAGCAATAGAGAGCTTTTATTGCAGTTATATCATTAAAATTACGAGTTGTTCTCTTGTAACATGAAAACTATGCATCTCAATGCAGGCAAGTTCTAATTACTTCTGTAGGTTTAGAACGCTATTTTTCAGAAATTGCTCATCAAAAAATAATAAGTTACAGTACCATTGGAAAGAAAATTAAACGCCCATCAAAATGACGTGCCACTTGACCCCCTTACCATTTACGATTCTAAGGGTAAAATCCACCCCTCCTAGGGGGTTGATCAACGAGGATTACAAATATTCTTTGAAAGTGTCCCCCTTGAAAATAAAATTGACCTGTTTTCTCAATTTCTCGTATTATTTACTGAATTGAAAATATTAAGCCTGGGAAGTTTTTAAATTGACACCCTGTGTATGAAAAGCCAATGAACTGTACCCTACCAGACAACAGCTGGATTTGCTTGATACATCCAGTCCATTTAAATTACTAGAAACGTAAAACACCATCAGACAACACATTTTTAATGATTTATTGAGGTAATGAAATTCACTGACAAAATCTGAAAGTGCAAAACCATATTTTCGCGAACAGTAAATCACCGACCCCAACAGAGAGAGAGAGAGCATTCTATCATAATATAAAGTTCAGATGATATATTGGTTTGATGTGCTATAAATCTGATCAGTGCTCTTCACAAACAATAAAAAAATTGTTTAATTCATGACTTTTGGAAAAAAAACTAAAAATGTTTTGAACAAAACCATTTCGAAAAAAAAGGGGGTCTAGACCTTTGGAAAAAAACTAAAAATGTTTTGAAGGAAACTATTTCGAAAAAAAAACAAGGTATAGACCTTAAAAAAAACAAAAAATTTTCATTAATTACTATTCATTATTTTAAAACATTTCAATACTCTTCTTCGTTTTTCATTACTTTTCATTACTTTTCATTACTTTTCATTACTTTTCATTACTTTTCATTACTTTTCATTACTTTTCATTACTTTTCATTACTTTTCTTTACTTTCCATTATTTTTCATCTCTTTTCATTATTTTTCATAATTTTTCATTACTTTTCTTCACTTTTCAATACTTTTCATTATTTTTCATAATATTTCTTAATTTTTCTTCACTTTTCATTACTTTTCATTACTTTTCATTATTTTTCATTATTTTTCTTTACTTTTCATTATTTTTCACTACTTTTCAATATTTTTTAATACTTTCTATTGCTTTTCGAAAAAAAACAGGTGTAGATAGACCTTTGAAAAAAAACTAAAGATTGTTTGAAGGAAAATTTTGATGAAACGAATTTCGAGAAAAAACTATTTCAAAAAAAAACATTACCTTTCATGAATATTCATTATTCAATAACTTTTCAAGCATCTTCTTCATTTTTCATTACTGTTCAATACTTTCCATTACTTTTCAATATTCTTCGTTACTTTTCATTATTTTTCATAATTTTTCATCGCCATTACTTTTCATTATTTTTCATAATTTTTCTTTATTTTTCTCAATTTTTCATCACTTTCATTACCTTTTATTATTTTTCATTATTTTTCATTATTTTTCATTACTTTTCATTATCTTTCAATACTTTCTATTACTTTTCGAAAAAAACAGGTGTAGATAGATACTAACAGATCCAGGTTTTGGAGTGATGTACAGATAGAAATGGTCGAAATAATGGAGTGAACGAGAATGTCTCCCAAGATTTAATACAGGGCGAGTTAAATTTTTCTTCTCAAATGTAGAATCGATTTTTTCTTTAAACGCTACATACTAACAGATTCAGGTTTTGGTGTGATGTACAGATAGAAATGATCGAAATAATGGAGTGAACGAAAATGTCTACCAAGATTTCATACAGGGCGAGTTAAAATTTTCCTCTCAAATGTAGAATCGATTTTTTCTTTAAACGCTACATACTAACAGATTCAGGTTTTGGAGTAATATACAGATAGTAATGGTCGAAATGATGAAGTGAACGAGAATGTCTCCCAAGATTTCATACAGGGCGAGTTAAAATTTTCTTCTCAAATGTAGAATCGATTTTTTCTTCAAACGCTACATACTAACAGATTCAGGTTTTGCAGTAATGTACAGATAGAAATGGTTGAAATAATGGAGTGAACAAGAATGTCTCCCAAGATTTCATACAGGGCGAGTTGAAATTTTCCTCTCAAATGTAGAATCGATTTTTCTTTTAAACGCTACATACTAACAGATTCAGGTTTTGGAGTGATGTACAGATAGAAATGGTTGGAATAACGGATTGAACAAGAATGTCTCCCAAGATTTCATACAGGGCAAAATAAAAATTTTCCTCTCAAATGTAGAATCTATTTTTTCTTCGATACTTTCTATTACTTTTCGAAAAAAACAGGTGTAGATAGATACTAACAGATTCAGGTTTTGCAGTAATGTACAGATGGAAATGGTCGAAATAATGGAGTGAACGAGAATGTCTCCCAAGATTTCATACTGGGCGTGTTAAAATTTTCCTCTCAAATGTAGAATCGATTTCTTCCTTTAAACGCTACATACCAACAGATTCACGTTTTGGAAAAATGTTCAGATAGAAATGGTCAAAATAATGGAGTGAACGAGAATGTCTCCCAAGATTTCATACAGGGCGAGTTAAAATTTTCCTCTTAAATGTAAAATCGATTTTTTCTTTAAACGCTACATACTAACAGATTCAGCTTTTGGAGTAATATACAGATAGTAATGGTCGAAATGATGAAGTGAACGAGAATGTCTCCCAAGATTTCATACAGGGCGAGTTAAAATTTTCTTCTCAAATGTAGAATCGATTTTTTCTTCAAACGCTACATACTAACAGATCCAGGTTTTGCAGTAATGTACAGATAGAAATGGTTGAAATAATGGAGTGAACAAGAATGTCTCCCAAGATTTCATACAGGGCGAGTTGAAATTTTCCTCTCAAATGTAGAATCGATTTTTCTTTTAAACGCTACATACTAACAGATTCAGGTTTTGGAGTGATGTACAGATAGAAATGGTTGGAATAACGGATTGAACAAGAATGTCTCCCAAGATTTCATACAGGGCAAAATAAAAATTTTCCTCTCAAATGTAGAATCTATTTTTTCTTCGATACTTTCTATTACTTTTCGAAAAAAACAGGTGTAGATAGATACTAACAGATTCAGGTTTTGCAGTAATGTACAGTAATGTACAGATGGAAATGGTCGAAATAATGGAGTGAACGAGAATGTCTCCCAAGATTTCATACTGGGCGTGTTAAAATTTTCCTCTCAAATGTAGAATCGAATTCTTCCTTTAAACGCTACATACCAACAGATTCACGTTTTGGAAAAATGTTCAGATAGAAATGGTCAAAATAATGGAGTGAACGAGAATGTCTCCCAAGATTTCATACAGGGCGAGTTAAAATTTTCCTCTTAAATGTAAAATCGATTTTTTCTTTAAACGCTACATACTAACAGATTCAGGTTTTGGAGTAATGTACAGATAGAAATGGTCGAGATAATGGAGCGAACGAGAATGTCTCCCAAGATTTCATACAGGGCGAGTTAAAATTTCCCTCTCAAATGTAGAATCGATTTTTTCTTTAAACGCTATATACTAACAGATTCAGGTTTTTGGAGTAATGTACTGATAGAAATGGTCGAAATAATGTAGTGAACGAGAATGTCTCTCAAGATTTCATACAGGGCGAGTTATAATTTCCCTCTCAAATGTAGAATCGATTTTTTCTTTAAACGCTATATACTAACAGATTCAGGTTTTGGAGTAATGTACAGATAGAAATGGTCGAAATAATGGAGTGAACGAGAATGTCTATCAAGATTTCTTACAGGGCGAGTTAAAAAAAAATAGAGATTGTTTGAAGGAAAAAATTTTAAAATTTTGAATAAACGAATTTCTAGAAAAAACCTGATGTAGACCTTTGGAAATTTAAAATTTTTGAAGAAACGTTTGGAAAAATTAGGTTTTTGAGGAAAAAAAAATTGAAAAAAAGCCTTGGATAATATATTTCGAAAATAAACAGGTATTTGAAGGAAAAACAGGTATTCACTCAATTACCTCTCCATCCTGTTTACCTGCAAACTCCCTATATAACTAGGTTTTAGATTTCAATTGTGTTAGTTAGTTTTTATACTTGATAATGGGATAAAATTCGAAACCGGTCGTAAACATAAAATAACTATTGGAAATTAGACAACAATTTTTTTTCATTCATTTCATTAAAGTATTGAAAAAAATTAATGCACACGTATAATACGATGATCCTTTTCAATATGAATCTAACAGCACTGGATATATAACTATAGCTGAAGTTTTGCAATAATTTTCTCAGACTTGGTATCCTCGATAATTTGTGTCTGATTACGAGGACAGTAATTTTTCATTCATAAAATATAGCAGCTGTCTCTAATAAACAACAAAATCAATTAAGATCAGCACAAATATATCATTTCATGATTGCACTGGCCCTAATATCTTTGACATGTTACCTCAACTTGGGTAACTCAATTTTATCAACAAAACTGGTTATGCCACAGTTGCCAAACCCCGTACAAATGAATGAATAAATATATTTCCTGTTACAAATACATTAAACGTGTCTTTACTTCATTGGCGATGTCATACCTCTAGGCAATGCTAATATCTTGCCAAATTCATGAGATACCGATTACAGGGTGGCCACTTCTTCAGAGAGATACCAGATAATTATAACTGTGAGAATTATGGTCATAGATCAGCTCAGTGGACAGATGATTGCCAGTGTTAGTTTCAAGTAATACTGAATATTCACTTATTTATTTATTAAATTACATATGTTACTCAACAGGACGAGCCCAATAACAGGATAACACACAATTACAATAAAAAATTAAAATTGTGTAATCATTATAGCAAACCTAGTCTAGTTTAGTTTAGATATCTGAAGTAAAAGTTATAGCTCAACTAGATAACCATAGTGTAAGTTATTAAGAGCTCTTTCTGGTCCTTATTGAAACAGTGAGAAAATTGGGAGAATACTAGTAAAATGGACGAAACAGTTCTGGAAAAAACGAAGAACTGGCACAAACCAAACCGAACCAAGGGTACACAAAAAAGATACGAAAAAACAAACCGAAAAAAGCAGCAAAAGCACGTAAAAGTACAAAAAAGAATAAAACTGGGGAAAGGGACTTAAACAGAAAGAAAAACCAATAACGAGAACAAAATTCAAAAACTGTGAACACGAACAAAAAAGGGGGGAAACGGACAAAACCAGGGGATAATAGACAGGACTAGTAAAAACAGGAAAATAAAGTAAAAGCGTACAAACCCAGAAAAATATAACAAACGGACAGAACTGAAGAAAAAACGAAACATCGACAATATGGAGAAAAGATAAAAAAGCCATAAACAAGAATAGTTATACAAAAATGGAAAGACTGGCACAATCATTGCAAAATCGGGTAAAAACAGACTGGTGGAAAACATGATAAACCAGAAAAGCGGATGAAAACATGGTGAGAATGCCAAAAATCAAGAAAATAGGAACGAAAAGAGAGGGAAAACGGACGAGAAATGAGAAAAAAACCGGACAATACCACCGAAAATGAAATTAGCCAGAAACTGGACATAAATCAGAAAAATTGAACAAAACTAGTCAAAACCAACAAAGATGGTTAAAATAGGAATGCGGACCAAAAATGGAAAGAAAAACGAATGAACACAGAAATAATTGAGGAAACTGATAAACACGGGAAAAAAAATAAGAAAAAATGGTTGAAAAGCGGACAAAAACACAAAAATCTATCAAAACCAGCGAGACCATAAACTGGGAGAAAGTCAGCACATGTAGAAAACAGAATCAGAAAAACTGATAAAACGGAATAACAGGAAAGAGATGAAAACCGACAAAAACGGAAAAGCGGCAAAAACAAAAAAAATATCCAAAGACCCTGAAACCGGATAAAAACAGGGAAAAATTGACAAAACCAATGGGGTGGAAATAGGAGACAGTAACAGAAACCAAAAGATACACCAAGGGTGTAAAAAAATTTAAAAACAAATGAAACAGGGAAAAATTAGAGAGGGGTAAAAACAAAAAGAAAAACCATTAACAAGAACAAAATACAAGAACGGCGAACACTGACAAAAAAAGGGAATAAAGAAAAAAAACTAGGGGAAAATATATAGCACTAGTTAGTAAAAGCAGGGAAATAAAATAAAAGCGTTCAAAACCCAGGAAAATTGAATAAACGGACGAAACTAGAGAAAAACCAAAACATCGAAACTATGGGGAAAACGATAAAAGAACCATATAAAACGAAGAAACGTATACACACAGCAAACAATGGACAAAAACAAGCAATGGGAGAATAAACAAAAAATTAGGAACCATGGAAAACGGGCAAAGCAACAGGAAAAGCTAACAAAAACAGAAAGAAAAAAGAACGACTACAGAAAAAAATGAGAAAACTGATTAAAACAGAACAATCTAAGAAAACAAGCGAGAAAGCCATAAACAGAGAGAAAGCCAAAGCATGAAAAAAATGTGCAAAAACAGAAACAGTAAACCGGTCAGAATAGAACAACAGGGAAAAGGTAAAAACATTCAAAGACAGGAAACAAACATAAACAACAAAATAAGAAACCAAAGACCCTGAAATCGGAGAAAAACAGGAGTAAATGGACAAAATCAGTAAAAACGCGACAAAGACAGGGAGAAAAGAACACGGGCTTAACGGAACAAAACAGAAACAAGAAACATGGAAACACAAACAGAAAATGGTTGTCAACTATTATATTTCCGACTCTTCAAGAGCTAGAAGTATCGCTCAGATAAATTGGCCACCCTGTACGTTACGCCACACGAAGAAACTGCCATGAATGTCAAGGAACTCTACGGATTAGATTGAATTCGGCTAGAATAATGAATAAGCTGAAGAAACAAACTCGCTTTTGTCTTGCATGGCGAGAGTTGATCAGATGCATAATTTATGGGCTCGCGGTAGGTGTTTCATCATATTATGTGCATTTGAAATCGTTTGAAAAAAACCATAACCGTAGGTTTTTTGTTTGATGGATTAGACAAGTAGCCCAAGTAGGTTGAAACTTGAAATGTGCATTTTATCAGAGTCGGTTGAAGACTGTTGTAATTTTTTTCGAATTTGACACGTTTATTAAATTTTATAATAATGTTTATAATTCTCATTTAAATAAAGTAATGGCACAAAATTTAAAAAATTTGTGAACAATAACGACGATTTCATATACAGTGTATTTCACTTCTCATGGAAACTTTTTGGCGTAGAACCATGAAATTTTCAGGATCAATATATAAACTGAAAATGAATAACTTTTTTTTCAGTCTGAAGGACCCTTCATGTTTAGCATATTTTTTTGAAAAATAACGTCCACAATTTTTTTTTTCAAAGTTACTGAATTTGTTAGATACAAAAACAGCAATAGAATAATCAAATCTCTCTCTTTTTTCTTGAACAATATCATATTTGGTGAATAAAATTCATTATCAACATTTCTTGGACTTTTAATTTTTAGTTAAATGTAAAAAATCATTATAAACAAAATAATAAACTTTAATTTACTTTCATCGCATGATCTTGTTGGATATATGAATGAGAAGAGCTCCACGATGCCAAAAATTTATAGATATATTATTTAAACTTTTATTTCGTCATTTAAGATAACAGAGATTGGAAAAAAATTAACAATAGTATAAGTTTTTGAAAAATTGACATGTGATTGACGGTGATTTATTCTTGCAAGTGTCTAGATGATACCATAATTCATTCAAATTTGTTAATAAATATTTGTTACTGAATTTTTATGTGGTACACTGTTTTAGCGGTAATACGCCTATTTTCGGCGTTGAATTAAAATTATAAATAATAGAGATAGAGTTCCGTAGTCGAAATTTTTTTCTTGGAAATTTCCTTCTCTTTAAGAATCTTTTTTGAAAATTTCACACCTCACTTTTAGAGAGAACCAAAACATTCGTTCTTATTTAGATGTCAAGGCAACCCAAAAAATATCCGGAAATTTTTATCCTCCTGGGTACCCTGGCCGAAATTAATAAGTGGAAATTTTTCTGTCAAATATTTGACAGGTGCTAGTTTATATTTTGCTTTGATGTACAAATGGAATTGTATTTTTCATTTTAAATGAGATAATATTTCATATTTATGTATTTATTAAATATTTCGAATGTGTCTGAATATCTTCTTCACGATAATCGCAGAATTTGCAAATTCTGAAATCAAATTTCAGAAACACTTCAATACACCAGTTGTCTACATGTAAATCAAAGGCCCCGTGGCGAGTCGGTAAAGTGTCCGCCTCGTGGTCGTGTGGTCACTAGTTAAAAAAATCAAATTGAAATTTTGTTAAGTGTGTTTTACATATCAATATTTTCATGCATCTTTTTTGTACTATGCATATAAATAGTTCAGGTGAACCATAGTTAGTTATTTCTTATGAATTGTTGGATATATTTTGGTGTAAAATTTTCTTACCGAATCCCCCGCGTGCTTGAATTAATTGCAGGAAATTTATCTCGTACATGAATTTTTTAAGAAAATTTTCAAAAAATTCATGTACTCGAAAAATTTCCGGCAATAATTCAAGCACTTGGGAGATTACAAGTGAAAATTCCTTAAATGTTAATAATTTTTTAGTTATCAACAAAAAAAGAAATGTTATCTTTTTTCATCTTGATTTGTTAATAACATTCGCAATTATTTATGTGCTAATAAATACTTTCGATACTTTTTTGTAGACGTCATTCTGAATAGAATCGTTGCTCATATTTTTAGGAGCATTATCAAGAATTAACACATTTTTAATTAGACTACTAAGACAAATTGAATCAAGGCGTGGAGAATCCAAGTTTCATAAATAAATTTTAAAAGCAAATCAATGCTAGAATTGCTATCTTTGACTCGAAAAAAATCAAGAAACTTGCATAATGTGAGATTTTTTCACGTCATAAGAAATAAATTCAATTCAAACGCAGATGCAATTGATTCGGCAAATCATTAGCAAGCCAATTTAAAAATCATTAAATCATGTGTTAAAAATTGGGTCAGTGGGCGGGAGAATGCTAAGACCACAGACATTGAATCTTTTTATCTAGATGACTTTTTTCTACATCAAATCACGAAACTCAACCATTTACATAATGGATAACACATTTGAAATCGTCGATCTTGACACAAGTCACATGAGAGATAATTGAACTCGATATTTCGATCTAAATCCTTTGTTAATTGTGAAATTTGAATATATTCATAGTATCAAAACTCCAATAAACATCTTGAGTGACTTAATTCTTCCGAAACAAAGGCGTGGCTGCTGCTTAATCTTCTTTGCAAGATGTTGCATAACTGTTCAATAAATAAATCATAACATGACAAGGTTCGCACATTTTTAATTACACGTTGCTGTTACCTAATTAGAGGTTAACATGTTTCAAATCGCCTCTTTGATGAATATCTGCTTTGCCGTAGGCCAATTTACTTGTTGATTCTATCTGGAAAGTTCCGAAGTTGCATCACTGTAGCGTCTTCTGTGCCACACTTCTGTTGATCTGTCGACTGTTGTCTCATTTGTCTTTCAGGGACTATTTTGGTAGGTACTATCCCAAGACCATGAAAAATAGTCGACTATTATTTTCTCCTTAATTATATAGGGAGTACCTTGTATTCTGACGATTTGATGAGACCATTTGAACATTAATAATCTGAATCATTAATGTTCATATGCTCGAACTGAATGGACCTTTACATTTACCGAAAATAAATTACAAAACTCGTTTAAATCGATAGTTGTTAGTCTAAAAAGTCCATTTAACAAAAAGTTCCACTATTTTTCTACCATTTAAAAAAAATATCACATTTGAAAGTGTGCCTTGACGTCACGTTCATCGGAAACACCTCCCACCATAATCCACGTTCCGAAACAGGCAATACCGTTCTCCTTAAAAATATAACTTCTAGCATGATATAAGCCGTTGAGAAATAATCAATACATTGCCACTTGATCAACTCATAGATAAAAATCCACATATTACCTATTTTTTATTGTATTTGTAACTTTCAAATTTTCTGAACGGATCATCCTTTTGATGAAGAATGAACATTGACAATACAGCAAATCGTATTGACAGTTCTCAATTCTCAAAAGTTATATGAAGATGTGAGGTTATTCTTTATTTTATTCACATTCAACAATCAACATTCAACTGATAAATTCGATAATAGTTGTAGTGAGGTGTTATCATAAACGATTTGGTGTGAATTTATTTGTGTAATTGTTCACGGTCTTTCTTGCAATGACTAAAATTTAAAATCATTCCTTGAACTCTGCTTTGAATACAATAATAACATAACGTAAAGTACTCACTTGGAAATATTCTTCACAAAAACATATTTCCGCTTTTCACAGAAGGTTTATTCACTGTTTCGAACCACATTTTCCGACGCGCTTCATCTTTAGGTACATAAAAAAATTGTTTATTGGAATTTGCACTGGTGTTCAGACAACCAGGTACCAAAGCGCCTTTTCGACATGTTCAGTTATTGCAGGGATACAGGTACTGGAGATACAGGAATTAATAACAAATTTTAGAACACAAACAACAAAAGCTCTCAAAACTTTCAAAACTGCATTAACCTCAAAAAATAAATCAAGGTAGTGTTCGTTGAAGTTTAGATCTGATGGAACTGCTTCACTTGTATCAAATGGGTAGGCAAATGAGTTAGACAGAGACAAACTATTCTTATTGATCGCACCGTGAAACAGACGAAAGAGCCCATCTGGTATCAAATGACAACTGTCATACGACACATTATATTTGAATGAGAGTTTGGTGCACAACTTTAACAACGTTGCAAAGTTTAGTTTTGAAACCACTTTTTTTCTGATTATAGATAAACTAGCTGTCAGAAAAAAAAATCCCGAGTGATATTAGCGTATACACTTTCTAATTTCAGTGTTACCTCATATCTCTTGGAAAGGTCCATTGTCTCAAAATACAAGTTACTCGAGATTCGAACCAACGACCTCCAGATTACCGGCTTTGTGCTCTACCTGCTCGAGGAGAATCTTTTTTCTGGAATTTTAAAAATCTGTCTGAATGCCGCAAACGTCTATTATATTTATATTACAGACATAAACTCCCCATTCATTTTTCATATTCGGCTATTAACCTGGTTCAGTGGCCGGAGATCCACACCCGATCCCTGCTGACAACTAACTTTCCCAACACCTACAAACGCAGTAGTTTGTAGGTGACATTACTAACACCAAAATTGTAGGAAAAAGCGGTATCCCGATTTGCAGATGAAACACGTGTCTTCTCGGTAGCTCGGTTGGTAGAACACCAAAGCGGCAATCTGGAGGTCGTGGGTTCGAATCCTGCTCGAGAAGAATATTTTTTCTGGAATTTTAAAAATTTCTGAATGCCGCAAACCTCTATTATATTTATATTACAGGCATAAACTCCCCATTTATAATTATAATAATACTAACTATTTATAAACTTGAAAAGTGATTTGACAATTGCTATTATTTGAAATTTCTATTCCATCGATGAGAGATTTACCATCTATAGCACCAGTATTTAAACTTGTTGTTGTGGCCTCATTACTATGAAATAGTTGTCTCGTTTTCTTTATTCTCTTTGAAACCGAATTTTCAATATACGACTCCGCCACCACAGAGGAGTTCCAACCTCCAAGTTCTTTCACCGATGGTAGATCGCCACCATTTAATAATAATAATATCTTTATTTTTCTTTTTTGACAAATTTGTATAGGAATCGTCTAAGAAAAAGAAAAAGGAGATAAAAATAATTCCTGAAAAATGGAATAAAACTACCTACTTATACACATAAATTCTTGAAAACTATACCAACACTTTTCAATAAGAAAATCCTTAAGTTTTCGTTTGAAGATATAAACGGTTTTGGATTTTTTATTACATCTGGTAGCAAATTATAAACACGTGCGGCCATCTGATCAGCAGAATTAAAAGCTAATTTAGTTTTGACAAATGGCACAAAAACATAGTTTTTTTGTCATGTGTCAATATTATGCTTACATTTATTTAGTACAAACAATTTATTCGTATTCTCAAAAACAGATAAGCACAAGTCAAAAATTAAAAGACTAGGAACAGTTGAAATTATAAAATTTTTAAAAGCATTTCTTCAAGAATCACGGGGACTCATGCCATTAATGATTCGTATGAGTTTTTTTTTGTGCTATAAAGACATCAGAGCAGTTGGAGGAAAAACCCAAAAAACACACTCCATATCTCAGTCTGGAATCCACCTGCGCATAGTACAGCTTCAGCAGCCGATCAACATTCAAAACCTGCCTTATATTTCTGAACTGATATGAAATAGAATTAATTTTTTTTATTAAAAAATCACAGTGATTCTGCCAATTCAAATGTTCATCAATGTAGAGACCCAAAAATTTTAAGCTCTCACATTCTGTTGTTATATTGTCAGAATTATCATTGGCTCTGAAACTAATAATATCACACTTCCGTTGACGATGATTGAATCTGTTTTTTTGCATTCAAAAATAAATTTTTCGCAGAAAACCATTTATTGATATTTTCAAAAACTCTGTTACATTTTTCTTTCAAAACTAACTCTGATCTGTCAGAGATTATAATTGACGTGTCATATGCGTACATTGTAATGAATATAGAGGCTAAGTAAAACTCGAAGTCGTCTCCACAATATATATTTGACCCCTAGGGTAGGGAAGGGTGGGCTGTTGTCAACACAGCTTTGGCAATAAATTGTCAACAGTGTGGTTGTTTCAACATAATACCATCAAAAACATGTTTTCGAGCATAGAAATGCTCATCATCAGTTGAAATTACAGGTCAAACTGAAATAAGCAAATACAAAAATTACAATTTTGAAAACGAGTTTATGAAAAAATGCTATCATAATAAAGCCAATCTTTAAACCGGTATTTTGCTATGAGCTTTTTTCGGAAAATACATCATACTAATTGCTACATACATCCATTCAATCTCTTTCTAGAAATTCTGCATCTTTAACGCACGAGATGTGGATTTTATTAGATATCGATTCTGGACTAGCAGTATACAAAATGACTAGGAATATAGTTAACTGCAATGCCGACCCAACATAACTCAAACGATGTTCATATATTCGGCCTTTAAATGGTCTACTTGTTTGACCTACATATACTTTGGGGCCAGATCCACGAAAATATGTGTTTTGGTGTCAAGACATATTTTCGTAAATTTCCATCTAAATTCAATCATTTATACGCGAGAAAAAATTAAATACTTAAAAATCGGTTTCTGATTTTTCTATTATCTACAACATCAAAAATTTTTCGCTAAGAGGTCACGTTTCGTCGCAAATCGCAAAAAAACATTTTCAACCCCTAAACTGCATCCCCATTTCACCATTACGACTGTTTTCGTGTTTAAATATATTTCTGAAAGTTGCAACCTCCACAATATTTTCAACCTGGTCCTTGACTGTTACTTTTTTCTTTTTCACAATAACTAAGGTACCAGCCTAAATGTCCATATAGGAAGAAACAGCAGGAATGTTAGTTAGAAATAGAAGTTGTACGAAAACAGCCACAGTTTTATATTCCGTGAGAAATAGTTCAGTAAATGGAAAAACACATAACACTTTTGCTACCCATTTATTAACAGAAATTCGTAATTTCAACTATGATTTTGATATCATTCATGTCGAAAACAAGGGTATGTAACTGATTTTTTTTTATTTTTTTTAAGTCAATATAGATGATTGACAAAATTCTCAATACTTGGATACCTATTAACCAAACAGAATGAAATAAGTCACAATCGTTAAATTTGTCAATATCAAAATATTCGAACGTTAATGTATAATAATAGTATAATAATCATAATATTTATTTCTTAATTTGCTAAACTTTACATTTTTTTCCTTATATTCTAATAAATTGAGAACTAATAAAGAAATAAATGCAGTTTTAATATTGTTCTATGGAAATAATGAAACTTGTCTGCAATCATATCAACGCTTCATGATATATTTGTTATTTTTGTATTCACGAGTAGCTTATAACAACTAGTTCGTTTTTTAGTAAAGCTTTTACATACTCTGAAACGATAGCAGTTATGAGTCTCAAACTCCACATCTTCTGCGTTCACATGTAGGCCTATTTCCGCATTACATCAGCAATAATATAATTATATATGTAATATCGACCAAAGATGAAGAAGGCAACCTAGACCTTCACAGAAACTGAAAGTAGATCGCCAACACGCGACAAGTGGAAGTATCGCTGCTATAAAAACTGCCGAAATATTCCGAAATGTATCAGTTTCTGACCGACCAAAGCATAATCTACTACAATGGCATCAAAAGTAAGTAGCGTCAATGCCTATCATGAAAATACTATCAAGAATACAGTTTCAACTTTTGTGAATACAATTGCATTTTTATAATACAAATAACAACTTACTACTGCTCAAAATATATTGATAAAATATATGTATAAATCTTCTTCGATTGATTGCACTGTTGACTTACTCATTATTCTTTCGTGTCATGTCTCTTATATTATATATCGGTATGTAAATGAATTTTAACGTTTGTATACATAACAATATTGTCAACTATTCATACTAAACTTCTAAATCAAAGTGAAATTTCTAATCATCGAAGTAAATTCAAACCGTTCACGTTTCGGAAAATAATACAATAAATGATCGCATTTCCATCTACTACAAATTCTTTTTTCTTCAGTTTATTAATTTTTCTCGCTAATATTTTCATACAATTTATCACGTGAATAGTATTAGGTACTTTTACATCATTGCCTTGTTGCACTCTTCTCTGTTTTTGCAACTATTTATGCACAATGAACGTTTATTCATCATTACTTTTATTATTGTGGTAAATGATTTCTTCTTTCAGTTCATCATATTCGCCGCTGCTTTGGCTTGCGCCAACGCTGGATTCCTGGGATCCCCCGCAGTTGCCACTTACTCTGCAGGACCAGTAGTATCAGCCTACTCAGCTCCAGTATTGTCGGCTTATGCTGCTCCCGTGTCCAAATCAGTTGTCAACACCTACACTAGCCATGGATCGCCGGTTGTCTCAAGCTACGCCGCACAAGCTCCAATTTACTCAAGCTACGCCGCACAAGCCCCAATCTACTCAAGCTACGCAGCACAAGCTCCAATTTACTCAGCCTACTCTTCACCTTTGATCACTAAGTCCGTAGCACCAGTTGTATCTGCATACTCTTCCCCAGTTGTGTCAGCTTATGCCGCTCCAGTATCCAAATCAGTCGTCAGCTCCTACACCAGCCATGGATCTCCAGTTGTCTCAGCTTACGCTGCACAGTCTCCAGTGTACTCAGCATACTCTTCTCCCGTCGTGTCAGCTTACTCTTCTCCAGTTGTCGCCAAGTCCTTCGCTCCAGTAGTGTCCGGATACTCCTCATACTCTTCCCCAGTTGTGTCTGCTTACTCGTCTCCACTCCTGACCAAGTCCGTAGCTCCAGTAGTATCCACCTATGCTACTCACTCTCCAGCAGTGTCTGCTTACTCTTCAGCTCCAGTAGTAGCTCATGCTTCGTACTCTGGACTCAACGCTGCTTACCAATGGTGAAAAATTTGACCGATTTTATGTAAAAACTTATTTATTTTGTGTGAATAAATTATAATATGCTACCAATTGGTTTTTCTCTAAAATCATTCATTGCTATCTAGTCTCCTGAAGACTTCTGAAGGTTGCTAATTCAATCGGATGATGGAAAGAACACGGGATAGATTGCCAAAGAAAACTTTCCTCCAGGATATACTTGAAAACTGTAACTTTCTATCTAAAATACCAAAACGATCCATCTCAAACCGTGGCAATGGGTGGGTTTCAGTCGGACTATGTGACCAATTACGTCGGGTGTTCCGCAGGGATCACACTTCAATTGTTAATAATATTAGGAGTTCTAAGTAAAAATGGTAATAATCTGGGATTGAAAATTATCCGTATATTCCATATGTTTAGTTTCATCCCTAGACTCGATTGTCACGCAGACAGCTATAGCCGCCACCGCATGCTTTGTACTGATGATGGCCAAAGAGCTCGAAACAGACGTCTACGGTTGGATATGTTTATGAGGACTATGTTCAAAAAAGTATCTTTGATTCAATATGTAGTGTTGTATCGCTACCCGCGGAGATAGCTCGAACGGAGAGCGCCGGTTCACCGATATCTGAAGCCAAGCAACGCTATGCGGGGCCGTGGTTTAGATGGGTGACCAACGGACCCCTTTCGATATTCTTCTCGGATCGTGCTAGGAATCGCACGTTAAAAGATAAGACCTCGTTAATCCTTGGCTCGTACAAGTTTCGACTTTTGATGGCTGCCGTTCGTAAGGGGACGACAGCTGATTAACGGAAAACCAATTTTAAACAATTCAATTTAAAAACAATCGTCTATTAGTCTGCAATTCGCTTGTCCATGAGATTGGTCTCAGGTTATCAAGATCTTGAAATTTTTCAGAAGCGCTAAGTCGAACTAGGCCTATAAAGGCAATCTATCATAGTAAAGCCAATCTTTAAACCGGTGTTTTGCTATGAGCGTTTTTCGGAAAATACATCATACTAATTGCTACATTCATCCATTCAATCTCTTTCTAGAAATTCTGCATCGATAACGCACGAGACGTGGATTTTATTATATATCGATTCTGGACTAGCAGTATACAAAATGACTAACAATATAGTTAACTCCAATGCCGACACAACATAACTCAAACGATATTCATATATTCGGCCTTTAAATGGTCTACTTGTTTGACCTACATATACTTTGGGGCCAGATCCACAATTCAATTTATAAACTCCTGATTCTTCGGATTTTTGTGTCTCATCTTTAATAATTTTGATAAACTTTCCAAAGTGTTCTTTGTTCTATGGGCTACTCTTATATTTTTTTATGTAAAAATTAAGCTAATTTTTGTGTAACTGGTCCTGAGTATGCCAAAGTTCTGTAATCACTCTCATTGTTCCTGATAATAGGGTAAACTTTATGGATAGCATTCTTATAATAGAGTTTTTTAGTAAGAATATTTTCTATTAAATCGACGTGATATCCATTGCTGACTGCTATTTGCTTTATGACATGTAGTCCTTTGTTGATTTTTTTTTTCTAGAGGAACATTTGCTAATCTGTGTATCATACTAATGAATGCATTTCATGTTGATATGCATAAACCGAATTATTATGGATGGTACTGTCTGTATGGGAAGGTTTATGAGAAATTGCGAAGTTATGTTTGTTATTTGATTTAGATGTTGTCAAATCTACGAGAATGTAGTGATATCTAGTTAGCCTAGACCCGTTTCCTGCATAAACAAAATATTGCGTTACCATAGCAACGAACAATAACTTATTAGAAGTGTCAGTGTAAAGTTTGACGTCAAAAAAGTAAACCAGGGTTACGCAATAAATTAAAAGAAAAAATATATCCACCGAAAATGTAAAAATCGAAAAATTGGAGTATCGAGCCATCATCAAGTACCTGTACTTAAAAGGGTTAAGAGGTAAGCAGATTTACGATGATATGCTCAATACACTTGGTGATCAATGTCCTTCGTATGCGACCGTGAAAAATTGGACTGCAAGCTTCAAAAGAGGTAAATTTTCCATTGAAGATGATGACCGATCGGGAAGGCTAGTTTCTGTGTCAGTCCCCGAAAATATCGATGCAGTTCATGACATGATTTTAACAGACCGTCGAATTGGGCTAAAACGAATATCTGAAGTACTGAATTTTTCATACGAACGTGTTCATCATATGGTTCACGTCAATTTGGACATGAGAAAAATTGCTGCAAAATGGATCCCCAAATGTTTGAATGTTGACCAAAAGCGTGCAAGGGTAGTAGCATCGCGTTCGATCTGTGCTCGATTTGAAAACGATGTAGACTTCTTAAACCGAATTGTTACTATGGATAAGACTTGGGTACATTTCTACGATCCAGAAACAAAGCAACAATCGATGGATAGATAGATAGAACAAGGTATGTGGGCGGACGAAGCCATAAGCATGTAGGCCTCTCAATCGGGCCCGTTATGCACCCACTACTGCTGGGAGATGGTTCAGTTTTGAAGGTAGCCTATCTCGCGAGCGAAAGAGGCCAGCCTTCTGACCGATACCACCCTCACACTCTCCGGGTTCAGTACAATGCTTCCCGTATTGCTGCCACTGCCGGGCATTCCGTGAGGATGTGAGTGGCTGACTCCTCATTCTCCAAGCACCACCTGCATTCGGTATCATCCGTGAAACCTAAAATGTTGAGGTGCCTGTTGAGGTGGCAGTGTCCCGTCAGGAGCCCTGTCACTAATCTGATTTCCTTTCTGCTCAGCGTGAGCAGAGTCTTGGTCCTCCTGGTAGAAGGGCCTCCGATGTGGAGTTTCGATTGCCTCATGCCTGGTGTATCTTTCCATGTATCCTGGAATTTTACTTCCAGAATTTCCTTCATGGTTGAGACGCACCATGATCTTGAAACTCCTATGATAGGTTCTGGTCCCATCGCTGGGCTTTTCGAACCTTGTCTGGCCAAATAATCAGCCCGTTCGTTTCCAGGTACTCCGGTATGACCAGGGACCCAAAGTAGCTTTACTTTATTGGCGGAAGATAGCCTTTGCAGATCATCGATGCATTCAGACACCAGCAACGAAGTGACTCTATATGATGTGAGAGCCTTGATCGCCGCTTGGCTGTCGGTGCATATCGTGGTTTACTGGCCGCGGTAGCCTCTGTTGAGATATTCTCTTACACAGGCGAGTATGGCAAACATTTCTGCCTGAAATACAGTAGCAAAAGTTCCTAGAGCGTAACAAAGTTCCGCTTTCGGAGACTGCCCGTATACCCCGGCGCCGGCTGACTTACCCATTCTGGAGCCATCTGTGTACCAAATGATCCCCTTGGTGGGAAGCAGGCAGTGCCCGATCCGCTCCCAGTCTTCCCTTTCGGGAATTACTGTCAGCGGCCTTTTACTGAATCGTATGGCAGGTAACGAACTGTCACCCGGCATTTCAAGAAGGGGACAATCCCTTACCGTCTGATTCCATAATCGAGAATGTCCATACATTCCCTCGCTCCGCCATTGGTTAGAACTTCTTAGGCGAGCTGCGGCTTTGCGAGCCTCATGTTCGATAAGGAGGTATAAGGGGGGCAGTCCTACGAGCGTCTCCAGCGCCCTGGTAGGTGCCGTCCTCATTGCACTTGTTATCGCAAGGCAGGCAAGCCTTTGTACCCTATCTAATTGGGTTCTCGACTTGCCGGATGTTGCACCTTGCCACCACACGATGGCTCCGTACGTAATTATTGGGCGTATGAGAGTTGGGTAGATCCAATATAGAATCTTGGGGCCGAGCCCCCACGTACTGCCAAATGCCCTTCTACATGCCCAGAACGCCGCTGTGGCTTTCTGAACTTTATGATCAATATGCTCGTTCCATATAGTAAACAAGTACATCTACCTCGGAGTCCCCTTTGTAACATCTTCCTTTTTTCGAGAAATGGATACCCAGATATCCTAGAACGTGTTCAGCTCCATTTTTTTAAACGCCTTTTGCATCTTCCAAAAAATACGGCCGACTACATTGTTCGTTTAGAAACCGGACGTGTAAGCATATCCTACAATATATTCAAATTTACTCTGAGCTGGCTTAGTAGACTCTTCCTAATGGATGATAGACGACTACCAAAACTTTGTTTTCTAAGGCAACTCCGTCTCAGTAACAGCGATGTTCGGTTCAACTGGACACTCCAAGTAAAACAGTACTTTGCATCCATCGACTCGCTAGACATTTGGAATCAACTGAACTTCAATCTTCTCAAAAGCAAAAGAAAATATATACTCTCGGCATACTACCAGAAATTACATTCTAAAGATATTTCCCTATCACAGAATTCAACTTTTCTCTCATTCTACCAGCACTTTACGATCTCCAAATTACCACAAAATTATCTCCAGTTGAATATACCAATTAAAATAATAAGAACGATCGCTCAAATTAGAACTTGTAATAATTTCAGCATAAAATTCACTTACAACGGGTCTTCTCACCATATAAACCCCAATGAAATGTGTACAGCCTGCAATCACGACTCTTACGAAACAATTCATCACCTTATGTTCGAATGTCCGATTTTTTGTTCCATGAGACCTCCAAACTGCTCTTATTTAAACGGACCGGATACTTTGTTAAATGCTCTCGGAAATATTACGCCTTCGATAGCACAAACCACAGCCTCATACATATGGAATATACTGAAACTTCGTTCATTCATTTTGAATGAATGAATTAATGATGAATTTTGTCTGCCATGTATTAGAATATTGTATTCAAGCTAATGTTATGTAATTCACACTGAGAATTATGCTGGGTTAGGGTCGGGTAGCTGTGGCCACTTTTCTTTGCTGGCTACTCTACTGAGGTGATTTCATTTACATTTCCCATTTCTTTAAATTGCACCAGTATTATCATTATTTTTAATTTTTTTATATAGTATCATAGTTAGTAGTACTATGTTATTCAACCCACATGTTGTATCATTGTTATATTTTTTCATTATTTTATTTCTGTTATGTATATTAAGCACAACCTGAACTCATTGTTATGAAACTGAAGTTTTAAGAACAATAAATGATTGATTGATTGATTGATTAGCTTGGAGTCAAGGATGACTCCGAAGTACTTGACTGAGCTTTTACAATGCAGGGACCTTCCAGTGAGTTCAACATCTGGGAGGTCCCCTGGTTTGCGTTTTCTGGTAAAGAGAACCAGTTCAGCCTTTTCAGGGTTTACACTGAGTCCCACCGAACGGCACCATTCATCCACCCCGCTGAGAGCCCTTTGTATCGTGCCCCTCACGAGGCCGGACCCCCGGTCATCGACCAGAATAACAATGTCGTCAGCATAGGCCTGAGTGTAGTAACACAGATCTTTTATTTTTACTAGGAGGCCATCCACCACGAGGCACCAAAGTAGAGGGGACAAGACTCCTCCCTGTGGACAGGCCCTCATGGGTATGGCCTCGCTGGATGGCCCCGATGGAATGGCGACACTCCGGTTCTCCAAGACCTAAGAAGGAGAAAAATCTGCTGGAAAAGTCCTTGCTTTAGTTTTTTGGGATTGCCATGGAGTAATCATTATTGATTTTTTGGATAAAGGTAGAACAATAACTGGAGATTACTATCCAACATTACTGACCACTCTACGGGAAAAATTAAAGAGAAAAGACGCGGAAAGCTATCCAGGTGTTTTGTTTTTGCAGGACAACGCCCCTGTACACAAATCTCATGTTGCCATGCAAAAAATTCGTGATTTAGGGTTTGAATTACTAAAACACCAGATTTGGCGCCGATCGACTATCATCTCTTTCCTCAACTGAAAAAAAGGTTTAAAAGGACGTTAATTTCCTTCCAACGAGGAGGTAATAAAAGCTGTGGAGGTCTGGTTTGCAGAGCAAGAAGAAACATTTTTTTTGAAAGGTCTAGAGGCGTTGCAGGTTCGCTGTAATAAATGTATCCAATTAAGAGGGGAATATGTTGAGTAATAAAATATTTTGACATTGAAATTTTGTTTGGTTCTATAGTAGGCTAAAAATTTTTCAATATATCCTCGTAAGTAACACTTTTTAATCGATTTAGGTAAGTGGCAGAGTACATGCGATAGTTACAACATTGACAACAGTGACTATAATATAGTTAATCAGTTTTACTTTGGAAGGTTCCGATGATAGATAACGATAATGATAGTACTTGCTGATCGATATTTCACCCATTTCCTTTTACTCCCATCCGTTCTATGGAAAATAACTGCCAGAGAACATCTACTCTCCTGGCTAATACCAATAAAAGTACTGAATAAAATCAAACAGATACTTGTGCAAAATGGACATTATGGCAAGTGCTCAATGTATCAACTGACAGAATTTTATTTTTATTCGGATATAGTATCGAGGTTGTACCTACCGTTTTAGGATTTCTTTATCTACATTTTTGTATTTCCATGTTTTTGAAGTTTTCTATAATTCGTTTAACAGTATTTCGTGAGGGCTTCTGCTTCTGCGGATACCGAATAGCAAATATATCACATGTTCTTGAGATAACCCTATTACATTCGCCATAAATAATAAAAAGATTTAAGTAATCTTCAGTCGAATCAGTCGAATAATTCAAACGAGCCGGCATGATTGATTACAATGACATTTCCGTGGCAGTTGATTATTTCCAACGCAACTGCGGGCGCCATGGCCAACTAAGAATAAGTAAACTCAAAAATACGAGATTTTCTGGAACTAAGACATGTTAATTCGACAATATTTCGAAAACTGTTGAGTGTATGCATAGATAACCTCATTCAAAATAAGCTTCATTTTCGATGACGAATCGAATGAGAATATAAAATTGGGGGGTTTCTATTTCAAAAAATGGACTTACAATGATTTTTTCAACCGGATTTATATCATTTTCTGGTGAACGCCCTGTATAACTCTAATCGAATTGATATCGAGATTCTACTGAACTGGGTCCTCTCCTACGAATGAATCGATAAACAATCGAAAATAAATGATCATGTCCAGAAATAAAAAAAACTATTCGGTCTGCAAACGCAATTTTCAACTTAAAATTTGAAATATTTCGAAAACGGTTAGACTTGGGTATAGAACATTACACATGAAACATGTTCAGAATCATGCACTAGGAGAATGTTTTCCGCTCCCACTAGCGGCAATTTAATTACCGCCCGTTTTAACGGGAACTTACCTTCGAGTGGAATTTTGCATACCACGCATTAAATCACCTTGGATATTCAATCTGATCAACTCTGTGCACTTTTTCGATGTAACTTTACGTTGTGACATAATTTTACGATGGAACTTTACATTGTTATATTACTTCACAACAAAAATTTGCATTAGATTTTTACATTGTAATATTACGGTTTGATTCTCTAACGCAAATAATTTGCAGTGGAATTTTACATTGTAATATTACGGTTTGATTTTCTAACTTGAAAAATACACTCCGATGTGAAGTTGCTTTGGAATTTCATAATGTGGGATTACATTATCATGAATTTATACAGTGAAGTCCTAAAGTAACGAATAAATTCATTTTTTACCTTATTAGCCATATTCAAGAAGAACCCTGAAATACGTCTATTTATGTTTTCGAAAAAGACACTCTGTGACATAAAAAAATATCCCTCTTCCACCCTCCTCAAAGTGACATCCACCCTACCAATTTTTTATAATGAAATAGGGAGTCAAGTGAAACCTCATTTAGAAGGGTATTTAATTGTCTATACAGTCATGTCTCTTTTTTGAATTTTGAATTTTTGCATCAAAACAAAATTAATTTTCAAAATGTTAAAGATTACCACGAATACTATTAAATTCGCTGTATATTCAATGCATTCTATTTTTTTCGGTTAATTTTTCAATTGTTGTTTGTCATCGTGACGCGCAGCTGTATAGACAATTGAATACCCTTCGAAATGAGGTATCATTTGACCGCCTATTTCATTTCAAAAATTGGGGGGTGGTGGCTGCCACCTTGATGGGGGTGAAGGAGCGGCGATTTTTTTTTAGGTCAAAGTGTATATTTTTGAGTACATGAATTGACGTGTTTCAGGGGTTTTCTTGAAAATAGATAACAACGTAGAAAATGAACTTATCCGTTACTTTAAGACCTTACTGTATATTTTTTTTATTGTATTGGTGGGTACATTTTTGTCTTTTATTCAACACCAAAGATATATCCATCAATTTGAGAAATTCGTCTCCAGGTCACCAAAGCACTTCATTATATTATACTCGATTTACGTTTCGCTAATAAAACTGGCATCATCAAGACTGATAATAGTCTTCAGATGAGTATTTATAGCAATAAAGTGTTTTGGTGAAGTGGAGATATAGCTCAAATTTTTGAACGTTGAACGTTTCCAAAATCTTCAATATTTTTCCATCCACCTATACCTTTACTAAGCACTCTGGCTGAATGGCAGACAGATTGACCCCGTATTATCTGGGTAAGATTCGCCTAGCGCACTTCATGTAGGAACTAGAAAAAAATAATTGAATCTGTAGCGTTCAGTCGTAAAACAAAAATTCTATATTTCATTAGTATAAACAGATTCTATTCTATATTCATTATCTTACGATATTTCAGTTAATTATGTACAGTTTCTCTTTAATAATTGGAAATAAATATCAATTTTAAACATAAACTGAATATTTAATTCCAATATAGCAAAAACCTGAAAACATTTTCGAATAATACATTGCATATCATAAACTAACAATAGTCACTATTATTATTATAAAGATTTATGGGCTGGTCTTCCTATTCAGTGCGATTGTCCTAAAAACAAAAAATAGTTGTATTATACAACAAGCCACAGACTTTCCATCGTCTTGAAACAGTTAGGGCAGAGACCAATAAAATTAATTTTAAATTATCATAGAATATGGACTATTATTCGACAGGTAGATGCTTTCTATTCGGGAAAATGTCATTTTACACTGATGGAACAAGTACTTGTGGTGTTTTTGGTGTACGTTGTTTTTTTTTAGTAATTTGAATTTTTGGGAGCAAGTGTCACAAATAATCTCAGCAACAGCCAACATTCTCCAAAAAAAGTAGGTATATGTTAAGAAAAACGACCAAAGAATTTGGGATTCATCAATCGAAAGTTTCAAAACATATAATAACCTTTCGAAATCAAAAGTTTTGATGCGATTAAGTAATTTTTCATATGTAGGTACTCAATTCAACATATGATATCGGTGTTTCCCACAAAACACATCGTGATTTTGAGGTTATATTTCTCAATTTCATTAGATATTTAGATATTATGAAGAAGAAACCTGAATGCAATCTCGTAAATATCATGTAATGATTTTAATATAGTTCACTTACCTTGTATTGGTGATGCAATGCACAAAATACACTCATTACTTATTACTTGCAATACCTCAATACCACAGTTGGTCACAAAAAAGAATGAACAGGAACGTGTAGGAGCTGACTTTACCCTGTGGATGCGTAATTTTACAACCAAAGCGAAAATTTACACCAAAATGGATGTACATTCCAGTTCTCTTAGTCGAGCGATATTCACACAATTATTCTCAGTATATCGAAGGAAATTTTACGCGCTGAATGAAATCTCATTTCAAGTTCAAAAATTGAACGATAGAGGTAATATTCCCATGAATCTGAAATAATGTTCCACTCTAAGCATTGAAAATACATTGCATATTTTAAACAATTTTCTCAGTGTGCGTAAAATCTAAAACCTTGATAATATATAGGGTGTCCTATTTAAAATAACGAAGTTGGGGTCCACTTCCGGTACATATTTTAGCCGGATAGCACTTATCAACTATAGTGAAGACCCAAATTTTCAAATTCGGCCCACCTATGCTTTTCTATATATTGATCGATGCAGTTCCCGGAGGGACCCCCTGTATAATCTCACGCTGATAATGATTTCAAATTTTATTTCTATCCTTTGAAAATAAAAATTGCCTGTCTAATACTTTTTTACGTGTATCTTTCTTCCAGTAATCATATCCATATGATTTGATCTGGTTTTGTCTATTGATTTGCGAATTTTCATAACTGGAGTATTCGGTCTAAATATAAATGAGAAACCTATTAATTTACTAAACACTGAAACTGTGTATATTCACTCTACGCACATTTCGCTTACAAAGTTAGCTTCATGAGTGATTTCAAGTGAACAGAAAAATTGATCCATATTTGGGTACAACTTGAAAAATGCATTACGATTTCAAAGCCCTTTTCTATTTTAGCATCAGTACAATTTAGGCAGAATTAATATGAAGGGAACCTAATTTTTATATTGATAGCAATCATCAAAATAATTCTCATTTCCGTCGTGTCTACAAAACTATTTACATGCATAATAAAATCACATCACGCATCTTCATGCATTACATATGTAATTTTGTTTGTGAAATCTATATCACTTCTGGAATGTGTATTGTTAGGCATGTGATTTAAAAAACGTCCAGTGTAGTTCAAGAAAAGATAGGTTAAAAATTTCCTGTTCATATACAATTATTGTCTCATGAGGAAATACAATAATATTTATTTGTTTTTATTTATTTGTTCTTCTGTGATCACGTTTGTGCCCTTTTCCGGATTACATTAGCTTGGATACAATTCTATGTGTAACAAAATTAATGACGTTATATGAAGAAGGCAACCTAGACCTTCACAAAAACTGAAAGTGGATCACAAACTCGCGACAAGTGGAAGTATCGCCACTATAAAAACTGCAGAAACATTCCGAAATGTATCAGTTTCTGACCGACTAAAGTATAAACTACTACAATGGCATCAAAAGTAAGAGAAGCCAATACAACCGATAACGATAATTCGATTTATGGTTTTGTATATTCATTTCAGATTATTTTACAGTACGAGTAACACTTAGTAACTTATTATTGCTCGGTGCAAATCTGAAAATAAAATGTCTAAAATTAGTTAACTTCGATTGTTAGGAGTGATGACAAATTCAGTATTAATTCTTATTGTTAGCCTTTCATTCAAAAATTTTGTACGAATTTATTATAATATTTTTCCTCGGATAAATTTTAATATTTGTGCATAATTTGTCACGTGTTCTACAGTTCACGATGAATGCCAAAAAACCAACTGTTGATAGTACTTCTTTTTTGTATAGGCTGATAATAACCCAAGCTTCTCCCAACCTAGACAGCTCGATCAGTCAAAACAACTTATTTTAGGGCAAACCTATCCAATATTCCTTATCAAAATTATTCAAGAGTTGTAGAGTATTATCATATTATGTCCTTTCAAATCTGAATAAGATCATGTCATCATTGATTCTTTTAATTTTCCATAATAAAAAATCACTGAGATTGCTGTTAATTATTTCTGAATAAAGTGTATATGTCATTCATTCCTCCTCATTTATTTCTATATGATTTTTCACTTGCATTCTATTACTTCGACATTGCAATGTGGTCCTCTTTTCTGTTTGTGTAAGATATAACATATTCATGCAAATTAAATGTTTTATCATTATTATCACGACTATTTTTTTTCAGTTCATCATCTTCGCCGCTGCTTTGGCTTGCGCCAACGCTGGATTCATCGGATCCCCTGCAGTTTCCGCCTACTCAGCAGGACCAGTAGTATCAGCCTACTCAGCTCCAGTATTGTCGGCTTACGCTGCTCCCGTCTCCAAATCAGTTGTCAACACCTACACTAGCCATGTATCACCAGTTGTCTCAAGCTACGCCGCACAAGCTCCAATTTACTCAAGCTACGCCGCACAAGCCCCAATCTACTCAAGCTACGCTGCCCAAGCTCCTATTTACTCAGCCTACTCTTCACCTTTGATCACTAAGTCCGTAGCACCAGTGGTATCTGCATACTCTTCCCCAGTTGTGTCAGCGTATGCCGCTCCAGTATCCAAATCAGTCGTCAGCTCCTACACCAGCCATGGATCTCCAGTTGTCTCAGCTTACGCTGCACAGTCTCCAGTGTACTCAGCATACTCTTCTCCCGTTGTGTCAGCTTACTCTTCTCCAGTTGTCGCCAAGTCCTTCGCCCCAGTAGTGTCCGGATACTCCTCATACTCTTCCCCAGTTGTGTCTGCTTACTCTTCCCCACTCCTGACCAAGTCTGTAGCCCCAGTTGTATCCACCTATGCTGCTCACTCTCCAGTGGTGTCTGCCTACTCTGCAGCTCCAGTGGTAGCTCATGCTTCGTACTCTGGACTCAACGCTGCTTACCAATGGTGAAAAATTTGACCGATTTTATGTAAAAAGTTATTTATTTTGTGTGAATAAATTATAATATGCTACCCCTTAGTTATTTTTTACATTCAATTATTGCTACCCCGTCTCCTTAAGACTTCTGTAGGTTGCTTGTGCAATCGGATGATGGAAAGAAAAAAAATATTTTAGTAACTGAGTAGATGGTCCAAACAAAACTTTCCACTTGGATTTACTCGAAAATTGTAACTTTCTATACAAATTACCAAAACGAGTTAATTTTTGTCTAGTCAATAATCTTCAATTTCTTTTTCTTTGAAGTAAAAAGTCTGTTGACAATTGGGCAGTATGGCTTCATACATAAACGATCTATGGAGCTATCTCTTCATCTACAGGGTGATTTACCATCAACAATTCATAGAAAATCAAAATAAATTACTTTCTGTATGTGTAGAAGAGCGCCGCCACTGGATGTAAAGATGTAAACAGCCCTTTATCAGACGTGGTACGGAAGTTTTAGCATAACTCCCAATAATAGTGTTATGTCGAATGAGCTTTTCACGCGGAAACAATGTTCTTTTCGACCACAGATTACATTCAAGCAATACGTATTAACGCCTTTTGAACCATCGAAATAATCAAACACCAAAATGAACTGAAAATGGAGGATGACTCAATGTTTAATCACTTCAAGCACTTGCAATTGGGTCCTCGTGGAGAAACGTTGCAAAAATATCTGTCGGATGTAGTTCAATGTCCGTCGCGGTATTAGTCAGGTAAGTAGTTGTTTTCTGTCAGTTGTTTGCAACATTTTTCCGCTTTGAGGAGAGAGGAAAGTTACTTCGACTTTGTCGATTCTATTTTATCATTGAATAATGAATAAGTGATGATAATCTGGGGTTGAAAACCATCCTTATCTGTCTTGTTTTCATTCCTAGACTTGGGTGTCTTAAGATAGCCGCCTACGTGTGGGAGTTACTAATGAGGGCCAGAGAACTCGAAACAAGTGTATATTCATGATGGCTGTGTTCGATAACAAAAATTCCATGTCAAATAAAATCAATTTTACTTGACTACTCAAAGGCATTTGATTATTTAATGGTATACTTTCATTAATCTTGCATTACTCCGGATTCAGCAAATCAGCACGATCTCCAATGGCTTCAAATTTGCATAATAGAACACAAATTGTAAAAATCAAGTAGGAGACATCCACTCCCATGAAACTGCTTTCTGGAGTACCTCAGGGGAGTATTCTTGGTCCTCTCTTATTTACATTGCTTACTATTCCCAAACACAATAAATATATATTTAGACGTACCATCTCTTACAATGTTGCATTTGTATCAATAATATTTTCAAATGTCAGGATCGTACAGTTCTAGAATTATCTCGGACAGCATTCCGTTTCAAATTCAAACAATATTTATTCGATGTCCAGTGAACTCATCACTAAATCTGTCTCTCTTTCGCTTTCCTCTTTTTCTTTCTCCTTCTGTTTCCTTAAATTTTGTATCTCTCATCAACACAAACTTTTAAATCAAATGGGTCATTACAATTTCTCTTAATTTCTTTTGGACGTGATGGAAGAACAGAAACAGTATCAGCTTCTGTCTGAATCAATGTCATTTTAATCACTGTAATATTCTCATGCTCCGATATTATGTGTATCGCTAAATTTTTGTGTTATTTATTGTTATTGAAATGTACACTCTGTCATACATAGTGGGTAATAAAAATATCATTATTATTATTATTACATGTAATGTTGTATCGTCTTTAAGTCCACAATTCGCTTGTCCCTGTGATCGGTCTCAGTTTATCAATCTTTTGACACTTTTCCTGAGCGCTTTGTCGAACTAGGCCTATAGAGGCAATCTATCACACGAAAACCAATCTCTAAGCCGGTGTTTTGCCATGAGATTTTTCCAGGAAATACATCATACTAATTGCTACACACATCCATCCAATTCCTGTGTAGAAATTCTGCATCGACCACTCATGAGCATCGCAGAAGGGGTGGATTTAATTAGATATCAATTTTCGACCAGAAGTATATAAAAAAAAATTGTTCATTACATTAAAAAGGAGATCATTCGCTGCAAAATAATTTCAAATAGTTCACAATTCTTCAATAAACTTCTTTAACTTACATGATCTATTAAGTCCTTACCAGTATAGATACAGAAAAGGTTTGTCTACAACCGATGCCCTAATAGTATATTCTGTAACAAGGTTAGAATGAAAATTCGATGCGAGTGGAAAGTTTCGAGTGCGAGCCGAAGGGGAGCGTGAGGAACCACGAGTATCACGAATTTTCATTCTACCGAGTAGCAGATGGATTATAATAATACCGAAATTTTAAATAGTGAAACTAATCTGCCTAAAAGAATTTTCATGGAAATGGTTCAAATTAATAATGAAGTCGATGAACAAAAGAGCTGACCTGAGTAATCTCAGCAAAATTTATACGTATCTACTTAATTTTGAGAAACATAGGATAAAATCACCCTCTAATCAGAATCTTCCAGCTTGATTACTGAAATAAATTAAGTCACTGTCATTCCTACATCAGTAATTTCATTTCACTTCATGTATATTCTATTTTCGTTTTTTGCCAATTTCATCATTCATTCTCACGTTAGTAAGTACTCCATTTATTCTTTCCTACATTTATTGTACAATGCGTATTTTCAGTTGTCCTGAGGAAGGTATCGAATTATACCGAAAGCTTGACAGTATCAAAGAGTTTTCTTTGAAATAGCCCGCAACCCTGACTGCGACCCCACAAATACTACAAACTAATATACAGCCAGTCACGAATTTTCACCTCTATATATATATATATATATATATATAAATATATATATATATATATATATATATATATATATATATATATATATATGTATATATGTATATATATATATATATACAAAGCAGGAAATTTTTTTTGGGTATAGCAGCAAGCAAAACGTGTACTCTTTTAACACTATATTTCCGATATTTCAACAGTGAATACTGTCATCTTCAGGGAAGCTACAAGTAACAAGCAAAATTGTACGATTAATGGAAAGAAAACTTTGAAGAAGAACCACTTACTGTGTTGATGAGAATGATTGCTATGGATGTAATATTAAAAATTATAAACAACATGTCATGTAAGTCACATGTGACAAAGATGAACAAAACACATTAAAATACGTCAAACAATAAAAATATTAATATTAAGTCATTGTTATAAAATTTGTTTAAACATTTATTTGAATTATCTCCACACGTGGAGAGATTCAAATGTAACATAAGAAATTTGGTTAGGATTATTCGACAACAGACAGTTGACATTATTGACATTAGATGTCAGACACTTTTGAAGTGTGACACGAAACCACGAATTGGCCGCTGCTAGTGGGTGAAATTAACCAATTGTCTCAACTCAAAAGAGATGAAGTGTTCCCTAAGGGAGAATTATTTAAGTTATGTGTAATATTATTGTCGATGAGGAGTAAATATGAATAAATTTCACTTAAGTGATTAACGTCAGTTTTTTTATTTAAGCAAGAATCTGATTGAGAGATGAAAGCCATTTCCATGAAAAGTCTTTTAGTGGTATTGTTTTCTTTAGTCAAAATTTTTGTATTACTATAATTCATGTTATGACCAGTGCTATTAACATGTTCACTTAATGCACATCTTTCAGGATGGCATCTACAGTCACTTTTATGTGCAGTGATTCTATCTTTTAATGTCCTCGAAGTCTGACCTATGTAAGTTTTATCGCAATTCGAGCAAGGAATACAATACACCAACTGTGATTGTGAAGTTAAAGGTGTTTTATCTTTAACTTTGGTAAAAATGGAATTAATTGTTAATATTGTTTTATTTGCAATTTTTATGTTCTCAAAAACTTTGAAGATTCTAGCAAGCCTGGGTGAGACATCTGCGATATAAGGAAGAGAAGTGAAAAAATATTGGATTTGGATCCTATCTGCATCATTTGTAGTAGTGATATTAATTTTGCGAAATGTTATTGATATTATTTAATGAATCATGTGTGTCTATGGTAGACGTACTGTATAAAATCTTTTTTAATAGTGAAGGAGGATATGAATTATCAATGAATAAATTATATAAGATTTTTAAATTTTGTTGATGAAAAGAGGAGTCAGAAATACAGAGTATTCGATGTTTCATTTGTTTAACCAAATTAACCTTCATGGATTGTTTATGGTATGAGTGATAGTTCATAAATCTTCCACTACTTATGGGTTTTCTATACCAGTCAATGACTAAGGTATTGTCCACTGTACGACGAAATTTTGTGTCCAAGAAGGGAACACTATGTTCTTCGTCTTCACGTTCTATGGTGAACTGTATATACGGGTCATAACTATTGAATACATCAACTACTTCTGTAGTTCCGTGATGTGGTAAGGCTATAATCAAGTCATCCACATATTTTTTAATGAAAAACAATTTGAAAGGTAAAACTTTTAGGACTGTATCCAGTATGTCATCCATGACATACATAGCAAGGATGGGACTAATTTTTGCCCCCATAGGGGTTCCAAAAGTCTGTTTGTAAAATTTATTATCAAATGAGAAATAAGTATTATTGAATAAGAAAGTAATAAGATCAAAGAAAGTTTCTTTATCAACACTACAATGATTACTGATACTATCCCATCTTTTATCAATGGCTCGTATACAAGCATCCAAGTAAACATTACTAAAAAGTGAGACTACATCCAAGCTCGCTATAACATAGCCCTCGGGGAGTTTCATTTTATTGAAAATTTTTGAAACCTCAAAAGAGTCTTTAATATAATATTCATTATCAAAATCATACGAAGTGGTCAAAATATCAGTCAAAAAAGATGCCAAATATTCTGTTGGATTACCAATACTAGAAATAATTGGTCTTGCTGAAAGTGTAGGTTTGTGGATTTTAGGCAAAGCATAGAATTTTGGGCACACACCTTTATAATTGGTGAGTTTCTTTTTTTGAATTTCATCTATTTGTTTTAAATTGAACATATTTTTTATTAATTGGTTACATTTAACTTGTATTTGTGACGTAGGGTCTCTAGGAATTGACAAGTAGGATTGGCTATTTTCTATTAATTGATTGGAAAGATTCATGTATTCAGATTTTTCTAAAATGACAGTGACATTACCTTTGTCAGATTTAGTGACCACTAAGTTTGGATTATTTTTCAAAAACATTTTTGTTTTATTGTATAAATTATGGAAAAAATTAGAGGAATATTTTGAAGAATTAATATAATTTGTAATTATGTTAGTAGTTTGTGCAATGATGGAGCTTTTTTTATTTGATTTATGAACTATCACTCATACCATAAACAATCCATGAAGGTTAATTTGGTTAAACAAATGAAACATCGAATACTCTGTATTTCTGACTCCTCTTTTCATCAACAAAATTTAAAAATCTTATATAATTTATTCATTGATAATTCATATCCTCCTTCACTATTAAAAAAGATTTTATACAGTACGTCTACCATAGACACACATGATTCATTAAATAATATCAATAACATTTCGCAAAATAATATCACTACTACAAATGATGCAGATAGGATCCAAATCCAATATTTTTTCACTTCTCTTCCTTATATCGCAGATGTCTCACCCAGGCTTGCTAGAATCTTCAAAGTTTTTGAGAACATAAAAATTGCAAATAAAACAATATTAACAATTAATTCCATTTTTACCAAAGTTAAAGATAAAACACCTTTAACTTCACAATCACAGTTGGTGTATTGTATTCCTTGCTCGAATTGCGATAAAACTTACATAGGTCAGACTTCGAGGACATTAAAAGATAGAATCACTGCACATAAAAGTGACTGTAGATGCCATCCTGAAAGATGTGCATTAAGTGAACATGTTAATAGCACTGGTCATAACATGAATTATAGTAATACAAAAATTTTGACTAAAGAAAACAATACCACTAAAAGACTTTTCATGGAAATGGCTTTCATCTCTCAATCAGATTCTTGCTTAAATAAAAAAACTGACGTTAATCACTTAAGTGAAATTTATTCATATTTACTCCTCATCGACAATAATATTACACATAACTTAAATAATTCTCCCTTAGGGAACACTTCATCTCTTTTGAGTTGAGACAATTGGTTAATTTCACCCACTAGCAGCGGCCAATTCGTGGTTTCGTGTCACACTTCAAAAGTGTCTGACATCTAATGTCAATAATGTCAACTGTCTGTTGTCGAATAATCCTAACCAAATTTCTTATGTTACATTTGAATCTCTCCACGTGTGGAGATAATTCAAATAAATGTTTAAACAAATTTTATAACAATGACTTAATATTAATATTTTTATTGTTTGACGTATTTTAATGTGTTTTGTTCATCTTTGTCACATGTGACTTACATGACATGTTGTTTATAATTTTTAATATTACATCCATAGCAATCATTCTCATCAACACAGTAAGTGGTTCTTCTTCAAAGTTTTCTTTCCATTAATCGTACAATTTTGCTTGTTACTTGTAGCTTCCCTGAAGATGACAGTATTCACTGTTGAAATATCGGAAATATAGTGTTAAAAGAGTACACGTTTTGCTTGCTGCTATACCCAAAAAAATTTCCTGCTTTGTATCCTAACTAGTCAGCAAAGACTACCCTTCTATATATATATATATATATATATATATATATATATGTTCCAGTGACTGTAATACAGTCGAAAACAATCCTTTAGGAACTCACTATACCTTTGTATAGATTGTATGGCATATGTCCGACAGAAAATAATAAAATACCTCGACAGATATTGAATTATATCTGTCAGACATATGTGCAAAGATCCTTACTTTGTAGGAACAACTTTGCAAGAGCTCTCAGAGACAGACAGCAGGACACCGCCTGATCCAAACAAGGAACCAACTGCAGACCGGTTTCGGGATGAAGTCCCTCATCAGTGCAGTCCTGGTTATCACGGTTGTATACACGCGGGGGCCCGGTGCCCGTCATCGTTCGCCGGGATGAACACTGCAATCGCTTACAGGATCCACCACGGCAACAGATTAGAGAGCGCTCCAGAAGGACATTTCGGATGCGAAATGGTATATGCTGGATACTTGTTTCAAGGAGCAATAAATGTTCCAGTGACTGTAAAACAGTCGAAAACAATCCTTTAGGAACTCACTATACCTTTGTATAGATTGTATGGCATATGTCCGACAGAAAACAACTACTTCTCTGGCTTATACCTCGACAGATATTGAATTATATCTGTCAGACATATGTGCAAAGATCCTTACTTTGAAGGAACAACTTTGCAAGAGCTCTCAGAGACAGACAGCAGGACACCGCCTGATCCAAACAAGGGACCAACTGCAGACCGGTTTCGGGATGAAGTCCCTCATCAGTGCAGTCCTGGTTATCACGGTTGTATACACGCGGGGGCCCGGTGCCCGTCATCGTTCGCCGGGATGAACACTGCAATCGCTTACAGGATCCACCACGGCAACAGATTAGAGAGCGCTCCAGAAGGACATTTCGGATGCGAAATGGTATATGCTGAATACTTGTTTCAAGGAGCAATAAATGTTCCAGTGACTGTAAAACAGTCGAAAACAATCCTTTAGGAACTCACTATACCTTTGTATAGATTGTATGGCATATGTCCGACAGAAAACAACTACTTCTCTGGCTAATACCTCGACAAATATTGAATTATATCTGTACAAAGGTATAGTGAGTTCCTAAAGGATTGTTTTCGACTGTTTTACAGTCACTGAAACATTTATTGCTCCTTGAAACAAGTATTCAGCATATACCATTTCGCATCCGAAATGTCCTTCTGGAGCGCTCTCTAATCTGTTGCCGTGGTGGATCCTGTAAGCGATTGCAGTGTTCATCCCGGCGAACGATGACGGGCACCGGGCCCCCGCGTGTATACAACCGTGATAACCAGGACTGCACTGATGAGGGACTTCATCCCGAAACCGGTCTGCAGTTGGTTCCTTGTTTGGATCAGGCGGTGTCCTGCTGTCTGTCTCTGAGAGCTCTTGCAAAGTTGTTCCTTCAAAGTAAGGATCTTTGCACATATGTCTGACAGATATAATTCAATATCTGTCGAGGTATTAGCCAGAGAAGTAGTTGTTTTCTGTCGGACATATGCCATACAATCTATACAAAGGTATAGTGAGTTCTAAAAGGATTGTTTTCGACTGTTTTACAGTCTCCGGAACATTTATTGCTCCTTGAAACAAGTATTCAGCATATACCATTACGCATCCGAAATGTCCTTCTGGAGCGCTCTCTAATCTGTTGCCGTGGTGGATCCTGTAAGCGATTGCAGTGTTCATCCCGGCGAACGATGACGGGCACCGGGCCCCCGCGTGTATACAACCGTGATATCCAGGACTGCACTGATGAGGGACTTCATCCCGAAACCGGTCTTCAGTTGGTTCCTTGTTTGGATCAGGCGGTGTCCTGCTGTCTGTCTCTGAGAGCTCTTGCAAAGTTGTTCCTTCAAAGTAAGGATCTTTGCACATATGTCTGACAGATATAATTCAATATCTGTCGAGGTATTAGCCAGAGAAGTAGTTGTTTTCTGTCGGACATATGCCATACAATCTATACAAAGGTATAGTGAGTTCCTAAAGGATTGTTTTCGACTGTTTTACAGTCACTGGAACATTTATTGCTCCTTGAAACAAGTATCCAGCATATACCATTTCGCATCCGAAATGTCCTTCTGGAGCGCTCTCTAATCTGTTGCCGTGGTGGATCCTGTAAGCGATTGCAGTGTTCATCCCGGCGAACGATGACGGGCACCGGGCCCCCGCGTGTATACAACCGTGATAACCAGGACTGCACTGATGAGGGACTTCATCCCGAAACCGGTCTGCAGTTGGTTCCTTGTTTGGATCAGGCGGTGTCCTGCTGTCTGTCTCTGAGAGCTCTTGCAAACTTGTTCCTTCAAAGTAAGGATCTTTGCACATATGTCTGACAGATATAATTCAATATCTGTCGAGGTATTAGCCAGAGAAGTAGTTGTTTTCTGTCGGACATATGCCATACAATCTATACAAAGGTATAGTGAGTTCCTAAAGGATTGTTTTCGACTGTTTTACAGTCACTGGAACATTTATTGCTCCTTGAAACAAGTATTCAGCATATACCATTTCGCATCCGAAATGTCCTTCTGGAGCGCTCTCTAATCTGTTGCCGTGGTGGATCCTGTAAGCGATTGCAGTGTTCATCCCGGCGAACGATGACGGGCACCGGGCCCCCGCGTGTATACAACCGAGATAACCAGGACTGCACTGATGAGGGACTTCATCCCGAAACCGGTCTGCAGTTGGTTCCTTGTTTGGATCAGGCGGTGTCCTGCTGTCTGTCTCTGAGGATTTATCGAGGGGCAATATATAAAAATATAAATAGAAAAGTTATTGGGTATAGCCCTCAAATTGTTGTGCAACCGTAGACACGTGTTTCGAGCTTAAGCTCTCATCAGTACGGTAAAATCAAGTGCGAAGATGTACAACACTTGGATGTAGAAATAGATACAAAGGAAGTCAACAACAGGAAGCCAACCACACATTTGTGGCTTCAGTTGATTTTACCGTATTCATGAGAGCTTAAGCTCGAAACACGTGTCTACGGTTGCACAACAATTAGAGGGCTATATCCAATAACTTTTCTATTTACATTTTTATATGTTGCCCCTCGATAAATCCATCCTGATTTATATTTTCCTGGGTAGGATTGTCACGCTGGTAGCTATAGCTGCTTCAATGGCAACGTTAGTTGTTGCCTTGAAATCTCAAGGTCTTCTAACTGAAGCCACAAATGTTTGGTTGGCTTCCTGTTGTTGACTTCCTTTGTATCTATTTCTACATCTTCGCACTTGATGTTACCGTACTGATGAGAGCTTAATCTCGAAACACGTGTCTACGGGTGCACAACAATTTGAGGGCTATACCCAATAACTTTTCTATTTATATTTATATATATATATATATATATATATATATATATATATATATAAGTAAAAAAGTTATTGGGTATCACCCTCAAAATGTTGTGCAACCGTAGACACGTGTTTCGAGCTTAAGCTCTCTTCAGTACGGTAAAATCAAGTGCGAAGATGTACAACACTTACCGTACTGAAGAGAGCTTAAGCTCGAAACACGTGTCTACGGTTGCACAACATTTTGAGGGTTATACCCAATAACTTTTTTACTTATATTTTCATATATTGCCCCTCGCTAAATCCATCCTTATTAAGGAGTAGGCAGATTGAGACCTTAGAGAGAGCCAGTGACGAGACTTGGGGAGTAGGCAGATTGAGACCCCGACGTCAAGTCACAAAATCCTAACGCGATAATACCTGAGGAGTAGGCAGACTGAGACCTCAGTGTAGAATCACGTTTCCTCACTATACCTATCCTTCCTATTCTTGAAAATGGCTCCAAAATCGGAGCCGAAACGTCGAATTTCAACAAAATCCAGACGCGGTTCAACCCGAACTTCTAGTTTTCAAATATCTGACCGCGGAAACCTATCCGAACACATATATATATATATATATATATATATATATATATATATATATATATATATATATATATATATATATACAGGGTGATTCACGACGAATTGTACATAGTCCAAACATAAGTACTATGGACCAATGCCATTTCATATCTGGTATTGAAAAATGCCTTGTTTCGTTTTTGACGGATATACAGGGCGATATTTGAAAATATGTGAATTATTAAACGTTAAATATCTCTAAAAGTAAAAAACTCAGGCATATGAAATTTTCCACACTGAAAATGCTTCCTGAGCTCAATAAAATAGTTTTTGAAAAAAAAAATATTTCAGGTCCGGACTTAGTTTTTTTTGATTTTCATTGGTTTTTTAAAAACAACACTCTGTAAGCAACATCAGGCAAATTTTATTTTTCTCACTTTGAAGCTTAAGGACCATAATAAGCAACAGTTGAAAAAAATTGAACGCGGAAGTTTTTGTTTTCTGCAGAAAAAAATTTCACTTTCAAAAATACTATAATTTTAATGGATTCACATTCCGCTTAGGACTGATGCGGCACTACATCGATAACACATCATAATTTTTCAACAGAAATTATGAGGAAAGTTCATAATACAAGAGATAAAGTATTATTCAACCAACCGTTAAAATTCCAGGGTCGTATTAATTTTTTTTAATGTTTTTATTGATCCAGTATAAACAACCCTGAAAAGCGGGTTGAAAAGATTTTCTTTCTGTCACGTCAATGCGGATGGTACGATAGAAAAAACTTTTTTTTTAAACAGTGCAAGTGTATTTTTTTCTAACATGGCTAATACAGCACTACATTGAAAAAAACATTTATTTAAAATAAAATCGTTCGGAAAGTATTACTTACTCGATTTAAAGATTGATATTACAGGTCCTAAGTTATTTAACGTTCTAATTGGTTTTGTAAAAACAATACCCTGTCACCTTGGAGGCTGGCTAATACTAAGTACTTGAGCAAAATTAATCAAAGAAGATCAACGTGAAATGTTTAAACACTTATTGATTTCTATTTGGCAAGTAAAACAAATCCTTTCGTATCCAATAAAGATGGCAGCCGACTCCGTTTTATTTTTCTACGGGACACTTTTTAAAGTTTGCTGCTGACCGTCACCATAAGGAATACATGAACAACTATTATTGTGAAAAATGGAATGTAGAGTGCAATTACAGACATACAAATACTGAAATCAGTTTTCTAGAAAATGTAATTCAGTTGACTCAACGATAACAATAACATATTAAATAAAACTACCTAAAAATGACCTAAGCTGATTTAGTTTTAATTGAACACGAAAGTTGTTGTTTTCTACAAAAAAAATGGAATATTTTGAAAAGGATAAGTTTAAAGGATACTCATTCTGCTTATAACTGATGCGGCACTACATCTATAGCACATTATCATGTTTCAACAAAAACTTTAACGAAAGTTCATATTACTCAAGATAAAGTATTTTCAATCAACCGTTGAAATTCCAGGCCGTATTTTTTTTTCAAGTTTTTATTGATCCTGTAAAAATAACACCCAGTAAATGGAGTTGAACAAATTTTCTTACTGTCACGTCAAATATGATGATGATACTAACTGAAATAAATAGACACCATTTGCCATAGAAGAAACTATTACTTTTGAAAACAGTTCAAATGCAAGTAGGCTTTTAATTCGCTTTGAAAAACAAATAAAGCAACGGGTGACAGAAGCTCGGGTATCCATTTTGACAGTTTGAGTTGGTCATTCAGCACGATGCCTCATCAGTTTACTTACGCAGAATACCCAGATATCATTTTTGTATACGGATGTTGTAATGGAAATGCCAGAGCAGCAGTCAGGGAGTACCGGAGAAGATTCCCACATAGAAGAGTACCGAACCACCAAACGTTTAACAACGTTTTTACGCACCTGCGAGAAACGGGAAAATTTCCTTCTGGTACTGCAGAACGTGGTGAGCGACTGACTGAAGACCAAATAGAGCATATTTTAGAAATGGTTAATCAAAATGATAAGATAAGTACCCGGCGAATATCCAGCATTTTGCACATTTCCCAGTCCACAGTTTTCAGGACGTTGAAGAAAGATCTCCTCCATCCCTATCATCCCCAACTGGTGCAGAGACTGCATCCGGGAGATAATCTTCCACGTTTGCGATTATGCAGGTGGATCTCTGCAAATAGAAGATACATTTATCAGATATTGTTTTGCGATGAAGCCCAGTTCACGAAAGACGGCATAAATAATTCCAGAAATAATCACAACTGGAGACATGAAAATCCACATGTTATAAAGCAAACTAGATCTCAAGTTAGATTCTCTGTCAACGTTTGGGCAGGTATCATCGGTAATAAATTAGTGGGTCCTTATTTTTTGAACGATAGATTGAGTGGGCAGGAGTACCTTGATTTTCTGGAGAATGTTCTCCCTGTTCTTCTGGAAGATGAGGAAGTCAATGTGAGAGATATGAGATTTCAACAAGATGGAGCAGGACCCCATTCAACCAGGGCAGTTAATCAGTTTCTCAATCAAAATTTTCCCAATAGACGGATGGGACGTGGTGGGCTGATTCCCTGGCCGGCGAGATCACCTGACCTTACCCCACTAGACTATTATTTATGGGGCGTTTTGAAAAGCATAGTATATGAGGTAGAGATTACAACAAGAGAACAGCTACGTGAGAGAATAATTGAAGCATTTCTCTTCACAAGAAGGCATCCAGATCAGATAAGAAAAGCCGTAAGGAATATCTTGAAAAGAGAAAGGAAGTGCCGGGAGGCGAATGGATGGCATTTTGAAAATAAACTTAAATCCGATTAGGTCTCTTTTAAGTAGTGTTTATTTGTTATTGTTATCGTTGAGTCAACTAAATAAAATTTTCTAGAAAACTGAATTTGTTATTTGTATGTCTGTAATTGCACTTACTCTCCGTTCCATTTTCACAATAACGGTTGTTGAAGTTGACTAAAACATTTTCATGTATTTCTTACGGTGACGGTTAGCAGCAAACTTTAAAAATTGTCCCGTAGAAAAATAAAAGTGAGTTTACCTCCATCTTTTACATTTGATCGGCTGCCATCTTTATTAGATACAACATCCAAGGTTTTGTTTTACTTGCAGGATAGAAATAAATTAGTTTTTGAATATTTTACGTTAATTTTCTTTAGTTAATTTTGCTCAGGCATTTAGTATTAGCCAGCCTCCAAGGTGACAGGGTATTGTTTTTACAAAACCAATTAGAACGTTAAATAAGTTTGGACCTGTAATATCAATCTTTAAATCGAGTAAGTAATACTTTCCGAACGATTTTATTTTAAATAAATGTTTTTTTCAATGTAGTGCTGTATTAGCCATGGTAGAAAAAAATACATTTGCACTGTTTGAAAAAAAAGTTTTTTCTATCGTACCATCCGCATTGACGTGACAGAAAGAAAATCTATTCAACCCGCTTTTCAGGGTGTTGTTTATACTGGATCAATAAAAACATAAAAAAAATAAATACGACCCTGGAATTTTAACGGTTGGTTGAATAATACTTTATCTCTTGTATTATGAACTTTCCTCATAATTTCTGTTGAAAAATTATGATGTGTTATCGATGTAGTGCCGCATCAGTCATAAGCGGAATGTGAATCCATTAAAATTATAGTATTTTTGAAAGTGCTATTTTTTTCTGCAGAAAACAAAAACTTCCGCGTTCAATTTTTTTCAACTGTTGCTTAGTATGGTCCTTAAGCTTCAAAGTGAGAAAAATAAAATTTGCCTGATGTTGCTTACAGTGTGTTGTTTTTAAAAAACCAATGAAAATCTAAAAAAAACTAAGTCCGGACCTGAAATAATTTTTTTTTCAAAAACTATTTTATTGAGCTCAGGAAGCATTTTCAGTGTGGAAAATTTCATATGCCTGAGTTTTTTACTTTTAGAGATATTTAACGTTTAATAATTCACATATTTTCAAATATCGCCCTGTATATCCGTCAAAAACGAAATAAGGCATTTTTCAATACCAGATATGAAATGGCATTGGTCCATAGTACTTATGGTTGGACTATGTACAATTCGTCGTGAATCACCCTGTATATATATATATATATCTATATATATATATTCGTTCACGTTTTCAACATCATTTTCCTGTAGTGACTGAATGTCAATGTACCTTGTGAAAAGTGGCGACAATTGAAAAAACTTAGGGGTAGGATATTATAATTTATTCACATAAAATAAATAACTTTTTACATAAAATCGGTCAAATTTTTCACCATTGGTAAGCAGCGTTGAGTCCAGAGTACGAAGCATGAGCTACCACTGGAGCTGCAGAGTAAGCAGACACTACTGGAGAGTGAGCAGCATAGGTGGATACAACTGGGGCTACAGACTTGGTCAGGAGTGGAGAAGAGTAAGCAGACACAACTGGGGAAGAGTATGAGGAGTATCCGGACACTACTGGGGCGAAGGACTTGGCGACAACTGGAGAAGAGTAAGCTGACACGACGGGAGAAGAGTATGATGAGTACACTGGAGACTGTGCAGCGTAAGCTGAGACAACTGGAGATCCATGGCTAGTATAGGAGCTGACGACTGATTTGGATACTGGAGCGGCATACGCTGACACAACTGGGGAAGAGTATGCAGATACAACTGGTGCTACGGACTTAGTGATCAAAGGTGAAGAGTAGGCTGAGTAAATTGGAGCTTGTGCTGCGTAGCTTGAGTAGATTGGAGCTTGTGCGGCGTAGCTTGAGTAAATTGGAGCTTGTGCCGGGTAGCTTGAGACAACCGGTGATCCATGGCTAGTGTAGGTGTTAACAACTGATTTGGACACGGGAGCAGCGTAAGCCGACAATACTGGAGCTGAGTAGGCTGATACTACTGGTCCTGCTGAGTAAGTGGCAACTGCGGGGGATCCGTTGAATCCAGCGTTGGCGCAAGCCAAAGCAGCGGCGAAGATGATGAACTGAAAAAAAGAAGCCGTGATAATAATAATAATAAAACAATAATTGTGCATGAATATGTTATATATCACACAAACAGAAAATAGGGCTACATTGCGATGATGTCGAAGCAATGAAAAATTATATAGAAATGTTCATGCTATAAATGAATAATGAGGAATGAATGACACACACTTCATTGAGAAATTATGAACAGCGATCTCTGTGATTTTTTTATTTTGGAATATTCAAAGAATCAATGATGACACCGTCTTATTCTGATCTGAAGGGACATAAAATGAAAGTAATCTCCAAATATTGAATTTTTCTGATAGGGAATATTATAAAAGTCAGCACTAAGACTCAGTAAGTGAAGATGGGATTGTTTTACTGATCAAGCTGTCTAGGTGATAAATAGCTTGGGTACAAAAATGAGCTTGTCAAATATTGAATTATGTACCTAATGAGGAGAAGATGTTCAATTAACTTTTGATTTTTCAGAATTCATGGTAAACGGTAGAAATATTAGAATTCATTCCTGGAATAACATATTAAATGAAAGGCTAACAATTGGAAATAATACTGAATTTGTCATCATTCCTAACAATTGAAAACAACTCCCAAGTGTTACTCGTATTGTAAAATAATCTGTTATTAATGTACAAAACCATGAATTGAATTAACGATATTGATTTTATGATAAACATTGGCTTCTCTTACTTTTGATGCCATTGTAGTAGTTTATACTATAGTCGGTCAGAAACTGATACATTTCCGAATATTTCGGCAGTATTTATAGCGGCAAAACTTCCACTTGTCGCGAGTTTGCGATCCACTTTCAGTTTCTGTGAAGGTCTAGGTTGCCTTCTTCGTGTTACGTCGATATTGCTTCCATTTAGTGTGTTACACATATAATAATTGCATCTACGCTAATGTAATGCGGAAAGGGGCACAAGTGTGAGAGCAGAAGATGCGCGATGTTAGTTTCAATCATGCAAGTAAATACTCTTTTAGATACGATGCAAATGGAAATAATTTTCATGACTGCTATCTACACTCACCGGCAAAAAACGGCCACTAAAAACTGGCCCTAAATTCAAAGTTGGCTTTCTCTCGAACCGCTTCTTTGATTTTTATGTTTCAGATTTGAATTTGATCATATACAGGGTGCAACAATGAGACGAAGTTTCTTTTCCAAAATTTGAATCACCCTGTGGAGTGCAACAACTATAGCAGCTGTTGTCAACTGAAATCTCATTGAAGCCGGATCTTTTCTGAATATTTTGTTTTTTTAATCACGACATTATCTCTGTCTTTATTGGAGATACTCTGTTTTTAAGCGAGCACCTCGGACGAACCAGGGAAAACACAACAAATAAACATCGAAACGTAAGTTTAATCAGAAAACTAACAAAAACATAAAAATTTAAAAAACAATAAACACATTTCAAGGGGATAATATCTAGTGTGTCCTTCCCGCGCCAAAATGACTTCATTCAGTCGATGTTGCATCGAATCATAAGGTTTAAAAGAAATTCTTGTGAAAAGGCATCAAATTCTTCCTGAAGTGCAATTCGCAGATTATGAAGGGTGTCTGGTAAAGCAGGTCGCAACGAATGCTCCTTTGAAGTTGGTCCCAGAGATGCTCAATTGGATTGAGATCAGGACTGCAAGATGGCCAAACTATTCGTTCAATACCCACTTCGTCCAAATAAACGTTAACTACTCGTGCCACGTGCGATCGCGCATTATCTTCCATTAACACGAAGCCGTCTCCGACAAAATAAGAGTAGGGCACAACAGCGTTTAGGAGAATATCTTCGATACCATATACCGATTACAGGCATCCTGGGCTGTTGTTCGAGGTATACCAAGGGTATCGGACACATAACGTTGATTTCGGCCATCCTTAATTAAGGCCACAATACGAGCAACAGCCGTCACAGATAAAGGTATTTTTTTATTTCAAAACGTGCTAGGAATCGCACGTAAAAAGGTAAGACCTCGTTAATTCTTGGCTCGCACAAGTTTCGACTTCTGAGGGCTGTCGTTCGTGAACTGGTTAAAGGAAAAAACAATTTCAACAAATGGAGTGAATAATTTTTTAATGAAAATTCTTATAAATATGTTAAAAAACATGCTATATCATGACTTTGAAGATTCCTACAACAACAATGGCATCTAAAAAACAGCTTGAACCAGTAGAAACAGCAGAAAGAACATCTTTCTCATACTAAATGAGACATACGAGTGGAGTCTACGTTTCTCATCAACACCAGTTTGTAACAGCAGATATTGACTCAAGGAAGAAAACAAACCATTGGAAGAGAAAACTGGGAAGGTGAACAAACTTTCAGTCTAACTCCACCAAAAATAATCTTTACTGAAGATACTGTGTAGTCCGAAGACTAACAACAGGCAGATACCATGCAATCGGAAGACTTACTTACATCAATAGATAAGACATATTTCGATCATGGTATTCTATATAACATGGTCATACATTGAATCCTGCCATTTGATAGGATTTTGTATTTTCTTTTCTTTATTGTAATTTAAACTGTTATAGATATTCCTATCAATAAAATCTATTATTATTATTATCATTATTACTATTATTAATCCTTCATCTTCAGCAAAATAGGGGTTGATTACAAGACGATCTAAAGAAAAGTAAAAGGGGTTACAATAGAGATGAGAATTACATTAAATTATGTGACCTACCATATGGTGGAAAAATAACATTTGAAACGGAAAAACTTTTAAAAAACTTATAGTCCTAATTACGACCTTATGGTCCGCATCTAGTGCATCTATGTTAGGGACCATGGTTAGTCTACTCAAATAACATATCAGAAAATTAATAATTCGTTTTGAAATTTAAATTAAACCATACTGCAAGTGTGCAACTAGGTTATGAAATTGACATCTGTCATCTGGAACGTCTCCACATCCACATCTGGTTCGAGGTGGCAGAAAACAGAATGGAATGTCCCATGCTATCATGGAACAAGAAAATCCTTAAAATATTGTCGATTGACAGCTCTGTAGAATATTGAAGGATATCGTGATTTCACTTGTAAAAAATCTTTGAGAATTAAAATAGAAAGAATTATCAAAGAATGTAAGTGTTTCATTGAAATATTATGTCATGTGGTGTAGAGAAATGATATCAAAATAGCAAGGAATTGAAAAGTTTTCAACTGTCAAACTGGGTCTGTTCATTTATGCATTGAAATTCTGAATTTTTGATTGCTTTATTTATTTCAAGAGTCTCTAGTAGATTGAGTTTTTTGCCTTTTTCACAAACGTGTAAAATGTTTAAGTTCGAGTTGGGATCAAAATTATGTTTCTCATTTACGATATGGTCGGAAAGAACTGGAAGAGTATTAGAAGAGTTCAATTATACAAAAAGAAAATGAAATTATCTAAAGGAATTTCATTTCATAGGAAAATTATAAATGATGAATTTTTTATCAGGAATTTTGAAATAGCCTACTATGAAAAGTGAATAGGTAAAGGTAAAGTTATCGGGCTCATTCTCCAAAAAAAAAAAGTGAAACTTACGTAGTTTTGTCTACTGAACACGAATCTGAAAGAATTTTGTGGGGGTCTCAATTACTTTAGGAGTTATAGCCATTTTAAAGTCGAAAATTGTAGATTTTCAGACACGAATTTTTCAGTCAAAATTTGCACAAAATGCCTTCTTCTTTTTGTTGACACTGTCATTAAACACTAATCTATCCATATTTCACGTTTTTAAACACAAAAACTAATTTTTTCACACAAAAAATTGTACTTCTTTTATTAGTGATTCTAACCTATTTGTTAGTTATTTACATGCTCATAAGAAGTTGGTATCACTGAATCTGCGCCGTCATGGCGCAAATTAAACAATTGAACATAACAATGAAGGGGAAGTTAGTGCACAGCTTATGTTATTGCTCATATTTGAATTTGAATAGTTGGCGGCGCAAATCTCAGGTAACCAACCTACTGCAATCATGAAAATTACTAAAAACCAAACAAAATTTGGGTTAGAATCGCTAGTAAAAGAAGGTCAAGTTTTTGAGTATATTTTTAATTTTTGGTGTTTGTATTTGTGAAATATGGATAGATTAGTGTTTAATGACAGTGTCAACAAAAAGAAGGAGGCATTTTGTGCAAATTTTGACTGCAAAATTCGTGTCTGAAAATCTACAATTTTCGACTTTAAAATGGCTATAACTCCTAAAGTAATTGAGACATCCACAAAATTCTTTCAGATTCGTGTTCAGGAGACAAAACTACGTAAGTTTCACTTTTTTTTTGGAGAATGAGCCCGATAACTTTACCTTTACCAGGAAATAGAAATGTTCATAGAAAGAAGAGACAGATTCCAGTAAAAATACTAGTTGATCCAGTTTGTCGTTAAGTAGAAAATACACACAAATCAGAAGAATTGGGAGTTATAGACTGAATTGAGAGTCTTCTTTCAAACAGCATACAGGAACATCGTATGAGGTGTCTTAAAAATGATATGAATTCAAGATATGCTAATCATATTCTAGAAAAAGATCAAAACTTGAAGAATACTACTATACTGCAAAACTGATTAACTGCATTATATACAGTGCGGCTTTTAATAGTCCCCCCTGTTAAGTTTTGAACGGTTCGACGTAGAAACATGAAAAAAAACCGTTTCGAGGGTTTTACCAATACTAGTTTTTGAAATAAAAAAAATAGTGATTGCACGATAGGGGGCGCAGAGGGGCCCATCAACTCAAAATTTTTAAATGGCATGTGAGGTCAAGTGTCACATCGTTGAAAAGAGAATTCAATTCTCTTTACAACCATCTAAATATTTTTTAAAAGCCGCACTGTATATATTATATAGTGCGACGCTAAATTATGGAACAAATTCATTATTTCTGAATATAAAGATATATCGAAAAAATCCTCGGACAGGTCGATTTTCTTTTCCGATGGGCCAATTTTTGAACCTCACCCAAAATATAAAGGGTTATCCGCATTTGAGGAAAAGCGACTTTGGTGATATTTTTAAATGGGACACCCAGTATGTTTGTCCATATTTGATGGGGTTCAAATATTGGCCCATCGGAAAAGAAAATCGACCTGTCCGAGGATTTTTTCGAAATATCTTTATATTCAGAAATAATGAATTTGTTCCATAATTTTGACGCGCTCTGTATATATAGTCACTGTTGACAACGTTGTTACCATAATATATATATATATATATATATAATAACACTAACCTAAATCGATTATAGAATACTACAATGAATGTTGCTTAATCATTTTGTGTCTGCATTGTAGTTTGATGTACTGTTTTTTTTTTTTTCGTATATTGCGAGTCAAGAGTCGATATCTAGAAAATCCACGATGTGGAACCTTTCCTACCCAGGCATTATACCTTCGGTTGCTTGGTGTGGCACAATTGTATCCAGGGGCTCGTTGTATCCATTGTAATTATTATTATTATTTATATATCATTTACGTTGATGGCAATGATTTTTGAAGAGATGCTTTCATATTTCATTTTTAAGATTTGAATTCTGTTCAGTCCAGTAAACAAAATGCAACACTCAACACGTCTACGTTAGTGTTCAAGTAATCTATTTTCATGGAGCTGACAGAATGATTGCCAGTTTTTTTTTTCCTTGATTTTTATATTGTCGCTCAATCCACCCATTCACAAAGCAGATATCAAATTACTCATTTTCTAATAACTAAGACTTTCCTACACAGTATCGCAAAATTAATAATAAACAACTTTAGTAATTTCACATACATTTTCACCATTTTTCTGCGGTGACTGGATAACATCATTTATGTACCAAATTTTCCAAACAGTGAAGTGCAAGGGGAAAATTAAACGTATTTTCCGTGTTTACATAATGTGCCCCTCTTTGCGTTACATTAGCATCGATACAATTCTTCATGTAACACACTGAATGGTAGAAACATCGACCTAATATGAAGAAGGTAACCTAGACCTTCAACGCTACTGAAAGTGGATTGTAAGTGGAAGTATCGCCGCTATAAAAACTGTCGAAATATTCCGAAATGTATCAGTTTCTGACCGACTAAAGCATAATCTACTACAATGGCATCGAAAGTAAGTAATACCAATGTTTATTACAGAACCAATAACAAAAATTAAATTTTTGGTTTTGTAAATAAATTCCTATAAGAGTAACATCTTTCTGGAAATATTTTGTTCAATGAATCTTTTTCAGTTATTTGAACTGATGACAAATTCAATATTTTTCCTGTTACATATTCTCTGAAAACTCAACTCAACAATTTATACAATTTATAATGAATTTTAAAAAATCAAGCCATCAATAAGTAATTACATATCATTCCTCTCCAAGTCCAGAGTTCAATAATCAACTGGTTCATTTAATTATTGTACAAAATAATAAAAAACCATCATAAAATCTGTTCATCATTCAGTAAATTTTTTGACTGATTTATTCAAAACTTCCTATCAAAACTCCTCAATATTATGTGGTTATTTTTATATTCGAAAAAATAGATGGAATAATCCAGTTTTCTGCTTTAACCTATAAAATCGTTGGCAAGGCTCCACCATATAACATGTGCTGCCCTCTGCGATAGTTGAATTCAATTTGTTAGATTTTTGGCAAAGTTTTCTAATAGAACTACTTTGCATTGCTCTTTAAATAACATAGCTGACATTATTTTTCAATTTAAATAATATTTTTGTTTTCAAATCGCTCTTCTTCAATTACTTGTACCATGTCGTTTATACATTATTATCCATTTATGCAACCACTTTACCTCTATTTTGTCATGTTGCCCTTCCGCCTTTTTTGCATGAGTGAGATATAATTTTGATACATTTTATATTTGTTTATAACAATAATAAAAACACGTTCATGTTTTTTAGTTCCTAATCTTCGCCGCTGCTTTGGCTTGCGCCAACGCTGGATTCATTGGATCCCCCGCAGTTGCCACTTACTCAGCAGGACCAGTAGTATCAGCCTACTCAGCTCCAGTGTTGTCTGCGTACGCTGCTCCCGTTTCCAAATCAGTTGTCAACACCTACACTAGCCATGGATCACCAATTGTCTCAAGCTACGCTGCACAAGCTCCAATTTACTCAAGCTACGCTGCACAAGCACCAATTTACTCAGCGTACTCTTCACCTCTCATCACTAAGTCCGTAGCACCAGTTGTATCCGCATACTCTTCCCCAGTAGTGTCATCTTATGCTGCTCCCGTATCCAAATCAGTCGTCAGCACCTACACCAGCCATGGATCTCCAGTAGTCTCAGCTTACGCTGCACAATCTCCAGTTTACTCAGCATACTCTTCTCCAGTCGTGTCAGCTTACTCTTCCCCAGTTGTCGCCAAGTCCTTCGCTCCAGTAGTATCCGGATACTCTTCATACTCTTCCCCAGTTGTTTCTGCATACTCTTCTCCACTCCTGACCAAATCTGTTGCTCCAGTTGTATCCACCTATGCTGCTCACTCTCCAGTAGTGTCTGCTTACTCTTCAGCTCCAGTAGTAGCCCATACTTCGTACTCTGGACTCAACGCTGCATACCAATGGTGAAAATTTTGATTGATTTTATGTAAAAAGTTATTTATTTTGTGTGAATAAATTATAATATACTATCCCTAAGTTTTTTTTTTCAATAACCGCTACTTTCCACAAAGTACATTGCTATTCAGTCAATATGCTATTATAGGTATGACGTAAGAGAAATTAGTCATTAAAAACTGATCTTGACTTGATATCTGCTTATTGAATGGATTTTAAGAAAATTCATTTAGTAGAACCCAATACTTTATTGCTCAAACGATGAACCTCCTTGGCCATTTTATGTGACATCAAAGAGAGCACCAAATTAAAACTACTAATCAATTTAAATTCCTAAATATTTGTAGATTTGAACAAATTCAATTGTCATTGTTAATTACCACGTTACATATTTCCTTTCCTTATGTTTGCTTCAGGTTATTTTTACCGCCAATCATCATTATTTTTTTTAGTAACATTTAATTTCACTCTGTTATCTTGCATCTATTCCTTCATAAGTTGCAAATCTTCATTTGGCTTTACTTCAATTTCAGCTTGTGTTCCTACATAATATGGCAGTCTTCATTTCTTGACTAATATCAGTAATTAATAGAATAAATATTATTGGCTCCAAGTCTGAGCCTTGTGGTACCCCACGTTCAGTTTTCAATTCAGTTGAAAATTTATAATTATATTTCACTATTTGCTGACGGGTTTTTAAGTAGTCACATTGCCTTTTATTTCTGCTGATGCTGTAGATGAAGGAGTTTTTTTCTTACTTACGATTCCAAAGACAAAAACGAAGGTAAAATTCCGTTAACCGGGCGCTACAAGTTATCAAAAAAATTTTGTTGGGACTTACGTAGTTTGACCTCCTGAACAAAAAATCCAAATGAAATTTTTGGCGGTCTCAAGTAATTTCGGAGATACGGGCCTTTTTTTGAATGAATGCCTCCTTATTTTCACCAGCACAATATACACACCCTAATTCACCAGTTTTACACATTTTTTTTCATTGACAACAGTTTTTTATCAACAAATTCTACTTTATCTTCGCAATAACAAAATCAACAAATTCATGCTGTTTTGTTTAGTTAATATCTATCAGGTTGGTAACAATGGAATTGACGTAAGGGCAAAGCGACATTGCCAGTGTGATTCCAAAAATATTCAATTCACGTATAACATGGAATATTTTAGTGAATGAGTAAGAAAAATGAGTTGATAACCACAACATTTTCCCATCAACACTTTAACTGCACCTTTGAAACAATGGTACTTATACTGTTTCTAAATGACTAGCAAAATTCAAAGGACTAGACAGATCACGGAAATGTGCGCAAACATAACATGAATACACATACGCACAAAAAATAATGAGCAATTTTCACATAAAATGAACCTACTTTAATGACTATAACTTATCCCGACAGACTCGATCTCATGCAAACCCAACCGAACTTACCCGACTATACAATATAGTTAGGTTGCGTCTTTTCTATCTGTTTGCGCATGCGCACTTACCAAAAATGAATGTTTGTGATCCGACACGTTTATTCAAGTAATTATTTGTTCGCAAAAAATGCCTCATAGCTCTGTCTATTTCAAAATATCTTTTGTGCATTCAAAATATTAATACCAAAACTTTTTCCAAATCCTGTTCTCACAACGAAATGGCTTGTTTCATAACAAGGTAGCCAGTATCAATGTCTTTCATTGAATCAACAACAGCGAGTCTTAAAAACTTTACAATACAATGCGACGTTGTCAGATTCCCTAAAATTCCTGAATACTGAATACTCATGAATATGAAGTGTTTGTAGTGGATAGTTTTCAGAAGTATTGGCGCCCTAGAGACTGGCACTTTTTTCACAAATAATAATAATAATGATAGTTCCTCATAAACACTCGAAGAGTGAACCATTCTTAGTGAAGATATTCAGCAAAAAATACGTAAGCAAAGCGAGCATGCGCATTCCTATCACTACTTTGTAACTTATGTAACTTATCTCTTACTTCTTCTTATATCTGCGAGACAGGCACGAGCGCGCGCATTTCCATTACTACTTTGTCGATTTCTGTCAAATTTGAGTAGACATTTTCAAATTTTTTTTGATAGCTTGTCTTCCCGGTTAACGGAATTTTACCATTGTTTCTACGACAATTATTATTATGACAAACTTTGGCAATTGTTGAATGTTTCAACTTATAAAGTTTTGATTTTCATCATATTAAATAATGACTTCCAAGTGAAATTTGACGCAAAATACTGTTAGACCTTCAGATAGTGACAGATTTAGGTGCCCTATTTTGGGTAAAATGGAGGGAAATTTACGAGTGGCTCCTGGGGAGAACATATGGAAAATTCGATTTTCCAGAACGGAAATTAGAGGAGTATGTTGCCCATATTTTCACGCGAGCTGTGTTCACGTAATCATGTATTAAAAGAACCTGGCTTTGGAAAACCAAAGGCTTGATTGAGTGTTGCAGGGGGCTAAAGGGTTGAAATGAGGGCGTAATATTGTAAGGAAGAGTCGGTAAAATGAGCTATACCGACTAGTGTGGCAAAATAAATAGGCGGATAGGAATAAAATGATTGTCGTGGGACACACGTAGGCCTGTTGAGGCTGCAGTGCCTCCAGACTTGCAATGGTAGACAGGCCTTGCATTAAAAAGCTCTGAAGTCCAGTTTTTTTATACTTCCTTCACATAATCTTAATATCGTATTGATAACAGTTTTACTTCGTGATTCAACTTCCTATCTTATCTATGGTTTGGATATAGTATATATTCGGTATTCATTCGCGATATTCCTAATCGGAATTGTGTGCAAACATTGATGGAAATATGAGTTATCGTGAGTGAAATGACGGTATAATAGGTATGTATTAATTCTTCAATATATTCCATATTCGGAAGTTTTCAGTCTGTGTTGTAAAGTATAGCAAAAAAACTCATTTGAAACATAAACATCAAAAGGAGATGGTAAAAATTAGCAGACAGAATAGCAACCTTTTGATTTCGGAATTTGGAAAATTTTGCAAGACCATGTATTTCAGCAACACTGAACAAATTGAAATTCATATAATATTCGAGAAATTAAAACTTGAAGAATCATCAGGTCCCGATAATATTAGTCTAAAATACTCAAGAATATACCTAACGAGATAGAAAACCTCTGACTCATTTAATAAATAAATGCGTTGATACTGGATGCATTCCAAACATTTTCAAAGTTGGAATAATCAAACTACTTTACAAGAGTGGAAATAAGTTGAACATAAACAACTCTAGACCGATAAATAGGGAGGAAATAAATACTTCCAATAATTTACACTTGAAAAAATATAAATATTGGAAGTATTTATTTCCTCCCTATTTATCAGTCATGATGATTTTACACATATTAGATGCCAACACCATAGAACAACTCTAGACCGATTTCTCTTATATCGAATTTGGCGAAAATAATTGAAACATACTGTTGAAAGTTGATGTATGTTATTGTCTTACTGATCCTACGACTGTTGGAAATATTGTACCTCAAGGAAGGGTACTGGGCCCCCTTTTATTCATAATATATACGACCAGTATTTCACACGTCCATACCAATGGACAGATCCAGAAGTAAACTTCATCAAATTGTGATAGGCAGACACCTTCGATGGGATTTTCAAATATTTTAGAAAAACTGATAGGTCTATCATTCAAATTAAAATATTCGAAAGACAGGTATAAATATGGACTCAAAATTCCAGAATAATCCGTATTCACATCTATTTGTCACACTGGAGACATACCGAATATCTCTTTCCCAGGGGTCGTCCTTTTCAAACAAAAAAAAGTATTTTTCCCTAACGAGGGTACAAATCTGCTAATTACAGTTTCAATAGCTAATCTAGGATAATCGAGGGTAAACAAAACAAAATTCTAAGATTTCGATATCCATTACATTGTTCTTTTCTTTTTCAGTCCAAGATATAGTTGACCCATTGACCTATATATGGAACCAAAACCATCTTTATACCGTAACCGCCAGACTATGTCTAGATTGAGGTTATCAAATGTACTACCAATAGGCTCTAGGGCTCCTAATGTTATGTACAAAATAAAACTCCATACCCTTTGTCTTCTGAGTGGGTCCAAAAACAACAAAAGATTAAAATTGCTCGCCATTCGTGCTTGTGTTCCCTTTTTCAACGATATTATTGTCGAAACGTTGAATGGTACTATTTTGATAGCGGTGAATTACAGAGGTATTGATAAACGCCTGTTATTCCGTCGACCTTTTGATAAATGTTTGAGTAATTTTTTCGAAATCGACCAGTCGATGTTCCAGATAAGCAATGTACGATGGATAACAAACGATCCTTTGGGAGGTCACAAAATGATGGATATCCCCCTTTCATCGAATAACATGGATGAAATGGATGTACTGTATTGTTCTAAAAGGCCCAAATATTACAGCTTTCCCGAACAGACTCGAGAGGAATTGAGGAAATTGCACAGCAACATTTCAGAAGATGCCTTATCCGATTTTATGGCCAAATTTCAAGCGTTGAATCTTACTGAAAAGGCAGTTGATTATGAGATCGGTGTGATTCTGAAGAGTATGGAATTATTCGATTCAGAGCTGCTCAATCTAGATGAAACTGTTGATTATATCATCGAAAAAGTCAGAACATGGTTTGACCAGAGGAGCACACCTTTGGATACTTTTCATGCTGCTGCCTTTCTCAGTACCTGGAGGAGTATGAAATATGCCGAGAAAACTTTCAAAGGGCATATAATATCTTTCAGAACGATTGAGGGGAATTTGGGAGATCACATAGTTTATATAGTGAACACTAAACTTTATGTCTTAACTTTGATTAGGCTTTATCAAGAAATTATGGAAAAGAGTAGAGCACTAGATACCTGGATAATACTCAATATGAATGACAGTCTTCCAGTTCAAAGACTCATGATAGAGGCATTTGTTGCTTCTGGGTGTCGTTTTTTGGTTGTGCCCTTGTTCACCAATTCGTACAAAGATTTGCGTATACATGAACTGTTAGAACAAATTGCCGATCAAGATAATAAAACAATTATATTCGTTTCGAATGAAGACAATTTTTCTGAAAATGTTCCAAATATTCGAGTTATTAATTCACGATCTAATAGACAGTTGCAAAAGTGCCTTTTTGGACACTGAAATTGATTTTCAAGGGAAAAATATCACTTTGAAAGTTGCGCTAGCTCCAACTATAGATGCTTATGAAATTGTAGACGAGGAACTACTGTTGAAGCTTTCGCAGCAAGAGAAAATCGAAATTGATGCAACACCCGATCGAAAGCATCTTGGCAGCCTTTACAAACCTCGCGTGTTCCTTAGAAACGACAACAAATTTTCTGAAAGTGACATGTGCAATTCAATTACGAACAAGGCCGAAAAATTGATTTTGATCTCAGATGGCGCTGGTATGGGAAAATCCACGGTACTGACCGAAATCACGAGGTTGTTGAAAATCTCACATCCCCACTTGTGGATCATCAGGTTGGAATTGAACCGGCTTTCAAACATTTTTCGAAAACTGATGCAGACTAAACCAGAATCAATCGAGTTGGAGGACATCCTCGATTTGACGAGCCAGGCCTTTCAAAGTGGTTTTGAAAAAAATCTCTTCAACATCCCCAGTAAAGTGGTACTACTGATAGACGGGGTAGATGTGGTTAGATCGATTTACAAAAATTCAGTTTTGAATTTTTTGAAAAACAGTATCGCTAGAGCAAATATAGCAAAGGTTGTTGTTACCACAAGACCTCACCTACAGATTTTCTTGGAAAGGGAATTGAACGTATATACTTTCACGCTCCAGCTGTTCTCCAGAGAAGACCAGATCGACTTCCTTACCAAATATTGGAAGGCAAACTTGCATTTATCTGATCGGGACGTACTGAGGGCGAAATTTTTCGCTAGACATTTGATCGATGAATTGAGTCGTACTCTAGGACAGACATCGCTCGACTTGGTAGGAATTCCTCTCCAGACCAATATGATCGCTGAAGTCTTCCAAGAAGGCAATGGCCAATGGCAAGGTTGCAAGGAGTACCTGACATCAGAGACGAGAGATTTAAAACTGAGGTCGAATATCAACATAGCGAAACTCTACGAAATGTTCGTGGATAGGAAAGGAGAAATTTTCATCGGCGATATATCTGTACACATTGACGATATCATGAGCAAGCTCTATGAAGAATCCATGGATGCCCACAAAAAGATAGCCCTTGAGTCGCTGCTGGATGCAGAGAAATGCGAATTTTTCGCAGTGTATCGAGACACAGATTTGACTGAATCTGAACAATATCTTCCAGATATTGGAATTTTACAGAGAGAAGAAACTATGTGGATCTTCATCCATCAGACCTTCAGCGAGTACTTCGTCTCCTTATGTTTATGGGATGAATTACGAAAGGGAAACGTGGACTGGCATTTTCTCCGCTTTCTTCTGATCGACATGCTCCTTTCGGAGGAGTTCCCCATTGTAAGAATGTTTTTCGATAATATCCTGATCAATGAGAACGTAACGCAAGGAATATACGAAGCCTGCGGCTCTATGGTGAGCCAGATTTCTTGGAATGAAAGTAGAAATATTGTGCACCTGGCGAAAGAAGGCCGCCTCAATATTCTGAAGCTGATATTAGACAAATGTATCGACCACAAATATTTGTTACAAATCCAAGACGTTTCCGGGCTCTCAGCTGTACACGCGGCTATAGAACATCCAGCAGTTTTGAAGTACTTGGTGCTAAAAGGTGCTGACGCCAACAAAACCAACTCCCTTGGTCAGTCAGTACTACACAAGGCTATCGAAAATAACGATATAGACATGGTGGAATTTCTGATCTCTAAGGGCGTCGAAATGGACTCCAAACTGCAAAATGGAAAAACTCCATTGCATTGCGCTGCAGAACGGAATAATTCAAACATGGTTGAACTTTTGATCGAGGCCAACGCGGATTTGAACGCAACGGAGCAATCTCTGAAAACTCCTCTACATTTGGCTGCCGAAAGCGATTCGTTGGAAGTAGTCCGGCTACTAGTCAATGCTGGAGTGGACGTCTTTTCCAAGAGTATTGACGGTAAAACCGCAGTGGATATCGCACAGTCACGTGGGAAGTCAAGAGTAGCACAATTTTTTAAAGACAGTCTAAGTGAATGATCGATTTATTGTTATAAAAAGAATTGCAATATATGGTGTTTCTTAAGAACGTGTAGAAATTTTAGGGGTACGTCCGTATGTTCACGGCAAATAATAATAATACCCGCACAGGCTATGCCTTTGGGCTCACTCTGAGAGTGTTTATGGGGAAGTATTATTATTATTATACTGGATATAAAAAAAGCACAACTTTGCTAATATTTCGAAGACAAAAATATGAGACTTGGGATTTGTAATCATAGACTGAAAACAATGCGTTTTTCATCAATAAAACATTATGCAGATCTATCAGTGGCGTGTGTGTGGGTCTCATTTGTTCTATTAAATAGCCGAAAATGTACACCAATGCATTTTTTCTTCTTCTCTTGAATGATTCTCTAGATTCTGAACTTTCATCTATTCAAAGCATAACTTTTGTAATTTGTTGCTATTAATGGACTGGTTGACAATTTAATAATTATAGTAAATACTGTGACTAATAATCACACCAAATTAAAAAAAAAAGATGAGTCTTATAAACGTCTTTTTAGTAACGAGTATGTTACGAATGTTCAATAAACTAGTGCCTGAGGGAGTTTATGAATGCGTAACATACCCTACGTCTTCTACAACCAACATAACACCGTAGGGTCTGCTCTTAAGCAGGTGTGAGCTAGTTTGTCTGCCCTCTGAAAGCCTCAGAAGGGAAGGAATGAACCGTCACCCCTCGTAAAAATTTATTTCAAATCAATAAATAAATATCTTCACGATTATTCACAGAGAGTGCTTTACTTGGAAATCCACTTCAGCTAGTGTCCTAGAGATGACAGAGCATCCGATAGAAAAAGGATTTGAGGGTTACTCTTACTTTCTTTATACCATCAATAGGTTCAAACTCCTTGTTTTCCAAAGTTTCTTCCATTATAAATTTTGTCGCCAACTCTTCTTGAAGTCAACGAAGCAGTTAGTGAAAGATCTAAACAATTCAAATAGCTACTATTGTCTTACATATTATAGAGATAATAAGAAACACATGTAAAGTTACAAACATTTATTTGAAATCAATAAATAGATAACATCATGGATATTTACAAAAATGGCTGAAATCCGTCAAATTACCATTGGTAAGCAGCTCCCAATCCAGTGAAGGAGGTGTGGGATACAACAGTAGCTGGAGAGTATGATAGGGCAGCTTTAGCTACAACTGGACCGGCAGAGTAAGTAGCTACGGGGGCAGCATGAGCATAGGTGGCTACAGGGGCAGCATGGGCATAAGTGGCTACGGGGGCAGCATGGGCGTATGTGGCTACAGGTGCAGCATGAGCGTAGGTGGCTACGGGGGCAGCATGGGCGTAGGTGGCTACAGGTGCAGCATGGGTGTAGGTGGCTACAGGTGCAGCATGGGCGTAGGTGGCTACTGGTGCAGCATGAGCGTAGGTGGCTACAGGGGAGGCTTGAGCGTAGGTAGCGTAGGAGGGAGCGGTCTTCTGGATGTACGAAGAGCTGACAGCAGGGCCGGCAGCGTAAGCAGCTTTAGCGTAAACGGGGGCGGAGTATGCAGAGACCACTGGAGCATGAGCCACGGAGAGGGCGTCGTTGGTGAACCTTGTGTCGTACTTCCTAACGCTGGAGAAGGCGCTGTCTACGGCTTTGGAGTAGTGGGAGACCGATTGGGCACCTCCGAGGGAGCGTTCTACGGTTTGGACGGTTTGTCCGTAGGCAGGGGCGTGGATGGCTACGGGGGAGGCGGCGTAGGTCGACACCACTGGGGCGGCGTGTGCTAAGCCGACGGGGGAAGCCTGGTGGATGTAGGAGCTGCTCACTGCGGGGGCGGCTGAGTAGGTGGCTACGGCGGGGCCGGCGATGAGGCCTCCTGCGTTGGCGTAGGCCAAGAGGGTAGCGAGTACGACGAGCTGTGGACAAATGAACTTTGAGTATGGGTAGGAATGTGCGAATTCATAAAAATTGGTATAGAATAACCTTTCGAACGAGATATCGCAATCATATTTACAATCCACAAACAACTGATACAATTGAGGTTTTATGAAAAAGATATCTTTTTGGATTCCCCTCGTAACGGAATTTTTCCATCAAAGTGTGCTATGGATAGTTAAACAATAGCATGTAACATGTAGCAAGTAACATGTCGATACATAAACACCAACACACTCATTCCTCTCAAATGATAATAATAATTATTCATTACCCAACAGGTAGCACCAAATTACAGGACCTAATAAAATACATGCACTCTTTTTTAATTACTACATTATAAACGAATTATAAACTATCAATTTACACAATATATATCAAAAAATATATAATACAGATATTGTGTATCGGACGAGTGAAACTAAAATGATAAATTGCTATTATGAGCCCACTTGTGATGATGAACTGTAAAAAAAGTTTTTAAAAAAACATGACAGAGTTCCTTACTGAAAAATGCAGATCGAGTGTAGTCATTTCCATATTTCCATTGCTACTTTTTTTATATGCAGGTTATGAACAGGTATTGATATCGCAAAAACTGAATATTGAGTTATAGTTATTACAAAAAGTATTCAATTGGCGATTGCAAATTCAAATTTGTTCTGACTGTGGAGCAGTAAAATGTGAGACTCAACCGTGACTGAAGCCTTGGCACCCTGAAGTTCAACTCAGATAGGAACAAGCTGCAGTCAATATGGCTATGCAGTTGGTGAAAAAACAATCTGAAAATTATTTTCTCCTATTTTCCCAAAGAAGTGAATTGAAAATGATTAAGAAGCTTATTGTGATGGTTGGATATATACCACAATTTTTGAAATACATGTATTCTAAAAACTTTCTTTGTACTTTTTCAATTGTATACTCGTGGCAATAATAGTCGGGGCTCCAAATTATTGAGCAGTGTTCCAGTTTGGATCTGACATGAGAAGTACAGTTTTTTTAGAGCATTAAAGTTAGTGAACGTTTGACAGTTTCGTATGATAAATCCTAACATTTTATTGGCATCAGAAGATTTTTATTTGTGTAATTAGCAAAAGACATTTTGGTGTCAAAGAAAACACCTAAATCTTTGGTCTATTATTCACAAGGAGTTATACCTGGAAAATATAAGTAAAAAGCATACGAATACATTAATTGTATTGGAAACGTTGAAATTCGGAATGCATATACAAAATTTGTGGAATATTACGAAACCAACTCCGAAAATTTGAAAAAATTATTTTTGGCAATAAAAACCCTCTTTCATCTCGATTTGAACCATTCAAGTCGAAAACGGTTAGAGATAGAGCAATTATGCGAAAGTCAATCGATTCAGAATGCTCGAATTAGTATACTCAAGTCGATCGTACAAAAAAAGTATTTTGACTGCAAAGTTGTTGTAAGGGAGATCCATTAAAATCACCAAAGATGCAAAATCGTCAGATCCACTTGAAAATTCGCACTATATACGTAAAATTTCACGGTGATTCCGAAAATTCATGACTTGTAATGTTCCGACATAAGATTTAGCAGGAAAATTAAATAAAAATTCGCTAAAAAAAATCGCAGATATTCGTAAAAAGCATATACCTACAAAAATGATGGAATTTTACGAGAAAATACTTAGTCTGCATACCAACAAGTGTGTCAAAACTTTGACATGAAATCATTGTTACTTACTTATTGTTTAATTTTCCACAGCACATTTTCATAAATATGTTCCGTTACGAGTGGAATACAAAAAGTTATTTTATCATTAAATGTCATTTATATCAGTTTGTGTATTGGAAATATGATTGTGATAGATTGTTGGAAAGGTAATTCAATACCAAATAGTAATTTTCAAAAGAAATACTTTCCGTTCGACTAAAACAATTGAATGCGCCTCTGGACAAACAATCCAGAGGTGTTGTATTTGATCTTTTTAGGCAAAATTGCACATTCATGACGTCAAATCGATGTAACAAATTTGAACTATTTATTAAAGATATCAACGAAGATACGAAGATCAGTTTGCGATATCATTATATTTGAAGTTGAAGTTAAAAGGTTTCAGACGTTTCTGAAATCTTTATTTCCATTGTAAATAGAATATTGTGTATTTCTATCATATTTCAAGCAACAATCTAACAACTTCAGAAAAGTGTCACTTGGGTTTGAAGGCCGTCGTTTTTTGATATTCCATAAAAAATGACGGCCTTCAATCCCGAGTGAAAATTGTGACACTGAAAACTCCGGCCGCGAAATCCTTAACCATTTTGTCAAATTCAGAAAATATTTCGTGAAATCATCGACACAGATGAAGAAGATAACGCGGTGCCATAAAAAAAATTATTCGTTGTCATGAAACAATGAAAACTTCTGAAGAAGTAGTAATAATAATTATACTGTTTTAGAAGGAAGGAAAAAAATTATGTATATTGCACCTCAAATGCTCAACAATGCCTAAATAACTTTGAGAGTAACTTTTTTTTGATAAAGTACACCCCGAAAATACAATTGAACAAAAATATCCTTACTTTGAAAGCCATTGTAGTTGATGTTGATCTTGTTCGAAATAAACTGATGCATTCCGAATGAAGCCATTGATTTTTATAGTGATCCAAAATTACATAATTTTAATGGTTGTTTAACCGAGGCGTGCTCTAATGTGATCCACTTTCGCTCTCATCGAAGGTCTAGGTTAGGGCGGGCCCATCTTGTCTTGAACTCGATATTATTACAATAGGACTTGTTTAAATTGCCCAATTTTGATGCCGACGGGATGATTGGCGAGTAGTTTTCCTTTCACCTTTCTGCGAAATACTAAATTTAGGCCGGGTCAATCTCCGGTGGAATATTTGAACACTTGCAAAATTTTAAAATGAATTAAAAAACCAAATAAACCATTAAATTCTAACACATTCAAAGGTGATGTTTCGTTTGTCGTAAAATGTATTTATTGTATGTGCAAGATATACGCTTGAGATCTGAGGAACGCACACAACTGTTTTTGTACGACATCTTGAAGCAACAAGACGAGAGAAATATTTAATTTTTTCATTCAAACTTCTGCTGTTTTGGAACATTTATTGTAGTGAAAACTATTTTAACCTTATAATCGTTAAATTAAATTGTAAAACATATCTTCCAAAATTAGCAATAGGCTATGGATGTCTACTTCGGCTACTGTCCCAGAGATGGCAGAAAATGTATTTAAAATAATTATATTATTGAATTCTGATTTCAAATAAGTCAATTTGTCATTTTCGTTCTGAAAAATTCCATACTGGTTACCCTTTATTCTAGAAATAACCAGAAATGATGTGCCAGTCTCATAAGCATTCAAATTCAGTGCGAAGGGCTTTAAATCAATTATTTACCACAGAAATAGGTCTAATTTTGAAAAATATGTTGATTACATTGAAAATATGAACAGGGTGGATGGCTAATTCGGCTACTGTATATTGGAAACTGGACATTTAATAAATAATCAATTATCTGACTGAAAATGCAAATTTTCACTTTCAGATTTATTCTCTCAAGTTATATAGGGTCTTTCTCAATATCTATTAGATGTCAATGTCCAGCGTGGCTTTAGCCGGGGAAGTACTTGTTTTCTGTTAGATATTACAAAAAAGGAACTTCAATTTTATCGTAGGGTTTTTCCATTTCCAGAGGAATCATATATTGATTCAATTTTCAATTGAGAATGATTCTCTTTAAAACATGAATCCCTTCCAAGAGAGGTTATTTTGTGCGATGGAAAATAGCAACTTAATTCCAACTCTCAGTCGCAAATGATTCCACAACTGACTTTATGAACGTCCTGTTCATATTTTCAATGAAATCAACATGCCATACCCATGACAGGTTTTATGTCCGAAAAATGTTTTCAAAGTTTCACCGCACAAGAAATAGTCCAACAATTCCTCACTACAGTGTGAAATTGCTTCTGAAGAGTATGTTTTCCAATTCTTCCGACCTCCCTGATGATCTTAGAAGAGTGAAATAGATATTTGTCGACCTAAATGTATTGGAGGCCTGACTGAAAATGCAAATTTTCACTTTCAGATTTCTTCTCTCAAATTATATAGGGTCTTTCTCGATATCTATCAGATGTAGTTCAATGTCCAGCGTGGCTTTAGCCGGCGAAGTAGTTGTTTTCTGTTAGATATTACAAAAAAGTAACTTCAATTTTATCGTAAGGTTTTCCATTTTCAGAGGAGTCATATATAGATTCAATTTTCAATTGAGAATGTTTATCTTTAAAATTTGAAAAATATGTTCTATCATTGTTTAAAGTTCTCTTCGAACAATGGTTCTATTCATAGAAATTGTGTTTACAGGAATTATAATGAATTCATTTCTATTCCGGTGATTCTCCAACTCTAAAAGTACGACATACTATTCAAGTCTACTTGGACTATTGTCTTTTTTTTCAATTTATGTGAAATATCTAGATAACCTTTAGAGAATACATATGAAACTGATGATTCATTCGACACATTCTCATCAAGACCCTTCCCAAGATGCATTTTAGAAAAAAATCCATTTTTCATTTCTTTCAAAAGTTACAACACGCTGTGAGTATCTACTTCGGCTATTGTCTGAGAGATGGCAGCGCATTACTTGAAATTGCTTTTTTCATAAAATGTGAAATAGTTCTAAAAATATAACCACAAGAGAATCAAAAGATGATTGTTTTGTCCCCATAAAATTAATACTTAGGGGGACAATTTAGATTTTTATTGCGTCAATTATATTTTATTTATACAAATAGTTGCGTACTTAATTTCTATACAAGATGACTTTGATTAATATAAACCTTTATGATTTTAGTGACAAGAGAATCAAAATATGATTGAAAATTTGAATTCTGCTAGTTGTTATTCTACCCAGTATGCATTTCCAAAAACAATGTATTATCCAATTTGATACCAAAATATCCAAAAGGGTTTACTTCCTTTTTCAAAACCTCCAGAATTACAGAAAATAAGATTTCTCTAGAGCATTTAAATTCGGTGTGAAACCTTTCGAACCGCCCAAAAGCATCAGCTCTGATTTGAAGAAGGTGTTTTATTTAAAAGAAAAGTCAAACAAAAAATAAGTTAAAAAGTTTGGGTTTCTATTATTGAAAATGATTAAAAGTAAACTGCATGAAAAACCATAAAAACTATGCAATATTCGTTTTGTTATTTTAGTACTGTGAAACTAGAACTCAACCCAAAACAGTATAATCTCATTAAATTCAACATGTATAAAATATAACTACAAAATAAAATATAAATAACACAATAAAATATATCTTGTCCTCATGTGCGGGTTAGAATGACCCAAAAAAATCAAAATTTGAAAAAAAAATTTAAAATGCCTAAAAATCAACAATTTCCTTGAGCCTCTATATTCGCTATTATGATCTAGGAACGATGCCAAACTAAGGAAGTGTGAAACTCCTCTCAAAAAATAAATTTTTGAGAGATTAAATTAGTTTTTTACGAAAAACAGGAATATTCAAAAACTATGTTGAATTGAGTAAAACTGATTGCATGTTTGAATTCTGTGTACCGAGAAGTTCTACCAAGAACAGTTTGAAAAAAATCTATTTCTGAATTTTCACCGAAATAAGTTCAAAGGTGTTAACAAACTTTTTGTTATACCTTCTAAAGTGAAAATAGAGGGTTTCCTGACAAACAGCTACAGCGGAATAGCGAAATCACTCTCACATTTCAATTGCTCTTTTTTTTTTTTCATCAAAATCGCAATAACTCGATAACTAAATGAAATACATTCTGAAAATGTTCGAAGAGGTTGTGGGCTCTTTCTTCCTTCATACCAACAGTTTCAAACGCCTTGTTCTCCAAAGTTTTCTCTAAATTCAGGTATAGGTAATAAAAGATCAAAAAATGGTGTCCTTTTTATGATTGTCATAAAGAAAGACTGGAAAAAGTTTAGAATCGTTTCCCCAAATACCAATTATGGAAACTTGGACTACCATATTTGGGATTTAACACAAAAATTAGGATTTCTGTTTGTGATTCAATGTCACTTGAGGATAGACAAAAACTTGAAATGGTTCTATTTCTTCGCCAAATTATATATTCTTACTTTGATTGTTCTGCTCTTTTAGAACAGTTCTGCCGTTCTGTTAACCCCAGAAGCTTGAGAAATAATCAAATTTTTTTATTTGTCATACGGTTCCATAGAACTAGCTATGACTCGATGGCAATTACTTATAGAGTTCTATATGCATTTTTCAAACTTTGTTGAAGAACTCTTAATGTGGTCGGACTCTGCCGAAATCTCAGGGTTGGGTTTACTGGATTGAAACTCGGTTTCCTTTGCCAGTCGGTTTTTAATAGTATGCTTTTGTGGAATGCTTGTAATTGCAGTGACAAAGTGGAACACAACTAAAAATAAATTTTAACTAGTCAAAACTTACAGTGAAGTGGAAACTACTTTCGTACCCCTAGCAAGTCCCCCCTTTATATTTTTAACATACAATACGATTTGGAACGTGGCCTGAAGGGCGTAAATTTAACATGTGTTGAAAAACTAAGACAGCAATATGAAACTCTATGCTTACCTAAAAATAAATTGCGGGTGCAAGTGAAAATGGTAATTTTCCTTTGAAAACCCCAAACAAAATAATTCAATCGTGCGTCCTGTCTGAGAAAATCAAGCGAAATGGCCTATCGTTCAGATACTCTATTTCGTCCAAGAATGTGATTTTTTGTAGTCAAGTTTTTCTGTTGAAGCCCAACTCCAAAAGAAAAACATATATCTTGCATGATAGAATGGGGTGCGCCATCTACCCGGCAATAGCGTAACCCTTTTTAGAAACCGACCTAGTTTTCTTCTCCCCGGTCTGGCATCACCATTCAGTGATCTAGTAGGCCAAACTCCTCTAGATGGCGGAACGATGTCAATTTCATGTTTGATTTACCTTTTCTTAAAATGGCAGCTCATAACAATAACCAACAACCACCGATCCGATAGCTACTACAAATAGATCAGATTCCAGCACCTTTCATACGAATATTTAGTAACTGGATATGTTTTGCTACAACTTTGATCTTTTTTATCTATCATAATATAAATTGAAAAAAATGGCAGTTAGAGAACTTATTCCTGTCATTGTTCAAATAGACTTCTGATAGTTCTGATTAATCCTTGTGTAGATACTTATTTTTAGGTATTTAACTTAGCTCTAGTGGGGGAATGTTTTTTTTTTTCAATCAAAACAATGTATTAGTTGCGATCCTTTATGTAGCATCTGGTATTTTATAAAAACTCTGTAGTGTAAGTACTTGACTAATAGAAATGAAAGGTTTTATTTATTTTCGGGTAAATAAATTTGTTTTTTTTTCAAGTTTTTAATTTAACTCTAGTTGGTGTTTGACTGGTTTCTCCTTGATTTACCATTTGGGATTTTTTTACAATTTCTGTAGTGTACTTTGTAATGTCTGAATCAGAATTTCCCTGTATAAAAAAGGATTGAAAGAAAGGAACTGTCAACGAGTGAGATAGTTAATTGTCAAAAATATAATAAAGGATTAATAGTATATTTGAAACTATTTAGTTTCGTTCAACAATTTGAACATGACATACTTGACAAACTAAAATTCAAATATGTACTATCAAGTCTAACATTTATAAAGAGAATAAAAAACACATTTAAAGTTACAAACATTTATTTCAAATCAATAAATAGATAACATCATGGATATTTACAAAAATGGCTGAAATCCGTCGAATTACCATTGGTAGGCAGCTCCAAGTCCAGTGAAGGAGGTGTGGGACACAACAGTAGCTGGAGAGTATGATAAGGCAGCTTTAGCTACCACTGGACCAGCTGAGTAAGTGGCTACGGGGGCAGCATGAGCATAGGTGGCCACGGGGGCAGCATGGGCGTAGGTAGCTACAGGTGCAGCATGAGCATACGTAGCAGCTTGAGCATAGGTGGCTACGGGGGCAGCATGGGCGTAGGTGGCTACAGGTGCAGCATGGGCGTAGGTGGCTACAGGTGCAGCATGAGCGTAGGTAGCTACAGGGGCGGCGTGAGAAGCATAGGCTACTGGAGCAGCATGGGCGTAGGTAGCTACAGGAGCGGCTTGAGCATAGGTTGTATATGCAGCTGGACCGGCAGCATAAGCAGTTTTAGCGTAAACGGGTGCGGAGTATGCAGAGACAACTGGAGCGTGAGCTACGGAGAGGGCGTCGTTGGTGAAACGGGTGTCGTACTTCCTGACGCTGGAGAAGGCGCTGTCTACGGCTTTGGAGTAATGGGAGACCGATTGGGCACCTCCGAGGGAACGTTCTAAGCTCTGGTGGGTTTGTCCGTAGGCGGGGGCGTGGATTGCTACTGGGGAGGCGGCGTAGGTCGATAGAACCGGAGCTGAGTGTGCTAAGCCGACGGGGGAGGCCTGGTGGATGTAGGAGCTGCTCACCGCGGGGGCGGCTGAGTAGGTGGCTACGGCGGGGCCGGCGATGAGGCCTCCTGCGTTGGCGTAGGCCAAGAGGGTAGCGAGTACGACGAACTGTGGACAAATGAAATGAATTTTTTTCTAATTTACTCAGCTGTTGCTTGATGAATATCCATAGTAATTATACAAACTATACCGAAAACGATTCGATCATTGCAAACTTTTTCAATCACGATATTTTTAGCTCACACAGTAGCTTCTTCAACTGAATACACAAGCTAAATAATCATTGTAATACCATTTTGCCTGCAGCCGATTTCAATATTGATCTTTTTTCGGAATGGTAACCCTACGACAATTTCCAACGCATTTTTGGAAACGTATGGTAAATTGAAGGTTTTAGATATTCCATCAAAAAACAAGTAGGTATGTGGCTTTTCGTGATTTCAAAATAATTTCCACAGTATCAATTGGAAATAAAATCTACGAACCTGAAGATGTTAACGATAAAGGTAATTTTTTAAATAAAAATCTCTTTCAATTTTTGAACTCCACGATCAATGACCCATACTTTTGAAAATATGTGCAAAGTTCGCGATAAGGCTTACAGAAATATAAATCAACGAAAATAGTGGAGGACATGCGTTGTCTCACTCTACTTGATTTTAGCAAGGCAATCGACACTATAAGTCACGGTCTTCTCTGCAAAAAAACTACATCTCTTTGGACTTAATACAGATGCAGTTGAATAAATTCCAAATTACTTATCCGAAAGAACACAATGTGTTATTTTAAATGAAAAGGTATCGAACGTCTTTACTGTTCATTATGGAGTTCCTCAAGGTTCCATTTCAGGCCCTCTTCTCTTTTCTATTTATATCTCGGATACCAAAGAATTTACGAGTCTTTGTGAAATGTTCAACTTTGAAGATCAACGATGACATCAAAGGACAATTTGACAAATCTGTTTGTAATAACTTGAAGGTGATTCCTGACAAGTCGTCGATCATATTTTTTGTTAACTCCAATGAACGACATTTAGTTGAAAAAGCAAGTATGTACAAATAAACAGTACACCAGTAGGTACATATCGTACATGGATGTAAAAACCTCGGACTTTGGTTTGACTCTGAATTGAGGCAAAAAACCTTATAAAATTGTCTTTTAGCAATATTTGATAATTTTCTTATATTATGTTCAACACCAAACACAATTTTGACAAGTTATAGGAAGATTGTATGATTAGGAGAACCGAAAAGACGTATTGAACTCTTCTAGTCGTCCAGTTTGAAAGTTGAATGATCCAAAATGCATTGTTATGGCATTTTCCATACAAAAATCATGACTCATTTGATTGCAATGTATGTTTGAAACAAAAATTTTTCCAAACCGAGGGTAAGCAATATTCACATGTCTACAGTGAACACCAGAACTCAATAATTTAAGTAATGAATGTAATGAAAGAGATGAAAAAAGTAGTAGTAGTAATTAAAACCATTAAATTAACATAGTAGTGGGTAACGTGGTGCTAATAAAATTATTCAAAATATAGCAGACTGGTAACTCGTTGACAAAGTTTCCAAAGCATATCGTTAATAATTAGAAAATTGAAAATTCATTGGTTGAAATAAGTTCAAAGAAGTCAAACTGCTCATTCTGGAAATATATTCGTTTCTTCTCGAAATTGACAAGACTTGAAGGTTATTAGAAGTGAAGGAATGCACTCGAATTCATAAACAGGCGACACTAAAAGGCTTTATCCATTTTTATGCAGGGTGTCCAACATCGAAAAAAACATTTGAAATAGTAAAATTCTACTTGAAAACGTGTGCATATATCATCTTCATCATTTATTCTTTTCCATTAGATAATTTACAATGTATTGGTACAGTCTTCATATGAAGTACAAGCAATAGTTGAAAAAGAAGAAGACCGTTTTACACAGTGCCTAACCAACAGTGCATAGAACAAATTCATTCATATTATAAATCAATTTTTAATTAGGAATGTTTTCATTTTAGCTTTAAAATGACTTACGGGTTTTTACGTAGTCTGATAACCTGCAAGATATTTTGTTCTTGTGTAGTGGAACATGAAAATGTCCTTTTTATGCGTATTAAAGGCAAAATATTGTATTTGATAAACAATTCTCTGCATGATACTCTACGCGAGACTTTTGCGATGCGTCTAATGCCTTTTTCCAGAATGGTATCTCAACTATCGACAACATTTTAATACCAAAAAACTGTTATTTGATTTGGGTATAAGATTATTATTCTCTAACTTGAACTGTTTGATTATCTCCAAATAGTTGACTTCCTTTGATCTTTATACAGAAGCCGAATGACAAACTATAGAATTCAATAGGGAATATGTATAATTTTTTTTTGTTTAATCAATTTTTTCCTTCGTTAGAACATAGTAAAAAATATAAATACGGTTGAAAGTCTTGGAATTAATTTTTATAATAATATATAAAATACCGAATGAATTTGACCTATTTGAACGCCTCCATTTTCGCGCGCTGTGGATGACGTCACATGGCGCGATCAGTGTTGTTCTTCTTCAGTGTCGTTCGTTGAGACGTACTCTGATTGCTCTACTTGCTTGAAGTTGATATTTTATAGAAGAGTAAGACAAATGCAGTACAAGTGTTAGAGAGAGATGAACATATGTGAAAGTGATCTCGATCAACCAGAGCAGTCTTCAATGAACAAGCCTTTCTATAGTTATGGTAATTGACACTATTGACAGTTATTAATTAGGTTAGGGATTTGCAGTTTTAATCGCTATTACGATAATGGAAAATGCTAAAAAACATTTTATAGGTATTGTCTAGTACCGGAATGACAAAACACAATTATAACTACACCAAATAAAGTATTTTTTTTCTGTTCCAAGAGATGCGAAAATACGTAAACAATGGTGTAAGGTTATGAGAACAGGCGAAGTATCTCCAATATCACAAAAGGAAAACTATCATTTGATAAACTATTACTACTTATCAGTTCAGGTATTGTCGGATTGTGCTTTGACAAAACCACTTTCAGTGGTGATAATTTACAATTGTCACTAGACCAAAATCGCACTATGTAATGGAAAACACTACAAATATATAAATAAAAACAAATTTTCTATGAAAAAGATAAATGTCATAATAACGTGCCATGTGACGTCATTATTCGTTTCGACCAATGGTGATGCGTTTCGCAAATTTGAATTCCGCGCGCTTATTATGCACTTTTTGATTAGAGTTTTATGGAGTCAAATACAAACTAAATGATAAACTAATGGTGTAGGTGTAATGTGAAGACAATAAAGTATCGGAGGTAAAAAAATCAAGTAAATTTAAATCACTTGCATATTCCCTATTATGATGTACATTATGATGCCATGATGCCATGTTTGGGACGGTTTTTTTGGTAAAAGAGTCGATAACTTAAAAACGGTTAAGTTTAGGGAACTTAGGAGCTTTCAAACACTGAGATATTCTTACTTAAAATATTACGATTACTACCGTTTTTACGAAGGAGACTGTATGATTGTAACTATTTCATTTATTGCTTATAGATATTACTTTAAAACAATTGAAAAGATATGAGGGAGAAAGATGAAGAAGAAAGAATCATAACTGGTATTAAACAAATTGCAGTCAACAATGGTTATAAATCGTCTTTGATACATAACCTTCTGTCTAAGATATCAATATAAGAAATCAATTCAAGAAGTTTTTCCTTCTCTAAAAAACCACCAAAATTTAAAATAATTACTTATATCTGTTAACCAGGCAATAGAATAGGTAAGTTTTCGAAAAAGCAAGGTTTAAATATTGCTTTTAACAGACATACTTTGAGAAAAAACAAATTGAAAATAAAAAAGTAAAGTGGAAAAACAAGAAAAGTGTGGAGAGTCTACAAATTAACCTGTGGAAGATTTCCCAAGTTTTATCTGTACCAAACTGGTAGAACCTTCAAAAAGCTCGTAACCGAACATAAAAACAGCTTTGTGGGCGGAAAAACAAATTCAACATATGCTGCCCATTTATTTACCGAAAACCATGCTTTTTTAAAATCCTTCATGTTCAATACAAGGGCATGAAACTGAATCTTTTGACAAGTATGTAGATTGATGAATGGAAAATTTTTCAAAACCCATAAAAAAACCGAACCCTAATCAATTTACGATGAGTATTTGAGGGAACACAGCAAACATGTAATTTAGAATATTGTCAAAAATATATGGAACATTCTGTACATTAAAATATTTTATTGTCGTTCAATATGTGGGTAACCTTTTTACCTTCTACAATTCAGTACGTGAGCGAAGATATTTTATTTTGAAACACAACTTGTCCTCAACAGAACATAAACAAGAGTTTTCAAAAAGGCCACTGATAGTTCGATCTAGTAGTCGAGTTTAGAGTTCTGCCGTGCCCGCAGCTAGTGAGGGCTATGGGGGAAGTTTGGAAGAATAAAGATTAGATTCATGGAAAATGTTCCTAAAATATACTGGGTGTTGCATAATAAATGCGCAGGACTTCAGGATGTGATAGCTCGTTCAAAAATATGAAAAAAAGTTTCTATTAACTTACCCTCTAAAATGCACCATTTGAAATAAAAAAATATATAATCGTCTTTTGCGAATATCTCTGGAACCGTTTATCGCAAAGAAAACAGATTTCGTAGGCATCTACTCATAATAAGCTATGTTTTGTGCAGATTATTTATTTTTTCAAATTCATAATTGGTGAAAATTTTGAAGGGGTAGTGGGTGTTTCCAACTTCTACGCCACTGGAAAAAGTACAGTTTTGAGCCTCCTATATGAACCGCCAATGTTTTCTACACAAAAAAGGTATTCTTGGTCATAAGCTCTAAAGTTGACTGTTTTCAAGAAAAATCAACTTTCATGTTGTTTAAATAATGTTTTTTCCTCGAAAAATGGCTGCGTGCATTGAAGCTAACGGCGGACATTTCCAACAATTCAACTGAGTATGATTGTTATCGTTTTTTTTATTTTGCAATTAAGAAATCAACGTTTGGTTTTGTTACTTGTTTTAACGTTTAAATACATTTTGTATAATTAGGAAAAAAATTATTTAAAAAAATTTACCATGTTTTTCAACATGAAAGTTGATTTTTCTTGAAAACGGTCAACTATAGAGCTTATGACCAAGAGTACCTTTTTTTGTGTAGAAAATATTGGCGGTTCAAGTAGGCGGCTCAAAATCATACTTTTTCCAGTCGTGTAGAAGTTGGAGAAAAAAACACCCACTACCCCTTCAAAATCTTTACCAATTATGAATTTTAAAAAATAAAAAATCTGCACAAAACAGCATTCAAAATCTGTTTTTTGTGCGATAAACGGTTCAAGAGATATTCACAAAAATCTATAATTTTTTTTAAATTTCAACACCCTGTATCTCGAAAATGTTGAGTTTTAGAAGGTAAGTTAATAGAAACTTTTTTTCATATTTTTGGACGAGCTATCACATCCTGAAGTCCTGCGCATTTATTATGAAACACCCTGTATATAACCGAATTTATTGTAAATATAGATATTTTTAAAATAATGTATTCAATCAATAACCAGTCTAGGAGATTCATTAATTCTTTAATTCATTATTTCCTTCATTAATTTCAATCGTCTTAATCTCATATTTGTAAATAGTAAAATAAATGTTTTTATATCGTTCTAAAGTGTTTTAAATCTATAAATGATCAGTATCTACCTAGTTAGTAGTGAATAAACCCCAATTCACGACAATACCTTGTCCACTTAAAGAAGCTATTGTACAGCGAAACACTTATCGTGGTTTTGTCAACCTCTATAGTGAAAATCATTTAACTTCTGGCTACATTTATTAAAAAATTATCATAAAATGTTACAGTGTGATAAGCGCCGCAAACGAAAAACCAAACGTAATGAATAAAAACAAGAATAAACTCCGATAAACCAAAATGAATTACTAAATATTGAAAGTTGCAAACACGAAAACTATCTAAAAAAATCATTCTTACTTTGAAAGCCATTGTAGTGGATGTTGATCTTGTTCGAATGAAACTGATGCATTTTGAATGGCCCCCTCGATTTTTATACTGATCCAAAATTACATAATTTCAGCGGAATGGTCCAGGTGTGCTCTAACGTGGTACACTTTCGCTCTCATTGAAGGTCTAGGTTGGGGCGGGCCCATCTTGTCTTGAACTCGATATTATTACAATTGGACTTGATGAAATGGCTCGATGATGCCGACAGATTCATTGGAATTGGTGTTTCGACATTACAAACAGGGTCGGCGCAAGTATATAGATTAATACTTTTGCTTAAACTTCATCATTGTGGTTTCAGAAACATCACTCTCAAATGGTTTTGAATCTTATATGTCCGAGCGGAATCAAATAGTTAGTAATTCTGGGTATTCAGAATCGAACAAAATTAATTGTGGAGTACCTCAAGGTTCTATACTTGGACCAATTCTCTTTTTATTATGCATAAATGTCCTATTGTACATCCAGATATCAGGTCCTTTTACAGTTTTTGCTGATGACAGGACTATATTTTGGCATCATAAAAATAAGCACAATCTTGATCAAATGATACGTTTTGATCTGAAACGAGTGAAATATTGGTGTGATTCGAATTTACTATCATTCAATATAAAAAAAAACAACAAGTTTTAGTTAATTTGCGTGAAAACTTGAATGTAATTCCGTTATTTTCATTAAAAATATTTAGGCTATTTGTTTTTTTTCATTCATCTGGCGGCACTTTATTGTTGAAATCATAAAAAAATATTCTCATGGCTATATCTGTTGATATAGGGTGATTTTGTGACTGTTAGCTGTGTGAGTTTTCGAATTTTTGAGTTGTCATAACTTTGTTACTAATGAATATTTATTCATGAAATTTTGGTCACACCTGTTTAGAGGCACTCTGAATCCAGTGGCGTAGTGATTTTTTCAATAAACAAATTGCTAATGAAAAACCCCGATTTTCGACAAAGAAAAAATATCATAGTATGCCCTGAAAATTGGAATAAACATTTCAAATTTTGTCCCAAGTTAGACCTTTTAGTACTTGACATTTCAAAAAAAATATCAAAATCGGTTTACAACTTAAAATTTTAGGAGGATGTTTCCATTAAAAATGGGTTACACTGTATAAAATGTGGCTAATTTTGTGTCATTAGCCTAGGGGTAATTTGCCTGTATTCAGGTGAGCTTGTTAATAACAGAGCCGAGCCCCTCCGGTACAGCATTGTTTTTATCGCATTTTCAATTGATCCATGCCACTAATTAAGGGTTTCCACATATTACGAATTTCTATGCTTGTTTGACTGAAGACGTTATTGTAATATATGGAAGTTTGAAGAGAGTGCTTATATTATGAACAACAATGTCTTCAGTCAAGCAAGCATAGAAATCCGTAATGTGTAGAAATTCTCAATTAGTGGCATGGATCAATTGAAATTGCAAAAGAATTAACAATGCTGTACCGGAGGGGCCCGGCACTGTTATTACAAGCTTACCTGAACACAAGCAAATTACCCCTAGGCTAATGACACAAAATTAGCCATATCATACATAAGAAGTATCCTTGAGAGTGTCGCATTTATATACTTGATAACGACTGTAGATTTTAACAGTTGAAAAGTCATGAATAAAATTTTAGAGAATTGAATTTTTCTTTGTTCTTTTTTAGTCAATGATAGTCCAGAATGACCTTATTCAAAGTGAAACATTTTCAATCACTTTGAAACAAATGGGCCTTGCCTGTTACATTTTTTTCAAAAAAATATAGGCACCAATCTATAAGTAGATGTTTCAGTTTCCAGCTATATTACAAATTCTCTGATGCCGACTCTGTCATTAATTTGCATATGCCGTGCACAGTTTTATTTGATTCCATTGATAAATTAAAATAAGCACTGGGTGTAATTTATTCATGACCAAAAATAATTGATCAATGATAATTATAGGGATACCTATATTGACGATCTGATCTCTGTAGTGAGGCAAATTTGACCAATCTGTGGTATGAAATTTATTGAAAAAAGTTCAAAGGGGTTATTCGTAAAAGTTGGTGAAATTCCTTTCAAAAAACAAATTTACAAAAAATTACATTTTTTCCACAAAAAACAGGATTATTCAAAAACTATGTTGAGTTGAGTGAAACATGGTTACATTTCTAACTTCTGCAGTAGAAGCTCCTCCTGTGTGGCAAATTTGAAGATAATCAAAAGTATGAAATTTGTTTAAAAAAGTTCAAAGAGTTGAACAGGCCAAAAAATCAACTTTCTCCTAGAGTGTCCATATTGGTTGTGAATGATCTAGGAATGATGCTGAACAGCGGAATAGTTAAAAAATTAGCTTTTTAAAAATGAACTACTTTACGAAAAACAGGATTATTCAAAAGCTATGTTGAATTGAGTGAAACTTAACATTTCTGACTTTTTCTACAGTACAAGCTCCTCATGTGTAGAAAATTTGAACCTATTCTGAGGTACGAAATTTTTTGCGAAAAGTTCAAAGTTAACCTTGATTTTTGAAAAAGCTAAAATACGTTTTCCTAGCGCCTCCGCATATTCACTATGGATGATCTAGGAACGATGCTGAACTGCGAAATGGCGAAACTCCTTACAAAAAACAGTTTTTGATAAATCGAGTTTTTTTCACGAAAATTTTGATTGTTCAATACTAAAACAAACAACGAAACGAGTTGTATGTCTAATTTCTGCAGACAGATCATTCTCTAGAGAAATTATTTAGCAATTACCAGCTGAAGCTGGTTTTCAAAAAAATAAATCAACTGTGGAATTGTGGCTCAACCACACTGGCCAGTAGTTACGTATTATTTTTATACTTAATAAGGTTCATTTATTATTATGCAGTGAAAATTACCCTTCTGCCATCTCTTAGAGGAAGGATCAAGTTGTGATGTACTGAAAGCGATTCTTATTAGAAAACTGTAACAGAAACATGGGCCACCTTTGAGTTTTGTCTACCGTCTGTGAGATGGCACTGGAATTGATTAACTCTAAACAATTGTTTTGGAAAATGTTGGCAATGCTGATCAAAGAAATTGTTACATAAGAATTGCAAGATATTAAAATTATCATTTTTTATTTATAATGTCGGTTTAATAGTCATTCTAATCAAGCCATCCAATATTTAATCCTAGTTTCTATGTTAGCAGCTGCAATTTTTATCTTTTATACAGATTTCTTCATGTCAAGTTTACGTTCTAAAGATGCTTTCCCAGCAAATTGTCTACCAAATTAGTATCATATAAAATTCATATACTGTTTTTCAATTCATTCAGAAATAACGTCCTCACCTGAATACTATTTTATGTACTTCTAAATGTGGTTACATTTTTTTTTATTTAAAAATAGCTTTGGTGGAAACACTAAGAAACTTCCACAACCTCAAACCCAATTTCAGTTACTAGATCACAAACTTATACCTTCATTTAGCTTTTAGGATTCACCTAGAAAGCAGGAATTTGAAGAAAACTGAACTTGTGTTCAGGATATATTTTCAAATATTTGTTCAATTACTGCTAGACTTGAAAATATGTAAAGTAAGCATTTATTCATTTGCAGTAATGTCCCATCATTTTGATTCTTCCTGAAACCATGGCAGAAAGGGAACAATTTGTCCACTATTCTCCTCAATAAAAACCTACTTATTTTGATTATTTATTAATAGGTACAATAAATTCTACAATATCACTTTCTATACAACACCTCAGTATTTTGGGGCAGGACTTTCCAAGTTGGTATAATCCACATTAGGAGAATAGAACTGCAAGAAAGACAGGGTGTTACTCTTACTAAAACCGAGACAAGGTTCATCCTTACCTTGTACTGCTTCTTCCTGAACTCTTCGTTGGAAATTTGCCCTGAAGCACCGGTCCACTGAACGTCTGGGTTCCTGGTGGCCAATCTCAACGTGTAAAAGACTGCTCCAGCACATCCCAAGCCCACACAGAAGTAAAGGGGGATCAGCTATGGAAAATAGGAGTCAATAGGAGTGACATAACACTACCAATTTGGGTTGTGCCAATGGAGAAAATGTCGAGTGTACGAATACTTACAGCCTTGTGTTTTTTCAAGGATTTTATGGACATTCCCTGCATGATGATCTTATTTGTATTATTTATCGAGGAAATTAATATAAACTTGAAGAAACCACCTTCTCCTTCCAATTCAATATTCTAACAGAACTTCTGTCGAATGTCAAATCAAAATTGACAGAAAGAACGACAGAAAGACATCAAGAAACCATACATGTCCATAGAACAGTTCCGTGAGAGAAAAAGATAGTTGAATAGCCAATGCCTGAGTGAAAGAGAAATACACGACCATGGAACGTCAAGTGGTTCTATTTCACGTGTTTGATGAAAATACCTTCCGAAATATTATGTAATGTGTACAGAAACAGTTTCAATTTTTGAAACTTTGGTTTCCACTCAGAATAATTTTCGTTTCGAAATCAGAGACGGGATTTGGTAAATCACCTCACTTATTATTTGAGTAGTTTTTGTTTTGATAAAAGTGCGTTTGGTTGTTGTACAATAGGTATGTTCCATTAGTGTGTTACGAACTGAAAGATCATGCCCAATGCAAATATTCCATAGAAAATCTAACATCGTTGCCCGAAATATTTTGCTTTCAAAAAGATTCCTTTGTAAGATACCGTTGTGTAAAAAATAAAGTTGAGGATAAACTTCACGCTGATGATATTGTTAAAATTGTTATTCATTCATTGTTAAAAGGTATTCTTACAAGAGATTAATGGTTTTAGGCTGAGTCAAGTCTCCGGTCTGACCAATATGATTAGACCAGCGCGGTCATTTGGTTGACTTGACGACCTAATTAGAACTGTATGTATGTGACCAATATTTTCAATCATCTGATCGGTCCGACTCATCGTCATACTTCATACTGAACGCGCGTGCCTTGTCCGACCGGTGACTTGACACAGCCTTTGTTGATTCGCATTTTTTGCACAGGATGCGACATCTATAATTATTTGGTTGAACTGATATAACACATACAGTAAAAACCATTTTTTATAGAGAAAACAATGCTAAAACTGTTCAACGATAAAACTCTTGTCCATACAGTTCTTTCTTGCCATAAACGGTAGTGTATCTTATTTAACAGTATTCTAATCAGAGTAATCGAAAAATTTCAACATTAGCTCATCAGTACCCCAATGCATGGACCACCACAGAAAAAGTTTCTTCATAAAATTTTCCTATCAAAAACAAAGCATATTCAAGTAGGGGTAATGCCTACGTGGGTGAAAATGTCTGATAAAATGCATTTCGCCGACATATTTACCAATTCAGTCTTATTTGAATAAGAATGAAATTAAACACAGTACCTATTCTTTTATGTTTATGGAATTTGGTAGCTCATCGTTTTGCCGTTGTCATTTCATTTCGCTTCTAAATTCTGAGCGCCATCTAGCGAGAACGAATTTTGCGAATATCATTTACTGAATTATAAAGGCACCTACCACCTATGTTTGAGTCATTCAGTACTAGATGGCACTAGGACATTTGAATTCTGAAGATGATATGGGGGATTTGTTGCCAGGCAAATTAATTATCTCTAACATAATATAGTCTATACTGATCAGATATTACGGAATTTGAACTGTGGATAATTTTTTTTATGGGTTTCATATTATCAGATACCTATTACACTGGATCAAAAAACATGATGATCATTATCTTAAAAAGTTATATTTCAATGTGAAGTACCTACCTACCAGTAAAATCGATGGATAATGCTATTTTTATACTCGGCATTTTTTATTATTTGATGTCCCTGCTCCAATAAAACTCGAAATATAAGTTTATTATTGATATAATCTATTTCATTGTACACAAAAATCATAATATACTTTTTTTTAAGCAATCACAGAAAAGAAGATAGGAATTTTATTGGTCGTATATTGAATTTTTTGTAGAGAAGAAAGAAAAAGATTGATTTTCAGAAGAGGGCGTAAAGAAATGGATGGAATTTCATCGGGCTGATATCAATGAAACTGCTAAGACTTGAACAAATGACGCTTTTTCAGAGCATCGGACATGAATATTTCTATAGAAGAGAGATAGATTGCAAACTTGTGTAATAATGTGTTGTAAAATAGATTTCTGTGAGAGTACGATCTATGCTTTTTTTATTTTGATAATTCACCTACCTGGATAATCAGTCCACAATTCACCTTTCATATCCCTTTCTTGAAAGGTGAAGGGTATAATCGATTTTAATAATTATTGTTATTTAAGTGTTTTATTACATTTTTGAAATCTTCGTTATAACAATTTTTGAGAAAAAGTTTGAATTTGCAGAAAATGCGTACCTTCAAAAGTTACCATACTGAATCTTTCAAATTCCCACCAGAGTTAGTATATACATGATGACCCTCGACGGGACATTATCAATTTTATCAGAAGTTATACAGTGTGCTCGAAAAATCTCTTGTCTTTCGGATATTTTTCAAAACCTTGAAAGTATTTTTTGAAATACCAGACACTTCCTTTATGAAAATGAAAAAATATTTTAATAAAAATTACAGGAAAACTACTTGTACATTTTCATGACGTTTTTGTAATTATACGAGGTGTTGATGAACTGAAAAGAACATAAAATTTCTCCTCAAATACTACTAGAAAGTGCTAATTCCAATAGTTTTAATTAATTAAAAGATTTTATTTAACTTGCTCTGTGTGTGTGAGTGATACATGGATAAAAATCTTGCAAGCTGAATTAGAACCACTTCCTATTATCCTATGGAATTGAAATTTTACATATTGGTTCAGTTCCGATGAGAAGAAATTGCCCCCCCCCCCATTGTCCCCCTAAAGCTAGATAGAGAACACGTAGGGCTTCGGAAGTTTTCTTGTCGGATTTGGACGTCAAAAATTACAGCGAAAAAAAAGGTTGGAGGGCTTGCACCCCCATTTCTCAATAAATTTGGAAAACTCGCGAAACTAAAATCGGAAAAATAGTGAAAAATATCTGACCATCGAATATTATGGTTTAAAATAATTTCACATCTCCTGTCCCCCCTCAAAAGCTAGATAGAGATCGCCAAGAATTCGCAAAATGTTTCAACAGATTCGGAAAAAACTCGAAAAATAGAAATCGAAAAAAATCCGTAAAAATACTGAAAAAAGCTTTTCGTATGCACCAAAAATAAGAAAATTTATTTTAAAGTGAATTAAAGCCATAATTTTGTTACATTATAAAATTTGAAATGACATTAAAGCTTGTCGGGAGAATACACCTTGGGGTCATTTTAAATGTAATTTACAATAAGAAATACATAGATACTTCTTTTTAGTGCATTTAAATAAAATCTTTTCTCTGTAAATTTTTTTTTAAGTTTATTTATTATACTAGTTTTAATTAAGTTTCTGATACTAAAATACTGTTTCGGATCACTCTTGATGAATGAACGACATTTCTGAAAGGTCTTTCTCTGTAAACTCTTTGCTTTAGGTAATCCAAAAAAATCAAGTGGGGTTAAATCCGGTGACCTAGCCAGCCAGTATTGCTCCATATTACGCCCAAGAGCTTTGCCCCTAAATATTTCCAAGGGGCATTCTTCAACCTGTCTTGTAGTATCTATGGATAGGAGCACCTTTCACCGGGCACTTTTAAAACATTTCTTTGTTGAGTTCTTGGGCACTCTAGCTGTTCTTAAATATACATTTCAGTGTTTACCAATTGATCGTTTTATGTAATTGCGAATTTGTTTGAATCAAATCAAAATATGCTTTTTTGTCGAAAAATAAAAAGTAGTTTTGTTGACAAAGCAAGTAAATAAGAACGTAAAAGTGACATTGTAAATATCAAAACAAGATGTATATGAACAATCATAAACACTTTAAAATAAATTAGTTATAGTTACACTATAAAATTTATATATAAGCTTATCCTTATAACAAATTAAAATAATATAAATAGTAAAATAGAACACAAGTTGCACAAGTCAATCAAATAAAATTTCAGTAAGAAACAGGTTAAAATAGAACATGAGAAAAAATTTAACTCGTAACAGAATGATGTAGACAGACGACTGACTACTACCTGACTGACTGACGGACGAAATTGAGTCGTATTTAAAGAACATATAGGCGCTCTACTAGACTCCGCCCAACGACGTGAAACAGTGTCTAAATCTTCATGTAGATGAGCTACCATTTAATATTCTTGCACATTGTAATGAGCTTTCTTTAATAATATTTCATTTACATTTTTTCGAAAGCTTTTCAGGGAAGTGATGTTTCTGAAACTAGTTGACAAATGATTATACATTTTTCTACTATTGTAAATGATGGAGTTTTTTGTTAAGGAGGATTTTGGTATGGGTAAGAGAATGAAGTTGATATTTCTGTCGAGTCTGAAGATGAGCTGAAAAGGAATATTCAAATTTTCCGCTGGTTTGTCCACTCACTACGCAGAGGTAATTTGGTAATGGAGGGTTTTTTCATGAGGAAGATTAATGCATTTGATCGTAAGGGCAATTTAGCCAATTACATCCAGTTATCAATTGAAACAAATGGATACAAAATTTGGTTGAATATTCAAACCCGCTCGAAATTATGTTTATTGCACCAATTCAAGACTGGTCCAATATAGATAAAACTAAGCTTCCGATATACTATAAAAGACGAAGGAGTATCCTCTTAGAACGAGTAATATTTTGCCTGAGAATACTCGACAATGATTGGGATAAAACTTTTACTTGGTGCCGCTCTGCTATTGCTGATCCAACAGAGTTGCATTGCTCAATCTGAGGTTGAGTACTACAGCAATCTAATAACCCAAAGTTTGGCAGACGCCACCAGTTTCGTACCACCAACTGATGCTAGTCAGTACAAGCCTAAGACTTCTGCTAGACCAATAGGTGATATATTTTATTTTATTATTATTATTTTTTTTCGTAAATCTTTCATGTTCGTTGTTCGCGTTGTTTTTCTTTGGTCTTCCTCTTTTTTTTTTGTTTTGAATCTTCGTCTGCCATATTTGTTTCACCGGATGTTCGTTAAACTGTGCGCAAGATGGTGCACAATCGCGTTATAAACAATTTAAGGACAATTGTCACTGGAAGTTACTCTAAATGCTTCAAAGTAAAGGACAGAAAATATCTTGCGCCCAGTTGAACCAAATATTATTATCTATCAGTTTCCGCAATATTGTTTGTCCAGCTTAAGATTTATAAAAATTATAAATTTTTGAAAAATGGTCTCTTTTCCGAGGTTTTTCCGGATTTTCTCAGTGGAAAATGCACCGATCCGGTAGGATGAAGATCCATTTTGTAGGTTCTATAAATCTCTACAAAAGTTTTTTGGACTGTGAAATGATTCCTTGAATAATCTTTGAGATATTTCCAAAAAACCAAAAGAGTTGTAACTGGGGTTTTCATTAACGATCTATCTTATAAAAATTAGTATAGGCCATTCGCGTCATTTATTTGGTTGGGGAAAAACCTCTATAGCTTGATTTAAAATGTCAAAATCGGTCCATATATTGTTTTAGAAACATTCATTTCAGTTTTCTTAGAAATTTCTTTTTTATTTATGAAGGTTTTATTAATTGAGTAGTATAAAGTCAATGTGGTTTATATTCTATTGTTAATTTCCAATTCTTGTTTTTTATTTCTTTGTATCCTATTCATTAATATTTGTAATGTTCTATATGTTCTACATACGCCCCTTCAATTTGTATATCTATGGTTTTTCTTTCTTCACAATTAGCTTCCTATTTGTTTTGTTCTTATTCATTCTCATCTCGTATTCTTCAAATGTTTTATTCCATCTCTAAATTATTATGTAGATCTCGTTCATTTCCGGTCAAAATTATTATCAAGTCATCTGCAAAGGTCTCCTCTAATATTTCTATTCTCTGTAGGTGTCTGTATCTAATATGTTGTTTTTATATTTTTGTGATTTTTTTTCAACTATCTCGTCTACAAATACGGTGGAGAGCAATGGACTAGGTCCTCCTCGTAGTCGTAACCCTTCTCTTGTACATTTTTCTGAAATTTTGCTTTATCGAATCACACAGTTAACACTATTTTCATGTTTATTCTTTATTGTCCTGAGTATTTTGTTCTCAATCTCTCTATTCTTTAGGATTTCCCATAACTTCGTCCTTGGCACTTTGTCGAACGCTTTTTTGAGGTAAATGAATCCTAAACATACATCTTGCCCTTTCTGTAGCTTTTTTCTGAGATTATCTTCAATGTAAATATAATGGCCTTGTGTACTTCTATGCTCTTCCTAAAACCGCTTTGTGGTCTTCTAGCGTTGTCTCCACTATAGCTCTTATTTTTTCATCTATAATATTCATACATTATTTTCATCGCTGTACTTAGCAATTTTATGCCTCTGCAGTTCTCGCAATCATACTTTTCTCCCTTTTTGAATAAAGGGACCATGCTCTATTAAATATGTTCAACAGTATTTTCAGCCCATTTTCTCCAATATTTTTAAACATTTCAGTTGTTATTTTGTCTTCTCCGGGTGATTTTCCATTTCTTAGTTTTTGTATAACTTCTTTTATTTCTTGTGATGATATAGCTCAAATGTTAACGAAGCATACACGAGCTTTTTCAGTTTATTATCTTATGCTTTAGACATAATTTGTCCCTTTAAAAAAATCAAGACCTATGTTCAAACTACAAGGGACGAATAGATAACCAGAGAACTCAAGGCTGAGGGTAAACAATTGAAGAATTTCCAATGGTTAATTAAAAATAGTGATAATTATAACTCACTACACTTGTATCATGAGATGAAAAAACAGCATAGGCAAGATATTAAAGAATGTAAGCGTACATAATATCAAAATGAAATAAATAAATCAGATAATATAACAAAATAAGCAAAAACAAGTCTGGAAAACAGTCAACAAACTGACAGGTAAAAAAATTAATAAGGAATATCCACAGGAAATGTATATTAGAAATAACTTGATTGGTGATAAATCGAACATAGCGAATACTTTTGCCAACCATTACGCAACCTTAGTTCCAAACAATTTTAAACAACATTTCCTTGAGGAAACTTCATCAGGTACCACTGACTTGATTTCAACCGTGGATAGATTTTACTCTCACCCTGTTTCCCCTTCTGAAGTCTTCAATGTTATTGCTGATCTTAAAAACAAAAATTCCACTAGAATGGATTGCCTATCCACGAATATAATCAAATCTGTACCCGAATGCATCGTTGAATCTTTAGCATTCATTATAAACAAATCTGTCGAAGAGGAATCGTTTCCAGACTTGTTGAAAATAGGAAACATAATTCCGTTACTCCAGTAAAGTGATTCTCTTGATACTGAAAATGATCGACCTGTGATCATCCCCAGTGTTTTGAGTAAGGTAATAGAAAGGTGTATTTACAATAAATTATTCCCCTTTTTGGTAAAAAACAATATTATCAGCGAGTATCAAAATGGATTCTGCCCAGGGAGATCGACGGAAAGTGCTACTGCAGCTTTCTTAGAAAATATTTATAGTGGTGTCGATAGAGGAAAATTTGTAGCCGCACTTTTCTTCGACCTATCTAAAGCCTTCGATTCCATAGACTTTGATTTACTCGCTAATAAATTATACACAATAGGTATTCGTGGAAAATTTCTAGCATGGGTACTCTCCTATATGAAATACAGGAGATTATTTGTAAGATGTGACGATACTGATTCTGATATGTGTGAGGTGAACATAGGAGTTCCACAGGGCTCAGTTCTAGGGCCTTTAATATTTTTACTTTACATAAATGATCTCCTACAATATTTGGGTATAAATTCAATATCACTATTTGCCGATGATTCTTCAATTTCACAAAAAGCCGAAAGTCATGTGGAACTTCAAACTAAACTAAATATTGTTAGTGAACGATTTACAGATTGGTGTCGCAGAGACAGGCTTATAGTCAATCCAGAGAAGACAGTTTTGATTCAATTATTTGGCAGGAAATATACATACGAACCTGTCAATATTGAAATTACCAACACGACAATATGTCCATCAGAGAAAACAACATTTTTAGGATTACACATAGATTGTGGACTTAGTTGGAAGATTCATATAAACTATGTATGCAAAAGATTAGACTGCAGTTTCTACGCATTGCTACAATTAAAAAAGGTATTGGATGAAAACTGTTTGAAAGATGTCTATTATGTAATGGTCAATTCAGTTCTTTTTTATAATGTACTCATGTGGGGTGATGGAACAAATATAGAAAGAGCTTTTGTGGCTCAGAAACGTATTATTCGCGTTTTATATGGTCTTGGATACACAAATTCCTGTAGACCCATTTTCATTACCCTCCATATACATTCACAGTTGTCTACTCTATGCGAAAAAACACGAAAACAGGTTAGAAGTGTCACATATATCCGACTAGAAACCGAAACCTACTAAAATTACAACAACACCGAACTTCGTTTCGAAAATCACCTTCTGCAGCAGGCACAAGGTTCTTCAATTGTTTACCATCAGCCATAAGACATATTTCAGAACTTCCTCTGTTCAAACTGAAAGTAAAAAAATGTTTGATGGAGGAAACTTTTTATTCTATAAACGAATATCAGGAAAACTCTTGTAGAAAATAGTTATATTGTTTTATACCATAGATCAGTATCAAACAGCAATTTTGCATTTCATACATAGGATTATATTATGTTTTTTGTTTGTGAATAAATATTATTCTTTAATTAAATTGATTTTAGAATCCCTCAGAACTATCTGATTGGCAAACTGAACTCTCTGAACTAGGTTCCCGCCTAAGATACTGATACCGAGTGTCCTCTAGAACAGTGCCACGATTCAGATCAATTGTAAAAATCTGTGTGATTTCTCAACATAAAATTAAGAACGTTGGTATAGTCATTAATTTTCGGGTATTTTTCAGATGATGGAACCTACGATTTCATAATAGTTGGAGCAGGAACAGCAGGATCCGTCATTGCAAACAGACTGGTGACTGCTAATTTCACAGTATTGCTCTTAGAAGCGGGTACTTTCATAACAGACATCATCACTATTCCGAAATACTATGTTGTTAATAATCTCAGCAAGTTTGGATGGAATTTCCAGTCGACCAAACAAACCACAGCTTGTTTAGGTGAGTTACATACTTGAATAATAATGATAGTAATAACCCGATGACGGTTCATTCTTCGCATCCCTTTGTTGATGCCAAACATCAATTTCTCAGCTTTGTAACTCAAAGCTGTGGTTGTGTGTACCTTTAATTAGTCTGAAAAAAGTGCTACACACTTTTTGATAACCACTGGATATGAAAGAACTAACAAGCTGTATCTAACATCCACCATGTGTTGTTTAAAAAATATATCTTTGCGTTTTCTCTACAAAGAGGTTAAAATATTTCAACTGTCGTTACCTATTGGGAGCAGGGTTGTTTTTTTGAAGAATGTATGTCGGTCTGTCTGTCCGTGTAAGAACACTTCAAACCTTTATATTTTCGGAACGCTTGGGGACATCGCTTCGAAATTTGAACCATTTCCATAACTCGAGAAACGTATTGGTCGGGTTGAATCTTTTTGCGATCAGAAAATCTCGAAACATTTTACGGGGTTTTTCGTTTTTGACTTGATTTAATCTATTCAATATTTTTTGACGATATACTTTAATATGTTTTATCTATAAGCATATCACGCACAAGCTTTGTGATTTCTCATGTTTTATTTTCATCGTCTTTTTTGTGTTAGTAACATTTGTAAAAATTTTTGGAATTTTTGAAAATAAACATTATTATTATTATGTCCAACAGAAGTGTATAGGTTTTGAGGATGATCGAAAAATGCTAACAGGGTGTTTTCGGCCATTTTCCAAACATTTTTTTAAAATCAAAAACGCTGAACCGTTGATTCAAACTGAATTTTGAAAAATGCGATAGGTAGAACTGGGGTTGATTAACAACTATTTTTCACGAAAATGTTCGGAAAACCGAAGAAACTGAAGAAAACTGAAAAAATTGTAATTTGGAAAATATGAAACTTTTCAGAAACTGTTGATATTTTCACTATCTACCAAGTTATCTTTTTTGACCGCCTTGAGGAACTGTACGAATTGTGAAATATTTCCGGAAAATATAAAAAAAAGTTAAATCGAGATATTATCCGTACCTGCTAATGGAATAAATGAAAATCTTAAGATTGCTTCGAATACGTCTTTGCAAGCCACATTGATATTTCAAAACTCGAACAAAAAGAGGAAAAATGTTAAAAAAATTTAAAATAAAGTGTAAAATTTGTACTTTTTTCCTAAAATCGTCAAAAACTCGAAAAACAAACGAGATATCGAAAAGCAATACTGAGAATGTCGTTGTACTTAAACAGTTCTACAAAAAGTATCTTTGAATATTGAATATTGAGATTTGAATTCAAACAATTTATCGTTTTTTCTATAAAAACATCAAAATATCGAAAAGTACAACAACTTTGATATTTTAAATAAAATACCCTGTATATTATTGCATTTTTCGCTTTGCTATTGCTTTTAGATTATTTTCATGAAGTACTTCCCTATACCTTTCTCCACTGGTTTTCGAGAAAATCAATAATTTCCTTATTTTTTGTGCGAAACTAGCATCAATTAAATGTTTATTACTGCAGTATTTGGATACGTAGGAAGTTGATATTTTGGATGTAGTTTGAGAATGTTTTGTGTATTAGTTATGACTAGGACAACTCGTTCTTCATTATACAGGGTCGTAAAAAATGTGTGATTTCACTGATAGATACAAAAGTGGTGAAAAGTGCATCTTTTCAAGTGGAACACCCTGTATATCATCAAATATCCTGAAAGACAATTGAATTTCCTTTCAAATGATGTATCGTGTTCTTATACCTAAAGAGTCAGGTTTTCTAAATAAAAGCAAGTTTTTCTATAAAATTTGGATTATTTTGCCATATTTTCTATTGGGTAGATAGGAATTGTCATGGAACATGTCATTATGAAAATTCCAAAAATTAGTACATTGATAATGACACATTTGCGTCCTTCAACGCGAATTTGATTAGAAAAGAATCCAGGTTCATTCATTTTTTTGATGTATTGTACCTTATAAAATTATTACTCTAAGATAGATATATTTATATTATAGAGTTAGATAATTCAAAGAGTAAATGACCAATTTAAACAACCAAAACGTTGTAGTTCTTATTTTTTCCTGTTAATTTCTTTCTTAAAAAAGCTACAATATAAGTCCTACATAAAGTTTATAGGTTAGGCCGTCCATCTTGGATATTAAGATGGCGACCACTTTTGTTATGTACACAAAAAAAGCTACATTTATCTTTCAAACAAGCCATCAACCACTGACATAGATCAAGAAATAAGAAAGTTACAACAAAACCATTTTAATTCAGTTTTCTGTGGATCACTTGGCACATACAGTTTTACTAAATACGGTCCTGTAGGGCAAAACATGTTTCACAGAGCACTGGTGCTAAGAGATTTTGTAATATTTCTTATTCAATTAAATTCTAATAGGAAATACAAAAATCATGGACTTGAGAAAAGTGGTATTGTTTATTTGGCACCTATACTAATTACGGCCCTGAGAGCTAAATCATTGGTCTTAGAGGATTGGGCCCATGAGAACATTTGATCAGAAACTCAATACCAATAACATATGTGAATTTCAGGCAAATCCCACTGTGGGCCATTTTTATATGCTTTTGTGCGGGGTCCTTTACGGTAATGAACGTGCAAAGGTTTTATTATTAATGTACTGATTTTCGAATTTTCGTAATGACATATTCCATGACATTTCATATTTACCCAATACAAAATATGTTTGCATCTTAAAAGTTGCATATACCTACAATATAAAAATACATATTCAGAAAAAAATATCATAATTTTCTTTATTTTTTCAGGTACCGTCAACCAAACATGCCAGGTACCCAGAGGCAGAGGAGTAGGCGGTACTTCCCTAGTCAGCGCTGTTGCCTATAGCCGAGGCCACAAAACCGATTTCGACAAATGGGCAAAAATTACCAAAGACTCGAGATGGGGCTACGACAACGTCTTGAACTACTTTAAAAAATCCGAGCAGTTCACACAGTCCAACCCGGACTACCCAATCGATCTCGAATACCACGGTACGGAGGGCCCATGGCAAATAACTCAACCATCGCCAACTTACGAACTGGGAAAGTTGTTCTTGAAAGCCAATTCTGAGATGGGATACAACCTGACTGACTTCAACAGCCCCAGTCAAATCGGAGGCTCTGCCATCCAGCTGAATATAAAAAATGGACGCAGGTTTGTACAAATTCGCTAGTGGTTCAATTCTTTAGAAGAATTCATTCATTCATACTTGGTAAGGTCTGATTATGAGTTGGAGAACTGGAATTAAATAACCTTACATATACTGTGGAGATATCCTCACTTTACTGGCCACAGTTACTGTCGAAGTGCGGATAGAGCAGAATGTATGGACGGTGTTATCGACTTTCTCAGGATTCCTGAGCCCAATTTTGATATAAGGGTAGAGAGCAAGCAATTATGTCGTTATAAAATGAACATTGGGTCTATTATTAATGAAATATCCTTTTAGGTTAGGTTAGGTTTGAACGTGATTAGGCCTGTATCAGGCCCTCTGCTGAAGCCAATGGCCTATTGTGGCTCACCCTATTCTTATATTTCTCCCAGTATATCCAATCTCTTGACGAAATTGAGGAAGGCATTGGGAGAACAGTTTACCAGGTTTTCTGGCCTTACTGTCGTATCGCCAAATATCAAAATCCGGTTCTGGCCATGTCACTACACTTAATTTCTTTATCTTTATGGTGCCATAATTTGGTAGTATCATCTGCAAATAACGTTAAATTTTACGAAATTGGTAGAATTGTAAGGTCTTTTAAAAATAAAAGAAAAAGTATAGGACCCAGTACAGTGCGTTGGGGCACTCCACATCTTATTTCAATTGTATCTGAGGTAGTGGAAAATTTTACACACTGTTTTTTATCAGAGAGATAAGATCATTAATATCCAGGGTTGTATAGACATCTGAAAAAGAAAAAGCCACCATTGGTGCTTCATAAATTAAATTATTTATACGCATGAAAAAATAGTTATTTATGCAACAAGTGCAAAAAGTGAATGTTTATTGCACTCGACGCGAAATTGTCCGACGAGGCCGTTAGGCCGAGTTGGACAACACGTCGAGGGCAATAAACAATTTTTGCACGAGTTGCATACAATATTTTTTCTACGTTCATGCAAAAAGCAAAAAATGATTTATTGAGGTGCGGCACTAGGTGTAGGGAAATGAAAAGCGCAACTTGAATACTTTATTATTAATATCGATTTGCATTCAAACAGGAACTAATACGTTACGAACAATTTAACTCAAACTTTATTTTTACCCTCAATGTTGAAAGTGAATGAACAATTGGTGCAATTTTCAATATGAATATTTCGTAGTGAAGTACCTATTGCCAATCTCACAGAATATCTGCTAAATATGTAGTAGGTTTAAACGTTTATGTTTGTCATGATGACAGCACGTTGAAGTAGAATGACAGATGAGTGCAATAAAAACTTTATTGCACTAGTGCAATAAAGAACTTCTTTTTCCACTGAATATAGTTCAATAAAGTTTTGCTTTTTGCATGAATGTAGAAAAATAAAATAATGTTAATTTCAATAATTTTAATAAATAAATATCAGTTTAGAACAAAAATTCAAAAAAAATTGATTTTTGAAAATCTGTTTTTTACTTTTTTGCGTTTTCTGGAAAAAAATTCCACAGTAGTGCAACTCTTTTATTACATAATCTAAAAGTAGACGTTTCAACGAAAAAAATGGCGGATGGCGAGCTTGAAAAGACGAACTTTAGCGGTGAGAGGTTTTTTCGGAATTTGTCGAAAATATGTATTTCGATACAAAAAAATTATAGCTCGCTTGAAACATAATAATTTTTAAATCCACCCAATTTCGTGAAAAAAAAAATAATTTTCAGGTGAGAAATAAATTACAAACGGAAAAATTGGTTTTTCTGATTTTACCGGAAAATTTGAGGTAATGTGGGAAACTGTTTCATAGAAAAGTTGTAAATCTTTTCATTTCCAACAACTTTGTAATCCAACTTTTCGATAGGAGGTCACTTTCGTTGTCAATCGTGAAAAACCGTGAAATATCACTTTCAACCCCTAAAAATTCACCCCGTTCCACCCTTCTCCATTTTTCCGACTTGAATTAATTTTTCCCGTCAGTGAACCAATATTTTGCTCCTCTTCCAGTAGGTCTCATGTTGTTATTTTTTTTCCGCTTTCATCTTTTTTGGCGTCCATCAGCTCTGGTCTAGACTATCCACGCATGTTATAACAATCTAGTAACACTATTGACCATTACAGGAACGATTTGGGAACCGCCTACGTACTCCCGGTACTGAACAACTCAAACCTAAAACTCTCATTGGAAAGCTACGTCATCGAAGTGGAAGTCACCAAAAGAACTGCAACCGGAGTCGTTTTCACGCGTGGTGGAATTACATACAGAGCGAGAGCCCGAAAAGAAGTCATCCTCTCCGCCGGCGCCATCAGCACCCCCCAGATCCTAATGCTGTCTGGAATCGGCCCTAGAGAGGTCCTCAGAGCCCACAACATCAAGGTCAAGAAGGCCTTGCCGGTTGGCAAGACTCTTTACGAACACGCAGGCTTCTACGGTCTTATTTTCTCCTCGAACATCACCAAACCCGACCAGACTCTCGCAGAGCAGGTGCAGGACTTCCTCAACGGTACTGGAGATCTGACTGGGTCGCTCACGAGCCAGCCTATAGGCTTCTACCAGAGCTCGCAGGAAAGGGTCGCTGGTTCTCCAGACTTGGAGCTGTTGTGTGACGTCACCAGCAAGTCGGATCTGGCCATCAAGTTCTCTGGATGGAAGAGTAGCACCTACGAAGCCATATATGGGAACAACACCAACGCCATCGTTTTTACTCCTCTCTTGCTGCATCCCAAGTCCACCGGAAACGTCATCCTGAAGAGTAGCGATCCCTACGACTACCCGCTGATCAACTACAACTTGTATTCCGACAAGGATGACTCGGATATGGCTGCCATGTATGACGCTATCCAGCTGGTTTTCAAGATGGTCAACACCTCAGCCTTTCAGAGTATTGGCGCTAGCTTCGAGGGAAGCCCTCTGACTGAATGCTCTAACCTCACTTTTCGGTCGAAAGATTATTGGTACTGCGCCCTTAGACAGACAACCCTCTCTTCTCACCACCCGGTTGGTACTTGTCCCATGGGAACCAGCTCCAATAGAGCCGTGGTGAACGCTGAATTGGAAGTTTTCGGGATAGCCAAGCTCAGGGTAGCTGATGCTAGTGTTTTTCCTTCTCCAACAGCAGGACACACGAATGCTCCTATTGTCATGGTTGCTGAAAGAGTGTCTGATATTATCAAGGACAAATATAGTCGATGATTGAATGGAATACGTTGAATTAAATTTTGAGCATTACTTATTGGCTTTCACTTTTACTTTTTTCATAAATGTAGCATAATATAGCATTTAAGATCTCCAGCTAGTCGTACTTACTACTTCCTTGACGAGCTCAATAGTATATTAGATAAAGATAAAAATTACTGCAGCCCATCTGTGGGTGATGATTGAGAAAAACTGAAGACTCAAGAAATTATCTCGTCATGATGAATGAGTACCGCTTTCATTCTACTGATACTACAACAAGGGCAAGAAATGGATCTGAATCATGTCTCGATCAAATGTTTATCAAAACAAGACAACACAACTTCAATAACATATTACCTCTCATTATATCGACGACAATCACATACCTCTACATAACGCTATTACAAATTGTATTAAATAAAACAAAAAACGATTCAATAAATGGAAATTATTGTCAAAAAGTAGACGAACAATCATTACAAGAAACAATTAGTAGCAATAATTGGAAAAATGAAATTTACCCAATTCATAATCTCGAATCAACAAAAGAAAAATTCTTTACAAACACGTATAAACAAAAATCAACAAAACGCTTCAGAATAACAATAGTGAATGTAAAACGAAAAATTGGATCACAAAATCATTGATAAAACACATCAACCAAAAAAATCAATAATTTCTCTTATGGAAACAAAATCCAAATAATGAAAACTTGAAAGTGACAATTTAACGAAAAAAAAAAGAAATTGGAGAGGAACTAAAGAATGCCAAAGACAATTATTATAAAGGATTAGTTGAAAACGAACAAAATGCAAGTAAAAACACAGGAACACTGTTTAAAAAATCTAAAATACCAAAACACTGACAATAATTGAAAATATCTAAAATGAGAAAAATTAGATCGTCACAGATACAGAAGATGTTGGTGATATATTTAATAGCTTCTTCGCAAATGTGGGGGAAAATTTGGCAAAGGAAATAAGACAAAATCCTATCTGCAGAAATAAAAATTACATTTACATGGTGGTCCTTCGGCTTGTAAGGCCGACGTATGTTTTGAGAAAATCTCGACGTTTCGCCAACACGAGTGGTTAGCATTTTCAAGAGATATTTTCAAAGTTTCTGGTTTCTTAAGTCGCTGTCAAATGCTTGACAGCAAAAGTAATTTAAATATTTTCGTTGCTGTCCACCATTGATTTTTTAACGTTAAATTAATTCAATTGAAAATGCATCATAACTAATTCGCGTGAAATCAAAAACATGCTCTCTTCAAAATTTTATTTCCTACATTTACCCTTATCCTAATAGCACCCTTATAAAATATTCAGTAAAAGAATGAACATATTTTACACATTAGGTCATCAAAATAAACGTTGAACACAAATAAGAAGGCAGTAACTGGTTGTACTTATAAAATTAAGTAACTCGGGAATAGTCTGAAGTCTTGGCCGTTTCTAGGAGAAGCAAGCTGCTCCGATTTCCACCCAGAAAGCTTGATCTGGCTCGCCTATATCTCTCACACCCACGTCGGTGATGGGCAGTCTGGATGGTTTATCGGTGGAATAGGATATCACCGTCTCAGCCCAAGAGTCTTTGCGGTACTGCAACGAAATGGAGACACATTAGATTATAATATGGCACAGGGAATTTTACAAAATATTTGACGAACGTTGGTTTGGGCGTTTAGGGCCGTGATCACCCGATCTCACGGCTATTGACTTTCTACCATTGACCGCATATTATGTTCTACTGAAGATAAAAGTGAAATTTGGCAGTAATAATTTCTTTTGGAGATATGGTGCCAGAGCTAACATTGAAGTATTTTCTAGTCTCCCAAAATGTAAATTTTTCTAATGCTTACCTTGCATTCATCTGTTAGAGCCTCGTATCGCAGTTTTCCTTTCGGGGTAATTTCTACATCGTTGGAACTCATCAGTTTGATACCTTTCCTGAAAGTGTGCCTAGTGACATCGAAGTAGGCTGCAGATTTCTTGCAGTGGTACGTGATATTTTGCGTTGCTCTGGATGACAGAAGGTGTAGGAATCCTATCTGGGTACTGTCTGCTTTGTATGTGATCTGAAAGAAAATAAAATTGTTAGAAGACTGTCATTCTTCACCATTCAACATGGATCTAGGAGTTCCACAAGGTTCCGTTTTGGGTCCACTTATTTTCCTCCTCTTCATGAACGATATGCCAAATCATATGAGCACAGATCATATTGTATATGCAGGTGATGCTACACTTTCAGCTGATTCTGACCTCCTTTTGAATAAACTCTTGTGTTTCGCTTTACTGACGCAAACTCAATTCAATCAAGTTTTAATATTGTCTCTGATCAAATATTTTTACTTTCGGACTTACCTGCATTCCATGTTCAATTTCTCCCAGCCAGATTTCGGGGTCTCTTCCCTCATATCGAATTTCTGGAGATCGTGCTGGTTTCGGCATAACACAGGTTGCCTTATTCTCCATGTCACAGTGGACTACGATAGAGTCTCTGATGTCTCCGTCATTTGGATCTACCCAATATTGACCTTGAATGAAAATGAAATAATGACAATAACATTATCAAACTTAGTAAACCCATCTGAATAAAGATTTATGTTTGGAAAATATCAAGGGTTGTCGCATTTTCCGCCAAAAACTTCAAATAAATGAACAAGAACATAAACCACAAGTTCAAAAACTCTGAAAAAATCAAAGTTCTTTGACAATTAGAAAGAAATCATTCCTGAGATTGAAAAGAAAATCTGGTTGACGATCTTCGAGAAATAAATTGAAACGTCATTTCTAGAGGACTTTTTCAAGTTTTCTCATTGACTATTCGACAGATTTCATTTCAAATATCACGACATATCAGTTGTCGAAGTAAGAAACAATCACAATTTTTTCCAAAATATTTGAACACATACTATTTATCCTACTTTTCAGATATGGGATAAAGTAAAAGATTGATCTGCAGTAAACCATCTGACAAAGAGTCTTATCAAATGGTCAATGGCTCCAGTAGGTGCTGCCTCTGCTGGAAGGGAGTGGAACTACAGAAAAAGTTCTGCAGGACAATGGTTTCGACAATCAATGCAAATTTTCTTGTACTTACCACTTGGCGATTCCGGATATGCAGCCAAGATATCTCTGCAAGTTTTTCCAGGCGAGTTCTTTTGACCGTTGGGTTTTCTCAGTCTGTCGAACGAGGTTTTCAGCTGCTCGTAGGCTTTGTTTATCAAATCTCTCGTCTCTGCTTGGGTCATTTCCTTTCCAAAAATTCTCGCGGGTTGGTCATTCATTGGATCAGGTCCCTTCTGATTATTCTGACCTTGAGAGAGAAGAGCTGCCAAACTAGCAGCGTCATAGCCGATTCCTTCGCCAGGTGGTCCAGGTGGTCCAGCAGGTCCTAAGACACATGTTTATTTTTAGCTACAATTCGAACTTTTTAAACAATATTTTCAAGCTTACCTGGTTGTCCAGGAGCTCCAGGTCTTCCATCATTCCCGCTTTCTCCTCTAGGTCCTCCCGGTCCCACAACCCCTTGTGGTCCTGGGCTTCCGTCTCTTCCGGGAGTACCTCTCTGTCCGGGCTCTCCAGACTTTCCGGGCATACCGTGATCACCTGGTGGTCCCTTCTCTCCGGGTTGTCCTTGCAGTCCAGGAAGTCCTTGCAGACCCATCAAACCGCGGTGTCCCTTCGGACCGATAGGGCCCAACTCTCCGCGATCTCCTTTGATTCCCTCCAGTCCTGGAGCTCCGGCCTTGCCTCTTTCTCCCGGGGCACCGTCTGCTCCCTGGGGGCCAGATTCTCCTCGGGGTCCTCTTTCGCCGGTGGAGCCAGGTGGACCGACCGGTCCTGATGGTCCCTGAGGATAGATTATTATTTTGAAAAATAATAATAAGCGGACTAAGTTTTTGGGTACAATTTTGATTAATTTAAAGGATATAGGAATGGTTATAATAGATATACAGGGTGTTTCTTAAGTACGTTTAGAAACTTCAAGAGCATGTTGCTGACGTCGAAATAAGAAAAAAAAGTTCCCATAAATACATGTCCGCAAGTTATTCGTTTCTAAGATACAGAGTGTCAAAGTTTAATTATTATATTTGTTTTTTTGTGAATAAATGCCAAAATATTTGTGAAATTCGAGTAAAGTTTAGTATTTGGAATGATTTTTCAATGACAAAATCAAATTTTGTGTTAATTGTGAAAAAACTAGTTTCTAATTGAATTAATTTTGAATAAAAAAATCTTGTCATTCAAAATCACTTGCATCGATTATTTCAAATCTCAATAACTCGAAAACAGTTGCTCGCAGTGACCTCTATCAAGAATATATTTTTTACACAAACTAAATAATAAATATTCGCAGAAACCAAACTTTATCCAAATATCAAAATTATTTTGAAATAATTCACAAATAATTAAAATAAGAATTCAACTGTGTATCTCAGAAACGAATAACTTGTGGACATATGTTTATAGGAACTTTTCTTCTAATTTTGATGTCAGCAATACGTTCCTAAGTTTTCTACACGTACATGAGAAACACCCTGTATATCTCTATAAAACAAATTGATTTAGTATTTTTGGGTTTTGTATTTACACACCTGTAATCCCGGTGGTCCATTGCTTCCAGGCTGGCCAGGATTTCCTTGTGGTCCCTTATCACCAGTTCGTCCTGAAATTCCCGGAGGCCCAGGTTTACCCGTTGGTCCTTCAGGTCCTTGATCTCCGCTTGGTCCTGGCGCGCCTGGTGGTCCACTCAGCCCCATAAGTCCTTGAGGTCCTTCGTTACCAGGTTTTCCAGCTGCTCCCGTTTCACCTGCAGGTCCTCTCTGTCCCGTCATACCACTAGGACCTGGTGCTCCTGGGATTCCTGGTAAGCCTCTTTCTCCCGAGGGTCCTTGCGGACCGGTAGGTCCTAGTGGACCAGGTGGACCTTCTGCACCCGTGTCTCCTTTCGGTCCATCTTGTCCTGGGGCTCCGGAAAGACCTTGTAGCCCTGGTAAGCCTGCCCGTCCTGTTTCTCCCACTGAGCCCTTTATTCCTGGTAGACCCTGAGGACCTGGAAGTCCTGCGTGTCCTGGTTGACCCTTAAAGTGTTCGTGTTTATGAAAAAAGCATAGAGTTGGTACATTTTAAGCGACTTACAGCTTGTCCTGGTTCTCCCGGCCTTCCTGGAAGTCCCATAATTCCTGCATCTCCTCTTGGTCCAGCCTCTCCCCTAGCTCCCTTCGCGCCAGTCAATCCAATCGGCCCTTGCGGTCCAGATTCTCCTGGTCTTCCAACGGGCCCCAAAATTCCTTGCTCTCCTTTCATTCCAGATAATCCTCTCTCTCCCTTGACTCCTGGCAACCCAACGAGACCAGGGGGTCCGGGGAAGCCTTGTGAACCCTGCGGACCTGCTTGACCTCGTTCTCCGGGTCCTCCCGGTGCTCCTGATTCCCCTGGGAAGCCTGGAGGACCTGGTTCTCCAGGTGCCGCCGCTTCTCCCGGTGGTCCTGCTGGCCCCATTGGTCCGAGGGGCCCGCGTTCTCCTTGACGACCTGGAGGACCTTCAGGACCAGTCAGTCCAAGTGATCCGCGTTCTCCTTTGTTTCCTTGAGGGCCTTGAGAGCCTCTCAATCCTGGTAGCCCTACTAAACCTGGTTGACCGGAGTGGCCTTTAATTCCTCTTGGTCCAGGAAGTCCCTGTGAATAAAATAATTAGCGATTTTTGTTTCACAAGAAACTTATATTATCATCTTTTGACAAGTATTTCTATCCTCTTAGACCCAGACAAATATTCTGAGTCAAAAATAAATTGAAAGTCAAAGAAGAGGTTTTTTGTTCTTTATTGCATACCTGTGGACCATCCACACCTTGAGATCCTGGGGATCCTTTGAATCCTGGCACTCCAGGCTGACCCACTGGTCCTCTTTCTCCTGGAAAACCTCTTTCTCCCCTCACACCCTGATTTCCTGGTATTCCTGCTGGTCCTTGACTACCGGTTTCGCCGTCTTTTCCTGGCATTCCTGGATTGCCTGGAGTACCAGGAAGTCCCTATAAACAAAATTTCGAATTAAACAACGAAAATCTTTACTGATTATAAACAAAGTTCCAAAGAATTGTTTCACAAATCTCGTTATAATTAATGGAAAGGGAGGTGAAGTTGTGCCACCATCATTGTTATAATGACGTATTTGCTGGTTTCATTTGCAAGTTCATGGTCGTTTTGAGGGAGGAAAGGTTTCTGAGAGCAAGAACAATATTGTGCTTAAGGAAATCCACAAACAAAAATCTCGTAGTGTCCATTACCTGGAATCCTCTTGGTCCATCAACACCTGGTGATCCTCTTTCTCCATCCACACCTGCAGGTCCTGGTGGTCCAGCTGGTCCCGCTGGTCCATCTTTGCCCGCATCTCCTCTTGGTCCCACAGGGCCCGCTGGTCCCTGTTCTCCATCTTTTCCTGCTTCACCCTAAAAACATAATCATTGTTGGTCAAAGAGTAGAGATATTAGGTTTGAAATACTTACAGTCAATCCTTTGTCTCCTTGGAGTCCCAATGGTCCAGGCAGTCCTTGTATTCCCTGTGGTCCTTGTTCGCCAGGTTTTCCATCTTGTCCTGGCATGCCCCTCTCTCCAGGAGAACCGTTTTTCCCTGGTTGTCCTGGACGACCGGACAAACCCCTCATTCCTTGTAGCCCTGTCTGACCTGGTCTTCCTCCTTCTCCTTGGGATCCTTTTGGACCGACTGGACCCAACAAACCTCTCTCACCAGATTGACCTAAAGGATGAAAGAGGGTTTTATTGAACTTCCTTCACCGCAATTCCATTATAAATATTTCGAAACTATTTTTCGGGAGATAAAAACAGACATCAACTGTTTTAATATTCTCTTTGAGCGAATCATCAAAAATGTACTTTCAATAAAAATGACTGACAATGACTGACGAGTATGTTTTCTGATTCTGACATAATTATCATCGAAAGCTTTAGATGTCTAGCGACGGAGATGTGATTTTAAGAATTGAAAAGCCCAGGATAATTCACATCTTGTGCCTAAGGCCCTTGTAAATCATGTAACTTTCTTGCTGCAGGATGTGCTATTATGTCTTACCCTTTTGTCCAGGAGCTCCGTCTGGACCCGGTAGTCCTCTAACTCCTGGAAGTCCTCGTTCTCCCTGTGGGCCACTTTGTCCAGAAGGTCCTCTCATTCCTCTCTTTCCTCGTTTCCCTTCAGGCCCGGTCAATCCAGGTAGACCTCTTGGTCCGATGGCCCCTGTTTCACCTCTCATGCCCGTGTCACCCTTATAACCTCTCTCTCCAACAAGACCCTTGAAAATATCATATACTTAGTCTCAAAACAACCTAAATTTTCTCAAAACAATGTCAATTTTGGTTATAAAAACAGTTAATGAAGATGGTGAAGACATATATGAAATTAACAATGTGGTTCTATATAGTGTATTTGAATGAGTGTAACAGACTTTAGGAATGGAAAAACACTCACAGGTGCTCCTTTGGTTCCGGGTTGTCCCGGATTTCCGGCTAGACCTGGTGGTCCTCTAGCTCCTGGAAATCCAGGAGATCCAATTAGACCTGTTGCTCCAATGCTTCCCTTTTCTCCAGGGTATCCATCCTTTCCTGAGGGTCCAGGTGGACCAGATTCTCCTGGTTGTCCAGGTCTACCGGACTCACCTAAAAGAAAATAAATATTAAATAAAATCAAAATGAAACGACCAGACTCCAGAAGATGAAGAATCGTGCTAAGGAATAGATAATTTTAATGATCGCCCACAAGAAATAAAGAGAGTGGTTCAATAAATGATTTTTTGAAAATCAAAGTGAATGTTCTATTTTTTAAGTTGATCTTCGAGAAAATATTCATTGCAGAACCAAACAAAAAACGACCAAAGCCTTTTCTAGCTCCAAGCAAAAACCTGTCTATTACAGGGAGACAGACTTTGTAAAATGTAACTATCAGCATACATACCTCTGGGTCCTTGAAAACCTTGACTTCCTTTAGGTCCTTGCGCTCCTTGATCCCCCTTCGATCCTGGGATTCCAGGAAAACCTGGAGCACCAGATTTACCTACATTACCCTGAAATACAAAATCAACATTCACTAGAAAAAATCCCCTTTTTCAATCCTACCGGTTGCCCTGGAGGTCCTGCGATGCCATCGATTCCCCTCAATCCTGGCAAACCAGGTGGCCCTTCTCTGCCTCTTTCTCCCCTAGGCCCTGCAGGTCCCATTTGGCCGACTGGCCCCATTGGCCCAAGCATACCTTGCGATCCTTTTTCTCCCGTAGCACCTTGGTCACCTTTGCTACCATCCGATCCTGGATACCCTCGATGGCCCTTTGCCCCGGGTAGACCAGGCATTCCAGAGAGGCCTCTAGGACCCACTGGACCTGGAGGTCCAGCTACGCCTGGTTCTCCATCATCTCCTCTCTCTCCCTGTTGAGGTATTTTGAGTTGATAAAAACACTATAGAAGTTTATGATTTAAATCCTTACATCCTTTCCTGGTGTTCCTGGCAAACCCCTGGGGCCTGGTGGACCTGCAATACCGGCTAGACCTGTTTCTCCTGTTTCTCCCCTGGGCCCTTGGAATCCTTGGGGTCCTGATGGTCCTGCTGGTCCTGAAAAATGAAGTATAAATATAGGAAGGAATGAGCACTTGTCCAAAGTTCTACATTGGACACTCAGGTAGAACTTGCAAAACAAGAATCTTTGAACATCTTCAAAGAGCGATTTCATTAATGGAAAAACAAAAGCCAACCAAAGAAGAACATTGACGAGTATGGTTGTTGATGGAGATCTTTCACCAATCTGTTCTTACCTGGTGGTCCTCTAGTTCCAACTGGCCCAACCGCTGCTTGTAGATACTGGAAGGGTTCATAAGTTGGTCCTTTGTCTCCGCTGCCTTGGGTCTGCGCTAGTTGTTGGTAGTATGCACTCAGGTCAGGAGCAGGCCCTGGAGGTCCTGGTGGTCCTGGTACACCAGGTACTCCAGGTGTTCCAAACACTCCTGAATCACCTGGTCGTCCTGGGTCTCCAGGGTAACCGGGCTCGCCTCGTGGGCCTGAGGAAGGAAGATATTGTTAGAAACTCGTACAGTTGTAAAATCTATGTTATTATGATAAAGTGTGTTGAGGCCACAAAAACATTTTTGGCAGATGTCATTAGATTTTATCAAGGAAGGATCTTACCAACTGCAAACATAAAAAATTTGAATTTTCAGCAAATGAAGTCATAAAACCTGCTCGAAATGACCACCTCCAAATACTGGTCGATCTCATCAATAGATCATTTCAAACCGAGGACTTCCCATCTTTTCTAAAAACGGCTAACGTGATAAAAATCCACAAAGGAGGAGATATGGATAATACTTCGAATTTTAGGCCAAGTTCGCTATTTCCAACCCTTGCCAAGATCATTGAAAAACTGGCAAAGAAAGAATTCTATCTTTCTAACAGAACACCAGTACGGATTCCAAGCCAAAAAAAGTACCAATGATGTAATGTATTCCTTTATGCAAACCACATATAACAACCAATATTCCAGGAAAGCTACAGCGGCGGTATTCTGTGAATTATCAAAGGCATTTGACTGTCTGAATTATGGAATACTGCTAAGCAAACTAGAGCATTATGGTTTCGGAGGTTCCAGTTTGATCATACCCAACAAACCGAAAACAGACAGTCAAGACAACAACATACTCTGAAAGAGAGGAAATCTCTTACGGAGTGCCCCAGGGCTCAGTACTTGGACCACTCCTATTCCTGGTCTATGTTAACGACATTACAAAACGGCCATAAATGAAGATATGACACTTTTTGCGGACGACACAACAATACTGATACAATAATGAAAATAAAACCTTGCTTCCTTCATGAAACAATCACAGACATTGCCAAAATAGAGAACTGGTTCGACTTAAAACTGTTGTGTTTCAACATTAAGGCCTGTATTAAGAAAACCAGAACTCCAGCTTGGGCTCAATACTGTGCAAAACACACCAACCTCAAAGTTTTTGGGATTACAGATAGATAACAAGCTGAAATTTGATGAACATGTCCTAAGGTTGTGTAAGAAAGGATGCTATGCTACTTAGTTCCTATGCATCTATCTGATCTGAATTCATGTCCTTACTATATTTTCTACAACTACGATATATGCATGTTATTCAATTGTAAGTATAGGTACTGTGTGTCTTTCGTTATACTTAATTTTGTTCAATTATTTCACTACGCTAAGCTTTGTCAACAAGATGTTAATCTTCAGACAATAAAACATACAAAACGATGATGATTTTAAAAAACTGTGTTACATTTTTCTTTCAAAACTAACTATGATCTGTCGAGATTATATTTGACGTGTCATCTACGTACATTGTAATGAATGTTCCTGGTGTCGAGTATTCCAAATCATTAATATATAATACAAACAATATGGGTCGCAATATCGACCCTTGAGGAACTCCTAATTCAGAGAATGCCATGCTGGAAATTGATAGTTAATAGCGACATATTGTTTTCTATAAGAGAGAGATAGTCTGTTATCCATGCTAACGGTATGCCCCTTGTGCCATAACGGAATAGTTTATCTAATAGAATGTTATGATCAACACAGTCGAATGCCCTGCTGAGATCGCAGAATATCCCAACAGGGCACTCGCCTGCTTCAATGTAGTTCACAATCTCTCTAGGATATGATTTTAGCTGTACTAGTTGATTTTTTGGTCAGAAATCCATGTAGGTTTTTTGTAAAGATATTATGATCATCAGAAAATGGTAAACATCTACTTAAAAAAGCATATTCGAATATTTTCGACATACTTGATGAAATTGTTACTGGCCTATAATTTTCCAGTAAGTTTAGTAAGGACTATTCTTTTTATACACTGGTGTGATTTTACCTATTTTCATCATATTTGGGAATGAACCTTCGCTGATTGACAGATTCACCGAATGAAGTAGAGGTTTAATTAAAACATGACAACTCTTTTTCAAAAGAAACATGGACATTTCGTCATTACCTGAAGAACTTTTATTTTTAAGTTTGCTATTCAGTAATTCATACAGTTCGGATTCAGTATAAGGGTGTAAAAAAACGAATTACTTGGAGATGGAATGTTTCTCGCGAAAGATTGATAATCTGAATTTGTCTTATCAATTTGACTTGATAATGCTTTAGTAGACTCTATAAAATAATTATTAAATGTGATTTACTTCATTTGGTAAATCAACAACAGCGTCCCTGTCCTTTATGGAAATAGAAATATTCTTAGAGGTGCATTTTGGTTTATTACATAGTTCAGAGACAATTCTCCAAGCTGTCTTTGAAGGATTATCAGACTCATCAATTCGTTTTTGGAAATATTCTTTCTTTGTTAATTTTACTTATGAACAGGAGTGGTCTCAAATCCTATCCTTGGAGAACACCAAAATCACCAACTCACCTGGAAGCGGTAACACGTCAACGTGAGGCTCCCTAGTCGGCCTCAGAGCCCCCAGACACGCCTCGTCCGTTTTACATTCAATTTTTCCTGCGACGCACGCGCATTCCGTGCATTTCCCCACCGTCCACTTTTCCCCGTCCTGGTAGAACCTCCCGTCCTGGCTGCAGGAAAAAGGCACCACGCTGCTTTCCGGAGAGGGCTGTGGGGGGATGATGTGGACGTCCACGACGCCTGTGGGCGCCGACGTCGGTCGCTCGTCCTCCGGTTGGACGAAGACGTCGGTGGTTTCTTCACGAGGCCGTTCGTCGAGGGGTTGGGGCGTGGTTATCGGTTTTTGAGTTGGCGATGCTGGAAAAAAAAATGTGAGGTTATAAAACTGTGCTTCCCATATTTTTGGTATGTTTTTGTCAACCCATAAATAATTTCAAGAACACAAAATTTGGTAAATATTTTGAATGGATTCTGCAGCTTGTGAAAACTCTCTTGGCAATTTTTTTTTATTTTTTAAATCTTTTCAAAAAGTATTTGAGGTCGACAAAATTCAAATGGCTCATTTCTCTCGCCATTGCAAATTGTTGTGACGTATACTCTCCCGAGAGTCCCGAGAGTTCACGTCATAACTCTTACTGTGTAGATGGTACACAAAGTAGACAACCAAAATCTCCACCCATCTGAGGTGGTGGCATTAAATTCAGACCTCCATTTCAAAATTATTTATCTACTGTTGCAGCCGCACATATTTTGAATCACCTTCGCCCTATCGTATTTAACCCATTCTGACATTCTTATCATCTGGTTCAGTATTTGTACCACCGCTCCAGTTGATGGAAATTTCCTAAAATACACGAATTGACTAAATTCTCCCGATGACGAAAAAAAAAACATGATTGTAAATGGTTTCAGTGTTATATTTTACGAAAGATACTATATTCTGGTAATTTAATTTTATAAATTTAAACTTATACATGTTTTATTCTATATACAAATTATAATTTTGATTGAGTTTTTTAAAACATTTTTATTCCTGTGATTGTATTTTCATATGTCTATTTTTCTTTTAGTAGTTTAGTTTCATAACTTCTAACTAAGTGATACTAGCAATGTATTTAATTGTGAAGATTCAGTGATTTTAATTATTTTTATTCCTGTGATTCAACATTTATATTTCTGTATTTTTTATTTTATATTTCTTATTAATAGTAGCAAGACATTAAGATTTTTATCGTGATTCTCTATTTAAATTTCTGTGTTTTTATTTTATATTTTTGTCTATTTTTTAGATCATATTTTATACCATACAGGTCACATACAAGTATCTGATGCTTCTGTGGTCTTACCAGCTTCAATTTGATTGATGTCAATCACAAACTAGCGTTTTTTGCTTCTGTGATATTTTGTTCATTTGCTAAAGCTTTATACCCCTAAGCTTTATTGTATTTCTCTTTTAACTGAATAAACATCATTATTATTATTATTATATCGAATCTAAGGCCTATTACTATTATCAACTTTAGCCTAGTTGGTTGAAAAATTTGTGAAAAATAATGTTATCATTTCTGCTATACAGGGTGTCAATTTGAAAACTTCCCACCCTTAATATCTTCCTTCCAGTAAACAATATGAGTAATCGAAAAAACAGGTCAATTTTATTGTCAAGGGGGACACTTTCACGGACTATTTGTAGCCCTCGTGGTTCAACCCCCTAGGAGGGGTAGATGTTACCCTTAGAATTTTAAATGGGAAGGGGGGTCAAGTGGCACATCATTTTGATGGGCGTTCAATTCTTGTTCCAATGGTACCCTGACTTATTATTTTGTGATGAGCATTTTCCGAAAAATTGCGTTCTAAACTAACAGAAGTAATTATTAGAACGCCTATACTGAGATACATTATTGTATTGACTCCCTTTAATAAAAATGGTTAGAAGAGTAGGTGGCACCGCTCCAACCCTTGAATGACAGGAATAAATTTATTACGCATGGGATTTTTTATTTGGTGGTTATTTTCCTCCTACACAATAAAATTTAATTTGCGAGAAAGACATTTCCAACATAAAATCTACTTACGCTTATCTTATTAGCTGTTCGAAATGTTGTCCATTTTGCTCTAAACAGTAATACAGTCTGTTTTCGAACTCCCCTCTAACATTACGGAAAACTTCACTAGGAATTGACTGGCATGCTGCTGTAATTCGTCTTTTAAGTTCGTCAATATCAGAAGGTTGTGTTTTATAAACAACGGATTTAAGATGCCCCCAAAGAAAGAAATCTAAGGGTGTTAAATCCGGTGATCTCGGAGGCCATTCAACTGCTCCCCTTCTGCCAATCCATCTACCCGGAAATCTCTCGTTTAACCACTGTCGGACGGGAAGAAAATAATGAGGTGGAGCACCGTCCTGCTGGTAATGTAACAGATCCTCCTGCAAAAGTTCATTACCTTCTGCATCAATTTGAGTTTCTAGCTCGTGAGTTATAAGAGGATCGATAGTCTCTTCAAGCATATCAAGGTACAGATTGCCAGTCAAGTTTTCTTCCAGAAATAATGGACCAAGAATGGCATTTCCAAGAATACCAGCCCAAACATTAACTTTTTGTGGGTGTTGTGTATGCCCTTCCCGAAAAATATGTGGGTTTTCGTCACTCCAATAGCGACAATTTTGTCTATTAACATTGCCATTCAGAAAAAATGAACACTCATCGCTGAAACAGATGTTTAACAGAAGATTAGGGATGGTATTGACTCGATGAGACATGATTTCACAAAACTCTATTCTTCTATCATAATCATCCTCGTGGAGCTCTTGAAGAATCTGTATTTTATATGGATGAAATTTATGCATTTTCAATGCTTTTCTTATAGTCTCGCGTGACATTCCCGTCTGTTCTGATACTGATCGTAAGGAGCTCGTGGGCTCTGCAGCAAATGTTCCCAAAACTTCAATTTGAGCTGCTTCATTTAGTACTCTGGGGTTATTTCTTTTTTTATTTGTCACTGAACCAGTTTCGTAAAACTTATTCACCAAATCAAGCACATACCGGTGACTTACATTACAATTTGGATGTCTTTCGTTAAAAAGACATGCCGCCCTTCGTGCGCACTTTCCAACTTCTCCATAAATTACAATCATTTCAATTCTGTCTTGAAGAATGTAAACCATTTTTACACTTTTATACACTTATTAAAGTAATTCCTAAACAGCCCAACAGGTACAACGGTATTCACAATACTACCACATAGTTCAAATTTGCTAACCAATTTTTTGCCGGAAAACAGAAACTTTTTACAGCAGAAGTAGCAAAAAAGGAAGGCTATCTGTACAATTTCTGCGATGACACTTAAAAATTCAGCATTTAATAAACACAACTTTACTACCATCTACGTTTTACTATTAGACTACTTTTTTATGTAAAGTGTTTGGAGCTAATGGCTAATGTTACCCCTAATACAGGGTTGGAACGGTACCACCTAATATTCTAACCAGTTCTGGCCAAACCATGCATCTCAGTATAGGCGTTCTAATAATTACTTCTGTTAGTTTAGAACGCAATTTTTCGGAAAATGCTCATTAAAAAATAATAAGTCAGGGTACCATTGGAACAAGAATTGAACACCCATCAAAATGATGTGCCACTTGACCCCCCTTCCCATTTAAAATTCGAAGGGTAACATCTACCCCTCCTAGGGGGTTGAACCACGAGGGCTACAAATAGTCCTTGAAAGTGTCCCCCTTGACAATAAAATTGACCTGTTTTTTCGATTACTCATATTGTTTACTGGAAGGAAGATATTAAGGGTGGGAAGTTTTCAAATTGACACCCTGTATAATCATTCTCTGCTCTCACCAATTTGGTTTCCAAACAACAAACAACAAAGAGCATAAAAGATGCTGATTGATGATGATGATAATTTTTGTGAAATAAGGTGATATCCAAAAAATTCTACTGCTTTCAGATGAAATGCAGTACAATCCAACTTTTAGTATAAACATTTGGTTAAGATATTTTTTATAAAATTTAAACTCACTTCTGCTATTTCCGGACTCATCATAGTAATCGGTATAGTCAGGTTCAACTTCGCCGTACTCGTAATTCTCATTTGGCTGCTGATTCTGAACCTCGGCTGCTTCGGGATCATCAGACTGCGGCCTTGAACCGTCTTTCTTTGTTTTTCTTCTAGATCTAGCTTCAGATGTGGTTCCTAGGAAGGTGAGCGCCACTAGCGCCACCCAAATGTAGATATCGTATTTCATCCTGTAATATAACTTTGTATTATATACATATATCTCATAAATTTTACTCGTATCCTAGTCATTCAACTTGATCCACAATTATTTTTAAGGTTTTTATTGTTACTCTCTCCTGATTGTACTACTAAGGGCCAGTCTTTTCAGTTCCAGTTAAACTCCAGATAACTAACTAATAGTTTAGATGGTGAATGACATGCTTTAAATGACGTTTGAACGATCATATTCTAACCATTAGTTAATTAAACTGGAGTTTGACTGGAACTGAAAAGACTGGCCCTAAGCGTTACAACATATTTTGTCAATTTTATGTATGTAAGAATGTGAATTTCATAATATTATTATTGTTTTGTGCATCTCACGCACAAGGATTAACAAATCTTTTAGTAAGTGTCCTTGTTTATTTACCTCCTACATATTTTAGGAGAAATTACAATTTATTCTGAATATAACGTTTCATTTATTTATGAAGTGAGTTAAGAAATTTTTCCTGGTGTCTCCAAGGATTCTAAACGCCTATCTATAGAAAAATAAGTTCAGAAAACCAAAAAACATGCCTTTCTCACAATCTAAAGATTATAAAATAATTGAATTGACTCATAATAATAGTTCCGATATAGGTACATATGCATTTTAACATTGCAAATATTTTAACTTCATTTTAGCGAAAACGCAAACATATAATTTTTTAAACAATACTTGGCGGTAGTTATTTGTAAGCTTGTCATTTCTTTTGTATCCAAGGGTTGATGCAAAAATTGAATATTCTACAGTAAATTGTTCAAAATATTTCAAAATATTTGTGTCGAACGTTGTAAATGCAACAATAGAATTAATCTCAAGCCCAACATCCTCAAAGATATCATCAGCAAGTGCCACTATTTTTGATAGACCCTGTATATATTGTGTATCTGCAGAGTAAACTTCCATCATGAACGATCGAGTTTATTAAAAATGAATTTGTTCCATACTTTATGAGCACACACAAAACTATTGTATTTTTGTCCACCCTGTACCAATTGGAATCAACATGTGATACATTTTTGGAATCAGCTCAGCTAGAGTAATCCGAATATTGAGACAAAATGGGGGTGTTCCATTTTAAAAAAATGACGGTGACGTCATTACTCGAACGTAATTCACCCTGTATATTAGATTATTATTTTAAAATACGGTAAATTCAAATCAAAAATCGACGTGTTTCAGGATTATTTCTTAAAATGACCTGTTTAGCTAAAAATGAATTTGTTCCATACTTTATGAGCACACACCAAACTATTGTATTTTTGTCCACCCTGTACCAATTGGAATCAACATGTGATACATTTTTGGAATCAGCTCAGCTAGAGTAATCCGAATATTGAGACAAAATGGGGGTATTCCATTTTACAAAAATGACGGTGACGTCATTACTCGAACGTAATTCACCCTGTATATTAGATTATTATTTTAAAATACGGTAAATTCAAATAAAAAATCGACGTGTTTCAGGATTATTTCTTAAAATGACCTGTTTAGCTAAAAATGAATTTGTTCCATACTTTATGAGCACACACCAAACTATTGTATTTTTGTCCACCCTGTACCAATTGGAATCAACATGTGATACATTTTTGGAATCAGCTCAGCTAGAGTAATCCGAATATTGAGACAAAATGGGGGTGTTCCATTTTAAAAAAATGACGGTGACGTCATTACTCGAACGTAATTCACCCTGTATATTAGATTATTATTTTAAAATACGGTAAATTCAAATCAAAAATCGACGTGTTTCAGGATTATTTCTTAAAATGACCTGTTTAGCTAAAAAGGAATTTGTTCCATACTTTATGAGCATACACCAAACTATTGTATTTTTGTCCACCCTGTACCAATTGGAATCAACATGTGATACATTTTTGGAATCAGCTCAGCTAGAGTAATCCGAATATTGAGACAAAATGGGGGTATTCCATTTTACAAAAATGACGGTGACGTCATTACTCGAACGTAATTCACCCTGTATATTAGATTATTATTTTAAAATACGGTAAATTCAAATCAAAAATCGACGTGTTTCAGGATTATTTCTTAAAATGACCTGTTTAGCTAAAAATGAATTTGTTCCATACTTTATGAGCACACACCAAACTATTGTATTTTTGTCCACCCTGTACCAATTGGAATCAACATGTGATACATTTTTGGAATCAGCTCAGCTAGAGTAATCCGAATATTGAGACAAAATGGGGGTGTTCCATTTTAAAAAAATGACGGTGACGTCATTACTCGAACGTAATTCACCCTGTATATTAGATTATTATTTTAAAATACGGTAAATTCAAATCAAAAATCGACGTGTTTCAGGATTATTTCTTAAAATGACCTGTTTAGCTAAAAAGGAATTTGTTCCATACTTTATGAGCATACACCAAACTATTGTATTTTTGTCCACCCTGTACCAATTGGAATCAACATGTGATACATTTTTGGAATCAGCTCAGCTAGAGTAATCCGAATATTGAGACAAAATGGGGGTGTTCCATTTTAAAAAAATGACGGTGACGTCATTACTCGAACGTAATTCACCCTGTATATTAGATTATTATTTTAAAATACGGTAAATTCAAATCAAAAATCGACGTGTTTCAGGATTATTTCTTAAAATGACCTGTTTAGCTAAAAATGAATTTGTTCCATACTTTATGAGCACACACCAAACTATTGTATTTTTGTCCACCCTGTACCAATTGGAATCAACATGTGATACATTTTTGGAATCAGCTCAGCTAGAGTAATCCGAATATTGAGACAAAATGGGGGTGTTCCATTTTAAAAAAATGACGGTGACGTCATTACTCGAACGTAATTCACCCTGTATATTAGATTATTATTTTAAAATACGGTAAATTAAAATAAAAAATTGACGTGTTTCAGGATTATTTCTTAAAATGAATTTGTTCCATACTTTACGGACACACTGTATATGAAGTAGACATGTGTCTGAAAAAATAATTCACTTGGCAGCCAGAGACCGTGTCATATATGTTGCCAACCCTGCATCCTCGGCGTTTAAATTCTTCAGAGGAATCTCCAGATCTAGTTTGGCATCCAAATAATAAAACACCCCTGAACTAAGTTATTAAACTAAAAATTAAAATAGATTGAGCAATCCGGACTTCTGCCTCTACCTATACAATAGGTAAGTCGTCGGCATGTCTCCAAGAATCTAACAGATATAATTGGATAGTCGTAGGAGGCGGTAGTTGTTTTCTGTTGGAGACTTTCCGACGATTTTACCTATTGAATAGTTTGAGGTTTAAAAGGGCTTCTGCCAAGTAGTGTCATAGAATACTTTTGAAGTTATTTAACGTTTGTAATTTGACAAAAATCAAAGAGCTATTGTTAATTGACTCGTTTTGCGTGCCCTAAATTCCTATAAGCATCTTCTCCTTGTTTCGTAACAATCTGTTCTGGTATTTAACGCAGAGTTGAATTAAAATAATTGCCATTCGTTTATAGGCCACTTGTCCTAAACTGTTTATTTGTAAAGAATTCATTGTGCTTAATAGATTTGGTACAATTTTGTTACAAGCGTTTGGATTTTATTGATATTAATGACTCTGATTTGTATTATTTCGCGATATTATCTAGCAGGGTAATTAAAATTGAATCAGCATCATGTGGAGAATCAAATCACAATTACTAATGGTAATGGTATCACATTCTGACGAAACTATGTTTCATATTCTGAAAATTGCAGGAAAAAATCGGCACTTTGAAATAATCGGAGTTTCTATTCAAAATATAGACGAAAAACCAATGAATTTTTTTTTAATTACCTTGAAAATAATGCCCAGGGCACTGACAGGGTATTATTAATCAGAGTGTCTCAAACTATATGGCCTATTAGACGCTTCTGGAAAAAGAAACAGGATCATTTTGAAAATTTGGTTTCTTGGATAATCAGATCTGCTCTATCGATCTAAAATATTTTCAGCGATATCGAAAAGTACCAACAACTTTAATATATTAAATGAGATACCCTGTATATTATTGCATTTTTCCTATGGTTTTCGAGAAAATCATTAATTTCCTTATTTTTTGTTCAAAACATAGCTTCAATTAAATGTTTATTACTACAGTATTTACATACGTAGAAGGCTGAAATTTTTGACGTAGTTTGACAATGTCCTGTGTATTAGTAACGACTAGGGGAATTCCTTCTCCATTTTACAGGGTCGTTGAAAATTTGTGATTTCAGCGATAGATACAAAAGTATTGAAAAGTGCATTTTTTCGAATGGAACAGCCTGTATATTATCAGATATACTGAAAGACAACTGAATTTCCTTTCAAATGATGTATCATATTTCTATACCTAAAGACTCAAGTTTCGAAAACAGAATATACATGAAGTGAAAATAAATGACTGATGTAGGAATGACAGTGACTTAATTTATTTTAGTAATCAAGTTGGAAGATTCTGATTAGAGGGTGATTTTATCCTATGTTTGTGTGATGTATGTTTGAGAAAGTTGATTACTAAAATAAATTAAGTCACTGTCATTCCTACATCAGTCATTTCATTTCCCTTCATGTATATTCGTTTATTGCCAATTTCATCATTCATTCTCACGTTAGTAAGTACTCCATCTATTCTTTGCTGCATTTATTGTACAATGCATATTTTCAGTTGTCCTGAGGAAGTTATTGAAATTTACCGAAAGCTTGACAGTGTCAAAGAGTTTTCTTTGAAATGGCCCGATCAATTGACTGCAACCTCACAAATACTGCAAACTTATATAAACATCCATACATATAGATACAGACACATACACAATAATATATTGTACAATGAGCATGAAATGACTATCGTTAATCATTTTTAATAACTTAATTTTTTCAATCGAATTTTGTAATTATCTACTGATGTGAAATGTCAAATTATTAGACAGACGTAAACAAACTTGATTCGATATTATTTATGTTCATAATAGTTATTTATGTATCAAGGGCGTAAAGTAGGCGTTTATGGTCTGCGGCGTGGATGATGGCCCGATGGCGTTAGCCGAGGGCCATCACACGCCGAAGGCCTTAAACGCATTTTACGCACGTGATACATACAAAATTTTATGCACTAGCGGTTTTATAGCGCGAATCACAAATACTGACTTGAATTGCAATGGTCTACACGTTTCATACGTATGCATACAATAATTAAGGGTAACATATTATGAGGAATGTGAAAATATAGTAGCTGAGTGCTATATTGGAGAATCTATTTCAAATAAATAGATCATCACCGAAAAAATTGCCAACGATTATGAACAAATGTTAGAAAGAGTATTGCTCTATTGAACTGAAATGATTCTAATTCGTGTTAGGAATTGCATGAAATGATGTGTGAGTATAGACAATTTGAGAATTTTCTACTTTACGGCCCGCCGGGCCATAATGCGCCCACGGGCGGTAAAGTGCCACTTTACGCCTGGCGAACCGGGCGGTAAAGTGTACTTTACCGCCCGCTAGTGCATAAAATTCGTTAATACCCACCTATCATGACAGTCTAGAAGTTCATGAAAGTCGTAGGAAATGAATATTTCGATATTACGTGGGAAATGAAAATCGGTGTTACAACGTGGTAGGTTTCTTATTCGAAGACGCAATTGAAATGTTCATTTTTATTAATGGTCGTAGAAAAACACTTTTACAAATAATTCAGATACCTACACGTCCAATCTATATTAGTCCAAATAAAATTTTAAATAGAAAATGAACACAGTAAAATTTTACACTAACATATTCTTCAATGTTATAAACTGTATTTTTACTCAAGAAAGTTTTGAGTTTCTTTTCAGCCACCCAATTTTCCATCAATCTAATATTGATCTGATCTATATGAGCCTTCCAATCTATACGATGATCTATTTTCACCCCGAAAAAACAATATTGCTAAATGTTTCAACTACTGCATTATTAATCACTCCTATGATGGTTGTTGGTTTGTCTATCAAAACGCAGCATTTGTGTTTCATCTACATTTAACATTAACATTATTTTCTGAAAATCAGCCATTCAACTTTTGCAAATTTTCATTAACCTTTGCAGCTGCTGCTGATTATCGAAGAATCACCTGCAAACAATATTGACAATATGAGAGCTTGTTTTTGAAATTCATTCGTATACAGAAGTTATAAGAGAGGGCCTAAAATGAAACCTTGTGGTACCTCTCTTTTAATTATAACCATTTCTGATTTAATGAGGTTCCCAGTTTCATCATTTTGTACCACAAATTGTTGTCTGTTGAATAAAAAAGATTCAAGCAGTCTATATGCCACTCGTCGAATTCTATAATTTTTCTTTTTTTGCAATAATATTTCGTATTCCACACTATTTAAATAGTTGTGGAAAAACCATAGTGTACGCAAGGATCATGAAATTACCAATTTCCCACACGAAGGTACATGTGCGAATACGAGCGTATCTATTTATTACTACTCGTAAGAAATGTATGTCATTTTATACTTATTGTACAATATATTATTGTAGCAAAGTGTTTTTAGTGAAAATTTTGATTCGGAATATAAAAGGAGCGTACAAGTATACCAGTCAAATTTAACATGTTTTGATTACCTACAAATAGTTGGGTTGTCTCTAAATTTCGAAAAACGCTAAAGTTATTAACATTCCAAATTTGTACAAATTCAAACGATCTAAATTTATTTCAACAGTTTTTTGGCTAATTAGATTTTAGAAAAATCCGAAATGACCAGTTGAGATGTTAAAAAACGTTTCTTATTGATTTCTTTCAAGAAAAATACAAAGATCCTAAAAAAAATAATGTCATGTGTGTTACAAGGTGGCTTTAGTTTCAATATTCCACAAGAAAATTGCTTTTATCCACTTAAACACAATTCAAAAGGACATTTCAGTTGAAAATTAAAGATCTGTCAAGTTGTCCATAAGCTTAGAAGTTAGATTAGTTAGAAGTATGCTATAGAAACAAAAGAATTACCTACATGTCATGGAAATTGAAATACAGTGTTTGACAGTTCCTCTGAAAGTATGAAACAGTAATATTTATCATCTAGTAAAATAAAAATGCTGTACTTTGCAGGAAGAAATAGAAGTAGTACCCATTTCCGAAGAAAATATAAGTCACCGGTAAGTTGCTTATTGTATTTTCAATGAATGACATTCTTAAATGATTTTTCAATGATCTACTGTGGACAAGATTATCTCCAAATTCAAATCGACGGATTCAATAAAAAATATTTTCAAAGGGTTTATGATGAATAAAGTTGGGTTGGACTTTATCATCATTTATAATTTGGGTAAAGGTAAGCTTATCGGGTTCATTCTCGAAACAAAAAAATTAGTGTTACTTATGTAGTTTTATCTCCTGAACACGAATCCTAAAGAATTTCGTGGGGGTCTCTTATACTCTTCGAGTTATGACCTTTTGAATCTTGAAAATCGACCATTTTCAAACACGATTTTTTCAGTAAAAATGGCAGAAAATACCTCCTTCTTTTTGTCGACACTTTTTCATTCCCTAATCAACTCTTATTTCACAATTACAAGCATCAAAATCAAACGTTTTACGAAAAAAATTAACCTTTTAAATTTTAGTTTTTAGATTTTTCAAAACTATTATTAATTCTTTATGTATGGTATTTTTGTTAAATTTTCAGCCTGTGGAAGCTCAAAATACTCAAAAAACCATGACAAGTGATATTTTTCACATCCTAATGTGTGCGAATTAAAAAAATGTCATACATTACCTCGACCAACATAAAAAAATAAAACACAAACGAACCACAAAAAAATCACTCGACGGAAAAACTAACCTGTTTCACTCTGCGGGCCAAATAGCCCTAAATCTAGCGCCCCGTTTCTGGGCCGGGACTAGTCGGCTAGATCTGGCTCGCGCAACTATTTATCTAGGATTCTGGAGTGCGGGGGGGCCTGATCGCATTAACGCATCTTTTAATTAATATATGCGTGTGCCGATTGCCCGAGATGCTCGGCACATTTTTATTGTCACCAATTCGTCCTCAATTGGACATCGATACGCTTCTGATTCGTTGAATCATAATTGGGTAGTTATTTCGTTGGAAAATTGATCTGGAGAGGTTATGTTTATCAGGAAATAATAATTATTGAATTTTTAATGATAATTTTTTTATTAATAAGTCCATATACAGGGTGTTCAATATTGATACTGGTGATGGACCAAGTCATGACTATTCAGAATATCGGAATTTCACCTCAGTAAAAATATCACCGTTTTCGAGATAATGGGCATTTTAAGAATTTCTGGAAAGTAGATACCTAACCTTGGGTTTTTGAGTGCCATGTACAGGGTGTCCCAAATTCGAGCCTCATCATTGGGATCTCGGAAACCAGAAGAGATACGAGGTCGGTTGAATGGAGGCAAAGTTGCGCAATTTGGTGCTCATTGAAACGCCGCTTTCATATTTGAAAAATTCCGAATACTTCCGAAGATTTTTGGAAAAAACCGATTATTCGCGATTTCATTTTTATTTTTTTGTGACTCTATTTGAATAGATATAACAAAACAAATTTCACATTCTCATTGCTACTTTATCTGTTCTACAAGATATTGTTATCAGTTTTTTAAACAGACGTTTCGTATTTGAGCTGCCATCATCAACTTTGTTTTTTTAAATACGGCCCTGGATTTTTTATTATGGATTTTAAAATCTTCTAATGTCCCAAAACAAATGATGTATCGCACTTATTCGAAAAGTTTATATTAATAGCATTTTCCATAAGAACTCATGTGTTAGAGAGAGACAGAGAATAGATTTTTGGTAAGATCTTAGCAGGACATCGTTAAAATATTTTTTTCGAAAAAGAACGATACATCATTGTTGTAAGGACCTCAGAAGCTCCTAAAAATTGATATGAAACAATGTGTGATGTTCAACAATAGGCATGATGTTTTAATTATTCCAAAAAAAGTCAAACAAAAACTATAAAATTGAATACCCAATGAAAGTTAAAGCAAATATTCAAATTGTAATACACCTGCTTGAATGCATTTTCGTGTCAGTCTGTGAAGTTTATGGATGACACGCTGAATGGTCCTTGCAGGGATAGCCCTGATCTCCCTTATTAGGTCTTGTCGTAATACTTCAAGATTTTATGGCGTGTTTCGATAAAGACGGTTTTTGAGAAATCCCCAAAGAAAGTAATCTAGAGGGTTTAGGTCGGGGCTTCTAGCTGGCCAACGTACGGGACCTTGGTTTCCAATCCATTCATTCGGAAATAATTCATTTAATAAATTTTTAACTAATCTCCCATTGTGAGGTGGTGCACCGTCTTGTTGCCACCATAGTTGACGTAATATGCCCGAAGGTTCTTCCATTAAGGAATCCAATATATTGGTCCTTATTAATTCTGCATATCTATCGGAATTTAATTTTCCTTGAATAAAAAACGGGCCGATAATTTTATTGTGCCACATACCGACCCATACGTTAAATGATTGTCGTCCATGAGGTCTTACTTCTTGATTCTGCCTTGGGTTTTCTATTGACCAATAGTGTTCGTTACGTCTGTTAAATAGTCCATCTGTTGAAAAACTGCATTCATCTGTCCATATAGTTTTATTTAGGAAGTCATCATTTCCATTAATTTTATTTTGCAACCAGTTACAAAATTCTAATCGTCTCTCAGCATCGCCAGGTCTTAGTGTTTGACTAATATGGATTTTGTAAGGTTTATATCCACGCTTATTTAAAGTTCTCCAAACTCTCATTCGCGGTAATCCTACTTCTTCTGACAAAACTCTAACTGAAGCTCGAGGATTATTATTGGCCTTAAAAAATAATTTAAAATTATTCATTTTACTTTCTACTTTGTAACAGTTTTCAAACTTACAGTGTTCAAGATAATTTGTTCCTCTTCTGGATCGATTCGTGTTCCATATTCAATCCTTGGCTTAACAAAACTTCCGTACTGAGCTAAATTATTATCAATATTAGCAAAATAACTATAATGCGGCTGCCGTCTTTCTGGATATTCCAACAAATAGCGCTGACAAGCCGTTTTTGAATTTCTATTCGAAATATAATAAATCCTTATCATGTCTCGTTTTTCTTCGTTAGAAAAAGTCATTTACGTTCAATAAGCGTTAACGATTAGTGAACGAACAGTGAACTGTCAAAATATTGGATAATTTAAACATTAACAAATGAACTAAGATAGCCAGAATGCACGATGCACAGCCACTTTGATAAAATGCAATTATTTTTGTAAATATAGCCTAGGGCCTAGAGTTTGAGGGATGACACTTCAATTATATTATTATTATTAACCACCCACTTTTATGTTAGTTTTTGAGTTTTATGAAGTGCGTTATTGCAAAAAAAGTTTGTTTTAACTCTATTAAAAATCTAATTTTTTGTCTCTTTCTAACTCATGAGTTCTTATGAAAAATGCTATTAATATAAACTTTTAGAATAAGTGCTATACATCATTTGTTTTGGGACATTAGAAACTTTTAAAATCTATAATAAAAAATCCAGGGCCGTATTTAAAAAAACAAAGTTGATGATGGCAGCTCAAATACGAAACGTCTGTTTGAAAATCTGATAACACCATCTTGTAGAACAGAAAGAGTAGCAATGAGAATGTAAAATTTGTTTTGTTATATCTATTCAAATAGAGTCACAAAAAAATAAAAATCAAATCGTGAATCGGTTTTTTCCTAAAATCTTCGGAAGTATTCGGAATTTTTCCAATATGGAAGCGGCGTTAAAATGAGCACTAAATTGCACAACTTTGCCTCCATTTAACCTACCTCGTATCTCTTCTGGTTTCCGAGATCCCAATGATGAGGCTCAAATTTGGGACACCCAGTACACAAATTAAGACGAATTCAAAAATCTTTGCTGCTGAAGATTACTGATGAGTGATGCTTTTAGACGTACAGAACAGTTTCTCAGAAAGTGAAAAAAAAATCAAGAAATTAGGGTGAAATAACAGATTTGAGTATCATCAATTTTATTTTAAGTTTGACATTATTGTCGGAAAGAAACATAACCAATTGGAAGTTGACATCCATTTCAAAAGAATGCTGATTTTGTCCGGACTCTACCATGGTATAAAACAAACTATAATTATTTTTGGAGGAAGTGATTTCCATTGAATTAGGCGTGGTTTTATTCCAGGCTTCCATCAACTTTTATACTTACGCTCAAAAATTATTTTATTACGATTTTATCAAGATAAAATGTGGAAATTATTCCGCTTGTTTCATTCAGTGGTATTTATTTCTTCGTCAAGCCGTACACACGTTATACCCGAGAATAGGCGCATATGCACTACATTTATGGTGAATGTGGAGGTAGTGCTACTGCTGCAGCAGGGCTTTATGCAAAACGATAACCGATTGCTCAATGCCGCTCAGAGAATCGCTGATTTGGGGGCTATAACCTATAACGCATTTGAAAAGGTTCTTTTTGAAAAGATGTCGTCTCTGCGTACGAGTGGATAACAGAAAACGTGTTTGTGATATTATTCAGTGCGATGTTAAATAATCGTCATTGTGGATCATAGTGTATGTAGATTCAAAAAAACGTTGAATTAGTATTTATTTCTTTACCTACATCTCATTTAATGCTTTCAAGCAGTTGATTCGTTATTACTCATAATTATTTAATAATTTCATCCTGATAGGATGAAAATAGACATTACTGACAATGTCTAATGGAGTTGATTTTAGCTCAGAATAACATTACACTCTGATATAATCGAAATTCTACTCCTTCCAAAAATAATTGTCGTATGTTTTATGCCATGGTAGAGTCTGAACAAAATGGGCATTCTTTTGTAATGAATATCCACTTCCACTTGGTTGTTTTTTTCAAACAATAATGTCAAACTGTTGTTAAAAAAAATTGTGAAACTCAAATCTGGCATTTTACCCTCATTTTAAAAAAATTCTATCGTTTTCAAAAAAACTGTTTTGTAAATCTGAAAACATCGCTCATCAGTAATCTTCAGCAGCAAAGATATTTGAGTTGGTCCCAATTTGTAGACATGGCACTCAAGAATCCAAGATGAGGTAGTGATTTTCCAGAAATTTAAAAAATGCTCATTATCTCGAAAACGATGAGATTTTTACTAAGGTGAAATTCCGATATTCTGAACAGTTTCAATATTGTACAAGGTTTACCGGAGACCCTGTATATAAAACCAAAGTGTCTTACCTCTGTAGAAAGATTAAGGATCTCTCCATTCAAAATATATTGAAACATCACAGGACATCTGCGTACGTGTAATTGACATAACATCACATTTTGCTGTGTTAAAAAATTTATTTTTTAGTACTACTAAACTATTATTACAACTCCAATCATAGAGGCTATTTAAATCTTTCTGTAATACTGCGCTATCCCTAACTGTTTGAATAGGTGAATTCAAAATTTTTAAGGTCATTCGCGAACATTAGGCAATCTGAATCTGAATTCTATAGTTTTCTGGGTTTCCTCTTCCATTTTGAAGTTATTTATTCTGACACCATGTAATATATAAGACTACGAGGAGAATTATTTAATGAATAATTTATGAAAAGTGTCACAGGTATTGACATTAGTCAGATAATGATCAAGTCCTGACTATAGGGTAATTCATCCTTATGTTACAGCTGGCAGGTTGATAAATACTACGAATAAAAGGGGCCTCAGGTTGGAACCCTGAGGAACCGCTGATGTAGCTTATTATTTCGCTGAATATCTTCACTGGTGTCTATCAAAACTCCGTTTTCCAAATAGTTTTGATAAGTCTAAGAATATTATTTGTCAAACCATATTTATTCAACACCAACAATAGAAAGTCGTTATTGACTTTGTCAAATGCTTTGCAAAAGTCCGTGTAAATAGTGCCTAGCTGTGATTTATTTTTTTATTAGTTTTACACATTGTTGTTTAATGTTAAGAGGTTGGTATCAACATGGATTTATTTCTAATGATTTAAGAGCTGCCAGTCAGTTTGTAACCGTTTGCTGGTTTCACATTTCGGTAGATATGGTCCTGAACATACCTTCTGCCAAGTTTGACCTTCGAACGAGGTCAATATACAGAGTTATACCGAAAAAACCGTGATCTATTTCCGTATCGACCTTTCCCAAGTAGCACACCTATATTGGTAAAATATTGGTTCAATATTGTGAACATATTGGCGAAATATTTGAAATGCAATATTGACGAGAAAAAAAAATGTGAACCTTCGGCGATATTAGTACAATATTACTTGAATAATATTGGCGAAATATTCTTGAACTAATATTGGCCTCAAAATGTTCGGCGATATTGGTACAATATCGCTGATACAATATTCTGACAATATTGGCACAATATTCAAAGGTTATATTGTCGAGAAGTAAAATGTGAACATTTTGCGATATTGGTAGAATATTGTTTGAATATTTTAGAAATAATTTTGGTGAAATATTCTTGAAACAATAATGGCCTCAAAATATTTATCAATATTGGTACAATATTTATCGATATTGGTACAATATCATTTGGATATATTGGTGGATGTCAATATACCTTGGTGAATTATTAAATGTCTTTTAGTTGATGAAGATGACACCAGAGTCTGCCTTTTGATCGCCATAACCACTGAGTGAGCTGTCTTGAAAACAAGTTATGGGAAGTATTTATTATACTTTCGTAGGTTTTAGAAGACGTTCTATATATAGAGCCACCTAGCGGATTTTTATCCAGGTTTGATCATGATATAATTTCAATATGTTTCATCGAATATTCGGCCAATATTCAAATTTCATCTCAATCTAGATGTAGGAAACAATATGAAGACAATATTGTTTTAACGATATCGATGAATATTGTTGAACCAATATTAATTAATAAGATTTGTTGAATATTGGCGAAATGATATTCAACCAATGTGTAATCACACTTGGAGATACAATATGGTTTTTATTCCTAGAATCGATATTAGGAGAATATTGGGATTGCGATATATATTCTAGATGTTAAAAACGATGTGACGACAATACTGTTTTATCGATATTGGTAAATATAATTCAACCAATATTGACTCAATATGAGTTATTACAATTTGTCAAATAAAGTGGAAATGATATTCAACCAATGTTCCAAGAAACTTGAAAATACAATCTAGTTTTTTCCCCTATAATCGATATGACTGGAATATTTGGATTACAATATTTATTTTAGATGTGGAAAACAATATATAACCAATATTGTATTATCGATATTGGTAGAAATTATTCAACCAATATTGACCCAATATTTCGTGTGATAATCTACATTCAAAACTAGTTCAACCAATATTCCACCAATAATATTAATACAATATTGTTTTTTGAATATTCACCCACATTGGACCAATATTGATTTTCCGTTTACAATATATTTATATTGGCCCAATATGGAACCAAGATTCAGCCGATATGATGTGCTACCTGGGTTTTTTTATATTCTCATAATATTTTTAACCACTCTGACGGGCCATCACTTGCTCATATATCTACTTTCGTTCATGGGCTCAATTTTATATTTTTATATGGCCAATCACAGAATTTTTCATCAATCGATTATTTTTTGTTCTTATACAAGACAATTCCTTTCATTCACAAACACCTTCATTTCTATTCGGTTTAAATTTTATCTCATGTCTCGTATTCAGATACCGAATACCGAATTCCATATAAAACTGATTCATATACCAATCATTTACAGACCCATCTGAAATTAGTAAAATTGAGTACGTCTAAGGCAATTTGGCTGCTGGAAATTACCAAATTGGCCGCTACTTCACAGTTCACGCCAGTGTTTTTTGCTCCATAATATTGATAACCATTATTATTATTACTGCCATTAATTTCTCCGATTGGCTATCCATGATGCAGACTCAAAGTTATTCGTAAAGCGCTAAAGCAGGTTGTATTTGCAATGAGAGCAATCATTAATATGATTTACAAACCATCAATTCAGGAAGCTGTATATGCAGATGCTTTGCAACGAATATATGACGTAACAATTTCTCTTAATGATTATCGCAGCCCGATTATTTATTTCGTTCTACAACACTAGGTCAAAGACTTAAAAAGCATTCAACGTTTTTACAGTGACATAATTCCAACAATTATTCCTGAAAAATGAAGGATAATATCAGAGTAGCCTTATAGACCGTTAGATAGTGACAGATTCAGGTGCCACATTTTCGCATACAAGCCTCGAATAGGGTTGAAAAGTACGAGGATATATTGGAAAATTCTTAGCCGCTTTTTTATCCAGTACACTTTTTTGCAGTACACTATGCCTACTCTTTTTGTTTTCCAAAACACTTATTTCCCGTACTTTTTTATCCACCACACTTTTTTTCCAGTACACTTTTTTCCAATGCACATTTTTTGGGATATACGACGATATATTGAAAAAATTTTACTATACAACCAAACAAAATTTCAATGTCAAAATATTTTATTACTCAACATATTCTCCTCTTAATTGGATACATTTATTACAGCGAACCTGCAACGTCTCTAGACCTTTCAAAAAAAATGTTTCTTTTTGCTCTGCAAACCAAACCTCCACAGCTTTTATTACCTCCGTTGGAAGAAAATTTACGACCTTTCAAACTTTTTTCATTTGAGGAAAGAGATGATAGTCGGACGGAGCCAAATCTGGTGAATAATGGGGGTGTTCTGGTAATTCAAACCCTAAATCACCAATTTTTTGCATGGCAACATGAGATTTGTGTGCAGGGGCGTTGTCCTGCAAAAACAAAACATCTTTGGATAGATTTGCGCGTCTTTTCTCTTCAATTTTTTCCCGTAGAGTGGTCAGTAATATCGAATAGTAATCTCCAGTTATTGTTCTACCCTTATCCAAAAAATCAATCATGATTACTACATGGCAATCCCAAAAAACTGAAGCAAGAACTTTTCCTGCAGATTTTTGGACACGAAACTTCTTAGGTCTTGGAGAACCGGAATGTAGCCATTCCATCGATTGTTGCTTTGTTTCTGGATCGTAGAAATGTACCCAAGTCTCATCCATAGTAACAATTCGGTTTAAGAAGTCTACATCGTTTTCAAATCGAGCACAGACCGAACGCGTTGCTACTACCCTTGCACGCTTTTGGTCAATATTCAAACATTTGGGGATCGATCCATTTTGCAGCAAATTTTCTCATGTCCAAATTGACGTGAACTATATGATGAACGCGTTCGTATGAAATATTCAGTGCTTCAGATATCCGTTTCAGCCCAATTCGACGGTCTGTTAAAATCATGTCATGGACTGCATCGATATTTTCGGGGACTGACACAGAAACTGGCCTTCCCGATCGGTCATCATCTTCAATGGAAAATTTACCTCTTTTGAAGCTTGCAGTCCAATTTTTCACGGTCGCATACGAAGGACATTGATCACCAAGGATATTAAGCATATCATCGTAAATCTGCTTACCTCTTAATCCTTTTAAATACAGGTACTTGTTGAGGGCTCGATACTCCAATTTTTCGATTTTCACAATTTTGGTGGACATATTTTTTCTTTTAATTTATTGCATAACTCTGGTTTACTTTTTTGACATCAAACTTTACACTGACACTTCTAATAAGCTATTGTTTGTTGCTATGGTATCGCAATATTTTGTTTATGCAGGGAACTGGTCTAGGCTAACTAGATATCAATACATCCTCGTATATACAAATATATACACACAAACCTACACTTGGACAGTAATCAACATGTTTAAAATGCAGGATCCAGTTTAACATAGGGGGTCGGCCCTATATTCATTCAGACTGTAGTAACATTTTGATGTCAGTTGAGCTCTGATAGTTGTTTTCTACGATTGAAAAGGTAACTTTTTGATTATTGATGGTAGAATGTTGTACAGTTGTACATCTAGGGAATTAGAGGAAGATTTCATTGACTTGATTCTTGCAGACCTTATTGTAATCATGAAATTGTGAGTTGGTGTTGTAAAGAGAATTGAATTCTCTTTTCAACGATGTGACACTTGACCCCACATGCCATTTAAAAATTTTGAGTTGATGGGCCCCCTGCGCCCCCTATCGTGCAATCACTATTTTTTTTATTTCAAAATGTAGTATCGGTGAAACCCTCGAAACGGTTTTTTTTTCATGTTTCTACGTCGAACCGGTCAAAAGTTAACAGGGGGGGCTATTAAAAGCCGCACAGTATTTATTTTTGTTGTTGAATTACATTTTTACTAACGTATTTTCCAACCATCTGGATGTTTCGCTTTTTCTGTATCTATCAAAAGCACACGTCTTCCCAAAGCCATTTTCGTTTGAAATCGTGAATACATTAATATTTACGAGAGTGCAGTATACAAAATTAGTGCATGATGCAACTTATAGTAAAATGCGCGCGATTTAAATGTGCCATAATGTCGACAATAGTAAAAATGAAATGCATGTGCACATGGCTGTAGAAAGCAGAGAACCTCAACATTGCTGTTGTCTCAATTATTAAGTGAGTTAAATAAGCCAGGAGAATTTTCGATAATTGCTCAGCAGCAAAGCTCATAGCAATAATCGCGCTGGAATGCGTACTATAGTCTTACTCCTATTATAAAGATTCGAAAATTAAAATACTAATAAAATAATAATAATATTTATTTCGCTTGTTAAAAAGTATAAAATTATCACAATTAAAATTTCTGTACAATAACAAGGAAGACGTCAGTGTAAAAATAAATAATATATAGATATAAACAATAAATTGACATGAAAAAATTGACTAAAACATATGAAGATAAGTTACATTTTATAAAAATTGTTATTAAAGCTCCTCAACGGTGTAGCAATTTTTTTCTATAAGATATGCTTTTAGTTTCCTCTTGAATATGGAAATATTCACTGAATCCTTAATAGACGTATCTAACTTGTTATATAGTTTCGGTCCGAGGTAGAGATGACTCTTTTGATAAAGAGAGGTTCGGTGGGGATTCGGTATCAGTAATCAGTAAACCTCTAGCTCTAGTTGGATATGGATGGTGTTGTTGATTTGCCATAAATTTTTGTTTATGTTTATGAATGTATGTGCACATCTCATATATATATATATATATATATATATATATATATACAGTGCGGTCCAAAGGTATGGAATAAATTCATTTTTAGCGTTATTATGTATTTTATGAAAAAATCCTGAAACAGGTCAATTTTTATTGGCAATTTGACAATTTACAGTATGAAAATATTACCCCCTTCTTGCACCCCCTCTGAATTATGAGCACCCCCTCAAAAATTTTAAATGAGAAGGGGGGTCGTGTGGCATCTTGTTCGAAAGGGATTTTCATTATCTATTCAGCAATACTAAGTTTTTCATATTTGGTGCAACCATAACTGAGAAATTTTTTTATTAAAATTTAAAAATATTGACACTGTAAATTATGTATCCGTTGAAAAAACCTGAAACAGGTCGATTTCTATTCTCAATTTGACAATTTATAGTATGAAAATATCACCCCCTTCTTGCACCCCTTCTGAATTATGAGTACCCCCTCAAAAAATTTGAATGAGAAAGGGGGTTGTGTTGCACCTTTTTCAAAAGGGATTTTCATTCTCTGTTCAGCAATACTGAGAAAATTTATTCTGAATATGTAAAATGTTGATAGACTGAAGGAAATAATGTAACATAATGTTTAGGAAGTATATTTCAATTTGTTTTACAGTTAAATTAAATGTTCAAAATGACCACCATTCACTTCTTGACAATAAGCAAGGCGATCTTGGAATTCTCGTAGAACATTTTGTAGGACCTCAGGGGTTATGTTGTTAATTTCTTCCGATATCCTAGTTTTTAAATCTGCAATATTGTCTGGTCTATTGAAATATACTTTTGATTTTAAATAACCCCATAAAAAGTAATCGAGAGGAGTCAAATCGGGGGATCTAGGCGGCCATTCAATCGTTCCACGTCTGCCAATCCACCTATTGGGAAAAACTTCTGTCAAATAATCTCGAACAATACGTGTGCAATGCGGTGGAGCTCCGTCTTGTTGATACCAAATTGATCTATCTATTCCATTTGGATCATTAACATCGGGAAAAAGTCTTTTTAATGTAGGCACTAAAAAGTTCATCAAAAAACCTAGATAAACCTCACCATTAATTGTGCCTTCAAAAAAATAGGGGCCAATAATTTTGTTTTTAATGATACCAGCCCAAACGTTCACTTTTTTGGGATATTGTGTGTGAGCCTCACACATCCAATGAGGATTTTCTCTGCTCCAATATCTACAGTTTTGTCTATTAACCGTTCCATTTAAATAAAAAGTAGCTTCATCAGAAAACACAATTTTGTTTATGAACTGCAAATCTGCTTCGATTCTATCCATCATCAGTTCACAGAATTGTTGCCTTCTATCAGGGTCATCCTCATTTAACTCCTGAACCAACTGAACTTTATAAGGATGGTATTTTTCTTTATGTAAAGCTCTCAATATCGATGATTTACTTACATCATTGTCGGCGGCAAGTTGTCTACTTGTCATATGCGGATTTTCCTCAATCGCTAACAGTACATCTAACTTTTTCTCCTCATCCAATGCAGCATTTCGACCTGGTTTTTGACGAGTTTTTACATGTCCAGTTTCACGGTATTTTGTTTCTATTTTGCTAACTGTAGATTGTGATACGTGTTGACCAGGGTATTTATTATTGAACATTTCACAAACTTCCGTTTGAGTTCGTGTTTTATTACCGCATCCAAGCATAATTAAAATGTCTATTCTTTGAGTTTCGGATAAATGAGCCATAGATGAATCGAATACACACAAAAATATTTTTCAATACACCGACGTCTGCCAGCAACTCACAAATATCAAAATAACAGTAGTTTACTAGATTGACATTATATTATTTATGGGTTTTGTGAATAATTTTTTGGTGTCTTCAACGACTTTTTCCTGACTTTTTTAGCAAGACAGATAACAAAGTATAAATTGTCAAATTGAGAATAGCAATCGACCTGTTTCAGGTTTTTTCAACGGATACATAATTTACAGTGTCAATATTTTTAAATTTTAATAAAAAAATTTCTCAGTTATGGTTGCACCAAATATGAAAAACTTAGTATTGCTGAACAGATAATGAAAATCCCTTTCGAACAAGATGCCACACGACCCCCCTTCTCATTTAAAATTTTTGAGGGGGTGCTCATAATTCAGAGGGGGTGCAAGAAGGGGGTAATATTTTCATACTGTAAATTGTCAAATTGCCAATAAAAATTGACCTGTTTCAGGATTTTTTCATAAAATACATAATAACGCTAAAAATGAATTTATTCCATACCTTTGGACCGCACTGTATATATATATATAGACCGGCAACTGTGAGTATTTTTAGTTCTCCAAAAGAATTTCTGCATGTCTGCCGCCATCCTAATTTGGCAATTATTCTGACAGCATACTTTTGCAGAAGGAATACTCTTTCAGCAGAAGATCTCATACCCCAGTTTAAGATTGCATAGCGTAAGTGACAGCCAATAGTGGCATGATACAGATTCAATAGAACTTCCTTTCCACAATGATTTGACATAAATCTCAATACGTAACAATTCTTTCTCAGTTTATCACATAGTGAATCAATATAAGGACTCCAAGTGAGTTTATAATCTAGAGTAAGACCCAGCATTCTCGTTACTGAGTTGGATGTCACCTCTAGTTGGCTGTCTTCATAGATTTTGAAAGTTTCGGTGGTGTTGTGAATTGTAAATTTTACCAATGCTGTTTTGCTGATATTGAGTGCTAAATGGTTTTTATCGGCCCATGTCTTTACTCTCTCATAAATGGTTTCTGTTGTTTCTGCAAGTGTTACTGCATTGTGGTCAGTGACAAAAAAGTTGGTATGATCAGCATATGCCACAATATGTACCTCCGAAAGACTATCAAGATAGCTTATCAAGTCATTTGCATATATAAGAAAAAGCAGTGGCCCGAGTATGGATCCCTGTGGTACTCCTTGTTTACAAGGCAAGGACTGACTCTGAGTATCTTGAACTATTACACATTGTGACCTATCCTGTAGGTATGACTTCATCAAGTCTTGAGCCACACCACGGACCCCATATCGATGCATTTTCTGGATCAGTAAGCAGTGATCGACACAATCAAACGCCCTAGAGAAGTCAATAAACAAACCACAAATCTGTAATTTGCCATCTAAGGCTGTTACAACATGCTCAATGAAATCATATAAGGCAGATAAGGCTGTTTCGGTACTTCCAAAATATCTGGACCTTTTATAATTATTATTGATGATGCGATAACAATGCGTTTTATAACATATATTTTGGTGGTCTCTGGATTCTCCAAATGACCCCAATTAAATCCACCATTATGTTTCATTAAGCAGAACTGCAATGTATCACAATTCCTATATATTCACTCGGTAATTGAGTTATTCTTGAATATTGCCCATTCTCATTCAATATTCGTTTCTATTTTTAGCTGCCATGAAATAAATTGTCTGTAAAACCAACGACTGCATTCAGTTTAGTGGCAATCTCCGATAAGGCGTTTCTGAAAAGATTCGGAGTACCACGGGGTAGCATTTTGGGCCCCCTTTTATATACATTAAATAAGTCGAAATTTCATTCACATTTCTCCCACTGTAATTATTATTGGTATGCAAACGAGACGCAAATGTTCTGTTCTTTCAAATTGAAAGACATACAACTAGACCTACTGTCATTATTTTCAACCTTTTCAAAAAAATTCATGGACTCTTGGCACGAAATAGATAACCAAGTTTTCGAGGGGCATTTTCGGAAATGACAGGTGATTTTCTCCAGAAACGGCTGGATTTTTTTCATCAACTTGTTTAATTTTTTCTTTACTTTTCTTTACATAGTTCTTTTTGGAAACCTCCCAAAGCTCTTCATGAATTGATGTTATTAGTTGCAACGTTTACGAAAAGTATGTCTGTCAAACTAGATAGGCCATGAAAACACGGTTCAAAGAGCATATATTTGATGACATTATATAACCATTTTGGTGTTTCGCTTCCTCCAATAATAAGTTTTTTTAACTTCCGACAATGAAGTATATTTTGACTTGACTGATACTACTTCATACAGTTTTACAAAAATCCCAGAATTCCCTGACTACCAACAAAATATTGCAAATTTCCCTGACTGTATCCCGAATTCCCTGTCACTTTTGGAAAAATTGAATTCCCTGGCAATTCAAGAAACTCCAAGTTCGTGGAAATCGTTTCAATGGCAGGTGATTTTCTCCAGAAATGGTTCTGCTAGTTTTTTTTTTTTCATTCTCACTAGTTTCACAATACTTTTCGCAATCCTCACAAAGCAATTTATAAAATGGATGATATTAGTTTTGACGTCAACGTTAAGTTAAGTATGTCGGTCAAACAAGAAAGGTCACGAAAACTCGGTTCAAAGAACATATCGGTCATTTTAGATTTTCGAGAACGGAAAAATCGGTATTGCCCGGCATGTTCAGAAGAACGATCTAGAACGAGTCTGGAAATAGCGAAATGTAAATGAAGCATGCATGCAGAAAAGAAACACGCCTTGTCCATTATCGCGTCATAAATTATCTTCAAAAAAATTATTTACTCAAAGAATTCATCAAATACAGATTAGGATAAGTATTTTAGATTAGGTAATTGAGAATGGATAGGTTAAGACGGGAAAAAACTGTACCACATAAAAGTTCTAAGAATAAATACAGGTAAAACTGAATTCGTCTATCATACAGTGTAATTATTCTCAAACTAGATCCTTAGAGGCCTTTTGAACATAACCTGAAAGTGTAAAAGCCTTTAATCTCTGACGAGATTGAAGAAGAGCACCGAATATTTTTTTTATATACATTCTGAGAAATTCTTAATTTTTGCAGCTCAAACTGGAACACACTGTGTGATATTTCACAACTGTGGCGGCTCTTTGACGTTTGGAATGAAATAAAACCAGGTTTTTCGGTATGTACATTTTAATATACTTAAATGCTACAGAAAAATCACACAGTAACATCAAAATCATAAGGAATAATAAATTTTTACAGAATTGGAAAACTGTTTTTCAATTATCAAAAATCATATTCTCGCGTAGAAACGTTGGACGACATCTATTAATCATTTTCATAATAGGCAAAACCTCATACTGTCATACTTCATTTAACCCTCAAAGAATCAATAATAAGATGAAACCAGGTTTGTTTAATATATTCCTGAAGAAATTTCCTTTGAATATCATGTGCTTTGATATAAAATCAGTTCTTTTTTACTTAATGCATTTTTTCTTGCAAAGGCAAAAAAAAGTCTATTCATCTACCGTCACCCTTCAAGCTCGGGCCGAATCGAGTTCAAGAAGGTTTTCAATTTTCCCGAAAGGTTTAACACCCCCGACGATTTTCGCCAAGCTGTTCAGATGATCTTCGTCCAGGGTCAGTTTTTCATTCAGCTTGGCTGCCAAAAGGCCAGCTTCTGGGAAACCGCAGTCCGAACAATACTGGATACAGGCCTGAAAAACAAAAACACCCTGTAGGTTTTTAACGGTAGTTGTTTCCATTCTTGAAAATAAGATCCTAATAAAGAATGTGGGCCAAAATCATCACATTATGCTACTGAACAAACTTGTTATATCAAGTTAGAATCTCTCTCTCCTAACTCTATCTTCTCTCCACCTCCGCTTCACCTCCTCCCTCTGTCTCTTCCCTCTCTACTTTCTCTTCCTCATCTCCTTCCATTATATATCTCACCTCTCCTTTCTTTCACCTTTCACCACCTCCTCTCTTATCTCTATCTCCTCCACCGCTCTCTTATCAATCTCTCACCCCGGGTCTCTTCTCTCTGTATCTTACCTCCCCCTCATATATTTCTCTCTCTCTTCCCCTCCCCGCTATCATCTCGCTCTCTATCGCCTCGTTTCTTTCTTTTCTTCCTTTCTCTCTGCATTCTCTTTCCTTTTCGCTTCTCTTCCCTTACCTCCTTTCTTTCCTAATCCCTCCTTTCTCCCCTTTCATTTATTCCTACCTCAACACAATCTTCTTCCTTCGCCATCCTCTCCTCTCTATCACTTCTCTCCCTTTCTCACCCATTTTTTTGTCTGCAAACGTCCCACACTCTTCTTTCTCAGTTCCCTACTCTCCATCTTTTCTCTCCAGCACAGCTACCCTCCACTCACACTACCCTCCCTATCCATCCCACTCTTTCTCCTTCTACTGTACCTCCCATCACCTTTACATTTTTATCTATTTTCTCTGTTTCCCTTTCTTCTCTCCCTCTATTCCCTATCTTCTCTTTCTTTACCCTTTTCTCTATTCCCAATCCGTGAATATTTCCGTAACATGATTGTAATCTCATCTAAAATGAACAATTAAACCCCACCACAACATTTGAAATTATTTATTTAAATTCTGTTCTGGGTACAGCCATATCTATCTACTTTAAAAGCATTATAAAGTTCGCCAAACAAAGCCAGTTTTAGCAATTCCCAATTGTGAGAATAATAATAGTCCTGATCTCCAAGGGGGGTGAATTTTCTTCATCAAAAGTCGTCCAAGTACACTTCATACATTTAATTCACAATCGGATATCATCGTATATCACCGTATATCATCGTATATCGTATACTTACAATTGCTCTGCTTGGGGTTTTGTTTTCGATACATTGATCAATGAATAGAGACAGCGATTCGTATTTTGGAACTCCCACTATGGAATGGTGACCCTTGTCTAACTTGTCCATCAAAGTACAAGCTTTGCCAAATTCGTTATTCCTTAGAACCAACATCATAATTTTACCCAAAAGTTCTCCGGTGAATCTGAAATTTAAAAAATCATCATGGAAACTTTTACTCACTCCAATATGTATGAAGGCAAGAGAACCATTTACGAAAGATTTATAGGAACCATTCTGATAAAAAAAATCAGGAACTCGGTCAAAGCTCTGCTTCTCAATAAAAGCTTCCTAATATATACACTATAACTGACCAGTAGCCTGAAATTCGATAACTTACTTGATTTTGTTGGTCCTCTGTTCACTTTGATTTTCAATCCTTGTATAAATATCCCACGCGATATAAGAAAACCTCTCGACCAATTCAGAACTGGCCTCAGGTTGATTGTTCACCATTATATTCGATATTGCTTCAATCAAGTTCTCTCTGTGGGTGTGATCGAACACGGTCATGTCAGACCACAATCTTGGGATGTGTTCAATGGCACCGTTGAGATCCACCTGCGGAAGTTGAAAAAAAACACGTTGGGTACGAATATACTCTCAGAAACAAACAAGCATGCTTCTTTCCATGTGCCCAAACTATTCTCACGTACTTCCAGCCAACAAAACAAACCTGTGAAATACCGAAAACCAGTAGCGGAAAATTTGGCGCGAAAATTTCACCCCACGTTGGGCGCCAAAATTTTTCGCCCCACATTGGGCGCCAAAATTTTTCACCGTTACATATTGCACCTGAACAAAAGTACGTTACAATGGTTTGGCCACACGAAGAAAATCGCATGTCTCACCTGTGTAAGTAGTTCATTCATTACACCAGGCTCAGGTACGTAGATGTTTGGTACAAGGACGTCGTACACTTGTGACATAAATTCCTCCAGAGGAACGCTCAACATTGAGAGCAGACAGTAGTGGCGACTGGAAAAGATAACATTTTGATATGGGTTTTCAGAAGAATATTGGATTTAAAAATGCTTCAAATGTGTCATCAATGTGTGCCTGGTTTAGAAACATTTGAGCATTTAAGGCAGTCAACCAAATATTGTTGACAATATGATAAAGCAGCAAAGCTTAAGACTGGCTAGATGACTACTTCAAGGATTGTAAACAAATAGTACATTTCAATAACTATGTTTCACCAGAAATGATATGGGGATTCCTCAAGGAAGTGTCAATAATAATAATAATGAAAGTATTTGTTGTCAAAAGTTTACTATTTACAATTTTGATTACAAAAAAGTTCCTGTAGTATATTTCATATCAGAACGGTATTGACCTATTTGTAGACTGCAAATTTATGCAACCTCTTTGCTGATGATACCCCGATGGCTTGTAGTAACCAAAATATGAATGTAGTTTTTTAAAAACCGATTAAATTTTTATTATTTTGCTCCTATATTATTTATAGCAGATCTTAATATGAAAAATTGACCCCAAAAGTTGCAAGATTGTAATATGTGAACAATTTTGAAAACAAATTGGTATATACCTATTGATTGAAAGTTTGATTTTACGGAGATATGTTTTTTCGGCATTAAGACCTTCCAGTCTTTTCCAAAAAATCGTTGTCAAGAAATTGGTATACTGTCATTTTTATTCAACTTAGCAATAGTTATAGACTGATATACAACTGAACAGTCTAACTAGAATTATCCAACTTCTTGAATTGACTTAATTGAACTATCTATTTATATACTTATCTGTATTCATGTTTTATTTACATTTACATTAATAATAGTAATAATTTATTCACACATGATATAAAATTCACAAAGACAGTCATATGAGGTAATAAAATCAATATATGAATTATAAAGACATATCAAAGGGATACATATATCTGTGTATAGGTTTCAATAAAATGTAAATAAAATAGATATAATATAAAAGTGTACAGTTAAATATAAATAAGAATATAAAATCACATTTCATCAATTTTAGATAAAAAGATGTGTAAGGTGTTATAAAATTTTGGTAAAGAATTAATAGACAAGTTGTAGAGATAAAAAATAAAAGTGTATGATTAAATATAAGATCACATAATGATAAAATGCAGTGTAGGATGGATTGTAACATAATTCTGTAGGCAACTATTGTAAATAAAAAAGATGAAGGTGTAGCTGTCTACTGTAATATAAAAATTTAGTCTAGAAAGATTTTAAAATTGTAAATATAAAAAATAATAAATAAGAGTACTTGATAGCTGACTACAATAAATATAAGATCACTTTATATAAATTCAAAATTAGATAAATAGCAAAGGAGGATAACAAAAAAATTTGGTTCATTAGGAATAAATAGCAGATATATAATGAGTGTAAAATCATGACAAAAAATTATTATTAATAGCAGTATGGAATAATATTGAAATCTATACAGAAATTATTGGAAAAGTCGACAAAACCGCATTCGCCTATATTAATTTACATTTTACAAATGTCTTAAGACAAATATCAGATGATAATCTCATTGACTGATTCTGAAACTGAAATATAAATTTTACTTACTAATATATCGACTCTTTATATGAATCTCCAATCAAATTGTAGTTATTGCCCAGAAGCAGAAGGTTGTTTACTCTCTTGCCCAGCTCCACATCTCGTAGATGATTTCTACAAACGTCCATGGCAGTAACAAAGAAACTAGTATCACTGATGTCTCTAATATCATGTTCCTTATTCTCAACTTGGGTCATGATATTGTGTAATATTGTGCTTACAGGCCCCCCTAAAAGTTTTGATATTTAATGAATATTATTCAATTGTTAATGATTTATTTTATAAATTCAAATTTTTTTACAGTTCCATTTTACAACTGTCATGTTTACAGTTATTTGTGATTTTCATTGTAGCTTTCTATTGTATTGTATTTCATTGATACAAATTTATTTATTCATTTCAAAATTTCCTTGTATTTCAGAAATATTTTTGACAAGCTTTTATATCATTTAAAATTTTATAATGTAACAAAATGATGGGTCAGTTGCCTTCAAATTTTATTTTTCTTCTTTTTAATGCATTTAAATAAAAATATTTTTTAAGTTTATTTATTCTTATAAAATGAAACTTATTTTGGTGGTTGTAATTTTATATATTGATGATGTCCAAGAGTTCCTTGTAGTTCACAAACAATAATCAAAACATTGCAGTAACTTGATAAAATTAATATAGGATTCCTCAACTGATTTATTCAACAATTATTTTTTGTTTGTTTGCCTGCTTTTTCTTGTATGATTTTTTATTCTATAAGATTCAAGCTTTTATCATTTTGATTTAATTTTTCTTAGAAAATGAAACTTATTTTGATTTGATTTTATGTAATTTTATATGTTGATGAAATCCGATCATGTTTTTCTTTAAACAGTTCACAAACGAAAATCAAAAGATTACATTCATAAAGTATTTCATAACTGTTTTGTTCAACAATAATGTTTTATTTTTACTTGTTTGATTTTCATTGTATTCTGTAGTTCTTAAGTCTTGCCAATAAAAATTCATCTTTCTTATATTGATTTTATACAATATTTGTTCTTTGTTTAAAAAATTCCATGTATTTTGCAATTACTGTTAATAAAACACTAGTATTATTTTATTACCTCAATTTGGTATTTTTAATTGTGATGTTTCACAATAATTGGCTGTTTCCATGTGTTTTCATTTGAAAAAAAAGTTATTTATTTTACTGTATTGTTCTAGGGTTCTTGAGATTTATAAATAATTGATTATTTTAGAGAATGAGTGTTACTTTGATAGGTTATGATGAAGTTAAGATGTTATACAGTCAAGTCTTGTAATACACAAACATCATTGGTAAAATATTGTTATTGTTTTATAATTTTCATTTACTTTTTCCCAACTGTAATGGATCATTTTCACAGTTTTTCTTGTATTTTACTTCTAACAAAATTTGTTTGTTTTGAATTTTCTAGTATTATTTTAGGTACTAGAGTTCTTACTCAAGCTATGTCAAATGGAAACTATTTTATTCATTTCATACATTTACATGTTTTCTAGTCTTTACTTCTGTGAAACAAAATTTCCATTTTATATTTTCATTGTACTGCAGAGTTCCTTCTGAAGCTTTGGTAACAGAGAATCATTTTTCTTGGACAAAAAAAATATTTTGAATTGATTTGCCCCCACTTACTTTCTTTGCAATAAGTAATCAGAACAAAATACCAAGATCCCAGAGATGGTTCAATTCCCAACTCCTTGAACTCTCTCAGCACCTTCAAAACCGTTTCCTTCGTGGTTTTCCCAGTACCCATGGTACTCAACGAGTACAATACAGCATTCAGAGTACCCAAATTAGGTTCAACTCCAGCAGTGTTCATAGTACTCAACATATTCGTGATGAAAGCCCATCTCAACTCGTAACTTTCTTTCAAAAAATTCGCTACACTTATGAGAGAGTTGAAGGCGTTGGCGTGCAAGACCATTTCCTTCTGCTGAGACTCCTCAAAAAGCTGCCATGCTTTGTCGGCGTTGAAGTATTTGCACATGCCTTGGATCAGAGCGGAATAGGCTTCAGCAGAGGGGTTTTCAATGCTGATGAACAATTCTTCAGCAAAACTTGCATCTCTACAAAAAAAATTATAAACAGACATTCTTTCATTGGCTAGAACATTGTCTATTACTCACTTCCAGGTTTTCCTTGCTTTTTCCTTGGATTTCGAGCTTTGCCTGAACCACCTCTCCTCAACAAACTCACTGGAAAGTGTGTCGTCCCCATTGTAGTAGCAAAACAATTCGAGAAGCGCCTGAGATGTATCACTTGATATTTCAATCCCCTGCTCCTTCAACAACTTATAAACGAGTTGCGCATCAGACACTTCCTGTTCTGCAATGACTTTCTTCAAATCCTCTTCGGTTACTTTACTGTTCTCATTGTACATCAATTTCGGTAAAAATGATTGAATCACAGGGTCCGCTACCCTGTGGTTGAATAGATAGGCGTGTTCCTGTCTTATCCAGTGGGCAGCTTTCCTGCCGGCCTCTTGGGCCATCGCGAATGTACGCTTTCCGATATTTGACATGGGGATGAGATATGGATCATCGTGGTACTTGTAATGGGCTGCTGTGGGGTCTGTCTTGATTGTGCTTTCTAAGGCGCGTAAAATGTCGGTGGGGGATCGCGGTATTCTCTTTGGTATTTCTATTTTCTCGTCTGTATTGGCAGAACTTGAAGTTTTGCGTGTTAAAAGATTGGTTGTATATTTTGCATGAGCCCGAGTCCTAGAAGAGTTAAATTGTTATGAAAAATTAGTTTTGTGATATTGGGATACCTGTAGAATGATAGGTTTTTACCTTCTCAGTAGAAATGTTGAAATAATCATATTTACAAATTAGTTATTTAAATGCTGTCTTCCTAACCTCGCTTTTTCAGCGATGCGATCTGCCAAATTAGTGCGACATCTATCATTTCAAATTTGAATGAAACGAAAGTGATATTTTAAAATTTTGTTCCTAAAAGATGATTAATTTTCCAAAATATATATATCTTCACTGGTGGAAATTTTTTGTACATGCCCGAAATCAATATACAATTTTTCGCCACTCGGTATGTCGATTTAAATTTGATAAATAAGATCGTAAACGATTGAACCCCACTTAACGCTTAAGGTGGAACAGACCAAACTTGGTCCTTTCGTGTTTGAGAGGTAAAGCCTTGTTCATACCCTCACGAATTTCGCAATTTTTCTGAGAATAAAATGGCTGCCAGTCATGCGAAAAAGGAATATATTAATCCACAGGCCGATGAGAGCCATAGATAGATATTCATACCTACTATATTTTATAATTCTTAAATCATTTCTATATGGGTTTGTTCTGGAATTTGTTTTTCCGTCAACTGGCTGCGTCTTTACGACAACCCTCAGAAATCTTTGAGCAACTTCTGTGAGCTAGGGAAACGTAGCTCTTCTTAACGTGTGAATCCATAGCCATGCACGAGACTGATGGTGCGACCATGCTGGAAATTGAACCTATGGTTCAGAAGCAAATGCTCTACCACCACGACCCATCAGTGAAGCTGCTCTAAGCTATCATGTGATCATCTCAAAAATTGATCATACCGATACCATCAAATAAAATTGAAGTTTGAACCCGTCATTTCTCCTCATTCCTTGATAGAAAGGAGCTCTTGCTAAGGATGAAAAATAGAAAGTGCAACACTGTCCCTTTGATATTTGTTTATGAACAGATGTTGAGAGGTGTCGATGGTGGTGTTTGGGAAACTTCGTTAAAGGTACATTCATACCCTTGCAAATATTCCCAATTTTTTTGCAATTTGACTCATCCGGCAAAAAAAATGCGGTGAAATATGAATCATTACATTTTGGTAAAGTAGTAATATCTATCTCCAAATACTGAAGAATGACATGTGATTCATCATTCACCGCAATTTTTTCGCCGTATGGGTCGAATCGCAAAAAATCAGCATATATTCGAGATGGTATGAATGAGCCTTAACAAAACTATTAGCACATGAGTGTTCTGTGCTTGACATAGACATTATATACAGACCACCTACAAATTGACAAATGACAACTTGACACTTGTGGGTTTTTTAAATTGTAAATAACAAAGAGTTTAAAGAATTGGTATTTTCAAACGTTATTTTGATAATTTTCGAATCGAAATGTGGGCATAATAATTAATAAGCCTGTTTGATTTTATCATTTATCTTAGGAAATGGGTATTGTAGTAATGAACTGACTTCGAACCACTCTGACTTTCTATCCATTTCAGATATCAACGAAGCCCGAAAAGACTTGGAGGCCTGCCTAACCGAAGAGCAAAAGAAGGAATATTTCGTACTGTTGCGCCAGTGGTTCCTTTTCAGCGCGGGGATCACGAAAGAAGAATTCGACAAAGGGGTTAGGAAGCTATTGACAAGTGAGGAGCAAATTCGCTCTCACAACCACTTCCTCCTCGCTATTCTCACAAAAAGCAGCTCAAACAGCCGGTCCAAAACACCGAGAAGCACGAACGATAGGGGTATTTTCGAAAGCGCTGACTATGCAGATTATGTGCAGCCGTCCAGCCCTACCATGGCCCCACGGCCCGAATTCGAGAACAGGACCGCTGCTGGCGAGTTGTTCATACCGGACAGCGGATTCATCGGTTGTAGAGTTGCTATTACTGCTTGGGAAAATGGAATGGAAGGAGCAGAGGAAAGCGTAACAGAGCTCATGGTCCATGCCTGTCAGGTGTTTGTGAAAAATATAATCACCGCCATGATCACCAGGAGGAAGGGTTACAGAGTGCGTGATGGGAAATTCCAATACGGTTTCAATCTGCCTGTTCCCAACCCCTTCATCCGAAATTTCAACAATATTATTGATGATACTCAAGAGTCCAAGGTGGAGGTTGTTAATGGGGACGATACTTTACGGCCGAAATGTAAATTGTCACTGGAAAATGTCGAACAGCAAGTAGCTTTCTCGTATTCGTGTGCTAAAAAGACTAAGTTTGACAATTCTTTGTGTGTGAGGCTCTTGTATGATACTATAAGAGAAAATCCGAGGATTTTGGGGCTGCATACCATACAGAGTATCAATTTGTTCAAGCTAGGATTATTTTTAGATGAAGATGATTAATTAGACTAATGTAGCTTAAGTTTTTGAATGTATTTGAGCATAATAAACTTTTTTGTATGATTTTACTCATTTTGTCATCTTTGCTATTGAATTGCTTATAATAACTTGTCTTAAAATTGTAATCAGTTTCACTCAATTTAACAAAGTTTTTGAATAATCCTATTTTTTATGAAAAAAATTGACAAAGTGACTTTGCGCGCCATCTCACGGACGGTAGACAAAACTCAAACATGCCCATACTTCCATTACAGGTTTCTAACAAAAGTCGCTTCTAGTCCATCACAAGTTGAACCTTTCACTAAGAGGTGGCAAAGGGTCATTTTCAGGATTGATTTTTTTTCACTTTTTGTTTTCTAGCTAGGAGAATTTCTTTAGAGAATGATCTTAGCCTGCAGAAATCAGGCATACAACCCGTTTCACTCCATCTGTCATTTCAAAAAGTAGATTTGCTTCAAAATGGGCCTACAGGAGCATATCAAGCAGCAGAATCCAGAGCTGCAATCGGTTTTGGTCCTTATTCTCTATGGTTTCCGAGTTATTTCAATTTTCATATTAAAAAAAAAAACAAAATTAAAAAATCGAAATTTGAGAGGGATTTCACTATTCCTCTGTTCAGCATCGTTCCTAGATCATCCAGGGCGAATATGGAGGCTCTAGGAGAAAGTTGATTTTCAGGCCTCAAAAAACACAAGGTAAAAAACCCCTTTGAACTTTTTTCGGGGAAAATTCGAAAAGATTTGCCTCAAATGGACATGCAGGAGGATCTCAAGCAGCAGAATTCATAGCTGCAATCGGTTTTGTTCCATCTCTTATGGTTTCCGAATTATTTCAATTTTCATATAAAAAAAACACAAAATTTGAGAGGGATTTCACTATCCCGCGGTAGATAATAGCTTCAAAGACCTCCGCAGCGAATTTGGCGGCTCTAGGAAGAAGTTGATTTTCAGGCCTTCAAAAAATATAAGGTTAACCCCTTTGAACTTTTTTCGGGGAAAATTCAAAAAATAAATTTGCCTCAAAATAGACATATACAGAAGGATCTCAAGCAGCAGAATCCAGAGCTGAAATCGGTTTTGGTCCAACTCTAATGGTTTCCGAGTTATTGCAATGTTCATATGAAAAAAACAGAATTCGAAAAATTGAAATTTGAGAGAGTTTTCACTATACCGCTGGTATGCATCGTTCCTAGCGAATATGGAGAAACTAGGAAAAAGTTGATAGTTAGGCCTCCCAAAAAATCAAGGTTAACTTCTCTTGTGGCCAATTTCATCAACTGATTCCTAAAGTTAGGAAATACCTAAATCGGATTTAGAAACGCTCAAGTGCAATTTGCGGTAATGCTTAAGAGTGATAGGAAATACCTACGTTTGGTATTTTTAATCACTTTTAATCATTACTTTAACGTTTGGTGAAACGCAAATTGCACTTGGGCGTTCCTACATTCGATTTAGGTATTTCCTAACTTTAGGAATCAGTTGGTGAAAACGGCCATTAGTTCTCTATTCAACAAATTTCATACCTGTGATTGGCTTCAAATTTGCCAAACGGGGGGAGCTTATAGTGCAGAAGTTAGAAATATAATCAGTTTCACTCCATTCGACCATTATTCAACATAGTTTTTGAATATTTGGTTGAAAATATGGGAAATTGACTTGGAGCGCCATCTCACAGACAGTAGACATAACACATGGTGGCTCATGTTTCAATTACAGGTTTCTAACATGCAGCGCTCGCAGTTCATCACAACTTGGTCCTTCCTCTGAGAGATGGCAGAATTTGACCATTTATTATTACGATATCCTAGAAGCAGTGGCGTGCTCATCATTTTTACAATGCGAACAGGATTCACTAGATGAGAGAAATCAATGGAAATCTAAAATCAACACCAGAACCGAGTAAACAATTTGCATAAACTTTTACATACGGTTTCAAAATAGTTGGATTGCATAATCGATTTAGTTTATGTAACGTTTTGGGTGTTCCGTGACGACAGATTGGTTAATCTGTCAGTTGTCAGTCTGTCACGTTCTGTGATTGTTATTTGTGATCACAGAACTATAGTTCTGTGTTTGTGATCGTGAACAATAAGTTCCATAACCTCAATTCCTACATACAAATTTTCAAAATAAACGTGCAAATGAATATTTCGTGATTTTCCTACAACTCTAATTGAAAAATTTCTTTATAGCATTAAAATGTCTGAAGATACTGAAGAGAAACCATGCAATTTCCATGAAATGGAACTAGACGACCGCATTCTGAAAGTAATACCTACCTATAAGAAAACAGTCTCTTTCAAATTTAATCATCCTTGTTTTGCAGGCTGTCGCAAAATTGGGATGGCAGACCCCGACTCTCATCCAAGAAAAAGCCATTCCCCTTCTTCTGGAAGGAAAAGACGTACTAGTTCGTGCCAGAACAGGTTCCGGAAAAACTGCTGCTTTCTCCATACCAGTCATTCAGAAAATCCTGAATATCAAACAAACTGCTGCTCATCAAGAAATCAAGGCCCTAATATTAGCTCCAAGCAAAGAACTGTGTCATCAAATATGTGGTGTTATTAAAGATCTTACAATTAAGTGTTCAAGAGAGGTTAGGTATGTAGATATTTCCCCTCAAGTAGAGTTGAGTGTTCAGAAGCCACTGTTGGTTGAGAAACCTGACATAGTGGTTGGAACCCCAGCCAGAGCTTTGAAGCATGTGAAGGCAGGAAATCTAAACTTGAAAAATTCTCTAGAACTGCTAGTTATTGACGAAGCTGACTTGGTATTTTCATTTGGATACGAGGATGAAATGAAGGATTTGATGACGTACGTGAGAAGACTTTTGTTGTGGTTCAGTACACAGATAATCCAATTACAATTTTTAGGTTTTTACCCAAAATCTATCAAGCTATTTTGGCTTCAGCCACTCTCAGCGAAGATGTGAAAAGTTTGAAGAATCTGGTGTTGCACAATCCTGTCACACTGAAGCTGGAAGAACCAGACTTAGCGCCTGCTAGTCAACTAACCCATTATCACTTGAATGCTGAAGAAATGGACAAAGCTACGATATTGTATGCATTGCTGAAACTTCATTTGATCAGAGGAAAGACTATCATTTTTGTCAACACTGTTGACAAGTGCTACAAGTGAGTTTTTGTTGCTTTCTAAAGGAGTTTTATTATTAGTAGTTACAAATATTCAATATAGTTTAAAAGTTTCAGAAATTTCAGTTTGTAAAGCTGTCATTTCAAATTGCACCTATTAACCTATGGTTTTTATTGTTGGATTTCATTAATTTGATATTTTATTTGATTTATTGATTTTTTTCCTAGAATAAAACTATATCTCGAACAATTTGCCATCCCCACCTGCGTTCTCAATTCTGAGCTACCAGCTGTCATCAGGTGCCATTCCGTAAACCAGTTCAATCAGGGAATTTACGATATCATCATAGCCTCGGACGAAAAAGCCCTGGAGGAGCCCGGTTTGAAGATGAAGGACGAACCCGCCAAGAAATCGAAAAGAAGAAAAGACAAAGAAAGTGGAGTTTCCAGAGGCATAGACTTCCAGTGCGTTTCCAACGTCATCAATTTCGATTTTCCTTTGGACGTTCTGGCCTACATTCACAGAGCCGGAAGGACAGCAAGGGGAAATAATCAGGTAGGCCAATGGTATAATTGATTTTTTTTTTCGTGATTTTGTTTCAAGTTAGAAACGATAGTAAGAGAAAATAACTAGTAATATGAGAACAAAAAGTATTTTACCACTTCACCACACAAGTAATTTATTTCCTAGATGCGCATATTGATAACAAAGTTATCTTCATCCATAGGGATTACTAAACTAACTGTAAATCGTCATACCAGTCTTATTTAAATCACATAATTAATTACTATGAAGTAATCTGTTTACTAGCAAGTGACCCTACCTGATGGACAGGTACAACCTCACCCAATAATACAACAAATGCACTCAATTATTCCTTTACTGGTATCAAATCAAATAGTTTGGAATTTAATGGACCATTATCATTATTAAGCAAGGGTTTCCAGCCCCTTTTTCAAACAGCAATACTTTCATAACAATCTAGTTTTCTGTAATCAACAGGCTATATTAATTTTAAATTCTTGATATTAATTCTGTGATGAGTTTCTAATAAATGATCCGCAACACTCGATTTATTTTCTCGCGAATATTTAGAATGTGCCAAATGTTCGCGGAAACGAACATTCGTAGACCTTTTGGTTTGGCCATAATATACACTATGTGATGTAAAATATTCTCAAGCTGGAAAAAAATATCTGACTGCAAGTAACTTCAACAGAGATTATTAAATCCCAAACCATTATTTCAGGGTAGTGTTTTATCCTTCGTAAGCATAAAAGAAAAACCCTTATTGGATAAGGTGGAAGACAAACTAAGGCAAGGCCAAGAGGACATATCAGTTTTCAAGTAAGTTGAAAATTGCATAAAAATTACAATGAGTTTAATTTTATTTTGCTGGAAATATGACTTATTGATGGATTTTTTTATAGGTCTTACCAGTTTAAACTGGAAGAGGTGGAATCTTTCCGATACAGAGCCAAAGATGCTTGGAGGGCAGCCACAAGGATCGCAGTGAGGGAAGCAAGGTTGAAGGAAATCAAACAAGAGATTTTCAACTGTCAAAAACTGAAGGTGAGAATATAATTCATAAAATACTTCTTGATTTCAACTCAGTTGAAATATATACGAGATTAATGTAGGAAAAGAGAGGCGCCATCTATCTTACACCGATATGAGGAGTAACAAACTTGTTTGGCCATTTTCAGACCTACTTCGAAGACAACCCGACAGATTATCAGGTTCTTCGTCATGACAAAGCACTGCATACCGTGAAAATCCAGCAGCATTTAGCCGACGTGCCGGAATACATTATTCCCGCGACTTTGAAGGGCTTAGCGGGAATTACCAAGAGAGGAAAGAGAAAACGGGACCATCATAGAACTTCGGAAAGTTCCACTGCCAAGTTTCAAGTGAGTTTTCACCAAAAAATATACATTTTTTGGTATTCTATCGTATTTGCAGATAAAATTAGTTGTTAATTTAGTTATTGGAATCCGGCTCGAAGGACCAATGTTTGTCAAATGCGCTAATTAAATTACTTTTCAGGTAAAGAAGAGTAACCCGCTGTTGAGTATGCAATTTGAAGGATTCAACAAGAAGAAGAAGAGAAACACGTAATTGTAAAAATATTTGTATTTCATAATGTAAATAAATATAATTCTTTTATATTGCATTTTTAATAAATAAAATAAAGAACAAATACGTTTTCAAACAAAAAAGCAATTATCAGGCGATAAAAAACATTTTAAACTTAAAGTGACAAAAACATGTCTATTAACGTTCGAAAGTAAAAAGTTGGTGAACTGTTTTGCTCAGAGCGGGTCCCATCTTTTTTTTAAAGGTCCCGCACTCTATTTCAGCAAGCAATTTTTCTGGTTTAGCTTCTGGTTCCGAACAGGCCTTCTGTAAAAGTGAGGGGAGGGGATAAGCCTCAGCAATTGCTAAAGCCTTTTCAACTGACATTCCCTTGATTTGTACTAAGGTCTTGACAAACAGGTCTGTCACCATCAGTGCCTAAAATTTCGTTCCAAATCACAATCAGGAATTGTACTTTACAGTTTTGAATTTGGCCTGATTTGCTTATTCAAGTACATTACAAAATACCTCAAAGTACTTCAGAGTACCCCTTATGTTGAAAAGTTGGACATATCACTTGCTTATATTTAAGTACATTTCGAAATACCTCAAAGTACTTCAGAGTATCCTATATATTGAAAAGTTTGGCACGTCACTAGCTTTTAAGTACATTTCAAAATACCTCAAAGTACACCTTATATTGAAAAGTTGGACTTATCACTTGCTTATATTTAAGTACATTTCAGAATACCTCAAAGTACTTCAGAGTATCCTATATATTGAAGACATTGGAATGTCACTATTTGCTTATTTAAGTACATTTCAAAGTACTTCAGAATACTCTATATTTTGAATAGTAGTGTATATTATCAAAATTGAACGTTTTATTTGATTAAAAAATATATTCAAATCAGGAAATAGGTAAATACTTCTAAAACGGATTAAAGTACAGAAAAAAGCGTGTTACATTCACAATAGAAGTACTTTCATAATTATAGAATAATGTTGGAACACGCTTTACTAGTAATTGAACAAACAGTCCAACTTCGAAAAGGTACTTTTAAGTAAGTACTACCGAAAAGCAGAGCAGTAAATACTTCAAGTAACAGAAAAAAGTACTGCCAAGAGGGCATTGAAGTACCTCTAGAATTAAACTCAATACTTTAATGAAATTATTTGAACTTTATATTGTTTTAAAAACGGTTTGAGATTTTAAACTTTTGAATAGTTCTAAGTACTCTCAAGTTTATTGTAAACAAATCAGGTGTCATCAGAATACAGTGCTGTAGATACTTCAATCATTTCAATTACTGAAAAAGGTATTTTCAAGTATTTTACCTGTAGTACATCTGAAATAATATGTTCTTGATCGAGAGTGTTTGAATTTGTATGTTCTTGAAATAGTTGACGAATATACCTTCATTTCTGATTATTTCAAGTACTTCTAAAGTATATTATATTCAAACAATTCAAAGTTTGAATGTGTTATAAATTCAATAACAGAAAAAAGTGTGATTACTTAAGAAACTACTTGTACAAAAGGTACTCCCAATTACTTTGACAAAAGTATTTCATATTGATGAAATTCACAGAAAGAACTATATAGGCAATACTTATACAGGCTGATTCACGGTGGATGGCACATTAGACGTTTCTGGTGAACCAGACAACGGATCACTTTGAAAATTTAATGGAGGGCATATTCGGACATTCTCTAGCCAACTAAAATATTTTCGACAATGCGGTGTTGGCGCTTCTATTAGAAAGCAGTAGCAACTTTGATTTTTCAAATGGAACACTCTGTATATAATATTATTTTTGGAATCTCCAACAATTGCCCGACAACTTTTCTTGATATTTCCCTATACCTATCTGTTACCGTTTTCGAAATAAAAATTAATTTCAATTTTTTTCTTCGAAAATCATGACTTCTAAAAATGCCGATATCTTTTAGTTAAGAAGTACTATGATATCGAAATTTGGTTTGGAGTTAGGTGATACTTGGACACTTCCCACACGTCAGCCTAATCTCCGTTACTTCAATACAGGGTGGTAAAAAAATAGTTTTTTCGTTTGCTTGAAAAAGTTGCTGAAATTTGATTATTTTAAATGGAACACCCTGTATATTATTGAAAATTCGGAAAGCTGCTGAAATTTGCTTTCTTTCTATGTATATCATACCTATACCTAACTAGTCAAGTTTCGGACTTATGAGAATTTATTTGTGAAAATGTCCCTTCAGAATGGTTTTTCCATTCGGTATTTGGTAAGCAGGCCATGATTACTATTTGACAGTAGCGTTGTGACATTCTCCTAATAATATCGACATTTTCGTCACTTCAGAAGTTGCAAATACCTTCAAAACGATGGAACAAAACTATTCAAACGAAGTTCTTATGAATTTGTTTATTATTTTTGGACAGTGTGACAAAATTATCAGCAGAACATGTAGAAAGTTCAATGAAATGTATCCGAATCTACCGCCAATGAACCTCAAGAAATTTATACGAATTCAGAACAATTTCAATGCATTTGGATCAACTTTAAAAGCACCAAGAAACTTGCCTCGACCCGTAACTTCTGAAGACAACCAGATTAATGTCTTAGCATATTTTCACGCATTGCCCGAGTCATCGATAAGAAGTGCTGAAGAAGATTTGGATATAAAATATTCATCGGTTCAAAGAATCTTGCGAAGACATAAAATGTATGATTATAAATTCACCAAAATTCAAGCAATGAAGCCTCAAGACCCTCAACAGAAAGTAGAATTTTGTGAAATGTTGTTGACACGCATTCAAGAAGATCCACTTTTTTTAATAAAATTATTTGGACTGATGAATCGAAATTTTCGAGAGAAGGGATTTTCAATAGAAAAAATCGTCATTATTGGTCCAGTGAAAATCCTCACGTCACAAAAGAAGCCGGATTTCAAGAAAAATTTAGTTTTAATGTCTTCTGCATGTTGATGGACAACAAATTGAGGTACGTGATATACGAGGAGTCATTAACATCCAGAAGCTACCTGAATATTTTGGAGAATACTGTAGAGAGTTTCGTGGATAATCTGCCACTCGAAGAATATCGAAACTGTTGGTACCAACTAGACGGAGCTCCTGCACATTGCACAAGAGAAGTGAGCGCAGAACTGGAAAGACTTTTTGACGATCGGTGGATAAGGCGCTTGGGACCATGGAATTGGCCAGCGAGATCACCCGATCTTAATCCATTAGATTTTTATTTGTGGGGAATGTTTATAGAAAAAGTTTACAAAATACTCGTGCGTTCGAGAGATGAATTGTTAGAAAGGATTGCCCAAACATTTGAAGATTTGGATCCCAATGAAATCAGATCTGCCACCACGAAAGCAGTCAACACCCGCATTTTAAAGTGCTTGGAAGTGAACGGCCAGCGATTCGAACATATTTTGAAATATTCCACATGATTGTTTTACTTTTTTATAATTATTCATATCAATATTTCCAATTTCAAGTTTCTTGGTGCTTTTTTAAAGTTTATCCAAACATATTGAAATTGTTCTGAATTCGTATAAATTTCTTGAGGTTCATTGGCGGTAGATTCGGATACATTTCATTGAACTTTCTACATATTCTGCTGATAATTTTGTCACACTGTCCAAAAATAATAAACAAATTCATAAGAACTTCGTTTGAATAGTTTTGTTCCATCGTTTTGAAGGTATTTGCAACTTCTGAAGTGACGAAAATGTCGATATTATTAGGAGAATGTCACAACGCTACTGTCAAATAGTAATCATGGCCTGCTTACCAAATACCGAATGGAAAAACCATTCTGAAGGGACATTTTCACAAATAAATTCTCATAAGTCCGAAACTTGACTAGTTAGGTATAGGTATGATATACATAGAAAGAAAGCAAATTTCAGCAGCTTTCCGAATTTTCAATAATATACAGGGTGTTCCATTTAAAATAATCAAATTTCAGCAACTTTTTCAAGCAAACGAAAAAACTGTATTTTTTTACCACCCTGTATTGAAGTAACGGAGATTAGGCTGACGTGTGGGAAGTGTCCAAGTATCACCTAACTCCAAACCAAATTTCGATATCATAGTACTTCTTAACTAAAAGATATCGGCATTTTTAGAAGTCATGATTTTCGAAGAAAAAAATTGAAATTAATTTTTATTTCGAAAACGGTAACAGATAGGTACAGGGAAATATCAAGAAAAGTTGTCGGGCATTTGTTGGAGATCCCAAAAATAATATTATATACAGAGTATTCCATTTGAAAAATCAAAGTTGCTACTGCTTTCTAATAGAAGCGGCAACACCGCATTGTCGAAAATATTTTAGTTGGCTAGAGAATGTCCGAATATGCCCTCCATTAAATTTTCAAAGTGATCCGTTGTCTGGTTCACCAGAAACGTCTAATGTGCCATCCACCGTGAATCAGCCTGTATAAGTACTTAAGCTCATGAAAGTAATCTATATACAAAAAGTATTACAGTATTTCTGAGCCCTTGACCAATAATTGATTTCATCATAAAATACTTCAGTACATGGACATAATAGGAAGTATTTTCTTAAAGTACTATTTGATTTAAAGTTACCATTACATGACGCGCATTTTTTAAAATCAATTATCTAAGCAAGTAAATCTACTTAAGTTCTGCTTAACCAATGGAAACAATTTGCAATTTTAAATACTTTAAATGTGATACTTTGATCTGCCCATAAAGAGAAGAGAAAACAATTTAATGAAGCATCTGCATGGCTTACCTTATTTTTTGAAGAACTGTCATTGAACTCCTTGAAAGACATCAGTGAAAATAAATCGTCAGTTATTTTATTTCCCTCCAGGTTGTCTTTCGGGCAGCTCATTACCGCTTTGTCCTAGAAATGTCAAATAGAAATGCTGTTAAAAGAAAACTACTACTTCCCAAGCTAAAATCACGACAACAATTGAAACACCTTTACTGCTATACTTTGAGATGCTATATATACCTTGAATAACTCATTAAGTTTGTTTGTGAATTTACTGAGGTACTGGGCAGTGTGCCTCAAATGCGACGTTATTTTAATCTGGAACCCTTCTTGAATAGCGGTGTTAGTTGCGGCCTGAAGTAGGGTTTTTATTGGCAATCCCAAATGTTTGCTGCTATACTCCTCTACCAGATAGGTTTTGTTTTGGATCCCGCATCTTTTCAATCTAAACTTTTGTTCGTGGTAGCGGCCATCTTTGATACTGTGCGCGAAATCGTCCAGTCTTTTTCTTTCAATGATGTACGGGAGAACTAGTTCTTTCTTGCTGATCCTGTGTCTGCCTTGGAAATTGATTGATTGAAAAAGAAGAATTACAATGTTAGATTTCGAATCTATTTGCGGCAATAATGATTATCATTATTAGTAAAATACCATAACTTACAGATCCAAACAAAATCTCCAACATTCAAATGTCGAACTTCATATACAGGAACAACAGGTACCTTGTTGAGTTCTGCTAGAAGTGGATCTTTTCTTATATCTACATTGCCTCTGAAAATATAGGTCTATAATTTTACACCCCTATCACAATAAATTATATTTTGACATTCAGACCAAACATGACAGTTCCGGTTTGACAGGAAGGCCACCAAACTTCATTTATTTCAAATGGAAAGTACCACAAAATATTTAAAAACAAAACTACTTATTTAAATTCCTATTTCTTATTTATGGAGATTATTCCATGCTTTACCAACATTTGTAAATTTTAAAATTAATTTACATAAATAATTATATCAGTGGCCCTGTAACAGGTCCTTGAGGGACATCAAAAAACTTGTCTATGATATTCAACCTGATTTTTACTGAATAGCTTATTGCTTTTCAAATATCTTAGAGAAATAAGAGTTAGTCTGTAGTTTTGTGCTTACCCTGTTTCTGCAGTATCAATGAACATAATGACATCAAAGCTTCCAGGCTCAAAATATAAAAATTCCTCTTCAAATGTTGTTTTGGAAGATCCTGATGACTCTCCAGAAGTATGTTTCTTGAGAGTTTTTGATGAAACTTTTGACTTCTGCTCGGCAGTAGACTCTTTTTCTGTAATTTTTCCTACCTGAATTTCTTCTGAACTTGTTGATGGTGTATTATCAAGAGCTGGTTTAGTTTTAGAAGATCCTGCTGACTCAGTAGACATCTGGCTTGAAGTTGAGGTCTGTTTAGCCAGAGTCTTTTTTCTAGGCTTGGGCTTCTTTGGAATAACCTCAGTTGGAATATCAACAATCACATTTTCAGCGTCGCTAATTTCATCATCGTCAATAACAATGACTTCATCTTCACATTTTTTGAATTTTTTATCGTGAATGACTTCAACTTCACCTATTTTATCAGCAACAATTTTATCTTCTTTATCATTATTAGCAATATCTTTAACTTCGTGTTCTTTCAATTTGTTATCTAGCATTTGGCATAGCTTATCGCCAAATCCCTTCAATATTTTACAGTCTTTTCCGGAACTTAAAGGTATAGGGCATTTTTTCAGGGTTGTAAGTGCTTTGTTGAAAGTATGTTGACTCTTTGAGCCTTCTCCTTTGGCTTTTTCTTTCCATTGTGTTAACCACTGTTCAAATAAGGGATTGGCCGATTTGAATTTCAAAGTTATTCGTCGTCTTTTAACTGGATCCATTTTTGGAAATCACTCATACCAGTAGGAATTTACTTAGCCAGAAAAATACCAACCACATTGTCCACATTCCAACTCAAAAGTCATAACATTACAAAAATGTCAACAAAAACACACGTGCGAAAAATTTCAAGGCTCAGACCACAGAAAGCATAACTTGTTTTATGAGTTCCGTGACTCTGTGGGCTCAGAGCAATAACAGCAGAGATGACTTTTCTGTCCTTTTCTTGAATGCAGATCTAGCTTTGTTTACATCGTAGTCTGGATCATGCTAACTCCCAATGAGACTAAACATTAATTATTTAACTTAGTCTCTTTGGCTAACTCCTACCCTTTGAATCCTGTTTCGCTTGTTTGATCTCATCTCACTACCCCTCACCAACTCTAACAAAGGATAGCGTTGTGTTGCTTTCACAACAATACGTGTTATGCGTGTTATGCATATAAAGACGTATAAAGATGGCATCTCTAGGTCCTTTCGTTTCTTTCATGGTGTAGTGTGTTATTAACACTACATTTTGAATCAAGTTTATAGTTCAGTGCAGTTCAGTGTCAATCCAATCGGAAAATCAACACTTGAATCGAGAGTAAATAACACCGAAGTAGCAAACGAAAGAACTTTCTATTTCTTTTATTATTAAGATAAGCACTTCATGGACTTCAAAGGTGCTTTGTTATATGATAATAAAAAGTCCAGTTCCGAAACTGCCAACCAATTTCTGAGCAGTTTCGAAACTACTGATGTAGTGTTTTTACCTCATTTAGAATATGTTTTGAAATTCTCGGGGAGTTTTTTATAAAATAGCCTATTTTAGAGGATTTTTGAAATATGTGCTCTATATGAAGTGCATTTTTCCTGGAGTTCAACTGGAACATGTGAAATTGGCACTTATTCAACCGAAAATCCTGGCAACACTGTCATGAGTGAAGACTAATGACACCTTTGTCACAGAACATCTTTTCTACTTAGGTGTGTTCTGTGTCTTTGTTTTGACTTTTGGTTTATTATAGGTTATGTTTTTTATGTAGTAGCTGGCTGGAGACAATCCTTTCCTTTCCAAAAGAATTGAAAATATAATCTTTTATTCAGTTATATCAAATCCTTTGTTGGCTTTCGTCGATGTAAATAGCATTTTTTGAAAATGGAAGGTGAAAGTAAGGCACTTTGTGGAACCATTCCTTTTGTTTTGCCACCCATATTGAAATTTTTCCACAATTTTCAGAAGTAGGAGAATATTTTAGCAAAATAATAAAGGAAGATGAGGATATTTCTGTTGGTGTTGCTGCAATAAAAACTCTAATGGCCATAATCAAACATTCAAAATGTGAGTAGGGGAGAACTAATTGTTCTCAAAAATAAGCATATTGCATTCTAATTATTTCAGCTGAGACTGTTCAAGAATTAGAGGCAAATCTCAAAGATGCCATTCAGGAAATGAAAAATTGTGATTTCACAGTTGCTGCCATCAATTCAGGATGTGAACTCTTTTTGAGGTTTATCACTTTAGCTGTGTTAGACACAAGGGTAATATTATATATTATTCATTCATGGAGACTATTCAATTGCGATTTTATTTCAGTCTTTTGACGGATGCAAGAAAATTATGCTTGACAGGGGACATTTATTCATCAAAAGGTTAGATGAAGCAAGAGGAAAGATAGTCAAGTTGGCTGCCAATTTTATTGAAGATGGTTCAGTAAGGATAGTTGACAAAAATTGATTTCTCAATTAATATCACTGTTTACAGAGAATACTGACACATTCTAGATCTAGAGTTGTGCTACAGACACTGAGAAAGGCTCACAAACAAAACAAAAGATTTGAAGTTTTTGTTACCATCTCAGCTCCTGATGTTGTAGGGTAAGCAGAAATTTTGGCGTGAAATAGTTGATTTCTATTAGTTGAATATTTCTAGTGAAAGAATGTGTAAAGATTTGGAAGCTGAGGGGATTCCTTGTACTCTAATCTTGGACTCTGCCATTGGATATATAATGGAGCAAGTGGATTTCATTATGGTTGGTGCAGAAGGAGTTGTTGAAAGTGGTGGTATTGTTAATAAGGTAATATTTATTATAATATCAGATAAAAGTACTGTTGAAGCAGCAAATTTTTGCACATGAGTCATTCCTGTAACCTAATATGCTTGAAAAAATAATCTAATGATATTTTGAGCAGCTGTTAAAGCAGTTTTTGCCATTGTTTCTGTAAATTTTGTTGAATCTTCAGTGATTAAGGATATTATGACATTCTGGTACAAATCTTTGGTAAAAATGCTCTTGTTATATTGACACAATGTACATGAAAGTGGTTCAACCTTTCGCCACTTTGGCGCTCCACAGAACCATAGAATTTTAATCATTTTAACGTTTTAACCATAGAAATCATAATAGTATATAAAGTATATATATCTATGGTTTTAACCACTGAAATGAATTTCATTTCAGTGGTTTTAAGTAACCTGTGAAATTTTAGTTTTTACCACAAAACGATTTTATTTATAAGATTTTTACGAACAGAGAAAATAAAAGACTGTAGCGTTCGTCGAATATTCGTAACAACAGTTCAGTTCAGTAGAGATCCTTATAAACATTTCAATTATTTTCTCCTAAAGGCTCGTTCATATCCTTGCGAATATTCGCAAATATTTGCAATTCGATTCATACGAGGAAAAAATAGCGATGAATGATGAATCATCATGTAATTTTTCGATAATGTAGTCATATCTAACCCCAAATACCGAAAAATTACATATAATAATTGATTACACACCGCAATTTTTTCGCCTGCAAAAAATTACGACTATTCGCAAGGGTATTAACGAGCCTTAACGCGATATTAAAGTCTCAGTGAAACCCGACCATAAGGCTGATACACAATAAATGCCGATATTTGGATTTTTTTAGGTCGGTACTTACACTATGGCAGTGTGCGCCAAGGAAATGAAAAAACCCTTCTACGTACTGACTGAAAGTTTCAAGTTGTCTAGGCTGTTTCCATTGGACCAACAGGATTTACCCGTTGAATATAAGGTGAGATTACACGATACATATATCCTAAACAATGAGTGAGTTGTGTTCGTTTCAGTATACTTCTAAAATGAGAGCTAGTAAGGATCTGAGAAAAGTTCATCCTCTGGTGGACTACACCCCGCCGTCTTATATTACTCTTTTATTTACCGATCTCGGCATTTTAACGCCATCAGCAGTGAGTGATCAACTTATAACGTTATATTTATGAATATTGGTGCTAATAAAAGTCTTGTCAATATAAATCGTTTTTTATTACATTCCCATTTTTGAGATTTTAGTTGTGATTGTGTGGAATACAGCAGGACTGTTTAAAATTTTAGTTATTGTGGAGTTCAATAGACAAGGATAAAGTAACTAATGAGTAGTCCAGACCTGACGCTTTCCAATTGAGAGCTTGTTACCCCTGAACTGACCCATACAACCTCAACTGAACTGAATACATGGTATTCAATTAGAACATGTATTAGTAGTCTGAACGTATCCCAAGCTACTCGGTGCGGCTCTGCACAATATTCGTCACTTTTTGGTGCATTAAGGCTCGTTCATACCCTTGCTAATATTCGTAATTTTTTTGCGATTCCACTACTACGGCGAAAAAATTGCACTAAATAATGAATCATACCGTCATTTTTCAGTATTTGGTGTTAGGTATTACTGCATTACCGAAAAATTACATGATAGTTCATCATTCACGGCAATTTTTTCGTCGAATGAAATTTTAATGATTGGTTCTCCACAAGATGCATTCTTATAAACTCATGAATTTTGGTTCTCTACGAGTATTTTTCACGATTTAGTTTCATTTTAAAGTGATTCATGATGAAACACTTATTAAAGAATGAATTTTTGGTGACTTTCTGTCATTATTGACATTTAATACCACCTGTAGCCTGTACATTTTGGCGCTCAAATTTGAAAATTGGAATACTTTGACCAGAATACCCTTTATGTCCTAAGATCCTGGAAAGTTTGGGAGGATTGAATGATTTTTTTATTGTTTTTAAAACCTTAAACTCGTGGTAATCTGGGTAAGAACAAGTTTTCAGTTTTTTCAAGCTTCATATCACGAAATACTATAATCCTACTACATGAAAACTCGCGCATAATCAGTCGGTATATTATATTGTACAGAGCAAACTTCTACATGGAAAGGTGAAGTATTGTCTAAACTTTTTATCAAAACCATAATTTCGAAAAAAAAGTCCACTTATTGTGAAGTGAACCCTGAACTAAACAGGACAGAGTGCAAGACTGGGACGATTGGGTAATTGGGCATTTATTTACAAAATGGCATCTGTAAACGATTCACTCCACTGGGAAGAATTTTTCTCCACCCACCTGCCTCCCTCGGATTTCGAAGACAATCGGATCCTGCTGAAGGACTTTTGCGAAAGACACAACAAAACGGGCCAAAGGATCGTTCTGATAACAGTGAGCTTCCGTCGAAATGAGGTTATGTTCCATCAAAACACTCGCAACTGTATTCATTTTTAGTCTGGAGGCACGACCGTACCGCTGGAACACAACACGGTGAGATTCGTGGATAATTTCAGCGGCGGAGTCCGGGGAGCAGCCTCGGCAGAGTACTTCCTAGAACACAATTACGCTGTGATATTCTTGCATCGACTGAAGTCCTTAGAACCGTTCACCAGGCATTTCAGCGGGCAGAAGTTCCTGGATATGCTAGAATTAGATGACAGGGGGCCAAATACTACTATTACAGGTAAACAACAGAGCTGTTATGCGTAGTAATTCGCCTACAATTACAGTTTGAATTTTAGTGAAACCGGACAGCGTGGATGTCCTAGCTCCAGTACTGGCTAGCTACAAAGCTGCACAAGAAGGTGGTAGGATATTGTACGTTAACTTCACTACAGTTTCAGATTACTTTTGGTTATTGAGAGCAGCTTGCGAATGCCTAGCAAGTTGTGGTCCCAGATCCTTGTTATATTTAGCAGCTGCTGTTTCGGATTTTTATGTTCCCCCTAGCCAAATTGTAAGTACACCTCACTTATTATGTTGAGCAGTTACACAGTCTGTATTTATTTTTTAGCCTACCCATAAAATTCAATCAGCATGTGGTGTGCCGAATATTCAGCTTCAGTTAGCCCCGAAAATGTTAGCACCTCTGGTTAGTTTATGGATTCCCCACGCATTTGTGGTGTCATTTAAATTGGAAACGGATGAAAGTATACTGATCTCCAAAGCTAGAGGAGCTTTGAACAAATATAAGCATAAGGTGAGCAGTCAAACTTTTCCTGGTTATTCTGAACATGAAATAGCTAAATGACATTCAATTTAATTTGTTATAAGGAAGCCTGGTAGCTTTTTCTATAGGTGGATCTTTTTTTTTGTTATTGAGCCATTGGGCCTGATTGGGAATTTTCTGAAACTGTTTGAAAATATTGAAGATTATACAATTTCTTGAAGAAATTTCATTACATAGGCTTCTGCTCTTGCCTCATTACCAAAAACTCTTAAAATATTCAAACCAAACTGCTAATGGTTCTGGAGTTCTTTACTATTCAATAGGAGCAAGTACTCTTCAATGAACAAAAAAATATCAGTAATTTTACTGCCAAAAATTGTGTGGTGTCTGAAGTTTTCTAACATTCATGTTAGGTTATGTTATACCGGTTGGCCGCAGTTCCGATAGATGGCGTTCAGAATTTAGGCGCGAAACAGTACAGTGGTAATCATCTGATAAATTCCATAAGAAACTATAAATCCTGTTCGTTTGAAATGCTCAGCATGCCCAAAAAATTATGAAGATCACGCAATTTTGATGTAACTGATTTGATTTTTATGATATAGATCTACTGATCTAGTAATTTATCTATTCTATGGTTGAGTGGAAGAGCAATTGTGCCCACAGGTGATTTGAAATCTACCTTTTGACAAGATTCTACAAATATTCATTCATCTTGTAGTTCATTGTAGTTTGTACGAGAATATTTGTCAATAAAAGCATTTATTTATTATAATTATTGCTCAAAGGAACAAAACATTACCTTATTATTTTATAGTTGGCGCCGCTGTCTTCCCGATCGCTTTGCTATGATTTTTCTGCTCTCTGAAAATTGGTAGAGCAGATAAAGCTTGCTTGTAGAAGACGCAGTAGTGGCATTTAAAAACGCCTTGTATTAAGATTGGGAATTCAAAATATCGATTGATAATACGAGAGCAGTCAAAATAGATGGATGCACCATCGCTTATAGTAAACGTTGTATGAGGATTCCTACAACGTAGTAAATATACCTTTATGCCTTAGGGTTACAGCAAGAAAGTCCTGATGTACTTTAAATCAGTTCAACCAAATAATTGTAGATGTCGCAGTAGTCGTATTTAAAAACAGGCATTGTATTAAGATTGGGAATACAAAATATCGGTTGATAATACTTGAGAAGTCAAAATATATCTTATAGCATTGTTTAAATAGAAGCACATAGCACATAATATCTAGTTCAATATTATGTGATAGAAGTGAGATAGTCAGGCCTGTAGAAAAGGTATTGGACCCAAACGAGACTGTCATCTTGCGTGATTAGTTACAAACATGAATATTTGACGTCATTTTAGTGCGGGTTTCTTCAAAAAACCCTGATTTTAATGCTGTCCCGTTGTTTCAATCAAGTAACGACTTCACTTGTCGCAGTAGTCGCATCTAAAAACAGGCCATTTAATAAGATTGAGAATACAAAATATTGATTGATAGTGCAAGAGTACTCACAATACATACACCATCGCTTTTAGCAAATATACCTTTATGTTTATAGCTAGAAAGTCCTGATGCATTTTAAATCAGTTCAACCAAATAATTGTAGATGTCGCAGTTGTCGCATTTGAAAACATGCCTTGTATTAAGACTGAGATTACAACATGAAGGTTCCGTTGATGGTCGCTAGTGTAAGAAATACGAAATAATCTGACTATCAGCATTGTTTATATAGAAGATAGTCAACCTTATGGGATTATTATTGGATCAAAATGGATGCGACATGTAGATGGCGACAGTGAGCTCGCATCCAAGTCATGTCGTAACTTGATTGAAACAATGTGACAGCATTAAAATCAGGGTTTTTTGAAGGAACCTGCATTAAAATGACGTCAAATATTCATGTTTGTAACTAATCACGCTAGATGACACTCGCGTTTGCGTCCAACACCAATTACACAGGCACTGACTATCTTACTTCTATATAAAAATGATATAAACAATGCTAGCAGTAGAATTAGGACATCATCCGGTTTGGTTGAAAACCCAAATTGTAGATGTCGCTGGAGTCTTCTAGTTAGGGCGGCTTTCGATGCATACGGTATCCGAAATAACGTTAAATTTCGTATGAACTTTTTTTCAATTTTCTGATTTTTTCTATTTGTCCGAAATATACTTTTGCTTACTTTGTTCATTTCTCATTTTCAAATAATAAAACAAGACAAAATTAGAAGATTATTGGTTTTCCAAATATAAAATCGATTAATTTTGATGGTATTCATTTTGATTTAGATTAAAAATTAGAAAACGGGAAAACTGAGGTAAAACCATGCGATTTTCGAATTTTTTAAAAATATTTCAACTTGAACGACAGTCTAAAGAAAGTTGAAATGTTTTGGATGAAAATTGGCGCGAAAAATACCATCGGATCGTCGGATGTCGTATGCATGAAAATTGAAAATCCGCCCTCAAGCGACATCAAAATGTATGAGACGCCGTTTGGGCAAAAAGTGTTTTTGCAAATATATAAAAACGTGAATTCCCATAGAATATAAATTGCGAGCTTTCATATTAAAAAAATAATTGAATTGTTTTTCGTCAACCTCTGCCCTCATAGTTTAAATTGTTGATGAATTTCTGCTATTTGTCATGGTGATCTTGCGATATAACCACGAATATTCGATATTTCAATGGTGTGGTGTTTGGTCTGAGGCCTGCTACCCTCGACCTGGTGGTCAATAAAAATGTAACAAGTATCTCAGAGCTTCGAACAGCCTCTGAGTTAATTTCGGATCATGAGCCGGTACTCTTTTCAATCGGAGGAGGGCAGACCTCCAAGAGGAATAGGTTTACCTATGATTACTCTACCACTGATTGGAAGGAGAGAAAAAACAACTATCACCCCACAAATTGAAGAAAACTACATCAATCGGGAGACTTAGAGATTGATAGAAGATATGCGAAAAGCGAGAGACATCACCAGCAGGAAGAGTGCAGTAAGAGAAGACCAGGAACCGCTTCCAGGTCAAATCCTATGTCTAGTTAACTTATACCATAAAGAACGAAAGAAATGGCAGGCTACCCGGAACCCGGTGCATCGTGAGCATATGAGGCACCTAAGCTGGGAAATAGAGGCACTAATCCAGAGCCAAGGGTGAGACCTGGAAAAGAAAAATGGAAAACCTGAATGTCGGAGACAATTCCCTGTTGCTAATGACAAAGGGGCTCTGAATGAGCCACGAGGTCATACCAACCATGGGAAATGATAGAAGACAGGCACGGACTGATCCAGGGAAAGCAGAAATGTTTGGCGAGTATTACAGGAGCACCTTCCTGGCGGGTATAGACTGCGACTTAACAACGTCAACATATACTGCCTGCACAACTTCGCAGAGCCTGTCCACGGACAGGTGTGTAGCGGTTTTGCCCCGCCCGCTGCCTTGTCAGAAGGGCAGGTATAAAACCCATCACCACCCATAGAACAGTCCTAACACCTGCGATGAGTAAGGTCGCAGAAAGGGTGACCAGGAGTCGACTTGAGACAATGTCTGAAGAATTGAACATCCTATCAGATGAACAATTCGGTTTCAGACAGGAACACTCAACAGAACTCCAGGTCACCCAGATATTGGACACCACCATCCAGAGCTGGAACCGCACGAGAAAAGGACATCTTTCAGGAGCAGTCTTCCTTGACGTCTCCAAGGCCTTCGATAGAGTTTGGCACGATGGACTGATCGCAAAACTGGTTGATGGTCACCAATGGTCAAGCTGATAAACTCCTTCCTAAGAGGTCGACATTTCCGATGCAAAGTCGGAAATGCTCTCTCTTCACGAAGGAGGCTAGAAGCAGTACTACAGGGAGCAGTACTGTCGCCACACCTGTTTTCGATCTGCACCGCAGACATGCCTATGTCGGACAACCCCATGACCAAACTGGCACTCTATGCAGATGACACGGCAATCTTTGCCGAGTCATCCCATGAGAGAGGAGTAACATCGAAGCTGCAACTTCAGATAAACAAGCTGGAACCGTGGTTCAATCGTTGGAAGATCGGAAACAATGCAGACAAAAGCAAGGCCATACTGTTCATGAGGCGACGTAGGACACCCGAGGGCCATGTTACTATGAACGACGAGAGAATTCCATTGGTAGACGAAGCCGTATACCTAGGAGTAACCTTGGACAAGAAACTCACGTTTCAGAGGCACGTCTCCCACAGATTAGCTATAGCGAAAGCAGCAAGGCATAAGCTATATCCACTCATCGGACGTAGGAGCAACATGGCACTCGAGTTGAAACTACGCCTCGTCAGGACAATCCTTCTGCCAATCATGCTGTATGCGTCTACTGCTTGGGGGCAATGCGCGAACAGTTATAGGCAGAGGATGCCTTCTTCAATGTCTGCCTGAGAATGGCAACAGACGCACCACGATATATGCCAAACAGGTTTATATATCGAGACTTAGACATCCATCCGGACTACATCGACAGACTGATCAGGCATCACGTGGGGACTACTCTAAACAGAGTAGAGACCCACACGAACCCGCTGCTCACGTAGCTCCTCGAGAACAGACGTGAGCAAGAGAACAGCCCTACTCCCTCCTATACCATATGCTCTGTGGCTTAGTGATAGTTTTACTGATTTTATATATTTGTATGTTGAACTGTTTTACGGCATATTCAATTAATAAACCTTTTTTGTTTTGTTTTTTGTTGTTTGTTTGATGTGGTGTTTACTTGAAGAACATGCAATTTTGGCTATTTCAGTTGGTAATTGGCAACCTACTCCAAACCAGGCGTACCAGAGTGGTATTCGTCACCCCTAGCAACAGCTACGAGGTGTGTCTGACCCGCGAACAGCTGCTGAACGGCATGGAGATCGAAGACACGATAGTTTCCAACGTGATTTCCAGCCACACGGAATTCTTGAAGGACCACCACTACTAGAGAAAAGATCGAGAGACGATTCGAACTGTAGATAATCATATATCAGGGTAAACATAGATGTGACTAATCGAGTCGTCGACGGGGTCCGTTGTCGACTTTTTATCGTCGACGTTCGTCGTTGCTCGGCTCGAACGACCTGTAGACCATCTTGAACATATCCATGCAATCATTTAGATAGATGTTTTTTAGATGTTTATTGTAACAGGTGAGGGGTGCAGAACTATGTGAAGAATTTCACTCGTGTAGACCGATCGAGAAGTCTCTAGTTGCGTTATAAATTAACATAAATATCGGCAACGGTAGTGAAATTAAGGTGACTTCCCAATACAGCATTTTTGCTTAGAGCGTCACGCATTTTGATTGGCGAGCGATTTAACAGAAATGCTCTAACGCTTTTTGATCGTACCCACAGGAATATACAGGGTGTCAATTTTAAAACTTCCCACCCTTAATATCTTCCTTCCAGTAAACAATATGAGTAATCGAAAAAACAGGTCAATTTTATTGTCAAGGGGGACACTTTCACGGACTATTTGTAGCCCTCGTGGTTCAACCCCCTAGGAGGGGTAGATGTTACCCTTAGAATTTTAAATGGGAAGGGGGGTCAAGTGGCACATCATTTTGATGGGCGTTCAATTCTTGTTCCAATGGTACCCTGACTTATTATTTTGTGATGAGCATTTTCCGAAAAATTGCGTTCTAAACTAACAGAAGTAATTATTAGAACGCCTATACTGAGATGCATTATTGTATTGACTCCCTTTAATAAAAATGGTTAGAAGAGTAGGTGGCACCGCTCCAACCCTTGAATGACAGGAATAAATTTATTACGCATGGGATTTTTTATTTGGTGGTTATTTTCCTTCTACACAATAAAATTTAATTTGCGAGAAAGACATTTCCAACATAAAATCTACTTACGCTTATCTTATTAGCTGTTCGAAATGTTGTCCATTTTGCTCTAAACAGTAATACAGTCTGTTTTCGAACTCCCCTCTAACATTACGGAAAACTTCACTAGGAATTGACCGGCATGCTGCTGTAATTCGTCTTTTAAGTTCGTCAATATCAGAAGGTTGTGTTTTATAAACAACGGATTTAAGATGCCCCCAAAGAAAGAAATCTAAGGGTGTTAAATCCGGTGATCTCGGAGGCCATTCAACTGCTCCCCTTCTGCCAATCCATCTACCCGGAAATCTCTCGTTTAACCACTGTCGGACGGGAAGAAAATAATGAGGTGGAGCACCGTCCTGCTGGAAATGTAACAGATCCTCCTGCAAAAGTTCATTACCTTCTGCATCAATTTGAGTTTCTAGCTCGTGAGTTATAAGAGGATCGATAGTCTCTTCAAGCATATCAAGGTACAGATTGCCAGTCAAGTTTTCTTCCAGAAATAATGGACCAAGAATGGCATTTCCAAGAATACCAGCCCAAACATTAACTTTTTGTGGGTGTTGTGTATGCCCTTCCCGAAAAATATGTGGGTTTTCGTCACTCCAATAGTGACAATTTTGTCTATTAACATTGCCATTCAGAAAAAATGAACACTCATCGCTGAAACAGATGTTTAACAGAAGATTAGGGATGGTATTGACTCGATGAGACATGATTTCACAAAACTCTATTCTTCTATCATAATCATCCTCGTGGAGCTCTTGAAGAATCTGCATTTTATATGGATGAAATTTATGCATTTTCAATGCTTTTCTTATAGTCTCGCGTGACATTCCCGTCTGTTCTGATACTGATCGTAAGGAGCTCGTGGGCTCTGCAGCAAATGTTCCCAAAACTTCAATTTGAGCTGCTTCATTTAGTACTCTGGGGTTATTTCTTTTTTTATTTGTCACTGAACCAGTTTCGTAAAACTTATTCACCAAATCAAGCACATACTGGTGACTTACATTACAATTTGGATGTCTTTCGTTAAAAAGACATGCCGCCCTTCGTGCGCACTTTCCAACTTCTCCATAAATTACAATCATTTCAATTCTGTCTTGAAGAATGTAAACCATTTTTACACTTTTATACACTTATTAAAGTAATTCCTAAACAGCCCAACAGGTACAACGGTATTCACAATACTACCACATAGTTCAAATTTGCTAACCAATTTTTTGCCGGAAAACAGAAACTTTTTACAGCAGAAGTAGCAAAAAAGGAAGGCTATCTGTACAATTTCTGCGATGATACTTAAAAATTCAGCATTTAATAAACACAACTTTACTACCATCTACGTTTTACTATTAGACTACTTTTTATGTAAAGTGTTTGGAGCTAATGGCTAATGTTACCCCTAATAAAGGGTTGGAACGGTACCACCTAATATTCTAACCAGTTCTGGCCAAACCATGCATCTCAGTATAGGCGTTTTAATAATTACTTCTGTTAGTTTAGAACGCAATTTTTCGGAAAATGCTCATCAAAAAATAATAAGTCGGGGTACCATTGGAACAAGAATTGAACGCCCATCAAAATGATGTGCCACTTGACCCCCCTTCCCATTTAAAATTCTAAGGGTAACATCTACCCCTCCTAGGGGGTTGAACCACGAGGGTTACAAATAGTCCTTGAAAGTGTCCCCCTTGACAATAAAATTGACCTGTTTTTTCGATTACTCATATTGTTTACTGGAAGGAAGATATTAAGGGTGGGAAGTTTTCAAATTGACACCCTGTATATTATATACTTACTCTAGATTGATAATCCCATGTCAAAAGTGTTGTAAAAAGTTCAGGCTAGTCCGCAATGGGCATGTGCGAAATTAGTGTTTTTTGTAATAGGCCCGGTTTTAGTAAAATATTATGGTACTTGTGAAGATTGACAAACGTTAATTCTGAATCTCGGAAAATAAGGTTGGAAAACTCAATGTACTTATACCTGCTATTTGTATTTAGCCCATTTGAATATATCTTTATGATCCCAAATATTCAGCGAAGGCCGTCAAAAAGTAGAGTATGGTTATTATTATTATTTATCGCTCTGAAGCGACTCATTCACTTTTCAGCTGTAGATAAACCCAACAAAAAACTACGGAACCACGCCCAATCGTCACCGTCGGTGCGAATTTTAAGTAAGCTCGAGTTCTTTTTTATAACGATTCGTGTCAAAATATACATTTAATTTCAATCATTTGAAGAGATTAACATGCTATTTCTGCGAGTTTTTCTGGTTGTATTACCTTAGTGCAATTTCCACAGTGGGGGTGCATGAAAAAGTGATGCAAGAAGCATTTTTCTTATCATCAAAGAAAAGCACCTCCATATTGACATTCATTTTCTGAGGCGATTCTGTATGTTTAGTACTTTTTGTAGGAATCTAGAACTCATATTATAGCGGTGTGGCTGATACTCGCAATTTGTTTGCAGAAAATTGTATCACTCGCCATGCATGCTTACGCAGACACAGTATTGGCACTGCACTAGGTTTCAAATGATTCTATTTTCGTTTTCACATAAATCTTCATGAGGAAAATGTCTGCCACAAATTACAATTTTCTCACTCAAATGTTCTGCTGGGGTCTCTTCCTAAAGACAATAACCAAGCCTTTTTTGTCAAGCTAAAATAATATCTAAGCTATTCTCAGCAAAGCATAGGTACATAAAAATTTATATTATCTACCAAAAATAATTTATTTCAGGTACTTTTACTTTACTTCCATACAACACTAAACAGTTCATTGTTTATTCGTAGGAAGAAACGGTTTTATTAGGAATTATCTTTGAAGGAACAAGATTAATGCAAATTCACGAATGATGAAAGAATAACCAACGACAACAAACACAACACAAAACGACAAGAGAAAATCTGAAATTCAAAAAACCGACTCTGTCTCTGACAAGAGTGTCAGATCTTAGTGACAAGTCTTCCTGTTGATGAAAAAGCACTGTTGCACGGTCATTATAATTACAGTAACATAGGGTACATTATTGTATTAAATAAGTTTCTTTCGCGTCTACAATTCGGAGTAATCTATTTCTAAAAGCGTCTTTTCGGTTTCAAAAAGCCCTGAATTGGAACACCAAATTATTTTCAAACATGGCAACGATCTACCCAAACTACACTGATGACGAGCATGCTTTTCGCCGTGAAAATTGGCGGGATTAGCTTTCTATAGTAAGTATATAATATATGTATATTTCTATGATCGTACCCAATGAAGTTACATCAGGAAATCTGTGTTATGAAAAGATTGTTTAGTTATGTGCGGCTATGGTAAAATGGAATCAACGAAGAAAAAACTGTTATTAGTTTATTTAATGGAAAACGTAGAAGACAGTGCAAAATATGGTCATGAAGGGTTTTTTGTTGAGTTGTTCTTTTATTTCAATCCAAAATTTGTTCTATATTATTTTTGTTATTTCTGTGGGTAGCATTTTTTGGTCCCATATAGATACTTCCACTTTCAGCTTGGGTTTCTTCAGATTCTAACATGGATCTTTGAATATATCAGAACCAGTAATGATTTCAGTACTGCATAATAATACTGCAATTATTTACCAACGTTATCATTATATTTTATAATCAACGTTAATGAGAACATGTGAACTTACACTGAGAATTTCTTCATTTTCTTGTATCTCCATAATTTTATTAAAAGAAATTTCGAATCATAGACTACGTATCCTCAACACCAGAATAATAATAATAAATAAAAGACCTATCAAAACTCATTCTCCACCATTTACATCAACATACTACCTACTAGCAGCGTCGGAAAAAAGTTGAAATATTTTCCCTCCAAATAGTATTGGAATCCAGCGTCACCAATCTCAATGCGCGGCGCAAAAAGCAAAAACGCTGCATTGAGAATTCACCTCTAGACAAATGAAACGCAACTTGCTACTCCATCTATACTTATCACAGGTGATTAGACTTTTGACAGTTGATTTGACTTTCAAATAAACTGGCCCTTAAGGGCTTATGTTTAGAATGTCAGTCTCGGTCTATCAGAGTGTTTCCTGGATTATTAGCCAACCTACCCAGACCAGACTATCCTTACATAGACAGAATAACCATACAAAATTGTTAGCGATTCAACGACTATTTGTCCAATATTCGAAAAACATTAGGTCTTTTCACAAAAAGATCTTTGAGTATGATCTATCAACGTTGGATTTCAGCGAAACAAAGATGCTCGCCATTTGTGAGTATGGCAGCCAATTGCACATTTCCAAAATTTGACAGGGTTGCACAAAGTAATATCCAATGACAGCGTCTATGACATATGGATATGTTGCTAAAGGAAGAAAAATATAGTTGGGTCAAAATTTTGTAACTATGTTATTTGTATCATGAAAACTCTGTGGTTTTGAAAAAAGCTTCATCAGTAAATATTTAAAATCTTTCATTCTTAAAAAAAACAAATTGTTAGAATGGGTAAAACTGCCAAATTAATTCACCAATTTCAAAGAAACTATCACTTCCAATGGTATCAGCAGTTAAAAAATTGGATCTAATCAATGGTTTCAAGTTATGATGACAAAGTTGAAATTACTACTGCCAATGTATTTGAACTAAAAAATAGAGCAATATGGTAATTGCAGTTGCAACATGATCTGTTAAACTGTCTTTCTGGGCTTTAAACAATTTCCAATATTTACTACAAAAAAGACCTAGGTCATAGTAACATCATTCCTCTGTCTGACAAGGAGCCAGAGGAATGACGCCAGAGAAATGACGCCAGAGAAATGACGATTCTCAATGTTTCCGTGAAATAATTCACCACTACCTAATTCCATAACCTCACATTTTGCATAAGAAAATACACGAGAAAGATATGAAACTCTCTATAATGTTTGAACGGAAACTGCATAATTAATGTTCCTGAAATAACTGGAATGATATTTTTGAGTGTGACTCACCACGATTTCCGTCTAAATCCACCAGTAACAAACAACCACGACAATTCGTCTTATCAACAACCCTATTTTTCAACTCATGAAACTTCAACTTGCCTTCTGTGAAAGCCACAACTGAAAAGACATAATTCAATGTACAATTAGTGAATTTTGAAATTGTGGCAGAGGAATGACGATAAAAGCTAGGGACATTGATTCTCACTTAATTTACTAAAAAAGAAAGAGTGAAATAATTTCCAAAGTTTGGTTGTTTTATATTCAAATGCTTTATTAGTTATTGACTTCTATGAAAGTTACTAGTGTCTGGACAGTAAACGCTACATTATACTACAGCTTCCAGACAGTCCAGAGGAATGATTTTTGACCACTTGCTTAAACAAATAAAATATTTTTAGTCGAAATTTGTCGAAAGTTTCTGATTGGGTAAATCGGGAATGTGTGTTTGAGTAGTATACCTCAATTAGTCTTGTCTAAAACTTGCCGATTTTTTTTATAGACGGCGGACATCAAATATCTTAGTTTCGGAATTTTTACCCAGTTGTTTATGATACAAGTTCGTAAAACAGGACTTTTTTTGTATGAGCGTGAACTTATTGAATGAGGCGCAGCCGATTTCAACAAAACACGCGAGTACAAAAATGCTCTACGAAAATGTTCCATAAAACATTTTTTCTACGATCGTACGCCACCTTAGGGGCAGCACTGTTAATTGGAACGCAACATTATCAGTAAAATTGGACACAAAATACTTACTGTTTCAAGAAGTCGTAAACATATGAACAGTGCGTAAAAACATCACGCACAGTTGATGTTTTTACGCACAATTGATTTTTTAAGCTAAAGAGTATCATTGTTATAGAAAAAATTAAAAAGCGAGTTATAAAATCATCTATTTAAAGTTAGATGGAGGGAGTGGAGACATTTTGAAAGCATTTTACTGCAATGTTAACTATAGAACTAATAATGTGATGTGATGTATATTTTATTTATTGGTGAACAGGGTTGTTGGAATATTTGTTTATGTTATTTATTGAAATTTATTTTAAAAACGAGCAACACTTCCTGTGATTCGGCGAAAAATTGCTTGTAGCGTATGTATAAAAAAACACTTTTTTGTTAAACTGTATATTTTTTGCTACTACTGAATTCGTATAATTACCTTCGAGTTTCATATTCTGGTAAGTTTTCTGCAAGATGCACATTTCATACTTTTGAGATATTGATTGTAACATTTTTGAAACAAAAAAGCAATGATGTTAAGTTCAAAAGCGTCATTTTAAATCTGTAATTGGAAAATATACGAGTCTCCTTGTCACCGGTAAATAGTTGTCTGTATAAAAAGTATCTTGTTATATGTCGTCAGTGTAAAGACGTTAAATGATGGATGTTACTATATGTATATACACTATTGCATTCGAATGTTTTGACACTTCATTAATTTATTGAAAAATAGCGAGACCCAATAAAGTTCAGAATTATTATGATAACTGAACATTAACATAACATTGAAGAAAATCTCAAGACGTTTTATCTATCTACCCAGCTAAAATTAGAGGTTAAATATCTGGGCGTTACAATCGACCAAAAACTCACATGGAGCAGTAAAATCAACCACACTCTTTCCAGGACCTAATCCACTACTCAATGTTTTCCTGGAAAGGTTTAATGAAATATAATTAGTAATGTATTGGTACTTACCGGGAGTCAGGTATACAACAGAACACTCATCAATTTACGATGAGTATGTAAGGGAACACAGTAAATAGGAGTTTTATTACAGATATGTTTTGTGTGAGTTTGAAAAATTATTGAAAGATTGCCGAACATTTTTTCACTTTGCTGACTTTGACGAATTTTAGTTCATTACATTTCACTATGACATATCTCTTTCTGGTAAATCGCTTACAGAAGACAGATTATATTGAATACTGGTACGGAAATTAAGCGTTATGAACAATTAGGTTTATTCAGAATCACAGGATTTTAAAGCTACTAGTTTTTTAAGTCATCTTTTCTACACTCGATGGTTTGATCACCTCATTATATTTGATCTATTTCAACCATTCTTCAGGTTTATAACACTTATTATTATCACCTTTGGGAAGTTATTCAAAATCTGATTGATAACCTGTCATTCTGCCAAACCATTTGTAAGTCAGAGTGAAGTGTCAAAATATTGGAATCCCTCGATGGGTAGCTAGTTATTTTATTTTTATACATCTCCTATATAGTTTCTTACCAAACATTGTTATTTGTTACTTTTGCAGTTGTTACTTCGCACAACACTGTGCCGATACTTTTCAGCGCCCTGTTATAGATTGACAGCATCCAACGTTTCGGAAAACAATCATCCCCGCTGCTGATACCGCTCTGGCCATACAATTACATCTGACGGGGTCCCTTGCAATGTCTCTAACGCCTCCTATATCGCCATAGTTTTGTTCTGTTTGCTCATAGGCCAGGATTTAAGGTTATCCCAGCACTACAACCAGTCCATGGGTTGTCATTTAGTTCAAATTGAAATTAAATTAGCTTTTTGTTATAATAACAGCACTTGTCAGTCTTCTCTTAGTATGTCAGATGCCATTTAGTAACCGTCACAGCAATACCATTGTCTGAAGACATCTTTCAACAATATAATTGTCTAAAGATATATTTTTCAATACCTACCATATTTTCTACAGATATATCTTTCAATGCCATTCTCTAAAGATATATATTTCAATATCATTATATAAAGATATATCTTTCAATACCATTGTCTAAAGATACATCTTTCAACACCATTGTCTAAATATATATTTTTCAATGCCATTGTCTAAAGATATATATTTCAATACCATTATATAAAGATATATCTTTCAATACCATTGTCTAAAGATACATCTTTCAACACCATTGTCTAAATATATATTTTTCAGTGCCTACCATATTAACTACAGATATATCTTTCAATGCCATTGTCTAAAGATATATATTTCAATACCATTGTCTAAAGATACCTTACCTTCTACCTACCTACCGTATTTTCTACAGATATATCTTTTAGTGCCATTGTCGAAAGATTTATCTTTCTATACCATTGTCTAAAGATATATCTTTCAATATCATTGTCTACAGATATATTTTTCAATGCCATTGTCTCAAGATATATCTTTCAATACCACTATATAAAATTATATCTTTCAATAACATTGTGTAAAAATATATCTTTCAATATCATTGTCTAAAGATATATCTTTCAATACGATTTTCTAAAGATAATCTTTAGACAATGGTAATACCCAGAGATCTGAGGCTCGACAAGGTTTTGAGTTAATTTTGAAAAATGCAATACGGTGCACGTGTTTTATTTACCTGATTCCTCTGTCAGCGTCTTCTGTCAATCTATATCGAGTGCATTTATAATCAATTGATGTGGAAGTGTCAAAGGCCAAAATATATCAGAATAAATGTGTTTTATACAAATGGAAGTTTTTTTTAATGAGCCACAAAATCTAGGTAGGTATAATTAATAAATAGAAAAGTACACTACTCTAAGTAAAGTCAAAATTTTCGCCCGTTATCCGTTCTGATTAGTTTTTTCATTTTGTTTATCACGTCTCTTTCGAGATACCTGTTCAGGTACAGATCGAATATTCGGTCCTTGCACAGCATCTTGTACACTCTTTCACCATACTTTCTAGAACAAAACAGAGGTTAGATAGGTGGAAAAAAAATCTTCGTGCACGTTGACATTAGTCAAAATCAGTTACAGCTCCTTTTACTAAAAAAATTAAAATGAATAAGCGGGATCTATTTACCTAAACCCAGAGTATTAAAAGTACATCGCTGTGATGTCACACCTGCGATATCAAAATAGTTTCATCTCGTATACGTCGCAGTTACATCTCAAAATATATCGTTGTTACATCGCAGAACATGTTGCAGCGACGTCGCATAGATGAATCTTGAGTGGGATAAAATAACATCCCTGCCACATCGCCGCGACTTCGCATAGATGAATCTTGAGTGGAACAAAATAACATCCCTGCCACATCGCTGCGACGTCTATTCAAAATAGAATGCGATATCGCAGGTCAAATTGTTAGATCGCTGTGATGTAACTGTGTTTGCTGAGATACTAGTAGGGTTCATATACAGGGTGTCAATTTGAAAACTTCCCACCCTTAATATCTTCCTTCCAGTAAACAATATGAGTAATATAAAAAACAGGTCAATTTTATTGTCAAGGGGGACACTTTCAAGGACTATTTGTAGTCCTCGTGGTTCAACCCCCTAGGAGGGGTAGATGTTACCCTTAGAATTTTAAATGGGAAGGGGGGTCAAGTGGCACATCATTTTGATGGGCGTTCAATTCTTGTTCCAATGGTACCCTGACTTATTATTTTTTGATGAGCATTTTCCGAAAAATTGCGTTCTAAACTAACAGAAGTAATTATTAGAACGCCTATACTGAGATGCATGGTTTGGCCAGAACTGGTTAGAATATTAGGTGGTACCGTTCCAACCCTTTATTAGGGGTAACATTAGCCATTAGCTCCAAACACTTTACATAAAAAAGTAGTCTAATAGTAAAACGTAGATGGTAGTAAAGTTGTGTTTATTAAATGCTGAATTTTTAAGTGTCATCACAGAAATTGTACAGATAGCCTTCCTTTTTTGTTACTTCTGCTGTAAAAAGTTTCTGTTTTCCGGCAAAAAATTGGTTAGCAAATTTGAATTATGTGGTAGTATTGTGAATACCGTTGTACCTGTTGGGCTGTTTAGGAATTACTTTAATAAGTGTACAAAAGTGTAAAAATGGTTTACATTCTTCAAGACAGAATTGAAATGATTGTAATTTATGGCGAAGTTGGAAAGTGCGCACGAAGGGCGGCATGTCTTTTTAACGAAAGACATCCAAATTGTAATGTAAGTCACCGGTATGTGCTTGATTTGGTGAATAAGTTTTACGAAACTGGTTCAGTGACAAATAAAAAAAGAAATAACCCCAGAGTACTAAATGAAGCAGCTCAAATTGAAGTTTTGGGAACATTTGCTGCAGAGCCCACGAGCTCCTTACGATCAGTATCAGAACAGACGGGAATGTCACGCGAGACTATAAGAAAAGCATTGACAATGCATAAATTTCATCCATATAAAATGCAGATTCTTCAAGAGGATGATTATGATAGAAGAATAGTTTTGTGAAATCATGTCTCATCGAGTCAATACCATCCCTAATCTTCTGTTAAACATCTGTTTCAGCGATGAGTGTTCATTTTTTCTGAATGGCAATGTTAATAGACAAAATTGTCGCTATTGGAGTGACGAAAACCCACATATTTTTCGGGAAGGGCATACACAACACCCACAAAAAGGTAATGTTTGGGCTGGTATTCTTGGAAATGCCATTCTTGGTCCATTATTTCTGGAAGAAAACTTGACTGGCAATCTGTACCTTGATATGCTTGAAGAGACTATCGATCCTCTTATAACTCACGAGCTAGAAACTCAAATTGATGCAGAAGGTAATGAACTTTTGCAGGAGGATCTGTTACATTTCCAGCAGGACGGTGCTCCACCTCATTATTTTCTTCCCGTCCGACAGTGGTTAAACGAGAGATTTCCGGGTAGATGGATTGGCAGAAGGGGAGCAGTTGAATGGCCTCCGAGATCACCGGATTTAACACCCTTAGATTTCTTTCTTTGGGGGCATCTTAAATCCGTTGTTTATAAAACACAACCTTCTGATATTGACGAACTTAAAAGACGAATTACAGCAGCATGCCGGTCAATTCCTAGTGAAGTTTTCCGTAATGTTAGAGGGGAGTTCGAAAACAGACTGTATTACTGTTTAGAGCAAAATGGACAACATTTCGAACAGCTAATAAGATAAGCGTAAGTAGATTTTATGTTGGAAATGTCTTTCTCGCAAATTAAATTTTATTGTGTAGAAGGAAAATAACCACCAAATAAAAAATCCCATGCGTAATAAATTTATTCCTGTCATTCAAGGGTTGGAGCGGTGCCACCTACTCTTCTAACCATTTTTATTAAAGGGAGTCAATACAATAATGCATCTCAGTATAGGCGTTCTAATAATTACTTCTGTTAGTTTAGAACGCAATTTTTCGGAAAATGCTCATCACAAAATAATAAGTCAGGGTACCATTGGAACAAGAATTGAACGCCCATCAAAATGATGTGCCACTTGACCCCCCTTCCCATTTAAAATTCTAAGGGTAACATCTACCCCTCCTAGGGGGTTGAACCAAGAGGGCTACAAATAGTCCGTGAAAGTGTCCCCCTTGACAATAAAATTGACCTGTTTTTTCGATTACTCATATTGTTTACTGGAAGGAAGATATTAAGGGTGGGAAGTTTTCAAATTGACACCCTGTAGTTATGTGGATTCGCCAAAAAACGACAGTATGAATTGAGGGTTCTTTGAATGGACCAATAGAATGAGGGATGACCTCATTCGCCACAAGAGTACAGAGCCCGTCGGAAGGAGGTGTTTTAATTTTTCTCTGTAGTTTTTGACTTAACTGTAGATGTAGATGTCAAGTTATTTTTTGTTACAAAATAGTGAATAGTAAGATTGTTTTTTCTCACCTGACTTCCGCATCCCGATCGTTCATGAACTTCGTCATATTCAGAACAATCCTCCTCCTGGTAAACTCGTTGTTTTGGGGGTGAAGAACGTTGGGGGCGCCCGCTATCACTATAGCGCACACCAGTAGCCTAGCGGTGGCCACCCTAACAAGGGGGTTTTTGTGGTCTGGTCCTTTGGTGCAGATCGCTCTGACGGAGTGGAAGGTGGGGATGTGGGTGACCATACAATCGAGCGCCAGATTGGCGTCGTGTCGAATGAACTTGTTCGAGTCTGCGCATTTGAAGAGCAGCGAGTCGACGAGCTCATCGAATTCCTGAAAAAAAAGTTTCAAAGTGTTGCAGTGCCTTTTGGATAGAAGTGGGGGGTCGACCCTGGACAGCAGTGAAGTGAATCTTCAACAGACTTGTTGAAATAGCTTCTTATATATTGGGAATGTTCAAGTATCTTGATATACATCATATTCATATCACGCACGTTGGGCGCCAATTTGTAGTTTTTACTTTTGGCATAGCAATAAATATAATTTGATTTGTATCTAAATATTTCATGAACATGAACATGAACATGAAAAATGAGATACTTTTCTCAATGATATGATAAAGTAACTCTTCTAAGTCACAAATGGGTTTCAGTCAATAGTTGAACAAATACTTACTGGTCTCCTGGTATCTTTAACGTACTCGAAGAGATGACCAATGGCTTGACACGACGTCCTGCTGACATGCGATCTAGGGCTCTTGATCAGTTCTATCAGTCTTTGGTTTATGATGGTCATGTGAGGGTAGATCACGTTCGAATCCAATATTCGGCCGATCTCGACTACTTCCGCTAGTCCACGCAGTGAAGTGTTCCTTAAAAGAAAGCCTTTAGAAAAACACAGGATACTAACTGAACTTCGCTAAATTATATCCCCCCCAATTATCACAGTTCAAGGAGATAAGTCAATCAGTACCTACAGATCGACAAGCGTAAGGATGCCTCTGAGATGCGCAAACGATAGAAAGCGTGAGTAGATGTGCGACAAAGATCGACTACTGTTTAATAAGGCCCCACTCCAGGGTTTTGTCTACTGCGCAACCTATTCTCGGAGGAATCCTTACGCAGTACATCATCAGAGTGCCATGATAACTCAGTGACTCAAGATGTGATAAATTAGATTGTTTGCATACATCAGGAGCAGAAGTGGGTCAAGGATGGAACCTTGGGACACACCAGTCGTAATCGCCGTGCCTTCGTTAATCCATTTGCTTTCCGCGTCTTTTCTCATTAATTTTTTCCCGTAGAGTGGTCAGTAATGTCGAATAGTAATCTCCAGTTATTGTTCTACCCTTATCCAAGAAATCAATCATGATTACTCCATGGCAATCCCAAAAAACTGAAGCAAGAACTTTTCCAGCAGATTTTTGGACACGAAACTTCTTAGGTCTTGGAGAACTGGAGTGTCGCCATTCCATCGATTGTTGCTTTGTTTCTGGATCGTAGAAATGTACCCAATTCTCATCCATAGTTACAATTCGGTTTAAGAAGTCTACATCGTTTTCAAATCGAGCACAGATCGAACGCTACTATGCTACTACCCTTGCACGCTTTTGGTCAACATTCAAACATTTGGGGATCCATTTTGCAGCAATTTTTCTCATTTCCAAATTGACGTGAACTATATGATGAACGCGTTCGTATGAAATATTCAGTGCTTCAGATATCCGTTGTAGCCCAATTCGACGCAATATTTTGTTTATGCAGGGAACTGGTCTAGGCTAACTAGATATCAATACATCCTCGTATATTCATTGCTACTGCGTCTTTACCTTATGAGCGCCCAGTTCATTCTACAGTCTGTCCATAAAGTAACACCCCTCCCTGTTAACTTTTGAACGGAGTGAAATTTTCCTTTGAAATTTTTTTTGGTTAAATGGTAGTTCATAAGCTACTTTTTGACATTGATAAAAAATTCTATCTTTCAAAATGGCGACCAGGCGCGAGAGCTACTTGCCACTCAAAATGGCAGATGGGTGCCATATTAGAAAAAAATTCAAATAAGTAGATAAGAAGTGTGAAAACTCGTTTTATTGAATCTCAGCAAATCTCAGAAATCATTTCCCATATACGATTCTGAGGGACAGAGAACATTTGTAGATATCAAAAAATATTTCTTCATTTCAATTGAGCTCGTTTGAAGCCATTTGTTCATAGAAATCGCGTATAAAAGTTCTAACATAATGTGCCGCCATTTTGTTTTGGATGAATATTTTTGTCTGAAATTTTGTAGTCTTATGGAAAATCAAAAGACAATTCGAATGAGGTATCACTCGAACCCCCATGCCATTTCAAAATGGCGCCTGGCCGCCATTTTGAAGGATATACATTTTTCATTACTGTCAAAAAGTAGCTTATAACATACCATTTCACCAAAAAAAAATTCACAAGAACAGGGGGGGGGTTACTTTATGGTCACACTGCATATTCATAGCTATTGTTTCTTCACTTTATGAGTGCCCGTAGTGTTACTGTTATAGTGGGACAGCGTGTTTTCAGTTCTATATTCATTGCTATTGCTTCTTGGTTGGCGCCCTTAGTGTTATAGTGTTACAGCGTGTTTTCAGTTCGTTCTACAGTCATTACTATCGCTTCTTCAGTTTTTTTTAAACCATTTACAAGTGAAACAATGAAAATTTTGATGATCTTACCAGTCGGGATCCCGAAGTTTGTTGATGGCCTGTGACAAAGCGGATTCTGTCGATACAGTGGAAGCTGTCGAAGATATTTCCTAGAAATCACAAAATTAAATTTCGAGGGAAAACATGGGAAACGTGGAGGACACCAGACCTTCTGCTGACTGAGAATTGAATAGTTACAATTTTTATTTCCGTCAACCTGTTGCGCCCCTACGCGCAACCCTAGGAGAAAAAAAAATCCACTACCTTTTTATAGTTTCTTATATTTTTAGATTAAGCAACAAAAAAAACACAAATTTTTGTTTTTTTTTTCATATCTAGCTCCGTTTTTAAGAAAAAAAATTGATACCACTGTATTGCATATCATGAACACCTGCTTTGAAGACCAACTGACAGTGATAAAATTGTAAAATCAGTAAAAATCAGAGTTGTCAATTAGCAGAGATTCCATCATGAATAATTTTTCTCTACAACTATTGTATTCTACGTTCATTGAAGAATAAAGATGATTCCAAGACACCGTGGACCCTAACTCATTATTCAACGGCACTCGGCCAATCACAGGTTCATAATTTTCAGAATCCACGGGAAATGAGAGGTGTAACAAACAAATTTCTCAAGAAGGCTTTGCTTGATTGAACTTTTGTCACAGCTTGGCATCCGCGAATGTCAGATTGACTATTTTCTTAGTTTTAACTTTGATCTGTGTGAAAATATATATAAAAATGTATAGAGCGGATTGGGAAAGCAGTGATAGTGAGGAAGATGAAATCTATCTTGCAACAAAGGTATGTCAAACAATTTTTACGTGAACGTTCCACACTCTCTCAGTTCTTGGTCAGAGTTTCTCTAGTAGGTATTTCATTCACAAATTTTCGAGTGCCTGTTATAGCTCAGTTGGTAGAAGCGTGTACATGAAGTAAATGTATAACGAAGGTAGTTAATATAGGCGAGTTCGAATCCCACTCTTGGAAGTTTTTTTTAAATTATTTTCAATTAGGGCATTTATTCATTCATGAATGAACACCGATTATTCATGTATAATTGTTATTCTACCTTATATTACTTTTTAATATATACTTATTTTCATAAATAATATTTAGATTTCATTAAAAATCTGACTATCGTATAGTCGTAGAGAAAGTATAGTCTTCTACTCGCGTATAATAGCTATTATTTTCTCGGATAATTCCGAAACTTGCCTTCGTTTCGGAATTTTTATTCTCGAGAATAATAGCTATCTATCATTATACGATCGTTGGAGAATATACTATACTAGCGCTGAAATGGATGCATGCACTTTATACAGGGTGAGTCAGAATAAGACCGACAAACTCCGACTACAGATTCCTGGCCTCATTTTGAGATGAAAAGTTTCTATCAAGGTATGTCCTAAAATGCATCCCCTCTGAGATACAGGGTGTCAAAAGTGCAAACAAAATTTAGATTAATTTTTTTTTCTCTAAAACTCCTGGAGAAAAAAATTTCAAACTTGGTGCACTAATCAAGGTTTATCAACGTGATAATTTGAAGTTATAATTTTCAATTTTCGTAAACCAGTGGCGTAGTTACGATGGTATGTGGTCATATCTTCCTTCATATTTTCTTTGGACAACTGAATTGACAAATGAGCGTTAGACATCAGTTAGGCCCATCCATACTCAACCTAAAAGTCATAACATTCCATTTGCCTAAAAGTGAAGGTTTCTGAGATATTTGCAAAAAACTGAAGATATGTCCTGAGAAGAGACATAACATCCTGTATGCCATAATCGCATGATGCAACTTTATTATAACTTATAGGAATATTTGTCAACCTCTTGAACGTTTTTTAATGTTGGGAGTATTCATAACATAGTACAGGTAAGTCAGAATGAGACCGACAAACTCCGTTTTTTTATTCGTCATAATATTTGAACGAATCGATTTCGTAAATTCACCGATATGTGACCATACATTGTTGCATAATGATTATTCTGAAAGATCCACTGACAAACCCAGCCTCAAGTTATAATACTCCTGTTAGAGGAGAGTTAAAGCCTAAAATAATATTTGCGAAAAACTGTAAATACATACTTTTAAATTTGTTAAATTTTATGTTGGAGTATCATTATCAAAGTCATTTCATACTGCATCATCTAGGAAAATATTTTCCAATCATCATGTTTTTGGTGAAGAAAAACAATTATTGTGTATTTATATCTACTCAAATGATAGAAACGGTTTGTAGGGTACACAACATAAAAACAAAAAAGGCTCAAAGTAAATGTTCAAATGGACCTCCATTTTGTTCGATACACATTTGGCATCTCCGTATCATTGACTGTCGCACGCTTTGGAATATTCCTGGTGTATCCTGTATTAACTCACATGCTGCTAAAATTCTTGCCGTTAAATATTCAACAGATTCTACAGGTGTCGAATACACCAAGGATTTAAGGTATCCCCACAAAAAAAAGTCTAGTGACGTTAAATCCGGAGAACGTGCAGTCCAGTGTATGGGACCACGTCTACCTATCCACTGATCATGGAATGTTTCATCAAGAAATTGACGAACGATTCGTTGAAAATGGGCCGGTGCTCCGTCCATAATCCATTTTAAACGATATTCACTGACTGAAATGATGACAGATGACTTGACAACAATACAAACTTGTTTAGGTTACTATCAATAGTGTCAATCATATCTACTATGCTGCGTTCGAGTTGACGCCCTAAACGATCCGGGCGCGCTCCCAATAATCTAATCGCATTTCTTTTGAAAGTCGGGGCAAATTCTGTTCCATTGTTTTCAATGGCATCAAAAGCCCCGCCAATGCACTGAATGCCCTGCTCGCTCGATCGGGCATCAACTCAAACGTAGCTCTAATGTAAGTATCGATATATCAGTTTGTTTCTACTGGGAACAATGACTGTCTAATTCAGACTCATCCGAACCAACTTTTCAATTCTTCCAATATTGGCTTCAGCTTTTAGCTTCTGAGGATGCTTACTATGTCAACTGACTGTACTGTTCCTAAATTATTTTCTTTCGATTCGTGATAACTAATTGCAAAGTCGAACCTTCCAGACTAGTTTGTATACCATTGATCAATGCATTAAAAATACACAAATTTTTTATTCTTGTTCTTTTTCAAAACCATATGCTGAATGGATTAATTTTCCTCGATACACCAATTAGAAAAGGCTCTAAAAATGATACTCCAACATAAAATTCAACAAATCAAGAGTTCTTATCTTCGGTTTTTCGCAAAAATTGGTTCAGATCTAAACTCTTATTTAAGTGGAGTATTATTAATTTGAAGTTGGGTTATTTTTTTTTTGATTATTGCACATAGCAAATTACGTTGATACTCAGGACATATCTTCAGTTTTTCTCAATTATCTCAGAAACCTTCACTTTTAGACACATAGAATGTTATGACTTTTAGGTTGAGTATCGATGAGCCTAACATGTCAAACGCTCATTTATCAATTCAGTTGTCCAAAGAAAATTCGTTCAAATAATATGACGAATAAAAAAAAACGGAGTTTGTCGGTCTCATTCTGACTTACCTGTACTATGTTATGAATACTCCCAACATTGAAAAATGTTCAGGAGGTTGACAATTATTCCTATAAGTTATAATAAAGTTGCATCATGCGATTATAGCACACAGGATGGTATGTCTCTTCTCAGGACATATCTTCAGTTTTTCGCAAATATCTCAGAAATCTTCACTTTTAGGCAAATGGAATGTTATGACTTTTAGGTTGAGTATGGATGAGCCTAACTGATGTAAAACGCTCATTTGTCAATTCAGTTGTCCAAAGAAAATATGAAGGAAAATATGACCACATACCATCGTAACTACGCCACTGGTTTACGAAAATTGAAAATTATAACTTCAAATTATCACGTTGATAAACCTTGATTAGTGCACCAAGTTTGAAAATATTTTCTCCGGGAGTTTTAGAAAAAAAAAATTAATCTAAATTTTTTTCGCACTTTTGACACCCTGTATCTCAAAGGGAATGCATTTTAGGACATACCCTGATAGAAACTTTTCATCTCAAAATGAGGCAAGGAATCTGTAGTCGAAGTTTGTCGGTCTTATTCTGACTCACCCTGTATATAAATTAGTAATTGGAAACGAGGAAGAAGCACGGAGAATATACCAGGACAGATATCCTAACAGAGTAATCCCATGTGCTGAAACATTTAGACCGCTACATGTAGGATTATATGAAACTGGGAGTTTTTAAAAAAATGCCCAGGTTCTTGGAGAAATTCATTTTCAGCACCAATTTTCGTTGAACGGTTGGGTAGGAATTATTGTTGGTTACCTAATTGGCATCTTTTTTTTTAACAGCAAGATTGAAAGGTGAATCCTACACGGATTTTTTGCGTGATCATCTACTCATTTTGTTAGAAGTACCCGTACTTATGAGAGGCAACATGTGGTTTATGCACGACGGGGCACCAGCTCATTTAAGTGTTCTTGCTCGTCAGCAACTCGACACCACCTACTACCCTAATCTCTGGATTAGACGTGCAGGACCTCAACATTGGCCAGCTCACAGTCCGGATATGAATCCTCTAGATTTCTATTTATGTTTGTTTTTTATTTCAGCGGTCACGTATATTCAAGACGTGTTTACTTGTCCCTTGTGGGAATTTATTCATCTGGTATCCCCTCACGGCCCCATGCTTCTAGATCATGTGAACCTACGTTAAAAGACGACTTCAAACTCAGCTTCGCAATGTCCTCGTCGTCCCTGAGTTTGCGGTCCATCAAAATGGTGGCCTCGCTCTTGTCGATGTACGGCACCTTTTTCGACTCGTTCGACACGCAGTACGTCTTGGGGCTGGGCGAGCGGCCCTTCTTCGTGGGCGCGATCAGCCGCTGGATGGAGTTGATCTCGATGCTCTGGTCCTTGCTCCCGCTGGAAATGGTCGGGGACATGAAGGAGGTGTTCTTCCTGGATGCCGATTCGTCTCCAATACTTGGCATGGGTTGCAGGAAGTAGGTCGCGGGTTTCGTTCGGTCGTGGATTTGGTGCTGGGTGGATTGCTTGATTTTGAAGCGTACCAGAGGCACCGGGCTCCTCTTGAACCCGGGCGACATCTTCTCGATGACGTAGGAGTGGCTCTTTAGGTTGGTGTTTTGCTGTCTCTCCGTGATGGCGTTTCTTGCGATGTCGGGCACGTTATCTACAACGAAAAATGGATTAGTATAATACTGCATTGGAAATATTTCTGAAGCACTGAAGAAAATACTCAGAATAATTGTATTGGACCTTTACATTTACAAAAAATAAATTGCAAAACTCGTTTAAATCGATAGTTTCTGGTCTGAAACGTCCATTTAACAAAGAGTTTCACTAAATTTTTTTCATTTTGAAAAAATATCACATTTTAAAGTGTGCCGATGACGTCACGTTCATCGGAAACTCCCCCCACCATAATCCACATTCCGAAACAGGCAATGCCGTTCTCCTCAAAAATATAGCTTCTAGCTTGATATAAGCCATTAAGAAATAAAAATAACTAAACCTTTTTAATTGATCATCTCAGAGACAAAAATCCACACATGACCCATTTTTATTGTATTTATAGCTCTCAAATTTTCTGAACGGACCTTCCTTTTGATGAAAAAACGAGCATTGGCAATATCGTAATAACGTGCTCATTATTCATCGGGTGAAATCAAATCAGATAAAGTAATATCAAGGATTTCATTGTGACTTTCATCTCTTTGAATTTGGTTTTTCAAGTATATTTTTTCTGAATCTTTACTAGTACCTACAATTTTTTGATAGTTCAAGGATTCTTTTTAGCAATTTTCCTTTGAACTCTGCTTTGAATACAATAATAACATAACGTAAAATACTCACTTGGAAATATTCTTCACAATAACATATATTTCTACTTCGAAACACATTTTACGACGCGCTTCATCTTTATATAGGTACATAAAAAAAATTGTAGAATTTTTAATGGTGTTCAGACAACCAGGTAAAACGCACTTTTTCGACATGTTCACAGTTATTGCAGGGATACAGATACAGGAATTAAAAAAATTGTAGAATACAAACAACAAAAACTTTCAAAACCGCATTAACCACAAATAAGAAATCACGTAGGGCTTGTTCGTGTGCAGCATAGATATTTGATGGAACTGCTTTACTTGTATCCAATTTTAATGTAGACAAACGAGTTAAATAGAGACAAACGATTCTCATTGGTTTGCTCCGCGAAACAACTGACAACTGTCATTAGACACGTTATATTTGAATGAGAATTTGAGATTCCATGGTGCACAACTTTTACAACGTTGCCAAGTCTAGTTTTGATGAACGTGACGTCACGAATCAGTCTTTTTCTTATTATTGAGAAACTAGCGGTCAGAAAAAAAATCCCGAGTGATCGTAGCGTATATACTATCTCATTAATTTTTTTCCATATCTCGTGAAAAGGTTCATTGATAATGTACCCAGGTAGCACAAGTTACTCAACTGACGTAGTAATGACGTCGTATTCGAATCACATTGGTCCATGACGTCGACGACCAATATGAGATGACCTACAAATGACGTCATATTTCATCATGTAAAATTCCAGTCATAACTGGAAGTCAAAATGACGTATCTACAAAGTCAAATTAATTTTTTTAAATATACGTCTTTCTGAAATTTTGTTTCAGAATGTGTTTCTGATTGATATCTGGACTCCCTTCTCGCAATTCAAAAATTCAAAGACCACAGATCAAAATAGATAATACCGACATAATCTCAAAAGTGAACCCTTATATGTATTTTGTTTTACTCTTTTTTTACATTTTACGTAAATACAGAATTTAGGAAAAAAATACAGGTCATACGACTAACTTCTTAACCTGTAGAGCTTTAAAATTAGGTCTCACTTCGGCCATTCTCCAGAAGTTAAAGATGCCAAAGATATGTCCTGTATAGGATATGTTCTATACGTCATATAGACGACGTCTCTTGGCTGTGACAGATTGACATCTTTACAGAGTCTTACAGATGTCATTGTTTACGTCAGTTTGGTCAATCTTTAACCAAATTAGGTCGTCATTTGAACGACACTATGCTACCTAGATAGGTATATGTGTCAGAGTAATATGTACACACAATAAGATAATAGCAGATATTAGCAGATGTCCATTTAAAGTCGAAACGTCTGGGATCAGAAGCTGTTCCATGCTGATCAGTAAACGAGCTAGGACAGACCTGTTCCATTTTTCATGATTCAAGTCAATTTTCCCTAGATCTACGGAACACTGGCCATGCATGTCTATAAGAGCCCATGTGTTAGAGAGAGATGCACTTATACATTTTCCCGTAGATCTGGGGAAAAATGCTTGAAAATATGACAAATGAGGCAGAACTGTTGAAGTTCCTCTACTGATCACCTTTGATCAGGACTTGAGGAGGTGTTTTTGCGAATGAACTTTATTATGTTAGCGCTTATGCGAAATATGATTCGAGGATTAAACTCTACAGGTGATTTTCGAGAGAATCTATACATACCTGGAAAAAACAAAATCGTTTATGAAATGTAAATGTTCAGTTCCTAAAACCATGACACACTTGAATACCAATGAGCTTTTAATTACCTGCCACGATTGTTCCAATCCTACTACGATTCTTCTCCAAATACACTTTGGTTAGGGCATTTCCGGTTAGCAACCCATGCTCATGGTAATTATGACACAGTTTGGTCTTTGGGGTGTCTTCGTACTGCACAGTAAAAATAATAATCATATAAGTACATACAAGATTTTTTCTACAAACGCAGCTTTTAGATGAGTTACGCTCGATACTTTATTTAACATAGGTACATATTACCTATGAGAAAATTAACACTCAAAAAAGTATTTGTCGCTCTTTTTCTTGAAAGAATATGCGATGTTTCGCTTACTTCATTTTTTCACAGTTCTGAAGTATCCATAATTTTCTGCTTTTTTATCGCTAATTAGTTGTGGAGATTTTTTTTAAATATGCGACTAATGAAAATGAATCATGATTTTGGCCTCACTTATAATAATGTTGAGACTTTATTTCATTGAAAAATGATCCATGAGGCATGAAGATGATTTCATTACCTTTAGAAATTTTCCGAATTATCATCTTATTCACAGGGTGATTTCAAAAAATTAACTTTTTGCTGTTGTAGTCATAACTTTTTTCTTCGTCAACCAATTTTCAAAATCTCAGGATCATTTTGAATCTGAAACTTTAGATGAAGAGATATTCCACCCCACACAGTCAGTCTCTACCTCTGAAAGCCACCCTTGCTTGCCCACATTCCCTTCCAAAAACATTTAATTTCTCCTTCACCATACCAACACACGCCCATCCTTTCGAAACAAATTGAACCTACTTTCATCCGTAAACATACACATATTCCACTCATTCCCCAGTTTTAATGTCCTTCCCCCCACAATCGCCTTGCTGTTCGATGAACAGCTTTAATTAAGGGGTAGGCTGCTCTTCTCCTAGCGTGTAAAGGTGCATTTAGTCAACATCATTTTAAAATTGTGCTTAAATACATGTTAAAAACGAAAGTTGAATCTGTTAAATCAAATGGCACCATTTATACAACAATATTAAGTTTATGGTAGAAACACGTCACTTTGAAAATCCCAATTTTATAAGAATCTTACTTTTACGATAAAAATGTTGTCCTTAATTCACGTGTAGCTGAAGCTTCATGTCATAAAATGTACCTATCATTCTCAAATGTATGCCTAAATCTAAAACTCATGTAATATTAGGTCTCATACAAAATTATTTTCAGGGTTATGTTTATGTCAGTGCTTGTGCTAAAGTTACGTTTATGTTGACTAAATGCACCTTAATCCAAGATCGTGGATGCGGCGTTGGATTGTCTGACTTGAAACCTGAATTCCATCTAGCATCGACCAATTCACGATACATTTTGGGGGCGGTGGAAGTCCGTAATCGCCGTAAGGCGGTCTTGAGCGGAAGTTATTCTTCTTGTTCCCCTTCTTGGCCACCTAGGTCGGTACTGAATATCCCCAGTCTTGGCTCGGGGTGGGCCCTTTGGAACTGTTGTTCCAAGCGGATTGGAAATTTGGAGGGTAGATAATCCTTGTTTAGCTGGTCGAGCGTTAGATGCGGCATCGATGTTAGTAATTTTTCTTCACACGAATTGAAATTGATGTCTAACCTGGCTTGTCTGTCACTTATTGTGGTTCTTGTTACGTTGGTTACGGGCCATGCATTTCAGGCGAACAATGTGCTGATTTTTTTTTCAAAAACATGCCGTTTCAATTAGGTTTTCTCACGCAGAATTCTTGACTACTGAAAGCAAGAAAGATCTGGACATATCCAGAATGAATGATCCTTCTAAAAACAAGTTGATTTTCATTTAATTCTCCTCCCAACCGGAATTTCGAAGGTGTTTTTCAGATTTGGGTCACATTTGAGGAAACCCCTTGATCTTTAATCTTCATCTTGAGTCATTTCTGATATTCATATCTCCTCATCTAAAGTTTCAGCTTCGAAAAGAGCCAGAGATTTTGAAAATCGGTTGACAAGGAAAAAAGTTATGACTACAAAACCAAAAAGTAAATTTTTTGAGATCACCCAGTAAATAAAAGAGATAAGAAGCCAATTCGAAAAATATCTCAAGGTAATGAGATCATCTTCATGCCTCTGTTGTCAAATTTGAAAAAGAAAAGTTTTTGTCGATTTGGGATCCTGTTGAAAATTCCGGAATTTTGCACGGTTTCAGGTAACACCCTGTAGCGATTTTATGTGAAGATCCTCATGTTTTGAAGAAGTGCGAGATCATAGCTGACAGACTGGGCTAGCGAACAGTGTGAACAGAATTCAAATTGTTCAAATCAGAAAAAAGTTATACAGATTTTAACAGGTGTAAAACTTTGGGTTGGGACGAAATTAGTGTAGAGTAGGTACCTAGATACCTTTCCAAAAAAATACAAGCACAAATTTTGTCTGCAGCAGCAGTTTTTAGGGCTTCATAAACAAGCTGAAGTGCTAATGAGACCTATAGCATTTACTCTAATCCAACCTAGTGTCAAAAAGTCCTAATTTCGATACGAAAGTTGGATAAGTTTGATTACGAACTTGGAGTGTTAAAGAAATTTCAAATAAACTACCTGGTTGATGTATCGCACTACGTCTTTTTTCCACTGGAACGGCATATCCGTATCCCTGGGTGGTTGTTCTGCCTCTAAGATATCACCTGATACACACTGTCTTCTACCAATATACCTCGGGCTCAAACTGTCCAACGACAGCCTGTCGGTACCGCAGTCTCTCTGATCCTGCGTGATCACCGTCTTGCTGGTCTGGGTGCAATTTTCTCTAAAAATATCTATTTTCCTAGGAGTTACGCTTAGATTTACCGTGGTGGGCGAACATAAATTTGTCTGGGTGCCCATGTCTTGGATGGGTTTGTGGGTACTGTCGACGAACGACCCCGATTTGAAGCCTTTCCGGAACCTGTGGTTCGTCTGGTACACGAAATTTGAAAAAACGTTCTTCTTATTTATAGATAGGTCACTTTTTTGCATAGTCTTTCTTCGGATATGTCGCTAGTCTCTTCTTTGGCATACTTACGTCAATGGTTCCGTTGTTTGAAGGCTCTTGGGGAGGCTCTGAAGCATTCGGTTGATGAAAAAATAAGGACGAAATGAGTTGAGGTACTTTTATCAGCGGAACGTATCGAGGCTTTGCAGAAATGACAGTGACAGTAACTGATTGCTTGGTGTTTAACCACACTTTTAATGTTGATAATTACTACTGAGTGGTCAAATATATTCCCAGTGTCTTAACGAACTGGAACTAATAGACTGGGAGATGGTGACAGATTTCTGGTGACGATTTTCTTGTTTGTGCCTCCGAGACCAATGAAAGATATAATTTAAAATTTAACAAAAATCTCCTCATTTCTGAAAGGAATGTATAACTATTTATAACAATATAACCAACAAAGAGATTTCACACCATGCAGTGAGTACAAATTCAAATATTTTGGAAACTATTGGCATTTATGAGGGATCTTTTCACAAAAATTTCCCGATATTTGAAACAAATTACATTACAACTTCTAACTAAACAATCAACAATGAGTTTCGGAATCACATATGCACGCACTTATTCAACTTCGAATATCTTGAAAACCGTTGACAATTTTTATAACGAAACCTCACCCTTTTTTGTATAGAAAATATTGAAGATTAAGAAAAGGTAGACGAAATAGATATTAATTCAGTGGCGTGAAAGTTGGGGAGGGGCGATTAGGGGTACCCGTCTGCCGTACGCCCCTGTTTAAAGTTACAAACATGTGATTCACATTGAAATTTGGACCCGAATGCTGTCATGTGACACACCAAATTTCATCAGGAAAAGTTGAGCTATTCTTGAAAACATCTTTTTTTTGTCACTTTCAATACCCTGTATCTTAGTTAATATTCACTTTAGAGTATATGTTTATTGAAACTTTTAGCCTTGAAATGAAGTGAGGATTTCACCGCAGGAGTTTGTCCCCTTTATTCTGGGACACCCTGTGTGCTTAATGTTTTTATTTAAGAATCGCAATAAATGTGAGTCTCATATAATAAAGCATAGTGCAAACACAAGAAAACATAATATGGACTATAACATTACAATCCATAGACTGTCTTCAACAGTAAAGACCCCTGAGTATGCGTGTATTAAGTTTTTCAATAAATTACCAACAAAAGTCAAACGAGAAGGTGAAATAAAGGTGTTCAAGCGGCTTATAATCAAAATTATTTATTTGAAATTTTTCTCTCACAAACACAGCCAGAAGTATTCACATATAAGAGATAGTGCTTCAAAACATATAGACTTAGAGCTAACTTAAAAACTAGTCAGAGATACTAAGTACTGCCGATTTGATTTTTTTTGTATTGCAGTTGGGAAAGTCAATATTGCACTTTTCTGTAAGTATATTACACTGTCTTAACATTTCATTCATAGGAGACCAATTTAAATGATTTGTATAAAAAAATGTTTTGTTATTTATTCTTAAATTAACTTTAGGTACTATTTTTATAAAGTTGACTAGAAGTGAATCTTTGTATTTTATACTATTGATTATACAGGTTGGGTCACGGTGGATGGTACCTTAGACGTTTACGAAGAACGGAAAATAGGATCATTCTGAAAATTTGGTTTCTCAAGTAGTTGCTCTTGGTCTATCGATCTAAAATATTTTCAGCAATGCAGCGTTGCCGCTTATACCAGAAAGTAGCCGCACCTTTGTTATTTCAAATGGGTCACCCTGTATATTACCGCATTTTTGAACTTGCCATTCCTTCCTGATTATTTCTGCCTCATACTTCTCTATACCTATCTCTAACGGTTTTTGAGATATTAGTTATTTTCCATATTTTTTATCCAAAACATTGCTCGAATTGAATGTTTATTTCTGCGGTATTTGAATTCTTAGGAAGTTGAAATTTTGTGTTTCGTTCATCAAGATCATGTACATTGATTCTGTATAGAGAAGTTTGTTCTACGTTATACAGGGTCGTTCAAAATTCATGATCTTACTGCTAGATACGAAAAGGGTTAAAACTGCTTTTTTTTAAATGGAACATCCTGTACATTATGAAATATCCTGAAAGATGACTAAATTCCCTTCGAATTGATATATCATGTTCCTATACCTAAATAGCCAGAATTCCGAGATAATAGCAATTTTCACTTGTAATCTCCCAAGTGCTTGAATTATTGCCAGAAATTTTTCGAGTACATGAATTTTTTTTGAAAATTAATTAATTTAAGCACGAGGGGGATCCGGTAAGAAAATTTCACACCGAGAAATGAAAATCATTCAACAATTCATAAGAAATAACTAACGATGGTTTCACCTGAACTATTTATAACCACTGAAATATTGATATGTAAAATACTTAGAATTTTCATCAATAAAATGTGTTTAAATTTGGAACAAAAAAAAAATAAAGAAGTTATGTTCTTATCGTGGAATGAACCATCTACCTAGCGACTCATAGGCCGCAACACTACCGCTGAGCTACGGGACTTGTGATAAAAACTTTTGACAAATGGTGTATGTATTGAACTTTTTCTGAAATATGATTTCAGAATTGACAATTTCTGCAATAATCGTGGAGAAAATATTTTCAGACACATTCCAAATATCTAGTAAATACATAATTATCTCCTTTCATAAGAAAACTAGACCTCCATTTGTACATTAAAGCAAAATATCAACTTGTCACATGTCAAATGTTTGACAGAAAAATGTCCACTTATTAATATAGCCCAGGGTACCCAGAAGGATAAAAATTTCCGGAAATTTTTAGGGTTGCCATGGTATCTAAACAAGAACGAATTTTTTGATTGGCTACAAAAGTGAGGTGTGAAATTTTCAAAAAAAATCGATTTATTTTTCTCATATTCATCTAAGGTGGCTATTAAATGTCATGATGGTACATGACATTATGAAAATTTGACAATTGGTGCACTATATGTGTTTCTAAATGAAAGTGACTCAAAAATGATTGAAATGGAGGGAAATAACTATTCAAACGAAGTTCTGATGAAATTGTTTATTCTTCGTGGAAAATGTAAGGGAATTATAGTAAGAACGTGAAAAAAATTCAATGAAACGTACCCTGTTTTACAAAACATTTATTATGTTGTCTTCATCTGAAGTTATAGGCTTCGTAGGTATTTAACATATCAATATTTCAGTGGTTATAAATAGTTCAGGTGAAACCATCGTTAGTTATTTCTTATGAATTGTTGGATGATTTTCACTTCTCGGTGTGAAATTTTCTTACCAAATCCCCCTCGTGCTTGAATTAATTGCCGTAAATTTATCTCGTACATGAATTTTCAAAAAAAAGTCATGTACTCGAAACATTTCCGGCAATGATTCAAGCACATGGGAGATTACAAGTGAAAATTGCTATTATCTCGGAATTAATTATGGCTATTTAGGTATAGGAACATAATATATCAATTCGAAGGGAACTTAACCATCTTTCAGGATATTTCATAATATACAGGATGTTCTATTTAAAAAAACGCACTATCAACCTTTTTCGTATCTAGCAGTAAGACCATGAATTTTGAACGACCATGTATAACGCAGAACAAACTTCTCTATACAGAATCAATGTACATGATCTTGATGAACTAAACACGAAATTGCAACTTCCTAAGAATCCAAATACCGCAGAAATAAACATTCAATTCGAGCAATGTTTTGGATTAAAAATATGGAAAATAACCAATATCTCAAAAACCGTTAGAGATAGGTATAGGGGAGTATGAGGCAGAAATAATCAGAAAGGAATGACAAGTTCAAAAATGCGGTAATATACAGGGTGACCCACTTGAAATAACAAAGATGCTGCTACTTTCTGGTATAAGCGGCAACGCTGCATTGCTGAAAATATTTTAGATCGATAGACCAAGCGCAACTACTTGAGAAACCAAATTTTCAGAATGATCCTATGTCCCGTTCTCCGTAAACGTCTAAGGTACCATCGACCGTGACCCACCCTGTATATGGAAACTGTCTAGCATACTCCTATATGAGATCATAATATTTGGATTTTCAACAAGGTTTATATTCACTTCAGCTTTGGGAGAAGGAGAACATATCATTGAAGCATATTATTCAAGTTGTGGTCTTACTAATGCATTGTAAAGTTTAGTGATAGAGTTAACATTTTAAAAGAATTTTGTATTTCTAATGACAAAACCAAGAATTTTATAAGCCTTGCTACGAAGTTCAAATGGATGTTAAATTTTAGGTTAGATTGCAGATATACTCCTAGATCCTTACACTCATTTTCCCTAGGAAATTCAGCGCCTTTTATAAAATAAGTATTTTCAATATATTCATGCTTACGAGTAAAACGAGTAAAAGTTATGACTTCGCATTTGTCAATGTTGACAGTCATTTTATTTTGATCAAACCACGTAGAAATTGAATTGAAATCTTTCTGCATAAGAAGGCAGTCCATCGATGTAGTAATTGGCCGAAAGATCTTGAAATCATTCGCAAACAAGAGACTTGAGGAATGCTCAATACATTTGGGCAAATCATTTATAAAGAAGGTAAAAAGTTATGGTCCCAAATTGCTGCCTTGTGGCACACCTGAGCTTGCTAAGAAAGGTTCAGAAAAACACTGTCCAATTTTTACTCGTTGATATCGGGAAGTTAAATAAGATTTTATGAACATCAACGATTTTTCTGAGAAATTTGATTCACCTAGCTTATCCAGAAGAAGACTGTGGTCAACTTTATCAAAAGCCTTCGCAGTATGTTATAATTATAGTAGATCTAGAGCCATATTCTATTCACGAATATCTGGAAGGATAATCTAAGTGATCCTGCAGTGAAAATGGGACATATTATATGTGTATACATGTATATATACAGGGTGGGTCACGGTCGATGGTACCTTAGACGTTTACGGAGAACAGGGCATAGGATCATTCTGAAAATTTGGTTTCTCAAGTAGTTGCTCTTGGTCTATCGATCTAAAATATTTTCAGCGATGCAGCGTTTCCGCTTATACCAGAAAGTAGCAGCATCTTTGTTATTTCAAATGGGTCACCCTGTATATTACCGCATTTTTTAACTTGTCATTCCTTTCTGATTATTTCTGCCTCATACTCCCCTATACCTATCTCTAACGGTTTTTGAGATATTGGTTATTTTCCATATTTTTTATCCAAAACATTGCTCGAATTGAATGTTTATTTCTGCGGTATTTAAATTCTTAGGAAGTTGAAATTTTGTGTTTCGTTCATCAAGATCATGTACATTGATTCTGTATAGAGAAGTTTGTTCTGCGTTATACAGGGTCGTTCAAAATTCATGATCTTACTGCTAGATACGAAAAGGGTTGAAAGTGCTTTTTTTAAATGGAAAATCCTGTACATTATGAAATATCCTGATAGATGACTAAATTCCCTTCGAATTGATATATCATGTTCCTATACCTAAATAGCCAGAATTCTGAGATAATAGCAATTTTCACTTGTAATCTCCCAAGTGCTTGAATTATTGCCAGAAATTTTTCGAGTACATGAATTTTTTTTGAAAATTAATTAATTTAAGCACGAGGGGGATTCGGTAAGAAAATTTCACACCGAGAAATGAAAATAATCCAACAATTCATAAGAAATAACTAACGATGGTTTCACCTGAACTATTTATAACCACTGAAAACTCAAAAATATTTATTAAATTAAATAGTATAAAATGTATAAACGACATGACAACATATAACGCATATAAAATAAATAAATAAATAAATATGTAAATATAATATAACCACTGAAATATTGATATGTAAAATACTTAACAAAATTTTCATCAATAAAATGTGTTTAAATTTGGAACAAAAAAAATAAAAAAGTTATGTTCTTATCGTGGAATGAACCATCTATCTAGCGACTCATAGGCCGCAACACTACCGCTGAGCTACGGGACTTGTGATAAAAACTTGTGACAAATGGTGTATTGAACTTCTTCTGAAATATGATTTCAGAATTGACAATTTCTGCAATAATCGTGGAGAAAATATTTTCAGACACATTCCAAATATCTAGTAAATACATAATTATCTCCTTTCATAAGAAAACTAGACCTCCATTTGTACATTAAAGCAAAATATCAACTTGTCACATGTCAAATGTTTGACAGAAAAATGTCCACTTATTAATATAGCCCAGGGTACCCAGAAGGATAAAAATTTCCGGAAATTTTTAGGGTTGCCATGGTATCTAAACAAGAACGAATTTTTTGATTGGCTACAAAAGTGAGGTGTGAAATTTTCAAAAAAAATCGATTTATTTTTCTCATATTCATCTAAGGTGGCTATTAAATGTCATGATGGTACATGACATTATGAAAATTTGACAATTGGTGCACTATATGTGTTTCTAAATGAAAGTGACTCAAAAATGATTGAAATGGAGGGAAATAACTATTCAAACGAAGTTCTGATGAAATTGTTTATTCTTCGTGGAAAATGTAAGGGAATTATAGCAAGAACGTGAAAAAATTCAATGAAACGTACCCTGTTTTACAAAACATTTATTATGTTGTCTTCATCTGAAGTTATAGGCTTCGTATTTTACATATCAATATTTCAGTGGTTATAAATAGTTCAGGTGAAACCATCGTTAGTTATTTCTTATGAATTGTTGGATGATTTTCACTTCTCGGTGTGAAATTTTCTTAACAAATCCCCCTCGTGCTTGAATTAATTGCCGTAAATTTATCTCGTACATGAATTTTCAAAAAAAATTCATGTACTCGAAACTTTTCCGGCAATGATTCAAGCACATGGGAGATTACAAGTGAAAATTGCTATAATCTCGGAATTATGGCTATTTAGGTATAGGAACATAATATATCAATTCGAAGGGAACTTAACCATCTTTCAGGATATTTCATAATATACAGGATGTTCTATTTAAAAAAACGCACTTTCAACCCTTTTCGTATCTAGTAGTAAGATCATGAATTTTGAACGACCCTGTATAACGCAGAACAAACTTCTCTATACAGAATCAATGTACATGATCTTGATGAACTAAACACGAAATTGCAACTTCCTAAGAATCCAAATACCGCAGAAATAAACATTCAATTCGAGCAATGTTTTGGATAAAAAATATGGAAAATAACCAATATCTCAAAAACCGTTAGAGATAGGTATAGGGGAGTATGAGGCAGAAATAATCAGAAAGAAATGACAAGTTCAAAAATGCAGTAATATACAGGGTGACCCTTTTGAAATAACAAAGATGCTGCTACTTTCTGGTATAAGCGGCAACGCTGCAGTGCTGAAAATATTTTAGATCGATAGACCAAGCGCAACTACTTGAGAAACCAAATTTTCAGAATGATCCTATGTCCCGTTCTCCGTAAACGTCTAAGGTACCATCGACCGTGACCCACCCTGTATATGGAAACTGTCTAGCATACTCCTATATGAGATCAAAATATAGGGATATGTTGTCGTACATACAAGTATCGTAGGAACCTTTTTGGACTTTCAACAAGGTTTATATTCACTTCAGCTTTGGGAGAAGGAGAACATATCATTGAAGCATATTATTCAAGTTGTGGTCTTACTAATGCATTGTAAAGTTTAATGATAGAGTTAACATTTTAAAATAATTTTGTATTTCTAATGACAAAACCAATAATTTTATAAGCCTTGTTTACTACGAAGTTCAAATGGATGTTAAATTTTAGGTTAGATTGCAGATATAATACTCCTAGATCCTTACACTCATTTTTCCTAGGAAATTCAGCGCCTTTTATGAGATAAGTAATTTCCTTTGTCAATGTTGACAGTCATTTTATTTTGATCAAACCACGTAGAAATTGAATTGAAATATTTCTGCAGAAGAAGGCAGTCAGTCCATCGATGTAGTAATTGGCCGAAAGATCTTGAAATCATCCGCAAACAAGAGACTTGAGGAATGCTCAATACATTTGGGCAAATCATTTATAAAGAAGGTAAAAAGTTATGGTCCCAAATTGCTGCCTTGTGGCACACCTGAGCTTGCTAAGAAAGGTTGAGAAAAACACTGTCTAATTTTTAATCGTTGATATCGGGAAGTTAAATAAGATTTTATGAACATCAACGATTTTTCTGAGAAATTTGATTCACCTAGCTTATCCAGAAGAATACTGTGGTCAACTTTATCAAAAGCCTTCGCACAGTCTGTTATAATTACAGTAGATCTAGAGCCATATTCTATTCACGAATATCTGGAAGGATAATCTAAGTGATCCTGCAGTGAAAATGGGACATATTATACAGCGTGTCTCACGGAAAAATTTTCCCTGAATGTGTTTTGTATTTTGAAGAAAAATGAAATTAGCTTTTTTATTTATGAAGACACACTGAATGCAGAGAGATATCTTCATATTTCAAGGACGACTGTTACCGATTTCGTTGAAAACTTGCCTTTAGAAGAATATAGGAATTCGTGGTTTCAACTGGACGGAGCGCCAGCTCATTGCACTCAGGAAGTTTCCAGGAAACTTCACCAAATGTTTGACGATCGTTGGTTTAGGCGTTTAGGGCCGTAGGATTGGCCACCGAGATCACCCGATCTCACGCCGCTTGGCTTTTTTTATGGGGTGTTTTAAAAGAAAGGGTGTACAGTACTCCAGTGCCTACCAAAGAAGAACTGCGACGGCGAATAGTGCGGTGTATTGAAGATCTAGTTCCCCATGAAATTGAAAAAGCAACGACAAGTCGCGTACAAAAGAATATTTTAAAATGTTTAGTATGTAATGGACAACATTTCCAGCATTTATTGTAAAAATGTGATATTTTGTTTACAATTTTGTTATTTTTAATCCTCCTAATTCTGTTTTTTTCTGTACTTTCACATGTTATATTCCAGAAAATCGTACTTTTTACCTAGAAATGCCTGGTTTTTGGACAGTTGTTTCCTGGAAACTTTCGGCCATAGTTGAGAAAATTATTTTGTAATCTTACATACTTCCTCTCGTTCATTGGTGTTAATTCAGGATACATTTGGTTGAAATTTCTGCAAGTTCTGGCAATGATTTGATCACACTGTCCGTGTATAATAAATAATTTCATAAGAATTTTGTTTGAATAATCGATATTTGCATTCACTTTGGAAGATAATTTGAAACACCGTCGATAACTATTCGTAAATTACTTATAAAAGTTACCAAACTGTTATAAGCTTGACAAATCCACTGTTACCTAAAACCAAATTCTTAAAAAGCAATTTTATTAAGAAAAGTTGATGATTTAGGTATAGGGACATGTTATATCATCTTGAAGCATTTTTCATCATCTTTCAATTTATCGAGTAATATACAGGGGGTTTCATTTGAAAAAATGAACTTTTGACCACTTTTATGCATTATGGAAATAACAGTAATTTTAGCACGCCCTGTATGATATGGAGTCGATTTCTTGGTGTTAAGTAAATACTTCGAATTTGTCCAACCTATAATCAAAATATCAACTTTTCATGAATTGAGAGTACTGATGTACTAAAGTTCAATTAGGGCTATGTTTTGGACCATATTTAACACAAATTATTTTTTATTTCGAAAACAGATAGAGATAGGTTCTATTTAAAAAAATAAAGTTGCTAGTTTTTTTTTATAGACGTGGCAACGCCGCAAAGCTGAAAATATTTTAGATCGATAGATCAGGTAACAAAATGTAAGATGTGAAATTTTCAGGGAAATCCTGCTTTTGCGTTTACCATAAACGTCTAACCTACCATCGACCGTGAGACACGCTGTATGTGTTTACGTGAGTGTATACATGTACTGATCGACAAGCGTAAGGATGCCTCCGAGAATTGGTTGTGCAGTAGACAAAACCCTGGAGTGGGGCAGGAGCTCAATCGCTCTGCCTTATTAAACAGTAGTCGATCTTTGTCGCACATCTACTCACGCTTTCTATCGTTTGCGCATCTCAGAGGCGTCCTTACGCTTGTCGATCTGTATATATTTACATGTTTTTTAAAAAATAACTAATAAACATGTTACCTTATTCATTTTAATATTTCAGTATATACAATTTAGTGTATTTTGTTTCAAATTGTACCGGACACTATTTTCTTTAATAAGTTACTGTGATAATGTATATTTTAAACGTACTGTGATCGTCATTCCTGAAAATAAAGCGCTTTTCTATTCTTTTCTATTCTAATGGGTCACCCTGTATAGTATTATATAGCTTTACTTTTTTTCCAATAGACGAGGAAAGTGTGTCGTCACAAATGTCATTCTTGTCAAAAACTGATTCCAAACAAAGAATTTTAGGTGACATTCTCTGTTGACGATTTGTTGTTTTGCTTATTAGTTTGTGTTTGGTTGTTTGAATTTTGTTTTCTCAGGCAAAAGAAGTTGAAAAACAACGGAAACAATTTCAGACAAGCCGATTTAAATTTGACGGAGGTTTGTTTGGAATTAGTTTTTGACAAGAATGACATTTGTGACGTCATCACTTTCCTCGTCATTTATACCTCATTACCAGTATTGGACTTGACCACCCAACGTTTTTCATGGATCACCCCGTACACCACTACTCGGACCGAAAATTCGGCCAAAAACGACTCGACAAGCCTCCAGAAGCGGCCAGCCGACAAGCCAAGCACAAGCCGGCAATTTACCATTTCGTAAAAGCAAACTATGTAGTTAGTTGGCTCTGACCAGTCGTCGTCAAATCCACAAATCCACTTTCTTCAATGCGAGTCGAGCCGCTCGAGACGAAACAGCATGCCGCGGACTTCCACAGCCACCCCGATCCGGCCGCGAACGTAGGCATAACGATAGTTCTTTGTGTCTTGTGTGTCGAAATGATCTTCGATTGAGGTGCGGTATCGAGTGTGCTATTTTCGCTGACAGTTAAACAACGGAGCAGAGGTGCGGATCGCATTGTTGAACGACGCCGAAATCGTCCGAGTTTGGTGAACTTGTCGCGGAAATGTGATGGTTTGACCGTCGAAATATGGGCTTTTCCACGAACCTGCAGGGTAAGATCGCTCACGAAGCGTTGCTCTCCAGGCAGGATGCGGAGTTGCGACTTCTGGAGTCGATGAAGCGATGCATCGTGCAGAAAGTGAAGTGCGATAGGGATTACGCGGTGGCTCTAAGTTCCGTGGCCTCGCAAGGGTTGAAGTTTGACAGGAGCGATGAGTTGTCAGGTTGGTACAGGTGGAGAAGGAGGAGGATGTATTTTTTTTAAATTTTCTTCTATGAAGCGCTTACCCAGACGATACACAATAATATTCTATGAATATTCTTACAACGTTCACAACATACCTACCTACAGTGACAAAAAACACGCAATAAGAATGGAAAAAATCTCACGAAGGTATTCGAGATTTTTCAAAAAAAAAAATGATTTGTTATCAATTTAGGGTGGATTGAGTCAACATCACTTTAAAATAGTGCTTAAATATTACGTTAAAATCGAAAGTTGAACCTCTTATACCAAATGGCACCCTTTATACCTACAACAATGTTAAGTTTATGCTAAAAACCACTTTGATATTTCCGTTATGTTTGGGATATTGCTTGTGCTAAAGTTGACTAAATCCACTTTCAGGCTCGTCTTGAAACCTACTTAGACCCTATCAGATATTCTGCGTGATTTTCAACACATTTTTCAAAATTAGCAAAATATAGTTATATTTTTCAGAAAATAAGTAACATTTGTATAAAATTTTTCAAGATCTTTGTTGGAGGTCATTAAACAATATGAAAGTGAGAAAAATTTGAATCTTTCGTGAAATTCTACAATACGTAATCAATTTTTGCAATTTTTTGAATCAATTACAAATTTCGTATACCAGGAATTGATTTAAAAACGTTTTGTTTTTACGGATGACCTTATGTGTTTGTAATTATTGGCCAAACCATTTAAAACTGTCCATTATTCCTTTATATTTCAAAAAAATCCTTCAATAGTAATTTTTGTGCAAAAACGTATGATTTTTGTTGCAATAAGGCACTTTTTTGGCATAATACCTTCCATAACTGCGACTGATTCCCATTCAATCGGCTGTAAAAACTCTAATCGATCTCTGCCAATAAATTACTATCACAAAGATAGTGAAAAATCTGTACGCAATGAGTGATCTTCGTAATTCTTAGAACTTTTCAGATTATTTCATAACACCATTTCCATATTCTCAAGGAATGGTCATAGATATCGTTTGAATATTCATTCTAAGACAGTTATAGAACATTTCATAATCTTCTACAAATGTTCTTGAGGAGTATCATGGAATATACAGTGACCGCCAAAAAGTATGTACCATTTGGGAAAAAATTTTATTATTGGAGTATTGGAAAAAATATTCTGGGGAAAAGTTTGTGCATGTCCGATAACCTAAAAATCGATTTTGACACATGTCACGTGATCGCTAGAATGGCGGCAAAATTAAAAAAATTGCAATGCAAAGGCAAAAAAAGGGGTAAGATGGCAAGATATCAAAAAAAGTTATTTGAAAAAGTCACTTAGAATTCAATTTTATACACATAAACGAAGTTTCAAAAGATAAATAAAAAAAAATGGAAAATAGCAATTTTTTTAAAATATTTTCCCATCTATTTAAAAATATTATTTTTTTTTCTTATGAATAGCTTGACTATACTGAAACATTTGCATTTTAATGATAATGACAAAACTTTCTCATTTTCTCCACACCAGAGGGCACTAAATTAAAAAAATTGGTTTTTGCCAGAACCCTCGCTGTTACATTGGTTCTTATCTAACAGTTATATCAGAATTCCAAGACTATTGTGTTGATATGGCAATTTAGAAACACCAAGTTTCCTGATTTTAATCAAGTTTCAATAATAATGCTGTATGAGCGTTTTACTTTGCACATAAACTTTAAGAATCTTTAATTTGACGCACTATTTTCAAGTTTATGTGCGAAGTGAAACGCTCATGCACGATTATCATCGGAACTTGATTATAATCTGGAAATTACCATGTTTTTGGAGTGTCATGTCATCACAATGGTCGTGGAATTCGGATATAACTGTTAGATACGAACCGATGTAACAGCAAGGGTTCTGGCAAATTCCCATTTTTTCAATTTAGTGCCCTCTGGTGTGGAGAAAATGAGAAAGTTTTGTCATTATCATTAAAATGCAAATGTTTCAGTATAGTCAAGCTATTCATAAGAAAAAAAAAATATTTTTAAATAGATGGGAAAATATTTTTAAAAAATGCTATTTTAAATTTTTTTGAATTATCTCTTGAAACTTCGTTTATGTGTATAAAATTGAATTCTAAGTGACTTTTTAAAATAACTTTTTTTGATATCTTGCCATCTTACCCCTTTTTTTGCCTTTGCATTGCAATTTTTTTCATTTTGCCGCCATTCTAGCGATCACGTGACATGTGTCAAAATCGATTTTTAGGTTATCGGACATGCACAAACTTTTCCTCAGAATATTTTTTCCAATACTCCAATAATCAAAAATGTTCCCATATGGTACATACTTTTTGGCGGTCACTGTATATATATATTTTGTAAATACTTACTCGAGATACCTACTTAAGTCCTTAATCAAGATTATCTCCTATCAAAATCCTAGTTCTGATTTTCCTGTTTCACCCTGTTTGGTCAATACGAGCCTAGTGCAAATTGAATCGAATCGCGCAATGTGGCCTGAGCTGACCATTGATGTGATAGGAGATAAGGAGAAGTCAGATTTTTCTCACAACTAGTGTCGTACACGTCGGTTACCAATCAACTTTTTTTGTTAAAAATGTATTGATATATTCTAGTTTCATCTCAAATCGGTCCAACCTGCAAGGATTTTGGCCGACCTACAAGGTTTTTTCTCAACTTAAATATATTATTATGACGAAATCTTATATTTGGGTATAGGGGTGGGTATAGAATTTCTTTGACAAAAATATATCGATATATGGTCTAGTTTCATCTCAGATCGCTGTAACCTGCAAGGAATTCGGCCAACCTGCAAGGCTTTTCCTCAACTTAAATATCATTTTGGCAAGTTCTCATATTTAGGAGTGAGGGTATACATTTTTTTGTCAAAAATGTATTGGTATGATCCAGTTCTATCTCAAGCTGGTCCAGCCTGCAAGGATTTCAGCCGACCTGCAAGGTTTTTACTCAAATTAAAAATTAAGAAGTCTTGACATATCTCATATTTGAGAGTGTGGGGTATGGTTTTTTTTTTGCAAAAATATTTTGATATGCTCCAGTTTCATCTCGAATACCTAGGTCCAACTGCAAGAATTTCAGACGTCCTGCAAGGTTTTTCCTCAATTTAAATTTGAACACAGCAATATCTCATATTTGGGGCAGTTTTTAGTCAAAAATTTATTGACATGGTCAATTTGCATCTCAAATCAGTCCAAGCTGCAAGAATTTCGGCTGCCTGCAAGGTTTTTTCTCAAATTGATATCAATAACAGGTAGGAGGGATCTCATATTTGGTGGTGCATTTTTTTTTTCAAAAATGTATTGATACGATCCTGTTTCATCTCAAATAGAGAGTAACGCCTATCTTTAAAAAAGGAGATCCCAATGGTATTATAACAAATACAGACCTATACCGTGTTAGTCAGTATATCTAAGCTGTATGAATTAAAATTAAGTCTCAATCGAAATTTTTAAAATTTTCTTTCTTGTACGAGGAAAGAAAAAATAGAAATAGAATAGAAACTTTCCTGGACGAAAACAGTATCTGAAGAAAAGTTCCTTTAAATGAAAGTATGAAATATGAATCAATTTACCACCTGCTCTTCCAAAAATAGGTATGTTTTTCTATATATCGGCTACACCTGTCAAATTTTCCATCTTTTAAAAAAATTTAAGTTTTAGTTTATTTCTCAATATTTCGAAAAATATTATATGAAAAATTTTTCATCCCTTTTTCAGTTTATTTGAATCAGTTTAATCATCGATTTTTTTCGTGTTTTCTAAACCTTAAAAATTTTCGGCTAGTTTAATTTTGGTAAAATCTAAATTTCCAGTTAAGATGTAATAAAAACTCTTATCTACCAGGAGTTTTTTCTGTTTAAAAATGTTTCTAATTAGATATTTTCAAAAAAAATACAAAAACCTATGAAGCCTTTCTCACATCTGATAGCGATCGTTTGGTAGAATGGAATGATTAAAAAATTTCAATGAGAGAAAGGAGAAAGTTGAAAAAAAAATATTCTTTTATTAGCAAGACTGCTTTTCAATAAATTTGGTCGAAATGGACCATACATGGTAACCTCTTCTTAGGGAAAAATTATGAAATAATAAAATAGTGAATTGAGTGATACGTAGCAAGATAGCAAATCTCCCGCTAAAGAATTTTTTGTAAGGTTTCTGAAGTGTTGATGACAGAGACATATAGGTAGTCTCCAAAAGGTCAAAGTTTTTTGGAAAAAAGAAGTATTATTTAATATTTTAAATAGATTTTTCAAGATACGATAAGTAACTAACAAGTTTTATTTCAAAGCAGGCTTGTAAACGCAATAAGTAACCTATTGGGGTAATATTTCATATGCCCTTCTACTACAATTCTAGATATTATTGATTTTACATTTTTGGAAGGTTAAAATCCCACAAATACAATGCCAAGAAAGTTTTTATAGTTTTTTTCCTAATGCCCTAAGAAAATGCCCCATTTGATACATCATAATATGATTGACATGCACTGCTATACAGGGTGAGAATTTTAAAAAGGGTTCTGGACAAAAAGTTTGAAACGGGAATATACATCGAAAAATGTAAAAACACGTTTTGCTTTCTTCAAATTGAGGAAATATAGAGGGATGGAATCATCTGCTATATGCTATTACAGCCATCTCAACATAAATCTGAGTGTTATCTTCATTTTGCCAATTGTTTTACGAGATAAACAACTTGTTGTTGAGAAAATAAATTGTTAGATGAAATTTGAATAATATTTGCACTTGGATTTCAGAACGTAGGATACAATTAGATAAAACTTCGCCAACAAAACAAATCAAATAAGCAAAAGCTATAATCACGAAATCGCCATTCTGACGTGTTTATTACAATTGAAATAACAATAAACAACCTTTGTAAATTGAGAAGGAGGATCTTGCTCATACTGGGTGTTTTCTTCGAATACGATAATGTTTGCCCTGGAAAGGCAAAACTATTTAAAAAAATTATTTTTTGTGCAACTGTCAAAAAAACTTGACATTTCTGCATCTCTATTGATGTGTGAATGTAAACCTTTTTCACCGTGAAAAAAAGACTTTTTTTCACTGCCAAACTATAAAAATATTTCATGCGAACGCGTTCATCATATAGTTCACGACAATTTGGACATGAGAAAAATTGCTGCAAAATGGATCCCCAAATGTTTGAATGTTGACCAAAAGCGTGCAAGGGTAGTAGCATCGCGTTCGATCTGTGCTCGGTTTGAAAGCGATGTAGACTTCTTAAACCGAATTGTTACTATGGATGAGACTTGGGAAAATTTCTACTATCCAGAAACAAAGCAACAATCGATGGAATGGCGACACTCCGGTTCTCCAAGACATAAGAAGTTTCGTGTCTAAAAATCTGCTGAAAAAGTTCTTGCTTCAGTTTTTTGGGATTGCCATGGAGTAATCATGATTGATTTTTTGTATAAGGGTAGAACAATAACTGGAGATTACTATTCGACATTACTGAGCACTCTACGGGAAAAAATTAAAGAGAAAAGACGCGGAAAGCTATCCAAAGGTATTTTGTTTTTGCAGGACAACGCCCCTGCACACAAATCTCATGTTGCCATGCAAAAAATTCGTGATTTAGGGTTTGAATTACTAGAACACCCCCCTTATTCACCAGATTTGGCTCCATCCGACTATCATCTCTTTTCTCAACTGAAAAAAGTTTAAAAGGTCGTAAATTTTCTTCCAACGAGGAAGTAATAAAGTCTGTGGTGGTCTGGTTTGCAGAGTGAATGTTTCTTGTCGCACCATTCACGAAATTGGTCATATATTAACTTGGATTTGGCCGGTAACATATTAGATACTATTGCATTTGCTTTCTCAGATATATCTGATGGGGTAACACTACCACTATCATAATCAACATCCATCTTCTTGAAAATAACTTGAAATTGAAGCAACTATGTTCTCATAGGAACGTTGTTTGAAATTATTGCACTTTTTTTATTCAAATGTTGTTTGCTTCTTTTCAAAAAATAACTCACGAATATTAAATTATATACGGTATTCGAGGTAATAATTGAAATATTCAGCGATAAACAAAATCGCAAGTAATTTGAAAACACGGCAAACGCGACCTCCACTGTAATCACACCTGTTGATAATCATTTGACGTAATAATAATGGTATTTTGCGATTGAAATTTATGGAAAGAATACCTTTGTGAGCGATGACGATCACATTTGGTTCAGCCCTTTGGATAAAATTGATTAGATATATTTGGAAATTTTTTGGCATGACCTGTCACACTTAATCTGAAAGCCATTTGAAATTTTGAAAGCATTTGGTTTGAAATCGTTGATTGGCCTCTCTGGAAGGTGGTCTGTGTGCTCTGAGTATTGCCTGATTAAATCTGAATAAAGAGATACTCCTTTCGGCAAGATCTATACAGGGTGTTTCAAATTCTATCATTACCATTGAGCATGTAATTATACCGGGTGTCCCAGTATACCTGTTCCAATGGATTATCTGAGCCATTTCAAAAGATAAAAATTTGAAAATTACAAGATCTCCAATTCGTTCAAGGACCCTTCAACTGATAAAAACAAAAATTGAAAATCACTTCCGGATTGACCGGAAGTGACTCTGACTTTTTTATTTCAAATAGCACCCTGTATATTTTTTACAATTATTGATTTCTACTCAAAATTATCTTTCCAACGATGTATCACACTTTGTATTTTACATTTGATTTGATGGAGAAAACGACAATTGAAATTTCAAATTTAAAGAATTGCAGTAGGCTACGATATTTTGTGTAATCTTTATTTTGACTTCAATAATAATTTCAAAATTTCGCTAACTTCATACGAAGTTAGCGAAACAACTTCCGTAATTTCTGTTTCTTCACAGATCTGAAATATCCATAATTTGCCGCCTTTTTGTCGCAGAAAAAAAATTGTCACTCTTTTTTTTTAATATGCGATGTTTCCCTAACTTCATATAAAGCGTAATTTTTATCTTTTCTCAGTTCTGAAATATCCAGAATCTGCCGCTTTTTTATAGCTAATCAGTCAAATAAAAATATACGATGTTTTGACAACTTCCGTTATTTTTATCTTCTCTCACTTTATAGGTATCCAAAAATTGTTACTGTCTTTAAGAAAATGTGCAATGTTTCAATAACCTTATATGAAGTTAGCGGGACAATTTCCGTCATTTTTTAATATTTTAAACGGTTTTATTCAGATTACAGTTTTGTTTTGTGAGGGTCATATCTAGAAATTGAAATTTGCCCCTTCCTGTTGAGCGATTGATCCGAAATTTTGTGCACTTCTTTAATTTTGATGACAATGCAATTATGTATATTTAGTATCATTGTAAATCCAAGATGGCCACCACCACAAAATGGCGAAAATATTGTCTTTCAACCCCCTCAGTATGGGTATCAAATGAAAGGGCTGAACTAGTAGAATACAGTACGCACCCTGAAAAAATTCCAAATCCAAGATGACCGCATATTTTGTTCAACTCCCTCAATATGGATGTCAAATTAAAGGTCTGAACATGCTAAAGATGAAAACTTATTTTTTTTCGAAGCACATTAGCTACAGAGGAAACCATGTACCCTCCATCAAACTAATGAAAATGGACCAATTTTGGCCTCAGTTAGATAATGTAATGTAAAAAAATTGAATGCTTCCATCACCCTGCAAGTTACAGCAACCCACAGCTCGACACTTGTTCATTTTGATACAAAACTACAACTTACGACTCACTCTGTAATAATATTGCATGCCTCAACTTTGCTCACTTGTTATAAGTCTCAGAGTAGATATATTGGCTAAGAAAATTTTGAGGAGGGGACGTCTCAAAAATATGGTGGGAGTGAATTTACTTCTGTACAGTGCTTAAAAATATTCGGAACAAAAAAGCAATAAATAAAATTCAAATTGCATATGATACTACTTACCGCACACTTGTGAAATATCATTTTGGAACTAATTCAGTTACAAAAACAAGTACCATTCACCAGGAAAAGGAAACTGGAACATTTAGTAACAATTCCTTTTGCGATTGAAGCAAAATATCTGGGAATAACCTTGGATAAAAAACTTAATTGGAACTCGCACTTGGAAAAGACTATCCGGAAGGCTAGCCTATCATTATGGACATGCCGCAGAATATGTGGCAAAACATGGGGAATGTCACCAAAACACGTATATTGGTTGCACGTGACCGTCATACGTCCAATGATAACGTATGGCTCTATAGTCTTAACCGAGGGGGAAGTAACTAGCCATTTTTTGTACACCTAATGAAAATAATGCAGTAATTAACTCTAATGAAAAATAATTACCATTAATGATGTTATACTATTCATCGGAAAATCACTGATTAAAATCCGCGTCTGCTCAGCGATCGCCGAGGCCATCACTTACCGATTGTCAGACGGCATAAATTTGCCAACTTGGAACCGAAAAAAATCAAATCACGGATCCCCAGAAACATAGATTTCAATTTTAAGTTGAATATGAAATGATTAATGAAGTAATGAAAATGTTATGATGTACACCTAATGAAAGAGTTACTTCCCCCTCGGTCTTAACGGACTACAGAGACAAGCGTGCCTGGCGATTACTGGAAGCATTCGCTCCACGCCAACGGCAGCAATGGAAGCCCTCCTTGGATTACTTTCTCTCCACATAGTTATGGAGAGAGAGGCAAGATGGGCAACATACAGACTCTACCAAGCGGCCATTAGTCTACCGCAGGCATGTGTCATTAGAGGCAGCAGCATGCTGGAGGGCATAATAGCTCACAACATTCTAGGAATGCCCTCAGACATCATGCCTAAAACTATCAACCTTCACACGTCCTACACTGTGTTCTTTCCCGAAAGAGAAGACTGGGTCCGGAATGAAACCAACCTATGTAGGCCAAATGAACGTTGGTTCACCGATGGTTCCAAAACTCACGAAGGCGTCGGAGCCGGAATATAAGGAATGAACCCAGTAGTGAATCGCTCGTTCAATATGGGTAAACTAGCTACGATATTTCAGGCAGAGGTATATGCCATTGAAATGTGTGCCAGGGAGCTGGAAAATCGACACCACACACGAAAAACAATAAAAATATTTTCAGATAGTCAAGCAGAACTTAAAGCGTTTGAATACAACTGCTTTAAATCTAGGGCAGTATGGAACTGCAGACACCTAAAACCGACTGGCGCAACGCAACAACGTTACCAAAGTCTGGATACCAGGTCACACAGGCCTAGAAGGAAACGAAATAGCGGACGCCCTAGCAAAAGGGGGGGCCGAAACAACGTTCACTGGACCAGAACCGGTAATCGGTTTAGCATATAGCACTACCAAGAATGTCATAACAGCTTGGGCAGACAATAAAAGACTCGAGTACTGGCGTAGTCTACCGGGCCTAGCCCATTCCAAAGCATTTATTGCTTGTACAGGACTCTGACAAACAGCTAGAACTCAGTAGAGCGCATCTCAGAGTTATAGTACGTTTGCTTACTGGCCACTGCAAACTCAAACATCACATGCATAAAATCGGACTTGCACAAGATGCAGAGTGCCGGCTATACATGGAGGATGATGAAACGGCCAAATACATTCTGTGTACATGCCCTGCAGCGGCCAGAACCAGATTCTCAATATTTGGCGATACGACAGTAAGGCCAGAAAACCTGGTAAATTGTTCTCCCAATGCATTCCTCAGTTTCGTCAAGAGATTGGATATACTGGGAGAAATATAACCATAGGGTGAGCCACAATAGGCCATTGGCCGCAGTGGAGGGCCTGATACGGGCCCACTCACGTTCAAACCTAACCTACAAAAACAAAGGTCTGCCACAAATTTATTTAACGGTTACCTGAAATATGTCACAAATATTTTCTGAATCGAGAAAAATTTAATTTTATTCCAAAAGAGATCTCATGGCAAATACATCATATTTTTATCATCATAACCTCAAACGAAAGATCCCCACTTGTTATAGTCAAATTATGGATACTTCAAATTGATAAAAGGTAGAAATTGCGGAAGTTGTTTCGTTAGCTTTAAATGAAGTTAGTGAAACATCTCATATTTAAAAAACGAGCGACAATTTTTTTTCCGCAACTAATTAGCGACAAAAAGGCGGCAAATCATAGATACTTCAGAACTGTGAAAAATAGCGAAACAACGCATATTTAAAAAAAAAGAGCGACGCATTTTTTTTTCTTTGCAACTAATTAGCAACAAAAAGGCGGCAAATTATGGATACTTCAGAACTATGGCAAAATAGAAATTACGGAAGTTGTTTTGCTAACGAAACAATGGATATTTTTTTTAAAGAAAGAGCGGCAAATTTTTTTGCTTCGCATCTAATTAGCGACAAAAAGGCGACAAATTATGGATACTTCAGAACTATGGAAAAACAGAAATTACGGAAGTTGTTTCGCTAACTTCAAACGCATATTTTTTTAAAAAAAAAAGAGCTTCAATTTTTTTGCTTCGCAACTAATTAGCGACAAAAAGGCAGCAAATTATGGATACTTCAGAACTATGGAAAAACAGAAATTACGGAAGTTGTTTCGCTAACTTCAAACGCATATCTTTTGAAAAAAAAAGAGCTACATTTTTTTTTGCTTCGCAACTAATTAGCGACAAAAAGGCGGCAAATTATGGATATTTCAGAACTATGGAAAAATAGAAATTACGGAAGTTGTTTTGCTAATTTCACATGAAGTTAGCGAAACAAGCATTTTTTTTTTTAAGTACAACATATTTTTTTTCTTTGAAACTAATTAGCGACAAAAAGGCGGCAAATTATGGTATAATCCGTTATCAACTTTTACGAACTTGTCTCGCTAACTTTAGCTAGGTGATTTTTGTTGCCTCAGAAGTCCCATTCTTGCCTCTCCCTTAATTGCTATATCAATCTCCTGTTACACACCGATCTTCCAGGTAGTCTGGTGTCCTCCTCGTGGAGAAACATCATGGAGGAAACGGACAGCACCGCCAAGCTCATCCGGCACAACGCGGACAGCATCGAGAGCAAGTGCCTGGACGCGCTGAACGCCCTGTATGCGGACAAAAGGAAGGCCAGGAAGGCGTACCAAGAAGAGCACGCCAGGATTCTGCAGCAGTTCACGCATGTGAGTTTCTGGCTTTATTTTTAGACTTTTAGTCGCCGTAAATTTAGATGAGATTTCAATGGAGAAATACTTCTGCGCGATGTCCGTTTTTTATTGTACTTCTGGTATATTTAGAACGGACCCGATGCGATGCTGAGTTGCGAGATACACCTACAATGTACCGGGTGTTCAGATAGAAATAGGTTATTTATGATCGTTCGAGATTCAATGAACTTTAGAGAGATATAGTATGATCAACGAGTGAAAAAACATTCGTTGAAATAAAATTATTTAACAACATTTCTTGCGAGATTTGCCTTCTTTTCATAATAATAATAAAAATGTCTTTATTCCTTGAAATGATCAGTTGACAAAGTAAAAGAAAACATGTATAATACGGATTAAAAAAAAATTACATAGACATTACAATACATGAACACAGTTACTTGGAAGTATACATACAAAAAATATTCATTTATAGAATAAAAGCATCCTTCTAAAAGGAATTCTTTAACTTTCCTTTTGAAAGTAAATATTAATGAGATACTCTTTATTTCTGAAGGCAGACCATTGAATAGCTTGGAACCTGCTAGAGAGGGTGATTTTTGACACAGTCTCACACGATGTTGTTGCAGTTTGATTAGGTTTCCGTTTCTTGTTGGGTAGTTGTGACATTTTGAATTCGTTTCAAACTCAGACTCCCGTTTTTTTTACAAAAAGCAATCAATTATAAAAGTATATCGATGGTAGTGTTAAAATTTTTCTTTCCCTAAAAATTGGTCTACAGGAATCTGTGTGTCGAAGACCATATAACATATGTACAATCCTTTTTTGAGAGATGAAAGCTCGGCTAATATTGATTCCTTCTCCCCACAAAAGCACTTTGGAAGAAAGTATCGAATAAACCATTGCATAGTAAATGTTCAACAAATGCTCTTCATTTATAACCTTTTTGAGTTGTACCAATGCGTAAAAACTGCTGTTTATTCTCTTGCAAACTTGATTTATGTTAACTTTCCAACTCAACCCAGAATCTATATGAAGTCTTAAATTTTTTTAGGGTTCCGACGGATAAGTATCTTCGGTTGAAGAATTGAACTAACACCGTTTTATCGGCATTAACTATGAATTTGTTCGTGTAACACCATTTCGTAATTTTGCGACTTATTGTGTTCAGCTTCAACTGAAGTTCCGCAGGTCTATCAGCTTCTTCTGAAATTGCAGAATCGTCGGCAAAAAATGACACTGACTTTGTATCTAAATGTTGTAGTAAATCATTGATATAAATCAGAAAAATTAGCGGTCCCAAAACTGAGCCCTGTGGAACTTCAATGTCTACGTTGAATATATCAGAGTTCGTATCATCCCATCTCACGTATACTTTTCTAAAATTCATACACGATATTACCCATGCAAGAAATTTCATTATCAAATTATAATAATAATATTAGGCTAAGAATTTTTCAATATAACCTCGTATAGGCCTAAAATTATTTAAATCGGTTTTTGTACAGATCGACAAGCGTAAGGATGCCTCTGAGATGCGCAAACGATAGAAAGCGTGAGTAGATGTGCAACAAAGATCGACTACTGTTTGATAAGGCAGAGCGATTGAGCTCCTGCCCCACTCCAGGGTTTTGTATACTGCACAACCAATTCTCGGAGGCATCCTTACGCTTGTCGATCAGTACCACTATTAAATATGGGTGATACTAGAGCAATTTTCATTTTATCTGGTACTATAGTCAACTCTAACGATTTTGAATATATGTATTTTAAAATTGGTGCATTTTTTTATAGGAATGGGACTTCCATTTTAAAGCTGAAATTAACGCGACTGTCAAAATCAAAGTTACATGTTTATAATGCCCGCCCCAAATAATGTAAACTTGCAGATTCTAAAGAAGCTAGCAAAGCCACACACGAATTTCGACTCGGGATGGGTTACATACTTTTAGGCTCATTTTAGGCTAATTTATTACCATATTCCCGAATTTTTTGCTCTCCTCCTTCATAGAAAAATCCGTGGCTTTGCTAGCTTCGGCCGAACTCAGCAGAGCCATACTTCAAAAATAAACAAAAATGTAATTTGATATAGCAAAATTGTAGAGCCTATTTTAGGCTAATTTATTACCCTATTCATATTTTTTTTACTCTTTTCCTTCATAGAAAAATCGGCTTGCTAGCTTCGGCCGAACTCAGCAAAGCCATTTTTAAAACACAACATTTTTCAGCGATTTGAAATGGTGATATTATAGGAATATTTTTAGGATAATTAATTACCCTAGTTTCATATTTTTTTTCCTCGTGTTTTCGAAAAAAAACTTGATTTATTGACAATCGCATAGGCGATGATGTGATTATTTCAGACTATAATTACTTGACTATTTGACATGCCGAAACGATGATTACCATCGAATGATCGATGAATAGTCCACATAAAATTATTTTGATCAGGGTTTTTTAAAAATAACATGTCGCTTTGCTAACTTCGGGCGAACTCAGCAGAGCCATTTTTGTAAAAACAACTTTTTCAAAGATTCGAAATAGTAATGTTCAAGGAACAAATTTAGGTTAATTAATTACCCTAGTTTCATATATATTGCTCCTCGCGTTTTCGAAAAAAACTGGATTTATTGACTAACGCATAGGCGATGATGTGATTATTCCAAACTATAATTATATGACAATTTGACATGTCGGAACGATGATTACCATCGAATGATCGATGAATAGCCAATAATGAAATTTTTTTATCAACGTTTTTTAAAACAAACCTGTGGCTTTGCTAGCTTCGGGTGAACTCAGCAGAGCCATTTTTGTAAAAACAACATTTTTCAAAGATTCGCCATAGTAATATTCTAGGAACAAATTTGGGCTAATTAATTACCCTAGTTTCATATTTTTTGCTCCTCGCGTTTTCGAAAAAAACTGGATTTATTGATTAACGCATAGGCGATGATGTGATTATTCCAAACTATAATTATTTGACATGTCGAAACGATGATTACCATCGAATGATCGATGAATAGCCAATAATGAAATTTTTTTATCGACGTTTGTTAAAACAAACCTGTGGCTTTGCTAGCTTCGGGTGAACTCAGCAGAGCCATTTTTGTAAAAACAACATTTTTCAAAGATTCGCCATAGTAATATTCTAGGAACAAATTTAGGCTAATTAATTACCCTAGTTTCATATTTTTTGCTCCTCGCGTTTTCGAAAAAAACTGGATTTATTGACTAACGCATAGGCGATGATGTGATTATTCCAAACTATAATTATTTGACAATTTGACATGTCGAAACGATGATTACCATCGAATCATCGATGAATAACCAACATTCAATATTTTTGATCAACCTTTTTTTAAAACAAATTGTGGCTTTGCTGGCTTCGGGCGAACTCAGCGGAGCCATTTCTGCAAATAAAACATTTTTCAAAGATTCGAAATAGTAATACTCCAGGACTATTTTTGGGCTAGTTAATTACCCTAGTTTCATATTATTTGCCCTTCGCAAATTCGAAAAAAAAAACAGGATTTATTGACTCTCGCATAGGCGATGATATAGATTTTTCCAAACTACTTATAATAATTTCTCGGACATTTCTTGATAAAAGTAATACCGGAGGTTTCACTAAATTAAATCTCTATGACCCAAGAGACGAATCTTTGAAAAATGTTGTATTTGCAAAAATGGCTCCGCTGAGTTCGCCCGAAGCCAGCAAAACCACAATTTGTTTTAAAAAAACGTTGATAAAGAATATTGAATGTTGGTTATTCATCGATTATTCGATGGTAATCATCGTTTCGACATGTCAAATTGTCATATAATTATAGTTTGGAATAACCACATCATCGCTAATGCGTTAGTCAATAAATCCAGTTTTTTTTGAAAATGCGAGGAGCAAAAAATATGAAACTAGGGTAATTAATTAGCCTAAATTTGTTCCTAGAATATTACTATTTCGAATCTTTGGAAAATGTTGTGTTTCAAAAATGGCTCTGCTGAGTTCACCCGAAGCTAGCAAAGCAACAGGTTTGTTTTAAAAAACGTTGATCAAAAAAATTCAATATTGGCTATTCATCGATCATTCGATAGTAATCATCGTTTCGATATGTCAAATTGTCATATAATTATAGTTTGGAATAATCACATCATCGCTTATGCGTTAGTCAATAAATCAAGTTTTTTTCGAGAACGCGAGGAGCAAAAAATATGAAACTAGGGTAATTAATTAGCCTAAATTTGTTCCTTGAACATTACTACTTCGAATCTTTGAAAAAGTTGCTTTTACAAAAATGGCTCTGCTGAGGTCGGCCGAAGCTAGCAAAGCCACAGATTTTTCTATGAAGGAAAAGAGTAAAAAAAATATAAATAGGGTAATAAATTAGCCTAAAATAGGCTCTACAATTTGGCTATATCAAATTACATTTTTGTTTATTTTTGAAGTATGGCTCTGCTGAGTTCGGCCGAAGCTAGCAAAGCCACGGATTTTTCTATGAAGGAGGAGAGCAAAAAATTCGGGAATATGGTAATAAATTAGCCTAAAATGAGCCTCATATTATGTAACCCATCCCGAGTCGAAATTCGTGTGTGGCTTTGCTAGCTTCTTTAGAATAACTTGCAGTCTGTTTGGCGAGTCTTGTCTCGCGTGAAACCACACAAAAGAAAAAGAACGTGAACGAACCTTCTCGGTTAGATTTTTTTTCAGCGTGTGAGTCTCGTTTGAAATTTCAATAAATTCATCATGCTTCGGTGCGGACAATGTAATCCATCAAATATGCAAACCGAATACCAAATCGCATGTACTGTCTCCGTGCCTGCAAGAAAGTATTGTACGACTCCGATGTTTTGTTTACTAAATAGCCGTGCCTACATCAGCATGCCTTTGATCTTCATTCGATGGCTAGCAGTGGGATTCGATTGATTCGGAATTCGATTTCACCATCTGGCACGAAACATTTTACTTTTATAGACATAAAGGATGATTCAAAAACTATTCATACTCTTTTCTAAATCATTCGAGTGTATCAGTCATGAGATTCTTTTACCTAAATTATCAAGGTTTCCACTGAGTGTTCTGATGTAATAAGCGTATCAATGGGAGTACCACAAGGCTTAGTCTTGGGACCACTTCTCATTCTAATTTTCATCAATGATCTTCCTAAATACTGTACAGAAGCTTCAGTCACTGTAATTTTTGCTGACGACTCAAACATTTTAGTATCTGCAGAAAAAAACCCACATTAGTTCAAAAAGCTCAAGATGCTGCAGATAAAAATTGTATGTTTGTCGCAAAATCTAGTGAAAATATACGTTTCAATGTTCCGAATTGATCTTTTTTTAGCGAAATATTTATTTTTCTTGAACCTTTTTGAAGTACTTGGAAAGGGGGCTGAGGTTCCAACTTTGACAAAAAAAAATACACATGAAAACACTCAAAATGGTAAAATTGGGAAGCTGGGTGTTTAGTGGTTGAAAACGGTTTTTTGCGATTTGCGGCGAAACGTGACTTCTTAGCGGAAAATGTCCATGAAAAAGTTGTGGATAATGAAGAAATCAAAAATTTTTGTCTTCAACACTTTCCGACATAACCTCAAATTTATCGTCAAAATGGCAAAAACCCGATTTTTGAAATTTTTGGATGTGTAGAAATAGATGAAAAAGTTTTAGATCTTTAGCCCTTCGACGTCATCACTTGACGTTTGACGGACCGCGGTATTTACACAGGTCGAAAGCTGTTTTATTACCCCCACTTCGTGAGGGACATTTGTTTATTAGTTTGTTGTTTTTGTTGGTGTATCTAAAATACTAAAATTCAACATGGAACGAAGAAGATATAAATTATTATTAAATCGTGAAGGTAATGATAATAGTAGTGCTCTCTCAATGGCTTGCTGTTGAATATTGCTAAAACTCAAATGCTCGGTTTAGTTACAAAAAATGTCAGATAGATGAATCAATATACTGAATTTCTGGTAGTTGTGATTGACAATAAACTCACCATATTGATAGTGTTGAACTCAAACTCAGTCAAAATATATATTTGCTACGTCAGTTGAAGGATACAGTTTCATCAGAAGTTCCCTGCTTCATCATAGTTTGATACAGTCTGTTTGGGTATATGGTCTTGAACAATGGGAATCAGTCTTTGCAGTTCAGAAAAAGGCAATAAGAATTACGACAGATGCTAGATACTGACACTGCAGGCCATTATTCATATATTTCAATATTTTCACTATGCCAAGCTAGCTCATTTATCAAACTTTGATCAGCATCAAAAGGAACATTTCTTGTCTACCAAAGAATGAACAAATACATGACCATTACACCAGGAATAATTTACAATTACACCAACTCTTTAATAGGTTGACAGTGTCACTGAATCATCCCATGTACAGCGGTGTAAAACTATGCATATGAGCTCAATGATGAGCTAAAATCATCGCCAAAAGTCAGTGTATTTATGGCCATAACGCCCTAGGCTGTCCGTTCCGTTCAAAGGGTCGCCCTGTATATATGCGCTGACTACTCGCCATCTGGTTTTGATAATTATTTTATTGTTTGTTTTACACCTTGTATACATTCCGAGTACGAACACCGGGCACGTATTTTGTAATCTCCATATAAATCAACAAACATCATGCACACGTCGTTAGGTACCTAAAAGTGGAAATTCCAACAAAAACACGGATTTCATCGCATGAAGTTCATTAGAGCGATACTATGTACATAATTCACCAATTGTTAGAGTATTACATGATTTTTATGCAAAATGTCTGTAGTACCTCTCTATACCATAGTAGTACTACTAAGGTTGTATACTTATATTTTATACAAGAGTCTGTTGGCATATTTTTCCTAGGATTCAGAAGACTGTTCAATCTGCTACTGAAACGGGGAGAGCGAAAAAGTGATTTATTTGACATATGACCACTTTACAAAAAAATTCGATCCAATAAAAAGATACAAAAAAATTTTATTATAAAAACCTATAGCTAAAAGTATTCAAATTTTAAAACCAAGCAACTTCCAGTAGCACAAAATACTTTTCAGTTCTTTAGAAACAGTATATAAGTAAAAAGTTTTACTAGTGCCCTTAAACACGAGATAATTTATGAGTCACAGCATCAATGTGGCTGGACCAGTCGATCATCAAAGGTAAAACCAACAAACCCTATATTTCCTACATTTTTTTCTGGTTGAGGCGTGGTATTTGTCGAAATTATATTCTGGCTTTTCCATCATTCAGTTCGAACTTGCTGATAGTGAACTGACTGTTAGCTATATCTTTTATGGCATCCCTTCTTTGAGATAAATTGGTATGAATTACAATTTTCATCTAATCATATTGAAATTGAAATTATATCATCTGCGAACACGACATATTCTGCAGGTGCAATAAAACTACAAAAATTATAAATATATATTATGAATGATAGTGCTTCCAGGGCTGAACCTTGAGGAACGCCATGATCTAGTTTTTTGCAAATCCGATTCGACACACAAAATCCCATTTCAAGGATGAAAGCAAACTAATTGAAATGCAGTGTTTTTTACTGTAAAAGCTTAATTTCTCAATGAGAATGGAATATTTTACAGGTCACAAAATGTCAGAGATACTTGCCGTGATCAAGCTCTTAACTATATCAGTTACTACTTTGTAAAGCTGCATCAGCAGTAGATCTGTTTCCATGAAAACCATACTGGGATTCACTATAATTAAAAAGGGTTCCGAAACAGCAATGAAATAGTTATCACAGACGTATAGTCTGTAAAATATTGAGTAGCAAGGATAAAATATTGGAAATGGCAAAACCAGATCATTCAACTTCGGGTCAATCACTTGTAATTAAAATTGTACCCATTTTTCAGACTTTCCTGTGAGTCACTGAAATTTACATAATCATTTATATCGCATTATACATATTTACTTTTTACGTTAGTCTTGTCAATGACAAATCGATATTATCATGTGTGACAAGTAATTGTTCTCCTTTCTCTCGAAACTCGTAGATACATTAAATTACTATTAATTCAACAATTACTTTATTTTCCGCGTCTGAATCACCAATTTTATTCTAAATTTCCAATAATCAAGTTTTGCTGCTGGTTCTGTAAGTTACCGTGTTTGTTATAATGCTTTCATCCCATATTTAGATGCCTACCAAGTTGGAAAAAACAACTGATTAATGTAGCTAGGTGAATATTTGTGTTTGCGCTTATTTCTTGCGATAAAGTTGTCCTTGATCTGTTGTTCCTTCTTAGATTCTGCGATAGAATCTTTGATTTATAATATTGATCATTTTCTTCTGCACAAACTCCAATCTCTTTATGTATTTTTGATATGATGGGTTCAAAACTACACTACAGGATTGAAGGATAAGCTTGTAATGGACCCGGTGGTAGCTCAGGGCTTTTAATGGGTTTTTGAACCTGGTTTTCAAAATGAGAAACTGTCGGATTCCGGTAATGGCTTTTAATGAATACTGTACGTGTTTGTAGCGGACAGAAATGCCAAACTAAAATAAATGCAGGCACAGACCAAATAATTATTTGACTATTTGAAGTCTTCCAAACCAAAAGCACTCTCAGTTCAAGCACTTCGTTCAACTTTAAACCGAAATCGAGCCTTCTCTCAACGCCGAAGGGAGGAAAGAAACATTTTATCTCTATGCTTTTTTGAGTCCTAAAAAACCTCCAACAATAATTGTTGGATGCGCTGTGATAGTCCGGGCGGTTGCTTACAAACCATACGAGACAAGGCGGTGTGAGTTGCCTAGTCCTAAAGTGACTATTACCGCGTGTTTTGCTACAAGCTTTGTCAAAGTTTTGAGGTAAGCAGGAGGAATTTTTAAAATAACAGGTATTTCTCGATATGAAACCGAGGGTCCCAACTGTGAGCCCTGGGGGACCCCTAAGATAACTGGCACCATGCTAGACTTCGTATTATTCAGTGCGACGTACTGTTATCTATCCCCGAACATATGAGGTAAGAAATCTCAACAAGTAACCATGCACTCCAAAATTTCGGAGACTTATTAATAATGTAGGATGATGAACCTTATCAAAAGCTTAAAGAATATACCGGACATTGTTTTCGGCAATCGTCTGCTTCATTTTTGGCTGATTCTGGAGCTGATATGTGTACCGTGAAACGCCATGGCGGATGGAAAAGCAATAATACTGTTGCTGAAGGTTACATCGAAAATTCGAAAGAGCAAAAGAAAAAATATCAGAAGCAATTTTTGGTGCCAACAACAACAAGTTTAACAAAAATCATCAACTACTGATGTAAAAACTCTATAATCCATTGGAATTAATATTGCAAATTGTAGTAATTGCTCTTTCACCATTTTTAATAAATAGTTTTGTACATAGTTATGCATTTTGAATGAACTTTTTTGATCTCACCATTACATGTTTTTCATATAGAATTTCATCATGGTACTTAGTCCCATAATTAATTCATTATGGTACTAAGTACCGTAATGAGCTTCCTTATGTCATCAAAATTGAGTGACATAACGTTGTCATTATGACATGCCATCAGATAAAAATTATTATAGGCCATTCGCGTCTTTTATTTTGTGGGGAAAAAACTTCTGTTGAATATTTTTCTATTTGCCTATTGTTTCCGATATTTTACCCTGTATTATTGAAATGTTAATGTCAATTTGACGAGAGATTAAAAATCGAGTTGAAAAACGTCACAATTTTGGTCATCAATTTTCTCAAGTTTTTTATTGAACCAGCCAAATATTTACCTCTTGAGAGACACTCTGGAGGTATAGAGTTGCGGTCAGCTACATTGGTCCTTCGATTCCAAATAAGAAATTGTTGAAAATTGTGTCGACAATATGAGTGACACCGAGAAGACGTCAACTGGTATTAATCAGATTAAAACTGCCCCAAGAAGAAGCAGTAGACTCCAAGCCAAAACATTGGACCATTTATCATATCACGGTCCAGACCTAAACGATGCAGATGAAAAGTTTAGTTCGAGACATCCCTCAAACAGTGCAGACAGAAAAGCCACCAGTCACTGTAATGTGAATAGTGGAGACAAATACTCTTTTATCAGAATGTCCGGGGAATCAAAAGCCAAGTCGAATCACCCTGAGTCAAGAATATCGAAAGAAACAAAATCAGTTGCAAGCAAGAAAAGTATTGCCGAGCGAAAGAAGTTGGAGATAGAGTTAGAAGCCGAAAGACAAATAGCAGAAATTAAAGAAAAATTGATCATGAAAAAGTTACAGTTGGACAAAATGAAAATAACGGAAGAATTATGTACTGCGGAAGACTTTGATGAAGATATTTCCAGAATTAGTGGATGTTCTTCACGAACCAGTCGTAAGAATGAAATGATCAATGACTGGATGAATAGGTTCGTACCGACTAAAGAAGATATTTGTGAAATACGTGACATTCACCCAGATAGAAACCAGGAATCGGCAGAAACTTCCCGTTCAAAAAACCAGATGAATATTCCTGAAATGTTCTTCACCAGAAGACAGACTTACGACAGAAACTTACCCTTTTTTGATGGAAATCCATCTGAATGGCTCGTTTTTATTAATGAATATCATGAAACCACTGAAATATGCAGATTCTCAGATAGTGAAAATCTTCTTAGACTAAGAAAATGCTTGAAAGGTGAAGCCAGAGAATCAGTGAAAATGCTACTTATATCAAATAAAAATGTATCTGAAATCATAGACACACTTACAAATTTATATGGAAGACCTGAATTCATCATCAAATATTTAATTGATCAAGTCAGATCGACGCCCTGTCCTAGAGATAATAGACCTGAGACGATAGTAAAATATGCCACATCTGTAAATAATTTAGTTGCCGCCGTGAAACACCTGGACAATGATGTTTATATAAAAAATCCGATTCTTTTGGAAGAATTTGTATCCAACCTCACTATGAATTTGAAACATCAATGGTCTATGCAAGCTATCAAATTGAAACAAGTGACCCTGCTAGACTTTTCCATCTGGTTGAAAGACATCGGTAAAGCGGCTAGTCTTCTTTATAGTCCTATGGTGAAACAAGAACGAATCCAACAAAGAAAATCCGAAACCGTTTTGACCTCAGACGAGAGAAAAAGACAATCGAAACCCAGAAGTTGTGTTTGTTGTTCAGAATCAAATCACTGTATAACTAGTTGCCAAAAGTTCAAAAATATGAACACAAACGATCGTTGGAATGTTGTCACCACAAACAAATTGTGTATATCCTGTTTGAAACCGTATCATCGTGTGAATGAATGTTTTATTAAAAAGACATGTTCAGTTAACGGATGCTTGTTGAAACATCATAATTTGCTTCACAAGACTGATCAGTTTCGAAGTAGAAATGATAGTGCTGAACCACCAGACAACAATGCGAACGTTCAGCAGGAGTTGGTACACATTCACAAAATTCGAACTGATGATATTGTTTTACGAACTGTTCCTGTTATTCTAGAAGGTCCGAGTGGAAAGGTTTCAATTCATGCCTTGTTACACGAAGGTTCAACAGTTACACTTCTTGAGGAAAATATTGCCAAAGAAATAGGACTGGAAGGTGAAACCGAGCCTTTGATTATGCAATGGACAAATGATCGGATTCAAAGGGACAGCAATTCCAGAATAGTCCAGTTCAAGATCAGTGGAGATTTCTGTAATTCGAAAACTTTCTTTGTCAATGGTGTAAGAACAGTTGAAAATTTGAATTTGCCCCTACAATCGCTGAATATGGAAAATATTATTCAAAATTGGCCCAATCTTCAAAATGTTCCTGTAAAATCTTTCGAAAATGTCAGACCAAAGTTATTGATAGGGACTGACAATTACGACTTGACTATGCCAAGAAATTTTATTGAGCCTTCAAGATATGGCCCCAGAGCAACATTAACTAAGTTGGGATGGGTGATAAATGGACAAATTGTTAGAGGAAGAATCCAGCCTGCATATAGTTTCCATATATGTGAAAAGAATTTCAATGACGACATACTAGACAATATGGTAAAGGAGGCATTCAAACTAGATATTAGTGGACTTGCTAGTTTCGACAACAATTTCACATCACAAGATCAAATTTGTCTTGATTGGATGGAGAAAACTACCAGGAGAATTGGTAATCGCTTCGAGACAGGACTCTTATGGAAGAATGAAAACTTACCGGTTCCAGAGAGTAAGACAATGGCCTTGAATCGTTTGAGATGCCAGGAACGAAAAATGGACAAAGACAAGGAATTTGGTAATGCGTATTGTCAAAAGATTGAAGAGTACCTTGCAAAAGGATATCTGAGACGACTTTCTGGAGAAGAATGTACTGAGAACCACAACACATGGTATTTGCCCCACTTTGCAGTTACGAATGTTAATAAACCAGGCAAATTACGGTTTGTTCTCGATGCTGCTGCAAAGTCGAATGGCCTGAGTTTGAATGACATGCTGTACCCAGGGCCAGACCTTTTGTCTTCATTATTGGGTGTTCTTTGGACATTTCGACAGAGAAAAATTGCATTTTGTGGAGATATACGGGAAATGTTCCATCAAGTTGTTATCAGGAACGAAGATAGATCATCCCAACGAATTTTATGGAGAGGTTATGAAAGAAATGGCGATCCCGAAGTCTTTGAAATGCAGGTCATGATTTTTGGTGCTACCTGCTCGCCCTGTTTGGCTCAGTTTGTCAAAAATAAAAATGCAGCTGAATTTCAAGATGAATATCCCAGAGCCTACAATGCTATAATTAATAAACATTACGTAGACGACTATTTGGATAGCTGTGATAATGAGGAGGAAGCAATGCGACTAATCGAAGAGGTGATATATGTTCACAGAAAGGGAGGATTCGAGATCTGTAACTGGCTGTCGAATTCAAAGAAAATTATCCAATCGTTACCAGAAAAATTACGACTTCCCAAAATGAAAGACTTCAATAATGATTCACAGCTACCTGTAGAACGAATATTGGGAGTTCAGTGGGATTCGGAACGAGATGAATTCACATTCAAGCTGAACATTCAGAATGTTCCTAATAATATTCTGCAATTTGAAGAGGTACCTACTAAAAGGCAGATACTCCGACTAGTTATGAGCATATTTGACCCACTCGGATTCATAAATCATCTTATCATCAAAGGACGAATAATATTACAAGATTTATGGAGACAGAAGGTTGGATGGGATCAGAAAATTCCTGAAACAATTTTCAAAAAATGGAAAAATTGGTTAGAAGAAGTGAAAAGTATCCCAGAAATAAAGATTCCACGATGCTATTCTCCAGAATTACCGAATGCCAAATCGATTCAGTTACATGTATTTTCGGATGCGAGCACAAAAGCTTATGCCACGGTTGCCTATTTGAGAATAGAAACTGAAAACGATATTCACGTTTCTTTCGTTTCTTCTAAATGTAAGGTAACTCCGTTGAAACCCACAATGACTATTCCAAGACTGGAATTAGAAGCTGCTCTCATTGGGAGCAAATTAGCAAAGTCGATCAAGAAGTATTTAGAAATAGACATTCAGAAAACCATATTTTGGTCAGATTCTAAGATAGTTGTTTCATGGATAAAGTCTGACGCACGAAAATTCAAACAGTTTGTTGCCAATAGAATAGAGAAGATTAAAGAGAATTCGGATTGCAACGATTGGAAATGGGTACCCTCAAAATTGAATTCAGCGGATAGCGCTACCAGGGAGAACATATCCAAATATGAGACGGAATGGTTTGAGGGACCAGCATATTTGAAACAAACCCCAGAAGATTGGCCAGATGATGATGGATTTCATGAGACAGACACAAGTGAAATGAAAAAAGAATTTGTTGGGGTGGCATCAACTTCTATGAAATTACCATTGCCTGATGTTATCAGATTCTCGTCATGGATAAGACTCATAAGAACGACAGCAAGAGTCATGAAGTTCATAAAGCGATGTCAGAAAAATGATGTTTCGTACGAAATAACTTCAAATGAAATGAAGGAAGCTGAAAAATTATGGTGGAAAGAAGTCCAAAACACCTGTTTTTCAGAAGAACTAAAGAAATTTCCAGAGTGTAAAGTTTTGAAAGGAAACAGACTGAAAAATATCAGCCCTTATTATGATGAAGATCGAATTCTGAGAGTAAAGAGCAGAATAACCGTGGATATTCCTGAATTCGTGAAAAATCCTGTTATCTTAGACAGCAAACACAGGTATACAACTCTTCTCGTCCAGCAGTATCATTTGAAATTCAATCATCAAGGTATTTCAACTGTTATTAATGAGCTGAGACAATACTATTGGATTGTTGGACTGAGGAACCTGGTGAAAAAAGTCTGGCATGAATGCCAACACTGTAAGAATGAAAAATCTCGACCTAAAATTCCATTGATGGGAAATTTGCCACAAGCCAGAAGCATGCCATATTTCAGACCATTTACCTTTTGTGGCATGGATTATTTCGGTCCATATCAAGTTAAAATAGGACGGAGAAGAGAAAAACGCTATGGGGTGATATTTACTTGCATGACAGTACGTGCTATACATTTAGAAATTGCAAGTTCATTAACAACGGACTCTGCCATCATGGCAATCCAAAGAATGTGTGCTAGGAGAGGCTGTCCAAGTGAGATGTACAGTGACAATGGATCCAATCTGAGAGGGGCAGACAGGGAGTTGAGGAGTGCTCTCCTACAGTTTGATCAAGATGAATTTACCAGGAAATTATCTGTTAGAGGAATCAACTGGAAATGGAATCCACCGGGAGCATCCCACATGGGTGGTATTTGGGAGAGATTGATCAGATCTGTCAAGACAACTCTGAAAGCTGTTCTGAAGGAACATGCACCGACTGAAGAGGTTCTCCATACATTATTCTTAGAGGCAGAGTATATGGTGAATTGTCGACCACTCACGGATGTATCCTTGGAATTTGAAGACGATGAAGCCCTAACTCCGAATAATTTTTTATTGGGCCTGCAAACAAACAATGAGCCAACACTTTTGCAAAATTTTGGGAATAATGCCAATTATTTAAGGAAGCAGTGGAGAATTGCACAAGAGTTCTGCAACAAATTTTGGAAAAGGTGGATAAGAGAATATTTGCCAACTTTACATAAAAGGTCAAAATGGTGCAATGAAAACAAACCACTGGAGGTGAAAGATGTTGTAGTAATTGTGGATGAACAGGTACCTAGGAATGTTTGGCTCAAGGGACTTGTTACAGCAGTCTTTCCTGGGAAAGACGGCCGAATTCGAGTTGCGGACGTGAAAACTAAAAATGGTGTATTTCGAAGACCAGTATCGAAGTTATGTGTCTTAGAAGTCCAGAAACCGAATGAAGAAGATTAAAATCTCCTTCGCTGGGGAGAATGTTGAATATTTTTCTATTTGCCTATTGTTTCCGATATTTTACCCTGTATTATTGAAATGTTAATGTCAATTTGACGAGAGATTAAAAATCGAGTTGAAAAACGTCACAATTTTGGTCATCAATTTTCTCAAGTTTTTTATTGAACCAGCCAAATATTTACCTCTTGAGAGACACTCTGGAGGTATAGAGTTGCGGTCAGCTACAACTTCTATAGCTTGATGTACTTATCAAACAGCCTTCGTCATTAAACAAAAATACTATGAAATATAAGGCAAGAATTGAATCTCTTCCCTTCCTTCTCACATTTACTTTACAATTCCAGACTCTCACGGAAGTCAAAAGAGCCATTCCTGGAATTGAGCATTAATCATTGTTTCAATTGTTCCCAACGTCGCTATGATCCACAAAGTGCTACGCGCGGTACAAAATGTCGTAAATAAAATACTAAGTGTTTCAATGACAGGACACTTTCATGGAAGGTAACTTCATCTTCAAAAGCCTCACTAGATTTCCATAACAATAGAAGATTCAGTGTGCCATGACCGACGAGTGCATTGACAATGTTATTCGTTTTTTTTTTTGTTAACGACAGTTATTTTATTATAAGTAGTTATAAAAGTCTCTGTTGATACTTCATTACTTAGTTGGACAGGTAGAAAACCACCCAAAAGGTGAAAGCATTTTACCATCGGTTCTGTAAAGGTTGATTTTCATATTTCTTTGAAATTGGTTTAGAGGATAGCTCAGATCAGATACAAGACATATGCTGAGTTGAATAGTTTTTTCTACAAATGAGTGACTAAAGAGAGGTTAATATCAAAATATATTTCTAAAAATTGAACACAGTGTGATTGTTCTAATGATTTATAATTTATATCTAGTAATGTCGCACTATTACGATGACGATTTTGAAAAACAAATATTCAGTTTGCATAAGATCGTAAAAGTATACCCAAGTCTCATCCATAGTAACAATTCGATTTAAGAAGTCCACATCGTTTTCAAATCGAGCACAGGTCAACATTCAAACATTTGGGGATCCATTTTGCAGCAATTTTTCTCATGTCCAAAATGACGTGAACTATATAATGAACGCGTTCGTATGAAATATTCAGTGCTTCAGATATCCGTTTTAGCCCAATTCGACGGTCTGTTAAAATCATGTCATGAACTGCATCGATATTTTCGGGGACTGACACAGAAACTGGTCTTTCCGATCGGTCATCATCTTCAATGGAAAATTTACCTCTTTTGAAGCTTGCAGTCCAATTTTTCACGGTCGCATACGAAGGACATTGATCACCAAGGGTATTAAGCATATCTTCGTAAATCTGCTTACGTCTTAACCCTTTTAAATACAGGTACTTGATAATGGCTCCATACTCCAATTTTTCGATTTTCACAATTTCGGTGGACATATTTTTTCTTTTAATTTATTGCGTAACTCTGGTTTACTTTTTTGACGTCAAACTTCACATTGACACTTCTAATAAGTTATTGTTCGTTGCTATGGTAACGCAATATTTTGTTGATGCAGGGAACTGGTCTGGGCTAACTAGATATCAATACATCCTCGTATCTGATTATGTACATCGCAGCGATGCAACGTTTGTGATATCGCAATGTGTTCTCATTGCGACATCTCAGAGATGTAACGTCACAGATGTATTTGCTTTTGTACATCGCAGTGCTAAACATTTGTGATATCGCAAAAAATTATTTCCAGAAGAAAAACAATACTTTTTCTATAGATAATATAAAAATATTTTCAGTAAAAGCCGAACAAACCACTATATTGGCCCAAACAATAGCCAAATCTATTAAACAATTCTGTTCTGGTATCCGCAAGGGTAACTGGTGTTACCTAAACACACAACTGAATAATATTTTCACTCAGTTCATCCAAATTGGTGGGACGTTCGAACTCATGACGATATACTCAGATTTCAACATGCCCCAGATATAAAAATCGAGAGGTACTAAATCTGGTGATCGAGGTGGCCAGTCGATTGTACCGCGCGTACAAATGAACCAATCGGGAAATAATTGATTCAAATACGTCGGCCCCAGTTCAGAGCCCTGGTGTATTTCAATTCCATTGGGCCTAGGTAGAGGGATTAGCGGTATCTCCACCTTCATATAGAGAGGTAACACAAAAGCCATCTTCAACCCTGTACGAAAGCATAATTGATTACATCTGACAACACAGATAGCACTTTGAATATTGAATATGCTACACATTTCACTATTCGAGTCACCTATGCAGTACATTTTCTCAACTAAATTAAATTGTTTGTTCCCTTCACTGAAGATTGATACCAAGAAAAACTAGTAAAAAATCTATGGCGCCGAAAATGAGAAGCGTGAATAAACCTCTAACAACTGGCTTTGTTCCAAAAATGCAATATGTCGATGACGACCACCTTGTACCCAACAGACAGTGGAACGCTTTAATTATTCTCGATCTCTGCCGTATATTTGTGGATATGACAACACGAGATATTGGCCGACTAATGGCTTTCTACAAGGTGCAGCATAGTTTGCCTGCACATTAAGTTGCAATGGGATGGTATTTACACTTAAGTTTCAAGAAAAGAAAATAAACTGAGGTTAAACTTGACGTAGATTAATTTCCGAATTGGTAGTGTCGGAACTCATTCAAATCAGTTTAAATGAGCAACAGCAGTTGAACTGATTCTAATTTTCAGGAGATTGCGGAACGTTCAGTTTTTTCAACGTCATTGGAAATATTCAATATTTTCTTTACACGTGCCACTATTCAAAAAAAGGGACGAAACAATACTTGAAAATTACCAAAAAAATAACTCTTTTTCGTTTTTTATCCAAGATAAAGATTTATATAATCAATGTTACTTTCAGTTCATTCTGCGAATAAATATTATTATTATATTCAACGAAAATGAAAATAATCAAAAAAAAGGCAGATTAACACGTTTTGGCCACTGAATGAATTCCTAAATACACTTTTTTCTACGGCAACCTCGATAAATGTTCATTTTATAACTGTAACTTCAATCAGAAACAAGCACATTTCGTACAGAATTTAATTTTTGCATCGGTTGCTAGGCAAGTTGCTAAGCAACAAATGCGAAATGGAATATTTCGTGTTAGGTCTAGGTTCACTATAACATCACGACAACTACGGCTTGTCAAATTATGACGTCCAGCGACAAATTGATGAAATATCAGCAGATCGTTTCTGTCAAAGTTTTAGTAGGTAAAGAGTAATTTCATAGTTGTTTTCTATAAAAACTATTGATTAAAATGGAAACTGATAGTGATATCGACTTAGATTTGACACCTCCGAACATAATAGAAGCAGCGAATTTGTTACCGGAAACGTCGAAGAGTATGGATCAGCGCGTTTATAACCTTTTCAAAGTTTTTGCAATGTATGCGTGTATTAAAAATGAACGATATGTTGTCATAGAAAAAGTATAGTATGCAACTCGCAACAAAATGGGCATCATTTTGTGCTTATTGCATAATATACTATTTTCTATTCGAAGTCTAAAATGAAGTTATTATGAAACTCAAATGAGTATAGAAATGGCTTCTATTTCGATACGCATTTTATTTTTTTTCAGACAAGAGGGATGGGATTTTAAGATATTAAACAAAGAAGAAGAATAACTTTTGAATGTTGTGGTGTTATTTGTTGCCTTGGATGGTGCAGTTATTATCATACTTGCAATACCTTTCCAATTGTTCACAAGTTGTCTTAGTAACAGGAGACACTACATATTCTAGATTCAATATCTTCGAAATCTCTGATGGAGTTCCACAGGAATCTGTGTTAAGACTACTACTATATATCATTTATTCAAACAACTTTTTTCGTGAATGGGTAAGGGTTGTAGGCTTGTCTTTCCTAGTTGGAATAAGTCTCTGGAAGACTTCTGAGGGTTGTCATACATTTTCAACGTTTATGAATAGAGTGGTGGTCAACGTAGGTTATTAACTGACAAACATTTGTGAATCGATACTGTCTAATAGACTGCTACTGAATGAAAATAAAACCTCTTTCATGATATTCAATACTTCTAGGAATGATTACAATAACCTTCCTGTTGTGAAGGGAAACATTCTCAATTGAAAATTGAACAAAACATTACTCCTCTGGAAATGTACTTTTTTTGTAATATCTTACCGAAAACAACTACTTTCCCGGCTAAATCCACGTTTGACATTGAACTACATCTGATAGATATTGTTAAAAGACCCTATATGATTTTATAACCTTCCTCATCTTCTACTTTGCTAAAATGCTACAGTTTTCATTATCCAAAACAAGATGTCTGTTTCAACATCGAACTATTCCATCTGATGCACGTAACTCAGATCTAATATGAACTTAGGATATACCTATTACTCAGAAAACTCATCCTTTTTGAATGATGATTCTGATTACTCCAATATCTAATAATGATAATGAGTAATGACTGAGATAACAAATGAAGCAACCTGCAATTGTGCCATAAACAAAAAGCACAGACGATACTGATGTTGCACTTAGTTGAGATCATCCTGTATGCTCTGGGAAACACTTTCACTAAACTGTACCTATCGTATAATCAAAGTCTTCTGGTGATAATTAGTTATGCAATTGCATTTTAAATAGGTTAGGCTAATCATAATATATGTGAATTTACTGTCGTAAATGATAATTCTGAAACTTACCTCCCCGTTCTCTTTTGAACATTTGATTCAGATTTACGAGGATATATTGAACAATTTTCAGCCTACTATAGAACCAAACAAAATTTCAATGTAAAAATATTTTATTACTCAACATATTCCCCTCTTAATTGGATACATTTATTACAGCGAACCTGCAACGTCTCTAGACCTTTCAAAAAAAAATGTTTCTTTTTGCTCTACAAACCAGACCTCCACAGCATTTATTGGAAGAAAATTTACGACCTTTTAAACTTTTTTTCAGTTGAGGAAACAGATGATAGTCGGACGGAGCCAAATCTGGTGAATAAGGGGGTTGTTCTAGAAATTCAAACCCTAAATCACGAATTTTTTGCGTGGCAACATGAGATTTGTGTGCAAGGGCGTTGTCCTGCAAAAATAAAACACCTTTGGATAGCTCTCCGCGTCTTTTCTCTTTAATTTTTTTCCCGTAGAGTGGTCAGTAATGTCGAATAGTAATCTCCAGTTATTGTTCTACCCTTATCCAATAAATCAGTCATGATTACTCCATGGCAATCCCAAAAAACTGAAGCAAGAACTTTTCCAGCAGATTTTTGGACACGAAACTTCTTAGGTCTTGGAGAACCGGAGTGTCGCCATTCCATCGATTGTTGCTTTGTTTCTGGATCGTAGAATTGTACCCAAGTCTCATCCATAGTAACAATTTGGTTTAAGAAGTCTACATCGTTTTCAAATCGAGCACAGATCGAACGCGATGCTACTACCCTTGCACGCTTTTGGTCAACATTCAGACATTTGGGGATCCATTTTGCAGCAATTTTTCTCATGTCCAAATTGACGTGGGCTATATGATGAACGCGTTCGTATGAAATATTCAGTGTTTCAGATATCCGTTTTAGCCCAATTCGACGGTCTGTTAAAATCATGTCATGAACTGTATGAGAAAAAAATTGCAGATAGTTTCTCTGAACACTTTTCGAAAACTGCTAGACTTGCTATTGAACAACGCTTCAACAATAAGAATGACATTAGTGAATCATGCACCACGTGCAAATTGAACAACAGTAATTCGTTTTACTTCGTACCAGTAAATAACGTAGAAATTATACAAATCATAAAAGATCTGAAAAATACAAATTCAATTGGAGTTGATTGTATATCTACAAAATTAGTAAAAAGTATAGCTCATCAAATTGCTGAACCTATATTAAACATGATAAATTTATCTGTCGAATTAGGCGAATTACCCGAAGATTTGAAACTAGGCATGGTAACACCAGTTTATAAAAAAGATGATCCTCTTTGCATGGATAATTATAGGCAAATAACTGTACATAGTGTAATTAGTAAAATAATTGAAAGGGCTATGTATAACAGGTTGATATCTTACCTTGACAAATATAAGATTATCAAGGACTCACAAAACGGTTTTTACCCTGGTAGATCGACTGAAACTGCTATTTGTAAGTTTGTCGAGTATATTTACAAATATCTCGACCAAAGAAAACTCGTGGGTGCTCTATTCTTCGACCTCACAAAAGCTTTCGATTGCCTAAACCTAAATCACACCGAAACTAAATTATACTCACTGGGAATTCGTGGAAAGGTACTTAAATGGTTGATGTCATATCTGAACCATAGGAAAATCATTGTGAAACTCAGTGGAGTCCGATCTGAAATGAACAATGTTGACTTAGGCGTCCCACAAGGTTCTATACTGGGTCCACTAATATTTCTGATGTTCATCAATGACCTTCCTGACTATATAGAAACTGACTGCTTGGTTTTATATGCCGATGATGTATCTGTAGCATTCCATGGTGAAAATCAACGCGAACTTGATAACAAATTTAATGTACTCTATAGCAGATTCAGTGACTGGTGCTACACCAATCGATTAATAGTCAATCATACGAAAACCATCGTTATGCAATATTCCATTAATAACAATAATCATATACCCACAGATATCAATATTCATAATGCAAAAATGAACATTTCGCATAACACCAAATTCTTAGGAACGTTTCTAGATTCAAATCTATCATTTAAAAGTTGCATACATCATATCAGTAAAAAAGTTAATAGTGGACTTTATGCCATCCTACAGATGAAAAACATTTTTGATAGACATCAACTAATTAACATTTATTATGCATTAATATATTCCCATTTAACATATAATATAACGGTCTGGGGAAATGCAGTTTCATCTCAAAGACTGCTTATATCACAAAAAAGGATAATACGATTAATATTTGGATTGAAACGTACTGAATCATGCAAGTCATATTTCATCGAAAACAATCTTCTTACTGTACCTTGTATATACATCATGAGATCTATACTACTAATAAAAAGGAAACTTTCTAATCTATTGACAAATAGCGATAATCACAACTATAATACAAGACACGGCAATCGTCTACAGATACCAAACCATAAAATAAGATTTTTCGAAAACGCTCCCTCTTATGCAGGAATACAGCTATACAATAAATTACAAGATGAAATTGTTAGTGAAAAGAATTACAATATTTTCAAAAATAAATTGAGAAAACTCCTAGTGAGAAAATGTTACTATAAAGTAAATGAATTCTTAGGAGAATGACAATGATATCGGTATATTTCTGTTTTGTTGCTGGTTTAATATTTGTGTTAGCTTCTACTTGTGATATTTTTTAACCATTTTATATATTTTTAGTCCATATATTAAAATTTCTGCTTTTTTATGAATAATTTTACAATGACCAAATGAAATTATTTTATTTGTATATCCACTATATATTTTATTTATATATTTCATTAATGTAATTTTTAATATTATTTATATATATATATATATATATATATATATATACAATGCTGACTATTTTATACTGACTCTTCCAATATCATGTAACAATTATCTTAATGGAAATAAAGAATTATTATTATTATTATTATTATTATTATCGATATTTTCGGGAACTGACACAGAAACTGGCCTTCCCGATCTGTCATCATCTTCAATGGAAAATTTACCTCTTTTGAAGCTTGCAGTCCAATTTTTCACGGTCGCATACGAAGGACATTGATCATCAAGGGTATTAAGCGAATCTTCGTAAATCTGCTTACCTCTTAACCCTTTTAAATACAGGTACTTGATGACTGCTCGATACTCCAATTTTTCGATTTTCACAATTTCGGTGGACATATTTTTTCTTTGAATTTATTGCGTAACTCTGGTTTACTTTTTTGACGTCAAACTTTACACTGACACTTCTAATAAGTTATTGTTCGTTGCTATGGTAACGCAATATTTTGTTTATGCAGGGAACTGGTCTAGGCTAACTAGATATCAATACATCCTCGTATTTATAATCCAGTCCAACTAGGGTTTGAGTCGAGAATAGAACGTAATAGTACCAAATTTGGAACGCTACAAGTTGGAACCGTGCCAAACAAGAAAAAAAATTGCCAAAAGTCAGGGATGGAACAAAATAAATTTATAAAAAAATCATATTCTTTCATTTTATTTTGGATAAAATAATGCTTATCAAAAATCGGTTTGAGTAGGGTGAAAGACAATTCAAATCTCTACAAGAATGATTCTAAGTTATCTCTTACGAAATGCGTCCGTTTTCTCAGAAATTTTTATTGCCTTTCAGTCTATGAAAGCCGTTTTCTGATAGCCTTATTACTTTGAGAGAAAAACCCCAAAAACATTTTCAATTAAATAAAACAGTTTTTGGGTTTCACCCGTAATAATTTCGTGAACATTTTTTTTTTAAGGAAACATGATGTTGAGAAGTCACGTTCTGAGTTTCATAATGCTACAATTCATCCTTCAATTTCATCACTTTCTCTGTGGTGTCTGGACTATTACTAATATATACAGTGTGACTCATTTTTAATGGAAACACCCCTCTAAAATTTGAAGTTGTAAACGGATTTCAATTTTTTTTTTTTGAAATTTCAAGTACTAAAAGGTCTACATTGGGACAAAATTTGAAATGTTTATTCCAATTTTCAGGGCATACTACGATATTTTTTCTTAGTCGAAAATCGGGATTTTTTATTAGCGATTTTTTTTATTGAAAAATCACTACTCCACTGGATTCAGAGTGCTTCTAAATAGGTGTGACCAAAATTTCATGAAAAAATATTCATTAATAACAAAGTTATGACAACTCAAAAATTCGAAAACTCACATAGATGACAGTCACAAAAAATACCCTATATCAACAGATATAGCCATGAGAATTTTTTTTATGCTTCAACAATAAAGTGCCACCAGATGAAATAAAAATTGATAACGTAATTTTTTTTAATGAAAATAACGGAATTACATTCACACAATTCAACTAATAATGAAGCATAAAATTTTAATAAACGTAATAACTAATTATTGAAATGTTTCGATTCAGTGCAACAATTAATTCTAACTCATATTCTAGTAGCCTCTACGAATCCACCATGTATTTCGATACATTTGACGTAGCGCTTACGAATGTTTCTGATTACGTTCCTTAGTTCTTGAGAGGTAATATCTGCACATACCTGTCGAATTCTTGCACAAAGTTGATTTATATCTCTTGATCGGTTTTTGTAAACCTTTTATGTGAGAAGACCCCAGTGAAAAAAGTCCAAAACTGTGAGGTCTGGAGATCTGGGTGGCCACTCTATAAACGGACTAAAACGGCCTATCCATCGGTTTGGAAAATGTTTGTTAAGCCATTGCCTCACAGCTCTGGCATAATGAACTGAACACCCATCTAACTGGACAATTAAATTTGATCGTTCATTGATTGGCAGCTCGTGAATAGCATCCCAAAACTCTGTGTTTAAAAATTCTAGAAACCTCTGCGCATTAATGTTTTCCTCAAAAAAGAAAGGACCAATAATTCGTTCGTTCAATATCCCACATCAGACGTTGTTTTTTTGGGAATACTGGCTTTTACAGTGTATTACCCAGTTAGGATTATCCGCTGCCCAATAGCGACAATTCTGTGATGACACTACTCCATTTGTAGTGAAAGTGGCTTCGTCGGTATATAAAATATTTTGTAGGAAATTTCTATTGTTTAAATATTCCCCCTGGGCCCATAAACAATATTCCAGACGTCTTGCTTCGTCGCCTTCTTGCAGTGTGTGTAAAAATTTTGACTTGAAAGGTTTAATATTTTTCGCCTTGAGACATCTCCGAATAGTTTCTCGTGGAATATTCAAATCTAAAGTGGCATTCCTTATACTGGCATTAGGATTATTTCCGAAATACCTAATCTAAAATGATTTGATCATTCCTGTCATTCCTGTTTCGTCTTTGTACAGGATTACTTTTTAACATCATTTTTCATATTGCACCAGTTTCATTAAATATTTTATTTATTTTATTTACCGTACCGCAGCTAATACGAGGACGATCTGGATGTCTCTCATTAAACTCTACAAACCTCTCTAGCACTTCTAACCATTTCCCGAAAGGCGTACAATTTCAATTTTCTCTCTCACGCTCAATTTTGCAGCCATGACACAAAATAATTCGAAGAACTGTAAGGTGAATATTGTTGACAATAGTACACTTAAATCTTTCACAAGTGTCAAACTGTAATATCATTTCCATGGCAACTAAGATTTAAATTGAAAAATCTATTAGGTCTTAGTTTTTGTTAATTTGCGTGAAAACTTGAACGCAATTCCGTTATTTTCATTAAAAATATTTACGCTATTTGTTTTTTTTTCATCTGGCGGCATATTCTCATGGCTATATCTGTTTATATAGGGTGTTTTTTGTGACTGTTAAGCTGTGTGAGTTTTCGAATTTTTGAGTTGTCATAACTTTGTTATTAATGAATATTTTTTCATGAAATTTTGGTCACACCTGTTTAGAGGCACTCTGAATTCAGTGACGTAGTGATTTTTTCAATAAAAAAATCGCTAATAATAAATCCCGATTTTCGACTAAGAAAAAATATCGTAGTATGACCTGAAAATTGGAATAAACATTTCAAAAAAAAAATTAAAAACGATTTACAATTCTAAATTTTAGGGGGGTGTTTCCATTGAAAATGGGTCACACTGCAGAAAGGAAATAAAAAATTCCAATTTACATGGATGAACCTCAATAAACTCCATAATTTTTCAACATCCAACTTCCATATTTTTGAAATCTGTACAAATTCAACACATACTTTTGGCTACCTTGTACATACACCCATTCAGTAATACATTTCTGAATTGGAGAATTGAGAATATAACGAGACTATTGACGCCAATTGTGATCTAGAAAAGTCAATTGGGTTAAATGGTCTTCATGCCACAGCTGACTGGACTACATTTATGACAATTATTATCGTCTGCTTTCACGTAGTGATCCATCGGAGAAACAATTGAAGAGATCGTTATTTTCATTTAGGAATGTCGCGGGTACCCATTTTTGACTTGTCGTACAGGGTAGGCGAAAAGATTGATTGAAGTTATGAATGACAAAGAAAAAATAAAATCTGACCAAGTAAAAATTCCTCTTTTCATAGAATTGCAACCACATGAATCAAAATAAAACTGGTAATCCATATTAGCCTTCTCTTCTATCCATTCCAAAGAATTGAAATTTGGCATTCACCTAATTTTTTTCAAGTGTCATAGACTTTTAAGTCATGTACGTGAAAGTCTTTGACATCTTCATATTTTTCGTATTAAAAAAATTATACGCATTCATTTTCCTTGTTGTTTCTGTAATGAAATTGCATACATTTTTTTTGCCTACAAGTCGTCAAAGTCATCTCTGACTTCTTCTGCAAACTGCTTTCATTACATTTTGATACTTTTTTGTTGTCGTTCAGCAGTTTTCTTCTTTTTTCTGGTCTCGATTCGCTTGCTTCTCAAGAACAGTAAGCGGCCTTCATCAGTCAAGTCCAAAATCATGATTGTTGTTGACAGTGGCGTAGCCAGAATTCTTCTTTGGGGGAGGGGGCTAGTATAATAGTTATTTATGTATCAAGGGCGTAAAGTAGGCGTTTATGGCCTGCGGCGTGGATTATGGCCCGATGGCGTTAGCCGAGGGCCATCACACGCCGAAGGGCTTAATAGTTATTTATGTATCAAGGGCGTAAAGTAGGCGTTTATGGCCTGCGGCGTGGATGATGGCCCGATGGCGTTAGCCGAGGGCCATCACACGCCGAAGGCCTTAAACGCATTTTACGCACGTGATACATACAAAATTTTATGCACTAGCGGTTTTATAGCGCGAATCACAAATACTGACTTGAATTGCAATGGTCTACACGTTTCATACGTTATGCATACAATAATTAAGGGTAACATAATATGAGGAATGTGAAACTATAGTAGCTGAGTGCTATATTGGAGAATCTATTTCAAAAAATAGATCATCACCGAAAAAATTGCCAACGATTATGAACAAATGTTAGAAAGAGTATTGCTCTATTGAACTGAAATGATTCTAATTCGTGTTAGGAATTGCATGAAATGATGTGTGAGTATAGACAATTTGAGAATTTTGTCTACTTTACGGCCCGCCGGGCCATAATGCGCCCGCGGGCGGTTAAGTGCCACTTTACGCTTGCTGAACCGGTCGGTAAAGTGTACTTTACCGCCCGCTAGTGCATAAAAAGTATAATATCAAATAATGAATTTTATTTCACAAAATGGCAAGTTGTCAAATCGTCGAAACTTTGGAAGATTTGGGGGGGCGGGCGGTCCCACTGGAACATTACGAAATCAAATGGAATATTCTAAACAAAATATTCCTACGAATATTACCAAAATATTCGAATAGATTATTATCATATCAAGCCAGAGGTGGGATTCCGAGAGCCATAGAATTCTACTTTTCATCGAATAAGTGAGGTGTCATTATGGTTGAATTCACGGGAGAGACAGATACATAACTGTCGAATATAAAATTCTATGGCTCACGTAATCCCACCGCAGAATATTTCAAAAATATTTCTGAAAGATCACATCACATAAGATCAACAAAATGCAACATTCCAGGAAAACCTTTCTAGAATGTTGCTGAAATATTCGAATGGATAATTATTATCATATTACTCCAGATTTTCAAAATATATAAGAAGAATCATACCCAAGGTTATTTTACCTAATCGTACAAATAATGATATACAGGGTTTTCCAAATTAAGTCGGCACCATTGTCCATTATTGATGCTACGAAATCGGTTAAATGGGCAAACTAGTAGCATTTTTAATGGCCTTCTCGATGCCGAAAACAAACAAAAATTGACAGTCGCGTTTTCAAAATATTTCGATCATGAAATGATATTTTTTTAAATGGAACACTCTATATTTTATTGCATCTTGAGATTCTTCCTGAAAAGCTGATTTCATCAATCTATCACAGTTGGGAACTAGCTGAAATGATTACAGATAATATAGGGTGTGAAAAATTGAGATTATTTCAACTTTAGGAGTTTTTTGTGTGGAAACTATTCATTATTGGTCAAAACGGCTTGCATGCCCATATCTTAACTTTTGATTTCATTGAATTGAAGAAGAAATTAATGACAACAGAATTTTGAAATTACTATTTATATTTTGAAATTAGTTCAGTTTGAGTGAGCAGGGTTGGCCACAGCATATTCACGTGGATCTGAAATTGATTCAACCATTTCAAGAACAGTGAAGTTTGTCGATCAAGCATTGCTAGAACAAAAAAAAATATTCAAGAATATGTATGAAGAAGGCGTACCCATTAAGCTTAAACAAACAACATAACTCACGTCATAGTTTTCCGTGAGGTTGGCCCGCTGAAGAATGTTTTGAATTGAAAGATTATTAATAACATCTCATACATAATTTACACGGTTTTTATGTGCATACCTCCATCGTCATGCGGAGACACCCAGTGTATCACATTGTGCAAGTTATCTGTATGCAGGTATGAAAAAACAAATGTCAAGATACGGAAACTGCTTAACGGTATGTTTGAGTTGCGAAAACAACCGCGATGCCGCTTTATTATCAACATTGCTGGAAAATGAATTCGAAATCATAATATTTTATGTAAGAGTGACTCATACGTATTTTAATCTAACGGAATCCAAACATATCGTGGCGAGGTAAATGTTGGAGAAATCTATTACTGTCTGTCTGACTTTCAGAATTGAGGGAATCTTCAACGGAACAGCAAAAAAAACTAAAGCACAACATCGAAAAAAAAAAATTTTTGGATTGACTTGGCCCTTACTTGATGGAAATTCATAGTATATAACACTAAGTTGAACACGATTAAATTTCCACAGATTTATTGTCTACGCGACATGTTTCGATACACAGTATCTTTCTCAAGCAAATGTAATACATTAAATTATTCTTCGTTGAACATTACTTGAATACCCTTCTTATCAATGGAGGTAATTAGGATCTACCTATAATAAAAATTGACAATACAATGTAAATCCTGTAAATCTCAAAACATATATACTACTTAATTAGTTGAAAAGTTTTAACAAAGGGGAACTATTAAGGTCCAATTGATCATTTAGTAAACAATTCGAATTTTTCAATTTATTAACTTCCAAGAATTCTAAATAATTAAGTCTAATACCCTTATTTTCAACATGAAGGATTTTAAAGTTTTCATCGAAGTCATGGACTTCTTCCAAAATATGATTGGCATATGTTGAATGTGTTTTATTATTTACATAATTCATACGGTGCTCACGTACGTGGCTTTTGAATGGTCTACCAGTCTGGCCTACATATACTTTGGAACAAGATCCACAATTCAATTTATAAACTCCTGATTTTTCAGAATTTTGTGTTTTATCTTTATTATTTTTGATAAACCTTCCCAACGTGTCCAAACATGTCGTGTAGACAATAAATCTGTGGAAAGAACCCCGCACACACCTTATGGGAATCTGGCTCTCTGTCGAATTGGCTGTAACATTGGGAAAACGAAGTTCTCGGCATCCCGAACAAAAGTCCCCACGGGCACGATAAGATCCTATGAGTAGTTTCGGAGGTATGGTACCTACAAGTCCAAGACTTTTAATGATGTTGCACCTGTAAGTAGACTTAGCTTGGAGTCAAAATAAACGTCAACTTGAGCTAAGGCTGTTGAAAAATTTTTTTTTTGAATCCCACCGTTTAAAAGCAAGTGATGGAAATGTCGAAAAATCGGGAAAACCTGAAAAATCGTGGAAAACTTGCTTAAAATCTACATTTTTCGCTGTCATTATGAAGTTATGAAGTTTCGTCTGTCTAATTGACAATTATATTTACATTACAAGGTGATCTATTCGTATGGACATATTATAGCGTCTATAGAAAGATTTTGCGTAGTAGGAAATGCCATTTCTTTTGTACAGGGTGTTTCTTAAGTACGTGTAGAAACTTCAGGAGCATGTTGCTGACGTCGAAATAAGAAAAAAAGTTCCCATCTACACATGTCCGCAAGTTATTCGTTTCGAAGATACAGGTGTCAAAGTTTAATTCTTATATTTGGTTTTTATAAATAAAATCCAAAATATTTGTGATATTCGAGTAAAGTTTGACATCTGGGATGATTTTTCAATGACAAAATCAAATTTCATGTTGATTGCCAAAAAACTGATTTCTAATTGAATTTATTTAAAATTAAAAAATCTTGTCATTAAAAATTACTTGCAACGATTATTTCATATCTCAATAATTCGAAAACAGTTACTTTCAGTGACCCCTACCAGGAATATATATTTTTACACAACTAAATAATGAACATTCCCACATACCAAACTACCCAAGTATCAAAATTATTTTGAAATTATTCACAAATTAATAAAAATAAGAATTCAACTTTGACACTCTGTATCTCAGAAAAGAAGTACTTGCGGACATAAGTTTATAATAACTTTTCTTCTTATTTTGATGTCAGCAACACGCTCCTAAATTTTCTACACGTACTTAAGAAACACCCTGTATAAGTATGTAACTATTGCTCGCGCGAATTTTTTTCTCATCTTATTGATAATCTTATTGATAAAAAAAAAATCAAATATAGTTATCAAACGTATTGTCTCGGGTTAGCAACCTGCATCCGAGTCTGGCACAACGTGTGTACAGGCATTTTCTTCCTCTTGAATAAATACGTTTTCCAAGCTTTTCTGTATTTTCTTGGATTTTCCATTTCTCCCACACTTTATTATTAAGCGACAGGTTTGAAGTTCTGAAAATAAAATATTTTTTTGAAAAAATCTAGACTGTTTACATCTCGACAGCGAAAAATGTAGATTTTAAGCGAGTTTTCCACGGTTTTTCAGGTTTTCCCCGATTTTCCGACATTTCCATCACTTGCTTTTAAACGGTAGGATTCAAAAATACTATTTTTCAACAGCCTTAGCTCAAGTTGACGTTTATTTTGACTCCCAGCTAAGTCTACTTACAGGTGCAACATCATTAAAAGTCTTGGACTTGTAGGTACCATACCTCCGAAACTACTTATAGGATATTTTTGTGCCCGTGGAGACTTTTGTTCGGGATGCCGAGAACTTCGTTTTCTCAAAGTTACAGCCAATTCGACAGAGGGCCAGTTTCCATGCATAAGGTTTGTGCGGGGTTCTTTAATCGTGTTTAACTTAGTGTCATAAAAAAATTCTTCTTCGTCTTTTAAGTTCATCAATATCAGCAGGTTGTGTTTTATGAACAACTGATTTAAGATGTCCCCTAAGAAATAAATCTAGGGGTGTTAAATCCGAGGATCTCGGAGGCCATTCAACTGCCCCACTGCTGCCAATTCATCTATCCGGGAATCTCTCGTTTAACCACTGTTACCTTCTACATCAAATTCTCTACCCCTACTAGGAGGATGAACCACAAGGGTTACAAATTTTCATTGAAAGTGCCCCCCTTGAGAATAAAATTGACCTGTCTTTTCGATATTATTTACTGGAAGGAAGATATTAAGTTTTCAAATTGACACCCTGTATAAGATTTTACTTATCATCATTAAATATTCGCTTGGGAATATTGATTTATTTCTCACTGTAGATTTTTGTTACTATTTCAGTCATTCAATGCTCTGAATACTGTTGTTGATTCCATTCAGTATTGTAATAATTTCAAAATACTTAATTTCTCTTTTAACAACGCGCTTGCGCCTCTGCGTTGATTTGAACCATAGCGGAATTTTTCATTTCTGTAGCCATAATTGGTCACTGTTTTGGCAACACAGAGGATCCCTTATCCTTAAATGATGACAATAGGACTAGTAGAATACCTAAATTTCCTTTAGGCAAGAAGATATAATACATCTTCAAATCTATCAACCATGGTTGGTTGGTTGGTTAAATGCTGGCGAGCGAGGTACCGGGTTTACCTTGAGGTTTCCCTCAACACTGAGACCAGCTGGGGTCTATTGTATTGTTCTGTCGTCCGTGGTTCCTAGTTGAATAAGCCTGTATTTTTCACCAGGTTTAGTGGTCTATGTACTGTTTTGAATTCATGCTTATTTCTAGGTTGATCTGTCCGACTGTTGCTGCTGTTGAGCAGAGCGTCGCATTCGATGATGATGTGAGAGGCTGTTTCCTCCTCGTCACCGCAGAGTCTACAGTCCACGGTTTCTCTATTTATTCCCATGGTGTGTAGGTGTTTCCTAAGGCCGCAGTGTCCGGTTAGTAAGCCGGTGATCGTGCTTATCTTAGATCTGTTGAGGTTGAGTGTGACAGCCGTCAGTGTTTGGCTCAGGTGCTTCACCATTGCTATGGTGTGTCGATGCCCTTCGATTTGGTCCCAATACGTTTGGTGTTTTGACTTCTTCCACTCATTGATTAGGATTCCGCATCGGGTGAATGGTGATTCAGATGCTTTCTTTGCAAGCTGGCCTGCTTTTTCATTGCAATCAATTCCCCTAAGTCCGGGTACCCACACAAGTGTAACCTTGTTGTGTTTTGACAGTTCATTGAGGCTCTGAAGACATTCCCAGACTTGCTTTGACTTTATCTGTATTGAGTTCAGAGCTTTTATAGCGCTCTGGCTGTCAGATAGAATGTAAATGTGATTTCTTTCATACCCACGGTCTAGATTCATCTATATGCACATCCTTATGGTACTAATCGTTCGTTACAAGAGGAGACATCCATTGTTTCTAGAGATTTATCAAAAACTTCGACAGGCACTATATGCGTTCTGGAAACCGATGACAACTACAAGCTTGTTATTAATGGAAACGAAGATAAAACAAAGAACGAAATGTCTATTAATATAAATGTTAATATTAATAGTAAATAAATGAAATATGATCGATTCAAGATTGCATTTTTTTATAATTCCACTAGTGGATAAAGTGGTACTTTATACGGCATTTCCAGACTTGCTTTGACTTTATCTACATTGAGTTCAGAGCTTTTATAGCGCTCTGGCTGTCAGGTAGAATGTAGATGTGTTTTCTTTCATACCCACTGTCTAGATTCATCTGTATGCACATCCTTATGGTACTAATCGTTCGTTACAAGAGGAGACACCATTGTTTCTAGAGATTTTTCAAAAACTTCGGCAGGCACTATATGCGTTCTGGAAACCGATGACAACTACAAGCTTGTTATTAATGGAAACGAAGATAAAACAAAGAACGAAATGTCTATTAATATAAATGTTAATATTAATAGTAAATAAATAAAATATGATCGATTCAAGATTGCATTTTTTATAATTCCACTAGTGGATAAAGTGGTACATTATTCGGCATTCCCAGACTTGCTTTGACTTTATCTACATTGAGTTCAGAGCTTTTATAGCGCTCTGGCTGTCAGGTAGAATGTAGATGTGTTTTCTTTCATACCCACTGTCTAGATTCATCTGTATGCACATCCTTATGGTACTAATCGTTCGTTACAAGAGGAGACATCCATTGTTTCTAGAGATTTATCAAAAACTTCGACAGGCACTATATGCGTTCTGGAAACCGATGACAACTACAAGCTTGTTATTAATGGAAACGAAGATAAAACAAAGAACGAAATGTCTATTAATATAAATGTTAATATTAATAGTAAATAAATGAAATATGATCGATTCAAGATTGCATTTTTTTTTAATTCCACTAGTGGATAAAGTGGTACTTTATACGGCATTTCCAGACTTGCTTTGACTTTATCTACATTGAGTTCAGAGCTTTTATAGCGCTCTGGCTGTCAGGTAGAATGTAGATGTGTTTTCTTTCATACCCACTGTCTAGATTCATCTGTATGCACATCCTTATGGTACTAATCGTTCGTTACAAGAGGAGACACCATTGTTTCTAGAGATTTTTCAAAAACTTCGGCAGGCACTATATGCGTTCTGGAAACCGATGACAACTACAAGCTTGTTATTAATGGAAACGAAGATAAAACAAAGAACGAAATGTCTATTAATATAAATGTTAATATTAATAGTAAATAAATAAAATATGATCGATTCAAGATTGCATTTTTTATAATTCCACTAGTGGATAAAGTGGTACATTATTCGGCATTCCCAGACTTGCTTTGACTTTATCTACATTGAGTTCAGAGCTTTTATAGCGCTCTGGCTGTCAGGTAGAATGTAGATGTGTTTTCTTTCATACCCACTGTCTAGATTCATCTGTATGCACATCCTTATGGTACTAATCGTTCGTTACAAGAGGAGACATCCATTGTTTCTAGAGATTTATCAAAAACTTCGACAGGCACTATATGCGTTCTGGAAACCGATGACAACTACAAGCTTGTTATTAATGGAAACGAAGATAAAACAAAGAACGAAATGTCTATTAATATAAATGTTAATATTAATAGTAAATAAATGAAATATGATCGATTCAAGATTGCATTTTTTTTTAATTCCACTAGTGGATAAAGTGGTACTTTATACGGCATTTCCAGACTTGCTTTGACTTTATCTACATTGAGTTCAGAGCTTTTATAGCGCTCTGGCTGTCAGGTAGAATGTAGATGTGTTTTCTTTCATACCCACTGTCTAGATTCATCTGTATGCACATCCTTATGGTACTAATCGTTCGTTACAAGAGGAGACATCCATTGTTCCTAGAGATTTATCAAAAACTTCGACAGGCACTATATGCGTTCTGGAAACCGATGACAACTACAAGCTTGTTATTAATAGAAACGAAGATAAAACAAAGAACGAAATGTCTATTAATATAAATGTTAATATTAATAATAAATAAGTAAAATATGATTGATTCACCATTGCATTTTTTATAATTCCACTAGTGGATAAAGTGGTACTTTATACGGCATTCCCAGACTTGCTTTGACTTTATCTACATTGAGTTCAGAGCTTTTATAGCGCTCTGGCTGTCAGGTAGAATGTAGATGTGTTTTCTTTCATACCCACTGTCTAGATTCATCTGTGTGCACATCCTTATGGTACTAATCGTTCGTTACAAGAGGAGACATCCATTGTTTCTAGAGATTTTTCAAAAACTTCGGCAGGCACTATATGCGTTCTGGAAACCGATGACAACTACAAGCTTGTTATTAATGGAAACGAAGATAAAACAAAGAACGAAATGTCTATTAATATAAATGTTAATATTAATAATAAATAAGTAAAATATGATTGATTCAACATTGTATTTTTCATAATTCCACTAGTGGATAAAGTGGTACTTTATACAGTTCATAAGTGTGGATAAAACTTCAATTATAAGGTGATATAAATCAGATAAATCTACTATCTGACAATATCCACCCGGTATCGTTTTTAATCATAAACCGTCTATCCGAGACGAAATGAATAAACATCGTTTGAACCTTTATATAAATAGAATCTACCTGTTGGTTAACCTATGAAAACAGGCAAGTTGACTAAACTGAATATCGGCAACAAAAGTCAAGGACTTGGCTCGTTCGAGCGGAAGATTAGAAGAAGATTTATATTGTTAATGAAAAAGTTTTGACAGTTTAACTCGAAAATTATGCTGCTATTCCGCCATCGTTTCGTCATTGAAATATACGATTATTGGAATTATTGCACAGGTAGAATGAATGTCGAAATGACAATGTTATAAATATTAAATTGAAATAAAAGATTTATTCAACTTGTATTCGTCTGACAAATTTTAAGATTTGATTATTCAAAATTAGGTTTTAAAACGTGCAGAACTTTTTGAAGTTTGATATTTTTTCTAAAACGGAAAATATATAAGTCTTCCATAATATGTCATCAACTTCAGGTCAAGTCAAATTATGCTTTATTGTTCGAAGAATTACATTCTTGTAGACAAAGCTTGAATAGTAACTATGTGGATACATATTGTATTAAATCTAGTAATTATTGTAAACAGTGTAGTTGTATAAATAGATTTATATATAAATATATAGTATTACAAAATATACACAACACGTTAAAATAATTACTAACATGTATGTTGTCATAACAAATTGATGGTTGTACATTATCCATAATGTTTTGATGGATAAATAAACACTCACGACTCTTTAAAAATACCAGTAGAGTTACGTTTGTTTGAAAGTGGTTGACAATGTTTCACTTTGAGTAAGGTTATTCTGGACTTTCATTGTCTAAAAAAGAACAAGGAAAAATTCAATTCTCTGCAATTTTTAATCACGACGTTTCAACTGTTAAATTCTACAGTCGTTATCAAGTGTATAATGCGACAATCTCAAGGATACTTCTTCTATATGCTGTTGATAATTTTGTGTCATTAGCCTAGGGGTAATTTGGCGGTATTCAGGTAAGCTTGTTAATTACTGTGCCAGGTCCCTCCGGTACAGCATTGTTAATTCTTATCGCAATTTCAATTGACCCATGCCACTAATTAAGGGTTTCCACACATTACGGATTTCTATGCTAGCTTGACTAAAGACAACGAGGAGAAACATCAGGAATAGCGGATCATTTCTGGACGACCCAACACAACATAGAATGGACTGAAGCCGAAGTCATCCATAAAGAAGAGGGCTGGTATAGAAGGAAGTTTAAAGAGAGTGCATATATTATGAACAACAAAGTCTTCAGTCAAGCTAGCATAGAAATCCGTAATGTGTGGAAACCCTTAATTAGTGGCATGGATCAATTGAAATTGCGATAAGAATTAACAATGCTGTACCGGAGGGACCTGGCACAGTAATTAACAAGCTTACCTGGATACCGCCAAATTACCCCTAGGCTAATGACACAAAATTATCCACAGCATATATAAGAAGTATCCTTGAGATTGTCGCATTATACACTTGATAACGACTGTAGATTTTAACAGTTGAAACGTCGTGATTAAAAATTGCAGATAATTGAATTTTTCTTTGTTCTTTTTTAGACAATGAAAGTCCAGAATAACCTTACTCACCAGTAGAGTTACTTGATTGTTTCTCATAATTTTTGAAGTTGATTGACATTTACTTCAAATTTTATCTGTCCAATATTTTTATATACAACATTCTTTTTTTGATGCTAATTTCTACTTTTACTCAAGTTATGTAAGTAGATTCAATATTTTTTATCCATTTATTGAATCGTCCTTTTGTAGTTGTCCTGAGGAAGGAAATAAACATTTTCGAAAGCTTGGCAAGATGACAAAGAGTTTACTTTAATTCCAATATCAGACTGCAACCTCAAGATATTTTCAATTCTACAGTTATTGTCAGTCACAAATTACCTATTTTGATACATAGGCATGAGGTTCTACCAAGAAATCAGAGAACGTTATGGATCTACTAACTAGCGTTAACCTTTTCAAACTTTGGTCCAAGTATAACACCAGATTAGCATCGTTAAAGAATAGAAAAATATTTCTCCTGAAATGCAGAAAACAAAAACTGTTTCCAAATCATATAAACCATGGTCTGCACAACATAAATAACTTGATTCAACATGAAGATGGGAGAACTGGAAGACATTCGAAATTTCAATTTAAATATTCGGAAAAACTACTCAATATGGAAATCAGCATTACTATAAGCGATTTTCGAAAAATCTCTAAAGATCTTGAATCAGTTGAAGATAAGTTGATTGCTCTTATTCCACGAAACATTATTGTAGAATTCAAACGAAGGTCATCTATCAAATTCAACCGAGATTTTCTTGATATTAAATCGATGAAAATTCGTAAATTTAATGAATTGAATACGAAACAAATATTAATGATAAAAACAAGCAGTAATTGGTTCGAAAACCGTACTGATATAGATTTTCCACCAGAGGTCAAACATATTTTGTCTTTAGGTAAAAAATTCAGTTTATGTCCTACCAGTCGTGATATTGACATTAACTCATTATTAGCAGACTTATATGAATATAATACTGATAATCCTTTTTTGTAAAGTATTCGTTTTCATTCAGTGAATTCATTAATGATAGAAATCTCCCACCAAATTATGTTATAATCAGTTTTAACGTCGTCTCACTTTTCACCAACCTTCCTAAAGAGTTAGTTAAAAGAAGTTTGCACGAAAAATGGAATGATATTTCAGAATACTATAAACTGGATGAAAATCCTTTTTTCGAAATTCTGGGTTTTATATTTGACTCAAATTATTTCAATTTTCATGGAAAATATAGACAAATTTTCGGGACTCCAATGGGTTCAAGTATTTCACCAATTTTATCCAGTTACGTACTTGACCAACTATTAGAAATTTCTGTCCCTAAACTTAGTTTCGAATTACCATTTATCAAACGATATATTGGTGACTTGATTCTCTCTGTTCCTAAAAATGGCACACAAGAAATACTGAGAGTTTTTAACAGTTATGATCAGAATGTACAATTTACAATAGAAGAAGAATCCAACAATTGTGTTCCATTTTTAGATATGACACTTATCAGAACAACAGATAATAACATTATTACTAGGTGGTACAGAACATCAATTTGTAGTAATAGATTTATCGATTATTATTCTTATCACCCTACTAAAATGAAATTTAACATGATTAATAACATGAAACTGCGAGTTTTTAAAGTTTCCCATCCCTCATTGAAAGTGGAGTGTCTGAAAGAACTCATTCTCATGGAAAATTCATATCCAAAAAATTTGGTAAACAAATTACTTTTCAATGAAAGGAGTACATCTCAGGCAACATTAGATGTTTCTCCAGAAACTTCTCAATCAATTATAAAATACCGATCTTTACCACATATTAGAGAATTAACACCTAACTTGATTAATGTGATGAAAGAAACTAATATCAAAATTTGACAAAAATACATTAAGACCATTAGTCAACTTTTTTCAAAATTAAAAACTTCTCTAGAAACAACCCAAAATTATAATGTTGTTTATAAAATTCCTTGTAACGATTGTAATAAAGTATACATTGGACAAACATCTAGACTCTTGAAAGGTAGAATAACGTCACATAAAAGTGATTGTAAAAGAAATATGAATTCATGTGCATTGGCTCAACATGCCAATTAATTTGACCATCGAATGAGTTTTGATAATGTTGGTGTAGTTGCAATAGAAAACAACATTTTTAAAAGGACGTTCTTAGAAATGTTACAAACTAATGAGGAGAGTAACAGCCTAAATAAAAAAACTGATCTCAATAATTTGAGTAAAATTTACACTTATATTTTAAAACTTAACAGAGATAAGTTGAAAAATTATAGTAATGCTGATATACCCAGTAGAGTTACTTGATTGTTTCTCACAATTTTTGAAGTTGATTGACATTTACTTCAAATTTTATCTGTCCAATATTTTAATATACAACATTCTTTTTTTGATGCTAATTTCTATTTTTACTCAGGTTATGTAAGTAGATTCAATATTTTTTCTCCATTTATTGAATTGTCCTTTTGTAGTTGTCCTGAGGAAGGAAATAAACATTTCCAAAAGCTTGGCAAAATGACAAAGAGTTTACTTTAATTGTAATATCAGACTGCAACCTCAAGATATTTTCAATTCTATATATAATAATATACATTCATATATGATGTCTCAAACCATCTCACACTGAACTGTTCAGCTGAACTGAACTGACAAAATTAATCAAAAAATGAAATCAATGCACGTGATTGTTGACTGAACAGGACGGATATGAATTATGAACTGACAGGATGACAGCTGACAGCACAGTCGGAACCACTGTCATGATTACTCTTATGTCAAAATTGACACAGAACAGTGACGCGAGACCACCACTCACAGAACAAAAGAACGAAATAATTCTAACGATACTATTCCGAGCAAGAGCATCTCAAGCCACCCAACTGATGATCATAATATCTTTACAAAAACCCAACATGGATTTCTGACCAAAAAATCAACTAGTACAGCTATACAATCATATCATAGAGAGATTGTGAACTATATTGAAGCAGGCGAGTGCCCTGTTGGGATATTCTGCGATCTAAGCACACTAAGCAGGGCATTCGACTGTGTTGATCATAACATTCTCTTAAATAAACTATTCCGTTATGGCATAAGGGACATACCGTTGGCATGGATAACAGACTATCTCTCTTATAGAAAACAATATGTCGCTATTAACTATGCAACTTCCGGCATGGCCTTCTCTGAATTAGGAGTTCCTTAAGGGTCGATATTGGGACCCATATTGTTTGTTTTATATATTAATGATTTGGAATACTCGGCACCAGGAACATTCATTACAATGTACGCAGATTACACGTCAATTATAATCTCTGACAGATCAGAGTTAGTTTTGAAAGAAAAATGTAACACAGTTTTTGAAAATATCAATAAATGGTTTTCTGCGAACAATTTGTTTTTGAATGCAAAAAAAACAGATTCAATGAGATTTCATCATCGTCAACGGAAGTGTGATATTAGTTTCAGAGCCAATGATAATTCTGACAATATAACGACAGAATGTGAGAGCTTGAAATTTTTGGTTCTCTACATTGATGAACATTTGAATTGGCAGAATCACTGCGATTTTCCAATAAAAAAAATTAATTCTATTTCATATCAGTTTATAAATATAAGGCAGGTTTTGAATGTTGATCAGCTGCTGAAGTTGTACTATGCGTAGGTGGTTTCTAGACTGAGATATGGAGTGTGTTTTTGGGGTTTTTCTTCCAACTGCTCTGATGTCTTTATAGCACAAAAAAACTCATACGAATCATTAATGGTATGAGTCCCCGTGACTCTTGCAGAAATGCTTTTAAAAATTTCAGAATTTTAACTGTTCCTAGTCTTTTAATTTTTGACTTGTGCTTATCTGTTTTTGAAAATACAAATAAATTGTTTGTACTGAATAAATGTAAGCATAATATTGACACAAGACAAAAAAACTATGTTTTTTTACCATTTGTTAAAACTAAATGAAACTGAGAAGTGGATTAAATGAAACTGAGAAGTGGAAGAAAACGTCCGTCATATGCGAACGAACAGAAGAAGGACAACCCCCACCACAGATCAGATAGAACAACTATTGTACACCAACCTATAAGAGATAAAGATACAATATTTGTTTTGTTTTATATTGGCCTTGTTTGTCTTTAGTACATAGTCTTTCTTTTATTGTAGAATTTTCTTGAATAGTTGATGATGGTCCTATATAGGACCGAAACATGTACTACTTCTACTTTTGGACGGCTATCTGATTGATAGCGGTCAGTCACCGTTTCACCATCCTATTGAACTAGATGGGAAATTAAATTGTGGAGACGACTTTGCGTTTTACTAATTTGTATTTAAAAATTAAGAGTTGTTCTGGCATTGACAATTTATCGGTAAAGGATCTTGAGAATATGGTCTATTCAATTTGTATTATTTCTTTTCTAAGGTTTAAAGTTACATACAATTTTTTTTTACAACCATTGTTTAAAAAATTGTTGTAAACAATTACCTTGTTTATGAGCAAATCGGGCATCGGGCAACATTCATCCCTCGGGCCAAAGGCCCTCGGGTGAATGTTATCCTCCGGGCGTTAGGATCTTTATAACGCATTTGGTACATAAATAGCGATTGTTATTGAGAAAATATGGAAGTTTTATGCGTTACCATTATCATGGCTGTCAACTTTCTACCAGTTTTCCAATACCGTTAAAACCGATTAGAGTAAGTAAATGAATCGAATTCATCAAAAATTGGTCGTTTGCACAATCTAATGATTCAAATCATTTAACGAAAGTGTGTCAAAGCGATGGATGGAATGGAATACGCGCAGTTAAACAAAACTCAAGACTTTTCACATATATATGATAATTCCTTAACTATACCCAGCTTCGTTTTCTATTCATTTCTAACGCCCAACCTTTCTATCAATTTATATCTGCCGTTTGTCATAAATCAGTGTTTACTGTTCGTTTTCAACGAGTTGATTGTATTTTGGGAGTGACTAATGGTCCAATCGCCGTAATTGTACATTTGATATGACTCATTGACTTGGTTTTGTTTGAAGCCACAAGGCAATTTTTTTTATTGGCCCTAGGTCTTTTGAGACATTCTCATGGGTAGTCAAATATCGCAGCGATATACCAGTGCGACATGCGATATCGCACTCTATGTCACAAAGACGTCACTGCGATGTCGCAGGAATCTTATTTTGTCCTTCTCAAGTTTCATCCATGCGAAGTAACAGCGATATATTTATTGAGATGTAACTGCGATGTGTTTTTGTGATTTATATGAGATTATCTGATTTTGACATCTCAGTTATGTGAACATGTGACGTCACATAGATGTACTTTTATTTTGCAGTAGAAAAGTCTAATTCAGAAGAATCATCAAGTGAACCAATCATCTATATATATTTTTTTAGATGAGGCTGATGGAAGGGAAATATTATCATTAGTTGAATTTCTCATGTCATTGCCATCAAAGGTGTCCGCTGAAACATCCTCAGAAAAACATTCTGAAACATTTTTAGCTGCTTTTTCTTCATTAGAATCCGAATATGCACAAGCGGCATCAAAATCACCTGCTTCGGAGACAACATGTATAGTTTGGACTCTAACAGAATCGATTTCATTCCAAATACCAGATGTTTCCATTATCATCCCTCTTTTATGACGATAACAGAAAATTAAAAAGGACCGCTTTGCCATAGTTTCATGTGAAAAATTATAGGTACTCACTTTTGTCCCGCAAAAGTATTTTCTTCTTTACATTGCGGAGATCCAACGTTTGTGATATTACAATGTGACCTCATGGCGACATCCCAGAGATGTCATGTCTCAGATGTATTTGCTTCTGCACATCGCAGTGCTGCAACGTTTGTGATATCGCATTGTGACTTCATTGTGACATCTCATAGATGTCATGTCACATATCTATTTGATAATGTACATCGCAGCGATGCAACTTTTGTGATATCGTAATGTGTCCTCATTGTGACATCTCAGAGATGTTATGTTACAGATGTATTTGCTTCTATACATCGCCATGTTACCTCATTGCGACATCTCAGAGATATCATGTCACCGATGTATTTGCTTCTGTTCATCGCAGTGCTAAACATTTGTGATATTGCAAAAAATTATTTCCAGAAGAAAAACAATACTTTTTCTATATATAATAAAAAAATATTTACAGTAAAAGCCGAACAAAATTAATCATATTTTTTGATGAATTATTTTATTGAATGTTCGAACAAACCACTATATTGGCCCAACCAAAACAATTCTGTTCTGGTATCCGTAAGGGTAACTGGTGTTACCTAAACACACAACTGAATAATATTTTCACTCAGTTCATCCAAATTGGTGGCATGTTCGAACTCATGACGATATACTTCAGATTTCAACTTGCCCCAGAAATAAAAATCGAGAGGTGCTAAATCTGGTGATCGAGGTGGCCAGTCGATTGTACAAGGCGTACAAATTAACCGATCGAGAAAAAATTGATTCAAATACGTCACCACCGTGCCTGTGCCTGCATTGTGGACAGACAGCCACTCCCACATCCGAATGATCGCGGAAAGCGAGAACTGAAGCGTTCTCGATACACGATTTTTATGGCGGCCTTGATGTAGCAGACGATTCCCACCTGAGGCTGTAATCTGGTTAACCTCCTTTTCGACCCTTTTCTTCTCGTGTGACAGGAATGCTAACGCAAAACGTGCCGGTGGTCCCACACGAGTCCAAATATCTCAAATATGTCGGTATAGGATGGACTTTGTTTGCCATCTCAGGTATATCGATATGGTGAAGGAGTTCTTGTATACTTCCAGATAGCTTACAGGGCGTGCAAACCGAATGGAATTGACAAAACAAGCTAAGCACTTATGCATGCTTTGATTTTGTTGAGGAAAGGTCCCGCAAACACTTTATGGAATTTGGGTCCCGGTGGATTTTTTTCAATTTTTGGTATGATGTAGTCCATGTGATTCTCAACCAATGTTATTATTGCGCCAACCCAAAAAAGGAACAGTTTTGCTGCTAGGGGGCGTTGAAATCACCCCTTGTGCAGATTGGACTATTTATTTTTGAATCCGGTAACAATATTTTCACTTGTTTCGTTGTTGCTAATGTTGCAGAATATTGAGCTGTTTTATAAAAAGCATTCTTACTCCCCTTCTTCCCCTCAAACACGAAAAACTATTTCTCAAGTGCCTTTGAATGTATCGTCGAATGTTTAAGTATGCCTGAATAAGGGAAATAGCAGTTTTTTATGATTATCCCCCCTCCCCCCAAATGGCACAGTATGAAAAAATTCTGGTGAATTTTTCTGAATTTTTAATATGATGCAGTTCAAGTTATTTTGAATAGAAATTAATTGGGTGACAAACTCCAAAAATTAATGGTTTTGATGCTAGGGGGCGTTTAAATCATACAGGCCGAAACAATATCTAATTAGTTTAGATTACGCTGAACAGTTGTGTAATTTTTCATAGAAAAAATCTAATACCTTCCCCTTATCCCCAAGCCCTATTTCAAAACACACAAATAATTAATTCAGGTACCAACTCAAATTCAAATTGTTGATGTCCAATTTTTATTTATTTCGCCCAATTGATTGATATTCAAATAACATGAACTACGCCTTACTGAGAAGTCAGCGAAATCCACTAATATTTTTTTGAAGCGGGGGAAATTAAACAACTACAATTTTCTTAATTTGAGCTAAATAAAACATTTATTTTGATAAAGCATTCACAAGTATGATTAAGGTTATAGTGGACTTTCATTGTCTAAAAATGAACAAAGAAAAATTCAATTCTCTGCAATCTTTGTTCACGACGTTTCAACTTTTAAAATCTACAGACGTTATCAAGTGTATAATGCGACAATCTCAAGGATACTTCTTATATATGATATGGCTAATTTTGTGTCATTGGCCTAGGGGTAATTTTGCCGGTTTTCAGGTAAGCTTGTTAATTACAGTGCCGGGTCCCTCTGGTACAGCATTTTTAATTTTTATCGCAATTTCAATCGATCCATGTCACTAATTAAGGGTTTCCACACATTACGGATTTCTATGCTAGCTTGACTGAAGACTTTGTTGTTCCTAATATATGCACTTTCTTTGAACTTTCTTCTATACTTACCAGCCCTCTTCTTTATGGGTGACTTCGGCTTCAGCTCATTTTATATTGTGTTGGGTCGTCCAGACATGATCCGCTATCCCTAACATCGATGTTTCTCCTCGTTGAGTGTTTCTCTTGTGTTCAGCGCGTCTAACGCTAAGCGGTCTCTCATTTTCTTCAAGATAAGCTTCACCGCATTCATAAGGGATGCGGTAGATGCAGTTTTTGGAGTCAATGTCTGTGTTACGTGGTCTCGTCTTTGTGAGATGGCTGCGAATGGTGTTACCTGACTTGCCCGTGGTAGCAAACATCTAAATAGAATGGTTTGAAGTGTTTGCTACAGAACAGCCCATAAGAAACCTCAGATGTGGTTGGGATATGTTGACGATACGTTTGTCATATGGAATCACGGAGACGTCTTTCTGGAACATCTGAATAACATCAGAAAGTCCATAAACTTCACGATGGAAAAGGAGACCTAAGACGGTTTACCTTTTCTAGACGTGAAAGTTCAAAAGAACGATGATAAGTGCCAAACACCAGTGTACAGAAAGCCGACTAACACTGGACAGTACCTGAACTTCGAATCGAACCATCATGGTGCTACAAAGAGAGGGATTGTTCGATTGTGGACCGTGCCTACAACCTGCGTAATACAGATAAAAGTCTTAGCATCGAATTGGACAATATCAAGAAAGATCTACGACGAAATTGGCAGGTACCCAAACAAACATATAGAATAACAACAAGAAACCAGACGAGCCGACACAAGCCACCCTGTGCTTTCCGTATGTTAGAGGTCTATCGGAAAGAATAAGGCGAATTGGGTCGAAATACAAAATATGGACATGTTTCAAGTCAGGTAACACCATTCACAGCCATCTCACAAAGACGAGACCAAGTAACGCTGACATTGACTCCAAAAACTGCATCTACCGCATCCTTTGTGAATGTGGTGGAGCTTTTCTTGGAGAAACTAGGTTAGGTTAGGTTAGGTTTTGAACGTGAGTGGGCCCGTATCAGGCCCTCCACTGCGGCCAATGGCCTATTGTGGCTCACCCTATGGTTATATTTCTCCCAGTATATCCAATCTCTTGACGAAATTGAGGAATGCATTGGGAGAACAATTTACCAGGTTTTCTGGCCTTACTGTCGTATCGCCAAATATTGAGAATCTGGTTCTGGCAGCTGGAGAAACTAAGAGACCGCTTAGCGTTAGACTCGCTGAACACAATAGAAACACTCAACGAGGATAAACATCGAAGTCAGGGATAGCGGATCATGCCTGGACGACCCAACACAATATAAAATGGGCTGAAGCCGAAGTCATCCATAAAGAAGAGGGCTGTTATAGAAGGGAGTTTGAAGAGGGTGCATGTATTATGAACAACAAAGTCTTCAGCCAAGCTAGCATAGAAATCCGTAATGTGTGGAAACCCTTAATTAGTGGCATGGATCGATTGAAATTAAATTCAAAAGTTAGTCAGAAAACATCGTCTTAAATTTTCGCACAAATTAATATACCCCCAGGTCAAACAATCAGAAACTAAGAAATTTGTAACCTTAACGTACTTCGGGAGAAGAACAGAGGCTATTGCGGGATTCTTTAGAAAGAATAATATAGAAGTAGCATACAGGCCGCATGCCAGGTTGTCTAATTTTCTTTTCAATGCCAAAGATAGAATAGCAAAAATGGACAAATCTGGAGTTTATAAGCTTAAGTGTCCAGAGTGTAACGGTGTTTATGTGGGACAATGTGGACGTAATTTTTCAAAAAGATACGCTGAACATGAAAGGTTCTTCAGACTAGGAAAAAATGATTCGACGTTTTCAAACCATTCCTTGGAATGTAACCACAAGTTTCCGAGTCTGAACGATACGGAAATTTTGCACTATGCAAGCAAGGGTTGGAAACTGAATTATTTAGAATCCCTAGAAATTCATAAACAGAAATATTGTGGTTGTAACCTACTGAATGATCAACTGGATTTGGTCTATTCACCGGTTTTTAAGGCAGCTCAGTCACATTGTCGCAAATAAACAAGGTCCAGGTAAAATTCATTAATGACCGTTAGTCACTAAGACAGGCCTCGGGTAGAATTAAGGGTATTTAAGGAGTGTTATTTATTATTTCAGATTATTGTATTGTTTGATAATGTCCATATATGACGAAAGGGGTGATTTCAACGCCTCCTAGCAGCAAAACTTTTAATTTTTTTAGGTTGGCGCAATGGTAACATTGGTTGAGAATTACATGGACTAAATCATACCGAAAATTCAAAAAAAATCCACCGGGACCAAATTCCATAAGGAGTTTGCGGGGTCCTTTGCTTTTGGATGTTTTAACCTCCAACAGTCTAAAAATAAAAAAAGGTAAATTCAAGGAAATTAAGATGTCATTGCAATCAAACAATTTGCAATTTATTACTGCACCTAGTATGGCACAAACGTTTACTTATTCTGCACCTTAACTATTATTTCACGTCTATAATTAGTGACGTTCAAATAGTTACCCACTCCTGAAAACTTATTTCGAAATGGTCGATTCCCATGTAAGAACTGCAGTATTCTTTATGTGTTCATTCACCGGCTCTCTTTTAAAATTGTTGGAGTTGTTTAGACTACGCCATTTTATTGTTGGGACTTGAAATGTTTTTGTAACTTGATACGTTTGCCTTTGTTCTTAAATAAAGTTATGAAATGTGTCGGTCAGCCTGGCGGAAGAATTTCTAGTTCGTTAGAAAATGGTAATATATTGCCTTCAAAACAAACATTTTGATTAGATGCATTAGGAACAAGCACAAATCAAAGTTGAAAAACCAAATGCCAAAAACGACGAGAGCAGCCTGGGGAATTATGAATCAAAACTAACAGAAACGCACTAAAGCGACTTTTAAAATAATAATAATAATAATAATAATAATAATAATAATAATAATAATAAATAATCTTTATTTCATGGAATATTTCATATGTATAACATGGATAAATACAAAACAAAAAATGAAAATAAGCGTCATAAACAGAATCACAGTAGATCATGAGAGCGGGATTAGAGCTATGTGTATATATGTAGATAATAGTCATCTAGGGAGTAAGGCTCAAGATCAATAAGTGCCTTCTTAACTTCTTTTTTGAACTTGCTGATGCTCTTCAAAGTTTTTATACCGTTTGGTAATTTATTGTAAAATTTTATCGATGCATATGACGGATGCTTTTCTGATATTACTAATCTGTGCAGCGGAAAATTTAAATTGGTATTACGTGCTGGATATCTTTCATTGGGTCTATGTTCAGATAAGTTTGTATTTTTAAACAAATACAGAACACATTCATATATATATATAATGCATAGATTGTCATTATATTGTTTCTTTTGAAAACACCTCTGCAGGTTTCACGAAATTTCATTTTGAACATAGCTCTAATCACTCTCTTTTGAATGCAAAATAAGTCATTAATATTACTTTGGGATCCCCAGAATATTATTCCAAATTTAGCACAGGATTCAAAATTTGCAAAGTATATAATTTTTAAGGATTTTTCGTTAAGGTATTTGCTTATGACTCTAATGCTATAGCATATCTGGTTCAGTTTTGCTCCTAAGCTTATGATATGGGCGTTCCATTGTAAATGTTCCTCTATAAAGACTCCCAGAAATTTGGTATTATTTTGAATTTTGATTTCATTGTTTAGTATGTATGTATTTTCAGGTGTTTCAATTCTTTGTTGTTTGGTCCTGAAAAATATAGCGTTGGTTTTCTCAACATTTAGTATCAACTTATTTTTTGTAAACCAGTCATAAATGTTTCTCGTTACGTTCTGCGTTTTTCGTATTAGGTCTGGATAATCTGAACTTGAAACCAACAAGTTAGTGTCATCTACATAGTTAGTTAGATGTGCAGAAGCATTAAAGCCATTTAAGATTTCCAAAATATCATTCATGAAAATTATGAAAAGTGCTGGTCCTGTTATGCTACCTTGAGGGACTCCTATCTTGATGTATTTTAAGTTAGATTTAGTTGCCTGTCCATCTTTCACAATTTTGACTCTCTGTTGACGATGTGTTAGATAGGATTCTAACCAATCTAAAGCATTTCCTCTAATGCCATATTTTTCAAGTTTTATCAATAAGTAGTCATGATTCAAGCAGTCATATGCTTTGGAGAGGTCTAGAAAAATACCCAGCACAATTTCATTATTTTCGAATGAATCAAGAATTTTCCTGGTAAACTGTGTAATTGCAGTTTCTACGGATCTGCCTTTTATGTATCCATGCTGACTGGCATTGAAAAACTTATGCTATTTCATGTGATCCATAAGACGATCACACATCGCCATTTCGAACAGCTTAGAGAAGGATGGCAGAACACTAATTGGCCGATAATTTTCGAATAGTTCACAATCACCTTTCTTATGGATCGGCGTTATTAACGCAATTTTAAGTTGTTCTGGGAATATGCCAAATTGGAATGAGTTATTCATTATGTAACAAAGTAAGCTTGCTATTGATCCTGAACATAATTTTACCATACTAGTTGGAATATCATCGTCACCACAAGTGTGCTTATTTTTCAGTCTATTTCATTTATTGAAACTGGTTTAATGAACATTGATTGTAAACTACTCGGGCTGTTACAACTGAATTGCTTAGCTTCTAGTTTTTCTAAAAGATTGGGAATTATATTCAGTAGAAAGTCATTATACATTTGAAGGCTAAATCGGTGAATTTTTGCTTCCCTAAAATTTCATTGTGGATACTCCACATAGTTTTCATTTTATTATCTGAGTTAGTAATTTTTCGTTCATAATTTTCTTTTCTTTTTCGAGTCAACAATTCATTATAACTTTTTTTCATGGCATTATATACATATTTAAGTTCTGGGCGATTGTTTGATATCACCAACCAGGCATTTAATTTATTTCTGCAGTCTTCTACTTCAGGATCTTTCCGCTGCACATGATTCTTTACCTCAATTCGTTTAACAGGAAAGCATTCATCGAAAATATTTGTGAAATAACTCATGAATGTATCCCATTGTTCATTCACTTCGTTTTCCTTCAATTTATATATGTCTGACCAATTCTGATCATCCAGTTTTCTAATGAAAATGTATAAAACTGAACATACAAAAGATGAATTAACTGATGATCCCAGGAATAGAAACTACCCAAATACCAAAACTATGTCAATTTACATTCGACACGCGTTTCGCCAATAAATTTAACATCTTCAGGAGCTAAAAGCTTACTAAATTACTTAGTCTACCCTATTACTATTTATTCTACTTTAATGGTTAATCGCACTAATTAACCCCACCTACTTCGATTTGTCTAATCTAATTAACTACATATAGGCCAAGATTTTCACAAAAATTAAAGGCCCAAAGGCCTATTTTTTTGTTTTTTATGAAACTCCCAGGTTAACAGAGAAAACCCCTCAAAAGCAGAGCTTGTGCGAGCAAGGGGGATCCGGGACCTACAGTTTAAATAAAAGTGGAATTCGAACCACTTCAGCTCAGTGACACGCGACCGGAGATCGAACCCGGACCGTCTGGGTGGAAGCCAAACGCTTCAACACCTCGACCACTTCGCTGTACGAGGATATATTGAATAATTCTTACCCTTCTATAGAACCAAACAAAATTTCAATGTCAAAATATTTTATTACTCAACATTTTCTCCTCTTAATTGGATATATTTATTACAGCGAACCTGCAACGTCTCTAGACCTTTCAAAAAAAATGTTTCTTCTTGCTCTGCAAACCAGACCTCCACAGCTTTCATTACCTCCTCGTTGGAAGAAAATTTACGACCTTTTAAACTTTTTTTCATTTGAGGAAAGAGATGATAGTCGGACGGAGCCAAATCTGGTGAATAAGGGGGGTGTTCTAGTAATTCAAACCCTAAATCACGAATTTTTTGCATGGCAACAAGAGATTTGTGTGCAGGGGCGTTGTCCTGCAAAAACAAAACACCTTTGGATAGCTTTCCGCGTCTTTTCTCTTTAATTTTTTCCCGTAGAGTAGTCAGTAATGTCGAATAGTAATCTCCAGTTATTGTTCTACCCTTATCCAAAAAATCAATCATGATTACTCCATGGCAATCCCAAAAAACTGAAGCAATAACTTTTCCAGCAGATTTTTGGACACGAAACTTCCAAGGTCTTGGAGACCCGGAGTGTCGCCATTCCATCGATTGTTGCTTTGTTTCTAGATCGTAGAAATGTACCCAAGTCTCATCCATAGTAACAATTCGGTTTAAGAAGTCTACATCGTTTTCAAATCGAGCACAGATCGAACGCGATGCTACTACCCTTGCACGCTTTTGGTCAACATTCATACATTTGGGGATCCATTTTGCAGCAATTTTTCTCATGTCCAAATTGACGTGAACTATATGATGAATGCGTTCAGATATCCGTTTTAGCCCAATTCGTCGGTCTGTTAAAATCATGTCATGAACTGCATCAATATTTTCGGGGACTGACACAGAAACTGGCCTTCCCGATTGGTCATCATACGAAGGACATTGATCACCAAGGGTATTAAGCATATCTTCGTAAATCTGCTTACCTCCTAACCCTTTCAAATACAGGTACTTGATGATGGCTCGATATACTCCAATTTTTCGATTTTCACAATTTCGGTGGACATATTTTATACAACGACCTCTTAGGAAGTTGTATTATCTACGATTGCCCCCCAGCGGACCCCAACTTTTTTATTTGACGTTTTAGACCCATGGTTACTTTGGAGAAAATGATCCCCGTCGAAAAATAAAATTTTTCGAAAATTCTGTCTGTCGGTCTGTCTGTCTGTCTGTCGGTCTGTCTGTCTGTCGTCTGTCTGTCTGTCTGTAGCTTTTTTTGGGGTAAAATTTTAAAGCCCTTTGAGATATCGCTCTGAAATTTGAACCATTTTAATAACTCGAGGACTTGATTTCTCATACTCATTTTTTTCGTGATCGGAAAATTTGGAAAAATGTTATAGGGGTTTTTCCAGTTTTTTTTTGACGTTTGTACTTCCCTCGATACAGGTTTGGGATGTGATTTTTTTCTTTCAATATTTCTTCAAGATATACTTCAATATCCCCTACAGAAGTGTATAGTTTTTGAGCAGGATCGGAAAATGCTAACCGGGTTTTCCGGAGTTTTCCCCGAAAAGTGTCAATATTTGAATACCCGATTTTCAGCGAACCAACAGGAGAAACTGAATTTTTTTGGATAGCAATCGATAGAGCACCAAAAACTGAACAAATCCTAAAGGAACCATTTTTCGAAAATCCTATCGGAAAATGGTGAAAATTCCAAAAATCCAAAAAAAAAATAATTCATTTTGTAAAACATGAATTATCTCAGAAACGGTTGATTATTTTTAAATTCATCAAGATACCTTTTTTTACGGAATTTCAAAATTCTACAAAAAATGTTATTCGATTTTTATCCTAAAATCAATAGTACGGGAAATATTTGAAAAAAATGGAAAATGGATATATTGACCGTACTAATGAAACAAATGAAAATCTTAAAAATGCTTTGGATACATCTTCACGAGCCACATCGATATTTCTGAACCAGTTTTTTCCAACTAGTTAGGAAAGTGGAAAATTATTGAAAAAACTAAAAAAAAAATTGAAAATTTGTACTTTTTTTATAAAATCGTCAAAATCTCGAAAACCAAACAAGATATCGGAAAGTTGTATACCAATAATTTTGTTGCTCTTGAAAAGTTCTATAAGAAGTTTCGAATAAGTTTTCCCATATCTTGAATAACGATAGAGATATGGACTTGGAAATATTTTCCGGTTTTTTGTCTAAAAATACCAAAAACTCGAAGAATAAACGAGATACCGAAAAAATGTATATAAACAATTTTATAGTTCGCATAAAGTTCTACAAAAAGTTTTCATGAAATTTTTCCGTATCTTGAAAAAAAAAACGATTTTGAAAAATTCGGGACTTAGAAAAAATTTCACATTTTTTATTAAAAACACAAAAAACTCGAAAACTAAAAGAAATATCGAAAAAATGTATTCAAACATTTTCATTGAACTCAAATATGTCTACAAAAAGTTTTTATGAAATTTTTGCATATTTTGGAAAATAAACAAAATATTCGATTTTCTTTGAAAAAAACAAAAAAAACTCCAAGATGGCGATAGATTTTCAAATTTTACATATGAACTTTTTTGATCACCTTCTAATAGTCTGCAAAAAATGCAACGACATTTTTTCTGTAATATGAATAGTCTAGGAAATATTTCCCAAAAACGAAAAATTAGGTAGTTTTGCATATTTCTTCCCCCCCTTCGAATTTTTCCGGGCGCAAAGCGCCCGGATTTTTGAATATCCTCTTACCCCCTCCCTTCAAATTTTCCCGGGCGCGAAGCGCCCGGATTTTTAAATATTTCCTTCCTCCCTTCCTTCGAATTTTCCGGGGCGCGAAGCGCCCGGATTTTTGAATATTCACTTCCCCCCACCTCCTTCGAATTTTCCCGGGCGCGAAGCGCACGGATTTTTGAATATTTACTTCCCCGCCTCCTTCGAATTTTCTTCTAAATTTAAAAAATAAGACAGTCATGTATTGAAAACACGTAATTTTGTGGAAAATTATTCAAGACAGTCATGTACTGAAATCGCGTATTTTTGTGGGAAATTATTCAAGGCAGTCATGTATCGAAAACGCGTATTTTTATGGGAAATTAGTCAAGACAGTCATGTATTGAAAACGCGTATTTTTGTGGGAATTTGTTCAAGACAGTCATGTTCTGAAAACGCGTTTTTTTGTGGGAAATTAGTCAAGACAGTCATGTATTGAAAACGCGTAGTTTTATGGGAAATTGGTCAAGACAGTCATGTATTGAAAACGCGTTTTTTATTTTGGGAAATTATTTAAGACAGTCATGTTTTGAAAACGCGTTGTTTTTGGTAGGAAATTATTCAAGACAGTAATGTATTGAAAACGCGTATTTTTGTGGGAAATTATTTAAGACAGTCATGTTTTGAAAACGCGTTTTTTTTTGTGGGAAATTATTCAATACAGTCATGTATTGAAAACGCGTATTTTTGTGGGAAATTATTTAAGACAGTCATGTATTGAAAACATGTATTTTTGTGGGAAATTATTCAAGACAGTCATGTATTGAAAGCGCGTATTTTTGTGGGAAATTATTTAAGACAGTCATGTATTGAAAACATGTATTTTTGTGGGAAATTATTCTAGACAGTCATGTATTGAAAACGCGTATTTTTATGGCAAATTAGTCAAGACAGTCAAGTATTGAAAACACGTATTTTTGTGGAAAATCAATCAAGACAGTCATGTATTGAAAAATATAATTGGATTTTTTCCCAAGTCTCGCATTAGTCGTTGTATTCAAATTATTGGTGTCCAATTATAGTTTCAAAGGCATTAGGGTAGTTGTATTCATATAATTGGTATCCAATTATAGTTTTAAAGGCATTAAGGTCGTTGTATTCATATTATTGGTATCCAATTATAGGTAAAATTGAGGTCGTTGTATTAAAAAAATTCTACAACTTCCAGGCATTTCAACTTCCGAGCTTTCGAAAAGTGCTCGCGCTTCGCGCGAGGTCGAGCGCTTGCGCGAGAGTTAACCGCCGGAGGCCAAGTCTGAGCGTTAGGTGGATCCTAGCGTAGGCGGATCCCACGCCCAGACTTGTTTTTTCTCCAAATCCCTATTACAAAAATGAAAATGCTACTTGGTATAAAAATGTACCATTGGGGAAGAATGAAATAGGCAAATGTTTAAATAAATCATTTGATAAATGTGGATTTGACACTAAGAGAAGAAAAGTAACTAATCGCTCAAGCCGATCAACTTTGGTTTCTCATCTAATGAAGAAAGGTATATAGGAACAAGAATCCATCAAAATAACATGTCACGCCACAGCATCCCAGATAACACACGATATCCAATGGATATCCATTTTATGTCCAATTCTGGTCGGGATATCCTTGGATCTGAATGGATATTCATGGGATATCCATCGAAGGATTTAAAATGGATATCCTTCAGCAAATATCCTATGGATATCCATAAAATATCCACAGTTATTATGGATATGATTGAATTGCAAGAATGATTTTGATATTATCAATTTCTGAGTTTCTTCCATGCTCGTACACGAATAGATGCATTTCAAGAATACTCTTATATTTCGTTTTCCGACTGGATCTGAAATGGATATCCATAAGATATCCTTAGAGATTATCCATAAGATATATTATATGGATATCCTATGGATATAGTTCAGGAATATCTTATGGATATCCTTGAAGAATATCTTATGGATGTACAGGTTGGTACCACCCGATCATCCATTGGACGTCCATAGTATATCCTTTAGATATTTTCTGACATCCATACATCCAGCATATCCATAACAGATGTCCAGTGGATATCCATTGGATGTCCATGTGTTATCTGGGATCTTCGTTGAAGCCTTATTTACATATTGATGCAGAACACCTCTTGAACACCTCTTCAACTACTCTTTATAGGCGAGATACTTTACTTCGTCACACTAATGGGCCACTCTGTAGGTATGTTACTTGTCAAAATAATCCCCCTTTATCAACAATTTTTTAACTGCTGGCTCATATTACCCAAAATGCTCATTTTACCCAAAATGCTCATATTACCCGAAATAGTTTAAATTTTTTTCTTCTCTTTCGAAATCAGGACCATTACATTCAAAAACACCACCGCATCAGCAATCCGAGATGATGCGTCAGCCGAAAGTAGAACACGCTGTAGGAATGCGACGCGAGCTTAGCAAAGCAAGCATTCCCGCAGTGGGCATTCACCTACGAGGCAGTAAAAAACGAAAAAATACCGAAATCATTATTAACTATGCAATACGGGTACGCGTATGCATTTCCGAGAAATCTTGTGTCGGTCTCGTTCTCGCAGATTAGTACGACGACTACTAAGTACCAGTACCATCCAGCGAACCATCGTCCATCGCAGCTGGTTCATTGACTCGACTCTTCATTCTTCAATGAGGCAGATTGCCGGCCGCTTTTAGGAAGGAATAAACGTTCGCTTGTTTTGGTCAGCTGTGTTCATGGTAGGCGGGATGCGAATTCTGCTGGACCAGTATTATTATTATTAATTAGCCCGGACTGGACCGGATCAAGGTGGCCGTCTATCTTCCGCAGGAGCCTAAAACATAAACTCAGGAGTACTACAGGGGGCGATTCTTGGCCCCTTTCTTTTCTTGATTTATATACATACGATTTGCCAAATATCAAAATCTCAGGAAGCTTCACACTTTATGCTAATGATACCGCAATAATATGGCTGTAGATAAAAATAAGAGGCTCTTTCACACAAAATAAAAGACGCAAACGGCCTATACTACTTTATATACGAGGATATATGGAAAATTTCTTAGCCTACTATTGGTTTTGGTAGGCATGGATGGTGACTGATGCGCTGCGAATTGAACCAAACAAAATTTCAATGTCAAAATATTTTATTACTCAACATATCCTCCTCTTAATTGGATACATTTATTACAGCGAACCTGCAACGTCTCTAGACCTTTCAAAAAAATGTTTCTTCTTTCTCTGCAAACCAGACCTCCACAGCTTTTATTACCTCCTCGTTGGAAGAAAATTTACGACCTTTTAAACTTTTTTTCAGTAGAGGAAAGAGATGATAGTCAGACTGAGCCAAATCTGGTGAATAAGGGGGGTGTTCTAGTAACTCAAACCCTAAATCACGATTTTTTTGCATGGCAACATGAGATTTGTGTGCAGGGGCGTTGTCCTGCAAAAACAAAACATCTTTGGATATCTTTCCGCGTTTTTTCTCTTTAATTTTTTCCCGTAGAGTGGTCAGTGATGTCGAATAGTAATCTCCAGTTATTGTTCTAGCCTCATCCAAAAAATCAATCATGATTACTCCATGGCAATCCCAAAAAACTGAAGCAAGAACTTTTCCAGCAGATTTTTGGACACGAAACTTCTTAGGTCTTGGAGAACCGGAGTGTCGCCATTCCATCGATTGTTGCTTCGTTTCTGGATCGTAGAAATGTACCCAAGTTCATCCATAGTAAAAATTCGGTTTAAGAAGTCTACATCGTTTTCAAATCGAGCACAGATCGAACGCGATGCTACTACCCTTGCACGCTTTTGGTCAACATCCAAACATTTGGGGATCCATTTTGCAGCAATTTTTCTAATGTCTAAATTGACGTGAACTATATGATGAACGCGTTCGTATGAAATATTCAGTGCTTCAGATATCCGTTTTAGCCCAATTCGACGGCTTGTTAAAATGATGTCATGAACTGCATCGATATTTTCGGGGACTGACACAGAAACTGGCCTTCCCGATCGGTCATCATCTTCAACGGAAAATTTACCTCTTTTGAAGCTTGCAGTCCAATTTTTCACGGTCGCATACGAAGGACATTGATCATCAAGGGTATTAAGCGAATCTTCGTAAATCTGCTTACCTCTTAACCCTTTTAAATACAGGTACTTGATGATGGCTCGATACTCCAATTTTTCGATTTTCACAATTTCGGTGGACATATTTTTTCTTTTAATTTATTTCGTAACTCTGGTTAACTTTTTTGACGTCAAACTTTACACTGACACTTCTAATAAGTTATTGTTCGTTGCTATGGTAACGCAATATTTTGTTTATGCAGGGAACTGGTCTAGGCTAATTATATATCAATACATCCTCGTAAAATAGCTCGTAAATGAAAACCCCGGTTTTTGTCCTAGCAAAATGTCTTTGTGGAATTTTTTAAACAAGAAATAGTAATAAAAATTACAACTTCTCTATTTTTTTGCGAATATCTGAGAAGGTATTGGAGGAATCGTTTTACAGTAAATATAACTTTTTCCACCAGATGTTTTCCAAGAGATTGTTGCACCAGATTTGTCCCCCCAGATTTTTAACACCAGTTTTTTTCCAATAGTATTTGCAACAGATGTTTTTCCACCAGATTTTTGCACCTGATTTTTTACACCAGATTTTTCCACCAGATTTTTGCACCAGATTTTTTTCTATCAAATATTCTTTCATCAGTTTTTTTTCCAACAGATTTTTTCCAGCAGATTTTTTCCACTAGATTTTTGCACAAGATTTTGAATGTTTCAATGTGTCAATTGACAGATTAAATGTGTCAATTGACAGATCAAATGTGTAATTTAACTGATTAAATGTGTAAATTGACAGATTAAATGTGTCAATTGACAGATTATTTGTGTCAATTGACAGATTAAATGTGTCAATTGACAGATTATAAATGTTTCATTTGACAGATTATAAATGTTTCGATTGACAGATTATAAATTTGTCAATTGACAGATTAAATGTGTCAATTGACAGATTAAATGTGTCAATTGACAGATCAAATGTGTCAATTGACAGACTAAATGTGTAAATTGACTGATTAAATGTGTAAATTGACAGATTAAATGTGTCAATTGACAGATTATAAATGTTTCATTTGACAGATTATAAATGTTTCGATTGACAGATTATAAATATGTCAATTGACAGATTAAATGTGTCAATTGACAGATTGAATGTGTAAATTAACTGATTAAATGTGTAAATTGACAGATTAAACGTGTCAATTGACAGATTATAAATGTTTTATTTGACAGATTATAAATGTTTCGATTGACAGATTATAAATATGTCAATTGACAGATTAAATGTGGCAATTGACAGATTAAATGTGTCAATTGGCATATTAAATGTGTGAATTGACAGATTAAATGTGTCAATTGGCATATTAAATGTTTCAATTGACAGATTAAATGTGTCAATTGAAAGATATTTTTATTTCTGTGGTGGCATCAGTACGCCGTCGTATATCTGTGCCTTAGTTACGCTCACGCACTGGTTGAACCCACAACAATTTAGACCCTGTTGAACTTCTAATCGCAGCAAGTTCAATCGTATCGTAAATATAAAAAGCCGTTAATGAATTCTCGATCCGACATAATCGCAGTACGTAAATGGATAACCTGAATGTCGATCGTGGCCATATACGAAAAACGATGGTAAATGATTAGTACTTCTTGGATATCCATGTCAGATCACTGTTCCATCCTTGTCCGCAACGATGAAGATCACGGTCATTTCGTCATTTCCAACATTTCGAAATAATGTTATGTTTTATACAGGGTGTGGGACAATACTTCAACTTCATAGTACCACTGACTTGACTTCAACCGTGAATGGCTTCTATTTTCATCCCTTTCTGAAGTCTTCAATGATATTGCTGATCTCAGAAATGAAAATTCCACTGGAATTGATTGCTTCTAAACCATTTGAAGATTTGTTGCTCAGAAACGTATTATTCTCATATTATATTATAGCCTTCGATACACAAATTCCTGTAGACCAATTTTCAAAGAAAAACATATTTGAACATTATCCTCCATCTACTTTTATAGTTGTGAAAAAACACGAATACATGTTAGAAACTAATTCAAAGTAGCACATATATGCGACTAGAAACGGAAACCTACTAAAATTACAACAACACCGAACTTCGTTGTTTCGAAAGTCACCTTCTTTTTAACAACAACAATTTTTTAACAATTTTGAACAAAACATATTCATAAGTATGTATTGACTTTCTTCTCTTACTGCTTTTGACTAGTTTGTACGTTCTTATTTATATCTATAAATATTATCATTATCATAGAACTTTAGCAATCGAATGCACTATTGCCCCACCCTGTATAATTGGAAACCCTAGTATTTTTCATAGATCAGATGAATGGAATGAAAACTTCAGTTGTTTATCCGTTATTTATTAACATTTTCAAATGAAACCGGCAAATCAATTTTAAAGCAATTATTGTCATCACCAGTCTATTGAGCTACAAACACTACACGGTATCTTGAGAACACTCTTTATTCTTAACGGTGTTTGTTGTCATTGATATGGGTGAATGCTTCTAACAAGGAAATTCAATCGGATCGCGATTGAATCCCACGAATTTTCAATTTCACACGAAGCTAATACATACTGTTAATTGTTCGTCGATTGTTTTGTTCCGGTTTCGTACTTCGGAGTCATTTGAAATTATGTAGTCTAATTGATCTTATAGTCCAGTCAGATGAGAATTACAATATTGAAATAAGTATTCGTCCCACTTCTATATTATACTTCATACATTTACATTATTAATTATGGCAATATTTTACACATTTCAATTTCAAATATTATTTCTAAGCTCCTGTATATATTTCAAACTTAATCCAGCCGAGGTGTCGTATTATAAAAACAAATCGGGAATTTCCAACTCATACCATATTACCAGTAAACAAATAGCTTTCCTATAGTCCGATTTAATAAGTACCTACGCTTACCTAGCTTGGCCGGTTTTCCCAATTTGTAATTGATTGAAATTCCCTAGGATCATCTTCACTGATCACTGTCTTGTTTCATATATACCATGCAGGTCCACGGATAGGGTAGAACCATTTTTGCATATATTTCGAGATTGTAGAAATTTCAACTCCCGTGACTTTGTGACTTTGAAGACCATTTTAACAAGATAGATTCCGTTTCTAATTCTGATGACGATAACCACGCTCCATTGAAAACTGTCCGAAATACAAAGAAAAAATATCCCAGGCTGACTGATACATCCAAAGAAATTATAAAATTAGGAGTAGAGCACTCAAAAATTACATACTCACAATAAATATCAGTCACTGGAATTACAACGATTTCAGAAATTAAGTTAAATATGCAATTAAAATATAGAAAAAAGCTTACTTGCAATACAACATTAATAACAAAGAAAATGTGTAGAAAGTCCTACGTCAACTGGCAGTAACCTCTAGAAAACAGTGCCAATTACCTTCCCTTGCTTTTTTGCTAACATCATTCTTCTACCACTCCAGTAGACCAAAATAAGGTTTTTAAGAAGCTGTTGTCTATGCTATCTATGGCTGTCGTTCTTAAACAAATTAATATCCACATGGTCTTGCATTGGTATCCAATTCTTCTGCGATACCTATTCCATTTTTGTATAGAAAGTAAAGTTTACTCTTTATTATGGAAGAAGGCCAAAGTCATACAAATTCTTAAAAAAATCATCCCTTATATGCAATTTTGTATTCTTCGTCCAATAAGCAATACTGAACTATATAGGTTTTTGTGAAACTGCTAATCTTCTTGGCTTGAATCTAATGTCTCCGGTCTAATCCTTATGCGTAGATGTGTACCACAAGGTTCGAACTTGGGTCCACTATTTTCCTCAATCTATACATCAGTTGTTACATCAGTATTTACTACACTTCCAGTTATTATTTTACTCTGATGATACTCAGATTTATCTAGATTTTGAAGGAAAAGAAACAGGGAAACGGCTTGTCAAAATCGAAAATCGAAAAAATCTTTCTGCAACCTGAAACTGGTTTATAGTAATCGAGAAATACTTACCAGGTGGATAAAATAACTCTTTGTGAATCTCTTGTATTGTCACAATACCCAAATAGTCAGACTGCATTTGTGGGCCTGAGACAAATTGATGAAAATAATAATAACTGCTTAGGTACTATTATTCATTTATGGCCGAATTCAATTGTTTTTTATTTTGTTTCAGTTGTCCGACGAAGTCACAAGAAAGAAAACCGAGTATCAAAAATATCTAGAACTGTACAAACTAATGCGATGTAAATTTGAGGAGCACTACGTTAAGTGTAAGTATTCCACCGTTATTTTTTTTATTCTTTCCGTCAACCAGCTGTAACCTTACGCGCAACCCTCGGAAGTCTTCGAGAGACTTGTGCGAGCCAGGGAAGACGGGGCCCTTACCTTTTAACGTGCGATGGCATGCACGGGACCAATATGATATAGCTTCTGAATTTGGATGGACAGAAATAGACCATCCACTTTTCCTGTTCGAAAATCGAGCATTCCACATGTTCTGCTGACGTTAATCTAGCCACTCAATGAAATAGTAACAAACATACTCGGATTTACGTAATTCCGCCCTCCCAAATTCGCAGCATGCATTTCTCAGAGGCATATACTGGAGTTTTTTAAAAATAGACCTTGGCACTTGGCATTGCTTTGATAATAGGCAAAGTAAGGAAATTAAATTTAGTCTATGCCGAGCTCCGAAATTTGCAGCTGTTCCGCTCATATCAAGCGCAAAAAATATATCGAAAATTTACTCGATAACATACTTTTCTTAGGCGGAAATGTGAGTACCTATATTTATATTCAACGGAGCTGTTACGCCTGCACAGCTAGGTAATATTTGTGTTTGAAGTAATTCCAGTTTTCCTACCCTGACGCCATATCGTTTGATTACTTTGTTCTGGTGTGCTTGCTTGCAATTTAATTACTCTGTTCTGCTGTGTTGGTCGTAACATGATTTTATATCCGTGTTCAATTATTATTGGTGATTTTATTTGCAGCTTTGTTGCAATGTGATCACCTACGCGTTTCTCAAAATAGTGCGGCAATATATCATTTAGGCTGGTAGGTGGTGTTTGCAATTTGTTCGGAAGATTTTCACGTGGTTCTTTTCTTTTACGACTAATTTTTGTGTTTGATTTTTACGAGCTCTATTGAATTGTTTTGGTTCTTTAACACACTGTGTTGTATATGACAAAATTAAATGTAACAGCGGCCACACTTTTTGTGTGGATTTTATGGGTATTTTATGGTAACTTTTTTTTGGCAATCTCCCGCAGAGTCTAAAGTACGAATTTATTTAAAAGAATTTCAACAATTTCTTCAGAAGAGCATGTCACAGCGCTTCTAGGAAAATTACCCCGTTAACAAAAACTTCCCGGACAAAAACCCCCCTTACTATAACCCCGGGATATTTCTGTGCTCACAGCGCTTCTAGAAAAGTACCCCTTTACAAAAAAAACCTGGACAATAACCCCAAGACATTTCTGTATTCACAGCGCTTTTAGGAAAATTACCTCCTAAACAAAAATCCCTCGGATAAACACCCCCCCGAGCACACCTCTCACTATAACCTCCCGATTATAACCCCTGGACATTTCTGTATTCACAGCGTTTCTAGAAAAATTATCTCTTGACAAAAACCCCCCGAACAATAACCCTGGGACATTTCTGTATTTATAGCGCTTTTAGGAAAATTACCCAATTTACAAAAACCCCCTGGAGAAAAACTCTCCTCACTATAACCCCCGACTATAACCCCGGCACATCTGTGTTCACAGCGCATCTAAAAAATTACAAAAACTACCAGGACAGTAACCTCCGGGACATTTCTGTGTTCACAGCGCTTTTAAGAAAATTACCTCCTGAACACAAACCCCCTGGAGAAAAACTCCCCTCACTATAACCCCCCGACTATAACCCCGGCACATTTATGTGTTCACAGCGCTTCTAAAAAATTACCCCTTGACAAAAACCACCAGGACAATAACCTCCGGGACATTTCTGTGTTCACAGCGCTTTTAGGAAAATCACCTCCTAAACAAAAACCACCTGGAGAAAAACTCTCCTCGCTATAACCCCCCGACTATAAACCCGGCACATTTATGTGTTCACAGCGCTTCTAAAAAATTACCCCTTGACAAAAACCACCAGGACAATAACCTCCGGGACATTTCTGTGTTCACAGCGCTTTTAGGAAAATCACCTCCTAAACAAAAACCCCCTGGAGAAAAACTCTCCTCGCTATAACCCCCCCCGACTAAAACCCCGGCACTTTTCTGTGTTCACAGCGCTTATAAAAAATGGCCCCTTGACAAAAACCACCAGGACAGTAACCTCCGGGACATTTCTGTGTTCACAGCGCTTTTATGAAAATTACCCCCTAAACAAAAAACCCCCTGGAGAAAAACTCCTCTCGCTATAACCCCCCGACTATAACCCCGGCACATTTCTGTGGCCACAGCGCACCTAAAAAATTACCCCTTGACAAAAACCACCAGGACAATAACCTCCAGGACATTTCGATTTTAGAAAAATCACCCGCTTACCAAAAACCCCCCGGAGAAAAACCCACCTCACTATAACCCCGGGGCATTTCTGTGTTCACAGCGCTTCTAAAAAATTACCCCTTGACAAAAACCACCAGGACAATAACCTCCGGGACATTTCTGTGTTCACAGCGCTCTTAGGAAAATTACCCCCTTGACAAAAAACCCTCCAACTATGTCCCCCTGGATATTACTGTGTTCACAGCGCTTCTAGGAAAATCACCCCCTTTACAAAAACCCCCGGAACATTTCTGTGTTCACAGCGCTTTTAGGAAAATTACCCGCTTACCAAAAACCCCCCGGAGAAAAACCCACCTCACTATAAACCCGGGGCATTTCTGTGTTCACAGCGCTCCTAAAAAATTACCCCTTGACAAAAACCACCAGGACAATAACCTCCGGGACATTTCTGTGTTCACAGCGCTTTTAGGAAAATTGCCCCCTTGACAAAAAACCCTCCAACTATAACCCCCTGTATATTACTGTGTTCACAGCGCTTCTTGGAAAATCACCCCCTTTACAAAACCCCTGGAACATTTCTGTGTTCACAGCGCTTTTAGGAAAATTACCCGCTTAACAAAAACCCCCGGAGAAAATCCCACCTCACTATAACCCCGGGGCATTTCTGTGTTCACAGCGCTTCTAAAAAATTACCCTTTGACAAAAACCACCAGGACAATAACCTCCGGGACATTTCTGTGTTCACAGCGCTTCAAGATAAATCACCAGAAGAAGGAGACGTGCCAGAGGCTGCCCATCGAATTTCTTAACGTAAAAAAATTTTCACAATATCGCCTGGGAGAAGAAAAACCCATGTGAAACTACATTTCATTATGGTATAATGTACTTTCTGAAGTCTCTGATATGACCTTGTTGTTTCCTTTTGGCTTCTTGTTCTCTTGGTCTCAATTTCCTTCCGTTTCGACTTGTAGGAGAAGCTCTTCTTGTTAATGTTTCTTTCTGATTTATTGTCCCTCTTGTTCTTGTTTTCCTTTGTCTTCTTGTTCCTATTTTCTTTTGGCTTCTTGTTTTCGTTGTCTTTTCGTTCCTCTCCTTGTTTTCGTTTGGATTGCTTGTATAGGGAAACAAGTTATCGAACATCCTCGTCTTCCCTAGCTCGCACAATTCTCTTGAAGACTTCTGAGGGTTGCGAGTAGGGGTGCAACGGGTTGACGAAACTAACAATAATAAAACAATCTTGAAATCCTAGACTACAATAAGAAGAGAGTTGATGCAATTCAATTGAAAACCATGCTACAATGAGCCCCATCAAAAAAATTACGTGTTTTCGCCTATTTTTGGATTTTCTATAGGGGCTGAAATATTCAAGGTGGTATATTTCGAAATTGACACAAAATTGACACATTTTGGCGTTCATCCACGACTGGAAGGCCATCGCTAGATATTTTTGTATTATTATGTCGTCTAAATGACAAAACTTTTTTTTGTAGCTGGTCGAGGGGGTAGGAAACTCGACGACGTGAGAGACAAATACCAAAAAGCCTGCAGGAAACTGCATCTGACGCACAACGAATACGTTCTGCTCCTTTGCGAAGCTGTGGAATTCGAGAAAGACTTCAGGACCGTACTATTACCGGGTTTGCTCGAGCATCAGCAGTCCTTGCAGGAAGCGTATATCTCCACCTGGTAAGTTTTCATATCATCATAATGTCGACGTTTTAAAAAAAAAAGCAATTTTATTCGATCTCTATTTATGTTTAGGCTGTTAAATATCAATTGCGTTTTGTCAAGTACAAAAACTACAACCACCAAAAACTACTTTAGAAAATAAACTCATCTAACTTCGGACCAACTTCACATTGTTATCATTCTTCTGACTCTTTCTCATTTCTTCCATTGTTCCGATATCAGATTCTTCGGATTCAACTTTTACGGTGTAGTTTGTAGTATTTCCTTACAATACTCGTCATTGTAAAAGCGTACTCTTTCGCTTTCAAGTTTTTGACAAAATCGGCATTGCTGCTCTAAGCATGGATGTCTTACTAACTTTTCAGCATTGCTGTGTTATCTGCGATGGATAATTTTGAAGTGATGATATTGGAGTGCCTCTCTGCACTAGTTCCATACGTATCTGAAAAGTAGCGGGAGCACTCATAATCCAAAAGGCAGGACTTAGAATTGGGATAGTCATAATAATCCTGTATAATTTCAATGGCCAAATCAGAAAAAAAACTATTCCATCCGAACTGGTTCCAGACGAACCATGAAGACTTTTCATCAACTGCGTATGTGTGTGATGTCTCAGGAATTGTGATTCTTAAAACCAGAACGTCTCTTTTCCATTGCAGGTTTTTCGAACGGATGGTAGAGCTTTACAACTCAGTGCGAGGAAGGAGTTCCCTGAACCTTAAAGTTTTCCAAAATTCAGAAATATCACAAACCAGTGCTTTTATTTTCAGGGGTAATATAATAAGTGGTATGATTATTACCGATAATTTTTTGGAATATTAATGAATTGCAATCCCAAAGCTGAAAATACAACGAGTCCGCAGGACGAGTTGTATTTTCTTGCATTGGGATTGCCAATCAATTGATATTCCAAAAAATTATAGGTTATTAATCATACCACGAATTATATTTAGGACGATAATATATCGATTTGAAAATTGTTGAATTGCCTGGTAATTGGTTCTTTATTTCTGGCCGTATTCAACGGAATACTCTTTTCCACTGCTTCATCTATGATACCAATAGCCATTTCTCCCCAACGATCTCTCATATTGATTAAGAAATATAACTAGTCAAAACACAAAGATTTGACGTTTATAATTTAAATCATTATTTTGACTTGACAGCTAGTAAAACAAAAACTAAGCAGGTTTATCACCGTGAAAATACAGCGACAAGCTATATTTTCACTGTAATTCCGATTCTATTGGCTGAATTTCAAAATTTGAAATAGACTGATTGGTTGTTAAGCAAGGAGATATATTGTCACCTGCCCAAGTGCTGGCAGTACATTCAGACCCTTGCAATAAAAATGATTAAAAAAAATATTATAGTGACTGTTTTTTCTTCTATTACAGGAAACAAATTTTGAGTGATGTCGCCAGCAATTCGGACTTGACGTCTGAAAAATTCAAAGAAATCCAGAAGAAAATAGTCAACAATATCGATAGTATCAAACCCTGTGATGAATACAAAGACTTTACGGATAAACACAAGTAAGCTTTGCAATGATACCGGTATTTATAGCTCTATAACTCATGTTAATTTTTTTTTCATCCAAGCTGTCAACTTGACCTGACTCGATTATTTTTTAATATGTCCGACAATTAGGAATATTTAAAAAAAAATCTATTTCAGTATATTCTTGTAAATTTAAACTCTAATTCACTCTAAAATAATTTATTTAACGAAATACAATGATTCAATAACACAATACTCTAATTTACATAACAATCACGGAACTAGGTATTTATATTCTACTTTCACTTTACTAACTCTCCGTCTGTCTGCTGCGTCGTTCTTTTTATATTCACTGTTGACTTCTCCGAATGCTCTAGGATTTTCCATCGAATCGTCTAGATCCATCGAATCGTCCAGATTCTTCTCGGTGCATAGCGTATCGAAGGTCATATGCGGCCTGCGGGAGTGTTCAGGCCCGGCATCGCCCACAGCTTCGCCACAATATACACGATGTCCCAAAATAATTAACAACAAATTTCTCCTCTGCTTATCCAACGATTAGAATGGGGTTGATCTAAAAATTCTCGCACTATTCTTTGGGTATGCACTGAAGTACGATCGTGTTGCAACCACATGGACCTTTCGGCGTTCAAATCCACTTTTTCTGGGAAGATGTTGCGAAGAAAATGTAAATACCTTTCACCATTTCGAAAAAACCATTTCAACAATTCTCTATTTTCAACCAATCTCGCAGACTTTACAAAGCAGACCACACAAATCCGATATCAGCAAAAAGCTCTCAAAAAATGCCGCGCACTGTTGCAATGAAATACAGGGCGTTGCATTTGAAAGAGTCGAGTTACTGCCATTTGTATTTTATCCTTTGTCCTTTATCCTTTGTCCTCCGATAACAGTGACCAGTGTATTCTTGAAGCTGATACTAGGTATAACAAAAGTTATATTGTAATGCGTACCATTTTTAATATTTTCTGTCCACGCGAAATAATAATTCAATTCAATTCGAATTTTCTTTTTATCAGAAAGGACTAACCAGAACTAATTTTTTTTTATCGCCAAGATGCATTAAAAATAAACTATTAAATCGAAGAAAAAAAATGCCTTGTCGGTGGTTTGAACCCACAACCTCTCGTCTATTATGCCAAAGCTATACCGTCTGAGCCATGTTAACAGAGGTTTGATAAACATTATATAAGGGCATTCTCTTCCACGCAAACTACGAGTCTCAATTCGGGTGAAAGAAAATTAAACATGGTTCACGTTAGCGTTAATTTAAAAAGTACTTTTTTCTTGCTAAATATTTAATGTCTGGAGCATTTGGTAAAAACTGCTGAATATTTTCAGCTGTGAAGACCCTCGATTTTTTTGCTGAGTACGTATCAGAACAACGTTTTAAGAATGCCTTAAGTTTTTTTTTATCTTGAAATTTCTATATTATGTTTTACGTTTATCGTTTAATATTGAATATACAGGGTGATTCAAAAGTACTTTGACAAACTTCAGGAGGTGATTCCTCACAATATTCTAATATGAATTGCCCAAATAAATATATGTCCGGAAACGCTTCGTTTCCAAGATAGAGGGTGTTGAAGTTTTATTTTTATTTTGTTTTTTTTTCAAATAACTCTTGAAATACTGAACTTAATTAAACGAAACTTGGTAATAAGAGGTTTTGGAGGTGTCGAATTCGAACCTGATGTTATTATTTCTCTTACTCGTAGGGGGCGCCACCTACACGCCTTTTTCTTTTTTGAAGATTCATAACTTTTTTGGGCGTACATCTAGCACATTTTTCAGTAAAAAATCGATTCCTCTATCATATCTACGTAAAAAAGCTACCCTTGTTAAAAGTCGCTGTAAGCAACCGTTTTCTAAATATTTGGACTTGAAAATTTCAAGTCAATTATTTGATAATCGATGCATGTTGAAGTTATTACCAATATTTTGCATTTTTCACAAGAATGCTTTGGAAAAGAATTTGACGTTTTAAGTAAGTAGTTTTGGTAATTACATATTTTGTGACAGTATTTTAAAAGTTATTTGAAACAAACGAAAATAAAAACAATATTTCAACACCCTATATCTTGGAAACGAAGCGTTTCCGGGCATATATTTATTTGGACAATTCATATTAGAATTTTGTGAGGAATCACCTCTTGAAGTTTGTCACCCTGTATTTTCTCTACGACTATTATACAGGGTGTTTCATAATAAATGCGCTGGACTTCAGGATGTGATAGCTCGTCCAACAATATGAAAAAAAAGTTTCAATTAACTTACCCTCTAAAATGCACCATTTTCGAGATACAGGGTGTTGAAATTTAAAAAAAACTAATCGTTTTTTGCGAATATCTCTGAAACCGTTCATCGCACAAAAAACTGATTTCGTAGGCATTTTCTACTCATAATAAGCTATGTTTTGTGTGGATTTTTTTTTTCAAATTCGTAATTGGTGAAGATTTTGAAGGGGTAGTGGGTGTTTTTTTCTCCAACTTCTACGCCACTGAAAAAAGTATGATTTTGAGCCGCCTACTTGAACCGCCAATATTTTCTACACAAAAAAGGTATTCTTGGTTATAAGCTCTAAAGTTGACCGTTTTCAAGAAAATTCAACTTTCATGTTGAAAAACATGGTAAATTTTTTTAAATAATTTTTTTCCTAATTATACAAAATTTATTTAAACGTTGGAACAAGTAGCAAAACCAAACGTTGACTTCTTAATTGCAAAATAAAAAAAAACAATAACAATCATACTCAGTTGAATTGTTGGAAATGTCCGCCGTTAGCTTCAATGCACGCAGCAATTTTTCGAGGAAAAAACATTATTTAAACAACATGAAAGTTGATTTTTCTTGAAAACGGTCAACTTTAGAGCTTATGACCAAGAATACCTTTTTTGTGTAGAAAACATTGGCGGCTCATATAGGAGGCTCAAAACTATACTTTTTCCAGTGGCGTAGAAGTTGGAGAAAAAAACACCCACTACCTCTTCAAAATCTTTACCAACTATGAATTTTAAAAAATAAAAAATCAGCACAAAACATAGATTATTATGAGTAGAAAATGCCTACGAAATCTGTTTTCTGTGCGATAAACGATTCCAGAGATATTCGCAAAAAACGATTATTTTTTTAAAATTTCAACACCCTGTATCTCGAAAATGGTGCATTTTAGAGGGTAAGTTAATAAAAACTTTTTTTCATATTTTTGGACGAGCTATCACATCCTGAAGTCCAGCGCATTTATTATGAAACACCCTGTATTCTACGTTCATTACATATTGATTTTTAATTGAAAAATAAAGATGATTCCAAGACACCGTGGATCCTAACTCATTATTCAACGGTACTCGGCCAATCACAGGTTCAGAATTTTCAGAATCCACAGGAACTAAGAGGTTTTACAAACAAATTTCTCAAGAAGGCTTTGCTTGATTGAACTTTTGTCACAGCTTGGCATGCGCGAATGTCAGATTGACTATTTTCTTAGTTATAACTTTGATCTGTGTGACAAGTACCTAATATAAAAATGAATAGAGCGGATTGGGAAAGCAGTGATAGTGAGGAAGATGAAATGTATCTTGCAACAAAGGTATGTCAAACAATTTTTACTTGAACGTTCCACACTCTCTCAGTTCTTGGTCAGAGTTTCTCTAGTAAGTATTTCATTCACAAATTTTCGAGTGCCGTGAGTTCGATTCCCACTCTTGGAAGTTTTTTTTTTTAATTATTTTCAATTAAGGCATTTATTCATTCATGAATGAACACCGATTATTCATGTATAAATGTTATTATCAAATAAATCTGAAATCCAAAATGAATGAATGAATGAAGAATCTATTATTTTCATAAATAATATTTAGATTTCATTAAAACTCTGACTATCGTATAGTCGTAGAGAAAGTGTAGTCTTCTACTCGCGTATAATAGCTATTATATTCTCCGAAACTCGCCTTCGGCTCGTTTCTGAATTTTTATCCTCGAGAATAATAGCTATCACATTGTCGTAGAAAAATACATTTAAATTGCGAGGGGACATACTTCTTCAATCTCAAGAGAGAGAATTCCAGCATACTGTAATCAAATTTGATTTCTGAATTGGCAAATTCTGAGATGATCGTGGAGAAATATTGTTACAATGTGCCTCAATGTCGGACCTATCGTTAGAAAAATCAAATCAATAGCTTGCACGCACTTTTTGGTCACCCTGTGAGTTTACGTACATAGATTAGATCGGATTACTCACGAATCAATTCCTTATATTGCATTTTAATCAGATGCGGAATTTGTTGAAAACACTGAACATGGTTTCGTAACAAACCATATAAATTTATTCTTCACCGCAGTCAGCATCTGAATTATTCAAAAATTCCACCTATTTCAAGGGCGAAAATACGGCATATTTTGAGGTGAAAGCTGGTTTTGACTCAGCGTTCAAAAATACAGGGTGTGCGTGAAATAATTTTTTTTCTATCTGATTTCGTTTTTCAGAACGACCCCCACCGAACCGGTAAAGTTCATTTTCGACGAAAGTTTGGTGGAAGATTCGGCGGGAAAACTTCTGCCCAACCAGCTGACCGTAGATAATCTCACTGTCGAGTGGTTGAGGAACAAACTCAACGATTTGGAAGCCGGTATCAAGGAAAACCAAGAGAAACGATCGGCCATCACGATCACCCACGAAGGACTAGCGAACGGGAAAAATTCGACGAATAATGAGATTAATAATAGGTAAGGCGTTTCATTTTTACTATTTTGGTTCGATTGAAGAAATAGGTCACTGCACAATTTGAATGGAACTATATTTGTTATATCAAATGTTCAATGTTCACCTCGCTTTCCAGACCTGACTCCACAGAGTTTTTCCATTTAGGAATGTATCATGGACTTAGTATATGCAGATCCAGTTATGTCTTATAGCTCTTTTCTGTATTCTGAGGACTGACTCCAGCATGCCTGAGCTATACACACTCCCCAAAAGGGCATTCTTTACCTCAAATGCGCCTCAACTAACGCCTTATATGCAGTTTTAGCAGTAGGTATTTCAAGCTCTCTAGCAATTACTGTGACTACATGACATCCAGCCAATATTTTTCTTTTCAAATAATCAAACCCAGGAATCTGGCACAATCTTTACTGTCACTGATATAATTTCTCAAGTATATGTTGTCAAGAGTACATTTGAAGCAGGCTGTATTAGCTTTTGTGCTATCAGAAGACAAGATGTTTGAATCACACCAACCCTTGACAATTTTTATATCGCGAGATAATTTTTCGTTAAAGTCTTCAACGGTTTTACTCCTCCACAAGATTGTAGTATCGCCGGCAAATAATCAAAAATTTCCAAATTTGGAAGATCATTGACACATATTGAAAACAGAATTGGACCTGCAACTGACCCTTGTGGCACTCCCAAATTCATCTCCTAGGTCCGTGCTACTTCGTTAGTCTTCACTACTTATCTACGCCCTGTGAGATAAGTGTCAAACCAATTCGACGTTACTGCTTTACACCCATACTGACGAAGCTTTCGCAACAGTATTCCGTGATCCACACGGTCACAGAATACTACCGCGGAAAAATCTCCATCATTCATATCGTATAGTACAGCTCAGGCAGAAAGGATAGTATTGCAACTTGTGAATTTTTTTTACTTTGAAATCCATATCCAGTTGCTTGAATGATCTTATGTGTGGTAAGGAACTCATTGTTATATCTGCAATGGATTGTCATCTGAGTCAGAAACTGTGAAACTTGGTGTGCCACAGGGTTCTGTTTTAGGGCCGTTACTGTTTCTCCTCTATGTCAACGATGTTCCTCAACATATAATGAAAGGCTATGTTACAATGTTTTCTGATGGTACTACGATGACAATATCGGGAGAAAACTCTGAGCAACTCATCAGCAAATCAGAACGCATTATTTATCAGTTCAGCACCTGGTGCCAAAGAAATAAGCTTATCGTAAATACGTCAAAATCGATAAGTGTAAATTTTCACTTCAGATGAAATATTCCATATTATGGTTATGTACCTGCACAGTATGATATCCAAACTTATAGGAATGTAAATTTTTAGGTGCCTACCTAGACGACAATTTGAAAGGGGAAATGCAGGTGTACAATATTAGTACGAACTTGAATAAAGTATACTATGCCATAAAGCAGTTGAAATCCAATTTGGATGAACCTGGTTTACACAACATATATTATACTATAGTCAAGGGCAAGAGATTTTTCTAGAGTTTTGTGAATAAATTCTATTATTATAACTATTATTCAGTCTTTTTTAACAAGTTTTTCATTGATTTTTGCAACAGTCGGTATGAGCGATATTAGTTTCAAATTTGAAGAATCATCAAGATTCCCGCCCTTGTACATTGGAATAAGATTGTACTTCTCTCCATTGTACAGTTTTTTTGGGATTTAACAAATGGATTTAAAACAAAAAAGAATTACTACTGTCATTTTTAGAAATGACGGGAATTTACCTTCAAGAATCAATAGATTTATAAGTGAGACTAAAGTATTTAGGGCAACTCATGGGAGGTTTACAAAAAATTTACGGAAATTTCGTTAACGCCAGCTGCTTTTTTATTTTTTATATCTTTCACTGTTTCCATCAGTTCGTTTTTCCAACAAATTTTTTCCATCAAATCTTTGCATCAGATTTTTTTCCATCAGATTTTTGGACAAGATTTTCACATGATTTTTTCAACAGATTTTTGCACCAGATTTTTTTCATTAGATTTATTTCACTAGATTTTTGCACAAGATTTTTACCAGATTTCAGAATCAGATTTTTACCGATTTTTTTCAATAGATATTTGCAACAGATTTTTGCACCAGATTTATACCACCAGATATTTTCCAATAGATTTTTGCAACAGATTCTTCACTACAAGATTTTTTCCACTAGATTTTTTCCACCAGATTCTTCTCTACAAGATTGTTTCCACTAGATTTTTTAAACAGATTTTTTCACCAGATTTTTGCACAAGATTTTTGCTCCAAATTTCTTCACCAGATTTTTCTCCACCAGATTTTTTTCCACCAGATGCTTTCACCAGATTTTTCCGTCAGATTTTTTTCGACCATAATTTTCCAACAGATTGTTTCCACTTGATTTTTGCACCATAGTTTTTTTCCAATACATTTTTTTTATACCAGATTTTTCTACCAGAGATTGTTGCACCAGATTTGTCGCCCAGTTTTTTTTACCCAGATTTTTTCTTCCATTTATTTTTCCTATAGAATTTTTCCCCAGATTTTTCTCACTAGAGTTTGTTCTGACAGAATTTTTCTCCTAGATTCTTCCCATCAGATTTTTCCACCAGATTTTTGCACCAGATTTTTTTCCACTAGATTTTTTCCACCAGATTTTTCCACCAGATTTTTGCACTAGATTTTGCATATAATACAAAAAGATTGTCATTTTCATGTTCCTCAAGATGTATCAACGGGTCATATGGTACCATAGTAACAGTAGAAATTATTAATTTCATTTGCCTTTATGTTTACTTCATTTGGTTTCTATCCTATGTTTAGTTTTTTCACAATCGCGTTATGAACAATTTAAGGGCAAATCTTTCTAAATGCGCCGATTTAAGGGAAAACATCTCATTCAAATTCTGTAAACGGCATTTGGAAGTAGAGATCAATATTTACAATTTGCATAATTTGGATTTTCACCTGAGAGATGAGAAATGTGTTGAAAATGCTACGGGAAGTTACTCTAATGGCCGATTTCTCCAACTGATTCCTGAAGTTGGGAAATACCTAAATTGGATTCAGGAATACCCAAGTACGAACTGCGTTTCACCACACGTTGAGTAATGCGAAAATACCTAACGTTAGATGTTTCCTATCACTTTTAAGCATTACTTAACGCTTGATAAAATGCAAATTGCACTTGGGCATTCCTAAATTCGATTTAGGTATTTCCTAACTTTAGGAATGGTGGATTCGGCCATAAATGCTTCAAAGTGCATCCGAAGTCGCCCGAACTCAACTCGAGTTAACTTCAGTGCGATTTCGGATGACTTCGACGCACTTTGAAGCATTTTGATCAACTTTCAGTGACATTTTTAACACATTTCCCACCGCTCAGGTGAAAATCCAAAATATACAAATTGTCGATATTGATCTATTCCTCCAGATGCCGTTTAGAGAATTTGAATAGGACGATTTCCCTTAAATCGACGCATCTTGCAAGATATGCCCTTATATTGTTTATAACGCTATTGTGAAAAAACTAAACATCGGACAGAATATATCTTATGCGCAGTTGAACCACATATTATTATCTATCAGTTTCCGCAATATTGTTTATCCAGCTTCAGATTTATAAAAATAATAAATTTTTGAAAAATGTTCTCTTTTTGAGGTTTTCCCGGATTTTCTCAGTGGAAAATGCACCGATCCAGTCGTATGAAAATCCATTTTGTAGGTTTTATAAATCTCTACAAAAGTTCCTGTAAAGCGATTCCTTGAATAATCTTAGAGATATTTTCAAAAAAACTAAAAAGTTGTAACTTCTTTCACTACTGCTTGTTTGAAAAATTCATCAAAGCGATTTTGCTGGGGCGAAAACCGGGGTTTTCATTAACGAACTATCTTATAAAAATCAGTATAGGCCATGTGCGTATTTTATTTTGTGGGGAAAACCCTATAGCTTGGTCTATAAAGATTTGTTTCGTCATAAAGCTATTTCAGCTTGGTTCACTAAAAGTTGATTTTCATTGTCCTAGAGAAAGCAATTATAATTGCAACAGGCATCAAGTATTCGCCTAATAATAGCCTCAACTGACACCTGAATATTTTAATGACACATCGTGTTCATTAAAATAAACAAAATACATTTGTTCGCAATTATACAATTTCATTCACCAGTGTCAGACATCAGGCAGGAACTTACTGTACTAGCAGTATAAAGTGGAATCGTTCTCTATTTTTTTCCTTTTCAGACTGTCGAATATGAGTGCGGACACTTCCAAGAAAGAAATAAACGAGCTAAAGTGTCAGGAAAGGAAGATGCTGAAGCAAACCGAACTGATAAAAAGTGCCTTGAACGAATTGGGCTGCGAAGAAGCGCCCACAGCTTGTGATCTATCCATCGATAATCAAACGTTCATTACCGGGTCCACAGAACAGGTATGAGGAATATTTTCAGCTGTGTATCTAACGAAATCATTTTAGATTGATTTCTTTGTAAAAAATAGTAGAGCCAGTAAAGTAATAGTTGTTTCTTCTAGTTCTTCATCTGAGCGATTTGGCCTTTTCAAAAGCCAGTCTTTTAAATCTGTTCATAAATTGGACTAAAATTGTTATTTCAATGTTATTAATTATTTCTCTTTTCTCAATGATTGTTCTAGGTAAATATTTCAAACGTTTATATTTAACACAATAGTTGCTTGATGTTTCTAACAAAACTATACAAATAGAGTTAGCTTGAAAAAAACCCACCGATATTCAAGTTAAATTTGCACCAAAGTCTGTAATATGTATGAAGCAGAAAGAAGTTGTTGTTCGTAGGAAAAATGTTGGGTGGGATTGCTATAAATTGCTGGGAGTCGTAGATCTTATTTTGGGGTTTGTTGCTTGGAGGAAGAAGTAACCAAGGCAAGTTTGAATAAAATGGTTAAGGCTTTCGCGTCCGAAGTTTTCAGTGTAAAAAATTTCACTCGGGTTTGAAGGGCGTCGTTTTTTGGAATTTCTTCCTAACGTTTCGCTAGCGCGAGTGGCTGCTTCTTCAGAGGCTTATACATCATGAATAATCTCAGATGACTGGACATTCCGTCTGCGGAGATTCTATTTATTCTGACTTGGGTAGTCTTGTGCTTTAATTACCGTATCTGGATTTGGTACATCCCAAGTAGCAACCTATATTGGTAAAATATTTGTACAATATTGTGAACATATTGGCGAAATATTTGAAATGCAAAATTGGCGAGAGAAAAAAATGTGAACATTCGGCAATATTGGTCCAATATTACTTGAATAATATGGGCGAAATATTCTCGAAGTAATATCATAGTGTCAACATCCGCCGACGCTCGGGTTCCGGAAATAACGACGGTTTCTTCCGACTAGCTCAGTCTTTGTCCTCGATGCGCCGGCATTGAAGCAAAATTTGTTTGTTCCCCTTTTGCAGCCTCGGATTGTCCTTGGATTCAGACTATTGTAGACTGGTAGCAGCAACACTATGCACTAGAGTCCTGAAAAGAACTCAGGCATAGTTCGTAGTGGAGTTAACTCCGAATTCTTTTATAATTCTGTTGGTGTTCCCAACGAATTTCCAAACCAATGCAATCAGGGCAGGCCGGAGATTCGATTACTCGCCGAAAATGAACCATCTACTATGAGATAGGCTCTGTTTGGTTACTTTCCAGCACCACAAATAACTCGCAAAAGTCGTGTGAGTCACCCGGGTAGGGTGCACTCACCAGGTATACACATACCTCCTCGGAAGCTCCCGAGTGACTGGTTATTCCAGCCAAAACGGGCTTCTTAAATAATAAAAGCTGACATTTGCTCCGGCCAATGCCGAAGCAAAGCCGCGGTGGGCGGAGCCTATCGGAGTCTTCCCTCCAGATATGGTCTCGCCAAATAATTTTCCAAATTCCATTTTCGTTCATTTGTCGGCAAAAGATAACAATAGGAAGTATTTGATATACTTTCGAAGGTTTTAGACGACGTTCTATATGTAGAGCCACCTAGCGGATTTTTATCCAGGTTTGATCATGATATAATTTCAATATGTTTCATTGAATATTCTGCCAATATTAAAATTTCATCTCAATCTAGATGTAGGAAACAATATGAAGACAATATTGTTTTAACGATATCGATAAATATTATTGAACCAATATTGACCCAATATTAATTAATAAGATTTGTTTTATATAGGCGAAATGATATTCAACCAATGTGTAATCACACTTGGAGATACAATATAGTTTTTATTCCTAGAATCGATATGGGGGGAATATTGGGATCGCAATATTTAGTCTAGATGTTGAAAACGATGTGAAGACAATATTGTCATATCGATATTGGTAAATATCATTCAACCAATATTCACTCAATATGAGTTATTACAATTTGTCAAATAAAGTGGAAACGATATTCAACCAATATGCTATCAAACTTGGAAATATAAATTTATTTCCTATAATCGATATGACTGTAATATTTGGATTGCAATATTTATTCTAGGTGTGGAAAACCATATATAACCAATATTGTTTTATCGATATTGGTAAAAATTATTCAACCAATATTGACCCAATATTTCATGATAATCTACATTCAAAAATAGTTCAACCAATATTCTACCAATATTATTAATATAATATTGTTTTTTGAATATTCACCCATATTGGACCAATATTGATTTTTCATTTACAATATATCTATATTGGCCCAATATGGAACCAAGATTCAGCCGATATGATGTGCTACCTGAGATTCTCACTAACCCTAATGGGCCCCTTCTACCTGCCGGCTTAATGTCGTTGATATCCTTTGTTATTTCAGAATTGCTTATTACCCTAACTGGGTTAGGCCTCCGAGCAATAAAAGATATAGAGGTGCCATTTCTACAACACACGTTGTTATGAAAGCTGCATATCACTATCCTTGTGATAGTTTGTGGGTGAGGGGTAACCTCCGCGTTCGGAGGGGGAGATTTGTTATTGGTATGATATTCCGATATAAGCTTAGAACCAGATGCGGCGTGCTGATACATTTTTTTCATGGTATATTTTTATCTCTAGACGACAACATGCCTGGTTGGAAAGCACGTGTGTTGTCAAGATGTCAATCAAAAATACTTATCGTGCGAAAAATTAGATTCTTCGACCAAGAGGAGAAATCGGGAGTATTGGGTGCATCCCATCTACAGCGATAGATTTTTGAAATTTGAACGAGGTGGTTGAAACCAGTCATGGTCACCTTATCAGGCCTGTCTCACACATCTCATAAGGTGGTGTGGGAGTCCCCTGAGTCCGAATTGAATCCCCTTCAGGTATACCCACTAATCACTCCACCTCGTGCGTGGTAGGCTCGTCCTGCCACCCAGGCTGACCCTATGACACGTAGGCTGAGATGTACATTGTATCTTACCATACCACTTTCTCGGGCCAACAGAAAAATTCTGCAGTCGCTAGGGTTTGAACCAGCGACCGGCTTTAACACATTCCTAATTACTAGATTACCGTATATATGCAGTTTTAGTGAACGACTCGGCCGACTAAACCATCGGCAGTGCGCGCGCGTGACTTCCACGCCATACTGATTAAGCAGTTGGCCGATAGTTTGCCGATTGTTCAGTTTGAAGACAATCGTAAAGCCCATCAAACTTATTTGTCGGCCGATACCAAATCGGTATAATGTGCGTACTTTCATACATGTTCATACTGATTAACAGCCCGATTAAACTGTCGGCCGATAAAAAGTCTGCAGTGCGGGGGCTCTAAGAGATTACATTCAAATTTATGTTGAAACTGTATCAATAAAATACTCATTCAAAGTGTAGTAAAAGCCATAGTAGCTCTAACTCTTTTTCTTATGTTTTCTTATGAATTTAGATAATTGTTATCCTGAGGTAGATAATCAAAAAGTTTTTTAGAGTTGTCAAAAAGTAATGTCTTAACTTGTGTAGAGTTAGGCTCAGGGAGCGATCGATATTACAAGTCTGTCTGGTATTAAAACGAGAATTTCTCATATAGTTATTATTTTACTTCTATTTCTTAAACATCAAACAGTCTTTAGTATAAATATTGATGTGAGAATCATAGTTTATGAATTAATAGGGGCTGACATCTCTGAAGAGTTGAGTTTGCTTGGTCTTTTTTAGTGTACCTACACTGCAGTAAGTTTTTTCCTAATAATTATTGATAGGTATCCGTTTTTAAGGTCGACTTACATAGTAACAATGTTTTTTACTGCTATTTCAACAAATAGTGTAATTTTGTCTCAAAATCGGGATTTTGCTGCGACGCCCATGGTTTGATTTGACAAGATGACAAATAAGTCGTAAACGAACGTAAACAAACATGATCGCCAAGTTAAGAGTGAATATAATATGGAATTCCAGCCTGATCACCGAGTGCAAACGGATATATGCGAAAATTCCTATTTTTAACATGATTCCGGCTGAGATGTTTCAAACAACGTGGGGTATGTTGCTTTCAAGAAAGAGACAGAAAAGTCCTCTCTATATCTTTTATTGCTCGGAGGGTTACGCATATTTTCGATAACTTTAATTGACACCTTTTGCTGTCTTGTAGTTTTTTTTGTTATTTTGGATGGGATTCCATATTCGGTTGAGATTCACAGCTTCTTCTTTTCTGTTTGTGGATCTCTATTGCCTCCCGTTCAGTCGGCTATGGTATCCCTGATTGGGGGCAAGAAGTTTTACGTCCTCAAACAGAATCTTGTGGTTTCCTTCACTGAGCGCGTGTTCTGCCACTGCCGTCTTGTCCGTTTGGCCTATTCTGCAGGTCCTCTGATGTTCCTTCAGTCTTGGTCCCATGGATCTTTTCGTGGTTCCGATGTATACCTTTCCTCAAGTGCATGATGGTTTGCGATCCCTGTCAAAAATGTCTCTTAGTTATGAGATCCAAGTTGGATAGTGAAACCGCAAATTCGATATTCATCAGTATTTAAAAATATATTACATATAGATATTCCTTTAATTTCTAATGTCATTTCCTAACGTGAATCTATGATATTTGAATGTCTTCACACATAGGTTCTTAAGCTATCGAATGCTGATAAAATATTATTGTTTTTGAAATTGGAGTACTTCATCGAATCGTATAGTCCCTTTGAACCACCACTGCCTAAAACAAACTTTACATTCTGTATCCTTGTTTTCTTATCGACACTTGTGAATTCCCATTGATTTTGAGTCTCAACTTTGTTTTTTCAAATGGAAACCTGTATTTTTTATAAGTTTTTCGGTTTCTACATGGAAAACAATACGTACTTTATCAAAGTCTTTCTTTCGAAGATATTGACGGTTTTCGAGATTTTTTGCATGACAGTTTTTTTTTTCCAAAATTGGTCACTCATTATATTTGGAATTATAAAGTTGTGCAAAGTACCATTAAAATTCGATGTTGGCCAAATAATTTCCGTTGGTGGCTCTCTCAAACGATATATCTAAAATCTACCTGTGATATACAGGGTGCGAAAAACAGATTGCAATCATTGCAAATAAAACTGTTCAAAATCATCCTTTTTTAAATGGAACACCCGGTATATTATCGATACGTAAGAAGCGCCAACAAAGGCTCTACAAATTTCATTGAATATTCCCTATAGTTAATATCAAGCTTTTTTTCGAAAAATTTAAATTCCTCCTATTCCTTCGCCATAATTTTAATGAACGACGAAATTCGTATTTGACACGACTGCGATCGATTTTTGTAACACATTTCTCGTAATGAAATACCTTCTAATTCCTTCATTTCAGACATAGTTTTTGTCTAACCCTTTCTTTAAATTATCGCTTCATTACTCTTTTAGAAGATAATAACAACCTTTCAAGGAAAACGGAATAAATGATTTTTTGAAAATCAATCAGTTTGGCAGGTAAAAATATTTGCCTGCCAATTTGTATAAGTATTAAAATCTTTAGTGAATGCCAGTGTACGAATTGAAATCTCTAGGGAATGTTTCTATATCAAGAAGTTTCGATCCAATTTAATCAAAATGTTTTCAAAAACTGATTTGGTTGATATGATTTGTATATTAGGTGTATCAGAAAGGAATTGTTTATTGACTAGTAGAATTTATTCTCAACAGTATCCAGATAGAAGACTTCCAGATGAAAGATCATTCCGAAAGGTCCTGACTAGATTTGTGGAAACTGAATGTATCAATTATTCTAAACATGAGCGCATCAAACTGTTGATTTTAACCATAGGACATTTCCAATAAAATTTGTAGAGCCTTTATTGGCGCTTCTTACGGATAAGATTTCCGGAGGACTGCTCATTGCTAATATCCTATACAATAGGAAAAGTTCGACTCAACTTTTCTTTTCCGTTTTATACGGTCTTGACGATCTTGGTTCATGGGTATTGCTTAGTTGGGTGGCCGGCGTTGAGATGGCGCTCGCAGTTTGAAGTTGTCCACTGTGCGGGCGCGTTCTCAGTTTCGGTCTTGAAATGGGTTTGGTTGTCGATTCATTCGTTGCAGTCATTAGTTATTGACTGCTAGACCTACCCTATACTGATGAGGAGCAACACTCCGAAATCGATATATAGGTGGCCCGAATGTTTCGATGAACATTCCCATGCAACAAGCAATTGCAGAGATAACATTGTAGGAACTCTGCACGGAAATTTCATCAGATGTAATTCAATGTTCGTCGTGGCATTAGCCAGGAAAGTAAATGTTTTCTTATGGATTTTCGACCCAACTTTTCCTATTGTATAGGATATTAGCAATTAGCAGTCCTCCGGACATCTTATGCCTCATATCATCACGGTATTACAGACTTTGAGGACAAATCGCGATTATGTTCAAATCAGAAAGGGATTATTTTCAAGCTGACTCTATTCCTTGACAACTTACAGTATCCATTTTTGTGTTTAACACTTCTAGGGTGACGGTACTCAGAGCACGATAGTTAAGCATAGTATATTCGAACCCCAAAGGATAGTCAGTATGTTGCGCAAGCCCTTCAGACGGAAATCCGCGCCTTCATCCCCCGTAGCTCCCCCGCGCACTAGGGGCAGGAGGGAGTCGGCCTCTCATAGCGAAGGGGGAGATCCAGTAGGTGTTTCACGCATGAATTGCATGCTGTTGCTTTCGTTTTTTTGATTTTGTTTTGAATACAGCGGCTTCCGGACATACGCGGGTTTATCAGAAGGTGATGCTAGAAGAGCTTTGGTTGAGCAGGGATATTTTTAATGTTTTGTTTTTCACCTATTAGCGACAGGAAAAGTGTGACTATGTTCCTCAAGGAATAACTACAGGACCTAACTTAATTCTTTGTTGTCAATCAAATCAAAAATGTTTGATCGATGTACAACAGCTTCTACAATTGGAGAAGATAATCTAAATTACATATTTGCTGTGTTCCCTTATACCGTGTCACACATAAACGCGAAATATGGAAGTTTTTTTATTAATATACAGGGTGTTTCATAATAAATGCGCAGGACTTCCGGATGTGATAGCTCGTCCAAAAATATGGAAAAAAGTTTCTATTAACTTACCCTCTAAAATGCACCATTTTCGAGATACAGGGTGTTGAAATTTAAAAAAAAGAATCGTTTTTTGCGAATATCTCTGGAACCGTTTATCGCACAGGAAACAGATTTCGTAGGCATTTTCTACGCATAATAAGCTATGTTTTGTGCGTATTTTTTTATTTTTTCAAATTCATAATTGGTGATAATTTTGAAGGGGTAGTGGGTGTTTTTTTCCCCAACTTCTACGCCACTGGAAAAAGTACAGTTTTGAGCCTCCTATATGAACCGCTAATATTTTCTACTCAAAAAGGGTACTCTTGGTCATAAGCTCTAAAGTTGACCGTTTTCAAGAAAAATCAACTTTCATGTTGTTTAAATAATGTTTTTTCCTCGAAAAATTGCTGCGTTTATTGAAGCTAACGGCGGACATTTCCAACAATTCAACTGAGTATATATGATTGTTATTGTTTTTTTATTTATTTTGCAATCAACAAGTCAACGTTTGGTTTTGTTACTTGTTTTAACGTTTAAATAAATTTTGTATAATTAGGAACAAAATTATTTAAAAAGTTTTACCATGTTTTTCAACATGAAAGTTGATTTTTCTTGAAAACGGTCAACTTTAGAGCTTATGACCAAGAGTACCTTTTTTGTGTAGAAAACATTGGCGGTTCAAGAAGGCAGCTCAAAATCATACTTTCTCCAGTGGCGTAGAAGTTGGAGAAAAAAACACCAACTACCTCTTCAAAATTTTCACCAATTATGAATTTGAAAAAATAAAAAATCTGCACAAAACATAGCTTATTATGAGTAGAAAATGCATTCAAAATCTGTTTTTTTGTGCGATAAACGGTTCCAGAGATATTTGCAAAAAACTATATTTTTTTTAAATTTCAACACCCTGTATCTCGAAAATGTTGAATTTTAGAGGGTAAGTTAATAGAAACTTTTTTTCATATTTTTGAACGAGCTATCACATCCGGAATTCCTGCGCATTTTTTATGAAACACCATGTATAAAGAAAATTTGACTTCGCAGTTAGTTTGTGCTTGAAAAATGAGTAAAAAACAGCATCTTTCCTTTTTTCATGTGCCACTATAAACCTGTCAAATTTGACATTTTTTTCAAAAATCCTCAAAAAATCAGTTTTTTGGAAATTTAAAAAAATGCCAAATGAAAAAGTTGCTCAGTTTCCAATTTAATAAATTTGCTCCAAATTTGGACTCTCCACTGTCACTTCGACTTTTTTCCAATTTTTTTAATTTTTCGAATCTTTCGCTCTATCGATTCAAACGAAACATGTTTAAAATTTCATGATTTTGATGAATATACCCACATTGGCCTGTTACTAGAAAATTAAAAAAATGCACCTCCAGAAATTCGTCTTTGTTGTTGCAAAGTTCATCTAGTTTTTTCATTTCATTGTTAAACTGATTCGGATTTTCAATGTATGGACGTTAGTATGTTAGTAATCGAATGAACGAATTTCTCTTCATTCTTATTACACTCGTATTTCTTCTTTTAATAGACTTTTATTCAGTTTGATCATTTTTCTGATCAATAATTCAGTTACAAACAAACCCGAAATATCATACTTTTCTGTAAACTAAACAATGTCCTACAGCTTCTTAACTATTCATATTCATCAAAATTATGAAATTTGAATCATGTTTCGTTCGAATCGATAGAGCGAAAGATTCGAAAAATTAAAAAGTTGGAAAAAAGTGACAGTAGAGAGTCCAAATTTGGAGCAAATGTATAAAATTGCAAACCAATTTTTTTCTTTGGCATTTTTCGAAATTTAAAAAAAAAACTGATTTTTTGAGGATTTTCTAAAAAAATGTCAAATTTGACAGGTTTATAGTTGCACATGAAAAAGGGAAAAATGCTGTTTTTTACTCATTTTTCAAGCTCAAACTAACTGCGAAGTCAAATTTTCTTTATATCTATTAATAAAAAAACTTCCATATGTCGCGAACTTTATGTGTGACACTGTATATTCATGAGTAGGTACTGATAATATATATTATTGATTACATTTAATCCAACCCTCCCAGAAAAACATATTAAGTAGTGGTGAATTATTCAGTTCAAGTTTGTCATTGAGAAGGTTCTGAGAATTCTTCTTTTTATTAATCTCCATGCTTTCTAAAAGATTCAGCTTCATGCCCTTGTTTTGAAAATGAAGGATTTCAAAATCATGGTCGAAAGCAGGGGCGTTTTGCAGATAAGGCTGATTAGGCTAAAGCCTCAGGCGCCGCAAATATTAGGGGCGCCTGCAGATCCTAGTAAAATGCCAAAAATTGCCCATTTTTAGCCTTATGCCTTCAGTACGCCTCTGTGGAAAGAGTAAATAATGTCAAAAACAGCATAAAAACTAGATTTCAATTACTTTTTGACTTTCACCCCGGATTATTTAAAATTTTCTCTATTGTATATAGAAAGAGTTTATAATTTTCCATATTTCTTTTGAATTCTTTGGAGGCACCATTCCTTGTTCTTGAGATAAACGCCTTGAAAATGTCAAAAACAGCATAACCAAGTAGCACACATATATTGGTGAAATATTGAAACAATATTGTGAACATATTGGCGAAATAATTGAAATTCAATATTGGCGAGAGAAAAAATGTGAACATTCGGCGATATTGGTCCAATATAACTTGTATAATATTGGCGAAATATTGTTGAACTAATATTGGCCTCAAAATGTTCGGCGATATTGGTACAATATCGCTGATACAATATTCTGACAATATTGGCACTATATTCAAAAGTTATATTGTCGAGAAGTAAAATGTGAACATCTTGCGATATTGGTCGAATATTGTTTGAATATTTTAGAAATAGTTTTGGTGAAATATTCTTAATGGCCTCAAAATATTTATCGAAATTGGTACAATATCATTTGGATATATTGGTGGATGTCAATTTACCTTGGTAAATTATTAAATGTCTTTTAGTTGATGAAGGTCCCAGAGTCTGCCTTTTGATCGCCATAACCAGTGAGTGAGCTGTTTCGAAAACAAGTTATGGGAAGTATTTAATATACTTTCTTAGGTTTTAGAAGACGTTCTATATGTAGAGCCACCTAGCGGATTTTTATTAAGATTTGATCATGATATAATTTCAATATGTTTCATTGAATATTCAGCCAATATTCAAATTTCATCTCAATCTAGATGTAGGAAACAATATGAAGACAATATTTTGTTTTAACGATAAATATTATTGAACCAATATTGACCCAATGTTAATTAATAAAATTTGTCGAATATTGGCGAAATGATATTTAACCAATGTGTAATCACACTTGGAGATACAATATAGTTTTTATTCCTTGAATCGATATGAGGGGAATATTGGGATTGCAATATTTATTCTAGATGTTAAAAACGATGTGAAGACAATACTGTTTTATCGATGTTGGTAAGTATCATTCAACCAATATTGGCAATATTGACTCAATATGAGTTATTACAATTTGTCAAATAAAGTGGAAATGATATTCAACCAATATTCTAACAAACTACAAAGTACAATATAGTTTTTCCCCTATAATCGATATGACTGGAATATTTGGATTGCAATATTTATTCTAGATGTGGAAAACATTATATAACCAATATTGTATTATCGATATTGGTAGAAATTATTCAACCAATATTGACCCAATATTTCGTGTGATAATCTACATTCAAAACTAGTTCAACCAATATTCCACCAATATTATTATTATAATATTGTTTTCTGAACATTCACCCATATTGGCCCAATATGGAACCAAGATTCAGCCGATATGATGTGCTACCTGGGAAAAACTGGTTTTCAAATAGTTTTGGACTTTCCTCTCGGATTTTTTGAATTTTCACTAGATGGAAAGAATATATAATTTTTCATATTTCTGTTGAATTCCATGTTGGCACCATTCTTTGTTTTCGAGATAAACGCCTTGAAAATGAGAAAAACAACATAAAAACTGGATTTTAAATACTTTCGACTCTCCCCTTGGATTTTTTGAATTTTCACTATCGTAAATATATTTCTGTTGAATTCTATGGTTGTACCATTTCTTGTTTTCGAGATAAACGCCTCGAAAATGAGAAAAACAGCATAAAAACTGGATTTTAATTACTTTTCGGCTCTCATACCGGATTTTTTAAATTTTCATTATCGTATATGGAAAGAGTATATATTTTTCAATATTTCTATTGATTTCTATGTTGGCACCATTTCTTGTTCTCGAGATAAACGCCTTGAAAATGTCAAAAACAACATAAAAATCCACCAGATGTAAATCAATGTTCGTCGTGTTATTAGCCAGGAAAGCAGTTATTTTCATTGTGAACAAATACAGATTCCCTTATCTATTTAGATGATTCAGAGAACATTTTATGAATATTTTATTGCTATCTGAAAAGGTCCATTAAAAAAAGCTTTCTAGGGTGTTTAGAAATGGTTAATATCTGGAAAATATTTCTCAACAACTGATTTCAAACACCAACTCGTGCCTACTTTTATAATTTTTATGGTTCTCTGCATTTTGTTTTTCGCATGAATCCTAGCTTGCATTTTCCACTGTACGTCAAAGTTTTCAATTTCAACGAACCACGTTCACCACAGGTGTCGCTCACAATCAACAAGTCCCTAGTGGAAGAAGAATGGTTTCACGGAGTGCTGCCGAGAGAAGAAGTAGTTAGGCTGCTCACGTCGGACGGAGACTTCTTAGTTAGGGAAACCACAAGGAACGACGAGTGCCAAACTGTCCTCTCAGTATGTTGGGGCGGGCATAAACATTTCATAGTACAAACTACTACCGAGGTGAATATTTATCCATATATCGTGTATTTGGGTGTTCCACAAGGAACCGTTCTTGGGCTACTGTTATATCAGATCTATGTCAGCTTTGCTGATGATGGAATTTCTAGGTCTCTATTGTTGAATTATGTTATAGGGTCATTTTAGATTCGAGGGACCAGCGTTTCCCAGCATTAGAGAGCTGATACTCTACCAAGTCAATAGTGGTTTACCGGTAACTGGTAGATCGGGTGCTATTTTACACAAGCCGATACCTCGTGAGAGGTGGGAGCTAAACAACGATGATGTCATCCTAGTGGATAAAATTGGAAGGGTAGGTCTTCCTAAAACTAGTTTTTCGTTCATTTTGTTGATCTGTCTACGTTTCAGGGGAATTTCGGTGATGTATACAGGGCCCAGTTGAAAAACAACAACGAAGTGGTGGCCGTGAAGACGTGCAGGGTAACTTTGCCCGAAGACCACAAGAAAAAGTTCCTGCAGGAAGGCAGGATTCTCAAGCAATACGATCATCCGAATATAGTCAAACTGATAGGAATTTGTGTCCAAAAACAGCCGATTATGATAGTCATGGAGTTAGTGCCAGGTAACTATATATAGACCAGTAAACCAGAATGATGAGTATCAAGAAGGCTGTGATAATGTCCGCTCCTTCTGAGTGTTGCGAAAGGGGGCGGTGCCTATTCAGATATTTGTGTTATTGTATTGTTTATGTTACATTTACATTAATATTTGCCTGGTTTTAGCATCGATCTTATTATTTCAGGTGGTTCTCTATTGACATTTCTCAGAAAAAAGGCGTCTAATCTGGCGGAAGGGCAACTGATGAAGATGTGCCTAGACGCTGGGGCTGGAATGAGGTATTTGGAATCCAAAAACTGCATTCACAGGGATTTGGCTGCTCGTAATTGTCTCGTAGGTAAGAAAAAAACATCTCAGAGATGTTAAAACTGAGAGTTTTTGAAAAATCAAACCTCCACTGCGATGTTCTGTTCATAAATAAATAGAACGTGTTTGTAGCTGCAAATGTCCGCCGCAGGATGTCGCTGGGACATCACAAAAGCCAAAAATTTGAAAAATGGTCAGGACCGGCTTAAAGAATCGTTACATCAGTTTTGTTTTGTCACCGAGTTCAATTTCAACTTATTTCCAGGTTACAACAACACGGTGAAAATCTCCGACTTTGGCATGTCCCGGGAAGAAGAGGAATACATAGTATCTGACGGCATGAAACAAATACCTATCAAATGGACGGCTCCGGAGGCGCTTAATTTCGGAAAATACACCTCTCTGTGCGACGTGTGGAGCTACGGCATTCTGTGCTGGGAAATTTTCTCGAAAGGGGGCACTCCTTACAGCGGGATGAGCAATTCCAAAGCGAGGGAAAAGATTGACAGCGGTAAGTTCAGAAGGAGTTCGGTTATTCCTCTTCTTCTTTTTCTTTTGTTTGAAATAACTCGGAAACCATAAGAGATGGACCAAAACTGATTGCAGTTCTGGATTATGCTGTTCGAGATCCTCATGATGGTTCATTTTGAAACAATTCTATTTTTTGAATTTTCAGCGATAAAAGAACAAAAGGGTTTGATTTTTTTAATTGTCCAAAAAATTAACTTTTTGCTAGAGCTCCCAAATTGATAAAAGAGTGTTTTCTAACATCTAGCTACAGCGGAATGGTGATTTTCATCTCAAATTGCAGTATTTTAAATGTTTGTTTGAAAGTGGTTGACAATGTTTCACTTTAGTAAGGTTATTCTGGACTTTCATTGTCTAAAAAAGAACAAAGAAAAATTCAATTCTCTGCAATTTTTAATCACGACGTTTCAACTGTTAAAATCTACAGTCGTTATCAAGTGTATAATGCGACAATCTCAAGGATACTTCTTATATATGCTGTGGATAATTTTGTGTCATTAGCCTAGGGGTAATTTTGCCGGTTTTCAGGTAAGCTTGTTAATTACAGTGCCGGGTCCCTCTGGTACAGCATTTTTAATTTTTATCGCAATTTCAATCGATCCATGTCACTAATTAAGGGTTTCCACACATTACGGATTTCTATGCTAGCTTGACTGAAGACTTTGTTGTTCATAATATATGCACTCTCTTTAAACGTCCTTCTATATCAGCCCTCTTCTTTATGGATGACTTCGGCTTCAGCCCATTTTATATTGTGTTGGGTCGTCCAGACATGATCCGCTATTCCTGACTTTGATGTTTCTCCTCGGTGAGTGTTTCTCTTGTGTTCAGCGAGTCTAACGCTAAGTGGTCTCTTAGTTTCTCTTAGTTTCTCCAAGACCACTTAGCGTTAGACTCGCTGAACACAAGAGAAACACTCAACGAGGAGAAACATCAAAGTCAGGAATAGCGGATCATGTCTGGACGACCCAACACAATATAAAATGGGCTGAAGCCGAAGTCATCCATAAAGAAGAGGGCTGGTATAGAAGGACGTTTAAAGAGAGTGCATATATTATGAACAACAAAGTCTTCAGTCAAGCTAGCATAGAAATCCGTAATGTGTGGAAACCCTTAATTAGTGGTATGGATCAATTGAAATTGCGATAAGAATTAACAATGCTGCACCGGAGGGACCTGGCACAGTAATTAACAAGCTTACCTGAATACCGCCAAATTACCCCTAGGCTAATGACACAAAATTATCCACAGCATATATAAGAAGTATCCTTGAGATTGTCGCATTATACACTTGATAACGACTGTAGATTTTAACAGTTGAAACGTCGTGATTAAAAATTGCAGAGAATTGAATTTTTCTTTGTTCTTTTTTAGACAATTAAAGTCCAGAATAACCTTACTCAAAGTATTTTAAACATTGTATTTTTTCCATATGAAAATTGAAAAGCCTCGGAAATCAAAACCGATTATTGTTCTGGATTCTGCTGCTTGAGATCCTCCTGTCGGTCCATTTTGAAGCACATCTATTTTTTAATTTTCTACCTTAATTTTTTAATGGGTCTGAAAATCAACTTTTTAGTTCAGTAAAGTTGAACATGAAAAAGGGTCGTGCTTGCAAAATATCCGGTCGTCCTGAAATGTTGTTAGGACCTAAACCAATACTAAAAAAACAGATTTGTAATTTCCAAGGTGCTGTGCGAGCGGCAGTGTGCCTAAAAAACCATGAAATTTTCTTACTTTTTCCAGTTTTTTCTCAATTTATCCGTGAAGGAAGGGTCTGACCAGGATAGTCTCTCCACAAACTTTTAAAGAAGACTAAGTTTGCTACAATTTGAGACCATGGTGAGCTCTATACAGCTATTGGTTCCCTCTATACAGTTCTTCGAAAATTGGCCATTTTTTCTAAGAAGTGAAGCTTTTTCAAAGACTGGTACTTATTTTGTCAAATATCTTCTAAAATACGTATCCCGCGTCCAATATCATATGAAATAAAGTTGTATTGTTTAATTAGTTGTCATTTGTCTCTCAAAAACGGCAGATAACCAAAAACAGTCATAAGTGGGTGTTGAGGGGAAATGCAAACGGTTAAAATTGAATTTACTACATCATTTCATATAATATTTGATGTGGGTTGCGTATTTTGGAAGATATTTCACAAAATAATTAACATTTCGAAAAAAAATTATTTTTTGGAAAAAATGGCCTATTTTGTATTTTGTATAACTGTATCGCGAGAATCACTAGATGTATAGAGCTCGCCCTAGTCTCAAATTTCAGCAAATTTTCCTCAACATACTTTAAAAGTATGTTGAGTGACTATATCGGTCAGACCCTTTCTTCACTGAGATATTGAGCAAAATCTGAAAAAAAGTCCGAAAATTTCATGTTTTTTTGGGTATAGCGCCGCTTGCACAGCACTTCGAAATTTACAAATCTATTATTTCAAAAAAATTCAGATTGACCGGACCTTTTGCAAGCACGGATGTACATCTTGACTGGATTAATGGATGGTCTAGGAACGATGCTGGACTGTGGAGTTGACAAATTCTTTTTAAAAAATCAAAAAATCAAAAAGAGTTTATTAACATTAAATTTACAATATAAAATAATATAGAACATTACAACACCTAAATATATAAAATGACAATGTTAAAACCATTTCTTGCCACAGAGGGGTCCCAAGTAGCACACCTATATTGGTAAAATATTGAGACAATATTGTGAACATATTGGCGAAATATTTGAAATGCAATATTGGCGAGAAAAAAAATGTGAACATTCGGCGATATTGGTCCAATATTACTTGAATAATATTGGCGAAATATCCTTGAACTGATATTGGCCTCAAAATGTTCGGCGATATTGGTACAATATCGCTGATACAATATTCTGACAATATTGGCACAATATTCAAAAGTTATATTGTCGAGAAGTAAAATGTGAACATATTGCGATATTGGTCGAATATTGTTTGAATATTTTAGAAATAATTTTGGTGAAATATTCTTGAAGCTATAATGGCCCCAAAAATAATATAATATATATTGGTACAATATTTATCGATATTGGTACAATATCATTTGGATATATTGGTGGATGTCAATATACCTTGGTAAATTAATAAATGTCTTTTAGTTGATGAAGGTGACACCAGAGTCTGTCTTTTCATCGCCATAACCACTGAGTGAGCTGTCTTGAAACAAGTTGTGAGAAGTATTTAATATACTTTCGTAGGTTTTAGAAGACGTTCCATATGTAGAGCCACCTAGCGGATTTTTATCTAGGTTTGATCATGATATAATTTCAATATATTTCATTGAATATTCGGCCAATATTCAAATTTCATCCCAATCTAGATGTAGGAAACAATATGAAGACAATATTGTTTTAACGATATCGATAAATATTATTGAACCAATATTGACCCAATATTGATTAATAAGATTTGTTGAATATTGGCGAAATGATATTCAACCAATGTGCAATCACACTGGGAGATACAATATAGTTTTTATTCCTAGAATCGATATTAGGGGAATATTGGGATTGCGATATTTATTCTAGATGTTAAAAACGATGTGAAGACAATATTGTTTTCTCGATATTGGTAAATATCAGTCAACCAATATTGACTCAATATGAGTTATTACATTTTGTCAAATAAAGTGGAAATGATATTCAACCAATATTCTAACAAACTTGGAAATACAATATAGTTTTTTTCCCCTATAATCGATATGACTGGAATATTTGGATTGCAATATTTATTCTAGATGTGGAAAACAATGTATAACCAATATTGTATTATCGATATTGGTAGAAATTATTCAACCAATATTGACCCAATATTTGGTGTGATAATCTACATTCAAAACTAGTTCAACCAATATCCCACCAATATTATTAATATAATATTGTTTTTTGAATATTCATCCATATTGGACCAATATTGATTTTACATTTACAATATATCTATATTGGCCCAATATGGAACCAAGATTCAGCCGATATGATGTGCTACCTGAGGTTGGGATGGGGTAACATTGCATTTTTGAGGTGTTGGGTTTCATCCTGTCCTTGGTGGGATACCAGAGGGCGGGCAAAACCGGCACACATCCGCCCTAGGGCGAATCCTACGGTGTTGGTAGGCTATTAGATGCTATAGGTCTAAGTCTCTTTGATGTTGTTTATCCCTGCCTCCTCCTTGTTATGCAGGGGGACTTGGTGGTTTATAAGTAAATCATCAGGTTATCTTGGACAGTTATTTTCATCATTGAGTTTTTCGTGGACGCCCGGAAAAGCATCGAAAAAACCGGGTTTGAACATTCATCGGCTCATGTGAGGGTGTTACACGTCCTCTGGATTTTCATGGAAAATATCCAATGCCTGGTAAATTAGCCCACTATGCTTTTTTGGCCTGTTATGGTGGGCTCTGATTGTTGTTATATCCCTAGTAAGCGAACTTCCAAGGATAAAGTGTCTGTAGAAATTATCAGACTGTTGTTTGATAAATTCTTCGATGGATGGAATATCGGCTAGCTCTCTCAATGTATCTATCACTATCTGTGACGATACGGAGTGCTTTGTTCTGCATCCTCTCCAGTCTCATCATCTGAGACTTGGGGAGGCTGCAGAAAACTGGACAAGCATATGTCATCGTTGGTCTGATGACCTGCTTGTAGATCAACACCTTGTTCTCCATGGCCAGCCTGGAACTCCTGGCTATCAAAGGGGTACGTCCTTTTTATAGCTGCCGCTGCTCGTTGAATTGCCAAGCTGACATGTTTCCCAAGTGTTAATCCTTTGTCCAGCTGCACCCCCAGGTACCGCACGGATTCTGATCTGTCAATCTGGTTACCCAGAGCCCTGAATCCTCCAGAGAGTTCCACGCATACAGGTTTCCTTCTCTTGGTGAATATCATGAGCTCTGTCTTGGCCGGATTCAACACTATTTTGTTACTCGCTAGATACGGCACGACCTTCCTTTGCAGATGTGCTTTTAACCGAGCCGCGGCTGCATTGCATGTATATGCCTTGGCATATATTGCTGTGTCATCTGCATATACAGCCGTGCTCGTGTTACTAAACATCGGAAAGTCATGCGTATGTAGCGAGTACAAAAGTGGTGACAGGCTCGATCCCTGCGGCACTCCTGCTCCGGCCTTCTTCATTGCGGAGCTGGTGTCATTCACTTTAACCCTGAAAGTCCTGCCGGCAAGGTATGAGTCCATTAACTTTACCATGTGATCAGGCATGCCTGCTCGTAACATTTTCATGACGAGACCCTCTATCCAGACGGTATCGAATGCCTTCTGGATATCCAGCAGGATCATAACTGTGCTGAGTTCTTGAATAAAGCCTTCCCTCACCTCGTGGACAATCCGGGCAACCTGTGAGGTCGTAGAGTGACCCCTCCGGAAGCCGAACTGCTCCGCCGGGATGAGTTCTAGCCCTTCTTCAAGATCCCTAAATCTTTTAAGTAGTATTCGGTCAACTACCTTGGCAACCGCACTAAGCAGCGATATCGGGCGGTAGCTCTCGACTCTCGCATCAGATTTCCCTGGTTTTAGGATAGGGATGATCTCCGCCTGCTTGAGGCATAGCGGGTAGTGCTGCCATTTGATGATACTGTTGATAATGTATATCAATTGCACGAGAGACTTCCTTGGGAGGTTCCTGAGCAGAATTGCGTCGATCTTATCGATGCCAGGTGCCTTATTCCTGGGGAGCCTTTTGATGGTTTCCTGAACCTCCTCGAAGTTGGTCATCAACTTCGAGAAGGATCGGTTGTTTATTGTTATAGATATTTTCCTGAACTCTCTGGCTCCCCTATTTACTTCCTCATGATCTGGGGTGGAGTTAGCACCTGCCTGAAAGGCACTCTGGAAGTATTCTCCAAATTCTTTTTAAAGAACGAGTTTTTAAAAAATGAATTTTTTTTCACGAAAAACAGGATTATTCAAAAACAACTTCAGCTACTGAACGACAGATGGCGGTATGTTGAATTCAAATTATTCAATATTCACATTTATTTCAATAACGCTAATTCCTCGAGTACCGTAAGATATTTACACAAAATATCACCGGATATTTTTTGGATATTTATGAAAACCGACTGGATTTCTGAATTCTGCAAATTCGAAGCAAATCATTTTTTTTTATTTTCACCTACTGGCTTTCCTAATATACGTACGTTTGTTTTATGAAACGAAATATATCAATAAAATTATTTCTAGGTTACAGAATGCCAGCTCCGGATAACATACCAGACGAGATGTATCGCTTAATGTTGCGATGCTGGGAATACAAACCAGAAAACAGACCAAATTTCGAACAGATCTACAGCGTTGTCGAGACTCTGTGCAATGCCTACAGAGTGTCTTTTTGTTGACAGCTATGACAAAATAATCGGTTTTCAAACGTTTCTGTGATTATATCCACTCAGTGGTGGAAAAATTTTTGAAGGATTTTGTGGGTACGTCATTTTTTAACCGACGTTACGCCAAGACTTTTTTGTAAAGTGCCATATTCTGCATATGCTACAATATGAAATTAGGGTACTCCTTCACGTTTTTGGAATTTTGTAATCACGTTCGATAACATAACTCAGTGACTTTTCGTCAACGTCTATGGCATCTATACTGTTTTAATCGTTTTTGTTAAAGCTCAAAAAACTTTGAATATGTAACCTCACTAGGTGAATTATTTTCTATGTTGAATAGTTTAGCCTTTTTTATTACCTAAAGTTTGAAATATGATCTGAATGAAGTGCAGTTGTTTATTGTTACTGTGATGATTGATGTAAAAAATGATTTTTATTATAATAAATATACGATTTTTTATGTTTACTTACTTTTTCTCTCAAAGTGGTTACACACAATTGAACCCGGTTCCAGCCAGATAGCTAAAATAAATATTGGATACAATAAATAATCAATTGGATCCTTCCTTACGCAAATTCAGAAAAATGGGAACTGACAACACGAACGCTTCGTAGTTTTTGTCGTTTTTTCCAATGCTCTGATTCATTTTCATCTACAAAATATACTAAATATCCCCTACTGCCATCTCTTAGAGGAAGGATCAAGTTGTGTGGACTGGAAGCGCAGCATGTTAGAAACCTGTAATTGAAACAGAAGAAACCTTGAGATTTGACTACCGTCTGTAAGATGGCGCGCAAAGTCGATTTAGGAGGAGAATTAGTTTTTTCACCAAAACCCCAATTTTTCAGAAATTATGATGGAATAGAATGAAATGGGTTGAATTTCTAACTTCTAACTTGAAAACATTAGTAAATGTCAATTGCGCAAAGTTTAAACAATGCAGTCACTGCCATCTCTTAGAGCAAGGATCAAGTTGCAATGAACTGAAATCGCTGAGGTTAGAAACCTGTAACTAAACAGGAGCCCCCTTGGGTTTTGTCTACCGTCTGTGAGATGGCGCGCGCAGTCAATTTACCATATTTTCTTCACGAATTGTAGATTATCCAAAACTATGTAGAATTGAATGAAACTAATTACTTTTCTTGTTTATTCTGCAGCAGAAGCTGCAAAATTGGGGAAAATCTGAGGAATTTGTTGAAAAAATATTTTTGAAAAGGCCGGTAAAATCAACTTTTTCCTATAGAGCCTCCATATTCGTTACGGAATAGTGAAATCCCTTTCCAATTTCGATTTTTCAATTTTTTTTTTCATATGAAAATTGAAATAACTCTGAAACCATAAGAGATGGAACAAAACCGAGTGCAGCTATGGATTCTGCTGCTTGAGATCCTCCTGCATGTCCATTTTGAGGCAAATCAATTTTTTGAATTTTCCCCGAAAAAAGTTCAAAGGGACCTTATATTTTTTGAAGGCCTGAAAATCAACTTCTTCCTGGAGCCTCCATATTCGCTGTGGATGATCTAGGAACGATGCTGAACAGCGGAATAGTGAAGTCCCCGTCAAATTTCGATTTTTCACTTTTTGTGTTTTTTTCATATGAAAATTGAAATAACTCGGAAACCATAAGAGATGAAACAGAACCGATTGCAGCCATGGATTCTGCTGCTTGAGATCCTCCTGCATGTCCATTCTGAGGCAAATCTATTTTTTGAATTTTCCCCGAAAAAAGTTCAAAGGGGTTAACCTTATATTTTTTGAAGGCCTGAAAATCAACTTCTTCCTGGAGCCTCCATATTCGCTGTGGATGATCTAGGAACGATGCTGAACAGCGGAATAGTGAAGTCCCCGTCAAATTTCGATTTTTCACTTTTTGTGTTTTTTTCATATGAAAATTGAAATAACTCGGAAACCATAAGAGATGAAACAGAACCGATTGCAGCCATGGATTCTGCTGCTTGAGATCCTCCTGCATGTCCATTCTGAGGCAAATCTATTTTTTGAATTTTCCCCGAAAAAAGTTCAAAGGGGTTAACCTTATATTTTTTGAAGGCCTGAAAATCAACTTCTTCCTGGAGCCTCCATATTCGCTGTGGATGATCTAGGAACGATGCTGAACAGCGGAATAGTGAAGTCCCCGTCAAATTTCGATTTTTCACTTTTTGTGTTTTTTTCATATGAAAATTGAAATAACTCGGAAACCATAAGAGATGAAACAGAACCGATTGCAGCTATGGATTCTGCTACTTGAGATCCTCCTGTATGTCCATTTTGAGGCAGATCTAGTTTTAGAATTTTCCCCGAAAAAAGTTCAAAGGGAACCATGTGTTTTTTGAATGCCTGAAAATCAACTTTCTCCTAGAGCCTTCATATTCGTCCTGGATGATATAGGAACGATGCCGAACTGCGGAATAGTGAAATTCCCTTCAAAAAACGAGTTTTTGAAAAATCGACATTTTTGCACGAAAAACGGGATTATTCAAAAACTATGTTGAATTGAGTGAAACTGGTTACTTTTCTAACTTCTGCACTACAAGTTCCCACCGTGTGGCAAATTTGAAACCAATCTATGCTGAGAAATTTGTTGTAAACATTAGTAAATTAAAATGAGTTGCAAACCTGCTCTTTCTGCCATCTCCTGGAGAAAGGATAAAGTTGTGTTGAACTGAAAGCGCCGCGTGTTAGAAACCTGTAATTGAAACAGGGGCCTCCATGAGTTTTGTCTACCGTCTATGAGATGGCGCGCAAAGTCAATTTGACAATAACGTTCAGGAAAATCCAAGGTTATCAAAAATTATGGTAGAGCGAAACGGGTCGCATTTTTGACTTCTGATTTAGTCCAAAATGTTCCGTAATGCCAATTTCAAGTAATTCTGCGAAGCGAAATTTTTTGAAAAACGTTCAACGTTCTTCGCGATAGCCCATTAAATAAAAAACGCTATTATTTACAATAATAAACTTTACTGCAACACAAAACCTTAATCAATGCTTCATATACACACTACTCAACATAACTACAAAATCAATACAAAATGAAATAGTAAATATATCACAAATGGTATGTAAGGTATTTAACATTGGCAATGTACTATTTCTAGATGGTTGAACAAAAAAATAAACACTTGATATGTCAAAATTACAACTCTCCTTTGAGCAGCTTCTTGTCGAACAGCCATTCCCCAAGAGCGCCGTGTTTTTCTGTCATCTTTTCCAGGGTCGATATTTTGCCGGCAATATCGCGCTGGCCATGATACTGCTCTTCCAGCAAGTCTCCAGTCAGGTAGTCAACAAGCTAAAAAGAATAACGTGATTAGAAGACAAAAATGACAAAATCTACTAATTCTAGAAACACTCAAGATTTGTTATTCTTGATTCGTGACTTGAGCAGGATTTGTGACTCAAACAGGATTCGTGACTCAAACAGGATTTGTGACGAAATTTGAACGTGTTTCTCTTCAGATAGGAATTATGGACACATTTCTGAGGAGTATTAAAATATCTGCAGTTGGCTACTTACATGGTAGTCATTGAAAGAAGCAGCTCCTTCGCATACTTTGATGACATCACGAATTTTCCTGGTTACAGAGGCTTCCAACTTGAGAGCATCTTTCAACGCACTTACTCCATTGATCCAGTTTGTTTGGGCCGGCATCAGCTGCAAAGAAATCATCGTTAATGAGTTTTGGTCAATACCCTAGGTGTTTATGATTTTACTTTGTGTTCTTCTGTGTGTTATAGTTTATTTCCATGTCATTTATCTATAATGATATAACTTAAGGCTTCAGAATAAATTTATTATTATTATTATATCATCATTTATTTGTTTGGGAAGAGAAGAATAAACATCATCAGACGAGCTTGAAAAATAGCATTAAGAATAGACATATCCGTTATATTTCCCAAAGACTGGCCCAAGAACAGATCCTTGGGGTACACCGCGTTTCCTAAGCAGGCTGTACTTACGTTTCTCTTGATCAGGCTGCTGACTTTCGACGTGAGCTCTCCTCTCATGAGCAGGTAGGAGATGAATTTGATGGCGTGATCTCTCTCTTCGCTGGCGGATTTGAAGAACATTTCCGCGAATCCTGGTTTGTTGACAGTGTCTTTGGCGAAGTGCGCCCCCATCGCCATGTACTGCATGGCGGCCTTCAGCTCTTCCTCGACGTGGCCCCTCATTTTTTTGATACAGGGTTCGGACATGTCTATCCAGTCTTTGGGGATGTCCAGTTCTTTGTGGGAACCTGATGGAAAAAGTAAGAATTATGGAAATGAGTAATATAGGCCAAGTTGTAGATAAAAATAAGAGGCTCTTTTCACACAAAATAAAAGACGCACACGGCCTATACTACTTTTTATAAGAAAGAAGTTCGTAAATGATAACCCCGGTTTTCGTCCCAGCAAAATAGCTTTGTGGATTTTTTCAAACAAGAAATTGTGAAAAAACTTTTTTCTCCACGATCTTCACAGAAGTTGCCAATTCTGAAATCAAATTTGATTACAGAATGCTGGAATTCTCTCTCTTGAGATTGAAGAAATATTCTGCAACACCACTGCCCCCATGCAATTTAAATGTATTTACATTCTCTCTCTTGTGTCAAAATTATTGCTGCCACGTTTCCTATCTTTGATCGTGGAGAAAGTATAGTCTGCTACTCGGTTAGAATGAAAATTCGTGATGCTCGTGGTTCATCACGCTCGCCTTCGGCTCGCGCATCGAATTTTTATTCTAACCTTGTTACATAATATACTATTATTATATCTATATGAAAAAACTATATTTACATGCTTATTTAGCATACTGAAAAGGGGTTTTTTCCCTGCGCCCGCACTATGAGTCTCATGTTTCAGATCAAGTAATACCATTCGTAGCCAACTTACAAAAACGAGACCACCCACGAGAATAGTGACTCCAAAAGCTGCATTTACCGTGTTCCGTGTGAATGTGGGATGGATTATGTTGGAGACACTAAGAGGCCATTGAATGTGAGAATCGGTGAACACAAGAGTAATACTCAACGAGGATAAACAGCGAAGTCGAGAATAGCAGATCAAGTATGGACTAATCAGCACAGCATCACATGGTCGGAAGCCGAAGTTATCCACAAAGAACAGCATTGGTATAAGAGAAAGTTTATAGAGTCGGCTTATATTCAGAATAATGACGTGTTCAGTAAGCCGAGCATAGAGATGTGGAAGCCACTTATCACTAGATCGATTGAGATTTCAATAAAAATTCTGTGTCAAGACCTGTCATCAATAATAATACTCACTAAAAAAGGTCTTTGTATCACATTAATTAACATTGATGACCTGAGAGAGACCCCACGAAGATCATAATTACCTATATAGCAGGTACATTAGTTGCATGCTATATAATAAGTATCCGAAATATCTTGTCGCATTCAAACACCTGATAACGACAGTAGATGCTAACTGTTGAAACGTCGTGACTCAAACACATGCAAATAATTTATTTTCTTTGTTTCTAGACAATGGAAGTCTTCTACTAACAAAATATCTTTGCACCACATGGTTTGATCTATAGTTATCAAACTGTTTTAATTAAGAGTTAATCCTTAATTAGTTAAGCCGAATTATAATTCAAATTGGTGCAAACGGGAGTAAGCTCGGTTTAAATAGGGATGTTTGGGATCAGAAAAATTCTGGTTGATCACCTTGTATGATTCGGTACGGATTGTTTTTATAGGATTATCGATTCTACAACAATGAACACAATGTAAAAGTCCATACAAACTGATTTGTCATAATACCAATTTATAATCTAATTATATTTTTAGAATGTCTTTGTTTATTCAAGATAAAGAACTTTTTCAATCTTTACAGGCTAGCAACCAATATTAAACATGAAAGAGTTTCAATCTGAAGCTTTCAACACGTATCTAGATTGTACTGAACTGTTCTTAAGTGGTTGTTAATGGTTGGGTGATAAGATACCTTTTTTAATTCTGAAAAACTGATAGGAAAATAATTGATTGTCAGCAATCTAGATGTTTTCAAATAGGTATAATTCTGATTGATTTGTTATTTAATCAGATACTTTAGAAGAAAGGAATTATATTAATTCTAATTCCTTTAATTTGTATGATTATGAATTCTCAAGAACATTTAAATTCATTATTTGAATATTCCATTTATTTTTCATCCCTTTGACAAATGAAGAAAAACCAGCCATACACTATATGAGTGGTGGTATTCACTTTTGTATGTCCTTTATATAAGATTTCTAAAACTAAAATCCAAATGAAATCTTGACAATCAATCATTTTGAATTTTTCAGTAAAAACTCGCACAAAATGCCTCCTTCTCGTTAACAATTGAGGAGTTTCTAATGACTGAATTGCATCATAGTTGAGAGACGGAAAAAAAAGTAGTGCTCAATGGAGAAAAATATTAAAGATGTTGTTCCCCAGGATCCATTCTGGGACCAGTATCATTCATTTAATGAATTATATGGTATATTCCTGTCCCAATGCACAAAAAATGATCATGTAAGCAGATGATACAAATATACTCATCTCAGAAAAAACTGTGATGTTTCTTGACAGAAAAAAAGTAGTGCTCATTAAGGAAAGCAGATCAATGGAATGAAAAATTAACAATGGTGTTCCCCAAGGATCCATTCTGGAACCAGTATTATTCATTTAATGAATTATATGGCATATTCCTGTCCCAATGCACAAAAAAGTATTGAGGAAAGATATCAATGGACAGAAAATTTAACAATGGTGTTTCCCAAGGATCCATTCTAGGACCAGTATTATTCATTTAATGAATTATATGGCATATTCCTGTCCCAACGCACAAAAAAGTATCATGTAGGCAAATGATACAAATATACTTATCTCAGAAAGAACTGTGATGTTTCTTGACAGAAAAAAAAGTAGTGCTCATTAAGGAAAGTAGATCAATGGACAAAAAAATTAACAATGGTGCTCCCCAAGGATCCATTCTTGGACCAGTATTATTCATTTAATGAATTATATGGCATATTCCTGTCCCAAAGCACAAAAAAGTATCATGTATGCAGATGATACAAATATACTTATTTCAGAAAGAACTGTGATGTTTCTTGACAGAAAAAAGTAGTTCTCATTAAGGAAAGTAGATCAATGGACAGAAAAATTAACAATGTTGTTCCCCAAGGATCCATTCTGGAACCAGTATTATTCATTTAATGAATTATATGGCATATTCCTGTCCCAATGCACAAAAAATTATCGTGTATGCAGATGATACAAATATACTTATCTCAGAAAGAACTGTGATGTTTCTTGACAGAAAAAAAGTAGATTAAAGGACAGAAAAATTAGCAATGGTGTTCCCCAAGGATCCATTCTGGGACCAGTATTATTCATTTAATGAATTATATGGCATATTCCTGTCCCAATGCACAAAAAAGTATCATGTATGCAGATGATACAAATATACTTATCTCAGAAAGAACTGTGATGTTTCTTGACAGAAAAAAAGTAGTGCTCATTAAGGAAAACAGATCAATGGAATGAAAAATTAACAATGGTGTTCCCAAGTATCCATTCTGGGACCAGTATTATTCATTTAATGAATTATATGGCATATTCCTGTCCCAATGAACAAAAATTTATCATGTATGCAGATGATACAAATATACTTATCTCAGAAAGAACTGTGATGTTTCTTGACAGAAAAAAAGTAGTGCTCATTAAGGAAAGCAGATCAATGGAATGAAAAATTAGCAATGGTGTTCCCCAAGGATCCATTCTAAGACCAGTATTATTCATTTAATGAATTATATGGCATATTCCTGTCCCAATGAACAAAAATTTATCATGTATGCAGATGATACAAATATACTATCTCAGAAAAAAACGCATTCGACTTGTGGTGGCAGGCAGTTTGTACACATTCTCTAATTTTTCTTTGTTTTTGTTCAGTTGTCAATAAGTACCTGTCACTTCAATTTTCAATTTTCATTCGAATTCCTAATTATTGAAATAATTTCACAATGAGCTCCTATTGCACTAAACTAGGTATATCTTTTTTCCTCAAGTGAAAGATAGTGAATGTGGTATCATGTCAGAAACTACACCGGATGAGCAATTTTTTGAAATAACTTGCCAGGTTCGCGTGGTGATTTTGTTGACAGTATGAAGAGTCTAATGGCCGATTTCACCAACTGATTCCTAAAGTTAGGAAATACCTAAATCGAATTCAGGAATGCCCAAGTGCAATTCTCTTTTCACCAAGCGTTAAGTAATGCTTAAAAGTGATAGGAAATACCTGACGTGGGTATTTCCTGTCACTCTTAAGCATTACTTAACGTGTGGTGAAACGCAAATGGTACTTGGGTATTCCTAAATCCGATTTAGGTATTTCCTAACTTTAGGAATCAGTTGGTGAAATCGGCCATAAGTAAGCTAATAAAATAATTTTTTTTTCTCCAAAGGTGGGTGTTGCACCAATATTTTTATTTAGGATTTTAATCAATAGAAGGGTTATCCAAGGTTGCATAACAAAAATTAGAATCAGAATTGTGTTCTTTAAATTAAATTGCCTAGTATTCAGTCTATACACTACGACCATACGAAGGAAAAAAGAACTTTTATTGACAAGACAAAAACGTTTCCAATTCGTTTGTATGTACTCATAGTCTATTTCATCAAAGAAAATGCATAGCGAACATCTTTGCAAAATAACAATCATCAGTTTTTGATATTTTATACGCTATTAGCGAAATATTGAGATAAGTAGGTAGGTACCTACGTAATTATTACTAATGAGTATTGAATACCTAGATAGTGTACCAAATACCCTATAAAATACAACATTCAAAATCGCTTGGTAACTACTAAGTAAAAACTGAAAATCGGAGTTCATACATAAATATCAACAACTTACGTCAAAACAATACAAAAACCGTGACGAAAAATACGAATAACCAGAATATTTAAATTATAAATCAACAATTATTAGAAATTAACATAGGTTAAATCAAAGAGAAAAATAGTTGTATTCAAATTGTTTAAAATTTCTGAAAGCAATTGTGAATATAAACACGGCAACAGTTCAGAATTCCAAAATATTTTCACTGATCTCAGTGATCTCTGGTCATTCAGAATCGCTTGTCACTTTTGGAGCGTACTAATATGATTCAAGAACGGCCTTGAAAACCCAAAACAGTGTCAAACCCGACATCATGTACGACATTTTTTATAAAAAGAAAAAATAACTCACATTGCAGTGCAGGCGAAGCCAAACCAATGGCACAGACGAAGAATACAGCTGCGATTATAGCTCTCATCGTGATTCTCTCCTGATCTAGCAACAACAAAAATGCAGGTAGTTTATAACGATATCGATTGACTGCCTATGCGTAGTCTGCCTTTACACTCACTGGTGCAGAAGGTGGACTAGAATAAAAATGTATTCGTACCACACGAGTATATTATTTAGTAGATACGGTATTTTGCGCACAACACTACTCCTTGTTCGTTTTGCTTCTATGACAGATCCTCCCTACCCCTTACTGCTCGTCGAATTCGGGTGAAGTCCGGTCCCCGCTCTACCCCGCTCACCGTGACGAGACGATTTCTTTGTTTGTGGGCTTCGTCAGACTAGGGACGGACTGGCTCGAAAGTATCGTATTTTTTTGACTTGAATCAATCAACAGGTGTGGTGCTACAATTCGGTTTCAGAGGAAATTTATGAAAAAGTAGAGATATTCGTGGAGGAAGGAAATACTTTGGAGTAATGATAGATGAAGAATTGAATATGAATTACACTTTGATTATATAAAAAGGAAGATTGCTGAATATGTAAATTTTTTGTATAGGCTCAACGGTAAAGCTTAATTTTTTTCCAAGTTGACATATACAAATCAATAATATCACCTCATTTTGATTATTCTGGAACACTCTTATTTTTTCTCAAGAATGACCAGTTGAGTACTATTCAAAAAATAAAAAATCGAACCAAGAAAGCTATTCTTACTTACCCAAGGAAATTAAACAATAACAGATATTGTTCAATTTCCTTGATACTTACCTCCTTATCTGTAACAAACGTATCTACTTCAATAAAGAACATGCTAGAGATATTGTCATTAATGTCAGTAAAACAATGAATACAGTGTATGTTGATTTTTGTGTTCAAGCTGAAAAATGATTGTTACTCACTCATAACACTAGAGCCCGAACTGTCCATGATTTTTATGTAAAAGCTGAAAACATATTGTGTGACACAATATTCAATAGGGGTCTAATACTTTACCATCTGATACCAAAAACATCACCTCTTTAGGCCTATTCAAAAAACAATGTAGACACTATATGTATTGAACCAATTTTGATTTATTTGGAAAAAAATTCTTGTGGTAGTTGTATTATATTTTAATGACATGTAATTTGTTGTCGATACTTTTAATGTGTTGTCATTTGGTATTTTTAACTTCTGATGGGTGTTATTTCTTTATGTAAAGAGCAAATTGTGTGCTAATAAAGAGTTATATTATATTTCATTGAAGATAGCTAATCCGATCCGAGACGTTCGAAAGATGTTGAGGTATTGTATTCAAATTTGTACCTGTTCACAATAACAACATCAAAACTTATTATATAACCTAAAGTTTGAATCAGTCAAAGCCGAAGCCAAGGTGCGCAACTCCCGAGAAATTGATTTTCAACTCCATTCTATGGCTCAAATAATGGTTTGATATATGTGACGGAAGTTTTTCATCAGATTTCAGTGATTTTCAATCGAAAATCTTTATTTCTTCGAAAAGTATAGCAAACTCTTTATATCTAAAGAAATTTCTTAGTACCTGGCAACGTTGGAATCATGTTCTATTTATATTGTATAGATTTGTTAACTAATAAAGATATACGCTGTATATTGAAAATACTACATCCACAAAACAAACTCAAAAAATTTTGGAAGTTCACGAATAGCTTATGGATATATAAAATTAACTAACCTAACAATTTAGAATTGACTAGCAACTAAAAAATTAGTTAATAAAAAAAGTAAATAATTATGGGTTATGTTTGGGAATGAAATATTTTTTCACGATCAGAGCAGAACTATCAGAAGACAAGTATTCTATAAACCTAAAACTCGTGAGGTTTTCAAGATAAGTCACAGATAATTCGGATTACACCATTATTTTTATATGCATAAAATTTGGAAACAGTACACACACGAGTAGTAGTAGTAGTAGTTCTTTGGGGAGGACGCAACCGCAGCCAGGCAAGTAGGCCCTCATGGACCCTTTTTGCCATTCCCTGTTCTCCACTTATCTACATTAATCCTCCTAGTTTACCTTTTCGAACCTTTGTGACCTCCTAATGAAGGTCAGTATGTCCGTCAGTATGTTTGTCAACTCCGAAGGTTCCAAATCTTAGCCTCCCGTATGCCTCACACTCGCCGAGGAAGTGAGATGAAGTTTCTTCGTCTTCGTCCTGTTAGTATTCCTATAAGGAGGCGTAGTGCTTGGCGATTTCTGCCTAAGAGCCATGTCTTCCTTGACTTATTGGAGCCGGCCACGAAGTCTTTCGACTGCCTGCAGCCGGTGTTATCCCTCCAAAGTTTATTTAGCTCTTCTTCTGCTCACTCGTCGAGGGCTGAAGAGGTTTGGCTTCTTGCGATGCCTAGTCTAGGCTCCGGTCCACAAAACGGCGTTGCGGATCCGAATCTGGCAAGTCTGTCTGCTACCACGTTTCCGCGCATCCCTCTGTGTCCCGGGACCCATACCAGCTGAACTTCCTTCGTTTCAGCTAGCTTCTCGAGCCCATCTCCGCATTCCTGTACAAGCGCTGAGCTTGGTTTAGGATGGCAGACGGCTCTGAGCGCTGCCTGACTATCCGAACAGATAGCACACACGAGTAAAAAGAAATAGAATTAATAATTGTGCAGCCAGGAACAACATTGGACAAGACACACATAATCTTTTGTGATGACCATTTCCAGTATTATTGTTGTAATCATCATTGTATCCAACTCCTGTGCAGTGGGAAAGCACCATGTACATATCCATTTCATTGAGGATTAGGTACGAGCAGGTACCGCTCTCTGGCAAACTTGCTTATAACCAGATAAGAGAGTGACTAAAGTATTCATAGCTTGAATCTGACTATGTTAATTGTAAAAAGTGGAGTTTAGAATAAATCGTTGAATCGCATGTGCATTATTTTCTAGTCGCAACACTTTTTGAATTTTTAGGTCATTTTAAATATAAATACCGTGTGCGCAGGAGTTTACAAGCTTAATTGAAATGCTTAGCTGAACATATGAAAGTATATATAACCCTTCATAGTGATTCCTTGTATTCATCTTTCTCAATTCTTAGGTGTTGAATTAATTCTTAGATTAGTTGAATTTATAAATCCACCATTACTAGAAGTAGAAAATAGTACCATTCATATGGAGACATTTCACACATGGACTATAAACATTTCTAAAATACGCAGCGAAAGTCACCTCTACAATTTACTGGCTGCATCATTTGAGTACTGAGGTCAAAAATACTAAAAATAGCAGAGATTCAAACTGTTTTCCTGAAATACTTACGCAGTTATTAATTACATTTTGTGTTCCTAACTTTTTGTAGATACCTACCTACCTATAGGTATACTCTGCAGTTTTAATTTTTGATTAATTTTCAAATGACGAACCCACACGAAAGAAAATGCAAAATCTTTCCGTCTTCCAATCCATAATATAAAATTTTCCACTGAACCTTATCCCAACACTCTCACAGTAAACACGAAAATTTTCCGTTCAATTTCATAGGAATAAGTTATTGACGTTATAGCAACCCAGCCTGAATCCGTCCCTGTTACTCCAGTGCGCCCGACACTGTTGCGCACGACTCCGACCAGAACCACAAGCGCTATCGCACTTCGTTTCGTGTGACTTGCTACAAATAAAATTCCTGCTGTTTTTGTGAACTTGTGTTATTCATGATTACGCTGGCGAGATACCAGGTTAGTGTCGAAACTTTACAAGTCGAGTGTTTATTTTAGTTGGAGCTGTTCCTCTAGTGATTGTAATCAGACATTTTTGTATTTTTCAGGGATCATGAAGGTTTGCATCGTTTTTACTTGCCTTTGCGCTATCGCGTTTGCCGCTGAAGACTACTGCTACAAGGACGTAGTTGAGGCCTGCAAGACAACCAATAAAAAATGTGAGTACCTAATCTTTAGTGTGGATTCATGCAGCACCAATTAACAATTATCAAGTAACAATTATCAATTAACAATTAGCAAGTACAAGTTGAACTTCTTGTTTTACAATGAATGCATTCATGCAGACAATTAACAATTATCAATTAACAAGTAACAAGTGGAAGTTGGCCAACTTTTATCTTTTTACTCTAATTGAACAATATTTTCTTCTAGTGCGCAACTAGTACGCAGGTGAACGCGGATTGGTCAGTATAATGACGAAAATGAATCTCTTTCAAATATTTGTGGGGCAGTTTGTATCATTGTGTTGTGTTTTCGGTTTTCGTTCAAATCGAAATGGAAATTGATGATGCTATTTTGGCTGATTTTGTACGGCAATTTCCCAAATTGTATATGATAAGGGCATAATTACGATCATCAAAGATAAAAATATCAGAGATAATGCTTAATGCTAGAAACAATAGCAGGGACCCTCTCAGTGTTGATAGTTTGTATTCACATTGCAATATTTGGTCTTGCAGGCCATACATTTGATGTTGTCATTCGGGGTATAAAAAAAACGCCACATGCATATGGTCATGCAAAATGCAATCCCACTGATATCATGAGATTGTCAAACATTCTTTTCTCCGCCTACTTAGTGACCATCATGAGTACACAAAACTGATCATTTATTTTCGAAGAACAAATAGAATCTGAATTTTTAAACAGCATCCACGAAAAAGTTAGGTTAACTTGGTAATTGTTAATTTGGGTGCATGAATGCTATATTTTCAATACTTGTTAATTGATAATTGTTAATTGATAATTGCTACTTGATAATTGTTACTTGGTGCTGCATGAATCCACACTTAGTCTTTTGTTGTTTTGGTAGCTAAAAAAAACGTAGGTTGTTGTTGGCCATGGAACTCATGGAAGAGGCTAATCGATAAAATCTGACCTCGGAAGTATGTTTCCGTGGCCAACCTCGACAAAGAGATTTTTTAAATATAAGTGTCAGGATGACTTCCGTTTTGAACAACTTTAATAAATTGTTGTTTGTCTTTGTCAGCAGTTCATTACGATAAATTCTGCAAGGCCATTTCAACTGGTTATCTGAAATCTGTATTAGGTTATTTAGAAAGTACAGAGAAATTTACGATTTAAACACGACTTCTCATAGACTTTTTTGCTGAAGAAAAATGTATGAAACGACATCTTGAGGTGTTGTGTGAAGTTGATGTTATGTATTGTTTTATATCATTTTCACCCGTATTTGAATAAAATTCAAGTCAAACTTGTTTATTTACACAGTTATTTAATACCTAGTCAGTTGGAAATTATTCGAAATATTCCTAGATAAATTGATGTTTTACAATTTGACCAGTTCTTGAACATGAAATAGGTACCTATCTACTTAGTTTAAAAGGTAGATTTAGCATAGTGATGGAAATTATTGAATATCTCTATAGAGAAAGTTAGTCAAACATATATTTCGAATTATTCAATAGTTAATTACGAACCTATGAATTTGTTTGATTGTTTATTTTCTCCGTGAAAATTCGATTATCCGTTTTTGTAAACAAATCTGCCAAACGTCAAAGATTACTGGTAGAGTCTGTTTGAAAATATAATATCCTCGGAATTAAATAGAGAACACTTGTTTTTTGATATCCACAATATATTGCTACTTGTAATATGCAAGGGCGTCCCTAATTTTTTTCTTGGGAGGGGTAAATCACCCAGGTATATTAGACTTGCACTCTTGCACATGTAATATGTGACGCGTTTCGCTATTACTATAGCTTTCTCAAACATAAAATGGAATTCAGTAAATATACTGACATAGGTATTTATAGTTATTTGAAATTAGGTAAATAGAAGGAAGGTATTATCATTATAAACAGGTACTATAATGATAAACATCAGAAATGGAAGAAAACAACTCAATAACTCATGATAACAAGAATAGACAATAGACATAGCTTTTCCATCTACTACAAACCAACACACACGGACATACCCATTCACAAGTTCATTACATCATATCAGCATAAGTTAGCAGCATACCATAGCATGATACATAGATTCCTAAATATTCCTATATCAGACTCCAACTTCAAAAAAGAACATAGCATATACCTAACAATGGTTATGACCCACACGTAATAGATGAAATTATTAAAGAGAAAGAATACTCAGTTGCTATTTTTTTGATTATAATTTAAATTTTTAGTTTGGTTGAGGTAGCATTATGGAATTTGGCAACTGTTCACTACCCTCCGGTTTCGCGCCATCTAGCGAAACTTTATTAAAAATGTGAAAACTTATACCCAAAAGGTCATTCCAACGTTTTGAAAAAGTTAATTTGGAGAGTGATATCTATAAAGTTCTCTCATATCATTATGGTAGTCATAAATTTGTTCCGGAAGTGTACTTATCTTTAGTTTTATACAGCAATGTTATCAGCACATTCTAGTTTTCTTTATGTTACTCACAACAAATATTTTAATGGGCAGTTTTAATTTGAACAAAAAATCCGTGACTCACTGTCAAATAGTTTGATAAAACTGCTTTGAAATCATTCCTTTTGGTTTGTTTCAACTGCCGAAATTGTGGTCACATTGTTTGAAAATTGTTTTTCAAAATTCACAGTTATAAATATAGGTAGTTCATAATATGATTTGCATTTTGGAAAGTCAAAGAGGTCAGAGTAATCTCCCAAGTGATTGATTTGCCGGATATGTTTCAGTAGGTACATGAATTTTCTATTTCCTGCAATCAAATTAAACATGCGCGGGTCTTTGGTACAAAATGTATGCCAAAACTATTTGAAAATATAATTAAATTGATTACATACCTATGTACGATGTTGTTAGTGTTACATAGGAAGAATATTTTAATTTTTCTCTGTTTCAGTAGAATTAGGTTTTGATAATAGTTATAAAACATTACAAGCCTGTGTTGTAGATAATAGTTGGCACTATATTTTGGTATCATCATAAGCAGTTTTACTTGCATTTTTTTACTTTCCCTGTGCTTTAGTACAACAAGATTTAATTAATAAAATAAATTAAATATTCTCTATACGTACGTTTCACAATTGTATACTTTTAGAAACAAGAAAAGTATTAAATGAATTAAACAATAATGCATACAAAATAAAAGACAATTTTACACGTAATAACAACACAATCTGGCTGTGATATATAGTTTCGAAATATCCTCATGGAGAAACCTAATTAAGAGGCCATGAGCGCGATCATATTAGGGACGGTTTTTTTTGGTAAAAGAGCCGATAACTCAAAAACGGTTCATCGTATCGATTTCAAACAAAGACAGGCTTCTAGAGGACGTTCGATTCTATGTACCTACGTCTGCGGTAGCACCTCACGATGCTTTTTACAGATAATCGATGAAGCTGCAATGGTAATTCTCTTCCATTAAAACTTGAAGCAATCTTCATTCAATCGAAACAAATTTGGTATCAGAGGAAAGTTAAAACGTTGATCTATGTACGTGCTGTAATGTTTTTTTGAAATTATTTGTTCATCTACCCAAAAACTTGCTTCAAAGTAACTGCATTTTTGGGAAATTTTTGAGTTTTTTTTTGTGAAAAAGTGGATTGAAGTTTCAATTTCCATTACAGCACGTACCTAGAATTGAATGTCCTCTAGAATCCTGTCCTTGTTGGGAATCGATACGACGAACCGTTTTCGAGTTATCAATTGACTCTTTTACCCTTAAAAGCGCCACAAATATAATTGCGCTCATGGCCTCTTAACAGCTTTTCACGATTATAATTGAATGGGGGTTTTTGTGCTCCGTTTTTTTTAAAATAAAAGTGTTATGAATGATTTATGAAATATTCAATTGAAAATAAATTAACATATACTGAAATGTCTTCGAGTATATTTTCAAATGTTATCTTGAGAATCGAGACAATCTGCACTACTGTGAAATTTTTAGTAAAAAAAAATGTTTCATATCAAATAACTACCTATATAAGACTCTCGATCGAAAAATAAACTTGTTCAAAAGCAGGAAAATAAGTATCAGATCTTGGAAATTATCTGTTTTGATTTTATACTTTTGAAATACCTACACCAGAACAATAGATATTTGTGTAGTAAACAACTTTCGATATATTTTTACAATCTTTTAAATGAAGTAGGTACGCTTATCAAATGATGAAATCTCAAATTTGAAAACGATTCATACCAATAACAGCAGATAATTTCTTAACTATTTCAGAGATAAAAAGGAGACCTTTGATTGCATAATTTGTATTAATAATACCGATTGCTGACAAGATATTAGATATTACAAAGTGTTGTGAAATACTTATATACAAAGTAATCTAATAAAACCCACTTATATATTTGATTTAATTTTCTATTCTTTGGTAATTGTTCATGGAAATATTAAACATTGAATTTTAATTGTTTTCAGATATTGTCATAATATTTCAAAATCTCATGTCAGTAATGAAGTTTGTCTTTGGAATTATCTCATTCCTTTTAAACAATAATTTTTACCATAGAACCAGTTTCATTGGCTAAAGAAAATAATAACTGTTAAATATATACAAGTCATTCTGATGTGTAATTGTTATTGGAATACCAAGATTTACACAAATGGCCAAATGGTTCATATCTCCGAACAATAATTCAGTAATAAAATAAGGCCTATTTGTGAAGGTAATAAAAGCATTTTGTTTGAATCATTATAAAAATATATTACATTTATATGAATAATCATTTTATGCACTAGCGGGCGTTAAAGTACACTTTACCGCCCGGTTCAGCAAGCGTAAAGTGGCACTTTACCGCCCGCGGGCGCATTATGGCCCGGCGGGCCGTAAAGTAGACAAAATTCTCAAATTGTCTGTACTCACACATTATTTCATGCAATTCCTAACACGAATTAGAATCATCTCAGTTCAATAGAGCAATACTCTTTCTAATATTTGTTCATAATCGTTGGCAATTTTTTCGGTGATGAGCTATTTATTTGAAATAGATTTTCCAATATAGCACTCAGCTACTATAGTTTCGCATTCCTCATATTATGTTACCCTTAATTATTGTATGCATAACGTATGAAACGTGTAGACCATTGCAATTCAAGTCAGTATTTGTGATTCGCGCTATAAAACCGCTAGTGCATGAAATTTTGTATGTATCACGTGCGTAAAATGCGTTTAAGGCCTTCGGCGTGTGATGGCCCTCGGCTAACGCCATCGGGCCATCATCCACGCCGCAGACCATAAACGCCTACTTTACGCCCTTGATACATAAATAACTATTATGGTCGAGATTGTAAACAGTTGAACGAGTGACGGATTATGAATTGTTTTGAATTGTTCAGTTGTCTGAAAAGGAATTATAACGTCATTATTATCAATCATTATATGCTGATTCGTTCGAGTTCAAAGTTCAGAGTGCTAGTTTGTGATTACTATTCATCATCGATGTTTAACGTTCTAGGAAATTTGAATGCGCATGAAATTAATATTCTGATTCTTTGTTGGAAATCCCACAGGAGATAAAAAGTGACAATCAAGGCCTTGAAATTGGGGAGTGAGAAATTGATTTTAGCTTCGGCGATGTAGAAAAAAGACTTAGATAGGCACGTTGTACTTTTAATTTAGTTTGGCTTTTGTCCAGGTTTTCACAATTTGTTTTATTAATAACTCAACTTTCGACCCTTTTGTTTATATTCTGATTCACGTGTTTGTTCAACAAGCCAACAAACAAAAAAAGTTATTTATTTATATGTAAATATGTTGACTCTAAATAAACAGAATGTAAAAAACGAATACTACTTCGGAATTCAACTGGATTGATTGTGATTAACTTTTAAGACAAATAACACTTTTAATAAGCATATCGAGAAGAGAAAAGATGACGTAGACAAGAGTGGAGTCTATAACTTAACTTGTGGTACTTGTCCAATTGTTTAAATCGGACAGACTGGTAGAACTAAAAAAAACGCATAACTGAACATAGGAACTGCTATGTAGATAGCAAAACAAATTCAGATTTTGCTGACCGTTCTGCTCACAAAGAATTATACCTTCCATCTTAATTTTGAAATACTTTCCCACTGATGTGCTAAAACTCGTAGATTAAACAAATTGTGAAAGGCTTTCGCGGCCATCGTTGAATGAATGATGGTTTTTCGGGTTTTTTAGCCGACGTTTATTTAGAGAAAATCTCGACGTTTCGCCAACACGAGTGGTTGGCATTTTCAAGAGAAATGTTTACAGCTTCGATCACTGAACACTACTTGTTTGGCGAAACGTCAAGATTTTCTCTAAGTAAACGTCGGCCTAAAAACCCGAAAAACCATCATTCATTCGTAGAATAAACGTTCTTCTATAGAAACCAAGGTTCATTGTTTCGTTGTGATTATTGTTCCAATGACCTCCCACCGACTATTTTAGAGTCGTTATTTGTCCACCGACGTAACAAGATTGCATGTACGTTAAGAGTCGAATCCAATACATCAGCTTAAACAGCTTTGTTACATACAGCAAGATAATATGATATTTATATAAATATATATTTGCCGACCCTGCTATTTTCACTGCGATTCTCGTATTTTGCAGATATGAAACTATCCATTCTAGCGGTTCACCTCATATACCTAATTAATTTACTTTCCGTTCAAGGAATTTTGAATTAACAGTATCAAAAGCAACAATTAAGTCAAAAAATATTTGTTGTGTGAATTCGAGTGTTGCTAATTCAGTTGATAAATATTCTATTGTCTTCCATGGAAGAATATGTTCTAGTTACAAAATACTTCCCAGCAATTTTCGATAGACAACTTACTAAATAGTACTATAGATCTATAGTTTTCGACACTATATTGATCTCCCTTTTTATAAAGTGGTATCACTTTTCCAATTTTAGAGTATCTGGAAATTGTCCGAGTTGAAAATTGATTAATGACTCAATTGGTTGGGATATAACTGATTTATATAAACTATGTATTTTCAGCTACGTAGTCATGGGTTCAAGAATAAAACGTTAGCAAACCTCCTCTTGCTGAGTGGAATTTTGTTGAAAACAAAGGAATGTTAACAAATCTGTTAAAAACTTTGGAAATTAACAAAGGGAAGACTTCTCAGAACTCAATGATCAAACAGAACTTAATTAGGTTTATATTTGAAATCAATTGGAGGATTATTGAAGTCATTTTCAGGGAACTACAGTACACCCCAGTATACGTTATCCACACTTTCTAATATACAATCTCCACACTTTATATACGTTCTGTTCTCCACAGTTTCTAATATGCGTTCTCCGCACTTTCTAATATACGTTCTCCACACTTTTTATTTACGTTTTGTTCTCCACAGTTTCTAATATGCGTTCTCCGCACTTTCTAATATACGTTATCCGCACTTTCTAATATACGTTCTCCGCACTTTCTAATATATGTTCTCCACACTTTTTATATACGTTCTGTTCTCCACAGTTTCTAATATGCGTTCTCCGCACTTTCTAATATACGTTCTCCACACTTTTTTATATACGTTCTGTTCTCCGCAGTTTTTAATATACGTTCTCCGCACTTTCTAATATACGTTCTGTTCTCCACAGTTTCTAATATGCGTTCTCCGCACTTTCTGATACGTTCTACGCACTTTTTATTATACGTTCTCCACACTTTTTTATACAAGTTCTGTTCTCCGCAGTTTTTAATATACATTCTCCGCACTTTCTAATATACGTTCTCCACACTTTTTCATATACGTTCTGTTCTCCGCAGTTTTTAGTATACGTTCTCCGCACTTTCTAATATAGTTCTCCGCACTTTCTACGTTCTCCACACTTTTTTATATACGTTCTGTTCTCCGCAGTTTTTAATATACATTCTCCGCACTTTCTAATATACGTTCTCCACACCTTTTTATATACGTTCTGTTCTCCGCAGTTTTTAATACATGTTCTCTGCACTTTCTAATATACGTTCTCCACACTTTTTTATATACGTTTTGTTCTCCGCAGTTTTTAATATATATTCTCCGCACTTTCTAATATACGTTCTCCGGCGGTTCTCCGCACTTTTTAATATACGTTCTCCGCACTTTCTAATATACGGTTCACCGCACTTTCCATTATCCTTTTTAAAACACATTAAAACCGAGTGATATAGATGAGAGGCGTAGATTTGGACCATACTATTAGTTTACCCTCAGCCTTCTGATAAATTTTGTGACCACCAATATTTTTTTAAATATATTTTTTTTCTATTCCAGATACATCGACCCTAAACTGTACCGCCAAATATGGCGCCATCGACGCGGTCCAACCCGCCCTCCAGCAGTTCGCCAACCACCACTTCATCCGCTCCTTCGAGTACCTGCTAATGTCCACGCACTTCGCCAACTACGAGAAGAACCGCGCCGGTTTCGAAAAACTCTTCCGCTCCCTGTCCGACAGCAAATGGGAGGAGGGCATCGAACTCATCAAGTACCTCACGAAGCGAGGCGGTGAGATGAACTTCGCCGCCGTCTCCGAAGAGCTGCAGCAGGAGAACGAGCTGGACCGCAGCTTCGAGCTCTACGAGTTGGCCGCCGTCGCCAAGGCGTTGGACTTCGAGAAGAAGATCGCGCTGGAGGCCCACGAGATCCACAGCGAAGCTACTAGGAAGAGCAAGAGCTTCCACGACCCCGAGATTTCCGACCATTTGGAGAGGGAGTTCGTGCACAAGCAGAGGGATGTTATCAGGAAGTTGGCTGGGTACACCACCGATTTGAGCGATTTGCTGGATGGTCCTGATAGCTCGTTGTCCCTGTTCTTGTTCGATGACTACCTCACGAAAGAATAAGGAGTTTCGTTCTATGTATTATAGTTTAGATAATAGTCGATTGTGTGATACATCAGTTTTTTTGTTACAATTCCCCTTAAGGCTGTTTGTATATTGTTTAATAAAGGTTTCTAATTCATTAGGTTGTCTGCTTTTCAACTGGTAATAGAATATTTATAACTAAGCTGCTATCTTAAAATGATGCGTCAGTCACTACATGATTGCTTCATCTTTCAACAATATTTTTACAGTTGCCTCCAAAAATAGCTATTTGTGCTACAAGTGTGGAAAGTGTATGTTTAAAAGCACAGGTGTGAATTTCTGCAGAACGAGTCACACCAGTGCTTTAAACTCACTTTTGACAGGTTTGTGAAATTTCAGAGTGGATTCGTTTTGATTTCGGGATGTTCCATAAAGCCTTCCTGATGAGTGGGAAACCACTAAACAGCTGCCTGAGAATGATGGAGTTCTCGGAATTAAATCGAAAAACGCTCTCGTACACTCTTAGATTGTTTGTGTTCTTCAAATTTGATTGAACTGTGGGTTGGTCAAAACAACAAAATTGTTGGCTGCCTGTAAATGAGTAGATAAGTTCGCGAATGAATTCAGAAATAACTGATGAATTTGAGAAGCATCCAACATAGAGGAAGAAGCAAAATTGACTAAGAACATTCTTGTACTAGAAAAATCCCGAGTACAATACGAGACAGCGTTTAAAAGCTTCCAAAAGTGGCGTGAAGATAAAAGAGCGACCCACAGAAATCGTCCTACTTCTAACAAAAAACAAAAGTAAAGAAATCGTCGTCATTATGGACTGATACTCGATAAGAACCATGTTATCCAAGAACGAAAACGTAGACATAAGCGGGTACAATAATCTTATAGCATTTCTGAAGACTTTCAGAAGGTACAAACAAAAAATAATAATATTGAAGCGTTTTTGACAAAAACTGAATATTTTTTATGGTGAAGGTAGGTGTGATTATTATTAGAAAATAGTTTGCTTAAAATCTTTGCTCAACAGGAAGAGGATGTCGACGAGATGAGTCGTTTAATTAGAATGTTGGATGATATTGACGATAGAGGAAATTCGTATCATTATAACTCTACAATATACAAAGACGATATGTCAAAGAGATTTTGTCATTACTTATGCAAATATGACAGGTAAAAACTTGGTAGAAACAATACGCAAATACATTCGTGTACGTCCCTGAAATACTGACCAAAAGCGTCTTTTTATCACTTGTAGAAAATGCCGATGTTATAAACAACCATTTGGTATCAACACCTTTGGAGTTATACCTAAAAATATAGCAATATTTCTTAACCTGCCTGATCCCTCCGGATATACTGGACACCATCTTAAAGCTGAAACGTCACGGTGCGGTGGTTGGAAATCGAGTAGCTTGGCTGGGGGATATGTAAAATAAACGAAGAACAGCAGAAAAAATACTATGTGAAATTAAAGTAACCATTATAAAACAAGACGTGGCTGAAGCTCGGATCGTAGAATTGCAACAGGATCCAATAAAAATTCAACATTCAATTCCATATAAGATGTCGTCATGGGTCAGTATCAGTAACTGTTCTAACTGTGTTATACACATAAATGAGATATTAGTAAATGTGATTTGTAGATATTAAAATAGCTGATTACTTTGATTATTTTCACAAACAGGAATACAAACAGTTCGAACCTAGAAATTATTTTGTTCCATTCTATTACTTTGAGCACTAGTGTGAAAACTTGACTTACACGACTTAGAAACCATGTCTTAAATTGTAGAGTAATCCGATATGATTAATTTTCCAACCCCTTACGGAGAAGATGAATTGAAAATACTTCTTACAACACAAATTGAAAAATAAAAGTTCTTCCGGTTCTGGTGATATACCTAGTTTTCAATGAAAAAAGGGCACTTTGTGAATTTATCATTCAGTGCAGGCACGTTTCCTTCGTGTTTGAAAGTGGGTGAAATTATTCCAATATTGAAAAAAAGGCAATTATTGCTTCAACGGTCCCTTCTTTCTCTCTGTAACATATCTATCAATTCTGGCACAATTTGTCAAAAATTATGGAAGTTTCGGAGGAGTTTCCATGAAAAGTGACACGCTGTATATATCGGAGTGGGTCAAATCTTGTACTTATTTGACACGTCAAGTAATAATAATAGCCGTCCTCTACCTTCAAAGGCATAGCCTTTAGGAATAACACTCTTCTGTTTATGAGTATTATTATAATTCCGAACCACTTTTGTCACCCAACGATCTAATCGACTTGAAATTCGGTAGGTGATAATGATTACTATATGGTCAAAAAAAAATTAAGATGGTGGCTCCAATATGGCCGGCGAGTTTTGTCATTTATAAGGTCTGATTCTATTCAAAACTAGTATGTAGTTCTTGGGGTAACGAGCACAAAAAGACTTAGAGTGCTTTGACACGCACCAAGCACAATCGATTATGGAAATCTGGAAATTACCACCCCAAAATTACGAAAGGGGAAAGGGATAAATAATTTAGTGAATGCAATGAAATTGTTTGATCTATAGTAAAGAGGATCTAGAGTATAGGATTTTTTTCAAACAGTAAAATATACTTTCATCTTTTTCATGATATCAGATCATGTAATATATTAAATTGCTATCGTTGGAGAACGATTGTAGAAATCTAGGTTGTTCTTGATATATCAGTTGACAACAATTGAAATATCGATCGTTTATCTTCAAGTTTTCAACCTTTGCAATGAAAATTATATAATCACAGATAAACATGTGGACTTTTGTTGCCATAGAATTAGTTATAAGGGTCAGATTTGAACGATCTTAAATTCTGATACGAATCAGACTATGATCTTGTCATGTTTCTCAATATCGCCGCGATCAACAATGTAACCAGAGGTTGTTGTTGAACACACGAAAGCGATAATTTGTTGCAAACAACAGAGAGAGCGATTGTTCCTTTCCAGTTTATTTGGAATAATATTATAGATTAAAAATAAAAACATGTGTCTGTGGCGAGAATTATTAATAACGTTCATACGAGCAACAGCAAATATACCAATAGAATATACTTAAAGCAGGTACACTTTTTGATCTGGTTGAAATTATTTGTGTATTGATAATCGAAAACTTCATTATTATAATAAAATGACGTTGCTTTAGGGAATTACACTCGCGCTCTTGTGGTTGCCAAGCAACATAATTTGTTCCTCCAAATCGAAAAAGTTTGTGTAATCACTGAGATCTTACCTACCTATACTTGTATTGCCTACATACACATACGAATATAAAACCGTTTTTATTTTTTATCGTAAATAGTTCATTTGAATAAGATTTAAAGTTTTTCTCTTAAATTCAGTCTGTAAATGTAACATTTAAATTCAAGGAAGGTTTAAACACACAAAAGACCATATCAAGAAATACTATACACCTGAAAACTTTGTTTCTAAGTGCTTCGCATTTTACTCGTGAGATGGCGTGTCGGCGGATATTCAATAGTGACATTGTTTAAATAGAAGATAGTACCCAACCTTATGGGACTGATTTGGATTCAAATGGAGGCGATATGTAGATGACGTCAGTGATCTCGCCTCCAAGACTATCAAAATCAGGGTTCCTTGAAGAACCCTGCATTGAAATGACGTCAAATATTCGTTTGTAACTAACCACGCTAGATGGCCTTACATCTATTTAAACAATGGTCAAGCCTTGGTGGATTTGGATGGGATAAACGGCTTCAATATCGTCAGAGATGACCTCCACTTGCACTGATAATGGACAAGAACGCAGAAACCAGTCTTTAGGAAGTTTCCCCATCTAAATTGATAGGTCACAAGAAGCCCTCACTAGTATCCTTCATGGGGAACATTACACACGTATCTATCAGATACAATTCCATGCCCTTCACAGTATTAGCACAAGAAACACTTGTTTTTAGTCAAGTATTCGCCACTCTCCACTGGAGTTATCAAGCCGAGGATATTTCAACGTCTAAAATATTCGATTTTCATTCCAAAGCCAAAGTTTCCAGATTCTGTTATGTCGACTCATATTCCATTGTGATATACACGATTCAGAGCGTTCCAGAAAAAGTTGACATCACTATTTACTAGTTCAATCAACTCAAGCACCCTATAAGGCTTTTTTTCTGTTACTCTAGCTTTCTCGAGACCCGTTTCAATTTGTCGGAACACGTGAAAACAATGTTTCCCTTTTATCACACAATTTTACACTTAATTCCAATGTTTTCATCAGTGAGTTTACAAATGAATATTGGATATGTCTAGGAAATGAGTAAAAAATGTGTGCAAAGAGAAAACATCATTTATTTTCATTGTGATACCATATGCGTATATAATTCAATTATATGGATATGAGGAAACTTTTTTTTAGTATTTCCATTTGAATTTATCCTACCTACTTCAATTTCGAAGCTCGAGGTGAATAATAATATTCAAATGTCATTTTTTTGTGTCAGACTCTAACAGGTCTTATCAACTCATGGAAAGCCAACTCCTGTATGTTTTTCCTTGTTTACATAGCTAGTGCTTCATTTTGTGACCCAGTTGATTCAACCCTTCACATTTTCAACACTACCAAAGAATAAGTTTGGATAAACATATCTTGAGGACTCTCACCTCTCTTAATTTTATTACAGCAGTCAAAAAAATACAATTGAGAACTTGTGATACTAAAAATACTAATCCATTGAAACCATTAAAAAAAAAACAAACAAGAAGAGACATTATCTCACAATATTCAAGAAACAGAAATAAATCAAATCATCCTAATTGAATATTTACACAACATCAAATAGTAACAAATAAATTCAAGTCACGTCATTATTAGAATAATCAGTTTTTTCTCCTAAACAGCTATTCATCATTTTCCAAAAATACGGTAAACAAATATTGAAGTCTCATACACTCAGTCTAAAAAAACAAAGAATGCTTTTCAACTTATTCTGTTGAATACGATATTCTCGTTCATAATATTTCATCCTTAGACTGTTTTTCAAGAAACACCGTGACTATTCAGAGAAAGTTTCGAGAAGAAAAAACATTTTCATTGTTTATAAAATCGACAATACGGTCTAATAACTGATTGAACTGCATACATATGACTGAACCTAGAATGTTTTTGACTACAAGGTGAAGAACCCCACATTGCAGGCTCCTGAGGAATTAGTGGTTCCCATCTCTCAGTCCAAATATGCCCTGAAGATGTAGGCCTGGCATATTTCTGGTGGCTCAACTGCTATCTCCCATCCTAAAAATATACATCAACTCAGCATTTTTTTAAAACTACAAATCGGCTTGTTTCAACGATACATGGAAATCCAAGTAACCCACTTGTACTAAGCGCATTCATAGTAGACAACTGGCTATTTGTAAACGTTAATTCAAGATGATTTGTGTGAGAGGATTGAAGAGTTATGTTTTTTCAGTTTTGTACTTTTTTTTATTCAACTTTATTCTGCTATTCTCTCGTTACAACTACAAATTTCACTTGTTTCAATCAATCGACAGACCAGTGCTTTATTCAAATTTCGATTGTTTTCTAATATAGGATGTACCAAACAATAAGGAGTAACTGAATAACCTTCAACATATTACTGTCAAAAAAAGCTACAAGCATTGTGATAATTTTGATTGTAACTGAGTCTCAAAAAGAAATAAAAAGGATTGTGGACGATCAGGGCTACATTTAAAGTTGTTTGATTGATGATTTATTCGTTCTGTGAAAATTAATTTTGAATTAAAGAATGGATGAAACTATATATTTTGTCTAATTTCCACTGAGTGCCAATGAATATTTTTCATTTTCTCTTTCTACCAATAAAAACGTTTATTATTATCATAATCAAGTTTCGAAGATAATCGCACATAAACTCGAAAACTTTAAGCCTCTTTAATGTGACGGATTAGTGTGAAGTCTATCTGCGAAGTGAAATGCACCTCCACGATTATCATCGAACTTGATTTTAATAAAAAAAAACTATTTTCTGAAATGCTGTCACCACAATAGTCATAGAGTTTTGATTAGCTATTTATTAGATACCAACCGTAACAGCAAGGGTCCTGACAAAAACTATTTTTTTATTTTGTGCTATATGGTGTTAAAAAAATATAAACTTTCTGTCGTTATTATAGCAATACAAATGTTCCACTACTGTAAAGCTGTAAGGTGAAAAAAATGTGATTTTTGGGAAGACATTGGAAAATATTCAAAATACTTTTTTTATTTTACCGAATTATTGCTTAAAACTACGCATTTAGATATTAAATTAAATTCTAAGCAACTTATTTCAAATAACCTTTTTAGATAACTTGCTATTTTCCCCACTTTTTGCCTCTTTCATAGTATTTTTTTAATTAGCCGCCATACCAGTGATGACGTGACATGATCAAAATCTATTTTCAGATTATCTGACATGCAAAATTTCTGTCATTATTATCTAAATACAAATGTTCAATGGAAAATATTCAAAATAAATTTTTCATTTTACCGAATCATTGATCGAAACTACGCATATGAGAATAAAATAAAATTCTTATCAACTTTTAAAATGAACCTCTTTCAATATCTTGCTATTTTCCCCATTTTCCGTCTCTTTCATAGTAATTTTACCAGTGATCACGTGACATGTGTCAAAATCGATTTTCTGGTAGCCGGACATGCACAATAGATTACCCACAATTTTTATTCCAATAGTCTCATTAATTTTTTTCCCCATATATTACATACTTTATGGCGGGCAATTATATTAAGGTATATTAAGAACTAATTGTAAGTCCTGTTGCACCCCTACGCGCAACCCTCAGGAGTCTTAGAAAAACTTGTGCGATCAGGGAAAGACTTACCTTTTAACGTGCGATGCCATGCAAGTTACTTGAAAGTGGTGTAAAAGCACAGGTCGTAACAAAAAAACTAAGCATCAGTGAAAATTGGACAAAAGTTGTAGTTTTCTTTATTCTATAAGCTTAATTTAAATTTTTTCTACTATTTAAAAAAATCAGCTTATCTCACAGTTTGCTCCTGACGACGGTTAATTATTCCTCTCATACAAAACTATCAAAATGATAGACGCCTGATATATAAACTTGCGAGTTTAAAACCAACAGCCTACTAGCAGATATGAAAGGTTCTTCCGAACATGTAGAAGAGACGTCATGCAGTACTACTTCTAAACTACTGCCACACACTACTTAGGACCGGCTGTTCATTCGGACATGATCGACAAATCAACTAATCTTGGTTCAGTTAATAGATCCTATAGCCAATCGACTCGCTAGTTCTTTAGCAACGAAATCAAGATTAGTTAATCTGGGAATTATCTCAGATTGAACAACAGGCCCTTAGAAATTACTAGGGCGAAAGTCTACTTTCTCTAACGACAGGGTTAACTTGGTTTTCAAAAGTCAAACAAAAATCTTAACTAACCTTAACAAGTCAGCGGTGGGATTTCTTGGCCAGATCAGTGAACGTCACCCTCCCTAGGCCCCAATACGGCCTGAAATCCAACCCTTTGAGCACGTCCAACGACTCCTGGTCGATGGAAAAAGCCAGAGTCTGCCCCTTCTCGACCACCTTCCTGCTCAGCGGCTGCCAATCTTCAGTCATCAGCGTCGGATTCTGAATTTTCAACCGAGTTCTAACGACGTCTTCTTCGGCAGAGTTACCAGGGATCCAGACGAGTACTTTCGACCTCATCGGAATATTATTGGCCCCGACTGCTCGCAACGCGCCCCCTTCCCACAGAGGCTGGAGCGCGTCTATGGTTCGCACCAGCCAGTCTTTGGATTCGACATTGGCGCAAGTCACCCACAGAACCCCCGCTTCGAATCTCGTCCCTTGGAACTGCGGGGAAGCCCCCCCGGCCGGGATTGCGTCGATTATGCGTTCGATCTCGGCTTCTATCAACGCGCTCTCGCGCCTGCGCACCACCAAATCGGGATGCTTCCTGTTTATGATCGCCATCTTGATTTTGGTGTGGCCTTGTTTGTAATTCACAACTTCGACAGGTTTGTGCGATTGGGGTCGCGGGTGGGTGAAGCTCGCGGCCTGCGAGGTTTCTCCGCCCCTGGACCTCTTGGCGTTGTGTTGCTCCCAAGAGTTCTGCTCGTCGGTGTACGCTCGTTTCAATTCGTACTGCCTCAAGTAATTTTCTTCCTCAGGTACATCAGTCGGTACCACTTCGACGAATCCATCAAGGGACCCCTCCCTTCTCCACATCTGCCGCTCCACCACCGGATAGGAAGTTTCCAGGTGGATTTCTCTGCCAGTAGTTTTGTGTCTTTCCTCGGCGCTCCTAGCCCACTCCGTGCGAGGATCCTTCGGCCTCTCCACCACGTTTCTCTCTAACCATTCAAAGTTTTTATTTTCCATCATGTAAGTCCCACGAGTATGGGGGAAATAAAAGTCGACGTCCGCAGCGCCCCCTATGCGAACGCAAGGCTAGGGTACTCTGGGAGGACGCCAGGTATCCCAGAGGCTCCGTTAACGATACCCGATGAGGCTCGGGTACCACTCATCCTTCGGTACGGGTCGCGTGACGCCACTGGATTAAGCCCCCTTTTAGTTGGCTTCTACAACAGGCAGGGATGCCGCGGGCTAATTCTGACCCCAGAGCCGCAGGGGTGTTCATCATGTACTATCAAACTAATGTGTTTAAATTTTGAGATTCATTAATGGTGTAGGTTTTTTGAAGGTGAAAAAAATGGTTACGTAACACTTTTTTTTTAAAGGCAATCTTTGACTCGTGTGATCAAGAAACAATTTACCCCCCTGTATCATCGTTGTTATTTGGTGTGGATGTTTCATATTTGGTACATTGATTTGAGGTTATGAATGTGTACAAATTAACGAGTATCAGACCAAATATGACACTTCCACTTTGTCAGGAAGCGCATTAAATTTTTTTTAGATCAAATAGAAAGTTTTTTTTTTCGAAAATCACGATTTATTGTTGAATTACCTTTCCAACGATAGTTCACAAGCATACCCAAACCACAAACTACTGATATAATTTCATTTGAAAAAATACTTTTTGCAATCCCCTCGTAACGGTTAAAAAATAAGAATTACTAAAATTACCAAAATAGTCTGTATACCAATACTTGAGTTAAAACTTTGACTTCGAATAACCTTATAGTTACTTACATGCTATTGTTTAAATTTCCATACCCCATTTGAAAATGTCTCGTTACGAGGGAAATACAAAAAGATTTTTTTTTAAATTGAATATCAATTATATCAGTTGTTTGTGGATTGGAAGGATGATTGTTTTTTTAACTTTAAATATCAATTATATCAGTTGTTTGTGGATTGGAAGTATGATTGTGATCAAGGTTGTCATCAAGTTTGAGTTTGAAAACAGCGCAGGCTGACACTCCGCCTATTCACTATGATTTTTTCTCACACCTTTTGTAATAATTTGTTTATTTTTTGTAGTGAATAAAGACGCTTTATTATCATTATATATCGTTCCAAAATTTCGTTAGGCCCACATTTCGTTGTACCCAAATTTAGTTATGCCTACATTTTATTGTGTCCAAATTTCGTTAAGCCCACATTTTGTTGTACCCAAATTTCGTTAAGCCCACATTTTGTTGTACCCAAATTTTGTTAAGCTCACATTTCGTTGTACCCCAATGTGGTTTCGTCCACATTTCGCTGTGATTAAATTTCGTTAGGCCCATATGTAGTTGTGCACACATTTCATTTCACACTCATTGCGTTGTGCCCAAATGTGGCCACAACATAATGCGGGTGTAACAAAATGTGGACACAACATAATGCGGACGTAATGAAATGCGGACGAAATAAAATGCGGACGTAATGAAATGCGGTCGTAATGAAATGTGGACGTAGCAAAATGTGGCCACAACATAATGTGGACGTAACAAAATGTGGACACAATATAATGCGGGTGTGATGAAATGCGGACGTAAGAAAAAGTGGACGTAAGGAAATGTGGACGTAAGGAAATGTGGACGTAAGGAAATGTGGACGTAAGGAAATGTGGACGTAAGGAAATGTGGACGTAAGGAAATGTGGACGTAAGGAAATGTGGACGTAAGGAAATGTGGACCAAACAAAATATGGGCACAACACAATGTGGACACAACATAATATGGGTGTGATGAAATGCGAACATACTGAAATGCGGACGTCACGAAATGTGGACACAACAGAATACGGGTGTAATAAAATGTGGACACAACAAAATTTGAGCACAACGCACTTCCACGGAATGTGGGTGTAACGCAATGCGTCAATAGGCCCACAAATTCGGAAACGCAGGTCAGCTCACTTCGGAATTAAACAAAATTAATCAAAAACCACAACTCGCAACTCGTTACTTATGAAGACTGCTGACACCAGTACGACTTGACATAAACAATATTTTAATTAATTATGAATTGTCGTGAAATGAATCCTCCCTAGACCCCAAAAAGGCCTGAACTCCATTTTCCTTAGCGCTTCAAAAGAGCCCTCATCGATAGAGAAAGCTATCGTCTGCCCTTTCTCGACAACTTTCCTACTCAGCGGTTGCCAATCGTCTGTATTCAGGGAAGGATTCTGAACGACGAGTCTGGCCCTAACAGCGTCCTCTTCCGCAGAGCTTCCGGGAATCCAAACGAGCACCTTCTGCCTCTTGGGCATGTCTTTTTCCAGAACTGCCATCAAAACTCCCCCCTCCCACAGACTCTCCATTCCGGCTATCGTGTCCACGAGCCAATCCTTGGTAGTTTCGTTGGCGCAAGTCAGCCAAAAGGCGCCCCCTTCGAACCTCGTAGAGTTGAATTGGGGCGGTGGACCGCCCACGGGCAGCCCATCGATCAGCTCTTCCAATTTAGCTTCGATCAAGTCGCCTTCGGCGCGATGCAGGGTAATGTCAGGGTGCATCTTGTGGATGACGGCCATTCTGATGCCGGTGTCTGCCGCTTTTTTATAACCAACTTCCGACCTGAAAGTGGTAGTGCCCGACGAAGCTCTGGGGTACTGATAGTTGATTATTTCCAAAGTTCTACCGCCCCTACCGGTACTGGTACCAACTCTGGCAGGATCCGACCTGTCTCTGCTAAAAACGCCCCTACCGGAACCACCCCTTTTGGTTCTCCTGGAATGCGAGTAATCAGGGGCGATGCTTCGCCTGAAGCCACCGATTGTTTTTTGCGTATTAAATTTCATGGTCTTGCTTGGCACCCACGTGCCCTCCGCCATTTTCTGCTCCTTCTTCAGCTTTCGGCGTTGAGCCCCGGAAAGTCTAGGGAGTTCTTTCTCCGTCTTTTTAGCCACTACTAAGGTCATTTTAGCGCCTTCCGATGATCCCACCGCGTCTTCTTTAGGTTCTTGAGCGGCAACGACTGTTACCGTTTTCTCGGTCTTGGACAGGGGTTCTCCGTTAGACGGAGCCCCCACCAAATCGTTCATGTCAATTTTTTCAAAGTTTTCCATCATATAAATTCCCACGAGTACGGGAGAACTAAAAGTCGACGTCCGCAGCGCTCCCTGTGCGGACGCAAGGCTAGGGTACTCTGGGAGGACGCCAGGTATCCCAGAGGCTCCGTTAACGATACCTGATGAGGCTCAGGTACCATTCATCCTTGGGCACGGGTCGCGTAACACCACCGGATTAGGCCCCCTTTTTAGTTGGCTCTTACAACAGGCAAGGGATACCGCGGGCTGATTCTGACCCCAGTGCCGCAGGGGTTGTTAGCGAAATGAGGCTTCTCATTATCGAAGTGAGGGTTTTCATTATCGAAATGAGGATTCTCATTAACGAAATGAGGATGCTCGTTATCGAAATCAGTATTTTTGTTTTTGAAATGAGAATTCTCAGTATAGAAATAAGTATTCTTGCCCGATAAGGTCTGATATAATGGCGGCTTCTTTCAAAAATTGTAAATATCGTATAGAAATAAGGATTCTTGCCCGATAAGGTCTGATGTAATGGCGGCTTCTTTCAAAAATTGTAAATAGCGTTTTCGCTTTCAAACATATTTGGTTTAAAACATCAGTCATATACTGACAACGCGACACGAGGGTTCTCATCATCGAAATTAGGATTCTCATTATCAAAATGAAGATTTTCATTTCGAAATGAGGATTTTCATTATCGAAATGAAGGTTTTCATTATCGAAATGCGGGTTCTCATTATCGAAATGAGGATTCTCATTATCGAAAAGAGGATTCTCATTATCGAAAAGAGGATTCTCATTATCGAAAAGAGGATTCTCATTATCGAAATGAGGGTTCTCATCATTGAAATAAGGGTTCTCATTATCGAAATGAGGATTCTCGTTATCGAAAAGATGATTCTCATTATCGAAATAGGGATTCTCGTTATCGAAATGAGTATTTTTGTTTTTGAAATGAAAATTCTCAATATATAAATAAGGATTCTTGCCCGATAAGGTCTGATGTAATGGCGGCTTCTTTCCAAAATTGTGAATTTCGTTTTCAAACATTTTTGGTTTCAAACATCAGTCATACGATAGTAAGACAACGCGACACGAGATCGAAATTAGGATTCTCATTATCGAAAAGGGGATTCTCATTACCGAAATGAGGATCCTTGTTATCGAAATGAGTATTTTCGTTTTTGAAATGAGAATTCTCAATATAGAAATAAGGATTCTTGCCCGATAAGGTCTGATGTAATGGCGACTTCTTTCCAAAATTGTAAATATTGTCTTCGTTTTCAAACATTTTTGGTTTAAAACATCAGTCATATACTGATAGTAAGACAACGCGATACGAGGGTTCTGATCATCGAAATTAGGATTCTCATCGAAATGAGGGTTCTCATTATCGAAACGAGGGGTTCTCATTATCAAAATGAGGGGATCTCATTATCGAAATGAGTATTCTCATTATCGAAAAGAGAGTTCTCATTATCGAAATGAGGTTTCTCACTATAGAAATGAGGATTCTCATTATCGAAACGAGTATTTTCGTTTTCGAAATGAGGTCTCAATATAGAAATAAGTTTCGATCTAAGGGCGACTCATCCAACGAAGCGGCTTCTTTCCAAAATTGTAAATATCTCTTCGATTTCAAACATTTTCAGTTTAAAACATCAATCATATACTGATAGTAAAACAACGCGACACGAGGGTCCTCGTCATGGAAATTAGGATTATCATTATCGAAATGAGGCTTCTTATTATCGAAATTAGGATTCTTATTATCGAAATGAGGATTCTTATCGAAATGAGGATTCTTATTACCGAAAAAAGGATTCTTATTACCGAAATAAGGATTCTTATTACCGAAATGAGGATTCTTATTATCGAAATGGGGATTTTTAATGTTGAAGATCTTGTAAGGATATACTGACATTTATAAATGTCCTTTTCGGGGTTCTCACTCTATTAATTAATCTGGGGGATCTCATAAACTTTATACACTCTTCAGAATCTCGAGAAATATGTCAGGGACTTTCTTCGATTTATCTTGAATTTTTGTTTTTTTGATTTATACGGCCTTTTGACCTGTACAGGATCTCCTAAAGTTAGCAGCGATATACTCGGAGAAATCATAGAATTTGCAGAGAATTGAATGGGATTCCACGACTTTTCCAGTACCGCAGGGGTCGAGTTTGAGGTTTCTTTCGACGAATCGCACCTGTTGTCCAACCTACTTCAACCACTGGTCCATATTGCAATACGATTCCTGATGAAGAGGAGCACTTTCCGAAGAAGCAGACATGGAAGAGTCATTGGTACTATCGCATGCCTTCATTTCATCACTGACTCTTTCAATACATCTGGTTCACTAATCCAAGCACGCTCTGGGAGATCTCGACCAATTGAAAACCAGAAAACAGTTTACTGGACCCGGAGAAACTGTTCCACATGACCCGTTCCATACTTCGAGCTCAAGTCGGTTTCGAGCAGTATTCATGGTTTCTTCTTCAGTACAGGTCTAAAAGTGATCATACCGAGTCCGTAATGTAGCTGAAACCCCAGCTTTTCGAGGAGCTCGAACGATTCCTTGTCTACCGTGTAGCCAAGCTGTCGCCCCGGAAAAGATTTCCTCAGGTACACCAACTCCCAACTATCGAACACCAGGCCTGGATTTTGCGAGGCTAATCGAGCAATGATAGACAGTTCGTCGGTAGTATCGGGAATCCACACTTGCACCATGATGTTCATTTTCTCGATTTCTTCCGGCGTTGCCAGTATCAACTCCGGGTCCTCGACGTTGGGTAACTGTTCTTGAAGCCACTTCTTCGAGTGTAGGTTGGCGCAAACCACCTCCAGCACTCCGCAGTTCAATTCAGTCGAGTGGAAACGCGGTGCCTGACACTGCGAAGCTGTTTCATCTATCAATTCTATCAAATTCATTTGAATCTGATTAGCACGTTGGGCGCCAATTGATGAATGTGGGTGATCTCTGTTCGCTATGACCACTCGGATGCCATCTTTCGGTGGCTGGAATGTCTTATTAAAGTCCCCTGTTGGAGTAGAACCAACTAGTGGTTCTTGTTCCTCGTCTATATCGCTTACCAACGCTTCAACTGTTGGGGAAAGTTTTCTGGGATAGGTAAGAGGTTCATAAATGGGTCCTTCGGTATTTCTGCGTTTAAAAGGGCGGAATTGTTTTGGATTACTCATTTTATCAGGAATGTTTTGACCCTGCATCGCGTCTACAATGTCTGGATGTATTTCATCATCGTCATCAATGTTTGGTGTTTGCATTTCCTCGGCAATTTTCATAATTTTCCTTTCACTTAGTACATATTTCGCATCTTCCTTTTTTGGTTTCTGTATACCACTCAACAAATCTGCTTTTAGTTTTTGATCTACAATTGGTTTGTGCACCGGCAGATTTAGAGGTTCGTACCTGTCAATTTTTTTCGGGAACGAAGCGGTCTCGACCGTTTTTACAACTTCTTCAACAGGCTTTTGCGCAAGCTGAATCGACACTCCACTTCTAACCGTGGCATATAATTTTGGAGACGGTCTCCGTGCCTTCGTTACACCCCCAACAGTCCGTTTCTGAGCTGCCTCCTTATTTGGATTTTCGAATACTACTCTCTGACCATCAAACGTTTTCCGAATTCTGGAATATAATTCCAAGGGTTTCGATTTGTGTTCCATCATAAAATTCCCACGAGTATGGGGGAAGTAAAAGTCGACGCCTGCAGCGCCCCCTATGCAGGCGCAAAGCTATTGTACTCTGGAAGGGCGCCAGGTATCCCAGAGGCTCCGTTATCGATACCTGATAAGGCTCAGGTACCATCCATCCTTGGGCACGGGTCGCATAACACCACTGGATTAGGCCCCCTTTTTAGTTGGCTCTTACAACAGGCAAGGGATACCGCGGGCTAATTCTGACCCCAGTGCCGCAGGGGTTAAATATTCGAAATGAGGGTCCTCGTCATCGAAATGCGAGTTCACGTTATCGAAATGAGGGTCCTCGTCATCGAAATGAGAGTCCACGTTATCCAAATGAGGGTCCTCGTCATCGAAATGCGTGTTCACGTTAACGAAATGAGGGTCCTCGTCATCGAAATGAGAGTCCACGTTATCCAAATGAGGGTCCTCGTCATCGAAATGAGAGTCCACGTTATCGAAATGAGGGTCCTTGTTATCGAAATGAGAGTCCACGTTATCGAAATTAGGGTCCTCGTCATCGAAATGAGGGTTATCATAATCACATTGAGGGTCCGCATAATCGAAATGAGGGGTTTTCATTATCGAAATGCGGATTGTCGTTATCAAATTGAGGATGATCGTTTCCGAATTGAGGATTCCCATTATCAAAATGAGGGTCCGCATCATCGAAATGGGGGTTCTCATTATCGAAATAAGGATTTTCATTATGGAAATGGGGATTCTTAATTTCGAAATGAGAATTCTGAATATTGAAATGAGGGTTCCTATTATCGAAATGAGGGTCCTTTTTATCGAAATGAGGGTCCTTTTTATTGAAATGAGGGTCCTATTTATCGAAATGAGGGGCCGTATTATTAAAATGAGGGTCCTTATTATTGAAATGAGGGTCACTATTATCGAAATGGGGATTCTCATTATAGAAATGAGGGTCCTTAATATCGAAATGAGGGTCCTTATTGTTGAAATGAGGGTCCTTATTATTGAAATGAGGGTTTTATTATTGAAATGAGGGTCCCTATTATCGAAATGGGGATTCTCATTATGAAATGAGGATTCTTGTTATCGAATTGAGTATTTTCGTTTTCGAAATGAGTGTTCTCAATTTCGAAATGAGGGTTGTTATTATCGAAATGAGGGTCCTTATTATCGAAATGAGGGTCCTTATTATCGAAATGAGGGTCCTTATTATCGAAATGAGGGTCCTTATTATTGAAATGAGGGTCTCTATTATCGAAATGGGGAATCTCATTATGAAATGAGGATTCCTGTTATCGAAATGAGTATTTTCGTTTTCGAAATGAGTATTTTCGTTTTTGAAATGAGGATTCTCATTATCGAAACAAGGAGCTGCATCATCGAAATGAAGGTTCTCATTATCGAAATGGGGGTTCTCATTATCTAGCTTTCTCGTATGCTAGAATCAATGTATCCGCACTGAAGTTTTCAAAATATTCATGCCAACCAACCAAAATCACTAGAATTCACATAATCACAACTATAGAACTCGATTATTGCAATGCACATTTGCAAAAAACAATGTAATAAAAGTATTCTCTTAGTTGAGTAACCATTTTTTTTCAATATAATTTTGAAACGAAACATTGAGGAACTATCGAGAAATGAATTGGGATGTATTGAATGCTTTTTGCAGCATACAAACTAGTGGGAAGTTTTGTTCCAGATTGGTCCTACGATAGGGAATATTGAATGGAATATAGTATCGAAGATTATCTCTACCGGGAACATTGAAATTTATTTTTGCGAATAAGTGTGGGTAGTCAATTTCATGTCTAACAACAATGTTGAAGAGAATAAATATATCTGATATTGTTCGTCTTTTACAAAATGGCATAATTTTAAAATGTTTTCGTATCGGCTGGTAATTTTGGTCCTGCACAAGCATGTTGTTTTGGAAGGCTTAATAATTTATTTTGAGCACTTTCTAGTCTTTTTGAGTACAGCATATTGAGGGTTCAAGATAGCTGACGCAAAAGAAAGCGTGCTGTTGACGAATACATAATATTGAGAGATGATAGTTTCAGAATAATGGAAATATTTGTGTCTAATGTGACACAAAATGGAAGAATTTATAATAAAATTACATTCATTAAAGTGCTTCCGTGTTTTTTTTCATCTCTTAACTACCATGCATAAATACACTACTTGTCTTTAGAACCCATTAGATCAGTGGCTTACCGCTCGAGTTGCTGATCCATCGACAATGCGACGTTGGAAATAAACCGTTCGCTTTAATTTTATGTCAGAGACAGAAAACCGTGGTGGTAAAAAAAAGAATTCAGACAAAACCACGAAAAAGCTAGATAAGAATCGAGTTTATTACCGTTAGAAAGCTGACGAAAGAAATATGCTGAGTGACAAACTTAATCGATAAAATAAGTAAATAAGATCGTTAAATAATGGATACGATTAAATAATACAAAAAACGAACATACTAGAAGACATTACATGGGCCTTCCCATTCCGCGACCGCCCATCTGCGGCATCTGCCCGTCTCCCGACTTCTGGTTCTTGATGGTCTCGTCCACGGACAGGATCAGACAGGTGGCCTCGGACGCGGCCGTCAGCGCGTTGATCTTGATCACCGCCGGCTCCCAGACGCAGTTGTCGTAGTTATCCGCGATATCCTCGTTGTTGATGTCCACGCCGTACCAGCAATGACCCTGCGCGTGCTTCTGCCTTAGCTTGTTCAAGATGTTGGTGGCGTCGAAGCCCGCGTTGTCGCACAGCTGCCTGGGGATCACCTCCAGCGCTTTGGCGATGGCGCCGATCAGCAGCTGCTCCTTGCCGGCGATGGTGCGAGAGTGGTCGCGCAGCATCTTCGACAGCTCCATCTCGATGGCGCCGCCTCCTGCGACGACCGCGTCGTTCTTGATCGTCCTGCGCACGATCATGATGGCGTCGTGCAGAGAGCGCTCGGTCTCTTCGAGGAACTGTTCCGCGCCGCCCCGGAGGATCAGGGTGCACGTCTTGGCGTTCGGGCAGCCTTTGAAGAAGTTGTAGCGCTCGCCGCCGATTTGTTTTTCTTCGAATAGGTCGCATTTGCCGAGGACCGAGTCGTCGAGGTCGTTAACCGTGGTCATGACGGCGCCGCCGCACGCCTTGAGGGTGCGCTTGAGGTCGTCTTCTTGGACTCTGCCGGCGCAGAACATGTCCCTGGAAAATAAAAGCGACTGGTAGGTATAAAGTAAAAAAGTAACAATTACTGGAGACATTGTGGTGGTCCACCAGCCAACCCCCTGTAGAATCATTCATTCATTAAATTAGATGCAAGATAGTTATAGTTTGTTTTAAAGGTACCAACAGACAGTTAGACACCTTTCATAAATATATTAACACTATTCACCCAAACATTAAATTCAAAATAGAAATAGAAGTAGAAAAATCATTAATTTTTTTAGATTTGACAATAGGTAAAACCATCACCAAACACCAGTTTTCTATTTTTCATAAACCTTCCCATACTGACATCACCATTCATAATAATTCAATACATCCATATATACATAAAATATCAGCATACCATAGTATGATACATAGATTAGTGAATATTCCTCTTTCTGAAGAAAATTTCTGCAAAGAATTGAATATCATAAAACAGAAAGCAGTTAACAATGGATATCAAGTCAAATATAGAGAATTTTCTTGCTAAAAAATTACATAGAAAGGCTTTCCAAGAAGTGTCCCCCACTTTGAGGAACCTTGACATTTATTCAGGACCCGTTTTTTAAAAAACAAAATTTAAGAGTAGCATTCAGAACAGATAACACGTTGGGAAGGTTTATCAAAAATAATAAAGACAAAACACAAAAATCTGAAAAATCAGGAGTTTATAAATTGAATTGTGGATCTTGTTCCAAAGTATATGTGGGCCAGGCCAGGCCTCGTACGTGAACACCGTATGAATTATGTAAAGAATAACATTCAACATATGCCAATCATATTTTGGAGGAAGACCTAGATGAAAATTTTTAAATCCTTCATGTTGAAAATAAGGTTATTAGACTTAATTATTTAGAATTCTTGGAAATCAATAAATTGAAAAATTCGAATTGTTTACTGAATAATCAATTGGACCTTAATAGTTTCCCTTTGTTAAACTTTTTCAATTAATTAAGTAGTAGATACGTTTTGAGATTTTTTAGTGAAAAAATCCACAGCAAGATGTTCTAAAACTTTTTTTTTTTCGTATTTTCTATAGAGGGAAGAAAGAGGGTCAAATGAATGCTACGAAATCAAATTCCACATTCTACATATTCCAAACTTCATTTCCCATATTTTTCATGAAAAATATCCCAAAATTGAAAGCCAGAATAATTTTTTTTCATATTTTCTAGAGAAAGGGGGTCAAATGAATGCTACAAAATCAACTTTCACATTCAACGTATTGTAGTAGATTTAAACTCCAATTAACTCTAAAATAATTTATTTAAGGAAATACAATGATTCAATGACACAATACTCTAATTTACATAACACCACTGTACGATTTATATTCGACTTTCACTTCACTAACTCTGACTGTCCGTCTCCGCTGCCTGGTCACAGTTTTAAAGAATCAGTTCGCTCTCTCGGACCAATTGCATGTTCCAAGGTTACATCCACTCCAAGGAAACAAATTAAGGATGCGCAGAAGACTGCTGTTTGAATGTACGCTGTTGTCGCATTTTGTATCAGGCCTTCGAAGTATCCGAAAAATAGCCGTTTCGCACCACAGAATACTCACCTACAAAGCTCCTATAATGTATCCTGTGGTTTCACATTCATTATTGTACTCTTTTAGTTATTGAAGTGTATTTTATTTGAAAAAATGCGGCCTGAAAATAAAATACAACATATTCCATAACACAAAATTACTCTGTGAAATCTACATCTGGCAACGTTGGAAAAACTGGAACATAACCTATGTTATGTGCCCTTCTTGCTTGTTTGCCTGTTTGTTTTTAAAGTCGCCATTTTATAGTTGGAAGTTGTTGTGTGTTGTGTTGAACTATTTGAACTGTGTTTTGACAATTATTGAACTATCATTATTTCGTGATCGCCATCTTCGAACCATGGATAATTTAACAAAAACTGTTCATTACTGTTGTGTGTGCCGCAGAAATTCCAGACACGAGAAAAGAACCCTTAGTTTTTTCCGGTTTCCAAAGGATGAAAAACGGTAAATAAATAATGCAATTGCTTCCGTTACTTTCATACTCAAAAAAATTATGTTTCCAGGTTTGCAGAATGGAAAGCGGTTCTTCAATTGGAAAAAATTGCTTCTTACAGCGCTCAGTACTGCTACGAGCACTTTAGGATTTGCAGTAACCATTTTGAGGAAAAGATGTTTGCAGGCATGGGACAAAATAGGCTGAAAAGAGATGCAATCCCTTCACAACTTTCTGGTCCAGACGGTAGGCAATTTTTTGCATTATTTGTGACCTTCTTGAAAAATTTGAAAGTTGCATGACTTCTGAATGAACGTATTATTTTCTCATTCTAATTTGATGAAAAAATTGCTCTCTGAGTGAATGAAGAACGTTCCTATTTACATACTTGTGAATTTTTCATTTTACCTCCTTTCCTAGTGAGTTTTTCAGGAACTGGCAGGTGTGTGTCATTCTCATTTGATTATTGTTTACATTTTGCATATGAACAATATTGATTGCATTATGTGTATCCATATTTATGTGGATTTGAAAGTTTATTAACATTTGTACGTTTCTTGCAGGAACATCTGTATGTTTTGAATCAGTTGAAGAACCAGAACCAGTTGCTAGTACCTCACAACAATGTATGACCAAAGAATATGAAGGTATGTATTAGCCAATATAACATTTAATTAGCACAACAATGTTAGGGTATAATAATTTCATTGGTTCAATCTGAGAAAGAATCAGAATGTGTATTCAGTTTATTGTGCACATTTTTGGTTTATATTTTATTTTACCTGTAAATTTGAAATTTAATTTTCAGAATCCCTTACTGAATATCCTGGCATTTCAAATATAGCCCATGTTGGTGTAATGAGAGAAGACCGACAAGAAGACCGAGAATCAAAAGGTATGTCTGGTATATACAGTGCGGCTTTTAATAGTCCCTCCCCCCTGTTAACTTTTGAACGGTTCTACGTAGAAACATAAAAAAAAAACCGTTTCGAGAATTTCACCAATACTACTTTTTGAAATAATAAAAATAGTGATTGCACGATAGGGGGCGCAGGGAGGCCCATCAACTCAAAATTTTTAAATGGCCTGTGGGGTCAAGTGTCACTTCGTCGAAAAGAGAATTCAATTCTCTTTAAACCATCTAAATATTTTTGAATTTCGGTAATATTTTTTTGTAATTCAAAATCGAAATATCAGATATAAATGCGGACCTGAATACTACTCATCCCTCGATAAATTTGAACGGTTGAATGTGGAATAATGAAACCAAAAATTTTTTGAAGGGTATTACTGATACTACTTTTTGAGAGAAAAAACATTGCAATTACTCGACAGATGGTGCTGGGGGCACATTAATTTAAAAATTTCGAAAGGTATAAAAATCAAAATTGGGAAAAAAATTACAAACAAAATTAAAAAATATTTAGATGGTTGTAAAGAGAATTGAATTCTCTTTTCAACGATGTGACACTTGACCCCACATGCCATTTAAAAATTTTGAGTTAATGAGCCTCCCTGCGCCCCCTATCGTGCAATCACTATTTTTTTTTTATTACAAAAAGTAGTATTGGTGAAACCCTCGAAACGGTTTTTTTTCATGTTTCTACGTCGAACCGTTCAAAAGTTAACAGGGGGGGACTATTAAAAGCTGCACTGTATAACCACCCTTACATTCGAACCGTTCAAAAGTTAACAGGGGGGGGACTATTAAAAGCTGCACTGTATAACCACCCTTACATTCAGAGTTCAGCACTAGCTTTGATTTACAATAACATTCAATTGTTTTGTCAGTGCAATCAAATTGAGTTCTTTTAGGTTTTACTTAAATTAAGTTTTTATTTTCAGGAAGTCAGACATCAGAGTTATTATCTTGTGGAACACCAAGGAAAGTTCAATTGAGAAAAACAATTAAAAGTCTCAAAAGAAAAATGAACACTTCCCAGGAGTCTAACACACACACTGCAATGACAATAGAGAATGTCACCAAATTTTTAGAAGATCATGTATCTTCAAATCTAGCCAACTTTTTGAGAACTCAAATAACACTGGCAAAGAAGACACCGAAAGGTTCAAGATACTCAAATGAGTATAAGCAGTTTGCTCTAACAATACACTTTTTGGGGCCGAAAGTTTACAAGTTCCTTTCTAAGATGTTTCGATTACCGTCGAGAAGCACTTTACAGAGAATAACTGCAAAATGGGACATAAGATCAGGTTTCAGTAATTTTTTATTTGAGGCTCTCAAAATAAAAGTTGAAGTGTTGGATGACTGTGCTAGGGATTGCATCTTATGTTTAGATGAAATGTCTTTGAAGGCACACTTATATTATAATTTATCCCAAGATGAAATAGTAGGATTCCATCAAACACCTTCTGAAAAAAGTTTTCAACCAGCCCAAAATGTTTTGGTGTTGATGGCGAGAGGTATCAATGCAAACTGGAAACAACCTTTAGCTTACTTTTTTGTAAATTCAAGTTGTCCAGTTGTAGATTTGAAGAACATTATTTTTGAAACTATAAAGAAAATGAAAGCTATAGGACTAAATGTTCTTTCTTTAGTATCCGATCATGGAAGTAATTTCTTCAAATTAGTGAAAAAACTAGAAGTGTCGGTTGAGAAACCTTACTTCATTTGTGAAGATATGAAAGTGTTTTATATCATAGACGTACCTCATCTGCTAAAGTCAACACGAAACAATTTTTTTAAATACAATTTCAAATTTGGAGGTGGCATAACAGAAAAAAAATATTTAGAAGAATTTTATGCTTCTGACAAACAAGAAAAATTTCGTTTGGCACCAAAATTAACAAATTTACACATTTTTCCAAACAATTTTCAAAAAATGAAAGTTAAATATGCAGCTCAAGTTTTCAGTGCCACAGTATCAGCAGCAATGAATGCATATATATCATTTCAGAAACTTCCTTTAGCAGCCTCAACAACTGTTGAGTTTATAGAAAAAATGGATAATCTTTTTGACATATTTAATTCTTCAAAATTCAATAAGGCAAAATCCTTCTGTAGACCTTTCATGGGAACAGAATCACAAATAAAATTTCTAAAAGAAATGTTACAATTCTTTGATTCACTGATTATCATGGAAGGAAATAAAAATATAACCAAAAGAATGAAATTCAATTTTGGTTGGAAATTGTCCATTTCAGCTTTTTTAGGAATGTGGGAAATTTTGAAAGAAAAAAAAAATAACAGAATTCACACTAGGAGATTGAACCAGGACTGTCTCGAAAATTTTTTTGGTAAAATTAGACAACAAAGTGGGAATTGTAGGAATCCTACACCAATTCAATTTCAAAGGGCATTCAAAAAAATGTTTGGTATTAGTTACCTTGATAATTCTGAAGGAGCAAACTGTCTTGACGAATTTGACAAAATTCTAGCAAGTATAACTCCAGAAGTCATTCAAAGCTGCCAAATTTTAGTCTCGCAACCATCATTCATGAAATCTCTTAAAATAGTTACCACAGATTACAACACTTTGAACATAACGGAGAAAAATGGTTTTGTTTATGTAGGAGGATATTTTATAAAAAAAGTTTTAGATAGACATAAGTGTATATCATGTTCAATATTTGCAAAAGAACATACTGAATTGGACGATTCTACAATTTATAGTTTTTTCAGGGCATATCCAAATTCAAAAAATGACACGTTTGGTAATTTGAAAATGCCAAACATACGTTTTCTAGAATATATTCATACCCTCGAAAAGTGCTTTTGTGAAATGTTTTCAAGTTTGGCTATGAAAGAGGATATTGGGAAAAATCTTAAGGATCATCTTTCAAAAACAAGTTTTGTTAGTCCGTGTCCAGATTTTCCGATTGATTACCTATTAACATTATTTGTTAGAGTAAGGATATACTATACTCTAAAGTTTTTAAATCAAGACATCAAATCTTCAAGCAAGAAAAAAAAACCTAATACAAAACTAACAATCCTTCAACATATGTAGAATAGTTAATTTTTTAATTTAATGTTTTCAATTATATTTTGTGTTAGTTATTTTAATAAACAAATACAATTTCATCCAACCATTTCCCAAAAGTAAATATTCCTGGAAACCTGGATGAGTAGCCTCCATGATCTTAAACCAAAAAAAGGTTTTATGATCATATTTAGTATACTAAAAAATAATAATAAATTATGAATGTGTTTCATAATTAGTTTCTTATTGTTGACATATCAGCTGAAAAATAAAGACAAAATAAGCTTACAAGTGCTCGAATAATAGTAAATTTTATGATAGTTAATTACGTGGTATTCCTACGCGATAAGCTTTTGAATCTATTTACTGATTTTAGAGAAAAACAATCTACACATCTAATAATTTTTTTTTCATTCGATTTTTTTTGTCTTTATTTCATTCGATTTTTTTGTCTTTATTTCATTCGATTTTTTTTTCTTCGTTCAGGACTACATCCAGCAGTCAAAAGATTTGCTTCCAAAAACTCATTTTGTATTCCAACCAAAACCACGTTTTAAATTTCAACCAAAAATCCATTATTTAAATTTTTCAAAACTCAGATATCGATTTTGAACAGAATCGTAGGTACCATGAATCACAAAACTCTTCCGCTATCTTGATTTTATTATTTTGAAAATCCATCAGTTACATTCTTCAAAACTCCTGGATAGAGACGGATAATAAATAACAAAATTCGTTCTCTATAACCATTGTTTATATAGTTGTTTTTCTACAGGCATTCTGCCCTATGCTGTATCACTTCCGTTGTGTTTAGCAGTCAGACGTAATCCCAATTTTATGCAAATTGCCATTAAGTTGGGATACCGTCTGACCGCTAAACGTAACGGAAGTGGTACAGCATAGGGCTGAATGACTATCTTACTTCTATTTAAACAATTCTATCACTATATGAAATTGTCATTTGAATAATACACTTGAATTGAAACCGAAATTGATTACATAATGAACGAATAAGCCTCTACACTTCAGAGGAACAAGGAACTCAGTTTTTTCTACATCACAAACCGAAACTAAAACTAGCGCCATCTATGGTCCAATAGTTGAACTTCTGAGTTTTGGAGTTACAGTCTAAACAGGAACCTTTTTCGAGATGACTCATAAATTTCCTTGTTCAGGAAGCTTTATAAACAAAAAATGGTATTAAACAATAACAGAGATTCGGTACAACGGTACAAGTCATTGGAAAAAATCAATTTTCCAAGGTCTTTCGAAGAACTTGAGAATGTACAATGACTAGGAGAGTGGTAATCATTGATATTGGAATGAAACGTGTCACATGACATTTCTCATCTTGCTTAAATTCATTATACTATTTAAATTATATCTTACCTCAAAAGCTGGATATTTTTTTCAATACATCAGAACGCATTGATTTCAAGATTTGTCGCCATCTTTAAATTAACGGAAAAAAGCCGTAATCTTTTTCTCCACAAACTCACAGACCCAATTTTGAAAGGAGTCAGATCAATAATAATCCACATGTCCGCCATTTTCAGATTTTGTTACAAAATTCTTAATCTTTCTCTACAAACCTCCTCTAGATTTTTAAGCAATATTTTATAGTCAGTCCATAATTTAAATATTATGTTAACTCCAAAAAATATTGAAAGACAATAATTTGAAATAAAAAAATAAGACCTCAACGTCAGAAGATCCACCGTTCAGAGTCCCATTTTTATTTCAAGCAGTGTATACATTTATATGTTGAGCATTGTATAAATTGCCAGCGGCTGTGTGCGCGAAGGAAACAATTACAGGTTGCGCAGTTGACAAACGGGAACAAAAAGATCAAAGTGCCGACGCCAACTGACCTAACTGATTCTTTATAAACTGTGGCCTGGTTCTTCTTTTATATTTACCGTTCGATTCGAGGAAATTTCGAGTGAGTCCTCGAATCATCTAGATTCTTTTCGGTGCATACCGCCTCGAAGGTCATATGCGGCCTGCGTGATCGTTCAGGTCCGGCATCGCCCACAGCTTCGCCACAGTATTTTAAAGATCATTTTCCACTATTTTTTGTGGAAAGGAAACCAGTAAGATGTAAATTTAAGTCAGAAACATTTTTCTTCCTATTTTCTAGAGGGGCGGAGGGGGTCAAATGAATGCTACAAAATCCAATTCCTCATTCTACATATTCAAAACTTCATTTTCCCATATTTTCCATGAAAAATATCCCAACAAGATTATATTGAAAGCCAGATTAATTTTTATCATATTTTCTAGAGGGAGAGGGTCAAATGAATGCTACAAAATCAACTTTCACATTCAACGTATGTTATAGATTATTTTTCATTATTCTTTGTGGAAAAAACCCCAGCAATTTAATAATTGAAGTCACTATTTTTTTCCCGTATTTTCTGGAAGCGGAAGGGGTGCAATGAATGCTTCAAAATCAAATTTCACATTCAACGTTTTCAAAACTTAATTTTTCAATATTCTTCATGAAAAAATTCTAAACCCTTAAAAGTCTCAGTCAAATTTATACTTACCTCTTGAAATAGAAAATTCAGGGTCTCTAAATCATTGAACAAACAACCAATTACCATTCAGATCACAAAATTAACCAAGTATAACTTATTATGATATAGAGAAAATAAATTTATATCAAAATTTAAATAAGTCATGCAATAAAGAAATGAATATCATATGATACCTAAAACAAGTATATAATTTAAATTATAAGAGATGTTGATAATTTGGCAGATATTTTCAATCATATTTTGGAAGAAGGCCATGACTTGATGAAAAATTTGAAATCCTTCATGTCGAAAATAAGGGTATTAGACTTAATTAATTATTTAGAATTCTTGGAAATTAATAAATTCGAATTGTTTACTAAATGATTAATTGGGTCTTAATAGTTCCCCTTTGTTAAATCTTTTCAATTAAGTAGTAGCTATGTTTTGAGATTTACATTGAATTGTCAATTTTTATTTTTATTATAGATAGATTATAATTAGCTGAATTGTTAAGAAGGGTATTTAAGTAACATTCAATGTACAATAATTTAATGTATTACATTCGCTTGAGAAAGATACTGTGTATCGAAACATGTCGCGTCATTTCAGTTTTTTGTTCATATGGATATGTTCTGTAATTTTAATTCAATAAAATCAAAATACATGTTTATTCTGACATCCACTGAGATTCCTTCAATTTATTTCAAGTGTCATTTTTAGCAACGAAATTCAATTCAACGAAATTCTTCCAATAACCTAGTAAAATAAATATGTATATGCATTTTGATCCAATCATCAATAATGATGCAAATGATAGTGTTGAAATTTCTACCTTGACAACTGTTAGATGAACAATGTCATTTAAAACGTGAAGATTCGATCAAGAATATTTGTAAAATATTGAAAAAACTGGAGTTATGTATCTAAAATTCAATCGATATTATTTACTTATAAACGAATATTTCAAAATAATTGTATTTTTTTTTGTTTCTGACAACAAAAATGTCATACGATTAAACACGCATTTCTCGATAAAAAAAATTCTTTGAAATATTTATACCATTTCACCCTAAAAGTCAGGAAGTTGTCATCAACCACTGCACTAATGTGGTGTATAACTAGATCTAGATAACTATTGAAAATTACTGGCGCATGGTTTCCAAATTTCAAAAACCGACAGGGGCCATGTTGTTTTTATACTGTATTGAATACACTAGATCTCCAATTACAATTGAATGAACGAACTAACCACAGGAGAGCTAGCTAAAATGCTCAGTATGAAATATAGTCGGACACATTATGAAACAAACTTCTTCATCAATTTCTTGTAATTCAACAAATTGCCGGCTCCAACAATGTCAACAACAAAAAATGCCGGCGTCCCCATCATAGCTTACCCAGTCATACTTACAATAAATATTTTCGAACCATCAGAAACCTTGGGACCTGAATAATTCATTTTTGGTAGTAATTCAGCAAAATCACTTGAAATCAAATCAAATCAAATAAAAAAAGCCAAGTCCGCCACAATCACAATCTATAAAATGACTGATAAATTATAAAAACAAAATAATTCGATCTTGATTATTGACAGCCGCAAGAGAATAGACAAGTGACATTTGACAAGGCAGCACAAAACATCAATCAAAAGCTGCTTTCCATTTAACGTAAGGAGCTCCTCAGAGCTACCCATAGCGTATGACCCCAAGAAGACTAAAAACAAGGAGTGTTTGATTCCCATAAGACAATGGGGACACTAGTAGAAAGAGATGAAAGAACATTTGTGACGAAATGTGACGTAGTTATACATGTCATGGCCGCCGTTCTCTATAGACAGTGACGGACTAGCTCTTGGTATATGAGAGTTACTGCTGACAGTTTTGTTGCTTGATTCGAGTTCGACTCTGTACTCATACCCAAGTACGTCACTATGACGCGTTGATGATACAAGTTTCTGATTGGCTAGAGCTTATTAAACCCTCCTTGTTTTTAGTCTTCTTGGTATGACCCTGCGTTCCATTTAGTGGGGCTTCAAGCACCGATTGACATTCCTCTTGCCCCTCGAGCACCAACCGTTTTATTGGTGCATGAAGCACAAGTAGACAAAAGTCAAAACGCGAATACACAGTTTTTTGGCGAAAAAGTCAGTGATAACGTAATTTCCGATCTCAGGGGCTTGAAGCTTTGGGGCTTAACACTCCTAAATGGAAAACGCCTAAAGATCAATACAACGAAACGGAAAAGCATTGTGAAACAAAAAAGCAGAATTGCCAAATTATGTAATGAGCTCGATTTGAAATAAGGCGGAAAATAATAAATTGAACAGTAGAAAGAAGTGGTAGTAAAGTTCTTCTACTACGAAGGCGTATCATTCATCATCTGTGCTTAAACTTTTAAGCACTGTACTGTGATCATACCTTGGAGACTTCTGATGGATGTGATGATCATTGTATTCATTTCTTTGCATAGGAAGTGTTAAGGCTAGTTCATACCCTTGCGAAAATTCGCATTATTTGCGAATTGTGGTAAATGATGAATCATCATGTAGTTTTTCGGCAATGTAGTAATATTCAACCACAAATACTGAAAAATTACATGTTATGATTCATCATTCACAGCAGATTTTTTGTCGTATTAAATTAGAATAATGGAAGTCAAATATAGAACTGCAAAGAAATAATCAACAATATATTAACACGAGATCTTATGGCAGAATGTTTGTTTTCCCGGAAATTTTCATACAAATTTCAAAATGTAAATGTCGCCCACTCCCAAAGAGACTAAACTAACAGGCGGGTTTAATAAGCTCTAGCCAATCAGAATCTTGTAGCATCAACGCGTCATAGTGACGAACTGGGACATGAGTACAGAGTCGAACTCGAACCAAGCAACAAAACTGTCAGCAGTAACTCTCATATACCAAGAGCGAGTCCATCACTGTCTATAGAGAACGGCGGCCATGACATGTCCAACTACGTCACATTTCGTCACAAATGTTCTTTCATCTCTTTCTATTAGTGTCCCCATTGTCTTATGGTGATTTAGACTCTCCTGTTGAATGTTTAGTCTCCTTGGCCCACTCCTTGGTGATTGCGAATACTGTTTCTCTATTTTCTAACCGCCATCTAGCGGAAACGAATTCAACGAATTTACTATGACCATTGTTTATATAGAATATAGTTAGTCAACCTTATGGGATTATAATTGGATCAAAATGGATGCGACATGTAGATGGCGATAGTGAGCTCGCATCGAAGTCATGTCGTAACTTCAGTGATCTGGCCTCCAAGTCATGTCGTAACTTGATTGAAACAATGGGATAGCATTAAAATCAGGGTTTTTTGAAGGAACCTGCATTAAAATGACGTCAAATATTCATGTTTTGTAACTAATCACGCTAGATGACACTCGCGTGTGCGTCCAACACTAATTACACAGGCATTGACTTTCTTACTTCTATATAAACAATGCTATGACCATTGCGATTGTGTTCGATAAACTTCGGGGATTTGCGGGAGGTTTAAATGACAAGACAGTTTATGCAAACTAAGTGGAAAATTCGCAAATTATTAACCAACCCAACCTAACTGACCTTACATAGACAGAATACCCATACAAAATATTGTATGATTATTCTGTTTACTACTAGTAATTTTGTTAAAAAAATCACTCATTTTATGCTCTACTGATTGGTGTATAGCTTGGAGGGGGTGAATTTTAGGTGCACATGATTATGGGGAAAAAAGTCTTATTCTGAACCCATGAAAACACCCTTAAAATATTTGTATTGAACTTTACAACACCCTGTATACCACATACTTTGTAAAGTGAATGGATACCCCAAATTTTAGTAAATATATCAAATGGTTGGCAAAAACCTCAGTCAATGGCCAGTTAAGTATTGTTTTTGTACTCAAAAAAGTTCATTTATTATTATTATTGTTAGAAAGGAAGTTGGGTCTTTCATAGAAAAATCAGTATTTCTCAGTTAGCCAATGTTTCGGAAATAATTTTGCCATCCTCAGGGCTCTAAAATATTAAATGATGGAAAATTACTAAAGAGAAATTGCACAAAAAAAAACAATTTTTACAAAAGTAAAAAATGAAAAAGTGTAAACGTTTTTAGTTAGAATTATAATCTTTGAATATTTTTTTTCATACTAACTCAAATTCCAAAACCAGTCTTGAGAAATATATTTTTTTAAATTTTCAGTTCGGAATTTTAGCTGCTACCTATAAAAAAAATTATCAAATATAAATTTTTCAACTACTTGTTAACGTTAAAATATTTTTATTTTGAACTTTTGTTGAAATTGTTTTTTGTTGTGCAATTTTTCTTTTGTAATTGTCCATAATTTTATGTTTGTATTTATGTTTGTATATTAGAGTTTTCCTATTTCCAATAAAGTATTATTATTATTATTAAAGTATTATTATTATTAAAGTATTATTATTATTATAATTTTATATTTTAGAGCCCTGAGCACGGCGAAATATTTTGCAGAAACGTCGGCTGACTGACAAATGATGGTTTTTGTACAAGAGACCTAACCCCAACAGCTTCTTTTCAACACAATTATAGATGGTCAAAACATCATCATATATTATTATAAAATTGAATAAATATTTACCTATCAGCAAAGTACTGTGTTGCAACATCTCCAATTGGCAATTTCGACAGGACAACATTGGCCCCAGACTCATGAATTTTCTGCAGTTTATTATACAATATATTCCACTCAGCATCAACAATCTTCTGGTACTCTTTTACGTTATCCACCCTCACCTCAGCATTGTCTCTCTCAGCCTTGAGCTCTAGCTCGATATTCAGAATAGCAATTTTGCAGTTTTTGTACACTTTTGGCTGCATTTCAAATCCAGCATAAGAAAAGGTTTTTTTAAAGGCAACTCCAGCGACTAACATAGACTCTTGAAGTCCTCCGCCTTGGACTTTTTTGATCCCAATCATGTTCAGAGGCAGCAGGTCATCCAGGAGTAGGACGGCATCCACCACCATTTTGGAGAAGAAGGCACGCTGCTGGTTGATCAGCTTGGAGCTCATAGCAGTTGCTGCACACTTTTCCAGTAGGGATCTGAACTCTTCTACACTGGATTTGTTTACTTTGATGGATAGTTCAGATATTTTCTCCAGGCAGAGCTGTAGCGACCTGCGCATAGCTTTGATGATTATTCTGGGATGCACCCCTTCCTCCACATAAGGCTTTATTTGTTTCAAAAACTCGCCTGCCAGCAGTACCACGCTTGTAGTGCCATCACCTACCTCGGCGTCTTGAGATTTGGCAATGTCAACTAGTGTTTTTGCTGCTGGGTGTACAATGTCGAGCAGTTTGAGAATCGTAGCTCCGTCGTTCGATATCGTAGATTTACCGGTTCTTTGAACGATTAATTTATCCATACCTCTGGGACCCAAAGTTGTACGGACTGCGTCTACTACATTTTGGCAGGCGTTGACGTTGGATATTAGTTGTGGTTTTCCTTGAGATGAGTCGGTTCCTTCTTTCAGAATCAGTATTTGTGGTTGCTGGAAAGAGTTTTAGTGAAATGAATTATCATGTGTTCAAGAAATTTCACCGGCTATAAGTATACTTATAAGGTTCGCACGTAATTGGGATGAGAGCCCGAATATAATGAGAAAAGGAAGCTTACCATCATTTTTAAGGATTTTTCTAGTCACTTTTGGTTAAATAAAAAGTTTTTGTCAACCCAAAAACGTGATTTTTGTTCTTTGGTATAACAACGAGAAGATAGGAAGGAACACGAAACCACAAAACACAGAAACCTGACAAACCAAGCCTATCAGTGTTGCCATTCTTGGCAACACGTGTTCTGCGTGTTCTGCGGTCACACGAATTTTTTTTAAACTAATATTCTTTCCGCAACCATATTACTCGAATAGTTTAACCTTCCGAACACGAATCCAAAAGAGACATGACCATTGAAATGTATTTCAGTACTAGTACTTGATAATTTCTGGAAATCAACTGAAAAATTGAATACTATTAATATTTTACAATTTTACAATTACCTACTGAAATAAATATTGACTTTTTTAGAGATCTCAAAACTCCCGAATTCACAGTTTTCCAAATATAGACTGCCATGCTAGAAATGCCTTTTCTGCCCTTGTAAATTTGAATAAGGCATGCCCGCCTTTGTAAATTTACACTTAGCCTGGATCATGCTAAGAATATCCATTGTCGAGTATTTCCGTTTTCACTCGTGATAATGTTGGACGACTTCCATAAAAATAAAGTAACTTTTTTGTAATATCTAACCGAAAACAACTACTTCTCCGGCTAATGTCAAGCTGGAGAATGAGCTACACCTGATAGAAAATTTGGAAAGACCCTATATAACTTGAAAGAGAACATTCCGTGAGTGAAAATTTGCGTTCTTTATTTAGATACCTAATTGAAATGAAATGAAATTGTGAATCAATCATATTCGGCTTGTTCATTCATATAATTGATGATCACGCCACTGCTTCCAGGATATCACCATAACAATAACAGGTCTCTCCTCACCACATATCTCCAAAAACTTAGATTATAGTTTGCAAAGGATAAAATAAAAAAAAAAAAAAATTAAATTTACAGCTTAAAAATCGCTTACATATAACAAATGTATGAATAAAACAGCTAAAACTATCCGATACCGCCACAGCGTAGAGGTAAAGGAAGCAGTTTCGACTGCTTCGGAGTTGGGGTTCGCTCCTGCCCTTCTGGGGATTCCCACGGGTGTGTAAACCTGTCCTCACCTGTCCTAAGACAGGCCCCACGATGTCGTGTGGATGATATTCGCTATATGTGGTTTGTCTCAGCTTGGTTGTTCCTGCCTCCTTCAAGCTATGCAGGTGAATGGATATGTTACGTGAGTGAGACATCAAGTGATCAGAGTTTTCTTCGTGGCGTCCTGATTAGTTCCCGGATAGAAACAATTACGAACAACCGGGTTGTACCTTTCACCAAAACAAGCTCTAACAAAGGTCAGGTTCCGATATTACTGAACAGTACTGCTCAGTAAATGTACGTGGTCTCTCTCAACGATTATATACAATGTTGTATTTAATACTTGGGTCTCTCTCTCTCCCCTTTAAAACCATAGGGGAAGAGAGAGTTTACATTCACTGGCAGTACTGTTCAGTAACATCGGAACCTGAGGAAAGGATAGCATTAGGGTTGTTTGCAACCGAAAACGTTTACTCTCTTTGGCTTCACTGAAATGATATTATAATTTCATTTCAGTGTTTGGCTTGCACCACAGAACTCATAATAATATATCTTACGATATATACGATATATCTTACGGTAAGATATATTATTATGAGTTCTGTGGCTTACACCAAGGTGACATTAGACCTGTCACCTGTCTCATCCATCATTTTTGCAGTAGTTTTCGTAAAATGAAAAATAATGGACCTTAGCCTTGTTCATACTCTTGCGAGTATTCGGCATTTTTTTGCGATTTAACAGTATGAATTGATTCCCAAAATATTGCGAAGTTTCTCAAGGGAACGAACGAGTCTTGAATCTTCCTCTACCCTCTGCAGTGACGCATTTTGAAATAGAATTTATTCAATTTATGACATTTTTACACCAAGTACCACGGGCCGAATTAACAGTCTGTATACGTATATTCCGAACGCAGCTCCTGGAACCATATGGAAATGGCATCACGGATTGAGGTTAGGTTGTTTATTTTCTCATGGTTGTAACACTTGTAACTTGCAAGGCCAAGAGTTTCCATTATTTTAAATTTATTTACACCCTTCTGAATCATGGCTATCACTAGTATGAAAAAGAAGAAGGTTTCAAAGAAACTCAAAAGTTCTTGGAGAAAGCATGTTCATATCAACGACGTGGAAGATTTTCTTGAAGAAAAACGGCTGGAAGAACGACTAGGGTAAAAATTAATATCTCATCAGTTTCTTTTATTACCTTTATATGAGTTTTTTCCAAACAGACCAACAGATTCCATACCAGACAAGGAATTGTTCACAGTCGATTCAGGACCTTTGATACAAGTGTTATCAGCTAAGGAAAGGAGAAAATTGAGAGCCAATAAACCTTTAAATTGTTTCTCAGCTCTACAACCTCACACCAAAGTTCCTGATCCCATAGCAAAGCGGTATGTTTATGGGTCTTTTGTTATTTCAAATATGAATAAGTAGCTATTTTTCAGTAACCGGGTGAGGACAAAAGAAGAGAGAAAAAATCATCTGGTTAAACTGAAAGAGTTGCAAAATGCAGCCAAAGGAATATTGAAACCTAAAGAAATTTTAGCAAATGCTAATAGGAAATTACATGAAGAAAGAAAAAGAAATGCACCCAAACGTGGTGAATTTACTACAGACTTGTGGGAAAATACGGATGGTAAGGAGTACTGAAGTAACCAAATGAATTCTGAAATTATAAGATATTTGGTCTTGAGATTTGCAAAATTATACCACAAATGTATTTGTATGACTGACTATTTCATGAATAAAAGGCACGACTTGAAACTGTTATAATCCTTCTTGACAAGGAAGAACATATCAACTTAGTTTAAGGCTCATCTACTAGATATATTACAATTGGTGTCCCTCAAGGATCTACCCTCAGACCCTTATTGTTCACAATGTATGTGAATGACCTACCAGAGGACCTGTCTGTATGTTGCATCCTTTTTTTAAGATTTGATATTGATGGTACAATCCAAGTATTGAACTCTTCTACTAGAAGTATTACAAATGGTGTCCTTCAAGGATCTACCTTTGGACCCTTATTGTTCATAATGTATGTGAATGACCTGCCAGAGTGCATGTCTGTTATCTTGCATCCTTTTTTTCAAACTGTTTTGAAAAAACGCGTTTTTTTTCGTCAATCCCAAATTTCTAACTGTAGGCAAAAAAACTAGAAATTTTACAGTTGGCGTTCCTCAGGGATCTACCCTCGGTCCCTTATTGTTCATAATGTATTTGAATGACCTACAACAGGGCTAGAAATATTACAAATGGTATCCTTCAAGGATCCTTATTGTTCATAATGAAGGGCCTTTCTGTTATCTTGCCCTTTTTTTTAAGGCTTGAAATTGATAGCAGAATCCAAGTATTCAACTCTTCTACTAGAAATATTACAATTGGTATCCCTCAGGGCTCTACCCTCGGACCTTTATTGTTCATAATGTATTTGAATGACCTACAACAGGGCTAGAAATATTACAAATGGTATCCTTCAAGGATCCTTATTGTTCATAATGAAGGGCCTTTCTGTTATCTTGCCCTTTTTTTTAAGGCTTGAAATTGATAGCAGAATCCAAGTATTCAACTCTTCTACTAGAAATATTACAATTGGTGTCCCTCAGGGCTCTACCCTCGGACCCTTATTGTTCATAATGTATGTGAATGATCTACAACAGGACCTGTCTGTTATCTTGCATCCTTTTTTAAGGCTTGAAATTAATGGTAGATCCAAGTATTCAACTCTTACTGGAAATATTAAAATATTACAAATAGTGTCCTTCAAGGATCTACCTTCGGACCCTTATTTCATTTATTTTCAGTCACAAAAGAAATTCAATACAGTAGGGATACTATATAGTTGACTAATGTGACAATGTCACTCTATAAATAAGATGTAGATATAAAAACACAAAAATAAATAAGGGTATCTGTCTGTTATCTTTCATCCTCTTTTTAAGCTGTTTTGAAAAAACTTGCGTTTTTTTCGTGAATCCCAAATTTCCAATTTTAGACAAAAAATTACAGAAATATTACAACTGGTGTCCCTCAGGAATCTACCCTCGGACCCTTATTGTTCACATTTTATGTGAATGACCTACCAGAGAGCCTGTCTGTTATGTTGCATCCTTTTTTTAAGACTTGAAATTGATGGTAGAATCCAAGTATTCAACTCTTCTACTAGAAGTATTACAAATGGTGTCCTTCAAGGATCTACCTTCGGACTCTTATTGTTAATAATGTACGTGAATGACCTACCACAGGGCCAGTCGGTTATCTTGTATTCTTTTTTCAAGCTGTCTTGAAAAAAACTTGCGTTTTTTTTTTAAATTCCAAATTTCCAAATTTAGGCAAAAAAACCCCAATTGAGATGGACGAATGGACCTCCATAACCACGAAAAAACACAATCTTCGCGGCATCGGAGTACCGGTGAAAGAGGTCAGGAAAAGCCTGACAGAAAAAAAGAGTGCAGTACCAGCAATAGAACTTCCCCACCCGGGAATGTCGTACAACCCTTCCTATGAAGACCATCAGGATTTGCTGAGGGTCGTTGCTGAAAAAGAAGGCAAACTCATCAAAGAAGATGCACATTTGACTAGGTGCACGAGAGGCATGTTCAGCAAGGTCACTGAACAAAAAAGAGATGTACGTATTCCAGGTCAGGTCATTTTGTCAAAACTAATTATTTTCTTTTCAAGCAATCTTGGTTGGTGGAGATGTCCCAAGGCTTGCCCAGCAAAGACGGCACAAACGCCGAGGAAAACGAAGCAAGCGATGGCGAGTATAAACCTGTGAATCCCCCGACAAAAAACATGAAGAAGAGTGTCAAGCAGAGAAGAAAACAGAAGGAACAGCTAGAGCTTGCCAAGGCCAGAAGAGCCGTCAAGCTGGAGAAGAAGAAAATCACCGACCTCCACAAGCTGAAGTTAGTCACGAAACAACTTGAAGTTATTGAGCAGAAGCAGGGTGTCTTGAGAGACAAACGATTGAAGAAGAAGGAGCTCACGAAAAATGACCCCAAAGTCCTGAGCTCGCTCAAGTATGAAGAGCCGGACTTGGACTTCAACATGGGGCATGAAATTGCTGGAAATTTGAAAAACTTGAAAACTGAAGGAAGCCTGCTAACGGATAGGTTCAGGAGCATGCAGAAACGGAATATTCTTGCTCCTACAAAGAAGCATTCCCGCAAAAACCCGAAATTTAAGAAATACACCAAGCCAGGACACAAAGACGAGGATTGGAAGAAATCGGTTGCACGTTGAATGGAATTGTTTAGTTTTTTATGTGACTAGTTTCATAATCAAACTATGAATTGGATAGTGAGAAAGAATAAATCCACCATGTTATGAATAACATTGAAGTTGTTTTAGTTTATTTTCTGTTATTTTTTCACAGGAAAACTACCAAAGGAACAAAGGAAGAGTACATGCCTATTTAGATTGCACTCTTTATTTTTTTTAAGACTCTTCTGAAAAGAGTACTTGAATGACTCTTTAAATTTAAATCCAATCAATTCAATCCTAATATTGCAAAAAACTTGTTGAAAAAAAAAGAATTTGTCTACGGATTTGGATAAGTTCGCAGGTCAACTATATGGTACCAAAAATTTGTATATTTAAATGTGTTAGATACAATTCAAAATATATGGTCCTTCGAGCCGGATCATATCTAAAGTATATCTACCCGTACAGGTTATGCCTTTGGGTACACTCTGCAATGGTTTATGGGGGGAGTATTATGATCATTAGTTATTACCATTGTTTGAATAGAAGTGAGATAGTTAATGCTTGTGGAAAAGGTATTGGACCAAAACGCGAGTGTCATCTAGCGTGATTAATTACAAACATGAACATTTGACGTCATTTTAATGCAGGTTTCCTCAAAAATCTCTGATTTTAATGCTGTCCCATTGTTTCAATCAAGTTACGACGTGACTTGGAGGCCAGATCACTGAAGTTACGACATGACTTGGATGCGAGATCAATGTCGCCATCTACATGTCGCATCCACTTAAATCCAATATAAATTCTTGGCTAACTATCTTACTTCTATATAAACAATGTTATTACTATATCATAGATATATCCCCGCAGCGCCATGGTAAATAATAATAATAGTCGCCCTCTATTCGCACAGGATGTCTTTGGATACACTCTATGAGTATTTATGATGGAGTTATTATTGTTTGATGTTTATTTATTATAAGAAAACATCTATAATCAGTACACTAAATTAATAATGAGGCTGTACAATTTTAAAGAGTCAGGATATCAGACAATCACTACAGAAATGAGGCGCCTTCCAATTATTTTTCAATTATATTGATAATTTATTCCAATTTTTGGTACATTGTATGGTACATAAAATTCACAGTTCAGTATGTACATCAGTCAACGAGGGTAATTCTCTGTTGAAAGCACTAGACAGCATTTAAAAAAATGTTTAACTGAATTTATTGTACTCCAGTAGCTAAGCAAAAATATATTTTTATGTAACTATCAACCAGAGAATCACCCTACAGATGAGCACAATTGGCTCCTTAAATACATGGGGTTCAAAATTCCTGTAACAAAATTATATACAGACACAAACTTTATTGCAGCTTTACAACTATTTCACAGACTTAAGGCATTTTACTTTGGTTTTCGCTAATACTGTTCCAGCACCTATCTTGAACCCTTACCTAAATTTTTCCAAATCTTATGCACCTTGGATTTGTCATCGAACAAGCTGCGAACCATTATAACTTGTACAACACCAACGACTATCATGAGAACGAGTTGGACCATCGAGTAAGTATTGACTTTGAAATAGTTCTCTTCAGCAATGTTCCTATCTCTGGCTTCGTTCGATTTTATCAAGTCCTGCAGACTACGAACCTTGTTCAACTGGTTCCTCACGCTGTTCACTATTTCTTGAACGTCTCCCATCTTCAATTCATACGCTTGGTCAGGCTGAATGGCGTTGAAGTCATACCTTTCGTCAGAGTTCCAATCATTTCCATCCTCTCCTTCGACTATTAGCTCGAAGAAAACGGTCTTTGTGTTGTACGAGCTGAAGGAGTTGTCGAAGCAGAACCTGTAGTCTCCTTCCATGGTGGCTTCGGCTCTGTGATTGTTTTCTGATTTTTTGAAGTCGGCCAGCAGGATTCTTCCGGTTGGATCAACTAAGCGGAAGGTGATATCCAAATCTCCATGCCCTCCGTCTATGACCTGGTATTCTATGTCTATTGTGTCTCCGTTTTTGGTTGATTGATAGAAGCAGGTTTCCGATCCAGCCTCTACAAATACGGTGAGTTCTTTTTCTAGAGTATTTACGTGCTCCAAAATGGGTAATAATAAAAATATTGTCATATATTGCTTCATTTTGGATGTATTGCTAGATGAAATTGAAATTTTTCCGGTATTTACATATTCCTTTAAATACCTTTGCCCTTTACGTCATATAAAAAGTTATCTGTAAATTGAGTGACAGAATGTCAAGTTACAGCTCCAGGGCCAATCACAGCAACCAATTGGACTTAAGGTTAGTTCATACTCTTGCGAATATTTGCAATTTTTTTGAGATTCGACTATACGACAAAAAAATTGCGGTAGATTGTGAATGTAATTTTCCAGTAATGTAGTAATAGCCAACCCCAAATAACGAAGAATAATTTGTTATGATTTATTCATTTACTGCATTTTTTTCGCCGTACGAGTTGAATCGCAAAAAATTGCGAATATTCGCAAGGGTATGAACGAGCCTTAATAATTAATCGTTCGAGAAAACGACATATTCGTTAAGGAATAAAGTATTTATTAAGTGACTGACTGTACTACGAAGAGCATTATTTGATAATAAAGAGTAATATATAAATTGGTGGCACATTAATCTTCACGGTTTTGGTAATTATGAGTAAACAACATTATTGGGCTTGTTCAGCCGTGCCCAACAGTTGCCAACAGTTGAGTTACATAATATTATATTTCTATGCTTTATCATCTATAAAAGGTTGAAAGCATTATCAAACACTTAAATGTCATTGATGTCAGTCATTGCAATGACGGCAATGCAGTAACCCTTCTCATCATAAAAGTTTGAATATTCCGTCGACAGATGGCGGGCCCGCTAAAAAACTCGACAACTCATATTTGTGCAATACATCATGGCGCCTCTAGTAGACAGTTGTGGTGTTGTGTGAGGGTTTCCATTTTTCAGTGTTTAGTTTTACGCGGTGTAGAACGTAAGCTAGTGAAAGTGATATTTTTAATTAGTTGTTTTCAAAGTTGTTTCACGTTTTAGCGACGCTCTACATGAAACTAGTCGAGAGATGACGATATGGGGCACATTCCAGCAGTCAACAACCTAGTTTTATACGAGCAGGTGTTGGGTTAGCGTAGAAATCAAACCAAAACGTATATTTAGTGGTTCCGACCCCGCATCTCAACAGATTGTAATGGTAAATTTGAGAATTCTCATCTATTCTCGAGACATACATACGACATGCAGGTACGGTGAAGTTTTGTTTACTTATAGGAGGCTGGGTATTTAATAGTTGATGTTTGTCACAGCCACCTTTCAACTTTCTCCTTTATTGTCATAGTCTGTGTTTGCTGACGCCACTTTTTTTTAGATCAACTGCGAGCTGAAAAGGGGCTCCAAGACAGGGCCGTTGATATGCTGTTGCGATGGCAGGAAAGCCTGACTTATCAGCTACCCCTGGAGTGCAAAATGTAGTGGTGTACGTATCAAACGACAACTTTGCCCAGGCGTACAGTGTCAGCCAGCAAAATGTGCCGTCTAATGCCCACCTGGTGCACAATACTGGATATGGCAATGGTCCACCATCCATGGGCTCTGTGGTCAGTACAAAATCCTTTCCTGACAAACAGTCCATCAAGCCAGAGTATTCATCCAACGACCCTTCGCAGCAGGGGTATTTCGCGAATGTGATTTCACAGAACGGGTTCCCGCAGCCTGTGGTGAACGATATCAGCTATCAGAACGGTGCTGTGATCAAGAACTATGGGAACGGTGACGTGGGGGGCCACATCAAAGTGCGCGACGAGTGCGATAACCGTGATATGTACGCGGAGCCGGGTTACATGACGGTGATGGGGGCCGAGACGCCCTCTCAGAGTGTCCGTTGTGATTCAGTGCGATCCGAAGCAGCGGAATCGAGCTGCAGCAGCTTGAGCTCTGCGGATGAGAGCTTGGTCCTGGTGCAGAACCAGCCTTCCGAGATGGTGGTGTATGATGGTAGTGTTAATGTTCGTCCTGCTGGTGTCGTTCTGGCAGTGGGGCCGCCCCCACTGCAGCAGCAGGCGCAGAACGGTTCCTCTGTGACAGGGGCTCTGAATTCCATCCAGAAACCCTGCGTGATGGTTCCCCACGGTTGGAAAAGGCTGAACAATGGGTCTGTCATTTATATCAGGTGAGTTCTTTTGAAATTTGCTGTTTTCAATGGAGAGTTCTTATGCTTTTTCTATTCCCATAGACTCCGTCTGTAAGCACCTCGAAAAAGTATACTATGCAACTCTCCAGTTGGATCCAATTTTGAACAAAACCTTCTAAACAGTCTGCATGCAAATTCCATCTGATATCATTTGACAAAACTAGTTTTTTGCCTCCTTTGGCAAATCAAATCAATCAATCAAAAAATTTTTTTTGAACCAGTTTTCTTTCATAATGGTATTAAGTGAAACCTAAAAAAACTGGAAAATACTAGGTACTCCAACAAGCCAAAAAGACAAAATGCACAGAATAAACACAAAGGCAGTCACTCAATAGAGTGAAACATACATAAGTATTAGAATTTTATTTGAAACAGCAGTAGTTATGTTTTCTTATGTTTAAATAAAAATCACTTCAAATTATGAAACTTCAAGAAATTCATCTACTGATTAGTCTGCTTTCTTCAACAGAAATAGTCTTAGTTTAGTCTTAAATACACTGACATTTGCAGATGATTTCAGCTCATCATTGGACTTATTGTACTCTGATCATCAGGAATATTTTTTTATTTATTTACAGGAAACCCCATCACAAAAAAAAATACATATGGGTACATGTTATTCATAGTGAATATGCTTAAATCTATTAACAAAAATTCAATATATGTGCGAGAACTTAAAAAAAAACTATTAAAACAGAGATCTATTCAAAGGAACAGTTATCATTTAAGATTTAAGTAAACAATTCTATTCAATAAATTATCCATGTACTCGGTAAAATACAATGTATTATCAATATTTTTATCATGTTAGAGTAAAATCTATCTATAATTTTATTTTATGAATAGCAATACCAAATACTTTAATCTACTACAAAAAAAATCACCAATAAAAAATCCCAATTAGTACTTGAAGTTAAAATACAAGTAAATACCATAATTACAAGTACATTATTATACTATTATAAATACTATAAACATAATGAGGTAGATGCAGACCTTTTCATATATTTTTTATTTATCATAATTTCTGGTTTAAATCAAAATAAAACTCTCTGGGGACAGGATTCCATATTTATCCTAGTTGACTACCCAGAACTACTTATCTATTGTGTTTTTATGACAATTTTTATTATTTTAATGCTAATCTCTGTTGACCATAATCTCACAATTTTGGGATTAATTTTAATTACAAATATAAACCTGTAATACCCAAATTTATGAGGCTCTACCTGTATACTCAAGGAAATAAGAACTGAGAGCTTCAAAAGAAGTTAACAAGCCTTTCCTAGAGAAACATCTGGACATTTCAAGTGCCACATTTAAAATTATTTTTAGGGCTCTAATAGATTGTCATTGTACTCAATGAGTGACTGAAGGGATTGCTGAAGGGATGCTTGAAATGATGATATGATCAGAGGATGTCAAGTATTATTAGGTTAGAAAGGGTGGGAAGTTGAAAAAAAAGATAATTGCTAGTGACAATTTTAGAGTGACATACAGTAATGGTGATTTTATTATTAAAAAATTAATTCTTGTTTTTGTATAATATAAAAACAAAGCTATCACTATAATTGTGTATAATGTTAAAATGTTGAAATACATAAAATTATTTGGAATAATAAATCAAAGCTAAGTACCTATCACTATGAATGTTTATTATGTTGATTACTATGGTGATATAAATATATAAAATTACATGGTAATGACGTTTCCCTTCAAGCTTTTAAGAAAATATTGAATTTTTTATAATTTCTTTGTTTTTCATTTATTACATTTTATTTTATCAATGTTTAGTCCAATATAGGTAAAAGCTATGTTTACTGCCACTTTTAATATATACATAAGTAAATATAGTTATTCACCATTTTGAATTTTCTTAACTTGTTTTGAGAAGGAGAATGGTCCGAACCCCCGTCTGATATTTTTCTTACGTCGTAATTTTCCACGTCTGAAGCTGTCAAAAAAATTCCGAATTCCTACGCGTTCTTTACTAGCCTTCAGGTCTAGGGGGGTAAAATTATTTGACAGTCCCATGTTTTTCAAACATTTTAATGATTTTTCAGATTTAATTTTCGCGAATTTTCGCTATTTTTTTCGAACAGGAGGGAGATTCGAGCCCCCGATTGCTATTATTTTTTCGTCTAGCCTTCAGAAGGTTTGGAGGGGGTAAAATTATTCGACGATTTTCACAATTTTTACGGATTATTTCGATTTAATTTTTGCAACTTTTTTCAAGAATAGCACGTCGACCAAATTTTTTTGGTCGTTGTTATCGGACCCCTAGCGCCCCTAGGTCAATTTTTGTATCGTAATATTCCACCTCCAAAACCGTTGGAAAAATGTAGACAAGGGGGGTAAACTAATTCGAAATGTTTTACATTATTTTTACGAATTTTTTCGATTTAATTTTCGTGAGTTTTCGTAATTTTTTTCGAGAAAAAGGGTGGGCCGATCCCCCCTACTATAATGTTTTTCGGGGTCCGCAATTGTCGGATTTCACTGATTTCAGCACAATTCTATGGCAACAAATGCTTTAAAAACGGATTGCAAGTTTTGAACGGGTCAGACATAATATGAACAAAGCAATTTAAAAAAAAAACACCAAAACTAAATTTTACTCTCTAAAAAATTCGTGGAAATTGTTGATGACATATCTGAAGCATAAGAAAATCATTGAAGCTTAATGGAGTCCGATCTGAAATAATCAATATTGACTAAGACGTCCCACAAGGATCTATACCAGGCCCACTAATATTTCTGATGTGTATTAATGACCTACCTGAATATATAGAAACTTTTATAATGAACAGTCTTGTGAACAATTCTGGCAGTGACCACGTTGGGATCCATATTTTTTATTAAGGAATTTTTAACACTTCAATGTAATGATTGTGTGATAAATTTTAGCAGCGTGTTGATCATCAATAAGTACTTTTTTTAAATACAGAATGTGTGGTGCAGCTTCACTTAGCTTAGCCCACGCCCATTTCCTGGAAAACGGGGACTGTACAAAAATTTTTGATTGTGACTTAAGTATGCAAAAAGTGTTTCTGTCAAATTGTACAAAATTTCGTTGTTGAACTCGACATAGTGAACAAAAGTTGCCGTGGGCACACAACAATTCTATTAGTAGTTTACGAAATATAGAGAGTTGAAGTTGTAAAATGTCATTTTCCTGCCGTTATTGACTGAACTTTAAGGTTTGTGATTTCACTGAATTATTAGTGAGTTTTTGATCTACACCATATTTCAAACTTGGCCAGTGCAACAGTGTGTTTTCTAAGCATTTTTGAAAACAATATAGGTTGTTGTTTTGTATTGTATATAGTTTGATTCGTTTTTGTGCTTATTTGGTTTTAAATTGATAAATTAGTATGACAATTGTTGAAAAGCTTGGTTTATTGACGACGCTGACGGCCGGTTTGACTTTTAACTCCAATACTCCTATGAATTACCTCCTTGGCGCTTGAATATCCGGCTCGAAGGACCAAAATGTTTTGTATTGTATATAGCTTATTTGGTTTTAAATTGATAAATTAGTCTGACAATTGTTGAAAAGCTTGGTTTATTGACAGTGATACATAAATCTGACAGTTCATCAACATGAACGGTATCCATAACAACGGATATCTACAGGGCTAATATATAACATTGTACAGTTGTAGATCAAGACTTTATCTGAGTTACACAAAATGAAAATAATGTCAAAACGAAGCATCAACGTTATAAGTCGAAATTGAAGTTTTTGTGTTGGATATATTCAATAAGATCGGATGAACCCAAAAAATATGTATTTTTTCAAATATACAGGGGAAATTGAAAGTATAACTATAACCGTTATATTTGCTTCAGATAACGCGATTTGATCAATTCAATGCATCGATTATATGTGCCATGTGGCCACTTCCATGTACAGAAATTATGAGTATTATACAGTGTGACTCAAGAATATACGGGGCCAATATTTCTAAATGTTCTTAAAATGCCCTGTACATAAAAATCTGACCGGTTAGTTTAGTTTATTTTGGAGTGTGCCATTAATGCTGGTGTAGCTTTTAGCTCATAAATTTCCTTCCAAATCAGATCCGTACCGATCCATTCTGTATCCATGCATCCGGGGCACAAATCCAAGACCATCTCCAACGAACACAGTCGCTGCAAGATTAAAAAGTCGGAGTAGGTAACGTGTAAAATTCGTCGTTCCCTGGGGCCCAGCCAGTACACCAGTAAAGAAAATAACAAAAAGAAGACGAGAACACGCAAATTCAAAGCGGTCATAAATCCTTCAAAAATCCTTTATTCTCGCCCGCTCCTTCTGAAGAACGGTTCTCGGAAAATTGCAGCCTGCGCCCTATTATGCTCTTCGGAACTTCGGCTACGTGAAATCGTCGAAAGAAACGCCCGTCGGCCTGTCCTTGCGGCAGCGCGATCTTTCCCAGAGACCTTGTCGCACCGAAAGAACGTGTCGGGATGGCCGGCAGGGCCGGCTCTGTCCTTCGGGTGCGATGTCGAATCATAAAAACTGGTTTCAAAACCAGTAACAGGGAATTACACTATAATTAAAAATTACGTTTTATTTGCAACAAATTATCTTATCTGTGGATATGATCCATGTAAAAATCATTTGACGGACCTATTTGTTTATTTCATATTATCGGTTACAATCCACTTCAAAACTGTTCCAATTTGAGAGAGATTCAAACGCCACATTTTCGACGGTCCTTTGTACCCAGTTTGACTTATAAATCTTTGAAAAAATAATGACTAGTGTGATTCCCTATTATGCAACACTGCGCACAGTTTTTTATCAGTTCGGTAAGTAATAAGTACAATTATGTCGGGGCGTGGCGCAGTGGTTAGAGCGTCCGACTATGAGTCGAAAGGTCCGGAGTTCGAGCCCCAGTTGCGGCTGGGATTTTTAAATTTAATTTGATCGATTAAATTATCAAAATCTCGTGGCTCGACTGGGGTGAATCCTGCACGATTCACTGTTGCGTTCCAATTAACAGTGCTGCTCCTAAGGTGGCGCATGGAGTTAGTAACAAGGCCTACCCACATGGCTAATGACCATAGCAGTCGATGCCAAAACATCAAAGAAAAAAAATAAGTACAATTAAATGAGAAAATGGGAAATTAAATTTATATTTTTTAGTAATACTGGAGAAAAAAAATTGTCCGACAAAATTTTTTGGGCATTCTAGTTGGCGACAAAAGTATGCGGGGGCCCTTAAAAACGCCCCGCTACCAAGAAGTCTCGAAAATAGCATTTTGTCCACCTCGACATGAAGAACAGTTATACGAAGTCTCAAAATTTAGGTTATTTTTTCCCTAGGCCACGGGTGTGACAGCAGAAGTCGTTGCTGTGCTTTTTTCCATATACAGTTGTTTTCAGGTCCTTTCGAGACGGTAGACTCCCTAACACAATTATTGGTGATCACTCAACTAAGTACTCCAAAAACCTACCCCAGAGTGATCAAAATCCAGATAAACCTTTGCTGGGAAAAATAAAAAACGTGTTGAGAATAGTATTATGTATTTATTGGAAAAAGTCAATGAAAAAGAAAAAATAGAAGAAAAAAACGAGAAAATCATGAAAATCTTCGTTTTTGGATGTTTTTCAAAAGAATCTTGATTTTTTCCAAAACAAATCGTGATTATTGACATAAAAAAGTGTTTTTCAACCCTGGTTGCTGATAATTTTTTTCGTTGAATTCTATTATTTCGGACTCACACACGCTCCAAGAGGGATAGGCACTTGATAACAATTACCAATAAGACTTAGTTGAAACAGCTGTTGCTGGAATATTTTCCTATCAACTTTTGAATTGTATCGGCGTTGGAAGAAAAGCATTATTTTGTCTTATCTGTATGAAAGTTTTTATTTCTCCAGCTAGATAACTAGCAGACACGGTAACGAGAACACTTTATGTATCATTGAATGTTATGCTGTCTTTACACCTTGGTTTTCAGAATACATTGAACTCGAAGTTATTATAATTATGAGTCATCCCCTTCAGTACAATTCATTGCCCCTTTAGTACAACTCATTACCCCTTTAGTACTATTCTTACCCCTTTGGCACTATTCATTACCTCTTTAGTACTATTCCTGACTCCTTTAGTATTATTCATGACACATTTAGTACTGTTCATGACCCACTTAGTACTATACATGCCCCTTTAGTACTATTCATTACCTCTTTAGTACTGTTCATTACCCATTAAGTACAATTCATTACCCCTTTAGTACAACTCAACTCCTTTAGTACTATTTTTACCCCATTAGCATTATTCATTACCTCTTTAGCACTATTAATGACCTCTTTAGTACTATTCATGACACCTTTAGTACTATTCATGACACATTTAGTATTATACATGACCCATTTAGTACTAAACATGTCCCCTTTAGTACTATTCATTACCCCTTTAGTACTATTCTTACCTCTTTAGCACTATTCATTACCTCTTTAGTAATATTCATGACCCCTTTAGTACTATTTATGACCCATTTAGTACTATTTATGACCCATTTAGTACTATTCATTACCCCTTTAGCACTATTCATTACCCCTTTAGAACTACTCATTACCCCTTTAGAACTATTCTTGTCCCTGTAGTTGAAATTATTGTTAAAATTCTTATTTCCGTCAACCAGCTGCACCCTTACGCGCAACCCCAAGAAGTTTTCGAGAGACTTGTGCGAGCTGGGGAAAACGTAGTAGTAGACGCACTGTTCTCAGTGCGTAAAGTGATACGTTTTAGCACAAGTGTGTAAAAAAATAAACTGTCCGTAAAGTCATCAACTGTGCGTAAAGTAATGTTTTTCGCACTGATCATACAATTTTCAAAAAGACAGTATTTTGCGTCAGATTGTATTCGGAAGTCATTATTTGGTAATCGTAGAAAATTGAAAACTTCATAAAACATTCAACAATTGCTACAATTTGTCAATGTACTTAATAGCTGTCGTAGAAAAAAACTTTGTTTTATAACTATATTTTCGTAAAGAGCTTCCTGTACTCGCGTGTTTGTTGAACTCGGCTTCAAGTCCTACTTTACGAACTTGTATCATAATAACTATTATACACAGCTGATGATATGTTATAAATACGAATGCTGTTCCTAAATTGAGGGCTTCTTTGACGTTTATGATTGTTGACGAGAAGGGTATAATAGAAATAAAGTGGCTTGGACCAAATAGACTTCAATTCATTCTCGATAAAATGTCAGATTAATATACACTAGTGTCTTTTATCATAATACACTATTGTTTTAATGACTCCATAAGAAAACGTTTGTAAACAGAAGCATTATGACTTTACAGGACTCCAGCTGTGGACAAAGGTAATATTACTATAGGCATATTTCGCTACCTAGATCTCCAAACAAATATAAATAAAACCGATACGTTGACCTCACTCCGTTGGTGTCTACTATATCCGCACCTCCTGTTTGATTCGTATCGTTTTTGGCCCAGGAGAAACGTGCCTTTTGGAGTCGAACTCTCGACCATCTGTAAGTCTATACTCTACCTGTGTGTCTACATGACCCGGGTAAATATTTGACGTCCATCACTTCGTGGAAATGTTTATTTTCACTGCGGAAGCTACCCCGAGTAGTGGAGTTTGTCGGATAGATTAGGAGCGTTAACATCTGTTCGTCGAAGGGTGCGAATTGAGACAGATAAGTATCGTTGGGCAACCGGAATTTGAAATAGAAACGTGTGCTACTCGGTGTTCCAAAATGATCACTGTGAAAAAGACAAATGATCTAAATTGCGCATATGATTCACTAAAAGAGCGCTAAAGTATCCAGTTAATCCAAATCATTCTGATTACGTTCGATATCATCGGTAAATCCGAGGGTAAATCGTACTGTTTTAAACAATTTAGAAGGCTCACAATATTGTATCACAGATTTGAAATCATTGATAAAAAGTAAAAATAATACAGGTCCACTGTGCCAACCTTGCGGAACCCCTAAAGTCTCATGCATTGTTTCTGACACGACCAGCTATCTTTACATCTTGCACTCTATTAGAAAAATAAGGCTCGATAAATTCCAAGTGCTGCCCACCCCCGTAAAGCTAGCCGAACCACTTTGGAATTTTCAATTTTTAGGCTATAGTTTTAGGCTAATTTATTACCCTATTCTTGAATTTTTTGCTCTTCAATTGTGGAAGATATCGCGGGTTCGTTAAGCTGGCAGAACCTAACCGCTAAACGAATAATATTAGCCTCATATTTGAACCAATCGCCAATTTTTTTGGAATTCCTTTTATTTTTAAATCTTGGGCCCTGCTAGCTTTACCGTTAAGCTAGCAGAACCCAAACATAACAAAAACAACTCAGAACAAATCCAGTTGGACAATAATTTTTCAAAAGATGGACATGGAGCAAAAAAATGACAACTGTTGGAAAAATATGAAATAGAGATGAAAAAAAAAACAACAAAATGATTTCAAACTGAAATTTATTGATTGTAAATAAGTAGATTATGAGGTGAACTAAAAACAGTGAGCATTTTAAAGAATAATCAATAAAAAGTGAAATAAAAAGATTATGATTGGTTGAAAAGCAAGAAAAAAAATTGGAATACCAGTTACCAGGGATAGTACTGAAGGAGTTAAGAAAAATGTTATGAAAAGAAAGATTTATAGAAATTCAAAGCCAAAATTAGAAGAAAATAAGCAAAAATGATAATAACACGAAGCATAAAAACACCTAGGAAGAGAAGTAGAGCAGTTAGAAATAAATAAATAAATGAGAGAAACACAAATAACCAAAGAAATCTGAAATTAAAGAATAGTACTTACCAGAGAAAACATTATAATCCAAATAAGCACTAAGCAGCTAGAATCCAGAGGAAATTCCAAGCTATTTATAAATCCGTTTATTTGTATCCTGAGTTAGGCGGATTCGTGTTGCAGAATTGCAGCCACAGACTTAATAACTTCCGAACATTTTAATAGAAACCACAAACTTCATATAAAGCTTTTCGACTTATTTCATTTTAAGTTATTTGTATTTTAACAACAAAGAAAATTAATTATACATAAGAAGGTCCACCATTGTCTATAAACTAAAGCCATCTAGTGGACAATTGCCAAACTTGCATAGATTTTGTTTAGTAAATATTATTTTAGTTAATAGAGGGTGCTAAGGTCATATTTTAGAACAAAGTTAGAAATTGTGGGTATTTTTAAGTTAGTAAAACATTCATTTGGAGTTAATTATTATTAAAATTTATAAACAAAATTGGTACTTATATCATTTCTGTCATAAAATTTTACATTTCTTGCTAGAATTATATACAGGTGAGCAACGTCCTTTGAATCAAACTGAGAGCACGAGTTTTCTTTGCTGCCGGCTGAACTGTTAAGGAAAGGAGAAATAGGCAGAGAGAGGGTAAAACAGGTAGAAATAAAAAGGTTTTGAGCTAGAGCAATTAAGGATATTTCTGTTAATAAAGAAAAAGTTAAATTCATTCTATTTTTCATATCATCTGCAATCAATATTCATTGTCACAAAATCATAACAATATCTACAGTGTGATAGGAATTCAGTTGCCAGTATCCGGGGATATCGGAAACTGCTCTTCATCTCATTCATATCGCAGGACAACACAATTTGTTAGCGGAGCAGAAAAAATATCCCATACAGTTTCCTAGAAATCCACGGCCAGATTGGCTTATTTTTGTATATTTCGTAAACGAATCAATCCTGATCGGAATCCCTTTTTCCCCGTCATTTATTTCGTACGGTCATTCCAGCTATGCGGAAATCTTCCAATCTTTGGCGCGAATCAGCCCATCGACGATCGATCTTCTTTTGTTGATACGTAGCGAGACGAGTTCTCGCGCCTCGATCGAGAAGAAGAATTCTCGACGACGATCATCTCGGCCGGTCTTTCCTTATTCGGTCAAACTTCTTTTATGCGTGCTCCGAGAGAGTGGCGTAAAGGCCGGTTTTTCTTTTTTTTTCGTCTTCTTTTTTTTTATTTCAACGTTCGAGATAAATACCGAGCACCTCGGTACAGATATTATGAGGCTGTGATGTCGAACAGCGAGCATGGGCTGTAATTAATTCAGCTGCTTGTATGCAGTCGTGAACGTTGAGAATACGTTCAGATAGGAACTTTTTTTTGTTTCGTTGGGCGAGGCAACACTATATCGAGTGATATTTAAAAAGATCTTTGATTTGTTCCGGAAAATGTGGATCTTACGAACACAAGCTCGGTTCGATTGAAACTAAACAGAGACCACCAGACATGATAAAAAGTAGCGGTAAAGTTACATTCTAGTGAGCTGGCTTGTTTATTATTATTATTTTTATTATTAGATGGCGGGGCTAGCCAGCGGCTGAAATGCAGGTAGTTCTGTATAGAACCTTTCTGCACCCCGCTATCAGGTCTATCTCGTGAGTAATCAGGATCTTTTAATGAACTCCTGGAGATTCCTCACAAGGTTTTCCTGCGGGATGATATCCTCTGCATCGCAGTGTCCGAAGATATCCATCCTCATGCGAGCCAGAGCTATTAGCCTGTTCTGTGCTCCCAGGTCGTTGAGGTTTTGGTGTGCCTCCCAAACCAGTTTGGAAGTGAACCTGCATGAACGCAGGGCTTTAATAGAGGTTGGACTATCGAATTTCTAAATGCATCTCTTTCGCTAGCCCTCCAATACGAAAGAGATGCAATTCACGCATCAATGGAATGAGCGATTTTCTGTGAGTGATACTTCTGAATAACATTCTCCCTTATCTCATTTATAGATAAGAATCTTCAATGGAAACTGGACATTTAATAAATAATCAACTATCTGAATGAAAATGCAAATTTTCACTTTCAGACGTTTTTTCTCTCACGTTATATAGGGTGTTTCTCAATATCTATCAGATGTAGTTCTATGTCCAGCGTGGCTTTAGCTGGGGAAGTAGTTGTTTTCTGTTAGATATTACAAAAAAGTAACTTCAATTTGATCGTAGGTTTTTTCCATTTACAGAGGAGTCATATATTGGTTCAATTTTCAATTGAGAATGTTTCTCTTTACAACATGAATCCCTTCCAAGAGAGGTTACCTTGTACGATGGAAAATAGCAACTAAATTCCAACTTTCAGTCACAGATGATTCCACAACTGACTTTATGAACATTCTGTTCATATTTCCAATAAAATCAATATACGAATTGCATTTGGACTATCATTTAATGACAATATATTTTATTATATATTATTGTACATTTTATTATTATATCTTTTATCAATCAACTCTAATTCCCTTAACTGTAATATTTTATTTATTCTACATCACAGTTGTATTTTATCTGAATTGGGCTAGTTCCCGTTAAATAAATAAATAAAAAAAAAATTAGGGATCTATTATTATTATTTACGCCCCTGAGATTTCTAGAATAACCTGTCGGCTAGACTCTTATTAATCTCAGGGTCTTGGGTTCGTGCCCCACGTTGGCAAAAGGCAAAGACAGAAGGTTTATTGAACATTAAAATTACAATATAAAAATGTATAACACAAGTACGACATAGGAATAGATAAAAGTATAAAAAAACAGTAAAACTATCACTTTGCCACAGGGGGGAAAGGAATTCCCGCTGGGTTTTGGAGTGGGATATATACCTGCCCTGCTGAGGCCTTCAGCGGGCGGGGGACACCGTTCTCATTTCTGCATTGCAGGCCTACGATGTTGGGTAGGTTTTCCTCTGCCGTAAGTGTTAAGTCTAACTTAGTTTGGAGCGTCTCCGTCTCCTCCAAGTTATACGGGAGGTTTTCTTTGATTATGAGTAAGACATCAGACTATTGGATTTCATTATCGGGGGGAGTTTCAGCGGGTGGCTTCCCTGAAAAAAGGTAGAAATCGGGCCCCACGTTGGGCGCCAAGTTGTTACGAAACCGATTGATGCATCTGATCATTTCATAGACAAGAACTGCATCCCAAAATAAAACCTCAACGTCCACATACAACTAGACCATCCTTTATAGATCCTGTTTAACAATATCCGCGTTCGTGTGCGGACAAATCAGTGAATCATTTTCGGAATTAACCGACACGATACACAAACCGCCGCTGAATATTCGGTTAACTGCTCCTCCCGTCGAAATAACGCCGGATGAATCGGCGCGAATTGCAAAAATGTACTTTGGCGAAAAACGGAAATTGTTCGGCCGGCGAGCGAGAGCGCGAGCGAAAGAGAGACAGAGACGGCCTGCGCCGCCGTGATTAATGTTCTCCGCGGATGCTCTGAAATTCCATTAAATTCATTCCAGAAATTACCGACCGTTTATTCAGAACGAATGAGGTCGAATTTTTCCGGCCCGGTGCAGCTTCATGCACTAATAACAGCGGGGATTCTTGGAATATCGATAGGGGATTCACTGGGGAGGTGGTTGAATCGAGGCAAGCGATGCGGAATGGATCAGGAACTTATTTTGTCGAGAAATGTGATCTGGTAATTGAAGTACTTAGGGCCACTGTATACGAAGAAAAGCTGCGGGAAATCTACCAATTGATATTCAGGATGATAAAAAAATATGAATGACATTATTGCTATGGTAAATAAACCTAATTGCCTTCGTCTCAATGTGTTGTCCCGCGTATCAAGTCGAGCGTGCATTATTTCTAATGCTCGTCAAAATATTCAAAGACTTTCTTTAGAATGTAGAGTGGATATTTTTGTTACTTCTAATGTCCCAGATCCATGACGGGCATCTTTATTATAGTCATGGAATATATGTGTGCCATCTGGGAAGGCCGTTCAAGTTGTTATTGGTTATTTATCCATATTTCTAGGGGACTAGGCCTCATGCGGGGACACCACTATAGAAAAGAATGCGCCGAAAACTTTACCTCTGGGGTGGCGTGGAAATGAGTTGAAATAATGTTGATTTCACTTCACTGAATTCCTTACTTTTACGTTTTGAATAAATATCTAACATAAGTATCTTCTCATTCACATCAGGAGACAGTGGTCATTTATTATCGTAAAATAATGAAAATATATGGACTTTTTCACAAATTGTTCGCCTTGTATATGAAAAACTCGTCATAGGATTCCGTTGAAAATTTTGTACGATATGAATGAAAGTACTCAAGTTCTCCCATGAAAAAATATCGCTACCTTTTCGTACTCCCTTATGAGCTATAGGGTGATAAAAAAATCAAGGTTTTTATTTATTAAAGTATAAGTAATTTTTAAAATTAACATCATTCGACTCTGTATACGATGAAACACATCATTTAACATTATTCACGAGAATATTGTCATTTTAGGTGGGTTTATTACTACAAGGAGTCCCAAAAACCAAAATTAGTGAATCACTTTGTATAAATTGTATCAACTGTGATGATAGATGAAATGAATTTATAATATTGTGTGATAATTCTACCGTTTTTTGCATTTTATCTTTATAAAACAACAGAATTATGAAAGTCTCAAAATAGCATTATTATCAAGTGAAATCGCCCTGTACTACGAAAAGATATGGAAATGAATTTCTCATAAATTTGCCATACAAGGAAGTGATGATAATAGCACAAAATATAAATCTGAACTGAATCATAACTTGGGAGATACGTAGTGATGAAAAGTGAATATTTCTCATATTCAACACCCTGTATCTCGAAAACTAGTCATAGGATGGTGTTGCGCCCATTGAAACATTTCATCAGAATGATCAATTCTACAACATATCAAAAATTCAAGAAATTTGACGGAGAGCCATTTTTCCATATAAGGTGTGCGGGGCACTTTATCTTATAATAACATCGTCGTCGATGAAAATAATAATGCGAAATTAAAGGGCCTTTTCCCCTATTGAAATTTTGAGAGCTGTGAAAAAAGCTGAAATGAACAATCGACTTGTTCAAAAGATTTTGCAAATATTTATTTTAAATCCGAAAAATTCTGGTGGAAAGTTTCCGCCCTGTATAACAAACGCTCTAATTTTCGACTCCGAAAATTGACGGCGTTATATAATACCCGGTGTGCCACGGAAGGTCATCCACACCACCACCGCACCAAACAAACCTCGACCGGATCGTTATTTATTACCTTCACACACATACTCGCAACGGAGATAGGAGTTTATTTCGGGCCCCGGAGGCTCTTTCATTATCTGCGGCTCGTAGTGTACGCACATACACACGAATACCTTTAGGAGGAAAGAATGAATGTTAGGACCACTAGAAAGGTCAACAGAACTCGTAATGAACGAGGTTAAGCACGTGTCCGTGCGTTGTTTCGGCCTCGGCCCCTTGCTTGACTTGAATGACGATAAACATCTTGTATTTTATGGTTTCATGTATGGCCCGGTACTCGGCGTTTCTGTACGCTTTCAATAGTTTATTGAAGTTTTCAATTGACAGAGTTGAATAAAATCGAAAAAGATTTAATTAAAACATTTCAATTTAAATTATTAATCAGGTCAATATTTCACACCAATTTTGACTTATTATTTTGTATCTCCTGCATATATTTCTATTTAGTCCAGCCGAGGTATTCCAACTCATAAAAACAAACCGTGAATTTCCAACTCGTAACATTTTACCAGTAAACACATTGCTTTCCTATTATCCGATTTAACAAATGCCTACACTTACCTAGCTTGGCCGGTTTTCCCAATTGTAATTGATTGAAAATTCCTAGGATAGTCTTTCGGCAGTTTTATTTACTGGTTTCAAGATGAAACAAAACCTTTTTTCCTGATACGGTTTGGTCGGGGATTTTCCAGTTAGAAACAGTCAGTCAACAGACATCAAAACGTTCGGTAGTCTTTCTAAAACCTCAGATCTACACAGTGCCTCGGCTGAGATTCATCGTTATTTCAATAAAGAGATTTATCAAACGTTACCTCAAGTGTTCGGCTTTGCCACAGCAGTTGAAAGTTACCCACGAAAAATACAAAATAGGTGATGCAGTCCTAAAAGGCCGATATCGCCAAAGTTTATTGAAGCTTTCAATTGAAACAGGTGAATAAAATCGAAAAAGGGTATGATAAGAGTTGCCGTTATCTCTCCAAGTTCATGGAAAACCCATCAAAATCGTTTTCGTGGAATATTTGGAGCGCTCAGAAATTGTGAACGAACCCAACAGGTGGTAGCTTGCTTGCGTCTCATCTACAAGCATATCGTGTACGATTTCAAAAGCTTTTGAGAAAATTTTGATCCATCTAATGAATGAAATTTACAACATATTACCAGAGTGTTAGTCAGGATTCAGACCTTCACATAGTTGCAGAGCACTGCTTATAGATGACATCCACACCGCCATCGATGAAAATAAATTGGGCTCATGGTCTTGTTAGAATACAGCAAAGCCTTTGATCGTATCAATCACCAGCTGCTCTCTTCCATCATGCATTATACAGTGAGCACGTAAAGGTTGGAACAAATTCGTTAAACGCTTGATATGGCCATTAGGGAAAATAAGCTCAGACACGTCGATTTTATTGATGACGTCATCACTGTTCAAGTTATGACATCATAATAATTTTTTTCAAATGGCAATACCCTATTTTGATAATACCTTCAAAAAGAACGCATTTTTCTGTGTATGGATGTCATATTTTTTCTTATGTTACATAACCGCATGTTCGAGAAACGTCTGTTAACGTGAACTTTTGACTTGAAGTATCCCCACAAAAAAAATTTAGTGGGGTTAGATCAGGAGATCTAGCAAACACTAAAAGTTCATGAATTACTTTCACTTCATATGGGTGCCACTTATTCTTTTTTAGTCATTTTAAAACAGACGTTTGACACATTGATTGCTCCAATGCAACTAGACACTGACTGGATGATAATAGTTAGCTATCAAATAATTATGGTATAAATAAGTTATCGACACCATGCGAAAAGCGAAAAATGACGCAAAGATATTTTAAGGAATTCAGGTTATGGGGATAAGACTAGTACGCAAGCTGAGGTTTGTGACTTATTTAACTATAAATATCCCGATAGACCTATTACACGTTCGACAGCGATCAAAGTCGAAGCAAAATTTAGAAATTTTGACAATGTAGGTGATAATTATACGAAAGGTCGTCCAGGCGTTACGGAAGATCAACAACTGAGTGTATTACTATCATTTTAAGAAAATACTCATATGAATCATGAACTTAATGAAGATGATTTCGATAGTAGTCGATGATTTTTAGAATGGCCAGCTAGATCTCATGATCTAACCCCACTAGATTTTTTGTGGGGATCCCTTAAGTCAAAAGTTTACGTTAACAGATCGAATATTACATTACTATGAATAATGAAATATCTTTTATTTCTCGAACATAGGGTTACGTAATATGAGAAAAAATATGACATTCATACGCAGAAAAATGCGTTCTTTTTGAAAGTATTATCAAAATAGGGTAATGCCATTTAAAAAAAATAATAATGACGTCATAACTCGAACAGTGATTACGTCATCAAGAATATGATTAGATCAAAAAATGCGCAACTGAAAAATGAAATCGACGTGTCTGAGTTTATTTTTCCTAATGGCCATATCAAGCGTTTAACGAATTTGTTCCAACCTTTACGTGCTCACTGTATAGATGTTGCTGATAACGCTTGATGAAGAATGTTCTGCTCGGACGTGTGCAAGCAGTAGTATATGACAATTATCTCAATACATGTTCCACAAGGATCCATCCTGGGACCGCTACTCTTCATTCTTTATACACACGAATTTCACAATAGTCTACGACACTCTTCACATTTCTATGCAAATGATAGTTTTGAAGAAAAGGAATCTGTAAATGCTTGTTCACTTATCTCGCTTCCATGCTATCCATATCTAAAGACTTTTGCATTTCCATCAATTCTACGAAATCAAAGGCACTTCTCTTCGGCAGCTTGGCAGCAAGAATTAGATGCAATGACATATTGCAGTAAATCAGGACACAATTGAACTGAAAGATAGCTCAAAAAACCTCGAATTATGGTACAATTAGAATTTTCCCAAAGTTGATGGATACAAAGTGGTTCTGCTATCTTTATATAAACCTAGCAGAACCATGGATTTTTTTTAAAGATAAGCGACAAATTTTTTATAGCGGTTATTAATTGGCGTCAAATTATGGCACAATTAGAATATTCCAAAAGTTGATGGATACAAAGTGGTTCAGTCAGCTTCATATTTACCTAGCAGAACAACGTTTTTTTTTTAAAAAGATGTGCGACAACTTTTCAATTGAGGTAATTAATTAGGGACAAGTTATGGTACAATTACAATTTTTCCAAAGTTGATAGATACCTACAAAGTTGTTTATACAAACCAAACAAAACCATGGAGGTACGATTAGAATTTTCCAAAAGTTGATAAATACAAAATGGTTCTGCCAGCTTCATATTAACTTAGCAGAACTTTTTTAAAAAAAGATAAGCGAAAAATTATTCTTCTGGTAATTAATTAGCAACAAATTTGGTACAATTGGAACTTTTTCAAAGTTTATAGGTACAAATTTGTTCTGCTAGCTTTGTATAAACCTAACAGAACCATGGATTTTTTAAAAAATAAGAGCGACAATTTTTTGAGGAGTGGTAATTAATTTAGCGACAAATTATGGTACAATTAGAATTTTTCAAAAGTTGATTGATACAAAGTGGTTCCGTCAGCTTCATATTGACCTAGCAGAACAACAGATTAAAAAATAATAATAATATGAGCGACACATTTAATTGTGGTAATAAATTAGCAATAAATTGTGGCATGGTCAGAAATTAAAAATTCCAAAATGGTTCAGCTAGGTTTATGCGCGTTTACAAGACACATAAAAAATTAATACCTACTAAGGATGCTAATCTAGTTAGGCGAAACAACAGGCGACCCTTTTATTTGAGAAAAATATCCCACTGTCATCTTCATACCGGTACCAGTCCCAAAGACGAGGAATTTCTTCGATTTCCACTCGCCTAGGTTCCGATATCAAAGGAACCCGCCGCATTTTCGTGTACGAAACCGAACCCGCGGTGCCGGCGAGATTTCACGCTCCCGAATCGATGCCGACCCGCCCTTTTTTTCTCGTGTCGCGTCAAAAGAGCGGAGAAGATTTACAAGATTAAAACGGCATTTAAAAAACGTCGAAAGATCGTACCGAGAGATAAACCTGTATGCCATGCCGGGCAATAAAGTAACCAGATGAACGTTTTAGATTTAGAAGTAATGAACTGAGGTAATCTCGACGGTGGAGCGAGCAGTGGCGGGGTGGACTCGAAGGAAAAAGGGCGATGAGCGTCGGGAGCAGTGTCTGCAGAGGCACGGTGTTGGACTGACTTTGGAAGGAAAGTTGGTGACCAGTTCGCGTAAATATCGGTTAGATTTATTTTGAGTTATAGTCTATTTTTGTCGTGCTTGGAGCCAATACTTGCCGTTATCTAGAGAGTAGGGAGGTTTGGGTCGATCACAAAATCAATTAATTAGCGGCAAATTATGGCACAATTAGAATTTTTTCAAAGTTGATAGATACAAAGTTATATAAACCTAGCAGAACTATGGATTTTTTAAATAAATATGAGCGACACATTTTTCAAAATGGTAATTTATTAGCGATAAAATAGCGACAAATTATGGTACCATTAGAATTTTCTAAAATTTGATAGATACAAAATGCTTCTGCCAGCTTCATGTTAACCTAGCATAACCATGGATTAAAAAATAGGAGGTGCGACAAATATCTTGAAATGGTAATTAATTAACGATAAATTATGGTACAATCAGAATTTTCCAAACTGATAGATTCAAAGTGTTTCTGCTAGCTTTATATAAAGCTAGCAAAACTATGGAATAAAAAAAAAGATGTGCGACAAATGGTATAGAACAGTTAAGATGTCTATGTTACGATTTTTTTAATATTCATAAATTCCGTAATTTCCCAAAAAAAAAATGACAAGAGGTGAAAGTTGCAATAGAATGTTCAAATTCGAGAAATCGGAAATCGGAATAGAAACAACTTTTTTCCTAATTTTTTTATGAAATTCGAAAAGATAAGTCTTTTCAGCGATTATTTCGAAAAAATATTACTTTTAACAGATAGCGAAAGTCACGTGACCATATTCGAGTAGGACATTTTCATATTTTTCAAAACACAACTTGATAAATTATTAATAAAAGTTATTTATGGATAGTAATAGTATGGCAAACATTACAAACACGTAGAAAATGGTCATTACGAGTACTGTCGTATGATATTTAGTATGAAAAACCCTCCAATTTATTTCCAACGCGTCATTGATAACATTTTATTAGGAATACAAAACGAATTCATGAACTTATTTTAAGACTAAAATTCAACCTGATGAATGTGAATTTCTTAGAAAAGAAGTCGCATATACATCTAGTCTTAAAAGAAGGTGTTAGAACTGATCGTTAAAAAGTTAATGTGTGAAAAATTTCCCCAACCCAAAAATGAAAAGGTAGTAAAATCGATTTTCAAGATTCAAAAGGGCATAACTTGAAAAGTATTGGAGACCCCCGCGAATTTTCTTCAGATTCTTTGAAATATAAAACTACATTATTAGTAACACCACTTTTTTCATTCATGTAAGTACCTTACCAAAACTATGTAGCCTCTCTATAGTATTTAATGCTCTTCGGGGTCAGCAAATGGCCCCTATTCCCACTGGTACGGCACTGGACGCACCTGGACCAAATGCGGTCGGCAAAATGAATAATAAAACATATAAGTACCCACTTCGTTACTTGTTGTTTGTTATTATACGATTCTAAAGGGTAAAATGGTACTGTGAATCGGAACCTGTTTGAGTTGATGTTGGTGAATATTTCTCGTGTTTGTTCATACAATCTGATGCCGGTTACGCAAGTCCGACAACACTTTTGAATGGGTGTGTGGGGTGTGGGGGAAGAATTCTTTCCCAGAGACTTTCATCATAAACTTTGGTTTTTATTGCACCCTATACAAAAATCTATAGTGGTTAAGTCAGGAGAGCTTGCAGGCCAAGGAACTTTGACGCCATATATCTCGAAAACTAATCAATTTAGGACACATGATTATAGGAAACAAAAATCTTATTTTTGCCTTAAAAATCGATCCTAATCGATTGGTGATTCAACCCTGGGTCACCCTGTATAGGCAGCGCTGAAAATCGTAAATTCGTGAAGGGGTGGCATTCGAAATACTCGTCTTTGTTGTCTAGATAATGATAGTGCTCATCACATTCACAGTAATTATCTTTGTAACACGAAAATGCTGGTGGCCGAGTGAAAAAAACGAAAAGGCGGATGCAATCAAATTATAATAGCCCGGGATTCATTTTGGCCACGATTATAATTTGTGTTTCGTTCGGAGCGTGACGAGATCTAAGGCCCGTTCTAGTCGGATATCCGATCATTATATTTCGTTTTGAATACTTAATTCGTGATATGAGGTGTTCTGAGAACATGATAAAGGATCTTCTGCTCCAAGTTTGGTATCTTTACGCGGACGGAAACATCTGTTTTAGCGAGTTTTTTCAAATATCCTGTGTCACTGAATCGAATTGCACGTCGCCTACGGATTCACAGAGTTCAGCTTGACCATTTTACCTGATAGTTTTCATACAACTGCTATGAAAAGTAGCGTATTTCTCATAACTTACTTAATTTCAAAACCATGTATTGCTGATACTGTGAGGGCTATGGAGAGACTGCCTCAAAATCCCATGTTATTTTAAATGAAGGTTCATTCTAGCAGTTTTTGGTCCTTTTTGAGGTGGGTGGAATAATCAGAGCGCTGCTTCATCGTAGTCGACAGAGATGCAGTTGAAGATAAGGATTCCCTCAGTAGAGCGCGCTTATGAGAATAATTTGAAAAACGTTGTTACCACCGTTCCACGGTTTCGAAAAACGTTGTTACCACCGTTCCACGGTTTCGAAAAACGTTGTTACCACCGTTCCACGGTTTTGAAAAACGTGGCTACCACCGTTCCACGTTGAAAAACAGTGGAGTGGTGGTAACAACGGTTTTCAAAACCGTGGAACGGTGGTAACAACGTTTTTCAAAACCGTGGAACGGTGGTAACAACGTTTTACAAATTATTCTCATAAGCGCGCTCTACTGAGGGAATCCTTATCTTCAACTGAATCTCTGTCGACTACGTCACACGATGAAGCCGCGCTCTGATTGTTCCCCCCACCCCAAAAAGAACCAAAAACTGCCAAAATGAACCTTCATTTAAAATAACATGTGGTTTTGAGGCCTCCATAGCCTTACTCTTGAGCTACCAGTGTACCTGTTTGGATACTCAGATACCAGTTTGTTTTCACTTTGCTGTGATACGTTCCTATTCCATCAGCTTGCAACCCATAATTATGGGTGAGAAACTCTCTAGACCTCTGTAAACGTAATCTTAATTCGGTTCGACATCCAGTGTTTCCTTCACCGGCAGGCAATTGCCTTTTCCGGTCGGGAAGGATGGCGGACAGAGGTTCCCAAAATGCCGACCCACATTTCACAAAATTTTTAAACTCTCAAAATGTTTTTTTTACACCTGCCATTCGTTCTAACATGCCTTTATTCACCCCTCCTTCACGGGAGTGCATAAGGTTAGATTACACCCTGTATAATATACACCATACTATTTCGTCACATCCAATACGGAACTTTTGTAACAGCAGTTGCTTCTAACTCGAGAAATAGCTTTTGGGATTTGTGAACTGTTGCAATTTTTTTGGGCGAGTTTGATAATGCATTGCTACCATTTACGAAAATTGAACGACCCTGTAGCTTCTATCCCTGGTCGTTTGGTAAAACGACCGATAATATGGCTCATTGTTTGGTCCGATGCAATCTTGTCGGGACTCGAAACGTTTCCAAATTGCAATTCACCGCCCGCTTGATTCCTACTGCACTCTCCAGATTTTCTCCTTGTAGTCCAGGTGAATTAGTCCTTTCGACGAAAATGCCGTAGTTTTCGTGAAGTTTCTTATTGGGAGACGGCACCTGAGATGTCGGAGTAGGTACTGACAACTGTAGGAATGTTGTCGTTTGTGCAGAATTTCTAATACTTACGATTTTTTGGAAAAAATGAAAAAAATAGATTTTTATTGATTAAATCGTGATTTTTTTATTTATACTGATTTTCTCCTTAAATCTGGAAATTATGATCATGAGCATATTTCTGTTGCCATTGATGGGCTTCAAAAAACTGATGCAACCATTTCTGATGTACAAGAATTCAAAAATCTCGAATCAACGATTTGAGAAGACATATTTTAATTTAAGTCAAATACAAAAATTTATACACCGATACGAAGGAAAAGAGTTGTGCTTTGAAAGCCGCAAAAGAACTACTTCCCAGTGGGTTCTTGCCACTAATAATTCAATTTCTGGCAAAATCAGATCCTTTTACCGACATAATGTTTGATGAAGAAATTCCAAAAACTCTTCAATAGCTTTAAATTGGAGGAAATCCCTACAGAATGTCGATGCTGTTCAAACAGTACTGCCCCCCATTAAACAGTTGTTATGTGCTACAGCTTCTTCAGGATCTATCAAAAGAGTGTTTTCGACATTTGGTTTGGTACATTCCAAACTTCGAAATCGCTTGGGAACCGAAAAAGCGACTCTATGAGATTTTATTGAATTTTTGTCTAATTTTACTGGAGTATGAACGTCGCCCTAATTAAACCAATAACCGGGATGGACGCCGAGAGTTCCATAGATTGCGAGGAAGATCCTTAATCGGCTATAGAAACTTCTAATGTCTGATTTTTATGGTAGTTAGGTCCGACATGGCTGACTCCAATAAACTGGTTTTTGTCCGAAAATTCAAGAAGTTATTTTCTGGACCATTATAAGAATATTTTGTCCTGTGATGATTGTTGAAAACCCGCTTTTTTCGAAGATACAGGGCAAACACATTTTTTGACAAAAGCATAATTTTTTACCAGAAATTAAGGAAAAACTATTGAAAATGAAAGTGAAATTGGCGACGCTTCGAGATATAAAATGGACTTCTACCACAGGTTAAGTCATCAACTGTTTGAAATCTCGACTATTTTTTTTAACTCGGCTGCGCCTCGTTAAAAAAAATCAGTTCTCGATCACCAAAGTAGCATTTCGCGCACTAGATACAAAAATAACTATTACCTGTTCTGTATCGGCATTGCAACAAAACAAAAATTGAGTTTCTGAGAAAGTGATGATGACACCGAGTTGTTCAAAGTCCTCAAACGATGCCATTAAAAGGACTCGTCACGTGTCGATCCTGCTCCGAAAGTAGTTCTGAAATTCGAGGACACCATCTGGAGCAACCTCGAATCGGGAATATATGCATGCGGCTCACGTAAAATTACGTAATAAGGTATCATTTACGAACGGCCCCGTTTCCCCCGTCGCCCCTTCGGCCTTCGCATCGCGTATGTTTGTATGCGACGCGTCAGGTAATATATCGAGTTTCAAAAGACCCCCGACTCTCGACTTAGGCCAGTCGCTTTAGGAAAAATGGAGAAAAAATTGCGAAAGGATGCAAACTTTCACAAAAGTTGTATTTTTGTGTGAAATGAAACAATAAAAATTTGTTAACATTGTTAAAAAGTGTAAATTATAACAATTCTGCCTATTTCAATCTTATCTATCTGATAGAAAACAGTCTATTACAACAATACCAGATTAGAATATTATTTAGCACGGAGTTCCCCAAGACTCTATATTAGGCCCCACGCTTATTTAATCTATTTGAATGACCTATTTCAATATTCATATCATATAAATTTTACTGATTTAAAAACTGAAATTTCAAATAGCATGTCAAAACTGAAGTGGTTTTAGAATAAACAATTTGAAACTAAATGAAAATAAAAATATAATATTAAGTTCTGACAACACAAAGTGCGTAAAAAGCTCACCAGCGCCATATTTGTAATACGCTTTTCCATAGCCATATAAGCTATGGAATACTGTCACTTTATATCTATGAAACTTTGCTTGAAATTCATAGAAACGTGGAAAAATTCAAATTGAACTCCCAATTTCACGATTACAAGATCTTGAAATTCTTTCAGACCGGACAGATTCAAATATTTATCTGTTTATTTATTTATTGAGTACATCAGTCTACAGCCAGGGCCTTTTACAGAATGAGGCAAAAAAAATGTTGAGTGCCTTTCGCCCTGCTATACAATAAAAGGAAAGTAGAAAATCATATAGTAAGAAATATAACACATGCAGAAATTCCGTGTATGAACTGAAAAAACTCAGTGAGAAAAAAGTTCAAGCACGGCACTACAGCAGAGATTGAAAAAACTTATTATATATAGCAAAAATCATGTTAGCATAGCCCTCCTGATGTTGGTTGGCGTACAATGAAAAATGTCTACATTACTCTGAATTGACAAGTGATCACGACATATAGTATAGAGGCGAGAAAGGAAGTACATTCGTTAGTGGAGCGGGAAATATTACAAATATGCTATTTGTAAGAAAAATACTTTAGACGTTGAACTATATAATTACCTAACAAAAGTATTAAACTTGCATTTTTTCTCTACAAAATAACCAGAATTTTTTATAATTCACATTTTTACCAATGTTACCGACCTTGTAAGAGGGTGTACATTTTTACAGTTATATTGCACACTAAAGTAGAACATTTGTGAAAGTCTGCATTGTTTTGCTATTTTTTCCCTAATTTTTTATTTTAGCTGCTAAAACGACTGGCCTACGACTCGACTGCCTGCCAAAGGTAGAACGTTACGTACGATAAAACGAGAACTTCGCCCCTCTGCGATCGATACGAGGCGAATTAAATGTGTGCATATTTAGAAAAATTGAACGTACGTAGTTGTTCGTTGCCAAGACGTCTGTTGGTATATGCGGTGCCCCCGGTCCGCGATTACTATCGACTTGGCCGTGCTTTATCTGATCGAGCACGAAATAAAGCGATCGCTCTGCGATTTTGGATCCTGACTGAATTGGCTCGAGTTAGGAGAAACAAGAGAATATTATGTTTATCTAACTCAGCTAAGATACGAGGATAAATTGAAAAATGCTTAGCCTACTATAGAACAAAACAAAATTTCAATGTAAAAATATTTTATTACTCAACATATTCTCCTCTTAATTGGATACATTTATTACAGCGAACCTGCAACGTCTCTAGACCTTTCAAAAAACATGTTTCTTATTGCTCTGCAAACCAGACCTCCTCGTTGGAAGAAAATTCACGACCTTTTAATCTTTTTTTCAGTTGAGGAAAGAGATGATAGTCGGACGGAGCCAAATCTGGTGAATAAGGGGGGTGTTCTAGTAATTCAAACCCTAAATCACGAATTTCTTGCATGGCAACATGAGATTTGTGTGCAGGGGCGTTGTACTGCAAAAACAAAACATCTTTGGGTAGCTTTCCGCGTCTTTTCTCTTTAATTTTTTCCCGTAGAATGGTCAGTAATGTCGAATAGTATCCAGTTATTGCTCTACCCTTATTCAAAAAATCAATCATGATTACTCCATGGCAATCCCAAAAAACTGAAGCAAGAACTTTTCCAGCAGATATTTGGACACGAAACTTCTTAGGTCTTGGAGAACCGGAGTGTCGCCATTCCATCGATTGTTGCTTCGTTTCTGGATCGTAGAAATTTACCCAAGTCTCATCCATAGTAACAATTCGGTTTAAGAAGTCTACATCGTTTTCAAATCGAGCACAGATCGAACGCGATGCTACTACCCTTGCACGCTTTTGGTCAACATTCAAACATTTGGGGATCCATTTTGCAGCAATTTTTCTCATGTCTAAATTGACTTGAACTATATGATGAACGCGTTCGTATGAAATATCCAGTGCTTCAGATATCCGTTTTAGCCCAATTCGACGGTCTGTTGAAATCATGTCATGAACTGCATCGATATTTTCGGGGACTGACACAGAAACTGGCCTTCCCGATCGGTCATCATCTTCAATGGAAAATTTACCTCTTTTGAAGCTTGCAGTCCAATTTTTCACGGACGCATACGAAGGATATTATTAAGCATATCTTCGTAAATCTGCTTACCTCTTAACCCTTTTAAATACAGGTACTTGATGATGGCTCGATACTCCAATTTTTCGATTTTCACAATTTCGGTGGACTTGTTTTTTGACGTCAAACTTTACACTGACACTTCTAATAAGTTATTGTTCGTTGCTATGTTAACGCAATATTTTGTTTATGCAGGGGGTTTAGGCTAACTAGATATCAATACATCCTCGTATGTCAAGTTTTGAATGCGTTTTTGACATTTTGAAACGTCCTATTTTTCATAAATGTCTGTTCACGCTTCTGAGAATATATTTCCACTAAAATGCCTGGAAATTTAAAATTATCTATGATACTGTATTAGAATATATAAGCCTATAGTCGGGGAAAATACCTCAATAGTAAGAAACAAAAAACGATTTATTAATTTATTAATTTACTAGTTATGGTTTGTTTGTATATACATTAACAGCAAAATTATGACAACCACAGTAGAGTAAACTAAGTTCTGAAACTGACAGAATATTTTATTTGCTTGTTTTTCACTGGGCTGATGGATTTAATTCAGTTAAAACAGTTACTTTCCCCGGAATGTTCTCCGAATATGTTATTTTCAATTCTTTTTTTTTGCCACAGAATATTATACGTAGCCGTCTGCAACGGTACTGTATTTCCAGCCCCCCTGCTTTTTGAAATTATTTTTAAAATGTGAGATCCTTATACTGCTAGCCAAAAATCTCTTTGAAAATTCGTGATCATGATTCGTGAAATTGTCTACGGGTGTGAAGTTATCCACATGCACAAGATACACGGAGAAAAAAATATCGATTTTTCTTTATTTCTATACTGGAATCTTTGTGTACCTCTAATCATTGAATATGCTTTTTCCGGCGGTAATCTCAGCAACAAAACTGGTGCCTCGGTTTTCCAAACAGTCTTAAAGGGTGGAAATCGGGTTGAAAATCATAAAAAAACTATATTTCGGAAAGTTGACTTTTTACACCTTCCATTTTCGAATATGTTGTTTCTCGTTGTCGACTTGACTAGAAAAATGCTATGTCTGAGTTTTTCAGGCCGTCTAAGGGGGTGGAAATGTTTTTTTCTTGTGTGTGGGTGTTGGCATCAAAACAGAGTTTTTTTTTTGCCACAGATTTTTTTAATGATAGTTAATTAGATAATAGCGAGGGGGAAGTAACTAGCCATTTTTTGTACACCTAATGAAAATAATGCAGTAATTAACTCTAATGAAAAATAATTACCATTAATGATGTTATACTATTCATCGGAAAATCACTGATTAAAATCCGCGTCTGCTCAGCGATCACCGAGGCGATCACTTACCGATTGTCAGACGGCATAAATTTGCCAACTTGGAACCGAAAAAAATCATATCACGGATCCCCAGAAACATAGATTTCGATTTTATGTTGAATATGAAATGATTAATGAAGTAATGAAAATGTTATGATGTACACCTAATGAAAGAGTTACTTCCCCCTCGGATAATAGCTATTAGTTAATTAGATAATAAATGACTTAAATTGAGATTTGTTCTTTGATCAAAAATTCCACAATTGTTCTATAAATCTCTTCCTTGAATGTGCTCAGCAGAATAATGATATTTGTTGGCAGTTGGACACCTTGGGTGATTAATTTATTTAAAAATTCCAGCCGGTGTGTGTTATGGAGATTACAGGTGAAGATCAAATGATTGATATCTGCTTCTGATGAGTTATTGCAAGGGCAGATAGGGGATATGTTTAACCCAATTTTGGCTAAATGTGTGGGGAAGCCTCCATGATTCAGTTTCAATCCTGTTATAGTGGCAGAGTAAAACCTCGATATTTTAAAAGTATCTAGATGCGGAATGTTTCGGGGAAGCTGGGGATGAATGGATACATAAGGGTTTTTGGAAGATGATACAAAGTCTACCCAAAGTCTCTCCCAGCGTGTTCTCACTGATTGTCTGGACTCACTAATTATGTCTTGAGGTGTGAATATGTGACTTATATGTTGGAGGGAGATGGAATCTTTCGCTGCTTCATCAACTTTCTCATTTCCCACTATGGGAAATGGGGTTAAAACCTAAAAAATCTATAATTCGGAAATTTGTCTTTGTACACCATTCATATTCAAGTATGTTGTTTCTCGTGGTCGAATTGACTAGAAAAATGCTATGCCTGAGTTTTTCAAGCCGTCTCAGGGGGTGGAAATGGGGTTGAAAACCTTAAAAAAACATATTTCTCTGATCTTTGTTCATGTACCATACTCACAATTGGTGTTTTTATTATTTTTTTCCTTCACTTTTTTAACGTTTGTTTAACTAAATCATGAAATAATATACTTTTGGAACGCAGAATCCAAGTTTTTATATCCTTTTTGAACATTAATGAACTTTTTTTTGCTATGTTTATATGCCATACTCACGATTGGTGTTTTTATTATTTTTTTCTTCACTTTTTTAAAGTTTGGTTGACAAAATCATGAAATATTATCTTTTTGGAACGCGAAATCCAAGTTTTTATATACTTTTTGCACATTAATGAACTTTTTTTGCTCTGTTTATGTGCCATACTCACGATTGGTGTTTTCATTATTTTCTTCCTTCACTTTTTTAAAGTTTGTTTAACAAAATCATGAAATAATAATCTTTTGGAACGCAGAATTCAAGTTTTTATATACTATTTGAACATTAATGAACTTTTTTTTGCTATGTTTATATGCCATACTCACGATTGGTGTTTTTATTATTTTTTTCTTCACTTTTTTAAAGTTTGGTTGACAAAATCATTAATTAATATCTTTTTGGAATCCAAAATCCAAGTTTTTATATACTTTTTGCACATCAATGAACTTTTTTTCTTTTGGTCTGTTTATGTGCCATACTCACAATTGGTGTTTTTATTATTTTTTTCTTCACTTTTTTAAAGTTTGGTTCACAAAATCATGAAATAATATCTTTTTGGAACGCGAAATCCAAGTTTTTGTATACTTTTTGCACATCAATGAACTTTTTTCTTTTGCTCTGTTTATGTGCCATACTCACGATTGGTGTTTTTATTATTTTCTTCCTTCACTTTTTTAAAGTTTGTTTAACAAAATCATGAAATAATATGCTTTTGGAACGCAGAATTCAAGTTTTTATATACTATTTGAACATTAATGAACTTTTTTTTGCTATGTTTATATGCCATACTCACGATTGGTGTTTTTATTATTTTTTTCCTCACTTTTTTAAAGTTTGGTTGACAAAACCATTAAATAATATCTTTTTGGAATCCAAAATCCAAGTTTTTATATACTTTTTGCACATCAATGAACTTTTTTTCTTTTGGTCGGTTTATGTGCCATAATCACAATTGGTGTTTTTATTATTTTTTTCTTCACTTTTTTAAAGTTTGGTTCACAAAATCATGAAATAATATCTTTTTGGAACGCGAAATCCAAGTTTTTATATACGTTTTGCACATCAATGAACTTTTTTCTTTTGCTCTGTTTATGTGCCATACTCACGATTGGTGTTTTTATTACTTTTTTCTTCACATTTTTAAAGTTTGGTGACAAAATCATGAAATAATATTCTGTTGGAACGCAATATCCAAGTTTTTATATACTTTTTGCACATTAATGAACTTTTTTTGCTCCGTTTATGTGGCATACTCACGATTGGTGTTTTCATTATTTTCTTCCTTCACTTTTTTAAAGTTTGTTTAACAAAATCATGAAATAATATCCTTTTGGAACGCAGAATTCAAGTTTTTATTTACTATTTGAACATTAATGAAGTTCTTTTTGCCATATTTATATGCCATACTCACAATTGATGTTTTTATTAATTTTTTCTTCACTTTTTTAAAGTTTGGTTGACAAAATCATTAAATAATATCTTTTTGGAATCCAAAATCCAAGTTTTTATATACTTTTTGCACATCAATGAACTTTTTTTCTTTTGGTCTGTTTATGTGCCATACTCACGATTGGTGTTTTTATTACTTTTTTCTTCACTTTTTTAAAGTTTGGTGACAAAATCATGAAATAATATCCTTTTGGAACGCAGAATTCAAGTTTTTATATATTATTTGAACATTAATGAACTTTTTTTTGCTATGTTTATATGCCATACTCACGATTGGTGTTTTTATTATTTTTTTCTTCACTTTTTTAAAGTTTGGTTGACAAAATCATAAAATAATATCTTTTTGGAACGCGAAATCCAAGTTTTTATATACTTTTTGCACATCAATGAACTTTTTTCTTTTGCTCTGTTTATGTGCACTCACGATTGGTGTTTTCATTATTTTCTTCCTTCACTTTTTTAAAGTTTGTTTAACAAAATCATGAAATAATATCCTTTTGGAACGCAGAATTCAAGTTTTTATATACTATTTGAACATTAATGAACTTTTTTTTGCTATGTTTATATGCCATACGCACAATTGGTGTTTTTATTATTTTTTTCTTCACTTTTTTAAAGTTTGGTTGACAAAATCATTAAATATCTTTTTGGAATCCAAAATCCAAGTTTTTATATACTTTTTACACTTCAATGAACTTTTTTCTTTTGCTCTGTTTATATGCCATACTCACGATTGGTGTTTTTATTTAATTTTTCTTCGCTTTTTTAAAGTTTGGTTGACAAAATCATGAAATAATATCTTTTTGGAACGCAAAATCCAAGTTTTTATATACTTGTTGCACATCAATGAACTTTTTTTTTCTTTTGCTCTGTTTATGTGCCATACTCACGATTGGTGTTTTTATAACTTTTTTCTTCACTTTTTTAAAGTTTGGTTGACAAAATCATTAAATAATATCTTTTTGGAATCCAAAATGTTTTTATATACTTTTTGCACATCAATGAACTTTTTTTCTTTTGGTCTGTTTATGTGCCATACTCACGATTGGTGTTTTTATTACTTTTTTCTTCACCTTTTTAAAGTTTGGTGACAAAATCATGAAATAATATCCTTTTGGAACGCAGAATTCAAGTTTTTATATACTATTTGAACATTAATGAACTTTTTTTTGCTATGTTTATATGCCATACTCACGATTGGTGTTTTTATTATTTTTTTCTTCACTTTTTTAAAGTTTGGTTGACAAAATCATGAAATAATATCTTTTTGGAACGCGAAATCCAAGTTTTTATATACTTTTTGCACATCAATGAACTTTTTTCTTTTGCTCTGTTTATGTGCACTCACGATTGGTGTTTTCATTATTTTCTTCCTTCACTTTTTTAAAGTTTGTTTAACAAAATCATGAAATAATATCCTTTTGGAACGCAGAATTCAAGTTTTTATATACTATTTGAACATTAATGAACTTTTTTTTGCTATGTTTATATGCCATACGCACAATTGGTGTTTTTATTATTTTTTTCTTCACTTTTTTAAAGTTTGGTTGACAAAATCATTAAATATCTTTTTGGAATCCAAAATCCAAGTTTTTATATACTTTTTGCATCAGTGAACTTTTTTCTTTTGCTTGTTTATGTGCCATACTCACGATTGGTGTTTTTATTACTTTTTTCTTCACTTTTTTAAAGTTTGGTGACAAAATCATGAAATAATATCCTCTTGGAACGCAGAATTCAAGTTTTTATATACTATTTGAACATTAATGAACTTTTTTTTGCTATGTTTATATGCCATACGCACAATTGGTGTTTTTATTATTTTTTTCTTCACTTTTTTAAAGTTTGGTTGACAAAATCATTAAATATCTTTTTGGAATCCAAAATCCAAGTTTTTATATACTTTTTACACTTCAATGAACTTTTTTCTTTTGCTCTGTTTATATGCCATACTCACGATTGGTGTTTTTATTTAATTTTTCTTCGCTTTTTTAAAGTTTGGTTGACAAAATCATGAAATAATATCTTTTTGGAACGCAAAATCCAAGTTTTTATATACTTGTTGCACATCAATGAACTTTTTTTTTCTTTTGCTCTGTTTATGTGCCATACTCACGATTGGTGTTTTTATAACTTTTTTCTTCACTTTTTTAAAGTTTGGTTGACAAAATCATTAAATAATATCTTTTTGGAATCCAAAATGTTTTTATATACTTTTTGCACATCAATGAACTTTTTTTCTTTTGGCCTGTTTATGTGCCATACTCACGATTGGTGTTTTTATTACTTTTTTCTTCACCTTTTTAAAGTTTGGTGACAAAATCATGAAATAATATCCTTTTGGAACGCAGAATTCAAGTTTTTATATACTATTTGAACATTAATGAACTTTTTTTTGCTATGTTTATATGCCATACTCACGATTGGTGTTTTTATTATTTTTTTCTTCACTTTTTTAAAGTTTGGTTGACAAAATCATGAAATAATATCTTTTTGGAACGCGAAATCCAAGTTTTTATATACTTTTTGCACATCAATGAACTTTTTTCTTTTGCTCTGTTTATGTGCCATACTCACGATTGGTGTTTTTATTACTTTTTTCTTCACTTTTTTAAAGTTTGGTGACAAAATCATGAAATAATATCCTTTTTGGAACGCAGAATTCAAGTTTTTATATACTATTTGAACATTAATGAACTTTTTTTTGCTATGTTTATATGCCATACTCACGATTGGTGTTTTTATTATTTTTTTCTTCACTTTTTTAAAGTTTGGTTGACAAAATCATTAAATAATATCTTTTTGGAACGCGAAATCCAAGTTTTTATATACATTTTGCACATCAATGAACTTTTTTCTTTTGCTCTGTTTATGTGCCATACTCACGATTGGTGTTTTTATTACTTTTTTCTTCACTTTTTTTAAGTTTGGTGACAAAATCATGAAATAATATCCTTTGGAACGCAAAATCCAAGTTTTTGTATACTTTTTGTATATTTATGAACTTTTTTTTTAAATCAAAGTTAAATATTTGAAATATCTGATCGTATATTGGAAGTGAATTTTTCTTCCATTCGAGAAACCAGCTATGCTGCAGGCTGATTTCCAGCTACAGCACCAAAAATCAACCGACCTTCGATCATCATCACCACCGACGGGCAGACTCCTAGAAACTTCGCGTGTCCTCTTCGTGCGTGCGTGCGAAGAAAATGCGTGCGAGGTGCCAAGTCGACTTGTCACGAACGCCGCCGCCGCCCATTTTTACTACTCGTAATGTTTTCTTCGGGCGAAAAAGCCGCCGCGATAAAAGAATAATGAACCCGTTTGCGGGGGGGCTAGGGGTTAAACAATCGCCGGCCGCCGATCGAAAGGGGAAGTGCGCTCGCGTGATTCGGGAAAAGATATGGGCTCGACTTACATGCGACACTCACTGGTCGTTTGGATGATTCATGGAAAACTGCGTGACAGTGAAGGGTTAGTTTGGTAATTTTTATTAGTTGTTTTGTAGCTACCTGAAAATAAATTTTAGTTTTAAAAGAACTAAATGAACACGTTTTTATAGTCAGCAATATGGACTAGAAAGTAACTTTTATGATTAAAAAGCCGTGGTGCTTGATATCGGTTACCTTTATTTTTTAAAGTACGAGGCTTGTTTGGTAAGTCCGTGACTTTTTAAATTTCCCGCGCAGTAACTTTAAATGCAACTGCTGCTGCCAACCACCATCTTTCAATAAACTACTGTCAAATTTTGAGCAAGCTGCGACATTTGGTTTGTGTTTGACAGCAATTAGAAGCAGACAACCTCGTGAATTTTAACAAAAATGGAAAAAAGTGAATTTCGTGTGTTGATTAAGCATTATTTTTTGCGTAAAAAAACCATAACTGAAACCAAGGAAAGACTTGATAAATACTATGGGAACTCTGCACCATCAATTTCAATGGTTAAGAAGTGGTTTACTGAGTTCCGTTGTGGTCGTACCAGCACAAGTGACGCCGTACGTTCAGGTCGCCCAAAAGAGGTCATCACGCCAGAAATCGTCGATAAAATCCATGGAATGATATTGGACGATCGGAGAATAAAAGTACGTGAGGTAGCTGAGGCTGTAGGCATCTCAACTGAGCGAGTACATGAAGAAGCTATCCGCGAGATGGGTGCCGCGATTGCTCACACTCGACCACAAGCGCAACCGTGTGACCACTTCAAAGGAGTGTTTGGCAAAGTTCAATCGCAATCCGGGCGAGTTTTTACGCCGTTATATAACCGTAGACGAAACATGGATCCATCACAATACCCCAGAGACCAAGGAACAATCAAAACAGTGGGTGTCAACTGGTGAACGTGCACCAAAGAAGGCTAAGGTGCGTCTGTCAGCCAACAAGGTTATGGCCACAGTTTTTTGGGATGCACGCGGTGTCATTCATATAGATTACTTAGAGAAGGGTAGAACGATCAACGGCGAATATTATTCAGAGCTTTTAGACAGATTCGATATTGATTTGAGGCAAAAACGACCACATTTAGCGAAAAAAAAGTGCTGCTTCATCAAGACAATGCACGAGTGCACACGTGTGTAGTCACTATGGCAAAAATTCATAAATTGGGCTACGAACTACTACCCCATCCAGCATATTCTCCAGATTTAGCCCCTTGCGACTATTTTCTTTTCCCAAACCTGAAGAAATGGCTGGGTGGTAAGAGATTTGGGTCGAATGAAGAGGTTATAACCGAAACAAACGCCTATTTTGAGGGCCTTGAGAAAACCTATTATTTGGAAGGAATAAAAAAACTGGAAAAACGCTGGACTAAATGTATTGATCTAAAAGGAGATTATGTTGAAAAATAAAACGCTTATTTGCCAATTTTTTTTTTCTTTATTCAAATAGTCACGGAGTTACCAAACAGCCCTCGTAATATAGACTTACTTTAAAAGCGTGTTTCTATAGTTTTTCAAAACTTATATTTTTTTATTTTTGGTTTCATCGGTCCTTGATATGTGTTTGAAATTTTAGATTATTCGGACTAGTGGAAGTAGGTAAAAATTAAATTTAAAGATTTACATTATTATTATCAATATTATAACATTATTATTTTGAAATTAATATATTGTCGTCGGTCCTTGATATGTGTGCCAAATTTTAGATTATTATAGTGGTTGAAAATTTAACAAAAATATCTCATCATTATTATTATTACATTAATATTATGAAATTCTTGTACTGTCGTCGGTCCTTGATATGTATGTCAAATTTTAAATCAATCGTAGGATTGGATGTGGATGAAAATTGAAATTCAAAATTCTCGTTATTATTATTGTTGCATTATATTATGATATTCTTATACTGTCATCGCTCCTTGTTATGTGTGCCAAATTTTGGATCATTCAGAAAATTGAAAGTAAGTGAAAATTGAATTTAAAAATGTACATAATTATTATTATTTTGATATTCTTGTATTGTCATCGATACATGATATGTTTGCCAAACTTAAGATTATTTGGACTGGATCTGGTTGAAAATCTAATTTCAAAATAGCAAAGGTACTGCGAGTACTCTAAGCCAAAATCTCATGTATATTTTTATGAAGGTTCATTCTGCAGTTTTTGGCTCATTCAAGGTCACACCAGTGACGCGTTTCAAGCGTTTGTGTAAACGTTTCAAGCGTTTCAGCATGCGTTTTGCGGGCGTTTCGATCGGTTTCCACGCGTTTCAAGCGTGTTTGCATGAGTTTATATCGTGTTTGCATGCGTTTCAATCGTGTTTGCATGCGTTTCAAGCGTGTTCGCATGCGTTTCAAGCATTTTACATGCGTTTCAATATAGGTATTGCGTGCGTTTCTATCGTTTCTGTGTGCCTTTGAAACGGATGCAAAAATGCTTGAAACGCATGCAAAAACACTTGAAACTCCCGAAACGCATGCAAAACGCTTGAAACGCATGCATAAATGCTTGAAACGCTTGCAAAACGATCTAGATATCCGCAAACGCTTGAAACGCATTCAAAAACACTTAAAACGCATGCCAAAACGCTATAAACGCAAGCAAAAACGCTTGAAACGCATACAAAACAATCGAGACGCCCGCAAACGCTTGAAATGCGTGCAGAAACGCTTGAAACGCGTTCAAAACACTTGAAACGCGTTTAAAACGCTTGAAACTCATACAAAAACGCTTGAAACGCATGCACGATCGAGAAGCCCTCAAAACGCTTGAAACGCATGGAAAAACGTTCGAAGAGGATGCAAAAACGCTTTAAACGCATGCAAAACGCTTGAAACGCATGCAAAACGATCGATACGCCCACAAAACGGTTGAAATGCGTTCAAAACACTTGAAATGCATACAAATTGCTTGAAACGCATGCATAACGACCGAGACGCCCGCAAACGCTTGAAACGCGTGCAGAAACGCTTGAAACTCATGCAAAAACGCTTGAAATGCCATGATCGATTCGACCTCAAAACGCTTGAAACAGATGCAAAAACGCTCGAAGAGTATGCAAAAACGCTTGAAACGCATGCAAAACGATCGAGAAGCCCGCAAAACGCTTGAAATGCGTTCAAGATACTTGAAACGCATACAAAAATGCTTGAAACGTATGCAAAACGACCGAGACGCCCGCAAACTCTTGAAACGCGTGCTGAAACTCTTGAAACTCAGGAAAAAACGCTTGAAACGCATGCATGATCGAGACGCCCTCAAAACGCTTGAAACTCATGCAGAAACGCTCGAAGAGTATGCAACACCGCTTGAAACGCATGCAAAACGATCGAGAAGCCCGCAAAACGCTTGAAATGCGTGCAAAACACTTCTTGAAACGCATACAAAAACGCTTGAAACGCATGCAAAAACGCTTGAAACACATGAAAAACGATCGAGACGCCCGCAGAACGCTTAAAACGCATGCAGAAACGCTTGAAACGTATGCAAAAACGCTTGAAATGTATGCAGAAACGCTCTAAACGCATGCAAAAACGCTCTAACGAAATACGTATAAAACGATCGATACGCCTGCAAAACGCTCTAAACACATGCGAAACGCTTTAAACACATGCAGAAACGCTTGAAACGCGTCTGTGGTGTGAATGAAACTTTATGAGAAAATACATGGGATTTTGGCTTAAAGTACTCATACAGCCGTATGCATAGTCAATTCCAGCGACTCGCAGGACTTTCGCCGCTCGCTACACAAGAACTATAATGCACAGTCGAGCTCCAAAAAAGTGGTACATCGCCAGCGTTTCGCCAAAATGTGACTTATCGCGTGGTTGTCACTTTTTTGGAGCTCGACTGTGCATTATAATCCTTGTGTAGCGAGCGGCGAAACTCTGGCGAGTCGCTGGCGATTGACTATGCATACGGCTGATAGTATCTTTACTAGTAATATTATGAAATGATAGTACTGTCGTCGATCCTTGATATGTGAACCGTACTTTAGATCAACCGAAGTTATAAGTGTGTTCTTTAAATCGAGTGCCGATGTTCCGTTCCACCTTCGTTAGACGAAAGTGTGATATTTTCCGAACCCTGCGGATGCACTTGACAGCGGGATGATTAGAGTTAACGCCCACCTTGCAAATGAAACTTTCCGCGAAACGAAATCGGAAACTGAATTGAATGGAGCTTTTAATCATTCATTTCGAGCTCCCGACGATCCGCAACAATCCGCCGGCATTAGAAATAAAGCGATTTTCCTTTATTATTCGGGGCCTTTCCGGACTGACTCATTTACGCCGAATGAAATATTAATAACTCCTTTCTTTTGTTATACCGAGAGCGCAGTCGATTTGTTTGTCTGCTTCGCGATATTAAAATATTCCCGGAACATGAAAGCGTTTCTGTGTTTGAATTCGATAGTGGGAGCGGGTGACGCGAATATTAATATACGAGACGTGTTTTTGACAGGTAATTCGTTTCGTGATGTTCCGCCGAATGTTTTGGTGCGTTTCAAGGTTGGCGATTTTCTGATGCTTCTCGAATCGCTTACGGAGCTGTTTGAGAAATTTCTGCCGTTTATGGTTTCAAATGTGATTTCTGTGCCAAAAATTTGAACGTAATATCAATAATGGGTACCTGCCATAAATGGCAAAACGAGGTATCTTCCACTTCACACATTTACCTCTTATATTCCACTCTGTATACACCCCTTATGGGGTTTGCCCACAAAGGCTCTCCCAGTCTATTGATTTATACTTTTATGTTTCTTCATCTAACTCTGTCTTTTGTTTTTTCGTGCCATTGTGTCACTCCTGCTCTGCGTAGATCCTCTTCAACTTTCTGCATTTTGATCTTGCTCTTTCTATTCTCCTTCTTCCACCGGTGTTCCATTGTAACCATAATCCATTTATATTTGATGTAAATCTTTGTTGTTATTTTGCTGACTACATCATCTTTTAGTTCCTGTCTAATTTATTAATAATAATTTTAATACTTATTTCGCTGGTTAAAATTTTCCTTTTCACAATAATTTGAGATAAATCTCAATGCATGACAGTTCTTTCTCACGAACAGTCGTTACCGACCGAAGATGAATCCTTTACTCCCATAAACACCTACTACGTAGGCTTATTATGGCAAGTACCTGTCAGAAAACAACTACTCCCCTGGCTAAGACCACGACGGGTATTGAATTAAATCTAAGAGCTACTTGTGCAACGTTCCTCAAAGTATCAGAGGACGCAATAGTTCTTTCTCAGTTTATCACATAGTGAATAAATCAAAGGACTACAAGTGAGTTTATTATCTAGAGTAAGTCCTAGTATTCTCGTTACTAACTTGGCTGTGTTCATAGATTTTGAAACTCTCGATGGTGTCATGCATTGTGAATTTTATCAATGCTGTTTTGCTGATATTGAGTGCTAAACGGTTTTCATCAGCCCATGGCATTACTCTCTCATGTATGGTTTTGTCGTTTCTGCAGTGATAAGAAAATTGGTATTATTTGGCATATGCATATGCTACTATATGTACCTTCGAACGACTATGAAGATAGTTTATCAAGTCATTTGCATAGATAAGAAAAAGCAGTGGTCCGAGTATAGATCCCTGTGGAACTCCTTGTTTACACTGACTGACTGAATATCTTGAATTATTTCACTATGTGACCCATCCTGCAGGTATGACCTCATCAAGTCTTGAACAACACCACGGATTCCACAGCGATACATTTTCTGAATTAGTAAATAGTGATCTACACAATCGAACGCCCTAGAAAAGTCAATAAACGGATCACAAATCTGTAATTTGCTATCCAAGGCTGTTACTACATGCTCAACGAAATCATACAAAGCTGTTTCGGTGCTTTTGAGCGGTATGATTAAAAAGAGTATTTACTTAAAGTAAGAGCTTTTACTTCCTAGTATTTTGTAGAGTATAATATTTTACATGAAGTAAATTCTTTGATGGGAAGTATTGACTTGGGTTAGAAGTATAAACTAGTAGTAAATACTAGACGTGTTTAACCTCAAATTGCTTCGATTGTTGAGAGTTCTTAAAAATACATTAATTTTTGTTACACTTGATAAAGGTGCTCTTCTCATTTCAATATGATTTTGCAAGAACTCTAGCATGCTAGTAATTGACTTGTCTAAATAATTTTCTGTATTGTTCCTCCCCATACGTTCCTCGTTCACACATTTCCCTCCTTTTTCTACCATAATTCATGAAATACCTTTTCAATCGAAGATGTGAAGTTACTCTTAGCTTCTTTCAAAACTACACCAAGCACTCCCAAAGAGAGGAGATACTAGACAACATTAGTAATGTCTGCAGTAATAACTTCTATCTATCGAAGTAAATAAAGCAAAGTATAAAGTAATTACTCCTAGTACTTAACTGTTAGTTTAAGAATTATGTGGAGTAAATGCTTGAATTTTTTGAAGTGGAAACTACAACATGGAGCATTAACTGGAAGTACAAGCAAATACTCCTTTTAATAATAACACCCAAATCTTGCATGAAACCATGATGGTGTAAGGAGAGAAGTTCATTTCTAAGGAAGAAGGCTAGTAACGATTTTTAATATTCATTATGACCAACTTGGATATACTAGAGAGAAGACCCCTTTTGAAGATCGGAGTGACTAGTGCAGATTTTAGTTTTTCAGGGATGACTCCTTGTTCCATAAATATACCTATTTATCAGATGGAACAAAGGATAACCTAAGCATTTTTTCAGAAGATTATTCGAGATATGATCATGTTCGTGGGCATTAGTATTTTTCAATTTTCTTACTAGTTCAAAAAGATCTTATTCAGTAATTGGATGGAAAAAAATTAAGTTGAGAAATTTCTTGGTTGGGTCTCATTCTGTACCTATTCAGACTTACGATAGAAATCATCAATCACACTTCATTTGTCCTTTCAACATGACCATCTTATTATGGTACTTATGAAGACTGATCAATCACAATTGATAAAATCTGGTTATGCAAATAAAATGTATCAAGGCAGTTTTTTGAACTACTGTCATAAATAACAAAAAGATAGGGGCTACTTTTCGCTTGGGGCATCGAATTGTACAGTAACAACTGTAGTGGCTGATACAGTTTATCTGACGCTATTCAGCTACCTACCTAAAAATAAAAGTGGATTGTGTTGACGATTCGAAAAGCTCTTTGAGAACGTGCTTGCTCCCTTTTATCGGCCGAGTTGGGTATGTCGTACAATAGGGGTGTACCTTCGACGAATTGTTACCTGTGTGTATTACGGTGTATTTCAATGTGAAATTTCTGCATTCACCGCTACGTTATTAAGAGTTCGTTTATCATTTTGGAGTTTTAATCTTTTCATATGGGGTGCAGGATGTACGTATTCAGAAGACGTTGTTGATGCGTATTCATATTTTATGTCAAAACAACTTTTTGATTCAACGGTACAAATTCTGCCAGAATCCTGTGCTCCCTTTGTAAAATAGGAATGAACCATTTTTCCAAGATTTCTACTCTAAGTATCGAATCATTCATGGCAAAGTGATAAGAGTGGCAAAAATAACTAGTATAAGATTAGAATTGATAGAGCTTCTAACAAAACTCGAGAAAAATAAGCGACCTTAAAACTAACCGGTCACCTATCTTCTTTAAGCAACTTAAATTTCTGTATTTTATATCTCTATGTTGAAGAAAACTTCCACTTTAAGAAAAACTTCCACTTAAAAAAAATGCTTTTTCTGTTAACCAGCTGTTGTCCCCTTACGAACGGCAGCCCTCAGAAGTCGAAACTTGTACGAGCCAAGGATTAACGAGGTCTTACCTTTTTACGTGCGATTCCTAGCACTTTCTCGGGCCATCAAAAATTTCTACAGCCAGAGTGCGATTGAAACTTTGGTTCGATAAATTTGACAGAATTTAAAGAACTCATCCAAAAAAATAAAAAACTCTGACATCCATTATATTTGCAAATGTTCGATATTCTGTCCGTTGAGTTATTATTGTCATCTTTCATCAATAAGTATTTCAATTTCAAACAGATCCCTCAAACCATCGCCCAATATCACTAAAACCTACTTTATCCAAGATAATGGAAGGGTTAATTCGATAAAATATTTTGATTTTAGAATTTGAAAAACACGAATGATCATATTATTTTCTCTATTGACTATCTCAGTGAAATCCTCGGTGAAATCAATGAAGGGGTCAGCTACGACAGTATTTTGTGATCCTGCTTTGCAAGCTTCAACCATGGCTTTAGAGGAACGAACCTGCAGTTGTTTCAATCACATCCTGATAACAGTAGGCAATTGGTTGGAATTAACTACTACTCTCATATTGGTGTCCCACAGGGTTCTGTTCTGGGCCCCATGCTCTTCTTGCTTTATATTAATGACCTTACAAAACTCAATATATCTGACAAGTTTACATTATTTGCTGATATTCTGGCATGCTGGGCTAAAAATGAGCAATCATAATCCAAGAAAAATTTAAATAAATAAAATCCTTGTGTGACAACTTCTTGGTTTCAACATATCAACGTTCCAACGTTCTGTTGCAAGGTTTCTGTTATTAATTTAGATTAATTGACTGTCGAATTGTTTTCATACAGTAAAGAATAGAATAGGAAGTCCATGGAAATAGGAGATGTGAATTATTTTTTAGTTATGTGTGTTGGGTTTGTTTCTTGTCTCAAAGTTTTTGTCAAAATATAAAATAGTTGAATAATATTATATGTTATCAACGCGGAGGAGAGTATGGCTTGTTGCTTTTCTTTGACCCTCCCTCTGAAGATAAGAAATTACATGTACTTTTTGGCTGAACTTCAAAAGATATACTTACTCCATACCTCTGTAGTGTGAGAACAGTTCCCAGGGAAAGAATAATACTGAACTTACTTCAAGGAACACTGAACTTACTTAAAGGAACACTGAACTTACTTAAAGGAACACTGAACTTACTTAAAGGAACACTGAACTTACTTGAAGGAACACTGAACTTACTTGAAGGAACAATGAACTTACTTAAAGGAACAATGAACTTACTTGAAGGAACTTACCTCAAAGAATACTGAACCTACTTGAAGGAGTAGTAAACTTACTTGGATGAATATTGAACGTACTTGAAGGAATAAAACAAATATTCTACACCTTCACACTTCTGGAGGTAAGAGCTCGAAGACTAATAATAAAACACAAATATGTATTATAGGGACCTACTTGATTGAAGGCGATACAAATTTTGTTATGCCACCTAACCTCTATAGACAAAAAGAGCTGGTAGAATTTCGTTGTACCTCCACGCCTACAGTATTAATATCATTCAAAACACCAACAGATGCTCGCATATTCGGTACAAACACCCGTCTCTGCCGAATTCAAATGTTTTGCATCGCAGCGAGTCGTGTATGTATGCAGAGAGAGCAAGTTGCAACGAGAGGAGCAGACGTTGAATAATTGCAGGCCATTTTACACGCTCTATGGCCGCTTTGCTTCTCTCGAATTGTTTTATATTCCCGGTTTCTCGTCTATTTGGATTCGTTACTTGTGTGTATGTATGGAAGTATATGAATGTTGCTAGCCTAATGTACCGGATAGAAATTGTGTTTGATCTCGACGGGGTTGTAACTGAAAACAAAAATACAGAACACGGTGAATTATTCAGCCGGAAAACTGTTCCAGAGTCTCGATGTTTTTTGTTGAGTGTTATCTTTTTTAATGAGAATTCGAACTAAGTTCGATTTTTTCGTAAACAAATATTTCCACCAAGTGGAAAAGATGAGACAAACATCTGACAGAAACCAACTGCTTCCCTGGCTAATATCACGACGGGCATTGAACTACACCAGCCAGATATTTGTGCAACGTTCCTCCAATGGCAAGTACTTATTGTAACGGTAGATATAAAAGGTCTTACGGATGTCTGTACTTTTAATTGGGAACGCCAGCGCGAACGCCAACTCCACACGGCGAACGGCAAGTTTATAAATCCAGCTTTAGGCTCCACCCATTGGCCATAACCGTAAGAAGGCCAGAGCCTTCTAGGATTCAGTGACCCTAACTGCAATATCATTCAGCCGCCATCTATTAGCCAAATTATGTACTAATAACTTCGCCCTGTTGCCATATGCTCAGGGCGTGTACCAAATCGCGCCATCTCTTGACGAAATAAAATAGCCTGAACAGATAGATAGACAGATAGATAAGTTTTTTCATTGTAAATGCTATTTTTACAAGAAACGTCCTGAAATTAGGACTAATGACAATAATAAAATAAAATAGTAACAAAATTTGGTTGTTTAAGACATTGACAACCAATAACGAACATGAAACACTTTAAAACTTACACCTAATCAATTTATGTTCATAAAACTATTTGTATATATTCATCAACTATTTAAGAATTCATCATGGAGTAGCAGCACAGGTTCAGTAAGTGTGATTTCGCCCATGCCCTGAAACTTTTTCCTGTTTTATTTCTCAATATTGGATGTATTTTATTATACAGTTTCGGTCCCCAATATCAATTCCTTGTTGTGTCTTTTCTAACCGATGGAGTGGTATTCTGAGGTCTTTTCCAAATCTTGTAGAATAGGAGTGGCTTTCTGAGTCCATAATAAATCGATCTCTATTTAGATGGACGTATTTCAGGCACGTGAATATATTATATATACAGGGTGTTTCTTAAGTACGTGTAGAAACTTTAAGAGCATGTTGCTGACGCCGAAATAAGAAAAAAGTTCTCATAAACACATGTCCGCAAGATTCGTTTCTAAGATACAGAGTGTCAAAGTTTAATTCTTATATTTGTTTTTTGTGAATAAATTACAAAATATTTGTGATATTCGAGTAAAATTTGGTATTTAGGATGATTTTTCAATGACAAAATCAAATTTTTTGGTAATTGTGAAAAAACTTATTTCTAATTGAATTTATTTTAAATTTAAAAATCTTGTCATTCAAAATCACTTGCATCGATTATTTCATATCTCAATAACTCGTGAACAGTTGTTCGCAGTGACCTCTACCAAGAATATATTTTTTACATAAACTAAATAATAAATATTCCCAGATACCAAACTTTACCCAAATATCAAAATTATTCTGAAATTATTCACAAAAAATTTAAATAAGAATTCAACTTTGACACTCTGTATCTCAGAAACGAATAACTTGCGGACATATGTTTATTGGAACTTTTCTTCTTATTTTGAGGTCAGCAACACGCTCCTAAATTTTCTACACGTACTTAAGAAACACCCTGTATATATGCTTGGTTGGCACTGTCATTATATTTTCAGATTTGCAGAAATTCCTGCATGATTCTCTGTATTTCAGGCCACATAATACTCTGATACTGATGACTTTGGATTATACAGATTTTTTTCACTTCGGAGGCAGTCCCCCATGGAGGTATACCGTAGCTAGTTATGCTATGCAAGTTAGCATATATAGTATGTTACTTTTGCTACTTGGTGACTCGATACAGATTTGATTCTTCTCATGGTGTATATAGCTGTACACAACCTCTCGCTCAGAGTAGAAATATGAGCTGTGAAGTTAATATTATTATCTAACATCAAACCTAGAAACTTTATTGGGTTTCCCGTAACGCCTCTTGGTGACATCAATAGGCGTTGAGTTTTCTCAGGATTTGTAGGAGAACTTTTGCTGAAAACCATAAATTGGCCTCTGTCAATGTGAGCTGTGATTGATTTTCTATTTCTTCAACAGTTTTACCTTTCACTAGGAAGGAGGTATCATCTGCATATACTGTAGCACTGAATACGTCAATATTAGCTAGCAAGTCGTTCGTATAGATTATGAAGAGAATGTGCCCTAAGATTGACCCTTGTGGTACTCTTTGAATCACTGATTCTGCTTGTGATAAATCATTAAAAATATATTGATAATAAAAGGCTGCCGAGGGAGGGAGGGTATTTTTTTTAGTCATTATCAATGGCGGTAAGAGTTATTTTGCTATATACAACGATTAGTTTCAAAACTTTTAAAGTTTCCTTGATTGATTTCTAATTTTGTTTGAATTCCGCATGATCAATAAAATGAAATTCTTGCTTCTGTTCGAACCCTAAAGTGGAAATTAACAATACGATATAAGGGAACGTAAGGACACGTGTTGCAGCTGTGGGTAATATTAACCCTTCAGTTCTGGCGGGTGGTCTCTCAAACTCGTGACCACTTACGCTTTTGCATATATACCTAGATATTATTGTTTTCTAGTCGCTTCATTGTTCCAGAGTATCGCCCTTGATGGCTGAAGTTCATGTGGCCCCTACATGAAACAAATGTAACACTACTACCCCCTGAGGTAGGACTCCGAACCCAGCAGATGGTTCATAATTTTATAATATTGTATTTTGATGGTAGCCAAGATGTTCATTCCCTGTTCGTTTAGGTATAAAATTGAAGTTATAACTATTTTGGGGTCGAAATTTTGTTTATCTCCGGTCGACTTGAATTTACTAATTCGACCATTCTGAATCGATTGGGGTCTGCAGAATTGATCTATCTCTAACTGTTCTTGAATTCAATCGAGTTGAAAGGGTTTCTTTTCGACAAAAAATTTTTTTTTTCAAATATTCGGTCTCAGTTTGGTAAAATTCAATCATTTCGGTATATGCTCACCAAATTTCAAATCGTTTTCGACACAATTAAAGAATTAGTATGCTTTTTACAAAATCTCTGCAATATAAATTTTTTTACCATTTATTCTCTTTTCCTTCCTAATCTTATGTCTGAACATTACAAATAAAAATCATATATTCTCGGATTCAGCGTGAAATTTTACGTACCTATACAGTGTGAATTTTCAAGTGGATTTGAGAATTTTGCATTTTGTTGATTTTCACGGGTCTACTAGCCCTTACAACTGTTTTGGGGTCAAAAGTTTGTTTTTCTGCGGTCGACTTGAAAATACTAATTCGACCATTCTGAATCGATTGGCGTCCGTAGAATTGCTCTACCGTTCTCGATTTGAATGGTTCTATCGAGTTGTAAGGGTTTTTTCCCCAAACATAATTTTTTCGAATTTTCAGACTCGGTTTCCTAAAACTCAATCACTTCGTTATATGCATACCGAATTTCAAATAATTTGCCATACACTTAAAAAATTCATATGCTTTTTACATTACATCTGCCATTTTAAATTTTGTAATTTTTATTCCCTTTTCCAGCTAAATCTTATGTCTGAACATTACGAATCATATATTTTCGGAATATAGTATCCAAAATATTTATAAGTTATGGTAATATATGAGGTATTATCAAGCTAATTGAAAGCTAATTGAAAGCCTATCAGAACCAGTTTTTTTTTAAATTTAGATAAACTTTCGACCACTTCCTCTTCTGATATGGGGCTGAATTGAAATTCAGAATTACAGATTTTGTGTTATGCATAGTACGCCTCAATATTATCATAATTCAAATATAGGTCTTCTTGTAGTATCTTCAATATCGCCAGGAAAACACAATTAATCACTATTATTATTCTTCTGTATGCGAGATAAATATCAAACACAAGAACTTTTAATAAAAAGCGTAACATATCGCATTTTTATAATTATAATTACAATTTTTATATTTTTTGTATTGAAATAATTAACTGACAAGAGTCGTCAAATTGTGATTTTATTGATATATTAAATTCATCTATAATATTTGTGTTAGAAGTAAGATTCCTTTTCTTTTATAGTCTTAAAATTGCAATAGTAACAACTCCTTCAACAAATGACTTTCCGAAATTCGGTCAAAAATGCAATTTCTGCAATTTTTTTTAATGTCACTTTTAACAGGTAATGAATGACAGCTAGAGACAAGTGATTATACTTTAATGATGACTCTAAATCCCAAAAAATATGCACTGGAAAAAAAGTGTTTTTGAAAAGGAAGTGTACTGGAAAAAAGTGTGCTGGAAAAAAAGTACGAGAAATAAGTGTTTTGGAAAACAAAAAGAGTTGGCATAATTTACTGCAAAAAAGTGTACTGGACAAAAAAGCGTGCTGAAAAAATTGTACTGGATAAAAAAGTGTACTGAAAAAAAGTTTATTGAAAAATAGTGTACTGCAAAAAAAAGTGTACTGGAAAACGTATTGAAAAAAAAGTGTACTGGAAAAAAGTACGGGAAATAAGTGTTTTGGAAAACAAAAAGAGTAGGCAATGTGTACTGAAAAAAAAGTGCACTGGATAAAAAAGCGTGCTGAAAAAAATTGTACTGGATAAAAAAATGTACTGCAAAAAAGTGGAAAACATATTGAAAAAAAGTGAACTGGAAAAAAGTGTGCTGGAAAAAAGTACTGAAAATAAGTATTTTGGAAAACAAAAAGAGTAGGCAGTGTACTGAAAAAAAGTGTATTGGATAAAAAAGTATACTGGAAAAAAGTTTAATGAAAAATAGTGTACTGCAAAAAAAAGTGTACTGTAAAACGTACTGGAAAAAAGTGTACCTACAGTTTAGAATCGAATTGCGTTGATTTTTTTTGTTCAAATATTCTAGAAAATCCCATAAACAATAAGTTTCCCCAAGTATTTCTTACTGAAAACTTTCGGGACTGGTCTATACGCCGATCTTCCGGTTTATACCGAGCTAGGGCTGCCAACGCCACCACGCCACCGACACCGGTTCGAAATGTTATCTCGAATCGCTCCTATTCAATTAAACCGGCGGTAATCTGCGCTGCGAACGTAGGCACATAAATAAATACCTGCCGCTGCCGTGTCTCGGAATCAGGCGAAATGCGCTACAATCGGAAAACCGAGAGCGATACAGAAAGGGGATTGTGCGGAGAAGAGCCGCTTTAAACGAGCGATCGCGAAATCCGAACGACCCGCGTCTTTTGCTGTCGCCGGGATATAGTCCGAGAAAACTGTATATTTTCGTAAATTCTCAATAGGTATACTTATTCCATGTCGCGGGATGCTAAAACACAGCACATGATTTGAAATAAAACAGGAAACTACCGATTATGGCGTTCCTCAGGGTATAGTTCTGGTGCCCATTCTCCTCATAAAATACATGAATCAAATATTGACCTTGAACAGCTCGTGTAGCATTGTTTTGCGTACGATACGGTTCATATGAAGCAGAAACATGGGCGCACTTCAGTGACAAAAAACTGTGAAATTGTTTCAGTTGATACTGCCACTGAAGATGACTGCCGCAGTTGCAGTCGAAATGTTTGTATGCTCCAAACAATCTTTTGGATATGCTTTTTTTGTATAAATTGAAAATATGTATATTCATACATTCTGTTATTAATAATAGGAAACATTCATTTCTGGAATTTTGTTCAACCGATACTTTTCACAATCATCACACTAAACAATCAAATAGTCTCATCATACATAGAATAAAGACAAACATCGGAAAAAATTATTTTGTATAATGAAATTTTGATATTCAATAATATACCCAATAATTTAAAAAATATCAAACAAAAAATCGTTTCAAATGACATTCAAAGAAATACTTATTACGATGATACTTCTTTTTTAAACTGTGGCAAACATTTCCAACTTGAAATTTTGTTGTTTATTGTATTGGTTATATATTTAGGTTCCTATTATAAACATTTATGTTTCTTTAGGTCAATAAAGATTATTATTATTATTATAATTAAAGAAGACCACGGCAAAACCCATGAATCATCCAGAACAGATTTAATTTTGTTAATAACTTGTCTTATTCTAAATTTTTTATTTTTGAAAGACGTTGTCAAAGAAAGATCTTATTATATGCAATTATTATACAGTGAGCACGAGAAGGTTGTCATAAATTTGCTTAAATCTTTACAGGACCATTAAAGAAAAAATCGCTCGGACAAGTCAATTTTAATTTTCAAACGTGCAGTTTTCGACGTATAACTTTTTGGGTGACGTCATAATAATTGTGTTAGTTGTGACGACATCGATATTTTTTTAATTGCAACCCCCTTATTTGAAACTTTTGTTTGAAAAAAAAATTTTCTCAACCACTAGTAAATAAGTAATGATTTTGAAATAAAAACAAAAATACTCAAAATAATCAAAGTAGATGTTCAACTTTACTGCCATTCTCTTCTTGACAATACCCAACGCAATGTTGGAATTCTCTCAGAACGTTTCTTATTGTTTTGGGTCCAATTATTTTAATTTCGTCTTCCAATTCTTCAAAAATATTCTGCCAAAAATCCCCCGTTCAATAATATCCTAAACAATTTATTTAGATTTGAATGTGCTTTTATTCAACTGTTCGAAAGAGCATGGGACATTATTGTGGAGAGAGTAGAAGTTATTGGACCGGGGATTTTTGGCACTAGGTATATTGTTAGCAGTATATTTTTGGACGGGATATTTAGTCGTGTTACCTTGAAATAAACATTGGCTTTGAGATAACCCCATAAAAAAATCTAACGGGGTAAGGTCCGGGGATCTAGCTGGCCATTCTATTATTCATTTTTTTAAAGACAACAGGATGGTAAACAGTAACTTATCGTGATGAATTGATTCTGTTGCCATTGGCCAAGGCCAAGGCACGTGTCACATGTCAGTCGAAGTTAGACAATCATACTTTCAGTTACTTAGAAAACATCCACTTGAATTTCACTAAACCAACCGGCTATGTCATATGTCATAACAGAAATAAGGATGTAACCAAGGATTGAGCTATTTCTTTCAGCGGCTTTGGATTTGTTTCCTTGCTCGATAAAGCTTTTCCATGGTGGATTCTCCATAAACTGTCAACTTGTCGTTCTTAGCTTGTGTTCCTGGACTATTCTATCGTCGGAATTGAATAAGGCACAATGCAATTCAAGAAGCAAAACGAAAGACCGCGGAATCACACATTGCCATCTCCGTTTCGTGAGTCCAACGCGATTTATTGTCTCCAGAGTTAGGTTATTAAGTGGGAGCTAGAATAACGTACGTATCATATTACCACATTCTTCTTGCTTCCCTGTGTCTGCACGATAACAATCTCGTTGGCATCTTCAGTGAATCACGCCAGAAAGAAGGCATTGACTCCCTCACAAAACAAAAAAAGTTAGCCTTCGCACATCAATTCACGTATAGAGAAACAAAATGTAAAAATTCACATGGTGTCTATATTACAGACACTACTATCTCGATAGAGGAAGAAGAAACTGGAGACTTAATATCAAGAATTTGGCGCCCAACGTGGGACGTTTGAAATAGAGGCCTGTCAAACAGATTGGTTGTTACATTTTGATCGAAATAAAGCCACAAAGATAACAAAAATCGGCCAAGTGACAGAGGCTAGTACATTCAGTTTATCCATGATGAATGATTTCTTTCGTACAGGATTTAATTTCGGTAGAATCTCCATAAAGCTAGATAGCAAGGATCAACATTATTAGGGAAACCATAAGATGGAACACCGTTCTCTACAGACTAGCCCGGGTAACAAAAGTAGCCTTAACTACGTTACATAATATTGGCGCCCAACGTGGGGTATACTAGACAAAACTACCGCTCAACGCACCACCTGTCATCAGTTCAAGAGGTCAGCCAGGTAGAGAGTCAGCCAAACAAAAATATCAGTGAACTCGTGATTTTTTGTAATAATAAAAAGGAAGGTCTACTTTCGAACTTATTTTATCGTTGAACAATTCCATGAAAAAGCCCGTTTCTGTCAATTCATCGGAACCAACGTTACTGTGTTACTTTCTCAGTTACTATCGTATAGTTTGAAGAAGAACAGAAGCAATCGGCAAATCCGATTGAAATCCATCGATTTTCCCATAACATTGGAAATTATAATTCAAAGGGAGTTGTCTCGGCTGTGTTTTCTTGGCTAGAGGCGGCTTTACAAACCAATTCAGAGCGCGATAAAATTTTATGATGGTATTTATTATTCGGTAAAAAAATTGCGATGACGCCGGTTTATATTATAGCGGGTTTTGCTGCAGAAAGAATTAAATATGGAGGAAGAATTGGTAAAAGCAGACAAAGAATAGTTTATCGTGGCTACAATTGAAATTATATCAGTATATGTGCGGGGTACCAAAAATGAACATATTCTGGACAAATTGTGATGGAAGGTTTATTGGAAAATATTATTTACTTTGAACAAAAAAAATTAAACTAAAAATATCGAACAAGCCTGACAATCCTCTCGACATATTTCTGAAAGGTAATAAAACAATAAATAATGAACTGTCTTGCGCTTCTAAAGTGCTAAATTCAAGATGACACCGTCATAAATCATATACAGTAGTATGGTCGATGCGAATTTCCGAGCCTCTCGATCGTAATTGTCGGTACCTTTTTCTTTTTTACAAGCTATGATGGATTTATGAGTCTCGGGAAACTAGTGGATTATCTAATAATCTCAACTATGGAATGTTAATTGAGGGTGTTAGGTAATCGGCTTTTATTATTGTTGAGGTTAATTTGCTTTATATTATACACTTACCTTTGTAAACTTATTTGAATTCGGTGGAGCTCGTGCTGAATAATAATTGTTTATTATAACCAATTGAGGAACATTGAGGCTCACAGCACAGGTACCATGGGACTATTCTACAGGGTGGTCCACTAGTTTGAGGTAGTAAACACTATCATTTCGAATTGAGAAAAATAAAGTAATCTCATCGCAGTTCTGAAGGGAGTTTTGAGTAGCACCCGGCGAGTTCTACAAAATATTTTGATCGAGTTTTATCGAAAAACCAAAACTTTTCAATTTTTTAGCTGTCATAACGGTGCTAAATTCGAAAAACCTACTTTTCGAATGAAGACAGCAAAGTATTTCGAAACAGTTCTGATGAGAGTTCTAAGTATCACTCGGCGTGTTTGAAAAAATGTTTTTTTAAAGTTTTACCCTAGTATAAAATGTTTTATTATTGATTATCTGTAATAAGGTTCAGACTTCGAAACACTATCATTTCGAAATAAGGCAAATATCACATGAAAGTTCTACAAAATATGTTAATTGAATTTTATCGAAAAAGCACAACTTTTCAATTTATTAGCTCATAAAGTGCGAAGTTCGAAAAACCCACATTTCGAATGAAGACAGAAAGGAATCTCAGAACAGTTCTAATGGGAGTTCTGAGTAGCAATATAATTCGATTAACATATTTTCTAAAACTCGCCGGGTGCCACTCAAAACTCTCATCAGAACTGAAATAAAGTCGATTTTTTTTCAATAACTTTTTCAGCTTCAAAAAAGTTCAAGAACTTATCGAAAAATTGCACCAGAACAAATTTTTTCGAAAAATACTGCACCGCACAGATAAAAAAGATTTCTTCAATCAAGAGTACACATACTCTTGAATAGAATAATCTTCTGAAAAGAATAATCATTCCTAATCAATGAATATACTCCCATTTCAAGCTGATTGAGATGAATTTGCTTGCAGTGAAAACATTATATTCTTCATCCTAGAAAACATTCACATTAACTTATTGTGAAACATAATCCACGTGACACATTCAACCAATGAGCAATCAAAGCAGCTGGCGATACCGCGACCTGTGAATACGACTTCCATTTCGACCATTTCATCCAGTTTGACCATTGGGGTTGGAGGTTATGAGGCTATGCGTACCGATATGAATGTTAGTTTTGTGCCTAGTGGAAACTGTTTCTATACAATAAAAATGCAATATCCAAAATTGAATAATGCTCATTACGGGCCAGTTGTGAAAATGAGTGAAATATATTTTGGCCTTCTACAGTTTTGTGTTTGAAAGCGAGTGGCGTTTATGTATTCAATCAAACTGCAATATGCGTCACTACAGCTTGGCAAACATAGCTGCAATTGTGAAAATATATACGCCCAAGATGCGCATTAGTCGTACGTCAGACTATCCAGTGATATTCACGTGGTTGTTCGCGCAAGAAGTGGATATTTCACAATCTCTGCTATGTTTGCCAAACTGTACTAACTGATTTTATTGAGAATACACTTATTAAACTTAAAACTATTCTCATATAAAACCATTACTTATTTATAGCTAAATTGTTCGTAGTTGTGAATCTATGCTTTGTTTAATCTATTCAATGTTGCCAAAATGAAAATGGCTTCCATTCTATATTTTATAACCAAGTGCAAAGTGCAGATTTGAACCCAACCTCCAAGTTGATAAAATAATAGTTTTCATTATTGAAATTGCAAATGTTCTTGTTTCAATCTACTCCCATGATTAAAAAAAAGTGCCCATTATTGAAGCTAAAATATTCTTGCCTCAACCAACTTATATCTTTCTTGTAAGTGGCCAAGAGGATTCCGTCAAAAAATCAAACTAATATTTGGTTGGACCTATTCAAGGATACAACCTGCTTGAATCCTTTTTATCAGTGCGCCTAAAGTTGTCGCCACGAATTTGTTTTTCTTATCAAAATCCACAATTTGCCGACACTATTCAAAATTTGTATCAGTAAGTAACTCCAGAACTCTTTCAAATCTACCAAGAACTCCAAAAAAATGCGTTTTTGCAATAAGTCGGCGCCAACTTCACATGAGTTAGTTCTTCAATTGCCTGCCTTCAGGCAATTGAAGGGAAATATCAGCTTTCGTAGGTTTCAAAAATAATGTTGAAGGATCTTTGCTGAAAGGAAATAAGGGAAAAACGCCAGCAAAAATTGTAAATTTTCCTGAGATAGGTAAATATTTTAGGTCGATCGAACAGAACAAAAACAAAACAGGGCCAAGTACTGATCCCTGAGGAACTCCTGATTTATTATTCAGATAGCCCGACCTTTCACTGGATATTTTGACTCTCTGTTTTCTGTTTACAAGATATGATTCAAACCATTGCAACGCGAAACCTTGGGACCCATACTTTTCCGATACAAAGTACTTTCTGCCGATAATGTCGAACTGAAAATAAAAGGAAACATCCGAAACAGCTGTTTCGCCCGTTATTTATATAAAATCGAGTTTATTTCACGGAACGTAATCCGTGGAGTTTTTCCGGATTTTCCTCGTCGTTTTTCTCTATCGGAGGCCATCCGTGGAACGAATCTCGCAGGAAATTGTCTCATTAAATGTTGAACCGAACTTCGTTTTCGTCTATCGGTTTTGTTGGTCCACTGCGGGAGTCTTTTGTTTTCGCTTTGTTTCCTCCGAGGTGAGTTAGTGATTTCCTTGACCTCTCGTTTGTTGTCGAAGGCTTCGTAAAAAGCTTATTTAGAAAGGCGGTACAGGCGGGATTCCCATTAAAGTCAAGTTTTGTAATTGGTTTGAAGAACAATGTCAATATTGGAAATATCCAAAATTGAGAGCTTGCTTAAAAAGGTAGTCGGGTGGTTTCAAAAGTGTAAATAAAACTCTTTGAAAATGAATAAGATTGAATAGACCAGATTTGTTTTACCTGTTAAAAAGCACAAAATAATTACAAAAATATTTTTGCACAACAACCAGGAAGACGTTAACGTATAAATAAAATAAGCAAAACACAAGGCATTGATCAAAACCAATCAACGGTGTAGCAGTTTCTTCTACAAGAAGTTTTTTTGTTGAGCTGCAATTGGTAAGTGGCCAGTTCTCTCACCGGGCCTCACACCTCTTGACTACTTCTTTTGGGGCTGTGTGAAATCCATTTACATTTGCAAAAAAAATTTGCCTCATCGTCGCTATGGACCAAATAATCACCTTTATAAAAAAATCAACATTTCAAAATGTGGCAAACCAACGAACTTTTTGAAAAGCAAATCACAGGGATACAAACCAAAGAAGAGCAAGACATTAGAACGACCTGAAATAGAGATGTTTTTGAACGAAGCTCCCGACGACGAGTACTTGTTGATGAAAGTTGCTTTGATAATGGGGATTAGCGGTGCTTGTAGATGCGATGAATCAATTTGAAAATAGAAAATATTCAAGACAAAGGGAAATATTTTCACGTAGTTTTGCCAGACACTAAAACCAAGAAATCGAGAAGTTTCACCGTACTTGAAGAAGGATTTCCAGTCAACCCTCTCAATTTGTGTAAAAAATACATGCCTTTGAGACCAAAGAATACTAGTTCTAGCCACCTTTTTGATTTTTACAAAAATGGGTGGTATACCAGCCAGTGCGTGGGAATAAATACGTTGTCGAAGAGACCTTCAAGAATTGCAATGTTTTTGAAATTGGAGGAACCATCGCTCTACACCGGTCACTGCCTGAGAAGGTCTTCGTCGACTGTTTTGGCCAATGCAGGTGCTAACATGACCCCCGTAAAGCTAGCAGAACCACTTCAAATTATTTGTAGGCCATAATTTTAGGCTAGTTTATTACCCTATTCCCAAATTTTTTGGTCTTCAATTGTGAGAGATATCGCGGGTTCTGCTAGCTTAACGTTAAGCTGGCAGAACCAAACCGCCAAACGAATGATTATTTAAAGTCTGAGCACATCATAATTTTATGCTCACGTTTGAACCCATCGCCGATTTTTCTGGAATGCGTTATATTAAATTAATCTAGCTTTACCGTTAAGCTAGCAGAACCCAACCATAAGAAAGCAACCCAGAACAAATTCAATTGGACAATAATTTTAGGCTCTATTCATGCTTATTTATTACCCAATTATATTTTTTTGTTCTTCAGTTTGATGAAAAATCATAGGTTGTGTTAGCTCAATACTGAGCTGGCAGTACCAAAAGGCAAACCGAATCGTTATGAAAAATCTGATCTCACCATAATTTTATGCCCATTTTGCTCACATTTGAACCCATTGCCGATTTTTGGGAATGCGTTGTTTTTAAAAAATCCTGGGTTATGCTAGCTTAACGGTTAGCTTGCGGAACCCAGGATTTATAAAAAAAAGCATTTCAAAAAAATCGGCGATGGGTTCAAACGTGAGTTTGAAATGAACATGAAATTTTGTTACAATCAGATTTTTCATAACGATTCGGTAAGCCGTTTGACGGGTGTGAAGTTATCCAAATCCACAAGATACACGGAGAAAAAAATGTCTATTTTATAAATTTCTATACTGGACTTTTTGTGTACCTCTAATCCGAGCTCTAATCATTGAATATGCTTTTTCCGGCGGTCATCTCAGTAAAAAAACATGGTCTCTCGGTTTTCCAAACAGTTTTAAAGGGTGGAAATGGGGTGGAAAAGCATAAAAAACTATATTTCGGTAAATTGACTTTGTACACCTTCCATTTTCGAATATGTTGTTTCTTGTGGTCGAATTGACTAGAAAAATGATATGCCTGAGTTTTTCAGGCCGTCTAAGAGGGTGGAAATTGGGTTAAAAAAAAAAAAATCTGTAATGTTCCCAAAGTTAGATCTGAAATAATTGATAAAAAAGAAGTTATTCACACACAATGAACAAATGGTGGAGAACGAAACCTATATTAGTCTCACTGTTCCACTTGATTGAATCCTTTGATCACGCCGAGAAAATGCAAAACCCATTGTTAGCATTCAAATAGGGGTGTTATCGAGGTAGTTTAGTATGTTAGTTTGTTAGTGGGACTATTTGAATAATGACAATGGGGTGTTTCTTTACAGTTATTCACGATAACATAAAAAGTATAGGAATAGAATAGTTCGCAAATATTGGGTTTGTACATAGAAAAATGCCCTAATCTGGAATACATTGGTGCTCACTTGGCCGATAATAGTTCCTTCCTGTCGTAATGAATCAATACAACTAGTGTTTCTTAGGTTTGAACTGTTATCGCTCAACAGGGACCACGGGAAGGTGTGAGCGCCCCTGTCGGGAAGGGCTATTAGTTGAGGAGTGGAATGTTATTTTTATCAATTAAACTTCAAATTTACAATACAAAATTACAATAAACATTCAAGAACCTGAGCTCATGGTCAGCCAAAATGATCTGTTTGGTTTCATAATGAAATTCTGAAATGTAGACGGTGGAAAATAAAAAAGTAACTAAACAATGAGTTGAATATACTGCGGCTCATATTCCCAAACGAAGCGTACCACAAAATTGCACAAATTAGTGTCTTATTAAACTTGTATTATACCAAAGTTACTATTATGAGGAAGAGATTTGTTGAATTTAACATTCATAGTTAATTGAATACAGTATATTTTTTGCTCACCTGGCCGATAATAGTTACATCTGATGAATTCTTGATTAAATCAAGAGATGAATCGAGTAGGAACTATTACCGCTCGACAAGGACCAGCGAGAATGTGTGAGCATCCCTGTCGGGAAGGTGGAACAATGATGTTAGTGTAGAAGTGACATGTTATGTTCAGAAAATGTCACGAAATCGAATTCTGCACATACCAAAGAATTCGAATTCAAGATATAATAATAAAAAATTTAATTTTTTCACCATGAAGAAGTACAATGCAGAAATTATGAAAAATTGTATACAAGTATATCAAGAGATCTACGGAAAATGAACTGAAGAACTCCTATTCGTGGGTTGAAGTTTTCCATTTATTTTGGTCGTCGTAGTTCGAGCTAAATTCAGAAGTATTTTCATTCCATCAATTTGTAAAATATCGAAATGTAACAAATCATTCGCATTCGGCTCTCAAGCGTATAGTCGTGGTTTCGATTCAACAATTCACCGGTCTTGTGCATGGCATCACGCGTTAAAAGGTAAGGGCTACGTCTTCTCTAGCTCGCACAAGTCTCTGGAAGACTCCTGAGGGTTGCGCGTAGGAGTGCAACACGTTGACGGAAATAACAAAATGAATAACAAAAATAAAATGACATAATATACCATGATACTCGAATTCACGTCATATAATGAAACATTCATCACCTGTTGTGTGTTTTCACGTTCTCTCCAGGAAGCTAGTGGCTTGTGAGTGATAAGAAAATTATAGGCTTTTTGATCTTACCTGATCCGAAGCGGTCTCAATTCAGATTTCTAGGAACGAGAGCAAAAATTGGACTGGACCATTCTGAATACGAAACGAAACAAGAATAGAATGGATATGCTGTTGGAAGTCGAAACCGGATTCCTGAATGAGTTTCTATTGGAGCAACTATTCCGTGTGATTAGTTCTGCTCCACGCGAAACCGTCATCGATGATCGGGCTCCCGTATATATGGGCCTCTACGGGTGAGCATGTCAGCCACTGTGCTCGAGGCAGGGTTCATCTTACCGTAGCTGGGCTACAGCCCTCACCACCGATGTAGACGGTATAACGAATGAAGCGGAGTTTGCCACACGGAGAATATGCCCCCGTCGATTCCCATTGAGGGATTTCGTTCCAAACAGTTTCCCCCCCCCCATTTCATTCTTCATCCGTTTGGTACCAGAATTCTCCAAACCAATTTTTCTCTCGTCCCTTTCTATCCTAATTGAGAGTTGTGACTATAAGTAACTGAAAATTAGAAATATGTTTGGAAACCAAGATGTTAGGACATTCCAGGCTTCTCGAACCCACATGACTGTAAATACGTATTGTACATAATTGTTTCTTACTAGCCTATTGTGCCAAAACTCCTCTTTGCAGATAGATAAATATCCTCCATGAGTTCCTAGAAAATAACTTTTCACGTGTAGAACATATCAATATGGTGAATAATACAAGAAGCAATAAAATGAAATCAAGAATAATACAGAAAATATTGCGTTTGCATCAATGGTCACAAATAACATGGTTATCACATGAAATTAGGTGTAGGAGATATATCGTGTCAATATATAAAAAGTACAAAATATAATCACACGAAAAAAAAAATGTAATGTTCCCAAAGTTAGATCTGAAATAATTGGTAAGAAAAAAAGTTGTTCACACACAATAAACAAATGGTGGAGAAAGAAACCCATATTAGCCTCACTGTTCCTATACTTGCTTGAATCCTTTGATCACGCCGAGAAAATACACAACCCATTGTTAGCATTCAAATAGGGGTGTTATCGAGGTAGTTTAACATGTTAGTTTGTTAGGGGGGCTATTTGAAATACGACAATGGGGTGATTCTTTTCAGTTATTTACGATAAGATTGAAAGTATAGGAATAGAGTAGTTCACTAATATTGGGTTGTACATCGAAAAATATCTTAATCTACAATACATTGGTGCTCACTTGGCCGATAATAGTTCCTTCCTATCGTAATGAATCAATAAAACTTGTTTTTCTTAGGTTTGAACTGTTATCGCTCAACAGGGACCACGAGAAGGTGTGAGCGCCCCTGTCGGGAAGGTGGGACAAGGATGTTAGTGTAGAAGTGACATGTTATGTTCAGAAAATGTCATGAAATCGAATTCTACACATATCAAAGAATTCGAATTCAAGATGAAATAAAAATATTAATTTATTCACATACAATGCTGTATTTATAAAAAATTGTATACAAGTATATCAAGAACTCTATGGAAAATAAACTGAAGAACAAAAATAAAATGACATAATATACCATGATACTCGAATTCACGTCATATAATGAAACGTTCATCACCTGTTGTGGGTTTTCACGTTCTGTCCAGGAAGCTAGTGGCATAGTGGCTTGTGAGTGAAAAGAAAATTATAGGCTTTTTGATCTCACCTGACCCGAAGCGGTGTCAATTCAGATTTCTAGGAACGAGAGCAAAAATTGGACTGGACCATACTGAATACGAAACGAAACAAGAATAGAATGGATATACTGTTGGAAGTCGAAACCGGATTCCTGAATGAGTTTCTATTAGAGCAACTATTCCGTGTGATTAGTTCTGCTCCACGCGAAACCGTCATCGATGATCGGGCTCCCGTATATATAGGCCTCTACGGGTGAGCATGTCAGCCACTGTGCTCGAGGCAGGGTTCATCTTACCGTAGCTGAGCTACAGCCCTTACCACCGATGTAGACGGTATAACGAATGAAGCGGAGTTTGCCACACGGAGAATATGCCCCCGTCGATTCCCATTGAGGGATTTCGTTCCAAACAGTTTCCCCATTTCATTCTTCATCCGTTTGGTACCAGAATTCTCCAAACCAATTTTTTCTCTCGTCCCTTTCTATCCTAATTGAGAGTTGTGACTATAAGTAACTGAAAATTAGAAATATGTTTGGAAACCAAGATGTTAGGAGATTCCAGGCTTCTCGAACCCACATGACTGTAAATACGTATTGTACATAATTGTTTCTTACTAGCCTATTGTGCCAAAACTCCTCTTTGCAGATAGATAAATATCCTCCATGAGTTCCTAGAAAAATAACTTTTCACGTGTAGAACATATCAATATGGTGAATAATACAAGAAGCAATAAAATGAAATCATGAATAATACAGAAAATATTGCGTTTGAATCAAAGGTCACAAATAACATGGTTATCACATGAAATTAGGTGTAGGAGATAAAACGTGTCAATATAAAAAAAGTACAAAATATAATCACACGAAAAGAAAAAATCTGTAATGTTCCCAAAGTTAGATCTGAAATAATTGATAAGAAAAAAAGTTGTTCACACACAATAAACAAATGATGGAGAAAGAAACCCATATTAGCCTCACTGTTCATATACTTGATTGAATCCTTTGATCACGCCGAGAAAATACACAACCCATTGTTAGCATTCAAATAGGGGTGTTATCGAGGTAGTTTAGCATGTTAGTTTGTTAGCGGGGCTATTTGAAATACGACAATGGGGTGATTCTTTTTAGTTATTTACGATAAGATTGAAAGTATAGGAATAGAGTAGTTCACTAATATTGGGTTGTACATCGAAAAATGTCTTAATCTACAATAAATTGGTGCTCACTTGGCCGATAATAGTTCCTTCCTATCGTAATGAATCAATAAAACTTGTTTTTCTTAGGTTTGAACTGTTATCGCTCAACAGGGACCACGAGAAGGTGTGAGCGCCCCTGTCGGGAAGGTGGGACAAGGATGTTAGTGTAGAAGTGACATGTTATGTTCAGAAAATGTCATGAAATCGAATTCTACACATATCAAAGAATTCGAATTCAAGATAAAATAAAAATATTAATTTATTCACATACAGTGCTGTAATTATAAAAAATTGTATACAAGTATATAAAGAACTCTATGGAAAATAAACTGAAGAACAAATATAAAATGACATAATATACCATGATACTCGAATTCACGTCATATAATGAAACGTTCATCACCTGTTGTGGGTATTCACGTTCTGTCCAGGAAGCTAGTGGCATAGTGGCTTGTGAGTGATAAGAAAATTATATGCTTTTTGATCTCACCTGACCCGAAGCGGTGTCAATTCAGATTTCTAGGAACGAGAGCAAAAATTGGACTGGACCATACTGAATACGAAACGAAACAAGAATAGAATGGATATGCTGTTGCAAGTCGAAACCGGATTCCTGAATGAGTTTCTATTGGAGCAACTATTCCGTGTGATTAGTTCTGCTCCACGCGAAACCGTCATCGATGATCGGGCTCCCGTATATATAGGCCTCTACGGGTGAGCATGTCAGCCACTGTGCTCGAGGCAGGGTTCATCTTACCATAGCTGAGCTACAGCCCTTACCACCGATGTAGACGGTATAACGAATGAAGCGGAGATTGCCACACGGAGAATATGCCCCCGTCGATTCCCATTGAGGGATTTCGTTCCAAACAGTTTCCCCATTTCATTCTTCATCCGTTTGGTACCAGAATTCTCCAAACCAATTTTTTCTCTCGTCCCTTTCTATCCTAATTGAGAGTTGTGACTATAAGTAACTGAAAATTAGAAATATGTTTGGAAACCAAGATGTTAGGAGATTCCAGGCTTCTCGAACCCACATGACTGTAAATACGTATTGTATATAATTGTTTCTTTCTAGCCTATTGTGCCAAAACTCCTCTTTGCAGATAGATAAATATCCTCCATGAGTTCCTAGAAAAATAACTTTTCACGTGTGGAACATATCAATATGGTGAATAATACAAGAAGCAATAAAATGAAATCATGAATAATACAGAATATATTGCGTTTGAATCAATGGTCACAAATAACATGGTTATCACATGAAATTATGTGTAGTAGATATATCGTGTCAATATAAAAAAAGTACAAAATATAATCACACAAAAAAAAATTTAATGTTCCCAAAGTTAGATCTGAAATAATTGGTAAGAAAAAAAGTTGTTCACACACAATAAACAAATGATGGAGAAAGAAACCCATATAAGCCTCACTGTTCCTATACTTGATTGAATCCTTTGATCACGCCGAGAAAATACACAACCTATTGTTAGCATTCAAATAGGGGTGCTATTGTGCCAAAACTCCTCTTTGCAGATAGATAAATATCCTCCATGAGTTCCTAGAAAAATAACTTTTCACGTGTAGAACATATCAATATGGTGAATAATACAAGAAGCAATAAAATGAAATCATGAATAATACAGAAAATATTGCGTTTGCATCAATGGTCACAAATAACATGGTTATCACATGAAATTAGGTGTAGGAGATATATCGTGTCAATATAAAAAAAGTACAAAATATAATCACACAAAAAAAAAATTAATGTTCCCAAAGTTAGATCTGAAGTAATTGGTAAGAAAGAAGTTGTTCACACACAATAAACAAATGATGGAGAAAGAAACCCATATAAGCCTCACTGTTCCTATACTTGATTGTATCCTTTGATCACGCCGAAAAAATACACAACCCATTGTTAGCATTCAAATAGGGGTGTTATCGAGGTAGTTTAGTATGTTAGTTTGTTAGCGGGGCTATTTGAAATACGACAATGGGGTGATTCTTTTCAGTTATTCACGATAAGATTGAAAGTATAGGAATAGAGTAGTTCACAAATAATGGGTTATAATACATCGAAAAATGTCTTAATCTACAATACATTGGTGCTCACTTGGCCGATAATAGTTCCTTCCTATCGTAATGAATCAATAAAACTTGTTTTTCTTAGGTTTGAACTGTTATCGCTCAACAGGGACCACGAGAAGGTGTGAGCGCCCCTGTCGGGAAGGTGGGACAAGGATGTTAGTGTAGAAGTGACATGTTATGTTCAGAAAATGTCATGAAATCGAATTCTACACATATCAAAGAATTCGAATTCAAGATAAAAAAATATTAATTTATTCACATACAATGCTATAATTATAAAAAATTGTATACAAGTATATCAAGAACTCTATGGAAAATAAACTGAAGAACAAAAATGAAATGACATAATATACCATGATACTCGAATTCACGTCATATAATGAAACGTTCATCACCTGTTGTGGGTTTTCACGTTCTGTCCAGGAAGCTAGTGGCATAGTGGCTTGTGAGTGATAAGAAAATTATAGGCTTTTTGATCTCACCTGACCCGAAGCGGTGTCAATTCAGATTTCTAGGAACGAGAGCAAAAATTGGACTGGACCATACTGAATACGAAACGAAACAAGAAAAGAATGGATATACTGTTGGAAGTCGAAACCGGATTCCTGAATGAGTTGCTATTGGAGCAACTATTCCGTGTGATTAGTTCTGCTCCACGCGAAACCGTCATCGGTGATCGGGCTCCCGTATATATAGGCCTCTACGGTTGAGCATGTCAGCCACTGTGCTCGAGGCAGGGTCCATCTTACCATAGCTGAGCTACAGCCCTTACCACCGATGTAGACGGTATAACGAATGAAGCGGAGATTGCCACACGGAGAATATGCCCCCGTTGATTCCCATTGAGGGATTTCGTTCCAAACAGTTTCCCCATTTTATTCTTCATCCGTTTGGTACCAGAATTCTCCAAACCAATTTTTTCTCTCGTCCCTTTCTATCCTAATTGAGAGTTGTGACTATAAGTAACTGAAAATTAGAAATATATTTGGAAACCAAGATGTTAGGACATTTCAGGCTTCTCGAACCCACATGACTGTAAATACGTATTGTATATAATTGTTTCTTACTAGCCTATTGTGCCAAAACTCCTCTTTGCAGATAGATAAATATCCTCCATGAGTTCCTAGAAAAATAACTTTGAATAATACAAGAAGCAATAAAATGAAATCATGAATAATACAGAATATATTGCGTTTGCATCAATGGTCACAAATAACATGGTTATCACATGAAATTAGGTGTAGTAGATATATCGTGTCAATATAAAAAAAGTACAAAATATAATCACACAAAAAAAAATTTAATGTTCCCAAAGTTAGCTCTGAAATAATTGGTAAGAAAAAAAGTTGTTCACACACAATAAACAAATGATGGAGAAAGAAACCCATATAGGCCTCACTGTTCCTATACTTGACTGTATCCTTTGATCACGCCGAGAAAATACACAACCCATTGTTAGCATTCAAATAGGGGTGTTATCGAGGTAGTTTAGCATGTTAGTTTGTTAGGGGGGCTATTTGAAATACAACAATGGGGTGATTCTTTTCAGTTATTTACGATAAGATTGAAAGTATAGGAATAGAGTAGTTCACAAATATTGGGTTGTACATCGAAAAATGTCTTAATCTACAATACATTGGTGCTCACTTGGCCGATAATAGTTCCTTCCTATCGTAATGAATCAATAAAACTTGTTTTTCTTAGGTTTGAACTGTTATCGCTCAACAGGGACCACGAGAAGGTGTGAGCGCCCCTGTCGGGAAGGTGGGACAAGGATGTTAGTGTAGAAGTGACATGTTATGTTCAGAAAATGTCATGAAATCGAATTCTACACATATCAAAGAATTCGAATTCAAGATAAAATAAAAATATTAATTTATTCACATACAATGCTGTGATTATAAAAAAATTGTATACAAGTATATAAAGAACTCTATGGAAAATAAACTGAAGAACAAATATAAAATGACATAATATACCATGATACTCGAATTCACGTCATATAATGAAACGTTCATCACCTGTTGTGGGTTTTCACGTTCTGTCCAGGAAGCTAGTGGCATAGTGGCTTGTGAGTGAAAAGAAAATTATAGGCTTTTTGATCTCACCTGACCCGAAGCGGTGTCAATTCACATTTCTAGGAACGAGAGCAAAAATTGGACTGGACCATACTGAATACGAAACGAAACAAGAAAAGAATGGATATACTGTTGGAAGTCGAAACCGGATTCCTGAATGAGTTGCTATTGGAGCAACTATTCCGTGTGATTAGTTCTGCTCCACGCGAAACCGTCATCGATGATCGGGCTCCCGTATATATAGGCCTCTACGGGTGAGCATGTCAGCCACTGTGCTCGAGGCAGGGTTCATCTTACCATAGCTGAGCTACAGCCCTTACCACCGATGTAGACGGTATAACGAATGAAGCGGAGATTGCCACACGGAGAATATGCCCCCGTCGATTCCCATTGAGGGATTTTGTTCCAAACAGTTTCCCCATTTCATTCTTCATCCGTTTGGTACCAGAATTCTCCAAACCAATTTTTTCTCTCGTCCCTTTCTATCCTAATTGAGAGTTGTGACTATGAGTAACTGAAAATTAGAAATATGTTTGGAAACCAAGATGTTAGGACATTCCAGGCTTCTCGAACCCACATGACTGTAAATACGTATTGTATATAATTGTTTCTTACTAGCCTATTGTGCCAAAACTCCTCTTTGCAGATAGATAAATATCCTCCATGAGTTCCTAGAAAAATAACTTTTCACGTGTAAAACATATCAATATGGTGAATAATACAAAAAGCAATAAAATGAAATCATGAATAATACAGAAAACATTGCGTTTGCATCAATGGTCACAAATAACATGGTTATCACATGAAATTAGGTGTAGGAGATAAATCGTGTCAATATAAAAAAAAGTACAAAATATAATCACACGAAAAAAAAATTCTGTAATGTTCCCAAAGTTAGATCTGAAATAATTGATAAGAAAAAAAGTTGTTCACACACAATAAACAAATGATGGAGAAAGAAACCCATATTAGCCTCACTGTTCCTATACTTGATTGAATCCTTTGATCACGCCGAGAAAATACACAACCCATTGTTAGCATTCAAGTAGGGGTGTTATCGAGGTAGTTTAGTATGTTAGTTTGTTAGTGGGGCTATTTGAAATACGACAATGGGGTGATTCTTTTCAGTTATTTACGATAAGATTGAAAGTATAGGAATAGAGTAGTTCACAAATATTGGGTTGTACATCGAAAAATGTCCTAATCTACAATACATTGGTGCTCACTTGGCCGATAATAGTTCCTTCCTATCGTAATGAATCAATAAAACTTATTTTTCTTAGGTTTGAACTGTTATCGCTCAACAGGGACCACGAGAAGGTGTGAGCGCCCCTGTCGGGAAGGTGGGACAAGGATGTTAGTGTAGAAGTGACATGTTATGTTCAGAAAATGTCATGAAATCGAATTCTACACATATCAAAGAATTCGAATTCAAGATAAAAAAAATATCAATTTATTCACATACAATGCTGTAATTATAAAAATTGTATACAAGTATATCAAGAACTCTATGGAAAATAAACTGAAGAACAAAAATGAAATGACATAATATACCATGATACTCGAATTCACGTCATATAATGAAACGTTCATCACCTGTTGTGGGTTTTCACGTTCTGTCCAGGAAGCTAGTGGCATAGTGGCTTGTGAGTGAAAAGAAAATTATAGGCTTTTTGATCTCACCTGACCCGAAGCGGTGTCAATTCAGATTTCTAGGAACGAGAGCAAAAATTGGACTGGACCATACTGAATACGAAACGAAACAAGAAAAGAATGGATATACTGTTGGAAGTCGAAACCGGATTCCTGAATGAGTTTCTATTGGAGCAACTATTCCGTGTGATTAGTTCTGCTCCACGCGAAACCGTCATCGATGATCGGGCTCCCGTATATATAGGCCTCTACGGGTGAGCATGTCAGCCACTGTGCTCGAGGCAGGGTTCATCTTACCATAGCTGAGCTACAGCCCTTACCACCGATGTAGACGGTATAACGAATGAAGCGGAGTTTGCCACACGGAGAATATGCCCCCGTCGATTCTCATTGAGGGATTTCGTTCCAAACAGTTTCCCCATTTCATTCTTCATCTGTTTGGTACCAGAATTCTCCAAACCAATTTTTTCTCTCGTCCCTTTCTATCCTAATTGAGAGTTGTGACTATGAGTAACTGAAAATTAGAAATATGTTTGGAAACCAAGATGTTAAGACATTCCAGGCTTCTCGAACCCACATGACTGTAAATACGTATTGTATATAATTGTTTCTTACTAGCCTATTGTGCCAAAACTCCTCTTTGCAGATAGATAAATATCCTCCATGAGTTCCTAGAAAAATAACTTTTCACGTATAGAACATATCAATATGGTGAATAATACAAGAAGCAATAAAATGAAATCATGAATAATACAGAAAATATTGCGTTTGCATCAAAGGTCACAAATAACATGGTTATCACATGAAATTAGGTGTAGGAGATAAAACGTGTCAATATAAAAAAAGTACAAAATATAATCACACGAGAAGAAAAAATCTGTAATGTTCCCAAAGTTAGATCTGAAATAATTGATAAGAAAAAAAGTTGTTCACACACAATAAACAAATGATGGAGAAAGAAACCCATATAAGCCTCACTGTTCCTATACTTGATTGAATCCTTTGATCACGCCGAGAAAATACACAACCCATTGTTAGCATTCAAATAGGGGTGTTATCGAGGTAGTTTAGCATGTTAGTTTGTTAGGGGGGCTATTTGAAATACGACAATGGGGTGATTCTTTTCAGTTATTTACGATAAGATTGAAAGTATAGGAATAGAGTAGTTCACAAATATTGGGTTGTACATCGAAAAATGTCCTAATCTACAATACATTGGTGCTCACTTGGCCGATAATAGTTCCTTCCTATCGTAATGAATCAATAAAACTTGTTTTTCTTAGGTTTGAACTGTTATCGCTCAACAGGGACCACGAGAAGGTGTGAGCGCCCCTGTCGGGAAGGTGGGACAAGGATGTTAGTGTAGAAGTGACATGTTATGTTCAGAAAATGTCATGAAATCGAATTCTACACATATCAAAGAATTCGAATTCAAGATGAAATAAAAATATTAATTTATTCTCATACAATGCTGTATTTATAAAAAATTGTATACAAGTATATCAAGAACTCTATGGAAAATAAACTGAAGAACAAAAATAAAATGACATAATATACCATGATACTCGAATTCACGTCATATAATGAAACGTTCATCACCTGTTGTGGGTTTTCACGTTCTGTCCAGGAAGCTAGTGGCATAGTGGCTTGTGAGTGATAAGAAAATTATAGGCTTTTTGATCTCACCTGACCCGAAGCGGAGTCAATTCAGATTTCTTGGAACGAGAGCAAAAAATGGACTGGACCATACTGAATACGAAACGAAACAAGAAAAGAATGGATATACTGTTGGAAGTCGAAACCGGATTCCTGAATGAGTTTCTATTGGAGCAACTATTCCGTGTGATTAGTTCTGCTCCACGCGAAACCGTCATCGATGATCGGGCTCCCGTATATATAGGCCTCTACGGGTGAGCATGTCAGCCACTGTGCTCGAGGCAGGGTTCATCTTACCATAGCTGAGCTACAGCCCTTACCACCGATGTAGACGGTATAACGAATGAAGCGGAGTTTGCCACACGGAGAATATGCCCCCGTCGATTCCCATTGAGGGATTTCGTTCCAAACAGTTTCCCCATTTCATTCTTCATCCGTTTGGTACCAGAATTCTCCAAACCAATTTTTTCTCTCGTCCCTTTCTATCCTAATTGAGAGTTGTGACTATAAGTAACTGAAAATTAGAAATATGTTTGGAAACCAAGATGTTAGGACATTCCAGGCTTCTCGAACCCGCATGACTGTAAATACGTATTGTATATGATTGTTTCTTACTAGCCTAATGTGCCAAAACTCCTCTTAGCAGATAGATAAATATCCTCCATGAGTTCCTAGAAAAATAACATTTCACGTGTAGAACATATCAATATGGTGAATAATACAATAAGCAATAAAATGAAATCATGAATAATACAGAAAATATTGCGTTTGCATCAATGGTCACAAATAACATGGTTATCACATGAAAGTAGGTGTGGAGATAAATCGTGTTAATATAAAAAAAAGTACAAAATATAATGACACGAAAAAAAAAATCTGTAATGTTCCCAAAGTTAGATCTGAAATAATTGATAAGAAAAGAAGTTGTTCACACGCATAAACAAATGATGGCGAAAGAAACCCATATTAGCCCCACTGTTCCTATACTTGATTGAATCCTTTGATCACGCCGAGAAAATACACAACCCATTGTTAGCATTCAAATAGGGGTGTTATCGAGGTAGTTTAGTATGTTAGTTTGTTAGTGGGGCTATTTGAAATACGACAATGGGGTGATTCTTTTCAGTTATTCACGATAAGATTGAAAGTATAGGAATAGAGTAGTTCACAAATATTGGGTTGTACATCGAAAAATGTCTTAATCTACAATACATTGGTGCTCACTTGGCCGATAATAGTTCCTTCCTATCGTAATGAATCAATACAACTTGTTTGTCTCAGGTTTGAACTGTTATCGCTCAACAGGGACCACGAGAAGGTGTGAGCGCCCCTGTCGGGAAAGGATTTGGCAATGGGGTATTAGTTGAGGAGTGGAAAGTTAGGTTTATCAATTACTCTTCAGATTAACAAAAATAAAATTACAATTTACATTCAATAACCTGAGCTCATAGTCAGCCAAAATAATTTGGTTGGTTTTGAGGAAATTTCAGGCTTCTTGATTACACCTGACATCATTCGATGTCTCAAATGATAAAGGAGTATAACAATCATTCAATCAATCAATCAATTTATTAATCATAAAAATATACATATAAATTCAATCACAAGGACCAAAGACAGATGCATGTTTATGACAACAATATCTCATGAAATGATAATGTTTTAATGCTTGTAAAAATCACAAATGACCAAAACTGACCACAAAAAACAATCAGCTGGTGACCACCAAGTTGGCGTCAACTGAAATTATTAGCAAAATTATTCGATTCCTCAAATTAAAAAGCAGTATTACAATTATAATTAAATAACAGAATCACTCAATGTCTATAAAGTTTATAAAAATCACAATGAACCAGTGAAAACCGCAAAAAAACAATCAGCTGATGCCAAGTTGTGACGTCATATGACAGTACAGTGATTCATCGAGTACCGTAATAAAACTACACGTCCGCTATCTCTGCCAGCCAGCCGAAAACTGAATCGGAGAGTGTTACGAGCATGATTCAACCGCCCCCACTCTGTCGGCCCTCATCGGTAGTTTTCGATCCAGCGTTGTCACGTTTGGAAGATTTTAACTTTTCTGTTATATTTTATGTTTCTTAACAAAATTTTGGTAGCTTCTTCTTTAGAATAGATTTTTGGCAAGATTATGTAAATCACAACTAACCAGAAACAACCACAATACGCAATCAGCTGGTAACCGCCATGTTGTGACGTAACATTAGCAAAATTGTTCGAATTCTCAAATGAAATAGGAATATTACAATAAATAATCAAATAATAAGATCACTAAATGACTGAAAAAATTATAAAAATCACAATTAACCAGAACCAAGTACATAATACAATATTATCTGATGACCACCATGTTGTGACGTCAACCGAAATTATTAGCAGCATTATTCGGTTCCTCAAATGAAAAAGGAGTATTACAATATATAATAAAATAATAAGATCACAATTAACCAGAACCATGTACAAAATACAATATTATCAGGTGAATCACCATGTTGTGATGTCAACTGAAATTATTAGCAAAATTATTCGATTCCTCAAATCAAAAAGGAGTATTACAATTATAATAAAATAACAGGATCACTCAATGTCTATAAATTTTATAAAAATCACAATCAACCAGTGAAAACCACCAAAAAACAATCAGCTATGTTGTGACGTCAGATGAAAGTGCAGTGATTCATCGAGTACCGGAATAAAACTTCACGTCCTCTATCTCTGCCAGCCAGCCGAAAACTGAATCGGAGAGTGTTACGAGCATGATTCAACCGCTCCCACTCTGTCGGCCCTCATCGGTAGTTTTCGATACAGCGTTGTCACGTTTGGAAGATTTTAACTTTTCTGTTATATTTTATGTTTCTTAACAAAATTTTGGTAGCTTCTTCTTTAGAATAGATTTTTGTTTATGTTTATGTAAATCACAACTAACCAGAAACAACCACAATACACAATCAGCTGGTGACCGCCATGTTGTGACGTAACCTTATGTCACTAGCAAAATTGTTCGATTTTTCAAATGAAAAAGAAATATTACAATATGTAATCAAATAATAAGATCACTAAATGCCTGAAAAATTCATAAAGATCACAAATAACCAGAACCATGTACAAAATACAATATTATCTGGTGATCACCAAGTTGTGACGTCAACTGAAATTATTAGCAAAATTATTCGATTTCTCAAATGAAAAAAGGGGTATTACAATTATAATAAAATAACAGGATCACTCAATGTCAATAAAGTTTATAAAAATCACAATCAACCAGTGAAAACCACAAAAAAACAATCAGCTGATGACCGCCATGTTGTTACGTCATATGACAGTGCAGTGATTCATCGAGTACCGCAATAAAACTTCACGTCCTCTATCTCTGCCAGCCAGCCGAAAACTGAATCGGTGAGTGTTATGAGCATGATTCAACCGACCCCACTCTGTCGGCCCTCATCGGTAGTTTTCGATGCTGCGTTGTCACGTTTGGAAGATTTCAACTTTTCTGTTAGATTTTACGTTTCTTAATAAAATTTTGGTAGCTTCTTCTTTACAATAGATTTTTGGCAATTTTTTGTAAATCACAACTAACCAGAAACAACAACAATACACAATCAGCTGGTGACCGCCATGTTGTGACGTAACCTGATGTCATTAGCAAAATTGTTCGATTTTTCTAATGAAAAAGAAATATTACAATATATAATCAAATAATAAGATCACTAAATGCCTGAAAAATTCATAAAGATCACAAATAACCAGAACCATGTACAAAATACAATATTATCTGGTGATCACCAATTTGTGACGTCAACTGAAATTATTAGCAAAATTATTCGATTTCTCAAATGAAAAAAGGAGTATTACAATTATAATAAAATAACAGGATCACTCAATGTCAATAAAGTTTATAAAAATCACAATCAACCAGTGAAAACCACAAAAAAACAATCAGCTGATGACCGCCATGTTGTGACGTCATATGACAGTGCAGTGATTCATCGAGTACCGTAATAAAACTTCACGTCCGCTATCTCTGTCAGCCAGCCGAAAACTGAATCGGAGAGTGTTATCAGCATGATTTAACCGCCCCCACTCTGTCGGCCCTCTTCGGTAGTTTTCGATCCAGCGTTGTCACGTTTGGTAGATTTCAACTTTTCTATTAGATTTTCACGTTTCTTAACATTTTGGTAGCTTCTTCTTTAGAATAGATTTTTTGCAAGTTTATGTAAATCACAACTAACTAGAAGCAACCACAATACACAGTCAGCTGGTGACCACCATGTTGTGACGTCACCTGATGTCGTTAGCAAAATTATTCGATTTTTCAAATGAAAAAGGAATATTACAATATATAATCAAATAATAAGATCACTAAATGCCTGAAAAATTTATAAAGATCACAATTAACCAGAACAAGTACAAAATATAATATTATCTGGTGACCACCATGTTGTGACGTCAACTGAAATTATTAGCAAAATTATTCGATTTCTCAAATGAAAAAAGGAGTATTACAATTATAATAAAATAACAGGATCACTCAATGTCAATAAAGTTTATAAAAATCACAATCAACCAGTGAAAACCACAAAAAAAAACAATCAGCTGATGACCGCCATGTTGTGACGTCATATGACAGTGCAGTGATTCATCGAGTACCGTAATAAAACTTCACGTCCGCTATCTCTGCCAGCCAGCCGAAAACTGAATCGGAGAGTGTTGAGCATGATTCAACCGCCCCCACTCTGTCGGCCCTCATCGGTAGTTTTCGTTCTGCGTTGTCACGTTTGGAAGATTTCAACTTTTCTATTAGATTTTACGTTTCTTAACAAAATTTTGGTAGCTTCTTCTTTAGAATAGATTTCTGACAAGTTTATGTAAATCACAACTAACCAGAAACAAACACAATACACTATCAGCTGGTGACCGCCATGTTGTGACGTCACCATTAGCAAAATTATTCGATTTTTCAAATGAAAAAGGAATATTACAATATATAATCAAATCATAAGATCACTAAATGCTTGAAAAATGTATAAAGATCACAATTAACCAGAACCAAGTACAAAATACAATATTATCTGGTGACCACCATGTTGTGACGTCAACTGAAATTATTAGCAGAAGAATTCGATTCCTCAAATGAAAAAGGAGTATTACAATATATAATTAAATAATAGGATCACTCAATGTCTATAAAAATCACAATAAAACAGTGAAAACCACAAAAAAACAATCAGCTGATGACCGCCATGTTGTGACGTCATATGACATTGCAGTGACTCATCGAGTACCGGAATAAAACTTCACGTCCGCTATCTCTGCCAGCCAGCCGAAAACTGAATCGGAGAGTGTTATGAGCATGATTCAACCGCCCCCACTCTGTCGGCCCTCTTCGATAGTTTTCGATCCAGCGTTGTCACGTTTGGTAGATTTCAACTTTTCTATTAGATTTTCACGTTTCTTAACAAAATTTTGGTAGCTTCTTCTTTAGAATAGATTTTTTGCAAGTTTATGTAAATCACAACTAACTAGAAGCAACCACAATACACAGTCAGCTGGTGACCACCATGTTGTGACGTCACCTGATGTCGTTAGCAAAATTATTCGATTTTTCAAATGAAAAAGGAATATTACAATATATAATCAAATAAGATCACTAAATGCCTGAAAAATTTATAAAGATCACAATTAACCAGAACAAGTACAAAATATAATATTATCTGGTGACCACCATGTTGTGACGTCAACTGAAATCATTAGCAAAATTATTCGATTCCTCAAATCAAAAAGGAGTATTACAATTATAATAAAATAACAGGATCACTCAATGTCATTAAAGTTTATAAAAATCACAATCAACCAGTGAAAACCTCAAAAAAACAATCAGCTGATGACCGCCATGTTGTTACGTCATATGACAGTGCAGTGATTCATGGAGTACCGTAATGAAACTTCACGTCCGCTATCTCTGCCAGCCAGCCGAAAACTGAATCGGAGAGTGTTATCAACATGATTCAACCGCCCCTCATCGGTAGTTTTCGATCCAGCGATACCACGTTTGCGAGATTTCCACCTTTCTATAAAATTTTGGATTTCTTGACAGAAATTTTGGTAGGCGTCTTTTTAAAATAGATTTTTAATTATTTTATATAAATCACGAATAACCAGTACCAACCACAAAAACAATCAGATGGTGGCTGCCATTTTGTGACGTCAGCTGATGTCATTGAATAATTGTTCGATTTCTCAAAGGAAAAGGAATATTACTATATATAATCCAATAATAAGATCATTAAATGTCTGGAAAATTTATAAAAATAATAGTTAACCAGAACCAACTACAAAATACAGTTTTTTCTGGTGACCAACATGTAGTGACGTCAACTGAAATTATTAGCAAAATTATTCGATTCCTCAAATGAAAAAGCAGTATTACAATATATAATAAAATAACAGGATCACTCAATGTCAATAAAGTTTATAAAAATCACAATCAACCAGTGAAAACCACAAACAAAACAATCAGCTGATGACCGCCATGTTGTGACGTCATATGACAGTGCAGTGATTCATCGAGTACCGTAATAAAACTTCACGTCCGCTATCTCTGCCAGCAAGCCGAAAACTGAATCGGAGAGTGTTGAGCATGATTCAACCGCCCCCACTCTGTCGGCCCTCATCGGTAGTTTTCGTTCTGCGTTGTCACGTTTGGAAGATTTCAGCTTTTCTATTAGATTTTACGTTTCTTAACAAAATTTTGGTAGCTTCTTGTTTAGAATAGATTTCTGACAAGTTTATGTAAATCACAACTAACCAGAAACAAACACAATACACTATCAGCTGGTGACCGCCATGTTGTGACGTCACCATTAGCAAAATTATTCGATTTTTCAAATGAAAAAGAATATTACAATATATAATCAAATCATAAGATCACTAAATGCTTGAAAAATGTATAAAGATCACAATTAACCAGAACCAAGTACAAAATACAATATTATCTGGTGACCACCATGTTGTGACGTCATCTGAAATTATTAGCAGAATAATTCGATTCCTCAAATGAAAAAGGAGTATTACAATATATAATAAAATAATAGGATCACTCAATGTCTATAAAAATCACAATAAAACAGTGAAAACCACAAAAAAACAATCAGCTGATGACCGCCATGTTGTGACGTCATATGACATTGCAGTGACTCATCGAGTACCGGAATAAAACTTCACGTCCGCTATCTCTGCTAGCCAGCCGAAAACTGAATCGGAGAGTGTTATGAGCATGATTCAACCGCCCCCACTCTGTCGGCCCTCTTCGGTAGTTTTCGATCCAGCGTTGTCACGTTTGGTAGATTTCAACTTTTCTATTAGATTTTCACGTTTCTTAACAAAATTTTGGTAGCTTCTTCTTTAGAATAGATTTTTTGCAAGTTTATGTAAATCACAACTAACTAGAAGCAACCACAATACACTATCAGCTGGTGACCGCCATGTTGTGACGTCACCATTAGCAAAATTATTCGATTTTTCAAATGAAAAAGGAATATTACAATATATTATCAAATCATAAGATCACTAAATGCTTGAAAAATGTATAAAGATCACAATTAACCAGAACCAAGTACAAAATACAATATTATCTGGTGACCACCATGTTGTGACGTCAACTGAAATTATTAGCAGAATAATTCGATTCCTCAAATGAAAAAGGAGTATTACAATATATAATTAAATAATAGGATCACTCAATGTCTATAAAAATCACAATAAAACAGTGAAAACCACAAAAAAACAATCAGCTGATGACCGCCATGTTGTGACGACATATGACATTGCAGTGACTCATCGAGTACCGGAATAAAACTTCACGTCCGCTATCTCTGCCAGCCAGCCGAAAACTGAATCGGAGAGTGTTATGAGCATGATTCAACCGCCCCCACTCTGTCGGCCCTCTTCGGTAGTTTTCGATCCAGCGTTGTCACGTTTGGTAGATTTCAACTTTTCTATTAGATTTTCACGTTTCTTAACAAAATTTTGGTAGCTTCTTCTTTAGAATAGATTTTTTGCAAGTTTATGTAAATCACAACTAACTAGAAGCAACCACAATACACTATCAGCTGGTGACCGCCATGTTGTGACGTCACCATTAGCAAAATTATTCGATTTTTCAAATGAAAAAGGAATATTACAATATATTATCAAATCATAAGATCACTAAATGCTTGAAAAATGTATAAAGATCACAATTAACCAGAACCAAGTACAAAATACAATATTATCTGGTGACCACCATGTTGTGACGTCAACTGAAATTATTAGCAGAATAATTCGATTCCTCAAATGAAAAAGGAGTATTACAATATATAATTAAATAATAGGATCACTCAATGTCTATAAAAATCACAATAAAACAGTGAAAACCACAAAAAAACAATCAGCTGATGACCGCCATGTTGTGACGACATATGACATTGCAGTGACTCATCGAGTACCGGAATAAAACTTCACGTCCGCTATCTCTGCCAGCCAGCCGAAAACTGAATCGGAGAGTGTTATGAGCATGATTCAACCGCCCCCACTCTATCGGCCCTCTTCGGTAATTTTCGATCCGGCGTTGTTACGTTTGGTAGATTTCAACTTTTCTATTAGATTTTCACGTTTCTTAACAAAATTTTGGTAGCTTCTTCTTTAGAATAGAGTTTTTGCAAGTTTATGTAAATCACAACTAACTAGAAGCAACCACAATACACTATCATCTGGTGACCGCCATGTTGTGACGTCACCATTAGCAAAATTATTCGATTTTTCAAATGAAAAAGGAATATTACAATATATAATCAAATCATAAGATCACCAAATGCTTGAAAAATGTATAAAGATCACAATTAACCAGAACCAAGTACAAAATACAATATTATCTGGTGACCATCATGTTGTGACGTCAACTGAAATTATTAGCAGAATAATTCGATTCCTCAAATGAAAAAGGAGTATTACAATATATTATTAAATAATAGGATCACTCAATGTCTATAAAAATCACAATAAAACAGTGAAAACCACAAAAAACAATCAGCTGATGACCGCCATGTTGTGACGTCATATGACATTGCAGTGACTCATCGAGTACCGGAATAAAACTTTACGTCCGCTATCTCTGCCAGCCAGCCGAAAACTGAATCGGAGAGTGTTATCAGCATGATTTAACCGCCCCCACTCTGTCGGCCCTCTTCGGTAGTTTTCGATCCAGCGTTGTCACGTTTGGTAGATTTCAACTTTTCTATTAGATTTTCACGTTTCTTAACAACATTTTGGTAGCTTCTTCTTTAGAATAGATTTTTTGCAAGTTTATGTAAATCACAACTAACTAGAAGCAACCACAATACACAGTCAGCTGGTGACCACCATGTTGTGACGTCACCTGATGTCATTAGCAAAATTATTCGATTTTTCAAATGAAAAAGGAATATTACAATATATAATCAAATAATAAGATCACTAAATGCCTGAAAAATTTATAAAGATCACAATTAACCAGAACAAGTACAAAATATAATATTATCTGGTGACCACCATGTTGTGACGTCAACTGAAATTATTAGCAAAATTATTCGATTCCTCAAATCAAAAAGGAGTATTACAATTATAATAAAATAACAGGATCACTCAATGTCATTAAAGTTTATAAAAATCACAATCAACCAGTGAAAACCTCAAAAAAACAATCAGCTGATGACCGCCATGTTGTTACGTCATATGACAGTGCAGTGATTCATGGAGTACCGTAATGAAACTTCACGTCCGCTATCTCTGCCAGCCAGCCGAAAACTGAATCGGAGAGTGTTATCAACATGATTCAACCGCCCCCACTCTGTCGGCCCTCATCGGTAGTTTTCGATCCAGCGTTGCCACGTTTGCGAGATTCCCACCTTTCTTTAAGATTTTGGATTTCTTTACAGAAATTTTGGTAGCTTCTTCTTTAGAATAGATTTTTGGCAAGTTTATGTAAATCACAACTAACCAGACAATCACATTGATCATGATTATGCAAATATCACTTTGATTTCTTGAAAAATTTATGATTTTTGATTGAAACTGTTTCCAACAAATATATCGAACTATGGGCTTTCTGTCGCAGATAATTCCTGATCTAATTTTATGAACAATTTAATTTCGGAAAATCCGAAACATATGAATAAGCAAATAACTGATTGATTCTCGTTATAGAAAATACTTACGGTAACATGCAGTGAATATGCACTTTTAACATCTCAAATCGATACGAAAGAAAAAACGGAACAGGTAAAACAAAATTTTATTGATGACAGCAAAGTGAAAATATTGATTAATTTTTTTTGTGGATGAAATTCACTTCTTGGCATGTTTATTCGGGTTTGCAACTTACACAGTTTAAAATGAAAATATGTCAACGTTCTTTGAAAAAATGAAAGTTATTTTAATTTTTTTTTTACATGCAAATTTTGAGAATACGCCAAGTTACTGACAAAATTATATCATTTTCTCAAGACAATAGTTTTTGAAACACAGTAACTAATCAGGGCAAATTTATTCATTTTTCCTTCTACACTTTTTGATTAACATCTTTCATTTTCTGTCTGCGGAAAAAAACATTTCCAAAAGTGAAAACACTTTAGTGTTTTATAGCTCTATTGTAATAGTGTGAAAATTTTATATTTATCTATATTACGTCAGGTAGTGATTGTTCTTATGGATTTTTCAAACGGTTCTGTGAGCACAAGACAGGATAACTTTTTATCTAATTACAATAGGTATACGAGGATGTATTGATATCTAGTTAGCCTAGACCAGTTCCCTGCATAAACAAAACATAGCGTTACCATAGCAACGAACAATAACTTATTAGAAGTGTCAGTGTAAAGTTTGACGTCAAAAAAGTAAACCAAAGTTACGCAATAAATTCAAAGAAAAAATATGTCCACCGAAATTGTGAAAATCGAAAAATTGGAGTATCGAGCCATCATCAAGTACCTGTAATTAAAAGGGTTAAGAGGTAAGCAGATTTACGAAGATGTGCTTAATACCCTTGGTGATCAATATCCTTCGTATGCGACCGTGAAAAATTGGACTGCAAGCTTCAAAAGAGACGGGTGTGAAGTTATCCACATCCACAAGATACAGGGAGAAAAAAATATCGATTTTTTTTTTATTTCTATACTGGACTCTTTGTGTACAACTAATCATTGAGTATGCTTTTTCCGGCGGTCATCTCAGTAAAAAACATGTTGCTTCTGTTTTTCAAACAGTCTTAAAGGGTGGAAATGGGGTGGAAAACCATAAACAAACTATATTTCGGTAAGTTGACTTTGTACACCATCCATTTTCGAATATGTTGTTTCTCGTGGTCGAATTGACTAGAAAAATGATATGCCTGAGTTTTTCAGGCCGTCTAAGAGGGTGGAAATGGGGTTGAAAATCACAAAAAAACTGTATTTCGGAAAGTTAACTTTCTACACCATTTTCGAATATGTTGTTCCTCGTGGTCGAATTGAGTAGAAAAATGCTACTCCTGAGTTTTTCAGTCCGTCTAAGGGGGTGGAAATGGGGTTGAAAACCTTAAAAAACTATATTTCGGAAAGCTGACTTTGTACACCATTCGCATTCAAGTATGTTGTTTCTCGTGGTCGAATTGACTAGAAAAATACCATGCCTGGGTTATTCAGGCCGTCTAAGAGGGTAGAAATGGGGTTGAAAATCATAAAAAATCTATATTTCGGAAAGTTGACTTTGTACACCATTCAAATTCAAGTATGTTGTTTCTCGTGGTCGAATTGGCTAGAAAAATGCCATGCCTGAGTTATTCAGGCCGTCTAAGAGAATGGAAATGTGGTTGAAAATCATAAAAAACTATATTTCGGAAAGTTGACTTTATACACCATTCAAATTCAAGTATGTTGTTTCTTGTGATCGAATTGACTAAAAAAATGCTACGTCTGAGTTTTTCAGGCCGTGTAAGGGGGTGGAAATGGGGTTGAAAACCTTAAAAAAACTATATTTCGGAAAGCTGACTTTGTACACCATTAATATTCAAGTATGATGTTTCTCGTGGTCGAATTGACTAGAAAAATGCCATGCCTGAGTTATTCAGGCCGTCTAAGAGGGTGGAAATGGGGTTGAAAATCATAAAAAAACTATATTTCGGAAAGTTGACTTTGTACACCTTCCATTTTCGAATATGTTGTTTCTCGTGGTCGAATTGACTAGAAAAATGCTATGCCTGAGTTTTTCAGGTCGTCTACGAGGGTGGAAATGGGGTTGAAAATCATAGAAAAACTATATTTCGGAAAGTTGACTTTGTACACCTTCCATTTTCGAATATGTTGTTCCTCGTTGTCGAATTGACTAGAAAAATGCTACGTCTGACCACGAGAAACAACTTACTTGAATATGAATGGTGTACAAGAAAGACAACTTTCTGAATTATAGAAAAACTTATGCGTAGCATTTTTCTAGTCAATTCGACCACAAGAAACAACATATTCGAAAATGGAGGGTGTACAGAGTCAACTTTCCGAAATATAGTTTTCATTACGATTTTCAACCCAATTTCCACCCCCTTAAACGGCCCGAAAATCTCAGGCATAGCATTTTTCTAGTTAATTCGACCACGAGAAACAACATATTCGAAAATGGTGTACAAAGTCAACTTTCCGTAATATTGTTTTTCTATGATTTTCAACCCCATTTCCACCCACTTAGACGGCCTGAAAAACTCACGCATACCATTTTTCTAGACAATCCGACTACAAGAAACAACATATTCAATAATGGAAGGTGTACAAAGTCAACTAACCGAAATATAGTTATATTATGACTTTCAACCCCATTTCCACCCCCTTAGACGGCCTGAAAAACTCAAGTATATCATTTTTCTAATAAATTCTACAACGAGAAACAACATATTCGAAAATGGAAAGTGTACAAGAGTCATAAGAGTCATCGTGGTATTATTATTTTAATAAACAAGTGACTCCAGACACAAGCTCGACTCAAGAGGCCTTTCAACTCTCGAATTGACAATTGACACCGAAGAACCTGGTATATGCCGTTTTTCGCAAGGAATATTTCGTATTTGGCGCAAGTAGCGATTATTAGTCGTTCGTAATGATACGTTGTTATCTCTAATACTTATCATTTAAAATAATCAACGGGGAGATTGTGGCTTTCGAACAGGATGTGGTGAATTTAATAAATTGTTAATAAACGATTCGACCTCTGTATAGGAAAACGAGGGACTGCAAAACAGACTCGTCTCTTCTTGACCATCGGCTTCGGTTTGTAATTGATCAATTATGCAAATTTTCGCGTTGTCGGTGATCAGAGGTCGGGTACTCTTTTTTTTTTGTGCGACCGAAGTTCGCACTTCTGTGGTTAGTGTTTCCGAAACTTATTGGTACGAAAACAGTTTTCGCTAACTGAGTGGTAGTATTTTTTTAATTTGTCATAGAGCCACACAGGGCTCGGTTCTTGTCCCGTTACCTTTTATCGTTTATACTTCTAAGTCTACTCGAATTCTGTAACCAAAATTCATCCAAATACAGATGACGTCAAATTGTTCTACTCTGCCAAAGAGTTTGTCCTCAAACAGTGGCATTGAAATTCTTTTTGATATTTCTCAAAACAACTGCCTAAAGCTTGAAGACCGCCAGATACTTCTACAGTAGATGCAAAGTTTTGATAAAATAAAATTAAAAAATCTGTATAAAAACGCAGTACAAAATAATATTTTCACATGACTGAAAACAAACACTCCAAAAGAACTGAAATCCAATATGATTTATAAAACACCATGTGCTATGACAAGGTGTACATAGGGCAAACTGACATTTACTTGAAACAAAGGATGACTGAACATAATAGGGACTGCAAAAATATTCATAACCCTCTGAAAACAATGAATACTTCCCCAACCTGACTTGAAAAATACGACCCTGAATCCAAAGGGAGGTCAACAACTTTTTCACGAAATGGTCCTTTTACAACACAAAATCGACTGCCAAAATCTGTTCATGTTAGAACCAAGCCTTCTATCATTAAAAAAAAAATTTAGGGTTGAAAAATCCATACCTCGATCCCAAGGCAAGTCGATAATTTTCACAAGAAATGAACCTTCAACTGCCAAAATCTGTTTATGCTAGAATGAAATCTCTCAAAAATGTTTTTCACAAATGTAAGGGTTGAAACATCCGACTCTGGATCCCATGGGAAGTCGATGATTTTCTCATGAAATGAACCTTTTACAAGGCAGAATCGACTGCCAAAATCTGTTTATGCTGAAATTGAAGTTTTCTTTTAGAAATTAACATTCGAAATTTTAAGGTTGAAATATCCACTTCAGGATCTCAAGGGAAATCGATAATTTTTTCACGAACTTTCTGCAATATCAAATATACTGCCAAAATTTATGCCAGAACAAAGTATTCTTTCAGTAATCAGTATTTAAAATTTAGGGTTGAAAAATATAACCCAGCATCCCAAGGAAAGTCGATAATTTTTACATGAAATGAACCCTTTGCAACCAAATCGACTGCTAAAATCTGTTCATGCTAGAACGAAGTATTCTTTCCGAAAGTAATATTCAAAATTTCAAGTGTTAAAAAATTCCTCAAGCTAGCAGAACCCAACCCTAAATAAACAACTCAGATCAAATCCAGTTGAATAATAAATTTTGATGTATTCGGGAGTAATTACACAAGTGCTTCAAAATTACCGATAATTTTCCATGAAAGCATGTTGTCTAAAAACTGCATGAGTTTATTTTCATATTTTGTCTTTTAGCAAAATATGAAAATAACCGAATGCAGTTTTTTTACTGACAACATGCTTGAATGGAAAATTATCAGGTTTATTTTGATGCACGAGTGTAATTCGGTAGAATATTTCCGGAGTTAAAACAATAGTATATTGTGCAACAAGTGCAGAAAAGTGCTAATTTCTCACGAGTTTGAAAAAGTTGCGGCACGAGCGCAAGCGAGTGCTGCAATTCAAACGAGTGAGAAATTGCATTTCTGCTCGTGTTACACACTATACTTTTTCTACAACACCCTTTTTGCTAAAAATAATACTATACTATAAGACGGAATGAAATGTCAGTGACTCATTCTTATATTTTCCTCTTGAAGTTGAAGGTAGTAAATTCAATGACAATGAATTAACTTGTTCTCTTAGTTCTGGCGGAGTATTTTCAATTTCAGAACTGTCGCTATCCATTTTAGTTCAATCTCATTAAAAAATGACGGGACAAGAATATTTTACGAATATTTTATGCTTGACGTTTGTTGACATTCAAATGATTCGATAGATGTTGCTCCGTTGCCTAGCAATGGATAGTGTGTATGTGGGTATTTGAGACAGCAGTAGTGATGTCTATGATTTTTGTTCAGAATATTATGAATTTGTACGACAATTTCCCTCATATTATATAAACCAATAGACTTTGTCTATTCATTCTTGAAGTTGCCTGATCGAATATCCCTTCGAAATGCAGAATTTTCAAAATATACTTTCACCTTGCTGTCACGAAAACTGTATTGCTTAGAAATTAGGCACTGAAAAATTTTGGCACAGAAATGTCACTTTGTGGCACAGAAATCTCACTTTGCGGCACACTAATGTCAAATTTCTATTATTGTGAGAAATAATCATGTTTGCGAACGTAAAACTATGCAGAAAAGCATGTTTTGGAGTGTGGTTGTAGAAAAAAATGTATGTGCTGAGTTTGAAATTTTATTTAAACGTGACATTTCAACGACGTTTAAAATTTAGTATTTATGCCCGTCAAGATGACAAATGTACATTTTAACAATCGTTACTATAGATACACGGACCGAGCGGGTAATTTTCAGCCTGAAAATGACGATTTGGTTAGCATTTTGGTACAGCCAACTCAGTATTGAGCTAACAGAAACTATGATTTCTCCTGAAGAGGAAAAAAATATATAATTGGGTAATAAATTAGTGTAAATAGAGCGTACAATTATTCAACTAGAATTGTCCTGAGTTGTTTTTTATGGTTGGATTCTGCTAACTTAATGGTAAAGCTAGCAGAAGCCGGGATTTTTTCAATAAAAGGCATTAAAAAATGGCGATGGGTTCAAACGTGAGCCTAAAATTATGGTGTGATTAGACTTTTCATAAACATTCGTTTAGCGGTTTGGTTCTGCCCTCAACGTCAAGCTAGCAGAACTCGCGATAGCTCCCACAATTTAAGAAAAACCGTTTTGGGAATAGGGTAATAAATCAGCAAAGAATTATGGCCAATTTTTTTTAATTCCTTACTGGTTCTGCTAGCTTTACGGGGGTTTGTATCGTCCATAAAAAGAGTGATCATGGCAGATATTCGCTTGGATAATACTTTTGATATAGAGCAAAAATAAGGTTGGGTCGAGTACTGAGCCCTGTGGTACCGAACGCCAGCCTATGATGATACGTCCAGTATACACCAGCCGTGTGTCACGCATTATCATATATCGGTTTTTAGGTATCGTCAACAAAAACGCCTGGCTGGCGGGAGGCGAGAAAAATAGCATTGGAATGCGAAGTAAGTTGGTGTTGACTCGAGAGTTGATATTGAGTTTCTGAAATTATTGTTCTTGGGTGATTGTTTAAATATATTAATTTGTGTTGAAGTGATACCTATGGTTAAAATAAAAGGTAGGAGTTATATTTCTTTGGAATTGCTTGGAATTATCTTTGAAAAATGGCTATAATACCTGTTTGATTGAGTAAATTTTGGAGTTTACTTTCAATAAAGAAAAGCAGGTTGTTATTCAGAATCAGTATGTTTCGTTATATTTTTCTTCGGTGTACTTTCCTATGCTTGTCGATTATTAAACAAAGAAAATCATGTGGGAGTTCCATTCGTGGCAGCATAAACATTTTGAAGAATTTGTGTTTTGCTCTTACGATCATTAGTACGGAGCTTTTCTTCAATACTACTTGTTGATATTTGTATTGATGTTTCACAAAAGTAGTGTTCTATTCTATTCTATTATTGGGCTGATTTGGGTGTTTATTGGCTTGCAACGTGCCTGTGTGAGACGTTGCCTGCTTTTGTTGGATTTTCGAGAAACGAAGGACTGTAACGTGCCCGTGTGAGAAGTTACATGTCATTCGGTGATTTGCAACATGCCTGTGTGAGAAGTTGCATATCACCGTTGTATTCATTTCAGCCTGGTGATTTGTAACGTGCCTGTGTATGAAGTTACTTATTATTGGGCTGAGTTGAGTGTTTATTGGCTTGCAACGTGCCTATGTGAGAAGTTGCCTGCTTTTGTTGGATTTTCGAGAAACGAAGGACTGTAACGTGCCTGTGTGAGAAGTTACATGTCTGTGAGCTGTATTGGAAATATAATAACTACTAACGTGACTGTGTGAGAAGTTACGTGTTATTATATGTACAGTACTGAGATGAGGTACATTGACTTGCAACGTGCCTGTGTCAGAAGTTGCTAGTCAAAGTGTTGACTCATCATTTTATTTTTATGAGTTTATTGAAAATGAGATTTTCTTGATTTGAAAAATGAGCTCTAGCATTGTAAAAGAGCATCCATTGTGTTTTGGCTCATATCAGTTTTTTTGATGCATAACCAATATTTCTTTGGATAATTGAAATTTGATCATTTCTCTGGAAGAAACCATGTCCTGATTATTTATGTATACATATGTATATATGTGTGTAAATAAATTCGTAGCCACAATTGTTTCAATAAATGAATCCATTTCTCAGAACTAGGTGCATTATCAATATGAAGTTCCTGATCCCACAAAAAAAACCTAATAATTATAAGACAAAAAATGGTTCATCAGTTTCGTTTGAGTGGATTAAAACAACACTCTTTTATGAATCATGAGTAGCAATTTCACGGAAACCATTTATATCTCATATATCGCGAAGGTTATCTATCGACGATGTTATTTCTGCCGTCTTGTGTGGGTTTCCTCCGAAATATTTTCCGGCGATTCAATGAAACCGTCGATTCGTGAAACCGCAACAACTGCGCGGCTCGGTTGTTTTTTCTCATCGACCGTTTGACATTTCGGATGATTTGTGGTCGCATTAGAATCGCTCAAGGTTATCCGCGGACGATTCGAGTTATTTACACGCTGCCGCGCATCCAACGGAACGATGAAATATTGCGCGTTATTTTATTTTTAATTTGTTGCCAGTTTTCGGGAGTGGCTATAGACACGCCCGTGCGGACTGGTAGACTGATGGATGGAATAGGGAATGTGATTTTATTTTTTGGGTTTTCTGCATAGATTGGGGTCACAAATATTACGTTTCGTGGAAATAATTTCTTAACACGTTCGCTACCTAGATCGTTAAATTTTGGGTACCGAGGGACCAAAACAAAAAATCACATGAAATAAGTAAGATTACTAGTGGCTCATATTTGAGACGGCGGTCCAGCAGAAAAACGAGAGTGGTTCATATATGGACCACTCGGTAGCGAACGAGTTAAATCCCATTTGTTTCCGCAATTTGAAGATTTTAAATTGTTCTTCGATTTAAACATAATTTGATCTTGATGTTGAATAACTTCCCCCGAACACTAGTGCTCCTTGTGGTTGTTTTGGGATCAGTGAGTAATTTCGATAGTTTTAAAGAAATTTTACATTGCCTTTGCCTCTAACGGTTAAAGTTTGAACTGTGTGAAGTAACGATGCATATGTCATATGTCCGTCAGAATCGCTAGGAGTACGTGTTCAAATGGGATGAAAAATTAGCATTTTTAATTACGAATTAAAAAAAAAATCAATTTTTCAGTATGTCACTTAGCTTCTCAGATGTTAATTTTTGTGTGCAAATAATAATATTTCAGAACGGGTACACATGCCTGCTTCCCATTGGAATGTGTCTGACTTCTTCCAGAACTGGGAGATTGAACTTTGGGATCCATTTCAATCAGCAAACGGAAGGAAACTTAAAGTTACACTTACTGTATTGACTCTATTTTTATTATAATTGTCTCGTAAATAAAGAAAAAAATGTTTATTACTTATAGTTAGGCGATTTACAAATATAAAATTTTTCTAACGAAAATAAAACTGCTATGTTCAAATAATCGTTTTTTTGTATCTTCTGCATGTCTGTCTAATACAGATTCAGAACAAATTCCACATATATTATCATGCTTCTGATAGGTAAATATCATTTGAGTATGTAGGTATGTTGAAAAGAATAGAATAGACAAAATTATAGAAAAAATAGTAAAAAATCGTTTACCTGAATAATTGTTATTATATAATTAGTTGTGACCAGTTTGGATTTTTTTTTGGCAACTAGATGTAGGAAAATTTACCCAATTTGCGGACAATACAACTATATTTTGGCACGAAAAAAGTACGAAAGATATTCATAAAATCATCAGTTCAGATGTTGAAAATCTCAAAGATTGGTGTGACTCAAATCTGTTATCGTTTAACATCTTAAAAACCAACATAATATCCTTCCGATGCAGTGTTGACATACTGTTAGCCCCAAAGAGGTGCAAGTGCAACGTTAGAGATTATTCTCCCAAACTAAATCATTTTTTTATTACTAATTCCAGATTTGACTATGGAATAATGGCTTTAAATTATTATAGTATGACTCTGCTCATACAGACCAGTTTGATGTAATTTTTTTTATATGGGAATCAGTATAAATAATCTATAGGGCGAGCCTGCATCTTCATATAGCTGGCGCCCCATTCGTATATCTCATCACAATTTATTTTTTATGACCCACTCCCGTCTCCACTTGAGTTAGTCGCGAGCCACCCTGTCACTCTGACAGCTTCGTTGCCATTATAAAAGCCGAAAGCTAAATTAAACTTGTGGCAACAGATACTAGGAAACTTTGAAAATCCACTTTTCATAATAATATCCCTACGAATTGCAAAATTTTCGAATATACTTTTACCTCACTGTCACGAAAGCTATGTTTTGTACAGCACCACAGTGTGAAACTTTTCTATATTTAAACTGATTTGTAACTTTAAAAACGTAGAATTTATCAAAACACCGATTTGAAAACACCACGCTGGAAGCTGAATTTTTGAAAAGCCATGTTGTTATTGGTTTGAAATGAGATTATGATGGTATTAGCTTGGTTTATAATATGAGGGAAATTGTCTTTGGAGAATTGATAATACCAAAATTTTCCTGCAGGTAAGGGAAAATTATTGTTTTTCGTATGTGGTTGGCATTCAGAAAGCATCGTGTTGGTAACCAGCTCTCGTGTCCTTACCCAAACGGAGAGGCGGGGTCTTAGTCACTCCTTGGATTTGGACGGTTCCGAATATTAGTTGATTATTTCATTTCTTGCGGACGAGACCTTGGAAGTATTTTTGATCGTGTTAGATTGATGTTGGAGTTGTTCCAGGATATGTCCGAATTATTAATTTAATTGATTTACTTATATTTTGGATTATTTTTAATGGCTATCGAGTTCTAGTTGGGTCAGTTTTTTATTATTAGGCGTTGCTGGGAATATAAAAGCAGTTTCACAAATAGTATTCTGACGTACTTATGAAATTCCTGAAGAGAACTTTCACAAAAATATGTGTTTTGTGTGAATACATATACTACAGAAAAAGTAAAGTTTTTTAGATATTTTTTTTACAAATAAAATCATGACTATTTGGTTTTAAATTTTTATCAATTATGATACCCAAACATTTTATTTCAGTTACATTATTAATTTTTATAATAGCATTTGCCCAAACAATTTGATCATACTTAAGATGATGTAACAATTTTTTGACATTTATTTTAAGTTTATAATTTGATCAATGTGGTTTAATGCTATTTAAGGGTCTATTCATTTCAACCATTGCCTGATCGTAATTTTCATGTATACAATGTATCTTCTGCAAAAAGATTTATACAGTGCGATTCAGAAATGTGGTTAATATCATTTAGATAAATAATAATAATAACAGTCTATTTGCGCAACGAAGGCTATAGAAGTTTGGACTCCTTCTACAGTGTTCTAAGATCGTCATCGTTCGTAGTTTAGTTTGTTTTTTTGGCGTTTTAATGATATTTTGACTACCCATCAGAGTTATAATCGTAGGAAGAGGAAGACGGTTGAAATATAATGAGGTTTTGTCTTGAAATAAATGTTTTTGAGTTTTTTCCATTGAGTGTTGATCTACAAAAGTAACCAGAAAAATATTTCAAGCAATAACAGAGAAATGTGTATTTATTGCGGTAATTTTTTAAAGAATGTTGGTTACAAAATATCGTCAGTGATATATCACTGGATTAGAGAAATCCCCATAAAAACCACAAAACCAGCATTTAAAATTCATTCGGATATTGATCACCCACGTTGAGGTCGCAGTAGTGAACTCTGTGATTTTCCTTTTCCGGCAATGGTTGAATTGTCCGAGAGTTGATTTGTTAATCGAATATACAACAGGTGTTCGACTGCGCTCCAAACTGTGAATAATTACTAAGAACATTGCTGTGCAGCATGTGGCTGATACGAGATTCTCTTGTTTCGATGTTGCATACTGATGCATACTAATTCCTGTTTTTTTTTTTGTTTCAGGTAATATAGCTTCGTTTCCGGGACATCTCTCTATTTCTACGAGTCGGTAAGATATCATATCGTCACTTTAGAATAGTTAATATGTGAAATACTTACCTTGAAGTTAGCGAGACAACTTCGAAAATGTTGATAACTGTAATGTACTGATCTCATAAATTTGATGGTGATCAGATTTACTAAATTGACTGGGAAATAAAACTCGTGCAGACTATACTACATAACAAGATATTAATACACTGACGATACACTGACGATATGAATGCTCATACAGTGTATGTCAAAAGTCAATAACGAAATATTCGATATCTTACAATAACGGATTATTCCATAATTTGTCGCTAATTAGTTGCGGAGAAAAAAAATATTTGTCGCTCTTTTTTTTTAAAGAAAATATGCAACGTTTCGCTAACCTCATATGAAGCAGGGTTGGCAAATATCATGATATTTATATAGATATCAAAATATCATAATATCGGATATATCCGATATATATCAGAAATTTTGATTTTGTTCCAAGGATAAAAGGCAAAAAAAACTAAATATAAAATACCTTTATTTTGGTAAAAACTATAATTAAACTTCACTTTAATTTAAAATAACAAAAAACGAGACAAAAAATAATATTTTTCCTAAAATATGTAATATAAAAAACTTGTCTTTTAATACATTTTTAAGGATTGCAAAATCGGGAAAGAGGAATATAATCATCATTATCAATATTATCATCTTCACTCAAGGCAACTAGTTCATCATTTGACGAGATCCAGTCCAAGCTTTTGGCTTTTTAATCTGTAGTTTGATTTAAACATTTAAAAATAAATACTAGCTTACTGGCTTTTTCGTTGCCTAGACGATTTCTCAATTTATATTGAACTATTCCAAAGCTCGAAAAAATTCTTTCTAAACCATCTGTTGACGCTACTGCACTGAATAATTGCTCACATAGTTGTAAGAAGAGTTCTGTTTTGGTCATTCGGAGTCAGGAATTGCAACCGATTTCCACCAAATCATTTGATTTGTTGTTTGGAATTGTTCGGAAAATAAATACTTTGGAAATGGACAAGACTTTGTAGTAAGAGGCATATTTCTTTTCGTAAAATAAATAGGTTCTAAAGAACGAGTAACACGTTATAACTTGAGAGTGAAACAACAAACGACTAATTCGGCTACTAATACCGATTTAATTTCACGAATTGTGTCCGTGATGTACCTAACTAGCAGAAAACAAAAACCGGGGATTCCCCAACAACAACGAATCGCACTGTTGTCACGTATTCATTTTTACGCAAAATATCAAGGATTTTCGCTCTGGTATTTATTTCGTTAAAAAGAAGTTAATGATATATATCAATCAATAAATATCAGATATATATCATGATATATATCATGATATATATCATGATATATATCATGATATCTACCATGATATCTATCACTTGATATATATCGGCCAACCCTGATATGAAGTTAGCCAAACAACTTCCGTAGTTTCTATTTTCTCACAGTTCTGAAGTATCCATAATTTGCTGCCTATTTGTCGCTAATTAGTTGCGGAGGGAATTTTTTTTTAAATATGCGATTTTTCGCTAACCATGTATCTCTTCATCGAACTGATGAAAATGAATCATTATTTTTGCCTCACTTATAATGAAGTTCATACTTTATTTCATTGAAAAATGATCCATTGATCTGATCACATTTCTGGGAAAATTTGATTTTGTAGCATCCCCCCTTCTTTTCTCGAAAGAAGTTGGAAAACTCGCGAAATTAAAATCGGAAAAATCCGTTGAAATAGTGAAAATTATCTGACCATTGAATAATATACGGTTTCAATAAAATTTACCCCTCTTCCCCCTCGAAAGCTAGATAGAGAAAGCGTAGAAATTCTGAAAAATTTCCAACGGTAAATCAACAGGCAAGAAACCGTGCAACAATGACGCATGTATTGAAATGAACAGACTAAGAAACATATCCAAAGAAAACTAAAAAAAAAAAAATAAATAAACTTGATAAAAACTTTTTAGAGGAAAGCTTTTATTTAAATGCACTAAGAAGAAAAAAAAACAAATTTCGAGGTAATTTTAAATCTAATTTACAATCGAGGGGGAAACATATCGCTAAAATGTGTACGAGATTTAAAATATTGAAAATACTAAAAGGCTCAAACTGATGACTGAAAGACTCAAACCGATGACTGAAGCGGAGATTTAATGACTGAAAATTGACTCAAATTACTCAAAATTTCTAGTTGTACGAAATTTAAAGGAGATGTTTCCCCCTCGTTTACAATAGATACGTCTCGCGACAAGCTTTTATATCATTTGAAATTTTATAATGTAACAAAATGATGGGTTAAATTCACTTTAAAATTTATTTCCTTCTTTTTAGTGCATTTAAATAAAAGCTTTTCTCTAAAAAGTTTTTTAAAAGTTTATTTATTATTATTCAAGATAACCTTTCTTGGAAGATATTCATGAATACCTACCTAGAGAGGTAATACTGTACTATGGAAAGTAGCGACTAAAGTTTGACTTTCAGTCGTAGATGATTCTACATTTTCCACATTTTATGAACATCTTGTTCATATTTTCAAAAAAATCAACCGGCGAAAAAGTGTTTAATGCAGTTGGCAACAAAAATTGTTCGCCCTTTCTCGACAATCTCCGCCTACTTGAGTCCCAATATCGTCGATACTCCACTCGCCCCTACCCGAGCTTCGAGTCTATTCCGGAGAAACGTTACAGATACAACTAATGATGAATTTACGTTGGCAGGAGCTTGTTAGAGAATAACAGATGTCTCGGAATACTGTTCGTTGTATGTAAATCGTCGCATTACGAAGGAATTCCGAAAGAAACGAGCTAGTTTATCGGCCTGTTATTTCTAGCAGCGCTCTCAAACATATATAGTATATATATATAAAGGATGTACAGGGTGATTTACCACCACTTACACAAAATGTGTCAGTGGCTCTCCCCACCAAATGACGATGAAAACCAAAAAATCTGATTAATTTGTAGGAACGAGCCTCCACTGGATAGAAACTGTCCTCGTTGAACCGTCGAGGCTTACTTTCGCTTCCCCTTCAGACTTGGGACTGACTTCAGAGCTGGTAGGGTTAGAAGTGAGATTGGAATGTTACTCACATTACAAAATGGCTAAAATGAATGAAATATTTTTGCAAATCACACAACACAGCACAACATGTTATCCAGTTAAAGCAAATGTTCGAATGTTGCTCTGATACGCCACCATAGTTTGCGTTAAACCAAGTCTCCGACTGATCACATGCATGCTTGTTGATGGATCTTCGTCGAGGAGTTGCAACTGCATCATCAACAACAACAGCACGATTCACTGCATGTTCGAAGTCAAATCAAATCAAAATATCCTTTATTGCCTGAAGATTTACATCTTATTGACAAAGCCTTGTAAAAATATAAATAAAATAAGTGAAAATAGAGTATTTTTCGTTTTAATTCCGAGAGTTCCAACCTTTGACAGCTGTTTCGTGGTCACCCACTCATCAGAAAGGATTTATGGAGCTCTTGAAATCAAAACGAATCCACTCAAGAATTAGTAACGTGAAGGCAAGACAAATATAACAGAAAGTTATTTATGACATCTACAGTCACTAGTGTAACTTTCTAAAATAACTTACTATAAGTAACTTTCTAAAATAAAGTAGGTATATATAAAACACATTTCACATAACAATTAATGTATAGTGAATCCCTAGGAAGGTGTTGATATTGTTAGCTGAAATAATATCATTCCCCATGGAAATGAATGTCTGGTATACTGCATTGAAATGACAAAAGATTAGTTTTGTAGTGTTGAACGAAAGCAGATTCGCATTACATCACTTTCTCACAGCAGTTATGTCGCGAGACATTTTGCTAAAAAGATTGTTTGAATTTTGATCACGCCATAGGATCGTTGTGTCGTCTGCAAAAACCGTGAATATACCCTCAGTCTTGATATTTGCAAGGTCATTAAAATATAACAAAAACAGGATAGCTCCAAGCACAGACCCTTGTGGTACACCATGTTTAATTAAACCAATATCGGATCAGCTATTAGCTTTTACAATTTGAGTTCGTTGACTCAAATAAGACGCAAACCAGTCATGACTTTGGTCTCTGAACTCGTAAAGGTGGAGCTTAAGCAGCAGTATTTGGTGCTTTTGACAGATCACAAAATACTGCAGCGCACGCTGAAGTGAGTTGGAAAACATGACCCGGTATCATGAAGTCTTTGCACAGTACCCAAAATCGTTCGTAAGTTTGGATGGCGTTTACTTATTTGGAAATTTTCTCACGTATTCTCGAGCACAAGTCCTGGTATGTAACAATCACATCACAGTATTTGCCAGAGGTAAACGCTGGTATATTGAGCAGTACCGATTTACGAAACACGTCTAAATACGATCACTATTGCAATTCAAACTGAGGAAATATAACGGGTGACATACATACGTGCACCAGTGCTAAGACTTCTGAAATTTCATTACTTAGAAGACTATTACGGTTCATATTTGGATTATCTGTAGAAACGGGTAATACTTCAGTTCTCATGACATCTTTCACAGTATAGACCAAGCTATAGAGAGTTTTTCTCCGCCAAATAACAAGATAGTTCGTCAATGAAAACTCCAGTTTTCGCCCCAGCAAAATCGCTTCGTGGAATATTTTAAACAAGCAATAGTGAAAAAAATTACAACTTTTTGGTTTTTGGGATATACAGGGTGTAATCTAACCTCTTGCACTCCCGTGAAAGAGGGGTGTATAAAGGCATGATAGAACGAATAGGAGTTTTGAAAAATGCGACAAAAAAAATTTTGAGAGTTTTAAAATTTTGTGAAATGTGGGTCGATATTTGAGAACCTCTGTCCGCCGTTCAGGCTCCGTGAACACGTCTGTTTCGACAAAAAATCCACAATGTACGAACATCTGCAAGAATCCAAACACAAGATAAATAAAGATAATCTCAAAATCCTACACACATGTAATAAAGCAAAGAAAATTAATCTGTTGGAAGCCATGGAAATCATTAAATCAATTAAAAACCCGAAATATAGAACCCTCAACGAGCAACTCGATTTATCTAGGTCTCCACTTTTGAATTTGTGATTTTGACAACCCAGGTAATTTCCATAACCTCCAGTATTGAATTTATATCGTTTCACCCATGTTCATTTAATTTAATTTATTTTCATTTAATTACCTCTCCACCCAGTTTACCTGCAAACTCCCTATATAACTAGGTTTAAGAGTACAATTGTATTAGTTAGTTTTTATAATTGATAATGGTATAAAGCCCGAAACCGGTCGTAAATATAAAAAACTAGTGGAAATAAGACAAAATTGTGTTTCTTTCGTTTCATTAAAGTGATTTAAAACTATCTTATAAAAATTAGTACCTATAGGTCGTTTGCGTCTTCTATTTTGGGTGAAATGAGCCTCTAATTTTTATCTACAGCTTGGCCTAGAAGCACGATTGTGGTTCCTAAAATTTAATGAAACAGTGGCGTATCCATTGCGGTTGACGTACAAAAAAAATTGTTAAATCATCACGGATAGCACTCAAATTTTACAGGTGCTTTCACACGTGATAGACCAGTACCCCATTCAATTTTGACCTAGCGGTGGTAAATCATCCTGTATGTATATGCGGTACGAGTTGCGTATTTTTGCCGAATGGCCCAGGAAGCGGACGAGATATAGAGCGCAATGTCTCTGCATGATTTACATTACCGACTGTTCGAAAGATAAGGCCGCAGATAACGAACGCTGAGGAACTCTTTGTTATACTCCGGTGGTTTCGTAATTTAGTTACTTTGTCGTTTCGAGTGGCTCGGTCTAGCGTGCCAGAGTTCTATAAGAGGGGAATTTACATGGATAACATCATCATAATGAAAAAGGACAAAAAACTGGCGATTATCTAATGTTGTGCTTTTACTCATACGAACTATTTTTTTTGTCTATCCAAATAGCAACACGCGGAGTTCTGGTGAATTGTTGAATTTCATAGTTGAAGTTTTTGGCACGAAATCGGTGTTTTTTTGCGATATACAATATACATCTTATTTACTTCAGCATATAAAAATACTGACTGACAGTGGGCCTACAAACATCAGGCCCTCTATCGCGGCCCAAGGCTACATATCTCCCAGTATATCCAGTCTCTTGAAAAAATTTATGACATTGGGCGTTCCCAGAATGTTGTAAGCTATTTATTACGAACTGGTATTTTTCATGACATATGCCTGCGATATGCTAACGGCCTCTTGATAGAGTCTGTATGTTGCCCATCTTGCATCTCTCCAGAATTGTGTGAAGAGGAAGCAATCCCAGAAGTGCTTCCATTACAGCCGTTGGCGTAAAGCGAATGGCCCCTGTTATCGCCAGACATACTTCCCTCTATCGCGGCCCAAGGCTACATATCTCCCAGTATATCCAGTCTCTTGAAGAAATTGATGACATTGGGCGTTCCCAGAATGTTGTAAGCTATTTATTACGAACTGGTATTTTTCATGACATGCCTGCGGTATGCTAACGGCCTTTTGATAGAGTCTGTATGTTGCCCATCTTGCATCTCTCCAGAATTTTGTGAAGAGGAAGCAATCCCAGAAGTGCTTGCATTACAGCCGTTGTCGTGAAGCGAATGGCCCCTGTTATCGCCAGACATACTTATCTTCGTAGTCCGTTAAGTTTAGCCTTGGCCATCTTTTGTTGGCCTCAGCTCCACCAGACTACAGATTCATACGTGATCTTTGGTCGTAAGACAGTCATGTTCTGCCAATATACTTGTTTTGGTGACATGCCCCATGCATGATCTGTCACATATGCGACATGTCCATGATGATAGGCTAGCTTTTCGCCTAGTCCTTTCCAAATGCGAGTTCCATTTCATCTTTTTTCCAGGGTTACCCCCAGATATTTAGCTTCACTCGCAAAAAAATGTTACACCATTGACGGAAGTAGGTATTGCATGTTCCCGCTTCTTTTTGCTGGTGAACGGTACCATGTCAATTTTGTGGGACATTTCCCCCCTTTCACACTATTCATATATTGAGTATATCCTGAAGGACGTAGTAAATCACTTCTTCGGATTTGTTATTTAATACTAGTACCAAATCGCCAGCATATGCTTGCAGATCGACCTTGCAGAGCGAGAGCATTGCCAACAAGTCATCCACTAGGATTGACCACACCAGAGGGGAGAGGACACGCTCTGAGGAGAGCTCCTCACTGAAACTCTCTTCCTGTAGAGAGGTCGTTTTTGTATAGAGCAAAAATAAGATGGGGCCGAGTACTGAGCCCTGTGGTACTCCCAATGCAAAATTAGCAATATTTGAGTCAGTGTTACAGCGCAAGTAGAATCTTATCCAGTACAATTAATCTGTACCCAGCCCAGCTCTGTTTTTTTGCTAATTATAATGAAGACAAAAATGGTTCTCTTAATTATAACTGAACAGAAATTTCGATTTTAATAATGATCTAAATTGAAAAAAGTCATGCGATTCGAGTAATTTCAACTATGCTTTCTGAGTAACTTTGTCGCTTCAAATCTCCGCTTACCGTTCGTTCTTTTTTAGCAATTTTTTCGATCGTCATATCCTCGCATTAAGTCGTCGGCCCGTCGTAATTACACCCTGTGTAAATCGAGGCGGTCGCGATACCATTACCGCGAATGTCTTTGTGTATTATTTCGACCTTGTCGCGGCCCAACAAACCGTAGCGCAATTCGAATTAAACTGTGTAATTTGCAGCTATGAGTTATTGTGATCCGGTGCGCATTCGTCGGTCGGACGTTTGGAATTATTGTTATTATTATTATTATCGTTGCTAGCCTTGTCAGCCTTGATCGCTCGCGTATTTCGCTGACAGCTGCGGAGGACGGGGTAATGGGCGATAGAGGCGGGGTGTTTGGGGATCCGCAGTCTACATTTTATTAGTTTTAAAGTATCCATAATTTGCCGCTTTTTTGCCGCTAACTAGTTTCGGAGATTAAAATTTGTCGCTCTTTTCTCTTTAAAATTGTACGTTTCGCTAATGAAGTTAGCGAAGCAATTTCCGTAACTTCTACCTTTTCTTAGTTTTAAAGTATCCATAATATGCCGCTAAATAGTTTCGGAGAAAAAAATGTGTCGCTCTTGTCTTTAAAAAAATGTACGATGTTTCGCTAATGAAGTTTGCCAAACAATTTCAGCAATTTCTACTTTTTATCAGTTTTGAAGTATCTATAATTTGCCGCTTTTTTGCCGCTAATTATTTTCGGTGGGAAAAGTTTGTCGCTTTTTTCTTTTAAAAAATGTACGATGTTTCGCTAATGGAGATAGCGAAATAATTTACCGCAATTTCCACCTTTATCAGTTTTGAAGTATTCATAATTTGCCGCTTTATTGCCGGTAACTAGATTGGGAGAAAAAAAATTGTCGCTCTTTTCTGTTAAAAAATGGTTGCTAAACAATTTATGCAACTTCTACCTTTTCTCGATTTTGAAGTAGGTACCTATTCATATACTCAATATACTGCCACTTTTTTTTCGCAGAAAAAAAAATTCAAACAAAACTATTAAAAGATAGAAATTGCGAAAGTTGTTTCGCTAATTTCTTATGAAGATAGCGAAATATCCTGAATTTTTTTTAAAGAAAAGAGCGACAAATTTTTCCTCTGCAATTAATTAGCGAAAAATTATTGAACCTTCAAAACTAGTAAACGGTAGAAATTGTGGAAGTTGTTGTTAAAATTATTTTTTCCGTCAACCAGCTGTCGTCCCCTTACGTACGGCAACCCTTAGAAGTCGAAACTTGTGCGAGCCAAGGATTAACAAGGTCTTACCTTTTTACGTGCGATTCCTAGCACCTTCTCGAGCCATCAGAAAAATGTCTGCAGTCTCCTTGGTTTGAACCATCGCCGACTGGCAGCCAAAGTGATTGAAACAATGTCACTTTAACCACTCGGCTAAAAGCACACTGAGAAAAATATGTCGCGAAAGAAATTATAAAGGTTTTTATCTGATTTCAGATAAAACTTGGACGAATGTGTCATATCCTAGAGCAACTGAAGGCAAAAATAGCTCAGTCTGGATTTTCCGATACTACGATGGGGTGAAAATGAGGGGTAAAATTAAACAATTGATATTGAATTACCCCCCTTAAAACTTTTTGTACAGTATATTTGCAAACAGAAAAATTAAATACAGATCAAACTTGAGAGGTGGATTTTGAAAGGGCTCTTTCCCGCAATTTTTTTTTCTCCAGATTTCGGACTCAGTTTCATAAAATTCTATCCTTTTTGTATATGCAACAAATTTCAGATCGATTCCGATTCAATTGTAGATTTCATAGGCTTTTCAGTGAACCTCTGCAATTTAGAATGTTTGACCTTTTTTTCCCTTCTCCGGCTAAATCTCATGTCTGAGCATATATACGAATCATATTCGGAATCAGCCTGAAATTTTACGTATGTAGTGAGAATTTCAAGTAGATCTTACGATTTAGTATTTTTCGTGATTTTTAGGGGTCTACCCCTTCAACTTTTTCAAGGAAATTTTTGTTTTCTTCTTTTGACTTGAAATTCAAAATATATACTAATTCGACCATTTTGAATCGTTTGTCGTTCGCAGAATTGCTCTATCTCCAACCGTTCTCGAATTGATGAGTTCAAATCGAGTTGAAAGGGGTTTTTCCCGTAATTTTTTTGTATATGTTTTATATATTATCTGAGCATATACAAATCATGTATTTTCGGAATCAGCGTGGAATTTAACGTTTGTAGTGAAAATTTTTTCTTCTTTCGACATTCATTTTCCTTCGATTCACTTCAATTACACAGTATTTACTAATTCGACCATTCTGAATCGATTGGTGCTCGCAGAATTGCTCTATATCTAGTTTTTCTCAAATTGACAAGTTCAAATCGGGTTGAAAGGGTTTTTTCCAGGTTTGGCAAAAATGATATTGAAATAAGTACCAATCGGATATATATCAGAAATTTTTATTTTGTTCCTGGGCTAAAATGGAAAGATAAACCTAAAAGTACCTTACTAAAAACTGTCTGTATATTATTGGAAAGCGGGGGCCCACTGATCACTCCGGCCCTGTCTCATACGCTCAATGCGGAACTTTCAAAATTAGTCATTTAGTCGACATAATGAGCGCCATTATTTTAATTTATAAGTACAGATTACATAATTCCATGGAGATTAAGTAGTACGCTGTGATATTTCTGGTTTAATTTCCTTGTAATGAGACTTCTTGCCGGGTGTATTTTGTTTTTAATGTTGTTTCAATGTTAATTAGTTATTATTTTGTCGTTCGGAACAGCTGGTGAAGAGAGGCAATCGTATGTACGTATATATGCATGTATGCATGAAATTAGTTTTGATCAACACTCATGATAGTATTCCTTTTCATCTAGAATCTAGCATTGCTTTTTTCAGCACCTGAAGAAGTGATAGTATTTCAGTGATCGTTTGTCAATCCACAGAAGAACGTATTTTTTTCCATAAACGATCATGGATATTTATTTCATCGATATATGAATTTCAAGGACACTTAAAGCATTTTAAATTTTATATATATATATATATTTTTTTTTATTCTTTGAATGTATACTACAGTAGCCACACTTTTCATCTGTTTTTTTTTTTCTTTGCAAAAATTGACTTGCCTAAAACAATATATTCTGTATCAATTATAAGGTATTTTAAAAAAACTGGATTGTTCGATGGTTTTATGTATTTTCTCATTTTATATTTTGTAAATTTTGAATTTATATATATATATATATATATATATATATATATATATATATATATATATATATATAGAATTGAAAAAAAGGATAGTCGCTGACTAGTTGAGAGTAAAACTGTTTATAGGGCCTGCAGTGATGTAAAAGGAAACTCTTTTAAGTTTTTCCAAGCTTTCGGAATCTTTTATTCCATCATCAGGGAGACTACAATTGGAAATGTCATATAAGATTGTAAATTCAAAATTATAAGTACTCACATCTTATTTGAGGATGCTTACATATATGTTCATAAAAGTTATTTATAAGAACCATTTATGTTTAAAAGATTAAGTTTCTGCTAAATAAACATATCAGAAATGCAGTATTTTCAGTTCTTTTTAAAAAATATACAAAACTGATAAACTGGACGAAATGACAAATTAGTTGTACATAGAGACACACTTCATTTGTTTATTTTCAAATGTGACAGTTATTAACTTGACAAGTGACATCATTTTGTTCCGACAAATAAACTTCAGTGTAGGTTAGAATTTCTGCGTTCGGTTACTCTGATTTCATGGTGTTTTATGTCAAGAGAAAGTAAAAAAGAATAAATTTCACTCAAATGGCTTATATCTGTTCGTTTATTGATGGAGTTATTCTCTTGAGAGATTAAAGGCCATTTCTAAGAAAGATCTTTTTGAAAGATGTGATTCTCTTGCAAGAACTTTTGTTGAAGAGTAGTTCATTCGGTGGTCAAGGTCATTGACATGTTTTGCTAAAGCACATCTTTCAAGATCACTTTTATGAGAAGTGATTCTATAATATAGTAATCTTTTAGTTTGGCCAATGTAATTTTTTTCACAATCAAGACAAGGGATACTATAAACAACATTTGAGAGTGAGAAAATATCATTTTTGTCCTTTACTTTTGAATATATTTGTCTTATTGAAGTAACTGTTCTATTTGCAATTTTGATATTATCAAAAAGTTCTTGCAAGAGAATCACATCTTTCAAAAAGATCTTTCTTAGAAATGGCCTTTATCTCTCAAGAGAATAACTCCATCAATATATATACGGGGTGAGTCAGAATAAGACCGACAAACTCCGACTATAGATTCCTTGCTTCATTTTGAAAGTTTCAATCAAGTTATGTCCTAAAATGCATCCCCTCTGAGATACAGGGTGTCAAAAGTGCGAAAAAAATTTAGAATTTTTTTCTCTCTAAAACTCCTGGAGAAAAAAATTTCAAACTTGGTGCACTAATCAAGGTTTATCAACGTGATAATTTGAAGTTATAATTTTCAATTTTCGTAAACCAGTGGCGTAGTTACGATGGTATGTGGTCATATTTTCCTTCATATTTTCTTTGGACAACTGAATTTACAAATGAGCGTTTGACATCAGTTAGGCTCATCCATACTCAACCTAAAAGTCATAACATTCCATTTGCCTAAAAGTGAAGGTTTCTGAGATATTTGCAAAAAACTCAAAATATGTCCTGAGAAGAGACATAACATCCTGTGTGCTATAATCGCATGATGCAATTTTATTATAACTTATAGGAATAATTGTCAACCTCTTGAACGTTTTTTAATGTTGGGAGTATTCATAACATAGTACAGGTAAGTCAGAATGAGACCGACAAACTCCGTTTTTTCATTCGTCATAATATTTGAAACAATGACTGTCTAATTCAGACTCATCCGAACCATCTTTTCAATTCTTCCAACATTAGCTTCAGCTTTTAGCTTCTGAGAATGCTTACTATGTCAATTGACTGTACTGTTCCTAAATTATTTTCTTTCGATTCGTGATAACTAATTGCAAAGTCGAACCTTCCATACTAGTTTGTATATCATTGATCAATGCATAAAAAATACACATATTTTTTATTCTTGTTCTTTTTCAAAACCATATGCTGAATGGACTAATTTTCCTCGATACACCAATTAGAGAAGGCTATATATATATATATATATATATATATATATATATATATATATATATATATATATATATATATATATATATATATATATATAATAAATAAGTATTGTAGGTGTATATTTTATATATTTTTAAGTTTTTGCCTATTTTTTCTTTGCCGAAATCAATATTTTTTTGTTATAACTTGTATAATATTGTATTCTATCTGCGTTTATCATTGTCAAAATTGAGTTGCCGAAAACAATATTTGCATTTTTTTTAAAGATGAGCAACAAATTTTTCTAAGTGGTAATTAATTAGCGACAAATTATGATGTACCTAGAATTTTTCAAAGTTGAAAGATAGAAAGTTGTTCTGTTAGCTTCCTATAAACTAAGCAGAACCATGGCTTTTTTAAAAAAGAAATATTTCTAAGCGGTAAATTAATTAGCGATAAATTAGAGACAAATTGTGGTACAGTTCTAATTTTTCGTAAAGTTGATAGATACAAAGTGTTTCTGTCAGCTTCATATTAACCGTCTCAGAACCACGTTTTTTTTTTAAGGTGAGCGGCAAATTTTTCGAAGTGATAATCAATCAGCAAGAAATTATGGTACAGTTAGAATTTTCCAAAAGCTGATAGATACAAAGTGGTTCTGCCAGCTTCAATTAAACCTAGCAGAACCACGAATTTAAAAAAAATAGACAACCACACATTTTCAATTGGGGTAATAAATTAGCTACAAATTATGGCATAATAAAAAATTGCAAAATGTGAAATTTTACAGAATTTTTAAAGTCTCTCACACAACTACTGCCACAATAATAGCTTTTGGAAGAGTGAAGTTCAGTTGACAGTTGACACATATGCAAGTTCTCTGGACTGAAACCCCGTGGCCGAAGGTTATTTCAAGGCATCCCACCCCTTGGGCGACTGGCAACCCTTTCCCAGAATCTAATTCCATTTCCAGTTAATGTATTTAGCGTAGGAGCATTCTGATAACTAGGTGGCTGCGCCCCCGTATTAAATCACCATCAAATAGGATTAAAATAGAATGACAAAGCGGTACCTTGTTTTCTCGCGAGCACGAAATTAATTCATTAGCGTCTCGCCCCGGGGGGGCGTAGTCGCACAGATAATCTCTATGGAATTAATTACTATCTCTCTGTCTCTCACGCTGAATTCCGTCTTAACTGATTCTGTCGAGGATAACGGACGATCTACTATTGTCGCGTATAGCTGAAGTGGCGGTTTTTCATTTAATGGTACCCCCTTATTCTGTGTCAGATCAGAAAGGAAAGAATATATGTGGTAGCAGACGATAGATTATCCAAATTGTCACGACTTTCAATTCGCTTCATGCTTTTATGATGGCAACAAAGCTGTCAGAGTGACAGGGTGGCTCGCGACTAACTCAATTGGAGACGGGAGTGAATCATAACAAAATAAATTGTGATAAGATGTAAGAATGCGGGCGCCAGCTATATGAATGCAAGCTCACCCTATAGATTATTCATACTGATTTCCATATAACACGAATAGTATTAAAAATTAAAGTTACCACACTCTAAATGATAATCAGCTTACAGTTTGAAGAAGTATAATTATTAGAATCAAAGTGATTGTAGTGAAATGACCGTTACGGGTACGTACTCACACAAAACTAACTAGCTAAATAGCTACCTGAATATTATTAAAATCGACCTTACAATTGGTCCACAGGTACAGTTCAATTACCAAATATGTTTCAAACATTAACAAACCTCTTAGGTGAGATTTAACAGGTACTAATAAATAGAAAAAGGGTTAAATGTATCCAATATTAGAGCCGTTTTACACTTCAGAAATTACTCCGAAAATTCTAGCGTAAATTGATTCCAGAAACTATTTTTATAAAACTGGGATGTGTAAAACAGTGTAAATACTGCGAAAATTATAGTGAAATTTACCGTGAATACTTGGCGAGGAAAAATATAGGGCATGTTCTATATTTTTATAAAGTTTGGGAGTAATGTCATTAAGCACAAAAGTTTATTGTATATTTTATTCACAATAATATAAAAGCATAAGTTCACAAATTTACTCTCAGTATACTGTCTTCTTGCCAAGGTACTGCACCATAGTCTGAATTGAAATAAGATGCAAATTCATTACGCACTGTTCTTGCACTCCCTGCAGACTTATTGCCCCTTTGGTAACCAACTTGAGTTAAAGGCACATTAGGCAATGATGCATCATTTTTCAAATCAACATAATTTACATTTTCAGTAGCCAAACAATTATGTAGGACTACACATGCTAATGTTATTATTTCTACTTTATCTGGACTTAAATGAGTTGGGTTCAAAAGGACACGCCACCTGTTTGCTAGAATTCCAAAGGCACTTTCTACCATTCGTTGAGCTCTTGATAAATGGTAATTGAAGACTATTTGTATGATTGAGACCACGCTGGGGAAAGGGGTTCATTAAATTTTCCAGTAAGAGAAAAGCATCATCTGCAAGAATTACATATGGAACTTTCAATGTTCTCCCTGGAAAATTTGCTGGTTCAGGTATATTCAAAGTATTTTCAACAACGGCTTTTGACAAATTGCTTGCTTCAAAAACACCACCATTAGAGATTCGTCCATTTATCCCAACATTAACATACATAAGTCTGTAATTTGCATCAACGAGACCCAACAGTACAATGCTATTTTTGCCTTTATAGTTACAATAATATGAACCAGATGATATTGGTGCAGTAAAAGTAATGTGCCGACCATCCAATGCACCCAAGCAGTGAGGAAAATTCCATTTACTGTTGAAATCAGCTACTACCTCCAACCATTCTTGTATAGATGATGGAATCTAAAAAAAAATACTGAAAAAAAATAACAACACACCTTGATATATTTTGATATATTTTTGTTTCAATCGATGATACATTTCAAAGCAAACCTCTGGCACTATTTTCGAAATGGCACTTTCATGAACTCTCATATTGTACATAAGAGATCGATAAGTTTCACCTGTAGCCAGGAAACGAAGAGTAATGTCCAGTCTTGAAATAAAACAGAATTATCAGAAATAAGTTGTCAAACACTTCTTGTTTCAACACCCACCTATGTTTAGCACTCATATAATCTCTCATGTAAGTGTCCTGCTCTGTGATACCATCCTTGATTTCATTCAACAGTTTGGCAAACTAGTAATCATTTATTCTTAGAAAATTTCTATATGCTTCAGGATCTTCACTCTTTAACTCGTTATTGAGAAGAGATAGTATAACTTATCATTTCTCCTTTGCAGCCACGTTTTACACCAAAGCGAACGCTTTCTTGCTTGCATCCTTTTTTTATTACATATATCAATAAAACATGTAATGAAATAATTGTAGCAACACACATTTCCTTGGTTTTCGGCATTATCAATTCGTAGGTTAGAAGTTTAGTTACAAATAATGATCTAATGACAGTTATTTCATCATAACATAGTATAGAGAAACTGTGACATTTTAAATTCCACCAGCAAAATCGTAATAATACGCATGCGCATGAAAGAAAATTCGCCATAATTTCGTTGTTGTATAATAGTACATTATATACCGCGGGACTGAAGTAGTACATTTAATCCTGAAGGTAAAGTTTATGGCCCAACCGCAGGGAGGGCCATAATTTACCTGAAGGATTAAATGTACTTCAGTCGCAAGGTATATACGATACTTTTCGTACTTCCGGTATGATTTTATTAATTATTTCAATAATTTCAATCAGTTTTTTCTCTCTTCAACTCATTTAATAAACTGTCTTTAAAATAAGTTACCATAGTAACATTGCGTTGTGACAGTTATAATTTAGAAACATTGTCATTACTAGTGTCATTGTAAAGAAACATTGTTATTGATAATTATTGGTATCATGAGTGAAGAAGGTGTATCTGATATTGATAAAAGAGCAGCCGAGGTAGGTGAAGAATTGTTACCACCGAAATCTAGAAAACTATACGAGCAGCAGTACGATGCTTTTAAAAAGTGGTGCCGCTTAAAAAATGTGAGACAACCTACTGAAAATGCGCTGTTAGTCTACTTCGATGATAAATCAAAAGCGGTTTGTGCCTCAACTCTCTGGGCACATTACTCAATGCTGAAATCGGTTATTAACATTAGAGAAGATATTGATATAAGTAAATTTCCAAAATTATTAGCTTTTTTGAAGAGAAGAAATATCCCTTAAATTCGTTTGTTTGTGATTTAATCGTTCCGGGAGTTTCGTCAATATTTAATCCCGGAGGGATTAAATGTGACACTTTAGTACCTGTCACAAGGGAGTGAAGTTGTCACTTTAGGCCCGGAAGTACGAAAAACATGAATTTTTTATTAGTCATTGTTTGAAATTATCAGAGAAATTTTCGATATTATTTCCGTTAGAATTTTTGGAGTGATTTCTGAAGTGTAAATCGGCTCTTACACATAAAATACATCTACCGCTGTAGGGTAGGAGAAAGGAATATCTCGAGGGGGAAGTAACTCTTTCATTAGGTGTACATCATAACATTTTCATTACTTCATTAATCATTTCATATTCAACTTAAAATCTAAATCTATGTTTCTGGGGATCCGTGATATGAAATTTTTCGGTTCCAAGTTGGCAAATTTATGCCGTCTGACAATCGGTAAGTGATGGCCTCGGCGATCGCTGAGCAGACGCGGATTTTAATCAGTGATTTTCCGATGAATAGTATAACATCATTAATGGTAATTATTTTTCATTAGAGTTAATTACTGCATTATTTTCATTAGGTGTACAAAAAATGGCTAGTTACTTCCCCCTCAGAATATCTCTTAAACAATCCTCAGTAGTATGGTGCACCTTCTTACCTTGTAGCGTTCACACATAGCATTGGGTTAAATGCTGTGCTATAAAAAGGATATCAGTACACGGTAGGATACATAGTGCTAGATCTGGTACTTGGAGTGCAAAGTAAAAATTTCTGGTAAAAATTGGAATAGGGGTTGCAAGTTTCACCACTTTGAAAGGTCACAACAGGATACTTTTTTTTCTTAGGTAGCTTTTTCAACGATAGAACACACTTACAAACTGCAATTTCTTCAACTCTTCAATAATTTCAAGAGGAAAAATGTTTTTTTTCTCATTTTTGAAAGAGTGTAACTTTTCAAGAGCTTCTGTGTATACATGAAAAAAACCTCTTTTTAATTTTCGACAAGAAATCATCCACTAAAAATGTTTGCTCTTATTTGACTACATCCTGTAAATGCGAGGTTAAGTGTCAGAATAGTTACTTTTTTAGAATCAGTTCCAGAGGGCCGCTGGTATCATTCAACCCCAAAAGAACAGGAATTGAACTCAAATGAAATAAGTTTTTGAGTATTGAGCTTGCGAGCTCTAAAGAAAGTGTAAAATGTACATTTACGACAGGACTGTAAGATGACGACAATGGGTGGAAACATCAAGCTCAACGGGTCGATTTCGATAAAACTGCCAAAGGTATCAGCAACTGAGAAGTAATTAGATTCTTTATTCACAGCCTTGTACTACACAATTCGGAAATCACCACAAATATAACATCTCAATAAAGCAAAAATATCCCCGAATTCGTAAAAACTAGTAAACGACGAGGAGCTCATAAATTAAGCAACACATAGTTGATGATATCGCATTACCAATGAGATACATTATGGTTATCTAGTCAGTCTTGACTTCATGTAATATTTATTACAGTTGTTTCAACTCGAACTTAATTGTACAGTTGACTTTGGAAATGACCATGACCCAAAAAGATTATCTGAATGAGAGTTGAAATTAATCTTCGTGAATGAACGAAGCATCCATTCAATTTTGAATACAGGGCGGTACAAAAGTGTTACTTTAACACAGTCCGTCATTTTAAATGGTGTGCGATAGTTTAAAAATCCATTTTCTCTGCTGAGGTTGATGTTTGAGAAGTATACGAGGATATATTATTATTATTATAATTTTTCCTGTTTTTACTTTATCATTATCGATTTTAAAATAAGCGTTTTCCCCATAATGAGGAAAAAAACATTTCATTTATCTTTAATATTTTTTGTATTTTTATTATATAATTAGTTATTTATCTTATCCCCCATATGTTTGTTATGTCATGTGTCATCGTTGTTTTTGAAAACAACTGATATATTTATTTATTCTATTTTCCCCATACCCATGCTCGAGGGCAACCTTTTATGGGTTCACTATATTTGTTTCCTTTCTTTCTACCAATAATATTGTAAAACGATGAGAAATAAATATTATTATTATTATTATATTGATAAATTCTTAGCCTACTATAGAATCAAACAAAATTTCAATGTCAAAATATTTTATTACTCAACATATTCTCCTCTTAATTGGATACATTTATTACAGCGAATCTGCAACGTCTCTAGACCTTTCAAAAAAAATGTTTCTTCTTGCTCTGCAAACCAGACCTCCACAGCTTTTATTACCTCCTCGTTGGAAGGAAATTAACGACCTTTTATAGTATATTACGTATCAAGTGTTGTAAAAAGCATATTACGCACGAATGGAAAAATTGCGCACGAGCCGCGTAGCGGTGAGTGCGGTAATTACATGAGTGCGTAATTGCTTTACAACACGTAATACGTACTATACTTTTTCTACGACTCTTATATACTGGATGGTGCGTTTGATTAAGCTTTAAGTAATAAAAAAATGAAGGTAACTAACGCAGTTTATGGTTTAATTTCCAACAACAACAAATTAAATCTAAGAAAATACAATTTTGTACTATATAGCATAGAAATGATGAACAGAGCGAGGAGGGTTTAAATGTTTTGGTCAATATATTAAAATAGGCGAGCAATACATTTTCGGAGTACGTACTCACGTGGTTATCCATACTCCATTCCATAAATTTTTGATAGGCTTTTTCATATCTATCCTTTGATTTTTGCGGCAGAATATTCTCCATAGCAGAAGCAGCCTGAAGAACAATTTCCGGTGGCGTTGCGCTCATTTCATTATTGGAGTTGCTCATATTTGTAGATATAAAATTAAAGATCGGATTATAATTTATGAATTATCGATTTGAACTTCAAATCTCAAAAAGTGACAATGTCACTGTCAAATATTTAAAACGCAAGACAGATAAATGTCACGATTTGAGTGGTTCAAGAGGCAACTTGATTGTTACCTATTATACTAGCCATCATATCATGACGCACAGTTGTGCGTTTTTATTCTTTACGCACAGTTGTGCGTAAGAATGGATTTACTTATAGAGTGAACTGTTTGTAAAACAATGTTTACTAACATAGGAGTAGAAAAAAGTTTTTTTCAGTTGAGGAAAGAGATGATAGTCGGACGGAGCCAAATCTGGTAAATCTAGTAATTCAAACCCTAAATCACGAATATTTTGCATGGCAACATGAGATTTGTGTGCAAGGGCGTTGTCCTGCAAAAACAAAACACCTTTGGATAGCTTTCCGCGCCTTTTCTCTTTAATTTTTTCCCGTAGAGTGGTCAGTAATGTCGAATAGTAATCTCCAGTTATTGTTCTACCCTTATCCAAAAAATCAATCATGATTACTCCATGGCAATCCCAAAAAACTGAAGCAAGAACTTTTCCAGCAGATTTTTGGACACGAAACTTCTTAGGTCTTGGAGAACCGGAGTGTCGCCATTCCATCGATTGTTGCTTTGTTTCTGGATCGTAGAAATGTACCCAAGTCTCATCCATAGTAACAATTCGGTTTAAGAAGTCTACATCGTTTCCAAATCGAGCACAGATCGAACGCGATGCTACTACCCTTGCACGCTTTTGGTCAACATTCAAACATTTGGGAATCCATTTGCAGCAATTTTGCTCATTGAAGTGAACTATATGATGAACGCGTTCGTATGAAATATTCATTGCTTCAGATATCCGTTTTAGCCCAATTTGACGGTCTGTTAAAATCATGTCATGAACTGCATCGATATTTTCGGGGACTGACACAGATACTGGCCTTCCCGATCGGTCATCATCTTCAATGGAAAATTTACCTCTTTTGAAGCTTGCAGTCAAATTTTTCACGGTCGCATACGAAGGACATTGATCACCAAGGGTATTAAGCATATCTTCGTAAATATGCTTACCTCTTAACCCTTTTAAATACAGGTACTTGATGATGGCTTGATACTCCAATTTTTCGATTTTCACAATTTCGGAGGACATATTTTTTCTTTTAATTTATTGCTTAACTCTGGTTTACTTTTTTAAAGTCAAACTTCACACTGACACTTCTCAATAAGTTATTGTTCGTTGCTATGGTAACGCAATATTTTGTTTATGCAGGGAACTTGTCTAGGCTAACTAGATATCAATACATTCTCGTGATTTATTCGAAGTTTCAATGTTCGTCGCATTATCGAAATGATGACTTCCGAGTAGAATCTGACGCAAAATACTGTATTTTTGAAATATCTATGAACAAGTGCGTAAAACATTACTTTACAGTTGATTTTTTTACACTCTCGTACTAAAAATTATCACTTTACAGTGTAAGCAGTGCATGAAACATTAGTTTACGAACTGTCGTAGAAAAATAGTTTTTACAGTAGGTTTAATTTTATTAACAAAGTTTATTTATTATTCATTATATTAATAAAGAAAATGAAAAAAACCGCTTGCTCAATTAAAGTGCTTTAAACTGTTTTAAACAAACTGTTTTAAACTTAAGCAAATGTTTCAAACATGTTTAAAACAGTTGATTACAACAAAATGTTTAAAACGAAACAACCCTGTTTCTTAGAAATCTGTGATTTTTAGGTAGTACCAATGAAAAATATCGTTCAAACACGTTGCTCGCGCACGGAAAAAGCCTGTTTTCTCGACTCCTAATAATAATAATGAAATATACTATTTCATTACCTCACACTCAAACGAAAAAAAATCGCTTTATTTTCGCTCAAAAGCCTATTTTTATCGGACTATCATTTATCCCCGTACATAGTACTGTATTTTTGAAATATCTATGAACAAGTGCGTAAAACATTACTTTACAGTTGATTTTTTTACACTCTCGTACTAAAAATTATCACTTTACAGTGTAAGCAGTGCATGAAACATTAGTTTACGAACTGTCGTAGAAAAATAGTTTTTACAGTAGGTTCAATTTTATTAACAAAGTCACACTGAGTAAATATAAGGAATAATACAAAATGTACAATTAATGTTGATATTTATTCTAAATAATATAAGTATGGATTTATCGTTAATTTATAAATTAATGCTGTGTTCAATAAACAATAATCCTTGGTCATTGTAGTTCAGAAATGTCATATTTAGAAGTTACATTTGGTTTGGCGGCCATTGCACGAAAAAAAAACTTTTTTTGTGCAGCCTTCCCGAAAATGAAATTTTTGGTATAATTCATTAAATCGAAAGTACCAATTTACACAAATGGTACCGAAAGTAGCTGAAACGATTTCTTTACTTTCGGGGTAATTCTTGTTACTTTTGGGACGATTTTGGGTATCGATATTTATCGTTGTTTATAATAATGTTAAGCTGTTCCATGACAACACAATGTTGGGATTTTTCTGTGGAAATACGAGTTACGTAATTTGTTCTTTCCTCGGAATCAAAATGTAATCTTTCAGTGGGATTACCAAGAGTCTTGAACGACATTCAGCCGATATGCAAATAACGGATTCGGTTGTTATAATCCTCGGCTGCGCCTCGAATTACATTATTCAACCTCACCCGTTATATGTTATATATCGGTCTTGTAACGTTAATAACTATAATGGAAAAATCTAAAATCTTGAAGCTAACAAGCCTTTGGAGCAATTACTCGATGCTTAAGTCCACAGTTAGTATTAAAAGTAATATAGAAATAAGCCGCTATCCAAAAATTATTGCTTTCCTTAAAAGAAAATCCTTTTGCTATAAACCAAAAATATCAAAAGTATTAAAAATAAAGAAGAAATGGATACTTCTTATCAGAAGCTGGAGATAATATCTAAGAAATGACAAAGGTAATATGATTAAATGTAATTCATCTGCTTCCTTGTGATAATTTTTTTAAGATTTTAGGTCGAATCACTTTAATGTGTGAAACATTAAATATGTAACCAAACCGTACCACCTGCTACCCAGCTAGTCTCGAAAAGTATCAAAATAAACATTCCGACTCGATTCACATCACGGACATAAAACACGGTGATTTTTCTAATCAGCTTGGTACATGTGAAAGCATTAAAAAGTGGGTGGTATAATTTTTTCAGTATGCAAACGGTTTGTTTACATGCGGGACCATGTGTACGCTTAACAACGCGATCGGAATGAATTATGTATGGGGATAAATGATAGTCCGAGAAAAATAGGCTTTTGAGCGAAAATAAAGTGATTTTTTTTTCTTCGAAGTACGAGGCTTTGAATTTGGAATGCATAGTTTTAGATTCATTGAAAGTAATGTACCCCTTGCATGAGGTAATGAAATAGTATATATCATTATTATTATGAGTCAAGAAAATAGGCTTCTTCCGAGCACGGAAAAAGCATTTATGAATGAACGTGTTATTGGTACTACCTGAAAATCACAGATTTCTAAGAAACATTTATTTTTAAATGAATTAAAAGCTGCACCAGGATTTATGGCACACTCCAAAAAAAAACTATTACATAATTTTGTACACATTTATTACAAATTTGCGTCACGACCAAAAAATTTTTTACAGTCCCCGTTTTCCAGGAAATGAGCGTGGGCTAACATTTGAGTAAAGCTGCACCACACATTCTGTATTTTGAAAAAATACGCATTTATTGATGATCAAATGGCTGCTAACATTTCTTACACATTTATTATAAATCATTGACGTGTTGAAAATTCCAAAATATTCATCCCCTAAGGGTAAAATAACCTTATAGATTGAAAATTCCCCGATAAATAGATCCCAACGTGGTCAATGGCAGAATTGTTCACAAGATCATTTATAATTTTTGTAGAAACTATCGAAGTGTTAAAAATTACATAATGGGGCCCCCAAGGAGTTGAACACCCCCAAACTTCTAAAAATTCCGATTACATTATCTATTGCGGTATTGCGCGTATCGCTAAAATTTTCCACAAAATTATTTAAAAATGATTGAAATCTGTTGACGCCGACGTGTTGAAAATTTCGCAATTATGATTTCCATGGGGTTCAACACCCCACACAGCACATACACTTATTTCACTGCATTGCAAAGAGAACGATTTCGGATTTTAATATTATACCGTTAAAAAAATAACCTCTGAGTTTACAGAAAATCCGCAACAAGCCTTATTTCAGTTTCATGCATTTTTTTGAGCGATGGGGTCATTTCCACCATGGAAATTGATATTTTGATGGGCTGTGTTAACAATTTTTTTTAATTATGATAGGAAATCCTACGTGAACTGCATTTGATCGAGTATTAGAATTCTTTACAGTAACCCACACGCTTCTACTGCTTGTCTTTAGTTGCTCATGGACAATATCAACCATGGAAATCAATATTTTGGAAAGTGGACTGAGTTAATACATTTTTGTGTTGCGATATGATAGGAAATCCGACGTGAACTGTATTTTATCGAGTATTAGAATTCTTTACAGTATCCCACACGCTTCTACTGCTTGTCTTTAGTTGCTCATGGACAATATCAACCATGGAAAACAATATTTTGGAAAGTGGGCTGAGTTAATAAATTTTTGTGTTGCGATATGATAGGAAATCCGACGTGAACTGTATTTTATCGAGTATTAGAATTCTTTACAGAATCCCACACGCTTCTACTGCTTGTCTTTAGTTGCTCATGGACAATATCAACCATGGAAATCAATATTTTGGAAAATGGGTTGTGTTAATAAATTATTGTGTTGCGATATGATAGGAAATCCGACGTGAACTGTATTTTATCGAGTATTAGAATTCTTTACAGTATCTCAGACGCTTCTACTGCTTGTCTTCAGTTGCTCTAGGACAATATCAACCATGGAAATCAATATTTTGGAAAGTGGGCTGAGTTAATAAATTTTTGTGTTGCGATATGATAGGAAATCCGACGTGAACTGTATTTTATCGAGTATTAGAATTCTTTACAGTATTCCATACGGTTCTACTGCGTGTCCTCAGTTGCTCATGGACAATATCTACCATGGAAATTGATATTTTGCAGAGTGGGCTGTGTTAATAAATTTTTGTGTTGCGATATGATAGGAAATCCGACATGAACTGTATTTTATCGAGTATTAGAATTCTTTATAGTGTTTCACACGCTTCTACTGCTTGTCTTCAGTTGCTCATGGACAAAATCAACCGTGGAACTCAATATTTTGGAAAGTGGACTGAGTTCATAAATTTTTGTATTGCGATATGATAGGAAATCCGACGTGAACTGTATTTCATCGAGTATTAGTATTCTTTACAGTATCCCACACGCTTCTACTGCTTGTCTTTAGTTGCTCATGGACAACCCCATGGAAATCATCATTCTGAAACTCTCAACATGTCGATAGATTCTAATGATTTTTAAATAGTTTTGTGGAAAATTGTAGCTATAAGTGCGATGTGATAGATAATGTAATAGGAATTTTGGGATGTTTGGGGGTGTTCAGCCCCTTGGGGGCCCATCATTATGTAATTTTTAACACTTCGATAGTTTGTACAAAGATTATAAACAAGTTGTGAACAATTCTGGCACTGACCACGTTGGGATCTATATTTATTAGGGGATTTTCAATTTATAAGGGTTATTTTATTATCAATATTATTATTTAATGATAATTTGCAACCATTATAAAAGAGTCCCTTTTGATATAGACTGGAAGAATGTTCGGATGGAAGCAATCTGTTTTTCATGAGGAGTTTCATATGTATGCTCTACTATTTTAAATTGAAAATAAGACTTATTTTTGAAAACAAAACAAACAGCATCATATATATAGATAGATAGATAGATCGATAGAACGGCCCTTTTTTGTAACATAAAAATTCTATGAGCATCTGTATAGTTTCCCCAGTATATTATACCATACTTCAAGTTTGAATAGAAACAAACAAAATAAATATTTAACAATATTCTTGTTGTTGTTCAGAGCAATAGTATTGTGAGTTTCAACATGAGAATGCCAAGTTTAAAAGTAGTTGATCCTGATTTTTCATTATTTCGATGTAATCGACCAAGAAGAGAAAATTAGCATCATCAGCATAAGCTACGAGTAGAGTAGTAGCATGCCTCATCTATTCTAGTAAATCATTGATGTAAATGAGAAACAGATTGGGCCCCTATATAGATCCTTGTGGCACACCAACACTAACTGTTATCGGATAAGAGACAAAGCAATTACATTTGACCTGTTGGTGTCTGTTATTCCTAATATAAGAATCAAGCCAATATTGTCTATTGAGCACACGAAACAGAAGAACAAACCGTTCCAAAACCGTTCCAAAAATCATATCGAACGACCTCGATGTTTCATCAGCAGTGTATGCGATCACTTCTCAGAAGTGGGTGTTATGCATAGATGATCACGGGTCCGTATTGTCATGAGAACAATGAATCAACTCGAATTGTTGTTGAATTAGTTTTAATGACAGTTATTATTGCCTGAAATTGCCTACCTGTAATAAATACGTGGATAATAACCAAGCTTCGTTCCGGCACATTATTGTAAAAATTGAATACCTTTGTTGCGCAAATAAAAGAAATACTTATGAAATAACCCATTAATTTGTGTCGACAAGTTAGTTTACGATGGAATGAAAAGTGATAGATAATTTTTTCCGACAAATAAAAATACCCACTTATAGATAGCCACTAGTTGAAGAGTGATTTTAGGTCGTACCGCAGTGTGCAGCCCAGGCAATGGGATGGAAATAGTTTTAGAATCGCCGGCGTAGAAATATTCATTTGCGGCTCTGGATGTGATGAACTAGGTCACTTGCATCCATCGGGAACAGAAGCGGGCCAAGGACTGATCCTTGGGGCACCCCACTCGCAATTGCTGTCAGAAAAGAAATGTTTCCAGACTCTAACATTGATGTTTCTGTGCGTCATGTAGTATTTAATCAATGTTTTCAATGCATTCTTCGAATGCAAAAACTGTATAGTTTGGACATGTCTTCTAGCACAAAGTTTAGAATAATAAATACTTGTCGGAATTTTTGGTCGAGGCTTTCCGCTTTCAGTTACTTGAAAATATTTTTGGATCGTGAGCTTCTTGCTTTCCTTTTTCAAAGATTTCCATGGGTATTAATTATTGATGAGTACTTTTTTCTAGAATAATACGAGGTATTTACACTAGTGGGTTTTCGATTATATACTGGATGTTTATTAAGAACCTGTTCAAACTTCAGAGGGTTCATCTTTGACTAATTAAGATAAAAAGTTCATATGAACATGTGTCATCAAATGTTTCGTTTCGGATATACAGGGTGTTGAAGTTGAAATTTTATTTTCAATAATTTTGAATAACTCTTCGAAAAATTATTTTTTTGCACAAAATTTGGAGATCGCCGGGTTTATTTGAGGTGAGAAATCAAAATTTGTTGTTGATTTTTATGTAGCACTTAGATGGCGTTGTGAACGCGCTCATTATTCATTTTAATTGGTCCTAACTTTTTTGACAGTGAACTTTTGTTATTTTTTATTGTCAAATCTTATTCCTTCACCTTTTATAAGCAAAAAAGGTATACCTGCTTTTGCAAATTTCTGCATCAATGCAGGCTATGGGGTCACTTCCATGTAAGTAACTCTCAGTCCTTGGATTATTAGTATGGAAGGTTAAATATTTTTTGTAGAACTTGAATAAGGCTGAAGACGGATTTTTTTAATCCGAATCATGTAACCCCTATTTTGAAACTTGTTTATAATTAAATTTGAGGAGATGATTTTGTGATACTTCTTCCCGATTCGTCTATACTGCTCCACTAGCAGAAATTGACTTCTACCAGAGATTATTTAAACGTGTTTTCGAATGGTAAAATAATTGAGATGCTATTTAATTGAACCAAATCACACAACTCGTCTTTAAGCAAAACCTGACATTTTCTCTACAGAAATCGATAATTATAAAAACAATTTCTAATGAAAATTGATTCTTGAAGTGTGTACTTTTGCAATTTCTGCCTCTTGCTTCAACAAAAGCCAGAGCTATTGCCCACGGTAGAGCTTCGAAATTAATTGCTCGACATCTGCAAAGACTACCCGCAACTTTTTTCAAGCAGCGTATTCCCATCGACTACCATCTCTCAGCGGACAGAAACGTTCGAGATAATTGGATTCAATTTCTATATTCCATGACAAATATCGAAGTACACACAGACAGCAGCAATAACAGATGAAGACCGAATCGCCTTAATTAGATAGCTATAAATTCCCTGATTGCATGTACGTTTTATTTGTTTTGTAATTCAATTATACTAATCCATCACGCAAGCAGATAGAACGCTCGCTACCATCAGAGCTAACTCGATTAAAACATTTCAAAAGCGAAGGCTATTTCATCTGGACGACCTTTTACGGACAATATCTGTCTTAGTTCGTCAAACCACCGTCTAACGTGGGCACTAATTAACGAAGATGATGAAGTAAATAAATAATCGTCAATGATGGAGCTGTCGGATTAATTGAATAACTGAGAAATGATCCTGTATTTTTTTTGGGTTGTCAGTTCCATACACGTACAGCTCTTTCAGAATAAGAAGACAAGAAAGATACATAGAGTGGAGAATCATCTATTGCTGAATTTACTCATGGTGTTCCCCAAGGAACAATTTTAGGGCCTCTGCTATTCTTTACTTATATCAATGGCTTGTACCATCGTAGCTTCCAATAAATAGTGAACTATTTGTAGATAACACCATTTCAATAAATTCTGATAGGAATCTGCACACCTACTTTATCTGAACCTACGAAATTGTCTTTGGAAATGCCAATAACTGGGTCAATACAAATAATCGTTCATTGCGATTGATGACTAGCTAAATTGGGCAGTCCACATCGAACAGCTGGGTCGTAAATTATCAAGCACTACTTTCTTGATTCGTAGAATAAAATAAATCGTAAATTATGATTCTCTAAAACCCATTTCCATGGAGCAGCTCCCATTATTCTCAAAAATATTTGTTCATCAAAGAAGGTCAATCAGGATCATAAGCGAGACAAATTACAGCTGATATCATTGCAGACCACTTTTCCTCAATTTCTAAATCATGTAATTTTCTACAATTTTTCTTCTTCTTTTAGAAATCCACTAAAACAGGAAAGGTTAAGGAGCTGAAATCGTGAATCAGCGATATCCCACCAGATAACGAGATTTACTAAGAAAACCCATGCATAGACTATTCAAGTCAGATAGGAAAGTTAGACATTTGAATGTTGACAGTTTTAAAACAAAGTTTAAACGCGTTCTCTTTAATTTAAATTATTGTTTTTATTCAGTGGACGCATATCTCAATTTTAAAATTCGACAAGTACCATTTGATGAGGTAAATTTCGATTTCAAAGTGGACTGTTCTATTTTATATAAACAGAGTTGGTAAAATGTATGGACCCGCCCATTTTTCTCTGTTAATATGTGGCTTTCGAAAAAAGTTTATATAAAAGTTGAAGGGTATTTCACTCTGCACCTTTCTATGGATTCAAATATTTTTTATATGTGCTATTGGTGGAGAAGTGACGTCATCGACATTTTTTTAAACGGAACCACATGTCATCTTAAGTATCGCTAGAAAGCCTGTTTTTTCCCATTTCAGTAGTACTAATATTATTTCAACTTTCTCGATAGGTACAGTGTGTTTCGTATTTTTGTGCCCATCTCTGTAATTCACTTGCCGATGCTTAATTTGTCGAAAATTCCTTAAGAGCTTTTTCTTATAGTTTTCAAGGCATCATTCATAGATTATCTCATTGTCAAGAGACGAATGGACTGCAGTTTGGACATTTAATACAGTAATTTTGTTTAAAAACGAAATCCAATGTTTTTTCCTTAATATCAAATATTTGTTCAACTATTAATGGAATAATTTCAGTTTTTAGTACTTAAAATTAACCCTAACATTGAAAGTGAAATTTTTTAATGGAAAAACTCTCAAGTAGCTGATAAAAAATAATTTTTTATCAAACCTCAAGTACGCCACTGTCTGAATCAAATTGTACCTATCGAGAGTGTTGAAATATTATTAATACTACCGAAATAAGAAAAAAAGGCTTTCTAGCCATACTTAACATGACATGTGGTTCCATTTAAAAAAAAATTCCGATGACGTCACTTCATCTAAGAAATATTTGAATTCATAGAAATGTGCAAAATGATATACCCTTCATTTTTCATCCGAACTTTTTTTCGATAACCCTCATATTAACTGAGAAAAATAAGCGGGTCGTACGTTTGGACTAACTCTGTATATCCAATGACTATATAAAGGACATGGCACTGGTTACATGTATTCCTGTTGCTCGACAATTTATTTTTTATTTTTGGATCTGTCATTCTAGAGGTCAAAAGAAGCAACTTCCTTCATTAGTATTTTTTCTGTTCTTACAGTGTGAGCTAAAAAATTGGGTTGACTGTCTATTGTCAATTGTGGAATATACAGTCTGTAAGTTGATTTTTCTTGATTTTTTGGTATAATATGCTGTTAAAAATATCAATTGACTTTGAATGGTGTGCATACTAACAGCATGAGGCAGAATACGCGATTTTTCTAAAAACTGTTTATTAACTTCTCGCCCAGGTCTGGACTTTTCATCAAATTTCTCGAAGCCAAAAGTTTTTCCGAGGTTGCTCGTGTCAGCATTTTTGTTTTTTTACATGTTTGCACCCATATACAATGTGTTTCACTTCTCACGGAAACACCTTCGTATATCTTCCGTAAGTTTTGACGTAGAACCGTGAAATTTTCAAGATCGGTAGATACTCTAAAAATAAACTCACTTCATAAAAGGGGTCATCCTACGTGTTATTCAGTGCACGCCAGTAGCGATGGAATCACCCTCAAGAGATCTTTTGGCTTCGAAAAAATCAATGAAAAGTCCACACTTGGGCGAGAAGTTAATGAACAGGATTCAGAAAAATCGCGTATTCTGCCTCATCCTGTAAGTATGCACACCATTCAAAGTCAATTGATATTATTCACGGCATATTATATCCAAAAATCAAGAAAAATTAACTTACAGACTGGATATTCCACAATGGACATTAGACATTCAACCCAATTTTGTAGCTCACCCTGTAAGGACAGAAAAAATAGTAATGAAGAAAGTTGCTTCTTTTGACCTCTAGAATGACATCCAAGAATAAAAAAAAATCTGTCGAGCCCCAGGAATACCTACATGTATCCAGTGCCATGTCCTTTTAAAATATGTGTTATGTTTTTACTTACATCTATACATTTTGTTGAGTACTATTGCTTGTTTAATAAAAGTAACTTCCAGTATAATCTGGTATCAATATAGATATCAGCGGACATTTCAATATCGTGAATTCTCATGTACTTGGATATGTACTCATTCCATTTAGGGCCGGTCTTTTCACCTCACAATAAAGTCTCTGATAACTATCTATCGGATAAACTTCACAGGTTTACATATCCTTATCTGATAGATAGAGTTATCTGGGACTTATCTATAGGTGAAAAGATCGGCCCTAGTGAATTAAATTGTCAGTAGTAATACCACAAGTGATTGAATTTTTGCGATAAGTCTGTCTATTCATTTCTGAACGAAACTGAATTGCACTCGTCCTGCGGACTCGTGGTGTTTTCTCGATACAATTCAGTTGAGTTCAGAAATAAGACAGTCACGACAATCACGAGTGGAATTTTATTAGACTATTTCACGAAGCATTAAAAGTATGTATTGTGAACATGAACAATCAATTCATCATATCCATAATCAATCAACTATAATCACAAAAAATGTATTATACCTATAAATAATTTATCATATAGTTACGATGCGACTTATTTTGACGTTTTCGCCTACAATTATGATCTGTCAAAATGTCAAACTTCGCTTTGTCATCTATGGTTACATCGTTGAAAACACCAACGCTGACAGACCAATCAGAATTGAGAGAAAGCTGGTGTTTTCGCGATAATACAAGTTGTCTCTGATTTATGATTGGTCAGATTTAGGGAATGTAATCCCGGATCGGGATCAGTGTATCGGGATTTCGGGATCAACATTTTTCGATCCCGGGATCCCGGGATTGATTCCGGGATCCCGGGATTGATTCCGGGATCCATTCTTCACTGGAAAAACTGTTGAAACTTCATATGAAAAATTTGGTTTTAATCAAAATATGAATAAAATTGAATAACAATCCGTATGTAAATGAAAAATAAAACTTGAAACTTAATAAAATGAAATGGAAATTTCTGGTTTGCTAAAAAAGAAGTGTAAACAAAGAATCTAGAAATTCTCTTGGTGAAATTTATATTTAGTCCTGGTTCTAGAAGTAACTCCTCAGGAATAGAAGCGTATCCAGAGAATCATCACTCAATCTGCTCCTTACTTTAGTGCACAATGTGCCAGCAACAGAAGATGCTCTTTCTGATTCGGCACTAGTTGGTCGAATTTTTGATAGGAGATTGAATGTTGTCGAAAGATTTTTCCCCTTTCCTCCATTCTCATAAAGAACCATTTTTTTAAATCATATTGACTGAACCGATGCCGCCGGGACCATCTTTTTCATTTCGCAGCTGGTTGCTCCAATTCCTCCTCTAATCTTTGTTTCAAAGAGTTAGAAACCTCATTATTCTTTAATTTTGATAGAGGTATGTTGTCATCTCGATCCTCGGTTTCATTTTCGACATTTTGTTTTTTGAACTGCCTAAGGAATTCGACGATGAATTGTCTAATAGTTGCCTTTTCACGTAGTTCAAAGATGTCTTCATCAGGAATATTACGATTATTTAAACACGAAAAGACACCAGATGTGATTGATCGACGTTATTTTATTTTCCTGATTAAGGATTCTTCTGCAGCTCCACTGAACGGTGTTCTCACCTTTGAAAAATAGCCTTTTTTTAGATCCCGAAAATCCCGAGATTGACTTCACACAATCCCGAGAATTTTTTATTCCGGGATCCCGAGATCCCGGGATCCCCCGGGATCCCGGATCCCGGGATTACATTCCCTAGTCAGATTACGTGAATATCTTAAGAAGAGTGGACAAAATGACCAACGTACCTACCTAATTGCCGAAGAACTCGTCTTTAATGTTACTCCTCCGTCTGGTAGTGAATGTTTGATCAAGGAATGTTGTTTACACCGAGTCTAAACACAGTTTACGACAGGTTTCATGCAAATACGTTTCGCATGCAATAAAAAATCTCCGAATGGCAGGACAAGAGTAAATATTTATCTTGCTCGGAGTCTGCAGAGTGATGTGAAAAAAGCGTGTTATTTTTAGCTATCCTGTAAATTATGATTCGTCCGTGAGTTATATTTCGACGTCTTGTGAATGGCTTCGATGAATAATAATTGTGAGTGAGAAGTGGTTCAGGTTTATTTTGAATTTGAGGAGGGCACGTTTGGTTTGGTTGATAGACAACTGCATCGATTTTTATGACGAATATTTCTTTCTAAATGTGCATGTAATCGTTTTTATGTACATGTGATTTTTGAAATAAATATTATTATTATTCTTTCAAATACTTTCTTATCTTATGATTCGCAGGTGCCACACCGACCTTTCTACACTTGTATTTATTGTATTCCTTGAATTTCCATTTTTTCAATTTCAGACTGGAAGGTTTTTGCCACTTCTGAAATCAAATCAACTGTTCGTGATGAGAAATTTTGTTTAAAAAATTTATTGACACTTTCAATTATTTTCCCCGTATTTTTGCCAAGGAGGGAATGAGAGAGCTATGGTTCGATAGTTAGGAGGAGGATCATCATCTTGGGGACCTCCCGTATAGCGGTTTTTAGAAAGTTTAGGAATATACCGTAGGGTTATGTTCCAAAACTTACCGTGGAGTAAGAGTACGAGTAATGTCAAGGTATTAGCTCGGCAGAGAGTAAGCTGGGTTTTGTGACGTAGGATAGCGACTGAACCTTTAAACAAAAAAACATTTTCCGTTGTTTTATCATCGAAGGTGTTTTCATTATCTTTATATAAATATATCAGGCAACTTATTATAGCTGAATCATACCAAAACACTATTTCTGGTTCTTTTTGAACGACCTTAACCGAGTTGTCTCCCACACAAGATTTCTCGGTCTTTCCACCTCAACAATTTCTGAAGAAAACATCTAAATACTTATTGGATTCAGGCAGTTATATTACTGATTCACCTAAAGGGTACTTTGATAATTATGTAACTACGTCAATACAGACATTTCATTTCACTCGACAGAATTCTATCATATCACCAATCTTGTATAATGTATAGATATCCATTTTATTAGACTAAAATAGACTGAAAAATCAATTTGAAATTTGTTATAACGTACTTTCGACTTTCGTATTGAAGTTTGAAACAATTTTACCCTACAGTTTATCACAGAAGTGAAAAATGTGACAGAATAACTGTCAAGCACTCTTCTACCCTCCTTTTTGGTGAGGTACAACGGTTGAGTAAGCTCTAGGGTACACCCGACAGGTTTTGGAACGTTTGACAAGCGTAAAATAATTCGTCAGAGTAAGTTTTGGAACAGTGAGGGTAGATTCCGGGTAAGAGAGTAAGGTTTTGGAACACAACCTAGAAGAGGATTCATTTATTAATTTCATGTACTCATAACGATATGGACATTTGTAGTTTGAACGTGAGGACAAGGATTGAAATTGTTGAATTCAGTCGAGAATTCGTGCCAGAGTATTTTTTGTACCAATGGGTAAACACGACGAATGTTACAAAAGCCATCCACTGGAGCTAGAATATCTCATTGCTACTTGACCATTTGACCAGCTTATCAAACTGACTTATCTTTTTTATAAATAAAAATTTAATACTGTAGGTAAACGCATCACTTCAAATCGGCTAGGCACATTTGGCATTTTTTTAATGTTCTCATTAGTTCAGGTAAGGTTTTTACGGATGAATTGGAAAAGTTGTCTGGAAAATTCTGGAAAAACTGATAGTGCTCACCATAACTCACGATTCGAACATAGATATGCACATTTCTTTTTTGTTTTTATGCAAAAGTCATAATTTTTTGTCACGCCGCAGTTTTCGTGTGTGATATTGTCTTGTCGAAATTATAAACTTGCTAGTAAGTCAGTTGGAATTCCGACGTACTTTGTCGTAGTCCCTAGATACCAAGTCGGAAATATGAAATTCCGAGATACTTTGGAATTCTGAGTTACTTAGTCGGAATTCAAACATGCGAAGTCGAAATTCGGAGAGACGAAGTCGAAATTATGATATTCATAGTTACTAAATCGGAGAGACGATGTCGGAATTTTGAGATATTAAGTCGAAAATTCGAAGATACAAAGTCGAAATTGTTAAATTCCAAGTTACTAAGTCGAAATTCTGAGATACTAAGTCTGAAATCGGAGAGACGAAGTCAAAATTATGAAATTCCTAGTTATTTAGTCGGAATTCTGAGGTACTTATTCAGAATTCGTTAATACCGAGTCGAAATTTGGATATACAAAGTCGAAATCATAAAAGTTACTAAGTCGGAATTTTTAACCTTTCAGTCGGAATTCTGAGATAATAAGTCGGAATTCGGAGAGACGAAGTCAAAATTATGAAATTCCTAGTTACTAAATCGGTATTCGGAGAGACGAAGTCGGAATTTTGAACTGCTAAGTCGGAATTATGAGATACTTAGTCGGAATTCAAAGAGACGGAGTCGATATTATGAAATTCCGAGTAAATAAGTCGGAATTTTGAACTACCAAGTCGTAATTTTGAGATACTAAGTCGAAATTCGAAGATACAACGTCGAAATTATTAAATTCCGAGTTACTAAGACGAAATTTTGAAATACTAAGTCTGAAATCGGAGAGACGATGTCGAAATTATGAAATTCCTAGTTGTACAGTGCTGCTTTTTTTAGCCCCACCCCTGTTAACTTTTGAACGGTTCGACGTACAAACATGAATAAAAAACCGTTTGGAGGGTTTCACCTATACTACTTTTTGAAATAAAAAAATATGGTGATTGCTCGACAGGGGGCGCGGGGGGGGGGGGCACATCAATTCAAAATTTTTAAATGGCATGGGGGGTCGAGTGTCACATCGTTGAAAAGATAATTCAATTATCTTTATAACCATCTAATTTTTTTTTTTAATTTCGTTAATATTTTTTTTTGAAATTCAAATTCGAAATATCAAATATAAATGCGGATCTGAAAACTAGTCATAGCTTGATAAATTTGAACGGTTTGTTGTGGAATAATGAAACCAAAAACATTTTGAAGGGTATTATCGATACTACTTTTTGAGAGAAGAAATATTGCAATTACAGTACAGATGGCGCTGGGGGCACATTAACTAGAAAATTTCGATAGGCATAAAAATCGAAATTGGGAAAAAATTCCTCAACTAAATTCAAAAATATTTAGATGGTTATGAAGAGAATTGAATTTTCTTTTCAACGATGTGACACTCGACACCCCCCCCATGCCATTTAAAAATTTTGAGTTGATGTGTCTCCCCGCGCCCCCTGTGGAGCAATCACCTTATTTTTTGTTTCAAGAAGTAGCAGTAGTGAAACCCTCCAAACGGTTTTTTTTTTCATGTTTGTACGTCGAACCGTTCAAAAGTTAACAGGGGGAGGGGCTATTAAAAGCCACACTGTATAGTCAGAATTCTGAGGTACTTATTCAGAATTCGTAAATGCCAAGTCGAAATCATGAAATTCTGTGTTGCTAAGTCGGGATTTTTTACTTTTTAGTCGGAATTCTGAGTTAATAAGTCGGAATTCGGAGAGACGAAGTCGACATTATGAAATTCCTAGTTACTAAATCGGTATTCGGAGACACGAAGTCGGAATATTGAACTGCTGAGTCGGAATTATGAGATACTTAGTCGGAATTCAAAGAGACGAAGTCGATATTATGAAATTCCGAGTAACTAAGTCGGAATTTTGAACTACCAAGTCGGAATTTTGAAATACTAAGTCGAAATTCGAAGATACACATTCGATATTGTTAAATTCCGAGTTACTATGTCGAAATTATGATATACTAAGTCGGAATTTTTAACCTTTTAGTCGGAATTCTGAGATAATAAGTCGGAATTCGGAGAGGCGAAGTTGAAATTATGAAATTCCTAGTTATTTAGTCGTAATTCTGAGGTACTTATTCAGAATTCGTAAATACCAAGTCGAAATTTGGATATACGAAGTCGAAATTATAAAATTCCGTGTTGCTAAGTCGGAATTTTTAACCTTTTAGTCGGAATTCTGAGATAATAAGTCGGAATTCGGAGAGACAAAGTGGAAATTATGAAATTCCTAGTTATTTGGTCGTAATTCTGAGGTACTTCTTTTTCTTTTAAAAACTTTACGAAGTTTTACTAATTACATATGAATTTAGCAAAATGACATCCGCAATTTCTAATTTGCATCAGTTTTGAAGTATCCATAATTTGCCGCTAATTAGGGAAATTGACAAAAATTTGTCGCTCTTTTCTTTTAAAAATGTACGATGTTTCGATAATTCCATATGAAGTTAGCGAAACAACTTTCGCAATTTCTACCTTTTATCAGTTTTGAAGTATCCTTGGCGCTTCTTTGCCGCTAATTAGTTGCGGAGAAAATTTAAAAAATGGACGTTTCACTAACTTCATATGAAGTGAGCGAAACAACTTCTGCAATTTCAATATTTTTTCAGTTTTGAAGTAATTTGCCGCTTCATTGTCGCTAATTAGTTTTCGTCAGCTGGTTCCTAATACGTCAACATGCTATGAATTCGTTGCTTTGCGATAATTAGCTCTGAATCTCACCGCGGGGAAGGTGTTGAGGACCCGGTGTCGACACCTCGCTCTCATTCAGTCTGTAGCAGCGCATAGAAACGTCGATGATTTCCATTCAGCTCGGAGCGGCGGTGGTGCAGGGTGCAGCCACCCTGTCGACAATCGGCATCGACCTCAGATGCTATCGCACACACTCGACGACGGTTCGAACGGCGGTAATTGAGAGGGTTGAATGTACCGCCGCCCGCACTCGAAGTCGAAGTCGAACTTACTGCCGCCGCTCTCTACGATTGCGACTGGATATTATTGGCTGAGCTCGTTTTGATAAATTGCCTTGGGATTGCTCTGAAAGGGGTTGACGTTAATCTCGGAGCGATTGAAATTTCTGACGGATATTCCGGTAATTAGGGAATTGGGTTTGGGAAATTTCGCTTTTGATTCCGATCGGGGATGGAGGTTGTGTCCGAAGATGGAGTGGTGGTGAAATTGATTGAAATGTGTGTGGGGAATTATCCCACTCGTATATTATACTTCATACCAGTCAATAATATGCTAAGCTCTTGAAAACATCCTTGAAAAAAACGTATATGAGCAAATAGTAAGCTTTGTTGAGGAAAATAAAATTGTTTACAACGTTCAGTTAGGTTTTCAGTACTAATATCCCGACAAAATGCTGAATCTTCAAAAAATACTTTCACCTTGTTGTCACGAAAACTGTGTTGCTTAGAAGCACCACGAGAGCTGGCTCGAGTGGTGTTTTGTACAGCAACACAGTTTGAGCGACTGGCAAGGTGAAAGTATTTTGAAAATTCTGCATTTTGAAGGGATATTCGGTCAGACAATTTCACGAATACATTAAATTATTATGGACTGAATGCGTATTGCAGGAACGGTTCATCTTGTGTCATTAATGTCAGTTGAAGAGTTGAACCGTCAAACTGACGTTTCTCTATTCACAGAAATTGTTGTTACTATGGAAACGTATAAATGAGGAAGAAGTGAAATACCGATTTGAAAATACCACGGGCTGGATACAGTGTCTTCGAAAAGTCCTTTTCTCATTGGTTTGAATTCAAAAAATGATGGCATTTGGTTGGTTTATACAATATGAGGAAAGTTGTCGAAGTAAGCATAGCTGTGAAACAGCCTTCTAATGTGAAAGGCTTTCACGGCCATCGTTGAATGAATGATGGTTTTTCGGGTTTTTAGGCCGACGTTTATTTAGAGAAAATCTCGACGTTTCGCCAACACGAGTGGTTGGCATTTTCAAGAGAAATGTTTACAGTTTCGATCACTGAAAAACAAGTAGTGTTCAGTGGATTTTCATACGACCGGATCGGTGCATTTCCCACTGGGAAAATCCGGGAAAACCTCGAAAAAGAGGCCATTTTTCAAAAATTTATATTTTTTATAAATCTGAACTTAGACAAACAATATTGCGGAAACTGATAGATAATAATATGTGGTTCAACTGTGCGCAAGATGTTTTCTGTCCGATGTGTAGTTTTTACACAATCGCGTTATGAACAATTTAAGGGCATATCTTGCCAGATGCGCCGATTTAAGGGAAATCGTCGGATTCAAATTCTGTAAAAGACATCTGGAAGTAGAGGTCAATATCTATAACTTGTATATTTTGGATTTTCACCTAAGAGGTGGAAAATGTGTAGAAAATGTCTCTGAAAGTGGATCAAAACTCTAAAAAAGTGCGTCCGAAGTTATTCAAAGTCGCAACAAAGTTAACTCGAGTTGAGTTCGGGCGACTTCGGTTGCACTTTGAAGCATTCAGAGTAACTTCCAGTGACATTTTCAACATATTTTCCACAAATCAGTGAAAATCCCACCCTTCGGGTGAAAAAGGAGAAGAGGCTTGGTCAAAATTCTTGATGATGAACAACTCCATGATTGTAGAAATCTTTGTTGGTCAACTGAAATCAAAATTGAAATGTACATATTGTGGTCATTGTTCAGTTATGTTTGGTACATTTCCGTACTCATTCCGCTAAAAAAAACAATCTGAGACTGTCAGATTGTTTGGATTCATTCTCTAGTGAGGAATGTCATCCATTTAAAACGTATTTTTCGGTTGAAAAATAAGAAAAGAAAAAGAAAAGTTGAGCGATGCCGTTGATTTTCGATTAGAATGTTTAGATATGAGCAGTTATGTCGCTGATTTTGTAGCCCCGTTTTGCTACAACCTGTATGCTTTGTCTATTCACACTGGAACTACCTACAGCGGACAATACACGAGTATTTGTAGACATCCTTACATAGACTCGTGGAACGTATACAACGACTCTCGTGTTTCTCTCATTACCTCCATATCAAATTATCTAGTGTGCAAAGAGGTATATCTCATTTTCTATGAGTCTTGCTTATAGGTTTTCTTTTTACTCTGATATTTATTTAATATTTGTTTTATTTTTATTTATTTCACTTGTTATGTATTTTTGGAAGAATTTGGGCGAAAACCGGTGTTTAAAATTATGGACTATCTTATAAAAAGTAGTATTATAGACCATTTGTGTATTTCATTTTGTGTGAAAAGAGCCTCTTATTTTTATCTACAGCTTCGCATACAAGCAATGACGATGAGGCATATGAACTATTATTTCGCGATCTCAATTGTACTGGGGTTTGTTCCATCAATATATTGTCTGTGTGTTCGCCTATATATCTGTTTAGGGATCAACATTGGGAACAGATGTCGGGCGTGAGAATCTAATTTTTTTCCAAATTTCGACAGACAGACAACATCCATATGGGGTATAGTTGGCGGTTAATTGGGCGTAGAGATCTGTTCCCACCATGTCTCTTGTTGCGATTGACGTCATCATAAAGACGAACGTTCTTTTGTTTGGTAGTTGTGCCATTGTTTTTGTTGGGCGCGGGTTTATAATGATGAAAGAATTATCAGCTGGGGTGATGAGAGTCGAAAATTTTACCACTTGGAAAAATGTTTCTATTTAGACAGTGATTGTCAGAAAGTTCTTACCATGTAGATGAAATTTTTATTATGCATTGTCTGAAAATTGGTATCTTCAAATTTTTGAATTACCAGACGCTTAAAAGGAGAGATCAAAAAAATGGAATTCTGTTGAAAAAAGTATAAAACTTTTTTTTTTCAGAGTTATTTTACATCATGAAATGACTACTTGCTCTAAAACAAGGGGAAAAATCCATTTTGAACAATTTCGATAACTAGTGATAAACTGGATAAAAATATAAGGTGGGATTTTATTACAGAAATGTTTCTGAGAAGTTTTTTAGTTACTAATCATACCTAAGTTTTCTAAATTAACACTTGGCAATTTATAAATTTGATGGTTCCAAGTTAGGTTTTACGCTATGCAACATTTATCAGAAAATATTTTCTGACAAATGATAAAATAAAAGGTTACGTATATGCGAAATTACACATTTCAAGAAACTTATCAAATCGACATTAATATTGCAATATCGAACAATATTAATGATTATTTTTGCAATCGATAATTTAATAATTCCTAATCATCGTTTATTGCGTACTATCCATTATTTGTAATACATAAATTAATGAAATTGCGCAATTACCTCGACGTAAACAATAGAAGCTCGATTTGATTTTAATTAGGTCGATTTCAAAAGGTGTTTTATCAGTTTGAACCGCTTTGAATTCGAATATTTTTTGCGTTGTCCATTGTCTCGAAACGTATAGCTGGCAACTTTTGTTCCTTTGTTTGCGTTCCAGTTCATTATGCTAGTTGCTCCGAATGTGTTTGTCTTGTTGATGAACAACAGAGTTCGCAGATTGGGTTTTACCTGAAATTACGTATTTGCAAAAATTTTGTCCCACGTAACGATATGAAATCCACGACAATCTTGAAAGTACCAAATGCACTCGTTACAACAATATATTCCTGAGAGAATTAGTAGTAGTAGAAAACATTCAATATACAAGGGATCTCGAAATGATCCCTCAAACTTAGATTACAGAAAATGTACTTGATACGGGAAACCAACTATGAGTATATATTTTTTTGTCATTATCGAAAACAAATTGATTCAAATTCTTCTCAGGATACAAATGAACTCCATTTGCGTAAAATTCTGAGTACGTCTACCTACCGAATTTCAAATCAATTCCGTTCAATTAAAGATTTCATAAGCTTTTATGTGAACCTCCGCAATTTCAATTTTCGACCTTTTATTCCCATGCCTGATTAGATCTCACACCTTATTTTTTACAAATCATATATTTTTAGAATCGGCATGAAGTTTTGAGCATATATTGTGAATTTCAAGTGGATCTGACGATTTTGTATTTTTCATGATTTTTAGGGGTCTACCCCTTACTTACAACTTTTTTCGAGTTTTTTTTTTCAACTTAGATTCACTTGAAATTTTCAGAACATAGTAATTTGACTATTCTGGATCGTTTGGCGTTTGCAGAATTTATCTATCTTCAACCGTTCTCGAGTTGAAAAGTTCATCTAGAGTTTAGAAAAAAAAGGTTATTTTCCCTGAAACAATTTTTTATTTTTTTAAAACTAATTCCGTAAAATTCGAAAATTTCTGAGTACCCACACCAAATTTCAAATTAATTCCAATTCAATTGAAGATTTCATACTTTTTTAGTGAAATTTCGCAATTTCGAATTTTCGACCATTTATTCCATTTTATGGCTAAATCTCATGCGAGGGTTGCTATTTATGTATTGAGAATTGACAACACTGGTGTTGCTAGGCGCGATCCAACTGCGCTATCGCAAAGTTTGACATTTTTGTCATACATACGCTATTTGTATTGTTAATAGACATTTGAAAATTTCATCGCGGCCAAAAAATGGAGCTCAATCGTGAACATTTTCGTGTCATGATTTTTTACGATTTTCGATGTGGATTATCTCAACAGCAGTGTGCCGATCAACTTACTGCGATTTTTGCTGATGAAGCTCCATCCAAGGCCACAGTATATCGATGGTTTAGTTAATTCAAACGTAGCCGTACTTCGCTGGCGGACGAAGTTAAAGATGGACGTCCAAAATCGGTTGTTGTGCGAGAAAACATTGATGCTGTGTCCGAACTGATAATGCAGGATCATCATGTGACATATCGCGAGATAGACGCATCCCCGGGCATTAGTATGACAAGTATACATAAGATATTGCATGAAGATTTGGCAGTCAGAAAGATTTGTTCTCGTTGGATTCCGCACAATTTGACAATCGATCAAATAAAGACTCGTGTAAATTGGTGCAAGGAAATGATTACAAAATATGACCGCGGTGCATCAAATGCAGTTTATAACATATACACAGGTGGCGAATCTTGGATTTATTGTTATGAGCCCGAAACTAAACAGCAGTCCACTGTATGGGTCTTTCAAATTGAACCAAATCCAACAAAAGTTGTTCGTGCTCGCAGCACTTCGAAGCAAATGGTGGCCTGTTCCTTCGGTATAAACGGTCATGTGGCAACCGTGCCAACGTGGCCAACCGTGGCAACATAGAACGATATACTCTGAATGGTACACTACTATTTGTTTGCAGAAGGATAATTCTCCATCATGACAATGCGAGCTCACACAACTCGCTATTTGAGCACTCAAAACGTTGAATTGATGGGTCATCCGCCGTACAGCCCTGATTTAGCACCCAATGGTTTCTATTTGTTCCCTCAAGTGAAGAACAAATTACGTGGTCAACGTTTTTCAACGCCACAAGACGCTGTTTATGCATTCAAAAACCATGTTTTGGAGATACCTACTCCGGAGTGGAAAAACTGCTTTGCCAATTGGTTTAATCGAATGCCAAAATGTGTAGATTTGAAAGGAGAGTATTTTGAAAAACAATAAAGAAGTTTCTACACCCCAATTATTGTTTTAGTTCTTCATTCTCAATACATAAATAGCAATCCTCGTACCTGAGCTCTCACAAATTATAAATTTTGCGTAAATACTTAAATAGTGTGAATGTCAAATGGATCTGACGATTGAGTATTTTTTATGATTTTTAGGGGTCTACCCCTTACACATTTTTTCGAGTATTTTTTTTATACTTCGATTTCGACCATGCTGAATCGATTGGCGTTAGCAGAATTGCTCTATCTTCAACCGTTCTCGAGATGAAAAGTTCATTTGGAGTTGAAAAAGGTAATTTCCTCTCATACAAATGTTCTCTCTCCATTTTGATAAAATTCAATATTTTCTGAATACGCATAAGTATTGTGTTGAAATTCTACAGTAGGTACACACATTGAAAAATTCCTTGCCAAATAATATGTTCGAATTCAATTTTATCACTCTTGCAATTCTGAAAGAAAACAATTATTCAATGTCAAAGGAATTACTACCGTTCTTACAGTAAACACAAAGCATCAATACTGTCATGAGTCACGAGTTTTAAATAAATATATCCGACCATTCCCTAGCAATTATTTCGTTCGTAATAACCATGTTTTCCCAAGATTAACAAACAATAAGCGTCATTCCGGCAAATACGAGCACAATACAAAGAGTAGCATCTTCCGCGAAACAATTAAAAACAAAACAACAGAACTAATATTCGTCGCGAAACGGCGAAACAAACACGCAGCGCTTCGAGTTCCGTCTGTAAATATTTACGGCGGGATCTTTATTTGCATGTTACCTTTCCTGCAATAAAAGCAGAGAACAAGCTCATCTTTCGCAGGAATTCTCAAGTCAAACACTCCGCAGTTGAAAGCTGGAACTTTTCGACTGGGGGCACTGCAGGGTGTAAGAGAAGTCGGGACGCTCAAACAAAGGAATCCAAAGCAGGAGAGATGGGGTGGAGAACTTGGATAATTAGGTGAATGTGTTCACGGTTAAAAAAAAAACTCAGGTCTTTTACCCAAGACATATCCCCTAAAGAGAATTGATCAAATATTAAAGTTACAATAAAAGGTGTTTCAGCCAAATGGCACAATTATTAAGCTTAGGACACAATTAATAATATTAGTTGTGAAATAAAACAGGATGCAAAACAGATCTAAAAGGTGGAGCTTGACTTGACTTGACCAGAATGATAATGGCAATGACAGGATGCAAAACAGATCTAAAAGGTGGAGCTTGACTTGACTTGACCAGAATGATAATGGCAATGAGAGTTTCGTGTTTAAACTACGTGTCACTATAGTAGTACACTGTAAATATTATTTCCATCAGATTACATGATCCCCTATGGGTAATGCGTTGCTATGCGTATACATGTAAAGTTCGAGGGGGAAACATCTCGCTGAAATGTGTACGAGATTTTAAATATTGAAAATACTCAAAGGATCAAACCAATGACTGAAAGACTCAAGCCGATGACTGAAAGACTCAAACCGATGACTGAAGCGAAGATTTAATGACTGAAAATTGACTCAAATGACTCAAAATTTCTAGTTGTACGAGATTTAATGGAGATGTTTCCCCCTCGGTAAAGTTACATACCTCATGCAATATTATGTGAAGTCATCACTTGACTTTAAATGTGAATTTCCAATATATTCCATGTGTTATCACTTGTATGCTTATGTAATTTTCTCCATTATCCCAGATTTAATGGCGATTTATACGTGTTTCTTCTAGTGTTTTTACCACTATATTCAAGTAGTGTCAATTGACACACATGCTTTAGTATGTATTATTGGGTACGTATATATTCAAGTATTTGTAGGGAAAAATGCAATTTTTGCTGTAAATTAAACTTGGATCAACATACATGTTTACATACCACAAATGTGATTTTCCACATATTTCCCGATAATACTAGTATTTTCATGTGATTTTCCCCCTAACTACAGATTTAACGGAAATCTCTTTCTAGGTGTATTTTGTCCATTGTTTTCAAGTAGTTTCAACTAACTTTATATTGTGTGAAAACTAATGTCATTTTTTATCGGGAGGAGAGAAGACTGATTATAAGAACATCTAAAGTTAACCATAAAAAATTATAAATGTAATAACTTCAATAGAGAAAAACAAGTAAGAAAATTATCAATTTTTTTAACATTGAGTGAATTGAAACATAGTGTACCTGAAAAAAATCTGTCATTTCTATTTTCTGTTACAGTTGAAGCGAAATATTTACAAGGTACTCCTGTCCGATCAATAATCAAAACATTGTCATTTAGACTTCACGTTTCTCGAGTTGTTGATGTTGCCATGGTAACTTTGAAAAACGCGCATTTTTTAAATTTCGAATTAATCACGTTGAGGCGTGCTTGAAATAGGTTTGTTTAAATCTATTAAATATCCAGAAACAACCCGTGATAACTATTTTTGTAGCAAACATTCTAACCAGCTTCAATACGTGATTGATACTTTTCTATCATTTATTTTTATTATCAAGATACTCCGAATGAAACAGGAGCCATAAAATAAAATAACCAGATTTCGATATTCCTCCGTCCGCAGCAAGAAAACCGTCTGGAGATTTTCCGGAAAATTGAATCAGTGGAAGCGACCATTATTTCTAAATGATAATCGAAATTCATCCAAACAGAAGCGATGTCTCCTTATCCGAGCGTCCCAGCTTTAAAAGTAAGGGTTTGCAGTGATTTCAAACCCAATCTCGTCAGCTAGCTATTTCGCATACTAACCAAACTACCCCATCGCTATTACCCCTATTTTGAAATCGCTTATTGAAATATCCGCAGGTCGGGCAAATATAAAGTAGCAAGATCAGTTTTAATAAGTCCTCCAGGGAACAGAGCTTGGTCCAGTTTTGTTCATTCTATATGTCAATTCACTATTTGACTTGCTAATTCCTTCTGAAATAACCAGCTTCGCTGATGATACCGTTTTCTTTTTTGAAGGGAAAAATAGGGAGGCTCTGAAACAACAATTTATATCTTTATTCCCAATTATTATGGATTATTTCAGAAGTAAACTTGTGACAGTGAATTTGAAGAAAACTATATTCACACCTTTCACTATTTATGAATCAACTTTCCCCATCTATACGTGTGTAAATGTCCTTATCTCGGATGATGTAGTACCTCGGGTATTCCATGGATATAGGAAAACTATTAAACATTCTATCTATATTTATTTTGAACATTGTAATTAATAAATAATATCAGAAATGGGTTGCTAACATTAATAAACTACAAAATTTCAAGGATGGTGTCAGGTAATTAATTTGTTCACATAAATTATTTTAATTTTGAATGCAAATATCAGTAAATTACCTTTTTAAAATGACTGATGAAGAAAACTCAAGTTGCACCCCTCCTGAATTGAGAGTATTTGCTCATACGGCTGTGAATTATTTGTTGCCCAAAAAATCTCGTTCAGTTTACGAAAAGGAATTTCACAATTTCGAAGTATCCGATGCCTCACCACACTCCCACTGCAGTCAAAATAACTTTTCAAACAATCAGACTACTGAGCATAATTTTGTTAACCCAGTCCAAATCAAAGAGACTAAACTAACAAGGATGGTTTATAAGCTCTAGCCAATCAGAATCTTGTAGCATCAACGCGTCATAATGATGTACTTGGATATGAGTATAGAGTCGAACTCGAACCAAGCAACAAAACTGTCAGCAGTAACTCTCATATACCAAGAGCTAGTCCGTCACTGTCTATAGAGAACGGCGGCCATGACACGTCCAACTACGTCACATTTCGTCACAAATGTTCTTTCGTCTGTTTCTACTAGTGTCCCCATTGTCTTATGGGGATTAAACTCGCCTTGTTAAATTTTAGTCTCCTTGAGTCCAAACCACACCAGCTAATTTAATCATAAACGCCCGAGAAGCCAGTCATGTAACAATTAAAGTTTATAATAACTGCACCATCCAAGGCAACAAATAACACCACAACATTCAAAGTTTTATTCTTCTTTTTCTTTGTTTAATATCTAAAAATCCCATCCGTCTTGTCTGACAGTTGATGTTACCATTGTTACCAATCTCTAAAAAAATTTAAATGCGTATCGAAATAGAAGCCATTTCAATACGCATTTGGGTTTTATAATGACTTCATTTTAGATTCCAAATAGAAAAATATCATTATTATATTATTATTATAAGTAATAGTCTAGCAACACTGCACCATCTTTCTTATGTATGTGAAGAAACACGAGTTTAGCTTTGCATGAGGAGGGTTGTCCTTATATTAATATAATAAATTTTTGTTAGAGCGCCATTCGTTCCGTTTTGTCGGTAATATCACTCCAGAGGGGGGAGTTCTGATTTCAATATCCCACGACTTCATTCGTTTTTATTGGCAAAACACCTGAAGAGGTCGTTACTTTCCAACTCTCCGGGGAACCCATGAAGAAATGGCTTGAATTCATGAATACGAAGGTGATATGGCGCTTGTGACAGAAAATGTCTATATAGGAACAGTCAAATTGAAATAAAACGCCAATTTTGTTATATGTTTCGAATGAAACTGATATTTTTAACAATCTCAACAAATTGAAAGTTGATGATAATAATTGTGGCTTTCAACGCCATATTGTATGATGCTACAGCGCATTACAAAATACTCATTTGATGAAAAAATCTAAGTGTGACGTCTGTATAATGAAATATTAAAAAAAAATTAATTAATAAATAACAAAAAGTAACTTATGACATCTACAGTCACTAGTTGAAAATTAATTTACAAAGAACCTATAGGAATCCACAGTTAGATGATTGTCTACTCATATACCGGGTGTCTGCGGAAAGTGGCTCGTCCAATAACTGTTTTGTTTCTGAAGATAATGGAATTAATTTTTGAGGATCTGTATACGAGATAAAAATGCATATTTTGACAAGCTTCATGCAACTACCGGTTTCACCGGAAGTGACTACCTTTCGATTTTTAAATTGGACGCCCGGTATATTTTCACAGGTTGTCATTTGAAAAAAAAAAAATTTCAATTTATAAATTAAATTTCAAATACTGTAAAATATTTATGGTCTGATTTACTCTAAAATAATGTATTTAACGAAATACAATGATTCACAATACTATAATTTATATAACAATCACTCTACTATTTATATTCGACTTTCACTTCGCTGTCTGTCTCCGCTGCGTGGTTCTTCTTTTTATATTCACCGTTCATTTCGTGGAAATTTCGCGTAAGCCCTTGAATCGTCCAGATTCTTCTCGGTGCATAGCGCCTCGAAGGTCGTATGCGGCCTGCGTGAGCGTTCAGGCCCGGCATAGCCCACAGCTTCGCCACAATACATTTTGACCGAAACCAGTAAAGTTGTATTTTTCCCAAAATATCAGAGCTTATATCAGTGATTTGAATGTATCCATAGCACTCAAGATTGAAAAATTAACAAAAAAATAAATTAAAAATGTATTACAAAAAGTGACGAATGATTCATGGTCTGGTATAGATATTTTCATATGAAGATAAAAAAAGTGAAGATATACCGGGTGTCCCATTTAAAAATCGAAAGTTACATGAAGTTGAGTCTCTTTCAAAAAATGCAGTTTTGTGTCGTATACTGATCCTCCAAATTTCATTCAATTATCATCGAAATCGAAAAAGTTATAGGCGCGAGCCACCTTCCCTGGACACCCGGTACATATTTCCTGTATTTATTTTTCCATTTTATCTTTGACGTATGAAAGAACAGACATTCATATGTTTTTGTTCTGAAATTTGTTCCTTTCGTTAACCGGCGCTACCCTGAGAAATCTTCGAGACTTGTGCGAGCTAGGGAAGACGAGGCCCTTACCTTTCATCGTGTTATGCCATGCATCTAACTCTGCATCAGCATCAGTCAATATTTCTATTAGGGCCGGTCTTTTCACCTCACAATAAAGTCTCTGAACTATCTATCGGATAAACTTCACAGGTTTACATATCCTTATCTGATAGATAGAGTTTTCTGCGACTTATCTATAGGTGAAAAGACCGGCCCTTAATGATGCCTCAAAATTTGCTCTGCTTCTCAGAAAATTAAGCTGTCAGCTATATACAGGGTGACCCAGAGCTAAACCACCAAACGTTTAGGATCGGTTTTTTCTGGCTGATTTCGATAAAACCTGACATTCTCATAATAATATGCGGTACCTACTTATAGCAAAATTATTAATTCCATTAGCGTCCCAAAGGGTAATCTAATTACTATTAGGACAAATCATTGTACTCCACTGTCTTTTTGCATGTTCAGTTTTTTTTTTTGGATTAGGTAATAAAAAATGCAACTCTTTTGGTAATTTAATTTTTTCAATACTCATTTGGCTTCATTTTTGAGGAACAGTTTGAAAACCGATTCCTTGTAACAATAAATTGACATTAGAACAAAATTATTCATTGAATTTTATTAGAAAACGGGAAAACTAAAATCTACTCAAAATTACCACCACTTGTTTCAAAGTTCGCACCTACAACAACAACAATCCTTTCCAGGAAAATACCTTCGTCGTTGATAGGCTCAGCATGAACTTTGGTTTCCATTGTACCCCATACAAAAATTCATAGGGGTCAAGTCTGGAGAGCGTACAGGCCAAGGAACTTCGACACCTTGTATCTCGAAAACGAAGCGAGTTAGGACAAATGATTATAGGAAACAAAAATCTAATTTTTGCCTAACAAACCGACCCTAAAAGTTTGGCGGTTTAACCCTGGGTCACCCTGTATATCCTTGATCTACATTGGAATATCATTACGATTCGTTTCGTATCGTTCTTTCCGAAATATAAGGAGGTCTATGAATTCCAAATCAGGTCGGATTGGTCTTTTTCCGTCGTCGATATCGCGGAGTCGAAATCCTCGAGTCTCTTTTACATAATGCCGCGCGATCCAATAACCCTTGGATCCGAACACACCCTTCGACATCGTTTATGATGGCTTAAGTTTATTGAATTAACCCCGGTTGAACGCGACACGGACTTGCTAGGGTCTCGGCATTCAAGACCGGCGAATTTTACGATTTTTTCTAGTGCGGAGGTGACATTGATTGGGGAGTGAACTTTGTAAATGCAGCGTGTAATAGGATTTGCTCTTGTTAACTAGGTATCGGGTAGGGGGTAAAGAATTGAAGGTTACTAGAGTTACGAAATGAAAAAAAAAAGTGGTAAAGTGATTTCATTGAAGAGGGGGGGGGTGTAAAGGCTAATGGATGAAGTCTCACCTAACTAACTGCTGACGAATGGTAAAAACATCGACTATATCTGATCAAGCACTGGCTAACTGTGGAGTTCCACAAGGGTCCATACTCGGCCCCACTCTCTTTTTGTTGTATAGATGACACCTTAATCTTATATCGCGAAAAAATACAATTGACTTGGAAGGAAAAATCAGAGGTTCGCTAAAAAATCCTAAATCTTTAATTGAATCGGAATCGATTTGAAAGTGGTTATACGTATTTCTCTATATTTCTGTATAGAAATCTGTAAGAAATCACCTAAAGTGATGGGAATTAAACTTTATGATAGTCTCCCACAATGTTTTAAAGATATTGCCTTAGTACATTAATTTAAAGAGAAAACCATCTATATTCGGTTGAAGAATATTCTGCATATATTCGTTGAATTATGTCTAAATTGCAACATATAAGTTTTGTTTGATCTCAATTTTTGACATATCTGTGTGCTTCTACTATTCTGTAATATTTTCTGTATTTGTACGTTACTGTATTTGTTAACTTAAATTATTGTTTGATACTAGGTAATATTTTAAGGTAAATGTTTTAGTTTTAGCCAGACTTTTTAATTTTAATTCGTGCATATTTGACCTGTCTTATGTCATTATTTGATATTATGAGATCAATAAATTCTATTCTATTTAGAAAATTTTTAATTTCACGAAAATAGAGAGAAAATTAAAAAAAAAAATTTTGAGAGAATAACATTTTTCAAGTCCAGACGAACATTTCAACTAGAAAACGGTTGAAGATAGGGATATTTTGCAAACGCCAATCAATTCTTGTTGAAATTTTCAGAATATATTAGTATATTCTGAAAATTTCAACTAAATCGAAGTAAAATTAAAATACTCGAAAAATCATGAAAAATACAAAATCGTCAGATAAACTTGAAATTCACTCTATATGCGCAAAATTTCATGCTGACTGAAAAAGATGTTTTGTAAAAGCTCATGTATAAAATTTATCCGGAGAAAGGAGTAAAACGCTGAAAACTCGAAATTGCAGAGGTTTACTAAAAAAGCCTATGAAATTTTTAATTAATTCGGAATCGATTTGAAATTCGGTATGCGTATACAGGAAATATGGACTTTTATAAAAGAGAGTGGAAAAAAAATATATTTTTTTATGAGAAGTAACTTTTTTCAACTCCAGATAAATTTTTCAACTCCAGATAAATTTTTCAACTCGAGCACGGCTGAAGATAGAGAAATTATTTAAACGCCAATCGATTCAAACTGGTGGAATTAGTATATTGTGAAAATATCAAGTAAATTGAATCAGTTTAAAAAAAGTACCCGAAAAAAGTTTCCCCTAAAAATCATGAAAAATACAAAATCGTCAGATCCACTTGAAATTCACACCATATACGCGAAATTTCATGCTGATTTCGAAAATATGTAATTTGTTAGAACTCAGTTATAAGATTTAGCTGGAAAAGTAATAAAATGTCGAAAATTCAAAATTGCAGATGGTCACTTAAAAATCCTATTAAATCTTTGATTGAATCGGAATCGATTTGAAATTATTCAGGAAGTATCGACTTTTTCGAAAATGACAGAAAAAAAATTAAAAATATTGATTTAGAGGAAATTACTTTTTTCAACTCTAGATGAACTTTTGAATTCGAGAACGGTTGAAGATAGAGAAATTCTGCAAGAGCCAATCGATTCAGAATGGTGGAATTCTGAATTTCAAATATAAACATGCAAAAAACAAAAAAAAACTAGAAATCTGAGGGGTAGGACCCCTAAAAATAATAAAAACGTATAAACCAAATTTTGGGGGTTGTGAAGTCTAATGGATAAAAATACAACAATTTTAATGAATGATGGTTTTTCGGGTTTTTAGGCCGACGTTTATTTAGAGAAAGTCTCGACGTTTCGCCAACACGAGTGGTTGGCATTTTCAAGAGAAATGTTTACAGCTTCGATCACTGAACACTACTTGTATGTGATCGAAGCTGTAAACATTTCTCTTGAAAATGCCAACCACTTGTGTTGGCGAAACGTCGATATTTTCTCTAAATAAACGTCGGCCTAAAAACTCGAAAAACTATCATTCATTCAACGATGGCCGCGAAAGCCTTTCAGAACAATTTTAATCTTACCCTTGCTCTGTAGCCGACGTTATTATACCTTGGAAGAATATTATGCTAAGGATTTTATTCTTAATCTTAATTTTTCATGTAATCGAATAGTCCGTTTTTTTATATTGGTATTTTTATTTGATACCTCAAAATGATTTTAATCTAAAGGTTCGTTGAACGCTTTTATGAATAATTTGATGATTTGAAGGTATTGTAAAATTAGGTTCTAGGTGAAAATAATCAACGTTAATATAAATAAATTTAACTTTTGAAAACTGCTTCTCCTAATGATTCCAATGTTTCGCGTTGAATTTTCAATAAGTAGTTGATTCTGCCTGGTTTTTCCAACGTTTAACATATTTTTAATCCCTTTCAATTACCATAGTACCTTCGTTTGACTGGACTACCAAGCCAGGTCAAAATAATTCGTTTCTGGTGATGGAAATATGCGGAATATCGGCCACGAGTAGGAATCGCTGACAGACGAAAATTGATTATATTCTCGAAGTAGGTCACTTCCAAGATGAGGGGAAACGCTTGAAATCGTATTTATTAGCTCGATATTGTTTCAGAGGAAGTTGAAATGGGTCATCTTCAAGGAAATATTGGCTATTCATTCTAGTTCATAAAACCTTATGATGTTTTAGTCGAAACTAGTTCAGTAAAATATGTTGAAACGATTTCCATTCTTTCGAATTCTTACATGTTCTTTTAATGGTCATCAACATACTAAATTTTTATTGCAAAATCTGCCTGAAGAAAACCAGAGCAAAAATTTTACCTCATTATCAAAATAAACCTTATAAAATGTTTCTCAAAATCGAGATAAAATAATTTTGTATTATAATTTATAAATTGCTTCTATAATTTTTCCTAATTATTTAATGGTGTGTATGAACTACTCTACCTATATACGGTGTGTCCAGGTAATAAGTAGATACAATTTTGGTCAAACTGAAAAAAGTTGCGTTACCAGAAAGGCCATTGGTATGACAGTAAAAAAATTCCACAAAAAATTTGGAATTCCAAGTTATTTTGAAAAATTAATTTTCATTGTGACAAGTGACAGGATGACAGATGCTAGACGATAAGTGAGGGATGACAGTCAAATGGTAGGTGACCGATGACCAATGACAACTGATGGTAACTGATAGATGAGAGGTGTTGGATGACAGGTGACGGATGACAGTTGATAGATGACAGATGAGCAGGGAAAGCTGATAAGTGCTAGTTGACAAGCAACACATGATAGTGAATGACAAGTGATAAATGACGGATGAGATGACAGGTTTCGAGCGTCAGATGATAGGTGACGAGTGGTGGGGTTAAAAGTGGTATTGGTGGGGGTGGTCTCAATCGACTCAAACGCTACTATTCAGTGATTCATGATGACTATTGGATCTATTCCGAAAGCTACTTATGTTTGAAAGAATAATTACCAATATGGATGGTGCAGGGATAAAGAAAATTTATTTATTGGGTTAACAGTTTTATTTGCACGGAAAACTCCTTCTTTTCGTATGAATTGCATACGCATATAGAATTATTCTTTCGTTTTACGATTTTATCTCGTGCAGGCGAAATATTTTATGGCAGTTTCCAATAAGTGAACAGGTGTTTATCATAAATCTAGCGCCCAGGCAAACGGTTGTCAAATTTGGCTGGTGAACATATTTTTAGTGGATGATTATAATATGTGGAATGTTTTTTTAGAATTCAAGAATTCAATCCTGGGTACATGCGATATCTTGGTATCATCTCTTACAATTAATGTTAAATTCTGGCTAGAAGTAAATTATGCCAATCCCTAGAAACAAACAATATAGTATGTACGCATACAGTGTGTCGATTTGAAAACGCAGCACCCTGAATATTTCAGCCGCTATATAAAAATATCTGAAAATATCCAAAACATTGTATGTCCACTATTTAAAAGTTCTAGTTGAAGAATTGAGGTAAATTACCTACATTCTTAATAATGATTTTTATCGGAACATGCTTCCTATTATTGGTACAGTTTTCACCTGATTTCTCCAGAAGTACTGAGTAGAAAGGTCATGTTTTTTTTTGTTTTTACGAAACTCCCAGGTTTTCGGAGAAAACCCCTCAAAAAGCAGAGCTTGTGCGAGCAAGGGAGATATGTATGTGGTATATTTGAAAAGATCGTTGACCGATCTTTAAAATCAGTTATTGCTCAACCCCTCTTCTCATTTAAGATTTAGAGGGTTTTTGTAAATCGAAAGACAACCAATCTAAAACAGTCTTCCTCTTGAAAATAAAGACATTTTTGCATATTTTCAGATTTTCTATACGACCTAAAATATTCAGGTTAGCACGTTTTCATAGTGACACTCTGTATAAAACTGGTTCAAAAATCACGGAATCAAATCTATCAAACCCGTGTATTTTGACCGAACTTTTAATGAAGGAGATAAAAACAAATTTTGTATATAAAATTATTTGTTTGAAACGATGACAGCCTAACACCCTGTAATATATTCAGAGTGGCCCATTCAAAAGCGAGGCACCACTATATTTTCTTATTTGTTGTCCGAGTTAAACGATTTTTTTCCAAAGAAAAGAGCCTTATACCGCCATAATTTTGAAATGAAATTCGAATTGTCAATCAAGGCCTTCTTCGAATTTTTCAAAATACATGTTAGCAATGAAATTTGTTTACGCCACTGGATTTGTGATAATTTCAAACCGGTGTAACAGAAATAACAAGGAAACATAATGATAAAAATTATATTTTTATGACTTTTTTTTTTCTTTAGCTATCAACAACAGTTTCGAATTCTTCTATTAATTTTTTTTTTAAATGACTGTATTTGAGACGCGTTAAAGAAGAAATAAAAATAACGTGATTCAAATTTTAATTATGCTATATTTTCATCATAGTAGGAACCAATTAACTTTATAATATTTCGATAATATTCATTTGAAATTATTGCAAATACATAGGCGTACTCAGATATCTTTTAGAAAAATTGCTAATACATTTTTTTGATTTTTGGTGATAAAATTAATAAAAAAATAGTTTTTGAATGCCAAAGATCCAAAAACTAGTAGCAATTGTTTAAGGTAGAATTTTACTACTCCACTGGATTTGTGATAATTTCAAACCGATGTAACAGAAATCACACGGAAAAATTATGATAATAATTATATTTTGCTGACTTATTTATCATCTGTAACAATCAATATCAGTTTTGAACTGTTGTATTAAAAATTTGTTTTTTTTAATCTGTCTGTATGAGGCGCGTTTAGAAGAAACAAAAATACGTAATTTGAATTTTAAATCTGCGATATTATTATAGCAGGAACCAATTTTTTTGAGAAATTTCGGTAGTTGGAATTATTTCAAATCCAGTGGCGTAGAATATTTCTTTAAAAAAAATTGCAACACATTTGCGATCAAATAAATAAAAAGGAGTCTTTAAAATTTTGAATTTGATTACTTACGGATTTATACCACTGAAGTGAAACTATTAATGCTCTTTCCATCGGAAAAAAGGATCTTTTGAATTGGTTTATGAATAACAATTTTACAGGGGTTAAATGGGTCACTTTGTATTTATATTTATTTCATTTTCAATTCCTGCATCTTTCTATTCTAGTGGATGTTACTGTGAAACTATTATTTATTTTAAGTTACTAACCCCTACCGCCCCCTGTCGCGCTACCCGCCCGCAAGTTATTGACGCCTTTTTTTGTTTCAGTCCGAGTAACACGGCGTTAAGTTCCCCCGAACAAGTGAAGGAATATTTGCTTACGGCCGGTACCTGTAAGTGTGGTTTGGAGTGCCACTTCAAATACGACAGCGTCTTCAACTTCGATCCTAAGGTAAGTGGCCTGAAGATGGTTGTGGAGAGAGTAACGGCGTCGCGTTCGCGCGAGAGTTTGTTGGAGTGGGCCGGGCGAGGATTTTTGAAGTTAAGGGCATAAATAAGTTGGGTTATCCGGAGCTTCGTTTAATTTCGTGTCCCACGTGACCGGACAAGTTGGGCAACCATACTTGCACGTGTGGTTGTACTGACCGGTGTCAAGTTAGCGGCCACTTTCCAGTAGTCTTTTTTATCCAGCAGCCAAACGACCAGTGGCGTCGGGTAAAATAAAAAATTCGACAATCATCAGAAATTTAACCAAATTGAATGTTTTGATGATGGAGAAGGCAGATATGGAAACAATGGGTAATTTGTAATGATGAGTGATAGTGACGAACTGCTTTTATGAGTTGGAAGGTTTACCAAAGACAGCAGTTTGTGTATTTCAGTACTTATACTCTAAGTCATCCCTCAGTATGTCATTCTTGAGTCAACTGGAAGTGTCTGTACCAAAAAATCAAGTTGGCTTAATATTTTACAGTGCGTTAACGAATTTTTCCAAATTTCGATTAATATAAACTACCCCCTAGACGGCTTCAGAGTCAGTCATCTCCAAGTATAGCATTCTTCTGTCATCTGGATGTGTCTGTACTGAAAATCAAGTTGACTGAATATTTCAGAGGATAAGTGCTGAAATACACAAACTGCTGTCTTTGGTAAACCAACTAACTCATAAATGCAGTTCATCACTATCCCATTGTATCCATATTTTGTCGTCTCCATCAAAACTTAAATTTCTGATGATTGTCGATTTTTTTATTTTACCCGACGCCACTGGTCGCTTGGCTGCAAGATAAAAACGGCTGCTGGAAAGTGGTGTACTGAAGGTTGAATATTGCCAGCATGGATCTGGTGAAAAAAAAACAGTGGCGTAGAGAAATTGAATCTACGACTGAAAAATGTTTAGAGGAAAAAATTTGACATGAATTTTGAAATCTAAACAAAAACATGTAAATAATACGCCCGCAATAAATGGAACGTTTTTTACTTTCAAAGTTTCAATACAGGGTTGGGCAAAATTTGAGGGTTTGTTCAATTGTTTTAAACGTTGTACACCTATATTTAGACAAACTCAAATTTAAAATCAAGATGAGTAATAAAAAATTAATAGGTGTTCAATATGCTCACTTTTGTTATCTAAATATGAATCAATTCCTTTCAAACAATCAAAAACACACTGGAATGTATTTCGATAAATGCTGTCTGTAGCTTCTTTAGGGTATAAAATCGATTTTTAAAGATACTGCTTTTTATTCGACCGAATGAATGAAAATCTAGAGGTGTCAAGTCAGGACTGCCCCAACTCACGATCCTCTTTACATAAAATTTTCCCAAAAACCGAATTGTTTTGTTTGAAATCATCATGCATTTGTTCAATACCTAGCTTCTTGTAAAATGAAAGAGTATTCTGCACATGTCATGGTCTTCTTGAAGAAAACAGGGAAAAGTATTATTTCTTGAACAGCTATAAAGATTTAAATTTTTTGGAAATGCGTAAGAAGAAAAAACAGCCAGAATTTCGTCTGAAATGAAAGTTGTGTCCATCACTTCCAAAGCAACTCTAAAAAGTAAATAAAATAAACAAATTTGAAAAAATCTGTGATAAATTTAGAACTTGGTCGCATGAGATAAGGGATTGAATGAAAGCTCTCTATTTGTTATCCGTCAAGCTTAGTCTTTACATTCCTTTGTCGTCAATTTGGAAACGGGCCGAACATCTTTTTCCTCCTCTATATTAAATGTCTCACGTTGGGCGCCAAATTATGGATATTACATGGTTGCCACCATCCTGTAAATCCTGGAAAACTTGAAAATTCGGGGAATTTCATCTTTTCAAAAATGTCAGGGAATTCGGGATAAAGTCAATTTGCAATAATCCGTTGAAGGTCAGGGAATTCGGTGATTTAAAAAAATGTTAAGTGAATATAATTTTTTTTTTTCGTTTGTTTATTCATTTCCTATATTTTTATAAAACTGCATGAAGTAATATCAGTCAAGTCTGGCATATTATGAATTTAGTTAGGAAAAACCTGGAAAAGTCAAGGAATTCAGAAAGAAAAAGTTGGTGACAACCCTATATTATGTCTCTAGTTCCTTCTTCCTTTATTGAGGTCGTAGTGTCTGTAATATACTTGTTGTCACCTTCTGATTTCTTATATTTGGTTTCTCTATACGTAAGTTGGGGTGCGTTACTTGCCAGTAAGAAGAGAAGCAAATCTTGTTAAAGAGAAATGCGAATAGTTTTCTAAGATGAATTTCAAGAAAGATACGGATCGTTTCAGAAAACCGTTCTGTATTTCATAGCTTTGTCATCTCGACAATGAAACTAAATTCAACATTGACAAACTGAACATTATTAGGTAGCTATATCATTTGGCAGGCTTCTGTTATCTATTATCATTATGTAACAATCACTGTCATGTTGGTTGTCTATTAGAGATCCCACGTTGGGCGCCAAATTCTGGATATTAACTCTCCAATTTCTTCTTCCTTTATTGAGATCGTAGTGTCTGTAATATTGGCACTATGCGATTTCTTAGGTGAATTATCTAGGTACAGTTCCGCTACGAACTGCAATAATACAAATAAATAAATGTACAAATGCGTTGATTCAAAAAGCGTTTTGTTGAAATTAAATGTTTTCTAAACAGAACACCGAGCTTCTTCAGAAGTCCAAATACCTCCCCAATCGTCGTGTCTCTTTCCTGAGGTGGCGCAAACAAAGGAAATAAGCCAGGGTCGACCGGTGGTGGGCAAGGATTAGCCCGTCCCCGCTCCCGTTTCAGCTATCGATCGCGATAAAAAAAAGCGGACCGCGGCTCGCCTTCACCTCTTTTCCGTATCCGCGAATGCAATCATGATTTATCGCCGAATTTAGGGCAACAGATAAGGGGGAGATTCGAGAGAAGAGCGCGCCAATACACACACACAATCGTAGTCGACTGGGGATTTATTCGTTGTTTGTTTTTCGACAATTGAATATTGATTCGGCATTCTCGGGTGTTGTTTTCGTGAGGCTGGAGGGTGGGGGGCGGTCGCCGGGGATTCGACACGGATTCCGTAACATTGGGGTATTTTGCGGTATCGTGTTTACGAGGGCGGACAAAAACATGCGGTGGCTGTGGTCGTTGGGGAATCGTATGTCTTTCAGTAGGAGGACATTGGTTCAAAGTTCAAATCTCACGGAAGAGTAAACAATAATTGTCATTAATCAACAGTATGTACTAACTTGTCATTATTCATTTACCTGAAGACGATTACTTATGCAAGTTATTGAAACGTTGTGAAAAAAAGATACTAAGTTAGTCCATTGGACGATAAAAATACGGAAAGAATGTACTCAAGCTACTAAGGGCTGTTGGTGTGAATTCTCTATCAAAGACCCCACGTTGGGCGCCAAATTCTGAAATCGCGATACAGGTTCAGGAATTGATTTGATCCACTCCGTATTTTGTATGTCCTGCAGAGGTGTATAGTTTTTGAGACTAATCGGAAAATGGTAACAGATATTTTCCGGCAATTTTTTTGGAAAATGTTAAAAAAACATGAACTCTGAACCGTTAATTTTAAATTAAATTTCGAAAAATGCGACAGGTAGAGCTCGAATAGACGAACGAATTCTAGTGATACAATTTTTCAATTTTACACAAAGTGTATAATTTGATTTGAACAGTTTTTCGAAAAACCGATCGGAAAATGGTGAAATTCCCTTAAATCTGAAAATGAAAATTTGAATTTTCGAAAATATGATATATTTCACGAACGGTTGATATTTTCACAATTCTAAAAAATATCTTCTTTGGCCGCCTTCAGGAAATCTACAATAAATGTCAATATTTTTTTTTTGTAAAGTCAATAGTCCTGGAACATTTCAAAAAACGTATAAATTGAAATATTGACCGTACTAATGATAAAATTGACATTTTTTAAATAGCTTCACAAGCACCACTGACGTTTCAAACCGTTTTCTTTCAACTTGATTAGAATGTAGAAAAAAGATTAAAACATTGAAGAAAGATTAAAAAAAGTACCTATCTCTCTCTAGAATATCCAAGAACTCGAAAATGAAACGAGATGTCACAAAAATGTGTTTTATTGTCCTTAACAGTTCTACAAAAAAGTCCTATTAAATTTTTCCTTATCTTGATGAATAAACTGGGAAAAATGCATTTTTTACTGGAAAATTTTGAAATTAACAAAGATTCAAAATTGAAAGATATCAAAAAATGTATATGAATTTTATTGTCCTCACCTAGGTAATTTTTTCCGCAGACTCAATAGTCTGGATAAGGTTTTTTAAAAAAATTAATAATTGACGATATGGACTTGGAAAATTTTACGATTTTTTTTATAGACAACAAAAATTCGAAAACGAAGCGAAATATCGAAAAAATTTTTATGAACAGTTTTATTGACAACACTTATGAAGTTATTTCATATCTTGAAAAGAAAAAATGAGATACTGACTTATATTGACGTTTTTTCTGAAACTCGAAAACGTTGAGTGCCGTTACCGATCGTAGTATCCTATTACTGATGACCATCAATTATATTTTCAATCATACTCAGTGATAAATTAGAGTAATTCGTGAACATGTACCATAAAAGTCGTAGTATTAACATTTGAGTCGTAGTATCAATATTTTAGTCGTAGTATTCAAAACTTATGGGCCCTTCAACTTCCAAGTTTTTCTTCGTTCTTTATTAAGATCGCAGTGTCTGTAATTAGTCACTATATGGTTTCTTAGATGAATAATCAAAGTACAGATTCGCTCTGGTACTGAAATAATGTATTCAAATAGCCAAGTATATCGTCAGTTTCTTGTTGTGATGTTTTTTGCTTAGAATAATGAAGTTGAAAACCTATTTTTGTCTCAGCGCGAGATCCAATGGACAAATAAATAAATTCACAAATGCTTTGTTGTTGCTGATTTTTGGTGTCAGGTGTGGGATTCGGATTGGAAATATAAATGGTTCAATTTTAAGTCTCCTGTCTTTTTGGGATAGTCGGTTGAATTCACACAAGCCTCACAAATACTTTGGATCTCTTAAGCAAGCATTCTGAATGTTTGTGGTTGACTTGTTTGCTATGATAGTTTGTCTGCTTTCTTGGTTTTCCTTATTACTTACTTTTTTCTCTAGAAAACAAAGACTTTTTTAGGATCACACCCATAGTTTCTACTCCTTCCAAGTGTCATTGAGTAGTTCAATGGCACTGTCAGTGTATCATCAATGTGTCAGTTTTCGCCTTGTACTGCCATCTTAATTTTCAGATTAGAAAATTTTTAATCAATCCACTTCACATCTGAACTTTTCTCTTCCAACGGTTTGCAAGTTGAGTAATCTCTCTAATTCGTTGCCAAACCTGAATACGAAAAATAATTACTTTTTTGTGTCGGAGGGATTCGAAGCAGAACGGAAACAACCTACACCGTGATATTAATTGGAAAACAAGAAAGCGCCCGAAAAGGACCGATGATCCGGTTTCCTCTCGTGTATTTAATTAGTTTTCCAAATTGCAATTTTCCCCTGAATCCCCTTTTTGCTCGATGAACTCACTCACCTAACTTTACAAATTACAGGCAGAAGAGATATTAATGAAAATTAAATATAATCCCTTCCAGGATTCCTTCCACAAGAGCCTTTTCGATAATTAAGGGGGAAAATTAAAAGACACGCTGTTTCAATAACAGACTGGAAACGAAGATTAATCTGTAATCTCTGTATGGCATCAAAGCGGAGGTTTTCGCAAACGGCGAATCGGGTTTACCGACAAATTACCTACAAAGGGAAATGTCTGTCGGTGGATTTGAGCAGAGTATTACCTGAAATAATGTTGAATTAATGATGTGTTTCTATGGCAATGTAAATTTCCATTGGTACTCAGGTGGGAATTATTTGGAAAACTTGTTTCCGCTGTAGTTCAATTCAAACTTATTGTTCACTGATATTAAGACTCGTAAGCCATTTACCATTTTTTTTCAACTGTATCAATTTTTCAGCAGAATGTGAGTATGAACCCTTAGATTCGAATGATTCGTTTACACAAATGGCAAGTATTAGTAGAAGTTCTTGGGGAGGCCGCAGCCAGGCAGATAGGCCCTCATGAACCCTTTTTGTCATCCCCTGTTCTTCACTTATCTACATTCCTTCTCCTAATCTTCCTTTTAGAGGCTTCGTGACCTCCTAATGAAGGTCCAGTATGTCAGACCACTCCAAGTCGATTAGTTCGTCTTGTTGGAGTTTCTCAACTCCGAAGATTTCAAATCTTAGCTTCCCTTACGCCTCACACTCGTCGAGGAAGTGAGATGAAGTGTCTTCGTCTTCTTCGCATTTGCGGCAAGTGGGGCTGGACTGTCTTCTATACCTATTGGTGATAGGTGTCTACCTAACTTGTTATGCTCTGTTATTATTCCTACAATTAGGCATAGTGCTTGGCGGTTTCTGCCCAAGAGCCATGCCGTCCTGACTTAATGGAACCGACCACAAAGTCTTTCGTCTTTCGACTGCCTGCATCCGGTATTATCACTCCAAAGTTCATCCAGCTCTTCTTCCGCCCATTTGTCGAGTTCTGAAGAGGTTTGGCTTCTTGCGATGCCCAGTACAGGCTCCGGCTCACAGAACGGCGTTGCGGAACCAGTTGTGGCAAGTCCGTCTGCCACCTCGTTTCCGCGCACCCCTCTGTGATCCCCATACTAGCTGAACTTCCTTCGTTTCAGCTTGTTTCATGGGATCGCAGTCTATCTTGTACGCTTTTCACTCTGAGGGTGGAGATCGGGATCTCCTGCTCTGCCCACTTCGCGGTTTCCGCCTGGCCTGTCATCGCTCCTTCGTTTATCCAGACTCCCGAGTACCGCATCCTCAAATGGGCTGCTATTGTCTCTTTCTTGATACAGACTGGAAGCGGTGGCGGCCTCAGCAGTACCTCCAACACTGCGGTTGGAGTATTTCTCATTGCACCCGTAATTACCAAACCTCTAGACCTTGGAAGTCTTTGGCCGTGTTGCTCTGTGCGCCTGTCCACCATGTTGGAATATTGACAAAAATTAATCCTTCTCTGTCTCATCACTGCTGAATCAGTATGTTTATGTATATAAAGAGCACGTAGGCACTTCAACTTTATGTGTACAAAACTGGTTATCGGCCCGTTTACCCGAGTGTTTTTCTTATGAGTTTTAATTCTATAAACAGACTATGCATAGAGAGGATATAGTTAGTTACTATTTTACCTTCCAAGTGCGTTCTTCTAATAACAGTAAATTGATATTAGTGAAAGCCAAATCCACTGTGTATTATTTCATCCTATAACCGACACACCACACGGCTGACCCATAATGGATCTTTGGTCATACGACTGCCGTGTACAGCCAGCGCATGATCTCTGGGTTGGTACCCCAATTGCTTCCTACAATTCTCCTCAGTTCTATGACCCGATAGGCAGAAGTTAGTCGATGGTAATTATGGTGAGAGGCTTCGAACTTATTGTTCTTGAATGTCTATTTTGCCAAAATTATATATTGATTCACACACCCTTGTGATCCAGAATATAAAATCAGATTAATGAAAATTATCTTTCCGCTACCCCAAATAATATACACTAATTCTGTAAAGAATGGTCCCACGTTGGGTGCCAAATTAGGAAATAAATTGACAATCGATGCATACCTCTTATGAAAGGGACGCTAACAAGAGGGTCATGCATCTATTAGGCGCTTTTTCTGCTTAGCGAGTTTTAACCACATTGAAGAACACCTCATCGAGAGCAAGTCTGTATGTGTAGCACTTGTCGAATTCAACAACGGATCTATGAAGTCGTGATCCTCCATTCCAATTGCACTAATGTTCAGTTTCGATTACAAATGATAAATAAATAGGCTACAATGTGAGCATTTCATTAATTTGAGAGGCGATACATGTACCAACGCCGACGGTGGTGTGTGTAAATCTCCTATCGGTGAATGCATGTTTCTTTCTTTATCTCAATCCTTGATTTTCATAAAATATCTGTCGCGTTCTTTCATATTTTTCTCTGAACTACATCCATTCGACTTTTCGGTCGAAACGACAACGGTTGAGGTTATATGTATGGAGTTGACAGTAACGTCACCTTCGTTCACCCCTCCTTAATTTTCCGAACTCGCGACTAAAAATGTCAGACTAACGGATGCGCGGTGGCGAGGTTCGATTTTTCCTCGCAGCTAACAAGATTGCGGACCATTAACTGGGGATCTAATTGAGAAGCAGATGTTGTTTATGTACCCGCTAAATGCCGCGGAGTTTACTGCTTCCACCACCGAATGGCGGATTGATCGTAAAATTTATCGGCAACATTTCACGTATTCGTATGTCGGTATTGCTGGGCTGCTTGGTGTTAGGTTATTAATGGCAGAAATTGGGGAGGGGGTGGATCTTTCGGCTGTGACGAAATAACGGACTGATAGGATTTCAGCGGCGATTATTTTTCAAATTATGTTCTTGACCGTTGGTGGAAGAGGGGTATGGCTGTCTGGGACTGCAATTCCTGTGAAGGAGTGATTTGAAATAATGAGAAGGGATGGGGTAGTAACTGTCATAAGCTGATTAAAAACTGCATTTTTTATGTTTCGACCACGAACAAGCAAGGATGCGCCTTTGTCTGATAGTGTCAGTTTTCGACTTTGACGTCCGAGTGACGTTTTCCGGTTCGATTCGAGTTTCGACGTCGATGGCACTAGTCTGACCTAATGAGTTCTCTCGTTGAAATAATTTTGATCATCTCTGGTGGATCTTGGTAAAATTCAAATCTGGAAATTTCCTTATATTGTTTGCGATATTTGACGCTGTATATTTTGGAGGATTTCCTTCGGCCGTGCCGGATTTTTGAGGTTATGGTCTTGTAGCGTCATTCTTCAGTGGTAAAACCGCTGGAACAAGAAACTAGCTATCAGACATCAAACAAACTGTCACAGCTGTTACCCGAACCCTCCCACTGAATAGGGGTTAGTATTTGCATTTGGGATCTACTTATGGCCCCATACAAGTGCAATCAGAGGTCAGACTGGTATTGTTTATTCTAGGGTGTTCCTGTTCCGCTACTGTATATTGTTTCTGTTCTACTACCTTTTGGTGCTCCACTACTGTTTGGTGTTCCTGTTTGATGTTCCTGTTTCACTGTTGTTGTTATTTGGTTCGTTCCCCTTGCTTCCTATGTTTGGATTTCTGCACACTCGCTGTTATTGGACCCATACTATGCTCTTAGTTTGATTTTGTCGTACCCACTGTACACACCCGCACTCACCATGGTATTGAATTGAGAAATTACAACTGGATCTACGATCTACTTACTATCAGATAAGTCTAGATTGAGATTCGCCCCTAAGGCATATTGAAACATCACAGATAACTCAGTGCATAATTGTAAACCGTGACGTCACAAGCATAGCCCTCACTGAAAGTGTAATATTGTCATACAACGATGCACTACTCTCAATCCTCGTACCTTATAATTCTCTTGGTGGTGCCATATTAAGCTTCTTCAGGAGCACTGACTATTGTGTGCTCGAACTGTATACATACAGGGTGTTACATAATTCAGTACTTATATTTTATTAGTGAGGGACTTAACTATTTCTTTTATTCTGGTCCAAGTAATCCATGTACATAATTGAAAAGAAAACCTCTACATTTTTGTATATTATATATATATATATATATATATATATATATATATATATATATTCCATTATAGGTATCTATTGCTTATTATTTTAGTAATATTAGTGCAGTGGGTTGTCCCATTCCATCAGGTTGGTTGCGGATTTTTCGCTGGCGATAAATCCGTGGCGCTCCGGAGAATTAAACCCCATATTTCAATATTACCGAAATAAATTTTTATTGTCGAATCCCCAGGGCTAAGGCAGGCCAAAGATCTACCCGGTTTTTTCTACTTTTTTCCGGGAAGCCACCCACTGAACCCCCTCATGATGAAATCCATTGGTCTGATGTTTTACTCATAATCAAAGAAAAACCCCCGTATAACTAGGAGGAGACGGGGAAAATCTACACCAAGATGAGACTTAACACTTACGGCAGAAGATAAACCTACACAACATCGTAGGCCTGCTCTGCAGGTATGAGTAGGGTTTCCCCCGCCCACTGAAGGCCTCAGCATGGCAGGTATAAACCCCACCCCAAAACCCATCATTATTCCCTCCTTTCCCCCCTGTGGCAAAGTGATAGTTTTACTGTGTTTTATTTTATCTATTTATATGTCGTCCAATGTTATACATTTTTATATTGTAAATTTAATATCAATAAACCTTTTTGCTTTTGCCTTTGCCTTGCCTTTGCCAAAGATCTCCTCGGCAATTTCAACCGAGCAAGATCGAAGACACTGATTAACCTCAGCAAAACTAGTCTAAAGACAATCACGGGATTTCTGACGGGGTACTGCAGGCTCAAAGAACACCTAAGAAAGCTAGGATTAGAGGAGGACAGCACCTGCAGATTCTGTGGGCCAGAAATAACCCACCATGTATTGATGGAGTGTTTTACTGTACATCACAAGAGATTGAATATACTGGGATCACACCAGCTGACGGTGGGAAAATACCACGAATAGACCCCCTCACAATCATTAAATTTCTCAAGGAATTGAGGCTTGAGGGGCTGCTGTAAACGAGAACACCTTGAGATAGCAGAAGAAGGGGGGCACAATAGATCTAATCAGGTTGCAGCGCATCAGTCACCATCCACACTTACCATTACCATTATTTTCTAATCCACGCCAACTGAGCTATCGGTTCTGTTAGTGGCGTGAAACATCATTGCACATTTACTGCTCTCCTTTCCTAAATTTCGCACCTAATAAAGCTTCACAATCATTACTGTTGATTTTGTAAATCCCAAAGCTTTCATAAGAAGTATACACAGGGTGAGAAATAATAAAGGATGCATACAATATAGCGGTGTTGTGGACATGATTGTGATCCGTAAAAAACATCCTTTGTTCTTCAGCAAACTAACGTGATTTATGAAGTAAGTAAGGGGTATCTGGCGCCGGCACTGTCCTGCCCCCGGTATCGCTTACAATGTTGCGGTATACGTTCCGGGTGGCAGGTCATTAATATCGTATCATTTGAATGGAGAGTATTATTTCATATTCGTAATAAAGCGATCGAGCCCGAGGGCCGAAAACAAAATCGACGGATAAACTACACAATACGTTTCCAGAATTGAATGAACACAGCGAGTCGATGGCAATCCTAATCCACGATAATGGCATTCCGGCTGGTTGATTTTCGCCGAATAATAATAATCCGATAACGGAGATTGATAGGCGGGGAGTTTATTCGCGAAATGTTTATACATGGAAGCTATTAAGCTTTACATGGGTGTGAAGAGGTGATCGAATTTGAAGTCACTGGTTATGGTTATTAGTTTTTCAAAATATTCTCCCTGATATTCGATAAACTTTGGTCGGACGTATACCGCCATACGTTACAATGGAGGCATCAGATCGTACCTAACAATACCAGTATTGCCATGTCTTAATTCACATTAGGCTACCTTCTTATACATTATTTCACAGATCGAAAATATCTTTGATAATGATAATATATGTACATGTTTACATGATTGAATAGGCGGAGTGTCACTGGCAGGCTGTGTTTTCCAACTCAACTTTCAGTACAGATATAACAGAATAATCATAGAATAATATATAATAATAGAATAATAATAATAATGATAAGTTATACCAGCACGATCGCAATATCTCTCCCCGCCTACTATCGTCGTCGAAACAAAGGACGAGCGTTCGCGGGCGTGTATTGACGCGATTCGAATGCGCGCCGGTGTTTTTCGGCGACGCTGCCGCCGCATCCGAATGTGCAGCGTCGATGCTTTCCGCTAATTAATGGTTATTAGTATTCGTTTTCGACGATATCAATCAAACGCGCGCGGATCGACGTCAATAGACGCGGCTCGAAAGCTAATTAATTCTATTGAAGCGCGGCCCTAATTAACACGTCGATTGAATTTTAGCGTATTGAATCGCTTCCCCGCTCTTATTCGTTTATAGCAGGAGAAAAATATTTTCTTTTGCGTTGTCGGTGATTAAATTAATGTTTGCGTTGTTGATATTTTACTTTTGGTAACTCTTCAGTATTTTTACAAAATTCATAACTCCAAATCTTGGTATGATATCGAAATATTTATTGTCTTGATACCTATATATCTAGCATGACACATTGATACTTTTATTTGCATTGTTGATGGTTAATTGATATAATTTTATATATTTGCGTTGTTGATGTTTCACTTTTGTTAGCATTTCATAAAAAAAAGCTCAATTTCAAATCATGGTAGGTATGATATCAAAATGATATTTATTCTTTTGTTACCTGCAGAGTAAGGCTTGTGTCTAGCATGACACAATAATCCTTTTTTTTGCGTTGTCGGTGAAAAATATAATTCTATGTATTTGCGTTGTTGATTTTTCACTTTTGTTGACTCTTCTTCATTTTTGCAAAATTCATATCTCCAAATCTTGGTATGATATCAAAATGATATTTATTGCCTTGACACAATAATCCTTTATTTTGCGGTGTCGGTGATTAATATAATTCTATATATTTGCGTTGTTGATATTTCACTTGTGTTAACTCTTCAGTATTTTTACAAAATTCATTACTCCAAATCTTGGAACGATTTCAAAATGATATTTATTGTCTTGACACAATAATACTTTTTTGCGTTGTAGGTGATTAATATAATTCTTTATATTTCCGTTGTTGACATTTCACTTTTTTCAACTCTTCAATATGTTTACATAACTCCAAATCTTGATGATATCAAAATAATATTTATTGTCTTAACACAATAACCCTTTTTTGCATTGTAGGTGATTAAAATAATTCTTTATATTTGCGTTGTTGACATTTCACTTTTTTCAACTCTTCAGTATGTTTACATAACTCCAAATCTTGGTATGATATCAAAATAATATTTATTGTCTTAACACAATAATCCTTTTTTGCATTGTAGGTGATTGTGTTGAAATTTCACTTTTGTTAACTTTTCAGTATTTTTACTCCATAACTCAAAATAGTGACAGATTTCGGTTCCCCATTTTCGCATACAACCCTCGAATAGGGTTGAATAGTTTATCGATGTTGAGTAAAATGGAGGGAAATTTACGAGTGGCTCCTGGGGAGAACATATGGAAAATTCGATTTTCCAGAACAGAAATAAAAGGAGTATGTTGCTCATATTTTCACGCGAGCCGTGTACACCTAATTATTAATGAATAGAACCTGGCTTCGGAATACCAAAGGCTTTAGTGTTGCAGGTGGCTAAAGGGTTAAAATGAGGGTGTAATCTTGTAAGGAAAAATAGAGATTTTGACAGATTTTCCCACACAAGCCCATCGAAACTATGAAAACTTACATCGTCAACAGACCAAAAACATAATGGCTCGCGTGAAAATATGGGCAACATACTCCTTTTATTTCTGTTCTGGTAAATCGAATTTTCCATATGTTCTTCCCAGAAGTCACTCGTAAATTTCCCTCCATTTTACTCAACATCGAGGCTTGTATTCGAAAATGGGGCACCTAAATCTAATAACAGTTAAGTATAGTCAGATTAAAATGTCATTTGATTGATTCATATTGAAGTAAGTACTTTTACCCTTACTACTACACTTAGAGTAACTTCAATGTTGACTCTAGAACGATCACTGAATGAATAAGCTCCACCCTCACTCTGTTGGTGCGCCCTGAAGGTCACGCCTAAGATTGAATTTGCGAAACTGCACGTACGATGTTACACGTATGTGTTTTATTAATTATCATTACAATCACTTTGCAATTGTGCATTTCGTAAAATTTTGTCATTGACTTCTCGATTATCGATGACTTCATCCGACGGGACTATTACTATCCTATTATGCAGATCGAATCGCCTCCGTTGGAATTCGATACTCGATTCGAGAAACACCTGCAGTCGTGCGGTGGCGAAAAAATGTCTCGTTATCGCAATTAGACGGAGGTCATTAGACGAGCGGTTTGCAGATTCGCGCTCTATCGAACTGCCGATTGATTGATTCATTAGATTAGGAAGATTCTTCGCGAGCTTGGATTGTCGATGAAAATTGTCATGTTAGTATAGTCAACATGTACCATTAAAAAAAATGGGATTGTCACCGAAAATTATGATCATGATGTCATTCGATTTTTAATGTCATGTAGAGAGTTTGAGGAAAGGTCCCAAAAAGGGCCGAAAAAAATTGCAAAAATTATAAACAATTGGTGAAAAAAAGTGGGGCTTTGATTTTTTTAATATCTCTGAAAATATTGAGGTTTTTCGAAATATTAAAAAAGATCTGAAAAGATCAGCAAATTTTCTGAAAAAATGGCTCCCGAAACTGTACCTCCAATATTTATAATTTTTTCAGAGCCCTGAACATAGAGCCAAAAACGGGTAGTATGGCTTCTGCGCACAATTCTGACACAACAACAACAAAAAATATTTCAACATATTAAATATGATTATTAAGGAATAAAAAATTTCATGTACCGTTGGGATACATCAATTAACAATAATCAGCAGTTAAAAAAATATTATCCCAATTTCTCCATAAATTATGCATTTGTTAATTAATTTTTTTTTTCTAAACTGAATGTTAACATAAAAACCCCGATAATTATTGAACTAAAACCCTAGGATTTTTTCAATCAGAGGAGTTATTCTTAATAGGCTTACAAATAGATAACCGATGCAAAAATTGTAAAATTTAGTTACTCCACTTTTTTATTAACAAAAATAGAAAAAATAAAAAAGTAAATGATTTTATTTTACAAAATATCCGGCTATCATTTTCTTTATATTTCTATCGAGAGAACCTTGTATTTTGACAATTTGATGAGACCATACGAACATTAATAATCTGAATAACTCTCGAAAGCTTTAGCACGAGGAAGTTATTCTCTGATTATTAATGTTCATATACACTCACATTATACGAGGGAAAACAAAGTTTTGTTTCTGTCATCTAAGTTTAAGACACCCTGTGGTGAAATACAGCATTTGGATTAAACTCAAAATAATCCTGTATGCAAGCTTGGTTCATTCCCTATACATTGCTTTTTGATTCATTCTGATATCACGATTCATTTCAAATTTATGAATTATTGAATAAAGCAGTGCATTTTCTGTGCGTGATCTTTATTCTTGAAAATTATTATTCTTAAAAATTAACAACTAAACGATAACATAATCAGCGAACGGTTGAAAAGAAAACACTTAACCAATTTTTTTGATATCGGATGTTGCACCCTCTAGTTTGGACAGTAGCTTCCATTCTCCGAGGCATTCCACGAATTAGCGTTCGAATATTCTCCTGGGGCATGTTATTCCTATCATGAGCGCAACACCAAGTTCATTTTTATTCGGAGGTGGTCTTTTGCGACTTCTCAGACATCTACCTAAATAGTCCCAGACATGCTCAATAGGATTTGCATCAGGGGAGCATGCTGGCCAATTCAGTTTCTCTATCCCAACTTCAATTAGGTATTCTGTAACACACCTAGCGGAGACATTATCTTGCATAAGAAGGAAGTTTATGTCTCCAAAGTGTGAATATGATACAACGTACTCTAAAATATCATTAATGCATTTTCGTGCTGTCAATGCTCCATCTTCAACAAAAACCAGCTCAGTATGACCTTCCGTTCCTCTGAATTTTTGGTTGAAAATTAAAAATTAATTCAAAATCAAAATATTTTAACATTATAAGGTGGCCGTTTTTAATGCACCTGATTGTATGATAGAATTGAATTGACACAAAACACAAGTTACTCGAGATGAATTGAAGAAAATAATAGTAGATATTTGTCATGGTCGAGTGATATTCAGGAAGATTATTTCATGAACAGCATAAAATTATCCATATACTCGTTCATATACGTTTCATCATTTAATTCAAGGCGTATTTTAACAGCCATTCTGTAGTAGAAGATAACTCAAAACGAGACATGTCAAACTTTGACACTTATACAAACAAAAGAGAGCCGCTAATATTTCTTTGTTTACACGAATAGCCCTGTTTACCTAAATAGTCGCTGATATCACACGTCATGTGACTTCAATCATGGAATTTTATTGGTGCAGCCATGTGTGAATGAAATAATCAGTACAATTGATGATGCCGAAAGTTTGGCTGAGTATTCGTGAATCACTCCGTATCAATCTTGAATGAAGTACCATTTTAACTGGGTGTATATCGTGACATCAAATGGATACGGTATTTGTAATACGCCAACTTTCATATCCGTAGATGAATAATGTTCTATTGTACGATTTAATGACAGTGTAGAACCTACTTTCCAAAACTATTGTCGCTAGAGAAATAATACTTTCTAGTGACACGAATTACAATGTAATCGATAACGGAACAGTACATCTTGATGAATCTGATATACGGTAGGTTCGTTAGATTCAGAGCCATGCAAACAGAATATTGAAGCCACATCAGCTGCTAGATAGACATTAAGATTAGGTCAACTGTACTTTGGTTCGTTTGTACTGTTCAAATTTTACAACTCAAATATTATTGTAATATTTTTTCTTCGTGAGGATTGATGTTGCAGTTGTTTGCATTATATAATGTAATGATAATAATAATAATTAAAAAGATTTTTGGCCACTTGTTGGAAACATTTGGAGAGAAAGGGTACTCCGACTTTGTCGATTTTATTCATATCATTGCACTTCTTTAATGATCTTTATTGATGAGCTGGAGATTGGAAATTACATTGTCAGCATTGAAATATTGATGAATCTGCGTATCGTCTGCGTACAGGTTGTCATAAAGTCAGCAAAGCAAATGGTGTATATAGTAAACAAGAGAGGTCCCAGATTCGACCCTTGGGGTACCCCGGAGGACAGCGTCAGTGGAGATAATTTTAAAAAAAGCGATAGGGGAACATCTCCAAAGCCAATGTGCTTAAATATCGCACAGATCAAGGCATAGTTGATAGTATCGAACGCCTTGGAAAAATCTAAGAGCGTTGAAACTGTAACTTGCTTTTCATCGTCAGCTCTTAAAATATCGTCAGTGATATTTAGAAGCGCAGTTCCACAACTATACTTTGATTTGAAACCCGACTGTTTGATAGGATTAATATTCTGTTAATTCACATAAATAAAAGTTAAAAAATATTGCTGTTTGTGTTCGTCTTCTCAACTCTTGATGTGGAGGTGGTACACAAAGTAGGCCACCAAAATTTCCATCCATCTGAGGTGGTTGCGTTAAATTCAGACCACCATTTCCACAATATTTATCTACAGTCGCCATATCGTATTTAAACAAATTGTGAATAGGTAAAAGAGACATTCTTTGCATCTGGTTCAGCATTTGTACCACCGCTCCAGTTGATGGAAATTTCCTAAAATATTTGGTTTTTGGACTGGATATATGCAGTAATTGCAGAGTACCCCTTTGTTTGGGAAAAACAAAGAGCCTGCTTTCGATCTTATCATAATTGATTTCTGTAGTTTTTTTTACTTTCATGAGAATATGTTAGTGTTTATACATTTTTCAACATAATATTTAGGAATGAATTGAATAAAAAAAAGTTTCAGTGATTACTTATGCATATGGGGCAGTGGTACAAAAAGTAAACCACTATTTTTTCTTTAAAAAAACATGTGTACTGTTATAAAATATTTACTGACTCCGACTTATATTCGACCAGTGAGAGTTAAATCTCTAATATAATATTTGAAAAAAATAATTTACTATGAACTTTAATTAACATCTATTTTTTATTGTTCCGTTTTCTCTTCGTCCAACCCGTTTTACCGCTTGTCGATAAAGCTCCCATTTCGAATTTTATTGGATCGTTCCGACTACGTCGTCATCTTTATTCGCATGTGTTCTGCAAAGTCGCGGTTAATTCTGCGACATGTCTCGACTGAAAAGATTAAAATCCTTTTGTGGAAGACATGTGTCATCTCGAAATCCCAGTAAACAATGCATCATCGTCTGAGACTGGAAACGGGCGTTGGTTGCTGAATTCTCGAGGTCCCAAAGTGACAGTTTATGGTTAGTTCGCTGGGGCGTTACAACGCAGTGCCGGCGTTGGAATGGGGTTCGCGAATATTTTTGTGAATATTTGCAGAATATTGAAAATTCACAAAAAAAATGTATAATGGCACTTATTCATATTGTAACAATGCTAACCTCAATTGATGAAACCGAACTTTATCAGAATGGACAAGGACGAAATGCAATTTATAACAAACAGTCTAAAAGCATATTGTAGCTTAATAATAAAAAAGATTGGGTATTTCGGTCAAGCTCAACGAACATATTTTTTCAAACACGACGAGTACTTCGCAGAACTCCTCTCAGAACTGTTCTGAGATTCCTTTCTGTCTTCATTCGAAATGTGGGTATTTCGAATTTCGCACCTTATGATAGCTAATAAATTGAAAGGTTTTGCTTTTTCGACAAAACTCGATTAACATATTTTTTAAAACTCGCCTAGTGCTACTCAGAACTCTCATAAGAAGTATGTGTTCTTTTTTTTTGAAGGAATGTTTTCAAAAGTTGCTTTTTTATTTCGGCAGAACTATTTTCAACACTCAGGAACTCCAGAACTCTCCCATATTTATCGAAAAATATCATACCAGATCTCATTTTTTCGAAAATTACGGCGTCGCATGAAGTTAGCCATACTAATTTGATTTTCTTATTTAAATCCAGAATTTGCTGGAACTATTCAAAATTTGTATCATGAACTGCAAAACTCTTTCAAATCTACTCAGAACTCCACAAAAATTGTGTTCAAGTCGACGCCAACTTCACATGAGTGTTCTTTTTGAAAGTTTTAACCTTTCACAGTCTGAAAATTGAAAATATAAAATCAAGGTAATCGCTACAAGTGTAGAACACACTGTTCCTTGATGTTATAGTATTTCATTTTTAAACCGTAGAATGTTCAATAATTTTCTCTAAAACGTGTTTTCGAGTATTCGAAATCGCATGTCAAATATTTTTTTCAAAACTTTATTCTGCTTACAATAACAATAATTACAATAATACTAACTATTCATAAATTTGAAAAATAATTTCACAATTGCTATTACTTGAAATCTATAGCATCAGTATTTGAACTTGTTGTCGGTGTGGTCTCATTATCATGAAATAGTTGTCTCGTTATCTTCATTCTCTTTGAAACTGAATTTTCAATATACGACTCCGCCACTGCAGACTAGTTCCAACCTCCAAGTTATTTTACCGATATTAGATCGCCACTATTTTCTACAAGCAAGTAGACCAGGATCTGCGAAACGAGTGCCCTATGTAGAGGTGAGGATTTTCCAATTTTAAGAATGCTGCAATTTTCTTTGGGAACCGCTTCAATAGTATGAATGCCCACAACTTGTTTTATACATTTATCATTCCTATAACCAATGAAGAATCGCCGATTTTCCAAATTTGAAGGTCGTAAATCTACGTATTTTTGGTATAAACCATAGGCATCAAAAGGAAGTTCTTCTTTGGGAATAACAAATACCCTGTTCTTTTTGTTTTCAGTATACCTCAATGTTACCAAAACTCTGGTATTGGTGCTTTCAAAATCACCCACAGTCAACTTACAAGTTCGTCACGTCTACAGGCGCCAAAAATACCACACATTAATACTACCTTTTCAAGCAACCATGTATGATCATCTGCCCTCATCAAAAAGTTAGTTACTTCTTGTTCAGATATAATTTTTTGGTGTGTATCCATCAGACTTTCGTCTCAAGAACTAAAATAATTTTCCAAATCTGAAAATACAATTTCTGTAGGTAATACTCTAATATGGTGTACGATTTAAAATAACTAACTTCGAAATAACAATGTTGTCATAAACTTTCAAGGCAAATTTCAATGTTGAAATCTTGGTCCACATCGAGTTAGGAGATTAAACCTCTGATTTTCCTTTCGTATAGGCTAATAATACATCTTCACTAACCACCTTTACATTCTTCCTTTACACCACTCTTCAAAATTTTCATATTCTTTTTGATTTCGCTCTTGAGTTATTTTTGGCAGTAAATCAACACTCGCTGCACATGATTCTCCCAATATTTCTAAAGAAGTTTGATTTTGTTCCTCAATTTCATCAATTTCATCCATGGTCGTTGTTGAAGCAAACTCGCGAACACAAAAAACTGACATTGTTTATAATATTGTTGTGATATTGTAAAGCTTTTCCATGACAACACGATGTTGGGATTCTTCTTTAGTTTTAATGAAACGAAAGAAACCCAATTTTGTCTTATTTCCACTAGTTTTTTTATATTTATGACCGGTTTCGGGCTTTATCCCATTATCAAGTATAAAAACTAACTAATATAAAATACTTGATAATGGGATAAAGCCCGAAACCGGTCGTAAATATAAAAAACTAGTGGTCATAAATATAAAAAACTAGTGGAAATAAGACAAAATTGTGTTTCTTTCGTTTCATTAAAGTGATCATGAATTTCCACAAAATAAACAAGTCATCAATTACACAAATTCTTCTGTAGAATGACGAGGTAGGTACGTGGTTTGTTTTTTCCTCGGAATCAAAATGTAATCTTTCAGCGGGATTACGAAACGACACACGGCCGATACGCAAATAACGGATTCGGTTGTTATAACCCTCGACTGCGCCTCGGATTACAATATTCAACCTCATTCGTTATTTGCTACAGATCGTTAATAACTATATTGGTCGTCAAAGTACGATCTTTGAATTTATCGATTTTGTTTGGATATATTTGTGCATTACGACGAATTGTTTGTGTTTCTGCGAACTGCTAAGCCTCATGAACTCGTAGAAAATTCCCCTCAACAGTTTTTAGTACAATACGCTGAGGAACCAAACCGAAATGTAGAAGAAATTGGGAACAGCTTCGTGTACAGCATATCGACCAACTTCTTGGTAGACACCCTGGGCCCCATTCGCTGCTACGCTGCTGCTTTGGAGATAGTGCAAACGCTTTCCAGTCTGATAATTATATTGCTCTTCGCTGCTTTTCCATTCCTGTGAGAAGTTAATCTCGAATGGAAACTTTTAGTACAGCACTTATGCTGGCAAATTGTTTTCGACGTATGAACATTAATAGCCCGGCTTAATTGTCTATACCGGGTAGGTAGTTGGTTGGTTCTTTCACTACCGGGTGGAAGGAAAATCGGAATGCATTTTCCGTGGGATCTGATGGTGACAGAACGAGTAAATAAAGGGTTGAAGGGTTGGGAAAGAAGTGGATGTGCTAGGTGACATTCATGCTGTATATTTTCCAACAGACGAAATTGCAGAATATTGAAACATCTTGGGTATTATACAGGGGTGGATAAGTACAATATTTTTCTATAAGCGCTTACCAAAGTAGCTTTTGTCGCTTTCAGATCATAACGCAAAGTTTGTTTGTTTTTCCTGGAATGTCATTTTGTAACAGCTTTTTCGTTATAGAACGATAATATTGAAAAAATGCTTGATCTCCACTGGTTTTGTTGAGAACGAACCTATTCTCGCATGACGGAGGGTATAGACACTAAATTCAAAGCAGTTGGAGTAACTCCTAATTTTCTCATTTGTGGAAAAAAAATCATGTGTGTTTTTCGAGAACAAAGTGTCATTGCCGCTCTCCAAAGATTACCGTAACTCTCTTTGACGAGCGGCAATCAATCACTTCGCGCTCTAAATACACAGATAGCTATTTCACTCTCGCCTGCATTTCACTGTCGCCTGCATTGAATACAATTTCAGTATATCTGACAACTTTTTCTTTCAATTTAAAAATAGAAATGTTCCTAATATCGCCAAAGTAACATTTTTCCCAATGAATCTCACAATGTATCTTGCTAATATGGGCCGTGGTGGCCGTGCTGGTAGAGCGTTCGCCTTTGAAGCGAAGGGTCGAGGGTTCAAATTCCCGCATGGTCATCGGTCTCGTGCATGGCATCACACGTTGAAAGGTAAGGGCTGCGTCTTCCCGAGTCCACACAAGTGACTCGATGATTTCTGAGAGTTGCGCGTAGGAGTGCATTAGGTTGACGGAAATAACAATTTTAACAACAATAACAACAAAATACCGCGACTGATATTGAAAGGCACTTCACAGGTACATGTGCAATGTTTATCATTGAGGAGACTGCCGTGAGTACTTCTCAAATCGTACAACTACTTTCCGGGCTGATGCCGTGATGTCATTGAATGGCATCTTAGAAAATTTTACTCAGGAATAACACCATTGTGAGTGTTTCTCAAATCTAATTTCGGATTGTGTTGAATGTGAACTACAAAAAAGATGAGGTACTAGTTTCGGTCAATTATGAATTTTCTTAAGTGATGTATTCTGTTCATCACACGTTTATCATATCGATGATATAACCAAGTTATGTAAAATCGCATCTAGGTGATATAATTGAAGGAAACGTATTTTCGTAATGTTACAATAATATTCCGAAACAAAAATAAACACAAACGTAAATACTCCCTTGGCAACTCCAGGCCTTCTAGACTTGTTCGTGAGTCTTTTATTTCTCTCTAGTCCCAATTATAACTGAAACTTTTTTGTATTGTCGCGAAGAAAATTCGCTCGAAACTTCCGTTCTTTCGTATAAGTTGGCGAAAACTTTGTTGGAAAGTAGTCGATTCCCTCCCTATAATCATCTAATTAACTTCAAATATTTTACTTTGCAGTAAAAAAGTTCACTCGACAATCAACAATAATTTGTAGCAGTTTGTTTGAAGTTTCTACCTTGAGTAATTATTGAAAGGATGGATAATAACAATAATAATAATCTGCATTTTCCTATTTCCATTGTCCACTGCTCTCAGAAAAACCCGCAGAAACAAATGCGGTACGCTCCAAATCCAAAATTTCCTAATATCCAAATTCAAAAATATGTGAATGTGAAAATATAAAAGTATAGAAATGTAAAGATTCTAGATATATAAAAAATTTCAAAAATATGTAGAAATATAAAATCATGTAAATATAAATAAGTAAATATAAAGATTCAAAAATATATAACATAGAAACAGAAAAATATAAAAAAGTTAAAGACATGCTAATATTTGAGGGGGTGATTCTTTGACTTATTTTAAGGAAAAAACTTTCTATAAACGTATGTCCTAAACTTACTTTTGAGATACAGGGTGATAAAGTTTTGAAAAAAAACAGTTTTTTAATAACAACTGGGATAATATTGTACGCATCTTCATGAAATTAGGTACATGTCTTCTGTGCATCAAGGTGCATTTTGTGATGTACGTTTTCTATGCGCGGGTTTTGCATTGAATATTTTTGAAGAAAAAATACTACGCCATTGCTTTTCCTCGAAATAAAAATACTTTTGAGATTCCCATTAATTTTTTTTCAGGAGAAAGCAGTGGTCTAGTATTTTTTTCTCCAAAAATATTCAATGCAAAACCCGTACAGACGCCACTGGTTGAGAAAATGAAAATGTTTGTGCATTACAAAATGCACCTTGATGCATAGAAGACATGTACCAAATTTTATAAAAACGTCTACAATATTATCTCAGTTATTATTAAAAAACTGATTTTTTTTCAAAACTTTATCACCCTGTATCTCAAAAGTTAGGACTTTTAGGAGATACGTTTAAAGAAAGTTTTTTTCCTTAAAATGAGTCAAAGAATCACCCCCTCAAATATTAGCATGTCTTTAAGGAACACCCTGTATATATTTTTTTTTATTGATGCAACTGGTTTTCTTTTATTTTATTCTTTCGATCTAAAGCGATCGAAAATCGTAAAAGCTTCAAATTCTTTTTGTAACGTTTATACAAAATTTGATAATATAATATTTTAAAGTTAAGAAGTTTTAAAAATATTAAAATAATAAAATATTAAAATATTAAAATAGTAAAATAGTAAAATATTAAAATATTAAAATATTGAAATATTAAAATATTAAAATATTAAAATATTAAAATATTAAAATATTAAAATATTAAAATATTAAAATATTAAATATAACTGATTGATCGGAGGAACGGCAAAACTACTCTGCAGATGTCAGACCTTTTTTTATTGACATTTGCTAGTTCTTACAGGGAGAATTGCAAGGTGTGTTCTTGTAGAAAGGCCCTGCCAGGTGTTGAGCTGATTATAGATTATTTTCTGTTCAATACTTGCCGACGAAACTCATATTGTATAGGAAATTTGCGAAAGACCGGATTTTTTAAAGTCTATTTTCATTGAGGAAATTATGGTTTTTTGCCAAGTGAAATATTCATTTTTTTGCATGCCATTATAATTAGAAAACGACTCAATCCTAAAATCGTGCAAATCGTGTTCTTCAAGCACACTTGATAGTTCGACGGCACGAAAAAAAACAAATGCTTCACCTTCAACTAATGTGAAGGATAGATAAAAATGATACCCTCCGACAGTCCGGTCATTATCCTTGATGGGAGGCCGTGACGGACGGCAAAACTAGGAGATGATTTGCGGCCGTTCGCAGCATCCCGAGCTGTAAGATGCAAATGAAAGTGCATCGACGACTTGCAGCATTACTTATAATTAGTTATGCTTTTCTTCACCTGTCCGGTTTAGGTGCGGTACTTCGGAATGCGTCAGAACAGACAAAAACAAGAATAATCTCTGTGATTTTATAGCCGACGGTTTAGGACATTAATGGCTTCTATCGCGTCCAGTAATAGATCAAGAGTTACTGGACGATTTCTCTTGATGCAGTGCAGGAATTGGAATTGCTATTTTAGGGGCAATTTCTAGATGACAATTTATTTATTATTTCCAGGATGATGGTAAGTGTTTTATAGCCGACTGTAATTTTCTGGGAATCGCAAACTTTCTACCGAATGGCCCTATGAATATGCAATAACATATTTAAACCATCGAATGTTAGTCTATTTAGGTACAAAATATAACACAGGCACTTCATAGGTCAACAAAGTACTTGATCAATTACTCTATCGATATCATTCAAAAAGTACTTATTTGAAAAAAATTGTTTTGCATAATGACAATTTTTTATCAATTTAATCGAAAATAGTTAATAAACTCAGAAATCTCTACAATTTACATCTATTACTTATTTTTATATGATCACTTCTTATATTAAGCATATTTTTATTAAGAATTGTCATTATTATATTTCATTGAATTGTTATGACCTGTAATGTTATTTTTAATCGAAACAAGTGTTTTTTGCATTTATTGATATTTTAGGTTAACACAGTTCAAAGAATTGGCATCATATGGGTAAAACTTCTGATAATTTATTTTGAAATTTAACCTGGGCGTCAAGAAATTGATTGGATTCACTGGGTACAAAAATTCTGTCGTTAAATTTATGGCATAACAAAATACGAAGCCATCTCACATAAACTGAAAGACACGAAATGGCTAAGCATATCTGCTAAGAAGAAATTCAGTGACCTTATTTCATGAACTTATTCTCCACAAAACCCCTCCTTATCTTTACAACAAAATAACATTTCTTGGTGATGTTCACCCTATTGCTTGTCTTAGATTGATCCGAATACCAGATTGGTCCTCTTGACAACAATGGTAAGACCTTTGATGTGACTTCCCCATTTTGTATGATGATGGTTCCATCAAAGGTGTAATTTGGAGTCCGACGATATGGAGTAAGTTGGAGTCCGATGGTATGGAGTAAATTGGAGTCCGATGGTATTTCAGATGTGTCGATTCTGATGAACTCCATTATACCGTAGTGGCCTAGGTTATTGCCTCTCCGTTGGTCCAGGTACTTTAGCCTGAAAGCTTCTATCCACGCATCCGCTACAATATGCAAATGCAATGGAGGGAGGTTCAGTATAACCTTTAGGCTGATCGTCGATGTGCTGGCATAGCACCAGTGATCCCGAGCATGGCCAGTCTTTGTAAACTAGCCAGCCTCCCTCTGGTTTTCATTTGTTTTGCATTTGGCTTCCATAGAAGGGCTCCATATGTTATTGAATCCGTACGCTGAATGACATTTTAGCTATGCGAGTAGAAAAATTAATAAATACTTCTTATCGACCATCATTCCATCGATAATAAGACCTATCAGAGAAAATGTCTTGAAATCGAACTCGAGAGCGTATGTTATTATTCGAACAACTTACGACCAGAGTCACGCGAGGCATCTCGTACTTCTTCACATCGAATCGCAGAACACTTCGAATTCCGAACGACATACGAAATTCCCGCATTCGCTTTTTGCTGCGATTATGTAGCCGGAGACAGCGTCATGTTTCTCGGACGATTCCTGACGTCCGATCTCGACTTCATACCGCTCCGCCCATCTTTAATTCATTTCAGTGGACTTCGTTTTCCTGCAAAATACATCCAACACTTTTCTACAGTCAATTTACCGCATTGCTGGAGTTATCCGTTGTCGACACGGTAAAAATGTACTTCGCTAGGCGCTGCAGGCGCGTTCGAAATTCGAAGAATGAAATTTCGCGCGTAAAAAGAGTCACTGTCGTAAGATGCGTGTAAGAAGAAGAAGAAGAAAAAGAAGGATTGAATCGAATGGCATCTGAGTTGGGAGATGCCTCATTCCGGGGCGCGCAGAGGTGTACTGCAACGTAGAATATAGCCGCTATTTGTTTTGTAGGGGTTTTCCCAATAATAAAACTCTCAATAATTTTTATTTCCAAAGAAAATAATTTTTCTAACATTCTAAATATTCTATATTTATTTCTTTTTCCTTCTTAAATTCAAAGGGCCTTGTCCGATTATAAATGTTTATATGGGGAAATATTTAAATCCGTTAAAATAGTTTCAGAACTTGGAATTCCATAGATTTATGGTAATCGGAGTACCCACGATGCGAAACCTTGCCAGCCAGCAATTAGTTTGCCTGCAATGGAAAGAGAGAGTTCAATAGATAAGAAAAGATAGTTAGTTGGTTTTCAGTTTTCAAGCTGCGATGTTCTCCTTTTTCGAGCTCCTCGACCGGCTTGTTGAGAATCATTCTTTAGCAACTGTATATACGTTTGATTGTCAAGTGTTTTTTATTATGTAACATGTGTACAGGGTGTCCCAAATTCGAGCCTCATCATTGGGATCTCGGAAACCAGAAGAGATACGAGGTCGGTTAAATGGAGGCAAAGTTGGGCAATTTGGTGTTCATTGCAACGCCGCTTTCGTATTTGAAAAATTCCGAATACTTCCGAAGATTTTTGGAAAAAACCGATTATTCGCGATTTCATTTTTATTTTTTTGACTCTATTTGAATAGATATAACAAAACAAATTTCACATTCTCATTGCTACTTTTTCTGTTCTACAAGATGGTGTTATCTGATTTGCAAACAGACGTTTCGTATTTGAGCTGCCATCATCAACTTTGGTTTTTTTAAATACGGCCCTGGATTTTTTATTATGGATTTTAAAATCTTCCAATGTCCCAAAACAAATGATGTATCGCACTTATTCGAAAAGTTTATATTAATAGCATTTTCCATAAGAACTCATGTGTTAGAGATAGACAGAGAATATATTTTTGGTACGAACTTAGCAGGACATCGTTAAAATAATTTTTTCGAAAAAGAACGATACATCATTGTTGTAAGGACCTCAGAAGCTCCTAAAAATTGATATAAAACGATGTGTGATGTTCAACAATAGGCATGATGTTTTAATTGCTCCAATAAAAGTCAAACAATGAAAGTTAAAGCAAATATTCAAATTGGAATCCACCTGCTTGAATGCATTTTCGTGTCAGTCTGTAAAGTTTATGGATGGCACGCTGAATGGTCTTTGTAGGGATAGCCCTGATCTCCCTTATTAGGTCTTGTCGTAATACTTTTGTGGCGTGTTTCGATAAAGACGGTTTTTGAGAAATCCCCAAAGAAAGTAGTCTAGAGGGTTTAGGTCGGGGCTTCTAGCTGGCCAACGTACGGGACCTTGGTTTCCAATCCATTTATTAGGGAATAATTCATTTAATAAATTTTTAGCACATCTCCCATTATGAGGTGGTGCACCGTCTTGTTGCCACCATAGTTGACGTAATACGCCCAAAGGTTCTTCCATTAAGGAATCCAATATTTAATTATTAATTCTGCATATCTATCAGAATTTAATTTTCCTTGAATACAAAACGGGCCAATAATTTTATTGTGCCAGATACCGACCCATACGTTAAATGATTGTCATCCCTGAGGTCTTACTTCTTGATTCTGTCTTGGGTTTTCTATTGACCAATAGTGTTCGTTATGTCTGTTAAATAGTCCATCTGTTGAAAAACTGCATTCATCTGTCCATATAGTTTTATTTAGGAAGTCATTTTCATTAATTTTATTTTGCAACCAGTTACAAAATTCTAATCGTCTCTCACACAGTGTTCAAGATAATTTGTTCCTCTTCTGGATCGATTCGTTTTCCATATTCAACCCTTGGCTTAACAAAACTTCCGTACTGAGCTAAATTATTATCAATATTAGCAAAATAACTATAATGCGGCTGCCGTCTTTCTGGATATTCCAACAAATAGCGCTCACAAGCCGTTTTTGAATTTCGATTCGAAATATAATTAATCCTTATCATGTCTCGTTTTTCTTCTTTAGAAAAAGTCATTTTCATTTAATAAGCGTTAACGATTAGTGAACGAACAGTGTGTCAAAATATTGGATAATTTAATCATTAAAAAATAATAATAATAAATAAATTTATTCACACACATTACAATTTACAATCCGACATTTCAATACAATGATATTTAATACAGCATACAATAAACACGAACAACGACGGACTATTGAAACAATGTAACATTATAATAAATAGATTGGGATAAATATAAATGCAATAGGGTGAATAAATATACTCGGTAAGTGGATACTTGTTCTAAGATGAACTAAGATAGCCAGAATGCACGATGCACAGCCACTTTGATAAAATGCAATTATTTTTGTAAATATAGCTTAGGGCCTAGAGTTTGAGTGATGACACTTCAATTATATTATTTATTAACCACCCACTTTTATGTTAGATTTTGAGTTTTATGCAGTGCGTTATTGCAAAAAAAGTTTGTTTTAACTCTATTAAAAATCCAATTTTTGTCTCTCTCTAACTCATGAGTTCTTATGAAAAATGCTATTAATATAAACTTTTAGAATAAGTGTACGCATAAACTCCACCCGTTTTTAGCGTAGAATCAATCCCCACTGGCTTTAAGAAAAAGTGGGGTTGCCATTTGAAAAATAATTAGTGACACAATTTGGCGCCAATATCTGAGCACCTCGTACAATTTTTTTGAAAAGTTTTCAAAGATTTAAGAAGCTTCAGGTGTTATTCAGAAAAATTAATTATTGACCATACTCCCTTTGTTTCTAAAAAAATTATTTTTTTGTGAAGTGCTGCACAGTCAAAATTTTCAAAAAAATGTAATTAACTGACATATGATGTTTCGAATATTGAAATTCATTGTAGATTCTAAAACTGCAATAAAAACCAGTTCCATTCAAAATAACAAAGTAAATAATAATAATTATAGTTCATGAAGATACACCACATAGACATTTGCATGTGTCTACTCATTTTTCATTAGAACTCTGTACAGCAAGTTCTGTTGATTTTTTTCTCTAAATTTTAGTCGAATCATCGTAACCAACGATTCTTCGTAGATATGCACATAACAGAACCAAGTAGAAACTTGCAATTTCTTCTTCCCACCCTATATCCGCCGACCGATCTGAAATTAAAACAAAAACCCATTGTTTCATAACGAGTACATCCCACTACATGTGTCTGTTTGACACATGGCGTTTTTGTATCTACGAACATATGTCGGGGATTGAGTTACAATACGGAACTCAGATGTTAACCCACATTGTTGGGAATGTCGTGGAGTATGTTTGAAAAAATGTGGTTGTCGGAAGTGGAACGAAGTTTGTTGCAATACAGAGCGATTTGAAAAACTTGAGGCCTACAAGTTGTTCGTCGAATTACACAATAAAGAATCTGTTATTCAGCTTTGAACCTTCAAATTGTGCGAGGTAAAAATAACGAGAGTATTACCTTTTAACGTGCGATCGTAAGCGAATGAAACCTAATTTGGAATTGATTTCAAAATACTTCAAGGTTTTGTAGATGTTTTTGGTGAATTTGCTCTCGCCGCAAAGACAAAAATGCAGTACAAGGATGAAAGGTCACACTATTCCACCGATGATTATTCTTTAAAGAGATAAACAGATTTGTCAATAATTTTTCATACACCTACAACAAATTTTGCCTATACACAAAATGATCAATCTTTATTGGCTTACGTTTTTACACTTTTTGTTTGCGATAGATTAGTTTTCTTCAGGAAAGCATCAAAATAATTGACATTATCAAAACTGTTCAAACAACGATCCAGAACTTTTATTATTTACAGATTGTTTCCTCGAGTTTGAAGTTCAGGACGTGATTATATGATTCGCAGACATTGTTCTTTCGTTGTTACTCCACAATTCATTGAATTGATCCAACCCTTTTTCGTGTTATTTCACAACGAATTTTCAATAATTCTCGAAGAGAACATTAGCAAACCGATAAATTGAAACCCATTGTATTTATGACGCCGGTTTCATTTTTACCCGGATCGCTAAAAGCTTTTTTAAAAGCCATCGTTTCCACTGTATAATAGCCATTATTTTCGTCGATGAGTGTTTTGTCGAATGGAAGGGACGAGACGACTTTTGTTTTTACTTTATGACGTCGTTTTTTTTTCTCTCGTTCTCTGTAATATCGGTAATGGATAGGCTATTTGGAGCAAGTGACACGAAAGAGGGCTAATTTGAATACAGCGGAGTGTCTTTTTGAAACGGGTCGTGGAGAAAAGTTGACGGTGGCAAACGATTTGTTCTAACGATGATTGTACTAAGAGTGGGCCTTGCTGATTATCCCCAATTATTTTATTTCAGAATCGCCTAATAAAAAAAAAGAAAATTCAGTGGTTGAAAAATGCAATATTGTCCTAGAAGGAAATCAAATTTTGCGAAAATTCTTATTTTCCATTTTTCGAAAAATCGAAAACTTTTCTCAGACGTAACTCGACGAGCTGATTTCGAATATCAGCTCAAAATTTAAATTCAACAAAGGGGGACTAGTGAAGGGCAATTTTTTTTACCCAAAAGTGCAGCTATTCATAATATCGATATTTTCTAAATGAATTAGCATTCTGATTCAAAAAACGAGTACGTTTTCGGATTCAGAAGAAAAATTTCTATAAGATGAAATAATATTCGCGGGATTTCGCATTTTTGAAATATTCCCAGGCGATCAAAGTCGAAAAATGCAATATTCTCCTAGAAGGAAATCAAATTTTGCGAAAATTCTTATTTTCCATTTTTCGAAAAATCGAAAACTTTTCTCAGACGTACCTCGACGAGCTGATTTCGAATATCAGCTCAAAAATTAAATTCAACAAAGGGGGGACTAGTGAAGGGCATTTCTTTTACCCAAAAGTGCAGCTATTCATAATATCGATATTTTCTAAATGTATTAGCATTCTGATTCAAAAAACGAGTACGTTTTCGGATTCAGAAGAAAAATTTCCATGAGATGAAGTAATATTCGCGGGATTTCGCATTTTTGAAATATTCCCAGGCGATCAAAGTTGAAAAATGCAATATTCTCTTAGAAGGAAATCAAATTTTGCGAAAATTTTTATTTTCCATTTTTCGAAAAATCGAAAACTTTTCTCAGACGTAACTCGACGAGCTGATTTGGAATATCAGCTCAAAAATTAAATTCAACAAAGGGGGGACTAGTGAAGGGCAATTTTTTTACCCAAAAGTGCAGCTATTCACAATATCGATATTTTCTAAATGAATTAGCATTCTGATTCAAAAAACGAGTACGTTTTCGGATTCAGAAGAAAAATTTCCATAAGATGAAGTAACATTCGCGGGATTTCGCATTTTTGAAATATTCCCAGGCGATCAAAGTCGAAAAATGCAATATTCTCCTAGAAGGAAATCAAATTTTGCGAAAATTCTTATTTTCCATTTTTCGAAAAATCGAAAACTTTTCTCAGACGTAACTCGACGAGCTGATTTGGAATATCAGCTCAAAAATTAAATTCAACAAAGGGGGGACTAGTGAAGGGCAATTTTTTTTACCCAAAAGTGCAGCTATTCACAATATCGATATTTTCTAAATGAATTAGCATTCTGATTCAAAAAACGAGTACGTTTTCGGATTCAGAAGAAAAATTTCCATAAGATGAAGTAACATTCGCGGGATTTCGCATTTTTGAAATATTCCCAGGCGATCAAAGTCGAAAAATGCAATATTCTCCTAGAAGGAAATCAAATTTTGCGAAAATTCTTATTTTCCATTTTTCGAAAAATCGAAAACTTTTCTCAGACGTAACTCGACGAGCTGATTTCGAATATCAGCTCAAAAATTAAATTCAACAAAGGGGGGACTAGTGAAGGGCATTTTTTTTACCCAAAAGTGCACCTATCCACAATATCGATATTTTCTAAATGAATTAGCATTCTGATTCTAACGATGATTGTACTAAGTGTGGGCCTTGCTGATTATCCCCAATTATTTTATTTCAGAATCGCCTAATAAAAAAAAAGAAAATTCAGTGGTTGAAAAATGCAATATTGTCCTAGAAGGAAATCAAATTTTGCGAAAATTCTTATTTTCCATTTTTCGAAAAATCGAAAACTTTTCTCAGACGTAACTCGACGAGCTGATTTCGAATATCAGCTCAAAAATTAAATTCAACAAAGGGGGGACTAGTGAAGGGCATTTTTTTTACCCAAAAGTGCACCTATCCACAATATCGATATTTTCTAAATGAATTAGCATTCTGATTCAAAAAACGAGTACGTTTTCGGATTCAGAAGAAAAATTTCCATAAGATGAAGTAACATTCGCGGGATTTCGCATTTTTGAAATATTCCCAGGCGATCAAAGTCGAAAAATGCAATATTCTCCTAGAAGGAAATCAAATTTTGCGAAAATTCTTATTTTCCATTTTTCGAAAAATCGAAAACTTTTCTCAGACGTACTTCGACGAGCTGATTTCGAATATCAGCTCAAAAATTAAATTCAACAAAGGGGGGACTAGTGAAGGGCATTTTTTTACCCAAAAGTGCACCTATCCACAATATCGATATTTTCTAAATGAGTTAGCATTCTGATTCAAAAAACGAGTACGTTTTCGGATTCAGAAGAAAAATTTCCATAAGATGAAGTAACATTCGCGGGATTTCGCATTTTTGAAATATTCCCAGGCGATCAAAGTCGAAAAATGCAATATTCTCCTAGAAGGAAATCAAATTTTGCGAAAATTCTTATTTTCCATTTTTCGAAAAATCGAAAACTTTTCTCAGACGTATCTCGACGAGCTGATTTCGAATATCAGCTCAAAAATTAAATTCAACAAAGGGGGGACTAGTGAAGGGCAATTTTTTTTACCCAAAAGTGCAGCTATTCATAATATCGATATTTTCTAAATGAATTAGCATTCTGATTCAAAAAACGAGTACGTTTTCGGATTCAGAAAAAAAATTTCCATGAGATGAAGTAATATTCGCGGGATTTCGCATTTTTGAAATATTCCCAGGCGATCAAAGTCAAAAAATGCAATATTCTCCTAGAAGGAAATCAAATTTTGCGAAAATTCTTATTTTCCATTTTTCGAAAAATCGAAAACTTTTCTCAGACGTAACTCGACGAGCTGATTTCGAATATCAGCTCAAAAATTAAATTCAACAAAGGGGGGACTAGTGAAGGGCATTTTTTTTACCCAAAAGTGCACCTATCCACAATATCGATATTTTCTAAATGAATTAGCATTCTGATTCAAAAAACGAGTACGTTTTCGGATTCAGAAAAAAAATTTCCATGAGATGAAGTAATATTCGCGGGATTTCGCATTTTTGAAATATTCCCAGGCGATCAAAGTCAAAAAATGCAATATTCTCCTAGAAGGAAATTGAATTTTGCGAAAATTCTTATTTTCCATTTTTCGAAAAATCGAAAACTTTTCTCAGACGTAACTCGACGAGCTGATTTCGAATATCAGCTCAAAAATTAAATTCAACAAAGGGGGGACTAGTGAAGGGCATTTTTTTTACCCAAAAGTGCACCTATCCACAATATCGATATTTTCTAAATGAATTAGCATTCTGATTCAAAAACGAGTACGTTTTCGGATTCAGAAAAAAAATTTCCATGAGATGAAGTAATATTCGCGGGATTTCGCATTTTTGAAATATTCCCAGGCGATCAAAGTCGAAAAATGCAATATTCTCCTAGAAGGAAATCAAATTTTGCGAAAATTCTTATTTTCCATTTTTCGAAAAATCGAAAACTTTTCTCAGACGTAACTCGACGAGCTGATTTCGAATATCAGCTCAAAAATTAAATTCAACAAAGGGGGGGACTAGTGAAGGGCATTTTTTTTACCCAAAAGTGCACCTATCCACAATATCGATATTTTCTAAATGAATTAGCATTCTGATTCAAAAAACGAGTACGTTTTCGGATTCAGAAGAAAAATTTCCATGAGATGAAGTAATATTCGCGGGATTTCGCATTTTTGAAATATTCCCAGGCGATCAAAGTCGAAAAATGCAATATTCTCCTAGAAGGAAATCAAATTTTGCGAAAATTCTTATTTTCCATTTTTCGAAAAATCGAAAACTTTTCTCAGACGTAACTCGACGAGCTGATTTCGAATATCAGCTCAAAAATTAAATTCAACAAAGGGGGGACTAGTGAAGGGCAATTTTTTTACCCAAAAGTGCACCTATCCACAATATCGATATTTTCTAAATGAATTAGCATTCTGATTCAAATAACGAGTACATTTTCGGATTCAGAAGAAAAAATTCCATGAGATGAAGTAATATTCGCGGGATTTCGCATTTTTGAAATATTCCCAGGCGATCAAAGTCGAAAAATGCAATATTCTATATAGAAGGAAATTGAATTTTGCGAAAATTCTTATTTTCCATTTTTCGAAAAATCGAAAACTTTTCTCAGACGTAACTCGACGAGCTGATTTCGAATATCAGCTCAAAAATTAAATTCAACAAAGGGGGGACTAGTGAAGGGCAATTTTTTTTACCCAAAAGTGCAGCTATTCATAATATCGATATTTTCTAAATGAATTAGCATTCTGATTCAAAAAACGAGTACGTTTTCGGATTCAGAAGAAAAATTTCTATAAGATGAAATAACATTCGCGGGATTTCGCATTTTTGAAATATTCCCAGGCGATCAAAGTCGAAAAATGCAATATTCTCCTAGAAGGAAATCAAATTTTGCGAAAATTCTTATTTTCCATTTTTCGAAAAATCGAAAACTTTTCTCAGACGTAACTCGACGAGCTGATTTCGAATATCAGCTCAAAAATTAAATTCAACAAAGGGGGGACTAGTGAAGGGCAATTTTTTTACCCAAAAGTGCACCTATCCACAATATCGATATTTTCTAAATGAATTAGCATTCTGATTCAAATAACGAGTACATTTTCGGATTCAGAAGAAAAAATTCCATGAGATGAAGTAATATTCGCGGGATTTCGCATTTTTGAAATATTCCCAGGCGATCAAAGTCGAAAAATGCAATATTCTATATAGAAGGAAATTGAATTTTGCGAAAATTCTTATTTTCCATTTTTCGAAAAATCGAAAACTTTTCTCAGACGTAACTCGACGAGCTGATTTCGAATATCAGCTCAAAAATTAAATTCAACAAAGGGGGGACTAGTGAAGGGCAATTTTTTTTACCCAAAAGTGCAGCTATTCATAATATCGATATTTTCTAAATGAATTAGCATTCTGATTCAAAAAACGAGTACGTTTTCGGATTCAGAAGAAAAATTTCCATGAGATGAAGTAATATTCGCGGGATTTCGCATTTTTGAAATATTCCCAGGCGATCAAAGTCGAAAAATGCAATATTCTCCTAGAAGGAAATCAAATTTTGCGAAAATTCTTATTTTCCATTTTTCGAAAAATCGAAAACTTTTCTCAGACGTAACTCGACGAGCTGATTTCGAATATCAGCTCAAAAATTAAATTCAACAAAGGGGGGACTAGTGAAGGGCAATTTTTTTACCCAAAAGTGCACCTATCCACAATATCGATATTTTCTAAATGAATTAGCATTCTGATTCAAATAACGAGTACATTTTCGGATTCAGAAGAAAAAATTCCATGAGATGAAGTAATATTCGCGGGATTTCGCATTTTTGAAATATTCCCAGGCGATCAAAGTCGAAAAATGCAATATTCTATATAGAAGGAAATTGAATTTTGCGAAAATTCTTATTTTCCATTTTTCGAAAAATCGAAAACTTTTCTCAGACGTAACTCGACGAGCTGATTTCGAATATCAGCTCAAAAATTAAATTCAACAAAGGGGGGACTAGTGAAGGGCATTTCTTTTACCCAAAAGTGCAGCTATTCATAATATCGATATTTTCTAAATGAATTAGCATTCTGATTCAAAAAACGAGTACGTTTTCGGATTCAGAAGAAAAATTTCTATAAGATGAAATAACATTCGCGGGATTTCGCATTTTTGAAATATTCCCAGGCGATCAAAGTCGAAAAATGCAATATTCTCCTAGAAGGAAATCAAATTTTGCGAAAATTCTTATTTTCCATTTTTCGAAAAATCGAAAACTTTTATCAGACGTAACTCGACGAGCTGATTTCGAATATCAGCTCAAAAATTAAATTCAACAAAGGGGGGACTAGTGAAGGGCATTTCTTTTACCCAAAAGTGCACCTATCCACAATATCGATATTTTCTAAATGAGTTAGCATTCTGATTCAAAAAACGAGTACGTTTTCGGATTCAGAAGAAAAATTTCCATGAGATGAAGTAATATTCGCGGGATTTCGCATTTTTGAATTAGTCCCAGGCGATCAAAGTTGAAAAATGCAATATTCTCTTAGAAGGAAATCAAATTTTGCGAAAATTTTTATTTTCCATTTTTCGAAAAATCGAAAACTTTTCTCAGACGTAACTCGACGAGCTGATTTGGAATATCAGCTCAAAAATTAAATTCAACAAAGGGGGGACTAGTGAAGGGCAATTTTTTTCACCCAAAAGTGCAGCTATTCACAATATCGATATTTTCTAAATGAATTAGCATTCTGATTCAAAAAACGAGTACGTTTTCGGATTCAGAAGAAAAATTTCCATAAGATGAAGTAACATTCGCGGGATTTCGCATTTTTGAAATATTCCCAGGTGATCAAAGTTGAAAAATGCAATATTCTCCTAGAAGGAAATCAAATTTTGCGAAAATTCTTATTTTCCATTTTTCGAAAAATCGAAAACTTTTCTCAGACGTACTTCGACGAGCTGATTTCGAATATCAGCTCAAAAATTAAATTCAACAAAGGGGGGACTAGTGAAGGGCATTTTTTTACCCAAAAGTGCACCTATCCACAATATCGATATTTTCTAAATGAGTTAGCATTCTGATTCAAAAAACGAGTACGTTTTCGGATTCAGAAAAAAAATTTCCATAAGATGAAGTAACATTCGCGGGATTTCGCATTTTTGAAATATTCCCAGGCGATCAAAGTCGAAAAATGCAATATTCTCCTAGAAGGAAATCAAATTTTGCGAAAATTCTTATTTTCCATTTTTCGAAAAATCGAAAACTTTTCTCAGACGTAACTCGACGAGCTGATTTCGAATATCAGCTCAAAAATTAAATTCAACAAAGGGGGGACTAGTGAAGGGCAATTTTTTTACCCAAAAGTGCACCTATCCACAATATCGATATTTTCTAAATGAACTAGCATTCTGATTCAAAAAACGAGTACATTTTCGGATTCAGAAGAAAAAATTCCATGAGATGAAGTAATATTCGCGGGATTTCGCATTTTTGAAATATTCCCAGGCGATCAAAGTCGAAAAATGCAATATTCTCCTAGAAGGAAATCAAATTTTGCGAAAATTCTTATTTTCCATTTTTCGAAAAATCGAAAACTTTTCTCATACGTACTTCGACGAGCTGATTTCGAATATCAGCTCAAAAATTAAATTCAACAAAGGGGGGACTAGTGAAGGGCATTTTTTTACCCAAAAGTGCACCTATCCACAATATCGATATTTTCTAAATGAGTTAGCATTCTGATTCAAAAAACGAGTACGTTTTCGGATTCAGAAGAAAAATTTCCATAAGATGAAGTAACATTCGCGGGATTTCGCATTTTTGAAATATTCCCAGGCGATCAAAGTCGAAAAATGCAATATTCTCCTAGAAGGAAATCAAATTTTGCGAAAATTCTTATTTTCCATTTTTCGAAAAATCGAAAACTTTTCTCAGACGTAACTCGACGAGCTGATTTCGAATATCAGCTCAAAAATTAAATTCAACAAAGGGGGGACTAGTGAAGGGCATTTTTTTTACCCAAAAGTGCACCTATCCACAATATCGATATTTTCTAAATGAATTAGCATTCTGATTCAAAAAACGAGTACGTTTTCGGATTCAGAAGAAAAATTTCCATGAGATGAAGTAATATTCGCGGGATTTCGCATTTTTGAAATATTCCCAGGCGATCAAAGTCGAAAAATGCAATATTCTCCTAGAAGGAAATCAAATTTTGCGAAAATTCTTATTTTCCCTTTTTCGAAAAATCGAAAACTTTTCTCAGACGTAACTCGACGAGCTGATTTCGAATATCAGCTCAAAAATTAAATTCAACAAAGGGGGGACTAGTGAAGGGCAATTTTTTTACCCAAAAGTGCACCTATCCACAATATCGATATTTTCTAAATGAATTAGCATTCTGATTCAAATTACGAGTACGTTTTCGGATTCAGAAGAAAAATTTCTATAAGATGAAATAACATTCGCGGGATTTCGCATTTTTGAAATATTCCCAGGCGATCAAAGTCGAAAAATGCAATATTCTATATAGAAGGAAATTGAATTTTGCGAAAATTCTTATTTTCCATTTTTCGAAAAATCGAAAACTTTTCTCAGACGTAACTCGACGAGCTGATTTCGAATATCAGCTCAAAAATTATATTCAACAAAGGGGGGACTAGTGAAGGGCAATTTTTTTTACCCAAAAGTGCAGCTATTCATAATATCGATATTTTCTAAATGAATTAGCATTCTGATTCAAAAAACGAGTACGTTTTCGGATTCAGAAGAAAAATTTCTATAAGATGAAATAACATTCGCGGGATTTCGCATTTTTGAAATATTCCCAGGCGATCAAAGTCGAAAAATGCAATATTCTCCTAGAAGGAAATCAAATTTTGCGAAAATTCTTATTTTCCATTTTTCGAAAAATCGAAAACTTTTCTCAGACGTAACTCGACGAGCTGATTTCGAATATCAGCTCAAAAATTAAATTCAACAAAGGGGGGACTAGTGAAGGGCATTTTTTTTACCCAAAAGTGCACCTATCCACAATATCGATATTTTCTAAATGAATTAGCATTCTGATTCAAAAAACGAGTACGTTTTCGGATTCAGAAGAAAAATTTCCATGAGATGAAGTAATATTCGCGGGATTTCGCATTTTTGAAATATTCCCAGGCGATCAAAGTCGAAAAATGCAATATTCTCCTAGAAGGAAATCAAATTTTGCGAAAATTCTTATTTTCCATTTTTCGAAAAATCGAAAACTTTTCTCAGACGTACCTCGACGAGCTGATTTCGAATATCAGCTCAAAAATTAAATTCAACAAAGGGGGGACTAGTGAAGGGCATTTTTTTACCCAAAAGTGCACCTATCCACAATATCGATATTTTCTAAATGAGTTAGCATTCTGATTCAAAAAACGAGTACGTTTTCGGATTCAGAAGAAAAATTTCCATAAGATGAAGTAACATTCGCGGGATTTCGCATTTTTGAAATATTCCCAGGCGATCAAAGTCGAAAAATGCAATATTCTCCTAGAAGGAAATCAAATTTTGCGAAAATTCTTATTTTCCATTTTTCGAAAAATCGAAAACTTTTCTCAGACGTAACTCGACGAGCTGATTTCGAATATCAGCTCAAAAATTAAATTCAACAAAGGGGGGACTATTGAAGGGCAATTTTTTTACCCAAAAGTGCACCTATCCACAATATCGATATTTTCTAAATGAATTAGCATTCTGATTCAAAAAACGAGTACGTTTTCGGATTCAGAAGAAAAATTTCCATAAGATGAAGTAACATTCGCGGGATTTCGCATTTTTGAAATATTCCCAGGCGATCAAAGTCGAAAAATGCAATATTCTCCTAGAAGGAAATCAAATTTTGCGAAAATTCTTATTTTCCATTTTTCGAAAAATCGAAAACTTTTCTCAGACGTAACTCGACGAGCTGATTTCGAATATCAGCTCAAAAATTAAATTCAACAAAGGGGGGACTAGTGAAGGGCAATTTTTTTACCCAAAAGTGCACCTATCCACAATATCGATATTTTCTAAATGAATTAGCATTCTGATTCAAAAAACGAGTACGTTTTCGGATTCAGAAGAAAAATTTCCATAAGATGAAGTAACATTCGCGGGATTTCGCATATTTGAAATATTCCCAGGCGATCAAAGTCGAAAAATGCAATATTCTCCTAGAAGGAAATCAAATTTTGCGAAAATTCTTATTTTCCATTTTTCGAAAAATCGAAAACTTTTCTCAGACGTAACTCGACGAGCTGATTTCGAATATCAGCTCAAAAATTAAATTCAACAAAGGGGGGACTAGTGAAGGGCAATTTTTTTACCCAAAAGTGCACCTATCCACAATATCGATATTTTCTAAATGAATTAGCATTCTGATTCAAAAAACGAGTACATTTTCGGATTCAGAAGAAAAAATTCCATGAGATGAAGTAATATTCGCAGGATTTCGCATTTTTGAAATATTCCCAGGCGATCAAAGTCGAAAAATGCAATATTCTATATAGAAGGAAATTGAATTTTGCGAAAATTCTTATTTTCCATTTTTCGAAAAATCGAAAACTTTTATCAGACGTAACTCGACGAGCTGATTTCGAATATCAGCTCAAAAATTAAATTCAACAAAGGGGGGACTAGTGAAGGGCAATTTTTTTTACCCAAAAGTACACCTATCCACAATATCGATATTTTCTAAATGAATTAGCATTCTGATCCAAAAAACAAGTACATTTTCGGATTCAGAAGAAAAATTTCCATGAGATGAAGTAATATTCGCGGGATTTCGCATTTTTGAAATATTCCCAGGCGATCAAAGTCGAAAAATGCAATATTCTATATAGAAGGAAATTGAATTTTGCGAAAATTCTTATTTTCCATTTTTCGAAAAATCGAAAACTTTTATCAGACGTAACTCGATGAGCTGATTTCGAATATCAGCTCAAAAATTAAATTCAACAAAGGGGGGACTAGTGAAGGGCAATTTTTTTTACCCAAAAGTGCAGCTATTCATAATATCGATATTTTCTAAATGAATTAGCATTCTGATTCAAAAAACGAGTACGTTTTCGGATTCAGAAGAAAAATTTCTATAAGATGAAATAACATTCGCGGGATTTCGCATTTTTGAAATATTCCCAGGCGATCAAAGTCGAAAAATGCAATATTCTCCTAGAAGGAAATCAAATTTTGCGAAAATTCTTATTTTCCATTTTTCGAAAAATCGAAAACTTTTCTCAGACGTAACTCGACGAGCTGATTTCGAATATCAGCTCAAAAATTAAATTCAACAAAGGGGGGACTAGTGAAGGGCAATTTTTTTACCCAAAAGTGCACCTATCCACAATATCGATATTTTCTAAATGAATTAGCATTCTGATCCAAAAAACAAGTACATTTTCGGATTCAGAAGAAAAATTTCCATGAGATGAAGTAATATTCGCGGGATTTCGCATTTTTGAAATATTCCCAGGCGATCAAAGTCGAAAAATGCAATATTCTATATAGAAGGAAATTGAATTTTGCGAAAATTCTTATTTTCCATTTTTCGAAAAATCGAAAACTTTTATCAGACGTAACTCGACGAGCTGATTTCGAGTATCAGCTCAAAAATTAAATTCAACAAAGGGGGGACTAGTGAAGGGCAATTTTTTTTACCCAAAAGTACACCTATCCACAATATCGATATTTTCTAAATGAATTAGCATTCTGATCCAAAAAACAAGTACATTTTCGGATTCAGAAGAAAAATTTCCATGAGATGAAGTAATATTCGCGGGATTTCGCATTTTTGAAATATTCCCAGGCGATCAAAGTCGAAAAATGCAATATTCTATATAGAAGGAAATTGAATTTTGCTAAAATTCTTATTTTCCATTTTTCGAAAAATCGAAAACTTTTATCAGACGTAACTCGACGAGCTGATTTGGAATATCAGCTCAAAAATTAAATTCAACAAAGGGGGGACTAGTGAAGGGCAATTTTTTTACCCAAAAGTGCACCTATCCACAATATCGATATTTTCTAAATGAATTAGTATTCTGATCCAAAAAACAAGTACATTTTCGGATTCAGAAGAAACATTTCCATGAGATGAAGTAATATTCGCGGGATTTCGCATTTTTGAAATATTCCCAGGCGATCAAAGTCGAAAAATGCAATATTCTATATAGAAGGAAATTGAATTTTGCGAAAATTCTTATTTTCCATTTTTCGAAAAATCGAAAACTTTTATCAGACGTAACTCGACGAGCTGATTTCGAGTATCAGCTCAAAAATTAAATTCAACAAAGGGGGGACTAGTGAAGGGCAATTTTTTTTACCCAAAAGTACACCTATCCACAATATCGATATTTTCTAAATGAATTAGCATTCTGATCCAAAAAACAAGTACATTTTCGGATTCAGAAGAAAAATTTCCATGAGATGAAGTAATATTCGCGGGATTTCGCATTTTTGAAATATTCCCAGGCGATCAAAGTCGAAAAATGCAATATTCTATATAGAAGGAAATTGAATTTTGCGAAAATTCTTATTTTCCATTTTTCGAAAAATCGAAAACTTTTCTCAGACGTAACTCGACGAGCTGATTTCGAATATCAGCTCAAAAATTAAATTCAACAAAGGGGGGACTAGTGAAGGGCAATTTTTTTACCCAAAAGTGCACCTATCCACAATATCGATATTTTCTAAATGAATTAGCATTCTGATCCAAAAAACAAGTACATTTTCGGATTCAGAAGAAAAATTTCCATGAGATGAAGTAATATTCGCGGGATTTCGCATTTTTGAAATATTCCCAGGCGATCAAAGTCGAAAAATGCAATATTCTATATAGAAGGAAATTGAATTTTGCGAAAATTCTTATTTTCCATTTTTCGAAAAATCGAAAACTTTTATCAGACGTAACTCGACGAGCTGATTTCGAGTATCAGCTCAAAAATTAAATTCAACAAAGGGGGGACTAGTGAAGGGCAATTTTTTTTACCCAAAAGTACACCTATCCACAATATCGATATTTTCTAAATGAATTAGCATTCTGATCCAAAAAACAAGTACATTTTCGGATTCAGAAGAAAAATTTCCATGAGATGAAGTAATATTCGCGGGATTTCGCATTTTTGAAATATTCCCAGGCGATCAAAGTCGAAAAATGCAATATTCTATATACTTAGTAGGAAATCAAATTTTGCGAAAATTTTTATTTTTCATTTTTCAAAAAATCGAAAACTTCCCTCACACGTAACTTGACGAGCTGATTTCGATTATCATCAAAAATTAAATTCGACAATGGGGAGACTAGTAAAGGGCCATTTTTTACTCAAAAATGCACCTATCCACAAAATCGATATTTTCTAAATGAATTAGCCTTCTGATTAAAAAAACAACTACATTTTTGGATTCAGAAGAAAAATTTTATCACAGATGATAAATCAATATTCTCTTGAGATCTTTCAGTTTTGAAATAAAAATTCCTACTGTGTAAAATTCCTCATTCTCTAGGTACCTATAAAGAGTATTATTAAAGCAATTGGGATACTCTAAATTGTAAGATGCACCAATGAGATCCACGAATCGGTGGAAACATTTGATACCTTGATAAAAATGACAGGTTGGACCAATAGTCAATCACGACTACAAATTATGAAGATATTCCCGGGTATAATCGTGAATAGAACTGTTCAGCAACTTCTTGTTGTTTAATATTTATTGTGCTGTGCATTATATAGAGGGAGGGGACTGTAAGGATTTGTAGCCGTTCAATGTGATAATTCTCTTTTGAATTTTGAATAGTTTGTTGATGTGTTGAGTTACCCCAAAATACCAAACCATATCCTAGTAGAGACTGCACAAGCCCATAATAGTCTAATTTAAGTATCTCCAAAGATACTATTGTCCAAGTTGCCTCATTAGGTAACAAGTACTAGGTAGGTACTCAGTTTTCGACCAAGTGCATCAATGTGTTCTTATCGTGTCATCTTAAGGTCTATAATAACTTCCAAAAATTTGTTGTTCACTTGCTTAATAGACTTAGCATTGACTCTCTAGAGAGATAATCAAATACATTAAATTGCATCGGGACAGCTTTTGTAGAATATTTCTTCAATCTTAAGGGAGAGAATGTAAGTACTTGTTACCAAATTTGATTTCAGAATTGGCAAATTCTGCGATGATCGTGTAGAAAAATTGCTCCTATTTACAATAAGTTTTCTTGTATATTTCATTTATCCTTGTTAATAGCTCTTTTGCGATAGTTCGTATCGAAACAACTCAACAAACAAGTAAACAGTAATATTATCGGTTATAAATTGGATTTATCAGCTATTACCAATGATACCTACCGTGTTATTTTAGAAGTTTGTATCAACAAACACGCCAAGAGGGATCATTAATAATGTTGATGGTGAGTGGGCGAGTGTATTTCGCCAGTCATCGGACATCAATCAATGTTGTTTATTTGATTATTATTATGGTATGACAAAAGGGGCATTTACTAAATGACTTTTTCGTGTGAATATATGCGTCGTCTGGCTGTTTTCGCATAGCTAATGAATTGCCTCGCTGAATTAATGGTTCTGGAATGTCACTTATGCTACCTGCATTCGGAACATTATAAACGTAATTATAGCTTTTTTGTAATTTGATGGACTCGGAGACAGGCTCGCATGTAGCACGAGAAAAATGTCTTCCATTAAAAATAATTGAGAATGATATACCGAGTGATTCAGAAAAGGGATTCGCTGGCCTGTGACTTTCTTATTTGAAGAAAACCTTGTACGGTTTTTGCACTGATAAAAAGGATTTTTTGCTTCAACGCATAATTGCGTTGATTCAAACAGATTGTATTCTTGAATAGGTCCAACCAAATATTAGTTTGATTTTTTGACGGAATCCTCTTGGCCACTTACAAGTGAACACTTGCTTCAGAGAGTAGGTTGAGACAGGAACATTGCAATTTCAATAATGAATACTATTCTTCTATCAACTTGAAGGTCGAGTTCAAATCTGCACTTTGCACTTGGTTATAAAATATAGAATGGAAGCAATTTGACGCATGTTGCAGTTTGACTGAATACATAAACAACGCCACTCGCTTTTAGACACAAAACTGTAGAAGACCAAAATATATTTCATCATTCAATTTTCGATATTGCATTTTTATTGTATAGAAACAGTTTCCACTAGGCACAAAACTAACATTCATATCGGTACGCATACCCTCATAACCTCCAACCCAAAGGAATGAAATAGTCGAAATGGAAGTCGCATTCACAGGTTGCGGTGCCGCCACCTGCTTTGATTGTTCATTGGTTGCATGTGTCACGTGGCACGGGTAGTGATATCTACCGCACGGGTAGTGATATCTACCAAGGAATCATATTCTTGTGTTAAGAGGATTATGTTTCACAATGAGTTAATGTGAATGTTTTCTAGGATGAAGAGTATAAGGTTTTTACTGCAAGCAAATTCATTTCAAGAGAATTTATGTAAAGAAGCAAACATCTCAATCAGCTTGAAATGGAAGTATATATTTATTGATTAGAAATGATTATTCTTTTCAGAAGATTATTCAAGAGTATGTATATTATTGATTGAAGAAATCTTTTTTATCTGTGTGATTGGTGTATTTAAAGCAATTGAATGAGTGAATTTAATTATCCACATTGTGTCACCTGTCAAAGACCAACATGGACACTTTTTTTCAGATAAGTTTTTAGTATTTCTGTGATTAATGATAGAGGCGGTTTTACTCAGCTCAACCATATAAGGTTGTATACATTTTTATCATAATTTCGGGGGCAAAATGGCGCAATGCCAGTGTTAATGCTACAGCTCTTTCCCCTGCATTCCATTCGATTGTTTTGGCTGCAGTTTCAAATTTTTGGCAGTAATTTGCCCATCATGGAGTTTGTCCGTCAAACTAAGGCGGCTTCATGGGAAACTTACCAGTTTCAGAACTAACCCTGACTTCTTTTAAACCCCCTTGAACTTCATGCAAGTTCGAACTTAGGTCCAGCATTGACATTTTGTTAACCGTTTTTGTGGTGTACGCAGTATCAAATTTTGGATTGACGTGGCCTTTACTTGATGGAAATTCATAGTATATGACACGTGTAATCGTGTTACCTTAGTGTCATGCGCAGTATCAATTTGGTTTTTCAATTTACCGATGATTTCCTTCATTTTGTCGATTTCTGCCTCGATTCTGCCTTGATTTCATCAGTGATTGTTTCCTTCATTTTGTTCACTTATGCCTCGATTTCATCTTTGATTTGATCAATCTCTGTCTCAAAGGTTTCCCATTCTTACTTCTAATAGTTTCGCCGCACGACAAATTTATTCTTTCAACCTATTCGAATTTTCTAAGAGTTTTTGTTGAAGTTCTTCTTTCAAGCTTTTCGAATTTTCTAAGAGTTTTTGTTGAAGTTCTTCTTTCAAGCTTTTCGAATTTTCTTTGAGTTTTTCTTGAAGTTCTTCTTTCAAGTTACTCGAATTCTTTAAGAGTTTTTCTTTAAGTTCATTTTCTAGCTATTCGAAATTTCTAGAAGCTCTTCTCTCAGGCTATTCGAATTTTCAAATTCTCGCGAAGTTCTCCTTTGAAACTCACCGAATTTTCTTGAAGCTTTTTTTCCAGGCTCCTTGAATTTTCTTGCAGTTTATTTTACAAGAATTTGGTATTTTCGTCAAGTATATTCATTATCGAACTCAAGTCAATTTCAGAAACTTCGAATATAATGGTTTCAGGGTCTTCTTCCTCTAGAACTATTCTTTCTGATAGTCTTTTCCGGCGCTATTTCTTTCTGTCTCAAGTTTCTTTCTCAAAGGTTCTCATTCTTTCTTCTAATCAAATTCAAGATTTATTCATTAAATTAAATTCCCTTGCTCGCACAAGCTAGCTTTTTCCGGATTTTCTATGAAAACCTGGGAGATTCGTAAAAATAAATTTTCCAAAAAAAAACATGCTTACTCCTGTTTTATTTGTTTTTCAAAAAGATCTCACTTCTACACCACTTGTAATGAAAGAAAAAATTTATGCTGTATTGAAAGAAAAATAATCCGTTAAGATTCAGAATCGTAGTACCGCGGGAGTGTCTACTGACCCGTCGCGTGTCATTAGCCACTCCCGCCATCAAAATAATAACGCGCACCTTTCGGGAGATAAGAAACGCGACTCGCGAAACGGCGCAGATTAATAGCCGAAGAGCAAAAAACAGACGCGAAGATAAACATTCTCAAATAGGCAGAGACGTGGAACGATGATAATTGACCGGGTTAGTACGAAGAGCGTTTCATTGTTCTCGGCCCGCTGTCGCGTTCTCGCTCTCTCTCGTTGTCGAACGGAGACCGGTTGTCATTGGAGCGATCACGACGCCGTTCCTCGTCGTCTCGCGAGGGTTAGAGGTCGCGAATGCGTTTCGATCTTTTTTTTCTTCCGATCCTAATCGACGTATTTCACGTCGGAGTGATTATCGGTCGAAAAGTCGAGGTGAGTCCGCGGTTGCTTTCGGCGAAGGTTCCGAAGGCTGAGCGAGCAAGCTAACGAACGAATCATGGTCTGTCTGAAAATACCGTGTCAGTATATTAGGGATAGTTCACAAAAAATACGGCTTGAAGAAAAGGCGGTATACGTGAACTTAAAGTCTGGAGTGCCACAAGGTTCTGTTTTGGGTCCATTACTGTTCAGTATCTACACCTGAGTAGTTTGAAACATTGATAAAATGAGTAAATATGCTGATGACACCCAGCTATAGTTACTACTCCTTTCCAAATGCAGGGATAGACCTGTGCCAATCTTAATGAGGCTCCAAGATCATTTGTTGAAATGGCGAGGGATCATTTTCTCATTATAAATGCAAGCAAGTCTAGCGTAATTGCATTCTGACCCAATAAACGCCAACCTTCTTTGAATAATTCAATTGATAGATAGATCTATTCACATCAAAAAATTACAAAATTAGTAGCGATACAATAAAAATACACAACTATTATGTTTAGCTACGTCACAAAAGGTATAGTATTGTAAATATATAAGACACTTTTTTTTTGTACAGATTCCCATCAATACACATATATAGGCATACGACGAGGTTTAACATGTCACATCAGCGATCACATCAATAAAATGTTTACGTTTGTATATATAGAAAGATTTAAAATTATTTGTCAATAAAGAAAGTTTGATTGACCTTTCCAAGTTTGAAAATCAAATAAGGAAATCGGGGGTCACTCCCAAGCATGGATAAAAATATCTTTGATATCATACATTAGATTCAAAAGCAATGATTTCTTCAGGTTATTTTTAAGTTTTTTAGTTGTATAAAGTTTCCATTCCGTTGGTATATGGTTATATGATTTCAATAGTAGGTATCCAGTTTGATTCCTCGCTTTTTCAAGATCCATCTTTGGCAGTCTGTAAAGTTCCTTGGTCCGGGTATCATGATCATGAACTTCCGTTCCAGAAATGAACCTACTTTTGTTTTTATGTATCCACAGAATCGATTCTATTATATATATATATATATATATATATATATATATATATATATATATATATATATATATATATATATATATATATATATATATATATATATATATATATATGCAGGGAAGTGTTAATATTTGCATGTGATTGAAAATCGGCTTGGCGTGTTCCTTGTGACCAACTTTAGCCATAGTTCTGATGATTTTTTTTTGGCTCACCATAAGTTGGGCTGTCCCCCAGAACCTAATTCCATAGACCAAATGGCAATGTACCATGCCATAGTATACGGTCTTTAGCACATCCAGTGATAAAACTCCTTTCAGATTTCTCAGTACAAATTAGCTCTTGGATTATTTTTTTTTTATTTCGTTTATATGGTCTTACCAATTCAGTTCCTGATCAATATGAAAACCTATTAGTTTTACCGTTTTTCGATGTCTTGTGAACGTTATACTTTTTGTTTTATTTTTATTTTAGGCCATTACATTTGAATCGGAATAGATTTCCATTTGTAACATTGCATCCTCTGCCTTTGGCTCTATTTTATTCAGCGTATTGTCTTGTTTCATAAGAGTGGAGTCGTCTGCATACATAAAAACGTCTGCAGTATCAATAAATGCTGGCAAATCATTCATGTAGATATTAAACAATATTGGCCCCAGAACGGAACCTTGAGGCACCCCGTGCTTATCACCATGACATATTTCAATGGTTATTTCAGATGAAGTAAAGAGGCTCGGTGTCGCTATAGACAGTAATCTCTGATTTGAGAAATATCTTCAATGAAAATGGATTTTTGAAAATCCAGTCTTTCGCAAATTTTCTTTACAGTAGGAGTTTCGTCGTCAAGCATTGAACAGGACTGCAGAATCATCCTTGCAGAACACCTGACAAAGCCTTACGGATACACTTTACAATGCTCTCTGTAACAACTAGCAAATGTTAATCAAAAAAAGTTTCACGGCATACCTGGTCAGGACGAAGAGTAAATGCTAGTATCCATTAAACTTCAATCGATACCCATTCGCTTTTCACAGATGGTCCTACGATAACTCCAGTATCCACTGAAAAAAGTGCGCAAAAGAGACATCTATAGGAACATAGAAAGCATTCTGACTTCTGTAGGCCCTTGAGGATTTTCTTTCTCCTAGTACGCCCAATTCCACATGTGTAATATTTATATTACATGCTGAAATATTTGATAGATATGTTAACAAACTTATGCTCCTCAATCAAACTTATTTATAGTAATATTGGTTTTGTCTCTTTTCAACTATTGTGAGTGCCTGTATGGACCAAATTTAGCCAGAAAGTACAGAACCCTTTTCTGTGTCTCATGCATGGTATAAGAAAACGAAAAATAATGTCTCATAAATTCGAGAAATCTGGCTGGCTAAATATAGAATAGTATAAAAAATCCTCTATCAAAAAATCCTTTCCTACTTGTATAACAAATTAAACTTTAACACCGATATACAATCACCGTACGGTTCAAAGGTATTCTAATTTCTAACACCACCTTCCTTCAATGCTGCATTTTTCAAACTTTTCAACAGTTACCAAATTTTCAATGAGTACAATAATTACTATTCTATCTTTATGAATGGTTACAACTATCAAGGTTCAAAACTAGTCTGAAATTCGAGATAAGTAAAATCAATCTTAAAAATTTCTTAATACCTTACCACGGTGGAAAATGAATTTAAATAAAAAAAGATTATTATTCAGTAAAGTTGGCTCTGATATGTGAGATCATTGAAGGTTGAGTGGAAGAACATCTGATTTTATAAACATCCTGTTCATGTTTTTTACAGTTTTACAATAATTGAAATTCGTCTTTTATTTTCAGTGTTGTATTACCCATAGTATTCAATAACTACCAAATGTACGCCAATTGTATTATGCTGGAAATAATAAGGGCGTAGCAAATGATAATTTTGAATCTGATTGCTCTGACATATGCTCTTTGAACCGCGTTTGCATGACTCTTCTAGTCTAACCCACATACTTTTGATCCTTTCAACAATTTCAGAAACTAACTGATGCCAACTTCTCAAGTCTAGAGCGGAGAAGAATGTTCCCCGTATATCGCGGTCGTACATCTATCATCCGAATTTTTTTCATAAATGTCGTTCTCAGAGTCGATTTTAGTACATTCAATATATATTCATGGAGCGCTCTGCCAAGTCTCCGATATGATCATAAATTATTTATGAATAGCTGAAATTCCGCTCCACAAATCCCGCTTTCTCGAAGATGAATTGAAAATGAAAAAATCGCACGCCGACTTTTAGCGCTAGAGGCGTATTCCGTTCTTTTTTAGGGTATTTATCCCGAGGATTTCGGATTGCTGATATACTACACCTTTTCTAGTAGTAAATCAGAAACGGTAACATTAATTTCGGAAAGCGTAAATTGTAATTCAGAAAGGTGAATTGAATTTCAGAATGTATTAATTGAAATTCAGAATAGTGAATTGAATTTCAGAATGTGTAAATTCAAATTCAGAAAAGGTAATTTGTAATTCAGAAACAATAATTTGTAAATAAGAAAACATCATTTGAATTCCAAACATATTTAATTTGCTAATCTTTTATATGTATGTAGAGAAATAATCCATTAAGGTATGAATAGTTATAATACACAACCATGCATTTGTTTAACACATGACGAAGATATCTTTCAGTAGAAAGTTTTTCACAGCAGATTTTCCCTCCATCAAATAATAAACTTTATTTGATTTATATGGATATTTCTACCTATATCTACTCTAATAATATACTATATTAAAGTTTCCATGTAACAAGACTTCCAATTCTGTATGGAAACAAAAATTAAATTAAATTGATTAAATCCCTTCAGTAATGAGTATTCGTATTGGTATAGATGGTAGATGGTGAGTGACGCGCTGAGATCAAGTTTGGTTTATATTGTGCCACACCTCCTCTTCTTCCTCAAAGCAGTTCCTCTGCGCCCTAAGCAATTTAAGGAGATCTTAATATTATTATCTTAATATTATTACACGTGATACAAATACACATCTTTTATCAGAATACGATTGCGTAGAAGATTATAATTATTATTATAAGATTTAATTATAAAAAATTTAATGAATTCATACGGATTCATATCGTAAACCTGTCGATGTCGAAATTTTCATTTGCCATTTTTCGCAAATTTGAAAACTTCCCTCAGACGTAACTCGACGAGCTAATTGCGAATATCACCTCAAAAATTTAATTCGCCGAAAGGAGGACTAGCAAAGGGCAATTTTTCGACGAAAAAATGCACCTTTCCACAAAATCGACATTTTCTAAATGAATTAGCCTTCTGTATAATAAAACGAGTACATTTTCGGATTCAAAAGGAAATTTTCCATAAGATGACGTAATATTCGCGGGATTTTCGCATTTTTGAAATATTCCCAGGCGATCAAAGTCGAAAAATGCAATTTTCTATATAGAAGGAAATAGAATTTTGCAAAAATTTTCATTTGCCATTTTTCAAAAAATCGAAAACTTCCCTCAGACGTAACTCGACGAGCTAATTGCGAATATCACCTCAAAAATTAAATTCGCCAAAAGAAGGACTAGAAAAGGGCAATTTTTTCGACGAAAAAATGCACCTTTCCACAAAATCGACATTTTTTAAATGAATTAGCCTTCTGTATAATAAAACGAGTACATTTTCGGATTCAGAAGGAAATTTTCCATAAGATGAAGTAATATTCGCGGGATTCTGCATTTTTAAAATAATCCCAGGCGATCAAAGTCGAAAAATGCAATATTCTATATAGAAGGAAATAGAATTTTGCAAAAATTTTCATTTGCTATTTTTAGAAAAATCGAAAACTTCCTTCAGACGTAACTCGACGAGCTTATTGCGAATATCACCTCAAAAATTTAATTCGCCGAAAGGGGGACTAGAAAAGGGCAATTTTTCGACGAAAAAATGCACTTTTCCACAAAATCGACATTTTCTAAATGAATTAGCCTTCTGTATAATAAAACGAGTACATTTTCGGATTCAGAAGGAAATTTTCCATAAGATGAAGTAATACTCGCGGGATTCTCCATTTTTAAAATAATCCCAGGCGATCAAAGTCAAAAAATGCAATATTCTATATAGAAGGAAATCGAATTTTGCAAACATTTTCATTTGCAGTTTTTCGCAAATTTGAAAACTTCCCTCAGACGTAACTCGACGAGCTAATTGCGAATATCACCTCAAAAATTAAATTCGCCGAAAGGAGGACTAGAAAAGGGCAATTTTTCGACGAAAAAATGCACCTTTCCACAAAATCGACATTTTCTAAATGAATTAGCCTTTTGTATAATAAAACGAGTACATTTTCGGATTCAGAAGGAAATTTTCCATAAGATGAAGTAATATTCGCGGGATTTTCGTATTTTTGAAATATTCCCGGGCGATCAAAGTCGAAAAATGCAATTTTCTATATAGAAGGAAATAGAATTTTGCAAAAATTTTCATTTGCTATTTTTCGAAAAATCGAAAACTTCCCTCAGACGTAACTCAACGAGCTAATTGCGAATATCACCTCAAAAATTAAATTCGCCGAAAGGGGGACTAGAAAAGGGCAATTTTTCGACGAAAAAATGCACCTTTCCACAAAATCGACATTTTCTAAATGAATTAGCCTTCTGTATAATAAAATGAGTACATTTTCGGATTCAAAAGGAAATTTTCCATAAGATGAAGTAATATTCGCGGGATTTTCGTATTTTTCAAATATTCCCAGGCGATCAAAGTCGAAAAATGCAATATTCTATATAGAAGGAAATCGAATTTTGCGAAAATTTTCATTTGCCATTTTTTGATAAATCGAAAACTTTCTTCAGACGTAACTCGACGAGCTAATTGCGAATATCACCTCAAAAATTAAATTCGTCGAAAGGGGGGCTAGAAAATGGCAATTTTTTCGACGAGAAAATGCACCTTTCCACAAAATCGACATTTTCTAAATGAATTAGCCTTCTGTATAATAAAACGAGTACATTTTTGGATTCAAAAGGAAATTTTCCATAAGATGAAGTAATATTCGCGGGATTTTCGCATTTTTGAAATATTCCCGGGCGATCAAAGTCGAAAAATGCAATTTTCTATATAGAAGGAAATCGAATTTTGCGAAAATTTTCATTTGCCATTTTTCGAAAAATCGAAAACTTCTCTCAGACGTAACTCAACGAGCTAATTGCGAATATCACCTCAAAAATTAAATTCGCCGAAAGGGGGACTAGAAAAGGGCAATTTTTCGACGAAAAAATGCAACTTTCCACAAAATCGATATTTTATAAATGAATTAACCTTCTGTATAATAAAACGAGTACATTTTCGGGTTCAGAAGGAAATTTTCCATAAGATGAAGTAATATTCGCGGAATTCTGCATTTTTAAAATAATCCCAGGCGATCAAAGTCGAAAAATGCAATATTCTATATAGAAGGAAATCGAATTTTGCAAAAATTTTCATTTGCCATTTTTCGCAAATTTGAAAACTTCACTCAGACGTAACTCGACGAGCTAATTGCGGATATCACCTCAAAAATTAAATTCGCCGAAAGGGGGGCTAGAAAAGGGCAATTTTTCGACGAAAAAATGCACCTTTCCACAAAATCGACATTTTCTAAATAAATTAGCCTTCTGTATAATAAAACGAGTACATTTTCGGATTCAGAAGGAAATTTTCCATAAGATGCAGTAATATTCGCGGGATTTTCGCATTTTTGAAATATTCCCGGGCGATCAAAGTCGAAAAATGCAATTTTCTATATAGAAGGAAATCGAATTTTTCAAAAATTTTCATTTGCCATTTTTCGAAAAATCGAAAACTTCCCTCAGACGTAACTCGACGAGCTAATTGCGAATATCACCTCAAAAATTAAATTCGCCGAAAGGGGAACTAGAAAAGGGCAATTTTTTCGACGAAAAAATGCACCTTTCCACAAAATCGACATTTTCTAAATGAATTTGCCGTTTGATTCAAAAATCGATTACATTTTCGGATTTAGAAGGAAATTTTCCATAAGATGAAGGAATATTAGCGGGATTTCGCATTTTTGAAATATTCTCAGTCGATCAAAGTCGAAAATGCAATATTCTAAATAGAATGAAATCGAATTATGTGAAAATTTTTATTTTCAATTTTTCCAAAAAATTTCCTCAGACGTAACACGACGAGTTGATTTCGAATATCACCTCAAAAATTGAATTCGTCAAGGGGTGAACTTGAAAAGGACAATTTTTTCGACGAAAAATGCACTGATCCACAAAATCGACATTTTTTAAATTAGCCTTCTGATTAAAAAACGAGTACATTTTCGGATTCAGAAGGAAATTTTCCATAAGATGAAGTAATATTCGCTGGATTTTCGTATTTTTGAAATATTCCCGGGCGATCAAAGTCGAAAAATGCAATTTTCTATATAGAAGGAAATAGAATTTTGCAAAAATTTTCATTTGCTATTTTTCGAAAAATCGAAAACTTCCCTCAGACGTAACTCAACGAGCTAATTGCGAATATCACCTCAAAAATTAAATTCGCCGAAAGGGGGCTAGAAAATGGCAATTTTTTCGACGAAAAAATGCACCTTTCCACAAAATCGACATTTTCTAAATGAATTAGCCTTCTGTATAATAAAACGAGTACATTTTTGGATTCAAAAGGAAATTTTCCATAAGATGACGTAATATTCGCGGGATTTTCGCATTTTTGAAATATTCCCGGGCGATCAAAGTCGAAAAATGCAATATTCTATATAGAAGGAAATAGAATTTTGCAAAACTTTTCATTTGCTATTTTTCGAAAAATCGAAAACTTCCCTCAGACGTAACTCGACGAGCTAATTGCGAATATCACCTCAAAAATTAAATTCGTCGAAGGGGGGCTAGAAAATGGCAATTTTTTCGACGAGAAAATGCACCTTTCCACAAAATCGACATTTTCTAAATGAATTAGCCTTCTGTATAATAAAACGAGTACATTTTTGGATTCAAAAGGAAATTTTCCATAAGATGAAGTAATATTCGCGGGATTTTCGCATTTTTGAAATATTCCCGGGCGATCAAAGTCGAAAAATGCAATTTTCTATATAGAAGGAAATAGAATTTTGCAAAACTTTTCATTTGCTATTTTTCGAAAAATCGAAAACTTCCCTCAGACGTAACTCGACGAGCTAATGGCGAATATCACCTCAAAAATTGAATTCGCCGAAAGGGGGGCTAGAAAATGGCAATTTTTTCGACGAAAAAATGCACCTTTCCACAAAATCGACATTTTCTAAATGAATTAGCCTTCTGTATAATAAAACGAGTACATTTTCGGATTCAGAAGGAAATTTTCCATAAGATGAAGTAATATTCGCGGGATTTTCGCATTTTTGAAATGTTCCCGGGCGATCAAAGTCGAAAAATGCAATATTCTATATAGAAGGAAATCGAATTTTGCGAAAATTTTCATTTGCCATTTTTTGATAAATCGAAAACTTTCCTCAGACGTAACTCGACGAGCTAATTGCGAATATCACCTCAAAAATTAAATTCCCCGAAAGGGGGGCTAGAAAATGGCAATTTTTTCGACGAAAAAATGCACCTTTCCACAAAATCGACATTTTCTAAATGAATTAGCCTTCTGTATAATAAAACGAGTACATTTTCGGATTCAGAAGGAAATTTTCCATAAGATGAAGTAATATTCGCAGGATCAAAGTCGAAAAATGCAATTTTCTGTATAGAAGGAAATCGAATTTTTCAAAAATTTTCATTTGCCATTTTTCGAAACATCGAAAACTTCCCTCAGACGTAACTCGACGAGCTAATTGCGAATTTCACCTCAAAAATTAAATTCGCCGAAAGGGGAACTAGAAAAGGGCAATTTTTTCGACGAAAAAATGCACCTTTCCACAAAATCGACATTTTCTAAATGAATTTGCCGTTTGATTCAAAAAACGATTACATTTTCGGATTTAGAAGGAAATTTTCCATAAGATGAAGGAATATTAGCGGGATTTCGCATTTTTGAAATATTCTCAGGCGATCAAAGTCGAAAATGCAATATTCTAAATAGAATGAAATCGAATTTTGTGAAAATTTTTATTTTCAATTTTTCCAAAAAATTTCCTCAGACGTAACACGACGAGTTGATTTCGAATATCACCTCAAAAATTGAATTCGTCAAGGGGTGAACTTGAAAAGGACAATTTTTTCGACGAAAAATGCACTGATCCACAAAATCGACATTTTTTAAATTAGCCTTCTGATTCAAAAACGAGTACATTTTCGGATTCAGAAGGAAATTTTCCATAAGATGAAGTAATATTCGCTGGATTTTCGTATTTTTGAAATATTCCCGGGCGATCAAAGTCGAAAAATGCAATTTTCTATATAGAAGGAAATAGAATTTTGCAAAAATTTTCATTTGCCATTTTTCGAAAAATCGAAAACTTCTCTCAGACGTAACTCAACGAGCTAATTGCGAATATTACCTCAAAAATTAAATTCGCCGAAAGGGGGACTAGAAAAGGGCAATTTTTCGACGAAAAAATGCACCTTTCCACAAAATCGACATTTTCTAAATGAATTAGCCTTCTGTATAATAAAACGAGTACATTTTCGGATTCAGAAGGAAATTTTCCATAAGATGCAGTAATATTCGCGGGATTTTCTTATTTTTGAAATATTCCCAGGCGATCAAAGTCGAAAAATGCAATATTCTATATAGAAGGAAATCGAATTTTGCGAAAATTTTCATTTGCCATTTTTCGCAAATTTGAAAACTTCCCTCAGACGTAACTCGACGAGCTAATTGCGAATATCACCTCAAAAATTTAATTCGCCGAAAGGGGGGCAATTTTTCGACGAAAAAATGCACCTTTCCACAAAATCGACATTTTCTAAATAAATTAGCCTTCTGTATAATAAAACGAGTACATTTTCGGATTCAGAAGGAAATTTTCCATAAGATGCAGTAATATTCGCGGGATTTTCGTATTTTTGAAATATTCCCAGGCGATCAAAGTCGAAAAATGCAATATTCTATATAGAAGGAAATCGAATTTTGCGAAAATTTTCATTTGCCATTTTTTGATAAATCGAAAACTTTCCTCAGACGTAACTCGACGAGCTAATTGCGAATATCACCTCAAAAATTAAATTAGCCGAAAGGGGGACTAGAAAAGGGCAATTTTTCGACGAAAAAATGCACCTTTCCACAAAATCGACATTTTCTAAATGAATTAGCCTTCTGTATAATAAAATGAGTACATTTTCGGATTCAAAAGGAAATTTTCCATAAGATGAAGTAATATTCGCGGGATTTTCGTATTTTTCAAATATTCCCAGGCGATCAAAGTCGAAAAATGCAATATTCTATATAGAAGGAAATCGAATTTTGCGAAAATTTTCATTTGCCATTTTTTGATAAATCGAAAACTTTCTTCAGACGTAACTCGACGAGCTAATTGCGAATATCACCTCAAAAATTAAATTCGTCGAAAGGGGGGCTAGAAAATGGCAATTTTTTCGACGAGAAAATGCACCTTTCCACAAAATCGACATTTTCTAAATGAATTAGCCTTCTGTATAATAAAACGAGTACATTTTTGGATTCAAAAGGAAATTTTCCATAAGATGAAGTAATATTCGCGGGATTTTCGCATTTTTGAAATATTCCCGGGCGATCAAAGTCGAAAAATGCAATTTTCTATATAGAAGGAAATCGAATTTTGCGAAAATTTTCATTTGCCATTTTTCGAAAAATCGAAAACTTCTCTCAGACGTAACTCGACGAGCTAATTGCGAATATCACCTCAAAAATTAAATTCGCCGAAAGGGGGACTAGAAAAGGGCAATTTTTCGACGAAAAAATGCAACTTTCCACAAAATCGATATTTTATAAATGAATTAGCCTTCTGTATAATAAAACGAGTACATTTTCGGGTTCAGAAGGAAATTTTCCATAAGATGAAGTAATATTCGCGGAATTCTGCATTTTTAAAATAATCCCAGGCGATCAAAGTCGAAAAATGCAATATTCTATATAGAAGGAAATCGAATTTTGCAAAAATTTTCATTTGCCATTTTTCGCAAATTTGAAAACTTCACTCAGACGTAACTCGACGAGCTAATTGCGGATATCACCTCAAAAATTAAATTCGCCGAAAGGGGGGCTAGAAAAGGGCAATTTTTCGACGAAAAAATGCACCTTTCCACAAAATCGACATTTTCTAAATAAATTAGCCTTCTGTATAATAAAACGAGTACATTTTCGGATTCAGAAGGAAATTTTCCATAAGATGCAGTAATATTCGCGGGATTTTCGCATTTTTGAAATATTCCCGGGCGATCAAAGTCGAAAAATGCAATTTTCTATATAGAAGGAAATCGAATTTTTCAAAAATTTTCATTTGCCATTTTTCGAAAAATCGAAAACTTCCCTCAGACGTAACTCGACGAGCTAATTGCGAATATCACCTCAAAAATTAAATTCGCCGAAAGGGGAACTAGAAAACGGCAATTTTTTCGACGAAAAAATGCACCTTTCCACAAAATCGACATTTTCTAAATGAATTTGCCGTTTGATTCAAAAATCGATTACATTTTCGGATTTAGAAGGAAATTTTCCATAAGATGAAGGAATATTAGCGGGATTTCGCATTTTTGAAATATTCTCAGTCGATCAAAGTCGAAAATGCAATATTCTAAATAGAATGAAATCGAATTATGTGAAAATTTTTATTTTCAATTTTTCCAAAAAATTTCCTCAGACGTAACACGACGAGTTGATTTCGAATATCACCTCAAAAATTGAATTCGTCAAGGGGTGAACTTGAAAAGGACAATTTTTTCGACGAAAAATGCACTGATCCACAAAATCGACATTTTTTAAATTAGCCTTCTGATTAAAAAACGAGTACATTTTCGGATTCAGAAGGAAATTTTCCATAAGATGAAGTAATATTCGCTGGATTTTCGTATTTTTGAAATATTCCCGGGCGATCAAAGTCGAAAAATGCAATTTTCTATATAGAAGGAAATAGAATTTTGCAAAAATTTTCATTTGCTATTTTTCGAAAAATCGAAAACTTCCCTCAGACGTAACTCAACGAGCTAATTGCGAATATCACCTCAAAAATTAAATTCGCCGAAAGGGGGCTAGAAAATGGCAATTTTTTCGACGAAAAAATGCACCTTTCCACAAAATCGACATTTTCTAAATGAATTAGCCTTCTGTATAATAAAACGAGTACATTTTTGGATTCAAAAGGAAATTTTCCATAAGATGACGTAATATTCGCGGGATTTTCGCATTTTTGAAATATTCCCGGGCGATCAAAGTCGAAAAATGCAATATTCTATATAGAAGGAAATAGAATTTTGCAAAACTTTTCATTTGCTATTTTTCGAAAAATCGAAAACTTCCCTCAGACCTAACTCGACGAGCTAATTGCGAATATCACCTCAAAAATTAAATTCGTCGAAGGGGGGCTAGAAAATGGCAATTTTTTCGACGAGAAAATGCACCTTTCCACAAAATCGACATTTTCTAAATGAATTAGACTTCTGTATAATAAAACGAGTACATTTTTGGATTCAAAAGGAAATTTTCCATAAGATGAAGTAATATTCGCGGGATTTTCGCATTTTTGAAATATTCCCGGGCGATCAAAGTCGAAAAATGCAATTTTCTATATAGAAGGAAATAGAATTTTGCAAAACTTTTCATTTGCTATTTTTCGAAAAATCGAAAACTTCCCTCAGACGTAACTCGACGAGCTAATGGCGAATATCACCTCAAAAATTGAATTCGCCGAAAGGGGGGCTAGAAAATGGCAATTTTTTCGACGAAAAAATGCACCTTTCCACAAAATCGACATTTTCTAAATGAATTAGCCTTCTGTATAATAAAACGAGTACATTTTCGGATTCAGAAGGAAATTTTCCATAAGATGAAGTAATATTCGCGGGATTTTCGCATTTTTGAAATGTTCCCGGGCGATCAAAGTCGAAAAATGCAATATTCTATATAGAAGGAAATCGAATTTTGCGAAAATTTTCATTTGCCATTTTTTGATAAATCGAAAACTTTCCTCAGACGTAACTCGACGAGCTAATTGCGAATATCACCTCAAAAATTAAATTCCCCGAAAGGGGGGCTAGAAAATGGCAATTTTTTCGACGAAAAAATGCACCTTTCCACAAAATCGACATTTTCTAAATGAATTAGCCTTCTGTATAATAAAACGAGTACATTTTCGGATTCAGAAGGAAATTTTCCATAAGATGAAGTAATATTCGCAGGATCAAAGTCGAAAAATGCAATTTTCTATATAGAAGGAAATAGAATTTTGCAAAAATTTTCATTTGCCATTTTTCGAAAAATCGAAAACTTCTCTCAGACGTAACTCAACGAGCTAATTGCGAATATTACCTCAAAAATTAAATTCGCCGAAAGGGGGACTAGAAAAGGGCAATTTTTCGACGAAAAAATGCACCTTTCCACAAAATCGACATTTTCTAAATGAATTAGCCTTCTGTATAATAAAACGAGTACATTTTCGGGTTCAGAAGGAAATTTTCCATAAGATGAAGTAATATTCGCGGATTTCTGCATTTTTAAAATAATCCCAGGCGATCAAAGTCGAAAAATGCAATATTCTATATAGAAGGAAATCGAATTTTGCAAAAATTTTCATTTGCCATTTTTCGCAAATTTGAAAACTTCACTCAGACGTAACTCGACGAGCTAATTGCGAATATCACCTCAAAAATTAAATTCGCCGAAAGGGGGGCTAGAAAAGGGCAATTTTTCGATGAAAAAATGCACCTTTCCACAAAATCGACATTTTCTAAATGAATTAGCCTTCTGTATAATAAAATGAGTACATTTTCGGATTCAGAAGGAAATTTTCCATAAGATGCAGTAATATTCGCGGGATTTTCGCATTTTTGAAATATTCCCGGGCGATCAAAGTCGAAAAATGCAATTTTCTGTATAGAAGGAAATCGAATTTTTCAAAAATTTTCATTTGCCATTTTTCGAAAAATCGAAAACTTCCCTCAGACGTAACTCGACGAGCTAATTGCGAATTTCACCTCAAAAATTAAATTCGCCGAAAGGGGAACTAGAAAAGGGCAATTTTTCGACGAAAAAATGCACCTTTCCACAAAATCGACATTTTCTAAATGAATTTGCCGTTTGATTCAAAAAACGATTAGATTTTCGGATTTAGAAGGAAATTTTCCATAAGATGAAGGAATATTAGCGGGATTTCGCGTTTTTGAAATATTCTCAGGCGATCAAAGTCGAAAATGCAATATTCTAAATAGAATGAAATCGAATTTTGTGAAAATTTTTATTTTCAATTTTTCCAAAAAATTTCCTCAGACGTAACACGACGAGTTGATTTCGAATATCACCTCAAAAATTGAATTCGTCAAGGGGTGAACTTGAAAAGGACAATTTTTTCGACGAAAAATGCACTGATCCACAAAATCGACATTTTTTAAATTAGCCTTCTGATTCAAAAACGAGTACATTTTCGGATTCAGAAGGAAATTTTCCATAAGATGAAGTAATATTCGCTGGATTTTCGTATTTTAGAAATATTCCCGGGCGATCAAAGTCGAAAAATGCAATTTTCTATATAGAAGGAAATAGAATTTTGCAAATATTTTCATTTGCTATTTTTCGAAAAATCGAAAACTTCCCTCAGACGTAACTCAACGAGCTAATTGCGAATATCACCTCAAAAATTAAATTCGCCGAAAGGGGGACTAGAAAAGGGCAATTTTTCGACGAAAAAATGCACCTTTCCACAAAATCGACATTTTCTAAATGAATTAGCCTTCTGTATAATAAAACGAGTACATTTTCGGATTCAGAAGGAAATTTTCCATAAGATGCAGTAATATTCGCGGGATTTTCGTATTTTTGAAATATTCCCAGGCGATCAAAGTCGAAAAATGCAATATTCTATATAGAAGGAAATCGAATTTTGCGAAAATTTTCATTTGCCATTTTTTGATAAATCGAAAACTTTCCTCAGACGTAACTCGACGAGCTAATTGCGAATATCACCTCAAAAATTAAATTCGCCGAAAGGGGGACTAGAAAAGGGCAATTTTTCGACGAAAAAATGCACCTTTCCACAAAATCGACATTTTCTAAATGAATTAGCCTTCTGTATAATAAAACGAGTACATTTTCGGATTCAGAAGGAAATTTTCCATAAGATGAAGTAATATTCGCGGGATTTTCGTATTTTTGAAATATTCCCGGGCGATCAAAGTCGAAAAATGCAATTTTCTATATAGAAGGAAATAGAATTTTGCAAAAATTTTCATTTGCTATTTTTCGAAAAATCGAAAACTTCCCTCAGACGTAACTCAACGAGCTAATTGCGAATATCACCTCAAAAATTAAATTCGCCGAAAGGGGGACTAGAAAAGGGCAATTTTTCGACGAAAAAATGCACCTTTCCACAAAATCGACATTTTCTAAATGAATTAGCCTTCTGTATAATAAAATGAGTACATTTTCGGATTCAAAAGGAAATTTTCCATAAGATGAAGTAATATTCGCGGGATTTTCGTATTTTTCAAATATTCCCAGGCGATCAAAGTCGAAAAATGCAATATTCTATATAGAAGGAAATCGAATTTTGCGAAAATTTTCATTTGCCATTTTTTGATAAATCGAAAACTTTCTTCAGACGTAACTCGACGAGCTAATTGCGAATATCACCTCAAAAATTAAATTCGTCGAAAGGGGGGCTAGAAAATGGCAATTTTTTCGACGAGAAAATGCACCTTTCCACAAAATCGACATTTTCTAAATGAATTAGCCTTCTGTATAATAAAACGAGTACATTTTTGGATTCAAAAGGAAATTTTCCATAAGATGAAGTAATATTCGCGGGATTTTCGCATTTTTGAAATATTCCCGGGCGATCAAAGTCGAAAAATGCAATTTTCTATATAGAAGGAAATCGAATTTTGCGAAAATTTTCATTTGCCATTTTTCGAAAAATCGAAAACTTCTCTCAGACGTAACTCGACGAGCTAATTGCGAATATCACCTCAAAAATTAAATTCGCCGAAAGGGGGACTAGAAAAGGGCAATTTTTCGACGAAAAAATGCAACTTTCCACAAAATCGATATTTTATAAATGAATTAGCCTTCTGTATAATAAAACGAGTACATTTTCGGGTTCAGAAGGAAATTTTCCATAAGATGAAGTAATATTCGCGGAATTCTGCATTTTTAAAATAATCCCAGGCGATCAAAGTCGAAAAATGCAATATTCTATATAGAAGGAAATCGAATTTTGCAAAAATTTTCATTTGCCATTTTTCGCAAATTTGAAAACTTCACTCAGACGTAACTCGACGAGCTAATTGCGGATATCACCTCAAAAATTAAATTCGCCGAAAGGGGAGCTAGAAAAGGGCAATTTTTCGACGAAAAAATGCACCTTTCCACAAAATCGACATTTTCTAAATAAATTAGCCTTCTGTATAATAAAACGAGTACATTTTCGGATTCAGAAGGAAATTTTCCATAAGATGCAGTAATATTCGCGGGATTTTCGCATTTTTGAAATATTCCCGGGCGATCAAAGTCGAAAAATGCAATTTTCTATATAGAAGGAAATCGAATTTTTCAAAAATTTTCATTTGCCATTTTTCGAAAAATCGAAAACTTCCCTCAGACGTAACTCGACGAGCTAATTGCGAATATCACCTCAAAAATTAAATTCGCCGAAAGGGGAACTAGAAAACGGCAATTTTTTCGACGAAAAAATGCACCTTTCCACAAAATCGACATTTTCTAAATGAATTTGCCGTTTGATTCAAAAATCGATTACATTTTCGGATTTAGAAGGAAATTTTCCATAAGATGAAGGAATATTAGCGGGATTTCGCATTTTTGAAATATTCTCAGTCGATCAAAGTCGAAAATGCAATATTCTAAATAGAATGAAATCGAATTATGTGAAAATTTTTATTTTCAATTTTTCCAAAAAATTTCCTCAGACGTAACACGACGAGTTGATTTCGAATATCACCTCAAAAATTGAATTCGTCAAGGGGTGAACTTGAAAAGGACAATTTTTTCGACGAAAAATGCACTGATCCACAAAATCGACATTTTTTAAATTAGCCTTCTGATTAAAAAACGAGTACATTTTCGGATTCAGAAGGAAATTTTCCATAAGATGAAGTAATATTCGCTGGATTTTCGTATTTTTGAAATATTCCCGGGCGATCAAAGTCGAAAAATGCAATTTTCTATATAGAAGGAAATAGAATTTTGCAAAAATTTTCATTTGCTATTTTTCGAAAAATCGAAAACTTCCCTCAGACGTAACTCAACGAGCTAATTGCGAATATCACCTCAAAAATTAAATTCGCCGAAAGGGGGCTAGAAAATGGCAATTTTTTCGACGAAAAAATGCACCTTTCCACAAAATCGACATTTTCTAAATGAATTAGCCTTCTGTATAATAAAACGAGTACATTTTTGGATTCAAAAGGAAATTTTCCATAAGATGACGTAATATTCGCGGGATTTTCGCATTTTTGAAATATTCCCGGGCGATCAAAGTCGAAAAATGCAATATTCTATATAGAAGGAAATAGAATTTTGCAAAAATTTTCATTTGCTATTTTTCGAAAAATCGAAAACTTCCCTCAGACGTAACTCGACGAGCTAATTGCGAATATCACCTCAAAAATTAAATTCGTCGAAGGGGGGCTAGAAAATGGCAATTTTTTCGACGAGAAAATGCACCTTTCCACAAAATCGACATTTTCTAAATGAATTAGCCTTCTGTATAATAAAACGAGTACATTTTTGGATTCAAAAGGAAATTTTCCATAAGATGAAGTAATATTCGCGGGATTTTCGCATTTTTGAAATATTCCCGGGCGATCAAAGTCGAAAAATGCAATTTTCTATATAGAAGGAAATAGAATTTTGCAAAACTTTTCATTTGCTATTTTTCGAAAAATCGAAAACTTCCCTCAGACGTAACTCGACGAGCTAATGGCGAATATCACCTCAAAAATTGAATTCGCCGAAAGGGGGGCTAGAAAATGGCAATTTTTTCGACGAAAAAATGCACCTTTCCACAAAATCGACATTTTCTAAATGAATTAGCCTTCTGTATAATAAAACGAGTACATTTTCGGATTCAGAAGGAAATTTTCCATAAGATGAAGTAATATTCGCGGGATTTTCGCATTTTTGAAATGTTCCCGGGCGATCAAAGTCGAAAAATGCAATATTCTATATAGATGGAAATCGAATTTTGCGAAAATTTTCATTTGCCATTTTTTGATAAATCGAAAACTTTCCTCAGACGTAACTCGACGAGCTAATTGCGAATATCACCTCAAAAATTAAATTCCCCGAAAGGGGGGCTAGAAAATGGCAATTTTTTCGACGAAAAAATGCACCTTTCCACAAAATCGACATTTTCTAAATGAATTAGCCTTCTGTATAATAAAACGAGTACATTTTCGGATTCAGAAGGAAATTTTCCATAAGATGAAGTAATATTCGCAGGATCAAAGTCGAAAAATGCAATTTTCTATATAGAAGGAAATAGAATTTTGCAAAAATTTTCATTTGCCATTTTTCGAAAAATCGAAAACTTCTCTCAGACGTAACTCAACGAGCTAATTGCGAATATTACCTCAAAAATTAAATTCGCCGAAAGGGGGACTAGAAAAGGGCAATTTTTCGACGAAAAAATGTACCTTTCCACAAAATCGACATTTTCTAAATGAATTAGCCTTCTGTATAATAAAACGAGTACATTTTCGGGTTCAGAAGGAAATTTTCCATAAGATGAAGTAATATTCGCGGATTTCTGCATTTTTAAAATAATCCCAGGCGATCAAAGTCGAAAAATGCAATATTCTATATAGAAGGAAATCGAATTTTGCAAAAATTTTCATTTGCCATTTTTCGCAAATTTGAAAACTTCACTCAGACGTAACTCGACGAGCTAATTGCGAATATCACCTCAAAAATTAAATTCGCCGAAAGGGGGGCTAGAAAAGGGCAATTTTTCGATGAAAAAATGCACCTTTCCACAAAATCGACATTTTCTAAATGAATTAGCCTTCTGTATAATAAAATGAGTACATTTTCGGATTCAGAAGGAAATTTTCCATAAGATGCAGTAATATTCGCGGGATTTTCGCATTTTTGAAATATTCCCGGGCGATCAAAGTCGAAAAATGCAATTTTCTGTATAGAAGGAAATCGAATTTTTCAAAAATTTTCATTTGCCATTTTTCGAAAAATCGAAAACTTCCCTCAGACGTAACTCGACGAGCTAATTGCGAATTTCACCTCAAAAATTAAATTCGCCGAAAGGGGAACTAGAAAAGGGCAATTTTTTCGACGAAAAAATGCACCTTTCCACAAAATCGACATTTTCTAAATGAATTTGCCGTTTGATTCAAAAAACGATTAGATTTTCGGATTTAGAAGGAAATTTTCCATAAGATGAAGGAATATTAGCGGGATTTCGCGTTTTTGAAATATTCTCAGGCGATCAAAGTCGAAAATGCAATATTCTAAATAGAATGAAATCGAATTTTGTGAAAATTTTTATTTTCAATTTTTCCAAAAAATTTCCTCAGACGTAACACGACGAGTTGATTTCGAATATCACCTCAAAAATTGAATTCGTCAAGGGGTGAACTTGAAAAGGACAATTTTTTCGACGAAAAATGCACTGATCCACAAAATCGACATTTTTTAAATTAGCCTTCTGATTCAAAAACGAGTACATTTTCGGATTCAGAAGGAAATTTTCCATAAGATGAAGTAATATTCGCTGGATTTTCGTATTTTAGAAATATTCCCGGGCGATCAAAGTCGAAAAATGCAATTTTCTATATAGAAGGAAATAGAATTTTGCAAATATTTTCATTTGCTATTTTTCGAAAAATCGAAAACTTCCCTCAGACGTAACTCAACGAGCTAATTGCGAATATCACCTCAAAAATTAAATTCGCCGAAAGGGGGACTAGAAAAGGGCAATTTTTCGACGAAAAAATGCACCTTTCCACAAAATCGACATTTTCTAAATGAATTAGCCTTCTGTATAATAAAACGAGTACATTTTCGGATTCAGAAGGAAATTTTCCATAAGATGCAGTAATATTCGCGGGATTTTCTTATTTTTGAAATATTCCCAGGCGATCAAAGTCGAAAAATGCAATATTCTATATAGAAGGAAATCGAATTTTGCGAAAATTTTCATTTGCCATTTTTCGCAAATTTGAAAACTTCCCTCAGACGTAACTCGACGAGCTAATTGCGAATATCACCTCAAAAATTTAATTCGCCGAAAGGGGGGCAATTTTTCGACGAAAAAATGCACCTTTCCACAAAATCGACATTTTCTAAATAAATTAGCCTTCTGTATAATAAAACGAGTACATTTTCGGATTCAGAAGGAAATTTTCCATAAGATGCAGTAATATTCGCGGGATTTTCGTATTTTTGAAATATTCCCAGGCGATCAAAGTCGAAAAATGCAATATTCTATATAGAAGGAAATCGAATTTTGCGAAAATTTTCATTTGCCATTTTTTGATAAATCGAAAACTTTCCTCAGACGTAACTCGACGAGCTAATTGCGAATATCACCTCAAAAATTAAATTCGCCGAAAGGGGGACTAGAAAAGGGCAATTTTTCGACGAAAAAATGCACCTTTCCACAAAATCGACATTTTCTAAATGAATTAGCCTTCTGTATAATAAAACGAGTACATTTTCGGGTTCAGAAGGAAATTTTCCATAAGATGAAGTAATACTCGCGGAATTCTGCATTTTTAAAATAATCCCAGGCGATCAAATTCAAAAAATGCAATATTCTATATAGAAGGAAATCGAATTCGAATTTTGCAAAAATTTTCATTTGCCATTTTTTGATAAATCTAAAACTTTCTTCAGACGTAACTCGACGAGCTAATTGCGAATATCACCTCAAAAATTGAATTCGCCGAAAGGGGGGCTAGAAAAGGGCAATTTTTCGACGAAAAAATGCACCTTTCCACAAAATCGACATTTTCTAAATGAATTAGCCTTCTATATAATAAAACGAGTACATTTTCGGATTCAGAAGGAAATTTTCCATAAGATGCAGTAATATTCGCGGGATTTTCGTATTTTTGAAATATTCCCAGGCGATCAAAGTCGAAAAATGCAATATTCTATATAGAAGGAAATCGAATTTTGCGAAAATTTTCATTTGCCATTTTTCGCAAATTTGAAAACTTCCCTCAGACGTAACTCGACGAGCTAATTGCGAATATCACCTCAAAAATTTAATTCGCCGAAAGGGGGGCAATTTTTCGACGAAAAAATGCACCTTTCCACAAAATCGACATTTTCTAAATAAATTAGCCTTCTGTATAATAAAACGAGTACATTTTCGGATTCAGAAGGAAATTTTCCATAAGATGCAGTAATATTCGCGGGATTTTCGTATTTTTGAAATATTCCCAGGCGATCAAAGTCGAAAAATGCAATATTCTATATAGAAGGAAATCGAATTTTGCGAAAATTTTCATTTGCCATTTTTTGATAAATCGAAAACTTTCCTCAGACGTAACTCGACGAGCTAATTGCGAATATCACCTCAAAAATTAAATTCGCCGAAAGGGGGACTAGAAAAGGGCAATTTTTCGACGAAAAAATGCACCTTTCCACAAAATCGACATTTTCTAAATGAATTAGCCTTCTGTATAATAAAACGAGTACATTTTCGGGTTCAGAAGGAAATTTTCCATAAGATGAAGTAATACTCGCGGAATTCTGCATTTTTAAAATAATCCCAGGCGATCAAATTCAAAAAATGCAATATTCTATATAGAAGGAAATCGAATTCGAATTTTGCAAAAATTTTCATTTGCCATTTTTTGATAAATCTAAAACTTTCTTCAGACGTAACTCGACGAGCTAATTGCGAATATCACCTCAAAAATTGAATTCGCCGAAAGGGGGGCTAGAAAAGGGCAATTTTTCGACGAAAAAATGCACCTTTCCACAAAATCGACATTTTCTAAATGAATTAGCCTTCTATATAATAAAACGAGTACATTTTCGGATTCAGAAGGAAATTTTCCATAAGATGCAGTAATATTCGCGGGATTTTCGTATTTTTGAAATATTCCCAGGCGATCAAAGTCGAAAAATGCAATATTCTATATAGAAGGAAATCGAATTTTGCGAAAATTTTCATTTGCCATTTTTCGCAAATTTGAAAACTTCCCTCAGACGTAACTCGACGAGCTAATTGCGAATATCACCTCAAAAATTTAATTCGCCGAAAGGGGGGCAATTTTTCGACGAAAAAATGCACCTTTCCACAAAATCGACATTTTCTAAATAAATTAGCCTTCTGTATAATAAAACGAGTACATTTTCGGATTCAGAAGGAAATTTTCCATAAGATGCAGTAATATTCGCGGGATTTTCGCATTTTTGAAATATTCCCGGGCGATCAAAGTCGAAAAATGCAATTTTCTATATAGAAGGAAATCGAATTTTTCAAAAATTTTCATTTGCCATTTTTCGAAAAATCGAAAACTTCCCTCAGACGTAACTCGACGAGCTAATTGCGAATATCACCTCAAAAATTAAATTCGCCGAAAGGGGAACTAGAAAAGGGCAATTTTTTCGACGAAAAAATGCACCTTTCCACAAAATCGACATTTTCTAAATGAATTTGCCGTTTGATTAAAAAAACGATTACATTTTCGGATTTAGAAGGAAATTTTTCATAAGATGAAGGAATATTAGCGGGATTTCGCATTTTTGAAATATTCTCAGGCGATCAAAGTCGAAAATGCAATATTCTAAATAGAATGAAATCGAATTTTGTGAAAATTTTTATTTTCAATTTTTCCAAAAAAATTCCTCAGACGTAACACGACGAGTTGATTTCGAATATCACCTCAAATATTGAATTCGTCAAGGGGTGAACTTGAAAAGGACAATTTTTTCGACGAAAAATGCACTGATCCACAAAATCGACATTTTTTAAATTAGCCTTCTGATTCAAAAACGAGTACATTTTCGGATTCAGAAGGAAATTTTCCATAAGATGAAGTAATATTCGCTGGATTTTCGTATTTTTGAAATATTCCCGGGCGATCAAAGTCGAAAAATGCAATTTTCTATATAGAAGGAAATAGAATTTTGCAAAAATTTTCATTTGCTATTTTTCGAAAAATCGAAAACTTCCCTCAGACGTAACTCAACGAGCTAATTGCGAATATCACCTCAAAAATTAAATTCGCCGAAAGGGGGCTAGAAAATGGCAATTTTTTCGACGAAAAAATGCACCTTTCCACAAAATCGACATTTTCTAAATGAATTAGCCTTCTGTATAATAAAACGAGTACATTTTTGGATTCAAAAGGAAATTTTCCATAAGATGACGTAATATTCGCGGGATTTTCGCATTTTTGAAATATTCCCGGGCGATCAAAGTCGAAAAATGCAATATTCTATATAGAAGCAAATAGAATTTTTGCAAAACTTTTCATTTGCTATTTTTCGAAAAATCGAAAACTTCCCTCAGACGTAACTCGACGAGCTAATGGCGATTATCACCTCAAAAATTTAATTCGCCGAAAGGGGGGCTAGAAAATGGCAATTTTTTCGACGAAAAAATGCACCTTTCCACAAAATCGACATTTTCTAAATGAATTAGCCTTCTGTATAATAAAACGAGTACATTTTCGGATTCAGAAGGAAATTTTCCATAAGATGAAGTAATATTCGCAGGATTTTCGTATTTTTGAAATATTCCCAGGCGATCAAAGTCGAAAAATGCAATATTCTATATAGAAGGAAATAGAATTTTTGCAAAACTTTTCATTTGCTATTTTTCGAAAAATCGAAAACTTCCCTCAGACGTAACTCGACGAGCTAATGGCGAATATCACCTCAAAAATTGAATTCGCCGAAAGGGGGGCTAGAAAATGGCAATTTTTTCGACGAAAAAATGCACCTTTCCACAAAATCGACATTTTCTAAATGAATTAGCCTTCTGTATAATAAAACGAGTACATTTTCGGATTCAGAAGGAAATTTTCCATAAGATGAAGTAATATTCGCAGGATTTTCGTATTTTTGAAATATTCCCAGGCGATCAAAGTCGAAAAATGCAATATTCTATATAGAAGGAAATCGAATTTTGCGAAAATTTTCATTTGCCATTTTTTGATAAATCGAAAACTTTCCTCAGACGTAACTGACGAGCTAATTGCGAATATCATCTCAAAAATTAAATTCGCCGAAAGGGGGACTAGAAAAGGGCAATTTTTCGACGAAAAAATGCACCTTTCCACAAAATCGACATTTTCTAAATGAATTAGCCTTCTGTATAATAAAACGAGTACATTTTCGGGTTCAGAAGGAAATTTTCCATAAGATGAAGTAATATTCGCGGAATTCTGCATTTTTAAAATAATCCCAGGCGATCAAAGTCGAAAAATGCAATATTCTATATAGAAGGAAATCGAATTTTGCAAAAATTTTCATTTGCCATTTTTTGATAAATCGAAAACTTTCTTCAGACGTAACTCGACGAGCTAATTGCGAATAAATATCACCTCAAAAATTGAATTCGCCGAAAGGGGGGCTAGAAAAGGGCAATTTTTCGACGAAAAAATGCACCTTTCCACAAATTCGACATTTTCTAAATGAATTAGCCTTCTGTATAATAAAACGAGTACATTTTCGGATTCAGAAGGAAATTTTCCATAAGATGCAGTAATATTCGCGGGGTTTTCGCATTTTTGAAATATTCCCAGGCCGTCAAAGTCGAAAAATGCAATATTGTATATAAAAGGAAATCGAATTTTGCAAAAATTTTCATTTGCCATTTTTTGATAAATCGAAAACTTTCCTCAGACGTAACTCGACGAGCCAATTGCGAATATCACCTCAACTTTTTCTGAATGAATTAGTCCTCTGATTCAAGAAACGGTTACCTTTTCGGATTCATAAGGAAATTTTCCATAAGATGAAGGAATATTCGCGGGATTTTCGTATTTTTGAAATACTCCCAGGCGATCAAAGTCGAAAATGCAATATTCTAAATAGAATGAAATCGAATTTTGTGAAAATTTTTATTTTCAATTTTTCCAAAAATTGAAAACTTTCCTCAGACATAACATGAGTTGATTTCGAATATCACCTCAAAAATTGAATTCGTCAAGGAGTGAATTTGAAAAGGACAATTTTCGACGAAAAATGCACTGATCCACAAAATCGACATTTTTCAAATTAGCCTTCTGATTCAAAAAAACGAGTACATTTTCGGATTCAGAAGGAAATTTTCCATAAGATGTAATATTCGATGGCTTCCTTATTTTTGAAATATTTCCAGGTGATCAGAGTCGATCTGGGGTGAGTCCTGCAAGTTTCACTGTTGCGTTCTAACAGTGCTGTTCCTAAGGTGGCATGTAGAGTTAGGAACAAGGCCTACCCAGAAGTCATGGCTAACGACCATAGCAGTTGATGCCAAAACACCACAGAAAACATAAGAAAAATATTTATCTGTTTGGTGTAGATGTTCAGTCGATTTTAAACTAACTTCCCGATGAGCTAGAGATTTGAAATCTTGTACATAGCTCAGAACTAGATGACAATACAATATTTTTGCAAAATATGTTGGAATAAATTAATAATAATGATAATGTTTATCCGATGCGCTAGAGACATGAAATTTTGAACTTCGTTCAGAACTGGATGACAATGAAGTATTATTATTGCCTAATATATCACAATCATCAAATGATAATAATAATAATGTTGATCTGTTTGGTACAAAAGGCTCAGAACTGGATAACAATGCAATATTATTGCAAAATTTGTCAAAATGATTATTAATAATGATAATAATGTTTATCTGATGAGCTGAAAACATGAAATTGGAAATAATTCAATAATACTAAAGTTTATCCGATGAGCTAGAGAATTGAAATTTTGAACATAGCTCAGAACTGGATGAAAATGCAATATTATTGCATGGCATGTTACGAACGATAATGTAATAATAATAACGTTGATCTGTTTGGTACAAATTTTGCAATCGATTATAAATTAACTGTAAACATGCAATATTATTTTCAATAATATATTAACAATAATAATAGTGATGTTTATATTATCGGTACAGATGTTACTATTGATTAAACCAACTTTAAATACAGCTCAGAAAATAATAATTTAATACAAATTCTTTTTGTAATATACTATGTTTTTAAAACGGACTGAAAAATATTTAATTATTTCTCCTATTGCCATACAGATTTATAACCTCATACAGATTCCTTACCCCATACAGATCCCAATAAACCGTGACCAGAAAGATGCTCAACAACAATTTTTTTTTCGGTGTGTACCAACACCAAAGATCCCCGTTCCATTCATCTTTTCTCTCGGAATTTCCACCGGGGAAAAATTCATTTGTACGACGATATCGTTCAGCGACCGGAAAATTACAGACAAAACGAGCCGATCTTTGTGTCGAGTGTCGTCGCTGCGAGCGAATTTCCTCTATTTTCATCTCGGGACAAGATTTTTCCAGAACGATATTTTAAATGAAATACTCCGAATTACTTACGCTTCGCGGAATTGTTTTCTGTTCGAAAACGGGCGTTATGAAACGCCGCTAAATTGGATTGCGAGAACGAACGGATACGAGCGGCTTTGTAAGGATGACAGCCACTCAGCGGAGAGTATTGTGCGCGACAATTCGAAATTATGTCTGGAGTATTGCGAGCACAATTGCAAAGCTCAATAGAGACTACGGAATACAACTCATTGGAATTTAGAGAATGAGATCTCAATACCTTGAGATACAATTCGAAATTGTTCCGGAATCGAAATAATTCTCAGCCTCGTTGCCAAATTTTTCGGCTTTCATTCTTCATTAAATCTTGCCAAGTTTTTCATTTCGAATGGACCACTCTATGTTTTTCTACGATTCCCGGAATATTATTATTTTTTCAAATATGTTTATTCAAGATTGTACCAAAAATTTCGATACAAAGGACCCCGCACCATTCTTATGAAGAGAACGCGACACGCAAAATCGTGAATCGTTCTCTTCGTTATCCTGTTCAAAAGTTTAATAACTCGTTATTCTCTTACCGCTCCTCGTCTCAACTCGATTGGCAGTCCACGAGGAGATGATATATTCTGTCACATAAAAGGGGCGGGCGAAATAACAACCGAATGCCTTTGATTGGCCGCTGTCGAATTCTAATTGGTCAGAAGTGACCGAACTTCTTTGATCTGCCGTTGTCGAATGCCAATTTTTATTTGATAGAAGATTTATTTACTAGACAGTGCGGTGCAGCTAGGCTCGGGCGCATATTTACATAATACAGGGTGAGTCAACAAGATTCCCGTGGTCGATTGCTCCGTTGTGAATCACTATTTCGATTTCTTATATTTTTTTTGCCAAACGGACCATTTAAGACTATCTTCCAAAATTATTCTTATTCATACAGGATGCATCATTGAAGCGTTACTGACCAAAGTTGGTCATTTTCAAATGAAACACTCAGTATATTTGCATATATTCCGATCCGCTGTTTCATTGGCTGCTCAACGATTTTTTCAATTTTGGATTCCGTTGCGGCGTTGCCGAGTTACCTAAAAAATATCTATTTTGCAGACTTCTTTTTGAAAAATCTCCTATTCACGTTTCGAAATATTTAGTGGAGATAATTCAGGAATCGATAGTCGAAATGGTGAAGTTAATTGTGAATATAGTGAATATTGTATAAATTATACAGGATATTCGGTACAACAATACAAACTTGGCCATTTTCAAACATCAATATTTTGGTTTTGTTCAAATGGAACACCCTGTATATTATCATTCATATCAATTCCTTTTTAATGACTCTTCAATTTTTAAATTTGCTGTCATGTGCCTAAAACAACCCGTTTCCGTTGAAAAAATCGTTGAGCAGCCAAATGAAACAGCAGATCGGAATATATGAAAATATAATATGGCCGCCGTACGAGAGTGAGCACGTATAGTGAGCTCCCACGTATTGTTCGATTTAAGTGATCTTTTTAGAATTAAATTGTGGAAACCATAAGTTCAGTGACATAATAAAGTGCGGCAGAAATAGGTAATACCAAAATTGAACTTTAGAAGCTACTAGAAACCTAGTTTTGAACAGAATTTCATAGTTCCCAATATCTCGATTTGGAACACTGTTGCCATATTTATTATGAGCAGAGGAACTAGAAGCAGTAGCCAGTCTAGTCAAATGGATGATACATTTTTCGAAAATATGACAAGTAAAATATCTGCCCAAGTCACAGCTAGTCTTGGGGAACTTTTGGCTACAATGAACCAGAAATTGGAAAATATGGAAACCAAAATGAACGATGAACTTGTTCGAATTGCGACTGTGGAGAAAATATCAAGTACAAATAGTGCAGAAATTGTTAAACTTTCTGATAAGATGGAGGAAATGGAGCAATTCCGAAGATCAAAATCTCTACGTATTATTGGTGTTAAAGAAGAGGAGAATGAAAATTTATTAAAAACTGTCCTTAACATCATAAATAATGCTTTAAAAGTCAAGTGTTTGCCGTCAGATGTCAACAATGTTTTCAGAGTCGGAAAAACCAGTGATGAATCAACAAAGCCCATCAGAGCAATAGTTATAGATTTTCTCAGTTATATGAAACGGAATGAAATATTCAAAACCAAAAAATCAATGAAAGGAAGTGGAATATTCATCAACGAGAATCTCACCAGTTTACGTTACAAGCTACTGGTGCTAGCGAAGAAAAAATACGGCACTCAAGAAGTATGGTCCCAGGGAGGAAGAATATGTGTTAAAGAAAATGGAAAGATAAGAATGATAAATAATGTAGATGACTTATAAAATCGTGAACCTGGCAATCCTGTAACCACGAGCCTTATTTTATCAATCACTGTCTTGATCTTTGTTTTTTTTTTTTTTTTTTCTTTTCTTTGCTACATAGCTACATTTTCTGTTTGACTTTTTACTCGACTTGAATATTAAGGCAGGTTTGCACCATATACATATTAAAATATTTATGTCTATTAAATTTGATGGTGTTCAAGGTTTTTCAGGAGTTTGTACAATTAATTGAACCATTAGGTTTACATCGTCACAACTATTATAATTTATATTGAGTTGATGCAAATTAAAAAAAAAAAAAAAAAAAAAAATTGATAAATAACAAATATTTATTGGGATACATTTTTACGTTTGATAGGTCTTGCGGGAATGTTTTAATTTATGGTTCATCAATTCGGATTATTATTATGATCATAATTGATATCACAATTTTCATTACATCATTTTAACTATTTAAATTGAGTTGTTGGGAACATTTAAAAATTATAGAATTGATAATTTTTGTAAGTTTTCTATATCTACAGACGATTCACGTTTTTTTTATATGTATAATTGATAGGGAGCTCATAAGTGACACATGTATGGTCCATTTATCTCTTTATTTTCAGAATTGTAGAGGACTCAATACGAAACTAAACGATTTTTACAGAAACAGCTTGTATCACAAATATGATGTTATACTGGCAGTTGAGACATGGCTGCAGGAGGGAGTACGCGATGGGGAGGTTGTGGATTGTAATATTTATAACATGGTGAGAGCTGATAGAAATTTGAGAGTTACACAAAAAAGTAAAGGAGGCGGAGTGTTCATGGCCGTGAGTAACAAATACAAAATAACAAAAATAATAAGGAAATGTAGCGAGTTTGAAGCATTAATCTTACACATTAAAATTTTTAACATAATATTTACATTTTGCTGCGTATACATTCCACCACAGAGTTCTCTTGATGTATATGAATCGTGCATATTTTTTCGACAATCACACATTCCTAATGTTAATCAGTCATTTATTTTTGGAGACTTTAATTTACCTGAAATCGAAGGAATTAACACCCAATTCAATAGTGCTAATCAGAAAATGAATATTATAGATGAATTCATGATTTTTAATTCATACACCCTCTACAATGATATAAAAAACTTTCAAGGTAAAACATTAGATTTAGTAATAGGGCCCAAAGAACATTTTTCCATAACAGTTAAAAAGGAAGAAATACCACTTATTAGGGAAGACGTATATCATCCAACTTTAGAAATAATAATTGAAAAGAATATAAGTTTCAATAATAAAGTAGACAAAAATCTAACAGATTTTCAATATAATTTCAAGAAGGCAAACTTTCTAGAGATTAGTTTAAGCTTACAGAATACTGACTGGACAAAAGTTATTGAAAATTTAAATGTAAACACAGCATTAGACGAATTCTATAATATTTTGAATGGTGTCATAGATACCTGGGTGCCGAAGTATAAAAAGTATGTTGGAAGTAAAAAATGTCCTGTTTGGTTTGGGCAAGAAATAAAAGATTTAATTATAGAAAAAGAACGACTGAGAAAATTGCGATTTGTTTCCACATTTTACAATGATAAATACATAGATTCAAGAAAAAAGTTGAAGTCTTCGATTAGAATAGCTGAGAACGCGTATATGAAAAAACTGGAAGATAATATAAAGTTGGACGTTAATAACTTTTGGACTTTCATTAATAAAAAGAGGGCAAACTGCACGAATAATAATTCTTTTATATACAAAGGCGAACATGTACCTGATAATGATACAGTCAATCAATTTGCAAATTTTTTTGCGTCAATTTACGAAACTGATAAGTCCACATATAGCCTAGATTTTATTGATGATGTAAGTGTGAGTAATGATACCTTAGTTATAAATGAAATCAGTGAAATAGATTTAGATCAAGCGATAAAAAAACTTAAACCAAAAAAAGCGTCCGGTGTTGATGGAATTCCACCTTATGTCCTTAAAGGTTGTTATGAATGGATAAAGCAACCTCTACTGCACATATTCAATCTGATCATTCGTAGTTCAGCTTTTCCACGGATATGGAAAAATGCAATCAGCACGCCAATATTCAAATCTGGTAATAAAATGGAAATTGAAAACTACAGGGCGATTTCTATTATGTGTGCGCCAGCAAAACTATTTGAACAAATTATTTACAGTAGACTTTTCAAACATGTTGAAATGAATATTTCAAACGAGCAACACGGATTCATGAACAAAAAATCAATAAATACCAATTTATTTTTATTTGCAAATACTGCTACTAATGCCATGAAAGAAAAAATGCAATTGGATACCATATTTACAGATTTTAGTAAAGCCTTTGATAAAGTAGATCATGACATTTTATTACGAAAAATTCATAAGTTTGGATTATCTGCAAGACTTTTAGAACTCTTAAAAAATTATCTAGAAAACAGAAATGTTATGGTTAGGTATAATGGTAACACTTCTGGAAAATTTCACGCTAACTCAGGAGTACCACAAGGGTCAAATTTGGGACCTTTACTTTTCATTCTTTTTATTAATGATTTACCCTCTGTGGTGAAAAATTCACAATGTTTGTTATTTGCTGATGATTTAAAGATATTTAGGAAAATTCAAACAGTTAGAGACTGTGTCTTGCTTCAAAAAGATGTTAATTTGTTGTACGAATGGAGCAATGAATTTAAATTACCATTCAATGTGAAAAAATGCTCAGTAATGACATTATCACATACTAAAGAACAAATACTTTTCGATTATAAAATGGATGAGGATTATCTGAGGAGATGCACAGAAATCAAAGATCTCGGCATAACGTACAATAATAAACTATCGTTCACTAAACATATTGAGAATACTTCAAAGTCTGCAACCCGAACACTTGGATTCATAATTAGACAATGCTGTGATTTCAGACATATAAAAACTTTGATCACGTTATATTACACTCTTGTGAGGCCTAAACTAGAATTCGGTTCAATAATCTGGAATGGGGAATCACAAACTACTCTAAAATCATTAGAAAAAGTCCAAAACAGATTTCTTCGACATCTGTACTTCAAAAAGTATAGAATCTGGCCAGATTACAATATTGTTAGATCATCTCAGCTCAGGTTACAATTCGGTGTTATTTCCTTGGATAATAGGATAAAACTGAATATACTATCATTCTTGCATAAAATAATAAATTACGATATCAATTCTTCCGATCTCTTAGCTCTTATCCCTTTTAATGTGTCTGCCCGCCGAACCAGGTTCCCTCTAATGTTCAATACTTCATTATTGTCCACGACATCTCGCGCCCCTCTTGCAAACATGCTTCGACTGGCCAACTATACTAATTCATTGATTGATTTAGATTGGTCTATGACATTCAACAGACTGCGAAAACTATTTCTTCAGCAACAAATATTAATTAGCATATGATACTAAACCAGGTATTACAAGTAGATAATGTTATATAGTAGGTAATACTGTTTATTTTGTATTGATGTCCCCTACAATTCTATTTGATACTGAAATTTTTCATTTATTGTAATGTTATTTTGAATATAATTTTGAATGTATATATTCATGTAATTAGGCCAATAGGCCTGTGTGAATATAAATAAATAAATAAATAAATACTGAGTGTTTCATTTGAAAAAAAACCAACTTTGGCCATCCACGCTTCAATGATGCATCCTGTATGAATAAGAATAATTTTGGAAGATAGTCTTAAATGGTCCATTTGGCAAAAAAAATATAAGAAATCGAAATAGTGATTCACAACGGAACAATCGACCACGGGAATCTTGTTGACTCACCCTGTATATCGTTATTTAGTTGTCTTAATCAGATTGATTATCTGTGCGGTATGGTATTCTGGAGATGTATGCAAAATTTAAAAAAAATTAATTCAAAAAACACTAATTCGGTAGTGAAAGGGTTAATATTGCGGGAAGACTCTTATAGGTTTCAATACTTGAGGTCGGCAATTTTTTTCCTAGACCGTTTTCGATCCGGGAAAATTCGTTGCTTAGCAGTGATATCAAAACTTTTTGCTATTGTATAGGATATTAGCAATGAGCAGTCCTCCGGACATCTTATGCCTCTAAAAACTTAATTTGGTCGTGTGTACGTGTTTTCGCGCTGGTCCTCAAACTGATTCGAATTTTCAGTCGTAAGTGAGAAAAACAAATCTTTCATCTTTCGCCTTTGATGCCGTTATCATTTGAATAACATCCGACGCAAGAAGAGTATCACGATTGTTTGTCGAGAAGTTCTTTGAATTCAAGACCCTTTTAATTCGGAGTTTATTGAACAAAGGAAAACGCCGTGAAATATTAATTGTAACCTTGGCTCCTCTATTCAAGTTTACTCGGGTGAAGGTTATCTCGATTCAGTGCCATTCCTGATTCACTGCAACTATACATACACTCTCGGACAAATAGATTCTGCGAGATAGGCCAGATGCGATGCTCGTATGCCGAGTAGGCCGGATTGAAAATATAGGGTGGAGGCAAATAGTCTGGCAATTTCATCAACTCGGTACTTCTGTGAATATTTTTCATTCTTCACTTTCGGATAGACAACATAAACGAAGAAGCCGAAAAGAATATCCAAAAACACCTATTACAAATTTACTTTAATAAGATTTTGTTATGGAGTGTCAGAATGATGAATTGATTTTTTTAGAGGGCGTGAAAGACTTTTACTTGATGGCGGTAACTAACAGTCCTTCACATTTTTCATTTTTCCCTATATCCATTACAGGAAATTTCAATTTAATGAAATGAATTAATCAGCATATTTGTTATAAACTAAAACATATATTATGATCAGTTGTCGTAACGATAATAAAGCAAAATTAAAAAACATGAAACTTGTACAAAAACGTAAGCACTGTCACCCCAGGACAAAATACTTGCACCTGTCAATATTTGTAAATCAGCTTGCGATGTAATAAATGACAAGGAAGAGAAAGGAATTCTAACACTTCGATTAGAGAAAAAGGAGTTGATTATTACAATCCTGAAATAATTGTGAATATGTTCAATGATTATTTTAGTGACAAACCTAAAGAAATTATTGAGTCAATACCAAGTAACAACGATAACACAAATTTCAATATGATGAAGAAGGCTCCTAAGCTCCTAAGCACTTTTGTCTGTGAAGAGCTTCTGACTTTACCTAATCATAAATGGAAATATAAGTCCTTCAGGGCCAGTTTTTCAGGTTCCAGTTAAACTCTAGATAACTAACTAATAGTTTAGATCGTGAACGACATTCTTTAAAAGACGTTTCATATTCTAAACTATTAGTTAGTTATCTGAAGTTTAACTGGAACATGAAAAACTGGCCCTCAGTGGACTTGAAGAAATTCCTACGTTCATACTGTTAAAGTAATGTCAATATGCCAGAGGCTGTTTTTCTTCAAGTCTCAAAATAGGTAAAGTTATGCCTATACAGAAGAAATCCAATTCTATACATTCAAATGATCTTTTTAATTGATGTAGCCGATACTTGTTGAAAATAATATCTATAATGAAACTAAATGAATGATTTTCACTACATTATAGATTCAATTACCATTTCATCTTGTTTTTCGAACTATTATTTTCCACAAGACTACTAGATTTTTACATGAAAACAGAGTTGTTGATAGCAAGTCACCATGAATTTTACCCAAGAAGCAGATCAACTAGAAGTCTGACCCTTTTTGGAAAGAGTTGTGAATTTCATCGAGACTTGCGGATGTCCTGTGGTAGGAAATCTTCGAGGGAATCTTTTATGATTTAAGCAGGGCCTTGGACTATGTCGATCATGTTACTGTCCCAACTTTATTTTTATGATAGTGCCAACGAAAATAAGTACAATTTTAATAAACGATTAGTATCTCTGGATGTCCCACAGGGTTTCATGTTGGGCCCCTTTCTTTCCATTTAAATTTCGTTAATATTTTTTTTGCAATTCAAATTCGAAATATCAAATATAAATGCGGATCTGAAAACTAGTCATAGCTTGATAAAATTGAACTGTTTGTTGTGGAATAATGAAACCAAAAACATTGAGAGAAGAAATATTGCAATTACAGTACAGATGGCGCTGGGGGCACATCAACTAGAGTTTTCGATAGGCATAAAAATCGAAATTGGGAAAATATTCCTCAACTAAATTCAAAAATATTTAGATGGTTGTAAAGAGAATTGAATTCTCTTTTCAACGATGTGACACTCGACCCCCATGCCATTTAAAAATTTTGTGTTGATGTGTCTCCCCGCGCCCCCTGTTGAACAATCACCATATTTTTTGTTTCAAAAAGTAGTAGTAGTGAAACCCTCCAAACGGTTTTTTTTTCATGTTTGTACGTCGAACCGTTCAAAAGTTAACAGGGGGGGGGGGCTAAAAAAAGCCGCCCTGTATAACTCGGTCGTCTGTCTGGAGAGCTCATAGTGAGTCTCTTATACAAAAATTAAATTAATTTTGTTTTTTATTTCAAAATTTGAAACCGTTGTGGTATTGTAAACAACTAGTTATATCCCGTTCTACTTGTGGCCTTCAATTTTGGGGAAATTCGTCTTTAGCACCTAATGTCATAGCACAAAGAAATGACCAGTGGTGTCTCTCAACGCAGTTCCTGCAAATCTCTATATGGGGAGTACAAGATTCTGCTCCTGGTAAATTTATTTATTTTGGAAATGTCAGCTAATGTTTTTAAAAACAGATAATGATTATCCTTGTTGGGGTTGAAATAGCTTTGGTTGCATTTATGTAAGACGAAATTTCAAATATGTATAAACTAGCGAGAGTTCAAATATTGCTAAATTAAAAAAATAATTTACACATTTTCCAACGAGGGATGTTGAAAATGCACCTCAAAACTGCCCTTTGTGCTGTAAATACGTCTTTTGACTTGGTAGAGATGCCCCACAAGCAAATTCCATATCGAAGACGTGATAAGATTTGTCCATAATAGACATTAACAATCTGACCAACATCTAGCACGGTTTTAAATTTTTTTAACATTTTTCTTGCCATTTATTCTCCATTAAAACAATTACAACTGTATAGGAGTCGTCATATAAGAAAAAATCTCAACCTAGATCTTAACCTAATATCACAATGTTACAATATTGACTAAACACCTATTCACAAAAATTATTTCATTGAATAATAACTCTTACAGACAAGCAAATCCTTCAGACCTTTTTTTAAATGTATTTCCGAAGGATAAGACTTTATTTCGGGAGGTGGTCTATTGAATATGAAAATACCCACGTTATTTGGTGACTTTTATGAAATGATGGACTTTGTTAAAGGTACATGGAAGTTATCCTTAATTATCGCGTTCAAATTGTGTATTCCACAATTTTTCGTGAAATGATCACGATTTTTTAAAATATGTGTACTTGTTTCAAGGATAAATAAACCTGTGAGCGTTAAAATACAAATTTATTGGTTCACCCTATATGTTAGGCAAATAACTGTATATTTGAAATATATTCATCTGCTACTGCTCCGTCAGCAACACTCGAGGCAAGACATGTCTCAAACCCGCTATACGAAAGTGAAGATATTATGTCGATGACAATAATAATATTCTTTCATTTTGAAAATGTTTCGGCAACTGACATCACTTGGAACACCAGCAATCGTCCTGATTATTCTCTTTTGAGCCAATAACACATCACCTGAGTTTGAAGACCAACCCTAGAAACCAATCCCGTACCTCAGTCGTGAATCAACTTGACCATAATGAACATTGATCAACTTTTTTGTGGTTAGAACTGTTTTTAGATTCTTCATCATAAAATTTAGTGAGTAGAGTTTCGATACTAGAGAGTCGCAATGCGTTCCAATTTAGACAGCAATCTATGTGGAGACCTAGAAATTTAACACAAGATGTATGAAAAGGGCATGATACGTCCTCGTTATCGGTAGTTATTTGTAAATTATCACATGTTTTCTGCTGGGTTCTAAATCCCATATACTGTGTTTTTGTGTTGTTTAAGTATAGGTGGTTAGTAGAAAACCATGCCGAGACTTCACTTAAAGTTTTATCAGCTTTGTATTTAAGAATAGTGTCAGATTTATCAGAAATGATCACTGATGTGTCATCGGCATAAAAGGTGAAATGAACATCATCAATAGACTTTTCTAAGTCGTTAATATAGATCAGGAAGAGTATTGGACCCAGAACAGATCCTTGTGGTATCCCAGTCGAAGTGTTAATTAACAATGATTTCACGTCTTTCTGGAAATTATTCTCATCTGTATTTCTAATGGACACATACTGCTTCCAATTATAGAGAAATGTTTCAATCCAAGTGAGGGCCGCATTATTAATACCATATCTTTTCAATCAAAGGCCTTACTTAGAACATATTCTTAATATCAGGAGTGCAACTTTCAGATTAGACTCTCATAGTGTTACACCCAGTTTATGTGTTTATCAAAGTAAATTCCAAATAATTCAATTGCATCTGTATCGGACAAGTTTGTGCTATTGAAATCCATTTGTAATTCAACTGATGGCTGTTTATAGTTATGAAAACGAATTTCCTGACTTTTCTTGCCTTAAAATATTAAAAAATGTACTTACAAGCTGCGTCCAGTAATTTTTCGGTTTCTTGTTCAATGATGATAGATATTTCGTTTGCATACGCAATGAAATCTGAGTGGATATATCATCTTCAAATGTGTTGACGTACAATAAAAATATAATCGGCCCCAGTGTCGATCCCTGTGGGACACCCACAGCCGTCAAATGATCCTGAGTTTTCATAGAAAGTACTAAAATACTAAACCCCCACCTATAGTATTATCTACTGTTTAAAGCTCCACTACTTTTTTTGTGTTCCGTTTGTGCTTGAACTTTTAGTATTTCAGCAATAAATGAATGAATTTGAAGTAAAACTTTCCAAAACCTCCTACAGAATGGGATCTGTTACTACTGCATTCTGTCCAACTTGTTGTCTGTATTCCAAATAAGACTGCTATAATTTCTGGCTGAAAATGGTGATATGTCATTCAAAACAAATGATACAGATACTGTTTATTTCAGTTCTGTAACAAACTAATGCAATACAAATTGTCGCCGACGAGTTTTTGTTCCGTCCATGTCGAGTAGCATTCAAAGATATTTCAATGATAGCTGTCGGACTTGTTTAATTTTTTCAGGCTGCGTTAATTGCATTCTTCATTATACGTTGGTAACTAACGATACGACTAAAACGTTGATATCGCGATTGATAAATATTGATGAGTATTTACACATTTAATTATGACATGCGAGAGAAAGAATCCGACGAACCAGATATGATGAGTGGCAGCGCGGTAGAATAGTGCGGTCAAATTAGGCATTGAGGTGGAAAGTATTATGAAAGACACGTTTTTATGCAGAAATATCAACTATAATTTTTTTTAACGCGTTTAAAATGTACTATTTTTTAGTTCTCATTTCAATATGAAAAACTTCACTTCGAAGCACAAGTGCGAAAAGTAACAGAATGGAATAACATAATTGATAATCAAAGTAATCAGCTATTTTTATATCTACAAAATCTAATCAGATCACGTTAATTCAATATCAGATCACATTTACTGAACATCTCATTTATCATTTATTATATTAGTCAACAAGTGCTTTTTGGGTCAAACTTTTTTCTCCGCCTTCAAAAAAGATGAACGAGGTGTCATTCGATTCGAAATACTGTGAAGATGATTTTTGAAAAAATTCAATAGCTGCTTGCAAAAATTGCAAAAGATATTAACAAACTGAAAAAACAAAATGTGGTTTGGTTTGTTACAAATATCTCAAAATTTGACAATTTTCAAATTTGAAAAAAGGTTCAATAAGATGAGGAAATTTCCCAAAAAAATTATACCTCCCGGAGCTGTAGGACTAATATTTATATTTTCTCAGAGGGTTGAAAATACGGCCAATAACGTAAACTCTGGCTTGCGTAAGCCCATCCCACTTTTTACCTTCAATGAATAAATATTATTTAAACTTATTAAATATGAAAATTAGGAATTGAAAAAATTCAGGCATCTACTGGATAGATGAATGAACAATAATCCACCAAAGGGAGAATTTTTTTCCTTTTTTGGAGCTATTAAAAGTCTCAAAATAGATTCCCATTAAAAAAAAATTATTTCTTATTTCATCAACAATTTACTTAGGTTAAAAATTAAAAAGCTTGATTAATCATTGAATTTTTTTTTATTTCTTTACATTACTATTGTTCCGTTTTTATGATCAAAAGCTACATGAACATGATTCTTAAAATTAAGATATGATTCAGAAAATCGCTCATTTCATCGATGCGTGAATTGCATCTCTTTCGCTAGACCTCCAGTACATTTCGGTCAACAAATATCTATTTCACTCTTTTAAGATCATCAAAGAGAGGAAGTAGCATACTGTTCAGAAGCAGTATCACACTGTAATGATGGGCTATTTCTTGTGCGGTGACTGACACTTTGAAAATATTTTGACATAAAACCTTTCATGAGTATGGCATGTTGATGTTATTGAAAATATGAACAGGATGTTCATAGAGTCAGATGTGGAATCATCTGCGACTGAAAGACAAACTTCAGTCGCTATTTTCCATCGTTCAAGATAACCACTCTTGGAAGGGATTCATGTTGTAAAAAGAAACATTCTCAATTGAAAATTGAACCAAAACATGACTCATCAAAGGAGTCATCCCATTTTCATTTGTATATGTTGAATAATTAGAAACGCCACGACTTTTTGCCCTCTGTACCGTATCAACACTTGACAGTTGCTTTCCCCGCACAGTTGCTCTTTCCGCAGGTGAAAAAAAAACAGGAGAGGCGCGAATAGATAAAATCATTGCCTTCGCCGTGCAGGAGGGTGCATAAAATTTGAATGTAAAACTGTTGATCCCGCGTTCAAGTGCGTTTTTACCTCGCAGCTTTTGACTCGCGTTACAACAACACCCGTGGAGCTTTGATAAAAAAGTCGGTGGAGAGATGAAACATTAATTTTCACGCGGCCACAGGCAGACGTTTCAACAGATTTTTTGTACGCCTATTTTTTAATTTAGTTTCTTTTCGAGCTGTAAAGCAATCAAAACGATGAAAATTGTGCAATGCTTAACAGCTCAAAAAATACGGTTGGTTCAAGAAGGGACAATATCCAGTTTTGAATTGAAGGATTAAGTAAAGCGAACTTTCAAAACATTGAGGTAACAAGAGTAAATAAGAACGGAACTTTTTCCAACAAGAATATTCGTTTTCCAGAAAAGAATAATTATAAATTGTCTTCATCATCAATTCAATTCATTTTTCTTTTGGTCCATCGAGTTGAATAGATATGGGACAAGTCAGGTTGTATATATAAAATTTGGTAATAAAATTACAGAAAATTGACAACACAGCAAACATTCAAAAGAACATAAATATATAAAAAATCTATCTATCACAGTCTAAAACGGTCGAAGTAATCCTTCAGGCTATATGAACAGAGGTTGAGAAGAACTGTTTTTATTTTATTTTTGAAAAGTAGCAGGCTATCGATCTTTCTTATTTCTTTTGGAAGAACATTATAAACTCGTAGCCCCAAGATATCTGGTGATTTTTGGGATAATGTGAGACGAACGTTTGGGATATGAAAATAATTTTTTTCCTAGTTTCATGGTTATGTATTGATTCATTCCTGGTTAATTTTTCCCTCTGTCTGTGAACGTAGACCAAGAGTTCATATAACCCATAAAATGGGAGTATTCTATGACGTTTGAACAATTCCCTACATGAGGTTCCATTTGGGACATTTGCTAAACATCGCACAATTCTCTTTTGGGCTACAAAAACATTCTGAACGCTACACGTGTTTCCCCAAATGATTATTCCGTAAGTAATTCTACATTGAATTTCACCAAAGTAGAAGAGTAACATTCCATGAATATCCAAAATGGATTTTAGAGATCTTAATTGATAACATTTAGTGTTCAATGTTTTAGCTAGTGCTTCACACCTAAGAAAGTAATCATCTATTGTTTCGTTATTTATTTCTATATCTAAATTTGTAATTTCATTATTTTTCCTCGTGTGGAGTTAACTTTATTTTGTATTTGAGCTGAAGATTTGTCTGTGAATAAGAGCGTGGAATCGTCCACATAAAGACAAGTATACGCATCGTGGAGTACTAGGGGTAATTCATATATATATACACAGGGTGTTCCTAAACATCATGTACATCCGAAAGGAGGTAATTCCTCAGACCATTTTAAGACTAAAAGTTCATATAAACTCAGGTCCGAAAACGCTTCGTTACCGATCTACGGGGTGTTGAAATTTCAATTTTTTTTTTGGTTTTTCTTTATAGATTCTGCAGTTTTTGAGATATGTGGCTCAAATTTGAAACATAAATTACGTTATGGGGCTTACATCGATGGACAACTCAAATGTTTGTGAGAATCTACAGGGTGATATTTTTTTATGGGTCATGCCCCCTTTTCTCCCCCTGAACTTTTTTGCGGTGCGCTGTTGGTAAATTCTAAGGTACAAATTGAATTTTTTGGTTTGTTTACAAACTTTTTTGCATCCTGTAGTTTTTTCGTATCTAAGACCGTTATCGAGAAAAAAAAAATTTAAATTTTTTTGTAATTCGCTAAAATTATTTTGTTCGCCGCTGTTTGCTAAAGGCTTTTTTTTGCAATAACGATTTATTATACAAAACATCCAAATAAAAGACATAACAAGGAAATAACGTTATAACAATTGTTGAAAGTGACCTCCTCCAATCCTTATACATGCGTCCGCTCTTCTTCTCATTGATGCCCGTACTCTGCCAAACACCCCCGGAGTATTTCTTACAGTTTCAAATGCATTTAATATTCGATTTCGTAAGTCATCGATGGTATTTATTGGTGTTGTATACACGAGAGATTTGAGATGCCCCCATAGAAAAAAATCTAGGCTATTTAAATCAGGGGACCTAGGGGGCCATAACTGAGGTCCACCCCGTCCTATCCACTTGTCCCCAAACACTTCATTTAAATATTGCCGAGCCAAAACAGAAAAATGTGCTGGTGCGCCATCGTGCATATACCACATTTGATGTCTGAGCAAAAGAGGTAAGCCTTCAAGTAATAAAGGTAATTCGTATTGCAAAAAATGCCTGTATGAGTTTCCAGTAAGCCGACCAGGCAAAAAGAAAGGACCAATCAAATGATCCCCAACTATACCACCCCATACATTCAATGAGAACTGCTCTTGAAAATGAGTTTCGACAATTCCATGTGGATTTTCTTCGGCCCATATGTGGTTGTTATGAAAATTTATAATTTGATTCCTGGAAAAATTGGCTTCGTCGGTAAAAAGGATTTTACAGTCAAAATTGGGGTTTACTGCTATCCTATTAAGGTACCACTGGCAGAAATTAACTCTTGAAGGGAAATCTCGAGGAAGGAGCGCTTGCACCCTTTGAATGTGATATGGATATAGTAGAGATTCACGCAATATACGCCAAACAACTTGGTGACTGATATTTAAATTTTTAGCGATTTTTCTGGTGCTAGTGTCTGGCTGTTCTTCTATTTCATGTAGAACAGCTTCTTCGATCTGTGGTGTTCTAACGGTACGTGGTTTACCTCCATCATTAGTGTTTTTATTAAATGTTCCAGTTTCTGCAAGACGCCTATGAATATCTGAGAATATTCGTTGATCAGGTATTATTCTATTGGGATAACGCTCCATGTATAGACGTCTGGCTTCTCTTGCATTTCCATTCGCAAGGCCATAAATAAAATGCATATCAGCCAAATCGCCATTTGAATAATTTGGCATTGTTACGAGGCTATAACGAGTATTTATAACAAATTTACACCTTACAATTAACAATTTAAACACATGTAAAGACACCTAACGACTCCACATACGAACTGTCAAAAAACGCTCGCTCTCCACTGCATTTGTTTGAAAACAAATCTATTCTTTCATGATGGAAAGTATAGACAATACACTCATAGCCATCTGAGAATCTGCGTTGGAGCTAAGCTTATCGTTGGTCGGTTTAAATCCAGGTCCCGGGAACAGATCCCGGCATCGGATTTTTTTAAAGCAATGATTTCACTTTTTTCTTCTGTTTGAGATTTGAATTATTGGATACTTGGATAGCTTATACATTACGAATTTCTACTGAGTATTCATTTTCTCATACTATTATAATATTATGTGCCTATTTGAATGAAGTGTCGATCTTTTTTTGTCTGAAAGATGCGTTTGTAGAAAAAATAATGTGTGTATTTCAAGCACAAAGTGTCATTGTTGCTCTCCAAAGATTACCGCGCTCCGCTTCGCGTTGCACGGTAACTCTCTTTGTCGAGCGACAATCAATTACTTTGCGCTCGAAATACACAAATTGCTATTTCCATTTTTTCTCGACAACGGTTTTAGATACGGAAAAACTACAAGACACAAAAAAGTTTGTAAATGAATGAAAAAATTCATTTTGTATATTATAATTTATCAACGGCGCACCGCAAAAAAGTTCAGGGGGAGAAAAGGGGGCATGACCCAAAAAAAATTATCACCCTATAGATTCTCACAAACATTTGAGATGTCCATCGATGTAAGCCCTATAACATAATCTATGTTTCAAATTTGAGCCACATATCTCAAAAACTGCAGGATCTATAAAGAAAAAACAAAAAAAATCTTGAAATTTCAACACCCCGTAGATCGGTAACAAAGCGTTTGCGGACCAATGTTTATATGAACTTTTAGTCTTAAAATGAGCTGAGGAATTACCCCCTTTCGGATGTACATGATGTTTAGGAACACCCTGTATATATATATATATATATATATATATATATATATATATATATGATAAATGATATGGGGCCCAGCACAGACCTTTGGGGGACCCCTATTCCACAAAGTAGGCTAGAAATGTGCTCTGTTTTCACATTATCCTTTTTGTGATTAATCTTGACCTGTTGAAGTCGTCCGTTCAGGTAGGAGAAAAACCATTCATAGAGTTTTCTGCGAATCCCATATTGATAAACTTTATTCATCAAGAGTTCATGCTAGAAACAGTCAAAAGCCCGGCTGAAATCACAAAATATTCCAACCGAGCTCTCACCTTCTTCCATATAATCCAATATTTTATCGTAGAAATCATGAATTGCGGTGAATGTGAAACGATCAAAGCGGAAACCATGCTGGTTGTTCAGAATTTTAGAATTTTTATCCAAAAAGTTTAATAATTGGTCCAAGATAGCATACTCAAAAATTTTCGAGATAACGGTAGTTTTCTAGATTTTCAGAGTTTCCTTTTTTGAAAGTAGGAGTTACTAGAGCCGTTTTCATTCTCGTTGGAAATACTCCTACCTGTAGCGATAAGTTGATCAGGTATGTAAGTGGTTTTATGATACAATGGGCAATTTTTTTTTATAAGGAAGCCTGTTATACTATCTGGACCATAGGTGTGTTTATTTGTCAGTTTATGCTGTATAACATACAGGACTTCTTCAGATATGTGGCAGATAAACTGTTCTATTTGCCGAAATTCGTGTATCATTTATTGAATCAGGGTTTTTTATTTTTTCAATGGTTCCATATGGATCATGAACAAAGAAATAATCGAATATTTCGGATATTTCCAACGGATCAGAGAGGATATTGTTTTCATGATTTATGAGGATATTTTTGTTACTATTTCATCATGCTTGCTCATTTTGAAATTAAATTCCACGTAAGTTTGTTCATATTTTCAGATTCTGCTAGTTTTTGAGAATAAAAGTTGTGTTTGGTGGTTTCAGTTCGTGAACAGAACTTCCAAATATACGTTCTTTCAAGAGTATATCAATCCGTCTAGAATTCTAATCAATAGCATAATTATCATTATAACTAAACGATTAATTTTATAGCCGACCATACAAGATACAAAGTACCACAAAATGAATAATTTAAATATTTTGACAAGCATAAAATATTTGTGATAAGTAAATTACATTCAATTTACATACAGCCCGCACTAGTTTATAAAGCTTTTCATGTGCAAGAAAGAGCCTCAAACCCGATATCCACTGAGGGTTGATTCGCCGGCAAAGCCTCTTTCACCATTATCGCGATTCATGAACTGGTTAATAAACTTCAAAGGGTCGTTCGATAAACATAAAGTATCATGTTGTACTACATGCGTGTCATTATTGGCTGGCAGAACAAGGGGGTAGATGTCACAACCCCATGACGAAACCAACCGTTACAAACGGTCAAGATAATAATATTCATATGAATAAATAGCTTGAAGTGGTCAAGACTGAGAGTAGTCTGCGAATAAGAGTTCTTTTATTCAAACTAAATTCATGTCAGTAACCCCTGGCCAACGTTCTTCTATGTAAACTCAAAAATAACTCGAAATGTAATTTTTCCACGAGATGAAGCTGCTCCCCATTTTGTACCAAAGGTACTGAATCAGGCAGACACTTTTATTCTGGGGAAAAATTGGACGCTGGAGGCTCATTGAATGGCCATGAAGATCGCTAGATCTGACTCCATTTGATTTTTATAGGCGTAACTCAAACCGAATTTTACGATACTCAACCCGAATCTGTTTTGGGTCAATGCCTAACCACTTTTGCAGAAAGTGATGGAAACTGTCCAGAAAGGTCAGAAAATAATCCAAAAGTTTTATTTATTACTGTCAAAAATTGTATGAGTCATTTCGAACTTTTTTGAACAGAAAGATAACTTTTTGTCTTTTCAAATGAGGTTCCACTCAAGTATCTCAAAATATCAGTATGCGGTATATCGGAAGTAAGCTTCGTAGAAAGATTCCTGTACTGAACTGCAAATGAAGAGATGTTTTTTTTTTCGAAATGGATCCAAAGTCGATGAACTACTTCACAAGTACAACCGTTGTTCCTTTGAAGTTCCTATACAGATCATAATGAAATTCTAGTATACTTCAGACTATCTTTCTGTCTTTTGTTGGTAAATATGTCGCAGAAAAAGAAAATAACAGTTTCCATCTACTTGGAAACGACAAAGCGGCGAGTAATTTGTTTCCTTGTGATATTTTTCTGTTCTCGAAAGACGAGATTTAACGTGATCGTATACATGGGGCAAGTAGAAAGGTTCGTTTTAAGGGAAAAATTTATTCACGAAATAATTTTATATTCAGCTAAAAACAAGAATCCCAGAAAAAAATAAGCTAAGGTGAGGGATCAAGTATCACAAATTGCTTTTTGAAAGCTATAAAAATATTCATCCTGCATTTAATTGAGAATAGGCAAAAATAATACAGGCTCAGTAAGATCTGTTACGGTCACTTTAATGATTATGTAGTAGTATTATAACATCTCTGCTTTGTTTTATCAGTTTCTATATAGTTTTATAATGTGGTTACGTTATAAAGCTTCTATAAAACTGCCTTATAACGTCTGTGACCTTTTATAAAGCAACCGTATTATTATAGTGTTCGCAATTGAATCAATGTAGTAACTTTTTATTTGTTTTTAAACAGAGATATATGAGTTTGAAAATGTCCGAAATTATATTGTTATGGCGTACATATAAAACCAGCTGAATTTTTTCTACTAATTTATTGAATATTTAAGTACACTATAGGTATATAGGTAGAAAATTCAATCATATTACTATTGTAGAGGTTAGGGAATTCTTATAAACAACCTCTATTGTATATCTGTTGTATAATAGTTTTATAAAATACGCGTGGTCTACAGGCATAAATCCTTCATCGATAAACTGCATACTGACTTGGATCAATTGCTTAAACAACTATATTGCATTGAAATTTTGCTTTGAAAGTGTTTAATAAAACTCAGTCAGTATAGGCACTAAAGAATTCGCGAAGCTGTGAAACAGTTGCGTGAACGTTATATATATAGGCTTTTTAGACACTCACAAATGGGCATTATTCTTATCTATAAAACTGATCTAACAACTCCATTTATGAATTAATAAAAGGATATATTAGATGCAGATTAGATGAAGCAGACTAGTAACTAAGATCACCAATGTAGGGCCACACAAAGCTCTCATGTACCCAATGGCCAGATAGTACAGGCTAAAGAGGATAAGACCCAAAAAAAATTGGCCCCTTTTGATTTTCTAGATTCTGGGAAGTTTTGGGGTACCGAATAAGTCTAGCAACTCTTCATAAAAGTACGGGCACGGATTTTCGAAATTTTGGGACTTGAAACTCAAAAATATTTTGAATCGTGAATAACTCGAAAACCATGAGGAATTCGAAAAAAACTACCGTGACAAAAAATGTAAAGCACAAAATTTTCTACAAAAAAGGTCTCTAGTCATTTTTTTCGTTGGAGCCACTGTTTCTGAGTAATTCTCTCTCAAAGCCGAAAGCCGGAGCACCCGCTCGCGAATTCCCGCCAGTGCGAATTCAAGCAAATTTACATCCCAAGCGCAAATTGAAATTGCTCTAACTCGTTGAAAACTACTCCGTTTTCAAAGAATCAAAATGCATAATGATGGGTAAGTTCTCTATTTTGTACTCCGGTAAGGTAGCATAATTTTCGACTTAGGAAATTTTCGAAATTCTTGCGAGATGATGAGGTATATTGGCCACACAAGCACTTGAAGTTTCAATGAATGTATTCCATCGCTCGCAATATAAACAAGCAAATCCAACGAGAGATTTGTCGTCGTTCGTATTATTGTCAATATTTTCATGTATATAACATACATGAGTTACTTCTTGATTTCAAATGAACTAACTTTCAAAAAACGCGATCATGAACACGATCTTCGTTCTCGATTGATTATTATTTCGATATTCACAGACTTTTTAATAGTTTCTCTTATCCAAAGATGAGGGTATTCATTTTGAAGCGTAGAATCTCAGCTTCAAGTTCATATAAAAACATTCTTAGTATGATGTATCCTCATTATGAAGATTTTGAAAATACATAGAAAGGTCAAAATATCCCATTTTTCCGTAAATATTTCCTTAATTATCCAAGAGTAAGTTTCTTCGAAAAATTCATGTTGAATTTGTGAAAACACGTTACAAAGAATCGATTGCGGGTCGTTACATTGTATTCAATTACTTGGTTTAAGAATGCGATAGCTTTCTTTTCGTCTATTTCCCGCGAAAAATTTGGCAACCACAGCCATTATCACCGATAACCACGCACGTGTGCAGACCACAGAACTCATAATTATATCATAAGATATAATTATGAGTTCTGTGGTGCAAACGACGTGTTTTGTGTAGTAAACATCACGGTGTTTTTCACATAAAAAAATTGGATTGTTCACTGGGGCCAGTGCAAAAATTGTGGATCATAAATCTAATTGAATCAAAATATTTTCTTAGGTTAGGACAAAAGAGAAACCTCTCTTGTACTGAATTTTGAGCTCTAAATTTTTTGTGCCGGCATTTTGTGTTGAAATCCTCATAGTTTTCGAGTTATCCGCAATTCAAACAGCCGTATGCATAGCCAATTCCAGCGACTCGCCAGAGTTTCGCTGCTCGCTACACAAGAACTATAATGCACAGTCGAGCTCCAAAAAAGTAGTACATCGCCAGCGTTTCGCCAAAATGTGACTTATCGCGTAGTTGTAACTTTTTTGGAGTTCAACTGTGCATTTTAATCCTTGTGTGGCGAACGGCGAAACTCTGGCGAGTCGCTGGCGATTGACTGTGCATACGACTGAAAGTGTTTTTGAGTACATGAACCCATTCTACGATGAAAATTTTGAGGTTAGGAAAAATTTTTAGGGACCAATTTGTAGATAATTTTGTGCTCTACATTTTGTGCTTCGGGTCTTTTTTTTTCGAATTCCTCGTAGTTTTCGAATTATTCGCGATTCAAACTATTATTGAGTATTTAAACCCGTTCTAAGGTGAAAATTTTGAGGTTAGGAAAAAATACCTAGGATACTTTTTTGTAGAGAATATTGTGCTTTACATTTTTTGTTCCGGCCATTTTTTTCAAATTCCTCATAGTTTTCGAGTTATTCGCGATTCAAAATATTTTTGAGTTTCAAGTCCCAAAATTTCGAAAATCCGTGCCCGTACTTTTATGAAGAGTTGCTAGACTTATTCGGTACCCCAAAACCTAGAATCTAAAGAATCAAAAGGAACCAATTTAATTTGAGGTTTTAGCTCAACATCTCCTAATATACCTATACTAAGAATAAATCGTTTACAGAGCTTTAGGTGCAATATGAGGTGTTACTTGGGAAGTTTGATACAATCGAAGAATTTTTGTTTCTATTCGAATCCTCTCGTCTTTCACTGACAAATCGCTAGTGATGATGGGTCTAATGGGCTCTCTGAAATGATACCAGCACCGGTACTACTTATTACCGAGGCATCAAGTGATACCATCATGGCGATGAAGATAATCTCACGCTGTTGACAAATGATATATACAGGCTGTACGCTTGCTAGTTACTAGTGTTTAATATGTATTAAACCGCTGGATTAATTCATACCAGTTAGGTTTCCATATTTATGCGCGTCTAAAAAGTGGAAACGATCCTGATTTTCTAATGGCCCGGATTATAATTTATTTTCTCACAAGCCGAGAATAAGGTAAGAAGAAGGAAAAACGATGAAGATACGCAATTAGTTGACTAGTTAATCCGGTTAATTATACTAGATCGATGATAAATACCAGCCACACGCGTTTTACAACGCCCATCATCGCATCCGTTGAAAACGTGTTCCAAGAGAATTAGACTCAAATCATTGAGAGCCATATTTTAACTTGAGAAAATATCCGACCAATATCTCTTATACCCACTCTAGCTAAAATCATAGAAAAATTAGTTAAAAATAGAATTACAAAATACTCTTTAAAATATAACATAATCTCGCCAAATCAGTACGGTTTTCAGGAGAGAAAAAATACCAGTGATGCCATCTTCTCTTTCCTACAGGGAGTATATACAAATATCAATAGTGGTGAAGCTGTTGCGGCAGTCTTTTGCGATTTCTCAAAAGCATTTGACTGCGTTGATCATGAGATACTGTTGGCTAAGCTTCACCACTACGGATTCAGAGGTGTAGTTTTCGACTGGATGAAATCATATTTAACCGATCGTTACCAAATAGTGAAAACAACAACCTTGTCAGCTACGGCACCTGTAAATTGTAGTGTACCGCAAGGATCCATATTGGGCCCCACTCTATTTTTATTATATATTAATGATCTGCTTGGAATAAACATATCAGGAAAGTTCACAGTTTTTGCGGACGACACAACTATTTTATGGCAAGACAAGAACATAAACTCTCTGCAGGAAAAAATCCTTACTGATACAAAAACTTTAAAACAGTGGTGTAATTCAAATCGTCTGATCTTGAACGTAACAAAAACCAACCTAATCTCTTTCAAGTGTGAAATAAACAATATCAAATTGGATAATAGTTATATCGAGAGCCGTGATAACACCAAATTTTTGGGCATATTCATCGATAGTAAACTGAAATTTGAACAACATGTTTGCAACTTAAACAAAAAATTAGCTTCTGGATGTTATGCTGTGAGACGTGTTACAAAAGAGCTAAGACTCTCAACAGGAAAAACAACTTACTATGCCTTGATAGAGTCCCACCTAAGATACGGAATCCCATTTTGGGGAGTATGCAATAAAACTCACCTGCAAAACACACTCATCTTGCAGAAACGGGCAATTAGATACTTATCTACAGCAAAGACACGCGATCCCTGTAAACCATTGTTTGTATCCCATAAAATACACACTGTCTTCGCCATCTTCATCCATGAAACAGTATGCTTAATAAAAAAACACTTTAACCAATTCAATAGTACTCCTTCCTATTACTCTATACGCAAACAAAATAATATTAACCTACCAAGGCCAAATTCAACCCTAGTGAAGGACTCACTTATTTACAATGGTTGCAAGATGTTCAATCATTTACCAGAGCATATAAGGAATATTAGCAACACCGACCATTTCAGAAAGGCTGTGCAAGTGATATTAAGTGATCGACCTTACTATAGTCTGGAAGAATTTTATTCTGACAAATTTTAACCTCTGACTCCTCTAATTTTCTTTATACTCCTAACTTTACAATCATATATGTTTACTGTTTTGTTTTGTTATTCTCTCAATGTCATGTCATGTCCACGTTATATACCTATAGATATAATTTTTAGATTTAAGTGAGCACTTTGTCCATAAGAATGTTTTTTTTTTCTTGATGACAATAAAGTATATCTCTCTCTCTATCCCCATGTCTTCATAGGCCCAAGGTACTAAAATGGAGTTCGTAACCAAGACTGAGCATTTGGAATGAAAACAATGGTTAAATAAAATACGAATATTAAAAGAAGTTTCTTGTAATTTTTTTTTCCAACGGAAAAAAATTCAAAACGAGTCCCAAAATGACGAAAACAAAGAAAATATAATGAACTCGGCTGCGCCTCATTCAACAACTTCACGCTCATACAAAAAAGTCCTACTTTACGAACTTGTACATAAATTGCTATTTTATTTATACTTTTTTCAATAACTTGGCCAAAAAAATCCAAAAGAGTGGCAAACGCGAAGAAACGTTTCTCTCTATGTCGGAAGTCTCGCCGAAACTTTGCCACCTGTATATTTTACACTAAAAAATTTTGTTTGCAACCTGATTTGATTATGAAAAAAATGCAAAAGTTTCTTCTGGTGGTCGTTAAAGTAGGATGTAATTTCCCAGAAAACATACGAGGATGTATTGATATCTAGTTAGCCTAGACCAGTTCCCTGCTTAAACAAAATATTGCGTTACCATAGCAACGAACAATAACTTATCAGAAGTGTCAGTGTAAAGTTTGACTTCAAAAAAGTAAACCAGAGTTGGGCAATAAATTAAAAGAAAAAATATGTCCACCGAAATTGTGGAAATCGAAAAATTGGAGTATCGAGCCATCATCAAGTACCTGTATTTAAAAGGGTTAAGAGGTAAGCAGATTTACGAAGATATGCTTAATACCCTTGGTGATCAATGTCATTCGTATGCGATCGTGAAAAATTGGACTGCTAGCGTCAAAAGAGGTAAATTTTCCATTGAAGATGATGACCGATCGGGAAGGCCAGTTTCTGTGTCAGTCCCCGAAAATATCGATGCAGTTCATGACATGATTTCAACAGACCGTCGAAACGGATATCTGAGGCACTGAATATTTCATACGAACACGTTCATCATATAGTTCACGTCAATTTGGACATGAGAAAAATGCTTCAAATTGGATCCCCAAATGTTTGAATGTTGACCAAAAGCGTGCAAGGGTAGTAGCATCGCGTTCGATCTGTGCTCGATTTGAAAACGATTTAGACTTCTTAAACCGAATTGTTACTATGGATGAGACTTGGGTACATTTCTACGATCCAGAAACAAAGCAACAATCGATGGAATGGCTACACTCCGGTTCTCCAAGACCTAAGAAGTTTCGTGTCCAAAAATCTGCTGGAAAAGTTCTTGCTTCAGTTTTTTGGGATTGCCATGGAGTAATCATGATTGATTTTTTGGATATGGGTAGAACAATAACTGGAGATTACTATTCGACATTACTGATCACTCTACGGGAAAAAAATTAAAGAGGAAAGTCGCGGAAAGCTATCCAAAGGTGTTTTGTTTTTGCAGGGCAACGCCCCTGCACACAAATCTCATGTTGCCATGCAAAAAATTCGTGATTTAGGATTTGAATTACTAGAACACCCCCCTTATACACCAGATTTGGCTCCGTCCGACTATCATCTCTTTCCTCAACTAAAAAAAAGTTTAAAAGGTCGTAAATTTTCTTCCAACGAGGAGGTAATAAAAGCTGTGGAGGTCTGGTTTGCAGAGCAAAAAGTAACATTTTTTTTTAAAGGTCTAGAGACGTTGCAGGTTCGCTGTAATAAATGGATCCAATTAAATGGAGAATATGTTGAGTAATAAAATATTTTGACATTGAAATTTGGTTTGGTTCTATAGAATGTTTCAATATACCATCGTAAAGTAACAGTTGGAAGAGGAAATTACAATTGTTGAAAGATAACATAATGGATTTGTAGTTTCATACTCTTTAGTTTATTTTTAAATATTATGAAAAGGTGTTTTAAAAAAATAATTAATACTTTTATTAGGTTTTCGAGTCCGCAAGTAGAAATATTCACCTGCGAGACGCGAGACCTCATGCACGAGACTCGAGACGAGACCAATAAAAGTTTCGTCTCGAGTCTCGTCTCGGAAACGAGACGAGACCATGCGAGACTCTCGTGCGCACCACTAATTTAGCTTAGATATTGGGGTCTTTTTTCAATGACTGTAAATTTTCATTGTTTTCTCTTCGTTTCAGGTTGCTGGTAAACCGTGGATCCTGTTGCCGGACACGAATACGGGGGACCTGACAAAATTGTGCAACCACAAGCGAAAAATAATGGGGATGGCGGCGGCGGCGGCGGATTGCAAACCGCCCCCCGATAACAACGTCAACAAATTGCAACGCAGAGGTAAGAGAGGGGTTTTGTATTGTTTTTTCGCGGATCGCTTACGCAAACAAATCCGCCCGCAGCGGGCTTATTCATCGATCTCGGTTAATCGCGTTGGCGGTGGCGGGTGAAGGGTGTTTGGGTGTTGGGGCGGGGTGGTTGGGCGAGTCGGATCTTGAAAAATCGCTTCTTTTTAGGTAGAAAAGTCAACTTTGAGTGGACGACGATACAAATATAGAATTATAAAAATCTCAGGTAAAGTCTGTTCGGAAATATATCTCAGGTAAAGTCTGTTCGGATGTTGGTTATTTGATAAATATTTAAATCATTTATTTATAACCTTGTTTGTACTCATTACTACTGATATTCGTAATTTTTTTACGCACGAAATATTTTAAGAAAAAATGATAACATGTTGTACAATAGGGTAGGATGTATCGAGTAGAAAGAAAACTAAAAAGTACAGGAACTAACTAATAGTTGGAGATCTAGAGAGGGAAATGGTAAAATATTTTTCATTGTTTCAATTTAGTATAAAAAGACTTGAAGAAGTTTTTTCTTTTAACGAAATCTATCACATTAAAATTATTGAAAATAACAGTTGAAACCTTTCGACAATATTAATTTCATGTTACCTTAATAGGTACAAAGAATAAACAATGACATAAATAAGAATTTGAGTATGATAGAAGGGAGGAAGGAGTTGAACTTTTGGGGGTATAAATGGTTTTTCACGATATCCAGCGAAAATTAACCTCCCACATAAAAGAGTTAAAAAAAAAGTTGTTGGCAATAAAGAGATCTGCAACTTTTGTATACACGATTTTTCCACATAACCTCAACTTTCCGGGAAAATCTGAAGAAACGTCTTAATTTGGTTTTAATTTTTTCTGTGTAAAAATTATGTTTGTCGCAAAATCTAGTGGAAATATACCTTTTTATGTTCTGAATTAGAAGTTTTTTTTGCAGAGAAATATTCATTTTTCTCGGTCCTCTTTGAAGTACTCGGAAAGGGGGCGGCTCTAAGTTGGGCTAGTGCCACAACGAATTTTAAACGCCTAAAATAAGAAAAATAATAACAACAACTTTTTCCACTTTCAACCCCTAAAAGTTCACCTTGTTCCACCCTTCTCCATTTTTTCGACTCCAATTTATTTTTCCCGTCATTCGAACAATATTTTGTAGGTTTCCCGCTTTTATATTTTTTGGTGTCCATCGTCACTGGTCCATTATTCATCTCATACGAATATTCTTCAAGAAATAGAAATGTCAAAACTCGTCAAACGAACATTACTGCACCTGACTAATAGGGTGAATACGTTCCACGCATTAATAAAATGTAACGAGCCAACTAATTCAACTCGGTTGAATTAAGTACTCCTTACGTTCCGACTTCAAACGACATATTTCATTTGCGAGATAACGAGGAATAGTCTCCTCGAAAATACGCGACAAAGAGAATTTATATTTCACAAAAGACTTCGGCGCGGCATATGGCTGTTGGAAATCTTCCCGGGATTAGACCGACGAACACAAAAGATGCCAAGGAAAGGAAGGCGGTGGTTAAATTGACGAACAACGTGTCTTTTTGAAGAAAATCGAGCCTGATGTGTGGGAACTTTGCCAAAGAAAGAGACTGCTTTGTTGATTAGGGATCTCACCGAATGGAATGATTTGTTTCGGATATTACGGAATAATGCGAGTTTGGACAAAACTATGGAAAATCGAAGATTTTTGCAAAAATATCATTCTATTTTGATTATTTCATATTCGGGAACAGTGAAATTATATCAGATTAATAAGTTAAAACTCTTCTTGAATGTTCTTATCAAGTTTTCACTGTACGGGCAATTTTCTTCCACTGAAATTATTGAATTGACAATGGAGAAATATGAAATTTTCAATGGCATCCTCAACATTCGGTTAGATCTATATTTTATATAGGCCGAGGAGAATCAGTATGAAATGTTTATCAAAAATTGGACTGAAAATATCATTTGAGGATGCAATCAGAACAAAAGACCTAATTGAGAATACACAAAGTTCTTCTCAAGACCTCTTGAGAATTAAAATAAAGTTTTTCGGAAACTTGACAATTTAACAAAGAGTATTCTTAACCAGGCCTTTTTTCTGACTGCATTCCTAAATGATATTTCTGTTCTCAAAGAGTATCTAAAATCGAACGGTAGATTTTTATTCATCTTCAAGATAACAAAAGTGATATCAGACAAGTCGTGAAATACAGTTTGAATGAAACATTACCAGAACATTCAAAATACATAAAAAATATTATGATCATTCATTATATTAAAATCACTGTCATTTCGTATCAAGATATATACATATATTCCTTCGAACTATGAAACTTCCTTCAACGAGAAATATTTTCTGTTTTCTTTTAAATGCAAAAAAATTGTGAAATATGGTAGTAGACGATAGCATAATATACATTTAATAAGAGAAGGTAGTAGTAGTCCATACTCGAAGTGGAAGACCAAGTTTTTTTGGAAAAGAACACAAAGTCGTCTCCACAAAGTTTAATAAGAATAGAAATCCTATACCATAAAAGACATGTTTCGAACATATATATGTTCATCATCAGTTAAGTACAATCAGAAGGAAAAATGTGCGGAGAGAAAACTATTTTTATTAATTTTTTATTTATTATTATTATTATTTAATTTATTAATAATAAATATATATTTTTGAACAATACAGCACAGTTTTGATTTGATTTGATAATTATTATCTGGGATTTTTCTGCGGGTTTGAAGTTGAAATTCAAACACAAACCATGGGTGTTCAGAACGATGCCTTCGCCCGGGATCTTAGCCACTTCCAAAAAAGTCGGCGCTCGAATAAAATAGCGAGAAATGGAGAGAGAATGGAGAAACGAGTCAATCCAATTGCGCGACGACAAACGGCGAAATTTCGTTTGTTGTCTGTCTGCTGGCAATTTTTTGCGTAATTCGCAATCCGTCAGACTGATACAAAAAGGCGTACCATATAAAATAACGCTGTTCGACTCTTTCATTATACCCGATGAAGGAGAATGTAGAGACGCGAAATAACGTGGCAACAGCCAGAGCTTTGTGAATGTGATAACAAATATGAGATTGAAAAAATGTCTGTTCGTCATTGGCAAAAATTACTGCTGGTTTTTGTGGATGTTAGCGAATGATCTTCAGGCTGGGACATTGCCGGATGAAAAAATACAAAGCTACGAGCTTTTATACAGGGTCGTATGATGTCGGAGGAAACTATCGTATTTGTCATTGAACTAAAATTTTTACCGAATCAGGATTCTCAAAAATGTTCTAGACAATCGTGGTCTGAAACAATATTAATTTGGTCAGATCCAGTCGAGAATATCATATGGAATACTGCTTTGGGGAAACTCAACAGGAGTACAAGACGTATTTATTTCCCAAAAACGGATAATTAGAGCTAAAATAAACAATTTTTCATACGAAGATCAGCAGTGGCGTAGACAAGGGGCTTGGGTAGTGAAAAACGGTTTTTTTTTTCATTTCAACACCCTGTATTTTGATGCATCTTGATGGTAAAAAGTTTTGACGAGATCTGTCAGATACTCGGATTTTGTAAAGTTCTGAGCAACTTCATCTGGCACACAGTACGTAAAAAATTAAGATCAAACAAAGTGTATGTTGCAGTCTTCAACCGAATATGGACACATACCAATGAGATAATTTTTAGTTTTCTCTTTAAATTTATGCACTAAGGGAATATCTTTAAAACATTGTAAAGTTTAATTCCCATTACACTAGGTGATTTCTTACTGATTTCTATACGTTGGTAAGGTATAGAAAAATCTGATTTATATCTTGTGTCATGAGCATGAATATCACTATTCCGTAAATAATCGTTTTTATTTCTATGAACTGATGTGATTAATTTCAATATATAGAGACCACACACAGTTAAAACTCTCAAGTCGATAAAAACAGGCCGATAGGAGTCTACAAATGAGATGATTGAAATACATCTTGGAATTCTTTTCTGTGACAAAAACACATTTTTAGCATGGGGAGAACTCCCTCAAATACAAATTCCATAACTAATCCTATACTGTACTTCACTAAAATGAAGTAAACGTACGTGATTTTGTATAAATTGTTTCCCTTGAATTTCTAATTTAAAAACATTTAGAATTTAACATCTTTGATAAATTCAAACAGTGAGTTTCAAAAAACAGATTTGAATCAAATGATATTCCCAGAAATTTCACATTTTCAATTTTTGTTATGTTCGAGTTGTTAACTAATATATCGGAGTCAGGCGAAAAAGTTTTTTGGCGAGGATGAAATGAAATGGAATTCGTTTTAGTTGTATTAAATAACAGGCAGAAGATTTCAACAAATCATTCATATTTTTGGCCTTTAAATGTTTGGGTTTTTATCACTAAACAGAAATATTGAATCATCATTAAAAATTGGTTTAATATACAAAAGTGCTAATGGCCCCAGCATGCGTCCTTGTGGAATACCCGCAAGTATTTTTCTGCTTTCCGAGATATCATTTGCGATGTGAATTCGCTCACCACCCGAGCTATTCTGGCAAATCCCCGGAGTATCAAAACCGTAGACTGTGCGAGATTATTTATAAAAGCCTTTCAGTCGGGTATTTTATTTCCAGAATGCGCGCGGAATAATTTAAAGGGGTGGATTCAAAGAACAAGCAATAATTAATTATTACATCTTCGGCGACGTTTAAAGAGATTTTCCCGGTTATATTCTCGGCGGGTATTTAATAAAACATGAACTTATTAGGCGACCGTCGTTGATTTATTAATGTTTCTTGGAAATTGCGCGAGCGGCGCTATCGGTATCGCGTTTGTCTTTTGTCAGGGAATTAAGTCGATTATTAATCGTTTTTGAAGGGGGGACGTTGGGAAAAATGAAGGGAAATTAATGGAAAATTGATTACAGTCGTTTTAGAGGTGCCTTTGGAACTTCATGGAAACATGGCAGCTTTATTTTTTGCTCGTGATTCCTTGATATTTTTCTGAACAGTCTCAGTTCAAGTAATAAGTGATGTGATTTAAAATAGCGTTATTGTACTGTAGTAAATGAATTAATTTGAAACTGAGACAATTTTTATTTCAATTCTCCCACTTCTGACACCAATTCACCTTCGTTTAGGCCTTCAGCATGACAAACACACTTCAGAATATGAATTGAGGGAGCAGCTACAATTTTTTCTTTCATAAAAATTGGCTTACAGCTATCCCTGAAATTTAAACCAAATATCAGCCTTATAATGTGTTTCTGAGCTATGAACACTCTTTGGAAATCTTTTCCTCGGCCCCAAAACATGATATTGAGGGAGTCACACACTTTGTTAATTGTTTAATAGCGTAAAATGCCTTATTTTATTTATTGCACACACTCTGAATTTGTAATTCCCAAGTCAGGTTGGGTTCTAGCACCGTGCCTGAAAATGTATTATCAGTACCTACGTATATGTAATGCATTATTTGAGCATGTCTTATCAGCTAGCTTATCTTTTCTGTTGTGAAAACTCAAAAATACTGACTTATTTGTGTTTAACACTAGTTTTTCTTCCTGGTGTGAAGATAATGGTATCTTCACACCAGGAAGAAAAACTACGAGACTACTATTTTCACACCAGGAGAAAAAACTACGTATTACTGAATTCGCTTTCGAGATCGTATTCAATTTTTTTCAGATTCTGTTGGTATCATTGGCAAACATTGTAATGTGACAGTCATTCAAGTGTTCTGGCAAGTCATTTGCACACAAAAGTAATAATAACGGTCCTAATACCGAACCCTGCGGAACTCCCAATCTTATATCATGAAAGACTGATCGTACCCCGGAACACTTAACTGCCATAGAACGCCCTTCCATATAAAATGGAATCTTGGTGGTAGTTTTTAAGTTAGAAACTCCAAGGACTTTAAATTGAAAGCTTTTGATAGGTCAAAGAAGAGCGATATTACAAATTTATTAATAGATATCATTTGAATTCTTCCAACATTTCAGAACCACTGGCGTTTCAGTGTCAATCGACACATCCAGTTCTTCATCTCTTTAGTGTTTTTTTTTGACCTACTTACTGCATCTCAATCGTTGTAATATAAAAATATAAACCTCGCTTTTAAAGCAACGACAGCTGACAAAACGAATATTGCTTTCAGGAAAAACGCTTCGTAATCCACCCCGTACGAGAGAGAGCGCATTTAAATTTTCATAGCCGTCTCCACTCGTTCCATTGTAATTCATGGAAATTCCCGGCTCTTGTCCGCCTGCCACTTTTTAATCTTCCAAGAAAACTCACGGCGCGAAATTACATTCGTTCCGCATGGAAATGATGTATGATGAAATTCCCTTTTTTCCCGAAATAAAATTATTCCCGACGAATAATGGGCCGGCTCGAAGTTATGTGTGCGATTCGAAATGTGAGAATTTAATTCGGTTATTCGTATACGAAGTCGGAGCGAGAGATTTATTTTACACTGATAATACACCCACAGACAAAAATATTGTATATTTTTCTGTCATTATAATTTTTTTTCTCAAAACTTTTGTGATTTCTTCTGCTGAAACTAGATTGAACTGTTTGAAGGTTGTAGACGTAGTAACTTGATTACTTGCATTTCGAATGTCCACCGTCTTAATGGTTGAACGATTTATATTTCTTTCAAATTTTCTCACAACGTTTCTATTGCTTAAATCCGCAATCGTATTCTGGTGAATAATGACAAATTCAGATTATTCGTTTTATAGGTCTTTAATTACGGTGTAATTACGCGCGGTCTTGTGGCTCGCGTGGTTTATACGCGCGGTCTCGTGGCTCGCGTGGTTTATACGCGCGGACTCGTGGCTCGCGTTGTTTATACGCGCGGTCTTGTAGCTCGCGAGGTTTATACGCGCAGTCTTGTGGCTCGCGTGGTTTCGCGCTTTTTCCTCCAAAACGGTCCACGAGCGGCCTCCATACGTTTTTAATTTCTACGCTCGGTTGACTGAAGGCACTATTGGCTTCTATATAGGCGGTTGCTACAAATTTCCGTTTAAACCAATGTTCCTTTCTATGAAAAATACTAGCCTTGTTCCAAAGAATTCGGTGGTGCTTTGTCCAGGTGTGGTCAGCAGAAGTTTCCTCACCAAGACGAAAATAGAAAACAACAGAATCCAGCAAAAACTGTATCGGAGAAATCAAGAAGCCATTGTCAGTAAGAATAGCCGAACACAAAAAGTGGACTAAACGAGGTAAATCATCAAAATCCTAAAATAAAAATATTTTCCGGACTATTGACATTACGGGAAAAAAATTCATTTACAATTTTTGTTGACCCAGTTGAGGACAATAAAATTGTTCGTATACATTTTTTGATATCTTTTTTTTCTATTTTTGAATTTTTGTCAATTCCAAAAATTCCATTTCAATCAAAAAATGACCTTTGTTTTTAAAGTTCAGTCGATTTTTCCGAGGTTATTTATCAAGATATGGAAAAAGTTGATGAGACTATTTTGTAGGCCTGTTCAATTACAATAACAGTGTAGTTATACATTTTTTTTATATCTCGTTTCGTTTTCGGCTTTTTGGAGATTTTAGAGAGAAAATACACTTTCTATTCGAGATGGAGAAAAACGGTCTGGAACGTCGGTGGGGTTTGTAAAGACGTATTCGAAGCGATTCAAAAAATTTCAATTTTGTCATTAGTACGGTCAATATCTGAATTTTTTCTTTTTTTTTCAAATATTTCCTGGGCTGTTGATTCTTTCAGAAAAATGTATTGACACTTTTCGTAGATTTTCTTAAGGCGATCAAAAAAGAAGACCCGGTAAATTGTGAAAATATCAACCGTTCGTGAGATATTTTGTATTTCGAAAATTAAAATTTTCAATTTCAGATTTTAGGGATTTTCATCATTTTCCTATCGGTTTTTAAAAAAACTGTTCTTTTGAAATTTGTTCGTTCGTTAAATCTCTATATCGATTGCAATTTTGAAATTTCAGTTAAGTTCATCGGTTTAGCCGCAAAAATTTACCAGTAATATATTAATAATAATAATGGTATATTATACAGTATAATAATAATGATTAACTGGGAAAGGACCCTACAGCAAATAAATTTGAAAATAGAACTTTGTGAGACAGATATCTTGTAAACAAACCTGTGTTTGATGAAAACAATTATTCTACTGATCGTTTTAATTCGTGAAAAGCTCATCTATAACCGATCGTACCGATCCGATTCACACCGAAGCTGTAAATCAACGCGGATGCCCCCGGCTTAGCCTCGCGCGTCATTTCCACCATCGTTAAAACCAACGTTGACTTGCAAAGCTTAATCGTTGTGTATGTGTGTGTGTATTTGTTAGCGCAGTGCCATCAGTAAATTCAATTTGGATCTCCTAAAACGCCGATTAGAGCGCCGTGAAAGCGAATGTCGAAGCCATCGTCGAATGATATTAGTTTGGCTTCCGTCGATTTCTGTCAAGCACAGATAATTCGTTTCCAACAACCCTGATCCTAACTTGGTTCGATTCAATTTATCATTTTTTTCTTCACTGGCTCCAATCGATAGTCGATACTAGCACGTTTCAAGAGTTAGGTATGTAGGCACATCAGGGTAATGTTGAGCCGCTGAGATTTGTAGAACACCGCAAATAAGTTATTGCCAACATATTTATCAAGAATCGAAAGGATGTTCAGTGCTGACTGATTACTTACATAAACAAGAGACCAGTTGTTACTGTTCTGAGTTCTAACCACAGAGCAGTAAAGTTGTGACTACAAGTATGTTTACAGCACAACGGTCGGTCATGCCGTGAAAATAGTTCAGCTGATAACTGTTATTTAATATTTGCACGATGCGGGTCGCATAAATTATAGGAACTTGAACAATGTTTGTGTTTGAACGATTGGATGGTACTATTTACAATTCTCGGAAAGAGGGCAATCGAAGTACAGACTAGTTCTGAAGCGTTCCTGGTACGACTATCATCGTGGATGCTTATCAGCGATTCGTTTGATCAAATTTTTTCTCTTGTCAACCGGCTGCATCCTTAGGCAACCCTCAGAAGTCCCCAGAAGACTTGTGGGAGCTAGAAGAGACCTTTTAACGTGCAATGTCATGCACCAGACCGCCGACCATGGTGAGAACCCAAGCTCTTATGGTTAAGAAACGAGCGCTCTACCATCACGACTAGTGCATTGTCTTGTAATGAATATAATTGAGTTTTTATAAAATTTGACTGACTTGCCAGAACCGGATCCGCAACGCCGTTCTGTGGTTCGGAGCTTGTACTAGGCATCGCAAGAAGCCAAACTTCTTCAGTCCTCGACGAGTGGGCGGAAGAAGAGCTGGATGAACTTTGGAGGGATAATACCGGCTGCGGGCAGTCGAAAGGCTTTGTGACCGGCTCCAATAAGTTAAGAGTGGCATGGCTTTCAAGCAGGAACCGCCAAGCACTACACCTCCTTATAAGAATACTAACAGGGCATAACAAGTTAAGACACCTATCACTAACAGGCATAGAAGACAGCCCACTTTCCGCAAATGCGAAGAAGACGAAGAAACTTCATGTCACTTCCTGGGCAAGTGTGAGGCGTATGGGAGACTGAGATTTGCTGGGTTTAAAAAAATTAAAAAAAAAAAAATTGTTGCTGACGAGATTTGAACTCGGAGCTCCGGGGTGGTAGCTAGATACTCTGTCCACTGATCCACCATGGTTAATAGAAATAATTTTGTAGACTGGCAATTCAACTAAGTGAGTAGTGTTTTTACGTACCTTGATTCCCTAATATCTGAAGAATGGTCATCTGGACAAGCTAGCAGGTAGGCATGCGAACATAGTACATACTAACACTACTCAATCGTACACATTTCGTACGTTTAAAAATAAGTAAAATCTGACGGCCCTGGGATCTTGCTCTAATAAGGCACATTTGTAAATTTATAGGCTTCTGCGGGAATTAATGTAATCCACCCTGTTGGTATAATCTTTACCACGTCTCAGCACGTAGTATACTGCACGTAAGTAAAATGAGTAATAAGCCTCATGCAACTGACTTTCTCGGATCGATATATCCACAAAGATTGTCGTTTTTTGCGTTAGGTAATTTGATTTTGAATAATGGCTTGTCAGCGCTCGATCCCTCCGGCCTTCATTTTGTTTGCTATGCGGACAGGAAATTATTAAACATGTTGGGGCTCTTTATTTTGTTCGATTTTCTGCGAGCGCGCATAAATCTGCCGCTGGAAACGGTCTCTATTGAAAGATTCTGAATGTGAGTGAGCTCGCGTCAGGCGAGATCGATGATGGAAGGACGTCGTTTTGTCTTTTGTTGGGATTATATTATTTCGACCTACTCCTTTGTTTCGCGAACATAGAAGACTACGTTGATTTAACTCTGCATGTGTTTCGCCAACAGAGATGGCATCATCAGTAACTGTAAGCTTCGTAACTCTAAATTTCATTATTCACTCCATATTTGAATGTTTTTATTGGATTAAGTAGGAACTGGACATAGGCAGTCAACATTCACAATATTTTTATTTTGGAAAACGAAAAGATTCCTACAAAATATTCAAAAAAACTGCATCGCCAGAATTAAACTTCTTGCGCAAAACCTAACCTTTTTGCGTGAAATGTATCAGTGGCGACATCTATCGTCGACTACCGAATCTAAGACTAGCTTTCTACCCTGAGAAAGTTTGCAAGCACAACTAGGCTCTACTGACAGAGGGAGATGACTAACATATTGCAATGAATATAGTCTAAACAAACAGTTCTACCAAATTAATTTTTACACAAAATCTTAACTTCTAGTTCGTATCACAATTTATCTAATTTATATCACACTATTTAGTTTCAAAGCAAACTGTCATTGATCGAACTCTAACTGTATCTACCTCTATACCGGCTGTCTATTTATATCCAAGAAGGTCACCTTTTGAGATAGTTCTCGGTAGCTGAGATTCTTCGCCGGCTGTTCGATTGCTCGCTTCTAGATGGCTCGGCCTGTTCTAAGAAAATGCCGACTGTTTACGGAACGTCGGTGATGTGAGCTATGCAAATGAGGTGACAGGTCCGGCTTTGGTTTGTTACAATATCCACCTTAAATCAACTATTCTAAAAATCTTGATTTGGAAGTAATTAATTTTTGACTAAATAGTGTGTTGATATAATTGATGACTGTCAATTAAGAAAATGAATAAAAACTTGAAGAATGCCTGAACAAGAATTCCTCAATAATAATAATAATAATACTTTATTCATCATTTTTGATCACACATGATATAGGATAAGTCAGAGGGCAGAGGTATCTAAATACAACAAAACATGTCTATAATCTACTACCATAGATAGTTCACATTAGCTTTTTGTTCAAAAATTCATTAATGTCGTAGTAACATTCATTACATAAAAAAGTTTTTCAGTTTTCGCTTGAATACATTGAAGTTGTCTTCCAATCTTATACAGACCGGCAAATGATTCAGAAATTGAATTCCTCTAAACATATTCATTTTCCAACAAGACAAATGGAAATGTATAGGAATTGTTTTATAGAAGCAGCAATAGCAAAATGTCAGAGCCTAAACCGTAAATATAAAAAAAAGTTGAAAAAAATAAAAGTCAACATATATACACACGAATACACACAGATGAAACCTTATAATATAATCTTAAACTACATAAGTATTAAAATATTCTTCTAATAATTAGAGAGCTTCCTATATGATATAATGACAGGTAAAGAAACCGTCTGCTGGGCATGAAATATTATTCTTGGTGTTGTCCCTGGATGTAGTTGTCAAATTTCTCCAGGTCAAGGTCAAGGAGGGGTGGGGGCCGTTTGAAAACCAGTCAGTTTGTTGCCGTCTGCTGGTTTCACGTTTTATATATATATATATATATATATATATATATATATATATATATATATATATAACAGCTACCAAGGTCAATATTTTCAATTATTTGAAAATGTCTATCAATTGTTACATCATCATTTGTCTTAATCCTGTCAGGATGGCACTTTCTTTGATAGTTGTGAAATATAATAATTTGTGTTTTTTGAGAGTTCAAATGCAGATAATTGGTACTGCATTGATTCAATTAGTGTAATATGAACGTTGTAATGGACTATATGAAGTACAGTTCTAATCCATTTTCATATTACTCTGACAATTTGCCATTTCCATTCTCTCGAATCTATTGAGCCAATGGTTTTGTACTCGTATAATATTCTGTCTGCATCCATAAATTAAAATAAGTATATCAAACTCTTCTTGCCTCCAATTGATTTTGTGATGTTTCCGGAGTTTTCGCCTTCGTTGCTAATTTTGTCCACTTCTTCGATCTCGTTACCATCGATTATAGTGGCGTCGAGGTTTACGTCGTTGTTTTCTTCTGGAGGCTCCTGTATGCTACTGGGTAGGTGGTGAGCGCGTCTACATGTTACTCATGTTGAAAATTGTTTTCGTTTCCTTTGGGTCCTTAACAGGTGCGGTTGTTGGCTCTAGTGTTCCAGTATTTCCATATTTTCCATTAACGGAAAGTGTGGTGAATGGTTGTTTTGACCGAAATTTGCTCAAGGTTATAGTCTATTATACGGCAAAACAACTGGTTTCGGAGTGTACGGAATGCACTCTACTGTATAAAAGGCACTCGGATGTCTCTAAATGCAGGAATGTTCGTAATTAATGTGTATAAGAAGTTTGTTATCACCATATTTCTCATCAATTCCTTTAATGGAATTAGACTCTGGAGGACTGTTTGAACATAAATAAATAAACAAAATTTATACATATTCTACATTCGTTACAATATCCAGGTGTAGAAAATTTCAGTCTCGACTTTCAACAGGTTATAGACGACGCGACGTCTGATCGTGGTCGACAATTTTCCACGCAGTTTGATCACCAGATTCCACCTCCAAGTTTCAATTTTTGCCTCAACCATCCCACCGGCACCCGAATCAGAGCAACACGTCCGTCCGTTCGAATCCGGCGTCCCGGAAAAGTTCAACAGCCGTGAACCGATCCGAGTCCATCGATAAAGATACCTTTCCGATTGAATGTTCATCCCGTTTCCGGGATATCTGCATTGCCGAAAGGCCGCCCCGTACACGAGAGAGACGGAGAGGAAGAAGAAATAAAGGAAATATCCCGTCCCGGCGATGACAACGTTTCGCTTTAATGCGAATTTAACCCTTATCAACTGACACGACGTGAAGATGTCGCGCCATCCCTCGGGAGGAATTATTGATCTGCGGAATGCGCCTCTGCTGCGACTGACTCCATCATCCCGACGGAGATGTATTATGAGTTCAAACAATCCGGGAGAACGGACGGCGAACGCGAAAGACGTCGATTGTCCCTTTCGGGAGCGCGCGCCCTCTGCCCCTCGCCCAATTACCCTAGGATATTCTATCATGTGAATTGTAATCCGGTTCACTTCGGGGGGAAACTGGGGATGAAGCGGCATTCGATGATGTTTGCGTATTAAAAAAATCTATTTTATCCATTTTACGGAATAAAATGATACTTTTAGTCCCTCATTTGAAGTGACACTTTAAATCCCCCAGGGAATAAAAGTAAATTAATCCCTGAGGGATTAAAATTAGAAGAATCTAGGATAAAATCCCTCAAACACAAATCTGTCCAGGAAAAATCTCTCGAAAAAATACCCAGTGAAAGATATTTCCTTTGGAAAAATTCCCCTCGGAAATGCTTATTTAGGAAAAAATCATCCAGAGAAAAAACATCTTGTATGGTTGATAACTTCAATGTAATAATTTCAAGATTCAAACCCAACCTAACCTCATTTTTGAGTCCGCCCCTGTTTGTTTTTATAAGACTTGTGCTATTTCATCGAGCATCAATTCCTTCTATTGTGATTATTTTCAGAAATAAATGTTTTAAAAAAAAGTTATTGGTATTATTTTTTGAAGGAGATATTTTTCAGTGAACTTTTTTACAACGATATTATTTTCCTCAGAGAATTTCCTTCAAAAAAAATATTTCCGGAAGAATATTTTCAGCATGGAATTTTGCGTATATAGGTGAATTTCAAGTGGATCTGACGATTTAATTTTTTTGTGATTTTTAGGTCTACCCCTTACAACTATTTTCGAGTAATTTTTTATCACTGAGATTGACTTGAAATTATCAAAATATACTGAATTTATTGGCGTATGCAGAATTGCTTTACCTTCAACCGTTCTCGAGTTGGAATATTCATCTGGAGTCTTTATAATTTTTTTTCTATTCGTTTTCCTCAAATTCAATATTTTCTGAATGCGTGTACCGAATTTTAAATCGATTCCTATTCAATTAAAGATTTCATAGGCTTTTTAGTAGATCTCTACAATTTAGAATTTTAAACCTTTTATTCACTTTTCAGGCTAAATCTTATATTCAAGCATATACAGATCATATATTTTCTGAATAAGCATAAAATTTGAGTATATAGTGTGAATTTCAAGTGAATCGACGTTTTTGTATTTTTCATGATTTTTAGAGGTCTACCCCTTAGAACTTTTTTCGACCATTTTTTTTTAAATTTGATTAACTTGAAATTTTCAGAATATGCTAATTCGACCATTCTGAATCGATGGGCGTTTGCAGAATTGCTCTATCCTCAACCGTTCTCGAGTTGAAAAATTCATCTGGAGTTGAAAAATGTTGTTTCCCCTCAAACAATTTTTTATAATTTTTTTTTTTCTAAGTATACATTTTCCTCAAACTCAAAATTTTTTGTATAAACTTACCGAATTCTAAATCGATTCTTATTCAATTAAAGATTTCAGAGGCTCTGCAATTTAGAATTGTATACCTTTTATTCACGAAAAATGAGAAATAAAACCTTCTATGTTTTTATACCACTTCTATTTGTAACCAACGTTACTGCAGTTTCGTCCGATATGGACATTATCAAACAATACAATTATTGTATTGTTTGATTGTATTGTTTGATAATGTCCATATAGGACGAAACTGCAGTAACGTTGGTTACAAATAGAAGTGGTATAAAAACATAGAAAGTTTTATTTCTCATTTTTCGTGATGATTTCCTACCACGTAGTAACGGCTACATCCATCAACCTTTTATTCACTTTTCAGGCTAAATCTTATATCCGACAATATACAAATCATATATTTTTGGAATCAGCAGAATTTTGCTTATATAATGTAAATTTCGAGTGGATTTGACGATTTTGAATTTTTTGTGATTTTTAGAAGTATTTTCGAATAATTTTATCAGAATATACTAATTCAACTAATCTGAATCGATTGGCGTTTGCAGAATTGCTCTATCTTCTACCGTTCTCGAGTTGAAAAGTTCATTTTAGTTGAAAAGATTTGTGTTCCCTCAAACAATTTTTATTTCTAAAGGAGATTTCGAGACGGTTGATCTAGGAGACCCTCGGGGTTCCGTGCTGGGTCCATATTTGTTTATCAATGACTTACCTATACACATGGAAACAGATTGTCTAGTATTATTATATGCTGATGATGAATCACTGGCAATAGATGCCGAAAATCAGAATGAACTTGATTACAAGATAAAAACTGTTCACAACAAATTCAATAACTGGTGTACAAATAATCCGCTCATAGTTAAAAATAAAAAAAATTGTATTAGTGCAATATTCAATAAAAAATAGAAGCATGTAAGTCTAATAAAGATACTTTTGATTATATCTCTTTGAAGAATGGGAGATTTCCAAAAAACTTTCCAACAATGATCACTGCCTGAATACCCGAGTAAACTTGTACAGAGATTTCTTTCCTCTTCATCAAAAGACCACTAATTTTAATTTAAATAAATATGTTGGCTATAGGTACTTCAATAATTTCAAAATTCATATTGGATCACTCTTTAAGTTGGTATCACTATTTTCTCCATGACAATTGACTTGACACACTCTATCACAAGTTGTCTTTCATTCATTTGACATACACACATGGCCTCAATCTCTAACGCCTCTAACACGTCTTTTCGTTAGTTCTTAGGCTAAATTAGTTTTATGCATTTAAACGTACAATGTATTACAAATTTCGATATTTCCTGTTGCCTGACTAGTAAGTACTCAATATCAATTTTCTAAATTTCATAACCTCAAACTTTTCACTCTCAATTTTTCTTCGATCAGAGGATTTACTTCCAGGTAAGCACTGAAGATGACTCAGACGAAAGCGCTTTGCAATAAATATAAATTTATACAAAAATCTTTGCCTTATTCATTTAAACAATAATTGTTTTTTATGTCGGACGTGGAATCAAGATACAAATAAATCGCCCGGTATATCGTCCAGCTGTCCACCAAAAAACGGAGTCGCGTTCAGTTCACCAGGTGCGCGCTGACGAAAAAATACTCTTTTACGGCTGATGTATCCGACACGAAGCCTTGCGCCGTTCCCATTTTTTCAATTACTCATTACTCATATAGTCATACTTTACAGGAAGTAAAATATAGATTACGGCGATAAGGGATACGGTCACGTGTCATGCGCGCACGAACTTCAATCCGATGAATTAATTCGAAAGGGGACAACTCGACATAATTCGAAAGAAAAGGTAAAGTTTATACGAACTCAATTGAAACAGCAGAAAAACTGAAATTCCATTTAGGATCGGCGTATCTTTTATGAAACAGGCGGCAGATTTTTTTTTCCTGGCATAATAAGTATTTATTATTACTAATCCTACAAGATGGTATAGGTTTTTATAATTATTAATTATAGAAATTCCGCAAAGCAAAAGTTGTTTCTATACGGGAAATAAAACGACCTAGATCAATATTAGAATCAACTAGAATTCTACAGCGGCCAACCAGAGGCGTTCGGTTGTCATTTCGACCTCTCCTTTTATGTGACAGAATATCTTCATGTGGTCTGCCAATCGAGTTCAGACGAGAAGCAGTTAGAGAATAACGTGTTATTTATGCTTATGCAGATTATCAGCGGCAATTTGTATATTGATATAACCTCGTATGATCGTATGATTGAGTTCGTAAAGACTATAGTTTCTCAACTAAATATGCAACAACTGACAATCAAGTCTGGTGATCTTTAATTTGCTTTTCTAGAGATTTTGTTGGAATATGGATCAAAATTATCGGAGAAAACTACTGTTTTTATTGCAAACGATTCGAATTACATCTAATTCGTCATTAGAGCTTTGTAACAATTGATTTTTTTATTTGTATTACTTGCCCCGATCTATACCTTGACGAGAATGAAAGTTCGTATTTTCAGAAGGAATTATCCTGTGGCGAAAATTAACGCCAACATATATAATTTAATTAAAAATATGAATTTGAACGAAGCTCGAGTCTTAAGTAAATTTTAAGTTGTCTGTGCATGCACATATATATATATATATATATATATATATATATATATATATATATATATATTATATATGTTCCAGTGACTGTAAAACAGTCGAAAACAATCCTTTAGGAACTCACTATACCTTTGTATAGATTGTATGGCATATGTCCGACAGAAAACAACTACTTCTCTGGCTGATACCTCGACAGATATTGAATTATATCTGTCAGACATATGTGCAAAGATCCTTACTTTGTCTGCAGTTGGTTCCTTGTTTGGATCAGGCGGTGTCCTGCTGTCTGTCTCTGAGACCTCTTGCAAATTTGTTCCTTCAAAGTAAGTATCTTTGCACATATGTCTGACAGATATAATTCAATATCTGTCGAGGTATCAGCCAGAGAAGTAGTTGTTTTCTGTCGGACATATGCCATACAATCTATACAAAGGTATAGTGAGTTCCTAAAGGATTGTTTTCGATTGTTTTACAGTCACTGGAACATTTATTGCTCCTTGAAACAAGTATTCAATATATATATATATATATATATATATATATATATATATATATTTACAATTATTATGAGAAAGTATAAACTATAATATCATAATAAATTGTGAAAGGCTTTCGCGACCATCGTCACTTATATAGTGGTTCTTCGGGTTGTAAGGCCGACGTATGTTCAGAGAAGATCTCGACGTTTCGCCAACACCAGTGGTTAGCATCTTCAAGAGATATTTTACAAATTTCTGCTTTCTTAAGTCGCTGTCAAATGCTTGACATTTGTAATACGTTGTCTCAATAAATACCTGTGATTTGACGTTCATACATCTGATTGGTCCATAGCGTTAGCTGACATCATAGAATCGTTCGTACCGTTATTTTGTGGGTAGGGAGCTAATTGAGATTTTATTGAGACAACGTATTCAAATGTCAAGCATTTGACAGCGACTTAAGAAAGCAGAAATTTGTAAAATATCTCTTGAAGATGCTAACCACTCGTGTTGGCGAAACGTCGAGATATTCTCTGAACATACGTCGGCCTTACAACCGGAAGAACCACCATGTATATAATATCATAGTTTTTAAATTTTTACTAAACTTGAATGTGAATGTGTCTTTATATATATACCTACAGAATTTCATTCACTCATTATATGTGTGTAGAACTGACCAATTTTAACGCTTTGTCAATAAGAATAACTTTATTCAGGCAATAAAGTATATTTTGATTTGATTTGATTTGATTTGATTTGATTTGATTTGATTTGATTTGATTTGATTTGATTTGATTTGATTTGATTTGATTTGATTTGATTTGATTTGATTTGATTTGATTTGATTTGATTCGATTCGATTCGATTCGATTCGATTCGATTCGATTCGATTCGATTCGATTCGATTCGATTCGATTCGATTCGATTCGATTCGATTCGATTCGATTCGATTCGATTCGATTCGATTCGATTCGATTCGATTCGATTCGATACGATTCGATTTGATTTGAATTTGAATGTAAGTTTTGTTTGATATTCTTTCACGTTTTCATGCCATTTAACCCCTATTCATTTCAACTGAAGATGATCTTTACTATGCTCGAAAACATGTTTTTGATTTACTCATTTTTACTGGCGATGCACATCTTTTGGCAAGTTTTTTGTCAAAGCTGCGTTAACAAATTTTCCCGTTTCCCATTGGGGTGTAATATCTTGTGAAGACGACTTTGAGTTTTACTCAGTTTCTCTACACTGAAACTCCACTTTGGAGCATGGACCACCTCCTTCAAATCATAAGTTTTACTTGTAAAATAATCAATGAGTGTCGATAATTTTTTTGTAACTCTATCTAGTGGTTCCTGAATCAACTGAAATATTCCTATCTCATTGATTAGTTAGTTCATTCATTTCTATAATGTGGGTATTTTTGGTTATATCCAAGTTTATATTGTAGTCTCATTACATATCCAACACATGGACAAACGGAAACACATTTCAATTGAATGCAGAACTGCATTCATCACTGTAAAAAATCTCCAACCCGTTTCCACGATGACATGACAAAAACAAAAAAACCACCCCTATTAAACGCCCTGAACATATGGTTAAACGAGTAGTTTTTCCATTGCAAATGAGTTCCTCAGTCCGAAACGCATAACGTGTATCCGGTGAAACCCAGACGATCCACATAACCAACAAGCGTGACATTCACACAATGTTTACGAAGACGTTTCGTGTTCATTAATTCGAGTCATAAGAACAGAAATATTCCAAAACAGTCGACATATCTCTAAAAAGGGCTGCTGTGTGAAGAGGGGTTTGTTTTTTCTGGTTTCTGCTCGTGCATCACTTCGAGTACAATCTAGAAGTCGTACGTTTTCGTTCGTGATTGTCATGCAAATTTCAGGGAATGGCCGAAGCTGATTTACATGAACTCCAGTCAGAAAATGACATGTAAATTCGGAGATGAGGTGATGTTGCCGTTTTCACGGTTATTCACAATTATAATTATGCGAATAAAGTCTGGTAGGCAACCATTTCTGTGTTATAGTGAACTGTGATGTTAAAGGTACACTGAGAAAAATGGCCCACAGCTGTTTAGTGGTTGCCCACTCATCAGAGAGGCTTTATGGAATGTCTCAAAATCAAAACGAATCCACTCTGAATTTAATACCAGTATACAACAAGATGCAAGACAGTATATAACAAAAAGTAACTTGTGACATCTACAGTTACTAGTTGAATCGTACGCAAATAAACTCATGAAGAGATTAAATAACAAATCTTACTAGGTTAAATAATCAAATTACAGACTAGGCCGCAATATTTACCTGGGATAAACGAAACCCATTGATATTCAATCTCCGGCACATAAATATAAACTGTAAGTACTTCATTTGATACCAGGTTAGCACTACTTTATTTTTAAATTCCAGTTTAAAAATGACAATTAAACACTGTATGGTTTTTTCTCTAATGGCAATCGAAGTGAGACTCAGTCCCACAAACAGGTGCTTTTCTTGAGTGACAAAATTAAAATTAACACTGGTTATTAAAGTTTTTTCTCGGTGTTCTTTGGAGAATATCCAAGTAATGTTCGATTGGATAGTGGGTATATTCAGTTATCGAGAATTTTGATTTTTTTTCCTTTTGGAAGAAATAAAAACATATAATGATTTGAAATGAAGACCAATAGCGGCGAGATGATCTGCGGAAGAGTGAACAAAAATAATGTGTATTAAAAAGGATTTGCTTCATTTGTTTTCTAAATTTTCGTATAGATCTTCAGAACATCAGTGTGTTATTCATTTCACTCAAAACGATAAAAAAATCAAATTGAATTTGAATTGACCTGAAAATCTCAACACTGCTTGAAACAATTTAAAAAACATATGAACCAGTCTGGAAATATTAAAAAAAACATTTCGATGATGTTCTAGGTGCGGTTATCCCTGTGTCATTGAATACAGGGTAAGCCTAGACAAGAGAACAAGAAAGTCTGCCGGAAAAAGAAAAAAATCAAAAAATTATCCGGCCCGAAAATTTACATCAACAGCTGACTGGCTTATGGGAAATTTGTTTCGGATTCCTAACGATATCAAATTTCAATCTGTCGATTGCCATAAGCAAGAAGATGCATCAGCAACCGAGTATTTTTTTACAAGATCGCGCCCTTAATTCGACCCTTTCATTGCGTCTAAATCTGATGGCTTTTGTTTTTCTCTATTAGATTGTTATGTGTTATTGTGTTAAAATGATATAAACGAGAGATTAAAAAAAAGAACGATTTTTTTGTGCAAAAGGAAAATTAATCTTATACACCTAGCACCCCACCCGTCAGATCGTTAAATTTTCAATTTTTGAGCTCAACACTCAGTGGTTAAAATCCCAGAAAAGAGAAAATCATTCAGCAAAAGCTGTCATTATCTGACGGTCTTTAATAAAGTTTACGGAAATTAGCTATTTTTTGGTCACCACCAACAACTTATCTGTGATCGTGACTTTTCATATTCCATAGGCAACTTAGAAAAATTTAAGAAATTATTGCAAGTGAAAATAACAAATTTTCATGTCTTTGCACCCGCAACGGGTTGTTTTTTTTTAATGTATTCGCTTCACAAAAATGATTGAAAACCAATTGATAGTAACTAACACAATCACTGTTACCTCATTGATCAATATGTGTTGGTTATTTGGATGACTAGTAATGACTCGAAAACCATTTGAAGTTCATAAATAATTATTGTAGTCATCTCCGTAAAATTAACAGCCGTATGCACTGAAGTAGTTTAAGCGAGATTAAAAATTGAACTTGATTAAGTCTACTTTTTTGTGTGCACCGTATCGAAAAACGCCCTAATCGCGATTAACTTTAATCCAATGGTTTTTGAGGTTTAAGCTTAGAAAACGCACGTGTGACAGTTGGGTTGGTTGTCAATGTACCTTTGTATTCCTCAATAAAAAAGGAAAAATAGAAGTTGAAAATGAGATATTTTTGGTGGATGGCGGAGATTTTACTGATATTATCAATTTTGGATTTCCTAGAAGATTATACAGCGGAATACTTCCAAGACATGGATAATATATCTTTATTTTGGAGGTTTAAATTTCGAAAAAAAGAACTCTTCTGGTTCTTGAGCAAATTGAGGAGGAACTGGAATTTGATAATGATATAAACAACAACAATCTATAATTGTTTTGCTCGTTTGTATAAATATTTCATAGTTGAAAGGTTTTGTAGTTACACAAAATCTTCCACTTGTTACAAATGTGAAAAATTGTTCTCCTTCATGCTCTCTACGAATCTGAAAGTTACATATTTTATCTTTTTAGTAAGTAAAAGAGTGTTTAATGAAAACACGACGAAGAAATAATTATATTTCACTCTACAATCAAAACATTAAAGAAAAACTGGCTGATCTATAATTTGAGAAATGTTGCCTAATTTTTCAGTTGCATCTGATTTGGATAGTCAGAAGTTTATTTAAAGCATGCTTTTTTGGTTTGTTCAAGTTTCCTCAACCTCATTTTTGGCATCGTTCCTTTGTCGGGCAGCCCCGACAGTACAAGAATATAAATGGACCGCAAAGGGTTAATACCGTCGCATATTTCTCAGCCATTAAATTAACCAAACACTGTTTTTCCAATATGGTGAAATTTGAAATTCTTATAAGTTTCAAAATTATCTTGTGTTCGCGCGATACTCTTGAGATGTCGAAGTTTGAAAGATGATATCAAAAACTTCAAGTTTTACAGATTTTTGAAATGATGCCAAATTGTTGTTTGGATTAGGTAATCCGCACTATTCATTTATTGGTGAATATAACTCATCCCAAGATCACCTAATCCGGTTTAGTTGATCTGGATTAAACGCGAAAACGGTGCATATGGGCATAAGACGATCACCAACCGAGATTATTCTTCAATCGAATCCTCAGATAATCTTCTCAATCGTCGATTGTAATGGAATAAATCCGATTGTCGAATCAGTTTTCCAGATCCACAAACCGACTGCGACTGTCGTGTTCATTCGATTAGAAAGTGATCGGAATCCGATGAGAGGGCAGCGATCGCAGGGTCATCGGTGAACGACCTTGCCGAAAGCTCCTGTGGGATGCTGCCTGCCTCTCTCTCGGCCGACGTGTCGAAACAGCCGGGCCATCGACCTAAATCGGCCGTGTTAACACTGGTCCTTCACGATGGCAGCCGCTGACTGCTGAGAATGAGAAATCACTCGAATTATCGATCCCGATGTATTTTGTTCTACAGATTATTTGATTCAGTGGATCATATATATTTTCCTGCAGTGTAGAATTATTAGTATAGGGTAGAAAAGCACTGTTAGTGTAGGTAAGGTTAGAAGGAAGAAGTAAAATATCCAATAATAAATTGATATGACTGAGGCATTCAAACTGGTTGATGATGTACTCTTGCCATATTCGTGGTGAAAACGTGTTTCTGAATAACTCTTGCTCTGAATTCCCATTTATATTTCAAAGAGGGGTACCTCAAGGATCAGTTTTAGGACCCCTGTAGTTACAAATGTTACCAACATATCGAATAAATTAATGTTTGGAACCTTTGGTGTGATTTCAACTCAAGATATGGAAACTACCCAAACATCAAAACTACTTTAATTTACACTTGACGCGTGTTTCGCACACAAAGTTAGCATCTTCAAGAGCTGAAAGTTTACTAATTATTCTACCCTAATCTTATTTATACTACTTATCTGAATGATTAATCATTATCTCCGCATATATAAAAATTGTCTGGTTTAATTGTTTACCTAATTTGAATTTACCTGGTCTATTACTTATCAGTGGTAAAGTGCACTCATTATCCTCACCTACATCAAATGGCCTACCTTTATTGTTTACCTAGTTTAAGAAATTCAGCTGCTCTAACTTAATTGTAGACTTGTTTTGGAATCTTTTACATAAATTTCTTGGAAATAAAAAATTGGACTTCATTAGGAAGAGAACTTCATTGTACGACGAACTTGAACAATGGACTGTATGAAATGTCAGCATTCATACATGCTTTTTCACTTGGCAATATTTAGACACTTGAATGCATCGTTTTGCTTGTGATAATACATTTAGTTTTTGTACATTTATTTTATTTTTATAACTATTGTGAACTGTGTTGTTAGTCTTCTTATATATACATTGTATCGCATATCTTCAAGTAAGTACGCGTGTCTTTGCTTAGTACAACAGTAATTTTGACTCTTTTAATGATTCATGTTACCTGGGTTCATTTAAATGAAATAAAGGATTTTATTATTTATTGTCGTAAAGGATATCCTGAAATAAAAGTTACCATTGATAAAATCTGAATGTGATTGCTCAGACCTCACACTTTTACATCTGGCGCCCAACGTGGGGGCAATGGAAAAGTTGAAAAACGGAAAGAAACGTTATTGTTTGATATCAGACGACACCCGAACATCAAGATTTTAAGGTAGAACTTTTTCACGAATTAAGTCTATTAATTTTCATAGTAGGACTTTGAATCATCACTCAGCTTCAGGTTTTTAAGAAATAGCACATAACGTGAGTTTGAATCAGCAAAAATATTTGTGAAACGAGGGTGAGACTTTCGAACCCAATCAAATAAAACGTCAAATATCTTTTCTGTCGTGCAAATTGACAAAAATAGTGTAACTGTAAGGAGTGACAGCATTACAAATTCATTATCTGATAGGTTGAATGGATTCGATGAATATTTATTCAGAATTTTTCACTCGATATCAACCTGTTGTAAACGCAAATCCAATCGTTTCAGGTCTGATTGATCTGGACGATATTTAAATCCAAATGGTAAAATAAATTTAGGGTATCTTCTGTCTGCTGTCTAATGACGAAAATGGAGTCCTCATTAGAAAAAACCAATCAAGTATCCTTGGATTTAGCAAACGATTTTGTTATCGGCCAGACTGGGATGTGCGTCTCGGCTTAACTAGGAGTAGGCGATTGAGTACGTAATTAGATTGTTTCACGTTACACGCCTTCGCCTACTCGGAATATTTAGTGTCGTGATCTCGAAGAAATTATGACGAATTATACGAATTAGCATATTACCGCTTCGGATAGGTCACGATTCGCGAGCGTTGGAAGAGAGAGAGGTGAACTACCGGGACGACTGCGTGAGGCTATCATTTGAGCAGTTTACGGACCATGTAACCGCTCAATTCGTGTCGGGACTCGATTTATTCAAGATTACCAAGGTGAAAAATTATTGAATTCGGATTTTTTTCCATAATTGTTTAGGAAACAAACATTTCCATCCAAATGGAGTGTGGAAAGTGTTGAATTCTAAAAAAAAATTTAAAAGATGAACTAAGAATGAAATAAAACACATTTGTCTATTTTCCACTGATAAGTTTATTATTATAATTGTTGACACAGCAGTCACTTGAATAATTTTGTTACACACCATTCAAACTTTTGGGTGGATAAATGGAATGGGAAGAAAATTAAGACTCTTCCAAGGCAGAGGATGAACCCGCCCCACGTTGGGCGCCAAATGGTGCAAGAAAAAATTGTTATCTTGCCCTTGAGACTCTTTCAACGAATAGATCGGGTTTGACTTGGCTGGCTCCGGTCTATTCTGAAGGACACTACACCAACTGGTTGATCCGATCCTTCAATTTATTTAAAAGGCGGGACCTGAAACCATTTGAAATTGAAGAGATTCGTTTTCAATGGTCCTGATACTTTCCCAGAGTAGTTAAGGTCTCTCGAGAGATAATAATGTTGTATCTGATTTGATTGACCTTTATTGGTAGGTATAAGCAGAAAAAAGGCTGGGTCAAATTAACAAAGCAGCACTTGCGGCCATCTCGCCGTAAAATCTGCTCGCAGCTTAACTTTTCCTTTCGAAACTCCATGTGTCTTCCGCTTTTATTGGCCATTACCGACCGACAATATGCTGCGAGAGTTATCTTCATACAATAATATATCTAATAGAATCATCTAACGATCCTTGCTGATAATATAGGATGTAATTAACATTCGAGTGGAGATGGTCTCCGTTCGCCTGGCTTACGGCGAACAAACACATTATCGCGACGGTTTTATTGCTTGTTGCATTATGGGCAGGTATTTATGATCGCGTGTATGTACAGGGTGTCTCGATATTTTCGCGAGAATTCGAAATACGCTTGATGAATCAGAATGGAAGTTTATGCCATGATGGAAGCGTCGGGCCATAATCAAATCAAGTCACAATATACTATATAGGCCGAAGAATATGATTCTTGTTGACAAAGAGTAAATATGAACAAATAAAATAAATATGAATGATTAATACAGTAGGAGTATATGGTACAATGGTCCTCAGTAAATATCTGGGCTATATCAATCCTATCCTGTGATAATGTTTTTATTCGAAGTGTAAAAGTTTCAAAGTTAATATAAAATTTATAATTCTATTTATAATTTTAGTCAATATCATGCCACTGTATTGTGGTATCGTCCTCAAAAATGATGAACATTCCTTCAATTTCAACAGCAGTAACAAAAACAATACCGGTCCGAGAACCGAACCCTGAGAAACACCATATGTTATGGAACGGCTATCGGAAAATTTATCTGTTCTTACAATCTGACCTATTTGACTCATATACAATTGGATCTATTTCAGTCTCTGACACCTGCACTCATATATCCAGAAATTGATTTATTCGAAGGATATTATTATCTATATGCTGAAGCGTTTTTTCTACACCATAGAAATGCCACAGATGCTAATATCGTGAGATTGACGCGCAGAAATCAAATTCGTAGCAATTTCAACGTCAAGTCAGGGATATCCATCACACCGATTCCATTGATAATGTTTGAATTACAATATAGTTATTTTTGCTTGTTCAATCAGAAAATTTTAATCTTTAAACCAGTGATCTGCTATATTTTCAATCTCATATATTTATGAGTACGCAATTTTTTGTTAGCGAGTGTTGCATCATCGGCTAACATGACATTAGGAAGCGAAAGAGATCGTTGCTATGAATGATGAACAAACGGGGTCGAATATTGACCCTTAGGGTATACCATATTTGATTTTCCTCAAATCAAGTTGCTGTTTGTTTTCCTTAATACATAGGTACGTCGTTTTCCTCAGTAACTGTACAAGACTCCTTGCAAATAAGTTATTATTATTATTATAACTTGAAGAAGCTTCATGTTGGACTTATTTGTCAATGGCCACGTTTATACCGTGCGCGAATTTGATATTCTGACCAAGTTGACCATATCAAATTCAGACCAAGGGAATAATTTAATGCCTATTTACACCATGTTCAATCAGTAAGCAGTTTGGTTCTTATTTGGTATGTTTGGTAATCATTTCGACAGCATACTCAACTATTTAAAGGTTTGCAACTGTACTAACGGATATTCTATGTCAACAACGTCAGTGCCAATATTTTTCTTCCTCCTTTTGTTAGGGGCGAAATTTAGGAGAGGAGAGCAGTGAATGTGCAATGATGTTTCATGCCCCTAACATACCCAGTAGCTCAGTTTGGGACGTGGATTCGACAATAAAAATTGATTTCGATAAGATTGAAATATGGGGTTTAATTTTCCGAAGCGCCACGGATTTATCGCCAGTGAAAAATTCGAAACCACCCTGATGGAATGGGACAACTCACTGCACTAATATTACTAAAATATTAAACAATAGATACCTATAAATGGTATAAAAATAATATATAAATATGTAGAGGTTTTGTCTTCTCTTACGCTTGGATGGACCAGAATAAAAGAAATAGCCATGTCCCTTACTAATAATATATATATATATATATATATATATATATATATATATATATATATATATATATATATATTGATTGATGTTACACACACACACACTGAATGTGCACAATTCGGCATACAATACAAATTGAAAAGAATGTAAATATGGCACTACCAAGATGAGTTGAGGGTACGCTATTATTGAGAATAGTGTATCGTTTAAGTATATTAATATGAACCTCCAGTGAGGGCTATGCCTGTGACGTCACAATGATAGCTAACAAATATGAATACCTATGCCTCAGTGGCAAAGTCTTACTATAAACTTATCTGAAACTCATCAATTGTAGTTGTAGTTAATCAGTGCCATAGTGTATACAGGTGCACAGTGGGTACGACACAATCAATCGACAATCAGTGAAATCGTTCTTTTCCATCAGATATTAGCTTTGTGGTATGATTTTATGAGAAAAGGACAATTTGACTTCGACTTTATGGTCTCCAACTCCAAGTTATGCTCTTAACTGAATGCTTCGACAATCCACAGTAGATTAGAAGAGCTATTTACCATGCTCCTTTCGTCTTCCAAGCACCTGCGATGCTAACGGTTCGTCTCTAATGGCAAGCTGTGGCTCGTCTTGAATGAAAAAAACTCATCGAATCCATTAAAGATTATGCAAGCGCGAGAATAACTTTGATTCCATAATGCATTTCGCGCGTTGATACGTCTGTCGCTGCGAATAATCGAGGACGATGGCAAACAATGTGAGAATCGCCTAATGGAACGAGGTAAGTGTGTGGCTAGAGAAGATCGTAATATATGTTTTATGTTTCCCGTAGAGGCTGTTCGAATGATTACATACGACCGGTCCCTCGAGAATGGTAAGCGGTACCGGGTGAACTGATATACAGTGTGTTTCACTTGTCTTAGAAACACCCTCGTATTTATCGTAATTTTTGACGTACGAGGGTGGTCCCAGAAATACCTGGCCCAACAAAGAAAACACAAAAATTTTGGAAAAAATATATTTATTTTTCAACGTAATCTCCTTTTAACTCCACACACTTTTCACAGCGATGTTCAATAAGTTGATACCCTTTTTATAATAAGAATCGTCAAGCTCCTCAAAATAGCCATTACCCGCCGACGTAACCTCTTCATTCTTGGAGAATCTTTGACCACCGAGCCATTTTTTCAAGTCTGGGAAGAGAATAATCCGAGGGGGCTACATCTGGCGAATAGGGTGCATGAGGTAGCAATTCAAACTTTAATTCAGGTAGCCGAGTGGTTAAAGCGACAGTGTTTTAGTCACTGGCTGCCGGTCGGCGGTGGTTCAAACCATGGTGACTGCAGAATTTTTTCTGATGGCCCGAGAAAGTGCTAGGAATCGCACGTAAAAAGGTAAGACCTCGTTAATCCTTGGCTCGCACAAGTTTCGAATTTTGAGGGCTGCCGTTCGTAAGGGGACGACAGCTGGTTAACGGAAAAAACAATTTTAACAACAACAACAATTATTGTTGGCCATTGCAATAACGGATGTGTGAGCTGGTGCATTGTCTTGATGAATCAACACTTTCTTCTTAGCCAAATGCGGCCGTTTTGCTTGATTTCTTCGCTCAAACGTTGCATTAAGTTCGCATAATACTCGCCGTTGATAGTTTTTCCTTTTGCAAGATAGACAATGAAAATTATCCCACGCGCATCCCAAAAAACCGACGCCATGACCTTGCCTGCAGATGGAACGGTCTTTGCCTTCTTTGGAGCCGGTTCTCTCTTTTCAGTCCATTGTTTTGATTGTTCTTTTGTTTCGGGTGTGAAGTGGTGGACCCATGTTTATCCATGGTTATGAAACGGCGCAAAAATTCGGCTTTATTTCTGTGAAACCTTGCCAAACACTCGATGGAAACATCTTCACGACGATGTTTTTGTTCCATTGTGAGCAAACGCGGCACCCATCTTGCGCACAGCTTTCTCATGTCCGTTTCAGTTAATATGCGATGCACCGCACTTTTTGAAATGCCTATACTATGTCTGCTAGCTCGCGCACTTTCAGTCGACGATCATCCAGTACCGCTTTGTGGATTTTCTTCAACATTTCTGGAGTCGTCACCACATTTGGTCAACCACTGCGATGCTCGTCTTCGCAGGTCGTACGGCCTCGGTTAAACTCTGCCACCCAATATTTTACTGTTGATAACTCGCCCAGAGCTCCAGCTTTTATAATGGTTGGGCTAAGGCCTTTCAAACAAAAGTATTGTATCACATAATGATGACCAATTTTTTCCATGTTTACAAATTCACTGAAAACGTTTACTATTGATGGCTGCCAAACAAATACTAAACAACGTGGCGTCTTCAAACTTGAAACATATGCTGTATAGATTGTGTACTCTCTAATACAAAGGTATTTTTCAAGCAACTACCGCCATCTCTAGGTCAGGCCAGGTACTTCTTCATACTCTCCAGACTTATCCCGCTGTGACTTTTATATTTTTCTCAACTTGAAGAAATGGCTCGACGAAAAAAAATCTCAAAATTCTGATTTAATAACTGAAACAAAATACCATTTCGAAGAGTTCGAAAATATTCACTTTTTATGAGGTTTCCAGTAATAAGAATTTCGCTGAACGTGAGGGAAGGGTTTCTAAAAATAAATATACTGTGTTCGTTTCCATGTTACTAACTTAAACTCGAACATAAACACTCTCATTTACTATTTGGGTTGTTCATTATCTTTGGCCTCACGTGATCCTTCGATTGATGATTATTTTTTCCTCGTAGTTCGTTATATAAAAAAACATCCATTATTTTAATTCTATCACACATTTGCCTAGGCGGATTAACTTGTACACGTACTTATCAGCGTTATCCTAAACATATCGTATATATTAGGTCTGCAGCACCCCGGAAACAAGAATCGGGCGACGCGCTTCGCTGCGTTTCTCCCCGTGAATTTTTCACCTGCTTAATTAAGGGTGACCACCCCCTAACCACCCGTCCCGATGACGCGACAAAGAGAAATGGTGCTCTATGAATCGTCTTTTTTATGGGGAAAATTCGCCTTATCATGTCCAGTGCCACGTGGCGTGGGATATAATGACTGATATCCTCTTCGGAAAAAACATGACAGGATTCCCATTTGTAATAATATGTTATTTTGTATGAGATTGGTAATAGTAACCCTCTCACGGTATATATGTATTCAATTTGACGGACAGATTTGCGGGAATGACACGTTTTCTGGTGTCAAAAATATTTTACATGGTGTTCCCCAAGGATCTGTTTTGAGGCCATTGTTATTTTTGATTTATGTCAATATTGACACCAAGTAATTCAGTTGTTTCTGTTGCATTCTGCATTGGTATGTGGGAGTTTTTGGGTTAGGAGATTATGAGTTTTTTGTCAAAATTCACAAATTCAATGTGGCGGTTCCAAGATGGCAACGAGTTTTGTGAACATGGTCAGATTCGATTCAAAATTGGTATTTGGGGGTTTTCGGGGTCGGAGGTTATGAATTTTTTGTCAAAGTGAAAAAACTGTGACAACTTGTCACTAGAGTTAACTTCGATTGCATAACTCTAATCAAGTACCTGCCAAAAAGCTGTAAAAACGAAATAGCAGAAATATGCTCTTGAAAAACTTAAAGAACGCCCATGGAATCGTTACTGTTTTAAGTTGAACGTAGTTTTGCTCCTTGGCTGCGACAGCTCGCCTATTGTACAAAAACCCCCGTATTGTATTATTTGCGGCGAGAAAAAGCCAAACGCCGTATATTCCCGCATGCATTTCCACATGTGCCAAGGAAAAGAGAATAATGTCCCGGCGACTTGGCGGCCATATCTCGACGTGGAATAAATCAAAACAAACGAGAGAAATGGCCTCAATTACATTCCGTTCCGTGATATCATTCACGGGGATCCGGGCAAAAACTCTCGGATGAGACGGTGGGTGGGAAAAGCGCGGGGGTGGGCATATCTGTATATATGTATCTTTTCGTTCCCTCTTTCGCGAATACATCGCGGCAATAACGATAAATTCGCGAAGCGACACACGGGAAAAAGTAACTGCTGGTAGCAGAATGAATGACGGCATTATTTTCTTTTACATGCGTCTCAATTTGGATAGTAGAGACTAAGAGACAGAAATATCAGAGTTTATCCTAAGGAAAGTGCGAGCTTGGTAAAGGGCCCAATGGTCTGTTATTATTATAGGTATGTAATATGATAAGTAGCCTTGAAGATTATTTATCAAGTAGACATCAGAGTGCTGTTACGTAAAACTCGCAAAACCCGCCTCTAGTCACCAAACAGAGCTTGCCTCAAGGTTCCATGTTGGGTCCTCTTATATATGTTTTTGTATGAAAATAATCCTATTCACTTCTTACAAAATATAACAATAATTCGGGTGATATTGTATGCTGACGGCACGAATATAGTATTACAAATGCCTGTTGAAACTGCTGGAACTGACAATAAAAAAGTTATTTTTGATAAAACACCTAACGGTAAAATGATGAAAAATAATATAAATGAAGTTTACTTGTTTAGAACAATGCATATATCAAACTATGATCTCCTTTAATTTCATCCTGCTTGTAGAAGAGAACATAGGCATCTCCGCTTACTAGGGATTCAGATGAAATTGTGGGCACTTTTGAATCATCATACTCATGCCACGTACCTGCATACGGATGTCTACGGTAGGCTGTATAGTGTCCGCTATCGGAAGTCCCACAATGATTATAGACAATGGATATAGACCATAAAGACAAGAGGCTACGTTGTCTGCAGTATAAATACTCAAGTCCAATCCCTCTAAAGGAAAATCGATTGTGACAAACAATTTTCCTGGGAATCCTTCTGTAATTTTCGGAAATGTTTGAATTGATACGGATTTCGTGCACTTTCTTCTCTCTTTGCACTTTACACATGTCGGCTTCTCGTCACCATCCAGAGTCTCTTGTTTAGTCAGCCCAAAACCCATTCTATCATTGAAAATCAGAACATACAACAAAAACAACTAAATATATCGATATTGATAATACATTCATGTACATAAAAAATTCGGTACACAAAGTGAAATAGATTCAGGACATCAGGAGCTGAGCATAACTCATTTCAGTAATAGCCATAACATTTGTAAAACAAAAATTTAATACATTTCCTCCGAAAAGATTATATACTGTCTATTGCGTTTTTATACAATGGTGACCAAAAGCCTGTGGCATATTTTAACCCACCCAGATATCTGAACAACGTTATCTATTTTGTAGCAGTAGGCAATTGGGTATTGTTTTCTCGAGAAGTATGGAACAGTCTTAAATACTGGTAAGTGGATTTTTCATCATCTGCAAGTAGAAGATGTGCGGTACTTAGTTCATAAATCATTGATAAGTATTAGAAACAGGAGTAGGCCTAGATTGCAGCCTTGAGGAACTCCTGAGCGATCTACATAGCGACTTGACGTATACTCCCCATATTTTACAAACTGAAATATCAATGTAAATAACGTACACTTGGCCTTGTGAGTCAAACGTATCAGGTATTATCTGAGTAATGCAGAATCAATTGGTAATAGTGGATCTTCCTGGTCATGAAGCCATGCTGATAAATTGAGACTGAGTTCCTCACTTAGTGCTAGATTACATGATATAAAATAAATTGGCATAATTTACCTAGAAGGTACATAGACTGGCGATGGGTCTGTAGTAAGATATAACTGCTGCTACGCCTCATTTGAAAACATGGCCAATTTTGATAGTTTTCCACAATGTTAGATACATATTAGATTCGATGGTGATATTGAAAATATGACTCGCTAACTAACTAACCAGAATATTTATGCAATCTTTTACGATGAAACTAGGTATATTATCAACAACTATTGTCATTTAATTTTAAATTTTTTTTTGGTGCCTTTTTAATATCTAATTTAGTGATTTTCAGCAGCAAAATGTAAGCGTTATTATCTGCTTATGCTAGCAGATTAATATAATTGCGGACTCAATATAAACTTCTATGATAAATATATCCCATTCACGATTTCTTGAGATTTCTCAAATGTTGAATTATTTTCTAAACTTCTGAAGTATTCACGAAAACTACATGCAACGAAGATGTATAACGACTATGGTTGTAGCTTAATTTTCCAAATTCATATTTTTTTCAATCAAACAAAAAGTCTTTTTCGCGATTCCATCGTATTCAAGAAATGATTATTTTTCGACATATCTTGCAACCAATAAAAACCATCAATTTAAAGCTATGATGTAGTTTCAAACCAATCACAACATTATTATAGTGGGAATTTTCTACTTAGATTATTGCCTCGGGAATATTCGTGGTATTTTGTTTTTATTGTGTGACAACAACTGATACTTTTGATTTGACGTCTGTCATCAGTTTGCATGCAAATTGAAAAATGAATTTAGATAACCTTAATGAATAAAAATGTTATATAGAGAATGTGTCTATGATTGGGGCATCAAAAAATAATCTATCGAATGCCACACGAGAGTTCGATAAAGTAGAAAATAATTCTCCACATTTTTTCTCAAACTTGTTGCCATTTGGCAATAGCCACTCGAGCCATTCGGGCTCTCGTGTCTATTGCCTGGCAACAAGTTTTCCAAAAATCTGTCGAATTATTTTCACTTTATTTTCACTCTTTGTGGTATTACAACTGAAAATATTTTTTTATCAAATGAACCTGTCATTGGTATACAACTAATGAGGAATTGATGGCATATTTGATAATTTTCAGTAATTCCAGATCGAGCGTCGATTGTGGAACATTTTTAATGCTCGCCTCTTGAAAGCAGAGATGCATTAAGATAATTGAAATTCTGTATCATTAAAAATTCAATTATATTAAAGTATTCAACACGCTCATACGAGAACCAATTTGTATGTTAATGAAAAGTTTTACATTACTCTGTTATCTGAATGGCTACCACGGACGGTCGAAAGAAAGCAAATATGAACGGAAATTTGTTCGGCGGATGCCTTTTTGCTCGTTAATCGTGTCGCTGGAATTTCTCGAATTTGTTTCGTACCGGCAATGCTGCTTTGATTGCACCGACAAATTATGCGAACACTAAAAATGTCGCGATAACTGTTTGGTGTTAATGAATGATTGATATGAAATATTCAAATGTTTTACTGGTGAGTCTTGTTTCGAGAGGAAGACGATTATAAAAGCAAAAGGTCGTTATAGGTGTGGTCAGGATGCTTGAAGGTTGTTTTGGATATCTCCTTGGTCAAAGACAAAACAAACTTCAATTTCCATGGCAATTGCGTGTTTCCTCTTATACAAAATGGATAAATGATCTTGCAAAAAGTCCTTGTATGATCCACCTGTCACCAATAATTCCTAATCAAACGGTCAGCGAAAATTGTTGCTGAAAATTAGTTTCACTAATAACGTGAGGATTTTCGTCAGTCTAAAATTGGTTATTGTGAAATCTCATAATAGCATCTCTTGAAAAAATTGCCTAGTCTGTATTTGGTAAAAAATTATTATTTTGTGCCTTCGTATGAATCAACCACCTTCAAAATATTAATCTTGGGTGAAAATCCCAGGCAACTTGTGTGGTGTGGGTATAGGAGGTTTCTTTTCGGAACTTTCCAAACGGTTTTTGGGCTGACTCTAAGCTTCAGTGTAATCTTCGTGGTACTATTTGAAGGATCTTCCTCTATCGCCTCAAGTATAGATTCTCCTAGCTCAGGCGTTTTGACCGGGTCTGGTCTTCCACCACCTGCATTTTTATTAGAACTCTCAGTTTCACATATTCTTGCATATAGGTAACCGTTCTAAATGTTTTTGCACATGGAATTACTCTTTTAGGATATCTGTTCTGGTAAATTATCCGTGCTTCTTCAACATTTGCATTTGCTGATCCATAAAAAAAGTCAGTGGCATACTTTTTTATCACATTGTCGGCTGCGGTGTCCCCTGAGACGCTACTGGACCTACTAATTTAGTAAAAGCTGAATAAGCACCTTATTAGTTTAAATAACTGTACCAAATTTCAACCAAATCGGTTTAAGAATATTCATGATATTTTATAAATGCCTTTTTTTACTGCCTTGTATCTTAGACACAAAGCAACTCCGGACTTAGGTTCATATGCAGTTTCATACTGTAATTAAGAACCACCCTGTATAGTCAGTCAGTGTCAATAGAGAAAGCGTTAGATTAACTAGCGAGAGCCATCTATCTGACTTATTGAAACTGGGTTCCGTAAGGTGCTGCCTCGATCGAAAAAATGGAGAACCTATAACTCTGGCTCTTTCTCCCTCGCCTGATTAAACGTGCTTCATCTCATTCTAACATCGGGGTTTCTTTTTTGTTTGGTACCAACAGAGTGGCACCATCTATTAATGGACCCCATCATCACCCAATCACTATATATTTTCAGAAAGTGTTTTTGTGCCTAGTTAGTTATCAAATGAAGTCAAACGAATAAGCCAAAAAAAAATTCATGATTGTATTAAAACTTTCCTTTCGGGTTATAGTTATCAAACATTTTGAATTGACTGATAGATGGTAGCTCAGTTCAGATGCCATTCTAACAAGAAGTTTATTTTATATCGCCCAAGTAGGCACATTTACATTTCTTGTATATGTTAGTGGACAAAATGTCAACAAACTCGTGGTAACCCAACGAGTGGTCATTTCCTTCATATATTCATATTTTCGTTATATTTGAACACAGCACGATATTTGAATATTATCTTGATTCAGTCACCATATTCTCCAGATTTGTCCCCCTGCGACTATGATCTATTTCCAAACCAGAGGAAATGGCTTGGTAGGTGGTTATTTGTATTAAATCATCGCTTTTACAGAAATATTCGAACGCTGTTAAAGATCGCAACGTATCGAAAAATTGGTGAATCTTTGGAGACGTGTATTAATCCAAAAGGAGTCCATTTAAGAAACATTGTTCTCCTGAGAATAAATCTTTCCTCATTGTCTTGCGCAGTCGGTAATAAACAACACGTCGTAAATTTCGTAATTTACGAAAACTCTTTAGACGTTCACTTGTTAGGGGTCGAGTCAATTAGTGCTGCCACAAATTTTTAATTGATGGCTCGAAATTTCCATAATGACGATGAACAAAAACGGAGATAGCATCCATCACGATAAGGTGATAATGCAACGAACGATCGGCAGGTGGCGGGCCGTGAGCAGATCTCTTCACGGCCGTAAAAAGGGATATTACAATAATTGCATTTAATTCTGAATAAAAACGTACTTTGCTCGGTCATTGCTACTGTCCGATGTGGCAGGTGGATTTCGGTTGAAGTATTTTTGGTGGATGTTGATTGCAACTGTTATTTTATACCTTTGTCAGTTATCTCGTTTTTTGATTCAGCTCCAATGGTTTCTTGTAGATGAACATACTTCATCCACTGGTACATTGGGTACTTTGTTGAGGAACAAGGCAACGAAATACAAAGCTCGGTGTTATAAAATATTTTAGGAACAGCTCAAACTCTATGCAATGTAACAAATGACTGAATATGCAAAGTTCTTATATTTTCAGTGGATCTATGTTGTTTATCTCATATCTAGTTTATTTTCACAGAATCTAACAATAAATATATATCGACATAGATATGACGGAAGGCATATACCAGGTACTTATTGTTGTTATTGTTATTCCTGTCAACCGATTGCACCCCTACTCTCAACCTTCAGAAGTCTTCGAGAGACTTGTATGAGCTAGGGAAATGATAGGCAAAATCACCTAAAACCCTGTACAAGCTATCCCCCGTTTCAAATTAAATAGAATTTATTTTTGGTCCATACGTCGCTGAAAACACGTCGGGGCATTTGTCAAACCGAAAGGCATTCTTTCAAATTCATTTTCAGTTCAACTGATCGCCACTTTCTGCAATCCAATATCTTTTCTAATTTGAATCTTCTGGAGGATTATTTTTCAGCACACAATCTTATACCTAAATACCTACAAGACCCAAATACTTTCTTTTCTTGGCATTATAATTTACTCAAAACTGGAAGAGTCACACTGATAAAAATGCAACACATATCTAGATACTGCTATCCGCTGAAAATAAAATTACGGAATATTTCCGCTGGGGCTGCAATTCTAGCATACAATGGATATATACAGAGTATATACATTAGACATAGTAACATTCTTTGGGGGATGTCTGCCCACACACAAAAATATTCATCTTGCAAAAACGATGTCTGAAAAAAATAATTAACCGTTCTCAGAGAGAAAGCTGCAAAACAGTGTTCATAGAAAAGAGAATGCTAACTTTAACTAGTTTATATATCTATGAGTCTGTGATATTTATCAAAGATACCATTTCTGTCTTTACGATTCATCATCGGAATCACACCCATAATACGCGTAACAATAATCATCTCCTGAATACCAAGACATACTTAACTTATCTTCAAAAAAATGTACCTTTTTCATTAATTTCAATTAACTGCAAGATATCAAAATCTGCCCTAACCCTGAGGCGAGAATGGGACTTCTAAGGCAACAAAAATCGAGCAATAGATCTATCACAACAAGATAAAGGATATAGTGGGCGGCAACATTCTTGAAATGGAACCAACGGACCACATGACTCATAGATACTTCTTCAACATTAACTTCGAAGTTATCATACAAGATCGAAGGGAATGGTCAGATGACAACATCAGGGGCAAACCTGGAGAGAGAATCTGGTATACGGACGGATCCAAAACCAGGGAAGGAACTGGTGCTGGAATATACAATGAGGGGAGAAACTCCCAAATAAGCGTCTCACTAGGAACAAACACCTTCGTATAATGCAAGGATCATAATATGCTCAGACAACCAGGCGTCACTGAATGCTCTTATGAACCCGAAGGTGACGTCAAGACTGGTATGGGAATAAAAAAAATTGTTGTTATAAAATTGTTATTTCCGTCACTCGATTGCACCCTTACGCGCAACCCTCGGAAGTCTTCGAGAGATTTGTGTGAACTAGGGAAGACGCAGCCCTTACCTTTCAACGTGTGATGCCATGTACCATGCGGAGCTTTAAACCCTCGATCCTTCGCTCCAAAGGCGAACGCTCTACCACCACGGCCGAGAAGAACTCAGTGTCCTCTCAGAACACAACAAAACATCTTTGATGTGGGTTCCAGGATACTGTGGCGACGAGGGCAATGAAAAAGCTGATAAACTAGCCAGAAACGGTTCTGTGCAGACTGGGGACTAGAGTTGCGGAGTGGGTGCTGTGAAACCAATTAGAATGCACAAAAAGCCCAAGAGGCTGAGGTGCAGCTGGTGACAGGACCAGCAACCGAAAGGAAAATAAAAACCCTGTCTTCCAATATAATGAAGTGAAATCATAACTTCTCTCCAAAGCATATTGTTCACTACATGAGTTCTTCGCTGATGTGTTTTGAATTTTGCTTAATATAAATACAATCTTGAGATATTTCAGATTGAATGTTTTTATACTGTATTGTGTTTTATTTTTATTTTGTATTGTATCTCTTTTAAACCTGTTTCCAAATGAATTACGCGACAATAATGTATATGTATTGTTTTTACTATAACTATTCAAACTTATTTTAGTGACTATGGCATGTAAATGTTTTATATCTTTTACTTGTTTTTATATTATTTGAATATACTTACTTATATTTATTTGTGTGTGTGTGTGTGTGTGTATGTCCGAATATGTATACATCTGTGGGTGTACTTACATATTTTATTATATTTTAGCAGATATAATGACATGTTCTACACCCGTAAGAGTATTTGTAAAAGAAATAATAAATAATCCCTCTCTTTCTCTCTCTCTTTCTCTCTCTAATGATGGACAAATCTGCAGAAGCCCTGTACAAGTTATCCCCCGTTTCGAATTCAATAGAAGTTATTTTTGATACATATGTCGCTGAAAACACGTCGGGGAATTTGTCAAGCCTAAAGGCATCCTTTCAAATTCATAATTTAATAGTGTCTGCAGAAGCAAGGTCTTTATGCAATATTGACTTTTGAATATTGTTGTTGTTTATGATTGGCTGTATGTATCAGTTAAGTTAGTTTATTTCTATTTCATATCCAGTTTATTGTCACAGAACATTTATATTACTTTTTGGTCATGATAATAATTGTGACTAGATGTGGAATTATACTATTAATTTTGGATTGCATTTCAAAAACTTCAAAACAATACACCTCCGTAAAAAGTTTTAATTACAAACTTTCGAACAATTAATTTGTAGATTTAATTACTGCGTTCGTTGCAGAGCGACGTTTTGTTTTCGAAATTTTAATTAGAATCAGTTATGAAGTCGAACGTATGGCGAGCGCGACAACGTTACGAATCGATAGGGCTTTTCGATAGATAGCGAATGCGAATTAATTTGTCCGCCCACTGCCCGCATTATTGCCAACGCGACGGCGAAAAATCGAAACTTACGCTCGACTGGTCGCGCTTTACGATTGCTTATGAAAAATCACGATGTGTGTGATGGGTGGGTGTGAATGTGCGTGTACCGGGCAGTGAAAAAGTTTCAAATCGATCCTTTTTTAGAATTTGCGGTAGGTTCTTTTACAAAATGTGTATTTCTCGAATTTGGAAAACAACCAACGTGATATTGGTAATAATAAAGGGGTAACTGGAAAAGGGCAATTTTTTGACGTAAAAATGCACCTATCCACAAAATTTGCATTTTTTAAATGAATTAGCCTTCTGATTCGAAAAACAAGTACATTTTCGGATTCAGAAGGAAATTTTCTATAAGATGAAGTAATATTCGCGGGATTTCGCATTTTAAAAATATTTCCAAGCGATCAAAGTCGAAAGGTACAATATTCTTATACAGTGTGACCCACTTAAGACCGGAGCATCCTTATAAAATCTACATTTTTTAACCGATTCGAATGTTTTTTTCTTCATTAATTAGACATTCAAAAAGTCTACTAAGACACCAAATTTCATGAATAAATCTCCATTTCCAGGGCCAACTAATCTGATTTTTCAAGGTTAAATATCTAAAAAAATTACTAGCGATTTTTTTAGAAAAATTCTAACTACACCACTGGATTTGCGACATTTACAAATGATTCTTATGTAATTAACGTTGAAATGCGTCAATCAATTAAATAAAATTCACAAAAAAAAATTATGAGATAAAATTGACATGTCAATTTTAACTAATTTTCTTTTATTTATTAACAGATTCCGATGAAATTACAGTCACTGATATTTCGAGACTCCCTGAATCCGGTGGTGTAGTCAAAGTTTTGATATAAGTTTTGAAACTGAATTGGTGGCTTGATTAATCGGCATATTTTTCAAATTTCATTCCCTTATAACTTCTTTATTGAATGGCGCATTTCAACGTAACTTAAATATGAACCATTTGAAAATGTCGCCAATATAGTGGTGTAGTTGGAATTTTTCTAAAAAAATCGCTAGTAATTTTTTTTTAGATTTTTTACCTTGAAAAATCAGATTAGTTGGCCCTGGAAATGGAAATTTATTCATGAAATTTGGTGCCCTAGTACTTTTTGAATGTCTACTCAATGAAAAAAAAATTATTCCAATCGGTTTAAAAATGTAGATTTTATAAGGATGATCCGGTCTTAAGTGGGTCACACTGTATATAGAATAAAATCAAATTTTGTGAAAATTTGTATTGTCTATTTTTCGAAAAATTGCGAACATTCCTCATATGGATCTCGATGAGTTGATGCCAAATATCACCTCAAAAATTGAATTCAACAAAGGGGTAACTGGAGAAGGGCAATCTTTATGATGAAAAAATGCACCTATTCACAAAATCGATATTTTCTATATGAATTCGCCTTCTGATTCGTGAAACGAGTACATTTTCCTATTCAGAAGGAAATTTTCTTTGAGATGAAGTAATATTCACGGGATTCAGCAGTTTTGAAATATTCCCAGGCGATCAAAGTCGAAAAGTGTAACATTCTATATAGAAGCAAATCGAATTTTGCGAAAAATTTTCTTTTCTATTTTTTGAAAAATCGCAAACATCCCTCAGGCGTATCTCAATGAGCTGATTCCGAATATCACCTCAAAAAATTGAATTCGACAAAGGGAAAACTGAAAAAGGGCACTTTTTCACGAAAAAATGCACTTATCTCTACAAAATCAACATTTTAAAAATGAATTAGCCTTCTGATTCGAAAAAAAAGTACAATTTCGGATTCAGAAGGAAATTTCTTTTAAGATGAATACTCGAGGGATTCCGCTTTTCTTAAAAAATGCAATATTCTATATAGAAGGAAATCGAATTTTGCGAAAATTTTTATTGGCTAATTTTTGAAAAATCGTTATCATCCCTCATAAGTATCTCGATGAGCTGATTCCGAATATCACCTCAAAAATTGAATTCGACAAGGGGTTAATTGGTAAAAGGGCAATTTTTTCGACAAAAAAATGTCTCTAGGTCTGATCATTCTCAACACAATTCCCGTAAATCATGACTATGACAACAAAATTGAAATTTTATTCTAGAAAAAAGTTCACTATCCTTTTATACTTTCCTTTTCAAGTTGGTAGGACGATCTTGACTTCTCTGGTTCTTTTCCACACTGGTATCTTGTAATTTTAAATTAAAAATATTTTCTGAAACCTCCAGATTCACTCTTACTTTCATTCTTCTGGATGTAATAGCAAAATCTCGAAATTATTATACAGGAAATTTGAAAAATGCTTTCTACAACTTTTTTACATTAAAATCCCCATGTGGAGATTCAAAACAACCATAAATAGGAAGGACTGTAAAATCAAGAAATAATAATAATAATATCGTCTTTATTTTCCATGTTAATTTTCAATTATTTACATTTTTATAGAAATAATGTTGGAGGCATACTTGTGGCACTAAAATTCCGAGGGAGTTGAAGATGCTGTGGGTGGTACAGTGCTGAAACGTGGACAAAAATCCCAATTACTTCAGGATAGCATTCATAAAACACGTTGTATACCTAATCAATAAAGCTTGAGTCGGTAAATAAAACAGTTGCCGTTATTTTTGTTGCTATAATGAGTGCTCTGAAAACACAAGAACCACGATGGCCCTATTTTTTTTTCGCGATCGTATCGAATGACTTTTTGACGACACCCGGTACACAATTCGATTTATTCAAACGGCACGCTATCGCAGCAAGGCGTCCTAGACAAAGAGTCGATATAACTCTTATAGACACAAATACACGACCGACATTGACACTGGAAGGGAATTTTATCTATTTACGAAGTAGGCGTGCAAGTTATTACAATAACGCATTCTATTCCCACACTCTCTCGACTCGAGTCGACTCGAGCCGTCTCTCACAATAAATAAAACATAACGTTGAACGTTAACGGGCGTTAATATCGGCTCGCAGTGAGTGCGTTTATGTAAATGCCCTAAACGGGCGAAAACGCTCTCCGTCGAGTTGACCTTTCACGTTCTCTCTTCTCGAACAACAATTCCGGCCGAAGTTGCGGCTCACGATTCCCGGAGAAACCAATATTTTACGGCTGGATATAGTATCTAACTGAATTATGCCCCGTTAAATATACGACGATCATATTCGTTCGTACGATTCGTTGACCTCGTTTGCTGCTCCTTCTGGTAGATGGAATCGTAGGAATTACGGAAGAAGTTGCAGATCGCTCGTCGAAAGTAATAAAGAATAGAAATAGAAATGTGATAGGTGCAAGCGACGTATCAAGTACTGATGATGGTAAAATCGTCGACATTCATATACAATTTATTCCATCGTTTCGAATTTGATATCATTTATTTTTGGTCCATATATCGCTGAAAATACATTGGGGCGTTTGTTAAACCCAAAGGCATCTTTTCAAATTCATAATTTAATACTGCTTGAAGAAACAAAGTCCTTGAGTGGTATTAATAAAAATCAGTATTTACTTATGAGTACTTATAAGTATGAGCATCAGCATTAAGTCAAACCGGAGGGCATCCTTTCATATTCATAATTTAATAATCTCTGAAGAAAAGAATGTTACACAGAAAATTATATTACTTTTTAGTCATGATAATTGTGATTAGATATTTGGAATTGCACCATCAACTTTTGATTGGTTTCAAATAACTTCGTTACTTTAACAGATCTCTCGTTACAAAAACTAAATAATAGAAATGTGATAGGTGCAAGCGACTGCGACAGATGATGGCAAAAGCTTCTACATTCATATACAGTTTATTCCACCGTTTCAAATTTGATTTAATTTATTTTTGGTTCATATATTGCTGAAAACACGTCGGGGCGTTTTTCAAACCGAAAGGCATTCTTTCAAAGTCATAATTTATTAATGTTTGAAGAAGTAAAATCCTTATCTATGCACCGTTGATTTTTGAATTTGGTTGTTGTTTATTTTTGAGTTCATTTCATATCCAGTTTTTTGTCACAGAACATTATATTATTTTTTATTGTTACTAGGTATATGGAATTGTACCATTAACTTTTGATTGGATTCGAAAAACTTTATTACTTCAACAGATCGCTCGTCACAAGAACTTAAGAATAGAAATGTGATAGATGCAAGTGATGTTACAAGTACTGATGATAGTAAAATCTTATATGTTCATATACAATGTAACAAATTACTGAAGATATAAAGTTATTATATTTGAAGTTGTTTCATGTTGTTTATTTCATATCCAGTTTATTTTTACAGAATCTGACAATATAATGTCATATCTTAGATATGACGGAAGAACTTTCAGATTGTACGTCTCAGAAACTGAAAAATAGAAAGTAATTGCAAGCGGCCTACCTAGTACTAATGATGGGCAAAATCTCCGAAATTCGTGTGCAAGCTATCCCTCGTCTCCCAGATTTGAAATGAAAATAAATTAGTTTTGGTCCAAATGTCGCTGAAAACACGTCGGGGAATTTGTCAAGCCTAAAGGCATCCTTTCAAATTCATAATTCAATAATGTCTGAAGAAGCAAAGTCTTCATCTATGCATTATGATGTTTGAATTTGTTAATTGTTTATTATTGAGTCACAGAACAGAAAATTTTATAAACAAGTGTTATTGCATTCAAATGTTGTATGTCAAATGTGCATTTAGCCAACCGATAAAAAATAAGAATTCAACAAAATTTTTGGGATTAATTTTCGGCAGTAATTTAAAATTTGAAGAACACAACTCAATTCAATAAAAAACTGGCTTCGGTTGTTATGTGTCGAACGAATTAGGATTTATGACTGCCAAATCAGTATATTCACTTATAGACTCCCATTTACAATATGGCGATTCTTCCTGGGGGGTATGTAACAAACAACTTTTCTAGTCAGTATTTGTATTTCAGAAACGGGTAGTTAGTTACTTTTTTAAAGCAAAATTGAGATAATCATGCAAACCTTCATTTAAAGATCATAAAATTTTAAAATTTTTATATTGGATACAGTTTCTATAATTAATAAGAATAGATTTGAGTACCAAATCAACAACACCCCATATAATACTCGCCAGAACAAAATTCACTTGGAGCTCCATATCGAACCTAGTAAGATTCTCCATAAAAATGTATAATAAAATACCAAGAGATCATAAAGGAAGAAATCTTTAGGTTTTTAGAACTAAAGAATGGAAATGTGAAAGGTGCAAGCGACGAATCAAGTACTCATGATAGCAAAATCTCCGATATTCATATACAATTTATTCCACTGCTTCAAATTCAATATAATTGATTTTTGGTCCATATGTCGCTGAAAAGACGGGAGCATTTGTCAAACCGAAGGGCATCCTTTGAAATTCACAATTTTTGTTTTTTCTAACTTGAAATATTGACAGTTCTTTTGGCATATCAGTTTTTTATATTTTGCGTGTTCCACAAACAAAAATGCTGAATTTCAGTAACAGAGATAGGCGTATAGGATTAAATGTCTACCGACCCACAATAATGGACGGACATCGAAAAAACGACCATTGCTGTTTAAATATATTTTTGAATTGGGCATTGCCTTGGAATTGGCTTTTCTCTTCTTCTTCGTAGTATGCGATGCGCGTTTGGCCTCCAGACAATTATTGAGGTCGAGACGTAACAGAGCTAACCCGAAGAGTGACTTTTTATTTGTCTTCACGCATCCGCGGCTCTGGTAATAACTCTCGGGATTGCTTTCACTTCTGTTTCAATAGCCGGGCGGATTGAAATGTTTTGTCCTTCGTTGAAATGGGCGTCTCGAGGAGGAAGTGATTGCGAATTATCCCCGTCGAGTTTAGAGGTTTTAATAGAATATCTGATTGAGCTGAAATCGATGGCAAGGATGCGATTTTTTAACGTAATTACTTTTGATTATTTATGGTTAACTCTATTAAGAATTAGTTCATGAATTGTTCAAGGGATTCCAGGGCATCATTAATTTCCAATCTCCAAATTCAGTTTATCTTTGCCCAGTGGGAAATAAGGCCCTTCATCAACTTGGCCAAAAACTTTTTTACATCCCTATAGCTTCTTATGACCAATATGATTCAGAGACACTTTGCTTTTTCAGAAAAGATTGCAGTTTCAAAAAATTCTAAAGCAGAGCAAATGTCTACTTCTTATTTCCTCTAACCCTTGAATCTCACAGTGAACCTGAAAAATTTACAACCTTTCTTTTAGAAAAACGATTAAATATTATTATAAACTTAAACATTCTACCTACTTGACGTACAAGAGATGTTTTCCAAGGTGTAGAATTTTAACTAACCAATTAAAAAATCGTTAAGCTAGCAGAACCAAATTTTCAAATTTTTTATGTCATAATTTCAGGCAAATTTATCACCCTATTCCCAAATTTTTTGCTCTTCAATTGTGGGAAATGAAGCGCCAAACGAATGTTTATGAAAAGTCTATTTACACCATAATTTTAGGCTCATTTTAGGCTCACGTTTGAACCCATCTCTGATTTTTCTGGAATACGTCTTTTTTTAAATCCTGGGTTCAGAAACCAAAATTTAACGAAAAAACAATTTCAATTCGAAAAAATCGGAGACGGGCTCAAACGTGAGCATAATAATAATAATATTGAAACTGAAACTCACTTACTCTTCTTCGATGCACTTGTGAGATCGAAACTTGAATATGGCAGTGTTGTATGGAATCCTGGATACAGCACTTATATAAATAACATGGAAAATATTCAGAGGCGATTATTGAAGTACATGAGTTTCAGATGTGATGGAGTTTATCCAAATCGTCGCGTTCCACACGATCAAGATATCAAGTCAACTCTCTATATAAACGTCGTGAATATTTAGGAATAATATTTTTGCATAAAATCCTTGTCTCAAGAATTGACTGTCCATTTTTGCTATCAAAAATAAATTTACATGTGCCTCGGCTACCTGTACGTAATATTTCTACATTTTACTTTCCCGCTCCACTAACGAATGTACTTCATTTCTCGCCTCTGTATACTATATGTCGAGCCCACTTGTCAATTCAGAGTAATGTGGACATTTTTCATTGTAAGCCAATCGACATTAAGCGGGCTATTCTGACATGATTTTTCTTTTTTTCTATATATCAAATTCTTTCAATCACTGCTGTAGTGCCGTGTGTGAACTTTTTTCTCACTGAGTTTTTTTCAGTTCACACACGGAATTTCTGCATGTGTTATATTTTTTACTATATGATTTTCTACTTTTCTTTTAATGTGTAATATGGCGAAAAGCCCTCAACATTTTTTTGCCTCATTCTGTAAAAGGCCCTGGCTGTAGAATGATGTACTCAATAAATAAATAAATAAAATGAGCCTAAAATTATGGTGCGATTAGATTTTTCGTAACTATTTGGTTAGCCTTTTGGTACTGCCAGCTCAGTGTTGAGTTAACACAACCTATGATATCTTCCCCAACTGAATAGCAAAAAATATACAACTGGGTAATAAATTAGCCTGAATGGAACCTGGCATTATTGCCTAACTGGATTTATTCTAAGTTGCTTCTAGCTTAACGGTAAAGCTAGCAGAACCCGGGATTGGTTGAAACGTGAGCCTAAAATGAGCCTAAAGCTGGATTTATAAACTTGCCGTTCGCCGTTGGAGTTGGCGTTCGCGCTGGCGTTCCCAATTGAAAGTACGGAAACCGTAAGACCTTTTATATCTACCGTCGCCGTTGCCGTTCGCCGTTGGGCTGACGTTCGAATTAAATGCATTTTAACGGACGCCAGCGCGAACGTCAACGGCGAACGGCAAGTTTATAAATCCAGCTTAAAATTGTAGTGTAATCAGACTTTTCATGACATTCGTTTGGCGCTTCATCTTCAACAATTGAAGAGCAAAAAATTCGGGAATTAGGTAATAAATTATACTAAAATTATGGCCTAAAAATATTTTTGAAAATTGCAAAGTGTTTCTGCTAGCTTTACGGGGGCCAATAAAAATCCTGGAGAGCACCTGTAGGTGCTAAGTAGCAGAAAATGAACCAGATGCTTCATCTATCGATCTTTCAAAAAGGACTCAGCTGACTATATATAAATATACTTCGGAGTAACTCAATATCTTGGAAGCCAGTCCTGTGCATTTCCGAAACTGCTCCAGCATAAACTCGATGTCGTTTTTATCGAAATCAATTCAATATTACGCAGAGCCATTATTTCAGAATCGATAAACGTCATCTGTACTTATTTCGGCTTGTGGATTTATGTGAGAACAAGTCTCGTTTACAAGTACAGACACCGATACCGAAGCCGTTTTGCGAATTGAATTCGCCTTGTTGGGAAGTTACAGATCGTTTCGACTTTGGACGGTTTTTGATCCATTATTTATTTAATGCGTCTCGACATGTTTCCTGTGCTACAAAAAATTGGCAAATTGTTGAATTGATCTCGATAAGGTAGCAGCTGCTAGCTTTTGAAAACAGCGATTCGTGTAGTGTGGTGATTCAGCCACTATCTTGTTCGAGTTTCTTTTGCGGTCTTATGTTACTGTTAGTTGAATTTCCAACTCATTCTTGTCTAGTGAAAGTGGAAATTCCCAAGATTTTTGTTTAGTGAAAATTTCACACCTCCCTTTTTTAGTCAATCAAAAATATTGGTTTTTGTTTAGTTGCCTTGGCAACCCATAAAATTTCCGGAAATTTTTATGCTCCTGGGTACCATGGGCGAAATTAATAAGTGGAAATTTTTCTGACGAATATTTGACATGTGATAGTTGACATTTTGCTTTTATGTACAAATGGAATTATATTTTTCATGTGAAAGGAGATAATATTTCATAATTCTTGCATTTCAAAGATGAATGAAAATTATATCAATCAAATGTCTACATATGCTTGAATTTGATATTCGAAACAATTTTATTCAACTTACCTTTTCTTGAAAACTTGGTGTAAATTTCCAGACGCTTTCTTTGTACTACGCTGATTGATTTCTCATTTTTGTTTTCTTCCACATTGCATTTTTTATTCAAATAGGTAAGATAAGTATTTCAATTATGGGTGACTTCTTTTATCTTCACAAAGTTCTTCGCAATATGCAGAATTGTTGTTTTCCATTGTTTAATCTAATTTTAAAGTATTTTCCGCAATATTATTCTTCTGAAACCTTGAAAACAACTTTACAACAATACAAACTAGAAATATTGAGCACCAGTTAGTGGTTGAGCTGTCAATGAAACTAGAGGTTGGTTTGCATCGTACTCTCCTGAAATTTTTTTTAACTTTGTTCGAATTTGCAACAATATTTCGTTTCCAAACGAGCAGAATAGTCCCTCAAAGGTCATTACTGGGGCCAATACTATTCACTATTTATAGATCCAAGTGTTATAATCAATCGTGAACTTCTTGCCGACAAGTTTCTCTAATCGAATTTGTTGTGGCGTGTTTTTAAAAATCGTGAAATCCAATCCGATTTTCAGTGTCTAAGCTCTAAGTGTATCAGGGAGAACATTTTTATTTTACGTGAAAGATCGCTAACTCCGACTGACTACCGCGGTTCAGAGTATATGCAAACTTCATTTATTTTATGTAAAATAAATGGTGATTGTGAAATACGAGCTCCTGTGAAAATGTGCAAACAGGATATCGACGATTACGTAATTACGAATATCTCTGTACGTCCATCAATATGACTGGCATCACCCAAGATAGCTAATCCATATTAATTGATAATTATATTCACCTTGTAACTATTAATTTGCGGTAATATATCATAACTATATCTTGAAAACGATAAGGTTAATCTAAGATTTATATCTACTATCATATTCCACTATAAATCTTTATAATTGAATGTTTATACAGAAATATAATTCAAATGGTTTATGAGTTGTGCCACAGCTTGTGACTGAAATTTTATAATTGTTCCAATTATGTCACATACCAGGTGTTCAGAGATATGTTTTCACATTTCTGTGGACAAAATAAATGTAACACCTTTTAGAGTGACTATTTCACGCGCTTGTCAAATGAACCAATCAGGAGCTCTAGTTAAATTCGTAATATCTATACGAAACTTGACTCTGATTGGCCTGTCAAGTTTGGTGTTTTCAGATTTGTGTAAAAATAAACTTGTGCAGTTTTTAAAAAACACGTTTCATTCACTTATAATATCACAAGAGCTTAAATTATTTCCGGAAACTATTTTGAGGGCACGAATATTTTGAAAATTATCCCGAGTCGCAAAGCGACAAGAGATAATTTACTTAAAATATTCATGCCCGAAAGAAAATTTCCAGGAATAATTTAAGCTTGCGTGGTATTCGGTAAGAAAATTTCGTACCATAATTTGGAAAAAAATTATTAATCCAATCTGACATTTTAAATTAATTTCACTGCTTGTCAAGTCCACCATGTTTCGTTAAATAAAAAATATTACCAACTTTAGTTACACCAAATGCTAAACCTCAGATAAGTTTATCACCCTTTCATAATTTTAGGTTACTAAAGGTGGTAGAAATGTATTTTTTGTTAAAGTAATCCATAACACTTCTAATGTAAAAAATATAATATTAACATGGTTTGTTGCAGTAGGTGACCGTGATATAGGCGGCCATGATTTTGACAGATGAGGTTTATATTGGTAAATTACATTGAGTTACTGTATAGGAAACCAGCAAACAAAGATATTCTTATGTAAAACATTTCTTGTAAGCATTTGCGTTAAACAATTTGAGAAAAATGAAATGCTTTGAAAAGTACAATTTATGTAAATACTGCAAAGAGTTGAGTCAAGTGCAAATATGTCATCCAAAATTAATATATTTAACGAATTTAATGGAAGATTGCGACCAGGAAGCGTTAGAGTCGAATGGTTTGTTTACGAAAATCCAAGAAAGTCTGCTGCAGATGTCAAGTAAATATGGCCTTTTGCGTAAAAGAAATTTGAACAAAATTGTTTCAAAATATTACATACAGTGTGTCCCACTTTGAGCAGCCACACCCTCATATTTCGTTGAGCATGAAATAATTCGAAATTTTCTTTGACTCAAGTTGTAGTACTCGGAAATACCTACCTTTATGTTTACGCGGCACTACTGTTAATCTAATTCCAACATTAGAATTGAGTAACAGTTTTGTGATTATTGCCATAAAGAAGATTTATATTTTCACTTATTATGACCTCATTCATTAAGAATAAATTTTTATTATCGAAGGTAATGAATCTCCTGATGATAGAGGGTACTTTTCATTTTGTAACCTCGTTTCAAATAAATCTCATTAGCTGTGAGGCATTAGCCGCCGTTGTTCCAATTGTAAACTAGATTGTCAAAGTCTTCAAGTGCAGGTCGAATCAAAAACGATGTTTCTGTCACAACTTAATTGTCCCCTTCGACGGTTCATTTCCAGAATCGCTAATCGAATTTCCGCCGACAACTTCCAGAGATACACCAGCCTCTCGGAGCTAACAGAATCAGTCGTCGGCTGAAAAAAGAACTTTAATACGGAGCAATTGGCCTTTCGGCTCTATGAGCTTCATCAAGTTGGCACAGCGAAGGTAACGCCCTAATTACGTTGACACAATGCGATCTCTTTAAATTGCAAAAAAACTTTCCTTCTCGGAAAGTTACCGACTGAAATTCAATTTAGCCGTGTAATGGAGTTTTAAGTTGTTCGGGGATAAAGTTTCGGATGAGGTTGTTGCCGCAGTCTGGTTTTGATGAAGTTTCAGATCGTGTCGCGTTACATGATCAATAGGAGCATCCCCTGAGCGCCCTTGTCTTTGAATAAATCAGGGATTTTTCTTTGGAATATTAACACGAGACGTTCAAGTCAAGTGAAAATATACTTTATTGTCGAAGATAAGATCTTGTTGACAAAGCATGAGATGAATATATTTTCGTAATCCCATACTATTTTGATTTAACGATATTCAGATGACAATTGTTGACAAAAGTTTTTTTTCTACAAACGTCAAAAAATGACAAGGTTCGCGCATTCGAAAAAGGTAATGAATTTGATGTAGATATTTTTAACGAATACTTCACCAACCATGCAGAGAACATCGTTAAGTATATTCCTGCACGTGGAAATCTTTCAATTCAGCATAATATCAATAAATCTCCAAATTCCTTTTTTATGCGATCCTTCAGCGAAGAAAAAATTCGTTCAATTGTTAATAGTCTGAAAACCAAAACAACCCAAGACACATATGGCATCAGTACCAAATTGTTGAAAGAGTGCTTATCATATCAAACCTTTGACTCACGTCGTCAATACTTGTCTCTCTGATGGAATATTTCCTTCCGTGTTCAAGCCGGCAAAAGTTCTTGCCATTCAAAAAAAATATGATGAGGAACTGCCAGAAAACTATAGACAAATACACATCCTACCTACAATATCTAAAGTAATAGAGAAAGCAATCCTCGTACAGTTCAGTAATTATATGGAGAAATTAAATTTATTTGATGTTCATCAAAATGGATTCAGAAGAGAAAAAATCACAATAGATGCTGTTAATAGGTTAGCTAATAACATTCTTGACGCTTTTGAAAACAAAATAATGTGTTTAACCATATTCACTGATCTATCAAAGGCTTTTGATTGTGTATGTCATGGAAAACTTCTGGAGAAGTTGGAATGGTATGGATTACGAGGTGTTTCTAGAGACATTATTGAATCATACCTCAAAAATAGAACGCAGAGGGTTTATAATAATAGCAACACGAACGCTTAGTCGAAAAGGATCCATACTGGGCAAGGATCCATACTGGGCCCTTTCCTGTGTTTAATTTATGTAAATGATCTACCTTCACATATGTCAATCAAACGTTACTTAATCGATTTAATATGCCGATGACACGTCCTTTTCTCTTCAAGTTGAAAAAAGTACTGATATTGATGCAATTTCAGCACATGCTACTGCCCATGCCAAAGCGTGGTTCGATGATAATGAACTATTTTTGAATGCGGCTAAAACGGAGATATGTTTATTTTTAAATCATCATACTCATCCCAACACGAAGTCAGTTAAATTTCTAGGAATACATCTTGATCCATCCCTTTCTTGGAACACACATATCAGTCATGTTTGTTGGCAAAATCTGTGTATGCCATTCGGCGCCAGCATTAACTGTTGGTCAAAAAGCAGCCTTAACATCATACTATGCGATGTTCCACTCGGTAATGAGCTATGAATTACTGAGTTGGGAAAAGGCAAGTTTCACAAATTTACAGAGAGTTTTCATGTTACAAAAAGCTGCTATACTTAGCATTGCAAACCACTCTTTCAAAATTTCGGCATTAAAACACTGTCTGCTCAAATCATCTATGAAAATTTGATATATGTTAAGAAAAATATACTTACTTTTACAACACCACTCTAATGTTCACAACTTCCATACTCGCAACAGACATAACATCGTGCCTCTTAGGAAGAGATTGGAAAAAAGTAAATCTATAGGTATTCCCCTTTTCAATTTGCTCTCTCGTGAAATGAGGGAACTACCATTAGAATCTTCCAAAAAGAAAATTAAAAAAATTCTTATCAAAATGGTTCCCTACAAAATTGACGAGTTCAGTAATTCACTTAGTGACTCACTCGCTGACAACTAGTGCTATTTTACCTCATATTCGTTTCATATAAATATATACCTATATCTATAATATTTGGAATTTATATTATATTGTAAGTGAATAATTTATGTAATTTTTCTGTTCTATTTGGTGACGTTTTCTTTGTTACATGGCAATGTGTAATGTTCTTATACTCTGTATATGTTAAATAAAGAAATAAATTATCTATCTACCTATCTACCATTGACAATAATATGCGAAGTAACCCTTTTTTCATTTTCCTTCGTTACCATGACACCGTGCGCGAAGTAGTGTGCAAAATACTTACTTCGCACACTGCATATAAACTATATGGGATTTTTATATTTTTATGCACTAGCGGGCGGTAAAGTACACTTTACCGCCCGGTTCGCCGGGCGTAAAGTGGCACTTTACCGCCCGTGGGCGCATTATGGCCCAGCGGGCCGTAAAGTAGACAAAATTCTCAAATTGTCTATACTCACACATCATTTCATGCAATTCCTAACACGAATTAGAATCATTTCAGTTCAATAGAGCAATACTTTTTCTAACATTTGTTCATAATCGTTGGCAATTTTTTCGGTGATGATCTATTTATTTGAAATAGATTCTCCAATATAGCACTCAGCTACTATAGTTTCACATTCCTCATATTATGTTACCCTTAATTATTGTATGCATAACGTATGAAACGTGTAGACCATTGCAATTCAAGTCAGTATTTGTGATTCGCGCTATAAAACCGCTAGTGCATAAAATTTTGTATGTATCACGTGCGTAAAATGCGTTTAAGGCCTTCGGCGTGTGATGGCCCTCGGCTAAAGCCATCGGGCCATCACCCACGCCGCAGGTCATAAACGCCTACTTTACGCCCTTGATACATAAATAACTATAACCTTTATGGTCCTCAATCAAGCGAAAATTCCATTATTTTACAGATATAAATATCAGGCACGAAACTGACGAGAACAAAAAGTCACTCTAAAATGATTTTCAACAACTGTCACTTTGGAATAATATTCACCAAATGCGATTTTATTTCCATGGTTACAGTAATTACTTGAGTTGGAAAAACATTTTAAACCATTTTAACACTATTTTTTATATCAAGCTAAGCATATTAATTATTTTAGAACAATATTTTTGACGTTTGTAGAAAAAATTTTGTTTGCATCTCGTTCGCGGAATACTTTGGTGGTCTCGACTATTTTGTTTTAACTCGGCTGCGCCTCGTTAAAAAAATCAGTTTTCGATCACCAAAGTAGCATTTCGCGCACTAGATAAAAAAATAACTATTAACGGCCTGCGGAAAGTTTCCGAGGCCACCTTGATAAAAGAAATTACTACGAATTGAAAAAAAATAAATATAAATAGACATGTTCCGGTCAACGTAAAAGGTTGCAAAGCTGTACAACTGTTCGGAATATTTTTCCGGTGTATCTGTCAAGTTAGCAGAACTTTTGGAATTTTATGTTGTGGTATATCAAAGAAAAACATTAGTTTTTAATAAAAAAAAAATATCCCGTACACTTAAATTGGTTGTAAACGTGATATGATATAATATATTTAATACTACTCCAAGTTTGCAGAACTTTTGGAGTTTTTTCAACGAGTATACAGCCAAATTCACGTTAATTGCAATTTTGAAAATGTTCCAGACTTCAGAGCAGGTTGCAAACTGAGATATATTGCTTTCTCGATGTACCATTCACTTGACCAAAGTTTGAAAACATTTGAAATTATGGTTAAATTTTCGATTTTTAATGTGTATCTCTACTGGCCTATATCTCAACGTCCAATTGACATTTGACTTTGCCCCATTTCATTTCAACGCTATCCTATATCCGCTATCAACTGAACCCACTAAATATTGAAAATCCGAATCGTGGGATTTACCGACCTCTCGGAAATCCATCTGAATCCTTAAATCGTCTTTCACCTCGGAAATGTCGAACTGGTGAATGGATTTGCCATGCAATTACCTTCGTAAGGTAAATGCGGTCAAGCCGATTTATCATTCGTGATATTTTCGTTGGATTATGAGAGCTTGAGACGAACTGTGTGATAGTGTGCTTGGGTGTGCTCGTACATTACCATTTAAAATTCTTTGAAATGGCCTCCTTAATCTTCGTTGGCCCACTTCGATGGAATCGTTCAATGTCTCAAAGGTTGTATCGGCCTTGGACTGAAATTCGAAACAAAAATTATGGGGACATGCCGGAGGAGGAAATCACCCTGTAAAGTCATCCTTCTGGAATGGAAGAGAACGATTTTTAATAGTTATCTCTGTTATTTGTTTTATTTCGAATTAATACAAGGTGTATCATGGATTTCAGGTGATGATCCTAGTCATATTTTATGAAAGTTAAGTATGCGAAAGATCTGTTGTTTTTCCAATATTCCTTATTTCTCTGATATTCTATTCAATTTCTGCAATAACTATTTTTTCCGCAAACGTCAAAAAAAGTAGACATTATTAACGTCAATTCATGATGTTGAAGTATGATTTCACAGACGCCACTTTTTTGTACGGCCGTGAGCGGACAAAAAAGTACTTTTTTGTACGCTGACGGCCGTACAAAAAAGTAGAATTTTTAACAGGGAAAATAATTATTAGTTGAACTTTTAAACTTTATTAACGATAATATACAACAAACGAAATTTTGATGCTCAAGTACTTACCAAAAATGCATAGTCCAATTGTTGCTTTAAATCACTTACAATATTTCTGACATTATAAAATATTATTGAACTGTCAAATTTGTTTTTGACTTGGCAATCACAAAACCAGTAACCACGGAAATTTAGTGCGCAGTTTTATAATTATTATTCTCTGAATTTATCAACTTCGTTGCAATCGTTTTGAATTTTTATTTAAATATTAATTAGTTCTATAGTCTGGATGCCGTTTGCGGAAAAAATAGCATGTTTCATTCGGAGCAAAAGCACTTTTTGTGGCTCGTCTGAAATTGTCGGCCTCACTAACGTTCGGCCATCAAACATTCAGACTCGCCACAAAAAGTTATACTTTTATTCCTAATAAAACAATATACTATTTAATGTTTAATAAAAAAAAGCAATTTATTTTCAACAGGAGTACTCAGTTGCAGGAAATGCTAATACAAAATGTACTGTCCTATTTGTAAGCGACCGAAAGTAATTAGGAAAGTATTTCGAAGGAAATGCTAAATAAAAAGAATACTCATACAGTAACTATTAATATACATATGATTAAAAAAAAGTATTCAGATTTAATAAAATTTTCTACATAACATTTTCATAACATAACAACATAACAATCAACGATTATTGTAAGTGATCAACGATACATGATATAACAGCTTTCGACGGGTCCAAATGAATATTACAAATTTTGTTTAAGCTACTGCACATGAAATTCACAGATGATCGTGTCATAACGTTTGTTCGTGATGCTTCACAATAAAACTTTCAACCATGTCGACCTCCGATTCTAGGTACTAAGAAAATGTAAATATTGTTGTTAATTAATTTATGCAAGCATTTTGACCAAGTATAATTCTTCTTTTTTCCAAAGATTTATCAAATCACGACAACAAAATGTTATGATCGATACTTTTTACAGGATATTGTCCATCGACTTTTAGACATAAATATTTCAGGAACTTTCTTATGACACTTTCAATTGACTTATTTTTTTGGTAATCATAAATTGGGTTCCATTTCAAATAGATTCTAACTTAAATCTGTCAAGCAAAATGCAGCAATTTTAATGTGGCAACATGTTTCAAGTTTCACTATAAATGAAATCTAGCATCCTACTTGCGTCTGCAACCAAATTTTTGATATGTGTGTTGAATGTAAATTTACTATCATATGTGATAACCAAGGTCTTGCATCTTTTGTACACGGTTGATTATATTGTTGGCAATTGCATAATCATATGTCAAGGTAGTGGATTTTTTGTAAAGATATTATGTTATATTTCGTCACATTCAGTTGCAGATGATGATATAATTTAAGATCGTCTGCAAATAGTAATCTAGGAATATTTAAAGAGGTCGCCAAATCAATAATGAAAAATGAAAAATAGAAGAGGCCCTAGATTAGAACTTTGTGGTACGCCGGACGTAACTACGAATGAATCAGATTTGATAGGAACAGTTGACAGCAAAAGGGCCAGGAACGCAACAAATAACTAGCCCATCAACCCGGAAACTAATGAAAGGTTCAGGTCGAAATAAATTCATTGAAGCGATACAAACATTTAAAATCAACTACACCTAATCTGGTTAATTGTTTAATATGGAACTTGTCGAAAATCAGTGGCGTACGATGATTTTTAACATAAATATCATGTAGGTAACCGTCTTGTACTTACAATTTGACATCTAATTTCATGATCAGAAACCCTTCATCACTGTTAATAACCAAATTGGTTTGATATGAACTTTTTTCCATAAGATATTGTATTATTGGCGCTTTTGTTTTGGAAGAAACAATTTTTCCACCCCTTCCCCCCAGTGACGTCCCTGATCGCTGGCACATTAATCATCTCAAACACGGCTTTCCGTGATGTTAGTTTTGCAGGTAAAATGAGTTAGTTGGTTAAATAAACGATTTCTAAAGCGAACGCAACTTCCTGTACAAGCGAACAATAATAGAAATTACCTAATTGCACTATAATTAAGTTATTCATTTGCTTTTGGAGAGACGCGAAACTGGGAAATCGTTTCTGTTGAAACTGATTTATGATGCAATCTGTTCTGAGCTTTTATTAATTACTGTATACACAATCTTTGTGCATCGTGAACTGCTGTCTGCAGGGGCGTATTATGTCAAAAATATAAAGGAGATCTTATGACAAATGTGGGAACTTTCACTAAATGTAATTCAATAACAACCTCTTCCCCACCTGAATCGGGCACCATGTTCACGTACATATAAATATTTTTTTCTACTCCCGTATGTGAATTACTAACGTCACACATCGATAAAAATGTGTAAAACTTCATTTCACGAATCGGTGTGTGAAGTGCAATGCTTTTCTTATGGGATTTATTTCACGCACCGGTGCCATAAGAGTCAATACAAATTCACACACTGGTCGCTGGTCTAGGTAGCGGTGGCGAGAGAAATTGACAAATATGACAGTTCCCGCAGAGTGTGAAGTTCAGAGTTACATCAGTTAATAGACCGTAAATATTAATTAATTACCGTAAATAGTACGACGAAATTTTGATTTAAACCGATTAGCCGTGTATTTCACGCAAATTCCTGATGGACAGCATTGAAGTACTCCCATCAACTCCTCCAAAAATAACGTTAGCAACCAGTGAAGCAAGTTCATCGTTATTGCCACAAAATTCGTTGGGAATTTACGAAAACACTTTGGAAAAGTTTATGCAATAGCGCAATACAAACAACGTCCAATCATTCTCCGAAAGGGTAATATTAGCCTACCTATCTGAATTATCAACAAAGGTTAAATCTTCTACCTTATGGAGTCACTACTCAATGTTGAAAAGCACCCTTAGTGTTAAGTACAACGTACAAATTGGTGATTATCCGAAAGTTCGCGCTTTCTTGAAACGGAAAAACGAGGGACACATTCCTTAAAAATCACACGTTTTGGAAAAGGAACACGTATTAAAATTTCTCAAAGAGGCACCCGATGAAAATTTCCTTTAAATCAATCTCTAAGTAAAAGGTCGTAGAAAAAGTATAGTGTGCACCACGTGCGTGAAGACTTTTAACGCTCGTGCGGATTGTGAAACTCGCCTGCGGCTCGTTCCACAAACTTCCACACTCGCGTAAAAAAGTATACTTCACGCACTAGATACACAATATACTATTTTCTACGACAGTGCGTAAACTACGCTTTTACGCACTGCTGACAGTTCGTAAAGTAATACTTTTTCGCACACGTTCGTAAAAAAATCACCTGTGCTTAAAATCATCAGCTGTACGTAATAGTATATTGTACAATGAGCATGAAATGACATACATTTCCCACGAGTAGGTATATGAAATTTTGTAGTACGAGCGTAACGAGTCCTCACTATCGCTAATCATTTTTAATAACTTAATTTTTCCAATCGAATTTTGTAATTATCTACTGATGTGAAATGTCAAATTATTAGACAGACTTACTTACAAACTCGATTCGATATTATTTATGTTCATAAAATTCGTTAATACCTACCCATAATGACAGTCTAGTAGTTCATGAAAGTCGTAGGAAATGAATATTTCGATATTACGTGGGAAATGAAAATCGGTGTTACAACGTGGTAGGTTTCTTAATCGAAGACGCAATTGAAATATTCATTTTTCGTAATGGTGGTAGAAAAAGTAATTTTTTACACACTGTTCATACATTTATGCATTTTTGAAAAATACAGTATTTTGCGTCAAATATGACTCGGAAGACTTTTTTTGATAACAATACAATTCATATCATTAAACATTCAAATTAATGATATAATTGCTACAATTTGGCAATATAATAACTGTCGAAGAAAAAACTTTGTATGAAACACTTTCGTAAAGGGCTTTTTTGTACTTGCGTGTTTGTTGAACTCGGCTTCGCCTCATATGGCATTCGAGGAGTTGCTCACAGCTGGTTGACGAGTTTCTTAACTTCCAGAAGACAGTTTGTGAATATATCGAGTGCCAAATCAGATAATCGAACAATTTCTATGGGAGTTCCCCAGGGGTCTGTCCTGGGGCCGATATTATTTCTGTTTTACACCAACGACATTGACAACATTAGTTCATCTGCCAGTTTTATAAGATATGCTGATGATACGACGGTGCTCGTTTCGAACAAACATGATGACTCTTTGAGAGAAAATTGTGTATCAATCATGGAAAGCCTCATATCTTGGTGTGATTACAACTCACTTCACTTTAACAGTGAGAAAACAAATATTATACGATTCCATAATTATCAAAAACAATGTGCAACCCTGAATATACTTGTTAATAATACATATATCGAACCAACCAATAGTGTCAAATTCTTAGGATTATTAGTGGATGAAGGATTGAATTGGAAAGGACATTGTGCCAACCTGATCTCTAAACTGAACTCTATCTGTTACATGTTCAGGAACTTGAAATGTATTTTAAAACAGGAACAACTATTGGTTCTATATCATTCTCAGGTCGCCTCTAGGTTACGCTACGGAGTGTGCTTCTGGGGTACTTCCACTCGAGCACCTGATGTATTCATTGTACAGAAACGTATATTGAGAATTATGTATAATAAATCACGCAGGGATTCTTGCAGACCAATTTTCGAAAATCTCCAAATTTTAACACTTGCTGGTATTCTCATTTTTGAAATGTGCCTGTATATATTTAAAAATAGACATAAGTTCATCACAAATAAGGATATTCATTCCTACAATACAAGGAATTGTACAGATCTTCATGTTCCCCAGTGTAAATACGTTGCTACATCTAAAACTTCTCGCCATCTAGGACAAAAGATTTTTAATAAACTTCCAAAAGACGTAAGCGAATCTCCTAATATATCACTGTTTAAAATTCGTTTGAAAACTTATCTAGTTGAAAATACTTTTTATACTATAGATGAATTCTTTGCTTCTTAGCAACAACTTGTGACTATTCCTATATGTATTTGACATCTACAGGAAAATAAATGTATTTATTTATTTATTTATTTATTCAACAAACTTCACGTTCATATAAAAAAGCCCTACTCTACTAACTTGTATCATAAATAGCTATTGTTTCATGAACAATAATAATACATATTAGGCAAAATGTAATTTTTCACTTAACATATATTTGAAAACTTATTACTTGTATATACAGGGTTTCTCATATAAAACTCCGCTGGAAAATGAAAGAGGATAATCATATTTCGCAGATGATTTCTATGTCAAAAAGTTCTTTTATTTGCGTAAACAACCATCACTAGGAGTTATCTGTTAGATGGCGTCGCTACACCAACACTATTTTTTTTAATGGCACTCCACACTTTTGAGTACTTTTTTGGATTCTGCATCAGATTCTGAATTCAGCGATATAGCACACTCATAATTTTTTTTCTGATGAAAAGTAGCAATTTAATTTCATATTATAAAGATGACCATGAATATGTCAAAAGAAAAAACACGAGTTTAATTCTACCTCTGCATTATCGCAGACAATTCAAACTGAGGCAAATGTCGAATTAACTAAAAATATAACACAAACATTCGTGAATATATTTTTTAAATCATCTACATTTTCTGGATGTCGCATATAAACTGAGTGTTCGATATAGTCCCACAATAATAAATCCATTGGAGTCATATCTGGACTGCAAGCTGGCCATGGTATTGGCCCCTTATTTCCAATGCAATTCTCAATAAAAGTTGTATCCTCATATTCGGTAACTACTCTAGTAATATGCGGAGGTCCCCGTCTTGTTGAAACCCCAGAGATTCGGCAACATGTTGGAGGAAAATGAAGTACCTCTCTACATTGGGAATTCATTCGAAAATATGAAATAACCATCGATGATTTTGCACCAAAAATTCACCCTCACACAGATTTATATCTCGTTTCTTGAATACAATGAGGATTTACGTCAGCCCAGTAGAGTCACAGTTTGTTTATTATCTCGTTGTTATGGAAACGGCTTTCATCACTATATAATACGCGTAGGCACCATGCAATGAAGTTCAATCTCCTATCAACATCTCCTCAATATGGGAATATATTATCGCATGGCCGTATTCCTTGAATAAAATATTTTTTGTACGGATTGAGTTTGTTTTTTGACAAAATAGGTTGTGTTCGGGATTTGGGAACATCGCAATCCATTGCTATATATCTGGTAGAACGATGTGGTTACAATACCGTTGATTCAACTGCAACAGTATGATTCCCATCTGCATCTCTTTTTTATTTTGTTCATTAAAACATTCATTTTGTGCCATAGAATTGGCTAAGCTATTGAATGTTTTGTCTGACAGTATCCCGACTTCTTTCGAGATACCGATAAGCATATATTCTCACTGCCTATTTTGCATTCCTTCTTGCTTTGCCATAAATACATATTATATCTTAACTGCATGCCTAAATAAACCATTTTTCAATTTTACGAAAAACTAACTCAAAATTAAATGCAGTTTCGTAAAATCTGACAGCTTTTCTGAGATATTGATGAATTGTTGTTGTTAAATTAATACCCGTATTATTGCTGATTCTTTTGCTTTAGTAATTTTTTGACAACTTGGTAGCATATTCCTTGGCCTTTAACATTCTCAATCAATAAATTTGTCAAATCTTTCCACCGAGGTGCGTTTCAAAAATGCCGTCAAATTAGTATGTTTCGTGATATTGACATTTTTTTAAATTAGAAATTATTTCTTCAACATTGAGTTACAGTATCAAAGCGATGAAGGATGCCTGTTGCTTAGTTCATTGAAATATACTAACAACCCCTTTTTGTTTGTCATGTTAACAACCTTCTGTTCTCTATGCCATTTTTTATAACTCTCGGATTCTAAACGGTATTTTTCTTATGATTTATTTGCACGAGATTTGAAATGACACCTGTTTTTGAATTTCCAATATTAGATGGTAGATCCTCTTCACTTGAAGACAGACTCAATAAACTCAATGATGTTTCTGGACACCGATATGACAATTTGATCTATGATTGGCTTTGTTTAAACCTACCGTTATTACGCTTACAAAAATTATCATAGGCAACTCGTGTCAACATTTTCTCTCTATATTTTTACGTATTTTGGTTGTAACATTGAAAAAGTACTGAAATTACCAGTCCCGGATGATTTTTTCCTCGCGATTTCTAGCTTCATAGAAAACTGCATTATCACGAACATTAGCAACAGGTGAATGGTTCGTTGAACTTTTTTTTTCTTTCATTGTAGTAACGGACTGTAAACGTTATAGTACTGAGACTATTTCTTATTTTTGTAAGATTCCTCGGTGCTCTTTTACAACGCATCAAGCACGTCTATGATGTTGTGTAATGCACATTAGAGAATGTAAATGAGAACAGATTACTCAACAACAAACATTTGGATTGCATTCGAGATTACATTTAGATTGGATTTGCTTAACGCTGAGTACATACGGATGTACAGGGTGTGCCACATCAAATAACGCGATATAATGTTTCTGTATTGTATTGTTGTAGGTATGTCAAATAAATTTTGTTTGACAGGATCATTTATATAAATCTACTCATAATATTTTTAAGATTATCAGTATTGAAATTTTTTAATAAAAAAAGTCTTGGAACCTGACTTTCCTTAGGATTGTAAAACATTTATGTCTCTGTACTTAACACGCAAACTCCTTAATATTACGTTATTAACGACCTGTCTTCAACTGGATAATTAACTAATTTTACATTTACGAGAGGAAACAGTATGATTTGTTTTCAACCAATCCGCTTTTATTCTGAAAATACTAAGTGGGTTACCTCGGACGAAAATAGTTTTATATCGTTGTAAGATTCGTTTTAAACATGAATTCCGAATTATTAATAAAACGAATTTTTTTCGTCTCTCGAAAGGTTTATGACTTTCAGCTAGTAGATTTTGCTAGCGATATCCACAGAGTGGTTTCAAAAAGTGATGAACCATTATTCCTAATTTATATTAGGAAAACAAGATTAAATAAGATTTAATTGTATTCCGTCACCACTATGATTAACAAACCAAAAAGATCTACATCAATATTGACTGTAGGAAAATCGTCGTGCTTATTTTTGTGCCCATTATTCTTATAATGGTTTGTTACAGGTTTTTTCTTTTTTTCAGAATATATCAAGAGAAGCAAACGGAAAATTGGACTGCCTTATGCTGGTGGGGTTCCCGTTTCTCAGATACTTCCGCACCGAGAAAAAGTACCTTTAAATCAACATAGCTTTAATAAGGACCTCGTTGGAAATCCCCAACAGGTTTGTACTTACTTATGTAGCTGTTGGAATTATTTATTTTAGTATTGCCATTCCATTCTATACTGTCCAGTGTAAAAATTTTGTTTGCGGGAAACTTTTGAATATCTGTGAATCCCGAAAGACTGAAACTTACAATTCAGCTCATCATTTCTTATGAATTTGGGTATTTTAAAGAACAAGTGAAAGTCGCTAAACCTAATTAAATTATCAATTTATGGTACAAAAATTACGGAAACCCAGATTTTTTCATTATGTTTCCCCCAATTTCCCATTATGTATTTCCCCATTTTTTCAAGTACTTTGCTTTCCTCTACCCCTCTCAAAATTGCCCGAATTTTTTAATATTTTCATCACCTCTCCCAACATTTTCTGGGCGCTTTGCTCCCAGATTTTTTATCTCCCCTCCCCTTCCGTCCGCTTCCCCAAAATTTTCCAGGCGCTTCGCTCCCAGTTTTTTTTCATTTCCCCCCTCCTTCCTCCTTACCACAAAAATGCACAATGCTCCCAGATTTTTAATAATTCCTCCTCCCCTCCTTCCTCAATATTTTTCCGTCACTTCGCCCTGCGATTTTTGATTATTTACTCCCCATTTCCCCCCGTCCAAATTGTTCTGGGCGCTTCGCGAGAATATTGAATTTTATTTTATAAATCCACCTAAAACAGATTTTTTATATTTCACAAGGTACGAAAACGAAAGATTATGGACTTTTTTACCATTTTTACTTAAAAACACCAAAAACTCGAAAACTGAAAGAGATATCGAAAACTACCAAAAACTCAAAGACGACAACAGATTTTCAAATTTTACACGATTCCTTTTTTGATCGCGTTCTGGAAACCTACAAAAAATGTTAACACATTTTTGTCGTAATGTCAATATTTCGGGAAATATTTGGAAGAAACGAATATATGGACTTATGGTTATTTTAAAGAAATACATTCTTGAAAATCCCATTCCTCTAGCGCTCCTAAAGTCGTGTAAGTACTCATATTATTGGTGTCCAATTATACACATTTTTAACTCTTATTGTGGCGGTACACAAAGTAGGCCATCTGAGGTGGTGGCGTTAAATTCAGACCACCATTTCAAAATTATTTATCTACTCTTTCGGTTTGAACTACTGTCGACATATCGTATTCAAACCAATTGTGAATAGGTAAACGAGACATTCTTGTCATCTGGTTCAGTATTTGTACCACTGTTCCAGTTTTAGAAAATTTCCTAAAATATTTGGTTTCTGGACTGGATATGCAGTACTTGCAGAGTACCCCTTTGTTTGGGGAAACAAAGAGCCTGTTTTCAATCTTCTCATAAATGATTTCTGCAGTTGAGCGCATTGAAGTCGTAATAGTTGAAAAATCCCTACAACTTCGAATCCCTTCAACTTTTTGCGAAGTGTTCGCGTAAAGTGCCAATCGGAGCGCTATGCGCGAGAGTCCCCCAGTTGAGTCGTTTTATTCAAACCCCTTCAACTTCCTTGCCCTTCAACTTCCTTGCCCGTCAACTTCCTTGCCCTTCAACTTCCTTGCCCTTCAACTTCCTTGCCCTTCAACTTCCTTGCCCTTCAACTTCCTTGCCCTTCAACTTCCTTGCCCTTCAACTTCCTTGCCCTTCAACTTCCTTGCCCTTCAGCTTCCAAGCCCCTCTACTTACCTGCCCTTCATCTTCCGAACCCTCACTTGTTTCATTTTATGGTGTTATCACCCTTCACATTGCAGTTGTCAACGTTATTTTTGAGTAAATTTATTATTATTATTATTGTCACGAAACGTAATTTCCAGGTCTTTCCTCAAATCCCGGTGAACAACCAGCAGATCATCTCGAACCGCTTCCCAAACTACCAGGAGCCCCAACAGAACCACCACCTGGTGCGGTACCAAGACCAGCCGGGCAGCAGGGTGATGGCGGGGTCGTCCCTGGTACTAGGCGACGGCACCGTCATGGTCCAGCAACCAACCAACAACATGCCATCTCAGCAGATGGCTCAGAACCACCACGTTCCGCAGAACGGCGCCGGCGCAATCAACATACAGTCGCATCAGATCATCGGCCCCAACGGGCAGCTGATCAACGTGCAGGGTACTCTCGGCCCGTCCGGTCAGAACCACCAGGCGAACCAGATGGCCCAGGGGCAGAACGCGGTGCAGCCGCAGGAGCTCCACCAGCATAGGATATTTATAAACGGGCAACCGAGTGAGCCAACGGGACCGGGAAGGCCGAACATTCAGGTGAATATGCCAGTTTTGTCGAGAAGTAGTTATTGAGGAAGTACTTCGTGTCGTTGTCTTTCGGGTTTTTGTTGATCTTTGGAATATACTGGATGACACAGGGTTAAACCTCCAAACGTTTAAAATCGTTTTTTTTTTTTCATATAATCATTTGTGTCCTAACTTTGTTTTCGAGATACAGCGCGTTATAGTTCCTTGGCCTCCGAGCTCTCCTGACTTAATCCCTATGGATTTTTGTATAGGGTGCATTGAAAACCAAAGTTTATGCTGAGCTCTTCGACGACGAATCTGTCGTTCGTAGGTGCGAACTTTGCATTTAAAAAAACGGTGGTCATTTTGAGCAGTTTTGCGAATTTTAGTTTTCTCGTTTTCTTAAACATTAAAATAAATAAATTTGTCCTATTATGAATTACATTTTTCGTGTTACAAGCAAGTAAACGGTTTTTAAATTGTTTCTCAAAAATGAAGCGAAATACGAAAAAACGAAACTGACAAAAAATTGGATCTCTAATTGTACAATCCTGAAAAAATTAAACATACAAAAACACATTGGAGTACAATAATTTGTCCTGATATCAATTATATTACCCTTTGGGACGCCACTTAAATAATTTTATTATAAGTACATTGAAAGAAGGCCCTTATTACCGCAAAAAAGCATGCCAGGTTTTATTGAAATCAGCCAAAAGGATTTTAAATAATTGAGAAAAAATTGATTTTTTCTAAAAACGTTGAACACTCTGTATTTCGAAATCGAAGCAAGTTAGATCACATTCTTATAGGAAAAAAAGTTTCCTTTTTATCTAAAAAACCGATCTTATACGTTTGGCGATTTAATCGTGGGTCACCCTGTAAAAATTGATTATTTCTAAAAACGTTGAACACTCTGTATTTCGAAATCGAAGCAAGTTAGATCACATTCTTATAGGAAAAAAAGTTTCCTTTTTATTTAAAAAACCGATACTAAACGTTTGGCGATATAATCGATTTAATCGTGGGTCACCCTGTATCTTTCATTCGAAGTAACAACCATAGACAAAAACTCATGAGAAAGTCTAACATTTTGAATAACTACTTTTCAACTGAAGGAAAATCATTTCGCGTCACTTGATGATTAAAAATAAATGAGTCCCTTGTACTTCACGTAGAGTAGGTATGCCAGGGGAGTTCGACTTCATCTCTTATGAAGTATAGCATGAGAAAACGCTAAGGTCCATTTTGCTCATATTTGTCCCCTTCAAGGTCATCCTGCCACCGCGGCTCTGCACAATGGCAGCTTTTAAATGAAATTTTCTAGCGAAACTTCCTGGAATTTAAAGACAATCATTAATTATGATGTAATATTTCATTGCATATTTTTTGTAAAAAATCAAATGTCTGTCATTCATGCTAGCAAGTAGTTGTCGGGAGGGAGACCAATGGAATATAATAGGCAAGATCACAAAAGCGTTAATCCAATTAGAATGTGCATATGACTGAAATGATGTAGCTATGAAATGACATGTATGCATAATTTTCATAACAAGTTATCTGGTAATATTCCGTCAAACGTCATTTCAAAACCGTGGTTGAATGGAAGAGCAAGGTCTGATCAAGGTAACCTAACATGGTCATGCATTGAATCCTGCCATTTCAGACGATTTTGTTCAGCTGTGAGTTCAAGTTAAATCTGTGTTTATTGAAGAGATAAATTCATTATTTGATTCGTATATATACATCGAATATGAAACAAAACAAGTCTTCACTCACAGCCATTGTTGTTCGAAAATGCATGTTCAGAAAACAATTTACTAATTCTAAAATAATCGTCAATTGTAGGCATATACACATAATATTCGCAGGTAACAAGAGAAATAAATCAAAAATATTGAATTATAATAAAGTGTTAACTGTCCGTCATTATGATGGAGAGCGGTGTTGTCAGATTACTTTCCACTGAACACCCTGAAGTTGCCTTAAACTGATTTCATTATATCTCTCCGTATGAGAATACCGAACTTTCCATACCATTAAGTCACTTATCATGAATATTACTTATATCATGGGAGAATCAAGAACTCATCTCCAAACTGAATATATTGTTAATTTATGATATTCAATTTTTTTTGCATTTATCGGTCAATGAATTGAGACGGCGGCAACGTTGTCTTTCGTATTTGTCATAACTTTTTCTGGCCTCCTCAGTCTTCTAGCGCTCTTAATGATTGGCCAAGTACATATGACGTAAATTCCTAGGCTTTTTTCATCGTGTTCAAATTGAAAATTTTCTTTCGTATTTTTTTTGAGAAACTACTTCGAATAATAAAAATTCTGACTCTTTTTCATTGTTCTGAGGGTCGTGGTATTTTTTTCAGAAATTTGTGTTTACGACTATTAATTTTGAGTCGTCTCTGTTAGCTTTCGATTTGTTTAGAAATATACGAATTTGCGTAAATTTTTCTGAGGCAGATGTACTTTGCTTCAATTCCTTAGGAGGTGAACGAAACTATGCTACTGATATCTGACAATCATCTTAATTTTTCTGATTGGCCAATAAAACTGTTTTCCATAGATGGTTCCTGTGAGCCTACAAAGCCAGCAGACCATCAACCAGCAAAGACAGGAAATGCAGCAAAGGAATCAGCAGCAGCAGCAACAACAACAGCAGCAGCAACATCAACAACAAATGCAATTCTACAACAACCACCTCGCTTTCCAACACGGGCATCCTTACGATCCTAGCAAAAACGTCAGGCCTTTCGGTCAGATGATGCAGCACGGGTTCAGACCTCATGGCGTGACAAACCACCCGAACCAGATTGCGCAAGCTCCCGCGCAAGTGCAAAATCAACAGCAAAGGATGCAGTGGCATACGGTAAGATTTACTCTATATTTATTTTAATTACGTTCAAGTAATTTCGATAACTTTACTACAGAATCCATGAAAAACGGATATTTATATAAAAAGACAAGAAATATTTTGTACTTAACAATATATGTGAAAACATTTCAATTATCTTTCGCCATTTTATTATGGTTTGTTGACAAATTATTCAAAAATTATCAAGTCACCACTGTCTCTTGGCATAAGGAAGATCTCTATGCTCCAATCTATATATCAAGTACATACCTGCAATATAAAAAGAATTTACAAATCTAGCGAAAAAATATCAAAGGCCAGGTAAAATGTGTATACAGTATATAAGCAAACAGACGCTTGGCCCAAGACCTGAACCCTGTGGGACACCATTAAAATTAAATTAAAATTTTTGTGTTTCGATTGTGGTTTTGAATGAAGTATGTTCATAATGTAGAATCGGCTGCAGCAGACCATCACTCAGCAACAACATCAGCAGCAGCAGTTGCAACAACAGCAATTGCAACAACAGCAATTGCAACAGCAGCAGCAACAATCGAACCAGGCCAACATCTGCGAGCGGGTGCCGCCCCTCCACCAGCACACTCCGCCTCCGGTCGTGTGGCAGGAGGAGATCAAAAGGAAAAAAGTGAAACTGAGTAAGGTGGCGAAGAGCAGGCCGTACCATCTGATGGAAGGTTGCCCGACGAACCATTCTCCTTGCCCCAACATCGACGTGAGGCAGATACCTGCGGAGAGCAGGGCCGTCATAATAAACCACTTTTCGCAGAATAATCAAAATTCGGCTAGTCCGTCTTTCATGGAGGATCCCAGCGGGTATTTGGCGCAACAGACCGCGTTGCTCAACAGTACCATCAACAGGCAAACAGGTTAGTGGCAAGTTGATTTTTTAATAAACGAGTTAATGAATAGTAGTAGTATTTATTGTTGAAAATCTCTAGTGGGTTCTCCGAATTATTTATTTTATTTATTTATTTATTTGTACAATAACTTACTAAATCAATTAAACATTCGACTCTACGAGTTCGTTGAAAAATTAGTTGACAACCGTTCAATCTCCCACTTTTTGCTCCCTAATGTTTCTAGGAAATATCAAAACGCCGTCATGCTCTTCATCTTTGGTTAACTAGAGAATAAAAGAATGTATGTTCTATTAAAATCTTCACGGGGCACTTGGTAATACTGTAAAATTCCCTTTCAGCATTGCCTTTAATAAAGTCCCTGGAAACAATGTTTTTGGCGCGTGGCCCTTGGTTTGTTTGGAGTTTTATTTCATCAACCATCTCCAAACTAAATCGCATCCCACAATGAAAACAATCGTCCCTGAGAGTCTCGCAACACCTGACGCCCCACGTTGGGCGCCAGGTGTTATAGTGAGTGGAAAGTTGTCTTATTTATTTTTCAGTTCAACAGGTCTATTCACTATCTTTTAACTATATCGTCAACAGTCGATATCAAGCGATAAGCCATTAAATAACGATAAAATCACAGAATCATATTCACCATTTGTTTCATCATCGTTATTCAACGCTACATCGTTGCGCAGACGACACCTATTCGGCTATCGTAACTGTCAACGATAATAGATGTGTTTAGCAAAATAATAAATCTCACTCGTCATTTGAAAAATGCAAATAGTAATCAAATTGAAATGGATCAGTTCGAGCAGAATGTTTTGGCTGTATCCTGTAAGAAGCCAAGAAGGTATTAAGATGATTTTTGTAAGTAAATCGGATCACATCTGCGTCTGTTGTTCCGTAGAGTGGAATTGGAGATTCAATAGGTAGTTGAGGAATATCAGCAACCCTTTCGAGACTCCAGAAGAAAATTTCTGAAACGATTTTAGATTAACCAGAGAACTGTTTTAAATGAGTAGATTCTGAAACTAGCTAAAAATATTCCTGATAGGAAAACTTTTCCTCATCAACCTATATCATTACTTAAACTCTCAGGTGCCAACGGTTGTACCGGCTACGTCTGCAACAGTCCCGTGACGTCGGTACAGCAGAATCCCCAACAGCACAGCATCATCACTGTATCGAACGCGCAGGGCAACGAAGTTCCGCTGCCGAGCAACCTCGCCGCGTCTCAGATGAAACCGCAGCCTCTGAATATGCCCGCGAAGCCGATGCACAACGTGAACTTCGCGCGGAACCAACAGCCGCCGAACAATGTCGCGCCGCAACAGTACGGTCAGGTGCAAATCCAGCCGAACTTGGCCGACAGCAGCGCCGTGTCGGAGCAGCATCAGTACTCGACGCATTGCCACTGTTGCGTGGCCGATAATATGCAGCAGAGTCAGTATCAGAACCAGAAGATCAGTTCGAGGGCTAGCAGTACGTCGGGAACGTCGAGTTCGTCAGGTAACGATTTTTCCGAAATCGGTTTTTGGGTTTTTTGGGGAGGAGAGTTATACCTACATTCTTACTAAAAATTCAAGGATTTGGAGGCGCATATTATAAATGCAACACGGTTTTTATTAGCTCGATTTGTTGCTTAGATTAAAGAAACAGGAGATAGAACATAATCAATATTCCCCAGAACTTTTTCATTTTTGTTAATTACGGGTAATTGCTTAATTTCCTTCATTAGGTGTACATAAAATGACTAGTTGTTTCGCCCTCAAGTATTTCGTTTGGGTTTTTTATTTATCGTTCAGGATTTTGGGAGAGTGGAAAAGAGGAAGGTTCAGCGACAATAAACTAACATATCCTCTCATTCAGGTACTCTGGAAGATCCAGTTACTTCCTCCACATATTCCGAGAAGCAGTTCAATCAAACATCACCAGATTCTCGACCAATACAAGGCGGTACAGTCAGTACGAGCAACGTTTCGCCTGTCGACGGGAGTTCCTCGAATCCCCCCACTCCCAATCCCCACACTCCCAATCCCCACACTCCCAATCCCCACACTCCCAATCCCCACACTCCCAATCCTCACCCTCCAAACCCCCACAATTCAAATCCTCATACTCCTAACCCTCACATTGCAAACCCCCACCCACACAACCCCAATCCACACATCCCTAATCCACATACCCCGACTCCACCCCAGAGGATTTCCGACCCGTCGCAGATGATCAGCAGCGGGATACCATTCGTGGCGTACTCTCGACAGTCGCAGCAGCACCATATGGAGCACGTCAGCCAGTCTAGAGAGGCGAACTACCCCAAACCGGAGAACGTGTGCTGTTCGTACGCGCACCCCTCGCAGATGACTCGGATGACGGGGTTGGTGACCACCATGGCGAGCGGCAGGACTGTGGGCAGCAACACCATCACTTCGGTCCTCGCGGGTCGAGCCAACACCGCTACGGTTTCCATCAACAGTCCTTCGTCGGTGCCTGGTTCTTCTCCGCCTAATTCTTCCCCCTACTCTTCCGGAATTCAAACTCAGGCCATAACGGTGAACGTTTCGAAATCCCCGTTGGAGATGGTGCAGAGCGTCGTCAGCAGCATACAAGTTCCTCATTCGCAGCAGCACGGCCACACCTCGCAAATGTCGCCGCAAATCATCAAGCATTCTCCTACCGGGTTGTCGCCAGGTGAGTCCATTTGTATCAGCATGTCTGAAAAGCGGTATATTCTGTTAGTGGAGTTGTTTGTAAATCAATATGAAGAAATCGCGATAATGCAGATTAAAATGGAAACTGATTCAAAATATGACCGGCTTGAATTCGAATCTGGGTTCTATTGTAACAAGCGCCCCCCCCCCCCCGACTCTCCTCAAAACTCTTCACCTGAGGTCAACTGCGATCAAACACCGATAACTGTGACCGAAGGTTCCTAGATGATCGGGTTCGGGGTCGACTTTACAGCACTTTCCACCCACCGCTCTGGCAAATCGAAAGATCTATTTGGAAAAGAAACTACTGAACCTTCGATGTCTATAATGGCTATGATACAGAACGGTCTATGTATCATTGAACTATTTTTTCTATTTGGAACCTAAAATGAAATCATTATGAAACCGAAATGCGTATCGAAATGGCTTCTATATCGATACGCATTTTGAATTTTTTCGAGATTGGTAACATCAACTATCAGATGAACGTCAGACAAGAGGGATGGGATTTTCAGATATTAGACAAAGAAGAAGAATAACCTTCGAATATTGTGGTGTTATTTGTTGCCTTGGATGGTGCAGTTATTATAAACTTTAATTGTTACATGAATGGTTTCTAGGGCGTTTATAATTAAATTAGCTGGTGTGGTTTGGACTGGTTTTACAAAATTATGCTCAGTGGTCTGATTATTTGCAAAGTTATTTTTACTGCAGTGGGAGTGTGGTGAGGCATCTGATACTTCGAAATTGTGAAATTCCTTTTCGTAAACTGAACGAGATATTTTGGGCAACAATTCAATCACAGACATTTGAGCAATTACTCTTAAGTCAGGAGGGGTGTAACTTGAGTTTTCTTCATCGGTCATTTAAAAAAAAAGGTAATTTACTAATATTAGCATTCAATATTACGAACCCGATATTTCTGATATTATTTAAAAAATTGCGATAGTGTATATTATGGCCAAACCAAAAGATCTACGAATGTTCGTTTCCGCGAATATTTGGCACATGCTAAATATTCGCGAGAAAATAAATCGAGTGTTGCGGATCATTGATTAGAAACTCATCACAAAATTAATATCCAAAATTTTAAATTAATAAAGCCTGTTGATGATTATAGAAAATTAGATTGTTATGAAAGTATTGCTATTCGAAAAAGGGGCTTGTAACCCTTGCTTAATAATGATAATAGTCCATTAAATTCCAAACTATTCGATTTGATACCAGTAAAGGAATAATTAAGTGCCTTTGTTTAGGTAGGGTCACTTCCTAGTATAAACAGATTACCTGATGGTAATTAATTACGTGATATAACTGGTATGAGGATTTACAGTTAGTTTAGTAATCCCTACTGATGAAGATAACTTTGTTATCGAAATGCGCATCTAGGAATTGAATTACTTGTGTGGTGAAGGGGTATAATACTTTTTGTTCTCAATGTACTAATGTGATATGAATTAGAAGTTAGATTACATGTTTAGAAATAAATTCTTTAAAGACATTTAGACGTTATATTTATTACAATACTTCATTATTTATACACAATGCTTTGTCTCCAGGTCACATTTTCGTGTCTTCCGGCGGCCAACTCATCATGGCGAGCACCGGCAACGTCCAAGGCGGCATGATGGCGCCGCCGCCCCCGAAACTCATCGCCAGCCAGAGCGGCATGCCTCCGATCTCCGTCTCGCCCATGGTGACCAACGTGACCGGCTCCGTGGCCCAAGTGATCCCGGCGGTCGCGCAGCAAGTGTTGGGCCAGCAGACCGTCCTGGTGAACGCGCTGCCGGCGCCGTTCGTGCTGCAGCCCGGCGTCACGATGACGATGGACGGCATGCAGAACATGCAGCTGCCGCAGCTGGTGGCCGGCAACGTGATCCAGCAGCAGATCCAGATCGACAACTCGGACGCGAGGAGGTTGCCGTCGCTGCTGTCGCCGGACGCCAAGAAGAAGGCGAAGAAGAAGAAGGGGTCTCCGCAGACGGTGGCCAGCATGCTGCACATCGCCGCACAGCAGAACTCCGGCGTGGTTATGTCGCAGCAAGGGTTCCCGCAGCAGATTCAGATGTCGCATAGCCCGCAAGGTTAGTGTGAATTTACTGAAGCTTCAGGCTCATTTGTTATACTACGACCTTTAGACTGCGGTATACTACGGTTGGTCCTGAGGACCCCAATTTTTTTATTTGACTTTTATGACCCATGGTTACTGTGGGGGAAATGATCTCTGTCTAGAAATAAACATTTTTTTCTCGTCTGTCTGTCTGTATAAACTACCAAAATCTCGAAAGATGGAGACATATTTTCAAATTTCACAAATTATCTTTTTCGATCATCCCATAAGGGCCTACAAAAAAATGTAATAGTATATTTCAATACGGAGTTCAATACGAGTTCAGAAAATGGACTTTTTCCGTGCGTGTGCGACATGTTCTCGTGGGAGGCGAAGCCGAACACGGGAAGTCGTGCAAGCACGGAAAAAGCATTTATGGACGTGAAATGAACGATATTTTTCATTATATCTACCTTCAAACCACAGATTGTTAACAAACATTTATTTTTAATGATTCTTTTTAATGATCATCATTAAAAAATAAATGTTTCTCAACAATCTGTGGTTGTCAGGTAGATATAATGAAAAATATCGTTCATTACTCGTCCATATATGCTTTTTCTCGTTATGAAATATACTATTGCTGTAATGTCAATAGTCTGGGAAATATCTGACAAAAATGTAAAATTTTAAAAAATTTTGGACCCCAATTTTAGCCGTAATAGCCGATTTTTCTCCTGTCTGATACACTGCTCTTCGTTTTCAGTAAACTAGAGAAAAAGAGTGTTTATATAACTGTATAGAGTATTTTTAGTCATATTCTTCAAATGAGAATATGTGTCATTCAATATTTTTCCCGGATAATTGGTAATACTGTGGAATTCCTTTTCAGCATGGTCTTTGATAAAGTCCCTGGAAATAATTTTTGTTTAGTGTGACCCTTTACTTGTTTGGAGTTTTATTTCATCAACCATATCTACACCAAGTGGCGTCTTTTGATAAAAACAATCAACCCTGAGTTTTTTTCAACACCTCGGGCCCCACTTTGGGCGCCATGTGTTATAGTGAGTGATTAAGCTATCTCATTTATTTTTCAGTTAGAGTTTTGTCGATCTCAGATCTACAAATAATTCATATGAAATATTTTTCAAGTATCGCATTAGTCGTAGTATTCATATTATTGGTGCACAATTATAGCTTTAAACGGATTTCAATGATGATTAAGAGATAATCATCCGACGAATTCCTCTTAAAGTCGTAGAATTATAAATAATGTAAAGTTTGTTGTGTTAAATATAAAATAGTACTTTATTCAATATTATTGTACAGTAACACACCAATTAGAAACAAAAATTCTCTAACTAGTTGTGAAATATTCCAAATTTAAGTATTCACATATATTTACCAATTGGCTTCCTGACTTTCAGTCTAATTTGCCCACGTTTTTACTAATTTCTGGTTTCTGGTGCATGGACACATTTGCAGATGAATAACTCTTGCACTGCGGCACTAAACAATTTTTTTTGACTAACCAGTCATATCAAAGCTATGCTTTTTGCACTGAATCAGAAAAATCAGACCAAATATAGAACAACAAATAAATAATCAACAATTTATTAACACTAGATCTTATGGCAGAATGTTTGTTTTCCCGGAGTTTTACGTACAAATTTCAAAATGTAGATGTCGCCCACTCCGTGGTGATCGCGAATAGTGTCTAATCTATTACCAGTTATCGATCTCGAACATTTTTTTCGGACGATGGTAATCGCTGATGTCGCCAGGAAGTTCTCATCCACTTCCGAGCTTTCACTTGTTTAACCTCCGCTTGTTTCAGGTATAACGACCGGTCCCGTAATGCAGGCGCTCACCATAGTACCCAGCAAGACCGGCGGACCTCCACAGATCGTGATGAACGGCCAGGCGATGACCAACACCGGCTTGGGCGCCCAACAGCTGATCACCAACTCGCAGCCCGCGCAGCAGATCAACCTGCTGCAGCCCGTGAATCTGATAAACGGCGCGACGGGCGTCGTGCAAAACTTCCCCGCCATCCAGCAGTTCATCGTCCCGAATCTGGGCGGGATGGTCATGAACCCGGACGGGACGGCGACCATTCTGCAGGACGCGTCGAATCTGGGGATGCAGCTCCAGATACAGAACGTCAACGGGCAGAACGTGCTGACGCCGGTGCAGAACAACGGCATGTTCAACGGCGGGCAGAGCATTCTGGCGGCCGGTCCCGCGGGAATGGTCATTCGGACGCCCGCGTCGCAGGGGAAGATCATCCAGCAGCAGCAGCATAGTCCCGGGGCGCAGTTTTTGTCGCCCAACGGAGGGCAGTTCGTCGTCAACGGGACGCAGTTCGGCGGGCAGCTCAGTCCGCTCGTCGCTAGCGTGAGCCCCAACCAGCAAGTGACTTTCAGCACGTCGCCGCAGCAGATCAGGACGAGCAATGCCAGTATGGTGAGTTTCTTGAATACGAATACTAATTACGAATCTTCCTTTGGACTTCCGAATTCATAACGCTCATTATAGAAACTTACTATTTTATTACAAGGTAGAGGTAATTCTACCCGACGCGCTTGGTCTGTAACTATCCCAGATATAGTCAGAAACGGTAACGGTGGACAATGAGTTTCCGTAGACGTGCGTGTAGACAGCAATGAGAACGTTATTGAAATATTTGTTTTTCGGCAACCGTCCGGGAAGTGTTCACTTCAAGAATTAGAATGTTTCTGTTGGTACTTATCTTCTGTTCGAATTTCAATATATAATACAAATAAGAACTAAAATTATCGAAATATTCAAATTTGGAATCACAGCCAGGGTAGTTTACTCTTGATCAAAAATCTATTTTTTGTTCCCCCCTGTACACCGTTCGGAAATTCAGAATTTTGATAACTCGAATACAAGTATTCCGTAATGCACCAATGTTTATGTAGAATAAAATTTTCTGACAAACCGATAATGAAAAAGTTTCCATATGGTGCAAATTTTTGAAACTCACTGTATATAGTCATGACCACCTTTTGATAGGCAACCCATTTTAGGCGTAATCGTCTATTTATGTAACTTCATGAAAAGTATGTTTCATTCGGTTGGGTGAAGGTTGACCTCTCTTCGTCTCTTAGACTAAATGCGTCTCATTGTTTTGTTATTCTACATGGTTGCCGAAAAAATAGTGTACGCAACACGTCCGAAAACAGTTTTTTTGGACTCGCAGACTTCATTGATTTGTTATTCTACATGATTGCCGAAAAAATAGTGTACGCAACACGTCCGAAAACAGTTTTTTTGGACTCGCAGACTTCCAGGAGTCGCTAACGCTCGTCCTAGAATTTGGTCAACTCGTCCAAAAAACAGTATTTTCCGGACTTGTTACGTAAATTACTATTGTGCAAATCTTGTAAACTTGTGTGATCTATCTTCATTTCATAAACGGCTTTATTGGAAAGGGCTGATAAAAAAAACCGTATTCAAATTCTTGGTACTTTTTTATGTCAACTGACGTTCGAAAGCTGATTTGACGCATCCAGACGAACGTACAGGGACTGTCTATGTTTTTGAAATGGAGGAACGGAAAATTACACCAAAAATGTAATTCGAATTCCGATATTTTCGCATCAATACACTTTTCCCAGCGATGTTATAATTTTTTTTAAATCTTCCAAAAACAGATTTTTCATATTCTTTGAAACAGTCAATTGTTGCTACCTTTAATGTTAGAATTTAAGGAAAATCTTTTTCATCCAGCATTTCCTTCACATTTTGAAAAAATAAGAGTACCAGGAGTGGGTGAGACATATCTTAATCCTACCAATTTAGTGGTTGCAATTGAGATTGAAGAGGCCAGTGCGTTGTCGTGTCATGATAAACACCTATTTGAGGTCAATTTGCAATTAATTTGTTTGAAATCGTTTGAAACGTGTGCACAACTCTGTCCGGTGATAATTCTCCCACGACCCTTAGTAGTAGATATGCAAAGCCGTTTCTAGATTCAAAAAATCAAAGCCGCTTCCAGAATCAAGAATCGCTTAGTTCTAGAACCGACATATGTTTTGAGGGGGGTCCTGACGCCGGCACTGGTCGTGACGGCGCCATTGTGGAGCTGATGACGTAATTGGCGGTGAACTATTAACACCTTCACTCCCGCTCCTAGCGCTATCACGCAATGCTGTACTAAAAATAACTCATGTTAGCACCACTTTCATATCCCACACTAGAGCGGGATCGGCACCTAACGAAAGAACATTATCACGCGCTATAGCGGGACCGGCAGCGAATGGGTTAAACGAGGAGCGGATGTGTGAATCGTTATCAGTGTTAACGTTATCGCGATTTTATTACGTCTGGTAGCGATACAAAATTCGCCGTATAGTGCACACGTGTTAATTGTTTATAAATCCGCTCTTCATTTGAAAACCCACTACCAATTGCGTCATCCAGCTCCACAGTGCCGGTGTTAGGACCCCCCTCAAAACATACGCCGGTTCTAGAATCAAGTTATTCTTGATTCTGATAGCGGCTTTGCTTTTTTTGATTCTAGAAACGGCTTTGCATATCTACTCTTAATTTATTCGAGACCCGGGATTCCAAGACTCCGTATAAAGTTTATCAGTTTCTGATGTCGTCTAGGAACTTGAAACCTCTTGTAGAAAAGCGCTGCAAATGTTCTACAGTTTCATCGAAGTTCTCACAATAGCGGCAACTATCCACTTTCTGATTTTCCTTTTTTTAAAGTCATTCTTGTCCAAATCGAGATAGTGTACAGCTTTCCTTGGCCATAGGCTCTCTAGCCTTTTCTCTTGTCTTTGTCCTGGTACTTTATTTCAGTAAGATTTCATTTCATCAGTTACCGCGTCGAAATTTTTCTTTCAAGGGGGCTCTGGAGAGTTCACAGAAGGGTTCTGGACCGGGAAATTTTGTGTTTGTCGCTTCTTTAGCAAGGCAATCTACTTACTCATTGCCTCTAACAGCTCTGTGATCTGGCACCGACATCAAAGTGACTTGGTTGTTTTTGTAAGTCAGCCGAGTAAGTCAGCCGAGTCAGCTTAGCTACTTGGCTATCCGACAGTATAAAGATTTTTTTTCATCTGGGTGCCCCATTTGAAGCACTCCTTGTCACATATCTCCAAAGCATGTACGTCTGCTTAAAAAATGGTTGGGATGTTAAGGGTGAAATTCGGCCCTGTAACGCCCACTCCAGCCCTTTATCCATCTTGGATCTATCAGAGTACTACACTGATGATGATTTTTATCGACATCTGTAAACAGTCTTCTCAGTACTAATAGGTGAAATAATCTGAATAGAAATGAAGTATTTTTATAATACAACGCACATTATAGTAGTATAATTATTCCGTATTCTTGCAATTGTCAATCAGAGCAATGAAAATATTGTTACTCCATTCAGCAACCTCAGCAAGAATACATCCAAATGAACGGACAGATGGGTCAGACGCTGATGGTTCCCTGCTCGCCCGCCACGAACATAGCCGTGTCGTCGTCCAACCAGCAGAACACCACGTACGTGCAACAGAACACGACGATCGTCCAGCAACAAACCACCATGGTGGCGAACAACCAGCAGCTGCAGAACTTCCAGCATCAGCAGCAGCAACAGCAACAGAACAATCAGCAGAACGTAGCTAGGACGGCGACGCTGAACTTGGACCAGCAGAACTACATCGTCAGCTCGAACGACAACAAGCAGATGCAGGCCGTTTTGGTGCAGCAACAGCAGCAGCAGCACCAGAGGGAGAACCCCCAAGGGGGCGTCAACTACAAGCAGTCCGTGTCGACTCAGACGGCGGTAAATCAGAATGCTCAGTCGGTAACGACGAATACTTTTTGTCAGACGTCGACGATTTCGGCAGGTAGTCCGCCGGACACGACCACGATGAGTCCGTTGCCGCTGGCGTCCGGGGGGCAGAGTCCGCCCACCGCTGACACCACCACCCATTCGGGGAGCACGGATGATGGGTTGTCGCCTGCTCCTTCAAATTGCTCCGCTGGTTGCAGCGATGTAAATGTCCAATCGAGGCCTCAGTCTTGTACGATGGTGAGTGCTTGTAATTTGAATAAAGTCCTACTATTTTCTAGATATTATGACTCTTAAACCATTACCCACGAATTTTTGTTTTTTGAAAAAAAATAAATAAATTTTGCAAGATATTTGTGTCTATAGAAAAAAATTTGTTACAAGTCAATTTTTTTGGGTAAATTTAGTACACCATGAGCAAACGGTACAATAAAGGAAATGTTAATATAATAATAAAATATGCTTTTATTGATAGTAATAATATTATATTACAACCTACCAAAACGTAAAGTTAGCGCTTTCTCACACTCATACACTTGAGGGGTATTGTTAAATTATTCTAAATACTACCACTAGAAAAAAGTGGCTTTTTGGGGGTTAAGTGGAAGAACAAAGCTGCTGTATTTTGCACTTCAGATTTGAACTTCGCCTTTTGGTCTAACTATCTTTTTGTTTTCCAATAAAGACTATTATTATTATTATTTTTTTCCTTGGTGTTTTGGCATCGACTGCTATGGTCATTAGCCATGTGTTCTGGATAGGCCTTGTTACTAACTCCATACGCCACTTTAGGAGCAGCACTGTTAATTTTTAACGCAACAGTGAATTGTGGAGGATTATTCCCAGCCGACACGAGCCTCAGTCATTCAGACTTTCACATCTGAAAATGAAAGATCGCACCGTCTGGGAATCGAACCAGCAATCTCTCGATTACCAGGCGAGCGCTCAACCACTGCGCTAATCCCCGCCCTACTATTATTATTATTATTATTATTATTATATGAAAACACAAATTTTGTTTCATACAAATCAAAAAACATCCGAAAAAGAAAGTAGAGAGTAGCCTACTCTGTAATATTTTAAGATTTTTTTATGCCTCAGTCATTCATTGATTCTGGCAGGTTTTTAAGCGAATGGAACTCCCTGTTTTCTTGTTCTTCCTCTGAACCTATGTCCAAGTTTACCCTCCAGAAGCCTCCAAATTAGTGCCCTACCCAAATCACTTTCGTTTTCACTGACATTCTATCAGATAAATTGTTTTCTATTGTTGATAATAGCTACTTAAGGCTCTTCTTATAGCCTTACCAATCAATAGTACTGTGAAAATGACAAAAAATATATTTTTTGATGTTATAAAGTGAGGTTATGTCTAACACATATGCAATGCCTCTAGCTCACAGAATAGTACATTTATCACACCGAAATTCATGATCAAAACTACACAATAGTGAGAAAATGTTTATATATTTTGAATCGAGTACGTAAAAACAATGTGATCACACAGTATTTTTTGCAATGAATAAATTCCACACTGAGTAGTTCAAAAATTACATACACCAAACTGGTGACCCAGATGATAGGATTATTCCATTCTCGTCAGCTGAGATGCTCCTCAACTTTCCGATAGATGGCTGAAAAAATTACAGTTGGCAACTAAAATAACAACTTATAAAACCATGTCTACAAAAATCGGATAAAACAGCTACCTGTACACAAAAAAAAATCGAGAAAGTTGTCTACTAAATTTAGGAAACCCTTGAATTTCTCAGGTTTCTCACATTTTATGACTTTAGAAATACCACGAAATGTTTCAACTACAGAACTTCAAACAATTATGTCGGCGCCCTTTCATTTATTTAATTGCTGGCAGCAGGATTTGCTTGCAGTCTCATACTGTTTTAGAGTTATAAGCTTGAGGCTTTATTGCAGCTTCACTGTAGAAAGTTTATTGGAAATACCCCTTTCAGGAAGTTTATTGGATCGCAAATACCCCTTTCAGGTTATGATTTCAACAAATGCTGGGGGTTTTTATCATTATTATTATTCGGCGGCGCGGCCAAAATACAGGTAGTTATCCTACGAACCTTTCTGCTCCACGCTGTCAGGTCTATCTCGTTGGATTATTTTCTGTTCAATGCTTGTCGACGAAACTCATATTCCAGCGAGCACAAAAACATCTTAGAGATGTTAAAAGTGAGAGGTTTTGAGACTTCAAACCTCCACTGCGATGTTTTGTTCATACATGTAGGTGCAAATGTCCTCCGCACGCGGATATTTTTAGGATGTTTCCGGAACATCACAAAAGGTATTTCTTTTCTCCTTCTTTTCAAAGCCTTTTTAAAGATAAAACACAACATTTTCAAAGCTTTTCGCCTACATTGAATCACTGTTTATAAAACATTGTTAGAAATGTATACGTTCCTATAGGCACTTAAAAAAGCGCCACAAAAGATTAAAGAGAATACATTGAATTCCTTCAGAGACCTCTTTGGGAAGTACACATCAAGTCTCAAAGAAACATCTACATTTTCGAAACACCTCAAAACAAAACCTCCCAGGGTTGTTTGTACTTGCAGGAATTGTATAGGAAATTTGCAAGAGACTGGATTTTCATTAAAAATTCATTTTCATTGAGGATTTTTTAGTTTTATTCAGGTGGAAACCAGGAATTGTCAGTATTTCGATTTGCGAAAAACTTCAAAAAAATCAATTTCCATTTTTTTATCTCGTCCTGTAGGTAGTTAAAAATTAATTCTCTCTAGGCAATGGTGCACTGCATATCGAGTAGCGAACCTGACTCCGCCGACCTCAGCCAGAACTCAGAAATGGAATGGCGGAGGCATCAGCAGGGTGGAGCCACTCCGAAGCTACACTATGGCGACATGACGCATTTTGGCAAAAGATCGACGCCGACGCACGTTGCTTTTGCAGAATCTTCGACGTTGGTATCTGGCTTGCAGTACGTTTCGGAACAGATGAAGCCCCAAGACGCCGTCATCAGTTCGAGAAATTACGAGAGGATGATGCAGCACAAGCGGAAGGCTAACGAGGGTATCGGCCACGTTGTTATGGATGTCCACCATCGACAGACTGCTTTGTTTGACGAGAACGATGAAGGTATGTGAAATAATATTTTGAGCTTCAATTGTTTTGCTTATGGATTGGGTTCTCTTTTGCCTGGCTTTTACTAGGAAGTACCGTTTGCCCTGAAAGCTTGGTTGTCCAGGAAGAATGCTTTCCTTCAAGAAACTTCATGTTTTAGACAAAAAACTGGACGGAGCAACCTTATTTTCGAGGAAAACAGTACTTTGCTTCTTCTGTTCACACAAATTCAAATTCCATTCGCAAATATTCAAAAAAAAAAAAATAATAATAACAGCGGTCGCGGTTTGGAATTCTATACACAATATCTTTATCACCTGCAGCATGATGAATTCTGAGAACTAATTTTGTATACACTGTAGTGAAGGGTGCTAAATAAAGATTGTCAATACAATCTATTTGATGAACATTGATTTTCTGTCAACACATTCTTTTAGCACCCCTCGTTGGGCGCCAAGTTGTTACAAAACATGTTATTGTAGAGATCTCAGGGACGTAAATAATAATAATAATAATAATATATTCCTGGTTAAGGCTTTCGCAGCCGAAGTTTTCAGTGTCACAATTTTCACTCGTTTTCGCTAGCGCGAGTGGCTAGCTTCTTCAGAGGCTTATACATCATGAATAATCTCAGATGACTCGAGATTCCGTCTGCGGAGATTTTATTTATTCTGACTTGGGTAGTCTTGTGCTTTAATTACCGTATCTGGATTTGGTATATTCTCACTAAACCTAATTGGACCCTTTCTACCTGCCGGCTTGATGTCGTTGATATCCTTTGTTATTTCAGAATTGCTTATTACCGTAACTGGGTTAGGCATATTTTCGATAACATTAATTGACACATTTTTGCCTGCTGTCTTAATGTCGTAGTTTTCTTTTGTTATTTTGGAATTTCCAAGAATGGGATTCCATATTCGGTTGATGTTCACATCTTCTTTTCTGTTGAAATTCTCCATGTGTTTGTGGATCTCTACGTTAAGAAGAAATTCCAAAAAAGAACGGCCTTCAATCTTGAGTGAAAATTGTGACATTGAATATATTCCTATTTTGTTATTGAGTGATAGTCCAAATACAATTCGTATAGTTTAATCTTCAGCAAACTTCCAATTAAAAATCCTATCAGAATTTGTAGGTCCAAGAATCATTTGTAATTTCTTAATATTCTTTGAAGTGGTAAATTGAGACTTAGCTTCGATTATATCCGGATATCTGGTAAAATACATTCCATGGCCAAAATCTAGGAACTTTATTTCAGTTTTGAAAAAGTTGCACTCGCTTCTAATTTCCAATATCCCATTTTTTATTCCGATAATTTGCATTTTTGACACATTTGGTTCCCATAATTTCCGCTTTTAATGAAAGAAATTAGATATAGACTAGTCTCCTGGATATTTTTTTTTTCAGAAAAATTGTGGTGAATTCCTAAAATTGTGTTTTGTTTGTGGTGATTCACTAATAAGAATGAACTTAATGCCAATCTTTTGGTATCGTATGAATTCCATTCCATTGGGGTCACAGGGCTTTGCCTAGCGGTCGGACCTAAGGGCACTCGTAAAAATAACTTCTCCCAATATTACGATTAATTACCCTTCTCTTCAACCATTTACATAGAGTGAAATATGAGGCAAATAAGTGATAAAAATCAACTACTTCCTTGGCTAATATTATGCCTTTGAATCGTTGTGGAATTAGCCATAGGAGTAGTTGTTTTCTGTTACATGTTATATTTGAGAGTGTTTGATAATGTGTTCAATTTCTTTACCACTTTTTGAAAAGCTTGTGGGACTTCTAACCCAACTTTCTTGCGATTCATAGCAAATAAATTCAAATGCAGAATCAAATAACTAATCTCAATTAAAGTTTTTAAATGAAATATCTCTTAAAATAATCTTTCACGCCTGTGAGATCCTCAAAAGATGCTTATGAATCCATTTTTTTACTAAAATAGCTATTCCATCTTCTAATACTTGTTAGCGCTTTCTTTCTGTAATCAAAATGGTTTCAAATCATCGTAATATGTTTTAATTATTGAAAATGTTTTACCAATGAGGTATTACGGTAATTTTTGGACACAGGTTCCAGTTAAAATACGTTGAACTTATGATTTCAGTAAAATTACTGTTTTTTTTTCGGAACCAATAGAATACCTGATGAACATGAAGTTTTAGTACCTCATTGTTTATTTTAATGAAAGTAGTTTAGAAAGTTTGTAGTTTTTTTGGTACACTATGGGTGCATGCAGTAGAAACAAATTACTAACTTATTCTATTTATTATTCAAACCAAATATACTTGACCTTCAAATGTCGTCGTTTTCAGCAAATTTTGGTGGCTTTTGTTCAGCAAATAACCATCCAACTCAGACAAAGATAGTGAGTTCCACTAGAGTTGTGAATATTAAATGGTGTGGCTAAAATAATATCACAAAACTCTTCATTACCATATTAACATGATGGTGTGTGTTCGGGCTCTACTATGTATATATCTCCTGTCACAAAATCATCTTTCTAAAATTGGCGTGGGTTTGTGCTTACAAAATACAGTTGGGATTGTGAGACAGCGTTTTAGACAGTTGTGCATTCTTACCGTGGGCCGAAAATAGAATTTCTGATGCAATGAATGAACCCAGTGCAACGGAGAATGGGTCTCATTGGAATGTTTTTTCAAGTTAACCTCAAATCTCTTGAAAAATTAATTGATATAATTCATGCTTGAATGCTGGTAGGCATTCTAGTTGTCCACTTTCACCACTTCACAGTCGGTGACTATCAATAACATCCAGAACGTCCATTGTCTTAGCTTACTTATCCTTGACGACAAATCCTCGAGCGCCAGTTATTTTAAAGCAATATTCTCAACTCTCCCAGTCTAGAGCAAGGTGGGAGGCCCAGGGCAGCTACAGATGGCGATACGGTATCCAAAGTGTCAGTTCTTATAACTCCACCGATTATTCAAGTGATTGCAGGCTTTCAGCAAATCAACTTTCTGCTATCCATCAGGAGCCTATATTTATAGGAAATGTCTGATCTTCGTAGCACTTTGACATGTTAAAAAGTCAGAGCAGACTTTGACATGTTAAAAAGGCAGAGCAGACTTTTTAACATGTCAAAGGTCCATAAAAACAGGAACTCGGTGTAAAAGTAAATATATTTCCAATCAGAAGTCATTGCCCACAAAAACGATACGTTGTGGTAAAGCAAGGCAGGATATTTACCATCCAAAATAAAGAAAGGAAGCAAAGTGGAAAGGCAGCAGCAGGCGGTTCCATATACGGGGTAGTTCGGATAGGTTTACAAAATAAAAAATAACGATTTTTTTCAGCTGATAGTAGTCTATGCTATGATATAAGTTGCTAGGCTGGTCCTCTCAGCCAGATTCTTGTACTCCCCCTACCTTAATATTGATCAGTCAGTTATTTAAGAACGATTGAATGTACAAAGACCTGAGACAATGGACATCCTGAATAATCAGTCGTCTACAAATGTCAAAGGAACGTTTTGAGTTTGTGTGTGGGCATAAGGAAATCATTGCAAACATACTATAAACCTTCAATTATTTCGGGAGAATGCACAACTATCTGTAACCCGTGTCATTTAGCGAAGTTTCTAAACAAACTTTTACTCATCTATCTAGAAGAGGAAATTGAGCAAACCAAGAATTTCGGTCTGGGCGATTTGGTGTGGGGTCCGGCGAGAAGTTATCCCGCCTGGCCCGGCAAAGTCGTCGAACTCCACGAACACTCAGTGAGCGTTAAATGGTTCGGATCGGAGAAATACGTTTCGCAAATCGAATGCCGCTCGCTGCAGACGCTCTGCGAAGGCCTCGACGCTCACCATCAGGCGCGAAAAAAGTTGAGAACGTGAGTTATTCGTTGTCTGATTTTACGCTAGCCACTCTGTCTAATATTCCGACACTCTATTATCATTTAGAGAAAATTCATATAGTAGTTATATTGAGAGCAGTATGTATTAATTTGTATTAACCAAAATCACTGAGATATTTTTCTCTATTCATTCGATATTTCTTCTCATTATTACAATAGTTTGAACAAATATTAGATGTGTTGTTTATATTCACTGATTTCGTACTTTGTTCATTAAAAAAAATAAAGTTCACCACTGTCAGTGGCCCTGAAAAATTACTGGCTTTAATACAAGATAATCATGAAGAAGCAGAGACAAATAGAGATAGAGACAAAGACAAACAGAGTGAGACAGATACAAACAGAAAGAGACAGAGACCAACAGAGAGAGTCAGAGACAAACAGACATAGGTAGAGACAAACAAAGAGGCATATTAAACAGTGAGAGACACAGGGCGAAGAAGAGTCAGAAAGAGACAAGTAGAAAGACATAGAGAGAGAGAGGGGGCAGAGAAACAGGGATAGAGAGAGAGTGGTGAAGATAGAGATATAGGGGGAGAGCGCGACAGAGGAGAGACCGAGAGAAGCAGTGAGAGAGGCAAAGACTGTTACATAAATCTTCCCACAGATTGTGCTCAAAACATATAACAAAGATATACTAGGAAGACAAGTTTATTTTCTCACCTTTTCGACACATTTTCAACTAGATATATATATATATATATATATATATATATATATATATATATATATATATATATATATATATATATATATATATCAGTATTTTGCGTTTTCAATAATCCTGATACATAAAAAGATCCTCTTAAGGGGCTACCATCAATGTCTTCAATAATATACGTTATGGAATGTGTTTTATAAATTTCAACGATCTTACATAGTTCTGTTGTAAAATTAGCAGTATAACCCTTTTCTAAAACATTTTTGTACTTGCATTCAGAATTTAGATGCACTTTGTGAATTTATGTGTACTCCTTTCTTGTTGTAGGCTTCACATCGATGGGTTTCATAACTATTGTACGATGTATTTTGTTATTATAATTATTTGTTAAGATCTGTAGAATATCTAACCATTTGTTATGACCCATCATAGAAAATTCTCTGTAAAGCCACTTCCTTATTGTTTTCTGCTATGGCAGCCTCAAAAGTACTGAATGTGAATTAATAGTTATTAGAGAAACTAATATTGAAAAATTCTTTCCCTTGGTCGCTTTGTATGTAGATGTTTCGGAGAATATTTGGCTTCTTTCAATACAAATGCCACCAGAGATGAAGAGATTGAAAAAGTGAGTGCGCTGAATCAAGAGAGGGTTAGTAATTTTCCGAGAGAGCAATTCTGCGAAAGAAAGAAATACAGAATTAATGAAAGAAAACTAAAGTCAGAGACAAGTGTGAGATAGAAAGAATGCGTGAAATAGAAATGATACTGAGTAAGAACTAAAGCAAGAGAACTTCTGCAGAAGCGAGGAAAGAGAGAGGCAGAAAAAGGGACAGGGAAACATTGCGAGACAGAAGTAAAGAGAGAGATAGAGAGAAAGCGCGATAGAGAGAAAGGCTGTTAGAAATAGTGAAAGACAGGGATGGAAAGTTATGATGAACGTTGCATGAATCCGCACAGATTGTGATCAAAACATAGCAGACAGATCACCGGAGATGTAGATAATGAAATAGTGAGAGCGATAAAGACCGAATCAGAATGATTCTGAATGACAACTGAAGTAAGCGAAATTCTGCAAAAGCGAGAAAAGAGCTACTGAGAAAAAGAATGTTTCAACAAAAAAAAAGAGTGAGAAAGAGTCAGCTTGAAAGTTAAACAAGCAGAGCAAAAGAGGGAAAGATTCACACTGAAATTGAATGGACCAGTGAGTAAGAAAGAGAAAAAGTCAGATACAGTGGAAACGGGAGGTAAGGAGAAATAGGAAGGAATATTTACTGAAAGAAAAATAGCGTGGAAAAGACATAGTGAGAGACAGAGAAAGAGATGACGACTCAAAGAAAAATAGGTAGCAAATGGAAAAAGACTGAAAGGGAATGGCACAGAAGGAGAGAGATTTAAGAAACTATTGTACAGTTTGTCAGGTTTCAGTTGCTTTTAACAAATTAGGTCCGTTGAATTTGTTTCTTAGTTTTTGTCTTTACACAACCCGGAAAATCGTTAAATGGTTATATAACAGTTAAGATAATCGTCAAAGAGATTTATTTGAATGTTTCTAAGTTAGTTTCTTTTACAGAAGTCGCAAACTGAACAGCCAGCTCGAAAGGGCGATTCAAGAAGCTATGACGGAGCTCGACAAGGAGTCCGAGGAGGATCTCAAGAAGACGGCGACGGAATCCAGAAGTCCCAAAATATCGAAAACGACGGCGCTGCCGGCTTCTGCGAGGAAAGCGTCGGTGCGCGTCAAAAACGGCATCCGCTGACGCCGCCATTTGAAAGAACCGACTTCAAGAAGAGAATAATGTATAAATGTATGTAGCTCGATCAGAAAATATCGATTATGAATGTAGAAATGGCGAAAATGAAATTACTAACGCTTTTTTAACATTTTACTCACGCGAGATGTGCCACGACGACTTTCCCGTAGCGACGGTTGAGAGCGATGATTGTCTTGCGTATTTGCATGGGATTTTCCTCGTAGCACATCCCGTACAACTTAGACCGATATAATGTACCGGTACCATGTCCTAGAACCTAGTTTTTAACGATAATGTGAGAGTATTTTTCAAAATGACTTTTTCAACTAGTCAAGGTAGGGCGGATCCTAGAATTTATACCACTACATATGCAATTTATGTATGATACGATTCTAACTGAATATGGGCTTTCAATTATGCCTCCTCTATTGATCTAACGGATTGGGGAAAGTTCTGGCTGATGATTCGTTTACTGGCGCACGTAGTCACTTGATGCCATTGACAGTTGTTGAAATTCCTCTAATTTTTTGCACTGATAATGGTTTGGTTTTCAGTTTTTCATCCGTTTCTTCATGCTTTCCTGAATTTTCATCTCTAGATCTCTATGTTTGATTGTTGTCGTTGTGTCCACTTCTGAGCTTTTCCGTGTCTTTTGGCTAATTGCAATTTCTCTCAGTTTGGGTATACATTTCTTGCGACGGTCAGAGTTTGAAGATATTTTCATCTCGGTGAAATTGTTCTACTTTAAATGGTAGAGAAAGTAATGGGTGACTAGAAATTTGCCTTTGATGGAAGATAATGATATCAGTCTATGTTTAGTCGATTTGTTTTGAAGGAACATCTACTGATTTTATTATTTCGGACTTGCTTTGTCTCAATTGTTTCAATCTGTGGGTGTCTCCGATCGTTATCAAGTGGGTAATGACTTCTTTGGAGTTGTTGAGAGACATTTATAGTACTTGAGTGGCAAATAACCGTTAATTGTAGAAGAAGAATTATAAATGTTGACAAAATGGTTAAGGTTTTCGAGGCCGAAGTTTTCAGTGTCACAATTTTCACTCGGGTTTGAAGGCCGTCGTTTTTTGTTTGTAATTTCTTCCTAACGTTTCGCTAGTGCGAGTGGCTAGCTTCTTCAGAGGCTTATACATCACGAATAATCTCAGATGACTAGACATTCCGTCTGCGAAGATTGTATTTATTCTGATTTAGGTAGTCTTGGTCGTTCATTACCGTATCTGGATTTGGTATATTCTCACTAACCCTAATTGACCCCTTCCTACCTGTCGGCTTAAAGTAGTTGATATCCTTTGTTATTTCAGAATTGCTTATTACCGTAACTGGGTTAGGCATATTTTCGATAACATTAATTGACACCTTTTTGCCTGCTATCTTATCTTATGGTATCTCTGGTTGGGAAAACGAAATAAAACCATAGCCGACTTGTACGGGAGGTAATAGAGATCCACAAACAAACGGAGAATTTCAACAGAAAAGAAGAAACTGTTAACCTCAACCGAATATAGAATCCCATTCTTAGAAATTCCAGAATAACAAAAGAAAACTACGTCATTAAGACAGCAGGCAAAAGGGTGTCAATTAATGTTATCGAAAATATGCCTAACCCAGTTACGGTAATAAGCAATTCTGAAATAACAAAGGATATCAAGGACCTTAAGCCGGCAGGTACAAAGGGGTCAATTAGGGTCAGTGAGAATGTACCAAATCCAGATACGGTAATGAACGAACAAAACTACCCAAGTCAGAATGAATACCATCTCGGCAGACGGAATCTCCAGTCATCTGAGATTATTCTTAATGTATAAGCCTCTGAAGAAGCTAGCCACTCGCGCTAGCGAAGCGTTAGGAAGAAATACCAAAAAACGACGGCCTTCAACCCGAGTGGAAATTGTGACACTGATTATAAATGTTTCTCATTAACTCGAAATAGGTCATTATACACTTGATAACGATTGTAGATACCATGCCGATTTGTTCAAAGTAACAATCGAGACAATAGAAGTCCGAAATAAAAGTAATCACGTCACATTATTGTTTAAAACTTTCAAACGTGCCTACCATTCGAAGAACAATCGGGATTCATCTTAAATACCTGATAAACAGCTGAGAGTGAAAAGAGGAAGAAAACCAGGACGGAAATTATCACTGTCTGACGAAGGAATTTAGTAGGGTCTACCACGCTAACAATTCCTTGCCGAACATGGAAGTTTGTCATCTTTATGCGGTGGTTCAAATATAGACAATCTCCATTAAAAAAGAGGTTGCCCAAATTTTAAGAATCAGGCGTAAAAAAATTGTTCGTGCTAATACGTCAAAGTGATCAACGCAGATATTTTTTTTTCAATTAGCATCTGCTTACCAGTAAAGTTTTCAGTATTGCTTAACAGCCTAGGTTTTTACAACCAAACTAGGAAGAGTTCAACATTTCGTTAGATCTTCATAACTATCCTATTTCTATCTGTTGATCAATCTTGGAGTCGAAACCAATAATCAATGTGAAAAAATCCGAAGATGATTGTCGTATCATCCCAAACGAGTCAGTAAATTTGTTTGGTGATGTCCTTGTCACTCAAAAAGTCTTTAAAACAGGAAAATCATACTACCGAAATTTTGTTGTTGTTTGAAACGTTTACAACGAAAAGGTTCGTTTCTACTAACCTTGAAACATCCGGTGACTAGAGTAGGGATTAAATCTATGTAAATAGACAAGAAAAATAAAATGATTTATTGTGGTGATTCTAGTCAATGTTGAAAAAGCTGACAATAAATATAAAATTGATTTGAGGTGTTTTATAATCTTTTTTTTGCACTGTGATATTCCTAAATTTCACCAGTTTATTTCGTTTTGATTACGTTCGTGCATTTTTCTAACGATCCACATCAGGTATATTGAATTCTGCTCACATCTGGCTGTCCTTTAGGTTGGAACATACTCTTTAAAGGTTTCCTCAAACCGACGCGGGAGCGGGAACGAGATGAATTCGATACTAAAATCCATAGTGGGACAAAACGGGGGTGATTATTCGTATTCCGAAATGCATACAAGCAACGAAATATGTATGGTTTGCTACGTGTACTGTTTTTCTAGCAAATTTCACTGTTCCAAAGTTCCGTTCCCGCTCCCGCTTCCGCGTTCCCGCGTCGGTTTGACGGAACCTTTAGGCTTTTGAAGGATGGATGCGTATTTTGACGTATATACAAATAAAATTATATAATTTGTCAATTATTGTTAATCTATCTGTGAAAAAAATTATTTCAGTACTCCATTTTGAAACAAAGGATCATAGATAGTTTTTTCACATTTGCGATCGATTTTCGACATCAAAAAAGTTTCATCTGAAATTTTCGCTAAGTTTCGTATATTCATGTCTACATATTGTCTTTCACCACACCGTTCTTGGAATATAATGCATCTAAAATCTACATGCCTTTGTCAGAGGCCCATTTATGCTTTATTTCTCAAATGTACAAAAATATACTTCGGGACACATATAAATTTGTAAAAGTGGAATACTGGACGCCTGGGGTCTCATTCTATGAGAACAAATAGTATTTCCCCTGTTACCAAACAAGTATTTTCATTCTTATATGCGCGTTTCGATAACCAAGTTACCTTCATCAGTAGGAATACAAAACAAACAGTAAATAACAAAACCAGTAGTATTCATATCAAATAATCAATTACTATGAATTTATATTGAAATAAAATGTGAGTGTGATCAAATTTGATTGATGTGGTCTGGTTTGATTTCACCCATCCATGCTGATAACAATAGATAATTATTTCTTCATCGGAATCAATTCGAATAGTTTAGAATCTATGGGACATTTTTGTGAATAGCAATATCTTCACTACAATCCAATTTTTTGTAATCATCAACTGGGTTTACTAATTTTAAATATTGGGTATTTGATTTGTTTGTGAGTTTCTAATAAATGATATGCACCACTAGGTTTATTTTCTCGCGAATATTGAGCATGGGCCAATTTTTCACGAAAGCGAATATTAGTCTCTCGGTTTTGGCATAATATACTTTATCACAATTTTGAAAGCTAATTTCGTAAATTCCCGATCTCTCTAAAGTTAGCATTTTGTCTTTTGGATTACCTTTTGGACTTTGTTAGTACTGCTATGTGAAAGCTGATAAAGTATATTATGACAAAACCAAGAGATCTACTAAAATACGTTTCCGCAAAAATTTGGCTCATGCTAAGTATTCATGAGAAAATAAATCTATTATTGCAGATCATTTATGAGAAACTCTCCATAAAATCATCATTCGAAATTTAAAATTAGTTGAACCATTTGGTGATTATACAGGAAGTATTGCTATTCACAAATACAGTTTGAACAAGTCCCTTCTCAGTAATGCTAATGGCTTATTGAATTCTAGAATAATATTAATTCACATTGATTAATTATTTGATTTAAATACGACTGGTTTCATTGTTTCATGTTAATTTAGTATTCCTACTGATGAAGATAACTTGGTTTTCGAAACGTACGTCTAGAAGTGAAAATACTTGTGTGGTAAAGGGAAAAAATACTACTTGTTCTCATTCGTTAATTTTAACATAATTTTTTCTTTGACGTATTTTTTCTGATCAAACATTAACTTTAAAGAGCGCAGTCTTTCTTATATAGATCATTCGACCGTAATCAAATTATAGAGTACATATTGAATAATTATGTAGTCATTCGTACATGATGTAATAATACGTAAGGGAAAGCTGTATATTATATTTTTATAAAATTGTGTATTTATTGTTTATACATTCGTTTGGAACATACCTAGTGATTATTTATTAATTGTACCCTTTGCGAATTGATCGATGTTTCGGATGGAAGAAACAAATATGTACTTGGTGAAACGGATTTGACAGAACCCGCTTGCAGAAGGGAGAATCCCTGAGTCGAATATGTCTCCTTTGTATGTTCAATTCTTGTAATTTAACTGTAAATATGTATAAATTCGTTTGCTATCTAGTTTTATGGATTCGATGAAAACAATTTCGAATTATGACATTCAAATCGATTCAATAAGTTTACGATTATGATGTACAACTAATATTGCCTAGTTCTTAGTTCGTATTATGAGATGAGCCTCTTTTTCTAGCATCACATTATTTTTACATAGAAATCTAATTGGGGTAAACACGAGACGTCCACTAGTTGAAGTGTGAAGCCTGTTTTCCGTCATACAGCTTTTACTGGTGGACGGATCGTTTTTACAGTTTTCTGTATTATTTATTTCGCATTATATTATGTATATAATTTTGATAGGTACCTGTTTCTGTGTAGCGGATGGCGGAGTTATTTCTTTGAACTAAATAAGCGACCATTGGAAAGAAACATTTCTATTGCGGACAGAGGCCAATTTTCCGACAGCAATAACTCCGTTATCCAATGTATAACCGGTGTATTTTATTTGTGGTGGACGTATGGGGTTATTTTATCGACCTCCTGCATCCACATCGTACTATAATCCAGTGTTAGAGCTACTCGTCACGTGGAAGCACATTCGTGCGGTAGCTAATTGTCTGTTTCTGTAAATATATTGTATCAATACTTTACTGTTTGGCCTGCTATGTTGTGGTTGAACAAATTCCAGACCAATAAATACTGGATTAGATATTAGGACTGTTTTTTATTTCAATTCTCCGTTTATTTACTAATCGCATTTTATGCCCCACTGCGAAATTTAACGTGGTGCACAAATCGAATGCAACTTTTGTGTTCGGAGCCCTCGAATACAACTTTTGTGCTTGGAACCCTCGAATGCAACTTGTGTTCGGAGCCCTCGAATGCAACTTTTGTGTTCGGAGCCCTCTAATGCAACTTTTGTGTTCGGAGCCCTCGAATGCAACTTTTTGTTCGAAGCTCTCCAATGCAACTTTTGCGTTCGAAGCCCTCGAATGCAACTTTTGCGTTCGGAGCCCTCGAATGCAACTTTTGCGTCCGGAGCCCTCGAATGCAACTTTTGCGTTCGGAGCCCTCGAATGCAACTTTTTTGTTCGAAGCCCTCGAATGCAACTTTTGCGTTCGGAGCCCTCGAGTGCAACTTTTGCGTTCGGAGCCCTCGAGTGCAACTTTTGCGTTCGGAGCCCTCGAATGCAACTTTTGCGTTCGGAGCCCTCGAGTGCAACTTTTGCGTTCGGAGCCCTCGAGTGCAACTTTTGCGTTCGGAGCCCTCGAATGCAACTTTTGCGTTCGGAGCCCTCGAATGCAACTTTTGCGTTCGGAGCCCTCGAATGCAACTTTTGCGTTCGGAGCCCTCGAATGCAACTTTTGCGTTCGGAGCTCTCGAATGCAACTTTTGCGTTCGGAGCCTTCGAAGGCAACTTTTGCGTTCGGAGCCCTCGAATGCAACTTTTGCGTTCGGAGCCCTCGAATGCAACTTTTGCGTTCGGAGCCCTCGAATGCAACTTTTGCGTTCGGAGCCCTCGAATGCAACTTTTTTGTTCGGAGCCCTCGAATGCAACTTTTTTGTTCGGAGCCCTCGAATGCAACTTTTGCGTTCGGAGCCCTCGAATGCAACTTTTGCGTTCGGAGCCCTCGAATGCAACTTTTTTGTTCGGAGCCCTCGAATGCAACTTTTTTGTTCGGATCCCTCGAATGCAACTTTTTTGTTCGGAGCCCTCGAATGCAACTTTTGCGTTCGGAGCCCTCGAATGCAACTTTTGCGTTCGGAGCCCTCGAGTGCAACTTTTGCGTTCGGAGCCCTCGAGTGCAACTTTTGCGTTCGGAGCCCTCGAATTCAACTTTTGTGTTCGGAGCCCTCGAGTGCAACTTTTGCGTTCGGAGCCCTCGAGTGCAACTTTTGCGTTCGGAGCCCTCGAGTGCAACTTTTGCGTTCGGAGCCCTCGAATGCAACTTTTGCGTTCGGAGCCCTCGAGTGCAACTTTTGCGTTCGTAGCCCTCGAGTGCAACTTTTGCGTTCGGAGCCCTCGAGTGCAACTTTTGCGTTCGGAGCCCTCGAATGCAACTTTTGCGTTCGGAGCCCTCGAGTGCAACTTTTGCGTTCGTAGCCCTCGAATGCAACTTTTGCGTTCGGAGCCCTCGAATGCAACTTTTGCGTTCGGAGCTCTCGAATGCAACTTTTGCGTTCGGAGCCCTCGAATGCAACTTTTGCGTTCGGAGCTCTCGAATGCAACTTTTGCGTTCGGAGCCCTCGAATGCAACTTTTGCGTTCGGAGCCCTCGAATGCAACTTTTGCGTTCGGAGCCCTCGAATGCAACTTTTGCGTTCGGAGCCCTCGAATGCAACTTTTTTGTTCGGAGCCCTCGAATGCAACTTTTTTGTTCGGATCCCTCGAATGCAACTTTTTTGTTCGGAGCCCTCGAATGCAACTTTTGCGTTCGGAGCCCTCGAATGCAACTTTTGCGTTCGGAGCCCTCGAATGCAACTTTTGCGTTCGGAGCCCTCGAATGCAACTTTTGCGTTCGGAGCCCTCGAATGCAACTTTTGTGTTCGGAACCCTCGAATACAACTTTTGTGTTCGGAGCCCTCGAATGCAACTTTTGTGTTCGGAGCCCTCGAATGCAACTTTTGCGACGGAGCCCTCGAATGCAACTTTTGCGTTCGGAGTCCTTGAATGAAACTTTTGTGTTCGAAGCCCTCGAATGCAACTTTTGCGTTCGGAGCCCTCGAATGCAACTTTTGCGTTCGGAGCCCTCGAATGCAAAAGTTGCATACGCGAGCTCCGAACAGAAAAGTTGCATACGCGAGCTCCGAACACAAAAGTTGCATTCGAGGGCTCCGAAAGCAAAAGTTGCATTCGAGGGCTCCGAAAGCAAAAGTTGCATTCGAGGGCTCAGAACACAAAAAGTTATTCGCGGGCTCCGAACGCAAAAGTTCCATTCGCGGGCTCCGAACGCAAAAGTTGCAATCGAGGGCTTCGAACGCAAAGTTGCATTCGAGGGCTCCGAACGCAAAAGTTGCATTTGAGGGCTCCGAACACAAAAGTTGCATTCGAGGGCTCCGAACGCAATAGGTGCATTCGAGGGCTCCGAACGCAAAAGTTGCATTCGAGGGTTCAGAACACAAAAGTTGCATTCGAGGGCTCCGAACACAAAAGTTGCATTTGAGGGATTCGAACACAAAAGTTGCATTCGAGGGTACTGAACTGAAAAGTTGCATTCGCCGGCTCCGAACGCAATATTTGCATTCGCGGGCTCCGAACGCAAAAGTTGCATACGCGGGCTCCGAATACAAAAGTTGCATTCGAGGGCTTCGAACAGTTGCATTCGAGTTCTTTTAACACAAAAAGTTGCATTCGAGTTCTTTTAACACAAAAAGTTGTATTCGAGGGCTCCGAACACAATAGTTGCATTCGGGAGCTTCGAACACAAAAGTAACATTCGAGGGCCCTGAACACAAGTTGCATTCGAGGGCTCCGAACACAAGTTGCATACGGGACTTTCGAACTCAGTATTTGCATTCGAGAGCTTCGAACGCAAAAGTTGCATTCGAGGGCTCCGAACACAAAAGTTGCATTCGATGGCTTCGAAAACAAACAGTTGCATTCGATTTCTTTGAACACAAAAAGTTGCATTCGAGGGCTCCGAATACAATGGTTGCATTCGAGGGCTCCGAACACAACAGTTGCATTCGGGGGCTCCGAACACAGAAGTTACATTCGAGGGTTCCGAACACAAAAGTTGCATTCGAGATTTCCGAACACAATATTTTCATTCGAGAGCTCCTAACACAAAAAGTTCCATTCGAGGGCTCCGAACACAAAAGTTGCATGCGAGGGCTCCAACCACAAAAGTTGCTTTCGAGTGCTTCGAACTAAGACGTTGCATTCGGGACTCCGAACTAAAAAGTTGCATTCGTAGGTCTCCGAACTTGAAAGTTGCATTCGAAGGCTCCGAACTGAAAAGTTTTATTCGAGGGCTCTGAACTGAAAAGTTGCATTTGAGGGATCCGAACTGAAAAATTTCATTCGAGGTCTCCGTATTAAAAAGCTGCATCTGAAAATTCCTTCGGAACCCTCGAATGCAACTCATTCGATGCCCTCAAATATAATTTTTTTGTACGGAGCCCTCGAAAGAAACTTTTTTGTTCGGATCACTCGAATGAAACTTTTTTGTTCGGATCCAGACCAGATCTCAGATCAGATCACAGACCAGTCAGCAGACCAGAACAGACCAGTCTACATACCAATCAACAGACCATACCACAGGCCAGACTACAGATTAGATCTTAAGTTAGATCACAAATCAGTCCACAAATCAGACCGCAGATCAGACCACAGACCAGACTACAGACCAGACCACAGATCAGATCTTAGGTTACACCACAGATCAGACCACAGACCAGACTATAGGCCAGATCACAGACCGGACTATAGGCCAGACCACAGATCAGATTAGACCAGTCTAAATGCCAGATCAAAAACCAGTCAACAGACCAGACCACAGATCAGATCTAATATTAGATCACAGATCAGTCCACAGATCAGACCACAGATCAGACCACAGACCCGATCAGACCACAGACCAGAATACAGACCGAACCGAACCAGAGCAGAGTTGCATTCGAGTGTCTCGTGGAAAAAGAATTTGTAATCGAGTGTTCCGAAAAAAAGTTTCTTTCGTTAGTGAAGTGTACTGGAATTGCAGAATATACAATGGCACCAAAGAAAAGAAAATGTATGGAATAATAAAACAACTTCACAAAAAAATTACAATTGAAAGAAACAAAAATTAGTTTTTATAAATATTTACTTCTGTTCTATTAAGTTTTATACGATTGCGAAACAAAATAAGCTTGACCCTAGACAATTTTAGTAATAACTATGGAAAAATATCAATATAACATGATGTAAAAGTGATTTACAATTCACTCCAGAAAGAAAAAACAATTCAAAAAGAGATGATATTGAATAGCAGTTTCAGAAATATTGTTTATGTTAATTCCAAAATAAATTGTTTTTTTACTTTATTTCTACTCTAAATTCAACAAATTTAAAATCAATACAAATGGAAAACGTTTTTAAAGTTAATGTAAATTCCATTATTATAAGATGAGAAGGTATTTGGTAAGTTTTGTTTTGTATCCATACTATAATAAAACTGTTTCTTGGGATATTAATAAAATACTCAAACATGCAAAATAAAATTATTCTGAATCGAAATTGTTTTTCTTTTTTCAAACACCATTCCACACCCAATTCAATAAAAAAAGTTATTGAAAAATTAATTATAATCTAATTTCTACAGTTTTACGATACACATTTTTAGGTGGCGCTCTTTTTCAGCTTCACCTGTTAATATTGTCGGGAACAATCATAGAAGACGCTAGAGGGCGTTTATATTTTGCTCCAAAACAAATTCGAAGTCAATTTTTGAGGTTGGTTCGTAACAAATTTTTAAAATATGCCTTCAGTATTTGCGATAATATGTGACTAGATTAAGAATATAGAAGACAAATTATAAAATTTATTTGGAAACACATTTGTGTCACAATTGGTATTTTATTAGAATTTATGCAAATGTACTAGCGTACTAAACAGTTTCGAAATGTACTAGAAACTACAATTTTACTAGAAACGATAGAGCAATAATAGTGAATTAGATTGAAATCGATAATAGCAGTCAAGCAGCAAATACATTTACAACTGAAGCCTCTATCTATCGTCGAGTAGTGGAATTGAAATATGTAAAGATCTCGAAAGATAACGCAATTCGCATTCTGCGCCATCTATAATCATTTGGATGAACTTATATGAAAGATATCAGGAGTGTATCTCTTTTAACTGTTTTCACATTATCAATCGGTTTTTGGTTAACAAATTGAGTTTTTTAATATTCTCTAGTGCTTATAGCCTCATATTCAGATAGTTTAACATGGCGGCAGAAACCAAAAGTTCCATTACTAGGCGTATTTGCTCGTGAGATGTCCTGACAGGACAGCTCATTGCAATTATCCAATACAATAGGAATATTTGGGTCGAAAATCCATCAGAAAACAACTATTTTTTTGGCTAATACCACGGCGAACGTTGAATTACATCTGGTGAATTTCTCCGTGCAGAGTTTCTACAAGGCTTTCTCTGCAATTGCTTGTTGCATGGAAATAGTCATCGAAACATTTGTACCTCCTACAGATCGATTTCGGGGTGTTGTCCCTCATCAGTATACGGTAGGTCTATGCAGACAACAAGTATAATGTCTGCAACAAATGATTCGATGACAGCCTCATTTCAAGACAAACTACTATACTGATGAGGGGCAACATCTCGAAATCGATCTATAGGAGACACCAGATGTAATTCGCCGTTCGTCGTGGTATTGGCCAGGAAAGTAGTTGTTTTCTGATAGATTTTCAGCTCAAATATTCCTATTGTCAGGACATCTTTATTCGTTTCAATGCTTATTGTGAACGAATACAGATTCCTTTATAATGTTAATTATTTCCAATCGAAAACAGAGAATTGTGCAATCTTTCGAAATCTTCTGCAATTTTTTCAAATTTGAATGAGAACAATATTGAACATTACAGCTACAGCCTATTATAGAATTTGGCAGCTGATCACCTCTTCACTGTTTCGCTCGTAAATTGTGAGCGCCACCTAGCGTGAACGCATTTCGCAAATAGTGTGTGGTTCGACGTTGAGAGGGCGATACTTATCTTGATTTTCTGGAGGTTTGGCCGATGTACTGTTCTGAAAGCAAAAATAGTATTAAATATGTGTGTACCAAATTTATTCATCAATGTCTATTTCCTATGTTATATGTTCTAAGAGCAAAATTTTATCGTCGTGTAGCAAAATCAACCCTTGACTTGATACTATATGTAGTAAAGAAGTTTTTCTACGACAGTGCGTAAACTATGCTTTTACACACAGTGCGTAAAGTAATTTTTTACACACTGTTCATACATTTATGCATTTTTGAAAAATACAGTATTTTGCGTCAAATATAACTCGGGTGTCTTTATTTGATTGATAATACGAAGACAATTCATTCAACATTCAAATTAATGATATAATTGATACAATTTGGCAATATAATAACTGTAGAAGAAAAAACTTTGTATGAAACACTTTCGTAAAGGGCTTTTTTGTACTCGCGTGTTTGTTGAACTCGGCTGCGCCTCATTCAACAAACTTTACGCTCATACATAAAAGTCCTACTTTACGAACTTGTATTATAAATAGCTATTTGCTCGAGTGTATCGAAATAAAATGCTTCAAAAATAAAATTTGCTTTTGAAAGTCCTGAATTTTGAAATTGTCTTCGAAGGTATAGATAAATAGAGATTTTACCGAAATATGAGGTGACATAGAAGAGCAAAAAATTCGTTTGGGCTTCGAAACCTCAAAGTGCAATTAAATACTGAAAAATAATAACTGATCCAAAAAAAAAATCGATTTGTGAATTTTGGTATATAGTGAATAAATTCAGTAATATCCTGATAAAATGCAGAATTTTCCAAAAATACTTTCACCTTGCTGTCACGAAAACTGTGTTGCTTAGAAACACCACGAGAGCTTGCTCGAGTGGTGTTTTGAACAGCAACACAGTTTGAGCGACTGGCTAGGTGAAAGTATTTTGAAAATTCTGCATTTTGAAGGGATATTCGATCAGACAATTTCACGAATACATTAAATTATTATGAACTAAATGCATATTGCAGGAACAATTCATCATGTGTCATTAATGTCAGTTGAATAGTTGAACCGTCAAACTGACGTTTCTCTATTCACAGAAATTGTTGTTACTATGGAAACGTATAAATAAGGAAGAGGCGAAACTCCTATTTGAAAATACCACGGGCTGGAGACAGTGTTTTTGAAAAGTCCTTAAAAAAATGATTGCATTTGATTGATTTATATAATATTAGAGAAAATGTCACCTAGTGCGCCGAATTACAGCGAGAATTTCCCTCATATTATATAAACCAATCCGATGCCATAATTTTTTGAATTCAAACCAATGAGAAAATGACTTTTCGAAAACACTGTCTCTAGCCCGTGGCATTTTCTAATCGGTGTTTAGCCTCTTCCTTATTTATATGATACCATAGTCAACAATCACTGTAAATTTAGAAACTTCAGTTTGACGGTTCAACTGTTCAACTGACATTATTGACACAGGATCTTAAACTCGATCAAATTGCATGAGTAAAATTTTCTATAAAAATTCAATCTCATTCTATTTATTGTTTTCTTTCTGACTGGGAAATGGAAGAGGCTACGCAAATGCATTTTAGAGAATATTTCCTCAACATTTCAACCTTGTAAAAATATGATACGAAATACTTCCCCTTTAACAACTTCAGCCCCATTTGGCAGACACTTTTACCCGTCTGCATTTTTTTGTTATACATACAAGTGTATAAGTAAAAACATTTATTCAAACGTAGGCTTTGTAGAAGCATATTATTTTTCATAATTGTTTAAAATTTTCACAAAATTGGTTGGTAATGGTGCAAGAAAAATAAATCGAAACATCTGAAACATTGCTAGCTCTTAAGGTGCATTTAGTAAACATTATTTTAAAATTGAGCTTAAATATATGTAAAAGGGGAAGGTGAATCTGTTATATCAAATGGCGTCATTTATACAACAATGTTAAGTTTATGCTAAAAACCTTTGATGTTACCGCTATGTTTATGATAATGCTTATGCTAAAGTTGACTAAATTCAACCTCAGACTATAAGAAAAATACATAGAACAAACAACTGAAACAACAATTAGTTTGAACATCCACAACGAACTAGCGTCCTGCTGAAATCCTCCGACACATTCCCACCGAATTCGGTCCCTGTGGCGGTCACCGACGATAAGGACGTCCATAATCCGGGACCGTTGTCGAAAGACTGTTGTAATTCACCCTTTCCGGACTACATTTGAATGGCGAACAAAGCGTCCTTTCTACCCTCCGCCGGCCGTCTAATCGCCTGCCGCCCGTGCCTGTGCCAGCATTAGTTTCTGCTATCTCGGCCAATTTCATGGTCCGCTACAACTGGAATCCTTTCCAGGGGAATCTGACGGCGACCATTAAGTATTCAGCTAATTAGTGTTTCATGGGATTCTCTCCGCTTGAATTAGTAATCAAATGGTCTGCGTACCTTCGCTGACATGAGTGTGCCTGTGCCTGTGCGGCTTGAGTTTCCTTCGTGTTAGTTACTAGTAGTTGAAGGGTAGAGGACGGTTTTTCTTTCCTGAGCGCCTCGAATTCAGATGAGGGGGCGGTGTTTGTATCGTTGGACGACACTAAAGGAGGCAGCAGAGACGAACGGGGTGTTCTAGGTCTTACGAGATATGTTAGATATACGAGGGAAAATGAAAGGTCAGATACCTACTTTTTGGGAAAGAAGAATGGAATAACTTTTCAGTCATTCGAATGTTTTAGGGCCAGTTTCACAGGTTCCAGTTAGAGTCCTTATCAATTAAGTAATGGTTAGATTGTGAACCTGTCGACGCCATTGAAAGAATGTCATTTACCAACTAAACTTTCAGTTAGTTATCTGAAGGTTAACTGGGACCTGTGAAACTAGCTCTTAGACAGTTACTTTCATTTCGAAATTCCAATATCTAAATTGTTACTTTGAATCGAGTGTGTAATGACATAGCGGATATAATTTCTAGATGTCCTCATCGGAAGATGTGGCGCAAGACTGACCCACAAAGTATTCCGAAAACCTACGCACATGGATAGGTATCTGCATGCTCTATCAAACCACAATCCTAGTCAGAAGCGAGGAATTATCTCCACACTAGCGGAACGTGCTCGGAGAATATGTGAACCTGAGCATCTACAGGATCAGATCAGAAGCAACCTTGACATCGAACGGATATAGTGCACCCGAAATCAACAGAGCCATGAAACCGAGGACTTCCACGAGACAAAGTAGAGAGGAGGCTCAGATAGTTGCACATGCGTATCTTCTATATATTCCTAAGGTCACAGATAGAATTGGAAAACTCTTTGGGCAACACAACATACTAACGGTCTTCAAACCCACCAAGAAAATACAACAAAGTCTTAGGTCGGCAAAAAACAAAAGTGACCCACTATCTGCAGCGGGGGTATATCGCATACCATGCACTTGCGGAAAGGTATACATCGGAACCACAAAAAGATCGATGGAAACAAGGCTGAAGGAATATCAGAGGAACTGCAGATTAGGCCAAACGAACAAGTCGGCAGTGGCAAAAAACGCGCTCAGTGAAGGAAACCACAAGATTATCTTCGAGGACATAAAGCTTCTTGCCCCCAACCAGGGATACCATAGCCGACTTGTACGAGAGGCAATAGAGATCCACAAACACACGAAGAAATTCAACAGAAAAGAAGAAGCTGTAAACCTCAACCAATTATGGAATCCCATTCTTAGAAATTCCAAAATAACAAAAGAAAACTACGACATTAAGACAGTAGGCAAAAGGGTGTCAATTAATATTATCGAAAATATGCCTAACTCAGTTACGGTAATAAACAATTCTGAAATAACAGAGGATATCAACGAGATTAAACCGGCAAGTAGAAAGTGGTCAATTAGGGTTAGTGAGAATGTACCAAATCCAGATACGGTAATCAACGAACAAGACTACATAAGAATAAATACAATCTCCTCAGACGGATTCTCGAGTCATCTGATATTATTCATGATGTATAAGCCTCTGAAGAAGCTAGCCACTCGTGCTAGCGAAACGTTAGGAAGAAATTCCAAAAAACGACGGCCTTCAAACCCGAGTGAAAATTGTGACACTGAAAACTTCTGCTGCGAAAGCCTTAACCATTTTGTCAATGACATAGCTGTTTCGAGGTAATTGCTGTAATACGATATCAAAGTCAGAAGAATCGGAGACTCCATTTAAACCTCGGTCTATAGAAAGAAACCCACACCGGACAATACCTGAGCTTCGATTCCAACCACTCAACACTAATACTACACTTATAGTAAATACCAAAACAATCAGGTACTGATAAGAAGATATTTGCAATGGCGTACAAGACTGATGAATGAAAAAATGAGCAATTTCAAATATCCCCTCCTACTACATATGTGTCAATTGCTTTGAGTTCTACCATAAAGCTTGTGTTATGAGAAACATGAGCCACTTCATATTTTTAAAAGATCATAAAATGAGTTGCTGTGAAGATCAGAGAGAAAAAGCAGAATTTTATAATACAAATAATGAAGAAAAAAGTATTTTGGAACAAACCTTAGGATAACTTACTGAAGATACTGCTGCAGTAGTAGCATTGAAATCAGAAAAAATAAATGCAGGAGATTCTGGACCAGCAAGATTTTTTTCTGAAAACTGCAAATTAAGAAGTATAAAAAACTCTTCGATGAGATAAGTAATGAAACAAAAAGTTCAACAGCATTTCAAACTTGCGATGCTATTAAATAGACAAAATTATTTGTATATTTCAAGCACAAAGTGTCATTGCCGCTCTTTGTCGAGCGGCAATCAATCACTTTGCGCTCTAAATACACAAATAGGTATTGCAGAACTACCTATACTTTAGCCGACAGCCAGCCTCACCGAGCAATAGTAATAATTAGTAAACGAATCACCACACAATGTAAAACAAAATCTTAAAATGAAATAGTAATAACACAGATGAATAAAATTCTTTTATTGCCGTTCTAAAGAGCTTATGTTTTTTATTACATTCAGATGTTCTGACAAATAGTTAAATATTTTTTGCTATCGTGAATTATTTAATTTTTTGCAAGCGATGTCTTTGGAATTAACAGGCAGAGACTGTTTGCTATGCATGAAACAGAAAATTTTCAAGATGAATATATTGGATAGAGTAAGACTTTTTTGGAAGTCAAACAGCGGTCTATCGTGGTGTCTTGCTTTAGCCCTACAGAGGTACCTTATGGCCGTATTCTGTTGAGTAAATTCCACGATAGAGAAATAACTATTTCTAGCAATGACTGAACCAAGTTCGTTTGTCACAACTCTAATCCCTGATGCTAATCTTTTTATTTTGTGATATTACATGGTCTTCGAAGTTATGTTTATTATTAATGGTTTATTTTTTATTATATGTGTGTTAGGATTGATTCTATTTATTTGAAAGTTGAGATGTTAGTTTTATTCATATTGAAACAGAGATAACCTCCTGTAAAACTCGAGCTATGATTACTTTTAAAATAATTCAATAGATTATCAAGCCAGAGAATTAAGTACCATCTAGTATGTACATAATGGGTCAAGTATTGACCATTGTGGTACACCCGATTTTACTCCATTGAAATGCGATACATTATTATCGAATTTGATCATTTGGGAACTATTCCAGAAATACGATACGGATAATTTAACACAGTTATTAACTGAACCACCATAGTGTAATATGGAGGCGAGAAATTGGTAATTTATAGTATCAAAGGCCTTACTGCAATCGATCAAAATTAAAGCGGTAATCCCGTCATTATCCCAAGCTCTGACAACATCATAAAGTATATTGTTGTAGGGCCGTTGAACAGCCATAATTCGACCTAAAACCCTATTGCATCATAAGCACAATGTCATTGTTAGAAAGATGAACACGGAGCTGGTGAGTTATTATAGAATTCTCTAAAATTTTCGAAGACAAATGGGGGGGGGGGGGGGGTTGAACTTGCTGAGTGAAAGTTGCCACTGCACGAAAGTCCAATAATCAATAATTTCAGAAAAACTGGCCTATGATACTGAAAAATATAAGCAATTGAAACTCTTTGAGATAGGGGACGTCCAAAACGTAGGCAATCAAGTTACTACAGTCATAAAACTGTACATCATCTAAGAAGATCTATCAACATTCTTTCCCCAACGAGTATACAATAAAAATAATCGTATATTATTTATAAAAGAGTACGACGGCGTACTAGTGCCACTGCAGAAATAAAAATTCTTTTAATTGAGACATTTATTCTGTCAATTGACACATTTGATCTGCCAATTGACACATTTATTTTGTCAAGATTAAAGATTAAATATGTCAATTAACAGATTAAATGTGTAAATGGTCAGATTAAATGTGTCAATTGACAGATTGAATATGTCGATTGACAGACGCCGTCGTAAGATAGAACTTCTGCTACCGACAATGTATTCCACGAGCCAGATTTTTTCTGTGAAAAAGTTATTAGGCCAAGCTGTAGATAAAAATAAGAGGCTCTAAATTTTTGAAAAATGGTCTCTTTTTCGAGGTTTTCCCAGATTTTCTCAGTGGAAAATGCACCGATCCGGTCGTATGATAATCCATTTTGTAGGTTTTATAGATCTCCACAAAAGTTCCATCGACAGTAAAACGATTCCTCGAATAATTCTTGAGATATTTCCAAAAATCGAAAAGAGTTGTAATTTCTTTCAATATTGCTTGTTTAAAAAATTCTACAAAGCGATTTCGCTGAGGCGAAAACTGGGGTTTTTATTAACAAACTATCTTATAAAAATTAGTATAGGCCATTTGCGTTTTTTATTTTGTGGGGGAAAAAACCTTCATAGCTTGGTCTGCATCAGCGTTGCCAACTCATATTTTGAAAAAGACGTAGGCTGGATTAGAAAATTACGTAGAATTAGTAAAATTGGCATATAAAAAGTTCGTAGATCTACGTTTTTTTTCTGAGTGAAATAAAGAGGGTAATAATGAATAAAACTAGTGTTTTGTTTCACATCCATTTTCATTATTATTTTCAAGCAAATGAATTTATAAATAGGTGTATATTTATTGAAATGTTTAATATGTTCTTGCGAGGCCTCGCGTTTTTTCAAAGCCTCTTTTCGAAAAAATAAAGCCTTAGCGTTTCAGTGGAAAGCTTTTTGTAACCCAACCTGAATACTTTTTGGCTTTTGCCACAAGTGTGAATATTCTTGTTCATAACGTAGCTATCTTTTCTTTTTTTCAGTGGGAATAAATATCATTCCGCTTTCAATTATTGAGCTGGAAGCTGAGAAATATCTAAATTAAACAAATAACGAATTTCCTTCGAATTTCACGGCAAGACGTTTTATTCACAGTTTTATGGAAATGTCACTTTTGAAAATTTGTACAATTTGATGAAAATACGTAGATTCTGAGGCTGAAGTTCGTAGGTTTGCAGGAAAGGCCTAAAGTACGTAGATCTACGTAAAAAGACGTAGAGTTGGCAACGCTGGTCTGCATGTCCTTTTTTTATTTATATATTTATTATAATTCAACTGTTTCTACTAAATGACCCTCCTCAAATTGTTTTGTCTTTTTATATTTGTATTTAATTTATATTACTTTTAGCTATTCTTACGCACTGTATTTTACCTTTTTCATATTTCAGCCACAAATTGTATTGTATTTACCTTATATTACCTTTTTCTATACCTACTGTATTTTACCCAATTGATATTTTAGTCACAAATTGTATTATTGTTGTTAAAATTGCTAAAATTGTTATCACCGTCAACCGATTGCACCCCTATGCGCAACCCTCGGAAATCTTCGAGAGACTTGTGTGAGCTAGGGAAGACGCAGCCCTTACTTTTTAACGTGTGATGCCAGGCACGAGACCGATGACCATGCGAGGCTTTGAACCCTCGACCCTTCGCTCCAAAGGCGAACGTTCTACCAGCACGGTCACCACGCCCCATATCATATCACATTTTATTTTTGTATTTACTTTATATTACTTTTATCTATACTCATTTTTGTATATACTTTATATTAGTTTTATCAAGTTATTTAGGGTATTTCTCAATATCTATCAGATATAGTTCAATGTCCAGCGTGGCTTTAGCCGGGGAAGTAGTTGTTTTCTGTTAGATATTACAAAAAAGTTACTTCAATTTTATCGTAGGGTTTTTCCATTTCCAGAGGAGTCATGTAATGTTTCAATTTTCAATTTAGAATGTTTCTCTTTAAAACATGAATCCCTTCCAAAAGAGGTTATGTTGTACAATGGAAAATAGCGACTAAATTCCAACTTTCAGTCGCAGATGATTCCACAACTGACTTTATGAACATCCTGTTCATATTTTCAATGAAATCAATATACTCACTGTATTTTACCGAATCGATATTTTAGCTATACAACATTCTGTTATAGTTATTTTAACATTCACTTACACCCATTTCATTGATCTTAAACGTAACAATTGCAATAGCACTTATCGTTCACTTACTTTATTCTTATGAAACTTTTCTTAGGTATCATGTGTTAATTTTATGAATAAAGTTATTATCATTATTATTATTATGTGTTTAAACAAATCAAATTGTTATAAAATAAAATTAATAACCTGTTTTTAAGGATCCTGATCAAAACGAATTGTTTAGAAAAAAAGTGATGTAGAACATTTTCCCAACAAGTTTTTCCCTGATTTGGATGAATTACGATAGAGAATAAACTGAAAATTGATCTGTCAATTGAAATGACTTCAGTAGGTACAATTTTTAAGTGATTCTTTTGAACTAAACAATCGAAGAAAATCATCAAAAATTGTGTCAAAATTCCCAATTGCCAGTAAGTCGTACAGTCAGTCATCTCCTACAATATTATCGTAAAATCTCATAGTAAAAAATTATTTCGAGTTTACATTCACACTACAAACATTCCACATCAGTCATCAATCAATATCCAATAACTTTTTCGATTTCAGTCCTATATCCGTAGCATAGGGAATAAATTCCCCAGTGACCAGAACAAGGAAATCCTTTAGCAGCTAATGGACTATCATGATCAGTATTCAATATTGGATGAATAGGTTCATGCAAATATTATTCGCATTCATTCCAGATGACCCAATAATATGATCGAATTATTCATGCAACAGCTGATGCTTCGGGGTGGGTGGTTAACGGAATTGGCGAGAATGGACCGATAATTAATCACAAGGAAGCAACCAAAGAACCCCATTATCAAGGACTATATGATAGATAGATATTTTATTTGACCACTTTATGTATAAACATTTGTAGTCTTAAAAATACAAACGTACATTAAAACAATATATGCATAAAGAAAAAATAAATGAGAGACAAAGACAGTTAAAGTAACAATTAGACATTAGAGTAAAGATTTCACAGGTTCGGAGAATAACGGGATGATCATCCATATGTCAACTCATTGTTTGTGTAATTCAATTGGCAATTCTTATATTTATCGTGAGAATGAAAAATTATTTGATTGTTCTCTGGAATTTGTCTTGGCTCATATTTGTAATATTAACGAAAAGTTTATTGAACAGGTTCAAGTCGAGCGATTTTTTTGGTCGAGGTAGTACAGACTCACGTGGATTGATCAACTGATTATTATTTCTTGTGTTATAGTTATGCGTATCGAAGTGTTTTGTATAGATACCAATATTTTTATGAATCTGTAAAAGGCATTCTAAAATGTATGCCTTATCGTCCGCGTTTTTAAGACAGTTTGTTGAAATCAATATCATTTGACACTTATTGGAGTTCTGTAATTTGTTTGTTAGAAACCATTCATCAACTCTCAGCCAATTTCATTGAATTTGACAATATTTCCTTGATAACATGTGACATATAAGTGAATAAATCAGCTGCAAATAGCATGCATGATTAAAGTGACAAGTTTTGCGGTAGGTCGATAGTGTATAGAATGAATGGGAGAGGACCTAATACATACCCTTGGGGTACCCCATGCTTAATGACTTGGATTCTAATTGAGAATCCTGAAAATGCACTTACTGGAATCTGTTGGAAAGGTAAGAGGTGAAAAATTCGTATACTATCCCGCGTATTCCGTAATATTCAAGCTTCTGAAGTAGTATTGTATGAAAAAACACAGTCAAAACCCTTGTTCAGATCGCCCATTGTGCAACTTCTGAATACAAAAAGAACTGACCTGCCACTGGACACTGCAACTTATGGATGAGTTCTTGACCTCGTTTTTGAGAACTTTAACATTTCCTACCCGATTGTTTTTTATGTCCAACGCGAAGCGAAGAGTAGTAATAAAAGAGAAGGATATGCAAGTTGAACAAGTTTTTTTCTACGTTGTTTAGTTTTATTTTGATTCTAATAATGATATTCGCTTTCAAATTCAAATTTAGCTGATTGCCCAGAAGGCATGATGAATATAAAAACATTTGCCTACTTCTTTCTAGAAAATTCGCCTTTTTTCCATTTTGACACATCTCTCCCTAATGTGACGAAAACATTTATTAACTGTAGTACCTCAAAACTTCACGATTAGGACTACGTCATAGCTATGTCAAATCAGATTGTTTTCCGATTCACCGGATTGGTCTAGAAAAAAGTTTTGAGCTACTTCAGGAAATAAATGTTTTTGAAAGATTAGGGAATGATGTGTCTAAATTGAAAAATGGCGATTCTTTTCGAGTCTAGAAGTCTAGAAAAAAAGTTTAGAGCTACTGCATTTGATAATTGTTCTCGTCAGATTAGGGACAGTTCGAAGACATTCGATTTTTCCGAGTTTTTTCGAGAACTGTCAGAGCTACGTCAAATTGTTCTCTCAGTTTGAGAATCACCGAATTGGTCTAAAAAAAGTTTTGAGCTACTTCAGTTGATCGATGTTTTCGATGGATTAGGGAGAGACGTGTCAAAATCGAAAAGACTCGACTTTTTCCAATCAAGACACGTCTCTCCCTAATCTGACGAGAACAATAATCAACTGAAGTTGCTCAAAACTTTTTTTAGACCAATCCGGTGAATCCTACAGAAAAATCAGATATGACGTAGCTCTGACAGTTCTTGAAATAAAAGGAGTATTTCGAGAACTGTCCGAGCTACGTCAAATCTGATTTTTCTCTAAGTTTCAGATTCACCGGATTGGTCTAAAAAAAGTTTTGAGCTACTTCAGTTGATTACTGTTCTCGTCAGATTAGGGAGAGACGTGTCAAAATCGAAAATAGTCGATTTTTTCGAATTTGTCTAGTAACCATGTATAACTGGCAACTTTACTCAAACCATAGTGTACCATAGGGTATAGATCTTGGAACTAAACTATCGCCCTAATGTTCACAAATCACATTCTTTGATGTTTTCGCAACAAAATGTAGTCGCTAATTTGATGTTTAGACTTTTTCTTTCGACAGCAAAACTTGAAATAGTCAAAGAAAGTAAAACAATGTAATGATTGACATGATTATTTATATTTCGGACGTCCATCATCTTAATGGTTGAAAGATTTCTATCTCTTTCAAATTTTTCACAACGTTTCAATTGCTTGAATCCGCAATTGTCTTCTGGTGAATAGTGACAAAATCAGATGCTACGCGACCTTTTATAGGTCTATAATTAAGTGTAATTACGGTGTAATTACGCGCGGTCTTGTGGCGCGCGTAGTTTCGCGCTTTTTCTCCCTCCAAAACGGTCCAAGAGCGGTTTCCATACGTTTTTTAATTTCTACGCTTGGTTGACTGAAGGCACTATTGGCTTCTATACAGGTGGTTTTTATAAATTTCCGTTTGAAACAATGTTCCTCTCTATGAAGAACACTAGCTTCGTCCCAAAGAATTCGGTGGTGTTTTGTCAACCAAGCGTGGAAATTAAAAACGTATGGAAACCGCTCATGGACCGTTTTGGAGGGAGAAAAAGCGCGAAACCACGCGCGCCACAAGACCGCGCGTAATTACACTTTAATTATAGATCTATAAAAGGTCGCGTAGCATCTGATTTTGTCACTATTCACCAGAAGACAATTGCGGATTCAAGCAATTGAAACGTTGTGAAAAATTTGAAAGAGATAGAAATCTTTCAACCATTAAGATGATGGACGTCCGAAATATAAGTAATCAAGTTACTACATCGTCTAAAACATTCAAATTGATGATTGACAATTCAAAATTTTCCCACTGTACACTATTTTGGACTACAATGACATTTCTCTCTACCAAACGGTTGTACTGGACGATGGGGACGTGAATACCCCGTAATTTCAAGCGATACTTTGAACTGAGAAGTAAAATTACATGAGATCCATCCTTATGAACATGATTTTACTCACCATACGAGGATGTATTGATATCTAGTTAGCCTAGACCAGTTCCCTGCATAAACAAAATATTGCGTTACCATAGCAACGAACAATAACTTATTAGAAGTGTCAGTGTAAAGTTTGACGTCAAAAAAGTAAACCAGAGTTACGAAATAAATTAAAAGAAAAAATATGTCCACTGAAATTCTGAAAATCGAAAAATTGGAGTATCGAGCCATCGAGGTAAATTTTCCATTGAAGATGATGACCGATCCGGAAGGCCAGTTTCTGTGTAAGTCCCCGAAAATATCGATGCAGTTCATGACATGATTTTAACAGACCGTCGTCGAATTGGGCTAAAACGGATATCTGGAGCACTGAATATTTCATACGAACGCATTCATCATATAGTTCACGTCAATTTGGACAAGAGAAAAATAGCTGCAAAATGAATACCCAAATGTTTGAATGTTGACCAAAAGCGTGCAAGGGTAGTAGCATCGCGTTCGATCTGTGCTCGATTTGAAAACGATGTAGAGTGCTTAAACCGAATTGTTACTATGAATGAGACTTGGGTACATTTCTACGATCCAGAAACATAGCAACAATCGATGGAATGGCGACACTCCGGTTCTCCAAGACCTAAGAAGTTTCGTGTCCAAAAATCTGCTGGAAAAGTTCTTGCTTCAGTGTTTTGGGATTGCCATGGAGTAATCATGATTGATTTTTTGGATAAGGGTAGAACAATAACTGGAGATTAGTATTCGACATTACCGACCACTCTACGGGAAAAAATTAAAGGGAAAAGACGCGGAAAGCTATTCAAAGGTGTTTAGTTTTTGCAGGACAACGCCCCTGCACACAAATCTCATGTTGCCATGCAAAAAATTCGTGATTTAGGGTTTGAACTACTAGAACACCCCCCTTATTCACCAGATTTGGATCCGTCCGACTATCATCTCTTTCCTCAACTGAAAAAAAGTTTGAACGGTCGTAAATTTTCTTCCAACGAGGAGGTAATAAAAGCTGTGGAGGTCTGGTTTGCAGAGCAAGGAGAAACATTTTTTTTGAAAGGTCTAGAGACGTTGCAGGTTCGCTGTAATAAATGTATGCAATTAAGAGGAGAATATGTTGAGTAATAAAATATTTTGACATTGAAATTTTGTTTGGTTCTATAGTAGGCTAGAAATTTTTCAATATATCCTCGTATGCTGTATGTGATTTAATATTCAATGTATTTTTTTTGTAATAATACAATTTTGTTCCAATTAACCCTCATCAAGAATCACCCTGTATCAGTACGAAACCCCTTCCAGTAGAGCCGACGCTCCCAACACCCCAAAACAAATACCGAAACGTTGTTGCCTCCTCAGTGATCCCACCAGTAGGAACATGCTCCAGGCACTTCCACGACGTACATCCGGAATATTGAGCAAACTAAAATATATATTTGGAACCGACACACGAGAGTTCGGTAAATATTACATTAACTAACAACGTTGTGTCGCAACTAACTCGGTTTCTATTGTAATAATAGAATCATCATGAATAATGAAACCAATCTGAATGCATAATTTATCAGCTGCGCTGTTTGGGAAACGAGCCTCCCGTTATGTTGTGTTTTCCGATGGGATAAATATGCGCGACGTCAAAGAATAAATAGTGCGGAATAATAAAATAGCCGAGGCATGTGCAGGATTAACCATTACGAGTCATTATTTACAGGCTAATGCCCGCGGGCATTACGTTCTATCTCTGGCACTTCGGAATAATGGAATATTCAGTCATTTTTGAGTTCGGCTCATTTATATTAAAATAAATGACACATCGATTAGCATATTTGATGTAGATTGCTTTGAAATTAATAGAATCAGCTGATTGGAATACAAATCGATAATTATAATAATAACAATAATACTAAGCAGAAAAGCGGGAAATCTGATTGGACACTTGAAGATATTGGAACACATTCCCCTAGAAGCCATGTCTAAACCGACAGATTTCATGCCAGTTAGGTACGACTTCGAAATGCAGTTAAGTGGTCATAAACAGCCACCAAATATGCACAGAGAACGGACCTCAACTGGGAAGGGATGCATCAGTGTGGTACACAGATGGATCTAAGATGGAGAAAGGGTTGGAGTGGGCATTACAGGACCAAATTTTAGGCTATCAAAACCCCTTGGTAACACCCCAACCATCTTCCAAGCAGAAGTACATGCTATATAATTATGTGCCCAGGAATGCTTCGAAAGAGGCATTCGAAGGGCAGAAATCTATATACTATCAGATAGCCAAGCAGCACTAAACGCTCTGAGGTCATACATCTGTGAGTTTAAGCTCACTTGGGACTGTAAAAAATCCCTGAGACAACTGGCAACAAACAATCAGGTCACCCTGATGTGGGTGCCAGGTCACAAAGAACTTAAAGGTAACGAAGAAGCAGATTGCCTTGCCAAAGAAGGCGCAAACACACAATTTCCCGGCCCAGAACCCTTCTGTGGACTCTCCAAAGCCCACTTGAAAGAGGAGTTCCGACGCTGGGAAACCGATGAAATGAAATCTCACTGGAATAAAGTGCCAGGACAAAGACAAGCGAAAAGACTAATGTGCCTATCGCCAAAGAAAGCTAAATAGCTTCTCGAGTTAGACAAGAAAGACTTGCAGATGGTAACGGGACTCCTCACTGGACACTGCCCTCTGGGGTACCACCTCAAAAAGATGGGTAAATCAGAGAGTGATAGTTGCCGCTACTGCGAGAACTTTGCGGAAACTGCAGAACATTTGCTTTGCGAATGCCCAACGCTATTCTGCAAGAGGCTTAAGTTCCTGGAAGGGGCCTCTTTAACGCCCTCCGACATCAGGAACTTAGCTCCCAGGAAACTGATAAACTTCACAAGAAGTCTAGGAATCCCGGGCCTCGAATAGACCAAGGGTCACGCACAGAAGAACTTATAGGTCGAAGTGCTTGTGAGGCTGCACAGCCTGTACGACCCCCTACAATCTACAAGCAAAGAGGCGAAAGATAGAATAAGCCATAGCATCCTTTAGTCCATTCAATTTAGCAGGGCCAGACAAAACCCAACTTGTAGTTTGTACTACTACAACAAGGAGCAGACCTACCAGGCCAAGCTGAAGATAAAAATAAGAGCCACTTTTCACACAAAATAAAAGATACAAACTGCCTATACTAAATTTTATCTCATAGCATGTCATAATGACAACGTTATGTCACTCAATTTTGATAACATAAGGAAGCTCATTATGGTACTTAGTACCATAATGAATTAATTATGGGACTGAGTACCATAATGAAATTCTATATCAAAAACATGTAACGGTGAGATCAAAAAAGTTTATTCAAAATGCATAACTATGTACAAAACTATTTATTATAAATGGTACTACAATTTGCAATATTGATTCCGAAGGATTCTAGAGTTTTTATATCAGTGGTTGATGATTTTTGGTAAACTTGTAATCCTGTTTGGTTGTTGGCACCAAAAATTGCTTCTGATATTTTTTCTTTTGCTCTTTCGAATTTTCGATGTAACCTTCAGCAACAGTATTGCTTTTCCATCCGCCATGGCGTTACACGGTACACAGATCAGCTCCAGAATCAGCCAAAAATGAAGCAGACGATCGCCGAAAACAATGTCCGGTATATTCTTCAGGGTGAGGTAAATTAAAAAAAGTGGAAATAACTTTTGGCATTTTACCAAAGGTGTGTATTCCAACGGGTTGTTTTGTGCATGTCTTATTTTTATGAGTGACAAAAAACGTAGATGGTTTGTGTTGCAAGGCCGAATTTTCACATATTGTCTGTCAAGTTCTACCACATTCAATCCTGGGATATTCCCCGAAGTTACAAAAAATTCTCGAAGTAATTCTAAAAACGGATCCTTCATCTATTACATTTTCAACAAGCATATTTGTCAAACCCTTCTTCTGCATGCTCCACTTAGTCTATTTATCATAGCAACTTTTTTAAATAAATATGCCTCATCGATTAAAAACTTTGTAACATCTTGTTTAGTAAAAATTTTGGATTTTTCAGCTCTGTAACCTTCTGATTTACGTTTTAGTAATGCAACCAGCTGTAGGTACTTACTAATATCGACAATTTTTCTTGTTCTTTTTATCATCGAATAATACGACCAAAGAGAAGATGGTTTTCTTTTCTTAGATAAGTATTCAAAGTAAGCCAACAATACTTTTTCATGAGTGATATTCTTTATTTTTTTAGCAGAACACCATTCTTTGTACCGATTAAACATCATTTCATATACACTCCGTGATTTTTCCGGTAAAAGGGAGTCCACGATATTTCGCGTCATTTCTTCCAAATCAGAAGGTAAACTACCAGTTTCAGAATCACTCACTATTATTTAAATTATATTAAATTCTACGTGACAATTGTGTTTGACAGCGATAAATAAATATTGCCGTTACAACCTGACGTTGTCAAGGAAATGGCAAAGCACAGCTCACTCACCTACTAATATTTGAAACTACACATATTATTGTACTACTCCTTTAAAAATAGTTGTCATTGTGACATGTCAAAAACGCAGTTTTTAATTTTTCGAAAACGTATTGACATAAATACCATCAGATAAAATTTTGTATGTAATACGAATCAAAAACAATCATTATGGCACGATATATATATATATATATATCTATTATACTATCAGATCGGTGCATTTTTCACTGAGAAAATCCGGGAAAACCTCGAAAAAGAGTAAATTTTTCAAAAATTTATAATTCAATTAATAAACAGTATTGCGAAAACTGATAGAAAATAACTTGTGGTTCAACTGTGCGGAAAATAGTTTCTGTACGATGTGTATTTTTTGGTAAATTTTTCTAAATGCGCCGATTCAAGGGAAATAATATTCAAATTCTGTAAACGGCATTTGGACGCAATTTGTAGCGTTTTGATCAACTTTCAGTGACATTTCCAACACATTTCCCTCCTCTCAGGTGAAAATCCAAAATAAGCAAATTGTAGATATTGATCTCTTCTTCCAGATGCCGTTTACAGAATTTGAATACGACGATTTCCCTTAAATCGGCGCAGTTTGCAAGATGTGTCCTCAAATTGTTTATAAAGACGATTCTCAATGTTTCCGTGAAGTTACCCTCACTGCATAACACCCGGATGAGATTTTACTTTACAAATTTGAGCTTATTATTAATATTGATACCTAGAAACTTAGTTATAGGCTTGTTCTCAATCAGTCCATTATCATTGAGTGGAAGGTCTTCAAGAGTACATCTGAATGAAATGACATTTGTTTTTGTTGTATTGAAGGATAATAAATTTGCATCACACCATTCCTTAATTTTTTTTCATATCAGTAGATATTAAGTTGTGCGTGGTGTCATCCGCAAAAAGTGTGTATTTCCCAGATATGTTTAAGAAGGTCAGGTCATTAATGTATAATAAAAACAGAATGGGACCAAGAACCGAACCTTGAGGCACTCCGGACTTTATTTCATTCTTTCCAGATAGTTCTGTTGTTCTCACCATTTGATTCCTATCTGAAAAATATGATTCGAACCATTTATACGTGGTTCCTCTGCAACCATACTGGTGGAGTTTTCTTAATAAGATTTTATGGGCAACACAGTCGAATGTCTTCGACAAATCGCAAAATACCACAGCAGCTTTATTACCGGAATTCAGCTTTGAAAACATATCATATAGAAATGAAATAATGGCATCATGCGTATTTTTACTCTTTTGGAAACCAAACTGATTTTCACTTAATATATTGTGGCGTTTTAGGAAGTCGGTTATTTTCACCAGGTTTTCAATGAGTTTGGCCATAGTTGGAATGAGGGAGATTGGGCGAAGGTTCGATGGATCATCTAAATCTCCACCTTTGTGAATTGGGATGACAACTGAAGTTTTCAGAAAATCAGGGAAAATTCCTCTGTGAAATGAGTTATTGATGATAGATACACATGTGTTAAGTGCATTGATTGGAAGATTTTGGATGATTTTAATAGAGATTCCATCATAGCTAAATATCATAGTTTCGGAATTTTGACCCACATTTGAGGTCATTATTATGATTAATATTATGAATGTTATGCTTCTCAGTTCATAATAATCAATGTATAGAAATAAATTCCTCGTCCATCAAGGAAGACACCATCGTCGATTCTCAGAAACAAGAGCATTCAGTCTCGCCGAACATCCAAACGAATGAAATATTACAAATAGAAAAAACTTCCGCGCGATCGCACAATACCCAAGAAGAAGACGATACCGATCCAGCAGTTCATCCGGAACTCCATTCAATCTGCCCGACTGCCGCTGAGGATAATTCAGTCGGGCCTACGCGAACTTCAATCAAAATCGCAAATCCCCACGATTTATAGCGAAGCCAGAGAAATAAACGACTCGTGAATCACTAGGCATTACGCGAAATGCAACCGAGTAGTAGAAAAGTGCGTAGCGCTAGGGGAGCGAAATATATGAAAAATTATGGCGGAATTTTCTATCGCGCCCGAGATTTATGGGGCGGAGGGACGTAATGAAAAAACGTAAAGAGCTTTGGCGAAGAGAGAGTCAAGAAGTATAGGAAGTAGGCAGGTCCTCGCGGATGGAAGGGTACAAATGGAAGCAGAAAATTTTATCTTTCGATCAAAAAGCGCCGCCACTCGATACTTTCCGCTGATTTCGTTTCATTCAGGAGCAGGAATGCATGCTGAATTTGATATTTCGTTGGGGTCGTCGAGCTAGATGGGGTTTCTGCAGGTAACGGGACAGTTATTTGTTTGGTTATCACCATAATCCTGATATATCTGGCCGTATTTTCCCGTAGTCTATTATCAGTTTTTCTTCGGTGAAATGAGGCAAAAATCGTCGAGATCAGCAGATGGGATCATATTATATCGGGTGAGTCATTCGAGATTCTGGATAAATTAGTGACAATAATATATTGAATGAGCACGATCCCAAACTGGGTGATTTCCGAAAATCAGTTTTGGGACCACCAACAGGTAACTTTGAGGTATTTGTTGACAGATTGAAGTCGATATTGAAAATCGCTTGTGTAGAATATCTGGCAACCCACCTGATAACCACATACACTGAAACATGTTCTAATGAAAAAGTTTAGTGATATCCTCAAGAAATCATCTATAAGAAGGTACGATCAAAATTTGAAATCAGCTAGTGAGACAGTCTCAATAATCAAACACATAAGTAATGTGAAAAATGATTACGCCAAACAGCTATAAACGGCCTCGGAAAAGGACAACAATAAGCAGATCAAATTAACAAAAACAGCAGAGTACGAAAGTTATATGAAATCATCTAAAAATAAATCAAAAGGTATTTGGCAAATCATTAACTACGAAACTAACAAAAATAAAAAACAACACCAAGTAACAATTCAACAGTAGATGCTTTCAATGATTTTTTTCGTCGTTATAGCTGCAGTGGTCATTATTCATTACCCACTTTGCAAAATCAAGTTTTTTTCAATTCTAATTATTTTCCAGCCCCACGTGGATAATTCTTTTTGGAGACTGTAATAATATTTGATGTGAGAGAAGCCATAATATTATCAGAAATCTCGAACGTAGTTGACTGGTATGGACTAAGATAGATAAGATGAAGGAAACCTCGTATACTTTGGAAAAATTATTTAGTTTGTTAAAATTGTTAAATAATTACCGACCCATGTCTACAATTTGTATCTTTAGTATTATCGAAATTATTCCAAAAATGGCTTTCTGAACATTTGAAGGGAATGTCGAGGGTCTGGATCAGGAAAAAATCACTGCAATTACTCTGTGTGGCCTCACTAAGGCTTTCTACTGTGTCTCATATGATATTTTCCTAGAAAAATAGGTTACGATGGAATTCGAGGAATTGTCCTATCTCTCATATACTCCTTTCTGAACAACCAACTACAGTGTGTAGTGTGTCAGTTTGAACCAAAAACTGGTTAAACATGAGGTATCTCAAGGCTCCGTTCTCAGAACTCTACTTTTTGTCGTCTATATGCATAGTTTCTGTAATAAAAGGTGTCGGCCATTGAAACTATACCGTACGAGTGTCGTAGATGTTAGTACAACACTCGTAGCGCAGCGTTATGCCTGTTGATATAGGTAGTCATCATTATCATTATTGAATACTTGAATCAGGACCCATTTGGGTTGTGACTTCAGTGATAATGACTAAAAATATTTAAAGTCGACAAAATTCAAATGGCTTCTTTCTCGCACCATTGCAAATTGCAGTAGTAACGTACTCTCTTGAGAATACCGAGCAACCAATATTCGTTTCACTTCATAATCAACCCAATTAGAATACGCTCTTTGGCTGATTGGGTTCGGGAAAGTACGTCACAATGAGCGCCAATATTAGTAGCTTTGAAATTAACAGATTTTCTGAAACGAATGGGAACGGCTGTAATTGAAATTTGACTACAGGTTTCAGGTTCATTTATATTAGACCGTCAAATAGTGATTGATTTAGGTGCCCCATTTTCGCATACAAGCCTCGAATAGGGTTGAAAAGTACATCGATGTTGAGTAAAATGGAGGGAAATTTACGAGTGGCTCCTGGGGAGATCATATGGAAAATTCGATTTTCCAGAACAAAAATAAAAGGAGTATGTTGCCCATATTTTCGAGCGAGCCGTGTTCACCTAATCACTAATTAATAGAACCTGGCTTCGGAATACCAAAGGCTTGAGTGTTGCAGGTGGCTAAAGGATTAAAATGAGGGCGTAATCTTGTAAGGAAAAATCGAGATTTCAACAGATTTTCCCACGCAAGCCCATCGAAACCATGAAAACCTACATCATCACTAGACCGAAAAACAAAATGGCTTGAGTGGCGTGATTGGATAAGTAGATTTTGTCGTCGAAAAATTTAATGGAAGTTCTTTTTGATTTTTCCATATGTTCTCCTCAGGAGCCACTCGTAAATTTCCCTCCATTTCAATTTTCTGTGATTCAATAATTGATATTTTTTATTTTCTTTCTGTTAGACAAAAACATTAAAAGAAGGTAATGTTTATTCAAATCAATTCTTGCAAACAAAATGATTCATTTCAATTACATTATTCTTTTAGAAATATATTTTTAGGTGCGCGACTTTGGGTCACTTTCTCAATTTGACGAATTCCTATTGAAGATAATGATTTCACGATAGATCACTACAACTTCTGCTAGAACTAATGAAACAAGTGAATGTGGTATCTTTCCAACCCTACTTCCGAAGACAGATTACCATCCGAAAGGTCCAATCTCGAGAAAATTCCGGCGAATAAATGGAGGCAACCATAAAAAAGATCTCAAACGACCTCCCGTTCCTTAAACCACCCAATTTCCCCACAAACGCCTACTAAATAATTCATGAAGCGTAGAAATCTGAGTGACACCTCATCTAACTAAACTACACTTCGTAGATTCATCTCACGGAGAAAATAGACGGACCCCTTTCGGGGCCGAAATCAAAAGCTACGTCCTGATAAATAGAAAGCCACCACCTAAGAAACCGTATGGGAACCAGAAAATCGACGAGAACCGTAAGCAGCGACGACAGCCTCACAAAAAAACACCTCTCATTTCCCGAAGCCCATAAAAGAACAGCGCGGTCACTTCCACGGTCCTCAAATGGCCCAACAGAAAACTCAATCGGATAATGCACATTGACTCCATGCACGATCGGAATGCAAAAGATCCCACAAAAAATAACGCGAAACCCCCGTCCGCCGGTGCAGTTCACAGGACGCAGTCGAATGCGCGCATCGCGAGCGAATCCCAGCGTCGCGACGCCGAGCGTGGGCATCACGTTAGTAGACAGCGTGCGGTCGCGCAAGATGCATCACAGCGCGAGCCCTCCGAAATCCACACGATAGTGTCGCGATCGCGATATGTGAAAGGAACAATGCTGTATCTGGCGTTGATTCCGGTGCTCATGATCGGCGTTAGCAGAGGAACGTGCCCGGACATGTGCGAGTGCAGGTACTACCCCAGGGACGACCTACCGAAGACTTCACTCTACTACACCTCGGTCAGCTGCGAAGCGTACCAAGAAAGTACCGTTGGTGGACTCGATAACACCACGCGACAGTTCTGGGTGAGCAACGTGGACGCAAGTGATGTGCTGAGCGCCCTGCAGCGCCTCGTGGAGCGTAAATCAACTCTACCTTTCCTCGATGATCTGACAATAAGCAAGTGTGAACTAGATTACGCGAACGCAAGTGCGCGAGGCTTAGACTGGATTCGTTCGCTGACGTTGACTGACAACAAACTCTCAGTGCTTCCGCAGTTGTTTTCCAACTTGTCCACCCTACAGACTTTGGACCTCTCGCTAAATACCCTGACATACATCGGGGACCACCCTTTCGGGTCGTTGACGAGTCTGGTATCGCTAAATCTAAGCGCCAACGCGATAAACAATATAAGCAATAGCGGGTTCGTAGGCCTGGACAACCTCAAGCGCCTAGACCTCTCCAGGAACAACCTAACATCACTCAGCGATGGCATCTTCACTCTCCAATCCCTCCAGCATCTAAACCTCAGCGGCAACCGCTTGGAGGTACTGGAATCGTGCTTCTCGCGCTTGACGCTGCTCCAACAGCTAGACGTATCGTGGAACCACCTCTCGCGCGTCGCGCCAGGCTCCCTCGACCTACCCAGCCTGACGCGCTTGCTTCTAGCAGGCAACGAACACTTGGGGACTTCCCCCGATGCCGCCGTACTAGTGGGCACCGGCCGCAAGCTGCAAATAGTGGACGCTTCGCGAACGGGACTCAAACAGGTGCCGGCCGCTCTAACGCACTCGATACGATCGCTTAGGCTAGCAGACAACGACATTCGATCTGTGAATTGCGGCGATCTGGACTCGTACCCGCTGCTGCAGCTGCTGGATTTGACGTCGAACCAGCTGGTGGTGGTAGAAGAAGACGCGTTGGGCAGGCTGGACTCGTTGGTGGTGCTCTACCTAGCGGGCAACGGTATCAGCGCAATCCCCAGAAGCCTACCGGAGAAGCTCAAGGCGCTGCACGTGGAACACAACACCGTAGGAAGAGTGGCGCAAAGGGACTTTCAGGGACTAACTAAGCTCGAAGTACTTCTCCTCAGCAACAATAACATAAGCGTCATCGAGCAAGGGGCGTTCAGCCAACTCGAGTCCCTGATCACGCTGGATCTTTCGAGGAACCCAGTGATGGTCTTACAACCGGGCAGCCTGACGGGCCCGTTCGCCCTTCAGGTCCTTCGTCTATCCTCCATGAGGATAATATCGCCAGCCGAGGAGAACACTTTCCCTCTCTCCACCCCGGATAACCTGATCACGCTGGATCTGTCCAACAGCCCAGGACTGGCGCGTCAACTCTTGGCAGACACCGCGACTCTGGTGGCCTCGAAGCAGCTGCAGGAATTAGACCTGTCGGGCACGAACTTGGAGTACGTCAGATCGGACTTGTTGCACTTTCTTCCGCAACTCCGCGCCCTGCACATCGGACGCAATCGCTTGAACTGCACGCAGCTGCACTGGTTGGGGTCCTGGCTGAGGCGGCAAGATACTCTAGAGTACCGCGACGTCGTCTGTTCCAGCCCCCCGGACTTCTGGGGGGTGCCCCTGATCGACTTGCAAGAAGACGAAGCGTCGACGGAAGACTTGAGGCTGTTGCAGAGAGCTGCAACAGTAGAGACGTCGACAGAAGACTTGAGGCTGATGCAGGGAGTGGTAACAGTGGAGATGTTAACGGAAGACTTGAAGCTGTTGCAGAAAGTGGTAACAGTAGAGACGTTAACGAAAGACTTGAGGCTGACACAGGGAGCGGTAACAGTAGAAACCTCGACGGAAGATGTGGTAATGATGAAGAAAATGCTAGCGATACCTCCACCGTTTCATAACGTGGATCAATCACCGACACGCTGGGGGCGTTCGCGAAGCCGAGCGGCATCCGGGAAAATCGAGAAAATGCAACCCAAGAAGGCAATTTCCATCGACCGCCACAGCAAGGAGAACGAGTCGTTCAAGAACAATTCTCTCTCAACAAGTTTCGACGCAAAGCAAGCACTAACCGCTACTTTCCCGGCTAACAGTTCTAGCGAGGCAGGTGGAGTGGCAATCGTGGAAACTTCGACCGTCTCAGAACGAGCCACCGAGCTGACGGCGGTAAATGCTAATGAGACGGCGGGTAATATACCGTCCCCGAGCGGCGGTTTCATATCCAAATTTTCCCGGGACTTGCTCATCGCGCGCTACGAAAAGACTTTTAATAATTCTTCGATCGCTACGCCGCCAGAATGGGACGGAGAGATGTCGATGTACACCAACAACAAACAGAACGGCGGTTTCCTGCATCCTGGCATGCTGATCCTCGCCGCGGGGGTGGCGGCCGCAGCGGCGGCGCTGGCTGCGTTGGCGGTGCGATTCGCGAGGAACAGAAGAGCCTGCAGACAGGAGGACGATATCGAGGTGGCCATCAGCTTGCCCACCGTCACCGATCTCTGGTGACATCTGGACGACTCCGGCGACGAGCGCAGGATGCTCTACGAAACTTCCGTCACTTAGACGCTCGCTTGTGATAAACGTGGATTCTATTTTGTATGTCTCAACTATTTTGTACTTGAATTGTAAAATATTGTAGAAATGGATCAAATGCTATATATATAAAAGATGGGGCATAAATATAGGTTGTCTTTCGGAAGGTTTTGTTTCATTTTGATCCGAATGAAAAAAATTACAGTCGTTGGGTTCATAAAGGGAGGACAGGAATTTCTTAAATATTTTAAAATAATTTTTTTTGGGGGAATTTCAATCTTCTATAGTCTCTAAATGAAAAAAAAAGTTAATTGAAGAAAATCTGTACAAGTGTAGAAGGACAAATGAATTAATTTTCCACGACATGTTAATGAGTTTACAATACTGTGGTTTTCAAAAAATCATTTAGTTTTGTCAGTATTCTGAATTTGCCTACTCAAAATAATAAGTTCAAAATAAGTAAATAAAACAGCTCTTTTTCAAAAAACCTTTACTTTTGAGATACTATATCTATCTTAAGATCAATTTAATAATTAACTGAAAGTTTCAGCAATTGGAATTCATATTCATATCTACTTTCAATTTTAAAGGATACTTTAAGTTCATTATGAAATTGGTCCTTACAAAACTTGCTGAAAACTCAATTTTTATTATTTTTGGAGATAACAGAACTTGATTTTAGCATGATTACTTATATTTCGGACGTCCATCATCTTAATGGTTGAAAGATTTCTATCTCATTTTACCAAGTCAATGTTTTTAAAAAACAAGAATTTGTTTTTTATTTCGAACTTATTTTTTCAAGATAACCAAATTTTGAATACGATAAATTACTGAAGAATTTAAATAAACTCTCATTTGCCTTCCTACATTTGGACCATTTCCTTTAATTTACATTTATATATTTTCAGACTGTGGTATGAAGGAACACTCAAAAAGCAATGTCAAGAAACGAATTTTCTCCACAAAATCAATAAATATTTTCTATCATTTTAAAAATATTTTTTTATTAAAAAATTACCAATTATAGCAAAACACTTTCTATGTACAATTCATTTCAATTGATATTTGTCGTAGATCGGAATCATAGTTAAAAAGTCCCTTGAATACGAATAGTTTTTGCGCCTGGTTTTAAGAGACAGAGGTTTGAAAATATCAGGAATTGTTGACAATATTGGGAAAAATAAAAACTACTTATACATTAAAGCTTCACTATCTAATTTTTATCAACAGAAAATATACTAGGTCAGAAACTTCCAGCTGGTCGGGAATTTTGGAATATATTTGTTTGAGCTGGTGTATCATCCATATCGTATAGAGTGCGTTCTTAAAGTATGGAAACACCTTAATATCTGCGGTATTAATAATAGTTTAGAAAAATTGTAATTTAAATTTTTTACTTCATTCACAAAAACACTAGTAGTTTTTAAATCTAAAGTTGATATTTTCCTGAGTATCCCATATTCTATATTTCATCCAAATATGTTTTTGCTGGAAATATGGATCATTTCAACTATACCTAATACCTTCATTAAAATATATTTACGAAGTTTGTTTATATGCAATGAATTATATGTACATACATACATCTATAAAAATGAATACTGCTGGACGTATTGATTGGAAGTTTGATATTATGGATGACATTTTAACATGTAATTTTTTTATTAACATTTTTTTTAAAGAGCGGTATTATTCAGTTATTCAGTACTTATTTTTTAATAGGCAAATTAACTCAAATTGATTTAGTTGCTCTTGTACACTTCTCATTTTCAGACTTGAAAGGTTGAATTAAAAAAAAATCATGTCAGGAAATATATTTGAATTCGACTTAATGAGTAGTTTTTTTAATCAAAGAATGGAATTTGTGTAATTAATGAGTTGTTTATTTCGTGGAAATTCACTTTTGTCTAATTTCTACTAGTTATTTCACGAAACCGGTCGTAAAAATGAAATAACTAGTGGAAATTATACAAAAGTGTTTTTTATTCATTTCATTAAAGTGAAATAATGGAATATCTAATATTCAAAATTCCGAAGCTGGTGGAACATTTGAATCTCCTTGTAACCATACTCATATCTTGAATAATACTGTATTGAACATTTTTCCATGGAAATTCATTAAATAAAAAAAAATTATACGCGAAAAACAAACGCAAAAAAAATCAAAACCATTGAAAAATAATATGTTGGAGATTCGACAATCTAATAATATATATGAACGTTTTATTTTTCTCAGTTCTCATCCAACAATTTCAAAGTGAAAACAAGTCTCCTTTCTACCCGTGGCGTAACATTTTGATTTCAGTTGATTCTATGAAAAAGTCTGGTGGCGTCAGATCTGGTGATCTGTCTGGCCAGTATATCGAACCTTTTCTACCGATTCAGATGTTCTCCTTCACATATATCCTATTGCGGAGCAGCCCCGTCACGTTGTAAGAATACCTTGCCTCCAAAAAGATTGTCATCTCCATCATCTTCGTTTGCGACTATGCCTCATATTTTTCTCCGAAACAGTTTCATTACACTTTTTTACTAATAAAAGTTTCACTATAAACAGCATCTCTTGCAAAATAATGGTTATGACTATAACACAATTCCAAAAGTAATTTTGAAAGTACTTTCTAATTTTTCGGTTCGCATGAAAATGAAAAATATGTAACATCTATAAGAAGAGGGTAGAAATTGTATTTCTTTTTTAGAAAATTTCACACCTCACTTTTAGACAGAACCAAAACATTCGTTCTTATTTAGATGCCATGGCAACCCAAAAAATTTCAGGAAATTTTTATCCTCCTGGGTACCCTGGCCGAAATTAATAAGTGGAAATTTTTCTGTCAAATATTTGACAGGTGATGGTTTATATTTTGCTTTGATGTACAAATGGAATTGTATTTTTCATTTGAAATGAGATAATATTTCATATTTATGTATTTATTGAATATTTCGAATGTGTCTGAATATTTTCTTCACGATAATCGCAGAATTTGCAAATTCTGAAATCAAATTTCAGAAACACTTCAATACACCAGTTGTCTACATGTAAATCAAAGGCCCCGTGGCAAGTCGGTAAAGTGTCCGCCTCGTGGTCGTGTGGTCACTAGTTCAATTCCCAGTGAAGCAAGAAAGAACATTTTTACTTTTTTTTTGATTAATTTAAAAAAATCAAATTGAAATTTTGTTAAGTATGTTTTACATATCAATATTTTCATGCATCTTTTTTGTACTATGCATATAAATAGTTCAGGTGAACCATAGTTAGTTATTTCTTATGAATTGTTGGATATATTTTGGTGTAAAATTTTCTTACCGAATCCCCCGCGTGCTTGAATTAATTGCAGGAAATTTATCTCGTACATGAATTTTTTAAGAAAATTACCCTCGTCGCTGCGCGACTCGGGTAATTTTCAAAAAAATCATGTACTCGAAAAATTTCCGGCAATAATTCAAGCACTTGGGAGATTACAAGTGAAAACTTCTGAATACTTTTTTGTCGGAAAACAGCGAAATATGAAAATTAAGAATATCCAAAACGATGAAAAAAAATCATCATTTTATTGTATTTTCTGGAAAAAGTACTTCAGTAGGTTTCCTTTAAAATCGGACACACATCAGTATGAAGTATTTCATTGAAAAAATTTGATTTGTTATGTGTGAAATCTGATGGGAAATGATCATGGAAAGAATAAATTGTTTTGTTTTTATAAGTGTGAAAAAATTTCGTCAATTTTTTTAACAACCACGACGAAAAAAAATACAATGAACACTTTATATCTAGAACCATAACAACAAGGGATAGAATTGACATTAAAACACCGTTAGCTTCATCAATAAACGAGCACCCTTTTTCAGAATTGCGATATTCATTACAAAAATAAAACGAAATCGACACAATATTGTTGGCCAGACTGTCGAAAGTTAAAAAGGGTATTATTTCAAGAACAATATTCGATTACTTTCCCAAATTGAAACATTTTTCTTTCCGCTTTCAAAACGTGCTGATTGATACGTGACTCTTTAGTCTGTCAAAAAGTTATGATGGGAAAGAGGGAGAGTTTCTAAATAAAATCATTTGCACTAATGAAAATATATCGGAAAAAATTTCATGATTGAGGAGGGTTTGACATAAAAAAATATGTTTCAGGCACGAAACAAGAACTACAGGGTTTCGAACAGTACTGATGTTATAAGACATATACAATTGTTACTAAAAACAAATGTTTGTCACACATAAGTGGTTAACTTTACACACAGGGCATTTTCTAACAATTAACCTATCTCACTAAGTACTATTTCATTTAGGGAAGTTTAAAATCGACCCCATTTCCATTTTCAACGGCCTGTAGAATTATATAACGCAGGCAAGATTTAAGACGCAGATAAAATGAAAAGCAGAAGAAACATTTCATCTTAAAGTAGCCTTGCAGCATCATTTATTCTAAATATGAATATTTCATACCAATTTTAAAAAAAATTGACAGCATCATTTTGAGGATGCAAAGGGGTGAAATCTGAATGAAGAATTAGCAAATTTCGCCTAATCAGTGACAAGCCTGTTCGAAATATGACATTAAAATAGAATAAATCTCATATAATTTTTGTCAGGCCGTCAAAGTGAGAAAGGGTTTCGAATGAAAAATTCAACAACTTTCCGAAATTAATGGATTCCACGTTCCACCTTTGAAATGCGCTAATTGATGGAATAATACATTGAATGGCACCCACGTCTATTTTGTCAGGTCGTGATGGAAGTTGAAGGGGCGTTATATTTAGATACATTATGTTGAATGATATGGAAATATGAATGGAGTGTATACAAGAAAGGAGAGGACGTGTACCGCCCTTTTACTCCTTTGATGGCATCATAAAATATGTATGGGTTGCCATTACCTACCCAGAGAGTAGCTTGATATGGGTATAATTTATTAAAGTTGAAGCTGATATTTTTTTAATACTGCTCACACTTTCTCCAACTTCGTAAAATTGTCACAAGTCGGTGGAAATCGTTATTTGAAAATCAAGGTAAATTTTATGATTTCATTTCCAATAGAGTTATCTGAATAATGTTTCATGTTTGGGAAAATACTGCATTCATAATGGAAAGAGTATATAATTTTCCATATTTCTGCTGGATTCCATGATGGCACCAATCCTTGTTCTCGAGATAAACGCCTTGAAAATATCAAAAACAGCATAAAAACTGGTTTTTAATCACTTTTCGACTTTCCCCAGGATGTATTGAATTTTCACTATCGTAGATGGAAAGGGTATATAATTTTCCACATTTCTGTTTACTTCATGGTGGCACCTTTCCCTGTTCTCGAGATGAACGCCTTGAAAATGTCAAAAACAGCATAAAAACTGGTTTTTGATCACTTTTCGACTTTCCCCCGGATTTTCAATTTTTTTTGATATCTTGAAAGGAAAGAATATATAATTTTCTATATTTCTGCTGAATTTCATGGTGGCACCATTCCTTGTTCTCGAGATAAATGCAAGGAAAATGTCAAAAACAGCATAAAAACTGGTTTTTAATCTGGTTTTCAATCACTTATCGACTTTCCCCCCAAATTTTCAGAATTTTCAGTATCTTAGATGGAGGTGATATACAGGGTGTTTCTTAAGTACGTGTAGAAACTTCAGGAGAGTGTTGCTGATGTCAAAATAAGAAAAAAAGTTCCTATAAACACATGTCCGCAAGTTATTCGTTTCTAAGATACAGAGTGTCAAAGTTTAATTCTTATATTTGTTTTTTGTGAATAAATTCCAAAATATTTGTGAGATTCGAGTAAAGTTTGGTATCTGGGATGAATTTTCAATGACAAAATCAAATCTTAGGTCAATTTCTAATTGAATTTATTTTTAATAAAAAAATCTTGTCATTCAAAATCACTTGAATCGATTATTTCAAATCTCAATAACTCGAAAACAGTTGCTCTCAGTGACATCTACCAAGAATATATTCTTTAAACAAACTAAATGATAAACAGTCCCAGATACCAAACTTTACCCAAATATCAAAATTATTTTGAAATTATTCACAAAAAATAAAAATCAGAATTCAACTTTGACACTCTGTATCTCAGAAACGAATTATTTGCAGACATATGTTTATAGGAACTTTTCTTCTTATTTTGATGTCAGCAACACGCCCCTACACGTACTTAAGAAACACCCTGTATAATTTTCCATATTTTTGCTGAATTCCATGGTAGCACCATTCCTTGTTCTAGTGAAAAACGCCTTGAAAATGTCAAAAACAGCATAAAAACTGATTTTTAATTACTTTTCGACTTTCCCCCTGGGTTATAATTTTTGTGTGATCTTCTGGTCCCTAAGAAAACAAAAATCCTGTGTTGCTTTTTTAAATTTGAATGATGTAGATATGTTATTCGTTGAAAGAACGAGCCCTGAAAAATAAATGTTCTCCAAATAGACAATGGAGGGGTGTGAACATTGAACTAGACGGGTCAATTGCGATGAAACTTCTAACTTCTAACAGTACTAGCCATGACAATATCTGTAGGAGAAAAACTTTTTTGAGATATTTCGTATTTTCCAAATTGCATTTTTTTCAGTTTTCTCAAGTTTTCCCGGGTTTCTCCAAAAGTTCTGAAAAGAAACTTCAAGTGAGTGGAATTTTTAAAAAATTTGTTGAGCGGTCTGTAAAACGAGGTTTCACTCAACCTCCACCCCCTTCCAATTTGAAATTTAAGAGGTTGATTCCATCTCCCTCGAAGGGTTGATGGAATCTAATTGAAAACCAGCTTACAGAAGGCCCCCCTTGAAAATATAGTCCACAAGTTTTTGCGTAGGTAAGTACAGATTATTTATTGGTGTTGAAATATTCGGGCTGGTACGTTTTCAAATTAACACACCGTATACTTCCACCAGAAGAAGCCGTTGTTATAAAGGAACACATATTTTGTGTAAGTACCCACTCCCTTTGTGAAAATCCAATAACTGTAATGAAAACTCTAAGTGATATTTTCTGAATACATTTAGGTTCCTCGTATACGGTAAATTGCACACTAGATTTCCATGTTATGATACACGGAGAACTCCCACTCAATTCCGTAAGATTCTCGCTTATTGGGAAAGCGGCATATAGTCTCGTCAACAAGTGCCTTTTGGGTCAAACTTTTTTTTTTCCTCCGAAAAATATGAACGAGGTGTCATTCGATTCGGAATAGCATGCAGATGATTTTTGAAAAAATTCAAGAACCGCTTGCAAAAATTGCAAAAATGTATTTACTACAACTGAAAAATCAAAATGGGGTTTGGTTTTTCGCAAATATCTCAAAATTAAGAAAAGATTCAATAAGAGAAGGAAATTTCTCAAAAAGAATTATACCTCCCGAACCTGTAGGACCATTATTTATAAATTTTCCGGAGGGTTGAAAATACTGCCGAAAATGGGGATTCCCACTTTGGACTGGTAAAGGATAAATATTATTTAAACTTATTATGGTTGAGTATAAGAGCGAACACTTCTGCCAACAAGTAGTTTTAACTCTGCCATTTGGTGAGACACAATTACTATATGTAAAACTCATTTAAAAATATTATTATTATTATTAAATACGATAATTAAAAAATTCAGGCATCTACTGGATAGATGAATGAACAATAATCCGCTGTCGAAAAATTTGAATCGATATTTTTTTATTAATTAATTATGCAACAGTTAATTAACAATTTTTTCATAATTTAAAATTGCGATAACTGATAAATAACAAATCTGAGATTTTTTTTTCATTTTTTGGAGCTATTTTGTAAAGGTCTCAGAAGAGAAAAATTAAAAGAAAAATATTTTTTACTTTGTTATCAATAATTCACTTAGGTTAAAAATTGAAAAAACTTGATTAATCCTTGGAAATATTTTTTCTTCATATCACTATCGATTCGTTTTTTATGATCAGAAGCCACATGAAATTGATTCTTAAAATTTTTTATTTCATATTGTTTACAAAATTGTTATATAAAAAAATGCGTTGTTTATAATATAATTAAATTCAGTGTTTGGGAAACATAATCTATGATGCAAATTATGATGAAAAAATCGTTCCCCAAATTTTTTTTGCTTAAAAACGGATTTGTAATTCACAATTTTTTTCTACCACTTGTAATTATTATTAAGGAACATTTTTTTCAATCGTAATTTATCTTGCTCTTTGATATCTAAAAAAGTTGTTTTTCTTTGAAATTTCATTGTTTATGTATAAATAAAAGTTTTCTACGTATGATTTTTATTTTTCTACATAATGAAACAAAAACAATCATGTGTTATTTTTTGAAAAAAATTATTTATTTATAGTTTTTATCGAATTTTGCTCTACTTTATTCCATCATTCTCTCCTGGTTTTCTATGTTTAAACTTATAGACTACAAGCCCCTATAACATGTTCAGAACGATGCTGCTATATGAAAAAATAACCTTAGGCACTGTGCCGTAATAATAATAATAATAATTTTTCATCTGAAGATATGCTCTTCCGACAAAATTTTCTTGTACGGCAGTCCTCACGTTGGTAGATTATGAGATGATAAGCTCCTAGAACCTACTGCCGTACAAAAATAATGGGACCGGAATCCAGTTTTTTTTTTAAATTTTCGGAAATTAAAATTTTTTTCTGGCTCCGGTCCCATTATTTTTGTACGGGAGTAGGTTCTAGGAAATTATTATTTCATAATCTACCAACGTGAGGAATGCCGTACAAGAATATTTTGTTGGAAAAGCACATCTTTGGATGAAAACTGATTATTATTATTATTATTACAGTCATTTGCACCACCAAGAATTGACGGCATAGTGCCTAAAGTTATTTTTTCATATAGCAGCATCGTTCTGAATATGTTTCATCCTGGGTCAAATGACCCCCCAAATTGTTATATGGGCTTGTAGTATATTATTATAATTTATAAACTAAGGTACGATGAAAAAACCTGAGACTCACTTATTTTTAAATAATTAAAGAAATTAAGCCCATAATTTGAGCTCTAACCCACATATTTATTTAATTTATAGCATTTATTAAAAAAAAAACTTAAAGAAATCTCTTTTCACAACTTTTATACAACTTATACAACTATAAACTATAATAAATATGATTGTATGTGTGTATGTTACCTGTTATCAGACGTTTATTTATCAACAATTTCAACTCATACATTTTAGTCTCACAAAAAAATTGTTAACAAATCCGTTTTTAAGCAATACAATTTTCATTCAAGGCTTTTGTTAACCATAAATTGAATCAAAGATTATGTTTCCAAAAAAAAAATTTTGAATTATCTTATAAACAACGCATTTGTGTATAAAAATTTTGTAAACAATAGGAAATAAAACGTCAAGAATCATATTCATATGGATTCTGATCATAAAAAACGGATCAATGGTATCATTAAAAAGAAAAAAAATTAATGACCAATCAAGCTTTTTTATTTTTAAAGTAAATTACTAACTAATTGATTATTATTGATAACAAAGTGAAAAATATATATTTATTATTTTCCCCACGGGAATCTCTTCTGAGACCTTCAATAGATAGTTACAAAAAAGAAAAAAAAATCTCAGATTTGTTATTTAACAATTATCGGAAAAAATTGTTGATTATCTATTGCACAATTAATAGAAAAATCGCGATAAAAATTTTTTGACCGCGGATTATTGTTCATTCATCTATCCAGTAGATGCTTGGATTTTTTCAATTCCTTATTTTCATACTTAAGGTGGGATATCCTAGCGACGTCCAGCGTTCGCGTCCCGCCGCGACGTCTGGCCGTTAGTGACACATACAATCAATTTTCAATGCAACAATTTTGTTTGAAGCGGCGCGATTCAGCGTCTCAGCGGCCGGCCGTCGTCGGCCTCGTCCCGACTGCTCAAAAATATGTCAATACGCGAACGCCGACACCATCAGTAACATTATTTCAATGTGAAATAAGCGTGGTGGATATTACTACGTGTCACAGAAATTTACCAATACAGACGACGAAATTTTGATTAATCAAGTACGTGAATATCCCTGCCTTATCACCATTCACACAAAGACTTCAAAGATTTTCAAATTCTGGAAAAAATGTGGAACGAAATTTGCACAGTTTTATCCATGGGCTGCGAGTATTAAATAAAAAATTCTTTGTTTTTTTTAATTGGTTCAGAAAAGGTCATTTATAGATTTGAGTTTTGTGAATAGTAGGGAGTCATGTCAATTAGTTTCTTTGTGTTTTCCCCAATATTTTTATCGATAAGTTAGATGATTGTCAGTTTATTCAGATAATTATTGTCGGTTCAGTATAGTCGTCATCATTCTCATCTCTCAGTAAGTCTCGTGAATATCGCAATTTTTTACGCGAATAAAATGGCTATGGACATGGTTCTGCATCAACGATTGGTCCAGCATGACTGGCAGCCGTTTTATTCGCAGAAAAATTGTGAAATTTGCGAAGGTATACAATACTGTAACAATAATGCTGCTAGAACATTCCCATTCATTATGACAACAAACAATTTTCAATTTTAAACTACATTCAACCAGAACACAAAACGCACTGGGGGTATAATTTCAATACAAAAACGCGGACGCCAGACGCTTCAAGCAAATCCAACAATCGTCGCGGCCAGCCGTTACTGCTGAACGTCGATGCGGGCCGCGAACGCTAGACGTCGCTAGGAAATCCCACCTTTAATGAATTTTAATAATATTTATTTTATAGCCGTATTTGCAACCTTCTGGTAAAATTATAAATATTCTTCCAACAGTTCCGGTGTACATAATTTTTTTTTGGGAAATTTCCTCCTTTTATTGAATCTTTTTTCAAATTTGAAAAACGTCAAATAGTTTTTGAGATATTTGCAAGAAACTAAACTCCATTATGTTTTCTCAGTTTATTGTTAATAACTTTTGCAGTTTTTGCAAGCGGCTATTGATTTTTTTCAAAAATCATCTACAGGCCATTCCGAATCGAATGACACTACGTCCATATTTTCAGGACCTGGAGAAAAAAGTTTGACCCAAAAAGCACTTATTGACTGGTCTAAGGAAATCTCGAAAGCGCCCACCTTATGTTGAATTCATAACGTTAACCAACCTGTTGCTCTATCAAACCTACCTACACTCAACTCGATCATATTCTTCGAGACCTAATTGCCTTCTTTCCACTCCAGTTTCAAACGAGGTTGATGGATAATTTCCATGCAAACTTGTGTGGCTTCTTATTAATTTATTAGTATAACACTATTAGTCTCAAGATGTCGACTCGGTTCCAAGTTTCTAATCTTCTCTGAAACACAATATCTTCTCCTTACCGAAGTTACCGCGATTTATAGGGTGTCGTTTCAAATTTATATTAGATAGTTTCTGAACATCAATATTCAATAGGTACTTGAATTATTGGGAAGGAAAGTATATCATAAATTACAAAGTCAACATTTCAAATTGGTAAAGCGTACGCCTCGCAAGCGTGGGGTCGTGGGTTCGATCCACCGATTCACCGGTCTCGTGCATGGCATCACACGTTAAAAGGTAAGGGCTCCGTCTTCCCTAGCTCACACAAGTCTCTCAAAGACTTCTGAGAGTTGTGCGTAGGGGTGCAATCGATTGACGGAAAATAACAATTTAACATAACATAACAAATTTATGGAAAAAGCAACATCCATAAAAAAGAAAACAATTATAAAATCCCCAATGAAATTTGTGGAAATTAAAGCTACTTTTTGTTCATTGAGACTTATAGATGTGTTTGTTGACGATGGTTTATGAAATAGATCAAGTTATTCAGAGGTTTTTTCCCCCACAAAATAAAAGACGCAATTGGCGAAAGAAAATAAGATCGCAGCGCCACCTATAGCAAGACTTTGAACTACGAATCACGGACAAAGGTTTTTGACTTTACATGTGTTTATATGGCGTTTTGACGATCTGTACTCCTATTTTCAAACAATTTGTGAAAATTTGTGATTTCTATAACTAAAAAGTGATTGTGTTTCTATTGAAAGACTCTAAAGAACGTTTCAGTAAGGTGATTCAAAGGTATTTCATCTCCGATTAGTTTTGAATGCTTCTGCAATTCAAGGTTGTATGGCTTTTTGATGATCTGTTCTGCTATTTTCAAACAATTTGTGAAAATTTGTGATTTCTTTAACTGAAAAGTTATTGTGTTTCTATTAAAAGACTTGAACGATAGTTTCAGTGTAGTTTACAAATATTTTACTTGTTTTTGGAGGTCATGATTTGCGATCAATTATTGATCTGATTCATTCATCAGTCTGTTTGTCAAACAAGCATATACTTCGATATTATTTAGCTTGCCAATTTTCAGTTTTAAAATCCATGCTTTCCTTTGGTGAATTTCTTCAATCTGGTCGAACCAATTGGTGATTTTTCAACCTTGCTTTTATTTTTGGGGGAAATTTATAATATCCCACATTTTCCTTCTTGCCATATGTCCTGCTTCCTGGGACTGAACAACTAGGATTGTATTTTCCCATATTTGGCAGTCTATCAAAAGTATAAAGCAAAAAAATACGAACAGAAACAGAAATCGAGTATGGAAATATCGTTAATCAACAGACTGAATCAGATCAATAACTCACAAATCATGACTTCAAAAAACACGTAAAATATTTGTAAACTACATTGAAACTATCGTTCAAGTCTTTTAATAGAAACACAATAACTTTTCAGTTAAAGAAATCACAAATTGTTTGAAAATAGGAGAACAGATCATCAAAACGCCATGCAACCTTGAATTACAGAAGCATTCAAAACTAATCGGAGATGAAATTCCTTTAAATCACCTGACTGAAACGTTCTTCAGAGTCTTTCAATAGAAACACAATCACTTTTTAGTTAGAGAAATCACAAATTTTCACAAATTGTTTGAAAATAGGAGTACAAATCGTCAAAACGCCATATAAACACGTGTAAAGTCAAAAACCTTTGTCCGTGATTCGTAGTTCAAAGTCTTGCTATAGGTGGCGCTGCGATCTTATTTTCTTTCGCCAATACTATACTATAATAATTTTTATAAAATGGATCGTTAATGAAAACCCCAGTTTTCGCCCCAGCAAAATCTCTTTGTGGAATTTTTTAAACAAGAAATAGTGAAAAAAATTACAACTATTTGGGTTTTTTGGAAATATCTCAAAGATTGTTCAACGAATCGTTCTACAGTTCTTCAAAACTTTTGTAGAAACTTATAAAACCTACAAAATGGATTTTCATACGACCGGATCGGTGCATTTTCTAGTGAGAAAATCCGGGAAAACCCTGAAAAAGAGACCATTTTTCAATAATTTGTAATTTTTATAAATCTGAAGCTGGACAAACAATATTGCGGAAAGTAATAGATAATAATATGTGGTTCAACTGTGCGCAAAATGGTTTCTGTCCGATGTGTAGTTTTTGCTCGATCGCGTTATAAACAATTTAAGGGAACATCTTGCAAGATGCGCCGATTTAAGGGAAATCGTCGTATTCAAATTCGGTAAACGGCATCTGAAAATAGAGATCAATATCTATAATTTATTTATTTTGGATTTTCACCGGAGAGGTGGGAAATGTCACTGAAAGTTGATCAAAACGTGTTGTTTATAATATAATTGAGTTAGGGCGACTTCGGGTGTACTTTGAAGCTTTTAGAGTAACTTCCAGTGATATTTTCAACACGTTTCCCATTTCTCAGGTGAAAATCGTTAAGATAATTCGAATAAAATGATTTCCTTTAAATCGGCGCATTTCGAAAGATGCGCCCTTAAATTGTTTATAACGCGATTGTGCAAAAACTACACATTGGAGTTTATCAGTTTCCGCAACATTGTTTGTCCATCTTCAGATTTCAAAAAATTATGAATTTTTGAAAAATGGTCTCTTTTTCGAGGTTTTCCGGATTTTCTCAATGAAAAATGCACCAATCTGGTCGTACAAGAGATCATTTTTTAGGTTTTATAATTCTCTATAAAGTTTTATCGACTATAAAACTATTCCTCCAATACATTTTGAGATCTTCGCAAAAACCAAAAAAATTGTAATTTTTTTCATTTTTTCTTGTTTAAAAATTCCTCAAAGCGATTTTGCTGGGACGAAAACCGGGGTTTTCATTCACGAACTTATAAAAAGTAAGTATAGGCCGTTTGCGTCTTTTATTTTGTGTGAAAAGGGCCTCTTATTTTTATCTACAGACTGGCCTAATGCGTGTTAGCAGCTATTGTTTCCAATACCCATTTAAAAAGTGTCATTTTTGAAGACTTTTTAATAAGTTCGAGTGAAAATATTCCTTCACACTGTAATAAAAAGGTGTACTCACTTTCTTTTTGCATATCGTATAAAGTACTGCCATTTTCTGTCCATCTGGTGAATGTTTTCTTTTTGAGACCTAGGGTAGATGATTTCTTCATGATACTTCAAGGGCATCAGCCACACTCTAAAATATAAATAAAAGAAAAGTTATGGAATTTCAATTGTGATTTTAGTTTTTACCCATTGGACAGATGAAAATGGTACTGAACGTTCTCTCCCTTTCAAAATATTCACGTAAGTTTAGGACAAATTGTTGTTCCTGTGAATGGAGGACAGTAGTTACTGGCATAATCTGAAAAAGAGCACGTTCATATTAAATGTTTTTGATTTGTATTTGTACATTCACGTGATGATTTCCTCTTAATAGTGTTTCCAAACTCTAAATAACTATGGTGTAAATATTCTGGTAATACGTAATGATTGTAGTCACAAATATGTCAAATGTGAGGTGAGAAATTAAAAAAATCACTAGTGAATAAAACAATGTATTGTTCTTACTTCAAAATCAATAATGCCAAGAGACGTTTAGCTTTTAGAACAAATGTTTTGTAATACATTCGACTTCAAATCTCAAAGAAAATAATAAAACCCACTGAAACAATACACAAATGACAGATAACGATGACGTGTTAGAAGGACTGCGCTGGTCATAACATGTCTAGTAAGATTAGTGGCGTTTTTTCTTGATGAACCGCATTCAAATGTGACGTAGTGATTCATCAACTCAAGAAAATAGACCAATTTGAAACATAAATGTCAAAATCGATACCAAACAATAAAAACCTAGAAATCTTTGAAATTAAGGAATGTGTTCAAAAAGCGTGAAACGAGTGGTATAGAAGAATTGATCAAACTTTCACCAGAGTGTTCTTCAAATGCTGAATCAGTGCACAGGAATAGATGATAATCTTGAAATATTTGTTTTTCACAATTTTGAACATCAGAAAGTTGAGAATTATGCAGAAGGACGGCTTGAGAAATATTTGGACTATGACTTTTTCCTGCTGTTCAGGTTCCAAAAGCAATTTTTTAAATAGTAGTTGTCAATATACCCCCTCCTTTACTACTTTTGATTTCGAACCGTTCTTATGGAAGCATTCTGTATTCATTAGTGACGTTACTGGTTCAACAATAAAATGTTTGGTTTCAAAGCGCATTGAACATGGTTCTTCAAGAAAAACTCTTCAAATGAAGCAACACTGACGCTTGTATGGCTCCCTCGTTTCATTGTTTTGAGTGTTAATCGAAAATCAAAATTCTTTGCTCAGAAGATGAATGGATAGATAAATAGATAGATATATTTTATTAGTCCTTTTTGCTACAGGCTTTGTAGATGGGGGAGACATAGTTTTCTGTAATTCGAAACAGTTTTTACATAATATATATACAGTGCGACGCTAAATTATGGAACAAATTCATTATTTCTGAATATAAAGCGGAAAAATCCTCGGACAGGTCGAATTTCTTTTCCGATGGGCCAATTTTTGAACCTCACCCAAAATATATAGGGTTATCCGCATTTGAGGAAACACGACTTTGGTGATATTTTTAAATGGGACACCCAGTATATTTGTCTATATTTGGTTAGGGATTGTCATTACAAATCCAGTGATACCAAGTTTGATGGGATTATGTCAAACGGCTGCGGAGATATGGCCAAAAAACTTCTCCATATACCCAATGAGTGCGACAGAGACTTTTAACCTTCAATCGTGTGGAGTCTCGCAGTCATACTCATTAGACACATGAGGAATTTTTTTGGCCATATCTCCGCAGCCGTTTGACATAATCCCATCAAACTTGGTATCACTGGATTCGTAATGATCCCTAACCAAATATGGAAAAATATTCTGGGTGTCCAATTTAAAAATATCACCAAAGTAATTTTTACTCAATTGCGGATAACCCTATGTATTTTGGGTGGGGTTCAAAAATTGGCCCATCGGAAAAGAAAATCGACCTGTCCGAGGATTTTTCCGAAATATCTTTATATTCAGAAATAATGAATTTGTTCCATAATTTAGCGTCGCACTGTATATAGTAAAGTAAATATAAGATGTACAGGCACTTTGATTTAAACATACATGGTTGGCTGGTTGGTTGAAGACTGATGAGCGAGATACCGGGTTAAACTTTGAGGTTTCCCTTAACACTGAGACCAGCTGGGGTCTATTGTATTGTTCTGTCGTCCGTGGTTCCTAGTTGAATAGGTCTGTATTTTTCACCAGGTTTAGTGGTCTATTTACTAGGTGTTTCGAATTCATGCCTATTTCTAGGTTGATCTGTCCGACTGTTGCTCCTGTTGAGCAGTGCGTTGCATTCGAAGATGATGTGAGAGACTCTGTTTCCTCCTCGTCACCACAGAGTCTACAATCCACGGTTTCTCTATTTATTTCCATGATGTGTAGGTGTTTTCTAAGGCCGCAGTGTTCCTTTCGCGAGCTTCTAAGTGTTCGTATCTCAGATCTGTTGAAGTTGAGGGTGCCAGCCGTCAGTGTTTGGCTCTGGTACCTCACCATGGCTGTGCTTTGTCGATGCCCTTCGATTTGATCCCAATACGTTTGGTGTTTTGATTTCTTCCACTCATTGATTAGATTTCCGTATCGGGTTTTGCTGGTTCTGTGAATGGTGATTCAGATGCTTGTTTTGCAGTATTGTTTGCTTTTTCATTGCCTTCTATTCCAGGCATCCACACAAGTGTAATCTTTGTGTGTTTTGACGGGTCATTGTGGCTCAGAGTTTTGTTTTGACTCTATCTGTATTGAATTCAGAGCTTTTATTGCGCTCTGGCTGTCAAATAGAATATAGATGTGTTTTCTTCTGAACACCTTGCAGACTATGTACAACACTACAAAATGAGATGTCAAATATTGTATAGAACGAGACTACATCTCAAACGTGTTTGCTAATGAAGGTTGTCTACTTCATGAGTTATCAAATAGGTATGTATATACAAAACTATTCGGAATATTCCCAGAACTTGAATATTCATTGATCTATCGAACCCAACCCCTTTCTCATCATCCACATTCCCACATTAGAGAAAACAATCATGCGTTCTCTTCCTATAAATATGCATGATATATCCATGCTGAAAATTTGCTGTCTGTACGAGAGCAAGGCAACCTCTATCTCGGAATTTTATTACCATATTTCCGAAGAAGAATCGAACACACAATGCACGCTCCAGCTCTATATCATGCCTACCTTTTGATTTCCACAAAAGAATCCCGTGCATCGCTGGCTTGATGATATGCGTAACTGTTCAAATGTTCCTGGAATCGCGAATTTGATCATCAACGAACGTTGAGTTCAATGTTCATGGCTAACTAGGTTCGTTTTTTTCAGTTTAAGCGTTTTAGTAAGGAGGCAACCGATGAAATTGAATTTAACTTCTGCTCTCTTATTCAGATGACTGAACTCGAAGAGTATGAGAATATGAGAAACATTCTTCTATACACTTTCAGAAACTGTCAAAAAGATACTGAATTTTGATATTTTCAATTAAATAAACAATTAAGACATGAAAAGAAACAGTGGAGACTTTTGATGGGTTTTTTACAAATGTTAGAAAGAATACACCAGTAAAATTATGAAATAAAATTATACTGAAAAAAGGTTGTTAGTTGTCATTATACATCCGTTATCAGTAATTATTGTTGAATATTTAAATGACAATTTAACATAATTGTCAATACAGATTGAAAATTATACGTGAATGTGAGTTCATACTGACAATTATACAGTATTATGATGAAGTAATGCACAAAATTCATAAAACGTACAACGATCACTTTTGAAAAAAATGCAAAAACACGTCACTAATTATTAGTCATTTTGCTAGCTGATATGCTAGCTGATTTGCCAGCTGATTTGCGTATTAAAGACTATGTGGAGAGGTTGAAAAACGAGAGGGGGAGAATGCATGATACTATGGAAAACAATTGAATTGGCAATGGAATTGGCAATTGATTTTTCAAAGAATCGCAATGCCTTGGAACAAATTATCCAGTGAAGTGTTACAGTCCTGTTATGCTTACAGTCTCCTAAAAGCGTCTACTCCTACGTTCATCCTCAAGTTTTTCACGATATTTTTTAATAAAATTTACGAGAATTTTCTTCAGGTGTGAAGGTAAAAAAAAAACAATTCACAAATTGAATTCAGTTATTCCAAGGCAGGAATAAAATTACTCCAGCGTCACGTACAATCAAGAGTTCATTCCCGTCCGACATCCGAGAGCGGGAGCCTCCGAAGCCAAATCAAATCATCTCCGACGTCATTAACGGTGCATTTTTCCTGCAGCTCCATCATCAAATTTCGCTCGGCGTGTAACGAGAAACACAAAACGCAAACGTATCTCGTTACGACCTGCGAAGCGAATTATGCAGACGACGACGCCACGTCGAATCCAATCCGTCTTAAATTCTTAAACGAAATAATCAAGTCGGCTTGCCGTTCGCTCTCCGTCTGAAACGGGTCAGAGTTCACCTTCTCTGATTTGCAGTCGGAAGACGCGTTGAAATCTGCGAGGCGGGTCACGTGTTGCCTGGTCGCCTGCACAGCTAACCCTTCGAAAAACCTCCGAGCCACACGATCTGGTCACGCTCCTCGGCGGTCGGTCTTTCTCCCCCAGCCCTCCCCCTTGCCCTTCAGCCCCCACGATCAATTGTCTGCTTATCGGAAAAACACACACTGCCAGTCAGCGGGGTTGCTAATTGGAGTCTAATGAATTTCGCGAATGAACGTTAGTGTGCGATTTTTTTATTTCTTCTCTGAGGCGTCAAACGAACAAGAAAGCAGCATCATGAGATTAGGAGGAAGAAACCATATAAGATTCAGAAGAGAATCCAACGAAATGGGGAAATTGTAACCAAATTTACATAGGTCATTTCAGGACCAGAAATATTAATCATACCAATTTCTGAGAAGTTTTGTCTCTCAATAAATCCTGGAAGATCTGTGGTAATCTTGTTGGGTAGGAAAGTGACCCGATCTCGTTGTTATGATGCCTTGAAGATCCAAATCAAGGATATGTCAATTTCTCCCTCTGACAGTGCTAAAAACCTAGGAATCATCTTGGATTCCTCTTTGAATTTTACCAATCATGTCAAATTTGTGATAAGACGAGCATTTTGCAATTTGAAATTGATCTATGGCAACAGAAAAGTTCTCGATAAACGTGCTTAAATATCCTTATGCGAATCCCTGGTTCTTTAGCACTTGAATTATGGTGATATAGTCTTTGGACCTGCTATTACGAAAAGAAACTTGCAACGAATCCATCTGGTTCAGAACTCTTGTGTTCGTCTGATCTGTGGATTAGGCAGGCGAACCCATTTATCTCAACCTCTAAATGAGTTGAGATGGCTAACTATTGAGAAGAGAAGGATTCTGCATGCCTATAAGGTACAGGCATGCAGAATCCTTCTCTTCATCATAAGATAGTCACGACCTAAAAACCACCCTGATCTATACCGAAAGATCACTTTTCGGACCGATATCCATGATGTCAATGTACGATTTAAATCTCGGCTCACGCCACCCATTCACACCTCAGCTCAATATCGGTCCTCTTTCTCAAACACAATCAGTAAGCTTTACAACTGGTTTCCGGAAGCCCTGAAGGGAATGAACATACTGAGTTTCAAAAAAACATTAGAAAAATATCCTTCGTTCTTGTGATATGAATTTCTGACGGGTATTGTCCTGATATGAGCAATCCTAAATAATATTAGTTTGTTTTATTATTATCTCAGGCGTTATTTCTTGTTTTAACCTAGGCTTAATTATTGAATTTTATTGGTCTATTATAGTATTTTCTTTATGTTGTATTTTTTTGTTTATTTTTTCTTTCAAGGTTGAGTGGTAGAAAGCACTTGCCTGACCCCTGTGGCTCAGGCAAAAGCTAACTCTGTCTTTTGGTAAATCTGTATACTTCATTGTCAATGTTTGTTTTTCTCTGCTTCTACCAATGAAAGCGTTTATTATTATTATTGAAGTCTCCTCCCAGGTCATGAAACCAACTACCACTAGTAGTAGGTGACCGACCATTTCTATGCTACCTGTGGTCTAAAAATATTTCCAGAAATACAGTTGTTACGAAAGATCCACTTAGAAATAAACCAGTGTATTGGATTACTTTTAGGTGATTAAGGATGAACGAATATTTCCACATGGGACATTTAATCATAGTGGGGCAATCTCTCTTGAATATTTGTATAGTGTTGACATGTTTATTTTCTTGTATGAGTCTCAGATTTTTATATCCATTTAGGCCATCCAAAAGTAGTTCTCGGAGAGGGTGCAGCAAGTCAAGTATGAAAATTAGTTAGTATTTCGTTTCACTCGTTGAAGTTAACATGTAGTCGCCCAGTTGATTATTTTATTGTTTTGGTTAAATTATTGTAATTGTCATAATTCAACTCTGTTTTTCATTCTTTAAATATGAAGTCGATCTTCTCCACCTCTTTCTAAATAGTTGATTCTTCTAATCAACTTTTGTGTAATTATTGTGAGTGAGTGTTTTGTGTTTTATCTTGTTCAATTATTAGTGAATTATCTCGCCTCATTATATTATTCCAGATTGAGTAATATTATTATTTAAAATTAGGAGTTGCTTGTTTTATCAAATTTCCGAAAAAACTTATAAAACGTCTCCATCACTCGTAGTATTTCCATCTACATTTCCTATAGTTTTCTTCCACTTTCCTTCGACTTTTGCACCCCCCAAAACATAACCATCACCTCTCAAAAGTCTGAAACGCTTGACCGAGTTTCCCATTTCGATTGAAGCAGCGAATTTTATTTTCTCTGCACACGTCATCGAATAAAGCCCGAAGATAAAGAAAGATTCACAATATTGCACGGCCTCCCTCGTTACCAACGATCCGAACAAACGAAGGGAGAAATCGAAAAGTCGACATGCATGCATCCCACAAATGAGTGATTCCCTTCCAAATTGCATTCTTGGGAACCCCCTTGCATATATCGGATAATTCGGAGTTCGGCAAGAGGCCCTAGGGCCCCGAGGCAGCGTTTGTTGAAGTAGGGGCAGACTCACTCACTTGCAACGTAATGTAACTTGAAGCAATTATCCAGCTGGTGGGTATCGGAGGGGACGAGAGAGGGAAGAGGAAAATTGAAAATTGATAATTACGTTAGTTTAGAGAACAAATGAATTGATGGTGAAAACACAAATTTAATTCCAATGCACGAGTTATGACCTCCTCTCAAGTAATTAATCCTAGATGAGTAACACACCGTGCAAACCATGAACTTTGTTTGGAAACGCCAGCTTTTAAGAGAAGACCCATTACAGACAAGGATAACACAAGCCGTAACACTCACTGGCATTGCTGTGCGTAGTTCCTAGACATTCCTATAAAAAATAGTGACATTTAGAAATGTCATTTTGGAAAAGCATTGCAAACGAATTCTGATAGACCACGAGAAGAGGTGAAAACAGTTTTGGAGGAAAAATGCCTAGGTGAAAGAAACGAAATAATTCTTCTGAAAATCATGAAGACAAATCATGTCACTCACAATTCCTAAAATTTCATAATGAAAATAACTAATGAAGATAATAATGAAATGATAGAAATAATTCGAAAACCGAAAGAAAAAAGCAGCATTTATAGCAAATGATTGAGGAAAACCAAATTATAAACATGGAAAATGAAAAATATGTTACTCAGTTACAAAAAGAAGAGGAGATATCATTATCTAATTATGAATTGATCACTATGAACCTAGCGGAGAAAGAAACAATCGTGGAAAGCTTTGGTAAAATCACAAAGGAAATTGCGGTTTTGATAAATTTCAACACGTTTTCATGCCAAATTCAAATACACAATCAGCAGTAAATGATTCATGAATGATGTTTTTGAAACGTTAGATGAAAGTAAATATAGCGTTGCCATTTATTTAGATATAAAAAAAGGATTTCATACAGTAAATCATACAATAATACTAGACATTTTAAATAATTTAGGTGTGAGAGGTTACTCTTATAAACTTTACGAAAATCGTATTCAATATGTTCTTATGGATGAAATTAAAAGTATTGAAGAACAATCCATCATTGAAGCTCCCCAAGGTTCAGTACTGGCTCCAATTTTCTATTTGGTCTATGCGAATAGTGTAATCAAAATATAATTGATGGGTAAACATTTTTTTGCATATGATATGGTACTTTAGTATTCGAGCAAAAATATAAAAAAAATTATAAAGTAATATTGAAAAAAATAATCAATTGTTTGAAAAGTGCAGAGATGAAATGAATCTAACTTTTAATTTAGAAAAATTATTTACATGATTTTCAAACAAAAAATATAGATCAAGTAAAAATAAACAATAATAAATTATATGAAGTTAAAGAACACAAATATTTAGGCCTGATGATTGATAAAGATTCAAATTTGGAATATCGTGTGAATAAAATGAGGAAATCGATTATTCCTTTTATTGGAACAATAAAAAGAATCGATTTTCTAATTATTTACATCTAAAATCTCATTTATAATGCCTGTATTGTCTCACATATCACATAATTGATGAAATTATGTTAATCATGTAATAATAAAATAATAAAAATCAAAAAGGAATCATTAATCGATTCATGAATAAAACACTCGGAGTAATTTTTAAAATATCCTGAAAAACAACTCCTTCAGAATTATATAAGGATACTAAAAATTTACATTAGATAAACTAATAAAATTTGAGAGAGCAACATTTGCATACAAATTAACGAAAATTTACGAAAAAGTTATAGTTCACAAAAAATCAAAATTACATGACTATAATATCAGAAATGCAAAAAACTTCCATTTAAATAACATTCATTCAAACAACAGTGATAATAATCATGTATCTAGTTCTATAGAAACTTACAACAAACTTTCAGACGATATAAAAATGTCAAAAGCAGTATTTATTTTTTTGAAAAAACTCAAAAGAAATTTGCTATCATCCTGGTGTTCACCAATCTATAAATATGCAAAGTTGTTGAATTTGTTATTTTGAACTAAGAATTTCTCGACTACAATAAGAATATTCGACATTACAAGAATTAAAGCTTCTATACATTTCTATACGATAACTATATATGGATTTGAAACTGATTCAAATTATTTTCGCTCCTCGAATTCAGTATAAACTGAAAAGTAACCTATTCGATAACAGATTACTTTGTCCACTTTCATGCTCAATGAATGGTTGATTAATGTTGGTCTTTATTGGACTACACAATTCAGAAATGTTTTTTTCACATATTATTCACTAGCTATGACACATCGGCGCTTGTCATGTCCCACCTCGTATGAGCACAATTGAAATTAATTAAATTCCGCATCAATCATATCGTAAATCATAACATTTGCGGCCAGCACTGAATGATGGCAGCTGCTGAAAATTAATACGCCTGGATGCGATTCAATTCTTCGTTAAAATGTTGATTATCCACTGTTGGCTATTGCGTTTCAGAGATAATGACAGAAGTCATAAGTACTGTTCGAATTCGTGATTTACCGACATCGAAATTATAATTGTAGTGTCGGTTTTATCGTGCGTTGGATATTTGTAATTATGGAATGTCTAAATTTCAACTGATAACATCACGAGTTTATGCAGTTTTTTGAATTATTTATGTGAACCAGAGAAGGTCTTGTGACTAGAAACTTAATGTAAGGGCGCTCATGATCATATTTGGGACGAATATTTTGGTAAAAGAGTCGATAACTCAAAAATGGTTCGTCGTATCGATTTCAAACAAGAGCAGACTTCTAGAGGATGTTCGATTTTACGTACCTACGTCTGCGGTAGCACCTCACGATGCTTTTCACAGATAATCGAGGTAGCTGCAATGGTATTTCTCTTCCATTAAAATTTGAAGCAATCTTTATTCAATCCAAATGAATTTGGTATCAAAAGAAAGGATAACGTTGACCTTTGTACGTGCTGTAATGTTTTTTTGAAATTATTTGTTCTTCGATATTTGGGTAAAGTTTACTCATAACCTTTTTATTAGTTTTTCTGAGAACACAATACACGTAAATATGGTAGCATTAATTACTCAGGTGAAATTTCAGAAAACAATCAAAATTATTTTTCTAAATTCAAAATATCAACAGCTTTCATAAGTGATAATAATTTAGGCAAAATTCTGTTTAATGCAAAACATAAACGAGATAGAATGAAAAAATCAGGGATATATAGATTAGAATGCGGGGAATGCCCTGCAATATACACAGGCCAAACCGGTAGAAATTTTGACGCAAGGCTCCGTGAACACGTCTGTTTCGACAAAAAATTAGCAATGTACGAACATCTGCAAGAATTCGAACACAAGATAAGTAAAGATAATCTCAAAATCCTACACACATGTAATGAAGGGAAGAAAATTAATCAGTTAAAGACATGGAAATTAATAAATCAATTAAAAACCCGAAATATAGAACCCTCAACGAGCAACTCGATTCATGTAGGACTCCATTTTTGAATTTATGATTTTGACAACCCCGGTAATTTCCATAACCTCCAGTATTGAATTTATCATTTCACCCCTGTTCATTTAATTTCATTTAATTACCTGTCCATCCAGTTAACCTGCAAACTCCCTATATAACTAGGTTGAAAATGAAAAACTAGTGGAAATGAGAAAAAAGTTTCTTTCGTTTCATTAAAGCAATTGAACTTAGGTAAGCTTGATGGGTGAAAGGAACATAGTAAGTTTTACTAAAATTTATAGAAATAAGTTTATTTCTAGAAAAACGTAGAATTTTTTCCATATTTTTTCCATATCCATTTCTACTGTTATTTTCACTGTTTCCTATGTGTTTCCGGTGAAAAGAATCGCCGTGTCACGGTAAAACTAACGATGTCAGCACAAGTATTGAACAAATTATTGAAATATATGATAAACAAAACCGGTCTTAGAACAGTACCCTGTGGCACATCATATTCAAGAACCCTAGATTCACTTAATGTTTCGTTCAATTCCAGTTTATTTTTATCCCTGTGTATTGGCGATATTACTGTTGATTTGAGTATATTTGGAAAAATTCCCTTCAGCAAACATTCGTGTATCAGGAAAGTCAACGGAGCGGAAATATAAATACTTATTTCTTTAAGCGTCTCAGAATTGATTTAATCAAATCCAGGAACTGTAAATTTTAAGTTCTTTAATAATTCCTTGAACCTCTCGTCCGTCTGATAAAAATTTAATTTGGTGTTTGTGCAATTTGTTAATCTTGCTGTTTCATCACAATGTTTCATTTTATTGGCTAGAGTTTCACCTATATCCTTGAAATTTTTTTATTTATTAGCAATGCATGTTTTATCAAGTATGGTACTTCCATCCCCAGTAATAATTTCTTTGATATCTGTTTTTTTAATCTTACAAATATCATTGACAGAGGGCCAAATTTGTTCTGAATCTGATTTGATACTTTCAATTTTGTTTTTAGTAATAATCACATTGATTTTTTTTAATACGAGAATTTAGTTAATTTCCATATTTTTTGCATTTTTCATGAATGAACTATAGAATTTTTACTATAAGCTAATTAATATCCAAGTGTTTTTTACACCTCTGGTAAATTAATTATGAAATTTCTTATTTCTTATTTTTAGAGGTGGGCAAATACAGAATACGATACCTTACTGTCAAAATTTTATAATATTATTCAAGACGACATTCTTGTTAATGTAGTAACTTATCTAGGCAAATCGGTTCATTTGCCTTTCTACACTTGTACAGATTTCGTAGAATTTGAATTTTTCTCATTTTCAGACTGTGAATTGTTGAAACACCCTGAAAACCATGTTGGAAAACAAATTTCTTCCACAAAATTAAACTTTCAATCACTACTTACAAAGTGGCTAGTATTGTCGTATTGTCGTTAGTTGATTTTGGAAAACCATTCTTCTTTAATTTGATTCAAATACTTTCTGGGACACGCTGTAGACACACAACAGCATCAGTTCCTGGCATCCTGAAACAAAGGAAAAATAAAAATATTCAGGTAGTTCTCTGCCGTATTTCCGTCTGCTAAAAAAAAAATCTCACAAAGGCCAGCCGGGAACCCAAATTAATTATTCCGCAAGAAGATTAGGGCCGAAAAGAGCCCGCGACTACAGTCGGTTATCAGCGCTTAAATATATTTCCGCGCTCTTGCGTCGGCGATTAAAGAAAAAATTTGTTCAAACTTCCAAGGGAGATAATCATCAGGTAGATTGAACTCCTGCAAATTGGGTGATGAACATCTGCTTTCCTGGGGAGCTAATGAAGGTAATCATCGTTACGTTGAAGGTTTGGTTCTTTCGCGCTATTTGTTTTTCATATTTTAGCGTTCAATGTGCAGCTTCTGATATCTTTTTTCCACTGGTAGCATCTTATAAGATCATAATGCTCCTTTCAACAAACGTCTTATGAGGTCAACAAAACACTAGTGTCTAATGATCATAAGACACAGTGTCTTTTATGAAGTGTTATGAAGTATTTTAGAAGAGGCTTTAGCTGCCCTACAGCAACATTAACTAAAATTTCTCGAAAAAAGGGTATATTCTAAAGGCATTAAAGGAAAAATACTATCATAGTTGATGTCCTACCTAGAAAGTAGAAAAATTTTCATCAGAATGAATGGCATTAAAACAAAAAAAACGCATGTGATTCTTGGAGTTCCACATGGATCAATCCTAGGGCCATTATTATTCCTCATTTCCATCAATGATCTTCCAAATTAAACGAATACTGATTGCCTAATATTGAAGGCATAGGATAATAATCCAGATGAGTTACAAGAAAGGTTGAATTATTTGGCGAATACATTTGCCGAATGGTCCTTCAAAAATGGTATGATGTTTCATGCCTCAAAAACTGTTTTACTCCAATTGAACGGAAAAAAATAATGAGAAGGTATAATTAATGTAAATATAGGACCAATACGTTATTCCTATTTTTATCTGTTCGTTTTCTTGGAACTTATTGAGATTCGGATATGTCTTGTAACAATGCTATTGAAAATTTTAGTAGAAAAATCAATACCAGATACTATGCTATCGTCCAATTGGAAAATATTCCCTTGTGTACTCTCGGAGTTATGATATACATATTTGGAAGACTATTAATTGATTTCACAAAAACGGGTAATTATACTTATATTTGGAATAACAAGAACTGACTCACGTGAGCCATATTATGAAGAAAATAAGTTATTAACGGTTCCCTGTATATACATTCACAAATGTATTTTGCTTGTCAAAAAAAAAAAAAATGCAATCAGATTCACACAAATCTGATAATCGTAACTATGGAACCAAACATGGTGGTTTGCAACAGATACCTACACACATAGTATTACCATATGAAAGAAGTCCCCAATACGGTGGTATACAGTTTTTCAATACTCATCACGGCATTATAAAGAGTGAAAAAAATGAGATACGTTTCAAAAATCAACTAAAATCCTATCAAACTGATGAATGTTATCATAATATAAATGAGTTTTTGAAAGATAGTTGAATTTTTATAAATTTTGAAATAGTTATGTATATATATGTGTGAGTGTATACATGTTTAGGTATACCGGGTAACAACGATATCACTTTCGGGCTGCCATTTTTTTATTTTTTCACCTAGTATAACGAAACTTGGCACAGTTATTATTCGAACTAAATTTCAATTGACTGGTGTAACGACACAACTTCCGGTTTTCCTGGAAATGACCTTAACTTTCGATATTTAAAAGGGACACCCTGTATACTGTTTGTTTTTAGGATTCTCTAAATAATTCTACATCCGAATTCATAATTTTTTGATTTGTTTTGACATAAATCATATTTTTAAATCAAATTTTAATTTTCAATCTAAGGTGCCATAACCATCCTAAAATTTCTCCTCTTAGACTCTCTATTTACAGAAAAATCTAAAAAGAATATCTTTGTTTGTTAGCCTAGAGAAAGGCTGTGAAGTTCTATAATTCAATTTTTTTGTATTAATTAAAAAAACTATAACTTCGAGATTCGGCCGAGACTTGGCAAAATTTAAATTAATAATGAAATAAAAGTAAGTTGGAATGAAAGATGGTAGTATGTGTTATATATTTTTCGATTCGTCTTGAAATAATGCATTTAATAGTGTTATGAAAGTGATATGGTTACATATAAGTTTTTTAAATTAATACAAACAAATTAATTTATACAACTTTTCAGCCTTTCTCTAGGCTAACGAACAGAGATAATAATCTTTTTAGATTTTTCTGAAAATAGAGAGTCGACGTAGAAAAATTTTAGGACGGTCATGACACTAGATTGAAAATTGATATTTGATTTAAAAATATAATTTATGTCAAAATCAATTGAAAAATTATGAATTCGGATGTAGAATGATTTGAAGAATCCTAATAACAAACGATATACAGGGTGTCCCATTTAAATTTTGAAAGTTAAGGTCATTTCCAGGGAAACCGGAAATTGTAGAAATTTGTCGCTACATCAGTCAAATGACATTCAGTTCGAATATTTACTATGCCAAGTTTCGTTTTACAGGGTGGAATAATAAAAAAATGGCAGCCCGAAAGTAATCTCGTTGTCACCCGGTATAGAACTTCGAAACCAAGTGACTGATAGCTATTTGTGGGTTACAGTTGATTTTGAGGATGCTGGGGAGTATAAATGAAACTCTTTGGTATTATGCCAAGCTCCGGACATGTTTATTTCCATCTTCAGGACTTATTTCGCGAGTTTGAAGGAAGCTAGCCACTTCATAACACAAGATCATTGTCCGAGGATAGTTCAATGACGTGATAATAACGTTGGCGTTGACTTTCACTACAAAATAGTAGGTGCAGGTGAACAAAAATAAGTTGTTAGGAACTTAAAAATTCTTTCCAGGTTCTCCCACAACCCCGTATATCTGACAGGAATCTAAATTGAGTTTCAATCGAATTTCTTCCCATTTCCACCCTTAGTCAAGTTTCACAACCAGAATGCAAATACCTAAATACACATCAACGTGTCTATTACAGTCTAAACAGCAAGGGAAGAATTTGTGCTTCCCCCTGTGTTCTTCATCCCTCGACAGAACTGATGTGCAAGTGACAGCGTGGCACATAATTTAATAAGGGTGTCTTTTCGACGCCTTGAAAACTCTTCGTCAGCATACGATTTTTTTGAGTAATCGAGCGTTTCCGTGCTATATTTCGCGCTCCCAAATATGTGAAAGTAGGTTTAATGAAAAAATTTAAATCACTTTTCTGTACTTTCGCTGTTGGTAACTTACTTTGTTCGCCACTTCCTGCAAGTTCACGTATCTGAAAACTCTGAAAAAGTATATAAATCCAGGATCGCGGTGATGGCTTGAAAGAAACTTAAAATCTAATTTTTCACATTATCGATTATTAATATTGAGAATAGTATATTTCGTACGATTTTTTCAACGTGGAGCGTCACTCGTGCCTATTCAATCACATCGAAACTCCGTGAACCACTTATGGATCATGAAATGTGAAGGAGCAGAGCCATCGTAATAGTTTTTCTCACTGGTTTGCAGAGCAGTTTCGAGCTTGTTTTTTGTCACCAGTACCAGGGTAGATCAGACAAAATAGGAGTTGTATACGTTTCAATCAGTTGAAACAGTGAGTCGGAATTTGAAGAAAAACCAAAATATGATATTGAGAAATGAGGAAGAAAAGGCATAATATTAGTGACTGTATTGATGACTTTTACCTTCATCCTATCAACGTGCGAAAATGTGGGTATGCTGTGTTGAAAATAGGTGAATGGGCAAAATCTAGTTGATCATTCAATAGGTTACATCCGCAATGTGGGGATTCTAAATAATAGGTTGAAAACTCATTGACTCAAAATAGAAAGTCATACACATGAACATTTGAAAAATAAACTCAAGTCTTGTTCAATAGCGAACAACTCTTATTACCTCAACGCATTACTTAATGCAAATATCACAAGTAGCGGTAGAGGTGATATCGGAGGCCCCTTCTCTCTTTTCTCTGACCAATCAGAACGAAGCTCTTTTTTATGACCACAAACCTGGCATACAGGTGAACCTCTCGAGTTCATGTGGAAGGGGCACAGCCACTGGCAAATATTCATGACCCTCTTAGTACTGCCCTCTCAAATTGGCGGACCAATCAAAACCAAGCACAGCTCGCGGCTTGGTCAGCCAAACTCCAATACCGCAATAAACAAACACAAATCACAAAAAATGCGAATTAACAAGAATAAATATAAAATACTTATGTAAAAATTCAGAAATGAACAAATGTACATATAGAATAAAAATAAATACCAAACGACAATAAAATAAATACACTCTGTGAAGCAATAGTGTGTTATTTCAAATTGAAAATTGAAATTCATGGAGAGTGTAGCAATTTCCTTCGACTAGGTCAGTTTTTAGTCTAGAATTGGAAACATCTCTAATTGGTACATTTTTTATATAACTGGCAAGCTTATTGAAAAGTTTGGGACCAAGATAAAAATATCTTCTCGTGGAACAAACTACCTCTATGACCGCGTTCACACCAGAGTTTATTCCTCTTGACAAATAATTGAGAGGTCCCAAGTTTGAATCCTGCTTGATCCACAATTTCAATTCTGTTTCAATTTTTCAATTTTCTACCTTCAACCTGATTAATTCCAAGTATACAGGGTATTTACTAAATGATATCATTAATTTCAGGTGGTGATTCCTTGTCATATTTTATGAAAAAAAGTTCACATAAACGTGTGTCCTAACTTGCTATGTTTTCAAGTGGAGTGTAAAAGTTTAAAAAAATAATTTAATATAAATTGCCGAATTTCATGAAACCTGGTATGTTCATTGGCAGTCACAAGGGGCTAGTTTTCATGAGGTTAGTAATTGAGTAATTAATAGATTACCGATTTTGAACTGAAACGTTGACACCCCGTTTCTCGGAAACGAAGCAATTTAGGACACACGTTTATATGAAATTTTCTTCATTCAATATGACAAGCACTCACCACCTGAAATTGATAACATCATTCAGTATACACTCTGTATATAATTACAAATGCTGTCTCTCCCTTTTGCGCCTTCTGAAGTTTTCACGTGGAGTTGTCACAGCTCCTTTCACGTTCATTACCATAGTTATCAATCCACATCTTTGTTTCGTTTCATCTGGTAACATTTTAAAAATTAATTTGTACAGTAAATTTGGACAGCAATACAAAGTTAAATGAGGAACATAAGTGATGCTCTACTGAATGGTGAACCCAAATCATCCGAAAACTTTCCGATTGCCATAAGAGCCTTGAGGAATAAATAATGACCGAACTACGAAAAATTCCACTCTCGCGTGGGTATACAACCCCGCTTACAAGGAAAATCCATCTCTGCACCAGCCCGGAGCAAATTTAGATAACCAGCCGCAATAGTATCAAATATGCAGGATTCGTACGAAACTTTCTTTGTTTAATCAGTTCTTTATTAATTAAGTAGTTGAAAAGTTCGACGATAAATTTCGTACGATAGCATTCTCTACCATCCAGCCGGGCAACTTTTCCCAATGTAGAAAGGAATTAAGGAGCAATTTGTCTACCTAATGTTTCACATAAACGTTCCGTTACTGGGACACTGGTTAATCTCGACCGTTCAGGCAAATGTCACAAATTAACTTGTTTGAGAAAAGTTTCTAGGTCGACCTAGTAGTCCAGAGATAGAAGGTTCATTTGGCAGTGAATAGCAGGTTTCAGTTTTTGGTTTCAAGATGAAAATTCCACTCCCCAAATGTATACAGTCATATCTATCCAAGACATCGCTATCTACTGTAATGACACTCATATCAGTGCTTCAAAAATAAAATTGGGGTTACCCAAGGATCGATATTGGGCCCTATCAGAGCTTATCAGAGAGAGTTATCAAAAAACAAAACACATTTTTATAGCCTAAAATAGACTGGCCGTGGTGGCCGTGGTGGCCGTGGTGGTAGAGCATTCGCCTTTGCAGCGAAGGGTCGAGGGTCATCGGTCATCGGTCTCGTGCATGGCATCACACGTTAAAAGGTAAGGGGTGCGTCTTCCATAGCTCACACAAGTCTCTCGAAGACTTCCGAGGGTTGCGAGTACGGGTGCATCGGTTGACGGAAGTAACAACAATAACAACAACAGTATCAGAAATATCGGGTTGGTAACATTGATAAAATAGTTAAAATTTGAAGGATGCTGATTCATTTGTTCACATACATTATTTAAATTTCAATTGCAAATATCAGTAAATTACGTTTTTCAAAATGACTGATGAAGAAAAGTCAAGTTGCACCCCTCCTGAATTGAGAGTAATTGCTCAAACGGCTGTGAATTATTTGTTACCCAAAAAATCTCGTTCAGTTTACGAAAAGGAACTTCACAATTTCGAAGTATCCGATGCCTCACCACACTCCCACCGCAGTCAAAATAACTTTTCAAACAATCAGACCACTGAGCATAATTTTGTATGCCCAGTCCAAACCAAATCAGCTAATCCAATTATAAACGCCCGAGAAACCAGTCATGTAACAATTAAAGTTTATAATAACTGCACCATCCAAGGCAACAAATAACACCACAACATTCAAAGGTTGTTCTTCTCCTTTGTTTAATATCTGAAAATACCATCCCTCTTGTCTGAAGTTCATCTGACAGTTCATGTTACCATTGTTACCAATCTCGAAAAAAATTAAAATGCGTATCAAAACAGAAGCCATTTCGATACGCATTTGGGTTTCTTAATGACTTCATTTTAGACTCCAAAAAGAAAAAAAATATTTAAAATCGACGTTTGTTACTATGCCCCATATACAGGGTCCTGCAAATGCTCTCCGGTGGTCAATAGCTTCTAAACGGCGCAACTTGAAAATTTCTTTCGAATGCAAGCATCTTCCCTTCTTGAGAGAGTATCTTTGGAAAATATTCCGAAGTATACAAGGTGACCCAGAAAAGTTCACCAAACCAAACTTATGTTTTTTGTAATAGAACACCCTATATTTCATCACATGGTTGAATAGAGATTACTTTGACCATTCAAAAAATATATGGTCATCAACGTTATTTCCGGAGATATATCGATATTACTCTAAAAACATAAGGTATTCAACACTCTGTAACTCCTCGTGGAAAGGTTATTCTAAAAACTTTTGGGAGGCGAAATGACTCCAATATGGTCTAGTTTCTGTGGCACGACACACAGTTAAAATTTCATTACTTTTTGAAACGCAAATTGAAAGATATCTTGGTTTTTTTCAATTGGAAATTTACGTTATTTTCAAGGTGAAGTAAATACCAAGTGTGATATATCATTCGAAAGGAAATTTTATGGCCTTTCCAATACTGAAATTGAATGTATGGGTTTCCATTTGAAAAAAACAAGATATATTTCAATTTGCGTTTCGATCTATACGGTACACAAAAGGTAATGAAATTTCAACTGTGTCATGTTACAGAAACTAGACCATATTGGAGTCATTTCGCCTTCCATAAGTTTTTAGATTTATTTTTCCACGAGGAGTTACAAAGTGTTGAATCCCTTATGTTTTTTGGAGTAATATCGATATATCTCCGGAAATAACGTTGATGAACATACATGACCCTATATTTTTTGAATGGTCAAAGTAATCTCTATTCGACCATGTGATGAAATATAGGGTGTTCTATTACAAAAAACATAAGTTTGGTTTGGTGCACTTTTCTGGGTCATCTTGTATATTTCGGAATATTCTCCAAAGATACTCTCTCAAGAAGGGAAGATGCTTGCATTCGAAAGAAATTTTCAAGTTGCGCCGTTTAGAAACTATGGACCACCGGAGAGCAGTTGCTGGACCCTGTACACCCTAATATACTATCATTATAGTACATTAGATTATAATTGAACATGTTAACGAGTTCCGATGAATACAATTTCATCCTGAATTTGTCTTATTTCGACTAACCAAACCTTTTTGTCAATCCTATCCAAGTACGACGTTTTTACGAACTTTAACTGCTCATATCTCAGAAAAGACAAATATAAAATCATTTAAACTCACACATTTTTCTAATGACGTATCTAACTATAGCATAATAAAATATTAGTCAATTTGACAAAGGCAATTTCCCATAATATGTTTTCGTGTTGGGTCGTCAAGTCTGGAAAAACATCTATTTTTCCATACGTTTCCATGACCATGATCATGACCATGATCATGATCATATTTTTATTGTATCAGGCACTCATTTTTGTATTTAAAATAAGAAATGGAAGTGTCCAGACTAATTGAAAGATAAAGTAAACTATAATTTTGAATTTCACCACTATGAAACAAGAGCTAGAAAAGATTTCCACATTCCTCAATTTCACAAAAGACTTATTCAAAAGTCCTTTTTTACCAAAGGCTTAAGAGCATTCAACGAGATACCATCTGAAATAAATATATATATATATATATATATATATATATATATATATATATATATATATATATATATATATATATATATATATAACAGGAAGTTATTCATGACATCTACAGTCACTTGTTGAAATATATATATATATATATATATATATATATATATATATATATATTTATTTGCTTTTCCTTTGTGTGTGAACATGAGCAATTTTTTTCCTTAGTTCACCGGCCTACGAATTAGTCCACTAAAAACTTTTCAGGTCGTTGTGTCGGCCGTGAATCACTTCCTCCAGTTCCATCGTACCAAACAGTTTATACAGTCCTAGTTTGGGAATTGCAAGGAAGTGTTGCACATATTTAATTTCGCAGTTGCTTACGCGGAGTCTTCCATTAATTTTCAGAGTAAATGCTTGTTTAATACTACCAGTTGGAGAAGTTGGAAATTTGCGTAATTATTATTCCGGAGTTTGCTTCGAATATATTAGGACTTTCAATTCGGATTTCATTACTGGCAGAGAATTGTGAGGGAAGTATTAATCATTCGCATAAAGAACATCCTCCGCCGAATGTGTTTTGATGTGGTGAAGTTTATGTTTCATCATCGTCGATATAGAAGCGCGTTATCGATTTCAGTAAGCCTGATTAGATGTAGTGCCTGCGAGCTAATGATCATAGAAGTGAGAAACAACATTGATGAAATACTGGATGGCTTCATGCGAAATGATTTACAGAGACGTGGCTAATGAGTTTCAAAAGGCTGTGAAAATAAGTGCGGTATTTTGAAAAATGTTACAAGAGTCAGTGGTAATGTGAGCATTTGAAGAAATAGGAAGCAAAACTAAAACAAAAGTAAGAAGAAGGAGTAGTAAAAGTTAGAAGAAAACAACAAGAGGAAGAATATTCCAAAACATAATAAGAAAGTGAGGAAACATTATTCAAAAGGAAACAAGAATAAGAAGAGTTTTTTCAAAATATTGAAATTCGGAGCAAATAAAAACAAATGAGAAAAAGTCACGGTTATTTTACTTACTTTTACAAGGAATATGTCAAAGTCAATAAAGCTTTCAAAGTGAGATCATATCACAGGAGCAGTATTGGATATCAAAGATGAAGTCCAAAATGTCAGATGTAAAGTCCAAGAAGTCAGAAATGATGCGCCTCCCACATAAGCTACACTTTCTTTTTCACTGAGAAGCCATTTTACCATTATTATCAATTTACAATTGCAGCTATAGCTTCATGTAAAAAAGTGCGAGTTTGAATTTGAAACCAACTATATGTGTCACAACTATCCAATAAGAAATTGAAATCTTATTAAACTACAATATTATACAACGTTGTTAAAATTGGACCCCTCTTCAATATGTTCGAAGCTATTCAATTGTCTGCCTCCAGATATGAAGAGTTCACTTTCTACCTTGAAACAAAAGGTCAGAGAATATCTTTTGGAGGGGTTTGTTTATTCCATCGACAAATATTTTGAATATTCATTTATTTCTTGGTAGATCTACTAACTATTTTGTAGCTATTCTGTCTATGTTAGTAATTTATGTATTGTGTATTTATACATTTAAATGTGTCTACGATGGTAACTTATGTATTGTGTATTTATACATTAATATGATTCATGGTAATACTGACGATTCCTATATCATTGTGAAATGATTATTGCAAGGAATAAATATATATCATTATTATCATGGCATCTTCCTATAGAAAATGAGAAATTTTAACAATTGGTGGAAATTCTATCTCTAGCCGTTCTAGAATTGACTTCAAATCGAATTGAAAGGGTTTTTTATAGACGAAAATAGATTTTTTCGAATTTTTGGAGCCGGTTTCGTAAAATTCCGTCATTTTTGTAAATAGATACTGAATTTCAAATCGTTTCCAATACAACTGAAGATTTCGTATGCCTTTTACGGAAGCTCTGGAATTTGAAATTTTCGACCTTTTATTTCCTTTTCCGTCAAAATCTCATGTATGAACATTACAAATTATATATTTTTGGAATCAGCGTGAAATATTACAACTGTTTTGGGGTCAATAAGTTTTTTTCCTACGATCGATTTAAATATGCTAATTCGACTATTTTGAATCGATTGGCGTCCGCAGAATTGCTCTATCTCTAGCCGTTCTCGAGTTGAAATGGTTTCTTTTTCGTCAATTTTTTTTTTTGAATGTTCAGACTCGATTTCGTAATATTCCATAATTTTTGCGTATGCTTACCGATCTTCAAATCATTTTCGATACAGTTAAAGATTTCGTATGCTTTTTACAAAACCTCTGCAATTTAAAATTTTCGACCTTCTATTTTCTTTTCTGGCTACATCTCATGTCTGATCATAACAAATCATATATTTACGGAATCAGCGTGACATTTTTCGTATATAGTGTGAATTTTCAAGTGGATCTGACGACTGCATTTTTGGTGATTTTTAGGGTACCCTTACAACTATTTTGGGGTCAACATTTTTTCTCTTTGGTCGACTTGAATATACTTATTCGACTATTCTGAATAGGTTGGCGTCCGCAAAATTGCTCTGTCTCTAACCGTTCTCGAATTGAATGGTTCAAATCGACTCGAAAGGGGTTTTATCGACAAATGTAATTTTTTTTTATTTATGGGTTTTTCCGGGTTTTCTTCAACTAACCCGATATTTATTTTGGATTTTTTTATTGATAAATTCAGCCTGGAAAATTTCTCTCTACGTTTCCATGATCATGATCATGATCGAAGGGTTTTCCTTTGTGTGTGAACATCAGCAATTGTTTTTCCTTCGTTCACTGGCCTACGGATTGGTCTACTAAAAACTTTTCGAAACGTTGTGTCGGCCATGAATTATTTCCTGCAATTTCAATGTACCATTATTATCATGAAATCTTCTTATACAAAATGAGAATTTGTGTCAACTGAAGGGAATAAAGAATTACTATTATTATTATACGTTTTTATGATCTCACAAAACACAAGTATCACTGATTAGTATTAATTTATAATTTGTAAGAATTTTTCAGTTCCATCACCAAAACGTAAAGTTTGATGAAAATCAAACTTCCGATGTAACTTCCAATCATCAACTAGAAACTTCCACGCGCGATTGAATTACTCGTTCAATTAAATTCACTGGCTCGATCCATGTCACCTTCATTGCCCTCTTTTATAGTTCGAGCTTACTCTAATCAAGACTAACAGTCACATTGCGAATGGAGAGAGTGTTTCGGAATAATCTGATTAGTGTTTTTTCCATTCTGGCATTCCGAGGATCAACTTCATTTATTGGATATTTCGGACGAAGAATAGACATATAAAGGAGAAACATGGAGACATAAGAGGTTGTTGGCATATTCACGTTATTCAACTAGTGAAATATTTACAGAATCAGTAATTTTCTTCTTCAGCTACATACGGATTAGACATTGTTCTTTCTCAGGAAACAAAGAACAACGTAGAGATATATTCAGGCAGCATGCAAGGTTATCTAATTTTCTTTTTCAATGTCAAAGATATAAATGAAGTTGTCTGTGACACATCCCTATTGTCTACCACAAGATACAATTTTCTACTTGCAATCAATCAAGATATACTTTATTGTCGAAGAATATCATTCTCATAGACAAAGCTTAGTTGATACAAGGGTAAAAGTGTATAAGTATATCAAGGATAAAAGATAAAAAATATCTAACTTGCAGTACAAACATCTTAAATATGAAATTCCATACATAAAAGAATCAAAAATATCTAAGGTGTCCATAATTCTGGATTAAAAATAAGCGTTAAGAAATATATACAAATACAATAATAGCTACACATATACTATAAAAATATCATGTGGTGGTGAAGTAATCTTCAATATCGTAGAAAGCTTGCTGAATCAATGTATTTTTTAGATTTTTCCTGAAATGTCTGATACATGTTATAATCCTTATATTGATTGGCAGGTGATTGTACATTTTAATACCATTGTAAATTATAGAATCCTTCACAGCTGTGTTGCTAGGTATTGGTAGTTTGAGAAAGTTGTTCTGACGCGTGTTGTATTGTGAGTCGACTCTATCTAAAGTAGTTTTCAGAAGAAAATATTTGATGACACTACTTGGCAGAAGCCCATTAAACTAATAATAAAATGGATTAAGCAATCCAGACTTCTGCATTTAACCTATACAATAGGTATAATCGTCGGCAAGTCTCCAACAGAAAACAACTACTGCCCCCTACGACCATTGAATTATATCTGTTAGATTCTTGGCAAAGTATTCTACAAGAACTACTTTGCAATGTTCTCCAAATCTCAACGCCAAAACATGTCTCAACCCACAGGAGGGAACACCTACGGACCGGTTTCATGGTTCCTTGCCAATCATCAGCGCAGGGTAGCTCACCCAACGCAATCGAAAAATATCTTGACCCCAAGATTCGAAGAGCACTCCGACTATGGTGTCGACTTCGTCTGAAGCCAAATAAATTCAGAAGAAAATATTTGATGACACTACTTGGCAGAAGCCCATTAAACTAATAATAAAATGGATTAAGCAATCCAGACTTCTGCATTTAACCTATACAATAGGTATAATCGTCGGCAAGTCTCCAAGTAGTGTCATCAAATATTTTCTTCTGAATTTATTTGGCTTCAGACGAAGTCGACTCCATAGTCTGAGTGCTCTTCGAATCTTGGGGTCAAGATATTTTTCGATTGCGTTGGGTGAGCTACCCTGCGCTGATGATTGGCAAGGAACCATGAAACCGGTCCGTAGGTGTTCCCTCCTGTGGGTTGAGACATGTTTTGGCGTTGAGATTTGGAGAACATTGCAAAGTAGTTCTTGTAGAATACTTTGCCAAGAATCTAACAGATATAATTCAATGGTCGTAGGGGGCAGTAGTTGTTTTCTGTTGGAGACTTGCCGACGATTATACCTATTGTATAGGTTGAATGCAGAAGACTGGATTGCTTAATCCATTTTATTATTAATTAAAGTAGTTTTATTTTTGTGGATCAGACTGACAGATTCCAGAATGTGCAAAGAAACAACAGTTACATCCGTATGCATAGTCAATTCCAGCGACTCGCCAGAGTTTCGCCGCTCGCTACACAAGAACTATAATGCACAGTCGAGCTCCAAAAAAGTGGTACATCGCCAGCATTTCGCCAAAATGTGACTTTTCGCGTAGTTGTCACTTTTTTGGAGCTCGACTGTGCATTATAATCCTTGTGTAGCGAACGGCGAAACTCTGGCGAGTCGCTGGCGATTGACTATGCATACGGCTGTTAGAATTCTGTGTTCTTTGAATAGCTCTCTACAAGACTCTCTAGATCTTATTTTACAGATATATCGCAAAGCTCTTTTTTGTAATATAAGTACAGTATGCAAAAGATATGTACTACACACTCCCCACAATGCAATTCCATATCTCAGATGTGATTCGATTAGGGCGAAGTAGGCAGTCCTTGCCGCCGAATAACCCAGCTCATGTGATAATACCCGTATTGCGTAACAATCTGATGCTAATTTATTGTAATGATTTTTAATATGTGAATCAAACTTCAATTTATTGTCTATATCTAAACCGAGATATCTTCATGTTGTTTTATTGATTATATACTTATTAGCCAAAGGTATATCAGGAAGATTACAGCGGAATGTTATTAGGTTAGTTTTGTTCAAATTGATTACTAGTGAGTTGGAGTCACACCATTGCTTGATTGTTATTATCTTTTTTCAATTTTTATCTTCAAGCTTATAACCTGTTTTGTCTTGCCACAGTGTGGTAGTGTCATCTGCGAAAAGGGTTATCTTTGCCGTGATATTCAATTTGGTGATGTCGTTAATATAGAGAAGGAATAGAACTGGTCCTAAAACTGAGCATTGGGGTACTCCGAATTCTATATTCAATATACTGGAGTATGAGCTACTGTGCACTAATTGACTTCGGTTGCTTCAATAGGTTTTGAACCATTTTAGACTAATATTCTGAAATCCGTAACGCTGGAGTTTCTGTAGTAATATTTCGTGATCCACGCAGTCGAATGCTTTGGAAAAGTCACAAAATACCGCCGCAGCATACCCTCCAACATTTATTTTCTCATATGTTTTGAACATAAAAGAGAATAAGGCATCATTGGTTCCTTTGTTTGGTTGAAATCCAAATTGTTCGGTGCTCAATATGTTGTTCGTTAGAAGAAAGATTTGCATACCTGTTTGCACTGACTTTTCAATTATTTTTGCGAGACTAGGTATAAGGATCAATCAATAGGATATGAAATTATCATGGATAAGACGTTAATAGAAAAGCCATAATATTTTAATTTTGAACAGAGCAAGAGACATATATTAGACGAATATTCGCCTTTCTTTAATACACAAAAATAAATTAGATTACGAAGGAAATGATGTTCCCTATCATACTCGTCGAAACGAAAAAAGTGTAAAGCTCCCCATTCCCATGATAAATCTAATGAAATACTCTCTGATCTATTATGATGGGGTGAAAATTTATAATAAATTACCTAGTGAAATTAAGGAAGAAGGTACAACATTTTTAGAAAGATGACAATAAAAAAACTACTTAGTGATCAGGCATATCATGAACTTTACATTTGAAATATTTTATATTTTAATTTTGACATATCTTTATAATGTATATACCCACGCCTATATTGTTATTATTTAGTTATATTTTAAATTTCAAGAGTTTGTATATTACATGTTTGTTATAATTTTACCTGTGTTTGTCAACAAGAATTTATTCTTATGTACAATAAACATATATGTTCTTCTTCTTACTCTCTGGTTATACTATCAGCTAATCTAATAATTATTCACCTGGAGAGCACAATAATATATAATAAAAACATTCGCACGCTTTAAAAACTTGTTTTATTCACTGCAAATCTTCTCCATGTTGAAAACTCACTCTACGATCTCTAATTTGAACTTTAAAAATGTGAACATTGAGGTCTTAGGAGCCAATATCGCCGATCTTGACTTAATCATGCCCAAAGTATATGACACTGTCCAGTTTTCAGCACATCGCTGATATTCAATATTTAATATTTTTTATTTATGCGAACTGTGGAATCTGAATCTGAATCTGAACATCTGAAATTTAGTATAATTTTCCTTGCCGTAGTCTAAACATTGGAAATGTCTCTGTTCGAAAGTCATAGACTGTTCGAGGATAATAAAATTTGCTATTACTCGAATTTATTCAGGACCATTTTGAAAAATATTATTAACTTACAATACCAATTTTTACATTACTAGGGGTTGTGATAATGTTTGGAGTTGAAATTCGATATTTTATACATTTTTACCACACATTTCATGTATGTCATAGAAGTTCACTAAAAACAACCCTCGCAACAAAAAACAACCAAATATTCATCTCACATTTCGTCTGTTGCACAAGAAACATCCAATAAAGATCGCTCTTCTCAATGAAACATCATTTCAAGTAAACAAACATTTACAATCGATTTCGTTGTTAAATATTCCACTTTTCAAACATAGACTTCGTGAATGCAGCCGCTAGCTAAAAGTTGGAAATCAAATAACAATTCCAGTTTTCAAACACAGCAGAACAATATTAGCATTTTCTAACGAAACTGGAGATTTCAAAACATTCACATGCGAGCATATCAGCGAGATTGTCCATCTATTTCCGAATGAATGAAGTATAGGATGTACTAGTATTTTTCCTCGCCATATCTCATTCGATAACTTTAGTTCATCATTCATCATTTTAAGCTGCACAGTGAGTATATTGAAAAGTACTAGATCATAAAAAAATAGGAAATTAAAGTAAACGAAAACCAAGGTTTTATTTGTAAACTAGTTTTTGTGAGTTATCCCATATAAACTTCGAGATACTCGTAATTTCGAAGGCATTTTCAAAACCCTTGAGATGAAAGTGGGATACAAAACTTCATATAGGCTTTAACAATTTTTGGGTACCCCCAATCTATGACAGAAAAAGAAAGAGATGTATGAAATTAACTGTAAGAACTGCAAGAAAAACTATGTGGGACAAACTAGAACGTATATGAAAGTACGGTTCAACGATCACAATGCTCATGTCCAATTTTCGAGAGCACTTTTGAGGATGGCCCAACATATTTTGGATCGCGACCACTTATTTGATGATACAAGTTCAAAATTAGTTATGATCATAGGCTTCTTGATACATCCGAGAGTCTGTGAATTTGGAAGTGTAAAAATAGTATGGATGTTCATAAAGGCCTTATTCCATAAAGTCCATTGTTAAAGATCATAGTAAATTGAAGGTTTTTCTTCTACTTTGAATATTTCTGACATAAGACTTCATTCTAGCATAAGCAGACTTTTCCAGTAGATTTTGTATTGCAGAAGGTTCATTTATTGAGAAAATTGTGGACTTTCCTTGGGAACCTGGGGTGGATTTATCAACCCTTATATTTTAAAAATTATTTCTGAAAGAAGTCTTGGATCTAGGATAAACAGATTTTGACAGTCAATTGTGTTGCATAAGGTTCACTTCGTGAAAAAATGATGGTTTTCCTTTGGGATCCGGGGTGGATTTTTCAACCCCAAATCTCTTTGAATATTTATTTCTGAAAGAAGATTTCGTTCTAGCATAAACATACTTTGCCAGTAGATTTTGTGTTGAGAAAAGTGTGGACTTTCCTTGGGATCCTGGGATGGATTTACCAACCCTTACATTTTAAAAATTATTTCTGCAAGAAGTCTTGGATCTAGGATAAACAGATTTTGATAGTCAATTATGTTGCATAAGGTTCACTTCGTGAAAAAATGATGGACTTCCTTTGGGATCCGGGGTGGATATTTCAACCTCAAATCTATTTGAATATTCATTTCTGAAAGAAGATTTCGTTCTAGCATAAACATTCTTTGCCAGTAGATTTTGTGTTGCAGAAGGTTCATTTATTGTGAAAAGTATGGACTTTCCTTGGGATCCTGAGGTGGATTTACCAACTCTTTTATTTTAAAAATCATTTCTGAAAGAAGTGTTGGATCTAGGGTAAACAGATTTTGACAGTCAATTGTGTTGCATGAGGTTCACTTCGTGAAAAAAGGATGGTCTTCTTTTGGGATCCGGGGTGGATTTTTCAAACCTAAATCTTTGAATATTTATTTCTGAAAGAAGACTTCGTTCTAGCATAAACAGATTTTGCCAGTAGATTTTGTGTAGCAGAAGGTTCAATTATTGACTTTCCTTGGGATTCTGGGGCGGATTTACCAACCCTTACACTTTAAAAATTATTTCTGAAAGAAGTCCTGGTCCTAGGATAAACAGATTTTGACAGTCAATAAAAGTTCACGTCGTGAAAAAAGGATGGACTTCCTTTGGGATCCTGGGGTGGATTTTTCAACCCCAAATATTTGAATATTCATTTCGGAAAAAAAAATTGTTCTAGCATAAACAGTCTTTGGCAATCTATTAGTTCAAGAGTATTTGGTATCAACCAAAGACACCAGATCTTATAGGTTTGGACAGAAAACCCCTTACAATGAACACCAAAAACAAAGAATATCTTATAGTGCAGATAGCACGTAGCCTGAAGTAGTTTAGGTGTTTGAATAGCTTCTATTTTTTGAATAGTTGAATGAAGTTGATAGTTTTTTCAATAAAAAATACTTGTGACAGTTGAATTAATTTTCACCACTGAATTAATATTTTTAAAAGTTAGTTCCGCCTCCACAAATCCAACTAATAATCCAATTTACATCTTCAGTTGACATTTTTCAATCCCGCCCGCTTTTCCACTTTAGCGATTGTTCAGTTCTCACACCCGGTGTATTGATTATTGATTCGCCGAACAGAGGAAAATGGAATACGGTTAGCGAGATAGCGATATTCTTCCCTTTGCGTGTTCCGGGACTCTGGATAAATGTTGTCACTCTGCTTGATGGATGCGACCCAAGTGTTTCCGTTCGTCTCTCTTCTATCGGATGTCACGTGAAATTTGACGATAATTGCCAGAGCTGGAGGACGATGTTTCACGCGCAAATTGGAGAGAATGGAATCCCGGGACGGGATGCTGCGAAAAAAACCGCCGCGATTCGAAATGGCGATCCAAGTGTGCTCTGGTTATAATTGTCACTGCGGCTGATGGGTCGTATCCAGGAAATTTGTTTGAAAGGGGTGATCATTCAAGATATGATCGTGATGGAAGTTTTTGCTGATGAGGATGGCAGTGATGAATCGACGAATGTTGATGGATGGATTTTATTGTACGTGAATTAGGGCATAGTGAACTCACCAGTGAAGTGGTGTGTTCTGAGAGCTCTACATCCTGGTATAAATTGTTTAAACTTTACACTTTTCCACAGCCTACTACGATAACAAATAAGACCCCAAAACTGACGAAAACTTATTGGGCATTTTTTTTACGAAAAAAAAAACAGATGTATCTTTCGATTCAGGCACATCTGAAACCCTCAAATCCCATGTTTCAATATAGTTACTTATACCAAATGTTCACAACTTGAAAGCAAAAAATAAAAAAATCTACTTTTTGAGAGTGTAAACGAGTGTATGGCAAATTTCAGATTGCTGCCAATACATCGAGAGTCACCTAGTGAATAAATTCACTCAATTCATCAATATCATCCACAATATCATCCTCATGTCTTATACGGAGTGTTCATAATAAATATGGAAATATCGAAAAAACCCTGTGCAGCAATATATTTTTCCAGTCTCTTCCTGCAGATGTTTGTGACTCCTTGGCACCATAATGCATATTCCATTCGCCATTTTCCAAGGTATACGAAAATTTGGGCTTATAGGCATTTTGTTCGTTCCGCTTGAAACTCCTTTAAATTTTCGTGGGTTTCATGTTGAGTTTTCTTGCTAGTAGCCTCACACCGGTCCTCGCATGCACTTGGAGCAAAATCAGGATGACGCTTGTTAAATTCTGACGCAACTTCTCGATATGTCGAATTATTTAAATTTTTTGACTGACAAAAATTCTGATCATATTTGAGTCAGTTTTACTACGTAATGCGTATATATATATATATATATATATATATATATATATATATATAATAATATGAACAGTCAAATGAAATGTATAAACTGATAAACAGTAGACGCTTCGTTTATGTCCAAGGCAATCTTGATGAAAATAGTAGACGCTGCCATGGAAAATTGCTACGAAGATGTTAGGAATAGAGTATTCAGTTTGGTGCCAAGGAAATTATTTAACAGACAGAACTTGCTTGTCTAAAATAATGTTTAGCGATGAAGCTATACCTTCAGAACTAATGGCAAAATTCGGGTTGCTGGTCTAAAGTGGCTAATGCGTTGCAAAAGGGTATATTTCCATATTCATTATGAAAACTCTGTTATGCGGATAAAATTGTATGAATTGATACACTAGGTGACTCTTGATCTATTTGCAATCTAAAATTTGCCATACACCCAGTATCATTTAGATGGAGGACTCAAGATGTGAATACCCGGTATGAGTTACAATATTGGAACATGGAATTTAGGGGTTCTAGATGCGCCTGAACGGAAGGAGATATTTGTTTTTTTTTCGGAAAAAAATGCATTATATGCTTTCGTCATTTTTGGGGTCCTACTTGTTATCGCAGTAAGATAAGGAAAAGTGGAATATTAACACAATTCATACCAGGGTGTTGAGCTCTTAAAAAAAAAGTTTTTAAAAATCGGCTAATCCGATATGAAATAATGGATTGTCGCTACTTACAGTGAAACACACTGTAGGTTTTAAGTATAGGTTAAGTTTCAAATGTTTATCTATACCTTTACAGATATTCTTTGTCACTGAAGGAAATAAATATATAAAATCTTTCACATGAAAATGATGTCGTGTCAGAATCATTTCGTTATTCCGGGTGTTAATGTGTTCTGGTGTTATTCTGTTTAGTAGTTTTCTGTCTCTGAATGTGGTTGTATATGCCATGTTTGTGTCCTGTTATTGTCTTTTTCTATTTGGAGTCAGATGAAGTCATTATGAAACCCAAATGCGCATCGAAATTGCTTCTATTTCGATACGTATCAAAATTGCTTCTATTTCGATACGCATTTTAAATTTTTTCGAGATTGGTAACAATGGTAACATTAACTGTCAGATGAACGTCAGACAAAAGGGATGGGATTCTCAGATATTAAACAAAGAAGAAGAATAACCTTTGAATGTAAGGGCCAGGTAGAGAGTGGTTAAAGCGTCAATGTTTAAATCACTTACGATGCCGGTCCCTGGTTCAAACCACAGCGACTGCAGAATTTTTCTGATGTCCCAAGAAAGTTGTATGGTAAGATACAATGGGCATCTGCCAACGTGTCATCGGGTCAGCCTTGGGTGGCTGGACGAGCCTACCACGCACGAGGTGGAGTGTTTAGTGGGTATACCTGAGGGGGATTCAATTCAGGGGACTCCCACACTACCTTATGGGATGTATGAAACAGGCTGGATAAGTTTTTTTTATCACTAATCGCACCTCTTGCCTGCCTCTCCATTTTAGAATCAGTTTGTTCATATCATAAGAACTACAATCGGATTGTGAAACCCGACTCATATATAACATCAGTCTTCCTATTCCCTCAACTTCCCAAATCAATTCCTCCACATTTTATAATGGAAATAAACTCTTCAACCATCTTCCTCTTCTCATAAGAAAACTGAAGGGTAATGGTAAATTCCTTGAAGAGATTAAAACACTCTTCCTTCGGGGGAGTCTATTACAATGCAGATGAATTCCTCATTGACAATTTCACAACTTATAATAACAATTCCTAACGGGATATTTACATTATTGATCCTCAAATACACCTTTTCTGTTTTTAAATACACATTTTATAAAGCAGGCACAAGATTAGCTTGTGTTATTATTACTACACTTCATTAGTTTTTATTCAAACTTATACAGTGTGCTGTTTCTTAAAATATGTGTGCAGTAACTTTTTTATCTTAGATTTAGGTAGCTTTGTAAACTAATTTTTTTTATGATAATGAAGTATTTCTGATTCTGATTCTGATAACATATTGGATTTTGTTTTTTTTGTGTAAATTATTTATCCAATTTCACATTACAACTTTGTTGAAAGCGATTTCAGCTGTGTTTCTGAAGCTATTCAAGTCATCTTCAATAACTAATATATTTGTGTGATCAGCGTAGCAAAAAAATATACACGTATATCATGCCCCCTCGTATAAAGACGATCAAATTTTCCATAAGCTTAATTATACTGACGCAAACTCACGAACTCATCCTCAGAGACCGTCGAAGATTCGAGAACCGCGAAAGCGCATCGCGTCTTCCTCGAAGAAAAAATTAATATCAATCTCCGAAGTTTTCCTGTCGGAGTGATTGGCAGTCTAATCAGAGGAATCGAATGAAAATTTATTTTTCGTCCAAGTCGGCAGCGATCCAATTCCGCCGAGGGAAAAGTTTAAAACACAAATTCCCCATACACCAACCACTCCAATGATCAATTGGCGAGGATATTGGCCATTTGTAAGACGATTCGTTACCTGCCAATACGGCTAATTTGGCTTTTAGCGGAAATGGAAGAGGGATTTTCAATTTCCATCTCGACGGAGTTTACTCAAATTGGCTGCACTGATTGGAATAAACAAACCGAGGGAAATGTGACAGTGGGCGTTGGAATAAGGGGAGTGTCTTCTGTCGTTATTTGTTCAGGAGAAAACTAAAAATGCGGATTCAACGAAGAACATGCTGGTGGGCAATACTGCATCGTAACTTCTTGAATCCAATTCGACAAAACAAGTAGAACCAAGAATTCTACATCATAAATGGATAGCATTTCAAAGGACATCGCACTGGATACATATATTCCTAGGGCTAGTCAGATTTTTCTGATTTGTAGATGTAATATTCTAGAGGTCAAAAGAATGGTAATGGTAATAGTAAGTGTGAATGGTGATGACAACTTTTTTTTATAAGAATTTCCGATATTTTCAAATATAAAGGTACTTTACACTTGAGTAGAATTCATATTTTTTGTCACACCGCGTATACGACTGAAAAATTTGATATCTGATGATTGTATTTTAGATTTTAGAACATGCAGAACTTTTGAGACAAACTGTATATTGCGGATTTTAAGCTTACAGCTTTTTGTGGTAAAATTTTTGTTTCTCTCCGTTCGACTTGAATTTGATTACTAATTTGATTACTAAGTTGAACATTCTGAATCGATTGGCGTTTGCAGAATTGCTCTATCTCCAACGGTTCTGGAATTGAAAAGTTCAAATCGAGTTAAAATGGTTTTTTCGTGCCAAATATTATTTCCTATCTTGTTGGACTCGGTTTCGTAAATCTTAATTTTTTTGTATATGCGTATAGGATTTCAAATCGATTCGGAATAAACAAAAAATGTGATAGGCGTTTTAGACAACCTTTGCAATTTCGAATTTTCGACCTTTTATTCCCTTTTATAGCAAAATTTTATATCTGAGCATATACAAATCATATATTTTAGAAATCAGCGTGAAATTTCACATATATAGTGCGGAATTCAAGTGGATCTGAAAATTTTGTATTTTTCGTGATTTTTAGGGGTCTTACAGCTATTTTGGGGTCAAATATTTCTTTCTCTGATTGACTTGAATATAATAATTTGGCCATTTTGAATTGAAATACTCCTTCTACGTCGATGAATATACCCTTGCTTCTCTGGTACCTGGTAATTGAGGTATAGTACTCAGGCATACATTGGCGATATACCCATTCGGAAACTTTCCACCGACTATAAATATTTTATTTGTTCAAGCAAATTGATCAAGAATCATTCCGCAGGACTGTCACTGTACTAAACCTATAGTATAATTTAGCGTTTCCTGTCCAGACACTAGTAACTTTCATAGAAGTCAATAACAAATGAAACAATATAAAGCAAACAAACTTTAGAGAAATTATTTCACTTTTTTTTAGATTTTTAGTAAATTCAGTGAGAATTAGTACCACAATTTCAAAATTTACTAATTGTACATTAGATGACGCCATTTTAGTTGTGGCTGTTACAGAAGGCAAGTTGAAGTTTCATGAGTTGAAAAATAGTGATGTTTATAAAAGGCATTGTCGTGGTTGTTTGTTAGTGGTGGATTTAGAAAAAAATCGTGGTGATTCACACTGAAAAATGTCATTCCTCCGATAGTCATATCATGAACATTAATTGTAAAGTTTTCGTTACAAAATTATAGAGAGTTTCATATCATTCTCGTGTATTTTCTTATGCAAAATGTGAGATTATGGAATTAGGGAGTGGCGAATTATTTCACGGAAACATTGAGAATCGTCAGTCCTCTGGCTCCTTGTCAGACAGAGGAATGATGAGTATCCAGAGAAATTTTATTTATTTTTTTATTTATTATTTCAACAGTAACACCATTTTTTAGAAAATATAATACTTAGTAAGTTTATAATAATAATAGGTGCAATTAAAGAACTACACTATGAATAATTATAAGTAATTATAAATTATAAATATGCTCTGATCTATCCCTTAACATTAACTCATAACACCCTGAGTTATAAATTTTACATAACACTTCACATAACTCTTCTAGTAACACTGCCTTTAAATTTACCAATACTACCACAAAATAGATCACGATTATTTTGCAGCTCATTATAATTTCTTTGCATTCTAGTGATAGGGTTATTGTAGCCATAGTTTGTAGAATAAAATGGAATGGCAAAAAGAGGAGGGTTACGTGTTCTTGCCGATGTATTGAACCTAATCATGCTTAGTAACAGTGGAGAAATAATAATTCCATTAACCAATTTATATTTTGCTTTTCCAAAGTTAACAAATTAAGTTCGCATAAAATGATCTGGTAGTTTATATGCGCAGCAAAGGTGCCACTACGAAATGAATATGTTATTAGAAACCTTTTCTGAATTCGTTCAATGCTGTCAATGTGTGTTTGATAGTAAGGAGACCAAACAATGGAGCCATATTCAAGTGAAGGCCTGACTAAATGGCAATACAGTGATTTAAGTGTAGTAGGAGAGAATTGTCTACTATTTCTGACAACAAAGCCTAAATTCCTCGAAGCAGTATTCACCATTTTGTTTATATGACTTCGATCGGTCGATCTACCTGAGCAAAATCCATGTTGTTCAGGAATGATAATATTTGAAGTTTGATATTACTATGACCTAGGTCTTTGTTGTAGTAAACATTGGGAATTGTCAAAGGTTCAGGAAGGCAGTTTGATACATCATGTTGCAACTGGAATTACCATATTACTCTACTTTTTGCTTATTGGCCTTTAGTTCAAATACATTGGCAGTAGTGATTTCAACTTTGTCAGTATAACTTGAAACCATTGATTAGTTCCAATTATGTTACTGCTAATACAATTGAAAGCGATAGTTTCTTTGGAATTGGTGAATTCAGTTGGCATTTTTACCCATATCAACAATTTGTTTTTTCACGAATAAAAGTTTTTACAAATTTAGGGCAAAACTATTTTGACAGACAACTAGAAGTTAACTTGAGGAATGACGTCACATCTTAAAGTTAACTTCAAAATGTAGGAGTTAACTTTATTGGTAGGAAGGGGTATCAGTTAAAGTTAACTTTCTAGAAAATCGTGGTTTTCGACAGGTATTCTATCAATAATTTAGCATAAAGCCTCAATTTGAATGTTTTTTTCCGCAATAATGTTAGCAAACAATATCCTGCTTATTTTCGAGGAACTGTTAGGCGACGATGAAGGAGATGCTGTGATTATTATTGAAGGCCCTCGGCATCGAAGGATATTTAGAAATCGGTTAAACCCTCCGAGCAATAAAAGATATAGAGAGGGCTTCTCTGTCTCTTTCTTGAAAGCAACATGCCCGACGTTGTTTACAAACATCTCAGCCCGAATCATGTTAAATATGGGCATTGTCGGATATATCCGTTTGCACTCGGGGACCAGGTTGGAATTCCATGTTATATTCACTCTTAACTTGGCGATCATGTTTGTTTACGTCCGTTTACGACTTATTTATCGTCTTGTCAAATCAAACCATGGGCGTCGCAGCATGGTAATCATGGCATAATCCCGATTTTGAGACAAAAATACACTATTTGTTGAAATAGCTGTATAAACATTGTTACTATTTAAGTCGACCTTAAAAACGATTACATATCAATAATTAGTAAAAAACTTGTTGCAGTGTAGGTACACTAAGAAGTAAATAAGCAAACTCAACTCTTCTGTCTTGTTGGAATGCCTTTCGAGTACTTAAAACATAGCGTCGTTGATACTGCAATACGAGCTAGGTCACGAAACATTTATTTCACAGGAGACTGTAAAATGATAATAGTTACTACATAAAAATTTCTACGCGCGATTAAATTATACTTTGAGTTCCAAATCAATGACCGGTAGAAATTCTTATGTAGTAGTTATTTTTTTTCTTTGGTGTTTCGGCATCGACTGCTATGGTCATTAGTAGTTATTATCTACAGTCTTCTGTAAAATGAATGTTTCTGGGCATATTGCTCGTATTGCAGTATCAACGACGATAAGTAGTTAAGTGATATTATTTTACTTTGAATTTATTGGACATGGAATTTACTTTACTGTTCTGCAACTAGAACATTATAATAACTTGGCAGTTATGTGTGTGTGTGTGTGTGTGTTTGAAATGTATGCTATTTTAGAGGAAATCGTGATTGTGAAACCAATGATATGAACACAGATGATATCAGAAGAAAGTGTTTAAAAGTAGCAACGAGAACTATAATCCGTCAGATACAAAAAATTAGACTACTCCAGCAAAAGAATAGAAGGGTGCAATACAAAATATTAATTAACCTGTAGTAGAATTCCATTATATCTCGAAGTGGAGTAGTATGGATATACAAATCAGTAACAGTAACTTTGCGTTTTACTGATTTGTATAAAATATTAATTTGTTTCAAACTGGACAGGCAATTTACAATGAGCAAGTCAACGCTCTACCCTGTGAGCAAATCAAGACTACATCAAAATAGAGCTGTTGTTTGGTATGTCTGCAGAGATGTCTGCAGAGATACATGTCAACCCCAATTTAACTCATAAACTAATAACTAATAACTCTCACCTGTTTGATGTTTAAGAAACAGAAGTAAAATAATAACTACATGAGAAATTCTCGTTTTCCTACCAGGCATACTTGTAATATCGATCGCTCCCTGAGCCTAACTCTACATAAGTAGAGACATTACTTTTTGACAACTCTAAAACACTTTCTGATTATCTGCCCCAGGATACCAATAATCTAAATTCAGAAAAAAAACATAAGAAAAAGAGTTAAAGAGCTATTAAGGCTTTTACTACATTTTGGATGAGTATTTCAATGATACACTTTCAACATAAATTTGAATGTAATCAGTTATGTGTAAATTATTATGTGTATTATAGTTCATGTGTAAATTCTTATATGTATTATAATGCATGTATATCATATACATAGTGTAGGTATAGTGTATAATTTACTGATGTGATCCAACAATTTGAATATATTTACTTTTTTACTTCAGCACTTCCATTTATTTTTTCAGTATTTATTACCTTATTGTATGCTTTTTCAGCAAGAATCTAATTTTTCGAACAATACAGTATTTTCGATTGACATCTTGACAACACGCGTGCTTTCCAACCAGGCATGTTGTCGTCTAGAGATAAAAATATAACATGAAAAAAAATTATCAGCACGCCGCCACTGGTTCTGATCTTACATCCGAATATCATAACAATAACAAATCTCTCCCTCCGAACTCGGAGGTTACCCCTCACCCACAATCTATCACAAAGGATAGTGATATGCAGCTTTCATAACAACGTGTGTTGTTTATATAGAAATCTTTTATTGCTCGGAGGTTAAACCATTTTATCTTGTGGAACGAAATAGAATTTGAAAACAAATGAAAATGGATTTAGATCATCAAGAAAGTCTGTATATGCTTGTTAATTGGGCACATAGTGAGGCAAATTTGCAAAGACCAACTAATGAATCAACATTTCTAGTTCTCGCGAAAAATGAGAAATAAAACATTCTATGTTTTTATACCACTTCTATTTGTAACCAACGTTACTGCAGTTTCGTCCTATATGGACATTATCAAACAATACAATTATTGTATTGTTTGATTGTATTGTTTGATAATGTCCATATAGGACAAAACTGCAGAAACGTGGGTTACAAATAGAAGTGGTATAAAAACATAGAAAGTTTTATTTCTCATTTTTCGTGATGATTTCCTACCACGTAGTAACGGCTACATCCATCAATTTATTTCTAGTTCTAATTACTGTGGAATTATAGGTATTCTCAATTTTAGAAATCATCTTCTATCGCTAGTAATTCAAGTGTTAATTACACTCAGATTCCATCCAACATGTTCATTCTTGGTAATTGTTGGAGAATTTGGAGGATTCTCAAATCTGTTGTTGGCAGTTTTATAATTCATTAGAAAATTAGAAATGTCACAAGAGAAATTGCGAAAAATTCTAGGTTACTTATTTGCCTTCTTCTTCTTTTTACTTCACAAATGCGATTTTTATAAAACTGCCATTTCAGAACTGAAGTTAACTTGAGTGTTAAAATTGAAGTTAACCTCGAGAGATGTTTATACCCTTACTGATGAAGCTTTCTCCAAAACCACGTTTAAAACTCGAAAATTCGAAAATTTAGATTGATCCCTATATGAAATTCAGCTGCCACGGTAATAATAAATCCTTCTATTCAGCAGAACTGGTAATAGTTCATAGGTTTGTGAAAAAACAAATAACATAGTTAAAAATTTTTGACCCATATGCCTGCCTGACCCATATTTTTGTACTGTGCCGCACAAGAGCAACGTATTCATCCACATTCGACCGACATCGACGTGCCTAATAACGATCAGGGATATACGAACGGTGGCGGTATATGACCGGGAACATATGACGCCATAAATCTCGTAGAAATCCGGGATTAAGTTAAGGTCAGCATGACAGTTCCCATTTGCGGGAGTTATGGAAAAGGTTGTCTGACTGATGCGCGGAATTGCGGGATCATCCAGAAAGCGTAATGGTATGGCATGCCGATTTTTCCCGTGTCCGTACTGACCGCTGTGATGTATTCATTTCGCATAATCTTTCCTTGAATCTGCGAGCTCTCCAATTCTGGAAACGTATTGCACTTTGCTCTGGTCTCGTGGCCGCTTTTTAAAGGATTGGCTTGCTGAAAAGCACTTTTGAATATGACTGATGAAAAAAATGATGGTGTGGCATGATTTATTAACAATGTGGAAGTCGAAAATATAGCTGGCTAAAAATTGTTTCTGTGCAACTGTCAAAGAAACTTGACATTTCTTTTTTCACTGTCAAAATAATTCACACAATAAACATGAAATATTACTTATTGACGGATTTATTTTTATAAGGGTCAATTATTAATTGATTATTCATCATAAAACAATTTCATTTATTGGAATAATAATTGATAGTAAAATTTAAACAATTACTTCCAGCAGAAATTCCCGAAAATGTTCCATGTTGCTGCTGATAAGAAACGTTAGATATTTCTTAAAGAGTTGATTGATTCCACAATTTTATCAGATATTTCAATTTGTTTGAAAGAAGAAGGACAATTCAATATTTTGTTGAAAATCTCAAGTTTGTTATTCAAACTATCTTCTATACGAGGATGTATTGATATCTAGTTAGCCTAGACCAGTTCCCTGCATAAACAAAATATTGCGTTACCATAGCAACGAACAATAACTTATTAGAAGTGTCAGTGTAAAGTTTGACGTCAAAAAAGTAAACCAGGGTTACGCAATATATTAAAAGAAAAATACATCCACCGAAATTGTGAAAATCAAAAAATTGGAGTATCGAGCCATCATCATGTACCTATATTTAAAAGAGTTAAGAGGTAAGCAGATTTACGAAGGTATGCTTTATACCCTTGGTGATCGATGTCCTTCGTATGCGACCGTGAAAAATTGAACTGCAAGCTTCAAAAGAGGTAAATTTTCCATTGAAGATGATGATCGATCGGGAAGGCCAGTTTCTTTGTCAGTCCCCGAAAATATCGATGCAGTTCATGACATGGTTTTAACAGACCGTCGAATTGGGCTAAAACGGATATCTGAAGCACTGAATATTTCATACGAACGCGTTCATCATTATAGTTCACGTCAATTCATGAGGAAAATTGCTGCAAAACGGATCCCCAAATGTTTGAATGTTGACCAACAGCGTGCAAGTGTAGTAGCATCGCGTTTGATCTGTGCTCGATTTGAAAACGATGTAGACTTCTTAATCCGAATTGTTACTATGGATGTGACTTGGGTACATTTCTACGATCCAGAAACAAAGCAACAATCGATGGAATGGTGACACTCCGGTTCTCCAAGACCTAAGAAGTTTCGTGTCAAAAAATCTGCTGGAAAAGTTCTTGCTTCAGTTTTTTGGGATTGCCATGGAGTAATCATGATTGATTTTTTGGAAAAGGGTGGAACAATAACTGGAGATTACTATTCGACATTACTGACCACTCTACGGGAAAAAATTAAAGAGAAAAGTCGCGGAAAGCTATCCAAAGGTGTTTTGTTTTTGCAGGACAACGCCCTTGCACCCAAATCTCATGTTGCCATGCAAAATATTCGTGATTTAGTGTTTGAATTACTAGAACACCCCCCTTTTTCACCAGATTTGGCTCCTCCGACTATCATCTCCTTCCTCAACTGAAAAAAAGTTTAAAAGGTCGTAAATTTTCTTCCAACGAGGAGGTAATGAAAGCTGTGGAGGTCTGGTTTGCAGAGCAAGAAGAAACATTTTTCTTGAAAGGTTGAGAGACGTTGCAGGTTCGCTGTAATAAATGTATCCAATTAAGAGGAAAATATGTTGAGTAATAAAATATTTTGACATTGAAATTTTGTTTGGTTCTATTGTAGGCTAAGAATTTTTCAATATATTCTCGTATATGCTCTTGCTACGGAGGCAGAGTTCCAGCCACCGTGACGTTTTATGGATGTAATGTTACCCCCTGCATTGGCCAGAAGAGTTACAGAGCTTCTCCTGAAACAGTGACCTGTGTAGCTCTTATATATGTCTTTCGCAAGCCATTTTACAATCAAGCTAGGAATTTCTCCTATTTCATGTTGGTTAATACATTTGCATCTCGAACATTTCAAAAATAATCTGTTACTTTTTGTATGAGGCGGCCGTAGTGCTCTATACTTGCGGTATATCTCAATATAATCAGAATTTGAAAAAGTAGACGTTCTTGTGCAATAGGTATTCGTATCAGGTATTTTAACAATCAATTTAGATTCAGCGTCTTCAATGGCATCAATAGTTATATGTAATAATTCTTTACGGCGACAAGCACCGCTGATAAACAAAATTAGGACAACCTACAAATAAAAAATATTGAAATTACTACTATTCTTACAAAATTAGGATTATATCTGTACCTTATGAGGTAAATTTGTTTCGTTATCAGCATCCTGAATGGACCACGCAACAAATCTTATGGGAAAATGGCTCTCAGTGAAATTGGCTGAAACTTTGGGATATTGTAGAACTCGTCGTCTTGATCAAATGTCTCAATGTGCGTAAGGTCAAAAAATGGACAGTTTTTGAGATAATCGCGGTCAAAGGCTGTCAAATTGATGTGTTCAGCTATCAGTGGTAAGTACGTAAGCCATGAACAAATCGCTAGTTAAAACGACTATGTAGTCCCGAAACTTGATAAAAACTCGGCCCAGGATGTTTTCTGGGTCGCTGATAACGAATCTGGAGTCACTCTTGAAAATTTCACATCAATATGGTCCCAAAATAGCCCCCTCTCCCTAAACAAGGCCCATTTCCAAATATTCCTGAAAATCGATGAAAATTTCGCCCAGGAAGTTTTCAGGGTCGCTGATGACAAATCTTTGGTCAAAATTGGAAAACCCATAGCAGTGGTCTCAATAATATTTTCACGACAACAGTCGTTTAAAAGCGATAACTTATAGGGACAAATAACCACGTCAAGATGTATTGGAAGTATTTATTTTTGTATATTTCAGACGATGTAAATTCACATTCACAGGTGTACAAAAAATGTTGTTTGTTTTCGTATTTTCATTTTATCACTCAGGTCATCAATGTTAATTAATGTGATACAACGACCTATTTTGGTGAGTGTTATTATTGATGGCCGTTCTTGACACAGAGTTTTTATTGAAATGTCAATCGGTCTAGCTGAGTGATACATTTTTAAACCCGGTGAAAAACACAGGCCCATTTAACTAGGAACCACTGACGACAGAACAATACAATAGACCCCAGCTGGTCTCAGTGTTAAGGGAAACTTAAAGGTGAACCCGGTATCTCGCTCGTCAGCCTTTAACCAACCAAGTAATCAACCGAGGCTTATTCTACTGACTTGCCTTGGTCTCTTCCCGTATGTCGATATAACGAGGGATTTATTTATAGGTCTTTTCGTCTATCTGAGTAATAGATTCAAGCAGACTTGTGCATTCAATATTATTCTGGAACGGATATCGTCTGCAATTGGGCGATCTTCCAACTGATATCGCATTCGTTCGATTCAATGGACCTGACGTCATCGCGAAGAAGCAACACTGTATGCGACAGCAAGATAAATCCGTAACTTTTCTATCGGAGCTTTCATTATTAACCCTACAAATCGCAGAAAATATCAAACCGTGGACTTTCAATTGTCAATAAACTCCAATTTCCGATTCTCTTGTCTCCTCGGATCGCTATCTGAGTTCTTTTCGCCTGGAAAGCTCCAGACATTTTTGTCTCCGCTGCGAAGTAATAGGAAAGCGCGGGGAAAGTTCAACGGAAATCATATATAACATAAGTCCGCAATCTTTTCGTATTACACGAGAAAGCCAAAGTGTTACTTTGCCAAAGTATTCACACGGCGGATAAAATTCAAATCCTTGATTTCGGGAGATAAAGCCGTTCTGGCAAGCTGCCGCTCTACAGCTTATAGCTGCGCCTCCCCAGGGGTGGACTTTGATTAAAATTTCATTCGAAAATTTTGGGTAGTGCGTCTTTTCGACCCATTATGGACAAAGGGCCTTCGACACTGCAGATCGAGATATACTAATAGACCGTCAGATAATGACAGATTTTGCTGACTGATTTTCTCTTTTCTGGAATTTTAACCACAGAAAATTATGTCAGTGTTAAGCACAAAAAATTAATATTTAGCGATTGGACAGGTGCTAGGTAAATGGAATTCCGTTTACCAAAAAAAATTGTTTCATTTCATTTCTCGTTTGTGGCATTGAACACAATAACACAATTACGAGAACAATGTAACAGTGAAAACCCGAAGCCAAATGCCATAAACAAGAAAGTCTGCCAGAAAACGAAAAGAAAATTCACAAAATTGCTGACCGGCTGATAGGAATTTTTTTTCGGGTTCATAACGATATCAAATTTCATTCTGTCAATTGCCATAAGTGAAAAAATGCATCAGCAAACGAGACTTTTTTTACAAGATCGCGCCCTAATTTGAACCCTTTCAGTACGTTCAAATCTTATGACTCTGGTTTTTCACTATTAGATTTATGTCATTATATTAAAATGCCATAAACAAGAGATTTAAAAAATACGTTTTTTTTTCAACAAATTGGAAATGCTTCCATATGCCTAGCACACGTCTGACCGTTAAATTTTCATTTTTTGAGAAAATCTGTCAGCAAAATCTATCATTATCTGACGGTCTATTACGAACAGAGGACCTTCGAAACTGTAGATCGAGATATACTAATCACAGAATTGCAGAAAATTGGTATTGCAGCTTCAAAATGGCTTTCTAACTATAAGCAAAAGGTGAAGTTGAACGGAATGATTCCCAAAAAGATGATGAACAATCATGGTGTCCCACAAGGAAGTACATTAGTGCCGTTGCTCTTCATAATTTATAAAAATGACATTGCTGACATATTTTATGGAACCTGTAACAGAGTTTCAATAAGCTTCGGTTGAATGTCCGTTTAGTATTTATCTTCATCCGAATGGCCTGGCGTTTTTGAGGTTTGAAAAATCTGTCATTGTTATTGTCAGTGTTTCTGTTGGGTAGTTGGAATTGTTTCTGTAGTTTCTGTAGTGCAGTGCATTTAATCTATTGCATTTGAATACTTTAGAGGCATATATGGATGAGTTATTCAAATATTTTCACTTTATTCCCTTTCATAACGTTCCCCCTATATGTTGGCAGCCTTGAACAGATTTGGTGTATTTGTAGATTGATATTTGACATAATAAAACGTCAACCTGAAGTGACTATTCATTATTTGAAAAAAAAGGTATCTCAAAAATAAGTTTCAGTAGGTCAAAGATGATTCAATTGTCTACAAGAATGATCTTCAGTTATTCCTTACGAAATAATCCCATTTTCGTGATTGAATGTCCACATCACATTTCATGCTTTCTTTTACTCGCTGCTGCAATCAAATTAACATTAATTTTTCAATTACATGACTGAAAACGATGCTAAAATTTATCATTGTTTTCAGATTTTCGAAATTCAAGAGAGATTTAGAAACTATCAACTCCAATCTTTTGAGAACAGTTGAATTCGTTCAGGTTTCCAAAATGAAACGCAATGAAAATTGAACGTAAAAAATTAGGAAATCAGTGAATCCTCAGAATAAGTCAAATTGAAAGCACTGAATCGACTTATTCAATTATGCAAAACAATTCGATAAGGATTCTGAAAAAGAACAAAATAAGTAATTTGTCCTCAATTGCCCTATGGACCAGTCCGCTCCTGTTTCTCCTGAGTACATCTAGCGGAAAACCGTTTGCAGGGGACAATAGCTCTGAGATCGAAAAATCCGCATTGGGATATCATATAGGAAAAAAGTATATGTGAGATATGGAAAGAGTTTTCTAGGAACGTATAGTGCTATTTTGCATATGAGAGTTGTTCTAGTAGCAGAGCGAATCTTGAAATATCGCTGCAATTCATATCATACCGTGAAGAATGTTGGTGAAAGTTTGATATGTACACTGTTGGATTTGTGTGAGTATATTTTTCTGAGTTCGACCAGTTACTCTAATAGCTATTTAAAAACCTAAGTGTGTGCAACAAATGGAAAACTTTTTATTTATTGATTTTACAAAAAAAGTTTTCTTGATGAAAGTTGGTGTTTATTAAGATACTCATAATGAATGGATAGCAATATTCGTAAATAGACTTGAAGGATGCAAATTTACAGCTACTAGTACACCCAGATTCGCGAAAATATCTCACTGTATCGACACACGCAGGATATTATTTTTTACAAGAGACTACCTTTCGGAATTTCTCTCGCTCTCTCTTCATTTTAACACATGATGGGTCAGGAACTGGCTGGAAAAGTAGGAACAGTCTACTACGTGGACGACAAACAAAAGAAATTCGTATGTAAACGTTAAAATTGGTATTGCAGTGTTTGCAGTCAACTGACATAGGAATGATATCATCATACTCAACAATATACCATCCGTTCATCACAGTTTTCCCTATGTCGTTCAAGGCGATGAGGAAAAAATTGAAAAATTAAATTGGTTATAGGTGGCAATGATTAGAATTTCTGGATTAACAGTAGATTCTGAACAATATTTCCCCTTGACTTGTAAATCTAATGAGAAATAAAGTAATTGGATAATATTTTATTGAAAACAAAGTCTATTTTTCAATCTTTCTCGTAAAGGGTCATATAACACTCAATTTTGGTGTTCGAAATTTAGGTATGGGCTGAAGCATAGGTTTTTTCTATAGTGACTTTTTTTGAGAAATCAATAATAAAATAGTTCTCCACATGCTGCCAATTTTATGTTGGACACTGTATATTTGATAGGGTTTTATATGCACAAGGTTATAATTGTTTTATGTATACCATTTGCTTGTGGAAAATTCCGTTGTTTGTTTCATTAATGGTTGTCCTGGGTAGTTATCAGGTTGCCCTTTCATCCTCCTGACCACGTCCCAAGCGAAGGGCTCATAGCTATTTAGCCCCATTCGCGACAATATTCACACTTCAAAGGAGGAAATAATTGTATTTGGGAATTGAAAGACGAACCGATTTTTCACTCGGTATAAGGAAAAAAAGAGGGAAGAATTTGTAGAAAAAATGGAATCCGATAGCAAAGTAAACCAGTAATATATAACGCTATATAACGCTAAAAACACTGAGACAAGAGAAAACACCAGAGGTAAAGAACATTACAGAGAAAAAAGGACTGGAAAGTAGCATTGATTGTCCTATATTAAAAGAGGGAGATAACTATGATTGCACGAAATAAAGAGGCATAACATTGCTAAGTACCGTGATGAAAATATATGAGAAAATCATAGGTGGACAAATAAGACCGAAGAGAGACAACGTTAGAAGAACCACAAGGTGCCAAGGACGAAGTTATGGGAGATCCTAAAGAATACAGGAATTGAGAAAAAAGTAATCAAGATAATAGAAAATATATAGGAAAATAACTGTATGATCCGACCTAATGAAATGTCAAAAAAAGTACAAGAGAAGGGTTAAGACAAGAAGGAGAATTAAGCCCATTGCTGTTCACCGTATTTGTAGACGAGAAAATACAAAAAAAATCACAAAAAGTAAATGAAAACTACATTTTGGATACAGACACTTATACAGAGAATTAAAATATCAGAGGGTACCTTTGCAGATGATTTGATAATTATGGACGATAATAACAACAAAATAACAAATAATTAACAAATAAATAACAACAATTTAACAATAACAATGAACGAGATCTACAAAATAATCGAGAGATTTGGAATGAATCATTTGAAGAATACGAGATGTGAATGAACAAGAACAAAACAAAAGTGATAGTAATTTCAAAAGAAGAAAGAAAAGAGATAAAAATATATTTATATATATATATATAGGAAGTTATTCATGACATCTACAGTCACTAGTTATATTCTGTCTTGCCTCACGGTATTAATTCTTGAGTGGATTCGTTTTGATTTCGAGAGCTCCATAAATCCTTTCTGATGAGTGCGTTAGCACGAAACAGCTGTCAAAGGTTAGAGCTCTCGGAATTAATATATATATATATATATATATATATATATATATACACATATAGAACAAACTAGAACATTACAAATAGTTAGGAATAGAAATACAAGGAAAAGGAAATTAACAATAGAATACAAAACACATTAAATCTATACTACTCAATGACTAATAATTTTATAAAAAACGGATTTCCTGAAAAACTAAAATGAATGTTTTCAAAACAATATATAGACCATTTTGACATTTGGTTGCAAGTGCTGGGTACTGACAAAGACAAAAAATCAGAATCCAGGCCGTTGAGATGAAATATTTAAGAAGAGTAAAAGGAGCAACAAAAATGGACAAACTAAAAAATACGAAGATTAGGAAAGATTTAGAAATACAAGCAACATTGGAGTTTATTGAAAAGAGGCAACTCAGCTGGATGAGTAACGAATGCCTGGTGGAACAAATATGACAGAAGAAGATTCAAAACAAAAGAAGAAAAAGAGAAAAACCAAGACGAACATGGGATGGGGTAATTGCAGAAATTTTGAAGAGAAAGGAAAAAACTTATACAGATGCAAGAACCTCAAAAGAAAAAAAGAAAAAGAGAGAGACCAAGAAGAACACGGGATGGGGTAATTGCAGAAATTTTGAAAAAAAAGAACAAAATTTATACAGATGCAAGAACCTCAAAACAAAAACGGAAAAGAGAAAAACCAAGACGAACATAAGATGGGGTAATTGCAGAATTTTTTTAAGAGAAAGGAAAATACTTACACAGATGCAAGAACCTTAGCCAAAAACAAGAAGGACTGGACGAAATACAATGATTCAAGATTACACACCTATTACCGCCACATACATTTTATGAAGTGCGCCCTCCAAATCCTAAACGCAAAATATTCATACGGACCGAAAGTCATAAAGACAACAGCTCCGGTCCTTCCTGACGAATCCCCGAAGAAGCTCCGAACTCACCCCTCGCATACATTTTTCAACACCCCTAACCGCATTTCAATACCCAGATGCTCTGGTGCAGGAGAAATAGGCCAATTACTTTACCAAAAAGGGATAAAAAATAACAAAACGATGAAAACTTTCTCAGAAGTTGTATTTTTGTGCTCAATGGAACAATAAAAATTCGCGACCTCGTAAAAGGTCAGCAACATTGTTGAAAATGTAAATTATAAAATTTTGATTATTTTGTAGAGGAAACATGCAAAAGAGTCTCAAAATGGAAATCGAATTTTGAGAAAATTTTCATATACCATTTTTCGAAAAATCGCAAACTTCCCCCAGACGCAACTCGACGAGCTGATTCCGAATATCAAGTCAAAAGTGAAGTTTGACAGAGCGGTTACTGGAAAAAGGCAATTTTTTTCAACGAAAAAATTAACAAAAGTGAACCCATCCACAAATTCAACATTTTCTGAATGAATCAGCATTCCAATTAGAAAAATAAGTAAGTATATTTTCGGCTTCAGAAGGAAATTTTATATGAGTTGAAGTAATATTCAACGAAAAAATGAACCCATCTACAAAATCGACATTTTCTGAATGAATTATCATTTTAAATGAAAAAATAAGTATATATTCGGATTCAGAAGGAAATTTTCTATAAGATGAAGTAATATTCGCGGGATTCCGCATTTTTTAAATATTCAAAGTCGAAATATGCAAAATTCCATATAGAAGGAAATCAAATTTTGTGAAGATTTTTATTTTCCATATTTCGAAAAATCGCAAACTTCTATGAGACGTAACTCGACGAGCTGATTCCAAATATTAAGTCAAAAGTGGAGTTCGACAGAGCGGTTACTGGAAAAATGAACCCATCTACAAAATCGACATTTTTTTAATGAATTAGCATTTTAATTGAAAAAATAAGTATATATTTGGTTTCAGAAGAAAATTTTCTATAAGATGAAGTAATATTCTCTGGATTCCGCATTTTTTAGATATTCTCAGGCGTTCAAAGTCGAAAAATGCAAAATTCTATATAGAAGGAGATCAAATTTTGTGAAAATTTTAATTTTTCACATTTAGAAAAATCGTAAACTTTCATAAGACGTAACTCGACTAGCTGATTCCGAATATCTTGTGAAAAGTAGAGTTCGACAGAGGGGTTACTGAAAAAAGGCAATTTTTTCAACGAAAAAATTAACAAAAGTGAACCCATCCACAAATTCAACATTTTCGGCTTCAGAAGGAAATTTTCTATGAGATGAAGTAATATTCGCGGGATTCCGTTTTTCCGTTCTCTTCAGATTTGACAAATTCCCGAAATATGTGGTGGTGCCAAATTCAATATGTTTTCTGGAAAATTACTCCCTACGTTCCCGACTAAGTCAAAAAAATTTGCATTATTTCTATAATCAATTCAGGTTGCAAACAAAATATTTTAGTGTAAAATAAATTTAAAAAAAAATATGTTGATGAAATAATACAATAGTAATTTACGTAACAAGCACAAAAAACTATTTTCGGACGTGTTGCGTACACTATTTTTTCGGCAACCATGTAGAATAACAAATGAATGAGACGCATTTAGTCTAAGAGACGAAAAGAGGTTGACCTTAACCCATCTTTTAACCGGATGAAACAAACTTTCTATGAAGTTATATAATTAGACGAATACGCCTAAAATGGGTTGCCTATCAAAAGGTATAGTCATGACTATATATAGTGAGTTTCAAAAATTTGCACTGTATAAAAACTTTTTTATTATCGATTTGTCAGAAAATTTTATTCTTCATAAAAATTGTTGTATTTGAGTTATCAAAATTCGTAATTTCCAAACGGTGTAGAGAACAAAAAATAGAATTTTGATCAAGAGTAAACTACCCTGGCTGTGATTCCAAATTTAAATATTTGGAACATTTTAGTTTTTATTTGTATTTTACATTGAAATTCGAACAGAAGTAGGTACCAACAAAAACTTTATAATTCTTACTTATATTGATATTAATATTGAAATTCGAGCACTTCCCGGACTAGGCCGGGAAGTGCTACTTTCCTAAAGGAAAAGTGTCCGGGAAGTGAACACTTCCCGGATGGTTGTCGAAAAATACAATTTTTGTAAAAGTTTGCATTGTCTTGCTATTTTTTCTCCATTTTTGCCAAAGAGATTGGCCTAGACGCTCTGGCGCAGGAGAAACGTTCATCTCATTTTCAGCTTGTATATGTTTATTTTGCGGGCTGACTCGAGCATGTGAGAAAATGTCCAGCGATCTTCAGAAGAATCTCGATATCCAATTTCCGAACGCGGAATGGAAAGAGGCAAGAGTCTTGCGGTGCGCAAAATGACAGTCGTTCCGGGCGGTCCTTTTGTAATCACAGACGAGTTTTGTGTCTGTTTATGCGTGTATAATGCATACATAATGATGCGCCCCTTTGCCTCGGAAAGTTTTTGAGTCGTGGTTATGTCAGCGCTGATAAAAACAAATTTTGTTTGTAGTTTATAATGGAAATAGTGCAAAAGTTTCTTCAGTTGGTCGGAAACGTAGATACTAATTACGTAGAAAATATGTACAATTTGCCGCCACCATCACATATATCGGAAACTTTGTCAAATAAAAAAAAAACAATTTTGCAATTTTTTAATTTTTTTTCAAATTTGACGAAGTTTCCGAATTTTGTGCTGGTAGCAAATTTGATGTTTTCTGTGAAATTACTCCCTAAGTGTCCTTCAGATCCATTGAAATTTTTTTGCATTATTTCCATAATCAATTCAGGTTGCAAACAAAATTATTTAGTGTTAAATAAACAAAAAAATATATGTTGCCGTCATCGGCGGAGATGGAAAAGTTTCAGCGAGAACTATGAAATAGAGAGAAACGTTTCTTACCACTCTTTTAGTTTTTTTTCGACCGAGTTATTAAAAAAAGTATTGATAAATAATTCATTTGGATGATGTTTTCTTTGTTTCGTCATTTTGCGACTCTTTTTCTTTGAAAAATTAGCATTTTTCCGACCTAGTCAGGGAACGTACTTTCTGAACACCGTTGTTCTCTTTCTAAATTTGAAAATCTTGGTAGGTAAAGTTTTGATAAATGCAGTTGATCATTACCGTAGCAGTGAAATAACGACTGACAGCTATTTGACATGAAATTAGTTGAACTTTTGATATTTGAAAGTTTGCTTTGTTTTTGGTCATAATTATTGCAATGTATTACCTAAAAAATTAAAGTCCTGGTACGTAAACGTTTATGATTTGATCACGAAATGGGTGGATATGGAGAAATTGAAAATTATTATAGAGGATGTAGTTTTGGCTTGCTTGGCGCAAAAATTTAAAACTGTCAAATCCTCTACCCTTTGGAGCATGTAATCTATATTGAAAAGTACCATTTTGGCGAAGAAAAATATAAACGTAGTCACTTTCCTAAAGGTTATAGCATTTCCCAAAAATTACACAGACCATAGCATCCGTCGAACTTCAGCGACTTTATTTGCTGATAATAGTGGAAACATCACAAATTTGAAGAGCACGGTGGCTGGAAGTCAATGTCGCTGAAAGACATATAGACAATTCACTTGCAAACAAAATTAAAATTGCCAAGTCCATTTAAAAATCATCAGATGAAAACAATTAATGTGGAACGGAATCATTACCTTCTTGTTTTGATTTCAATAAAAGGCTTTCAAATATACCAATCATTTCAAACGAATTGAATCCCTTAAATATTAGCAATTGTTCGAATTTTAATATAGATATTAATATAAATGAGAATTAGAATGTTTCTGTTAGTACCTAATATTTTCTGTTCGAATTTCAATATTCAATAGAAATAAGAATTAAAATGTTCGAATTTTTTTCTACAAAGAAATATAAAAAAGAAATGTGTATGCAACACGTCCGAAAACAGTTTTCTTGGACTCGCAGACTTCCTGGACTCACCTACGGCTCGTCCTAGAATTTTGTCTACTCGTCCAAAAAAACAAAACTGTATATTCCGTTCGGAAGAAATTCCAAAAAAACGACGACCTTCAAACCCCAGTGAAAATTTTGACACATTTTTCGGACTTGTTACGTAAAATACTATTTTGTGCTCAATGAAACAATAAAAATTTGCGCCTTCATACAAGATTGGCAACATTGTTAAAAATGTAAATTATAAACAATTATAGTTAGTTACTTATTTTGTAGAGGAAAAATGCAAAAAAATCGCAAAGTGACGAAAACACAGAAAATATCATCCTTTATCTTTTCCCAATTTTGCGACCATTTCCAAATTATTTATTCCTTCTGTTAATAACTTGGCTGAAAAAAATCTAAAACAGAGGCAAACGTTTCTTTCTGTGTCATAAGTCTCATCGAAACTTTGCCACACCCGCAAATGATGTCAACATATATTTTTATTTTATTTATTTAACAGTGTAATATTTTGTTTACAACCTGAATTGATTATGGAAATAATGTAAAAGTATCTGTATTGGTAGGGAATACCTCCACAAATTTCGAGAACTCTGTCAAATATGAAAAGAATGAAAAAAATGCAAATAATTTTTAATTTTTATTTGGCAAAGTTCCCGAAATCTGTGATGGTGGCAAATTTAATATTTTCTAGGAAATTACTACCTACCAGAATACAATTTTTTGGCAACCGTTCAGGAAGTACCCACTTCCCGGACGTTTTTCTTTGAGAAAGTAGCACTTTTCCGGCTTAGTTCGGGAAGTACGGACTTACCGGAAGGTTGTCGAAAAATACAATTTTTGAAAAAGTTTGCATTGTTTTGCTATTTTTGCTAAAGAATTTGGCCTAGACGCTCTGGAGAAATATTCATCTCATTTTCAGCTTGTATATGTTTATTTTGCGGGCTAACTCGAGCATGTGAAAAATGTCCAGCGAACTTCAGAAGAATCTCGATATCCAATTTCCGAATGCGGAATGGAAAGGAAAATGACAGTCGTTCCGGGCGGTCTTTTTGTAATCACAGACGAGTTTTGTGTCTGTTTATGCGTGTATAATGCATACATAATGATGCGCCCCTTTGCCTCGGAAAGTTTTTGTGTCGTGTTTATGTCGGCGCTGATAAAGACTCGCGCGGAGTTCAAAGAGATACGGAACGGGGACGAAGTTGTGTCGACATTGGAAGTTTTCCGGCCAATTATGTGCACCGGGACGGAAAGGGTATAATTGGGTTTCTATGGTCATTTGGCTTCGCGAATTGAAGTGGAATGAATGCTCCAGAGTGTATTTGTAATGTTGAAAATCTCTTGCTGAAGATTGTTTTTGAAAATATCACGAACAAGTCGAGAGTTGTAGAATACTCCAGATAAATTGATAGATGTACCCGTCACTATGTGGTAAGAAATCATCAGGAAAATGATAAATAACACTTTCTATATTCTCAAACTACTTCTAATTGTAACTCATTTTACTACAATTTCGTCCTATATGGACATTATCAAACGAATACTATAAACTGAGTTAATGTCAGATTTTAGCAATTATGAAAACAAATTTAATTCAAAATATATTGCAACTTGAGTCAATATCAATGGTTTATATGATAGATATAATTCCATTCAATCTCTATTCAAAGAAATTTCATAATTTCGATTTCGTTTCGAATCGAGAACATACATCGTTCTAGCACTTCTCGTGACAGCTCTCGTATCGAGTGTTCATAATCCCACCCCAGATTCAGAAAAAGTCGAATAATTATTTTCCAGTCTGAACCTGCAGTAATGTTGGTTACAAATACAATTGGTATAAAAAATACTCTTGAAATTTTGAAAGCTCTTCCTAAAAAAATATAATGTGGACGGCATTTGGTCTAGTATAGTGCTTCTCAGATAAAATTGTCAAATTGTGCTGATGATGCTGATTTTTTTATGTAATATTGATGATAATGTGAATACAAATTCGATAATGTTAGGCTTTACTTTATGCAACTATACTAGCACTATGCGCTCCAATCAACTTTGTTTGTTAGGAAAAGGAATTTTTCCGATAATTTTCGATAAAACAAGAAACGAGAATAACTCACCGAAACGGCTCTTTTGGTTCTTATTGACGTTCAGTTTTGAATCCCTCTTGCATCACCCTGGAAACAAATCATAATAATAATATAATATTGAAAACAATGTTTTTGCAACCTGTTGAGGAAAATGAATGTTCGGAAAATAATATTTTCCAATGACGACAACGAGAGTAACGTATTTCACACTGTGGGAGATCATCACGGAAAATGACAATAAAACTTTCAATTTTTTTATACTAGTACTATTTGTACTTGACGTTACTACAGTTTCGTCCTATATGGACATTTTCTCATCCTTTCCAAAACGCTGAAATCTCGAAAACCAAACGAGATATCGAAAACTTATATGCCAACAAATGTATTGTTCACGAATGGTTCTACAAAAAATTCCAATGAAATTATTCCATATTTTGAAAAAAAGTAGAGATATCAAAAAATATATATGAACAGTTTTATATTTGGTGTCACAATTTTCACTCGGGTTCAGTGTCGGGTGTCACTGAAAACTTCGGCCGCGAAATTTTAAAATTTTCCAAACAAGATCTCGAAAAAATGTATATTGTTAGTATTACGAGGATGTATTGATATCTAGTTAGCTTAGACCAGTTCCCTGCACAAAGAAAATATTTCGTTACCATAGCAACGAACAATAACTTATTAGAATTGTCAGTGTAAAGTTTGACGTCAAAAAAGTAAACCAGAGTTACGCAATAAATTGAAAGAAAAAATATGTCCACGGAAATTGTGAAAATCGAAAAATTGGAGTATCGAGCCATCATCAAGTACCTGAATTCAAAAGGGTTAAGAGGTAAGCAGATTTACGAAGATATGCTTAATACCCTTGGTGATCAATGTCCTTCGATGCGACCGTGAAAAATTGGACTGCAAGCTTCAAAAGAGGTAAATTTTCCATTGAAGATGATGACCGATCGGAAAGACCAGTTTCTGTGTCAGTCCCCGAAAATATCGATGCAGTTCATGACATGATTTTAACAGACCGTCGAATTGGGCTAAACCGGATATCTGAAGCACTGAATATTTCATACGAACGCGTTCATCATATAGTTCACGTCAATTTGGACATGAGAAAAATTGCTGCAAAATGGATCCCCAAATGTTTGAATGGTGACCAAAAGGGTGCAAGGGTAGTAGCATCGCGTTCAATCTGTGCTCGATTTGAAAACGATGTAGACTTCTTAAACCGAATTGTTACTATGGATGATACTTGGGTACATTTCTACGATCCAGAAACAAATCAACAAGCGATGGAATGGCGACATTCCGGTTCTCCAAGACCTAAGAAGTTTCGTGTCCAAAAATCTGCTGGAAAAGTTCTTGCTTCAGTTTTTTGGGATTGCCATGTAGTAATCATGATTGATTTTTTGGATAAGGGTAGAACAATAATTGGAGATTACTATTCGACATTACTGACCACTCTACGGGAAAAAATTAGAGAAAAAAGACGCGGAAAGCTATTCAAAGGTGTATCAGATTTGGTTCCGTCCGACTATCATCTCTTTCCCCAACTGAAAAAAAGGAGGAGGTAATAAAAGCTGTGGAGGTCTGGTTTGCAGAGCAAGAAGTAACATTTTTTTTGAAAGGTCTAGAGACGTTGCAGGTTCGCTGTAATAAATGTATTCAATTAAGAGGAGAATATGTTGAGTAATAAAATATTTTGACATTGACATTTTGTTTGGTTCTATAGTAGGCTAAGAAGTTTTCAATATATCCTCATACAAAATAACCAATGAAACACCCACATTCACATTCGACAATAGCTAAATCATCTCGGAAGACATATCATTTGAATGTGGATTACCCAGCAAGATTGTATATCTCTCCCGGTCGGACGAATCCAATCGCTCCCGCATCAGGAATCCATCCAGGTGTTCCGTGGCCGCCACCTTTATTTTCTCCCTTTATGGGTTCCGGAAGCCCGCTGAATTCATAAAAGGTATGAGTTATATACGGCAATGTTTCACATCTTCGGCTGTATCGCGCTGAGAGTCACGTTCCCTGCATTTCTGGTGCTAAATTTATGATTGGTAGTATTCTCTCCAGACAGAGCTCTGTTACTGTGCACTACATACGGAGTTGTTTTGCGGCACGGAGACATATTGTGTTACCGAGAGATGTGATACTTCTGGATAGCCGTATATTTGAATTCAAAGCTTGGTATCGAGCTTGAATTGCCTTGCTGCAATAAAGCTTGATGATGGAATCAAAATCGAACAAAAGATGCATTACTGATGATTGATACATGTAAATTGTAAATTGTAGGAAATCTAGAATTTTAAATACACATGAGAAACTTAATTTACCTGTCTCACAAGCAACAGTCCAGATTTTACCACCAGAAAAAGCTGCCAAAAATGCACTATCATTCCAGAAATAGTTCAAATACACGAAAAAGTGCTATAATAAGTTACATTGAATTATAAGGAATCTGACTTAGTTTGTGTTTGAGACGGTGTTCCACAAGGCTCAGTATTAGGTCCCTCCCTATTCGTCATTTACATTAACGACATGTTTGAATTTTTAAATTTTCCATGACTTTTAACAGCATCATTTGCAGACAAATGTTTTGATAACGATGAATTAACTCCTGTATAAAATGTGTCATTTAAAGATGACTGTATTGTCATTTTGACAGAGATAAAAAGATGCATCGTTTTTTATCACCGATAAAAACGCATGTTTCTCTTTAGCGTCTACATCTAGTATGCTTACGTCACTTTAATGCCTGCCCTGTCAGTTATTTAAGTATTGTTGATAGTTGATACTGAAACATTACTACATGAGTCGTTTTGGGGAAGTTTCGACTCAACAAATAACAAAATATATAGAAAAAGTAATCCCGAAATCTACAAAGAATAGTAAAGCGTCAATATGTAGACAATTTATGGAGTATTGTCAGTAAAGATAATTATTGTTGTTGTTCATTCATGTATTCGGTCGTTAATTTATCTTGCCAAAAAACACTCGAGCTTTTCTTTTAAGGATAAATTTCTTTTTAACTCAGTAATTCTGCTCGCGATTTTGTCATGTCAGTTTTTCTCGTAAAATTACTGATTGGCAAAATTATTTCGTTACAAAAAGAAATTTATCCGATAAATAAAAAGCTTTTGTGTTTTTACTGTTGAGTAAAACGCTTGAGGGCACTATTAGCTACACGAAAGAGGCATATGAAAAAGTATGTTACTGGGTAAAAAAAAACGGTCGAAACACTCTTTCAACTCGATTCGAACTATTCAAATCGACAACGGTTAGAGATAAAGCAATTCTGCGAACGCTAATCGATTAAGAATGGTCAAATTAATATATTCAAGTTGGTCGTAGGAAATAAAAAATATTGATCCCAAAATAGTAGACCAATAAAAGTCACCATAAATGCAAAATTGTCAGATCCACTTGAAAATTTGTACTCTATATGTGAAATTTCTCGATGATTCCGAAAATTCATGATTTATAATGTTTAGAAACAAGGTTTAGCCGAAAAAGGGATAAATAAAATATCGAAAATTGTAAATTGTAGAGGTTCAGTAAAAAGTATACAAAATCTTTAATTGTTTAGGAAATGACTTGAAATTTAGTATGCAAATACAAAATTGATGAAATTTTACGGAACCGAGTTCGAAAATTAAAAAAAATATATTTTTGGCGAAAAAAACCCATTCAACTCCTCTAAAAAACACCAAAATTGCAAAATTGTCAGATCCACTTGAAAATTCGTAATATATACGTAAAATCTGGAGCTGATTCTGGAAATATATGATTTTTAATGTTTAGCACTGAGATTTAGCCGGAAAAAGGAATAAAATGTCGAATATTTGAAATTCCAGAGGTTCTGTAAAAAGCATAAGAAATCTTCAATTGTATCAGAAACGATTTGAAATTCGTCATCCATATACAAAATGATGGAATTTGAATAAACTGAGTTCGACAATATGGGAAAAAAATTTGTTTGTAAAAAATCTTTTTCAACTCGATTGAACTATTCAAATCGAGAACGGTTAGAGATAAAGCAATTCTGCGGACGCCAATCGATTCAGAATAGTCGATTTAAAATATTCAAGCCAACCAGAAACAAAAAACTACCCCAAAATATCTGTAACATAGTCCGAAAGTTTGAGAAGATGAGTTATTGGCGAATTAAAATCCTGTCATAAAATCGTCGATACATCTTTAGAAACTGTTTGTGTTGTCTAGAAACACACACAAAAGTTGAAGAGAAATCGATACTAAAACAACAAGCTATACTATAAGAATGATTATCAGAGAAACGAAAGAAGCTGACAACAATTTAATGGGTGAACAGAACCCAGAGCAGTTGCTATCTAACAAGAATCTATAGCCATCTATATTTATAATATTCATATCTGACCCGATAAACCATCAAAACGATTCCAACTGTCAACCGACTCCAAAAATATGTTTCGTCGTTCCAGTCTTCCACCCTCGACGGCAGAAACGTTCCGATTTTTTATTCATGAGTTCTCATTTTACGATGACCATAACAATACGACGAGAACTCCTGAATCGCGGCGGCCGCAAAAACTCCCCAACTCCCGACGCAAACAACTAAATAAAGGATAACGATCGTCCTTCGACCCTAACTGCGAAAGTAGGATATTCAAAAGTTCGGAGGACTTTTTCGGCCCGTCGTCCACAATACATTATTTTTTCAATTTCTATTGACAAAGTCGGAGCAGAGTGACTTTTCCAATGCGTCGAAAATCTAATCGGCTGTGCATTCATCGGGCCCTTGGCTCGCATCCGGCCGATACGACCCACGCAGTGGCGTAGATAACAAAAACTTTTATTAGGGGAATTTTGTCTTTAGGTGGATAGAAATGTTGAGCTGGATCAAATTGTTTTGGTTACAGTCCTAGCGGACTTGTGGTGTTACTAGGCAACTTGATCTCATTGATTTCTGACAGAATTACTATCGATAATTTCACTCGCCGTATGAAACCTTCCTGTCCTGCAATATTAGGACCAATAAGGGAAGTATGCCTCGATAATACGCTGTTCCTTACTTTCGAGCCGGTAATACCACTTTGTCATGGCAACCACGTTTCCAAACAACAACGGAGAACTTAAAAGCATCTTGCTACTAATATGAATGTTAGTCTGACAGACTTCATATCTATCAGGCATTATCTATAACTATTGAAGAATTCACGACAATAATAATAATAATAATAATAATAACTTGTCTTTATTATTTTCAGCTATAATAAACATTTAAAAAAAAACAGCTAAAGGTATTTTGCTAAAAATAAAAGGCGAAGTTCAACTCATGTAGCACTAGTGCCACTGAGTTGCTCTTCCACTTAACCTTAAACATTCTCTCAAGCAATACGACAGCAATAGTAGAGCAAAAAGAGAAAAAAAAATAAGAAGGAGGTTAAAGAAAGTTTGGGCTATTCCTACAGTAAAGTATTATTTACAAACAATATGAAGCGGCTAAAAAACGATCAACTGGGATCCATAATCACATTATAATATGAAACAGATCGTTGACTTATTGATTTTCCAACAAGAATAGTTTGAACTTATTTCGAAAAAGTGATGGGGTTTCGGTTTTCAGATTTTTTGGTAAAAGATTGATAACATTCCAAATATTATAACTAAATGAGCGTCTGAATTGTTCCATTTTGAAAGCCGGAGGAGTTAAGGTACCCTTGAACCTAATATTTAAATTGTGTACATCAGTACGGTGGGTTAATTTCCTATGTAAATACGTTGGTATTTTGTTTAGAATAATTTTTCTATAGAAGTTGGCAGCATTGAGTGTTCGTCTGTTTTCCATGTTCACCCACCCAGTTTCACGAAGTTTGAATGATACTCTACGATAATTTTTCCTAATTCCATGTATGAATCTTAAACAGGAATTCTGCACTTTTTGGATTTTTTTCACAAACTGTCTGGTTAAACATGGGCCATACAACTAGTCTGGAGTCAACTGGTATGATGAAACAGAAATGGAAGATGATAATGGAGATGTTAAAAAAATAATTAATTTTTTCTTTCATATGTACTTTTTTTATTCAAATAGTTTGTAAACTATAAAAAAAATTTACAGGAGATATTCACACTTCTAATAATCAATCAGTAGGTATTTTGTAACCAAAGAAGGATTGAAATTATACCAAAATAATTTTTGATAATTTGCCGGTAAAATTGTTCATAACTCTATTTACTTATTTTTTGGTAAGGATTGTTTATAAACCTAGCCTAACGCCAAAGAGTTCATTTGCTGGCTCAAATAGATTATTTGAGCCGGCGGAGACGATCAACCTTTATATAGAGGTTGAAATGGAAAAGGATATAAATGTTTTCATCAACTACTATGACAAACATTTTCAAACGAAAAAGATTACCAGGAATAAACAGAGAAAATAGACGAAATTCAAAGGGTTGGAAATTTTGGCAAAAAAGTCTTCCCTTCTTTAGGTTTTCTGGCCCCTAAAGAAGATCCATGCAAAATTTGGAAGCTCAAGCTGCAGTTTTCGTTTTTTTAACTTGCCGTCTCGGCGAGGTTTTCAATTTGTTTATTTGTTCAATCCTGAGGCCGGTCTCTACTCAAAAAGTCTTCCACTCGGATTTTCCCGATGACAAGACCATATCAGTAAAGTAAAAGAACAAATAAAATTAAGCATATAGGTCACGTCGAATTTTTGCGATGATCGAATTTGAGGCCTAAAATTTTCAACAGGTTTCGAGTAGTGCACCTCAATCAAATCGTCTTCCGCTTTGTCAGATGATTACTAGTAACTTTCTCAACAAAATAATCATGATAGACCGTCAGATAATGACAGATCTTGGTGACTGGTTTTTCTCTTTTCTGGGATTTTAACCACTCAATAGACCATTACAGAATGACGTCACTGACATTTGCTGGAGGGCACGTATTCTATTCAGTTTTCATTGTTTACTGGTGAAAAACTGTCAATAGTTAGAATTTAATTAGTAATTAGTTCTTAAGTGTATTAATATGCCATCGTTTTGTAGTGTTGTTAAGTGTGGAATGCGGGGAGAATGGCATGAGGTATCTTTTTCCATGATTTATTTGCACAACGCTACGATGCTTGGATTAATGCTTTAAAACGGGCCCCCTCAGTAAATCACAACTTAAAACTTGGCGTGTGTGTTCTCGAGGTTAGTTAGTATATATCAGTTAGTTTTTGTACATATATGAGTTTCAAAAATAATTTAAGGGAAACATGCATCCTGATAGGATTCCTACCCAAAATATGGGCTACACCACAAGTGGTAAACCAGATGAGCCTGCAGTTTCTTGTTCTAGACATTTTATAGAAAGTAAGTTAGTGGATATCAGTTAATTTTGGTACGGATCGCGATGTTGTCTATAATAAGAAGTTTTTCATCGTACCGGCACTTGATATCACCGCTAAGGAATAAATAATAAGTACTTCGAGGTCTTCGAGGCATATTTGTTACAATTTTATCAAAATAAAACCAGAAAAAAAACTTTTAAAAGAAATACACAAGGTTGACCCCCCAACTAATTGATATATGTGCCCTCCAGCAAATGTCAAAGTCATGTGTTCTGGAATGATCTATAATTTTCAGAGGTTAAAATGCCAGAAAAGAAAAAATCAGTCAGCAAAATCTGTCATTATCTGACGGTCTATATAACAGAAGACATATAGAAATCGTCGAAAAAGTAGACGACATTTTCTCTGGTGTGGGCACTGCCCAATTGCAAAAAGATTTGGAACATATATGGTTTTCGAGGGATGGACTTTCATCTCACCAAATAGCTTCTCATCACGGACTCAGCCCCACGGCTCTTTAACTATAAGGTCTTGGATTCAAACAAAATATCAACAAAGTATCAAATTATGCTGGAAGCCATTTTCCTAAGGTGCCCTTTCCTTTATGTATTTGCACTGTTTTCCAATGATCGGTGACAATATTACTATCACTAATCTGTAGTTGAAATCGACTTTGTTAATAGAGTCGTATCAACTGCGGGCACCCCTGAACCAAACACCATCGCTCATCGCCTTAGTGCCCTGGAATAATCCCCGCGTTTAAAGTCCTGGTTGATCAATCAACACAAAGCCGGGCTAGCCGGCCCTCTGAGAAATAATACCACCATCAATATTGATTTATCACCCCCTCATCTCCCGACGAAAGCATTACGTGCTGCAGGGAGATAAGGCAAATCCAGGGTCGGGCGCACTCATTCATTCCGTTGATTAATTCATTTTTTTAATTAATTACATTGGGTCGAGTGCGGCGCGCGGAAAAATTCCTGATGGACTATTGAAATGAACGCCCCCGGTCTGGTTTACTAGAACGTGAAATAGCGGTTTGTTTTTCAATTACCTCAAAATTATTTATTACGTGAAATTGTGTAGAGTCGGAGTGGATTTGATTCAATTCAATTCGAAATTTGCTCTATTGTCATAAGTACAAACACTTGTTACATAAATATACGAGGATGTATTGATATCTAGTTAGCCTAGACCAGTTCCCTGCAAAAACAAAATATTGCGTTACCATAGCAACGAACAATAACTTATTAGAACTATCAGTGTAAAGTTTGACGTCAAAAAAGTAAACCAGAGTTACGCAATAAATTAAATGAAAAAATATGTCCACCGAAATTGTGAATATCGAAAAATTGGAGTAACGAGCCATCATCAAATACCAGTATTTAAAAGGGTTAAAAGGTAAGCAGATTTACGAAGATATGCTTGATACCCTTGGTGATCAATGTCCTTCGTATGCGACCGTGAAAAATTGGACTGTAAGCTTCAAAAGAGGTAAATTTTCCATTGAAGATGATGACCGATCGGAAAGGCCAGTTTCTGTGTCAGTCCCCGAAAATATCGATGCAGTTCATGACATGATTTTATTGGGCTAAAACGGATATCTGAAGCACAGAATATTTCATACGAACGCGTTTATCATATAAGTCACGTCATAATAACAATAATAATAATAATATCTTTATTTACTCAGATTTATCTGTACAACCACAGGAGCAGAATTACAAATGAAAAAGAGAAAAATTTCAGTTTACAATATATATATATATATATATATATATATATATATATATATATATATATATAAGTGAAAATAGAGTATTTTTCGTTTTAATTCCGAGAGTTCTAACCTTTGCGTTCCTCTTAACGTACGAGAAACTTGATTGAACCTTGGGTTGGTCAGAACAACGAATTGTTGGCTGCCTGTCAATGAGTAGATAAACATCTAACTTTGGATTCCTTGATTCGTGTCAAATTAAGTTTCAACTAGTGACTGTAGATGTCATAAGTAACTTTCTGTTATATATATATATATATATATAAACTATATACTATATTAAAATAGAAAATATCACAAGTATTAAAATCGAGAATGTGTAGAAACATTTAACATATATAAACATGAAGAGAAGCATACACACATATATAAACACACATACATGCATACCCACACACATACTATATAAATATGATAATAATTAATAAATATAGTTTCTTCCTATATACACATACGTATTGGATTACAGATAAAACTCGTCTATACTGTAGCAGTTCTTTGATAGAAGGAGTTGCTTCAGTCTTGATTTGAAGATATGTACATTTCCAGAATTTCTTATGCAATCAGGGAGTTTATTGAAAAGTTTGCAGCCCAGAAACTCAAAGTTTCTTTGGTAGAGAGCAGTGCGATGTTGACTAGGTTATAATAAGTGGGCATTTCGTCAATTTGGACATGAGGAAAATTGCTGCAAAATGGATCCCCAAATGTTTGAATGTTGACCAAAAGCGTGCAAGGGTAGTAGCATCACGTTCGATCTGTGATCGATTTGATAACGATGTAGACTTCTTAAACCGAATTGTTACTATGGATGAGACTTGGGTACATTTCTACGATCCAGAAACAAAGCAATAATCGATGGAATGGCGACACTCCGGTTCTCCAAGACCTAAGAAGTTTCGTGTCCTTGTTTCAGTTTTTTGGGATTGCCATGGAGTAATCATGATTTATTATTTGGATAAGGGTAGAACAATAACTGGAGATTACTATTCGACATTTCTGACCACTCTACGTGAAAAAATTAAAGAGAAAAGACGCGGAAAGCTATCCAAAGATGTTTTGTTTTGCAGGACAACGCCCCTGCACACAAATCTCATGTTGCCATGCAAAAAATTCGTGATTTAGGGTTTGAATTACTAGAACACCCCCCTTATTCACCAGATCATCTCTTTCCTCAACTGAAAAGAAGTTTAAAAGGTCGTACATTTTCTCCCAACGAGGAGATAATAAAAGCTGTGGAGGTCTGGTTTGCAAAGCAAGAAGAAACATTCTTTTGAAAGGTCTAGAGACGTTGCAGGTTCGCTGTAATAAATGCATCCAATTAAGAGAAGAATATGTTGAGTAATAAAATATTTTGACATTGAAATTTTGTTTGGTTCTATAGTAGGCTAAGAATTTTTCAATATACATAACTATACGAATATACAGTGCGGCTTTTAATAGTCCCCCCCCTGTTAACTTGTGAACGGTTCAACGTAGAAACATGAAAAAAAAATCATTTCGAGGGTTTCACCAATACTACTTTTTGAAATAAAAAAAATAGTGATTGCACGATAGGGGGCGCAGGGAGGCCCATCAACTCAAAATGGCACATCGTTGAAAATTCTCTTTACAACCATCTAAAATTTTTTTATTATTTCGATAATATTTTTTTGTAATTCAAAATCGAAATATCAAATATAAATGCGGATCTGAATACTACTCATACCTCGATAAATTTGAACGGTTGGATGTGGAACAATGAAACCAAATATAGTTTGAAGGGTATTACCGATACTACTTTTTGAGAAAAGAAACATTACAATTACTCGACAGATGGTGCTGGGGGCACATTAATTTAAAAATTTCAAAAGGTATAAAAATCGAAATTGGGGAAAAAATTATAAACAAAATTAAAAAATATTTAGATGGTTGTAAAGAGAATTGAATTCTCTTTTCAACGATGTGACACTAAAATATAAATATGGTAAACTCAAGTGCGAAGATGTGCAACACTTGGACGTAAAAATAGTAACAGAGGAAGTCGATATAAGGAAGCAAACGACACATTTGTGGCTTCGGTAGGATTGTCACGTTGGTAGCTATAGATGCCTCCGTGGCGACGTTAGTTGTTGCCTTGAAAGCTCATGGTCTTCTAACCGAAGCCACAAATGTGTTGATTGCTTCCTGTTGTTGACTTCCTCTGTTTCTATTTTTACGTCCAAGTGTTTCACATCTTCGCACTTGATTTTACCGTACTGATGAGAACTTAAGCTCGAAACACCTGTCTAACGGTTGCACAACAATTTGAGGGCTATACCCAATAACTTTTCTATTGATATGTTATGAAAATATGTAGTATCTTAAGGTAGAGTAGTAAGAAAAGATCAAAATTCATAAATAATCATCAGAGAACCCAAGCAAATACTAAACTTCTAATCTGAAGTACCCTAACATTTCAGCAGAATACCATGGATGATAACCTGATTGCATAACTCTCAACCCATCACAGTTTTTAATTTATTTTAAAATGTTAGTGTGTACCAAAATTTTATATTTAATATTCTCACAGATCTCTTAGACGTTAAGTTTTGCATTAGCTGAATATTGTATTCATTACAATTTTACAACCAAGTTTTAATATAATTTTAATTTTGTACCTAGTCTATAAGCTCTTAGATAATGTACTGACCATCAATATTTTGACGATTCCCATAATGTGCTGTACCTGTATTGTAACATTCAGAGGAAAATAAATTATCTATCTATCTATCTATCTATCTATCATGGTTTTACTCAAAACCAATCACAAACTCAGCATTTCCAAATTCTGTACCAAAACATCAGATCACGAGTCCAGTATACACAGTGTACAAAACTCTTCCAAGAACATTCATAATTTTCTAGGAAGAATTTTACGGTATACATCAAAAACATAGTTACCTGCAACCGAAAACAAGTCAGAAAGGAAAGAAAAAAGTCAAGAAAAATTTAATTTGAAAAAAATTATGAATCAAATGTGAAGTTAAATGAAAACACTCAGTATAGGAAACTTGATAGAAAGTCAATTCACACGTAGATTTCAACAATGGAAAACAAGGAAAGAAATGTCAAAACAATAGTCATAATAGCAACTTTATCAAATAAAACCAATCAAAGAAAAATTATGAAAACTTTATTAAGGTAAGATTAAGTAAAATTTAAGATTATAGGATAAAGAACATATTGTAAATGGTTTAGTTAGTTGTAAGAAAATAATGAAATCAGTAAACAATAAAACATGAGTGATCATGAATGCGATGGAAAACTGGGAAAGACAACCGTAACCAGGAGGTTGTTGAAAAAATGACTGTCATTTGAAAGTATCCAAAAATTACAAGAAAAAGTTAAATCTAAGAACAAAAACTCACTCAGAACTGAAGACAAACTTCCAGAGAATCTAGAGAAGCAAGAAGTACCAACCAGACAGAATTAATACCAGAGAAATTGATACAGAAAGCAGAAGCAGACACCAAAAAATGTATTTCAAGTAAAAACTCAGTTTTTACAACAAAAACTTTGCCAATCACAAAACTCCGAATCAGTGAACAAAAACACTTTTGAAAACTTTCAATAGCGTTTGATTTAAGAATCATTAGAAAAAGAAAATTCAATAACAATCATACAACCAAAATACTCATCAAGTATAGAGGTTATGTTATCTTTCTGTAAATGAAAATTTCACATGAAACAGCGAGACAGCTACTGTCCAACACGCTGTGTTTAAGATTTTGGCAACGATACCGATATTCGTATCAAATTCTATTGTCATCATTATTGAACTGTTTATTATATACTGTATATGTCGCAGGAATAGGTAATCTAAGACCATTGTTTAAATAGAACATAGTTAGTCAATGCCTGTGGAAAAGGTATTGGACACAAACGCGAGTGTCATCTAGCGTGATTAGAATATTTGACGTCATTTTAAAGCAGGTTTCTTCAAAATACCCTGATTTTAATGCTTTTCCATTGTTTTAATCAAGTTACGACATGACTTGGAGGCCAGATCACTGAAGTTACGACATGACTTGGATGCGAGCTCACTATCGCCATCTTCATGTCCATCCATTTTGATCCAATTATAATCCCATAAGGTTGACTAACTAACTTCTATATAAACAATGCTAAGACCTAGAAAAATATAGTATATTTTCAATTTCCTCATTACCGATATCTAGGTTTGGGATGCTGTAGTTGTTAACGCCCCAAATTAACTTTTACTGAATCAGCGTTTGTCAAACTTTATTTGTATATGGTAAAAAGGACAATTGGGAAAAAACATGTCAGTTAGAAAAATAAAGTCAAGCAATTGTCAAAAATCGATTTTTCATTTTCAATCACAAAAACTGATTCTAAAAGAAGTTGCAGTCAGATAAATCATGATCTTTAACAGTAGTGAGAGGTTAGGTTATTGTTTTTTTTTTTATATTAAGATATAGGAGATTTGATTGACAGCTATTTTTAATGACTCCAATGTCCTATATTATGTTCTTTTCTTGCCAGAGAATAGTGGTGTCATCGGCAAATAATGTTATTTTACCTCTGCTGTCCTAAAAAGCCATATCGTTCAAATAAAGTATGAAAGGATAGGTCTCAGGACTGATCCTTATGGCACACCTCGTTTCACATGTGTAGTCTTCGAGACACTGTTTGTTTTCCAATCACCAGAAAATTATTTATTTCGTGAAACGCTGTAGAGTCTGGGTGGGTTCATCTATGTTTCAAAGGGAGACGACAACGCCTGGTTTCATCGGTCTTTTATGGTGCTGGTGTTTCCAAATGGGCTATTTTATTGGAGAATTTCGCGGAATTCAATAATTCATTTAGTGTAGAAAGACCATCTCTCGAGAAGAAAGGGTCGTAAACAAGGTTCAAACTATTTTAGTGGTACTGCAGAATCTATTATTGATCAGAAACGTCTCTGAAAGCGGTTGAAGTAGAAATTGGTAATACAGGGTGGAGTATTATTATTTTGCATGCAGCAGATGATCTATCAATTTTTGTTTCTAAGGAATATCATGATTTGAATGAACAAGCTGAGAGTGATTGGATTTCAAAAATTGCAAAATGGTTTTCTAAAAATAAGCTGTATATAAGACAAGACGAAAACAAATTGAAAATATCAACATGACCTTAAACAATACTAATGTGACTGTTTGAAAGTGGTTGACAATGTATAAGTGTTAGTAGAATTCTTCTGGACTTCCACTGTCTAGAAACAAAGAAAATAAATTATTTGCATGACTCAAACACATGCAAATAATTTATTTTCTTTGTTTCTAGACAATGGAAGTCCAGAAGAATTCTACTATTACTAATGTGAATCCTAATAGTTGTGGAATTGTGTTTTGGTTCATCTTATACCGGGAGTTTTTTGTTCCAGGTGTTTTTTGATGTTTTTTTGTACCGGGTGTATTTTTCACTAGGGGGATAATGTCCCGGGGGTTATTGTCAGGGGGTTTTTGTGCGGGAGGTTTTTGTCAAAGGGGTAATTTTCCTAGAACAAATTTCATTGGATGACACATAGGCTACACATGTAATAAACTTAGAAAATACTGTTATTCTCTTAGGGTTCTCTCCAATAATTGTAGTCAAAGTATTTTATCGACTCTCTGTTACGCAGACATCACTTCACATCTCAGATCCTGAACTGGGACACATTCTTTTCTGTATCCCTTGTGTTTTGTTTTGAGTTGGGCTATAGAGATTATTGCAGACAATCTTTTCAGAGTTTGAAAATTTTAACGGTAACAGAAGTATACAGTGCGGCTTTTTTTAGTCCCCCCCCACTGTTAACTTTTGAACGGTTCGACGTAGAAACATGAATAAAAAACTGTTTGGAGGGTTTCACCGATACTACTTTTTGAGACAAAAAATATGGTGATTGCTCGAAAGGGGCGCGGGGGGGGGGGGCACATCAACTCCAAAAATTTAAATGGCATGGGGGGTCAAGTGTCACATCGTTGAAAAGAGAATTCAATTCTCTTCACAACCATCTGAATATTTTTGAATTTTGTTGAGAAATATTTTCTCAATATCGATTCATATGCCTTTCGAAATTTTCAAGCTGATCTGTCCCAAGCGCCATCTGTCGAGTAATTTCAATGTTTCTTCTCTCAAAAAGTAGTATCGGTAATACCCTTCAAAATATCTTTGGTTTCATTATTCCACAACAAACCGTTCAAATTTATCGAGGTATGCTATTTCAAATTTGGATTGTGAAAAAAAATTCAACTAAATAAAAAAAAATTAGATGGTTGTAAAGAGAATTGAATTCTCTTTTCAACGATGTGACACTTTACCCCCCATGCCATTTAAAATTTTTGAATTGATGTGCCCCCTCGCGCCCCCTGTCGAGCAATCACCATATTTTTTATTTCAAAAAGTAGTATCGGTAAAACCCTCCGAACAGTTTTTTATTCATGTTTCTACGTCAAACCGTTCAAAAGTTAACTAAAAAAAGCCGCACTGTATAATGGAAGCTTGTACATATGTTTACTGAAATAGAGATACTTTGGATGCTAACAGAGCCTACCATAAATATTCTACTCGTACTGACCCCGATAACATGAGAAATTCTGAAAAAACATATCTTTGAATCAAGACCCAAGCAACTTCTTCTCTAAAAAAACTGCAGTATTGAAAAGTTCTATCTGTAATCTAATATAGTTTATTGTACTATGAGTGTTTTTTGGATGAAGAGATTTATTACTGCTATTTTGTCAAACATTCTTCGGCTTTTTCTCCTGAAGTAGACAATAAAGATTAGCGAAATATTGAGACAAAGAACAAATGGGTTTCATTGGTAAATGAATGGACCTTATACCCGAGAATTCCCAAACTGAGTTTATAAAGTTTGATCAAGAATAGTATATTCTGTAACAAGGTTAGAATGAAAATTCTATGCGAGTGGAAAGTTCCGAGCGCGAGCTGAAGGCGAGCGTGAGGAACCACGAGCATCACGAATTTTCATTCTAACCGAGTAGCAGACTATACTTTCTCCACGATCATAGATAGGAAACGTGACAGCAATAATTTTGACACTTACTCAAATTTTGCCACTACGATGACAATCAACTGCGTCAAGGCTAATGTTATTATTGCTAACCAGTGTGAGAATATTATTCTATCACAAGAGAGAGAATGTAAATACATTTAAATTGCATGGGGGCAGAGGTGTTGCAGAATATTTCTTCAATCTCAAGAGAGAGAATTCCAGCATTCTGTAATCAAATTTGATTTCAGAATTGGCAAATTCTGTGATGATCGTGGAGGAAATATCCTTATTTAGTTATTATCACTGTACCAGACAATTAAAAAAATCTTGCACTGTATAAAAACTGTTTTGCACCAGAATTTGCAGCTAGAGTTCGAGAACGATTTGAATATCACTTCATTCAACGTATTGAGTGAATTGTACATTTTATCTATTGTTACGAAGACTGCATTAATCCTGATATTGTTGAATTCAACGACGGAACTATCAGAGCCTTCCTTTTCGTTGAAAGCAGTCCTCGGGTTTGTTTTAAATCACTCGAACAATTCCAGAAACTTCGAAAGCTTTGATTCAATTTTCCATCCACATTCCCGACCGCCGAATTAACCGCCAGAACAGTCAATTATTAAAGAGAAAGAGCTCGAAAAATAGACTAATTTCCTACACCAACGTTTAACGACCATAGTTAAACAATAAAAGGAAAAAAGAGAATCCTTTCCGAGAGAAACTGTACGAGACGTAAATCTTTGCTATTGTTCTAAATGACGGCGAACTTCATAATTTAGTTAAAACTTCGAACACAATGGCCCCAAAGAAAAGTTCCGAAGTCTTTGTCATTATTAATACTCCACTCTTGTGTAGGCGCTACCTACATTCAGGAAAATTGAGCCGACAGCTTTTGTTCAGACGTATAGTTAGAGCGCACAGCTAGCTCTCTGGCCTCGTCTCCGAACTTTACAATTTATTGGTAAAGGCGTTTTAGTACAGTCACGTTAGGGGTTACACCAGAAAATGCAAGGAATTGAGCTGAATATTTGCACAAATCTTTTTTTTAGCATTCCAAATGATGCGTTAAAAGTCTCATGGACTCTCCTGTCCGCGTCTGAAAATATTGAAGGTCAAAGGTCACAAAAATCAGTTTTTCAAAGAGTCATTAGATATTTGTGTATACCAAAGTTTAGGGAATCTTGTCGGCGTTTCTTTGTACGTCAAGGTATTCTTAGTAGTAATACCACAAGTGATTGAATTTTTTGCGATAAGTCTGTCGATTCATTTCTGAACGAAACTGAATTGCTTCGAGAAAACACCACGAGTTCGCAGGACGAGTGGTGTCAAATTAAGTTTCAACTAGTGACTGTAGATGTCATAAGTAACTTTCTGGTATATCTTATCTGTCTTGCCTTCACGGTACTAATTCTTGAGTGGATTCGTTTTGATTTCGAGAGCTCCATAAATCCTTTCTGATGAGTGGGTGACCACGAAACAGCTGTCAAAGGTTGGAACTCTCGGAATTGAAACGAAATATACTCTATTTTCACTCAAATAATTTATTATATAGTTACGATGCGACTCATTTTGACGTTTTCGCCTACAATTATGATCTGTCAAAATGTCAAACTTTGCTTTGTCATCTATGGTTACATCGTTGAAAACACCAACGCTGACAGACCAATCAGAATTGAGAGACAGATGGTGTTTTCGCGATAATACAAGTTGTCTTTGATTTGTGATTGGTCAGATTACGTGAATATGTTGAGAAGAGTGGAATAGTCACTCTCACTTCACTTTTTATTGTCGAATCAGTCAGTCTGATTCACAAAAATATAATTAGATTTAAAAATAATCCACTACCACATCAACTACCTTAATCAAAGGTGTATAATCACCTACCCACTTATATCAAGGATAATTTCAGAAAGAGCCTCAAACAGTTATATGCTAAAAAAGCCTATTATGAATTGGAGGAATATTTTTGTGAGGTGTTTTATTCTTCATGCTATGGATTTCAATCATCACTCCACATAGTTGATCCTTTTTATGACAGATTTTATTTTTAACATTATTTTAAAATCGTATTATTATATGATGTGCATGTTTTATATTTGTTATATTGTTTGTTGTATTTTTACATATCTTTGTCTATAAAAATAACTTTTCTTCTGACAATAAAAAATATTCTGATTCTAATATAAGGTCAACCGTGAATCCCAGTCAATACTACTTTGTATAAAGTTTATTATTCATCAAAACCCTCGGACTACAGTAAACATACTGGAGCGAATGGAACAATTTAGAAGAATTGCTGCTCTTTCAAAATCGTATGAAGTTTATTTTGACAAATCAATTATTATGCCAATCAGCCAAAAGAAATTTTTATCAAATCATTCTAATGAAAAAAAGGTAATTGACATGCTTGTTGAGGAATTGTTAACTGTTGATATTACTACTAGACAAGCCAGAAATGATACTGATTTTTGTACAGTCGGAACAGGTATTGAAGAATCAGAGCACCAAAGAACGGCCGTCATCATAGGAGAAGATACTGATTTGCTTGTCATTTTTATGGAATGAACTCAATCACATCAACAAAAATTTTCTTTAAAAAAGTTGGTGAAGGCAATGTTGAAACACAAAGGACCCCGCACAAATCAAATGGGAAATGGAAACCTGTCGAATTGGCTGAAATTTAGATATGTTGTAGTTTATACCCTACTGATCAAAAGTCTCCATTGGCCCGATACCTAAAAATGGTCAGTTATTAGGTATCGAAAGTCAAAAGTTGCAACTTGTGCAATCTTCCATTTGTCCAGTTTTGACAGGAATAATAACTATTTCTGAATTGTCAATAAATGTCAAGTTTCTACAAAAGGTAATGTTTTGAAGATTCTTGTACTCGCATTATTTTGAATATGGCTTTTAGAAGAAAATGCCGACAAATGTGAAATCGCCATACGCAGACGAGAGCAAAGTAAGAGAGGCCAATTCTTTTTTGATCGCGTGAGAGATCTGCACTAGTCGCAACTTTTGACCTTCGATAACTAAAAAACTGTCCATTTTTAGGTCTCGGGCCCATGACGACTTCATGATCAGAAGGGTATAAACTACGACATATTCAAATTTCAGACAATTCGACAGGGATCCATTTCTCATTTGATTTGTGCGGGGTCCTTTACGCATCCAAAAGTTTTTATCATTGTAAAAAACACATTTTACTTTTACACGTGGCTGTGATACGAATTCTGCGTTGTTTAAAAAAGACAGAGAAGCTTTTGTTGAAACTTGAGGAAACTTCCCGATCTCAAGAATCTCTCCGCACTCTATCTCAAAAACGGTGGATCTTATGAACAAAAATTGTAGAAAATTTTACGTTCTACAACTCTTATGATGAATGCAAATACCATTTAACGCATAGGAGGCTACAAATCAGCGAAAAACTGATTTTTATAACCTTTGACCTTCAGTATGTTAAGACGCGGAAACGAGTTTCCATGAGACTTTTGACACATCATTTAGAATGCCAAAATAACGGTTATTGCAAAAATTCAGTTTATTACATCTGATTCCGAGATTGACCTTTTTTTCGGCTTCATGACCACACTATTTGCACGATCGTGAGGTTTTGTATTCCATTTGGGCCGTTCCTGATTCGGCGCTCGTCCAAATTCGGGAGAACAATAACGCAATCTGTGGAATGAGCGGGGTACTTTCGGAGACTTCTTCCTCTCGCCAGAGTGCAAGTTTTAATTAATCTGAGATTTAACTCTCGCTCAGCGATGAGACATGATTTACTTCGCGGGTTTCTTGCTCTGCGGAAGGAGACGAAAATGTACTGCAAAGTCTTTTGTAATTTTGAAACAAGGGAAACCGCGAGGAAAGAGAAATGAAGTCATGAAGCTCTTGACAATTTCAGTAATGAACGAATTAATGAAAATTACAACGTAATGATTGAAAACAATTTATAACGGGAGGGTGAGAATGAAGAAGGAAGAAAACGATTCTGCAAGATCAAGAAAATGACCTGTGGACAGTAAAAGTTTTGTAGATTAGTAGATTTCTGTTTGAGAATAATGTTCTCAGTTTTGTTATGATTCTGAGTTCTTGAATAATAGTCTGTGAGCTCTCGTACAAAATCTTAAGTGATAACCATCAAAACCCAACTTTGTATACTGTTTAAGTGTGCCGAGTCCTACGAGATTTCGCAGATGGAAAACCTTGACAGTGGTAAGTTTTCCTCTGGCTTTCTGAAAACATGTCAATTTCGCATAACCATTATTCAGTTTTTCAGTTAAAGTGAAACATATTTACTAAAAGTGGTTCGAAATTTCAAATCTGAATTTTTAAAGGAGCTGGAATCACTACACGATTTGTAGAGTTATCTGACCATATATCTTTGATCAGCTCTAAAAAATCTTCGATTAGAGCTCCTTTCATACTAGAGGAACTCGTATTTATATCCCTCATGTTCGCGTCTTTTTTCAAATTCTCCAACAGAAATCTGGTGTTGATTAAACACTAGATAGCACTGTTTACATAGCGAGTATCACCGATACCTTCCAACCCAGTATCAAGAGTTTTGATTGCGCTCTGTACAACAGTCCTGTTTGATTTGTTGCGTTCATTGGTGCTATTTTTCTCTCAGGTTACCTCTTTCAATGGAACAACGTGATAACGAACTCTAGTGGGGGCTATTTGATACTGAATTGGACGGAAATATGGCAGAACTTGTTACTTTTCGAAATTTATCGTATCAAACATTCTTTGCGGGCGACTGAATATTTCATCCAAACTTGTATTCGCAGGAATATAATTTAAAATTAATGCAGCATTTCCTCTTTGTATGGCAATGCTTATGCGTTGCATTAAAAAAGTAGCCCTGCGATCTTCTGTTTTATTGACAAGTTTTTGACCAATATGATCTATCAATTGAAAAAAAATTGTTTCTGAAACTGCAGCTCCACCAGCATTTTTCAATGTTGAATGAATATGCAAAGATGCAACTGTGTCCATGCATGTGAAATCTCAGACTAAAACATTTCCATTGAAACGTTACTATTATTGGGGTAATACTTCCAGACGTCAAATCGAAAGTATCAGTTGTTGTCACACAATAAAAACAAAATACCACGAATATTCCCGAGGCAATAATCTAAGTAGAAAATTCCCACTATAATAATGATAATAATGTTGTGATTGGTTTGAAAGTACATCATAGCTTTAAATTGATGGTTTTTATTGGTTGCAAGATATGTCGAAAAATAATCACTGAAATAAAGCGATAGACATGAAGTCTGTCACACTGACATTCATATTAGTAGCAAGATTATAAGCGTGTTCCGTTTCATGCATTCATCGCATCACTGTTGCAGACATAATCAAGCGTTCCGTTTCAACTTACATTGACGTTGGTGGGTTGAATCGGAACGATTATTGCTTGCGTGGTGCATGCCGTTTCCCGCAGATGTTGACATTTATCACTTTATCAGTTAACCAAATTCTTATGTAACAAAAACAAATCTGTTAATCTAGTAAATAAATTAATATGGGTAGAACGAAGTGTTAATGGCAACAGCAGAAAGCGAGCTTTATAAAAATGAGAGTAGCTCAGATTCTGATACAAGTGATACCTAGTTATGAAGATAATATCGTCTGTCCCACGCCAAAACCGCGAATATGCTAATTCAAGGGTGCTGACTTCAATATGTAGAATACTAATTTTCTACCAAAATTTTCAATGCCAAACTCACGAAAGTGCTATCAGGTTGTCTACTGTGAACGAGAGTGAATTCGCGAATGTGAAAACATACCTAGGTTTTCAAAGCAAGAAGCACGAATATTCTTAAAACTCTTCTCATCCGAAATGACAAACTGCACATTCGTGGTTTCAGCATGAGCCGACGATATGATGTTAAATGAATGACGATTTTTTCTTCCATTGTACGGTAAATCAGGTAAATGTGATAATGCACGATACTTGACACTTCATCAAATATCAAATTTAAACTTTTAATTCGGTTTCTGACGTATCTGTTTGAACGTGGAAGCACAGACAAGAAACTCTTTGTTTTGACTTTTGAGTTTGACAAATCTAACTTGGATCGCATTCATCGCTGCTAGACGAACGGGCAGTAGTTCATGCACTTTCGATGTCTCAAGGCCAAAGAGGGGAATATAAAAGTGGGCGTGTCAATGCGCTCCCAATGTAGGAAACGGAACGGTCATATGCGCATTATGTCCTCAATGCATGAAACGGAACATGCCTTATATTATATTCCACGTTGTCAGTTGGATACGTAGTAGTCAATGACGACATGGTGTTACCAGCTTGACAAAAGGGAACCGTGTACTACCGAGACACACCGTTCTTATTGGTCCTTATATCGCAGCAGTAGAAGAGAGTTTCATATAGTGAGTGAGATTATCAGTAGTAATACAACGAGTGACTGAATTTTCGCGATAAGTATGGCTTTAAATATTGAGTTAAGTGTTTCCACCAATTCTTCGGAAGTAGAAATAATAATTAGGGATTCGATTGAAAATATTTTTTACAATTTTGGCGGAGTCTCGGTACCCACCAGATTATATATTTCATTTTGAAACAAATCGATGTCGTCATCCTTCCAGTGAAAATCTCTCCATCAGACGATAAATGACAGAGCTTCCTGTATCAGAATTCTGAAAATGAGTTACTTGTTTTTGTTGATCCACCGAATGTGGAAATAATTAAGGATATGGATGAAAAGAATTTTTTACAGTTTTGGCGAAGTCGCGTTACTAACAAGCTTTTATTATTAATTGTGAAACAAATCGATATCTTCATCATTGCAGTGAAACTTACAACCCCAGGGGATGAATGACTGAGAGCTTGCACTCTCAGGCCTTCGGAAATGAGTAAATTGTTTTGGTTGGTTGATCCTCAGGAAGTAGAATGAAAGTGTAAATTGATTGAAGCTTAATTTTGTGTATTGGATTCACTTCTAGACATGATCTTCTGGATATCAAATCATCCCACAGTCTGACGATATGAAAAATGTAAGTTCATGGAAATAACGGAATAATTGAGATTCAGTTGAAAATAATAATTTTTGAAATTTTGGCGGAGTCGCCAGAACTACAAGATAAGATTCCATTATGAAACAAGTCGATGTTTTCATTCCTCCCGTGAAATTCACTCTATCAGCCGATGAGTGACTGAGAGCTTCCACTCTAAGACCATTGAAAATTACTCGATTATTTTGGCTGATACTTCTGAAGTAGAATGAGAGTGATGTTGATTGAAAGTTTGATTTTCTGTCGAAAATTCACTTCACGACATGATCTTCTGGATGTTGAATCTTTCCACAGTCTGACACTGAAAAATAAATGTAAATTCGCAGTAATCTGAACAGATATGCTATTCATTATAAAAAACGGAATAATTAAGGAAGAAAACATCGATTTGTTTCAAAATAAGAATAAATCTTGTAGGTATCTCCATCAAAATTTTAAAATCTTTGTTTTCTTCTTGACCCCAAGTATTTCGTTATTTTCTAATGAAAATCTTTCAGTATGGATATCCTTGATTGAACTTTGTTTCATTGACAAACTGAATTGAAGCAATTGAGTTTTTTTCAGAAATGAAAGACAGACTTATATAAATCAATCACAAGTCGAATTTTATTTCAGATTATTTCTCAAAGTAAAAGATAAAGAATCTCATATTTGGCAGAACTCGAAGAAATTAGCAAAAAAATTAAGAAGTTGATGTGAGAAATTAATGAAGTTCCATAAACAGGAAACATTGATTAATTCAATAGAATTTTTCCGAAATCTGCTCATATCAAAATAAGAACACGGCTTGATCACTTATATTTTACTTTTAACTGTCACATTTACAAATCTGAAAACAGCGAACTTCGCAGGCCAGTCAGAGGCAAGAGTAATTTTTTTATATACTTTTTTTTATTTTCAATTTGTAATAAAAAAGTGGAAAATCAAAATATTACAATTTTTGCAACGGTAATCTTTCTGTAATCCTATTAAAAATAACTTCGCGAAGTGAAAAAAATTATAGGGTTTTAGTTCAATATTTATCGGGATTTTTAAGTTAACATTCTGTTTAGAAAAATTTGTTAATTAATAATTGCATAACTCATGGAGAAATTGGGAAACAAATATTTTAACCGTTGATTATTGCCAATTGATGTATCCCAATAGTTCATCAATTTTTTTATTTCTTAATATTTATATTTAATATGGTAAAATAATTTTTGTTGTTGTTGTGTCAGAGTGACGCAACGTGTTGACTAGACTATAGAGCTCCTGATCGGTTCATTTGACAAGTACGTGAAATAGTCGATTATAATTATTGAACAAGAGCCTATAATTTTGCAAATAAGCGTGTTACAAATTGCACGAGTTCATTTTTATTTTTTGGCGAAGGAGCGGGAGTACGATGGAAGAGGTCCAACAAAATATGAAAATAACCGAGAGCAATAGATAAATATTGATTTTTTTTCTGAGAAATATTATTATAGTACTGACAAAGACTTTGAATCAAATTGTTCTAGGCACGCGACAGTTTTTCACTATTTATCTGGCATTTTCAGTATTGTTTGTGGTGTCATGGCGACAACGCAGTATATTTATCGCTCCGCAGTGTTTCTGTAATTTTTCGATAAATGCATTCCTCTCATATATGAGGTGAATACTCGGTATAATTATATTGTGATTGGCTGGTTATTTGTAAAAAAAAAAAATTTGAGTGGATTTTTCGAGGTAGTAAAGAACGCTTGAAACTGTTAGTCATCATTCAAAAATAGGCCAGTATCTTCGAAATCACAAAAATCTTTCTGATTGCGATTGACAGAGTTTTGTCACCTTATAAACTTTCGATTTAAAATTTTGTGTGATCGCTGTCGATCAACAAAAAAAAATCCAGGTTCTTTGAAATAACCAATCCCTTATCCAATTCAATCTCACCTACCTCCCAGTTGTACCATCTTGACCCTATCCAATTTATTGAACAACGAAACCTGTCGACGAAATCGACATTTCGACCTTTGAAACATTGAACAGAGTAAACGCTCGGACGTCGTGCAAGATTGTCAATTGATTCTTTTTGATTTCTCACTTCCTCCGCATGCGGCCGCAGCCTCCCGTTCCGCAACGACAACGGCAATTCAATCAGCGGAAACAAAAGAGTCTCTCCCAGATATTCTTTGACGTCGCCATCATAACCGCCAACGACTTCCAGAGACATCCAGAAGGAAAAAAAGTAATAATACGGTTCGTAATGTCGCTCTGTTAAATCACGAGGGCGCTCGTTCGACTCGTGATTAGTTTCTGGAGAGACCCTTTTGTTTGCCGGAGAAAAAACAAACTATTATTTTATTGCTTTTCTTTATCTGTGCCGTAGAGAAGTTCTCAGGGAATGTTCTCTGATTCGTATGCGCGCTCTGACTCCGACAGGGTAGGCAAGTGTGCTACTATGTCAGTTTGTATTTTTATGGCGAGTCATTTTTATTTTTCCTCGGTTTACTCTTGCTTTCTACGTTTTCTGAATTCTAACCGGCGCGCCGCGGCGTCTTTATGAATAGTCATCTCTCAAACCCGATAACACAGAGTCACGCCGTGGTATTAGCAATATGGGACAGGCAGGATTGAATTTCTGCCCTCGCCGAAAATACTTTATTCCTGGGCCGAAATATTATTATCTTCATCGAGGTTTATTTCTTGAATCGATTTCGAGGGAAACCGATTGGTTCCGCGGCGAATAAATATTTACATCGGGACGATGTGGGATATGAGAGAAGTCAAATACTATACACCCGAAGGCTTTCAATGGCGAAATATTTTACGAGCGAATCAAGTGAGGCTCTTGACTGAGTTTTCCATCGTCATTCAGTACTATTTCAGTATGAAAGAGAATTTAGGCAACTCAGGTGTGACCCAAGGTTTGATTCCGGGGCCATTATCATTTAGTTACAGCCTCAAACACAACAAAAAAATACTCATAATCAAAATTAATAGGTCGTATTTACCTCTACTAAATTCAATCCGACAGTATTTTTAGGATTTATAATGAATGCTCGTGAGAGTTTTTTTTGTAGTTGGTATGACAACATGATAGCATAAATGCCCTGGTATTTTATATTCTCAATTTGTCAATTCTTCCTGCTGACATGCACCAGTAACACCGATTTCAGTACAATCTTTAAATTAAATATTCCGTTAATACTTCTCCATAGCATTAAAACAGAAATCAGATGAGTGCCATTGAAATGGCTGCTCAGCCACTTCTGTGAATCGTTATGATCCTGACTACTTAAATTTAAATATGCCAATTTCCAATTTTTTTCCTAAATCCTGGTAAACCTGATGATGTAAAAATGTAATTGATAACTTCAAATCTACCAACTCAAGTGGAAATGATGTATTATCTGATAACTCATCAAAAAAAATATTTTAAGTTGATATGAACCAAAAGCTTTACTCGTCAATCTCTGTTAGTAATCTAGGGGAATTTCTCCGGAATGTTTGAAATTGTCTCAGGTCTTGCCATTATTTGAAGAAAGTGATTCTGATATTTCCAGAGACTGTTATCCAGAAATCAGCATGGATTCTGTGAAAATATGAATACAAAATCTGCACTCTGTGATTTCCAGAAATATTTTGTTCACAATCTTGAAAAGTGAAAATGTGCTCTTGGTTTATTTATCGAATTTTCATACGGTATATTTCTCGAGATTTCACGAATATTAGATTCGATTTCATATCCTCCTAAGTATTGTAACAGAATAGTAAGGGACCCACCATTGAAAAATGTGAGATAGAGGGACCGGGGTCTGCTGAACAAATTCTGACTTTTGATACATGTAGGGGACATATATGAGAGTATGAAAAGTGATGTTGGCAAGGAAAATACTGTTGCGCAACATAGATAAAAGGCCGTCATCTTGGGAAATGTGACGTCATAGTAATTACAAGAAATATACGTAAGGGCTAAATAGAACAGTACACAATTACAATTTTAATAGTAATGACGGCCATTTTGTTTCCTGTGGCCATTTTGTGTGGAATATGTTATGCTTTCAGACAACCTTCAATTAGACAATTCAATTCTGCGTCGAATATCTTCATAGTTAGAGTCACAGTCGACCACAAACCCATGTGATTTCATTAACTTTCATTTACCAAGATGGCGCCCTGTTATCTATGTTGAGCAAAAGTATTTTTTTTTACCAACATCACTTTTCATACCTCATATATGTCCCCTACATGGATCAAAGGTCAGAATTTGTACAGCAGACCAGTCCCAGAACTTTGCTATTTTTGCATCGTAGGAATTTGGGGTCCCGTATTAGAAAAATTGCTGGTCTATGTCACCCAGTTGATGAAGACTACTTTTGTTGAATCCATAGAATATGTAGAAGTATCTTTCAATGTATCTGAAGCATTTGATAAGCTTTGGCATCAACATCTGATAAAAAAATCTGGAGAAAATAATAATTTTTTGTTCGAAATCAAGGTACCATAATTTTATCTACATGTGATGCAATGTTATTGAAACCATATCAGTCTTTTTGACATATCAATAGCAGAATCACCAAAATTACTATTTTCCGAATCAAACCCAATAGTCTGATGGATATGATGCAGTCATATTTTGATAACAATAAACAAATCCAGTCTCCGACTCCGATTAGAAATCGATGTCGTCATTAGGTTTTGGCTCTGGAGCAATTTCGACAATCATGATGAATTTCAATTTGTCAGCAGATTTGAAGTCGACTTGAATTCGAGTTGGATCATATGGGTAAAATCAACAACTTATTATTTTCCAATTTACCTCTAATCCAGTGTAATAGAATGATTTCAAAAAATTCTCTCAAAAGGAAAAGTGCCGTAAGCAATATAGTTGTTTTAGTAGGGTGTATTTTTTTTGATAATAGTACAACTTGTGCGAAATTATTTGTGCACAAAATTATCCTCAAATTGCTATGCCATTAAAGCTATTTCTAAATTTCTCGACCTCTCAGTAAGAAATGCCTATTTTGCATTTTGTGAATCCCACTTACGTAACGGGGATACAGTAGAGATGAAACTTAAAAAAAATTGAAAAGATCACGTGGTAGAAAACATTAGTGATTGTGATCAAATGTCGCAAATACATCTCATAAAAGGCTTGAATGTTCTCTGAAGTTTCAACAAATATTTCAAGTTGAAGATATCTGAAATCAGAAAAAGATCACCCAGTGAAAAGTTTGCAAAATTTGAAAATTCAAATGACGTGGCTATGATGACATTTATAAAAGGAGTTTCTGCAACTTCTGTAAGTGCTTTCAAGACTATAGGCCAAGCTCTTGTCACACAAAATAAAAGTCGCAAACGGCCTACACTACTCTTTATAAGATAGTTCGTAAACGACAACCCCGGTTTTCTTCCCAGAAAAAACGCTTTGTGGAATTTTTTAAACAAGAAATACCGAAAAAAATTACAACTTTTTTGTTCTTTTCGCGAAAATCTCAAAAATTATTGAAGTGTTTCTGTTTTGTCCAATGTTACAAACGGTGTAATTATTAATTCTGTTTTATTGTATGTGTCTACTGCACTGAATTATATTCTATTCTATTTTCACAATTTAGTTTTAGGCAAGCTTTGTCAATGTAATTAATTTCATCAGACAATAAATAAGCCTTTCTTGATTCTGATATTGGCTTTCGCAGAGCGGGCTTGTTTGTAGTAAGTACCCGATCTCTTTTCAATCTATTAGCATTTTGAACGGTTTGAGTGGGGACGTCATTGGAATTATGGGACGATATTTCTTGGCTGTCGTAACGTGCATTCTCCCTACTTTCGACAGAAGGGAAGGTGTGGAAAAGTCATCAGAATTTCATATGGGAAAGTCATATGAAAAAGTCAAATGGGAAAATAACATGGAAAAGTCATAAAAAATAGTCACAAAGAACGTCATCTGTAAAAGTCATTGGCCATGTGGGAAAGTCATTAAACGATATGGAAATGTCATGAGACTTGTCGCATACTCTCTCTAGTTTTGGGAGATATATGAATCTCTCCTTTTGCCATATCGTGTCGTAGCGCTACACAGGTTTGAAAGTAATATTTCCTGCCCTTTTTGGAGCAACCTAATTCGAAAAATCTCTATTCAATGTTTGTTGAAAGCAACAAACATTAATCAATTCCAGTGTTTCCAGAGCCACGATTCCACAGGGCCCTGGAAAGAATCAATTCCACGGAACAAAGATGGAATTCTTCTGTCAATAACTCGGTGAAGTACATTCCGATTCAAGAGAGCGTTACTCCATCGATTTTATCGAAACCAAATTATCCGTTCCCTCGTAGTAGTGAACGTAGCAGTAATTGCGCACGGCACGGGTCTTGAAATGTGTGAAATGATTTTAATTTAGGGCACCGTTGCACAGAATTATAAATCTGGCCTGCGACACTCTGAACGTGTCGCAGTCACGGGCACGTGCCCGCCTAAAAGATGGTTGTCGTCCTCGCATTTTTCACATATTTCAGACGGATTTGTCACCGGGGCCATTTTTTCCCCTTCGAGTTATACGGGTCTTTTTTCTGTTCTCGAGCGCTAATGACACAAAGCGAAAAAAGAGTTGGATGGGAATTCGTGTTTTTCATCGCGACTGTGACGGGATGATGTAAAACAGAATGGAAGAATTAAATAACAATGATATTGATGATACTGATGAATATGCAGGGAGGCCAACCCTATTTTCTGAAAAGTTAAATAAAAAGGAGCAGCTCTTCGTCGGTAGGCACTATGGGTTCGTTTATAACAGAATTATATCATTGAACAATAAGAGAATAGTCACAAACATAAGAGGGGGCGCCACAGCAACTTTTAATATGTCAATGTCAAAGAGTACTCACATGTAAAGTTGAGCAACTGAATAATGACAATTTAGATGTTATACTCAAAACTATAACAGCCGTATACATAGTCAATCACCAGCGACTCGCCAGAGTTTCGCCGTTCGCTACACAAGGATTATAATGCACAGTCGAGTTCCAAAAAAGTGACAACTACGCGAGAAGTCACATTTTGGCGAAACGCTGGCGATATACCACGACTGTGCATTATAGTTCTTGTATAGCGAGCGGCTAAACTCCGGCGAGTCGCTGGAATTGACTATGCATACGGCTGTTAGAGTCTTTACCATACGATATTGACAAGTTGATGAGTGTTAATCAATAAATGAATGGAACGTAGAAAAACACACAAACATTTGATATGAATGAGTCTTCACTGGTCAGAGTAACAGTTTCCAGAAATAAGATAGTGATTCAATAATATTCAATAATAATATTCAGTATTGAAATTGTAGGATTTCATCCTTCATAAAAAATGTGAGTGAAACCTGTTCCTCTGGTGACACCACCGTGGAGATCAAGGAATCAATCCTAGACTAACCAGAATAGAGTGATGAGAGAAGGGTGTCTACAAAGACTTTCAATGAAGAAGGCTTCATCATATCTGACTGCAATCAGCATTTCATCAGGCGAAACCAGGTAGTCTACACTTCGGGCAAATGAGCTATACTGGTGTCATAATACCTAAAATAACCACAACAGGAAGACGCGGGGCTTAACCAAAGCTTGGGAGATACCCAACCAGAACAGGAACCGTGACAACTCCCTGGGGGAAAATCCTCCGGGTACAACAACTCTGTGAATGCTATTTCGCTTTTTCGCTACCATGGAAACAATGGAAAGAAATGTTGGAGAACTCACGTTCCGTGAAGGGTTTCATTTCATAGAAAACAGTTTTGGCGAGGTACCAGATTTTCAAACGCCAAATTGTCGTAACTGTCGAAATAGATATCTATCAAAAGCCAGGACTTTGGAGTTGATGGTGAGATGGGTAGAACGGAATATCCACGAAGGATCACTCTACAAATTCAGGATTTGTCAGCCGAACAAAACCAGGAACCCTGTCTAGCTAGACACTAAGAATTTTTGCATTATCATACTATATTCATCTATACTAACTTCAATCACCAATACATAAGCATTCGAAAAACTACTAAATTAACATCGTGTGAGTATGTTTTTTTTTAATATTAGCTAAAGTCACTATATTTATGGTACAATTGGTACATCGTTGTCTACTTATGTGTAATGTTTACACACATTATTTTATTTTTACCTCATTTTATATTATGAACTTGTACATTCTTTTCTGTATCTACTTGCTACCTGACTTGCTAAAAATGTTTTATAACATAAAGATCTATTTATCTATCTATCTAGACACCTGTAGCTTCTACAAATTCAACCATCAAACTCCCTTGTAAACGGAATCCACCTTGTTTTCCTTCTTTTCGGAGGGAAGGGTATTAATACTCAGATATTTCAATATTTGCATGTTCCATGCATAACCGACCAATCGACCAGCTTAAAAATATTAATGTGTTTGGTTGTCTCTGGTCAGACACCTTAAAAGCAAATTTGGCTACACTGATAGCTCGAAAATGGAACAGTTGACAGCTGATAATTGATATATCATCGGACAGGTGACAAACAAAAATGAACGGAAACAACCAAAACATTTGGTTTGTAATCACAGTAAAACTCAAAAAATTTAAACAAAAACTATAATTTGAAGACACTCCTTATGAACCTTCTCAATCACCAATATTCAGACATACATATAAATCACCCACGAAAATTCAGTTGAAGACAACATTGGATGCCAAAGTGAGTAGGACATTTTTTTTAAGTATTTTTTTTTACTTTTGATCATTTTTAGATCGACACTAGCAAAGCATGAAACAGATCACACTTTTCTAGTAAGCAGAAATACAAGCTGGTACTCTGAAAAACAATAGGACTATAACGTATGCAGTTTCAGTGAGACCAAGTCGAAAATAAAAAAGTTGTGAATTATTCTGATAGTGCATCCAGAAATCATTAATTATTTTCCTTGTAGTGACAACTTGTAAAATGTGAATTGATCATCAAATGTGGTTTTTGAATAGAAATTAGCACGGGAATATTTATAAGATTTCTATGAATGACGTTAGACAACCATCTATGAACATATATGTATGTAGCGTTAAGGTTCATTGAAAGTAGGTCACCACAAGGTGAAGTCTGTATTGCTCTAAAGCTTTCCAAAAATCGACAAAATACAGTATCGAAAATTTACATGTTCCAATCCATAGGGGTTAAGTCTGGAGAGCTTGAAGGCCAAGGAACTTTATCGCCCTGCATCTCAAAAACGAAGCATTGCCTATAAAACCGATTCTAAGAGCTTGATGGCCTAACCCTGAATGTAATTCATCGGAACGAGAATATGAGTAATGAATCCCAAAATTTCACATTCCTTCACCATCACCAGAGCTTTCAAGTGTGCCTTTGAGACCTCGTAGAGTCCCCGACTAATGACGCACACTCCTGAAAGAATACTTCGTTAGAGAAACTAAATGGCGAAATCCCGAAATCTCCACTCAATTTCTGCGTCTCTTATCAAGCCACCGTCGACGTGAACATAATCTATTTCTGTCATAACCGAACGAGAAACTCGGAATCATCGCTCATTCCCGTGTCGCCGCCGGTGGAAAAACTGCAATGATTTATACTTTTAGGAAAATGCTCCCGTAATCAACAGCCTTTCGGAAGAGCTTTCACACGGTGGAATGGAAATACAGAGCGAAAATCGATACGGAGGGGATTCACTTTCCGACTGACGCTCATTTTGCTGATGGGATGTTCCTTGGGCCGAGTTGGAAAATCATAGTTTGTATCCTCGTGAGTAGGTGATTGATGGGAAACTCGATAGTGTGCGGAAGATGGGGTAGAATTGATTATACGCACATTCTCCCACTGATCTTCTATTGCCAATTATAGTTGACATATACGATTTCTTATGAACAAACCAAGATTTCGTTCACACTTGAAGTTTTTGTAATCAGTATATTCTGTAACCGAATAACAGACTGTAATTTCTCCACGTTAAAAATTTCAAAAATCAAACGGAAACGTTAAGGTTGACGTTATCAACAGTTTCAGGGCCGGTTGCATAAACGGAAGTTAATTGAATCAATGAACTCAAATTGTATCAGCTAATAGCTATTCTGATATTGGTGTAATCAAACTTGGTGTACCACAGGGCTCTGTGCTTGGACCTATCCTTTTTGATTTATTTCAATAACCTTACAAATATCAAGACTGAGGGTGTATTCACTATTTTTTCAAACGACACAACGATCCTACGAAATGATCAAAATTCAAACCATCTTTTTAGCAAAATATCTCGGGTCATAACTGATGCGAGAAAGTGGTGTAATGCGAATCTGCTTTTGTTCAACTTTAACAAAACGATATTATTTCAGCTAACAATATCAACACCTTTCTAGGGAACGAATTGGGTGACAACTGCGGAAGTTGTGTATACTATGTGAGTCACATGTCAGATACGGTATCCCTTTCTGGTAAACCTGCAACAAACTGTGCTTCAACATAATTTTTATAACATAAACGTGCTGTTCGCTATATTTGACCTCGAGTATACAGAAAAGCAGAAACTCATCACGATTCTATCTCTCTTCATTCTTGAAACCGTATGTCTGGTACATAAAATAATCAAGGTTTGGCACTATTTTTGGACCCACCCGCCAAAATAACAACTTAAAATCACCCATTTTGTCTACCAACGATAAAAAGCTCAATCTTTCACAGATTGAATTATAAAACCATCTTCCAGCAAGTGTCAAAATCATTGATTGTTTATTCAGAAAATCAGTGAAACATATTCTTATAGAAGTATTTTATGATGTTCGACATTACCTCAATAAAATCATGAGTAATCCTTTAAGTTGCAGTCTTAATCTCTCCTTAATATAATATTGTACTCTAACTATACATTATAGGCCAATTATTTTGGCAAAAATGGGAGAAAAATAGCAAAATCATACAAACTTTCAAAAAAGTTGTACATTACTGCTCAATGAAACAATAAGATTTGCCTCCCCATTCAAGATTGGTAACATTGTTGAAAATGTAAATTGTAAATTATAGACTTTACTGATTGTTTTGTAGAGAAACAAAGCAGTCGTAAAATGGCGAAAACAAAGGAAATATCATTCTCCATCGTTCCCCAATTTTGTGACCATTTGCAAGTTTTTGTTCATTTAAAAGAAATTGCTTGCATCTGAAATGATTATAGAAATGATACCAAAGGTTTTTGAGTTGGTCGCGAACGTAGTGAGTAATTTCCTAGAAAACATATAATTTGCCACCAACACATTTTAAAACAATAATTTGGCATTTCTTTATTCGTTTGAAATTTGACAAAGATCCCAAAATCTGCTGTGGTGGAAAATTTTTTCCTAAGAAATCACTCCCTACGTTCCCTACCAATTCAAAAAACTGTTGCATTATTTTCATAATCAATTCAGTTTGTAACAAACATCTTCAAGTCTAAAATAAACAGAAAAAAAGTGTTGCCGTCATCAGCAGATGTGGCAAAGCTTTGGTGAGACTCATAACATAGAGAGAAACGATTGTTTGCGTTTGCTACTCTTTTAGATTTTTTTCGGCCGAGTTATTAACAAAAGTATGAATAAATAATTTAGTTACTTTGAAGCCATACTTGGAAATGCTCGCAAAATTGGGGAACGATAAAGGACGATGATATTTTCTTTTTCTGCGACTGTTGCATTTTTTCTCTACAAGACAACTAGAATTGTTTATAATTTACATTTTCAACAATGTTGATGACCATGTATGAAGGCGCATATTTTTATAGTTCTATTGAGCACTGATATTAAACTTGTGAAAGTTTGCATTGTTCTGCTATTTTCTCCCATTTTTGATTTTAAATGCTAGAATGATTGGCCCAATATTCATGTATGCCATCACAGCCAGAATTAAAGTACCACCAATTTATTCCTTAACGAATATGGTCCTGCCTTCTTGAAACAAAACTCTGACTTCCTGCCAAAATTCCAAACATCGCCTACAAGTATGACATGATTTTCATGAAAGTTGATCCTGCGAAGAACAACAAGCGTCTAGGGGTACCAACATTTCACCAAATTCGTTAAGAAATAAATTGATGGCATATTCGTTTCCACCGTATTGACAACCACGAACATTTTACATTATTGTTACATGTTCATGTATGCCATCACTGAGAAAATGAATTATCCAACAATTTAACAATTTATTACTTAACGAAAATGGTCCATTGAAACGAAAAATATGCGGCGTCTTAATTGAAGTGAATTATTCAAGCGAAACATCGCCAACTTCTCCTTTGACTGAAAATTTCTTTTACAGGATCAAAAAATTGAATTCTATAAACGACTGAAAGGATTCGATATAAAGTTTGTTTCGAAATTTCCTGCCAACCAAAATACAAAGTTTACTAATAATACAAAATGTTGGGGCTTCGGAGGGTTTTGGGGTTGGGTAAAGTTCAATAACGGTGTCCCCAACAGATCCCCATCCGCTATAAGGTTTCGCGATTTCATCAATGAACTTTCGAACAATTTTTTGTTGCATTGTTTCACCAGCCGTTCTAACTTAGAACGGCGAAAGCTTTCGTTACTTCAGTTTCAGCGCTAAAATGCAGCTTTTGTTTGAAGAAAAAAAAAACAGAAAAATAACTGAGTAAAAGAAACTCATCGATGTTACGTATCTGGTTTATATGAGCTAGTGATCTAAATCGAGTTCACTGTCATTTTTATTGCCATTTAAAAATCGAATCCTGTAAATTTTGTAAAGTTAGACGTCTTAAGGACATTTCTTAGATGCATATGATATTTGTCGGCTTGGGGAGTGCTTTATTTGGCATTCTGCTAGAGTTCATATGAATTCAACGTGTGTCTCTCATGAGTCAGCTCTCATTTTGTGATGCTGGTCCTCTGTTAATATTTTTTCAATTTCTGAATGATTCAAACTACTTTCATCTCAATACTGTACACAACTGAATCGCTTATATAGTTGAAACTGTAACGGAAGAATTCTATAATAAAAAAAAATATGCTGCTCTTCCACCGATTGAGTTGCCAGAAAAACCTTCTTTTTTAAATTACCAGCATGGAAAATGTACTAGACAGTTGGTCGGCATTAAAAAATTCGGTAGTATGGCTGAGACAATTGTATTTGTTTTAAAAAATAGATAATCCCTATCTACACACAGTTCACAGCTTCAGACATTCTTCGGCAACAATTTTAGTAAATGCAGGAGGGGGCATGCAGGATGGCAATCCAGTACCATGGAGAAGGATACGTTGCGTCGGCGAGTCTATTGAAAATAAAATCAACTTTGCTGATAAAATCGTCAACTCTATTGCAAAACCTCTCGAACTGGCATGAAGACAGAAAATGCATCGTATATGAATGATCAACCCTCAAATTCTATAATTAATATAACCGAAAATTTCCAAAAAATTGGCGTTCCGGGTTTGGATATATAAAATTGTACGAATTTGATCTTTACTTAATTGTAAATGAATTATTCAACCGTTAAGAGGTAGGATACTTAAACGTTATTTTAGTTTTACCAACCACGAATATAAATATTAAGTTACATTACTTGTATTCTTTAAACTTGTGCAGTTGTAGAAAAAGTATAGTGTGCTACATGTGGGGAAAAGTATTTTTCTTACTCGTGTATTATTCTTCAACACCCGTGAGAAGAACTGAACTTGCACCACTTGTTGCACTATACTATTCCCTACAAACGTCAAAAAGGTTCGCACATTGATATTAATATGCGAAGTGACCAAGTGACCTCGAGAATTTTTTTAACTCGGCTTCGCGTCTTTAAAAAAATCAAATTTCGATCACCAAAATAGCATAAATACAAAAATAACTATTTCCTAACCTGTTAGGAAAAGTGTAACATTTCCTAACTGGCGATGCAAAGATGGACGTTATGACATTGACGTCAGTTTTAAAAAGTGTCACTTTACGTCAAAATTAGAAAAAGGCATGTTGAAGTCAATTATGACAGTTGATGAAAATTACAGAATGATACAAAAGCATTGTGAATAAATCTTCCTCAAAACTCTTGTTGTACCAAATACACGAAACATCACCACTGATTTTCATTTCAGATGAAGGTGAATCTTCACACCCACTAAATTCTGATCACGTGAAACGAACAAAATCGCGATTCGTTATAATTATTCTAATTGAGATGTGCAGCTGAAAAAGGAGCGGCACTCATTAATTTCAATTTGGAGTGGAGTATAATGAAAGTCTGAGTCGGATTCACGAGGATGTAGGGAAGTAGCAGAAAGCATGTAACTTTTCTTTAATTTGGAACTTCCTGGTCGTACAGCTCTATTTGGGAACAGAGATGTTTAGGAATCATTTTTTTTTGGGATCATGAGATTTTGTTTGAGAATAGGTGTAATGTTTTAGTACAAAAGCGTTTCAGTTTTCCGCATTTTCCTGTATCAGATCTAGCATTGTTAATACAGGGTGTTCAGAGTCGAGCTAATAATGTGAGTTTGGCCCTTGTACTTAGCTTTCATTTATTTGAACCCATATTTCCTATAAAACTTAGGCAACAAAACTTGTACTTAGTGAAGGTTTTAATAATTCCACATCAGATCTGGTGGATATACCAGTGGTATAGAGAAGTGTTTTTACATAGAGTTACTGGTGCAAAAATATGTACGAATAATACTCCTGTAATAATTTTTTTAAACTCAATTAAAGAATTAAGGATCGCTTTAGTCGAGTATAAATCTCACGAGAAATGTTTGCCAATATGACAAATTAATTTGAAAAAAGTCCAGGATCTCGAGGTCATGAATGATCTGATAGGCCGAACAAGAGCTTGTGAGGCCAGATATTGATATGCAATTCCCCTTGCAACCTATAATCTACAATCCACCCAAGGTAGAAAATCATAACGTCGATAAGAAGGTGGAATTATCAATACAAAAATGTTTAGGTTCATCGACATTTTTTGTGAGATCCGAGTCTATGTCCTGTGGATCATTATTTTCAGCTTTTGCGACTATATCATACAGTCGGGAATTCAACATTGCAAGTACATTTTCTAATAAAGACTCAGAGCTAAATATTATGCTGCTTCTATTGGGCAGTTTGACCCCATGTTGCAAACAAGTTCATGGTTCACTTGTTATTTGATCTGCACTCGGTCCGCCAGCCCCATTGAAGCAACTCTCATCTCTCAATTACTAGAAACACTTGCAACTGTAAGATGGTAATTTATGCAACGAGTGGGAAATTCACAGACAAGGCCGAAGCGAGAGCTGTAAACCAACACAAAAAGAAGATTTATAAGCGAGTTTCGTACATTATTTTGTAAAACACCACTTTCCTAATTGAAGACAACTCATTTTACTCGCATTTCAAACTCCATAAACTTCTCGAATCAGAAATAATTTACTGCTGTCTATTCCATTACTTCGCAGTCTGGTACACTTTGGTATCCTTTGTATCGCACCCGTTGTCAACAAATGAGTTTCTTCGAAAATCTGTGAATGGAAATTTTGAGACATGTCAAAATTATGAAATACTATCAAAGAAGCAGGAGAAAATGGATATACAGGGTGTTTCTAAATTCAATACAAATATTTCAAAGACGTATTCCTGGGGTCAAAACAAGCCTTTTTTCCTCAAACATGTGTCCTAAAATTCACCCCCTCCAAGCTACAGAAATCGCAATTTGTCAAAAAAAAATTCGTAAATTTTGAATAGCGTCTACAATTATGCATCAAATGTTCGGAAAATTTATAGATCCTTGGTTTTTTGGACCCTCTATTCATTTCTTGCTTAAAAAATAAGATAACTGATTTGAATAGGTGAATGAGTGTTGCCTATAGTTTTTATGGCAAAAATTTTCTATTTCCGCCAAAAACATTCAAATTCAAATATCACCATTGTATTGTCCATGAAATAACCTATAGTTTTGGCCTCAAGCATTTTTTTGAATCAGCTAATAGTTTTCTAGAAAATCGCTAGTACCTAAATGAAAGGGGAATAAGTAACAAACTAAAATACTTAGTGGGCTATGAGTTTTTAATCTGTTTCCCATTTTGACGCTTTTGACTTTTAGAATGCAACATAGCACTTTGATTTACCTGCTTGTTTGACCTTTCTTGAACGGTTGAATTACTATTTTTTTTCAAGAAACTTGCTATGTCTGTAGCTTGAAGGGGATGGATTTTAGGACACACATTTATGGAAAAAAAGTCTTATTTTGACCCCAGGAATATGCCCTTTAAATATTTGTGAATTTAGAAACACCCTGCATATCGAAAAATGTATATTGAACCGAATATGACCTTTACTCGGGATGGTTTAAAAAACACTGAGTGATGCTTTCGTGTACATAGTTTGTGATTAAAATTACTAATGGTGAAATCCACGAGTGACAAACCTCATTTGAATTCAACAATACTATGTGTCCCAAATTCGAGCCTCATCATTGGGTTCTCGGAAACCAGAAGAGATACGAGGTCGGTTAAATGGAGGCAAAGTTGCAAAATTTGGTGCTCATTGGAACGCCGCTTTCATATTTGAAAAATTCCGAGTACTTCGAAGATTTATGGAAAAAAACGATTATTCGCGATTTTATTTTTATTTTTTTGTGACTCTATATGAGTAGATATAACAAAACAAATTTCACATTCTCATTGCTAATTTTTCTGTTCTACAAGATGGTGTTATCAGATTTTCAAACAGACGTTTCGTATTTGAGCTGCCATCATCAACTTTGTTTTTTTAAATACGGCCCTGGATTTTTTATTATAGATTTTAAAATCTTCTAATGTCCCAAAACATATGATGTGTCGCACTTATTCGAAAAGTTTATATTAATAGCATTTTCCATAAGAACTCATGTGTTAGAGAGAGACAGAGAATAGATTTTTGGTAAGATCTTAGCAGGACATCGTTAAAATAATTTTTTCGAAAAAGAACGATACATCATTGTTTTAAGGACCTCAGAAGCTCCTAAAAATTTATATAAAACAATGTGTGATGTTCAACAATAGGCATGATGTTTTAATTATTCCAAAATAAGTCAAACAAAAACTATAAAATTGAATACCCAATGAAAGTTAAAGCAAATATTCAAATTGTAATACACCTGCTTGAATGCATTTTCGTGTCAGTCTGTGAAGTTTATGGATGGCACGCTGAATGGTCCTTGCAGGGATAGCCCTGATCTCCCTTATTAGGTCTTGTCTTAATAAGATTTTGTGGCGTGTTTCGATAAAGACGATTTTTGAGAAATCCCCAAAGAAAGTAGTCTAGAGGGTTTAGGTCGGGGCTTCTAGCTGGCCAACGTACGGGACCTTGGTTTCAAATCCATTTATTAGGGAATAATTCATTTGATAAATTTTTAACACATCTCCCATTATGAGGTGGTGCATCGTCTGGTTGCCACCATAGTTGACGTAATACGCCCAAAGGTTCTTCCATTAAGGAATCCAATATATTGGTCCTTATCAATTCTGCATATCTATAGGAATATAATTTTCCTTGAATAAAAAACGGGCCGATAATTTTATTGTACATACCGACTCATACGTTAAATGATTGTCGTCCCTGAGGTCTTACTTCTTGATTCTGCCTTGGGTTTTCTATTGACCAATAGTGTTCGTGTCTGTTAAATAGTCGATCTGTTGAAAAACTGCATTCATCTGTCCATATAGTTTTATTTAGGAAGTCATCATTTTCATTAATTTTATTTTGCAACCAGTTACAAAACTCTAATCGTCTCTCAGCATCGCCAGGTCTTAGTGTTTGACTAATATGGATTTTGTAAGGTTTATATCCACGTTTATTTAAAGTTCTCCAAACTCTCATTCGCGGTAATCCTACTTCTTCTGAAGCTCGAGGATTATTATTGGCCTTAAAAAATAATTTAAAATTAATCATTTTACTTTCTACTTTGTAACAGTTTTCAAACTTACAGTGTTCAAGATAATTTGTTCCTCTTCTGGATCGATTCGTGTTCCATATTCAACCCTTGGCTTAACAAAACTTCCGTATTGAGCTAAATTATTATCAATATTAGCCGTTTTTGAATTTCGATTCGAAATATAATAAATCCTTATCATGTCTCGTTTTTCTTAGTTAGAAAAGTCATTTTCGTTTAATAAGCCTCAACGATTAGTGAACGAACAGTGAACTGTTAAAATATTGGATAATTTAAACACTAACAAAAGAACTGAGATAGCCAGAATGCACGATGCACAGCCACTTTGATAAAATGCAATTATTTTTATAAATATAGCCTAGGGCCTAGAGTTTGAGGGATGACACTTCAATTATATTATTTATTAACCACCCACTTTTGTTAGTTTTTGAGTTTTATGCAGTGCGTTATTGCAAAATAAGTTTGTTTTAACTCAATTAAAAATCTAATTTTTGTCTCTCTCTAACTCATGAGTTCCTATGAAAAATGCTATTAATATAAACTTTTAGAATAAGTGCGATACATCATTTGTTTTGGGACATTAAAATCTTTTAAAATCTATAATAAAAAATCCAGGGCCGTATTTAAAAAAACAAAGTTGATGATGGCCACTCAAATACGAAACGTCTGTTTGAAAATCTGATAACACCATCTTGTAGAACAGAGAAAGTAGCAATGAAAATTTTGAAATTTGTTTTGTTATATCTATTCAAATAGAGTCACAAAAAAATAAAAATGAAATCGCGTATAATAATTTTTTTCCAAAAATCTTCGGAAGTATTCGGATTTTTTCAAATATGAAAGCAGCGTTACAATGAGTACCAAATTGCGCAACTTTGCCTCCATTTAACCTACCTCGTATCTCTTCTGGTTTCCGAGATCCCAATGATGAGGCTCGAATTTGGGACACCCTGTACATTGGAAAATAACATACCAAGTTGGTTCAAACTAACAGGATATTTTCACAATATCTGCAGAAAATAAACGCAGTCGTAGAGGGATTATTTTCGGTCCAATGCTTGTCGAAGAAACTCTTGTTTATAAAATTTGCGATATACCGGATTTCCAAAAATGCATGTTGAAAGAGGAAATAATTGTCTTTCGTCCAATTCCACATGTAAGTATTTATTTATTTCACACCCTAAAATATTTCTTTGGTTTTCAATTCAGGACACTTCAGTCGGAATATCTTCTGTGTCCTTACAGATGGCAGAAATTACACAGATGCTATTGAACACATCAATACCAATGCATACACATAGAAAAATATTTGTACCAAACCGTAGGTGAGATGAAAATCGCAAAAATATTTATAAAAAATAATTTTCTCGATTATTACGGCGCGAGTCATCTCGAAATTACACAGCTGCTATCAAACACATTAATACCAATGCGTACACATAGAAAAATATCTGTACCAATCCGTAGGTGAGATGGAAATCGCAAAAATATTCATAAAAAATGATTTTCTCGATTATAACGGCGCGAGTCAACTCGAAATAACACAGAGGCTGTTAAACACATCAATACCAATGCGTTCACATAGAAAAATATCTGTACCAAACCGTAGGGAAGATGGAAATCGCAAAAATATTCATAAAATATCATTTTCTCGATTATAACGGCGCGAGTCAACTCGAAATAACACAGAGGCTGTTAAACACATCAATACCAATGCGTTCACATAGAAAAATATCTGTACCAAACCGTAGGAAGATGGAAATCGCAAAAATATTCATAAAATATCATTTTCTCGATTATAACGGCGCGAGTCAACTCGAAATAACACAGAGGCTGTTAAACACATCAATACCAATGCGTTCACATAGAAAAATATCTGTACCAAACCGTAGGGAAGATGGAAATCGCAAAAATATTCATAAAATATCCTTTTCTCGATTATAACAGCGCGAGTCAACTCGAAATAACACAGAGGCTGTTAAACACATCAATACCAATGCGTTCACATAGAAAAATATCTGTACCAAACCGTAGGGGAGATGAAAATCGCAAAAATATTTATAAAAAATTATTTTCTCGATTATTACGGCGCGAGTCATCTCGAAATTACACAGCTGCTATCAAACACATTAATGCCAATGCGTACACATAGAAAAATATCTGTACCAATCCGTAGGTGAGATGGAAATCGCAAAAATATTCATAAAAAATGATTTTCTCGATTATTACGGCGTGAGTCACCTCGAAATAACACAGATGCTATTGAACACATCAATACCAATGCGTACACATAGGAAAACATCTGTACCAAACCGTAGGGGAGATGGAAATCGCAAAAATATATACAAAAAATAATTTTCTGGATGGATTTTCTGGACGGCGTGAGTCACCTCGAAATTACACAAAGGCTATTAAACACCTCAATACCAATACATACACATAGAGAAATATCTGTACCAAACCGTTGGTGAGATGGAAATCGCAAAATTATTCATATAAAATAATTTTCTCGATTATTACGGCGCGAGTCACCTCGAAATAACACAGATGCTATTGAACACATCAATACGAAAGTGTGTGGGTATGAGTGTTACAGAAAGATCCATGAATAAGTAGACATAAGAATAATTGTTTAGATATAAAGAGTTATTTTTCATCATGCGAAAAATTTGTTTTTTTTTTCGTAACGTCGGAAGATCTGAGTAATAAAATATTTAATGCATAAGAAGATTGTGGAAGAAACCGAAAAGGGATTCAATTCATTATTCAATTTTTGAACAACCCTTATATTTATTGCCAGGCCTGAATAGAAATTGGGATTACGAGAGCCAGGCTAACTTGAGGACAGATATTTTTTGCTCCTAAACTCCAGCCTTGTTTTAAATCTTGTGAGAGTTAGTTGTTTGGTAATAATATGATCTTTTCTAGTGAATGATCCGTTTCGAAATATCAGTTTAATATTTTATTAAGAATAAAACCTTTTTGAATAGTTTAAAAATGTAAACATAATTCAATTCACCGACTCTAATTGGGTTTGTTTTGATAACTTATAAATTGAGAACTTCTTAGTTATTCCGGCGTTCCAACTTTTTTGTTTCAGTATGATAAATGATTTCTGCCGATTTCTTTGTTTTATTGAGCAAAATTTTTCTTCAACCTGGGCCTTCGACCCTAATATTAATGAATAACATTTGACAAGTATTCAAATAGATTGAAATCCAGAAAAGAGTTGAAGATAATAATAAATAAAGTAACTTGAGCAATTAAAACTAGTGAGTGTGCAGAACGGGTAGCAGCTTCCTGATATGGTTTGCCGGAGATTTAGTTTTGAGAGGTAAGAAAATCGATAATTTTCCTGATGTGTTCCTATATAAACGCTGATATGAAATACTGAGATAGGCACCGCTCGGCCTAACAATTAATGGTATCAGCAGTGGTGAAACTCTATTTCACCTGAATAGGGTTTTATTATAGTAAATACCTGGTTTCTGTGGTAGTTAAAAAAAAATTAAATTGTCTTTAGCATTATTTCAGTCTCTAACAGTTCCAATCAGTCCGAGGTGAGTTTCTTGAATTGGAATGGTTTTGATTAGTTATATTTTGGTATAATATTCCTTTCAATCTTGTTTCTTTTAGTTAATTTCTATTCTCTTCCTCAGTTTTTTCAATGTACTCCTTAAAAGTCTGCTGTCAGTGTGTAAAGTAATACTTTCTCGCACAAGTGCGTAAAAAAATCATTTGTGCATAAAATCATCAACTGTGCGTTGAACCCGACTGCGCGTCATTCAACAAACTTCACGCTCATACAAAAAAGTCCTACTTTACGAACTTGTATCATAAATTGCTATTTTACTTTCATTTTCATTCTAAAAACTATAATCTCGCATTTCTGTCATCCTTCCTTTTTTGTCAGACTTTGAAATTTTTATGCAGTATCTCATATTCGATCATTTTGCATTGAAAACTAGTTTTGTTCATAATTTGTTGTTTTCAACGGTAATTTTTTTCCTATTGATATGTTAGTATCAAAATTACTTTTCTATTTGGTACTTTCATAAGTAAAAGATATACGATGCGACGCTAAATTATGGAACAAATTCATTATTTCTGAATATAAAGATTTTTCGGAAAAATCCTCGGACAGGTCGATTTTCTTTTCCGATGGGCCAATTTTTGAACCCCACCCAAAATATATATAGGGTTATCCGCAATTGAGTAAAAATGACTTTGGTGATATTTTTAAATTGGACACCCAGTATATTTGGTTAGGGATCGTCATTACGAATCCAGTGATACCAAGTTTGATGGGATTATGTCAAACGGCTGCGGAGATATGGCCAAAAAACTTCCTCGTATGTCTAATGAGTATGACTGCGAGACTCCACACGATTCAGAAGGTTAAAAGTCTCTGTCGCACTCATTGGGTATAAGTTTTTTGGCCATATCTCCGCAGCCGTTTGACATAATCCCATCAAACTTGGTATCACTGGATTTGTAATGACGATCCCTAAGCAAATATGGACAAATATACTGGGTGTCCCATTTAAAAATATCACCAAAGTCGCTTTTCCTCAAATGCGGATAACCCTATATATTTAGGGTGAGGTTCAAAAATTGGCCCATCGGAAAAGAAAATCGACCTGTCCGAGGATTTTTCCGATATATCTTTATATTCAGAAATAATGAATTTGTTCCATAATTTAGCGTCGCACTGTAGTTTTTAAAATAGTAACTGAATTTGTTGAAATAAAACTCAGAAAAAACATCTTTAGCAAAAAGACCCCTACTGCAAACTTCCTGGATAACTTTGCTGATTATTAGTTAAAAATTCTTCAAAATATGACTCTTAATATGACTAAATATGACTCTAAATATGACTCTAAATATGACTCTAAATATGACTCTAAATATGACTCTAAATATGACTCTAAATATGACTCTAAATATGACTCCAAAATTATTAGTAGTAAAGTATCATGGATATTAAAATCATTAATCTAATCGATTGTTCTGTTTATTTATTTTAAATCAATAAATATATGTTATCATTATTTTTTGTGCACTATGTTATGTTATATAAAATTAATTAATATCTTGTTCAAATCCTATCTTATATTATATTGTATTACGTTTTTTTTTAACCCTACAGTTTTATAATTATTACTATGTGAAACCTACACACATATATATATATATATATATATATATATATATATATATTCTTCTGGATATATATGTAACTCGTAGGTATGTATACCTTTATTCATACACTTAAGACATAACCTGAATTAATTAATTGTAATTGTACTTAAAAGATGTGAATAAAATTTATTATTATTATTATTATCAATTTTGACATATGAAGGGTTAAAAAAATTCACTGCATACAACATATCATATCGTTACAATATATGTTCTCAAACAATTTTGAAACAATTAAGAAATTTATGTCATGATTTAGAACAAGATTCGGTTTTTCTAGACTTTTCAATTGAATTCAACGAAGGTTTCCAAACGTTTCAAGAACAATGCACTATGCTTCCATCAGACACACTATTTATCTACCCAAAGTGGACACTTCTCGAAGGAAAAAACCCTTTTCCTTCTTTGAAATCGAGTAAAACGTACGCTGTCGCCGTTCCAACGGGACCACTCTCGGGGAATCCCATATAGAATACCATTCGTTCCCAGTTATTCCTCTCCTCGGAGAAACTCGCATCCTTCGAGACCCGAAAAGGAATTCCGTGAGTGGGACTCTCAAACGCCATCATCATTTCTCACCTGCGTCGGCGTCCTGTCATTTGCTCAAAGGGCCCTAATTAGGTCTCTAACCCTGGGCGATATGCCGGTAGTTGCGCGAACAAACAATAGTATAATTCACTGGGACGTGCATTGACGGACGCAAAAGGGGCAGAATACAGGGCCGTTTCCTTTCAGGGAGCGATGGTTCGGACGATGAGGAATTCGAATGGGTGTTATGTACATCTCTGTAATGAGATATTTTTATTCACTGTGGATTTAGGCCAATAAACAGAGCAATTTTTCTCACAAAAATTCAACGTAAATTGCTTCGCCGATTTCTTTTTTGCAATTCGGTCGTCACGGAGAGTTGAATAATTAGCAATAAAGTTATCACCCCAAAATAAAAAAAAAATAAAAATCTGGAAGGTATTTTCTTGACATTTCAGCTCTGGGCAATAAATATGAGTGAAAATCGGTACTAATAATAGTGTCGAATTATTTTCAACAATTAAACCCCCTCCTGAGGCATCAACCCCTTCCCGAAATCGTGTTTTTTAGGGTATTTTCTATGAATATGTAAAATTGTCAGTCCTGAGTAATGAAACTGAGCGAAAATTTGTAAAAATATTAGGTATAAATTATTAGAAACGATTTTCTCGCCCCCGCATTCGAGGCATATCCTCCGCATCGCGGAAACATTGGGGTGAGAGGGAAGGGGGACAATATTTGAAAAAACTCTCAAACTACTACTCTTAGAGATAAATGTGGGTAAATAATCGTTGAGAACTGTCGTTATTGAGATTTAGAAGTATTGTTATGAAAATTATTCGCAAATTGGAGAGAAGATCAACTTATTGTATATATCAAACGCGGACTGGAGGTAACGAAATATGAGAGTGTTTTTCAATGATATCGAGAAAGGGTATGGAGAAATGAATCCACAAGTAATCTCCATCAACAAATGTATAGGAAAATATATTTATTCACTCATACAACTCATCATATACTTCATTTTCAGTCTCCTCGTCTTCATCTTCACAATCCGGAACAATCACTGCCAAGTTTCTACAGATATCTGTGGTTCATTTATTACAAACATTGGTACATTTTAGACCAATCTTTTTGCACGTGCAGGAGTCTCTGATGCAGCCGGTCGTGCAGTAACAAAAAACCATTTTCTCCTGAATTCCTAGGTGTACCTTTGGAATTTTGGAAATGTAAGTTACATCTTCTGACATTGCGATATTTTGAAACAGAGCTGAGTTGAACATGAAACAAATTTTTCAAAAATAAACTCACCATTTTCAATTAATAACAGTGACAAAAGCACTAAGAGATGTTTCCTCGTCTCCGACTATCGATGTTATTCCAGTATCCAGTGTTTTCTGCATAGGAACTTTTATATTATCTGACGTTCACATAGAGCAACGTATACTACACAGCGGCGCGCTAGCTGCCGCATCGACAAGGTCCCAAGCCGATATTTTTCAGGTTTTAGAATCTCAATGAGTTTAAAATAGGTACACTTAGGGACAGTTTCCTTTGGTGCACTGTCTTCCTCGGTCTCGAATCCCCATATTCCATCAAGGACTGATTTTATTTTCCTTTCCATAGAACAATAATGCGATCAAATGCCAAGTAACCTCTATTTTAAGTACTTAAAAGATTGACTGAATTGCATTTAAAATTTGTACGAGTAACCAAATTTGTATGAATATTTTCAATAAGAGCAGGGTTTTTTCTGCAAACTGGCTTTTCATTCATGTTGATACGTTCTTTTTTCTCTGAGTTATCAGAATTTGAATTTATAAACTCCCTCAAGATTTTGTTACCTAAAATATGCGAAGAATTGAAAACACTCGTATTTAAAACCCACATTATTTGGACCGGTTAAACGTTATGCAATTTGACAATGAAGTATTCCTCAACTGATCATTTTACTTGCTACAAGTGATAAGACATTATTTCAGTAATCACAAGCATTATTTCACGAAGTCAGGAACTTTATAAGATTTTCAATAGCAATTTGGCAGCTGGCAACTGCGCGTATAAATATAAATAATAGCAGAATACAAAGCTGCGATCTTTATCATAAAAATGACGTGAGATCTATCCGAATTGAAAATTTATGTGAGGAGTTATAGAACTTTACTTCACACGCTGGTTGAAAAAATGCACGTTGGCGGGAGCCGGCGCAACACCTGCCCCATTGCGAAGGCATATAACTTCAACAATTTTTTTCAAGAACACCATGCGATTTCTCAAAATTTTGGTGGAGAGAGTTTTTTTGTAAAAATTTGTGCCCTTTCTGAATATCAAGTTATTTTTTTGATTTAAAGTAAATTTTTTGAGATATTTCGTAATTATCTAAAAAATTTATTTCAACGCGTTTTTTGGGAGGGTTCCACCCCCAGGAGGTGATAATTTTTCTCAGAAGTAATGTGTACACTGTGTTCTACAATTCAAAAAAAAAATGATCGGCGAAGCAATTCAAGTTGAGGTTGATAGCCCTGTTGATTGGCCTAATTCAGATTAGATAACTAGCTGCCGTCATTACCTTTCTGAAAAATGTTAATGTTTATTACTGATGAAAGAGTGGAGACTATTAATAAGTATTTTCGAATGTAGGAAACGACTTATAGTTCAAAAAACGATGAAGCGGCCCAATGTTAAATGTGCAAAAATTAATATCCGAAAACAATAAATATGACCGTATAGGAAATTGAAATTCAGGATGTATTTCTATTTTATGCGACTATATCCTGATTACCGAACATAACCTAAAAAGTTGCGAAAAGCGGTTTTTGTTGATAATTAAAAAACTACAGCTCCGTGATCGTAAGGATTCAATTTTTTTTTAATGCGTGAAATCAAGCTAGGAATCCATTTTCATTCATATAGAAACAAAATTAAGCAATGTATTTAGAAAGAACATGTAAAAAAATTGTGCAATTTTTTTAAAGTAATTTTTGACCCTTACAATTAAAAAAAATCAATATACCCATTCGAATATATGAAAGAACATCTCTTACAGAAAAAAATGAGCCAAGAATCGGTACTTTAGCATTATTCCCCGAGTAAGAGTAGCCATATTGAGAGAGCATATTTTTTGAGAAAATTTGAAAATTAATCCATATTTACCAATTTTCCAAAGAAAGACTTCTTTGGCTTATCATAGGCTACACATAACGGTAACTAACAAGTTTGAATACCTTACAGTTAACGAGTTATAGAAAACCAGATTTTTTACAGTTTATCCGATATAACTCGAAAAGTATCAATGACTTCGGAAAATTATAAGTCATTCAATTGATAGATCTTTTCAATACCTACAACTTCCTATTTTGACTTTTTTCGATCAGAGCTGTAGTTTTTTAGTTATCAACAAAACCGCTTTTCGCAACTTTGCCAATTTTTTAGGTTATATTCGGTAATCACGATCGAGTCGCATGAAATAGAAACTCATGCTGAATTTCAATTTCATATATGCTCATTTTTTTTGTTTTCGGATATTAATTTTTGCACGCTCTTTTTCCTATTGCTTGGACTATTAGCCAGTAAAATCGTGAAATAAAGTTGAAACTCAGTTTTTCTCTCACAAACTAACCAATGGATTTTTGATAGTTTCCCACATCTTCCCCCTCTTCCGAAATTTTCCGGGCGCTTGGCCTCCGTATGATTATTCACTCCCCGTGTCTTTCCTCCACTCACCCCCAAATTTTTCTATGTACTTTGCTACCAAATTTTTTATTATTCACATCCTTTCCACCTCCAATTCGCGCCTATTGATACATTCCCCGAAATTTTTCCGGATATTTTATTATCTCCTTCCCATTTCCCCCTTTATCCCGCCCTGAATTTTTTCAGCTCACTTCGTGCCATATTTTTGATTATGTACTCCCCATTTCCGCCTCCAATTCCCTCCCAAATATTTCTGGTGGCTTCGTGCACGAATTTTGATTATTTACTTCCTATTTCTCCTCCACCTCCCATTTCCCTAAGATTTTTAACAAGTTTTTCAATAGAAAAATTATTGACTTGAAAAGTTTTTTACAACATTTTTCTAAAAACACCAAAAACTCGAAAACAAAACGAGATATCGGAAAAAAGTACTTGAACACTTTTGTTCTCGAACAGGTGTACAAAAAGTTCCGATGAAATTTTTTCATATCCTTAAAGAACATTTTGATTTGTGTACTCTTAGATTTTTTACGGCCTAGTTATTAACAAAGTATGAATAAATAATTTGTTTACTCTGATACCAAACTTGTAAATGGCCGCAAAATTGGGGAACGATAAAGGATGTTTTACCATTGTTTTTGTCATTCTGTGACTCTTTTGAGTTTTTTCTCTACAAAAACTAAAATTGTTTATAATTTACATTTTAAACATTGTTGCTAATAACGAACAGTCGTTACCGATCGATGATGCACCCTTTACTCCCATATACACCTACTGCTTAGGCTTATTATGTCAGAAAACAACTACTCCCCTGGCTAAGACCACGACGGGTATTGAATTAAATCTAACAGTATCTGTTATATTTAAACATTCGATGATACATTTAAAGTCGCTCGAGAGTTAATTTTTTTTACGTCTCGTAATAGGAGTTGGGGGGAAGAAGGAGGGGTAAGACTTTTTTTATAAAACAGCACGAAATTGTGCAACATTAACAACAATGAAACTAGTGAAAATATTATTGCCGGATTAAAAAATAAATAGTTTTATCTACGCAAGGAGTGATTTCAACGACCCCTAGCAGCAAAACTGTTAATTTTTTGGGTGGGCTCATTGGTAACATTGGTTGAGAATTACATGGACTACATCATAACAAAAACTCAAAAAAATCTACCGGGACCCAAATTCCATAAGGAATTTGCGGGGTCCTTTGAAACTTGTAAAAACTTGTTAATTAACAAAAGCATATGTAATAAAATATATACGGGAAGAGATTTTTTCCATGGATTTTTGTTTATTCAAGTGTCTGAAAGGTGAGGGAATTTTTCATTTCGTTAATATTGATATTCAATGGTTTAAAATTATTTTTATTGTTCAAGGGCCCGTATCAGTCAGCGCTCGCGGGACTTGCATCACCCGCTTTTAGCGCTATTTTCGTCTCTAAATTAATAGCTATTTACATACCAAGGGAGGAAAATCATGCTTTTCCTTCCGCGGATAGTTTGATAACGTACTAAAAATTATAATGCGTGCATACTTATAAGAACAACTGCAGAAAGTTGTGGAACTATATAATGCGGCTATATGACAAAATATTAAGTAAGCGTTGCGTCGTCGTCATCGTGTTGACAACGATTTGTTGCTATGGCGTTGTTTGGTAATACAAACATAACAGTTGTTTACTTTTTTAAATTGCTTCTAAGTTTTGAAAATGAGTTCTAGCGAAGACGACCTGCCAAAAGATCTCGCTGAAGAGGCAAAATTGATTTCAACGCATCTTCTTCCTGACAAATCGAGAGAAAAAGTACCATTTTCCTCCCGGTGGGAGAAAAAGTACTATTTTCCTTCCAGAAGGGAGGAAAAGTACCATTTTCACCCCCTTCTTTAGGGGTCGAAAATAAAGTTTTCCAGTGAGGTAGTAGAAAAAATTCTAAATATTGGTGGTAGAGTTCCGGGATATTAGGATATTTTTTCAAATTTTGGATATCTCAAAACCAAACCCCTTTCTTTTTTTTCACTAAATTATTTATAACTTTTGCAAATTTTGCCGGCGCACTTTCAAATTTTTCAAAAAGTTTCTAGAGGTCATTCTGAATCGAATGAGCCCTGGATCATAATTTTTGGTGCCCTTGAAAACCGTAGGAATACAACTCACTAAGAGTCGTTGTGAAACAAACCCGTTACAAAAATTGTTCGTGCGCCACTGTCCGTTCTCATAATGCCCGCCGTTCACTCTCATCAAGAATTCAAGCATCATAATTCACCCCGAAACTCTTTGTAAGATTCAGAAGGTGGTTTCGCAACCGTAATTACTTTCGCCGCTCGCGAATATCCATCATATCTTCTCCTCGGAGGAGGCAGGAACCCTTTGCCGCCTCCGCTGCCGACTGCCAAACAATTAGGAGCCGATTTCTGTAATCACTCCGTGTTTCCAGAGGCGTAATTTATCACGAAAACCGCCTAATTCGCTCTTGTCATCCGTATAATTTAATGTATTCATTTTTGCGCCGCCCCCTACCCCGCTCGGCGTAATTTTAAATTGGAAGTCAGCGAGGCGGCGGGGAAGGGGCGGCCGGGCGGCGGTTCTGGAACAAGAGGAGTCGGAAGACGAACGGAGTTTTGACGATTCCGACGAGGACGGGGCTAATTGTTTCATTGGTTTGTTTTTGAATGAACTCTGAATATAATTCAATTGTTTTCAATTGTGGTGGGAAACTACCCTCCGAGCGAGATGATTGATTCCGGCTGCTACAGGTGGATTCAGCCCGTGGGAAAAGAAACAATTATTGTCATAAACAACAATGGTAATTATTCGATATTAATAGGATTCAGCTCGGACAGCACTTGGACATTCATGGGCAATTTTCAGGTTGCAGTTAAGAGCCACCATCACCGAAAAGTCGAATTTCTTCCTCATCCCTTCTAGCTAAGGTTTGTTGGCATACTTATCAAGAATGGGGGTGAAGATAATGAACTCGACGAATATTGGCAACGCAGCACCTGTCCGTTCTCGATTACAACGCCAATCAGGTAAAAATTTCCTTGCAAAAACAATTGATTTCATGAATAAGTGTCCTATAAGAATTCTGGAAAGTCTCAATTTTTTTAATTCATCATGTCATTTAAATTATTTTTCTTAAATATCATCATTACCAAAAATCACTGAAGTTCCGGAATTTACACAAAAACATTAAGTAATGCAAAAAAAAATTAAAAAATTGTGTGCTCAAAACGACTTCCCGTTGTACCAAGGTAGTGTTTGCTCTCAATTTCCAGATTAATTAACTAAGTAATGGTAAGAATGTGATCCTTTCAACATTATTTAAAGGCTGTCATTCACCATCTAAACTATTAGTTAGTCATCTGCAGTTTAACTCGAATCTGAAAAACTGGTCCTGAAGCTTTATAAGAATGAAAACGTATTTAATTAAAAAAAAAAACAAAAAAAATTGTTTGAGACAAACCTTAAGGTTTTATTATTATCATTACTATTACTCGGCAGGGCTAGTCATCGACCGAAGTTCAGGTAGTTCTGAATAGAACCTTTCTGCTTCCCGCCTTGAGAATTTGCACTTTACGTACAATTTCAGGCTGATTCCGAAAATATATGATTTTTAATTTTCACACATGAGATTTAGCCGTAAAATTATCAAAAGTTCAAATATTTGAAATTCCAGACGTTACGGTAAAAGCATACGGAATCTTTAATTGAATTGAAAGCAATTTAAAATACATATACAAAATTAATGGACGTTATTGACCTCTAAATAGCAATATATCAATATATTGTGTTTAACCCGATTCCCGTTCCAAGTAAAATATTGGTATTTCTGTTCAGTATCAATGTTTTTTGAATGAATTGTTTATTCTACAGGATTTTTAAACCCCACAAATATTGGGCTATAGTTCAGGAACATGTGGTATTAGTAAAAATAACGCTGGAGTTCTTTTTAATTTTTCCCTTTTGGAGTTATTTCCTGCTTGAAAACGATTCATCAAAGCTTTTTATGATAATACCTTTCTAATTATTCCATAAAAGTGAATGGAATTGTTTGGAAGTTTTTATCAACAATTTGATTCAATGACCACACTATTTTTACTAAAAATCCATGGTTCTGAAATATTTCCAATATTTATGGGTAGCTCTGAATACTATGAATTTCAAACAAATATTAACGGACGTATCTTCAGACCAAACATGTTTTCTCAATTCAAAATAATATTTGTTTCCTACAAGTATTTCATATGCTTGAACTGATTCTATCAATTCTGAATTCACCTAATTATTTATTTGGTATCAAAGAACAACACTCTGAATTCAATACTATATTCTGAAATTGAATGAATATAGAAAGAAAACAATACATTTTAATGCCACATTATCGGTCATGGCTTTGAACCAAAGTATATGTTTCCTCAACTAAAATAAATATTTTTTTCATTTGAGTGACTCACAAAACCGTGACGGAAAATTTGAAAAAGTTAATTTTTGTCGACAAAAAAACCGTTTCACTCAATTTGAACCATTCAATTCGAGAACGGTTAGAGATAGAGAAATTCTGCGTATGCCAATCGATTAGGAATGGTCTAATTAGTACTTTCAAGTCGATCGGAGAGGAAAAAATATTAACCCCAAAATAGTTGTAAAGGGTAGACCCCTAAAAATCAACAAAAATGCAAAATCGTCAGATCCACTTAAAAATTCGCACTATATACGTAAAATTTCACGTTGATGCCGAAAATATATTATGAATTATAATGTTCAGACATGAGATGCAGCCAGAAAAAGGAACTAAATGTCGAAAATTTTAAATTGCAGTGTTTCCTTAAAATACGATATCTTAAATTGTGAAGAAAGCGATCTGAAATTTGGTAGGCTTATACAAAAATTATGTAATTTTACAAAACCGAGTCCGAGAATTTGGAAAAATGAAATTTTGGCGAAAAAAAACCCTCTCAACTCGATATAAGCCATTCAATTTGAGAACGGTTAGAGATAGAGCAATTCTGCAGACGCCAATCGATTAAGAATAGTCGAATGATTATATTGAAGTCGATCGGAGAAAAAAGACATATTGACCCTAAAATAGTTGTAAGGGGTAGACCTCTCAAAATCAACAAAAATGCAAAATCTTCAGATCCACTTAAAAATTTGCACCATACACGGATAATTTCAAGTTGATGCCGAAAATATATGAATTATAATATTCAGATATGAGATGTTGCCAGAAAAAAGAATAAAGAGTCAAAAATTTGAAATTGCAGTGTTTCTTCAAAATACGATATCTTTAATTGTGTAGAAAGCGATTTGAAATTTGGTATGAATATACAAAAATTATGTAATTTTACAAAATCGAGTCCGAGAATTTTGAAAAATGGATATTTGGCGAAAGAAATCTTTCAACTTGATATAAACCATTCAATTAGAGAACGATTGGAGATAGAGCCATTCTGCAGACGCCAATCGATTCAGAATAGTCGAATTAGTATATTCAAGTCGATCGAAGAAAACAAATATATTGACCCCAAAATAGTTGTAAGGGGTAGACCCCTAAAAATCAACGAAAATGCAAAATCGTCAGACCCACTTGAAAATTCGCACTATATACGTAAAATTTCACGTTGATTCCGAAAATATATGATTCGTATAAAATTGTATAGAAAAAAAAAATTGACCCCAAACAGTTGAAGGAAAGACCAAAGAGTCGAGCAAGCTCTCGTGGCGTTTCTAAGCAACACAGTTTTCGTGACAGAAAAGTGAAAGTATTTGTCAAAAATTCTGCATTAAGTCGGAATAGTATTACTGAAAATGAGCAGGACAATATCGCTGCATAAATTTCCATTATACACGAAATCATGGCCATATTTTAATAGAACCTATCCTACTGATCTCAACCCTATCGAACTTTTCTCATGGGAATATTTCAAGAACGAGAGAACCAGAAAAATATTATTTGCTTTATGTTCAGAATGTGGCGTTGATCGTACTGTTGAAATTGAAAACTTTTTGCAGCAGTATCCATCATTGACCCAAATAAAACGCGGAAAACGTAAAACAGTCTCATTATAAGCGGTTTATTCCTAATTTCCTTTGACGTGGACTGAACGCAAAAACGAGCGCGAGTTTTTGTAATTCCCATCCTGCGGTGCTGCGTCCTTCAAAAGGACTCTTGCGAACGAGGATCAATCGAGTAGTTCAAACGTTCCCAATTAAATTCGCGCTCCAATAATTCCAAAATAATGCTTCCCCGGCTCTAATTCGAATGCGAGTGTTGTAATTTGTTCGGGAATGTCCTCCATGCCTTCTTCATAAGTCGGAAAAGTTTCATAATTACTGGGTAGAAGTATCGTCTTTGAAGCAGCTGACGTGCTAATTACGCTCTAGTTGAATCGCATATCTGCGCTTCTCTTTCTAGAGTGGAGGCTATAGGAAAACTTTACTTAATTTTCAGCTCAAGTTGCGACGTCGATATCTTCGGTGTGTTTGCCATGTTCGAGCATCTACCGTAGCAATAATATGAAACAAGTTTTATATTTCATGATTTTCAGGGGTCTCTCCACTTCTTTCCACAATTTTTTTTCAATTCGTTTGAATTGAAATTCACATTGATATATACTAATCGAATTGAAAGGGTTTCTTTTTAATTTTTGTTCAAAAATTGTTTTATTCAAATCTACTCCTATAACTATTTTCGGGTAAATATTTTTTTTCTTTGATCGACTTGAATAAACTCGAGCATTTTGAAACGATAGCGTCCGCAGAATTGATCTACTCCTCAACCGTTCTCTATTGAATGGTTCAAATCGAGTTAAAAGGTTTTTTTTCCATCTAAACTTATTTTTTTTTAATTTTCGGACTCGGTTTCTTACAATTCAATTTTTTTTTGATGTGGATATCGAATTCATCGATTCATTTCCGATACATACAAAGATTTCAGACCAAGCTGTAGATAAAAATAAGAGACTCTTTTCACACAAAAAAAAATACGCAAACGGCCTATACTTCTTTTTATAAGATAGTTCGAAAATGAAAATCCCGGTTTGCGTCCCAGCAAAATGGCTTTGTGGAATTTTTTAAACAAGAAATTGTGAGAAAAATTTAAACTTTTTTGGTTTTTTGGAAGTATCTCAAAGATTATGCAAGGAATCGTTTCACAATCAATAAAACTTTTGTACAAATTTATAAAACCTACAGAACGGTTTTTATACTCCCAAATCGGTGCATTTTTCACTGAAAAAAACCAGGAAAACCGCGAAAAAGAAACCATTTTAAAAAAATCATAATTTTCATAAATCTGAAGGTGGACAAACAATATTGCGGAAACTGATAGATAATAACATGTGGTTCAACTGTGCGGAATTTAAGGGCAAATATTTCTAAATGCGCCAATTTAAAGGAAATTATTTTATTCAAATTCTGTAAGCGTCATATGGAAGTAGAGATCAATATCTCTAATTTGCATATTTTGGATTTTCACCTGAGAGATGAGAAATGTGTTGAAAATGTCACTGGAAGTTACTCTAAATGCTTCAAAGTGCACCCGAAGTCGCTCGTATTAACTTTAGTTCGACTTCGGGTGACTTGGGATGATTCGGACGCACTTTGAAGCGTTTTGATCAACTTTCAGTGACATTTTCAACACATTTCCCATCTCTCAGGGGAAAATCCAAAATACACAATTTGAAGATATTTATCTCTACTTTCAGATGCCGTTTACAGAATTTGAATACGACGATTTCCCTCAAATCGGCGCATCTTGTAAGATGTGCCCTTATATTGTTTATAACGCGATTGTGTGAAAACTACAGATCGGACAGAAAACATCTTAGGTACAGTTGAACCATATATTATTATCTATCAGTTTTCGCAATATTGTTTGTCCAGCTTCAGATTTACAAAAATAAAAAAAAATGGAGATTGGTCTCTTTTTCGAGGTTTTCCCGGATTTTCTCAGTGGAAAATGCACCGATTCAGTCGCATGAGAATCCATTTTCTAGGTTTTATAAATCTTTACAAAAGTTTTAGTAGCTGTGAAATGATTCCTTGAAGAATCTTTGCGATTTTCGATAAAAAGCAAAAAAGTTCAAATTTTTTTCACCATTTCTTGTGTAAAAAATTCTACAAATCGATTTTACTGGGGCGATATTGTGTTTTTATTAACCAACTATCTCATAAAAATTAGTATAGGCCATTTGCATCTTTTAATTTGTGGAGGAAAAAACTTCTGCAATTTCAAATTTTCGATCTTGTATTCCCCTTTTTGGCTAAATCTTGTATCTGAACATTATTTATATTTTCGGAATCAGCATAAAATTTTATGTATAAATTGCGAATTTTCGAGTGTATCTGAAGATTTTGCATTATTGCTGACCTTACAACTATTTTGGCATCAATATTTTTTTCCTCCAATGGTAATCGTTTTGTAAGGAATTAATTTGAAAAGCGCTCAAAACAATAATCTTTCTTATTTTCAGCATCTTCATTCATTAAACGAAAACTAGAAACAAAAAAATTCTTCATTTTTCGCACAAGTTCGTATGATATCTTCTTTGTAAAATGAGAAGAAATCATTAAAATTGGTAAATCTTCGGTTAGAGTAACCCATCGTCTTTTTCATAAAAATTCTTTGAACTTCCAAATGAAATTTTTGACAGTCACCACTATTTTCGTAGCTACAGCTTTATTTTAGGCGCGTTCGGTAAATGCAGATCTGACAGCTCGATTCAATCTGTCTGCTCCATTTTCCACTACAAGTATAGGGAAACCACGCCCACAGATTGAATCAAGCTGTCACATATGTATTTACCGAATTCAGCTATAATTGTCAAATTTCACCATTTGACAGATCGAATTTCTGTTATTGAAAATATGAAATTTGTCTTTCTTTCAATATTAACAACACACACACCCTTATTTGTTTTCACCACTGTTTATCCAAAAAATTTAAACATTTTCAGAAAATTCACCCTTCTACAAAACATGAACAAATCTTGGGCTGAATTTGAAAAGCCGGCAACAGCCGAGATCCTACGAGATCCGACGAGAAATGAACAAAACAATTAAAAATACCATTATTTGTTTACGTTTTGAAGAAGGGTGAATTTTTTGAAATAATGATAGTTTTTTCCGTTTCACAACAAAATAGGCATGTATCTTCAAAAATAATTGTCGCCGCCAAATATTTCAATGGAATTTTTTGTAGAGTATACCGAAATACGTAAGTTTAAATTTTTTTGAAAGTTCAATAAGTCACTCTAACCGAAGTTTTTCCAAAAAATAACTGGTCATATTTTTATACACAGGGTAATTTTATAATTTTTTGAGTTAGTGTCCTCGTATATTCTTGAGTCACACTGTATAATACTCATAATTTACGGTCCTCCAAGTTTTTTGAAGAAGAGACCAAAATACCAAAAAAAGTTACAATTGTTTTTTTAATGAGTCACTCCAAAGTTTTGCAAAAAAAATAACTGGTCATATTTATATATACATGGTAATTTTATAATTTCTGAAGATACTGATCTCGTATATTCTTGAGTCACCCTGTATAATACTCATAATTAACGGTTCTTCCAAGTGGCCGCATCGGTATACTGAATTGATCAAATCACGTCATCCAAAGCAAATATAACGAAGACACTTATATTTTCAATCTCCCCTGTATATTTGAAAATATAATAATTTTTTTTGGCTCAGCTGATCAGAAATCAGAAATCCAACACGGAAACTTCAATTTCGATATAACTCGACACGTAATATTGAAGTTTCATTCTGAAATTGTTTTCATTTTATGTAATTCAGAAGAAGCCATGATTTACCCTGTATACTGTTTTTGGAAATGCTCAGCAAACATACTGTTGCACTGACCAAATTTCATACCATTGTGTAGAACAAAAATTCATTGATAATTTAGTGATGTTACCAGCATTGATGTTCAGTCAATGATGGTATTAAAGTGACATTTTACAACTACAACACTCTGTATCTTGTCAACCACACATATAATTGTTGTGCGCCCAAGGTAACTTTTGTTTAGTAAGTTGAGTTCAACAATAGGCACATTGAAATGTTGGAAAGTTTGACAAAAAAAAAGACTTATTGCAAGAGAAATGTGCATGGTCCTTTCCGAAAATAATTAAAATGATTGGAGATTACAAGCGATATTTAGCTGACGCCTCGAATAGAGACATGCGCATTATATTACTTGAAACAATTACCTTTTCTGAATCATATCTAACCACATCTAAAGACATTACGAGACTGGAAATATGGAAAAATATTTGAATGAAGAGAAAGTAATTGAAAAACAAGTAGGTAGTAATTTAAGCTGTAAACAAGATCAATTTTTTCGACTAGAAACTGTGAGGGAACCTCACATTCTGAACTTTTTGATGAGCAGAAACCTTCTTTCACAAGAAATCATAAAACATTATTGGGTTATATACATAAGCAAACTAAAATATTCGTTAATTACATACGTATGATCATGATTTATGAGTTTTTCAAAAGAAAACCAAGAGATAAACAGTCAAACCGGCAAAGTGTGTTCAATCACTAACCTTTTTGTTCCATAATATGAAAACCAAGGAAGCAGCTCATGATTTTCTTGCACTAGTATACAACAAAACACTGAAAACACCATATTAAGTCTGATCTAACCGAAACAGGTACAAATTTCCACTTTATTTTTCTGTTTTTCACGAGATAATAAATGAGAAGCCATTTTGTGTCACCGAATAATTTCTATACTTGCTTGTCAACAATGCTTGACAGGTATTTCTGGTAGATGAATCACAGCTCACTTAGTTTCTAACTTATAAATGGTTACCGGGCTAAGATTAAACAGAGTTTTCACAACGGCGGACTGCGGATTATTTTTCAGCGGATGTTATACGATTGGTTAAAAAATATTTGAAATATATATTTGATATATATATTTGATATATATATATTTGATAGTGCGAAATATTGTCGGAGATTTTTACATTTTGCAAAGTATGTTTTAATATTTTGGTGGATTTTCTATTTCTATCGGTGTTTGAACAGTGGACAGTTCTGTGAATTAACATCAAATTGCGCCATCTGATATCTGCCGTTGTGAAAACTAAGCTTTAGAATGCAGCTGAGTTTTTCATAAAATCTTTGTTATAGAACTGGAAAATGGTGTTTTGGAGTATTAATAGTGAATCAATCAAGCTTCCAAAAAGTTAAAGATCTCAGTATTTCCTAGGTGACCGTAAAGTCATAGGCTACTCTACCAAAACGAAAAATTATTTCAAATAATATTTTTCGAACAGATTTAACAATTCCAAAGCAGTTTTCGCTGGCTAGTACGATTTTCTTTGGATATTATAGGAATATTGAGTCAAGATTTTTCAAATATCTTCAATTCATCATTTTAAGTATTTCCAATAAAAATGTCCCATCTCATTATTTGAAAGTATAGGAAGGGAGCAAGGTCCAAGACCTTTCACTTGGGTCTGTAATAGATTTTTTTTCTCAACAGAAGAGGGTACTAGGAAAACTCTGTTAAGTAAATTTCAACAAGTGGTGAAAACTCAGATGACCGTGAGTCGTGATCCTTTGTAACGTGAAGGGTCTTGTACAGTATGTCACATCTAAAATTGCCAGCGAGAATATTTCGAAAACTGCTTAGATGTAAAGTCTGGTGAATCAAAATAGCTTATGAGCAAACTTCAATACTCTCACTCTTTCCACACAATCAACCCCCAATTCAAAAGTTTAAATGCACCCTCCTCATCTGTGATATTGTTGGAAAGCTCTTCAAGAGGGACTTTCAAATTTTGTGGCTGTGAGGACGTTATTGTCAAAAATACTCACCTGGGAAGTCGAACTCAAAAATCTTCTTGCTTTGTTCTTTTCTTCAACCGGCTGCATCCTCATGATAAGCTGGGGAAGACGAGGCCCTTGCTTTGTAACGTGTGATGCCCGTAGAGCAGGTATTCGAGACTGGTCGATGGACACAAAAAATACAAGTGGTACAAATCTGGAGGTCGTGGTGGTCACTCTTTCAATCCAACAGGTTGATATAATGATCATTTATTTATACGAAGAGATTGAACAATCCAAAAAAGAACCCTCAACATAATTAAACAGTTCAGTGGGTTGTGAACATGAGAAAATGTTTAGAACACATAAAAAACATCAACAGACAGAAACTAACTTATTGTACAATAGACAATCAGTATTATACAATGAATGTTCTGAGCATCCTACATAACGGAGAATTCTGAGCAACGTTGGTTTTTTTGAATATTCTGGATGTCTCAGTTGTCCACGTTCATTCTTAGAGAATAAATGTGGGTACTGCGCATGTCCCTTCATCATCGAAAAACGAAGGCAGATGGACAACAATTTCATAGATCAACCTCTCCCTAGACAAGGCGTTAGTATGGTAGCGATGTTGGTTACTATGGTTTGTACACAAACAAATATTTTTTCTTTGTGTTAATTCAAATCTCATAAAATAATTAATTTCGAAGAAATCGATTAGTGTTGAAAAGGGAAATTGACAATTTGTATTTTCATTCAGATAGTTGAAATTTAATGAAGATATTTTTGTAATATCTAACAGAAAACAACTACTTCCCTGGCTGAAGCCATGCTGGACATTGAACTACATCTGATAGACACTGTGAAAAGAACCTAACTAGAAAGAAAAAAATCCGATTCAAGATTGTTGAAATGAAATGAAGTTGTTTTTTAATATCGAACAGAAAACAGCCACTTTCCTGTTTAAGGCCATGCACATTGAACTACATCTGATAGATATTGTGAGAAGAAATTAACTCGCAATAAAAAGTGGAAATGTGCATTTCTCTTCTGAATGTTGATTTTTCAATTGTACATTTTCCATTGGAGATTCATAGAGATAAGTGAGTTAAGGGAGAATGTTATTCAGAAGTGTATCACCTAAAGAAATCGCTCATTACATTGATATAGGAATTGGATCTCTTCCACTAGGCCTCCAATGGTGAAATAAATTTTTGTTAACCAAAAATTCATTGGAGACTTGAAAATTAAAAATTTTCACTTTCGAAATTTTTTTTTCGAATTAGTTTCTTTTCACAAAATCTATCAGATGTAGTTGTCCAGCATGACCTAGCCGGGGAAGCAGTTGTTTTCTGTTGGCTATTACAAAAAATTGCTTCATTTTTTCAGTAGTTATTTTCCCTTTTTCAGAGGAGTCATGTTTTTTCAAGTTTCAAGGGAGAATGTTTCTCTATGAAAAAAACCGATAAAGAAGTAGCAAAATTGGCAATGATCAAGAAAAATCAATAAATCAAAATGAATGAATCAAATTTCATGGATTCCAAATGAGTCAAAGACTATATCGGGAAAGACATTTTATTTGTGAAAAATTGGCAAAAAGCCTGATTTATATTATATGTTTTTTTTGTTGTGAACGACATATATTTCAATTTTTTCATGTAAAGAGGCAATATGTTAGATTTACACCAGATATTAAGTTTTTCAAGGTCCTCTTAAACTAATGTACAATCCTGAAGGGAGTTGATAGTCTTGTACAGTTTAGAATCGTCAGCATATAATGAAATATTTGACTGCAGGGTCCGGCAAATGCCTTTTTTTTCTTTGGTGTTTCGGCATCCACTGCTATGATCATTAGCCATTGAGGCAGATGTCATTTATGAAAATTGTAAACAAGAGAGGCCCCAGAATTGATCCCTGTGGAACGCCAGATGAAGCTGATATTTCAGTAGTTTTCAACCCACGGGATTGAACATTTAGTTTTCCATTCGCCAAATATGACATGAAGAAATCGATCAGTTTTCATATCCCATATCTCTCACGACCTAGTACTTGATACTAGTCTCATACAAAAAGAGTGTTTGGAATACTGAGAAAACTTTTGAAAATTATTTTTGAACGGTACATCGAAATCCCATTCCTTCGGATCGATGCAAATCAAGCAAGCCAAGCGAGGCAAACCGCATTTGTCAGATTGAAGAGCGACCACAGCTAGCACTTAATATTCGCCTCCCGCTAAGGGACTGGAAATCCCTTAAGCTCATCATCAAGGTACCCTGCAGTCATGAATCGTCCATTGGGGAATTTAATTTCCCGCACGACATAAATGGGCAGGTGACTGACTAACCGGGCCTTCTTCAATTTTCCCCCGTTATTAATATTCTCTTCTCATGCCATATTACGAGCAGACAAGTGAGTGTTATATTTTCTTTTGTTTTGAAATGGAAAGCTCTGCGAGATGTCTTTTCGGTACTGGAAAAAATGTCAGCTATGATATTATAAACTTTTGTTGTGATCTTGGGAATTCAGAAAAAAAAAATCGTCGAACTACGCTGAAAAAGCTGAAAAGATCAGTTCGTTGTGTCCTGCGACACAACCTCTGTTTTTCATTTCGAGCTTTAACAATGATAATAATATTAGTAATCATCAAAACAACTGGTAATTCAAAAACAAAATTATGAAAATATGTTCATACTAATGATATTATTTTTAATAATATTAAATAATGATTGAGGAAAGATGATTATATACTTTATCAATATTGGTCCTAGTGGATTTCCAACCACAAAGAGAATTCCGATGCGATGAAAATTGTCATCGATATACCTCAGGCCTACCAAGTCTGAAGAAACAGAAGGAGTCATCAGCAATATATTCGCAAGAAAAGCTCCAGGGTTCGATAATATCAACACAAAGATGATGAAATCAGAACTTGCTTCAATAATGATTTAACTTTTTCATCAGGATTTATTCCTTGAAAATCAAAAACAGCCAAATTAAATCCAATTTTTAAAACAGGCAAGAGATATCTAATGGTAAATTATAGACCCATTTTATTCCTTCCAGTTCTCTCAAGAATTATAGAACAAGCAATGCGTAGCAGATTATTGGAATACCAAGAAAAATCAAATATGTTGTTTAGTGGGCAATATGGCTTTCGAAAGTCTAGTGATACTGAATCATCATGAATCATCATGATGTTATCAATTAATTTCATCTAGATATAGACTCTCATGAAGAATGTGGTATACTGTCACTAGATCTTCGTAAAGCATTTGGTATCGTAGATCACGAAATTTTGTTGAGTATTATGTATGAGATAAGTATCAGAGGTCGTGTTTATAAATGTTTTTAAAATTATATTTCAGGTAGAAAACAGTTTATCCATATAGGAGAAAAATGCAGTACTGAAATAACTGTCATCTATGGAGTTCCACAAGGATCCATCTTGAGATCAACCTTTTTTCTTATTTATATAAACTCTTTAGCCGATTTAGATTTATCTGGAAAAAATCAAAATGTTTGATGATAATACCACAATAATATACCTATAGTGGAAGGAGTCAATGTGAATTCAAAAATAACTTGCAAGTATTCAAGGAAAAATATCATTATTGCTCATCTGTCATAAATTAACAATAATTACTAAAAATCCTGATTTATATTCGTTACAAAAAAATCGCCAAACAGTAATTTGAAAGATCCAATCAAATGCAATAATGAACACATACAATACTGAAATTCTAATGTTTTATACATGAAAATTTATTATAGGTAAAATATAGAGAACTTAGGAGGCGGATTTCACTATTAGTTAGAATCATTTTTGAAATTCGAAATCAGCTGCCTAACAACAATGACTAACAAAACCACTTGACACGACAATCCCAAAATTTATGTATTACCAAAAATATTGGAAAGAAATCAATCTCTTTTGATGGTGTGAAATTTTACAATGAACTTTAAGAATGGACGAAAGTGTCAGTTTGACACCTGAAAGTCGCAAAATACGCAAAATGAACCATTTTGGCAAAAGGGTAAAGTTAACTTTTTCTATTCGTTCTTGAAATTGTCTGTTTGAATGTCCCTTCAAAATGCAGAATTTTCAAAAAACTGTTACCTTGTCTGTCGCTCAAACTGTGTTGCTGTACAAATCACCACTCGAGCAAGCTCTCGTGGTGTTCCTAAGCAACACAGTTTTCGTGACAGCAAGGTGAAAGTATTTTACAAAAGTCCTACATTTTGTCAGGATATTATTAATGAAAACCCTAACGTCAACCTGCGCATTTCTTCCACTCCAGTTTCTATCTTGAAAACCAATTATTTCCTTTACTATCTGTACTCTAGCTACATTCCGAATTCTTTCCTCCATTATTAAATACCTCGACAATGCCGGCATATCTATTATTCTTTCATTAAACTCGGCACTCGGTAATTCGGAGCACAGATCCATCCGGGAACCGCACATGCTTGTTCAAATTTCCACGAGAATTTATTAGATCCAAGATCCTAGCTAGTGAAAATGGCCTGAATGAGATAAGCTAAGTACGTGCCACTCATGTGCGACAGTTGGTTTGCGAATTGTATGGATATGTGGGTTATAGTACGGTTAAAGTTTTTGATTTTTTGACTTCTTCCGATAATTCACAAAACAATAGAGAAACATGTTCGATAGGCAAAGGATCTCGCACGAGAATATTTGGGTTAAATTGGCTCTAGGTCAAATAGGATGAAATTTTATTATGACGCTAATGTTCTACCCTGAAAACAGGAAAATTTTCTTTAGAAAGAAAGACTTCGAAACAAAAACGTACAGGGATATATACTGGGACCATTGTTATTCCTCATTTTATGAACGATCTTTCAAATTATATGAATACTCCTGGCCTAATATTGTACGCTGATGATCATATAGTGATAATCCGCATAGGCTACAAGAAAGATTGAATTATTTGGCCGATAAATTTGCCGAATGGTCTTTCAAAAATGGTATAATATTTAATGCATCAAAAACTGTTTTACTCCACTTCAACGGCAATAAATAATCATACGGTCTAATTAATGTAAATATGAGAACAAGTACGTTGCTTCCACCTTTTTCTGTTCGTTTTCTCGGAATTTATTTAGATTCGGATATGTCTAGTAGAACTGATATTGAAAATGCCAGAAAAAAAATAAATGCTAGCTACTATGCTATCATCCAAATGAAAAATATATCTAATAAAGAACAATCACTGAATGTGTACTATGCCCTTGTGTACTCTCGAATTAGTTATGATATAATTGTTTGGGGAAATACATCACTAGCTCGAAGACTATTGATTTCACAAAAACGGCCAATTCGTGTAAACCATATTATAAGGAAAATAAGTTATAAACGATTCCTTGTATATACATTTATAAAGTGAACGTTGGGTTGTAAATGTATTCTGCTTGTCAAGAAAGTATAAACGAATATACAAACATTTCTGATAATCATAACTAAGGAACCAGGCAAGGTAGTCTGCTACAGACACCTATACTCACTATATGAAAGAAGTCCCCAATAGATACAGTTTTTCAATACTCTTATCAATATTAAAAAGAGGAAACAAATTTAATACACTACAATACATGAAAAATCAACTAAAATCCTATTCAACTGAGAAATGTTATTATAACATAACTGATTATTTGGAAGATAGTTAAATTTTTACAAATTTTGATATATTTGTGAATGTATGTATGTGTGAGTGTATATATGTTTTATATATATATATATATATATATGAATATTTATAAATATAAGTAGAAAAGTTATTGGGTATAACCCTCATAATGTTGTGCAACCGTAGACACGTGTTTCGAGCTTAAGCTCTCATCAGTACGGTAAAATCAAGTGCGAAGATGTACAACACTTGGATGTAAAAATAGAAACAGAGGAAGTCAACAACATTATGAGGGTTATACCCAATAACTTTTCTACTTATATTTTCATATATTGCCCCTCGCTAAATCCATCCTGATATATATATATATATATATATATATATATATATATATATATATATATATATATATATCTACATGTAACAGAAAGTTACTTATGACATCTACAGTCACTAGTAACTTTCTGTTATATCTGTCTTGCCTTCACGGTATTAATTCTTGAGTGGATTCGTTTTGATTTCGAGAGCTCCATAAATCCTTTCTGATGAGTTGGTTACCACGAAACAGCTGTCAAAGGTTAGAACTCTCGGAATTAAGACGAAAAATACTCTATTTTCACTTAGCTACATGTATCTATGAGTGTTCATAACGTCTATACAGTTGTTCGCTGTTCTGTTTATATAACAGGATTTATTTCTTTCACGTGTCCAATACCTTGGATATGGTCCTAATTGAATAAAATATATTATTATTATTATATTGTTGTGTTATAAGAATTCAGTAAAAGAGAAGTATGAAATATTTGAATTTTAGAAGTCAAAAATTGAGAAAATTTAATAGATCATTATGAATGAATCAACAGCTTCTCGAGAATATAAATTAGTATTAAATGAAACTAGTTTGTACAAGTACGAGGCTTGTTTGGTAAGTCCGTGACTTTTTAAATTTCCCGCGCAGTAACTTTAAATGCAACACTGCTGCTGTCAACCACCATCTTTCAATAGACTACTGTCAAATTTTGAGCAAGCTGCGACATTTGGTTTGTGTTTGACAGCAATTAGAAGCAGACAACCTCGTGAATTTTAACAAAAATGGAAAAAAGTGAATTTCGTGTGTTGATTAAGCATTATTTTTTGCGTAAAAAAACCATAACTGAAACCAAGGAAAGACTTGATAAATACTATGGGAACTCTGCACCATCAATTTCAATGGTTAAGAAGTGGTTTACTGAGTTCCGTTGTGGTCGTACCAGCACAAGTGACGCCGTACGTTCAGGTCGCCCAAAAGAGGTCATCACGCCAGAAATCGTCGATAAAATCCATGGAATGATATTGGACGATCGGAGAATAAAAGTACGTGAGGTAGCTGAGGCTGTAGGCATCTCAACTGAGCGAGTACATCACATTTTACATGAATATTTGGACATGAAGAAGCTATCCGCGAGATGGGTGCCGCGATTGCTCACACTCGACCACAAGCGCAACCGTGTGACCACTTCAAAGGAGTGTTTGGCAAAGTTCAATCGCAATCCGGGCGAGTTTTTACGCCGTTATATAACCGTAGACGAAACATGGATCCATCACAATACCCCAGAGACCAAGGAACAATCAAAACAGTGGGTGTCAACTGGTGAACGTGCACCAAAGAAGGCTAAGGTGCGTCTGTCAGCCAACAAGGTTATGGCCACAGTTTTTTGGGATGCACGCGGTGTCATTCATATAGATTACTTAGAGAAGGGTAGAACGATCAACGGCGAATATTATTCAGAGCTTTTAGACCGATTCGATATTGATTTGAGGCAAAAACGACCACATTTAGCGAAAAAAAAAGTGCTGCTTCATCAAGACAATGCACGAGTGCACACGTGTGTAGTCACTATGGCAAAAATTCATAAATTGGGCTACGAACTACTACCCCATCCAGCATATTCTCCAGATTTAGCCCCTTGCGACTATTTTCTTTTCCCAAACCTGAAGAAATGGCTGGGTGGTAAGAGATTTGGGTCGAATGAAGAGGTTATAACCGAAACAAACGCCTATTTTGAGGGCCTTGAGAAAACCTATTATTTGGAAGGAATAAAAAAACTGGAAAAACGCTGGACTAAATGTATTGTTCTAAAAGGAGATTATGTTGAAAAATAAAACGCTTATTTGCCAATTTTTTTTTTCTTTATTCAAATAGTCACGGAGTTACCAAACAGCCCTCGTAGTTTAAGAAGGTGATCCATGAAAACGAATCAAAATCGTGAATGCTAAACACGTAGTGTTGATAACCAGTAGGAGACAACAAAAAGGAAATTCGAACGAGAAAAGACATCAAAATTTTCAGAAAAAGTAAAATTGAATATTAAAAACTAGAAGAATTAATAAGACTATATAGATATCACAGACAGAAGGACAACAAAACAGAATACATACCAGACATCAAGAATTTAGGACTTAACGAATCAACAAATCTAACAAATGGCGACCAACGCCACCGTGCCAAATGAAGATTATTATACCAAAATTGTCAGAATTGGAAAAAAATACATTTCAATAATTTGAAAGTAATAGTGAAAGAAAGTATGTGTTGAAGAGAGGAATATTTTGAAAATTAGAAAGAAGAATTTGTGAGAAAAAATGGATTGAAGAAATGGAAAAAGAATTGGAGTAGAAGGAGGAGAGGACACAAGACAGAGTGGTGACATGGTCAAAATAGTGGAATGCAAGAGATGGGAGAACAGATAGGAAATGGTGTAGAACAAGTGAAACAGAGAGAATGGAAAGGTATGGAAAGACAAATACAAATGCTAATGCAATTTATATCTACAAATATGGATGGTATGGAAGGAAGAGTAAAAGAAGGAGTGAGAGAGCATATAGGAGGAGTAAGACAGAATATGGAAAAATTTAAAGAGAAAATTATTGAAAAATTTGAAAATAAACAAAAAATAGCTCAAAATAAATATATAAACGATTTGAAAATAAAATGAAACAAAAAAATTTAAATTTTATGAAAGCACAAGAACAGAAATTGCACAAATTAATTTATCATTGACATAAGGGGGAAAATACATGTTAACAGCCAAAAAATTATAGGGAAAGTATAAAAGTATATGAAAAGGTTGACACAAACAAAAACAAAGTGAAATAATAGTGAATAAACAAATTTGTAAATCAGATAAAAATAAGAAACAATATCAGAATAAAATTAAAAATATAGAAACAAAGTTGAAAGAAATATAATATTCAACAGTACAGAAGAAAGAATAATAAATAATTATACGAATATACAAGGGAATAATAAAGTTGAAAGCAATATAATGAAAGTACATCTAATTAAATTTATAAAATCAATAAAGAATAAAACTAGAAATATCAAAATAATAAATCAACCTTGTATCTGGTTTAATGGTCAGGTGAAAAATATAAAGAATTTTGAAGATTTCGAATAATTCTTTTTTAAACTACTGGGCAAAGTACAAATAACAAAATTTTCAAAATTATTTAAAACTATTTAATACTGCTAATAGAAACAACAACAATATCAAAATAAATAATTTCAAATATGGTAACTAACAAAAAAAATTATATTAATATAATATTTTATGATAGTTGTTTTCACGTTTAATAGAAAGTTACGATTTCCCCAACACGTCCCGTACTAATAGAAAAAACGTCCAAGACGAGATAAGTTAACTACGTGCCAGTCATAGCGACAGTTGGTCCACGAACAATACGGATATGTGGGTTAGTGAAACTGCTAAGCTGAAGATAACAGAGTCCTCTCGGCGAACGCCCATATGGGGATCAAAGACATCTGCAGGACGGCGACCGTTATTGCCTCCGTTGGGTGCCGCGCTGGGATTTCGACTGACGGGAACGTCTGAGGGTATTCATTTGTTTTCGGAATGGTTTGTGAATTTATTTCCTTGAAGAGATTATTAAATTGGTAGAGCGTAAAATGAGGATATTGTGATTTCAACAAGGAAATACTATTTTTCATTAAAAACTTTTATAATATTTTGAAAAGCAGTTGTTGGGGTTAGGTCTCTCACAGAAAAACCATTATTTCTCAGTTAGCCAAGCCAGCAATATATTTTGCCATCCTTGAGAATCTGAAAAGTAAAATTATGGACAATAACAAAAAAAATGCACGAATTTTATTTTTATAAATGTACGAGGATGTATTGATATCTAGTTAGCCTAGACCAGTTCCCTGCATAAACAAAATATTGCGTTACCATAGCAACGAACAATAACTTATTAGAAGTGTCAGTGTAAAGTTTGACGTCAAAAAAGTAAACCAGAGTTACGCAATAAATTGAAAGAAAAAATATGTCCACCGAAATTGTGAAAATTGGAGTATCGAGCCATCATCAAGTACCTGTATTTAAAAGGGTTAAGAGGTAAGCAGATTTACGAAGATATGCTTAATACCCTTGGTGATCAATGTCCTTCGTATGCGACCGTGAAAAATTGTAATGCAAGTTTCTAAAGAGGTAAATTTTCCATTGAAGATGATGAACGATAGGGAAGGCCAGTTTCTGTGTCAGTCTCCGGAAATATCGATGCAGTTCATGACATGATTTTAACAGACCGTCGAATTGGGCTGAAACGGATATCTGAAGCACTGAATATTTCATACGAACGCGTTCATCATATAGTTCACGACAATTTGGACATGAGAAAAATTTCTGCAAAATGGATCCCCAAATGTTTGAAGTTTACCAAAAACGTGCAAGGGTAGTAGCATCGCGTTCGATCTGTGTTCGACTTGAAAACAATGTAGACTTCTTAAACCGAATTGTTACTATGGATGAGACTTGGGTACATTTCTACGATCCAGAAACAAAGCAACAATCGATGGAATGGCGACACTCCGGTTCTCCAAGACCTAAGAAGTTTCGTGTCCAAAAATCTGCTGGAAAAGTTCTTGCTTCAGTTTTTTGGGATTGCCATGGAGTAATCATAATTGAATTTTTGAATGAGGGTAGAACAATAACTGGAGATTACTATTCGACATTACTGACCACTCCAAGGGAAAAAAATTAAAGAGAAAAGACGCGGAAAGCTCTCCAAAGGAGTTTTGTTTTTGCAGGACAACGCCCCTGCACACAAATCTCATGTTGCCATGCAAAAAATTCGTGATTTAGGGTTTGAATTACTAGAACACCCCCCTTATTCACCAGATTTGGCTCCGTCCGACTATCATCTCTTTCCTCAACTGAAAAAAAGTTCAAAAGGTCGTAAATTTTCTTCCAATGAGGAGGTAATAAAGGCTGTGGAGGTCTGGTTTGCAGAGCAAGGAGAAACATTTTTTTTTGAAAGGTCTAGAGACGTTGCAGGTTCGCTGTAATAAATGTATCCAATTAATAGGAGAATATGTTGAGTAATAAAATATTTTGACATTGAAATTTTGTTTGGTTCTAAAGAATTTTTCAATATATCCTCGTAATGTCTATTACATACTTTTATGAAGTACTGAGCACCTTCATCTGGCGCCTAAGATACAGAAATATGCAAATTTCTCAAAAATGCATGCACCTAGAGTTGTTGAGCTAGTATTCCTTTCTTGCTTAGAAAAGGTGTAGGAATAAGAATCAAATATAAAAAAACCCAAAAGTTTACTCTCTAAAAATTAAAATAAATAATGACATCGTGAAAAGCGCTCTCTCAGTGCTCCATTAAAATTAATACCAAATTTTGATTACACACCTCAAAAAAAACCGTTTACTTATCAAATTTTGCGCAAAAAATTATATTTTGCGAAATGTATTCAAAATAATTGTGAATAAAATTTAAAACTTTCACACCTTGTATTTCCGAAACTAAACATTTGCGGTCACATGTTCATATGAAACTTTCTATCTTGAATTTATTCAAAGATTCGCCTTTCGAAAGGACCCCGCACATCTTATATGGGAAATGGCTCTCTGTCAAATTTCTTGAATTTATGATATGTTGTAGAATCGATCATTCTGATAAAATATTTCAATGGTCGCAACACCATCCTATGACTAGTTTTCGAGATACAGGGTGTTGAATATGAAAAATATTCACCTTTCATCACTCCGTATCTCCCAAGTTATGATTTAGTTCTAATTTATCTTTTGTGGTATTATCATCACATCCTTGGGTGACGAATTCATGAGAAATTCATTTCAAAATCATTCAACATAAAATTCATAGCTATACTACTGGAAACAATAGCAATGTATGCCTCTGTCATACTAATTTATCTCATATGATGCATTCATTATTTTCAGAAGGTCTCTTGGATTATAAAATAATCTACAAAGGCAACCCAAACAGTATAGTTTATGATTAAATTAGTCGAAATGAGATTACTTTCAAACTGGTAACTGGGACCCTACTTCTGTAAAATAGAATGGAACTATATTATCTATTTCACGTACAATTTAGTACATACAAGGTGATTCCAGATGGGGTCTAATTAGGCTTAGTTCGAAAATTAATCCGAAATGAAATATGCAAATTTTAAACAGCGGGTTATTGACAATGATCTACCCGTGTGAAATTATTTTAACCCCCCTATATTTTCGTTCATACCAGAAATTGAAAGCAGTTGCTCGTAGAGTGGGTGAAGGTTCAAAATATGTTTCAAAGAAAATTCATGTACGAGATAAATTTACGGCAATTAATTCAAGCACGAGGGGGATCCGGTAAGAAAATTTCAAACCGAGAAATCAAAATCATCCAACAATTCATAAGAAATAACTAACGATGGTTTCACCTGAACTATTTATAACCACTGAAATATTGATATGTAAAATACATAACAAAATTTTCATCATTAAATGTTTGACATGTGACATGTGACATTTGACAAGTGACATGTTAATATTTTGCTTTAATGTACAAATGGAGGTCTAGTTTTCATATGAAAGGAGATAATTATGTATTTACTAGATATTTGGAATGTGTCTGAAAATATTTTCTCCACGATTATTGCGGCCTATGAGTCACTAGGTCGATGGTTCAATCCACGATAGGAACATAAATGTCTTATTTTTTTTGTTCCAAATTTAAACACATTTATTGGTGAAAATTTTGTTAAGTATTCTACTTATCAATATTTCAGTGGTTATAAATAGTTCAGGTGAAACCATCGTTAGTTATTTCTTATGAATTGTTGGATGATTTTCATTTCTCGGTGTGAAATTTTCTTACCGAATTCCTTTCGTGCTTGAATTAATTGCCGTAAATTTATCTCGTACATGAATTTTCAAGTCCTCGAAAAATTTCCGGCAATAATCCAAGCACTTGGGAGATTACAAGTGAAAATTGCTATTATCTCGGAATTCTGGCTATTTAGGTATAGGAACATGATATATCAATTCGAAGGGAATTTAGTCATCTTTCAGGATATTTCATAATATACAGGATGTTCCATTTAAAAAAACGCACTTTCAACCCTTTTTGTATCTAACAGTAAGATCATGAATTTTGAACGACCCTGTATAACGCAGAACAAACTTCTCTATACAGAATCAATGTACATGATCTTGATGAACTAATCACAAAATTGCAACTTCCTGAGAATCCAAATACCGCAGAAATAAACATTCAATTCGAGCTATGTTTTGGATAAAAAATATGGAAAATAACAAATATCTCAAAAACCGTTAGAGAAAGGTATATGGGAGTATGAGGCAGAAATAACCAGAAAAGAATGGTAAGTTCAAAAATGCTGTAATATACAGGGTGACTCATTTGAAATAACAAAGATGCTGCTACTTTCTGGTATAAGCGGCAACGCTGCATTGCTGAAAATATTTTAGATCGATAGACCAAGAGCAACTACCTTAGAAACCAAATTTTCATAATGATCCTATGTCCCATTCTTCGTAAACGTCTAAGGTGCCATCGACCGTGACCCACCCTGTATATAACACGATACGCTTTATGTATTCAACATTTTTAATATTAGAGAAATTCGGATCATATTCGGAACATATTTTCAAAAGTCGTGATCATTTCACGAAAAATTCTGGAATCCACAATTTGAACTCTTTAACAAAATCCGTCATTTCACATAAGTCACCAAATGACGTGGGCATTCTCATATTCAATAGACTACCACCCGAAATAAAGTCTTGTTAATCGGTAATACATTACAAAAAACGTCTGAAGGATTTGCTTGTCCGTCATAGTTATTATTCATTGACAATATATCTTCTTGCTTAACAACCAATCAGTCTATTTCAAATTTTGAAATTCAGCCAATAGAATCGGAATTACAGTGAAAATATAGCTTGTCGCCTGCTTAGTTTTTGTTTTACTAGCTGTCAAGTGAAAATGATGATTTAAATTATAAACGTCAAATCTTTGTGTTTTGACTAGTTATATTCCTTAATCAATATGAGCGATCGTTGGGGACAAATGGCTATTGGTATCATAGATGAAGCAGTGGAAAAGAGTATTCCGTTGAATACGGCCAGAAATAAAGAATCAATTACCAGGCAATTCAACAATTTTCAGATCGATATATTGTCGTCTTAAATATAATTCGTGGTATGATTAATAACCTATAATTTTTTGGAATATCAATTCATTGACAATCCCAATGCAAGAAAATACAACTCGCTCTGCGGACTCGTTGTATTTTCAGCTTTGAGATTGCAATTCATCAATATTCCAAAAAATTATCGGTAATAATCATACCACTCATTATATTACCCCTGAAAATATTTTTGTGACTAATTAGTTAGTCAATATTGTAACAATGTGATATTAGGTTAAGATCTAGGTTAGGTTTTTTCTTATATGACAGTTGTAATAATCTTAATTGGGAATTAATGATAAAGAAAGTCTTTCGTTGATTTCAGTGGGTCAAGAAAATTGGTTGCATTCTGATAGCAATCAGGTACTGAGCTTATAATATCACTTGAAACATTAATGACTACGTCTGGACGATCTCTATCCGCTCCAAATTCAATAGCATTGAGTCGAGTGAAACCACCCTTCAGTTTATATCGCAATATTTAAGTGGATCGAAGAATCCTATTCTTCAATCCGATTGAAAAAAGCTAACTTCACAGCAAAATGTCGAATTTCGTAACCCTAAATGTTTTGTGTTCTGGGAATTAAATCACGAATCGTTGTTCTGTGGATCTGCTGTCTTCTTTGGACCATATGTTTCTTTTCTTAATTATTATTTTGCTCTCCATTTTGAGAAAGACAATTGTCAATATAAACACTAATCTGAATTGGCTACTTTTACCTGTCATTTGTCAATTTCAAACTCGTTTATCACGTAATTTCACTTCTCTTCAAGGTTGGGTCCAATCCTATATTTTATGGAATTGACTTGAGTGATTCAATCCAATCCGAACACTGTATATATCGATTAGGTGTATCGGATCCAGTCAAGTCAAACCAATTTTGAGCGGATCCAAAGTTGTGAGATAAATGTAGTCAATAACAAAATAATTGAACTCGACAGGAGTTATAGCCACATATTTTGTCTGACATACGTCGTTAATGTATACCAGGAACAAAAATGGTCCAAGTGTGGTTCCTTGAGGTACACCAGCTTCAATTTGTTTGATATCTGTATATTATTTGGATTTCAATTCCATCGTTATCCAAGAAATGGTCGGATAACGTTTCATGACACAAACACTCATTCAAGGACGAAGCTTAATCATCGTCCTTTGACATTCCCATTCAGTACTCGCCATCAAAATGGCCGGTTCACTAAAGTCCCGCATTGTTCACGTCTAAGTCTCCTTTACAACCCGACGTTACTGATCCCGCTCACATTCGGACTCGGCCATCCATAATACTCACGCATTACCAGCTCCTACTGTCGTTTTATAAATCCTGCGACACCAAATCCGAGTTTTGAAAACGTCGTATTGCTTTGTATGGCTTGCCCCTCGATTAATCCTCTTGTGTCGCGCACTCAAGTGCCCTTTTGATGGGCCCGGCAACAGGGTTTAGGAGCCCATCTCTCGCCGTTCACCATCAGGGATGAAATCCTGCAGCCGGTCATTATGAAACGGCCGGCTTAGCGGGCCAGATTTCCACCCTTCGCTAAGTTTCTAGCCCGGCTTTGACCAGACAATCGAGCAAGGATGGATATCCGGAAAGGAGACTGGGATCGGGAGATGTTTGTCGAAGATTTTGGGCGTCAAACAGAAATAAAATAATAATAATAATGATAATAATAGAACAAATGTCGGGGCGTGGCGCAGTGGTTATAGCGTCCGACTCTGAGTCGAAAGGTCCGGAGTTCGAACCCTGGTTGGGCTGGGATTTTTAAATTTAATTTAAGCGATTAAATTATTTAAATTTCGTGGCTCGAGTAGGGTGAGTCTTGCACGATTCACTGTTGCGTTCCAATTAACAGTGCTGCTCCCTAGGTGGCGCATGGAGTCAGTAACAAGGCCTACAGCCATGTACATGGCTAATGACCATAGCAGTCGATGCCAAAACACCAAAGAGAAAAAATAATAGAACAAATTGTTGGATGTAGCCGTTACTATGAGTATAAAAATTAAACTGTCTATATTCAATGTGTTCAGAATACCAAGCTACAGAGACATTACAATCCCAGGTGATTCCCTCCATCCCAATAGTCGAGAATTAGTAGAATACAATTCAGTGTTACACAGAGAGCTCTCGTTACTTTTGTCTGCTAATACTCCAGATAGAAAAAGTAAAGCAATCATACAGATAGGAGAAAATAATAGTTTCAATGCAGCCACGATTCAAAAGTTAGGCAGAAAATTTCACACCCAGTATTTTTGATCAATTAAAAGCCTGTATTTTGAATCGTTACCATGGCAAAAAAAGAAATATCCGGAAATTTTGCTTCCTTCTTGGGGCTTGGCGCATAAAATCACAATTTTTTTGACTTTTATAAATAATCTGACATCTATATTTAATTTTCTCCACGATCATCACAGAATTTGCCAATTCTGAAATCAAATTTTATTACAGAATGCTGGAATTCTCTCTCTTGAGATTGAAGAAATATTCTGCAACACCTCTGCCCCCATGCAATTTAAATGTATTTACATTCTCTCTCTTGTGATAGAATAGTATTCTCACACTGGTTAGCAATAATAACATTAGCCTTGACGCAGTTGATTGTCATCGTAGTGGCAAAATTTGAGTAAGTGTGAAAATTATTGCTGTCACGTTTCCTATCTTTGATCGTGGAAAAAGAATAGTCTGCTACTCGGTTGGAATGAAAATTCGTGATGCTCGTGGTTCCTCACGCTCGCCTTCGGCTCGCGCTCGGAACTTTCCACTCGCATCGAATTTTCATTCTAACCTTGTTACAGAATATACTATTAGATTGAATAAAATGCATTCTATCATAGTTAATTTAGATTTGAATTTGAAGGACCATTGTACCGTAGACTCTCACTGTCTGAATTATTCATATTTATTTTATTTTATTTTATTTATATAAATTATTGAAAATTTTTGTTTTATTTCAATAATTAGTAATAATTTTGAAAAGTTTTTGTTTCTATGTATTTAAGTTTTGAGTTTCTGAATGTTTTTGCTCGACTCTACTCTTTCCTCAGGGGCAAGTTCCATAGGATTGGCCAAGTTATGTTGTTTGTGTATTTTTTTTTCTTAAAATAAAATTTCCAGACCATCCTAAGACAATATTGAATTTTACACACGATTAAATCTGTTTTACATAAATGGTTAGTTATGGAACAATAAAAAAAGCTATAATTATTTATTCTAATATTTTTTACTTAGTATATTATTTTTTTTTATTTGAAATTCCTTATGTTTGTATTTTTTATTGAAATTACCTTCAATCTGACATTTCTAATTAATGACCACCATCCATTATCAAATGGTTCGAAGACATCTCTATATCGATCATGGAATCTTACTCCCAGATCTCGCCTTTTCTCCACCAATTTCGATAACAGAATTTCTGTGTTTCGTGAAGTTTGCTAGATTGATAAATATTGATCTAAATCTACGTATTCTCAATTTCTACAAGTTGAAAGCTACTAATGATACTAATTGTCTTTATGGAACTAAACATTTGGAAAGTTTTGTGCAGGTAGTACGCATACGTTCTTTTTTTGAAGAAATCTTCTCAATGTTCTGTCAATTTGTAATGGAAATTTGGTGAAATGATACTACAGTTTTACTTCGCGTTCTCACAATGAATAATGGTATAAATAAGTTTTTTAAATACCTTTTTCCTCGAACACTTTCTAAAGGTAAAAAATGTACATGTACTTGTTATGTTAGGTCATGGAAAACTTATTTTGTTTGGACATTTCTCTTTCTACAGTTTATACTTTAATTTTGGATTTTTTTATTTTTACAAAATTTTTTCACAACTACCGGCTTCTCTCCATGTTCTAGCCCCTTTTTTTTCTACACGTTTCTTATCAACTAGTCTCCTTCAGATTTCTATATTGCATTTGTTTAAATAAGCAAGTAACAGATAATTTAGTATTCTACTGGATGATTTTACTATTTTTGTATAGGGCATATATAGGCATATATAGGCACTGTGGAATTGGCTTTTTCTCAAATTGTTTTTAATTGTGTGCACCCAAATGAGTTACTGGGTGTTTTGTGAATAACATTTCGATGATTTCAAAGTTTGTTGTTTGCTAAAGTATTTATTTCTATTTTTGTGTTTAAGGAAATATTTGAAATTTATCAAAATTCTATAAAAATCATTACAATATTTACATTTTGTCAACACGAATTCAGTTCTTTGAACAATGAAGTATCTTTTGATATGATTTGAGACATCAACATCATTTTAAGGTATGACTCTAGACTATCAACTAGAATGGAAAATCCACATAGAAACCCTTATCTCCTCTTGTCATGTCATGTCATATAAATTAATCTCCAACTGTCAATTCGGATTTAGAGAACATATCTCTACTCAAGATGCTGTTCTCACCTTGACCTCAAAAGTTACTGAGGCCTTAAATGAAAGGAAAACCTCCCTGTCCATGTTCATAAATCTTTCGAAAGCCTTTGACACTGACAGTCATCATCTTCTCCTTCAGTCTTTGGAAGATACTGGAAAACGGGGCAACATGTTGCAATTATTTAAAAGTTACTTAACAGGAAGGAGCCAGGCCGTAAGAATTGATGATATACTGATGATATATATATATATATATATATATATATATATATATATATATATGTATATATGTATATATATATATATATATATATAAATAAGGATGGATTTAGCGAGGGGCAATATATGAAAATATAAGTAAAAACGTTATTGGGTATAACCCTCAAAATGTTGTGCAACCGTAGACACGTGTTTCGAGCTTAAGCTCTCTTCAGTACGGTAAAATCAAGTGCGAAGATGTACAACACTTGGATGTAAAAATAGAAATAGGTTGGCTTCCTGTTGTTGACTTCCTTTGTTTCTATTTTTACATCCAAGTGTTGTACATCTTCGCACTTGATTTTACCGTACTGAAGAGAGCTTAAGCTCGAAACACGTGTCTACGGTTGCACAACATTTTGAGGGTTATACCCAATAACGTTTTTACTTATATTTTCATATATATATATATATATATATATATATATATATATAAATAAGGATGAATATAGTGAGGGGCAATATATGAAAATATAAAAAGAAAAGTTATTGGGTATAACCCTCAAAATGTTCTGCAACCGTAGACACGTGTTTCGAGCTTAAGCTCTCATCAGTACGGTAAAATCAAGTGCGAAGATGTACAACACTTGGTTGTAAAAATAGAAATAGGTGGGCTTCCTGTTGTTGACTTCCTTTGTTTCTATTTTTACATCCAAGTGTTGTACATCTTCGCACTTGATTTTACCGTACTGAAGAGAGCTTAAGCTCGAAACACGTGTCTACGGTTGCACAACATTTTGAGGGTTATACCCAATAACGTTTTTAATTATATTTTCATATATATATATATATATATAAATAAGGATGGATATAGTGAGGGGCAATATATGAAAATATAAGTAGAAAAGTTATTGGGTATAACCCTCAAAATGTTCTGCAACCGTAGACACGTGTTTCGAGCTTAAGCTCTCATCAGTACGGTAAAATCAAGTGCGAAGATGTACAACACTTGGATGTAAAAATAGAAACAAAGGAAGTCAACAACAGGAAGCCAACCACACATTTGTGGCTTCGGTTAGAAGACCTTGTGCTTACAAGGCAACAACTAACGTCGCCACGGAGGCAGCTATAGCTACCAGCGTGACAATCCTACGCAGGAAGATACAAATAAGGATGGATTTAGCGAGAGGCAATATATGAAAATATAAGTAGAAAAGTTATTGGGTATAACCCTCTAAATATTCTGCAACCGTAGACACGTGTTTCGAGCTTAAGCTCTCATCAGTACGGTAAAATCAAGTGCGAAGATGTACAACACTTGGATGTAAAAATAGAAACAAAGGAAGTCAACAACAGGAAGCCAACCACACATTTGTGGCTTCGGTTAGAAGACCTTGTGCTTGCAAGGCAACAACTAACGTCGCCACGGAGGTAGCTATAGCTACCAGCCTGACAATCCTACCCTATTTTTACATCCAAGTGTTGTACATCTTCGCACTTGATTTTACCGTACTGATGAGAGCTTAAGCTCGAAACACGTGTCTACGGTTGCAGAACATTTTGAGGGTTATACCCAATAACTTTTCTACTTATATTTTCATATATTGCCCCTCACTATATCCATCCCTATTTGTATTTTCCTGGGTAGGATTGTCACGCTGGTAGCTATAGCTGCCTCCTTGGCGACGTTAGTTGTTGCCTTGTAAGCACAAGGTCTTCTAACCGAAGCCACAAATGTGTGGTTGGCTTCCTGTTGTTGACGTCCTTTGCTTCTATTTTTACATCCAAGTGTTGTACATCCTCGCACTTGATTTTACCGTACTGATGAAAGCTTAAGCTCGAATATATATATATATATATATATATATATATATATATATATATATATATATATATATATATATATATATATATATATATTTATTAACGGACTATTTTCATTGGGCAACGGGAACGTAGTTGGATTTGCAGATGACACAGCCATATTTTATAAAGCAGATAACTGGAATTCCCAGAAAATTAAAGTTGAAACGGAACTCTCACTTATCAAATGTTGGCTGGATAAGAAATTGCTAACGGTTAATATTGGTAAAACGCTTTACTTACCATTCTGTTGTAGTGCAGCTGGAGAACCTCCATTCAATGAACTGATAATAAGAAATGATCCGCCCTCTCATATCTTTCCTGAAAAGAAAGTGAAATAACTAAGAGTGATTCTTGAATCTCTTACGAAATGGGATCTCTATATCAAATATACCGTCAACAAATTGAGGACCATTTTATACAAATTTAGTAAACCTAAAGAACTCCGACCACTGAAATATCTCAAAACTTTATATTACTCACTTGTGGAAAGCCATTTACGCCATGGAATTGCGGTGTGGGGAGGAGCTTTGAATGCTCATATTTATCAAATTGAATTAATACAAAGGCATTTTCTTAAATTAATATTTTTATGTATCACGTCCACTTTTAAAATTGCTGTATCGATTTTCCACCTTTTAATTTTTACTTAAACTAATTTATTAACAACCACAGCAAACAAAGAATGGGATTCGGACCTCCTTACTCATGCTGTACAGGACGCTCAGCCTCAGCTAATGAATCCTTTCTGAAGAGACTAGACTATTTGGGGCTTTTTACAAAGAAAGTAATGGGAGATGTAATGTCATCAATAAAAACTCCGCTGGTTATGAGATTCCAGGCACCGAGCGTTTCACAACTGGGGTCGATTTTCCCGTGCTATTTCTCCTCAGAAACAATAGTGAATCGCTTCATCCCGCAAGCCAAGCCAGCCAAGCCGGATGAAGTCTCCTAAAAAATGAGACATCGCTGGAAATCTCTGCCATCCTTAATATTCTCGCGTGGAGCTCGTGCTGTAGGCGAAGCGAGACAAGCTAGTTTGGCATGAAATGAAGCAATATTTCTCTCCGGTTATGATTCTGTGCGGGTCCTGACCTGATGATCGGACTGCAATTTCGCGCTACGGTCAGCATCCAGGTAATAACTGGATCACTCGGTGAATACTAAATAACTGAAGAGCAGTAGTTGCCAGTTGCGGTGTGCGCTGGCTGGCTTCGAATTAGAAATCGAATGCCAGTTGAATGCGAAGATGCGATCTGGAACTGAAAGTACAGGGCGAAAGTTTCAAAGTTAACGTGAAATTACTACTTACAATTCTAGGATATATCACAAACATTGAGAATGTATAGTTACACAGATTTGGGAAGATATAACATCAAATCAGTATTGTGGTATCGTCCGCAAAAATGGCGAACATTCCCTTAATTTTAATAGCAGTCAAAACATTAGAATATAACAAAAACAATACCGGTCTAAGCACTGAACCCTGAGGAACACCACATTTTATGTGACGGCTATCGGAAAATTTGTCTGTTTTAGCAATCTAAAAACTTTGGCTCAAATAAAATTAGAAGCATTTCAGACTCTCAGCCCTGAATCCATAAAAGACCCCGCACCCGGCACTAATCTTGTTTGATATTCTGACGATTTTTCAAAAAATCCAGATTTTCATTTTCATCGTACCGATCTGAATTTTTATAATGAGTCCACAATATGGGCATCAAAAGTTTCTAGAATCAAAACTAACGGGTATACAGAGGGGTAAACTTTGTTTTTGGTAATTTTTTCGAACACAGACGTTGACACATTTGTATATACAGTACGATGCAAATGTATGGAATAAATTCATTATTTATAAACATGTTTTGGAAAATTCCTCGAACACGTCGATTTTCTTTTCCGATTGGCCAATTTCTAAACCCTACCCAAAATATATAGGGTTATTCGCATTCGAGTAAAAATGAGTTTAGTGAAAATTTTAAATGGGACACCCAGTGTATTTTTCCATATTTGGTTAGAGATCGTCATTACAAATCCGGTCCAATGGCTGCGGAGATATGGGCAAAAAACGTCTCCATATATGCTCAATGAGTGCGACAGAGACTTTTGACCTTCCGAATCGTGTGGAGTCTCTCAGTCAGAATAATATGCAGTTTTCACAATACTCAATTTCACTAGAATTCAAAATATATGGGCATCAAAGGACATAGTTTGATCTGATCGCCCCAAATTTGAAATTGAATTAATAAACGTAATGGCCTCAAGAGAAAAAACTCTGTAGTGACTGACTCGTTTTGAGTATCACCCTCTCCCTTTTGCAATAAATACAATTTGTGTAAAACTCATATCCGGAACATATCTATGCAGTTCCCTATAGAGTTATGCAATATCATGATAGACTTTAGAAGTTTGCGAAGTATGTTCCTTTGCTGTTCGGAAGTTTCTTCATCATTATGTTCGTAAATATGAGTGGAGATTACATGAAGCAACTTGAAGCTTTCAGTTGAGTTAATTGCGAAGGAAAATCCAAAGTAACTCGATAATGTTAACTTCATTATTATTTTTTGTGCTCAAAATGTTCTATTGTGTTTTCAAGAATTGTTTTCTGTAGTAATATCCCGACAAAACGCTGAATTTTCAAAAAATACTTTCACCTTGCTGTGTTGCTTAGAAACACCACGAGAGCTTGCTCGAGTGGTGTTTTGTACAACACAGTTTGAGCGACTGGCAAGGTGAAAGTATTTTGAAAATTATGTATTTTAAAGGGACATTCGATCAGACATTTTCACGAATACATTAAATTATTATGAACTAAAGGCGTATTGCAGAAATGGTTCATCTTTTGTGTCATTAGTGTCAGTTGAAGAGTTGAGCCGTCAAACTGACGTTTCTCTTTTCACAGAAATTGTTGTAACTATGGAAACGTATAAATAAGGAAGAAGCGAAACACCGATTAGAAAATGCCACGGGTTAGAGACAGTGTTTTCGAAAAGTCCTTTTCTCATTGGTTTGAATTCAAAAAATGATGGCATTTGGTTGGTTGATATAATATGAGGGAAATTGTCGGGAGTAATTACACAAGTGGTTCAAAATTACCGATAATTTTCAATGAAAGCATGTTGTCTAAAAACTGCATGAGTTTATTTTCTTAGTTTGTCGAAAGAGCCCGACTCCGAAAGAGGAGGGCTCTTTTAGCAAAATATGAAAATAACCGAATGCAGTTTTTTTACTGACTTAAGTGGAAAATTATCAGGTTTATTTTGATGCACGAGTGTAATTCGGTAGAATATTTCCGGAGTTAAAACAAAAATGTAACTGTTGAGTTTGAAATTCAATTTAAACGTGACATTTCAACGACGTTTAAAATTCAGTATTTATGCCTGTCAAGATAACAAATGTACATTTCAACAATCGTTACTATAGATACACGGACCGAGCGGGTAATTTTCGATACCTACCGGGTAATTTTCAGCCTGAAAATATCCCGCTGGGAATTTTTCGCTGTAATTGATCGAAAATGTCCCGCTTCATATGGGATTTTTAACATACCATGGAAATATTCATTGTAACCGGACACAATGTCGATACACAAAACCTAGCACAATGATTAATAATAATAATAATAATAATAATGATAATAGTTCTTTATCTTTCAAATAAACGTATAATATAAAAGGAAAAACGCCAAAGATCATATGGTGTTATCTCTGTTATCATTCTTGAGCGTGATTGATTGATATTGTAACTAAATCGATCTACATTATATAAAACTTTGATATTGAATAACATATTCTGCTTTTCTCATTGAAGTTGAATTTAACACCATGACAATAAAATTAAAAATATTGCTTCAATCATGTTCGGAGACAAATATAAATACCACAAAATTTATGCGTTTCAACGAATTAGTCTTCGCTAATTAATAATTCATTCAATAATTAACAAAATCGAACATTCCACTGAGTTGGTAGTCAATTTGATACCGGATGTAATTAATATAACTATAATTGATTCCAATGAACTCAAATTGAACGAATATTCGTGTCAATGAAAATATAGACGAATTGCAGTTATTTTCATATCGATTAGTAATTATGCAAAAGCCGTGAAATTCAGTGGGTGGGTGGAAGAGTATTTTCGCACTTTTAGCTGATCACTTGAGAATTTTGGACTAGAATAAGATGACAGAAATTGTGTGAAATCTATTTACTTTGTATACAAATATAGAAATAAAAATAAAATGTATACCAAAATATTGGTCAGACAGTAAAAATGGCGATTCAGAATACGATGAAAGGAATGTTAGGGATGATATTGAAATTATGAGTATTGAAAAAAATAAATATAGATGTCAAACATAGAAATGGAATATATTATAATGAAGCTAAATCTATGCAGAACACTTTCAAATTGATAATGAAAATACAATCAGAAAGATTATCGGAGAGTTTTAGAGTAAATTCAAGTAAATACGATAAATATGCCCTGAAGCAGAAGTTTCTTTGTCCAATTGTTTCATTGATCATGGGAGGTAGTCGGAATTCCTTTTCCTAGTATTATGGGCGTGTCCAATTATTTTCATTTTGATAACAATAATACAGGTAGACAGAAATCTTTGGGAGATCGTTTGCTAACGAACAGTCGTTACCGACCGATGATGAACCCTTTACTCCCATAAACACCTACTGCGTAGGCTTATTATGGCAAGAACCTGTCAGAAAACAACTACTCCCCTGGCTAAGACCACGACGGGTATTGAATTAAATCTAACAGCTACTTGTGCAACGTTCCTCAAAACATCAGAGGACGCAATTGCAAGTGCCCTCTATGACCAACCAGCAGAATTATTTTTTGATTTGGACGGGGTGACCACCTGCAGACTAGTTTCGAGGTTGTTGCCTCTCATCAGTGCAAGGGCAGGTCAACACAGACAGCACTTAAGCCATCTGTTCCCCGTCCAAACCAATACACACTCCGCTGATTAGTCAATTCTGGTTCACGAGATGAAAGCAGTTTCTAGGCCGCTCCACCTAGCGAGCAGAGAAAGACACTCCGAATCTCCGGGTTTAGAGATTTAATTGAAGAAGACAGAAATCTTTGGGAGATCGTTTGCTAACGAACAGTCGTTACCGACCGATGATGAACCCTTTACTCCCATAAACACCTAACTATGTAGGCTTATTATGGCAAGAACCTGTCAGAAAACAACTACTCCCCTGGCTAAGACCTCGACGGGTATTGAATTAAATATAACAGCTACTTGTGCAACGTTCCTCAAAACATCAGAGGACGCAATTGCAAGTGCCATCTATGACCAACCAGCAGAATTATGTTTTGATTTGATTTGATAATACAGGTCCTTATTAATTATAAAGTGGTCAGAATTATACAGGGTGTTTCTTAAGTACGTGTAGAAACTTCAGGATCATGTTGCTGACGTCGATATAAGACAAAAAGTTCCCATAAACACATGTCCGCAAGTCATTCGTTTCTAAGATACAGAGTGTCAAAGTTTAATTCTTATATTTGTTTTTTGTGAATAAATTCCAAAATATTTGTGATATTCGTGGAAATTCTGGTACCTGGGATGATTTTCCAATGACAAAATCAAATTTTTTGTTGATTGTAAAAAACCAATTTCTAATTGAGTTTATTTTAAATTTAAAAATCTTTTCATTCATAATCAGTTGCATCGATTATTCCAAATCTTAATAACTTGAAAACAGCTCGCATTATCCTACACCAAGAATATATTTTTCACACAAACTAAATAATAAATATTCCCAGATACCAAACTTTAAACAAATATCAAAATAAAAAATAAAAATATGAATTCAAATTTGGCTCTCTGTATCTCAGAAAGGAATAACTTGCGGGCATATGTTTATAGGAACTTTTCTTGTTATTTTGATGTCAGCAACACGCTCCTAAATTGTCTACACGTATTTAAGAAACACCCTGTATAACGGGATACGATGACATCTCCATCAAAATATTTCAGAATCTTCCCAGAGAAGCAGTCGATACCATTGTTTCATTAATTTTTCCCTCATTTCGTAACGGCAATTTTCCTACATTTCACTGAAAATATGTGGTAATTCCTTTGCACAAAGGCGGTAACTTGGAGACGACCCCTCACAATGGCGAAAATTATTGAAAAACTCGTCGAAAAATGTTCAATGAACTCCTCATTTCCCATAAAATCATCAAAGGAAATCAATTCGGATTCCAAACTGAAAAGAACGCCCAAGATGCAATTTTTTCCTTCTTGTATTCAACTGGGTAGACTACAAAATACTTTTGCGCAAACTGCATCGATACCGCTGCGGAGGAGTTACTTTGGAATGGTTTTAGTCCTATCTAACTGGCCCCTGACAAGTAGTTAAAGGCGATGAGACTTCAAAATATAAAAATATTGTTTCTGGAGTTCCACAAGGATCAGTTTTGGTACCGACACTTTTTCTCGATTTACTGGAAAAATTACTTTATTTTCAGACGACACCACGATTGTATGGCATAGTGAAACTATTAACGATCTGAATGATAAGATATTCAGAAATACAAATTTCATAAAATCTTGGTACTCAAACGTTATCTAACCCAACTCTATCCATCCAATGCAATCCTCCTCCTAATCAAACGCGAACTCCATGAACTACAACAAAAGAACCAGATAATCCACTTTCTCTGGGTTCCATCTCACACGGGCATACAGGGAAATGACGCCGCGGATCGACTGGCCAGAGAAGCAACAACTAATGAAGATATTCAACCCCTAACAACGACTGTTAGAACAGACCTCAAGCAGAGCTTAAAAAATATTGTCAGCTCAGCCTGGCAAACTGAATGGAACAACTCTGAGTCCAAGTTCGCTGAATTGAAAAAATCTGTCCTTCCATGGAAAAAACAAATCCCAACAAGAAAACACCAAGTCATTGTTACAAGACTACGACTGGGCCATACCCGCATCACTCACAGCCACCTAATCAAGAGAACACAGGAGCCAATTTGCGAGACATGCCAATGCAACCTGACAATCAGACATATTTTACTCGACTGCCCATCGTATCATCATCAACGTCAATTACATGTAATTCCACCAACTTTACATGAACTCCTCAGTGAAAATTGTGACGCCCAAAAAGTCGTGAACTTTTTAACAGACATTGGTGTCATTAATGAAGTTTGAATGATATCCTTTGTATATATGTATATACTGTAAGTAGTATGCTTGTATTTTCAACACTGTCTCTAATAACCTTAAAGGTTGAAGGGACAATAAATACAAATAAATAAAAAAAAAACGTTCTTTCGGTTAATATTGAACACAAACAAATATAGTAGCATTCAAATGTATTCTTGATGATTTACTTGAGAATGAAATTATTGAAAATAGAGATCGCCCAAAGTTTTTGGGTCTTTTCAGTGACAGCAAATTAAAGTTCGAAACACCCGTAAACATCTGAAAAATACAATCTCCTCTGGTTGTTATGCTATAATAGTATCACAGTTGAGATGTGCTATACCTTTTTGGGGGGTATGTAACTTCACTCTTCTAGATTCGGTTCTTAAATTGTAAAAGAGAGCCATTAGATATGTGTTCAAATTAGAACCACACGATTCATGCTGGCAATTATTTGTAGAAAGAATGTATTGGCGGTTGTGGCTCTTTTTGTTTTGGAAACAGTACGTTTTAACGTTTTTCAATAACTATTAGTTTTCTTGGTGTCAGTATATTTATGACAGGAAAAAAGTTCTGGACTTAAAAAAATTGAAGGCCAAATATGAAGATGAGATGATTGTGTCCAAATATTACTATAATCTCCCAATATAAGTTTTGTGCCAAACTAGTACTAGTAACTACTAGTAGCTAGAGTCTCAATATTTTTCTTATACTCATTCTGATTGAATACAAATTCTGGATGGCAGTTCTTCTTTTCGTCCTGTGAGAATGCGTTCTTTGAAAATTTGTTGCCCATTTCGTCATAGGCTACATTTTGTATTAACCTTGGATTTTATTTATGTCGTTTCTAGATTTAATCAGGATGTTTCTATTGTATACCAGGTTGGTAAGAATATGTTACATCTTTCGATCTTTCCTGTAATTGCCGAAATGACGTTTTGTTGAATTTTACTTAAATTTTTTGATTTACTTCCTTAAAAGTCACCCTATTTCGAAAGTAGTTTTGAACTATTTTTTTCGTTAATTTGTAGGTTGAATTCTATACAAATCCAAACTTTCAGAATTTCACTTGGTTTTTTCGTTTTCCACCCCTTGGAAGCCACCCCAACTAATCAGTGTTATTTTTTAAATTATTTTTGCTGTAGTTACGAGATTATTTTGGGCCATTTTCCATTAGTTTCATATTTTGGCCAAAAATTATTGATTTTGGCCAACTGTGTGTCGTTTCTAGATTGAATCAGGATATTTCTATTATATACCAGGTTGGTAAGAATATGTTACATCTTTTGATCTTCCCCATAACGACCGGAATGACTTTTTGTTGGAGGGATTAAGAATTTCTCCCGCAAAGTGCGAGTAGGACAGAACGTGCTCCGCTTTGAGAACGAAGATTATCAAAACTTTATCGAGATATAGTTCTGTACGTGACATTGGAAATAATTTCGAGCCGCAGAACGTGTATGAAGTTTTACTTTGACGACACGCAATTTCCTCGCGAGATTGTGTGGAGGCATACTTTCGCTTGTTGTGTTTTCAGTTATCTGGCTGGAATACGAGACGAGAAAAGTTCGAGTTTTTTCTTCGAAATTCACTCTCAACTTCCTTGTACGTTTTATACGTATAGCTCTGGGCGTCAGTTTGTTTTTAATCATTTGATAAATTTGGGAAGGGATGAACTCATATACGCATACTAATTTATTCGTTTATTCAGCCATATTACAGAAAGTAAAAGTCATTTATGGTGGGTCAGTACGTTGCAGTAAACAGTAATTGTTGAATATTGAAACGGGATCACAATAAAAAAAATTATTTTTCGTGCAATCGCACGCGAAGTCAGTATTTCGCGTTCTCAGCACAGTCCGCGAAATTTAATTTCGCGGCCGTTACCCATAGCAACGGCCGCGAAACCAAACGTCACTTTCAAATTTGACATTTCTAAAATACTACAAAGACAAGGATTATTTTTCAGACATCGTCTTAACATTCTGTTTGTCACACCAATCTTTAAACTCGCCGTAACATTTTTCGTACTGCCGTTTAGATTTTTCGGGTATTAAAACCGAAAGCGCCGAATTTACAACGCTTTTGAGTTCAGGAGGAGTGGAAGGTGCTGAAATATCGCTATCAGTATCAGACATTTTGCGTTTTGACAAGAACTGTCAAAATATTTTGTATATATTGAAACATATCATTTCCATAGCACACGGTGATATTGTTAAATAAATTGAACTGCTGTTGATTTTAGAGCAATAATATATTTATTTACAACTATCTATTTTAATAATTTTAACGATTGCACGAAAAATAGTGTGTATGCCATGGCCGCGAAACTTTTTAACGACCTCAAGATTATCTTGCCATGGCCGCAAGCGGCCTCGGCGATAACTGTTCTTTCGGTACGTTAAAAAGGTATTTCGCGGCCTTAGCATACAAATAACTATAAAATTAAATTGCGTGAAGAGTGGTCCTCAATGACAAGTTTTGGAATGATTATGTGTTTATTATTATTGGGATGTAGTTCCACAAGAACTCACATCAGCCTCCAAATACTTCCCCGCTGAGTAGAAGCACTGTGACAACAAACATTCTCGAATTCATTCAACGATGGCTAGTTGGTCGGATCAAATTACAATTTCTTGTGTTATAATTGTGAAATGTATAATTTTTTTGAAAAATTTCTTTATTCTTGTGAATATCTTGCAAACAATTGAGAATATAAATACACGGATAGGTGAGTCAAAGATGGGACGGCAGCTGTCTCTAGAAGCTGCCAAAGTAGGCTGTTATCAATACTGTCAGCTAGCAAATCTGCTCAATTTCCGTAATATAAAAATATTTGAGTTTTTTATTCTCAGAGGCATAAAAAGATCAATTATCTGTATAACAAACATATTCGATTGGACACAAGTAATGAAATATAGCATTGATATAGACAATAAATAGAAGTGGGCCAAGGATAGAACCTTGAGGTACCCCAAAGTGAATGATCTCTGTTTCAGAATAGCTGTTGTCTATGAGGAGAAACAAAGTCGAAGGTCTTGCTCAAGTTACGCATAGACACAACCGTGTCAAAGCCCTCGACTATGTCAGCCACAGCTCTTTGTATAACAGTTTTTTCTGATACCGAACTGACCCTCATGTAGCGAATTGTATATAGTAAAGAACAAAATAAGCGGCCTTTTAGAATAATCAAATTTTTTAACCGAGAATCGGTATTATCGGTAATGGTCGGTAGTTGTTGCCAATGGTAATTTTGGCACCTTTTTCAAATCACTTTGGTTAACTTCGGAGATACAATGATTAAAGAAAATAGACATAGGTAACAACAAGTACTTTTTATCAATTTGCTCGTCACTTCTGGAGAAGATGAATTTTTCAGTTTTACAATGGCTTCAAGAACTTATTGGATATAGAAAAACTGAGACTTCAGGTGATTTCAGTGGGTCAAGAAAATTGGTTGCATTCTGGTAGTGAACTTATGATATCACTTGAAATATTAATATCAAAAAACTCTTCAGGAGTTATAGCCACTTCTTTCGTTATCTCATTTTTACCTATATTCTTTTCCGTATTCATCAAATTCCAGCAGATTTAGATAAATTGTCACATTTAGATCTCAACTGATTATGCTTTTTGGTTATCTCTTGATTGTAATTTGAACTTATTATAAAAATCATTTAAAGAAATTGTCATTCGATCTGTTCGAAATTGTTTTTAAGATCGAGAGGAAGTGTTTCATTTTTCTCAAGTTTTCTTTAAAATATTTTACTCTAAGATTGCAGTTATCATGGACCCTTTTCACAGGACAATTTCAGAAGTTTTTTCTGGACACGCCGAATCAACGAAATTAGTCCAGTTTATGGGATATTGCATTTGAACAATTCCATTGATTAACCTGTGGTAGCCTTCTTTTCCAGTTTTTTCTGATATAATAATAAATAACATTTTTCTACAAACGTCAAAAAATGACAAGGTTCGCGCATTGACAACAGTATGCGAAGTGGCACTTTTTTTCATTTTCATTCGTTACCATGACACCGAAATATATTTCGCACACTGCATGTAAACTATATGGGATTTTCATATTCCAACCTATATGGTCCTCAACTCCTCAATCAAGCAAAAAACAAGAAATCGTTTATTTATTAATGTAGAACAATAATTAAGGCTTTCAAATTGTGAGAGATATTTTTCTGGCTTTATTTGCTTCACACCACTCTTTAAATTGCTGATATGCATTTTCATACTGCCGCCTCGATTTCTCCGGTGAAAGGTTGGAAATTACGGAATTGGCCGTATCTATCAAGTTAGGTGGGGTTCTGCTTAGTTATCGTCGCTCGAAATTTCCATTCTTTTACAATAATAAATATCACGCACGAAATTGACGCGAATAAAAAGTCACTCCAAAATAATTATCAAGAACTGTCCATTTGAAATAATTGTCAACAAATGCCATTTTACAGTAATAATAATAGTTACAGTAATTACTTGATTTGGAAAAATTATTTAAGCCAGTTCAATACTATTTTTCATAGTTATTACTTATTTTAGAACAATATTTTTGACGTTTGTAGAAAAGATTTTGTTTGCATCTCATGCGCGAAATACTTTGGTAATCTCGACAATTTTTTTTAACTCGGCTGCGCCTCGTTAAAAAAAATCAGTTCTCGATCACCAAAGTAGCATTTCGCGCACTAGATACAAAAATAACTATTAAATCAATTAAAAAACCGTGTTTTTCTCTTAATTTTATTATGTAGCACAGTATTATTTTTCTGATATAATTATACAACATTTTTTCATCTCCATAATTACTAAATAGCTGATAAAGGATCTATGTAGGTCCGAAACATGTACTACTATGTAACTGTCAACCGATTGATAGCCGTTTTACATCTTACTGCTCCTGATGGTGATATTAAATTGTGGAGACTGCGTTTTACTGATTTGTATAAATTTCATTGATGTTAGCCTGTGTGATGCCCTTTATGTTTTTAAAACTTTGTCGTTAATTATTCATGTCAGCGTTTAAGAATCATGGTCAGATAGGCATAGTTCGTCAATTGAATCTTAGTATGAAATAGTGCTGTTGCCACATCTATTCCGTCATTAGTAAATGAGATGTTAAAAAACCAATTTTTCTTGATAGACCGAGCTGTAGAGGTTTTTCCCCCACAAAATAAAAGTCGCGAATTGCCTATACTAATTTTTATAAGAAATCGCTTTTTCTTTTTGGAGTCTAAAATAAAGTTATTATAAAAACCAAATGCATATCGAAATGGCTTCTATTTCGTCAGACAAGAGGGATGGGATTTTCAGATATTAAACAAAGAAGAACAATAACTGTGTCGGAGGTTAGTTGGGATTGGGATCAGTAATGTTGAGGAAAAAAACTATTGTTTTCTTCCTAACAATAACCTTTGAATGTTGTGGTGTTATTTGTTTCCTTATGAACTTATAATAAACTTCAATTGTTACATGACTGGTTCTTCGGGCGTCCATAATTAAATGAGCTGGTGTGGTTTGCACTGGGTTTACAAAATTATGCTCAGTGGTCTAATTGTTTGGAAAGTTATTTTGACTGCAGAGGGAGTGTGGTGAGGCATCAGATATTTAGAAATTGTGAAATTCCATTTCGTAAATTGAACGAGATTTTTTGGGTAACAAATCATTCACAGCCGTCTGGAGTTTTCTTCATAAGTCATTAAAAAAAAGGTAATTTACTGATATTTTAATTCAAAATTTAAATAATTTATGTGAACAAGTGAATTACCTGACAGCATCCTTCAAATTTTAAATGTTTTATCAATGATACGAACCTGATATTTCTGATTAATCAATATTGAATCCAATTTTTTCCAATAAAAAACTACAAAAAAATGCCAAATAGAAAAAATAGTATATGAAACACGTTTTATAAAACACTGTCGCACTTGTTCTCTTGGAGCACTCCTCGCTTCGCTCGTCGTTCTCCAAACAACGCGTGCGACAAAATGGTGTCTTGTATCATAATATACTATTGTGGAATTTTGTATACAAGCAACAGTGAACAAAATTACAACATTTTTGTTTTTTGCGAATATCTCAAAAAGTATTGAAGGAATCGTTTCACAGGTCGATGGAACTTTTGAAGAGATTCATATAACACACAAAACGGATTTTCATACGACCGGATAGGTGCATTTTCCACTGAAAAAATCCGGGAAAACCTCAAAAATTTATAAGTTTTATAAATCTGAAGCTGGACAAGCAATATTGCGGAAACTGATAGATATTAATTATCAATATGTGGCTCAACCGTGTGCATTTCCCTTAAATCGGTACATTTAGGAACATTTGCCATTGAACTGTTTTTAACACGTTGACTGCCGTGGTCATTTTTTCATTTTTGGTATCAGAGCCGAAGCAAAATCGAAAATTTTGTCCCAGAAACCATTACGGACTCTATGTAGGTACAGCCTACAGAAGATAGTATATCGTTGAATTTTTCGGAAATTGAGACTCTTAGTTTACAGTATTCATCTTCCAAAAATTCGTTGTTTTTACTGATTTGTCTGTCTCGCCGACTCGGTCTGTGCGTCGAATGAGAACAATTTGCAACGCAAACTTGTTACTGAAGCCGTCTCGGTCTATTTTCGCGATATTATCGACAATAATTTAGACCGATGGCTCCAAGAACAGTTCAATTGGCTCGGTCCCATAGACCGAGTTGGCCTGGTGTATCAACCTCAATCTCGGTCTATGAGACCGAGGTGGCTCACCAGAATAATTTTTCCACGGTCTCATAGACCGACATGGCAGTTATCATCTTATCAGTTTCCGCAATATTATTTGTCCATCATCAGATTCATAAAAATTATGAAATGTTGAAGAATGGTCTCTTTTTAGAGGTTTTCCTGGATTTTTTCAGTGAAAAATGCACAGATCTGGTAGTATAAAAAACCATTTTGTAGGTTTTATAATTCTCTACAAAAGTTTTCTCCACTGTAAACCGATTCCTGCAATACTTCTTGAAATATTTGCAAAAAAACAAAAAAGTTGTAATTTTTTACACTATTTCTTGTTTAAACAATTTTACAAAGCTATTTGTCTGGAGCGAAAAGCTGGCTTTTCATTTATGAACTATCTTATAAAAAGTAGTATAGGCCGTTTTTGTATTTCATTTTGTGTGAAAAGAGCCTCTTATTTGTATCAACAGTTTGGCCTATTATGGAACCGGCCCCCTAGTCCATCCAATTTTCTAAACAATGTGCTTCAAAACCTGAAATCCGCCCTATTCGTCTTCCGCCCCTGTTCACCTACAATCGCCAATCCACACACAAAAGGGCATCTGTTGCCCGAAGATAAGAGCCCAGCTCAGCTGCGATGGATCAGTTCCACAGCACACTCTAAATCCTCCCAACTTTCTCGGACAACTTGTACGATTGCCTACGATAGAGCTTCCATCGCTTCAAATCGAAGTTCTCGTCAACTTCTAATTTAATATTCCAGCATCAATGGCGGAGTTGGTGCCTTTTAATTAGTTGTTTGATGGAGAACCGGAAATTGAATGACAGATACCTATCTGGCAATATTCAACGGAAGTGTATTCAGGGCTATGAATACTGGTGGCATTCATAACGAGATTGGAAATAAAAATCAATCAGAAACGGTCCAATAACAACCTGTTGGAAATGTCTGATGGGATCTAGTGAATGATTTGAAAAAAATGGAATGGGGGAGGCATTCCCTGGAATGAGGATACGTGTTGGTGAAATTCGGGAAAATATTCCCACAAAATTCATAGGACAATATCGGATAATAATTGTGTAATTTTAAAGAGACATGCAAGAAAGTTGAAATATCTGATCGTGAAAATTCAATAAGTTAGTCATCAAATCCTCAAGATCACTTTTACCAAAGACTGCAAAGAAAAATTATATAGCCAAAATTAACTATACAAAGAAGTCATTCTGACGAAAATGTCTTGAAAATGAAAATGTAAAAGAAAAACAAAATATGTTTGGCGTACTGTTCAACAAAAAATCGGGAAAAAGAAATGCGATAAAATAAACAGTATTGAGCTAAATGAAATGAAATTCAATTACGAGTTCAAAAAATAGGCTTTTTCTGTACGTGCGCGACATGTGCAAGCACGGAAAAAGCATTTATGAACGAGTAATGAACGATATTTTTCATTATATATACCTGAAAACCTCAGATTGTTATGGAACATTTATTTTTAATGATGAAGGAACAAAAACATGTAATATTAATTCAAATATTTATGGTACAAAAATATCCAGAAATTGCCACAAAACAAGCGTTATTTACCCTGTTGGTAAGGAAATATTCAAATAATTTGCGATTTTTAGAGAACTGTCATCAACATATTATTCAATTTTGACATGTAAATAGGCTTCAGTATGCTAAATAAGCAAGTAAATATAGTGTTTACAGATAGGTATAATGAAAAAATAATTACAATTATACAACTGTGCAATACTTTCTATTTTAATACCATTATAACTAAAGATGAATTCGATGCTTTTAACTCTCTGAGAAATGTGAACTGTGAAGGGGTTAACTATCTCCCAACAAAGGTAATCAAATGTTTAGGTCCTGATATATCTGGTACTATGGCAAAAAATTTCAATTTTTCAGTTGAAAAGAGTCTGACATCAAGGTAGGAATTGTAAATACAATTTAAAAAAAGGAATAAATTATGTCTTGACAATTTTCGCCCAGTAATGGTACAAAGTGTAATTTGTAAAATAATCGAAATATGTATTTATTAGCAAATGATATCCTTTTTTTCGAAGTATACTAAGCAATAGAGCATAAAATTAGTGAGTTTTCACCAAAAATACTAGTAGGAAACCGACTTTGCCATCACATGAAAGACAGTCCGTAGTTATATTCTGTTATGTTTTCGACTCCCAACTGTCATTTATAAATTTGTTATAAGCATTTCAATAACAAAAAACGTGTTTTTAAAATTGTTTGATCATAAAATGAAAACTAATGAAGCAATCGGTTGGTCCAATGAAAAGAATTGTAGAGAATTGAAATACGAACCAAACGGGATGTTTCACGACCCGGTCGGATCATTAGTAACGGAGAAAAACTGGGAAAACCGCAAAATTTTGCGATTTTTGAAAAAATTCCTTACTCCGCTATTTTTCAAGAAGAAGGATTAGCCCTGTCTCATGAAAATATTGAATCATGTGTACTTTATGTGTACACAATTATACATTAGTTAATTAACATTTCTTTCCTACTTTAACATGAACATTGCAAGTGCTATAATTGTTGAATAACAAATCTGGGATTCTTTTATTCTTTTGGAGCATTTTTAGAAAGTCTGAGAAGAAAAATTAAAAAAAAAATTCACTTTGCAACAAAATACTTGGCTTAAAAATTGAAAAGCTGGAATAATCATTGAAAAATTTTTTTTTCATTACATTACTATTGGTCCGTTTTTTGATGATGAGAAGTCACATGAAAATTATTCTTGTTGTTTACAAAGTTGTTAAAAATAAATGCGTTGTTCATAAGACAATAAATTTTTTTGAAATCATAATGTCTGATGCAAATCATAATTTAAAAAAATGGATACTTATAAAAAAATATTGTTTAAAAACGGATTTGTCAATTAACAATTGGAAAATATAAATAAATAATTGTTCTCATAAAATAACACATGTTCGTTTAAAACATATGGAAAATATTTAATTGTTAATAACAAATTATTTATGACATAAACGATGAATATTTAAATAAAAACAACTTTTTTTGTTATCAAAGAGCAAGATGACTTATGATTTGAAAAAAAACAACTGTTTCTCAATAATAATTACATGTAGTAGAAAAATACCCGCTCAAGCACTAAAAAAAATTCAGGGAATAATTTTTTTAATCATAATATGCAACAAAAATCATGTTCCCAAGAAAAAAATCAATTATCTTATAAACAACGCATTTGTTTATAACAATTTTGTATAGAATAGGAAATAAAAATGTTTAAGAATTTTTTTCATGTGGCTTCTGATCATAAAAAAATGATTCAATAGTATTATGAAAAATAATTGTTGATGACAAAGTGATTTTTTTTCAACGGGAATCTCTTCTGACCTCTAACAAAAAGTAAAAAATCTCAGATTTGTTATTGAACAATTATCGCATTTGCAATGTTCATGTTCAAGTCGGGAAAAATTATTAATTAACTAATGCATAATTGATAGAAAAATCGCGATAAAATTTTTAATTCATCTATCCAGTAGATGCCTGAATTTTTTCAATTCTCAAATTTTTATATTTGAAGAGTTTAAATAATATTTATTCATCAAAGGTCCAAAGTGGGACGCAAGCCAGAGTTCTCGTTTTAGGCCGTATTTTGAACCCTCTGGAAAAATTATAAATATTGATTCTCTTATTCAATATTTTTTTCAAATTTGAAATATGTCAAATAGTTTGAGAGATATTTGCAAAAACCAAACGCTAAATTTGCTTTTTCAGTTAATTGTTATTAACTTCTACAATGTTTACACGTGGCTCTTGAATCATTTCAAAAATCATCTTCACGCTATTCCAAATTGAATGACACCTCGTTCATATTTTTTGTAGGAGGAAAAAATAGTTTGTCCCAAAAAGCACTTGTTAACTAGTCAATTATAAGGAATCTCCACTACAATTATTCAACATTAATTAAGGAAAATTTGAGATCCAAACCGTATTCTGTTAAGGCGGATTTATGCACACCGCTTTTTTTTAAATTTGTATCTTCACTTTTATTAAGCCCTTTCACCAAGATGTTGAAACTATTTATTTTCATGGAACCATTTATGCATCCAAATTATTATCTTTCTTTGCCTATTATTTAAGACATAACCAACTTTCATCTCTTAAGGAAAGAAAAATACAAATATAACTTATAGTCCGCAAGCCCTCGTACAAAATCTTAGGTGATAACCAGCAAGTTGTAACTTTGTATACTGTTTAAGTATGCCAAGTCCGACAAGATTTCGCAAAGAGGAAACCTTGATAGTGGTAAGTTTTCCTTTGGCTTTCTCAAAAACATGTCAATTTCGCATTTATATGTAAGGTAATGACCAGCATTTAGTTTTCAAGGTAAAGTGAAAGATATTTACTAAAATTAATCTAAAAAAAATTGTCTGACAAAAAGTTTAGGTACTTCTAGTTTGCCCGCAACTCTAAACGTGTCGATTTCACGACTTGTAGGTTGGCAACAACCAGCAATCTGAGTTTTCTAGGAGCATACAATAATCAAATGAGATTTTCAATGGCCGACAAAATTAATAGGGATCTTCAGCAGTCCGACGCTCCAAAGATGTCGATTTGACGACAACAATGTTGGTGATAACCAGCTGTCGGACAAAAGTGGCAACTGAGAAAAAAATATAATACTTATCGGAAGTATCGATCGTCTGACAAAAATATTGGACTGTTTTGCCTCTCCGACAACAAATGTTGAAATTTTTTAATTTCAATATTTCTCGCGATAGAAGTAAAAATTCAAAATTATATAAAAATACAATGTTGCTTTACAGTCCATTTCTTAACTTGAAAAATAAATAAACATGAATTTTTATAAAGAAAATAATCATTCATCATCTTCTTCAGTAGATTCTTCGCTCGCACTCAAAGAATCACTTTCATCGCTTGTCTCGGATTCTGACTGTGCTGCACTGGCAGAGTGGACGCCATCTAAATCTATATTAAGATCGAAATATTTATACAGTATGTCCAATTAAGTCGGCACCATATGGAAAAATTCTTTATTTTTAATTTTAATAAAAAAACTTATTGTTCATAAATGGTTCTACATGATCTTAAATCTAATATGCAACCATTAAATATAAAAAAAAATCAGTTGTATGCGAGGTTTCTTAAAAAATATGAATTCGATGCTAGAGTAAAGTACCTTTATTTTTGACAATTCGCGAAATGTGTTCCTGCTAGATGGCGCTCAGATTTTAGGCACGAAACAGTGTAATGGTGATCAGCCTCCAAATTCCATAGTGTTTAATTTTATTCTAATTCAAATTTGAATAAATTGCTGAAGATGTTGAAAATTGAAATTATTTAATCAGACATTTTCGTACACGTAGGTATTGCCACTTTTTGCCTAACTCTTTGTTTTCAATCAATGGGAAAATAATGTAATGAAACTTTGTGTTTGGTACTAAGCATTAAGCATTGGGGCACCGAGCAAATAAACAATATTTTCATCGGCAGAGAGAAGAGGCGAAATACATTGCGATTACAAAACAAATTATTCAGATATTTTTATCTTTCTATTTGTTTTTCAGGAATAAACAGCCTGTATATATTTACATGCCTAAATGTGTGGGTTATTGTATAGCTTGGTGGTTTTGGTTAGTGTTTATATATAAAAAGTAAAATTTTAATATTTTTTTGGCAGTTTTCAACAAATTTACCAACTTTATTGTCGGACAAGTATATCGTTGTCTTATATATTCTATTTCTTTGAAAAAAAAGTCAAGACAACATTGCTGGTTATCACCAACATTGTTGTCGTCAAATCGACATCTTTGGAGCGTCGGACTGCTGAAGATCCCTATTAATTTTGTCGGACAATGGCGCCATTGAAAATCTCATTTGATTATAGTATGCTCCTAGAAAACTCAGATTGCTGGCTATCGCCAACCTACAAGTCGTGAAATCGACACGTTTAGACTGGCGGACAAACTAGAAGTACCTGAACTTTTTGTCGGACAATTTTTGTTTAAATTAATTTTGGTAAATATCTTTCACTTTAACTTAAAAACTAAATGCTGGTCATTGCCTTACATATAAATGCGAAAATGACATGTTTTACAGAAAGTCAAAGGAAAATTTACCACTATCAAGGTTTCCTCTTTGCGAAATCTTGTCGGACTTGGCATACTTAAACAGTATACAAAGTTACAACTTGCTGGTTATCACCTAAGATTTTGTACGAGGGTTTGCGGACTATTAGGACATAAGTGACATAACCTTCGCAAATTATAAAGACCTGTCAAAATTTGATAAAAAGCTCAAAGTACTTATTGTTGAGTCTATAAATGATAATATTGGGACCTTTCAAACTTTAAATATGTACGACGACGGCATGCTAATTGATTTAGTGCATCAATATACATGTCTATATGATAAATCCCAGAATGGGGTCTCAAAAAAGTGTCAACAAAAAGAAGAAGGATTTTTGCTGAGAAAATCAAGTTTAAAAATGGTTGATTTTCAATATTCAGGTCATAACTCGAAAAGTATAAGAGACTCCCACAGAATTCTTTCGCATTCGTGTTCGGGAGATGAAACTACGTAAGTAACACTACTTTTCTTTTTGTTTCGAGAAAAAGCACGGTAAATTGAATAAAGCGAGTGCATATAGGATTCAAAATTCCTAAAGTAAATTTAAGTTAAGCGAAAACTGAAGAACTTTTTATGTAATGAATGTTAGTACGACATAAATGAATTTTTGAACAAAAAGCTGATGTGAACTATCTATGATAGTAGATTATGGACATGTTTTGTTGTATTTAGATAAGAAGGTTGCTTTAGGCACTTCTGCCCTCTGATCAAAAAGGATGAATAAAATATTATTATTATTATGTTTAATGACAGTTAATGAAAGTTACAGATTAATAAAAAAGCGGTGTGCATAAATCCGCCTGTAGTTGATAGTAGTCTTTCGAAACTGCTGATAGAAAAATCCTCCTTGTTATACAGCCTCTTGCTACAGAATCCCACATAATGATGTTCCGCATCCTGTCTTGGATCGAATGCATACAAGATCACGTTAAACAGGAAGCACTGCCTCGCATAAGAAATGAACTAGTTGGGCTATTATGAAAATCAATACGGTCAGTCTTGAGAAAGGGATTTCTAACCTTCTCGTTCCGTTCTCGTTTTCTGCAAGGGAAGGAAGTGGAACCCTACGACCTGTTTTGTTATGAACAAAGCTCGTCTTAGCTGCGGCTCACTGGGGGATGTTCATCCCTTTGTATTCAAAGAGATGTGACGGTTTATGCGGGTCTGCTTTGGAAATATTTTATATTTTGATATAAATACTGATGGGACCAATTATCCACATTCTACATTAATTAACAACGCAGCGTCACTATGGTGGCCATTATAGTTTCCGCATTTATTTCCAAAGTAGAACTTTTTATGTCACCTAGGTTGAAGTACTAATAGAGAAACTCGTGAAAAAAAGAATAATTGCTTTTCTGAATAAGCACAGTATTATTAATCCTACTCAATTTGGATTTCTACGAGAAAAAAGGACAAATGATGCAAATTTCAACTTTGTTCAGAATGTTTATCTGAAACTCCACGATAGAGAAATAGCAGCAGCGGTTTTTTGTGACCTGACAAAAGCATTTGATTGTGTCAACCACAAAGTTTTGTTGCAAAAATTGGAAATATACGGTTTTAGAGATGTTTTTCTAAAATGGTTTGAATCGTACTTAACTGGGGGAACACAAAGCGTGTCTCTTCAAGGAAACTTATCGGACAAGTTGGAAATTAAATGTGGAGTACCTCAGGAATCAGTTCTAGGCCCGACTCTGTTCTATATAAATGATTTAGCCTCAATTAATATTACGGGAAAGTTTACCCAATTTTCAGACGACACCACAATAATTAAAAACGGCTCAAAACTGCATAAAATTATGAAAAATGATATTGACAAGGTGGAAGGTTGGTGTGACGCTAATATGTTATCCATTAATATATATATATATATATATATATATATATATATAAAAGGACCTTTCTTGAAATGGCCTTTATTGCAGAAAATAGTAATTGCATAAATAAAAAAACAGATATCAATCATCTTAGTGAAATCTATTCATACCTCTTGACGTTGGATAAGAATCCACTGTCCTTCAATATTTCAAATTTATCAACAAATATTTCTTGACTTTGTTCAGATAATTTCATACATAAAACTTAACCATTTTTCTCCAGGTATAAACCTTTACCATAATTTTGCCCACAGTAGGACAAAACATTGTTTTATCTACTTCAACACATCAAGATCCAGAATGAAAATGTACTAAAGACATTTAGTTACATGCCAAATGTACTTAATTCAGGTTCCATCCTACCTCACTAGGTGTCGCTTTACCAATTAAAAATCGGATTTACGGACTCCAACATAGGTTGGTAACTGTAAATTGGTACCACTGACTAAGTCATATGTCATGTCAACTGTCTGTCTTTTCTTAACCAATAGCATTGATTTGGCCTGACGTGGTCAAAATATAAAGTAATTTTAACAATTTTAAATGTAACGTATTTTTATCTAAATATTTTATGACACCTTTCCAATTTCACTTGTTTTATATCAATTTTCATCTTGCACAATGTGCCACTTATGGTTGAATAACATCGCGTCGAACAATCTCAACAAAGATGTAAGTTAACCGTACATATATATTTTTTATATTACTTACACATGCAAATTGTATATAATTGGAAATAAGTTATTAAATTTCCGAAAGTTTGGACAAACTTTAAAGAGTACTCTTTGATTTTGCTGCAAAGCCCCAGTATTTACTAGTTCCTTATATATATATATATATATATACAGGGTGTCAATTCGAAAACTTCCCACCCTTAATATCTTCCTTCCAGTAAACAATATGAGTAATCGAAAAAACAGGTCAATTTTATTGTCAAGGGGGACACTTTCAAGGACTATTTGTAGCCCTCGTGGTTCAACCCCCTAGGAGGGGTAGATGTTACCCTTAGAATTTTAAATGGGAAGGGGGGTCAAGTGGCACATCATTTTGATGGGCGTTCAATTCTTGTTCCAATGGTACCCTGACTTATTATTTTTTGATGAGCATTTTCCGAAAAATTGCGTTCTAAACTAACAGAAGTAATTATTAGAACGCCTATACTGAGATGCATGGTTTGGCCAGAACTGGTTAGAATATTAGGTGGTACCGTTCCAACCCTTTATTAGGGGTAACATTAGCCATTAGCTCCAAACACTTTACATAAAAAAGTAGTCTTATAGTAAAACGTAGATGGTAGTAAAGTTGTGTTTATTAAATGCTGAATTTTTAAGTGTCATCGCAGAAATTGTACAGATAGCCTTCCTTTTTTGCTACTTCTGCTGTAAAAAGTTCCTGTTTTCCGGCAAAAAATTGGTTAGCAAATTTGAACTATGTGGTAGTATTGTGAATACCGTTGTACCTGTTGGGCTGTTTAGGAATTACTTTAATAAGTGTATGAAAGTGTGAAAATGGTTTACATTCTTCAAGACAGAATTGAAATGATTGTAATTTATGGCGAAGTTGGAAAGTGCGCACGAAGGGCGGCATGTCTTTTTAACGAAAGACATCCAAATTGTAATGTAAGTCACCGGTATGTGCTTGATTTGGTGAATAAGTTTTACGAAACTGGTTCAGTGACAAATAAAAAACGAAATAACCCCAGAGTACTAAATGAAGCAGCTCAAATTGAAGTTTTGGGAACATTTGCTGCAGAGCCCACGAGCTCCTTACGATCAGTATCAGAACAGACGGGAATGTCACGCGAGACTACAAGAGAAGCATTGAAAATGCATAAATTTCATCCATATAAAATGCAGATTCTTCAAGAGCTCCACGAGGATGATTATGATAGAAGATTAGAGTTTTGTGAAATCATGTCTCATCGAGTCAATACCATCCCTAATCTTCTGTTAAACATCTGTTTCAGCGATGAGTGTTCATTTTTTCTGAATGGCAATGTTAATAGACTAAATTGTCGCTATTGGAGTGACGAAAACCCACATATTTTTCGGGAAGGGCATACACAACACCCACAAAAAGTTAATGTTTGGGCTGGTATTCTTGGAAATGCCATTCTTGGTCCATTATTTCTGGAAGAAAACTTGACTGGCAATCTGTACCTTGATATGCTTGAAGAGACTATCGATCCTCTTATAACTCACGAGCTAGAAACTCAAATTGATGCAGAAGGTAATGAACTTTTGCAGGAGGATCTGTTACATTTCCAGCAGGACGGTGCTCCACCTCATTATTTTCTTCCCGTCCGACAGTGGTTAAACTAGAGATTTCCGGGTAGATGGATTGGCAGAAGGGGAGCAGTTGAATGGCCTCCGAGATCACCGGATTTAACACCCTTAGATTTCTTTCTTTGGGGGCATCTTAAATCCGTTGTTTATAAAACACAACCTTCTGATATTGACGAACTTAAAGGACGAATTACAGCAGCATGCCGGTCAATTCCTAGTGAAGTTTTCCGTAATGTTAGAGGGGAGTTCGAAAACAGACTGTATTACTGTTTAGAGCAAAATGGACAACATTTCGAACAGCTAATAAGATAAGCGTAAGTAGATTTTATGTTGGAAATGTCTTTCTCGCAAATTACATTTTATTGTGTAGAAGGAAAATAACCACCAAATAAAAAATCCCATGCGTATTAAATTTATTCCTGTCATTCAAGGGTTGGAGCGGTGCCACCTACTCTTCTAACCATTTTTATTAAAGGGAGTCAATACAATAATGCATCTCAGTATAGGCGTTCTAATAATTACTTCTGTTAGTTTAGAACGCAATTTTTCGGAAAATGCTCATCACAAAATAATAAGTCAGGGTACCATTGGAACAAGAATTGAACGCCCATCAAAATGATGTGCCACTTGACCCCCCTTCCCATTTAAAATTCTAAGGGTAACATCTACCCCTCCTAGGGGGTTGAACCACGAGGGCTACAAATAGTCCGTGAAAGTGTCCCCCTTGACAATAAAATTGACCTGTTTTTTCGATTACTCATATTGTTTACTGGAAGGAAGATATTAAGGGTGGGAAGTTTTCAAATTGACACCCTGTATATATATATATATTCATGACATTCATGATATATATATATATGATTTTTAATAGTGTCTGTTTAGTTAAATCACAACCAAATAAATATGGGACATCACGAGAAGCTATCAATCAACATAATTTAAGACCAAATTTCAATGTCACAATACCAGCTCATCGGCTTAGCATTGTTGCAAACAGCCCTCTTGTTTTACCAGCCAAACTTTTCAACAAACTGCCAATAAACATAAAACAGCTGTCTAACATGTTCCATTTCAAAACCGCGGTGAACTCCATGTTGGTGAAAGAATCATTTTACTCGGTTGAAGAATATTTGACACATAATGTAATTTATTCGATTTTACTGTTAAGTCTCTCTTGTGCATGTTTAATTATTGTGTTTTTTGTGTTTTTTGACATTATCCAATACTTATCTATATAAGTCGATGGAAATAAAGATATTATTATTATTATTATTATTATAGCAATGTCTATGATTTCATTGTAACTTTCATCTCTTTGAATTTAGTTTTTCAAATATATTTTTCTGAATCTCTACTAGTTCCTAACATTTTTTGATAGTTCAAGGTCTTTATTGCAATGACTCTACTAAACTCTACTTTGAATACAATAATAACTGTACTCACTTGGAAATGTTTTCCACAATAACATATATTTTCGCTTTACACAGGGTTTATTCACTGCTTCGAAACACATTTTTACGTCGCGCTTCATCTTTAGGTGCATAAAAAAATTGTTTATTAGAATTTTCACTAGACGTCCGACAACCGGGTACAAAGCACTTTTTTGACATGTTCACTTTGTTGCAGGGATACAGATACAGGAATCAAAAGAATTTTAGAATACTAACAACAGAAACTTTCAAAACTTTGAAATCCACATCAACCTCAAATAAGAATTTACGTAGGGCCTGTTCGTGTGCAACATAAATATTTTATGGAACTACTTGACTTGTGTCCAATTTTAATATAAGCTAACGAGTTGAACAGAGACAAACGATTCTTATTGGTTTGCTCCGTGAAACAGACGAACGAACCCGTCTGGTACCAAATGACAACTGTCATACGACACATTATATTTGATTGATAATTTTTCGACTTATCTTGCAACCAATAAAAACCATCAATTTAAAGCTATGATGTACTTTCAAACCAATCACAACATTATTATAGTGGGAATTTTCTACTTAGATTATTGCCTCGGGAATATTCGTGGTATTTTGTTTTTATTGTGTGACAACAACTGATACGTTTGATTTGACGTCTGTCACCAGTTCGCATGCAAATTAAAAAATGAATTTGGATAACCGTAATGAATAAAAATGTTATATAGAGAATGTGTCTATGATTGAGGCATCAAAAAATAATCTATCAAATACCACACGAGAGTTCGATAAAGTAGAAAATAATTCTCCACATTTTTTCTCAAACTTGTTGCCATTTGGCAATAGCCACTCGAGCCCTTCGGGCTCTCGTGTCTATTGCCTGGCAACAAGTTTTCGAAAAATCTGTCGAATTATTTTCACTTTATTCTCACTTTCTTCTGGTATTACAACTGACAATTTCCGTCATATTGTATAAACCAACCAAATGCCATCATTTTTTGAATTCAACCCAATGAGAAGAGGACTTTTCGAAAACATTGTCTCCAGCCCGTGGTATTTTCAAATCGGTGTTTCGCTTCATCCTTATTTATACGTTTTCATAGTTACAACAATTCCTGTGAATAGAGAAACGTCAGTCTGACGGTTCAACTCAAGATGTATAGAAAATATGGTGTATTCACTTATAGCTGTGAAATTGTCACCCAAAACTGTCGATGTACGGCCAACATGATTTCTGATATTTTAATGCGGTAGGATATCTTACGCATCATAACATAGATGGCGGATAATCATTACAGATTCATCACTTGACAGGATGTCATAAATCACTAACTTACAAACGAAAGAAAAACAAGAATCAATGAAGAACTAGGTACGCAACAATATGAATAAATCGCAAAACTATCGAACTGAACGAAAAGTATTAGTAGAGCAGAAAAAACACGATAAATACCAAGATGAAATTTAAATTTGAATACGTTGATGCCAATGACAATTAACCAAACAAAATCAATGTCAACATTCGAATACTCCAAAATTTCTCAGTAGGCAATCCGGTTCGGAATATTGTAAACGGCTGTTTTCGACGGATGCGCCATCCATTGACGAATGGAACAGTCATGCCCATTGAAATTACAGAAAAGAGAACTTTGTGTGAAACAATATCGAATCAGTTAACACACCATGGTTTCTATACATCTTGGTTCAACTCTTCAACTGACATTAATGACACATGATGAATCGTTCCTGCAATATGCATTTAGTTCATAATAATTTAATGAATTCGTGAAATTGTCTGAACGAATATCCCTTCAAAATGCAGAATTTTCAAAATACTTTCACCTTGCGAGTCGCTCAAACTGTGTTGCTGTACAAAACACCACTCGAGCAAGCTCTCGTGGTGTTTCTAAGCAACACAGTTTTCGTGACAGCAAGATGAAAGTATTTTTCGAAAATTCAGCATTTTGTCGGGATATTACTACTGAGTATTTGGTCCAAGTCTAGTTTCTATGAAGGTGACACGAATCACACTTCTTTTGATTATAGAGAAACTAGCTGTCAGAAAAACAAATAAAAAAATCCCGAGTGATATTAGCGTATATCCTTTCTCATTGCAGTGTTTTCTCATATCTCGTGGAAAGGTCCATTGGTTTAGAAAAAAAATTAAATTAATGATGGAATTTATAGGGAGAATATTACAAAGTTCTTTTTAAATAATTTTTCAGAAACCAACGAGGAGTTATCGATTATATTCAGTCATGAAATGCCTTGCTGCACCCTGTACAGAAAGGAAGGATGTGGCGGGAAATAGAGGAGTCGTTTACATTAGTAATTAGACCCTGTTCGTAATTAGACGTAGCTGATGCCAGATGACGCTGACATCGAGTGAAGTCAGCAGGAGCCAATCTGTTAGATGAATCCGCTTCTGGTAGTTGTGTTTGTTTGCATGGGGCTTGCACCCTAATTTGATAGACAATGCCGTGCCATTTACAAAACCTGCCTCCGGCGGTAAAATATAGGGATGATATCGTATTGATAGCACAAGCTTTAGATTTGAAACTTTATTTATTCAATATAATCAATATACATATATGGCTATTTATGATACAAGTTCGTAAAGTAGGATTTTTTTGTATGAGCGTGAAGTTCAACAAACACGCTAGTACAAAAAAGCTATTTCGAAAGTGTTTCATACAGAGTTTTTTCTTCGACAGTTATTTTATTGCCAAATTGTAGCAATTATATCATTAATTTGAATGTTTAATGATATGAATTTTCGGCGTATTATCAAAAAAGACTTATAGAGTTATATTTGACGCAAAATACTGTATTTTTCAAAAATGCATTAATGTATGAACCAGAGCTGTTCCGAGCACTGACAAAAAGTGCTTGGAGTAATAAGCACTAAGCACTCTTGAAAAGTGCTCGGGAGTCTAGAGTACTAAGCACTTTTTTTATGAAGTGCTCGTTATTAGTGAGCACTTTTAAAAAATAATTCGATTCAGTGAGCACTAAGCACTAAACACTTTTCAAAAGGGCGAGACCGTTAAGGTGGGCGTTCAATTTCGAGTATTCCAAGTTCATATTGCATTTGGAAACGGTTTCACTTGGAAATCTCATATTTGGTAGGTGAACTCAGAAAGGAGTGGAGTACTCATTGAAAATAATGACATTGATTTGATATCGAAAATTGATATTTTTTTGGTAGGCAATTGAAGGAATTGAGTCAATACTGAACCGTAGCTTGTAAACTGGAATTCTTTCAAGTTCAGTCTTACATATGTTAAACACATCATACATATGACAGGAAGTGTCAAGATTCTATTAATTTTAAAGGTTTTCCTGCAACTCTCTCTGAAGCTTAGATTAAATTTTAAACGAATTATCCTTTTTTGTCCAATGAATACTCGAACCCAATCGGTGGCAAAACCCCAGGTCATTGTATTGTATGAAATGTGGCTATATGCAAATGCATAATATAGATTCAGCAGTTTATTTGTGTTGAGATACGCTTTTATTTGAAGTATTGTATGAAAAGCTTTGTTCAGATTTTTGCAAACGTGATCTATGTGGTTGCTAAAGCTGAGTTCAGAGTCATAAAAAGTTCCCAACAGCTTCACTGTCTCGGTAAATTTGAGTGAATGGTCCAAGTTTATATTGTTTAGAGGATTTTTTCTGATGTGGAAATTGTTAATTACTGTTTTACCTTTATTCAAGCACAATCTGTTTTGGCTACACCAACCTTCAACCTGATTGTATGCAGTTGTAATATTCTTTGTCAGTTCGTCAGGTGTCCTTCCGTTAACTGTATTGCATAGCATTCGTACTAACATGTAAAGGCAAGTCATTAATGTAAATGAAAAAAATAAGTGGCCACAGAGTCGATCCCTGTGGAACCCCAAGAGTTACGTTATATGCACTAGAATAGGCTGTGTCGATTTTAACAAAAAAAGAGCGGTTTCTTAAATATGTTTGTAACCAGTTTAATAGAATACTTCCAATACTGATATTACGGCATTTTTCAAGAATAAACTCGATATCCAGACAATCAAAGGCAAAGCAACATATTTTCCATCATCTAATTGTTTTTCCTGAACCCATGTTGGGAAGCTGTTGATGAATGATATTTTTCAAAAAAATCTGTTATTATATTGTATACTAAACGCTCTATGATTTTCGATATTGAACACATTTTCGAAATCTAATTCAAGGAATATTTCCGATACAGGATTCGGATGTTATATCAGCGTCTCTCTCTGACAAGCTCTTCACAAGCCTGCAATACGTTCGAACGCGGAAGTACCGTTATTCGAAAAAAGAATAGGTTAATAGTCGCCGAGTATCATCTCGTGGAGATGCTCCTCTCTGGCATCCGACGCTCTTGAACGTCCCGAAACTCATCTGAAGTGTACACTTTTGTTCGTTTATCCCCGACTCGTTTCCCGGCGAGTTACCCGAATGGAACTGTCAGAAATAAGCGACATCCCGTCCGAGGCAACGATCTGCTCGAAGATGGAATTGGGAATGGAAAACTTAAATATACTTTATACTTCTTAATTAAACTGGAATGCACTGCGGCCGCAGGATCGCAGTAAAACAGGGACGTATCTGTATCAGGGCGCTGATGAAATGGGGGGTAGCATATTATACAACTAGTGCGGAAAATTGGATATTTTATACGAGTGTGACGAGGTTATGAACCAGGAGCCGTAGGCGAGTGGTGCCTTGTCACCCGAGTATAAAATATCCAGTTGCACGAATTCTTCGCTATAATTTTCCGATGACCGTGTTGAAAAACAAAATACTACGAGATTGTACTCATAGTACATTACCAAATAAACGATTCTAGGATGAAATCCGTTCTACAGAAATGTCTCCGGAAAAAATCTCACTGAAAATTACCGTCTCGAAAAAATCCCCAGTGGAAAAATTCCCCTGTGGAAAAATTCCCCTCGGAAAAGTTCACTTTGGAAAAAATCATCCAGAGAAAAAGAATCCAGTATGATAACCTCAATGTCATAATTTCAAGAGTCCAACCCAACCTACCCGAATGTTTGAATTCGCCCCAGTTCATTGAAGAATATAAAATGAAAATAATAACTAAACTGATTTAATAACTTATTTGATGGAAATAACCCTAATTTTGAAATGGGTATTTGATATTTGAAGAACATTTGCATAATGTAAAATTCAAAATGTTATTAAAATAATACAAACGTACATACGTACAGATGTACCAATACTTGATATTGAAAACACCTTTGCATGATAAAAAGAACAAAAACATTTTGTGAGGAGTCATTTTTTAGTCTGATCTAACACGAATGAACTGCTCAACCTGATAAACCGGAAAATGAAGAACAAAAGATCATCAGGAATTGACGAAATACCCGTTTTTTTAGTAAAGAGGGTTTTGAATATAATTATCAAACCGCTCACTTTCTTATTAAATCTTTCATTTTCAAGTGGCACTTTTCCAACAGCCCTGAAATCGGGAAAGGTAACCCCTATTCAGAAAAATCAAAAATGATCCACAATCGAAAATTTTAGAACAGTGACTGTGTCCCCCCAAGACTTTCTAAGGTTTTCGAGTACGCATTTTTAGAACGATTGATGAACTTCATCGTTACTTATAACATTTTGATACCGAAACATCATGGTTTTCGTTCTGGAAAATCAACTCAAACTGCGATACTCTCTTTTTATAAATATCTGATGGATTTTATAGATTCAGGCGAGTGCCCTGCGGCGATCCTATGTGACCTGAACAGGGCATTCGACTGCGTCAATTACTCAAAACTACTGAGTCTTTTGGAAGGCTATGGCTTGAGAGGAAAGTCACTGACCTGGATATCTTCATTCCCCACTGATACAGAGCAACGTGTTTCACTTAAATTCGATAGCGGAAATTCCCTATCGTTCTCAACATCAGAAACAAGATTGGTTTGGATGCGAGTGCCTCAGCGCTCCATCTTGGGACCAGTCTTATTTCTTTTGTACATCAACAACATAGATAGAGAATTGTCATACCCTTTCTTTATTGCCTACGCGGACGATATCAGTTTTCTGATCTCTATTATAAAAGAAAACAGACACATTTCAATTAAACACGAATCATACCATCATAAAAACATGTGATAAAGTCACGTTTCTAGGAATTCACATGGACGAGTAACTGAACTGGAACACACACCGTGAACAGTTAGTTTCTACATTGAGCTCACTGATTTACATGTTCAGAAATTTAAGAACGGTATTAAACAAAATGCAACTAATGAACATATATTATGCCCAAGCTGAAGCCAGGTTGCGCTATGTCGTGTGCTTGTGGGGCAACTCAACAATGAGTAGGAGCATTTTTATTGAACAAAAAGCTATTTTGAGGTGTATATTCAATGTTCCAAAACGCAGCTCATGTAAAACACTATTTCAAAACCACAGAATTTTTACTCTAGTCAAATTATTCATATATGAGTTGTCGATATATATTTTTACCAATAAAACCGACTTTACTCTTAACGGCGATATTCATGGTAAAAATACGCGCCAAAAACATTTGATGCATATAAAACAAACTAAATTTAAAATCAGTCAAAATGCTACAGACTCAATTGGACCGAAAATTTTCAATCGTTTACCAGGAACAATAAAATCCATTAGGAATTTTGTAAAATTCAAGAAAAGTCTGAAAACTTTTTTGCTGGAAGATTGTTTTTATACACTAGACGAGTTTTTTTATGTGACCAATCTGTGATATCTCCGATTATATGTATTTTTATTTTATATGTGTGTACTTTAATCTTACTCTATTTATATGTATAATGTCTTTGCTATTGCATCTTTATTTTTTATATTTATTTAGTTTTAGGTACTTTTTGACTATTCCTTTACAAAATGTAAATTTTTGTCATTTGAAGGAAATAAACGGATTTGATTTGAACTAACCGTAGATAATTGAAGGCGTGCGTTTCAACCTAAATTTTTTGTGCATTATTTGTTTTTATAAGACATATTATGCTTTTATTGTGGGTATTATTTTTTTCAGGAGATATTTTTCTAGCGATATTTTTTTCACGGAGAATTTCTTTGAAATAAAAAATTTCCGTAATATTTCTGGAAAGATTTTTTCAAGAGGGATTATTACAAACTATTTCAGAAAAATCTAGTTTCAGGATTAAGCGTACTTTTTTCGCATTAAGGTGCATTTAGTCAACATCATTTTAAAATTGTGCTTAAATATATGTTAAAAACGAAAGTTGAATCTGTTAAATCAAATGGCACCATTTATACAACAATATTAAGTTTATGCTAAAAACATGTCACTTTGAAAATCCCAATTTTATAAGAATCTTACTTTTACGATAAAAATATTGTTCTTAATTCACGTGTACCTAAAGTTTCATGTCATAAAATGTACCTATCATTATCAAATGTATGCCTAAATCTAAAACTCGTGTAATATTAGGTCTGATAAAAATTTATTTTCACGGTTATGTTTATGTCAGTGCTTGTGCTAAAGTTACGTTTATGTTGACTAAATGCACCTTTAGTGTTTTATGTTTAGGTTGCGACTTGCATTTCATTCTATATGGCCATTTGGATCGGAGGTTAAACGTTCATGAAAGTTCTTTGTTTTTTCGGGTAGTTGATTTTTGTGTAAGTTGATACTTATTTTGGATTTTAACAGTTTTGTGTTTCTTTTTTCGATAACATTGCTATATGTGCCACCAAAACCGGTTTTCATTGAGAATAAAGTTATCATAAAAATATTCTCAGTTGAAATACCACAAGAGAGTGAGAATAAAGTGAAAATAATTCTACAGATTTTTCAAAAACTTGTTGCCAGGCAATGGACACGAGAGCCCGAAGGGCTCTAGTGGCTATTGCCAAATGGCAACAAGTTTGAGAAAAAATGTGGAGAATTATTTTCTATAAATTGATGGATGTAGCCGTTACTACGTGGTAAGAAATCATCACGAAAAATAAGAAATAAAACTTTCTATGTTTTTATACCACTTCTATTTGTAACCAACGTTACTGCAGATTCGTCCTATATGGACATTATCAAACAATAGAATAATCTGAAATAATAAATAACACTCATTAAATACCCTTAATTCTACCCGAGGCCTGTCTTAGTGACTAACGGTCATCAATGACTTTTACCTGGGCTTTTACCTGGACTTTTACCTGGGCAAATAAACAAGGTCCAGGTAAAAGTCATTAATGACCGTTAGTCACTAAGACAGGCCTCGGGTAGAATTAAGGGTATTTAAAGAGTGTTATTTATTATTTCAGATTATTGTATTGTTTGATAATGTCCATATAGGACGAAACTGCAGTACAAATAGAAGTGGTATAAAAACATAGAAAGTTTTATTTCTCATTTTTCGTAATTATTTTCTACTTTATCGAACTCTTAATCGATAGATTATTTTTTGATGCCCCAATCATAGACACATTCTCTATATGTATAACATTTTTAATCATTACGGTTATCTAAATTCATTTTTAACTTTGCATGCAAACTGACGACAGACGTCAAATCAAAAGTATCAGTTGTTTCTAGGATTAGTACATTTTCATGAAGTAAAATTTTTATTCTTAAATGGAAACAAAAAAAATAGCATTAAATAAATATATAGAACCTTTGCTGTGAATAAAAATTCAAAAAAAGCTCCAGATGATGCTACTTCTGCATCAGCATCCCTCACAGAATATTTTGAAATTCTGGAACTTGATCATTAATGACAACCTCAAGCCGTAGAAATATACATGGTATCATGAATTTATTACTGCAGCTCATAGATTATAAAATTTGTATTCGACGATGTTTGATAATATGAATTAAAATGGACAATTGGATAGATGTCATTGGGATATATTTGTTTGGAAACATTAAGGAAATTTGAAGTTGCTAACTGAACCTGAATGACCTAAAGTAAGAAGAGCATTTCTCAGGATACCATCCTTGTGTATTATCAGAAACGACCAAAGCCATGCAATAACCAAAGTCTCATCCGTGAAAGCCATATATCATAATGGTTGAATCACGTAGATAATTTTTTTGTTTTACACCTAGATTGTTGAATTTAAAGTACACAATAAGTTTTGGGAAATTAAACTAGCTTGCACAATAAACGAGAGGAAATTTGTTACGGTTCTGTGTTCTCTACAGAGCAGTAATGTTGTGACCAGAAGTATGTTCACAGAATTTCATTTTCTTGGAAATCAGGAGATGAAAAAGTGAAGCTTTCTTTCCAATAAAATCTGTTAGAACAAATAGTTCACCACTGAAAAATATATCTTCCTTGTGAAGATTCATTTCAGTATTCTTTCTCGACCAGTCACAATCTATCCCTACAAATATGATTTTTGATTGGAACAGAATCCTCCCCGGAAACAACTCTGGTCGAGAAACCAGCATTCAAACCGACGCTTTTCAAACAGCCCTCCGACTGTTTCCGCATACTCGTCGCCGGAGAAAAGTGCTTCCTCTGACAAGCTGTCAGTCGATTTTCGAGACATCGAACTCCGCAGAACGTTCGTGTCCGCTTTATCTGTTTATGCAGCAAACGACCGACAACGGTTTCGCTAATAAAACCAAACGGCAGACAAACATCGTCGGCAGTCCCCCAGTAAATGTAGTGCATCCGAAACTTTTCACTTCCGTTCAGTTGAAACTTCTTTCATCAACTTCCCGAGAAACCAAGGATCCGAGAATCCACTAGATAGAGGACACTTTCAAAGAGACTTTTTCAATCGAGCAGGGTCGGTACTAGTGTATTTTTTCAACCAATTTTTAGTCGATTATATAATCTTTACATAAAAAAGGATATTGCTTTTGGAGGCACACTTTTTATGCGTGTGTGACGCTCTGCACAACAGGCGCAACAAAACGTTTCGGAAGATAAACAATGAATCCAATCATTCATTCCAACCATATTAAAAAAATTTCAGCAGCAAAAGGCGAGGACACAAAAAAATGTTAGCATTCTAAATATGCTTTAAAACACACAACGTATATATAAATGAATCCAGAAAAGTGTTTTTTATGCACTTTTGTCTACAATACCATCAAGTTTACCCATTGAGATAATAACTCCAGTGAAGTGCCAGACAGTATTCGCTGGCGAAGCAACAGGCTCATCTAGATTTGAATAAAAATGTCTATGAAAATGGTTAAACTTAGTGTTACTGTGAAAAAACATAAAATATAATATTTCAGGAAGAAATTATTACTCATTTGGGGATAAATATTATTGTACAAGTTTTTAGCCAGTTCCTTCCAGCCAGCGACCCCCTTCTTTGATACTTTTTGTTCAAATATCCGTTCGTACACCGGGTCAATCATGGGAAGTATTTGCATATATAAGATGTTCGTGAACATCTTGTACGAGGATGTATTGATATCTAGTTAGCCTAGACCAGTTCCCTGCATACAATAACTTATTAGAAGTGTCAGTGTAAGGTATGACGTCAAAAAAGTGAACCAGAATTACGCAATGAATTAAAAGAAAAGATATGTCCACCGAAATTGTGAAAATCGAAGAATAGGAGTATCGAGCCATCATCAAGTACCTGTATTTAAAAGGATTAAGAGGTAAGCAGATTTACGAAGATATGCTTAATACGCTTGGTGATCAATGTCCTTCGTATGCGACCGTGAAAAATTGGTCTGCATCAAAAGAGGTAAATTTTCCATTGAAGATGGCGACCGATCGGGAAGGCCAGTTTCTGTGTCAGTCCCCGAAAATATCGATGCAGTTCGACATCATTTTAACAGACCGTCGAATTGGGCTAAAACGTATATCTGAAGTAGTGAATATTTCATACGAACGCGTTCATTATATGGTTCACGTTAATTTGGACATGAGAAAAATTGCTGCAAAATGGATCTTCAAATGTTTGAATGTTGATCAAAAGCGTGCAAGGGTAGTAGCATCGCGTTCGATCTGTGCTCGATTTGAAAACGATGTAGATTTCTTAAACCGAATTGTTACTATGGATGAGACTTGAGTACATTTCTACGATTCAGAAACAAAGCAACAATCGATGGAATGGCGACACTCCGGTTCTCCAAGACCTAAGAAGTTTCGTGTCCAAAAATCTGCTGGAAAAGTTCTTGCTTCAATTTTGTTTTTGCATGACAATGCCAGGGCACACAAATCTCATGTTGCCATGCAAAAAATTCGTGAATTAGGGTTTGAATTACTAGAACATCCCCCTTATTCACCAGATTTCGCTCCGTCCGACTATCATCTCTTTCCTCAACTGAAAAAAAGTTTAAAAGGTCGTACATTTTCTCCCAACGAGGAGGTAATAAAAGCTGTGGAGGTCTGGTTAGCAGAGCAAGACGAAACATTTTGTTTGATAGATCTAGAGACGTTGCAGGTTCGCTGTAATAAATGTATCCAATAAAGAGGAGAATATGTTGAGTAATAAAATATTTTGACATTGATATTTTGTTTGGTTCTAATATATTAGGCTAAGAATTTTTTAATATATCCTCGTATCACACATTCAAGTACTTCATTAGGATATAGTCCTTTGGATCCAACAAGTATCAACAAACCAATCCAGAATCTGTTGTTCCCCATGTTAGTGTGTAGTGAAAATGTTGATTTTAAGTTTTCTCTTTATCACGAAAGTATCTTAATTTTTTCATCATGATTTGTACCGTTCCTTCGTTGAATGGGAAACCCTCACCCTGTACACCCACTGAAAAATGTAAATTCAAACTAGCCCATTCGGAAAGCTACAAACGACAGCCATTTCCGATATTGAATTGTAAACCGAGATGACTGTTGGAGCCATTAAGAAATGGGATGTGAAATCTGGTCAACATATCGAACATTCCAGGGAAGATAAAACGGAAATTCGAATGTTTTACGACGCGACTTCTGGTTTGATGTTGTAACATGAAAACCTTCCAGATGTTCTCTACCGGTGCGATGTTCGAGGTTATGCCGGAAAGCGGTGTTATCTTGTCACGGGAAATGTTGATCGTAACTTGGCACGACGTGGATTGTTCGAGAATGTTAATGGAGTTCATGCTGAAACAATTGGCGCTTAGTATGAATGGTATTAGTGAGTATTGATTGGAAGTTTGATTTTGTGGAAGAAGGGACTGTTCTTGGCATGTCCTTTTGGGTGTAAGATGAAGTAAAATTCGCGAGATTCCACATTTTTGAAATATTCTCAGGCGATCAAAGTAGAAAAATGCAATATTCTATCCAAAAAATCACAAACTAACCTCAGCCGTAACTCGACGAGCTGATTTCGAGTAGCGTCTCAAAAATTTGATTCGTCAAAAGGGTAACTGGTGAAGGGCAATTTTTTCGACGAAAAATACATCCATCCACAAACCGAAAATTTCTGAATGAAACAGCCTTCTGATTCGAAAAACAAGTACATTTTCGGATTCAGAATAAAATTTTCTATAAGATGAAGTAATGCTTGCGACATTTTTTAAATAATCCCAGGAGATCAAAGTCGAAATATACAATATTCTATATAGTAGGAAATCGAATTTTGCGAAAATTTTTCTTTTCCATTTTCTGATAAATCACAAACTCCTCTCAGACTTAACTCGACGAGCTGATTCCGAATATCACCTCAGAAATTGAATTCGACAAAGGTGGAACTGGAAACGGGCAATTTTGTCGACGAAAAAATGCACCCATCCACAAACCGAAAATTTCTGAATGAAACAGCCTTCTGATTGGAAAACCCAGTATATTTTCGAATTCAAAATGAAAATTTCCATAAGATGAACTAATGCTCGCGTGATTCCGCATCTTTTAAATAATCCCAGGCGATCAAAGTCGAAAAATGCAATATTCCATATAGACGGAAATCAAATTTTAGGAAAATTTTCATTTTCCATTTTCTGATAAATCACAAACTCCCTTCAGACTAAACTCGACGAGCTGATTCCGAATATCAGCTCAGAAATTGAATTCGACAAAGGTGGAACTGGAAAAGGGCAATTTTTTGCACCAAAAAATGCACCTATCCACAAGTCGACAGTTTCTGATTGAACTAGACCTCCGATGCAAAAACCAATTACATTTTCGGATTCACAAGAAGAATGTCTATGCGATGAAGTTATACTCGCGGGATGCCGCATTTTAAAAATAATTCCTGGCGATCAAAGTCGAAAAATGCAATATTCAACATAGAAGAAATCGAAGTTTGCGAATATTCTTATTTTCCATTTTCTGGAAAATCACAAACTTCCCTCAGACTTAACTCGACGAGCTGATTCCGAATATCACCTCAGAAATTGAATTCGACAGAGGAAAAACTGGAAGAGGGGAATTTTTTCAACTGAAAAATGCACCCTTTCACTAACCGACACTTTTTGAATGAATTAGCGTTTTGATAAAAAAACAAGTTTATTTTCGGATTAACAAGAAAATTTTCTGTAAGATGAAGTAATACTCGCAGGATTAGGCATTTTTGAAATAATCCCAGAAGAATTCAGATTTAGCGAATATTTTTATTTTCCATCTTCTGAAAAATCACAAACTTACCTTAGACTAAATTCGACGAACTGATTGAATTAAACGAAGGGGAACTGGAAAAGGGCAATTATTTCTACAAAAAATTGCACCTTTCCACAAACCCACAGTTTCTGAATGAATTAACCCTTTGATTGAAAAACCAAGTACATTTTCGGAGTTTTTTCATGAGATGAAGTTATATTCGCAGGATTCCACAGTTTTTAAATAATCCCAGGCGATTCAAGTCGAAAAATGCCATATTCGATATAGAAGAAAATCTAGTTTTGCGAAAATTTTCATTTTCACTTTCCGAAAAATCGCAAACTTATCTCAGAAGTAATTCGTCAGGCTGATTTCGAATAACGTATCAAAAATTGAACTCGACAAAGAGGAAATTGGAAAAGGTCAATTTTTTCGACGAAAAAATGCACCTATCTACAAAATCACCATTTTGTAAATGAATTAGCTTTCTGAAAAATGGGTACATTTCTGGAATCAGAAGAAACTTCTCTATAAGATGAAGTATTAGTCACAAAATTCCCCATTTTTCAAATATTCTTCGACGATAAATGCGAGAAATGCAATTTGAATTTGTAGGATGACTCAAATTCAATATATGAACCTTCATATTGATAGTTTTAAAATTATTTTCAAGCAGGTTCATAGATAATGACTATACAGTGTGACAATTTAAAAACTTACAATGAGCTATATCTCACGAACGAAAGATGATATCAAAAAATGCTCAAAACTGTTTCTAGGATAGGAAGGAGGAACTAAAATGACATAAAAAAGAACTCGCCCCCATCAACCCCCTAGGCCCCACCTACCCCAACTAAAAAAGTTTAAATGGCAGACCCCTACTTATGATACATCATTGAAAAGCCTATAAAAAATGCAATCCAATGATATACATAATAATTGTACAGGGTGTATCAATAATTACCAAATTATTAATTTTAAAAACAAACGTAAGAACCCTACTTGTGATACAATGTTAAAAATCTTTAAATGCCAATAAAAGCTTATTTTCAATAAGTTCCGAGGGTTTGTTGTTGAATAAAAACTTTAATTTGCCGTCTTTGCAAAAACAAGTTGTAAACATCTCTTTTCTGGTTTCTGTCGCAGTCAATAATTTTTTGTTTATTTGAGACGTCTAAATGTCATTAGTGTCATCATTGTGTACGATCAGTAGTTGTCACGATGGTTTACAGTATACCTGAACGTGTGGAGATAATTTTCATATTTGGCTCCCAGAACCAGTGTTATTTACGAACAGCTCAAATATTTAATGAGAGGCATCTGGACAAACATGTAAGTCACGTGTACATCCGCGATTTAGATGAAAAATTTAGAGAAACGGGATCAGTGCAAAATAAAAAAAGGGATGCCCCAAGATTAGTGAATGAAGCAAGCCAAGTTGAGGTCCTTGGGCAATTTGCAATAGAGCCTACTGCATCAACACGTCAGGTATCTACAATGACAGGACTATCACGTGAGTCGGTCAGGAAGGTGTTGAAATTACATAAGTTTCACCTGAGCAAAACGCAAATTCTTCAAGAACTAGGCGATGATGACCCAGACCGACGAATTGAGTTTTGTGAACTAATGACTGAAAGAATTCGTGTTGAACCTAGACTATTGAAAAATATTTGTTTCAGTGATGAATGTACTTTTATGCTGAATGGCAATGTGAATAAACAAAACTGTCGGTACTGGAGTGATACGAGCCCGCATCGATTTAGAGAAGATCACACTCTATATCCTGAAAAACCTAATGTGTGGGCAGGGATATTAGGGGATTCTTTAATTGGCCCCTTGTTTATACCAGGCCATTTAAGTGGCGACATTTATCTGAATATGCTGGAAAACACCATCCAACCTTTAATTGTGCATGAATTAGAGAATCAAAGGGATGACCAAGGCAATCTAGCTCTAGAAGAAGATTTGCTGCACTACCATCAAGATGGAGCACCTCCTCACTATGCCGCTGCAGTTAGGCACTGGTTGGATACTAATTATCCGAGCAAATGGATTGGAAGGAGAGGTTCTATTGAGTGGCCACCGAGGTCACCAGACTTAACGGGGTTACCTCATGTCAGTTGTGTATAAAACTCAACCTGCGTCACTTGGGGACTTGCGGGAAAAAATTACTCAAGCATGTCGCGCTATTACTAGAACAACATTTGTCAAAGTTCGTGCAGAATTTGAAAATAGGCTGTACTATTGTTTAAAAAACAACGGAACCCACTTGGAACATTTACTTCATTGACATTTTTAACAAATTTGTAGTTCAACAAAAACTTCATTAAATTTTCCTTTTAAGGCAAGGTTTTGTAATTATTTATTCACCCTGTACCATTATTATTTATACTGTTGGATAGCATTTTTTGTAGGATTTTCAATGATGTATCACAAGTAGGGGTCTGCCATTTAAACTTTTTCAGTTGGGGTAGGTGGGGCCTAGGGGGTTGATGGGGGTAAGTTCTTTTTTATGTCATTTTAGTTCCCCCTTCCTATCCTAGAAATGGTTTTGAGCATTTTTTGATATCATCGTTTGTTCGTGAGATATAGCCAATTGTAAGTTTTCAAATTGTCACACTGTATATTCAGTGTATACTTAGTTAGTCTTACATGTAGATTTGGTATTTCCTATGATGTTTGGTACGATTCCCGTAACAAAAGTCACGTAAACCTCTACTCGAACACCCTGTACTTCTCTGCGCCGGCTCTGAAGAATATTTTACAGTTTTTAATTAGCATTAAGCGCAGCATTTGAGGTGAGAGTGGCGGACTGGAAGTAGAGCAGTGAGCTGGGTAAAGATAATGAAAAGTGCCCACAAAAATAAATGGCTCACGGTTGTCTAAATTGCCGCGTTCATGCAAATTGAAACCGGCGCAATTTCGCGAGGTGTTTTCTGTCGGAACATTGTACTAACATGAGCACGCGGGCTGTTGCGAATGTGTGGTGCAAGGCAGTATTGTATTATCCTGCAGAATGACCGAAATCAGACGGTCTCTTGGGATATATGCTCGAACAATGTTTGGGAGACTGAGGGCAGTTGCAATATTTTCACTTCGATCACTCCATTGAATTATGATACTTCACTATCAAAGCTATATAACTCCGGAATAAGAGGAGATCCTATGAACCATCTTTTTTGAAGTACAGAAAACAATTCGTTCAACTACAGCATATAGGACTGGAATAAAAAGAATATAATTCACACTACACTTTAGCGGAATCTGGTGTTCCACAAGGCGCGGTGCTGAGACCCAGCCTTTTCTCAATAAATGTAAATAGCCTTGATTCATTTGTGAAATATAAGTTTTTCCACAATGTATGCAGATGTCTTATCTTTAATTATCTTAAATTCATCAGCAACAAATTAAATAGAAAACTACTTAGACGGGGAAGTAAATTCAATTTTATCGTAGGTTTTTTCCATTTCCAGAGGAGTTTATTGGTTCAATTTTCAATTGAGAATGTTTGTCTTCACAACATGAATCCCTTCCAAGAGAGGTTATCCTGTACGATGGAAAAAAGCGACTAAATTCCAACTTTCAGTCACAGATGATTCCACAACTGACTTTATGAACATCCTGTTCATATTTTCAATAAAATCATCATATATTTGTTGTGACATTTAAAATTTTATTAACGGCGTTCCAATGTTTTTAACTTGTATTTTGTTAATTTTCTAGTAATATTAAAATATTGAATTCCGATTTTCGAAAACGTGATCTTTTTTTGTGAATATTTCCTGATTCTTCCAGATTTTAAGGTACTATAAAAAACATGGTGCGATGAATCGAATCAACAAAACTAAAGTCGTCCCAACTTCGCCAAGTTGTAGTGCGGCTCGGAGCCATTTCACGGACCATTGGGTAATCGAAGAAGCAACATATTCGATTCGGAATTGAAATAGATATCCATTCAGCGCGGCCAATTATTCGTAACACGGTTATTTCTCTCCTATAAAACACGCGACTGGCTGATCGAACTCCAATCGACTTTCCCATTAATATGCTAAATGTAATTACGAGACCGGTCTGCGTCAGGCAGCGAGGGACCTAATTCGAATATGGGAACAATAATGCTCCCCGGGGACCATAAATAATTCTTTGCGGACGGCGTCAGCCTCTTTCGTCCTATTTGATGGCGAATTGATGAGCTCGTGGCAGCGGTTTGTGATTTGCGACTGGTGCGTCTGCAGGACTCGACTGGGAGGGTGATTAAGGGAGATTTGCTGCACTGTGGAGGACTACTGGGTCAGTCCAAGAGGCTAAACCGGAAATGAACGCTACATTATCATCCCTTAGTGGAAGCAACTTTATCTACAGAAGGATCTTAAGAGCCACCATCACCGAAAAGTCGAATTTCTTCCTCATCCCTTCCGGCTCAGGTTTGTTGGCATACTTATCAAGAGTGGGGGTGGAGATAATGAACTCGATGAACATTGGCAACACAGCACCTGTCCGTTCTCGATTACAGCGCCAATCAGGTATAAATTTCTCGATCGTAGAATCCGTTTCTTGCGAAAACCATTGATAAGAATTCCAGAAACTCTCAATTTTTTCAATTCATCATTTCATTTAAATGTTTTTTCTTAAAAATTATCATAACCAAAAATCACTGAGGTTCCGGAATTTACACAAAAACATTGAGTAATGCAAAAAAAATTAAAAAAATTTCAAACAAAAACTGTGGGCTTGAATCGAATTTCCGTTTTACCAAGGTAGTGTTTGCTCTTAATACCCTTTTTGCCAACAATCCCTATACAGGTTATGTAACTTTCTTCAATGAATTTCTCAGTCTCAAGCGAGTGAAACCAATTTTAGTCAAGAATCAACTAAATTGACGTTTACACTTAATTCTGACTGACATTCTATTGAAGAATAGTATATTCTTCAACGAGTGTATAATGAAATCTATTATTCTCGAGGATAAAAATTCCGAAACGAGCCGAAGGCGAGTTTCGGAATTATCCGAGAAAATTATAGCTATTTTACGCTAGTAGAGGACTATACTTTCTCTACGACTATACGATAGTCAGAGTTTTAATGAAATCTAAATATTATTTGTGAAAATAAGTATACAGGGAATTTCATAATAAATGCGTAGGACTTCAGGATGTGATAGCTCGTCCAAAAATATTAAAAAAAGTTTCTATTGACTCTAAAATGCACCATTTTCGAGATACAGGGTGTTGAAATTTTAAAATAATTATCGTTTTTTGCGAATATCTCTGGATTTGTTTATCGCACAGAATACAGATTCCGTAGGCATTTTCTACTCATAATAAGCTATGTTTTGCGCGGATTTTTTATTTTTTCAAATTCATATTTGGTGAAAATTTTGAAGGGGTAGTGGGTGTTTTTCTCTCTACGCCACTGGAAAAAGTACAGTTTTGAGGCTCCTATATGAACCGCCAATGTTTTTTACACAAAAAAGATTTCATGGTCATAAGCTCCAAAGTTGACTGTTTTCAAGAAAAATCAACTTTCATGTTGTTTAAATAATGTTTTTTCCTCAAAAAATTGCTGCGTGCATTGAAGCTAACGGCGTACATTTCCAACAATTCAACTGAGTATGATTGTTATTGTTTTTTTTTTATTTTGCAATTAAGAAGTCAACGTTTGGTTTTGTTACTTGTTTTAACGTTTAAATAAATTTTGTATCATTAGGAAAAAAATTATTTAAAAAAATTTACCATGTTTTCAACATGAAAGTTGATTTTTCTTGAAGACGTTCAACTTTAGAGCTTATGACCAAGAGTACCTTTTTTGTGTAGAAAACATTGGCGGTTCAAGTAGGTGGCTCAAAATCATACTTTTCCAGTGGCGTAGAAGTTGGAGAAAAAAACACCCACTACCCCTTCAAAATCTTCACCAGAAATGAATTTAAAAAAATAAAAAATCTGCACAAAACATAGCTTATTATGAGTAGAAAATGCATTCAAAATCTATTTTTGTGCGATAAACGGTTCCAGAGATATTCGCAAAAAACCATAATTTTTTTTAAATTTCAACACCCTGTATCTCGAAAATGTTGAATTTTAGAGAGTAAGTTAATAGAACCTTTTTTTTCATATTTTTGAACGAGCTATCATATCCAGAAGTCCTGCGCATTTATTATGAAACACCATGTATATTATTAAGTAATATAAGGTAGAATAACAATTACACATGAATAATCGGTGGTCATTCATGAATGAATAAATGCCTTAATTGAAAATAATTTAAAACAAAACTTCCAAGAGTGAGATTCGAACTTACGTCTACATAACTACCTTCGTTATACATTTACTTCATGTACACGCTTCTACCAACTGAGCTATAACAGGCACTCGAAAATTTGTGAATGAAATACCTACTAGAGAAACTCTGACCAAGAACTGAGAGAGTGTGGAACGTTCAAGTAAAAATTGTTTGACATACCTTTGTTGCAAGATAGATTTCATCTTCCTCACTATCACTACTTTCCCCCACTCTATTCATTTTTATATTAGGTACTTGTCACACAGATCAAAGTTAAACTAAAGTTAAACCTACGAAAATAGTCAATTTGACATTCGCGGATGCCAAGCTGTGACAAAAGTTCAATCAAGCAAAGCCTTCTTGAGAAATTTGTTTGTTACACCTCTCATTTCCCGTGGATTTTGAAAATTCCGAATCTGTGATTGGCCGAGTGCCGTTGAATAATGAGTTAGGATCCACGGTGTCTTGGAATCATCTATATTCTTCAATTAAAAATCAATATGTAATGAACGTAGAATACAATAGTCGAAGAGAATAGTATATTCTGTAACAAGGTTAGAATGAAAATTCGATGTAAGTGGAAAGTTCCGAGCGCGAGCCGAAGGCGAGCGTGAGGAACCACGAGCATCACGAATTTTCATTCTAACCGAGTGGCAGATTATATTTTCTCCACGATCAAAGATAGGAAACGTGACAGCAATAATTTTGACACTTACTCAAACTTTGCCACTACGATGACAATCAACTGCGTCAAGACTAATGTTATTATTGCTAACCAATGTGAGAATATTATTCTATCACAAGAGAGAGAATGTAAATACATTTAAATTGCATGGGGGCAGAGGAGTTGCAGAATATTTCTTCAATCTCAAGAGAGAGAATTCCATCATTCTGTAATCAAATTTGATTTCAGAATTGGCAAATTCTGTGATGATCGTGGAGAAAGTAACATTCGGTGACCCCGACGTTATCACGATACGGAGAAACGATTATCTCAACGACTTGGTGCAGGCTTGAATCGAAGTCTCTTCAGAGATTACCTGTAGCCGAAACAATTTGGAAGTCGTGAGCGCCCACGTGAAATGTCAGAAACCCTTCCAGATCCGCTACTTGAAAGAACAGTCGAAAATTCAAAAAAATAATCAACTTCCTCGAGACATGGACAAAATTCAGAAGCGGATTCAAAAGTGACGAAAAAGACTTGACATTGTTATCGGAGTAGTTTGAATTTGGAAAAGTATAGAATAGCTATAGAGATGGAAAAGCAGAGAAGAGCCCAGGAAGGCTATTCTCGAATCATACGACTTCTAATTCGTATACGAATAGAAGAGATAAATATACATATTTCATGTGAAACAGTAGATCGAATACGCATACGTATAATTTCGAGAATAAGACCCCTGGAGTTTTTGTTTTTTCAAAAAATTGTTTGAAATTGTTTTTTTTCCGATAACCAGCTATCGTCCCCTAACGAACGGCAGCCCTCAGATGTCGAAATTTGTGCGTGTCAAGGATTAACGAGGTCTTACCTTTTTACGTGCGATTCCTAGCACTTTCTCGGGCCTTCAGAAAAATGTCCGCAGTCGCCATGGTTTGAATCATCGCCGACTAGCAATCAAAATGATTAAAACAATGTCGCTTTAACCATTCGGCTACCTGGCCCAGTTGAAACAGAAAGAAATAGAAAATAGTCTACAAAAAAAATTCGGAATAATCCTTCCATCAGAGATAGTAGTTTGGAAAAGATGATTCAATTTTCAGCTGAAGTGAACAAAAAAGTTTGGAATGTAAACGTAACATAGAGAATCCTCAATTGATAAGATAGTTGGTAGGCAAAATTCCAAAAATTAAACTCTCTTGAGGAGAAATGGTAAAAAGTAAAAAAGGTGAAGTTTATTTGGAAGATTTAGCTTCATGGTTAGAGGATAAGGCTAGTTCAGCGAGTTACATTGGCACTGCTCGAAATTGTCAAATCCATGGGAAAAAAAAATTATTTTTAACTGTAGGACAATAATAACACATGAAAAGATAGTGTATTCTCCACCTGAATATTACAGTATCCTACAAAAAAACGGGTATGTATCGCTAGTATTCAAAATAACGAATTATTTTGAAATTGTGGTTTAGCTAATTCAATATACTGTTATTCGTAAAATGATGTTACTTTTAATTAATAATTGTTTGTTCAATTAAAAAATATCATAATATACGTGAAACGTTTATGAAAAAAGTGGGAAAATTTTGTTTAGCGCTCATAATTTTTATAAACATCGAAGAAGACAGAAATCTTTGGGAGATCGTTTGCTAACGAACAGTCGTTACCGACCGATGATGAACCCTTTACTCCCATAAATACCTAACTATGTAGGCTTATTATGGCAAGAACCTGTCAGAAAACAACTACTCCCCTGGCTAAGACCACGACGGGAGTGTCTTCCTCTGCTCGCTAGGTGGAGCGGCCTAGAAACTGCTTTCATCTCGTGAACCAGAATTGACTAATCAGCGGAGTGTGTATTGGTTTGGACGGGGAACAGATGGCATCAGTGCTGTCTGTGTTGACCTGCCCTTGCACTGATGAGAGGCAACAACCTCGAAACTAGTCTGCAGGTGGTCACCCCGTCCAAATCAAAACATAATTCTGCTGGTTGGTCATAGAGGGCACTTGTAATCGCGTCCTCTGATGTTTTGAGGAACGTTGCACAAGTAGCTGTTTAATTCAATACCCGTCGTGGTCTTAGCCAGGGGAGTAGTTGTTTTCTGACAGGTTCTTGCCATAATAAGCCTACATAGTTAGGTGTTTATGGGAGTAAAGGGTTCATCATCGGTCGGTAACGACTGTTCGTTAGTTTTATAAACATATTAAAAACAACAATAACAAAGTAAAAACATTGAAATAATCAATCTGCCCTCCAGGGCGGCTTAAATGATGGCGCATCCGCTTTCACAGATGCAGGGAAACCCGGAAAAACCTGCAACACCACATCGTCTGAAGAGCTGGAATTTATAATTGAAAATTTTCAAAGAGGTCAGATGAATTGTGGAAATTTGCTCTACGGTAAAATACCAACGACAATGTGACCATTCAATTATACAAATATAAAGCAAGCAACGGAAGAAAAATCCGCTGGTTACTAATGATTTCTTATGACCACGTCATTGGTACATGTTGAAAGTGGGGGACTCTTCAGTCCTACCATCCATTTTGTACGACAAAAGTTTGTTCGAGTACTTTATCGAATTATCTCGAGGTTCAACTGAAAACTGTTATTAATGCCTTTTTTGGACTCACCAAATCGACATGATTGACAACTGCGCATTTTATTAGTTACCACTTTCGAGAATTTTCGTTGGGGGAAAAGTTGGGCGTCTCATCAAAACGAAGCAGCTACTCACGAAGATTCAACCTGTTACTGATAATTTTTTCTTACCATGAAATTGACAATTTCGGAGCGTAGGACTACGAATTTGTAGGACAATATTACTATTCAACTATACCAATATTAACCAAGCAACAGTGAAAAAAATCCGCTGGTTATTAATGATTTCTTAAGACCACGTCATTGGTACATGTTGGGAGTGGAGGACTTTTCAGTTATACCATCCATTTTGTAGGACAAAAGTTTTTTGGAGTACTTTATCGAAATAACTCGAGGTTCAACTGAAAAAATAGCAGTTATTAATGACTTTTTTGCACTCACCAAATCAACATGATTGACGCCTGCGCAGTTCATTAGCTACCACTATCGAGAATTTTCATAGAGGAAAAAGTTGGGCGTCTCGGCAAAATGAAGCTACTCAGGAAGATTCAGCCTGTTATTAATCATTTTTGAAAATAGGCGTGGGATCCTGGTCTAATAGTTCTTATAAATGATTATTCAGCTTGTATATTCACTCGAAGAAGCTACTGTGTTATCGAAATGTATCGTGATCAAATAAAGTTTGTGAAGATCGAATCGTATTCGGTATTGATAGTTTGTTAAAATTAAATTTAATAGAAATGATATTCTTTCAAAGTTAATAGAACAATCTGTATATGATTGAAGTTGATGTACTGTGACAAGATGAAACACAGAGTGAGAGTCAGTTTTGACTGTTGGTAACTCGAAATTTTTCATTAAAGGCCCAACACGAGTTGGCGACATTGTTTTTAATATCTCTACTGACAATATTGTTGTTTTTTATCTTGAATATCATTCATTTCATCATCGACATTCACACGAACAAAATTCCAATCAAAACGTCCGATTCTATTCAAAACGTACCACATTTTCTACGGAAAATTCAAAAAGCGCATTGAAATCAGTCCATAAATATTGTTTTAAATCACTCGTTTGAATTTCACAGAATTGGGGCACATTTCACTTGAAGCTAATACTGAAAAATATATGTCGCATATCGAAAGCTGGAATTTATCGAGATCTCTTGAATTTTCGAGTATTGTCCCTCATTGTTCGAATCGTTTCGTATTCCCAGGCTACTCTCTTCATAAATGTTAAATTCCCAGTTCGTACGTATATTAAAGGGAGGAAAGACGTAATGGAATGGATAAATGGAAATGACATTTCCTTATTTACCTTTTCAACGTTCAAGTCTCCAGGCACATCAGTTACGTTGTTGACAAATATTTCAGATCCCGATTTAGTGATGTCATGATATATTGTCTTTGCATTCAGCTATACTTCACTATTCGCTACAGTCTCGTCATTAGAATTTTTTTCAACAACTTTCAAAAAAAGCAGTTCTCAAAGAATACAGCGAAACTTGAAGTGGATATGGATAAAGATAAAGAAGGGATCAATAGTATTTTAGATAGATCTGTAGTAGAAGTTGGAAGTGCAACTGTCTGGGTCTGTATCTTTTCAATATATATTTTTAGGTACGGTTCAACATACTTTGAACATTAAGAGAAGTCACTTAATTGTGTTTCATTCTATTTTATCTTTTAACATATTGCTCATACTTTCAACACCAACAAGGAAACCTTAACTGATTGATTCAGCAACTATCGTTGATTTCCAGCGTTTTTCTCTTCGAGTGAAGAAGCTTTTGCTACCTTGTTGGTTAGTAAAATTGATGTATTCTTTCAATAGTAGACAATCGATATTACCATCAATTATAAGGTAAGAACGTAAGGGTGATTTTTCAAATCACGTACTTCCAGAACCACCCTGCATTATCTACAAATCGTTACAAATCACAACGACAAAAAGGATAACAGCTTCGAATTTTGGGCCTTTATATATCGCCAATGAAAGACCATTGACTAACAGAGACAAGAATTTACTGCACTTCAATGAAATTTCAACCATTGTGCTATGAAATACGTACAGGCATATGCAAGTTTGGCTATAAGGCTGAACGATTTGCAAAATCCGAATTTGATTCAATGGAGTGGTGATAATAGATAAGAAACTTCTTGGGTGTTTCCCCGGATATACTTGTAGATGCTAACGGAATTTTAAAAGTGATATGTTTTTTCAATAAATATGTGAAATGAACCGTTTTGGAAAAACGAAAAAGTTTAACTTCGTCTGTTCATTCTTGAAATTGTCTTATTGAATATCCATTCAAAATGCAGAATTTGAAAGTATTTTTCAAAAACTCTGCAATTTTTTAGGATATTATTATTGAAAATATTCAAACTTCAATAATTCAGAATCACAATGATTCCGAACGTAAGTCTCTGATTCAACTGACGAATCGAATTCAACAAAACTGAACAAGATTATAAATATCCCGTTGTTTTGAGAAGGTTTAAGGGCTCAGCAGGGTTCAAAGCTAATCAATCCGGGCATTTCAAAACGGGGATTTGGGGAAATACCAATGAATCGCATTTGTATTGCCCCGCTGACCATATATGTAAAATGGATTAAAAGTAACTGAAAAGTCCACACTCTGGCAGTGTTGGTAAAATCCGTCACTGTTGTGTATTTCGCGTTTTTAGCTCTCGATATTGGATATTCTTCTCATACAGGATTCTTGAAAAAGTGCTCAAAAACAATATATCCCAGAAAGTTAGTGGCTTTGCTTCACGAGTTCAGATGGCAGACTTTTTACTGTATAACTTTTGCTCTGAGAATATTGATAAAATGATGAAATTTTTGTCGAGCTATTGGAAATTTCTCTAGCAAAGTCTGTTTTGCTGTCACAACAACAAAAATATTCTAGTTGGATTCTGGACCGTTTGTACAAATTTTCAGAATCTTGCTACTGTTAGTTCTCTATACAGTGTGCGTCTAAATTATGGAACAAATTCGATATTAAGCAAGTAATGTACCTTGACCAAAATCTTGGAATAGGTCGATTTTCGTTTTTAAATGCCGATTTTTGAATGTATACTCTAAAGAGGTTATTTCACCGGTTTTGATGTGGTGAAATATGATGTCTTGTGATAATTTATCTGGAAGAACTTTCAATACTGCATTCAATCATGATGAATAATTTGATTTGTTTGTACAGGATGAACACAAATTGATATTCAATTTGGAGAAGAGAATAACTAACAAAATACAACATTTAAAATATGTTAATACCATCCACCAGTCTCTCAACAATAATCACGTTCCTCTTGCAAATTGTGAATAACTTCTGGAGTAATTCTGCCAATTTCGATCCTAAGTCGATTTTCTAAGTTCTGCAGATTTTGCGGCATATCTACATAGACCTTTGATTTAAATAACCACACAAGAAAAAATCCAGGAGCGTAAGATCTAGAGATCTTGGCGGCCGCTCTATCAGTCTAGGAAAATAGTTATTCAATAACTCGCGAACACCCTGTTTATAGTGCGGGTGTGCACCATCTTGTTGCAACCAAATACTTTCATTTGGTGAGTTATAATTTTTATACATTTTGATTTGTGAGTAACATATTTGCCAATATTATCTGCAAGAGAATTTAATAAAATTAGATTTTTCCAAGTTTAGTGTCAAAAGATCAGAGTCTTACTTTTTTAAAATAAAAATATGAGTTTTAGCTTGACATGAGTTTCCACTGACAATAATAACATGTATCAAAATAAGTAAAGGCCCCAATACTGTTTCTAGCAGAATTCCACAAGTTATCTGTCGAATATGACTACTGAAATTATCAATTTAGGTCTCCTTCAATTTCTGAAACACCTCCCGAGTCAGTGAGTTCCACAGCTTTGCCCAACAGAAAAAGTTGAAGATGCTTTCATGTTCTCCTTAGAAAAAAGTCTTTTTACAGTAGTTAAAAATATAATTTATCGAGAATTCTCCTTTTTGGACCATCAATCCAGAAGCAAACAGAACAACCTAGTAACCGAATATTGAATTTACTTACTTAAACATAAACATTTCATTGAACTTTTTCGCTTCCACATTCGCCTACGACATTTAGATTATATAGTGAAATCTCTTCAAATTATTATTGTAGTTTGTTCATTCTTTTTTTATCATATCTATTTTTATTAATGAAACGAAAATAAAAAAAAATATGTTGTGTTGTGGAGAAAAATGAATCCGGAAATTGACGTGGTTGTCACGATAATATGTCAAAATGAGAGCATTCGGATCGAAAAATTTTGGTGTGAAATTTTCAATGTTACAATATACAAGGTGTTTATTAAGTCCTCGGTCAAACTTCAGAGTGTGAATTTTGGACTGATTTTATGATAAAAAGTTCAAATGAACATGTGTCAGCAAATGTTTTATTTCGGATATACAGGGTGTTGAAGTTGAAATTTAAATTTCAAATATTTTGGATAATTTCTGCAAAAAAAATATTTTTCCGCACAAAATTTGGTGAACGGGGTTCTTTCGAGGTGAGAAATCAAAATTTGGTTTAATTATTATGTAGCACTTAGAGGGCGCTGCAAACGCTCTCATTATTTATTTTAGTTCGCTGTAACTTTTTTGACAGTAAACTTCTGGTATCTTCCAAAGTCAAATCTCGTTTCTACAACTTTTCTCAGCAAGAAAGGTATACTTGCTCCACATCGCTAGGAGCAACCGTTTTTGAGAAATTAGCAAATTTTTGCATAGATGCAGGTCACTTGGGCCCCATATAAAGTTGCTCAGAACTTCACTGAGTGTGTGATAGATCTCGCTAAGATAAACAACTTTTTTACTACGAAGATTTATCAAGAAATAATTCATTGTCAAGATACAAAATGTCGAAAAAACGATATTTTTTGAAAGATTTCAACATCCGAAACGAATCATTTTTCGATGCACCTTGATGGAAAAAAAAATTGATTTGGCGATATCTATGAGATACTCAGTTTTTGTAAGGTTCTGAGCAACTTCATTTGGCGCCTTAGTGACTCCTTCACCTACATCGATGAAGTAATTTGCAAATTTCTCAAAAACCCTAGCACTGTTGAACATTTATACCTTTTTTGTTTAGAAAATGTGTAGAAATAAGTTAAGGAAATGAAAAATTCCAATAGTTTGAACAAGTACTTAATAAACACCCTGTATATAAACCGAAAATTCCCCAGGTAAGCACCCTAGGACGAACCAGACTACTCGTGACTTAGGATATTATGGGAAGCGGAACATCTAAATTGCCGATCCATGATCTTCGGCTAGGAGGAGCGCTATTAGCACGTTATTAACACACGTTCAGGAATGTGATTAAAAACGAGCTCTGGATCGCGCAATTACGATTATTAATATCTGTCGCAGTTAGTCACTTAGCTGCCATCAATATCGTCCTGATGAGTGCCTCTCGAGCCCGATACTCTTTAATTAATTTCGCCAAAGTATTTTGCGAACGAGGCGCAGGGGAGAATACAGAGTGTGGTAAGATAATTTTCAGCTCGGATGAATCTATAAATCATATGATAGGGTACGTGGAAGATGTTTGACTCGACTTTTAACTATCATAGATCTGATAAAAATATCTAGCTGACATTTTTTTGCATTTCATCTAACCCATCTGCTCTCCAATTATCTGCTTCCTTCGCTTTCGCTTGATTTTGACAGATATATTTGCGTTTTTCTACATTAAATCACTACGTTGAAGATCATACACTTCAATTATAATATTGCCCAAAACAAACACACTTCAAAGTGAAGTTTATCGATTAACCAAAATTCAGAGAGATCATTGAAGCTTGAATTAGAATAGAGTACAGTTAAATATACAATATACAAAATATAATATACAATTACAGAAAAAAAAATCAAATATATAAATACTACAATAAACAAAATCTTGAAGCATAATTGAACAAGCAACAAAGATTCAGTACATTATGAGTAAACACAGAGGTAAAATGAGCATAAAAATTGGACAGTTACAGAGCAATCTCGTGCGAAGCAGAAAGTAATTTTAAAGTTTGTTTGTGCTGAATGTTTCGCAAATTCAACATGTATACACAAAAATGTATTTCACAGAAAGCAATTGTGGTACGAGTACTGGAAAACATTGAATGGCTCAAAGAATGGATGAGATTTGTGAATGAACTTGAAGTGCAATAACAAAGTTTAATCTTCTGTGTCACAATTTCCACTCGGAATTGAAGGCTGTCGTTTTTTGGGATTTCTTCCAGGAAGAATTCCAAAAAACGACGTCGGCCTTCAAACCCGAGTGAAGATTGTGACACTGAAAACTTCGGCCACGGAAGCCTTAACCATTTTGTCACCGTAATAATTGGAATCCGCAGAGATTCAGAGGGTTATTTTATACTTGAAGGACTTGATATATTTCATGCCCCTGATTGATATATCAGAGAATTGAATTCTCTTTTCAATGATAATTTACTTGATCCCCCATGCCATTTGAAATTTTCGAATTGATTTGCCCTCCCCTCGCTCCCTCTATCGGACAATTGCAATGGTTTTTATTTCAAAAGGTAGTATCGGTGATACCATTCAAAATGGTTTTTGTTCCATGAATTTGCGTGAAACTATTCAAAAGTTAACAGGGGAGGGAGACTAAAATATACCGCACTGTATATTGTACCATGTCCATAGAAGCAGTTTCGATTGAGGCATTTTTTGGAGAGCCATCTTGGCATGGAGAAAGTATTTAGTATTTGTTTAGGAATTCCACTATTTTATCATACTGTAATTTTTAAATTAGTTCAGAGAAATATGTTGGTACACAGATCCCTCTATAATTATTATCTTTAGAATATGATAGAATATCTGTTCATTTTTCAGTCAGTTAACAGTGTATAAAAAAAAAAACATTTCGACCAAACATAGATTAACTCAAAATGTCGGAACTTGTGTCGGAGTGTTCGATATTTTTCCCCTTTTATCTAATGAGATAACTTTTTAGTTCAGTTGGAAATTCACCTTTACAGGAAGAGGTGTCGGTCAATATCGTCATGGGAATTTCATCAATTTCACTGAAGTACTAGTTTTTGGAATAGTAAAGAATGCTTTCGATTTTGAAATCATGAACGGGCAAAAAATACATGGAGTTGGATATGATCGATCTATTTTTTTATTGATTCTGAAAAATGGCTATCTGAAAGGTAGGAAACTTCCATGTTTTTTACATAATAATTTTCAGGTAGATGTTTTCATATCTTTTCTTTGATTTCCCAAATGTATTGGTGCCATATTCCACAATGATTTGGATTTATTGTTCGAGTTCTAAATTTTATTTTCCGTAATAATATCCCTACAAAATGCAGAATTTTATAAATATACTTGCTGTCACGAAAGCTGTGTTACTTAGAAACACCACAAGAGTTTGCTCCAGTAGTATTTTGTACAGCAACACAGTTTGAGTGACAGAAAGAGGTAAGTATTTAAATAATTCTGCAATTCGAAGAGATAATCTATCAGACAATTTCAAGAATGAATTGACGAAGTTGAATTTTATTTGTTCAGCCAAAACGGTTAATTTTACGTATTTGGTGTCTTTCAGGCGTCATTTTGAAGTTTCTATTCATAGATAATTAGATGGAAAGATTTTTTTAGCCGAATTACATATATAACAATGAGGCAACGTCTAGAAACTATATAATTTGGTTTTTGTATATTTATACGACGCAGAAAAACACAGTCATCTCCACAATTTAATATAACAATACAATGTTATGTAATGGTAGATCGAACAAAAACCTTCGATCAGTTGAGTAGGATCATAATTTCGAGCCTATATAGGCTCATCATCAGCTAAACTAAGGTTATGGATAGTAAAAGATTGTTATATGAATTTTTTTTAATGGAAATGTGTCTTGAAGTAGACAGAGGATAAAAATTCAACATTACAATACTATAGCAAAGATAAGCAAAGATTAGGTACTGACATTGGTTTAGATTGAGAAAATGATACATTTCATTAGTTTATAAAATGTGAGTAAAATTGTCAGATTGATTCTGTTTTTCTTGGCATTTTTCGTTTTTTGAAGTTTTTCTTATTGTGCTTATCGTCCCCTGGAATATAATTTTTTTAACCCAACTGAAATAATTTCACATAATAGTTTCTGCATGGTTCAAGCAATTTGCACTATGCGGTCCAAAAAGAAATAATGAAACCTCCTGCATCGAGTTTCATCACCCAAAGGAATGAGTGGAATTTTAGTTTCAAGATTGAATAATCACAAACAAATTCACACATACAAGTGAAGCAATATCTGTCACTCGTAACTTAGGACACCCGGTAACATTCGAATGAAGAAGAAGAAGAAGAAGCACTTTCCATGCCAGTCAATCACGCTGATGAAACGAAACGCTTCCGAGAGGCACATAACTGTCAACGATGGCTGGAAGATGGATGACGTTTAAAAACTTGATTTCAAAGGAGAGAAGCTCCTCGCGAAATTTCATCGGCCCTCTTCGATGTAGCGATTTTGATGAGAAATGTGTCGAGCATTGTCTGCGTAGCGTTTCCGATAAAATCGAAAGGGCGACACTTCCGGTTTTCAATTTTAGAGCTTTCAAGCTGTGTCGTGAAATATGGTGAATATTATCGAAACGAAAATGAATTCTGGAACGCTGTTCAACACAGGGTGTATCTTCATGCGATCTATATTTTATCTGATGAAATCTCAAGCCTACAAGCAGACCCCAAGGTAGTGTACTTGGTCCTTTATTATTTCTCATTTACATTGATGATTCAGTGAAAGATGCTGGAAGGTGCTTGGTTCAGCTATTTGCAGATGACAGTGGTAGAGAAAGTTAATGAAACTTTGGAAAATGTATACAAATGGTGTTGTGCAAACAAACTCAAGATAAATACAAGTAAAACTAAATTTATTATGATAACAAATATAATAAGTTTTAAGAAAGTGATTGTGAAATAAAAGTAAACGGTAAATCAATTGAAGTAGTAGATACTTTCAAATATTTAGGAATCATTATCGATCGTAATGACTTTCCTGATGAATTGAAAAATGCAAATTCGCTATCTATATTTGAATCAAAATTGAAGGACCTCATGCTGGATGAGTTCAGTCCTTGACGCGATATTTATTGTTCTATTATTTTAATAGTTGATTGATACGTTTCCTGATGTCTGCTTGTAATTAATGTATTTTAATCTATTTTATATACCTGTTCTTCAAGATAAATGTTTACGTGTTTTCATCTATATGTGAACTTTTTATTTTCTCACACATGTACATTAGTCTTGGACTAAATAAAGGATTATATATATATATATATATATATATATATATATATATATATATATATATATATAACTAAGTTGGGGAATTCTCGGGTTTGCGGTCTGTTTACCAGTAGTACTCATTTATTCTTTACTCAATATTTCGCTAATCTTTATTAGCTTCTTCAGGAGAGATAGCTACAGAAAATTTCTAAAATTAGACAAATTACAAAACGGAAAAGATAAATCTACTTACAATCACTAATATTTTCAAAAACTTTCCACAATTAAAAATTACCAGATACAACACCACAAAAATTTCAAATCTTTTTTCAAAAGTCAAAGATCCCTATCCCATTCAACACTAATGTCATTTATGAAATTCCATGTGCAGGATGTGACGAATGTTATGTAGGAAAAACTTCGCAATGGCTTAAACAGAGAATAGCGCTGCACAAAAGTGATGCTCGTTTAGGAAGAAACTCGTGTGCAGCAGTTGACCACTCACAAAAAACCGGACACCAATTTGATTACTCAAATGTTAAAATTTTAGACAGAGTTGATAATAATGAAACCAGGTTGTTCCTTGAAATGTATCACATCAATAAAAAACAAACACCGTGAATTATAAAACAGATACAGGTCAACTAAGTAACATTTATTGCAATATTTTGAATTCTATTTGATATGTTTTTCTTTATGATGAATGATGAACAATCCAAAAACATTTTGTAACGATAGACTGATAGACATGTGATTACATCAATGATATCATTTCAACACTGTTTTCCTTCATTCATTGTTTGGGGAAATTGCAAAAAAACAAAAATCAAATAGCCATGAATTTTAAATCATTTCTAGTTTATATATGCCACGACGTCACGACGGACATCACGACGGATGTCACGATGATATTATAGTTTCTCCATTCAGTTAGTTTTTTGCAATATCCCATGAACATGAACATGATATCACTACCAACTCTGTGATTGTAAGTAGATTTATCTTTTTCGTTTTGTAATTTGTCTAATTTTAAAAATTTTCTGTAGCTATCTCTCCTGAAGAAGCTAATAAAGATTGAACTCCTATACCTTTGTATAGATTGTATGGCATATGTCCGACATATATATATATATATATTTATATATATACCTATATATATATATATATATATATATATATATATATATATATATATATATACAGAGTCATTCAAGACGTCAGGAATATAGAGATAACCAATCAAAATAAACGGTATCTGGACAGTTCTCTGAATGACAAATCTTCGAAAGGCAGTTATTCAAAAGGACAATTCTTCAAGCTGATAATTTTTCGAATAGACAATTATTTGAATAGATAAGTAGAGTCAGTTTGGTAAGTACAGACTAAAAAATTACTCCTCACGAGATTTTTGTGTTTAATATCCACGTATGTGAAGTTATTTCGTTCTGGTTGGAACAGACTAAAAATTTACTGATCACAGAATTTTTGTATTCAATATCCATGCACATAAATGGCTATGTACGGTTAGTTCCTTCTAGTTAAAACAGACTAAATTTCACTTATTACAGAATTTTTGTATTTAATATCCACGCACATAAATGGATATGTACGGTTAGTTTATTCTGGTTAGAACAGACTGAAAAATCACTCCTCACAAGATTTTTGTGTTTAATATCCACGCATGTAAAGTTATTTCATTCTGGTTGAAACAGACTAAATATTTACTCCTCACGAAATTTTTGTGTTTGACATCCACGAACATAAATGGCTATGTAAGGTTAGTTCATTGTGGTTAGAACATATTAAAAAATTACCCCTCACAAAATGTTTTCGTTAAATGATCCTGAGACCCTCGAAAAATATACAATGCCTCAGGATATATTGATCTTCACTCCCTCTCGAAAATAAATCAATCATTTTCCTAGAAACCGGCACTGCTCTCCGACGTAGAGTGGAGCTGAATAGGCCTTTCGGCCGAATCGAACTAGCACATTGGGCCCGAACGCCAGGAAGTTATAGACCATTGTTATAAAGTACAAGAAAACTTTTAATGGACCATCAATTATCCTGGTCGAATTGTTCGGCGGGTTTCAGACTGTTGTAAGCATACGCGATAATCATTTTAATATATGTAATGTGATAAAGTGGGCTTCGGGCATCGGCGGGGGTTTTTGTTGCCAGGGACGGATACAGGACAAATTTCAGGGGAAGGTGCAAGTTGTAGGAATCACAAGTCTATTATACTTATGGAGGTAGGATTTTTTAGTTCTGGTTTTCACGGAAAAGAATATGCTGTATTGTTCAGAAAACTTCGTAAGAGCCGGGTAAAAGTAAGTATCATATACAGTGTGTCCCAATTTGAGCAGCCGACACCTTCATTATATTATAGAACTCAGGAAAACCTACCTTTATGCTGAAGAAACATTCGTATATCCATTCTCAAAGTGGGGAAAACATATTAGGGATTTTTTCTTACTAATATTATAAATTGAAGTGAATTTGCAGCTGCGGAATTGGAATAAATTGATAAGTGCAATAATTTCCAAAATAAGTCAATTTAGGAGTTGAGCCTTCGCTATATACAGATGACACCCTATTTGTTTCTCAGGAATTGAGATTTGGGGGTTTCAGAGTGTTCTGATCCAGAATCTTATCTTAATTCAAATTTAAATTGTTTAAAATTGTTTTTTCCGTTAACCAGCTGTCGTCTCCTTACGAGCGGCAGCCCTCAAAAGTCGAAACTTGTGCGAGCCAAGGATTAACGAGGTCTTACCTTTTTACGTGTGATTCCTAGCACGATCCGAGGAGAATATCGAAAGGAGGTCCGTTGGTCACCCATCCAAACCCTGGCCTCGCCTAGCGTTGCTTGGCTTCAGATATCGGTGAACCGGCGCTCTCCGTTCGAGCTATCCTCGCGGATTCAGTGATGAAAGAATCCATAATATATTTTTCCCAATTTTGCAATTTTCAGTTGGTCATAGTTAGCCATGAAAAAATGATGCTTGGTGACTTTCTACACTAATAATGGAACATTTTTGGGTAATTTGTGACAAAAAAAGAAATTTTAAAATCAACCGAGCATTATGGAAGAATAAGAGTTGACACCCTGTATATTTCAATGAATCAGCATCGAGTTCTGGGGTTGTGGGACATTCCAAAACCAGGTGTCGGGGTTAATTTTTCAATAGAATATTCTTAATATATTTGTTCCCAATTTTTCACTATTCAAGTGGTCACAATTTGCCATGGAATAGTAGTATTTGGTTATTTTCCTATACCGCGGAAAATAAATTGAATATTTTTGTGAATTTTTTAAAAAGTGAGGAAATTTTGAAATTTAAGCAAATGCTACTGATGAAAAAGTATATATCGATTGATTCAAGCATTGGGATCTAGGAGTTTAAGAGTATTCTAAAAAATCCCTAATATATTGTCTCCACTTTTCAATTGGTCATAGTTAGCCGTGGAAAATGGATATACGAATGTTTCATCAACAGTAAAAACACAAGAGCTTTTTTTATCGGATAAATTTCTTTTTGTAACGAAATAATTTTGCCAATCAGTAATTTTACGAGAAAAATTGACATGTCGAGCGATTTTGTCAAATGTCAGTTTTTCGAGCAAAATTATTGATGGAAAAATGTTGAGTTAAAAAAAAAATTATCCTTAAAAGAAAAGCTCGAGTGTTTTTTGGCAAGATAAATTAACGACCGAACATAACTTGTCTCCATATTGACGCTTTAGTAATTTTTGTAGATTGCGGGATTACTTTTTCTATAGTTTTTGTTATTTGTTGAGTCGAAACTTCCTCAAAACGACTCATGTTGTAATGTTTCAGTATCAGCTATCAACAATACTTAAATAACTGACAGGGCAGACATTAAAGTGACGTAAGCATACTAGATGTAGACGCTAAAGAGGAACAGGCGTTTTTATCGGTGATAAAAAACGATGCACCTTTTTTATCGCTGTCAAAATGACAATACAGTCATCTTTAAATGACACATTTTACACAGGAGTTAATTTATCAACGTAAAGGTACTCGTGAGTACCATAACATGAGAGAGAAAATTCAAATTATTTTACACAAAAATAAATATGTGGCTGTTTGAAGTTGGACACACTGTATATATTTTTTAATTTTTATCAAACTTGAATTACATTGTGTAATAAATAATAGGAGTTGAACAGAAATATTGAATAGATAAGTTAATCTATGATTACATAGGTTATAATACATCTGTGTAATAATGTGATTCATGGTATTTACATACATAATCTGAATATTGAAACAATAAAATGCCTTACAGAATGAATGAAAAGAGAAATATAATTCCATAATTACAGGACTCACCCTGTATCCAACAATATTTTTTATCAAAAACCAGTCTAGAAGTATCGCTGTATGGGTAAGCAATATCTGTCGGGAAATACATTTTTATTTTATATGTTTTCCTGAAAGCAATACTACTTTAAAGAAATGGCCACTTACCAACTTTGATAACGAAAACTAGCCATAGGATTGAGTTGGGCCCATAGACACTTTTGATCAGCTTGAATTGAACTACATCATATCAAAAATTCATCGAATTTCACCGGGACCCATTTTCCATAAGTATGGTGCGGGGTTCTTTATTATGTGGAACTGTTTTATTTCTGTTTTTGTGAAAATTTTATATTTTTATGTAATAATCTAGATTGTGCGTATGTATGTATTCGTTGTCTGATGTATCCTATATAATTTTCATAATCATAAGGATTTAATAAATTTTATTATTGTTAAATTAACAACCCTTCTGGAACATTGAACCTATTGAAAATCGTTGGATTGAGAAATCCATGAAACCTTTATTTCAGTTGCGTAAATAGACATTTCAACGTGTATTAAACGACTTTTTTAGGCACAACTTCGCGATTTTGATAGAGATCTCCAGAAATAACAACAAAGAACTTCCTTAATGGAACGAAAACGGATCCGAGACCTTTTTCCAATCCGGAACTGTCTCAAAATTCCCCGAGTCATGAATCAAAGTGACAGTAACATGTTTCGTAACGGCCGAACGTTGTTTCTCCAACAGTGTAAATAGGCTGGTATAATTGAAATATCTTGTTGAAATTCAGACTATGTGAGAGTCGACTTATAAAACCCAGAAAAAAAAACGCACGAACTGTAATCAATTTTGTTGTCACCTAGGAATGTTATTAGTTTGTCGGTAATATATCCGTAGCGGTTAGACTTCTGTCCAATGCTGGAAAAACAGATGGAAAGAATGCGGAAGAGACTGAACCGCAGTTGATTTACTGTGTGTTTCAGTGAAAAATACGTTTGGGAAATGTGCTTTATTCACTTCTGTATTAAACTTCATTTTGATGATATATAAAGTTGAATAAGTGAATATTTAGAACACTTGTTTCTGATACAATACTAGAAATTGAACCTCATATCTTCGGAAGGATTTAGAGTCCCAGTCCAAGTCAAGAAATTCATTTCCTTCACAAATTCAAACTTTCAATCAATATCTATCCTGCTTCCATTTTCAAAAGTCTAGGAGTGGAAGCTCTCAGTCATATATCGCCTGGTGAAGTGAGTTTCAATGGAAGGATGAAGATATCGATTTGTTTCATAATGAGAAATAGAATCTTGTGGGTACGCGACTCCCTCAAAATTGTACAAAAAAATCATTTTCATCTGTAACCTTAATAATTATTTTTACTTCCGACAGATCAACATTCGTCGCCAGGTGGTAAGAATTTTACTAGGAGGATAACGACATCGATTTGTTTCAAAATGAAAAATATAATCTTGTGGGTACGCACCCCGCCAAAATTGTAAAAATATTTTCAACTTTAATCTTAATAATTATTTTCACTTCCAAAAAATCGACGAAAACAAATACATCATTTTCACAATCCTGAGAAAAAAAGCTATGTCATTCATCGCCTTGTGAAGAGATTTACACTGACGACATCGATTTGTTCGAAATTGAATAGTAAAATGATGTAGTATCGCGACTCCACCAAAATTTTAAAAATCTTTTTTCAACTGGTACTCAACTATTTCGTTATTTTATAATGTGTGGTTGACTGTGGAAGGATTCTACATCCAGAAAACCACGCCAGAAGTGAATCTCCTCAACAGGAAGGATGAAGAAATCGATTTATTTCATGATAAAATTATTAGTTTGTAGTTATCGTGACTCAGCCAAAATTTAAGAAAATCTTTATTTTTATCTGGTCCTCAACTATTTCGTTATTTTATAATGTGGGGTTGCTTCTAGATGGACTCAACATCCAAAAAAACACGTCGAAAGAGGATTTCTTCAACTAAAAGAATGAAAACATCGATTTGTTTCATAGTAGAAATTATCTGCTTGTAGCGACTCCACCGAATTTTAAAAAATATTTATATCCAAATAGACCCTAATTATTTCGTTATTTTATAATTTGTGCTAGACTGAGGAAGAATTCAACATCCAAAAAACCACATTAAAAGTGGATTTCCCCAACTGGAGGAATGAAGATATCGATTCATTTCATAATAAAAAATATTCGATTAAAGCGACTCCACCAAAATTTATAAAAATATCCATTTCCAAATAGACCCTAATTATTTCGTTATTTTATGTATGCTAGACTGAGGAAGCATTCAACATCAAAAAAACAACGTTGAGAGTGAGTTTTCTCAACTGGAAGAATAAAGACATCGATTTATTTCATAATAGAAATTATTCGCTTGGAGCGTCTCAACCAAAATTTTAAAATCATTCTTTCCAAATAGACCATAATTACTTCGTTATTTTATAATGTGTGCAAGACTGAGGAAAGATTCAACATCTGAAAAACCACATCGAAAGTGGATTTTCCCAACTAGAAGAATGAAGACATCGATTTATTTCATAATGGAAATTATTCGATAGAAGCGACTCCACCAAAATTTTAAAAATATTCTTTTTCAAATAGACCCTAATTATTTCGTTATTTTATCTGTGCTAGACTGGGCAAGCATTCAGCATCAAAGAAACAACGTCGAAAGTGGATTTCCTCAACTGGAAGAAAGAAGACATCGATTTATTTCATAATGGATATAATTCGATTGAAGCGACTCCACCAAAATTTTAAAAATTTTCATTTCCAAATAGACCCTAATTATTTCGTTATTTTATGTGTGCTAGACTGGGGAAGTATGCAGCATCAAAGAAACAACATCGAAAGTGGATTTCCTCAACTGGAAGAAAGAAAACATCGATTTATTTCACAATAGAAATAATTCGCTTGTAACGACTCCACCAAAATTTTAAAAATATTCATTTCCAGATAGACCCTAATTATTTCGTTATTTTATGTGTGCTTGACTGGGAATGCATTCAGCATCAAAGAAACAACGACGGAATGTAATTTCCTCAACTGTAAGAAAGAAGACATCGATTTATTTCACAATAGAAATAATTCGCTTGTAACGACTCCACCAAATTTTTAAAAATATTGATTTCCAAATGGACCCTGATTATTTCGTTATTTTATTATGTGAGGTAGACTGAGGAAGGAGTCAACATCCAAAAAAAGTGAAGTTTCTCAACTGAAAGAATGAAGACATCGATTCATTTCATGATAGAAATTATTTGTTTGGAGCGACTCCACCAGAGTTTTGAAAATATTTATTTTCAAATAGACCCTAATTATTTCTTCATTTACAATGTGATGTAGACCGAGCAAGGAAACAACATCCAAAAAACCACGTCAAAAGTGAATTTTCGCAACTGGAAGAATGAAGACATCAATTTATTTCATGATAGAAATTATTCACTTGAAAAGACTCAACAAAAATTTAAAAAATATTTATTTCCAACTGGACCCTGATTGTTTCGTTATTTTGTAATGTGTGGTAGACTGAGGAAGGATGCAACATCCAAGAAACCACGTCGGAAGTGGATTTCCTTAATCGGAAGAATGAGGACATCGATATAATAGAAATTATTCGCTTGGAGCGACTCCACCAAAATTTTAAAAATATTTATTTACAAATAGACACTAATTATTTCGTTGTTATAATGTGTGGTAGACTGAGGATGGATTCAACGTCTTGAAAAACCACCTTAAAAGTGAATTTCCTCAACTGGAAGAATGAAGACATCAATTTATTTCATGATAGAAATTATTCACTTAAAAAGACTCAACAAAAATTTAAAAAATATTTATTTTCTACTGGACCCTGATTATTTCGTTATTTTGTATTGTGTGGTAGACTGAGGAAGGATACAACATCCAAAAAACCACGTCGGAAGTGGATTTCCTTAACCGGAAGAATGAGAACATCGATTTATTTCATAATAGAAGTTATTCGCTTGTAGCGACTCCACCAAAATTTTAAAAATATTTATTTTTAAATGGACCCTGATTATTTCGTTATTTTATAATGTGCGGTAGACTGAGGAAGGTTGCAACATCTAAAAAACCACGTCGGAAGTGAATTTTCTCAACTGGAAGAATGAAGACATCAATTTATTTCATGATGGAAATTATTGGCTCAAAAAGACTTAACAAAAATTTTAAAAATATTTATTTCCAACTGGACCCTGATTATTTCGTTATTTTATAATGTGAGGTAGACTGAGGAAGGATGCAACATCCAAAAAACCACGTCGAAACTGAATTTCCTCATTTGGAAGAGTGAACACATCGATTTATTTCATAACAGAAATTAGTCGCTTGGAGCGACTCCATCAAAATTTTAAAAATATTTATTTTCAAATAGACCTAATTATATCGTTATTTTATAATGTTTGGTAGACTGAAAAAGGATTCAACATCCAAAAAACCTCGTTAAACGTGAATTTCCCTAACTGGAAGAATGAAAGCATCGAATTATTTCATAACAGAAATTATTGGCTTGTAGCGACTCTACCAAAATTTTAAAAATATTTATTTCCAAAGGGACCCCAATTTTTGTCATTTTAAAGAAAATAAAGAATTTGAATTAATTCGTTATTTCTCAATGTGTGGTAGACTGAGGAAGGATTCAACATCTAGGAAACCACGTCGAGAGTTAATATCATGATATGGAAGAATGAATATATCGAATTACTTCATAACAGAAATTCTTGGCTTGTAGCGACTCCACCAAAATTTTAAAAAATATTTATTTTCAAATAGACCTTTATTATTTCGTTATTTTATGATGTGTGGTAGACTGAGGAAGGATTCAACATCGAAAAAAGTGAATTTACTCAACTGGAAGAATGAAAACATCGAATTATTTCATAATAGAAATTATTCGTTTGGAGCGACTCCACCAAAATTTCAAAAATATTTATTTCCAAAGAAACCCTAATTATTTCGTTATTTTGTAATGTGTGGTAGACTGTGGAAGTATTCAATATCGGAAAACCATGTCAAATGTGAATTTCCTCCACTGGAAGAATGAAGACATCGATTTGTTTCCTAATAGAAATTCACCAAAATTTCCTTAAAATATTCATTTTCAAATAGATTTCAATTATTTCATTATCGCATAATGAATTGGCTATCTATATTGATTTCAGTGAATTTCCATCTTTGTTCATCGTCATTGTCATTGTCCATCAACATTCGAAAGAACATGTCAAGAAATGAATTTCCTTCACAAAATCAAACTTCCATTCAATATCCACTTTCATTTTACCTCTGGATAATCAACCAAACCAACTCCACTCAGAGTTTCTTGTCGTGGGCAACCCTCTATTCAATAACCATACGATCAATTATCCTAGATAGGAAAACCAGCCCACACTAATGAACATTACATTGACATGAAAACAAACTTTTCCAATTTCCAGAGTGGCCATATTTCCGCCCAAACTCATTTTCCGATATTCCATTCTGAAACCAATGCAGCGAATCAATCAACCTCCATCGGAGTGATTCTTGTTTTTATCTAATTCATCATTTATCGAGTTTTCCTGTTTATCGCATTTCGCCGAAGCGGAGATGGATCGATTCTGAATAAATGATGAGTCATTCATCAATAATTTCCTCATCTGAGTCGACACTCCGATGATTCCTGCAACAGCAAGAAACTTTTCCGGCGAAATGACAAAAAGAACGGGATATAAAAATATAAAAAAGCCACACTCAAAGTATAGTGGTCAAAGGAACATTTCGTATGAGAATGCAGGAAAATGTTTCAGTTTTATATAGAGGACCTTACATTCGAAAATTCCTGCAACGTTTTTGTAATATAAAAACGTTTTTCTTCCTATCTCGTTCCATGGCAACATTTTCTTGTATGGAAATGAACATAGTTTTGACTTTCAATACAGTTTCTCTGAGAGAAACAGAAAAAAAATATTCTTCTTGTTGCTTGATATTATATCGTTATTGGGGCAGATGTTTTTTCAATTATCACAATTTTCAATATACAGTGACCGCCAAAAAGTATGTACCATATGGGAAAAAAATTTATTATTGGAGTATTGGAAAAAATATTCTGGGGAAAAGCTTGTGCATGTCCGATAACCTAAAAATCGATTTTGACACATGTCACGTGATCGCTAGAATGGCGGCAAAATGAAAAAAATTGCAATGCAAAGGCAAAAAAAGGGGTCAGATGGCAAGATATCAAAAAAAATATTTGAAGAAGTCACTTAGAATTCAATTTTATACACATAAACGAAGTTTCAAGAGATAATTCAAATAAAATTGAAAATAGCAATTTTTTAAAAATATTTTCCCATATATTTAAAAAAATTATTATTTTTTCTTATGAATAGCTTGACTATACTGAAACATTTGCATTTTAATGATAATGACAAAACTTTCTAATTTTCTCCACACCAGAGGGCACTAAATTAATAAATGGGAATTTGTCAGAACCCTTGCTGTTACATCGGTTCGTATCTAACAGTTATATCCGAATTCCACGACCATTGTGATGACATGACACTCCAAAAACATGATAATTTCCAGATTATAATCAAGTTCCGATGATAATCGTGCATGAGCGTTTCACTTCGCACATAAACTTGAAAATAGTGCGTCAAATTAAAGATTCTTAAAGTTTATGTGCAAAGAAAAACTCTCATACAGCATTATTATTGAAACTTGATTAAAATCAGGAAACATGGGTTTCTAGATTGGCATATCAACACAATAGTCTTGGAATTCTGATATAACTGTTAGATAGGAACCAATGTAACAGCGAGGGTTCTGGCAAAAACCAATTTTTTTAATTTAGTGCCCTCTGGTGTGGAGAAAATGAGAAAGTTTTGTCATTATCATTAAAATGCAAAAGTTTCAGTATAGTCAAGCTATTCATAAGAAAAAAAATAATATTTTTAAATAGATGGGAAAATATTAAAAAAAAATTGCTATTTTCAATTTTTTTGAATTATCACTTGAAACTTCGTTTATGTATATAAAATTGAATTCTAAGTGACTTTTTCAAATAACTTTTTTTGATATCTTGCCATCTTACTCCTTTTTGCCTTTGCATTGCAATTTTTTTCATTTTGCCGCCATTCTAGCGATCACGTGACATGTGTCAAAATCGATTTTCAGGTTATCGGGCATGCACAAACTTTTCCCCAGAATATTTTTTACAATACTCCAATAATAAAAATTTTTCCCATATGGTACATACTTTTTGGCGGTCACTGTATGTAGAAAATTTACTTCTTGACATTGTCTTTTTAGAATTTTTTTCAGTTAATGGTTATAATAATTCCAAAGTAATGATCCATCTGTACTAATTAAGGATAATTCACTGTTTACAAGTGAAAAGGATGGTTTTATACTAGGTAAAGCATTAGTTTTCACTAATTTGATGATTATGTGTTGAGATAACGAGTAGTTCCCCAGAAACGTTGAGTATAATATTAATATTATTTTATTGATCCATTCAGATATTGGAAAAAATGTTTTGCACAGGTCAAGTTGTATAGCACATTCACATGTAATGAATAACCCCTGTACAAACACTAAAAGTATGAAGAGGTAATATTCCCAAATAGTGGCTCAATACATCAAACATATTGATCCAGTTCATAATCTGACATAAAATCCTATAGTAGACTTTGGAAGAAAGTATTGAATTCACTCTTGAAAACACGTCTAGTCAATTCATTTAATGAAAAGAAAGTAATAACATAGATACAGTTTGGTTTCATCGATAAAAGTAATACAGAATCCGCAATATTGAATTTCAAAACTCTAGCCATTTTTCTAGATTTGACAAAGACCTCTGACACGGTTTCTCACGGATATTTGATAAACAAACTCTTTACTTATGGAGTTCGAAGATCGGTATTTGAAATTATCGAACACTACATAATACACAGAAAACAAAATCTCCTCGTGAGATACTGATGGGATACCCCAGGGCACAGTTTTTGTGCCCACAATAGTTTCAAGGTAGACCTACAGCAGAATTGAAATCAGAAACTTCAAAGGCCATCTCATCACATACGCTGACGATGTGGTCATTGTTTATGAAGCTTTGACATGGCAGCAAGTATACAACGATGTGGAAGAAAGTTTAGAAAAAATACAAGCAAGGTTGAATGGAAATCTCCTTAACCTCAATGTCTCAAAAACAAAATTTAAATCATTTTCCCTACAAAGTAAGCAACAACCGGAATGTTAATAATGCATATTCATAAACCTACTTGTACAAAAATATTTTGTAAGCTTCTATTAACATCATGAGAAAATTCACACTATCTGAGGATGATACCACAAAAGTATAGCATAGTAAGAATAAATGAAATTGAGCCAACTTTTTGTTACAGACCTACAGGAAGTGAAAAAATGGTGTGATGCTTATAAATTATTCTTTAGCCATCGAAAACGTACATAACAATAATAATAACATTTTTGGAACTTTATTTGGATGAGAAGTTCTTTTTCAATAGTCACATCTCGGATTTAAGGGAAAAATGGTCATCGATTGGGAATGTTTGCCTTTTCAACATGAATACCTTCCAAGAGGTCATCTTGAACGATTTGAAAGAAACGACTAAAATATGTCTTTCAGTCGCAGATGATTCCACATCTGATCTTGTCCTGTTTATATTTTCAATGAAATCAGGATATTTCGCAATTAGAGTAATTGCAAGAGAACTAAATATGACATAGCAAGAGCGACATATTTTACTTTAATTGACTCTGAGATATGGAGTAAGTTTTCGGGGAAAAAGTTCTCTATTTTTATTGAACGCTGTATATGCACTCCAAAAGAGAGCTGTTAGATATATATGCAGAGCGAAACCCAGAGACTTTTGTAAAACTGTACTCATCAACCACAGAATCATGAATTTTGAGTATTGATGGTCCCAACACTGTACCCTGAGGTACACCTATATTCAGAGAACATTTTTTGGGAGCATTTGTCCATAATGGAGATAATCATACAGCCAATTCGATAATACTCCTCTGATTTGGTTTCGATTGAGGTATTACTTATAAAAAAATAATATTTCTTGATATTTTTTTACATGTTATAAACGTACTAGCACACCTAAGGTCCTGTAGTTAGTATACATTTTCATTGCCTCTGTATGGTCAGCACTAAGATAAACACGAGAAGAGAGAGGACCTGCCATTCCATAATCGATTTCAGATAAACGACGAAAAAGAAAAACATTTTCACGAAAAGTCACTTTTCACACGTAACCCAAAAAGAGGAGACTGTCACAAAAAATAGATAACTACATTCCCTCGGCGAAAGTTGCGCTTCAAAGTCCATTCATCGATCGTGTTTCATTATGGTACAGGAATTTCAGGATACGAGGAGGTAGAAGAAAAACATTCAGTTTAAAACGATTTGGACCTGTTTTCGTCCTGAGGCAGTTTTCTCTTGTCCTGTGGAGAGAAGGCGACGGATAAAAAAGAAAATTCAGAAACATAATGGTGGGTTGAAAGGATGCGGTGTAATGTTAGAGTTTCATTATAGCACCGCCAAATTGAATCAACAGTCCCAAGGATTCCACAGGTATTTTATGCCGTAAATACAAAATAGTTATTTGTGATGTTGAAAGTGTTAAAAGTGTTGCCTTGTAAACTGGAGGAAAATTCACTTTTGTAGGAAAGAACTTCAATTCTTAGTATCAAACAACATTACTTTTTTGTCTGATCAGAAACTGACACAGACAGACGTTTTAAAACTTATATCACAACAAAAACTCGAAGTCATTGACAACAGTACGAAAATGCTTGACAGTGGTGCAAAGGCAGAAATTTAGCGAAAATGTATTTCTGGCATATTTCGAGGAGAGATCTATAATATGGAGTTCTATTAATTTTATCTCATTTTTCTTCCTTAATTTTCTCAAATTCGTGTACTCAATGAAAATGAGAAAATATCTATTCTTCATTTTCAACACTAGTATCAAAAGTAACTCATTTTTAACCAAGTGAAGAAATTGAAGAACGTACTGACGATTTACCTCTAGCAATATCAAGATATTGAATTTGGCAACAGGATGGGGCACTGCCACATTGTGTTGTCCCAGTTGAAAGGCTCTTGGATAGATAATATCTACAGTGGATTGAAAATTCAGGTACTATAAGATGGCCTCCTAAAAGTCCCGATCCAACACCATGTGATTTTTTCTTATGGAGTCACGTTAATAATATCATCTATTCTGCTTCATGCTATTCTTTGGACGATCTGAAGATAAGAAAGTTTTACACACTTTTTTACGAATTTCGAGCAGAAAGTGTTATTGCCACTCTCCATTTTTTTACTATTTTTAATTCCTTTTGCTGTTCTTCGTTTTCATCTTTCTATATCAGAGATACTAGTTGTGGTGACTTTGAGAAGGCACTGTATACTTACCGCAAGAAAAAGTTACTTTTATATAAACCAACTCGCAACGCCAAAATGTATGTACCATATGGAAAAAAAGTTTGAAGTATCGGAAAAGCATTTCTGGAGAAAAGATTGTGCATGTCCAATCATCTAAAAATCGATTTTGACACATTTCACGTCACCACTAGTATGACTGCAAATTGGAAAAAATACCAAAAGTGGGGTAAGATGGCATAATATGAATTTTTTTAAATTAAGTGCCATCTGGGCCGGAGAAAATGAGAAAGTTCTGTCATTATCATCGAAATAAAAATGTTCCACAACAGTCAAGCCATTCAGATATCTTGCCATCTTATCCCACTTTTGGCCTCTTCATGGTATTTTTTCCAATTTGTCGCCATACTAGTGGTATATGGTACATACTTTTTGGCGGTAACTGTTTTTTCCCATACTGAAATGGAAAAGAAAGAGGAAAAAATCAACAACAAAATATTTATAGTCATGAATATCGTTAAAAGTATTCGAATGCAGTCTTTGTTACGGAAGCTGACAGAGCCAACTTCACAAAATCATTTTGTTCAGAGGGGAACTCAAACCGTAGGGGCGCCACGTGGCTCAGTTTACACATGTTAAGGATCCCCTTCTCAGTTATAACAGCAAGGGTCGAAGATCGTATCGATAGGGGAGATGCAATAGAATAATCCGGTATAAATTAGTGAAATTCTGCTCAAGCTGATGGAGTGCATAAGGATATCAATAATTTGATTTCCTTTATATATTTTTCTCCTCTATTGTACGTTTAACTTTGCCACTTTGGGAGAACTTCAGCAAAAAACGTTCATTTTGAAGTTGAATTGAATCATACGAATGAAAGAAAATATACGTATATTTTATATTTTTATGAACTTCACAGAGAGATGAAAATCTCAATATAGGAAACTTCTTCATTTTTTCACCTTATGAATTCCTTAGATGAAATGGTGGTTCAAAACATCTATGAAAAATAGAATCAGAATGTTTCCTCTTCAAGAAATACATTGATGGACATACTTCTGAATATTTATTTTGACAAAAAAGTTATTTTCATCAGTAGGATTTTTATACTGTATAAAATACCAGCAAAAATTGCACAACAACAATTTCCGACCAATCGAATGCTCTTATTTTGACATATTACCATGGCAACCACTTCGATTTTCGGATTTTTTTTCCTCCAGGGTATCCTGGAAAATTTTTCGATGGTGGTGCTTAATGTAACCGAGAAAGACCATTTCTCAGTCCGGTTCTGGGCACCAAATATTCAAATTCCATCCCAACGACAAATAGAGCTCTCCTAATGATGGGCAAATACCACAAAAAATGGGAAAATTCATTTTGAAAGCTCCATATCTCTAAAACTGACCATTTTTGAGCTTTTTGGCTATGAACACTTTTGATCAGTTCATCGAGAACTACAACCCAAGTAGCACACCTATATTGGTAAAATATTGATACAATATTGTGAACATATTCGCGAAATATTTGAAATGCAATATTGGCGAGAAAAAAAATGTGAACATTCGGTGATATTGGTCTAATATTACTTGAATAATATTGGCGAAATATCCTTGAACTGATATTGGCCTCAAAATGTTCGGCGATATTGGTACAATATTGCTGATACAATATTCTGACAATATTGGCACAATATTCAAAAGTTATATTGTCGAGAAGTAAAATGTGAACATATTGCGATATTGGTCGAATATTGTTTGAATATTTTAGAAATAGTTTTGGTGAAATATTCTTGTAGCTATAATGGCCCCAAAATATTTATCGATATTGGTACAATATTTATCGATATTGGTACAATATCGTTTGGATATATTGGTGGATGTCAATATACCTTGGTAAATTATTAAATGTCTTTTAGTTGATGAAGGTGACGCCAGAGTCTGCCTTTTCATCGCCATAACCACTGAGTGAGCTGTCTTGAAACAAGTTGTGAGAAGTATTTAATATACTTTCGTAGGTTTTAGAAGACGTTCCAAATGTAGAGCCACCTAGCGGATTTTTATCTAGGTTTGATCATGATATAATTTCAATATGTTTCATTGAATATTCGGCCAATATTCAAATTTCATCTCGATCTTGATGTAGGAAACAATATGAAGACAATATTGTTTTAACGATATCGATAAATATTATTGAACCAATATTGACCCAATATTGATTAATAAGATTTGTTAAATATTGGCGAAATGATATTCAACCAATGAGTAATCACACTGGGAGATACAATATAGTTTTTATTCCTAGAATCGATATTAGGGGAATATTGGAATTGCGATATTTATTCTAGATGTTAAAAATGATGTGAGGACAATATTGTTTTATCGATATTGGTAAATATCAGTCAGCCAATATTGACTCGATATGAGTTATTACAATTTGTCAAATAAAGTGGAAATGATATTCAACCAATATTCTAACAAACTTGGAAATACAATATAGTTTTTCCCCTATAATCGATATTACTGAAATGTTTGGATTGCAATATTTATTCTAGATGTGGAAAACAATATATAACCAATATTGTATTATCGATATTGGTAGAAATTATTCAACCAATATTGACCCAATATTTCTTGTGATAATCTACATTCAAAACTAGTTCAACCAATATCCCACCAATATTATTAATATAATATTATTTTTTGACTATTCATCCATATTGGACCAATATTGATTTTACATTTACAATATATCTATATTGGCCCAATATGGAACCAAGATTCAGCCGATATGATGTGCTACCTGTGAAGATATCAAAAATTCTGCCGAATTCACGGAAAACCATTTCCCATAAGAAATGTTCGGTGTCCTTTAGGAAAGACAATGGCATTGAATGATTTTTCGCAGTATGTACCATTTGTTGTCGCTGAAGTTTGCAAAAATGATCATATTTTTGCTTAAAAAGTATAACAAATAATTGGAACTTATGGTGGATTTATAAACTGAACTAAACTAAGAATTTAAAATTATCAATTGAGAATTAACAATGAGCAATTAAGAAGTTGTTTATAAACGTCAACTAAGAAATTAAGAATTATGTCATGTAGGGAAGATTGTTGCAACTAGGTATAAAGAAAGAAAAGCCATCATGGTCAACATTTCTTCACGATCCATTGTATTGTTATTGCATGAAAATATGTAAACAAATCGCTGTAAAATATAAACAAATTTATATTCAAACATTCATTCGCTGATTTTGCGCATGCCCTCTTCCATTTTCAACTAAGACAACTAATTCTCAGTTGAAAAGATGAAAGATAACCATATTCATAGTTGCTAATTCTTAATTTAATTGACAGCCGAAAGTATATAAAACACTTGATGGGGTTGCCTTGTATTCATCTTTCTTATTTCTTAGTTGTTAATTTAATTCTTAGTTTAGTTGAGTTTATAAATCCACCATTAAACAGCATAAAGCAACTTATCTGTCATTATTGACAACTGTTATTCTATTCTAAAAATGCCGTCAAATCGTTCAAAGTGTTTCTTGAATATTTTGTTGTGAAATTTTCTCCTTCGTTCTTGAATAAATAAACGAACATTTTATGGTGGATTTTTGAACTCAACTAAACTAAGAATTCAAAATTATCAATTAAGAATCAACAATAAGCAATTAAGAAGGTGTTTATAAACGTCAACTAAGAAATTAAGAATTATGTTATGTGGAGAAAATCGTTACAACTATAATGAAAGCCGTCTTGGTCAACATCTCTTCTAGATCCATTGTATTGTTATTGCAAGAAAATATTCGACCAAATCACTGCAAAATATAAACAAATTCATTTTCAAACATTCATTCACCGATTTTGCGCATGCCCGTTTCCATATTCAACTAAGACAATTCATTCTTAGTTGAAAAGATAAAAGATAACCATCTTCTTAGTTGCTAATTCTTAATTTAATTGACAGCTGAAAGTTTATAAAACACTGATGGGGTTTCCTTGTATTCATCTTTCTTAATTCTTATTTGTTAATTTAATTCTTAGTTTAGTTGAGTTTATAAATCCACCATTAGTCTTGAACGGTTCTCAAGAAAATTATCCCTCGTTTGCAACTCGAATTATATATTTTTTAAAATCGTGCACTCTAAAACTTTCCAGGAATAATTCAAGCACCAAGGTGATTACAAGTGAAAATTTCAAACATTGGTTCATGGTGCACATAATGTCCCTGGCATTATTAATGATTTGAATCAATTATTCATCATAGTGCCAGTTGTTTATTGGATTATTTCGCCATCGGCGCAATTACTGATCATTACGAAGTGCCAAATGGAATAATTATGTTTTAAACATGGATTATTCCATTGTTTGTAAATCAAATAATGATTCGACGGAAGCATGGAAAATTTGCATCAAACTTTTTATTCAATATGCAGGATATCCATAAACATCTGCACCAAGTCTTCTCAAAAATGTTATAGAATTCAATGCGTTTTTCAGTTCCCGACCAATAATGATGCTCCAAGTGATGATTAATGATCCAACGGAGGCGATCCATAACATACATTGGAGGTGAGATCTTACTGGATAGGTAAAAAACTTACAGCCGAACTCCACCAAATAAAATCTTTATTGATAGTGTGAGTGTAGTCAGAGGACACACATCAGCACATTACGAGATGTAGTCGGAAGACTTACATCAGCAGCAGGACTTGTTTCGAATGATTAATCCTTCATCCTCAGCGAAAAAGGTTACAAACTAATTGTCATATGTGGTGAAAAAAGTGATTCTATATAAATGTAGACTACACTCACACTATCAATAAAGATTTTATTTGGTGGAGTTCGACTGTAAGTTTTTTACCTACCCAGTATGATTAATGATGGTGATGATGACAATTCTTCTCTAGCAATCATATAAATGTTCACTCCTATTTCAACTTGTATGGAACTAATGATGAAGTATTCAAAAAACCCACTTTAGGGTATTAACTCTTACTTCATTCTATATTTTGAGAATGGCTTTATGCAACTAAAAAAATGTAAAATAGCTTCAAACTGGACAAAGATATTCATTCAATGGGTACCGTGAATGAAAATAATTGCGCCATTTATAAAAATGTGTACAACATATAACTACCCGAAGTTGCCACAAGTAATTAAAAATATTGAGAGCCTGAAACTTTTAATAGATGAGTGTTTTCATCATATGTCTGAGTAATTTAATTGATTTGTTTGTTTGTCTTTTACATTACCCAGGGTCTACTTATTATTATTATCATTTATATATGTGGTTCAATTTTTATATGTATTCTTTGTTTGTTCATTCATATACCTGACTATTGATATATTACAACAATGTAATCTTTGGCAAAAAAAAATATCCATCTATCTATCTAATGCCTTCAGCACAGAAAGCCCTTGTCGCGTTTGCGCTCAACCTTTTTTATTACAACATTCTCCACGATCTCATTGGTGATTTTTGTTACTAACTATTGTGCATTGTGCATTATCTATTTCCATTTCCTCCAAGAAAGACCAGGGAGATATATTTCCACGCAACCCCAGGAGATTGGCCAGTCAGGATCCCTCCGAATAAGAATTTTATGGAACGAAGCAAATCAATTACTTTACATTCAAACTTTTACAGCTCTAGTGTGCGAATGTGTTTTCATTGTGAGTCCTTCATCATGCATATCATGACACGTCTCTTCAGTGATAGTATAAAAATAATTTTTTTTTCGTCCGGTTGGAAAACATGTCATTTAACACGTTGACTGCCGTGCTCATTTTTTCATTTTTGGTATCAGAGCCGAAGCAAAATCGAAAACTTTGTCCCAGAAACCATTATGCACTCTATGTAGGTATAGCCTACAGAAGATAGTATATCGTTGAATTTTTCGGAAATTGAGACTCTGAGTGTACAGTATTCATCTTCCAAAAATTCGTTGTTTTTACTGATTTGTCTGCCTCGCCGACTCGGTCTGTGCGTCGAATGAGAACAATTTGCAACGCAAACTTGTTACTGAAGCCGTCTCGGTCTGTTTTCGCGATATTATCGACAATAATTTAGACCGATGGCTTCAAGAACAGTTCAATTGGCTCGGTCCCATAGACCGAGTTGGCCTGGTGTATCAACCGAGGTGGCTCACCAGAATAATTTTTCCTCGGTCTCATAGACCGACATGGCAGTCAACGTGTTAATATATTTAGCTGAAACTATCAAATATCAAACCTTCATCGAATTATGCTCCATCAGTATTTCGATCAAATTAAGCATTAACTGATAAGCACTGATTGGAAGTTCGATATTGTGGAAAAAATTCGTTGATATTTGTCATGATTCTTTGAGTTGATTTAGCTTCTAGAGTCTGAAAATGAAAAAAATATATATTGTTGTTAGATTAATTACCATCTTGAAAACTACATATGTTAGAAACGCAACAGACAAAATTTTCATATATGAAAGACTACATTTTCATAATAGTGTGAGTAAAATTAGGTCCAAATTTTGAGATATTCGATAAAAACAATGTAAACCGTTTTTTGCAAATTTCATTTTATGAAAAAGTGGTATCTCTAGTTATCATTTCATAACTAGTATTAGCTCATTTGTATAGGTATTCTTGATTCAATATTTTTTCATTTTCAGAATGTGGATGGTCAAAATCCCCCCTAAAAAACATGTGAAGTTATATTTCCATTACTGTTGAACCTAATCAAATATTTGGGATATTAGATGACTGCCTAATACTCGTCCGTAGCTACTAAATATACCAGTAGCAACGAGTCATTTGAGGTCGAAACGTGTCCGAATATCCCAAACTTATTGTGGCGTACCTCAAGGCTCTATAATTGGCCCTTTTCTATTCGTAATGTATAATAATTTTCTTCTTATCAAATAACTCAATGTTTTTATGTAAATTTGGGAACTTCAGTGATTTTTGGTTATGATAATTTATTAGTCAAATGACATGATGAATAAAAAAAATTGAGAGATTTCCGAATTCTTATGGGACCATCGATACAAAAAAAAATTCGAGCATGAAATCGAGGGTTTTTGGAAAAAACCGTTTCTACGATCGGGAAGTGTGTATCTGATCGGCGCTGCCATCGAGAACGGACAGGCGCTGTGTTGCCAATGTTCAATTAGTGCATAATTTTCACTCCCAATCTTGAAAAGGATGCCTACAACACTTAGCTGAGAGGGGAGAGGAAGAAATTCGACTGTTCGGTGTGACGAGCTGATGGTGGCTCTTAAGACTCATCACCTGAACAACAATGTGTTAACAAAAGTGTTGCATTAATTGAAAAAATAGGATAGTTGAACATGCAGATCAGGAGAGTATAAATAGTTATTTTTGTATCTAGTGCGCGAAATGCTACTTTGGTGAACGAGAACTGATTTTTTTTAACGAGGCGCAGCCGAGTTAAAAGAAATAGTAGAGATTACCAAAGTATTTCGCGCATGAGATGCAAACAAAATTTTTTCTACAAACGTCAAAAATATTGTTCTAAAATAAGTAATAACTATGAAAAATAGTATTGAACTGGCTTAAATAATTTTTCCAAATCAAGTAATTACTGTAACTATGGAAATAAAATGGCATTTGTTGACAATTATTTCAAAGTGACAGTTCTTGATAATTATTTTGGAGTGACTTTTTATTCGCGTCAATTTCGTGCGTGATATTTATTATTGTAAAAGAATGGAAATTTCGAGCGACGATGAACTAAGCAGTACCCCACCTAACTTGATAGATGCGGCCAATTCCGTAATTTCCAACCTTTCACCGGAGAAATCGAGGCGGCAGTATGAAAATGCATATCAGCAATTTAAAGAGTGGTGTGAAGCAAATAAAGCCAGAAAAATATATCTCACAATTTGAAAGCCTTAATTATTGTTCTACATTAATAAATAAACGATTTCTTGTTTTTTGCTTGATTGAGGAGTTGAGGACCATATAGGTTAGAATATGAAAATCCCATATAGTTTACATGCAGTGTGCGAAATATATTTCGGTGTCATGGTAACGAATGAAAATGAAAAAAAGTGCCACTTCGCATACTGTTGTCAATGCGCGAACCTTGTCATTTTTTGACGTTTGTAGAAAAAAGTATTTTGAAATTGTTTACTTTCCAATATTTCAATTCGTCAGTTCATAAGATAGCAAATATCCCGTGATACTGAATTGTATCAATAAATCAGTAGATCATAGTCGGCGGAAACTGGAGTGAATATGAAACATTAATATTAAAAAAAAGAAGCTTAGTGCATCAACCAGACGATTCCATTGCGTCGCTTCAAACGAACAATTTGAATAGATCTACGGCAGAAATTCGCGCATCCGATTCCTTTGAGCCATTAGCACCGTTATCCGATAAAATAAAATAAAACGTATCGGCAAAACGCTTTCAGTTCCACTATCGAGCCGCATTTTTTCGACATTTAAGCCCTGTCGAGCGGATGTGCGATGATTTGGTTTCGGTAATTCGAAACGAGCCCCGAATGAGACCGGTGGATCCGACAAATAATGCAACACCCGCTATACGATCGATAATCCCACTGACGCGTTGTGGCTAGACACTGCGATTATGCTCTCACAGAAATTATTCGAATGGCATATCGTACAGTAATCAACAGAAACATGACAGTTTTCTTCAGTTATATTTTCAGCAGCCGTCAAAAAGTGGGATGATTTCGAATTTTGAAATAAACTAAATTTGCATAAGACAAAAATTAACCATGTAGTGGAAGATGTGGGAAAAACATTGGAAAAAATTAAGAGTCAAGTGAACATTTCCGCAGGTTCATACCATGACGACTTTCAAATGAATATTGACTGTCTTACCAAAAATTATTGATAATTACATTGATTATTTTTCGACATATCTTGTAACCAATAAAAACCATTAATTTGAATCCATGATGAACTTTCAAACCAATCACAACATTATTATAGTGGGAATTTTCTACTTAGATTTTTGCCTCGGGAATATTCGTGGTATTTTGTTTTTATTGTGTGACAACAACTGATACTTTTGATTTGACGTCTGTCATCAGTTTGCATGCAAATTGAAAACTGAATTTAGGTAACCGTAATGAATAAAAATGTTATATAGAGAATGTGTCTATGATTGTGGCATCAAAAAATAATCTACCGAATACCACACGAGAGTTCGATAAAGTAGAAAATAATTCTCCACATTTTTTCTCAAACTTGTTGCCATTCGACAATTGCCACTCAAGCCCTTCGGGCTCTCGTGTCTATTGCCTGGTAACAAGTTTTCGAAAAATCTGACGAATTATTTTCACTTTATTCTCACTCTCTTGTGGTATTACAACTGATAATTCAGCTCTATATTCCAAAGACATTCAAATTAGCGGACACTAAGTTAAATCTAACGAACAGTCGTTACCGACCGATGATGAACCCTTTACTCCCATAAACACCTAACTATGTAGGCTTATTATGGCAAGAACCTGTCAGAAAACAACTACTCCCCTGGCTAAGACCACGACGGGTATTGAATTAAATCTAACAGCTACTTGTGAAACGTTCCTCAAAACATCAGAGGACGCAATTGCAAGTGCCCTCTATGACCAACCAGCAGAATTATGTTTTGATTTGGACGGGGTGACCATAATAAGCCTACATAGTTAGGTGTTTATGGGAGTAAAGGGTTCATCATCGGTCGGTAACGACTGTTCGTTAGCAAACGATCTCCCAAAGATTTCTGTCTTCTTCGATTAAATCTCTCAACCCGGAGATTCGGAGTGTCTTCCTCTGCTCGCTAGGCGGAGCGGCCTAGAAACTGCTTTCATCTCGTGAACCAGAATTGACTAATCAGCGGAGTGTGTATTGGTTTGGACGGGAAATAGATGGCTTCAGTGCTGTCTGTGTTGACCTGCCCTTGCACTGCCCTTGCACTGATGAGAGGCAACAACCTCGAAACTAGTCTGCAGGTGGTCACCCCGTCCAAATCAAAACATAATTCTGCTGGTTGGTCATAGAGGGCACTTGCAATTGCGTCCTCTGATGTTTTGAGGAACGTTGCACAAGTAGCTGTTAGATTTAATTCAATACCCGTCGTGGTCTTAGCCAGGGGAGTAGTTGTTTTCTGACAGGTTCTTGCCATAATAAGCCTACATAGTTAGGTGTTTATGGGAGTAAAGGGTTCATCATCGGTCGGTAACGACTGTTCGTTAGCAAACGATCTCCCAAAGATTTCTGTCTTCTTCGACTAAGTTAAATGTTTTCAATGAGATCGATATTTTATTAGGCTCTGTTTTCTGGTCAATAATATGCTCAGGTCAACAAAAACTAGGTGAAAACAAACTTATGTTACAGAATTCACGTTAAGGCTGGATTGTAGCCGGTAATTTGTATTAGAATTTTCCAACTAATGCATCTTTGAGCCTACTCTCTACAAATACTGACAATATTAATAATGATATTATTGAATCTGTTCATTATCAAGTTTTGGGTAATTGAAGAAGCCAATCAATAATATAAAACTTTACCAGAATCAGAACAATATTGCGAGTCATATTTTGCTAGGAGTGTCAAACGGGACGGCAGTGGTGAGTTCATAGTAAGCACCCCATTCAAGAAAACACTACTAGACTCGTGAAATTTCCGTGAAATGACAAATTTGGAAGGTCGGCAATATTGTTGAAAATATTGAATAAATGCAAACAGTTAGTTGTTATGTTTGACGAATAGCTGACTTTTGTGAACCATATCAACACAATTACCTATCTCTCGCAATTTAGGTTTTCCAATCTCTTAATGAATATTTACTACTCAATTGTCAGAAGTAACTTAGAATATTGGAGCATCATATGGAATTCTCACTATACGAAATACGTGGATGCATTTGCAGCTGTCCAGAAAAAGTTTTTAAAAGTAGCTTCTTTCAAGAAACATGGTAGGTATTCTGAGAAAGGGTATGATTATAATTTGTTATTAGAAGAATTCAAAATGAATTCCTTGAGAAAACAGAGAGAGAGATCACAAATCTTGTTTTCTACAATTCTGTTGTCATCTATTGATTTCAATATCCCAAGAATTACTCCTAGGACAGATACAACCTTTTTATTTAATTTAATTTATTTATTTAATTACATAGGTTACCCAACCGGACGAGCCCAATAACAGGATAACACACGATAGCAATAAAAAATAACAATTGTGTAATCATGAAATAGCAAGAAAAAAAAACTTAATCTAGTTAACTTAATCTAGTTTACAGAAGTAAAAATTATAAATTGGACTAGGTGAGCATAATGTAAGCGATTAAGAACGTTTTCAGTTTCTTTTTGAAACAGTTAACACCAAGCTTAAAAATGTCCAGATCTTCAGAGATCATGGTGTTGATTGTTACCGTACATCTAATCATTGGAGAATTACCAAAATAATTTGTGGAAAAATAAGGAGTAACAAATAGTTGTCTATGACGAATGTTATATGAAGAACAGTTTAGGGTAAAAAGTGTTGAGCATTCATTGGAATCTATGAGATTATTAAATATTTTGTAGACGGAATATATATCATTGAAATCACGCCTAAGAGATAGGCTCACTAGGTTTTAGAAAATTAGGTTACTTTCATATGGAAAGTAGTGCCTATACCTGAAGAATCTATAATTTATAATATTAATTATCTTCTATTGCACAAACTCTAGTCTCTTTATGTATTTTTGATATGACGGGTTCCAAACTACACTACAGTATTCAAGGATAGGTTTTATCAAATTGTTAAACATAATCAGTAACGAGGAAGAATTCTTGAAATCCCTAGTACTTCTCGATATGAATCCGAGAGTTCTTAGGGACTTTCTGACAATTTTTTCGATATGACTGTCAAAGGTCAGTTTGGTATCCAAGGTAACACCTAAGTCAACTATCTCATCTGAAAAGGACAGTTTATCATTGTCAATACTGAGCGAAGAGATGTGTGGATTCGGGCTACGTGTAAATATGATTTGACTACTTTTCTTAGTATTTAGTGAAAATTTATATATTTTACGGTAATCCGAGAAGCGATCGAGGTCCTCCTGTATTTCAGTATAATCCGAGAGAGTATTTATTGGACAGAAAATTTTCATATCATCGGCATATAATGAGAAATTGCAGTGACTCCCGACATCACTTACATAAATAATAAATAGTAGTGGCCCTAGATGGGAGCCCTGAGGTACCCCTGAGGTAACTGGCAACATGTCCAGACTTTGTATTATTCAGTGCTATGTACTGAAATCTGTCCTAAACATATGAGGTGAGAAGTCCCAACCGGTAACCAATCACACCGAAATTTCTTAACCTTATTAATAGGGTAGGATGGTGAACCTTATCAAAAGCCTTTGAAAAATCGGTGTACACCGCACAAGTTGAGATTCCCTTTTCCATATTGCTATAAATATATTGTACATAGGGTACCAGGTTTGTTAGTGCAGAGCGCTTTTTGTAAAATCCGTGTTGAGTAGTGGTGATAGAATTTTTTACCATAAAAACATTGTCTTACAAATTATGAATTCGAATAATTTACCAAATAAACTTAGCAATGAAATCGGCCTGTAATTTGTATCTGGATATATCCAACTCACGACGCCATTTTCGTTGCTCTCTTTCGAATACGTGTGGATGTTATAATAATTTGTAATATGTCAATGTTGTCATCTTTTTCGAATCTTTAAAAGAACATTCGAATATTACTATAAACTGTAACCTCATTTATGTAGAATACTTCTGTCATTTGGCAAATTGCCTGTAAGGTGTAAGAATAAATAAATAAATAAATGAGTAAATAAATAAATAAACTTCACCACTACAGAGGAGTAGACATAATGGACGGCAAGCGTATTAGTTGCGGCAAGTTTATTCATTTTATAAATCTTGATGTTTTCATCGACTTTTTCAAATATTTTTCTCCATTTCTCAATACACCAGAAGAAACAATAATTTGAAATATGATTCGAGTGCAAGGTATTATCCCTGTATTCTTCCAATTCGATTTTTCCCGAGAATAAATCCGTCACTGCCATCGGAGAACAATAGGTGCATTCATCCACCTTCCATTCGGAATTAAAACGAAAAAAACGTGCCATTAGGGCACTTGAGTGTTCGTAAGTGCCTGTCTTGCAGATCGTTACTGAACAATCTCTCCCGAAGTATTTCTCCAGGAGTCCATTTTTCACCATGGCGAGGGATATTAGTTACATATTTTGAATATAATGCTCTTTCATTTCAGTTAACGCGCGCAACTTTTGACAAATGGGCCGAGTTAACGCCCGCGTATAAGTCAGCCGAGATGAATGACATCTGTGTCGACTTGTATTCCAGATAGGCCAGTCACTTTGAAAAAATGCAGAAAAAATAGCAAAACAATGCAAACTTTCAGATAAGTTGTATTTTTGTGATCAAAGAATCAAAAAAAAATTACGCCCTTGTATAATGTCGGCAACAGTGTTAAATATGTGAATTATAAACGCTTTTGGTTATTTTCTAGAAAAAAAAATGCAAAAGTGTCGCAAACTGACGAAAACGAAGAAAATATCACCCTTTATTGTTCCCCAATTTTGCGACCATTTCCAAATTTGGCATCCGATTAACACCTTGAGTGCCATAGCGGTCTTTATGACCGCTACGATACTTTCCTGTGGTGCCATAGCAGTCATAATGACCGCCGATTTTGCACCTCTATTACGTCTGCTTTAAACACTTTTTCTACAAAGTAGTCGTGGTCTATTTGAATACATTTCATCTTAGATTGGTACTTCTTAAAATTCTGTCATTGTACTGGATGATATAGAATATAGGTCAGATTGTAATTGATGAATCAGGATAAATCAACACATGAATCGTTTGTGAATATGGTCGAGAAGAGAGCGGTATCGATCTTTTATATGCTCCGAATGGAACATCATCGACTTAGAAAGCTCAAATTGGAAGTTGGTTACGTTGCATGCATATTTGGCTACTTTCAAAATTTTAAGTTATTGTGAAATATTTGTTTCAATTCTCTATCTTTCTGGTTCAAATATTACAAAGGATGGTGGGGTTTCTGTCGAACACTGTATGAATGATTGTGAACTTCATAACACAAATAATAGTAGAAATGGAGAGGTAATGGTATTGATTCACCTCAAAACATGCAAGAATATTTTAGCACACCGAAAGCAGACTAGGATATGAGGTAGGCCTACAGTCTGTTACTATAGATAATGTTCAAAACAAAATGGATTTTTCAGAAAAATATATTAGTAGGTACATTTTACCACTGAAAAATTGGATTACAATATTTATTGACTCTATGAGTTCTATAGTTCTAATTTCTTTTACAAATTCAGTGATTTTCTTAGTAGCTAATTATAGCCAGATACATCACAAACACCTACAGAAGCGTTTCTTTTATTAAGCTGTATAATTTCGCTTCTGGTTCATTGATTGAACATCTGAATTTTTTAATATATTTGATTTCCATATTGCTTTCATTAAGTTGGGAATTTCGGACTCATTGATACCGTGTTTGGCGGTATTTGGTACTGAGACCGAATATATCTTATTCGACCTTCCACTAAATGACAAAAATTACGAGATCGTTCTGTATTGAACAAATCTCATCTTCTCCCAAACTTTAATTTTTGAATTCGTCAGTTATAAGTACTTTTTCTAAGTGCCAGAAAAATTATGATATAGTGAGTTCTTTCACCAACAAGTTTGGTAGCCAGCGATACAGTAGTATTAAAATTATCAGCAATGGGTCTTCTCCTGGTATTCCAGGAGAAGAAAATTTTATCAGACAAAAACAACGCATTGTTTATTGCGATTGATGTAACAGAAAAATGTTCTTCCACAAAATGTAATTGCAAATTTCATGTAGGTAGGTATATTCATTTCCACAACACAGGTTGAATAGTTTTATTCCATAGCCTTTTCTGGGAAATATTGATTCATAATCAACCGTCTACTGAATGGAACTGGCGAATTATTGATATATAATGTTTCTCCAGTTATGAATCTCATTTTATGGAAAGTGCTAGTAAAAATGAAAAATTACACACTCTCAAGAAGTATTGAAATCCTTTCTTTGTTATTAGTTGTGGAGCGAACAGGCTTCGAAAGGTTATATCGGTTGGCCAATAATTGGCAAAATGTAGCTTATGATCTTAACACTTTATATACCCTGTGAGTCTGATGAATCCCTGGATTTCATTTCTATTGGTTGAGGATCGATCATTCATGAAGCCCTGACTAAGTTATTGTTATTCGACCAAATTTGATAGGTATACAGAAAAAATCACAAAGGTATTTCTTTACAGTAACCAAACAGAATTCAGCTATTCAGATTTTTCGTTTTTAACTGAAAAATTTCATTATTTTCATTATCGACAATGGCTTTAGATTCGTCCGTTATTTCATTTTGAAAATTGATCATATCTTTGGGTATCTCTTTTGGATTATTGAGTTGTCGAATCCCACGAATTTGTTCAGTTTTTTTTCCTTTTTTGAACGTTTTTAGATATTTATTGTGCGTACCGAAACGTCTTCCTTTCAGTTGATAAATAAACTGAGTCTCAGTACTTTTATAACTGATTTATAAACAAATAACGCCAATAAAGTGTAACCAGTATTAATTACTACCATCGTCAAATGTAATAACAGCAATAATAAAGCATTCGTAAAAAAAAAAAATTTAACATTTTTTGGGTTTTTAATTTTTCTTCAGTTTTTGTCACCATCACAGATTTCGACAGATTTCGGGAAATTCGTCAAATAAAAGAAAAAATATTTAGCATTTACCCTTCTGATCAAAACTTTCCATGGGCGCGAGATCTAAAAATGGACAGTTTTTTAGGTATCGAAGGTCAAAAGTTGCGACTAGTGCAGATATCTCACGCGATCGAAAAAGAATTTGCATCTCTCACTTTGGGTAGTCTATTCAACCGCTCTCGTCTGCGTATGGCAATATCACATTTGTCGGTATTTTCTTCTAAAAGCCATATTATTCAAAATAATGCGAGTATAGGAATCTTCAAAACATTAGCTTTTGTAGAAACTTGATATTTATTGGCAATTCAGAAATTGTTATTATTCCTGTCAAAACTGAACAAAGTCAAAATCAATATGTGATCGCTTGGGAGATTTGCACAAGTTGCAACTTTCGATACCTAAATAACTGTCCATTTTTAGGTCTCGGGCCAATGAAGACTTTTGATCAGAAGGGTATAAACTACAACATATCCAAATTTCTGTCAATTCGACAGGGATCCATTTCCCAGAGTCAAAGTCAAAATATGCTTTATTGTCGAATATTGTAAGTGATAAACTTATTGACAAAGCTTCATTGTATTAAAGATAATGTTGAAACATTTGTCGGGCTCCTTTGATATGTTTTCTGGAAAATAACTACCTACGTTCCCGAACACTTGAAAAAAATTTTGCATCAATTCCATAATCAATTCTAGTTGCAAACAAAGCTTTTTATTGTGAAATAAACGAAAAAATATGTTGCTGTCATCGGCAGAGATGGCAAAGTTTCGGCAAAACTTGTGACATAGGGAGAAACGTTTCTTTGCATTTGCCACTCTTTTAGATTTTTCTTCAGTCGAATTATGAACAAAAGTATAAATAAAAAATGTATTTAGTCTCATGCCAAAGTTGGAAATGGTAGAAAATTGAGGCAATATTGAAATTGTTATTTCCGTCAACCGATTGCACCCCTACGCGCAATCCTCGGAAGTATTCGAGGGAAGACGCAGCCCTTACCTTTTAACGTGTGATACCATGCACGAGACCGGTAAATCGGTAGATCGAACCCACGACCCCACGCTTGCGAGGCGAACGCTTTACCAGCCGACCACCACGGCCCATAAAGGATGATATTTTATAACTGGAACTGTTTATAATTTACATTTTTGACAATGTTGCCGACCTTGTATTTTAATCATGTCTCAAATGAATTCCGACAAAGGATCGAGGTGATAAGGGCAATTTTCTGATCGAAATAGCAAAAATTGCCGTTATCTCCTCGAGCCTTTGGCGGAATTAAACTTTTGAGACTTGATACGGAATCAGCTAGTCAAAAAATACATCAGAGAAAAGTTTGCGATTTTTTGAGAAACGAAAAATAATAACATTCGAAAATTCGTTGATGCGAGAGAATTCTTTGACGTTTTATCGCTTTCTCAGGGTACACCTTGTATCTGAGCATATCCCAATCATATATTTTCGATATCAGCATACAATTTTCGTTATATCGTGCTAATTTCAAGTGAATCTGACGACTTTGAACTTTTTATGATTTTTAGGGGTTTTTCGACTATTTAGTTTTTTGTTGCCGATCGACTTTAAATTCACGGAATATAATGATTTCGTCATTCTGAATCGATTGGTGTTCGCAGAATTGATCTATCTGGATCCGTTCTCAAGTTGAAAATTTGATCCAGAGTTGAGAGCTGTAATTAATAAGCCAAGTTGTCGATAAAAATAAAAGGATCTGTTCACACACAAAAAAAGACGAATACGGCCTGTACTACAGACTACAAGCCCATATAACGATTTTGGGGGGTCATTTTATACAGCATGAAACATATTCAGAACGATGCTGCTATATGAAAAAATAACTTCAGGCACTATGCCGTCAATTCTTGGCGGGACAAATGACTGTAATATTAATAATAGTAATTTTTCATCGGGAGATGTGCAACAAAATATTCTTGTACGGCATTCCTCACGTTGGTGGATTATGAAATAATAATCTCCTAGAACCTACTGCCGTACAAAAATAATGGGCTTGTAGTCTACTACTTTTTATGAGATACTTCGTAAATAAAAACCCAGTTTTCGCTCCAGCAAAATTGCTTTGTGGAATTTTTTAAACAAGAAATAGTGAAATTACAATTTTTTTTGTTTTTTTTTACGAATATATCAAAAAGTATTGGAGGAATCCTTTTACAGTTGAAACTTTTGTAGGGTATTATAGAACCTACAAAATGATTTTTAAACTACCAGATCGGCTCATTTTCACTTAGAAAATCCGGGAAAACCTCGAAAAAGAGATCATTTTTCAGAAATTCCTAATTTTATGAATCTGAAGCTGAACAAACGATATTACGGAAACTGGTAATAATAATAATAATAATAAACTTTATTTTCCTTTCAGACAAATACGAATTTGTATAGGAATAGTCACAATAAGCAATAAAAAAGATTTTACAAACAAACATAAATACGTGCATATAAAATTTATGTAACTGTCACAATCACAACCATATAAATCAAATCACACATTAAAAAAATCACTTACTGAATAAAAACATTTATCAATAAGGAGCAATTTCAACTTTCTCCTAAAGTTTCTGAGAGTGGAACAGCATTTCAACTCTTTTGGTAATCTATTGAAGAAAATCAAACCAGCACTATCTGGAGATCGGTATGAGATTGAATATCTAGTTTGCGGAATATGAAAATTATCTTTATACCTAGTGTTTTTATCATGAATTTCTGATTTTTTGATACATTGGTCTTTATTTTTGAAAATATAACTACATAATTCAAATATGTAAAGTGAAGGTAACGTTAGGATATTCAATTTTTTGAATAGATAATAACGTGTGGTTCAACTGTGCGCAAGATAGTTTCTGGTTATGAATTTTTGAAAAATTGTCTCTTTTTCGTGGTTTTCCCGGATTTTCTCAGTGGAAAATGCACCGGTCGTTTGAAAATCCATTTTGTAGGTTTCATGAATCTCTACAAGAGTTCCATCGACTGTAAAACGATTCCTTGAATTATCTTTGTGATATTTCCAAAAAACAAAAAGAGTTTTAATCTTTTCCACTATTACTTGTTTAAAAAATTCCACAAATCTTGCACAGGCAAAAACTGGAGTTTTCATTAACGAACAATCTTAAAAATTTCAGTATAGGCCGTTTGCGTCTTTTATTTTGTGGGGAAAAAAACTTCTATAGGGTCTACGATAGTTTCATTTTGCATTTAAATAAAACATTTGTGAAAGTTTGCATTGTTTTTTAATTTTTTCCCCATTTTTGATTTAAAATCCTGAAATGACTGGCCTAAAATGTAGATGTGAGTGGAAAGGAAACGGTTTCCCAGAGCGTTATAAGTGGATTTGGAGGCGGGCACCGTTGATGGGCATGTGCTTTTTATTTCAGGGTGACTGACGAGGATGAATGGTCGGTGTTTCTGCGGAATATTGCTCTCAACTTCCAGACGGGAGTATGCAGGAGCTGTATCACTTTGCGGATTATGATTTTTACAGCTGACAAGCCGGAATGAGATTTATTTTGTCGGATGTGGTACTAGGAAACTGTTTTGACAACATTGCTTCAGCCAGAATCGATCAACATGGCTGTTGCTTGTCACATATCAAACTGCATCTTAGTGAATGTTTCCCTCATATATAAAATTTCTCATAACAGGAATGCAATTATTGAAAAATTACAGAGGTGAAATATTGGATAATATTCAAAAATTGAAAAAATTTCTACAATTTTATTTATAGTCTTTGTTAGTACTGTGATTTTTTTTCAGAAAAAAATAAATATTTCTTCCTTCGTCAAATATTTCAATGAATTACACTCGTGCTTAAAAATGACTAGTGAATTTTACATTCAAGCGTGTTATCTTATAACTCGGGCTCCTTCGCCAAAATATGAAATTAACATTGTGCAATTTTTAGATAACACCATTTCTTACAAAATTTTTGGTAATTTTTATGAACTTGTGCAATTTTAACCGATTAATTCCCTCATATTTGCATTTCTCATTAGAAGAGAGCTATTATTGGAAAATTACAAATGTAATTGCCCTGCGAGAACTTCCCGTAGGCATGACACCTCATACAATATTGAAAAATGTCAGACAAACTTCCGAAAGTGAAAAAATGTCGCGTGTCTAGCACAATTTTACCTATTTATAGTGTTTCTATGATATTTCTCTCTCAGAAAAAAAGTCAATGTTTCTTCATTCGTGAAATATTCCAATGGGCCTTCTCCAAAATATGGAAATAAACTCGTGCAATTTTTTATAACAAGCTTTCCTTCAAGATTATCGGTGAATTTTATGCACTTTTTCAATTATAACCGTAAAGAATTGAGTTTTGTTGAACTGGAATAGGGCTCCCACATCATTCTGTAGGCCCCGTTGCTAGAAATCATGATGAGCCCTTCCTTAGAACCAAATATTTAACAAAATTGTTGGCCTTTTATGTATATTGTTTTAGATGTTTTAATTTTTAACCCGATCACAATTCTTTTTCAAATCATATTAAACCTAGTTTTGAGTCAGTGTTTGAATTATCAACGAAAATTAATTTTGAAGAATGGCAAATGAATAATTAAATTCACTTTATTTATAAATATCTCTGGTTAATTCTGATAACCACAGAGATAAAATAATAAATACCATAGTTAATTGATTACATAATACGACTAGCAGTGGATAGTGCAGAATAGTAATGACTAATGCATGTTAATGCATTCATAATAGTATTATACCTGTTCTGATACGTTCAGAACACATCCTATGTTTCCTATGTTTATTATCATTGAGAAACAGCACTATATTAAAGAAGACTTTCAGGTAAAAAATTGAGTAAACAAATGTATGATTACTTATATTTCAGACGTCCATCACCTTAATGGCTGAAAGATTTCTATCTCTTTAAAATTTTTCACAACGTTTCAATTGCTTGAATCCGCAATCGTCTTCTGGTGATTAATGACAAAATCCGCGCGCCACAAGACCGTGCGTAATTACACCGTAATTACACTTTAATTATAGACCTATAAAAGGTGGCGTAGCATCTGATTTTGTAATCATTCACCAGAAGACGATTGCGGATTTAAGCAATTGAAACGTTGTGAAAAAATTTGAAAGAGATAGAAATCTTTCAACCATTAAGATGATGTATGTCCGAAATATAAGTAATCAAGTTACTACATCGTCTAAAACATTCAAACAAACAAACGTATGTTTATTAATTTTGGGTCCTAAAATTGTGCGCCTCAACCAAGTCGTCTTCCGCTTTGTCAGGTGATTTTTAGTCACTTTCTGAACATAATCATCATAACGGAAGACACAATATATAAATCTTCAAAGAAATCAGTGGACATTTTTCTTCCGTTTTGTAGTAAGCCCTGCCCGATTCCAAAAATATTTGGGATTTTCGAGGGGTGGACTCTCATCTCACCAAACGCCATCGCGACTGGCGGGCAGTGTATATCACTTAGGCCATCACCATTGAACCGGTAGGTGCGTTTCCATAATTTCCTTCAGTCCTGAGAGTTTCATCACTCTACCTTGATAATTACGGAAGTTACGGGGGTGCTTCCATAAAAAGTGAGACAAATTCGGATTTTTCAGTACTGATTTTTTTTCAGGAAAAAGGAGTATCTGTAATAAGTTTGGGGTCATGATCACGAATCTGATAGAATTTCGCTTCTATTTTGCCCCCTAATATGATTTACCGTAATAATGGGCTGTTCCATCGCGAATGGCGGGCAGTGTATATCACTTAGGCCATCACCATTGAACCGGTAGGTGCATGTCCATAATTTCCTCCAGTCCTGAGAGTTTCATCATTCTACCTTGATAATAACGGGGGTGCTTCTATGAAAAGTGAGAGACACTGAATAGTTAGAGAGCCGCAGGTCTAAAACCGCGATGAGAAGATATACATATTTCGTTTTTCCGTTTGGAAAATGTCTATCGACTCTTTTTATGTGTCTTCCGTTATGATAATTTTGTTTAGAAAGTGACGAGTGATCATCTGACAAAGACGATATAGTTGAGGCGCACAATTTTGGGACCCATAATCGATCTTCGCAAAAATTCGACGTCTCATATATGCTTAATTTTTTTTCTTTCAGTTAGTTATGTTTTTACTTCGAAAAATTCCGAGTGGAAGACTTTTTCAGTAGGGCGCGGCCTCAGGGTTGACCAAATAAACAATTGAAAAACTCGCAGTGGCGGCTAATGTGAAAAATCGAAAACTGCATTGGGTTCAATCTCAAGCTTACAAATTTTGCGTGGAGCTTTTCACCCCTTTCTACCGCTCTATTTTCTGTGTTTATTCCTGGTGATCTATTTCATTTAAAAAAATTTCTCATCGATAATTCTTTGATGAACTCACCTCAACTAATAGTTAATGATAACAGGATATATTTCATCCCCTATATAAGGGCTGTTCGCCCCACCGGCTGTAATCATCTATGAGCGAGGAAGATCTGCCAGTCGAAGCTACGGATGAAGCAGCGTCATACATTAAAATTAGTCGCAGCACCCCCCGCCAGGAAAATTAATAAGCACAACTCGAGACAGCAAAAGACGTAGGGAATTATTAGATAAACAATAAATTTAATTCATTTGGCAGGGACAAGACAACTCAAAGTTGTCGGACCTACCCTGGCACTGATAAACATGTCTGCAGGTGGTCATCCCCAGCCAAATTGAGGACAATAAGCATCTGCAATTGAGTCTTCTTATTGCACAAATATTTGTCAGATGTAGTTCAATATCAGTCGTGGCATTAGCCAGGGGAGTAGTTGTTTTCTGTCAAATTTTTACCTAATATTTTCTACTTTGTAGAAATGTTTGGAGATAAGATTACTTCGACTTTGTCGATTTTATTCTTATCAATAATTTTTTCCGTCAGAAAATATTGCAAGTTCACAGCATCACCCTATAGTCCCCTTTGATATCCCGCCGTCTTCCACAAAGGCTGATGGCGCACGAATAAGAGTCGTGACGCTAAAATATTACGAACGTTAGATCGGGTCTGGGTCTGCATCAGCAACTGCACATTCGGATGCAGATTAGCGACATTGTGCTCAGCACTTAGTCTCTCTGTTAAATTGCATTTCGAGATAACTGAAAGAGCTCTCGGAATCTATAGTGCCATAATTTTGATGAGAGCACCGCCGGCAGCAATGGCGCACTGGGATAATCTTTCCGTGAGGATGATTCCGGCGTAGAGGTGGGTTTATACGGGGTGTGAGCGGACTTTTACGAAACTTTGCTCAATATATGCAGTAGATGTGTAGAATACATCTGAAGATTCTTTTAATAATGATGAATATAATGATAGGTCTTTATGAAGTGTGATGAACATGTAAAGTAATTGAAAAAGAAACTCGTCCGATTCTTAATATTTAAATTTGATAAATACAAAATAACTACTTAACGTAGATGAACTTTAAATAATACAATTTGCAGCTTTAGTAGAACTACGGAATAATTATTTGTGGTGGACTTTTGAAAAGTTATTTGGATATCTTAGAAAAAACTCAGAAATAAATGATAAAAATAGTTTCAACAAACTTTTTTGTTGCAAAGAAAAACTTTCTCTAGTAAAAATTGAACCAAAACATGTCTCTTTTGGAAATAGAAAAAACCTACGACGAATTGAAGTTACTTTCTTGTAATGTCTAACAGAAAACAACTACTTCCTCAGCAAAAGCCACGCATTTTCATTCATATAGTTGATTATTTCTCATGTCTAGTTTCCATTGGAGATTCATATCTATAAATGAGATAGATGAGAATGTTATTCAGAAGTATCACTCACAGAAAATCGCTCATTTCATTGATGATTGAATTGCATCTCTTTCGCTAGGTCTCCAATACATTTCGGTCGAAAAAATCTATTTTACTCTTCTAAGATCATCAGGGAGGTCGGAAGAATTGGAAAACATACTCATCAGAAGCAATTTCACAATGATGGAACTGTTGGACTATTTCTCGTGCGATGACACTGAAATTATTTTTCTCCACGATCATCACAGAATTTGCCAATTCTGTAATCAAATTTGATTACAGAATGCTGGAATTCTCTCTCTTGAGATTGAAGAGATATTCTGCAACACCTCTGCCCCCATGCAATTTAAATGTATTTTCCCGCTGCCGACACTGTAAATAGTCCATACATGCTTAGCAACAAAACAGGTAAATGGCCTATATCATTCGTTTACTAATTCATCTTGACAACGGAATGTAAATAGTGTCATTTACATGCCTAGGGTAATAATGACTTTGACTTTGACAAGTAATACCTTTAGCTTCATTCATATCAATTTTTAGGTTATGAGACCTTTTGAATATTATTGTTGTCTGCTTATTCGGTAACTTAGTTACAAGCACAAGCAACTTAGAATGAAATAGCGAACGAATAATCATGAAGGAAGGGTAAGAAAACAAACTTCAATTCAGGCAAATTTTGAGAAATGTCAACAAGCAGCGGGAAAAACGTAATAAGTAACACGGAATGTATCGACTGTTATCATCCTCGACAAGCGACAAGCCTCGGCTTTGCCTCGGCTCGTACTCGCTCACCTCGAATGTTAACACGTCTTTACATTCCTTGTTACTTAAATAACTATTACATTCTCTCTCTTGTGATAGAATAATATTCTCACACTGGTTAGCAATAATAACATTAGCCTTGACGCAGTTGATTGTCATCGTAGTGGCAAAATTTGAGTAAGTGTCAAAATTATTGCTGCCACGTTTCCTATCTTTGATCGTGGAGAAAGTATAGTCTGCTACTCGGTTAGAATGAACATTCGTGATGCTCGTGGTTCCTCACGCTCGCCTTCGGTTCGCGCTCGGAACTTTCCACTCGCATCGAATTTTCATTCTAACCTTGTTACAGAATATACTATTATTACATAAAACCTGTCTGGCATCTTGATTTTATTGAATATATGAACAGGATGTTCATATTTTCAATAAAATCAAACTTCTTTGTATTCCACCGATCTTTTATTCCAAGAAAGCAGAATCTTCGACGCTAGAAAACTATTTTATAAGCAAATAGCAATTAAGTATTTGCTTGATAATTGCAACAAAATATCAATTCTGAATTCGATAGCTTGCAAAATTAGTCAGTGTTTTTGATTGCCTCCAAAACAAAATCAGTAGCTTTTCATACTATCCGAAATACTAACGTCAGATATAAAAATTGGAATATCCGGTGATGAGATAGAAAGATGTGGCAGTATGACATTTCTAGGGCTTTTTCTAGAAAGCAATATCAATTTCCATCAGCACTGCGATAATTTCATTAAAATACTCAATAAGCAGATTTACCGGATAAGAACTCTGAAAAGAATTCTAGACAACTCTGGTCTGATTTTATACTACCACGGGCAGATACAATCAAGAATTAACTATGGACTCATTGTTTGGGGTAATTCTCCACCTGCACACTGTGTTTTCGTGACGAAAAAAAAGCATCAGAACCATTGCAAACGCATCACGAACAGGATCAATAATTTTTCAAAAAAAATTGTTTCAGCTTTAAACCTTCTTAGCCCCAATCAGATACACTATGAAATTTTGACCCAAGTAGCACATCTATATTGGTAAAATATTGGTACAATATTGTGAATATATTGGCAATATTGGCGAGTGAACATTCGGCGATATTGGTCCAATATTACTTGAATAATATTGGTGAAATATTCTTGAACTAATATTGGCCTCAAAATGTTCGGCGATATTGGTAAAATATCGCTGATACAATATCCTGACAATATTGGCACAATATTCAAAAGTTATATTGTCGAGAAGTAAAATGTGAACATTTTGCCATATTGGTCGAATATTCCAGAAATAGTTTTGGTGAAATATTCTTGAAGCAATAATGGCCTAAAAATATTTATCGATATTGGTATAATATTTATCGATATTGGTACAATATCGTTTGGATATATTGGTGGATGTCAATATACCTTGGTAAATTATTAAATGTCTTTTAGTTGATGAAGGTGACACCAGAGTCTGCCTTTTGATCGCCATAACCACTGAGTGAGCTGTCTTGAAAACAAGTTATGGGAAGTATTTAATATATTTCCGTAGGTTTTAGAAGACGTTCTAAATGTAGCGCCACCTAGCGGATTTTTATCCAGGTTTGATCATGATATAGGTTCAATATGTTTCATTGAATATTCGGCAAATATTCAAATTTCATCTCAATCTAGATGTAGGAAACAATATGGAGACAATATTGTTTTAACGATATCAATAAATATTATTGAACCAATATTGACCCAATATTAATTAATAAGATTTGTTGAATGAAGGCGAAATGATATTCAATCAATGTGTAATCACACTTGAAGATACAATATAGTTTTTATTCCTAGAATCGATATTAGGGGAATATTGGGATTGCGATATTTATTCTAGATGTTAAAAACGATGTGAAGACAATATTGTTCTATAGATATTGGTTAATGTCATTCAACCAATATTGACCCAATATGAGTTATTACAATTTGTCAAATAAAGTGAAAATGATATTCAACCAATATTCTAACAAACTTGGAAATACAATATAGTTTTTCCCCTATAATCGATATGACTGGAATATTTGGATTACAATATTTATTCTAGATGTGGAAAACAATATATAACCAATATTGTATTATCAATATTGGTAGAAACTATTCAACCAATATTGACCCAATATTTCGTGTGATAATCTACATTCAAAACTAGTTCAACCAATATTCCACCAATATTATTAATATGATATTGTTTTTTGAATATTCACCCACATTGGACCAATATTGATTTTCCATTTACAATATATTTATATTGGCCCAATATGGAACCAAGATTCAGCCGATATGATGTGCTACCTGGGGAGTTTCTTGAAAAAATTAATTTTTGAAAATAAATAGAATATCAAGTTACGTTTTTAAAAAAACAAGTAACATGTGAATGAACATTTTCAAGTGGATCTGTTCCGTGCATACTCATTTTATTATTAGTTAGGTTTTGAGAATCAAATGTTTAGTTTGTTGCAAGTTCACCCTGTATTCTCGTATGGGATCGCCAATGAGTTTTCATGTTCGCTCCAAAAACTGCGCCTGTCCAACTAATCGAGATGCGCGAGAAGAGACAACCGACGAGTGACATTGATCAAGCCTAATGATTGGAATTAATAACGTGTCCTAATAAAATGAAAATTGTGGAAAACACTGCTCTTAATTGAAAATAAACATGTTTCTTTAGCAAAAGTATGTTTGTTTTATACATTTATAAAATAATCGACGACACAAAACATAGCTTATTATGAGTAGAAAATGCCTACGAAATCTGTTCTCTGTGCGATGAACGGTTCCAGAGATATTCGCAAAAATCGATTATTTTTTTTTAAATTTCAACACCCTGTATCTCGAAAATGGTGCATTTTAGAGTTAATAAAAACTTTTTTTCATATTTTTGGATGAGTTGTCACATCCTGAAGACCTGCGCATTTATTATGAAACACCCTGTATATACGCGTTTTTTTCTATCCAATATTTTGTTAAAAACGAAAATTTCAATTTAAGATCTCGTATCAGATCAAAATGTAATACGCCCGGTTCTCAAAAATAGGTCCTCACGCGGCTGACCAGGTATCCCGTGCGTAGTATGCTTGAGTTCCAATATGTTTTTTTTGCGGACAGACTATAACTCTGACAAAAAAAGTGTGGAAAATTTTTTTGGTAGAAAAAAACTTTCCCTACAAGATGGTACTTTTTATTTTTCATTAAATTCATTCCAACCCAAACTATTCTAGGTTTTTGAAAATATAAATATTTTTCGACATTTTTTTGACTTTAGGAAATTGATTGACTAGTGAACTTTTTCTTCTATCAACCAATATACTCTGAACTAATTATTTTAAAAAATCAACGAGATTGCTGATTACTTGTTCTCGTGACCTCCGCCAACTGGACTAATAATTGTATTAATAAACTTACTTACTTACCTATAAATGCTGGTATTCCCCAGGGATCCATTTCAGCACCAACAGCTTTCTCTTCCAAAGTTCCGCTATCAGCCGGTAAAACTAGAAGAGAAATTAATTTAATTATGATATAAGAGATTGGCATGGTATATAAGTGTGAGACAAAATAAATTATGGTTGAAAATATATAAGCACAAAATTCGACACTGACATTATTGGCAAGACAAATGTTGTCAACTCCTCTGCTTTTTAACGATAATTGTGTTGCTTTCATTTAGTTCAGTTTTAGTATGATTGGAACTGTTTTTCATTGTATAAGACAGTTAATTAAATTCCTGGGGATTTCTTTGACTGCTTCCTGTTTTGTTATCTCTTCCTGTTGCTGTCTGAAATTGTAATTTTGATGACCTATCAAATTATAATTTTAATTTTTGTAATGTACCTATTTTATGACAAGTGTAAAATTCCTGAATGGACATCTTTATGAAAAAACAATAATTTTGAAAATGCTAGATTGTTTAAAATTTTGAATATGAAAACCATAGTAAGTTAGTAGATTATTTTAGAGACAGTTAACCATTGTATGGTATTTGACATTATATTTTATAAGGCACAGATCTAACCTATCCTGGAATACTGTTCCCATATATGGAGTGCCGCCCTCAAAGGATCTCTGAAACTTTTGAGTTCTTTTCAAAAAAGTTCAATTTGTCTTGTTTGTCGGTGATGATGCTTTTATATTCCCGCTCGAAATAGAAGAACACCAATTCCTACCTACTTTCCCTTGGCTCCCAGGAGATAGAGAGAACAAATTCTTATCGACAAAGGTTGTAAAATTAAAAATTAAGAAAATATTAAAAATAAACTTTTTGCAATTCAAACACAGTTTCACGAATAAAGTTAAAAAATATTGGTAAACACATATATGTAGAAACAGACAATGTATAAGGTAAAAAAAATTTGTCAACAATTAAATTATAAAAAGTTGCATATGAGCCTAAAATGCAATAATGAAATGAGTTGATTTTCTATAACATAAAAAAAACTACGCATGTTTTACCGGACACGCTGTCTATCGATTGGAAAGCACTCAAACTCTCGGTTTATATCGAAAACCCTGAATCAAACTGTCCCACTCGGAGAAATCATGAGTCCGCAATATTTTCACATTCCTACAGCCGCACAAGCCATTAAGAGGAATTATGAGCGGGACATTACAGTAACAGACCTTTATATTTCATTGCTGGAAATTTCGTTTTTTTAATACCAGCACGGAAGCTAAAATGTGCCCATTCTCGGTGAATCACTGAGCACTTAACAGCACATACCCGTTGTTTATGAATATTTAAGGGAATTCGTAGCTATTATATCGGCGATTCAAAGAGGCACGTATATTTCATTCAGTCTTGCAATTTATATTATTGATCATGAACGTTTGTAATTGCAATGTCTTATATCAAAAAGTAGTATTGGTACTCAATTGGTAATGAATTAATTATTCCAGTTCATTTGCTAGGCATGTCGATAATGAATGAATGAATTTATTTCCAATAGGTAGGTATACATCCTAATATTCACAATATTAAAGTAGTTACAAAAACCATATAACTACAACTAATAACTAATCTGGCACCGCGATGATGTTTCAGGACTAAATATTTTCTTAACAAGAGTCTATTATTATAATAATAATAATATATGTTTATTCACAGAAATAGATACATATACATATATTTATACATTAAAATTGTTGTAGAATTTGTCTGTAAACAAACTGTTCATTTCCACAGAAGCTGATTTGAGGGATCAGCTTGTACGTGGTACTCACAATAGAGTTTGAACATGTTGAATCTAAAAACTCATTAAGTAAGTCTAAACAATAGTAAAAAATTCAATTTTGCAATAATTAGTAGTATATATAAAATTTTAAAATTAGAGGTAAAAATATAAATTTCAATATTATAAATAAAAAACTTCTTTTAAATCTATATATTTGTTCTACATATTACAATCTAGCGGGAAAATATTTCAATTCGGGTAGCTAAATATCACATATCGGTAAGGAAGTATCATATATTGGGTGGTTCGTCAACATCAGTTTGGATTCAAAATGTTAAATATGTATTTATCATATTATGGTATACTTTACGGTATTCTGACAACAACCATTCTTTAACTGCTTTCTTATATTCGGTAAGATTTCTTAAATTTTTCAAGTCTTTGGGAAGGTAATTATATAGTTTTGTACTTATGTAGTGACAGCTGTGCTGGCCAATAGCTTTATCACATTTGTCCAAGGTCGTTTTGAAATATTTATTCCTAGTATCATATCCGTGGTTAATTGACTGTAGTAGGAGCTTTCGTTTATGTATATTGATCAAAATTTTATATGCGAATAATTGCCTTGTATCATATATTCGACTATTATCATATAGTGCGTAACTGGGATACCTGATATTTTTGTTAAAAATAATTCTCAAAATCCATTTTTGAACAACGTGTATTTTTTCTAAGTGGTTGTCTGTAACCCCGCCCCAGCCTAAAATACCGTATGATAACAAGCTTTGTACCAATGCATAGTAAACAATTTTCAAATGGCAAATATCCAAATACTCTCTCAATATTTTAAATTCAGTCAATAGCCCTCTGATCCTGTTCACTAAACTATGGATATGAATGTCCCATCGTAAATGCCTATCGATAATTATTCCCATATATTTGATGGATTCACAGTCTGGTATAGTTACTGTGTCACTTAAACCAGTAGCATAAGATAAGATAAGATAAGATATTTTTATTCAACTACGTACATATACAATGTATATTTGTAACAGGTCCAGGAAAAAACATTCAAAATTAAATTAAAATTAGAAAAAACATTGAATCAGTCACATAAACATGTATACAACGTGAATCTACTATTACACACACACACACACATATATATATATATATATATATATATATATATATATATATATATATATACATATATATATATATATATATATATATTTATATATATATATATACATATATATATATATATAAGTGAAAATTCCGAGAGTTCTAACCTTTGACAGCTGTTTCGTGCTAACGCACTCATCAGAAAGGATTTATGGAGCTCTCGAAATCAAAACGAATCCACTCAAGAATTAATACCGTGAGGCAAGACAGAATATAACAGGAAGTTATTCATGACATCTACAGTCACTAGTTGAAACTTAATTTGACACGAACCAAGGAATCCAAAAGTAGAGGTTTGTCCACAAATTGACAGGCAGCCAACAATTCATTGTTCTGTCCAACCCAAGGTTCAATCAAGTTTCTAATACGTTATATATAAGATATTTTTATTCAACTACGTACATATACAATGTATATTTGTAACAGGTCCAGGAAAAAACATTCAAAATTAAATTAAAATTAGAAAAAACATTGAATCAGTCACATAAACATGTATACAACGTGAATCTACTATTACACACACACACACATATATATATATATATATATATATATATATATATATATATATATATATATATATATATATATATATATATATATATATATATATATATATGTAATGAAATTATTGACACATATCACTGACCGGTGTGTCCATATACTCCTGAATTGAATAAATCCCATTTTCTAAAAGGTATCTTTTCAATATTTTTTTGAAGCGAGGCTTGTCTAAAATCTTCCAACTGGAGGGTAATTTATTATATAGAGCGATATCTAGGGTATTATTTGCGGATTTATTTAATCTATATCTCTGTGGTCTGAGATGCCCAGCACCGCGAGTGTTATAGTCATGAAAATTTGAATTTTTACTCAGTTCATTATTTTTAGTATGAATTTCTAGTATTTGATGGAATATATAAAGAGCAGGTAGTGAAATGACTTTAAATTTCTGGAATAAAGGTTTACAATGGTCCCTGAAGGCAACATTAGCAATAATTCGGATAGCTTTTTTTTGAAGCCTAAATACTTTTACAGAGTCAGATGCATTACCCCATAAGAAATGTGCGAGTGAAAAAAAGCATAATAGATATTCATTAGTGTGTCAGAACTTAGTACATTTCAGTTGTCTCAAAATGAAAATTGAGCTAGAAAGCTTAGATCAGAGCTTCTCGATGTGAAATGACCAATTCAGCGAGGAATCTAAAAAAATTCCTAACAATTTTGTGGGTTCATTAATTCTTGTTGACTGTGAAGAAAATATCATTTGATTGGTTTTGCTTGCGTTGAGTTTCAAACTGTTTGCTGCAAACCAAGATTCGGCCTTTTTTTCAGTATAGTTTCATTTTTTGTTTTCTCGTATATATTTTGATGAAAAATAGTGGTGTCATCTGCAAACATGATATAGGTTGAGGAGAAAGGAAGATATTTTGTTTTCTCAACTTCTGAATAACATTCTCCCTTATCTCATTCATAGATAAGAATCTCCAATGGAAACTGGACATTTCATAAATAATCAACTATCTGGATGAAAATGCAAATTTTCACTTTCAGATTTTTTCTCTCAAGTTATATAGGGTCTTTCTCAATATCTATCAGAAGTAGTTCAATGTCCAGCGTGGCTTTTGCCGGGGAAGTAGTTGTTTTCTGTTAGATATTACAACAAAGTAACTTCAATTTTATCGTAGGGTTTTTTCCACAACTGACTTTATGAACATCCTGTTCATATTTTCAATGAAATCAACAGTGAGTAGATTATGTTTGAACCATTTTTTTATTTCCCTCATATCTTGTTCTGCTTCCTCTTTCAATAAATTCCACGATTAGGTATAAAATATTGCCGTATCATCAGCGAAACTCAGAATAGTACCTCTAGTATTCAAATGAAGTAGACTGTTTATATACAGCGTGAATAAAATTGGGTCCAGTACAGTTTCCTGTGGGACTCCATACTCAATTGTTCTAGTTTCACTGATGATATTTTCTATGGAAACTTTTTGCATTCTATGAGAAAGGTTAAAAAGTTTATGAAAATTTCCTCGAATTCCGTATGAATGTAGCTTACTCGAAAGTTTATCGTGACAGACAGTGTCGAACGCTTTAGAGAGGTCTACAAAAATACAGATTGCCGGAGTTTTTTGTCTAATGCATTATATATTTCGGATGTTAATTTTACAATTGCATCCGTACTGTCTATCACTCAGAACTCCGTTTTTGTTCAAGAAGCTCGTTAGTCGGTTCCTCATAATTTTTTCTATAATTTTAGCTATATTGTATATTAGAGCCTTTATGTAGTGCTTTATACGCTATGTCTAGATTTGTACTATGTACTATTCAATTTTGTATGCGAAGAACTTTGATTTGAATTCACGAATATTATTGGTATCTTTTACTTCCTCTGCCAATTTATTATATTCATTTAAACCCTTGTACAATAATATTTTCATAGAGTTCGATAATTTACAACAAGGCAGGTGATAATTTTTTTCATGTCTTGTTTCATAATCATGTGCACTATTTCGATATATTATAAATTCCTTGGCAACATATCATTTATAATCTTAAAAACGAATAACATCCCATTCTAGGTATCCCATCTTTGCGTTGCATGAAATCCAGTCTCGTCCACTTTCAATGTTCTGGAATTCATTCTATCAGGTTCAAATCCCTGGTGCGATATATTCGAACGTCTCCGGAATGGCATTCGTGAAAAACTTCCATATTTCATAGTGCTAGATGCGAACGCATCACATTTGAATTCCCACATCAGGAATGTGAACGCGGCAAATGCGAGAAATTGGAATTTTCTCATACTCCGAAATCAATTTATGTTAATGCGATTATATATTTCTTTGTCAGTTTGAAAAACGCCCTGAGTTTAAAATGCGCTAGATGAAGGACGTCGAGACGCATAAAAAGCCTGCTTCATCTCAAGGAGAAATATTCGTATATTGTAGAAATTTTATATTAAAGGTAAACTACGATCAATCACGGAAAATTATAAGACTGGAGAAAGAAGTGAAATTTGAAAATTTTGACCATAAAGTTCACCTTCGTATGAAGGAAAAGTGCTGTCCCGAGTGTGGAAAGTCACAATAATCATTCTTCCTTAGATTACAGAGGATTCTCAATGTTGTTTATTGAAAATTTAATGTTCTTGAACAATCAGTCCTAGATGCCCAATTCATTATTCTATAAAGAATTTCAAGGTGAAAATTTGCGTAATACAGATTATCATAAGGGGCAATTTTTGACTGCAGTGCTCTTTTAATAACCTCATGGCATAGCAGGCTGATCTCAATTTACCGCAGAGATTATGTATGTGAGTTTCCCAATATAACTTTAGATCGAAGATAACTCCCAAGATCTTAACACAGTTTTGAAATCTGAAATTGTATGCGTTATTGGAGTTTGATTATGCCCTCGACAGAAGATTATAAATACAGTTTTCCTATTATTCAAATTATTGATTTTTTTTCTGACCATAATAAACACGGAGTGTATTACTCTTCAGCAGTAGCCATTGTCCGATCGATGCTAGTTTCCGTAATTGAGAAACTAGTGTCATCGGTATAACAAACCATATTCTCATTTGGAATATTGTCAAGTATATAAAAGAATCATAAAATAAGCCAAATCTATTTGAGCAAATTCAAAGTTTCAAGATCCCTCAACTTCATCTTCTAAATGTTAAAATCAAAACAATCTGTATTCATAATTCCATAGTTCAATTCTTCAAGTTCATAGACATCAAAATTGATAAATTACCGGATACAGAAATATAAACTAGCTCGAAATTCACAGACTTGCACAGAGAAGGTAAGCACTTTCATGCCGTGCGGCGACCTGACGAAAAATGCAATGTTTCTCTATAAATACACATTTTGGGCAGGTCAAGATTCATTTTCAAGATTTCATTCTTATCACTCGTCACTTGTCAGATGAGTTGAAGAAGGCTCAAAAATTAATTATTATTTAAAAATGTTTGGCATCTCCCCATCTCTGGCTCTGCTGGTCACCAGCACATTGTGAGTAATATTTATATATTTGTTCATAATTCATTCGTTTAGTTTTTGTCCTGCTATTGTAGCAGCTTCATTCTTTCATTTCAATTTTTTTGTTTCAATAAATATCAATTTGTTTTAAAAAATGAGTTCTTTCATTGTTTGGATGAATGTGGGTTGGGTGAATTACAGCTAAAAATCCTCTCGAAAAAGCCAAGCGAGTTCTGAGTTGCGACAATATCTTTGAGGAAAGTTATGAAGTTATTAGCAAAAATTGTATATGAAAGACGTCAATAACTTGTCTATAAATGATACAATAGTTACATAGTTATAAAAAACTTATTCGTTTATAAATTTACAGATATAGTTTAGATTGATAGATAGATAGACAATTTATTGGTGTTTTATACATTTTATAGTAATTACACGAGTCTGTCTGGTAAATACATACATATACTGATATAAAGTGAGAAGAGTGTGGATGTCACAAGTTACTTTTTGTAATATACTGATACACATATAACATATATGATGAAGTCATTAAATTAAAAGCTAAGATAAGCCATTAAAAGCTTAATCTACATCTGAATTGTTAAATTAATATTCTACATTGAACTTTTGTTTTATAATACATATGAATTTTAAAATAGGGTTAGATATTTCATTTTGAAATAAACAAATGATAAAATCTATATCGTTGAAAAGGTATGACAGTGTAGGAATTCAACAGTACTAGACTGGGATTTTGAAAAAGAATTTTTCTGATTTTGAATATATTATTTGGTAATGATCAACAATAGTTTGTACTTGAGTAGTTTTTATGGCTGGTATTATGGGTATGTATATTTTCTGGACTTTCATAGTTGAATAGGTTATTTTATTTAAATACAGCACAAAATTTTCCATGATACAGAAAAAAGGAAAAGTATGTATTTTTTGTGTCACAAATGAGTACTGGCAATCATCTCTATAATTATTGATACCAATTGCTTTGCGTTGGTGGCGAAATATTCTATCACAGTCTGTTGAATTTCCTTAGGCAACAACATCATAAGAAATAATGGATTCATACAGTGAAAAATATGCTGCTCGAAGAGGTACTTTTGATATATGTCTAATAAGGTTTCTTACTAAGAATTTATTTCTACTGAGTTTCTTTGATGTATTCTTATTATATATTTGAATTGTGGTATCTTCGGCATACAAAATACATGATGTTACCTTCTCATCATGTTGTAGATCATTAATGAATATGATGAACAAAAGAGGTCCTGAAATGGATTCTTGCGGTACACCAACTGTGGTTTTTTCCTTTGCCGATAGATTTTTTCCACCCTCACACTTTGAAAATGATATTCCAAATGAGATTTAACCAACTTTGCACTGATTTCAGAGAGAGATTTCTTCGAAAGAATGTTATGTGATACACAGTCAAATGATTTACTAAGATCGCAAAAGGTTATTTCTGTATACTCTAGTTCTTCAAATGCTCTTATTATTTCGTTACAGAGGTCTAATATTGCCATTTCGGTGTTTTTCCACTATTTGAAATCCATACTGACAGTCTGCAAATGTTTAGCACCGTGGAAAACAAAATGAAACCCTTTTCCTAACTTTTCCTCGTTATTTACGAAGAAAGTTAGTAGCAGTATTCCCAACTATCAGTTAGATCAGAACCTGAAACTGAGTCTCTACTGAAGCCGAGATTAAATTACGTGGTACGCCAGCACTAATGAGCAGAGTACATTACGTCAACCGCAGAGTCTCTCTCACAATCAGTGATCAATGAATCAATTTAATACAGCTTCAATTGCAGGTGAGTATCGATCGTTACCATGAAGCATTCATTCCAGCGTCTAGCGTTACACAATCGAAAATCCTGTAATTTTATCACCCACTCTGCAAATTAGCCTCCGAATGAGCGATCCAATATGCTCATCGAAGTGCACACTAGGCACAAATAGGCCAGTTATTGTGGCATTTTATATCAAAAATGGGGGAAAAATTGCAAAACTGAAAAATTACACAAATGTTCTATTTTTATGCGCGATGAAACTAAAAAAAAGTGCGCCCTCGTGCAAAGCCCGAAACATTGCTGAAAATGTGAATTATTAAAAATTCTAGTAATTTTGTAGAGAAAAAATCGCATACCGCCTCATATGAGTTTGTTTCTGAGAAAAAAATATTTTGGTAGCACTTTTTTTCCTAAGATAGAGAATAGAAAATTCGGAGATGAATACAACTTTCCTGTCTCAACATATTCCATCAAATCGCATCCTGTCTCAAGAGCTTGTTTCTGAGAAAAAGTTATGTTTAAATTTTGGTGGAGGATCGCTTTTTTTTCTTTGATGTCTATATTCTAGAGAATTTAAAATTCGAAGGTAAATACAACTTTCCTTCCTCAATATGTTCCATTAAATTGCATCATGTCTCAAGTGCTTTTTTCAGGGAAAAAAATATTTTAATTTTGGTGAAGTAACACTTTTTCATCTCTTATGCCGTTATTCTAGAGAACTGAAAACACAGAAATAAAAAAAAAACATTCATTACCGTACTCCTATTCGGTGACCATTTCCAATTTTGGCATCAGAGGAAATAAATTATTTATTCATACTTTCGTTAATAATTCGGCCCAAAAAATATAAAAGAGTGGCAATCGCAAAAAAAATCTCTCTAAGTATGTGATAAGTCTCGTCGAAACTTTGCCTCCTCCGCCGATGACGGCAACATTTGCTTTCGTTTATTTAAAACAAAAAAAATTGCAACCTGAATTGACTGTGGAAATAATGCAAAATTGATATTTTAATTTGACAAAGTTCCCGAAATCTGTGATGGTGGCTTTCATATGTTTTCTAGGAAATTATCACCTACGTTTCCGACCACCTCAAAATACTTTTGTATTTTTAAGAGAAACATTCTCAATTGAAAATTGAATCAATAAATGACTCCTCTGGAAATGGAAAAACCCTACGATAAAATTGAAGTTACTTTTTTGTAATATCTAACAGTTAACAACTACTTCCCCGGCTAAAGTCGCGCTGGACATTGAACTACATCTGATAGATATTGAGAAAAACCCTATATAACTTGAGAGAAAAAACCTGAAAGTGAAAATTTGCATTTTCATTCAGTTAGTTGAATATTTAATAAATGTCCAGTTTTCATTGGAGATTCTTATCTATGAATGAGATAAGGAAAAATTTTATTCAGAAGTATCACTCACAGAAAATAGCTCATTCCATTGATGCGTGAATTGCATCTCTTCCGCTAGGCCTCCAATACATTTTGGTCGACAAAAATCTATTTCACTCTTCTAAGATCATCAGGGAGGTCGGAAGAATTGGAAAACATACTCTTCAGAAGCAATTTCACTCTGTAATGAGGAATTGTTGGACTATCTCTTGTGCGGTGAAACTTTGAAAATATTTTTCTGACATAAAACCTGTCATGGGTATGGCATGTTGATTTCATTGAAAATATGAACATCCTCATGAAGTGGAATCATCTGCGACTAAAAGTTGGAATTTAGTCGCTATTTTCCACCGTACAAAAAATCTCTCTGAGTATGTGATAAGTCTCGTCGAAACTTTGCCTCCTCCGCCGATGACGGCAACATTTTCTTTCATTTATCTAAAACAAAAAAAAAATGCAACCTAAATTGACTGTGGAAATAATGCAAAATTGATTTTTTTTATTTGACAAAGTTTCCGAAATCAGTGATGGTGGCAAATTTCATGTTTTCTAGGAAATTATTACATACGTTTCCGACCACCTCAAAATACGTTTGTATTTTTAAGAGAAACATTCTGAATTGAAAATTGAATCAATAAATGACTCCTCTAGAAATGGAAAAACCCTACGATTAAATTGAAGTTACTTTTTACAAAAAAGTTCCCAAAATCTATGGTGGTGGTAAATTCGATGTGTTTTCTGGAGAATTAATCCCTACATTCCTGACCAATTCAAAAAACTTTTCCATTATTTCCATAATCAATTCAGGCTGCAAAAAATTTGTAGTGTGAAATAAACAAAAAAATATGTTGCTGTCTTCAGTGGAGGTAAATATGTTGCCGTCTTAGGCGGAGGTGGCATAGTTTCGACGAGACTTATGACATAGAGAGCAACGTTTTTTTTGCGTAGCCACTACATCAGAATTTTGTTGATGGAGTTATTAATGATAATAGGAATGAATAATTTATTTACTCCTATGCTAAACTTGGAAATGGTCGCAAAATTGTGGATCGGACTAAAATTATATTTTCTTCGTTTTCGTCATTTTACGACTCCTTTGCATTTTTTCTCTACAAAACAACTAGAATTGTTCATAAGTTACATTTTTAACCAAGTTGCCGATCTTGTACAAGGGCGGGCATTTTTTCAGATTCAGTGCGCACTGAAATAGAACGTTTGTGAAAGTTTGCATTGTCTTGCTCATTTTTCCCTATTTTTGATTTTAAACGCTGAAACGATTGGCCTAATACGCTCGTCAAACTGCACACGCCGTCGAATACATGAAAAGCAGCGGGACACGAGAATACACCCGTATAGCTCAAAGGTAACCCGATTGAAACAATCTATCACCTGTTTGCCTCGATTCACCCCTGTGTAATCCAATAAACCGAATTAGTATCGATGAATTTCCATCGAGGAGAACATATTACTTGGCCGGGTGCTCACTGCTTAATTGTACTGACGTCGAGATATTCCCGTAATTTTAATCGAATGAGATTAGAGTCGTTCTCGTGCTCGGCATCTAACGGGATCCTTGGAGAGGCTGTTGCTTCAAAGGTTCGCACGGTTATTAATCGTGTGGTGGAGAGGAATGTGACGATATCGATGTACTATTTTGGTTTTATTTTATGGCATTATGGAGAAAGATTAAATGTTAAGAAATATTTCCGCCTACATCGTATTAACATGTCTCTGTTTAATGTTTTTCAATGTAACGAAGATAACTTCAACTCAATTTTCGTCATGCAATATTATGAAATAAATCGATGTATTCATTCTTCCAGTTGGGAAAATTTACTCCTGACGCGGTTTTTTGGACGTTGAGTCCTTCCACAGTCTACCACACACTATAAAATAACGAACGAATTAAGGTAGGTCTATTTGGAAATAAATATTTTTAAAATTTTGGTGGAGTCGCTACAAGCGAATAATTTCTATTATAGAATAAATCGATGTCCTCATTCTTCCAGATGAGGAAATTCACTTTCGACGTTGTTTTTCAGATGTAGAAATTTCACACAGTCTACCAAACATTATAATGAAACGAAATAATTAAGGTCTATTTGGAAATAAACATTTTTTTAAATTTTGGTGGAGTCGCTACAAGCGAATAATTTCTATTATGAAATGAATCGATGTTAGACGGGGAGATAGTGACAGATTTTGGGACACGATTTTATTCAGTATGCCTTTTGGAGGACAGTTTTGTACGTATATCCTCATGATAATGTTGCATGAATCAAAGAGTCGTCGTAGGTTCTTCATATTAAAAAATAATAATAATATTTTCGAAAAATTATGTGTTTCGGTACGATTCCAATCAGGCTGCCATGTGTTTTGTAATAAAATAATAGACTAAAATACTCGAGAATCCATTGGCATACCATTAGGATAGGTGGAGAATTCCTTTTTTCAAATAAAATTTCACGTGACCATACCAGCCATTCGGACCCACCCTAACGGCCTGCCAATGGTTTTTCGAGTATTTTAGTTTTATTATATCATCACGAAACACATGGCAGCCTGATTAAAATTGTGCCCGAATAATAATAATAATTATAATAATTATTATTACTTTTCAATATGGAGAACCTACGACGACCCTTCGATTTATGAATTATTATCATGGGGATATACGGACAATACTGTCCTCCAAAAGGCATACTGAGTAAAATCGTGTCCCAAAATCTGTCACTATCCCCCGGTCTGTCTTTATTCTTCCAGATCAGGAAATCCACTCTTGACGTGGTTTTTCAGATGTTGAATCATTCCACAGTTTACCACACATTATAATAAAACGAAATAATTACGGTCTATTAGGAAATAAATATTTTTTAAATTTTGGTGGAGTCACTACAAGCGAATAATTTTTATTATGAAGTAAATCGAGGTCTTCATTCTTCCAGCTTAGGAAATTACCTTTTGACGTGATTTTTCAGATATTGAATCCTTGCACAGTCTACCACACATTGTAATGAAACAAAATAATTAAGGTCTATTTGTAAATAAATATTTTTAAAATTTTGGTGGAGTCGCTAAAAGCGAATAATTTCATTATGAAGTAAATTGATGTCTTCACTCTTCCAGATGAGAAAATTCACTTTTGACGTGGTTTTTAGATGTTGAATCCTTCCACAGTCTACCACACATTATGAGAAAACGAAATAATACAGGTATATTTCAAAATAAATAATTTTTTAAATTTTGGTGGAGTCGCTACAAGCGAATAATTTCTATTATGAAGTAAATCGAAGTCTTCACTCTTCCAGATGAGGATATTCCTTTTTGACGTGGTTTATAGATGTTGAATCCTTCCACAGTCTACCACACATTATAATAAAACGAAATAATTACGGTCTATTAGAAAATAAATATTTTTAAAATTTTGGTGGAGTCGCTACAAGCGAATAATTTCCATTATGAAGTAAATTGATGTCTTCACTCTTCCAGATGAGAAAATCCACTTTTGACGTGGTTTTTAGATGTTGAATCCTTCCACAGTCTACCACACATTATGATAAAACGAAATAATACAGGTATATTTCAAAATAAATATTTTTTTAAATTTTGGAAGAGTCGCTACAAGCGAATAATTTCTATTATGAAGTAAATGGATGTCTTCACTCTTCCAGATGAGGAAATTCCTTTTTGACGTGGTTTATAGATGTTGAATCCTTCCACAGTCTACCACACATTATAATAAAACGAAATAATTACGGTCTATTAGGAAATAAATATTTTTTATATTTTGGTGGAGTCACTGCAAGCGAATAATTTTTATTATGAAGTAAATCGATGTCTTCATTCTTCCAGCTTAGGAAATTACCTTTTGACGTGATTTTTCAGATGTTGAATCCTTCCCCAGTCTACCACACATTGTAATGAAACAAAATAATTAAGGTCTGTTTGGAAAAAAATATTTTTTAAATTTTGGTGGAGTCACTGCAAGCGAATAATTTTTATTGTTTAGATGTTGAATCCTTCCACAGTCTACCACACATTATGATAAAACGAAATAATACAGGTATATTTCAAAATAAATATTTTTTTAAATTTTGGTGGAGTCGCTACAAGCGAATAATTTCTATTATGAAGTAAATCGATGTCTTCACTATTCCAGATGAGGAAATTCCTTTTTGACGTGGTTTATAGATGTTGAATCCTTCCACAGTCTACCACACATTATAATAAAACGAAATAATTACGGTCTATTAGGAAATAAATATTTTTTAAATTTTGGTGGAGTCACTGCAAGCGAATAATTTTTATTATGAAGTAAATCGATGTCTTCATTCTTCCAGCTTAGGAAATTACCTTTTGACGTGATTTTTCAGATGTTGAATCCTCCCACAGTCTACCACACATTGTAATGAAACAAAATAATTAAGTTCTATTTGTAAATAAATATTTTTAAAATTTTGGTGGAGTCACTACAAGCGAATAATTTCTATTATGAAGTAAATTGATGTCTTCACTCTTCCAGATGAGAAAATTCACTTTTGTCGTGATTCTTAGATGTTGAATACTTCCACAGTCTACTACACATTATGATAAAACGAAATAATACAGGTATATTTCAAAATAAATATTTTTTTAAATTTTGGTGGAGTCGCTTCAAGCGAATAATTTCTATTATGAAGTAAATCGATGTCTTCACTCTTCCAGATGAGGCAATTCACTTTTGACGTGGTTTTTAGATGTTGAATCCTTCCACAGTCTACCACACATTTTAATAAAACGAAATAATTCATGTCTATTTGGAAATAAATATTTTTATAATTTTGGTGGAGTCGCTACAAGTAAATAATTTCTATTATGAAACAAATCGATGTTTTCATTCTTCCAGCGGAGGAAATCGACGTTTGATGTGTTGTTTCGGATGTTGAATCCTTCCACAGTCTACCACACATTATAATATAATAAAATAATCAAGGCCTATTTGGAAATAAATATTTTTAAAATTTTGGTGGAGTCGCTTCAAGCGAATAATTTCTATTATGAAGTAAATCGATGTCTTCATTCTTTCAGATGAGGAAATTAACTTTTGTCACTGGAACATTTATTGCTCCTTGAAACAAGTATTCAGCATATACCAGTTCGCATCCGAAATGTCCTTCTGGAGCGCTCTCTAATCTGTTGCCGTGGTGGATCCTGCAAGCGATTGCAGTGTTCATCCCGGCGAACGATGACGGGCACCGGGCCCCCGCGTGTATACAACCGTGATAACCAGGACTGCACTGATGAGGGACTTCATCCCGAAACCGGTCTGCAGTTGGTTCCTTGTTTGGATCAGGCGGTGTCCTGCTGTCTGTCTCTGAGAGCTCTTGCAAAGTTGTTCCTTCAAAGTAAGGATCTTTGCACATATGTCTGACAGATATAATTCAATATCTGTCGAGGTATTAGCCAGAGAAGTAGTTGTTTTCTGTCGAACATATGCCATACAATCTATACAAAGGTATAGTGAGTTCCTAAAGGATTGTTTTCGACTGTTTTACAGTCACTGGAACATATATATATATATATATATATATATATATATATATATATTTATATACATACATATATATATATATATATATATATATATATATATATATATATATATAAATATATATATATATATATATATATATATATACATGGCTTTTTTTCAGTTAAAGAAGTTATGAATAAGTTGTCTCTGGTTGCTTAATAGAAATGACTTTACCTTATTCCTATAATGTATTTCAGAATTAGAATTGTTCAAAAGGGAGCTTTCTGAAATAATAGTTATAAATCTTGGTCCTAGAAACGCAAGACATTTTGTACCCACTGTTTTTATCGCTGATGTAGTTTTAACCTTATTCGAATATTTAGCCCTTGTTGGGTAATTATGCGAAAGAAAGTCAATATGTTTCCTATTTTTGTGTAAAAAACAAACTGATTTAAGAAAGAATATCTGTCGAATATCTAGTGTCCTAGCTTCCTTGTATAGGTTATCTGATGGGTAGGTTCTTTCTTTTTTTAATATGATTTTCAAGAAATATTTTTGTTGTGTGTTCAATTTTTCTAGATATACATTCGTTATGCCACCCCATCCGATAATTCCATATGCTATACGGGAGTCTACAAGAGTAAAATAAAGCATTTTGAGTAGGTGTAAAGGTATGATTTTTGAGAGGTATTTGAATCGTCCCAAAAAGGTTCTGATTGTATTAACAATAGTCAATAGATAATTTCGGCTTAAAGTGCCCTGAGGAATATTTTGATAACATTACAGAACTCTACTGAAATGTCAATTGGCAGAGATATGTCTACTGTTAATTGATACTAGAAAATTTACTGCAATTATATTAATTGAATAGGAATCGATTTGAAGAGAGAATACATTCATCTACAAAATCAACAAATTTGGACAGAAACGGTATTTGAATCACCGAAACGAATACATTTATGGATTCATACTGAAATTTCCCAATAGCTGAAGTGAAATTCACGAGAACTTCGAATTTTTGATGAGAATCAAATTAAACTTAAACGAAATTTAAAGTTGAAAATTTTTATTTTTCATTTGCAATATTTTTTTATTTTTCCTCAAATGTATCTGGACGAGCTGATTCATGATGAAGGAAAGAAAATTTTCCCAGAACAAAAATTGGTGGGAAAAAACCCATTCAACTCGATTTGAACTTATCAATTCGAGAACGGTTAGAGATAAGGCAATCCACATATACACATACACATACACATACACATGTAATTAAAACTTAATTATGTATAATTACTCTCTTGTATATATATTCACGAACCTAATTTAATCTGTGATAGTTACTTGAGGATGGTGTAGAAGACGAAACTGATTGTAATAAATGAAGTCTCGGTGGAAATTAGAAGAAAGTTATGTTTCATCCTGTATTTTATTATTAATTGTGAGCAATCTTGAATTAACATTATTATTATCCTCGAAAATGAGTTTATGGTATATCAGACGGGAAAAATTAAAATCAGAACTGAATTACAAAAATGTGGATCAACCAGGATTCGATACACATTTTTTAAATTCAGTTCTGATTTTCATTTTTCCCGTCTGATATGCCATAAACTCACTTTCGAATTTAATTCAACTACAGACGTGAAATTACTTCATTATTAATTCTATGATATTTCTCTGATAGGGTATTTATCTGTCATATTTATGAAACTATCAAAAATAAAACATTCACTAATGTCCAAATGCTGTAATGGAATGAAAACATAAATGTTAAATTCCCGTAACAGCAAGTGCATTACATGAAAAATATGTATAATCATGTACCTAATCCAGTTACTTCATATCCGTGCATGCCCCATTACATGGAATCCAAACGAAAATGCAATTGCCGGTCATTTTGCAACAAAATTGAAACAAAAATGTACAGGTCGCTAACGAATTTAATTGGAGCGCACATGTTTTCAACTAATGAATTCCGAATTTCGGAAATATTGGCCTGTGATGTATTGTTGTGGCAGACTATTTTTATGAATTTTAGCCAGGAGGCATTTTCGATACATATGCAATCGATGAACCAGCAATAATTTATTATTAAATTCATGTTGACTAGCTTTCATCAAATAATTTAATTTATCCCCTGATATCTGTTAGCATTCATACTGGCTCAAAATTGAAACGATCAAAACAGCAATTTTTTTGTCTATATGTTCGGATATTTTTTTTTTCTTTCAGAATGGACTCCGTTCAATTATATGGTATAATAATAAATATACTTTTTTCGGCAACCATCCGGAAAGTGTTCACTTCCCGGACACTTTTTCTTTGGGAAAGTAGCACTTCCCGGAAGTGCTCGAATTTTGATATAAATATTGATATAAAGAAGAATTAGAATGTTTCTGTTGGTACTTATCTTCTGTTCGAATTTCAATTTCAGGGTGTATCTAAATAACACCGAAAAAATCAAAGGAGTGATTCTGTGATGAAAATTAATGTGAGTGTTTGGTATAAAATTTTTTGAAAAAACCCTCCCCGGAAAAGTTACACCCCTTCGAAAATTAAAAAGAAATGGTTTTTCTTTTTTATTTTCCCTGTATATCAAGCTAAAGACACGAAACTTGGCAAACATCATCTGTCAATAAGAGTACACTTTATGAAATTTTTTCAACCCTGAAGTATGCTTAGAAGGGGTTGATTATTTCAACCCCTAAGATATTTTTTCTTACAACTTTTTTTTAGATGAAAATTTTTTCTTTAAAAAAGTATGACTGAAAAGCCCAATTCATTGACTAGCTTTTTTAACTCTACAAGTTTTTTCTAAAACTTGAGCATTTACGAGAAAAAAAATCTAATGCAATGCATTTTCAAAAAGATGAGCTAACGCAAGTGTATTTTGCGTCAAGTCTAGTGGCCTGTGCTTTGCATAAAAACATTAATACTGACACTAGGATTGTGTAGTGTCATTTTCTGTCACCCATCTTATTGTTTCACAAGTTTTATGATTGTGTATTGTAGGAAATATTAGTTGATTGAAAATATGAATGCATATTCGAATTTGGAAATGGCAGATATGCATTTTACATACGGTCGTGCTAACGGTAATTCATTGGAAGCGCAAAGACTTTATGCTGAACAGTACCCACAGCGTAGACTACCCCATCATACTACGTTCACAACTATTCACCGACGCTTGCGAGAACGTGGTAATTTTGAAAAAAGAAGTTATGATTCTGGTCGTACTAGAGAAGTTAGAACTGCAGCTGTAGAAGAAGCCGTACTTAATTCAATTGAAGAATTCCCAGAAACTAGTACCAGGAGAATAGCTCGTGTCCTACATGTGAGCCATTCCGTTGTTTTTAGAATTTTAAAAGAACAAATGTTGTATCCCTATCATCTTCAACGGGTGCAGGCGTTAATGATTCGAGATTTTTTACCCCGTGTGATTTTTTGTCAGTGGCGTATTAATATGATTGGCCAAGCACCACAGTTCTTAGGTAAATTTTATTTACTGACGAGGCGAGTTTCTCAAGAGACTGTATTAGAAATTTTCACAACAATCACCTTTGGGCTGACGAAAATCCTCATGGCTTTTTTGAAGGAAATCATCAGTATCAATATTCATTAAACGTGTGGCTCGGAATTATTGATAATCATTTAATTGGTCCCCATTTTCTTCCGCTACGATTAAATGGTGAAGCATATTGTCATCTTCTTGAAGAATTATCTGTTCTTCTTGAAGAGGTTCTCATTCAAATTAGGCAACATTCATGGTTTATGCACGATGGTGCACCAGCTCATTTTAGTATACGTGCAAGAACTCACCTGGATGAGGTGTATGCCAATCAATGGATAGGTCGAGGAGGACCTGTAAACTGGCCAGCCCGCTCCCCTGACCTTAATCCTTTGGATTTTTGCATATGGGGATATCTGAAATCTTTGATATACACAAACCCAATTGAAAATATCGATGATCTGCGAAACCGCATTGTAGCAGGGTGTGAAACTATAAGATATTCTCCAGGAATATTTCATCGTATACGCAATTCTATGAGGAAAAGGGTAGAAGCTTGTATTGAATCTGAAGGCGGTCATTTTCAACATTTTTTATAATTGTATTGTCGATATTCGACAGGTTTTTGTTCATTGTTTGTTCACTTTTGTTTTTAGTTGTAGAAGTCTCATAATCATAATCATAATTTGGTTGGCTTTTGTTTAATAAAATGCTATTTTACATGAGCTTATTTATTTTTTTCTCATAAATGATCCGCACAGTGGATTAATTCCAAACTGCGAGCGCCATCTCAGTGCCTCAGTTTCGGCCTGTAAATGGGTTTGGCTGTCGATTCATTAGTTGCAGTCATTAGTTATTGACTGCTAGACCTACCCTATACTGATGAGGAGCAACACTCCGAAATCGATATATAGGTAGTCCGAATGTTTCGATGAACATTCCCATGCAACCAAGCAATTGCAGAGATAACCTTGTAGGAACTCTGCACGGAAATTTCATCAGATGTAATTCAATGTTCGTCGTGGCATTAGCCAGGAAAGTAGCTGTTTCCTGATGGATTTTCGACCCAACTTTTTCTATTGTATAGGATATTAGCAATGAGCAGTCCTCCGGACATCTTATGCCTAAAGTCATAATCTCATTGTGAATTACAGTTTTCTTTTCCGTTCTATTTTCTCACTATATATTGATTTTTAAACCATCTTCAGAAGTATGAATTCTGAATCCGATACCATTACCATTTTTCCAGATAAAGGGCGTTAAAGTGGAAAATTACTGATTTTAGCTTTCTTTTCTTCAAATTGAAAAGCCGGATTGATTTTATGTTGCGCCTATGAGTTTAATATGAGTTTCGGTCAGATGTACATGGAAAGGTTCAGCTAAAAATATTTACTGTTACAGGGTTATTCACGAATATATCACAATAGGTTTTTGCAAATACTCAAAATTCTACAGTTTCGTCAGAGATAAATTATTCACATTTACAATTTTGAGTCTGAAATGATTACTTTTCATACAGGGTCCATATAGCCAACCATACCAAAGATAATTATGCTTTGAAGTAATGAGAACTTTTTTAGTGAATTTTGAGTAACTGTATGGCTCACCCTGTATGAAAAGTAATCATTTCAGACTCAAAATTGTAAACGACCAGGTATTAATTTCATGGAATAACTTATATCGCTGACGGAACTGTAGAATTTTGAGTATTTGCAAAAACCTATTGTGATTTATTCGTGAATAACCCTGTGACAGTAAATATTTTTAGTTGAACCTTTCGATGTACATCTGACTGAAACTCATATTAAACTCATTGGCGCAACATAAAATCAATCCAACTTTTCAATTTGACGAAAAAACTGATAAAATCAGTAATTTTCCACTTTAACGCCCTGTATCTCGAAAACTGGTAATAATATCGGATTCAGAATTCATACCTCTGAAGATGGTATGAAAATCAATATATAGTAAGAAAATAGTTACATTTGACCGAGGAAATTTTTGAATACAGGTTATTCATGTTTTTTGTACTTTTCCCAAAATAGAATACCTTCCTATGAATAAACCACCTTGAATATTTTGGAGGTTAGAGACACACATTTGTTTGTGGTATTACTGTTCCCAAAAATCAATCCATAGATATAGGGTTTCGAATTAATCCTAAAAGAAAATAATTTTGTCTATTGGTTCCCTCTGTGAAACACCCTGTATAAAAAATATGTACTGTGCAATATTTTCTCGTCAAAATACTATATCGAAGAGAACGTTTCAAAAATATTCCTCCCTGACGTCACAATAGAATAAGTGAATTTTGGCAAAAATCTACCGTCATACATTCGTGAATCACCTTGTAAATATAAAAATTTTCAATCATACGTATCCACTAATTCCATTACTAGAATATTAGTAAACGTCTGCATGCAACAGAAATCAAATTATCTTTTAATAAATAAAAAATAAATCAGAAAATCTGGGAAATTTTCAACTTTAATACCCCGTATTTAGAAAACTAGCCATCGAATTGGGTTGGGCCCATTGACACTTTTGGTTACTGAATCGGGTATAATAACATACGAAACTTTCAGAAAATTTGACCGGCTGCCACTTTACATAAGAAAAGTGCGCGGTCCTTTTGGTCAACATTCAGATTAGTCATACTAATACAGTTTCATTATTCTACCGTTACATCCACTTTAACTAATCCTCTACAGAAGATCCTTCCATCAAGTTCTTTTCAAAATCCCTCGAAGTGATTGCAGCAGAGCTTTCCAGACTCAAAAAGCCATTACGCCCCTGTTTGCATCAGTAATTCACTCCTGGAAACCCCATGATCCCCGAAATCACATTCAAATCGTTCCTCATTTCGCTTCCTTTGAAGAACCTGCGTGGACCATTTGCCGAGACGTTCCCGGCTCTCGGGATCCCAAAGAAATTAATTATCTTCGGTCTCTCCCAAGATCCTGAATAATTTTAAGTTTAATCCCGTATGTAAATACCATTCCATTGGTCGGGCTGAGTTTCCGCCAACTTCGTAGAACTTTGCCGCTGTCTAGTGTAAATATTTTCCTCGGCGTAAGGTAGGTTGTAATAATATTAGAGGGCATTTCGACTGGATCCTCTGTTTTATTCAACAATTCCAATTAAGCGGTGTAACAACTCGTGCATACTCTGAAAATGTACAATATTATTCGGCGAATAGTCGGTTGAGTGAGTTTATCAACATTTCGGATTGATACGAAAAATCGTTTCGCAGTGAGCTGGGTTACATGATTGTCTATAGAGATTTCAGAGGCTAAGTAAAACTCGAAGTCGTCTCCACAATGTATATTTGACCCCTAAGGTAGGGAAAGGGTGGGCTGTTGTCAACACAGCTTCGTTACAGATAATTTATTCCATGAATTTAATACCTAGTTGTTTACAATTTTGAGTCTGAAATGATTACTTTTCATACAGGGTGAGACATACAGCCAACCATACCAAAAATAATTATGCTTTGAAATAATTAAAATGAGAACCATACCAAAAATATTCATCTTTGTCCGGTATAAGTAATCGACCACCTTTTATACACGTGGCAGCAAAAATGATTATAAGAATTTTTTTCATTTATTCAACACTTTATAAACAAATATAATTTAACATTTATTATTCTTTTATGATATAGGTACAATATCTATGAAGCATTTTGTTCCTGTTCAGCATCAGAGTGCTGATAACGAAACAGTATATAACTTGCTCAACACGTATATTGTGAAGTACCTACCTATACAAATAGGTTCGAATTATACCTACACAAGAAGATGGATAATTATCATCTCTTTGGAGGTGATAGCGCAGTGGGTAAGCGCGCTCATAAAGTTACTCAAAGTTCACTAAAAAAGTTCTCATTTCAATTATTTCAAAGCATAATTATTTTTGGTGTGGTTGGTTGTATGGCTCACCCTGTATGAAAATTAATCATTTCAAACTCAAAATTGTGAACGACTTGGAATTAACTTCATGGAATAATTTATCTGTGACGAAACTGTAGAATTTTGAGTATTTGCAAAAACCTATTGTGATTTATTCGTGAATAACCCTGTAACAGTAAATATTTTTAGCTGAACCTTTCCATGTACATCTGACCGAAACTCATATTAAACTCATAGGCGCAACATAAAATCAATACGGCTTTTCAATTTGAAGAAAAAACTGATAAAATCAGTAATTTTATCTTCAAAGTGAAGATGCGTGAATCGTGCAGGCCAATTTTCGTCAGTGAAAAGATATTGACGCTTTATGAAATTTTCATTTTAGAAACAGCTTGCTTGATGCACAAATACAGGGAGAAATTCATTAACTCAAACACGAAGCGATGTACACGTCAGGAAAAAATTTACCCTCCCTCTTCCTACTTCAACTCTCACGAAACAGTCTTTGATTCACAGAAGTAAGCAAATTTACAATCAAATCAGAGACATTAGCGACATGAAGTATTTCCGAAAATCAGTTAAAATACTTGATCGGGAAATGCTTCTATAATTTAGAGGAGTATCTTGCATATGCATTCTAGTCGTTCTATACTTAATACTTAATATTCAATATTCTGTTTTTGATGATACAGTGATATAATATATTTTACATTATATTTTGTTTTATGTCCTTTTTGTAATTTTTAAATTTTAATTAGTTTTATTTTTATGGGAGATTTTCTCCTTAGGCTAATATGTTGAGAATTACCTGTGTAATACTTTGACTTTGTCGACAAATGTTTTCATTTAGACAATAAAGTTTATTTATCTATCTATCTATTGATAATTTCGAAATAATTTGTCGCATACTTTCGAAAGCGAGTCGCTTGGTAACAGTTGTTACCTAAAAGCAACTCGCTTGAGAAAAGTTGAGACAAATTATGAGAATTTATCAATAGTCGAGGGATTCAGTAAGAAAATTTTTATGATAGAATTGGAAACCAATATAACACATTATTTATCAAAAACACAATTATGGAAAGAATAGTTACTGAAATTAAAATTAGATGATGTTGAAGACTCATTCCTCCTGACGATTATTGAAAAGGAAGTGAATGATATGTTCCCACGCATATTATTTATGATCTTTTCATGGTGCTCCTTGTCGATATTCGAATGGGGTTTGATTGAATTGCAATACTATGTCTTGTAACTTTTAAAACCTGCTGTTCTTCCACCTCATATTTTGCCAACTGTGTGGCTGCAGTAGACCTATTTGAATGGTTGGTAATTTTTTTATTGTTTATATCCAAACCAATAGCCTCAGCAGAAGTTTCTGTACATGAATTTATTGTGTTTTTGCCTAAAGGCATATTTTAGTACTAGTTATCTTTCGTTCTTTCATTCCAATAGGGGTTTGGTCTCAAAAGTCTGCGTGACGTTATATTTGTGCCCCGTTTTGACAGTAATTTTCAAAATCTTCTTACAGGATTTTCGCTGTCATAATTGTTCGGAATAAGCCATTTGGTACTTGCACAGTTCTTTGATCCACCTTGGCATTTTTTTGTGAAGATTGTACTTCACACGGTTGGTTGGTGTACCGTCATTATTTTTTCCAACGTGAAAAAATCCATCAAACAGGATACCGCTCCTGCACCTCTCCATGCGAGTTCCACGGCTGCAATGTGATAAAAAAAATTCTGGAGACCATCGGGCGTGTTTTCGATCCACAAACTGATAATTTTATTCGGTTCGCCATAGAACTGCTTTCATTTTCGAAGGGTCTGTTTGTAGTTTTTGTCGGATTGTTCCACGGGCTTGTTAAAAAATTACGCTCTTAAAAGGATCTATGATGATTTTGTACTCATGATGGTATTTATCTTGTAAAAGTTTACCAGTCACATTCCAAATAGATTTGATGGTGGTCTCTTTAAACTCTGTTCCGTCCTTTTTCTTCATGTTTACGGTCCAATCTTTAAGTAAGCGCCAACTTTTCAACGGTACACCTTTCGTTTAAGTCATATTTTATCACGGCACAAGACTCTGTGAACATTTTCCACAGTGATAATTAAATGTTTTTCTGATTGGCTACTACTGGTCACTTGGTCACAAATACGTAGATATGATAGGTTCAAATTAAATGGAGATTTTTTTCAATAGTAGTGCCCTTGAATCGATTACAAAGTATTTGACCACCGGTTTGGAAAGCACATTGGCCGTTTGTAACAAAAATAATTTTGAATGGTATCACCGATTCTACTTTTTGAAGTAAAGGACATTGTTAATTCCCAAAAAAGGCCGTGGGGAGCACATCGATTTGAAAATTTCAAATGATATGGGAAGTCAAATTATAGAATGCAATTCTCTTTTCAAATATTAATTTTTTTTGATTTTTGTTAAAAAGTATTTTCCTTTTCTTGATATCGCTGCCTTTCAAAATTTTCAAATTGTTCCAGCGCCATCTGTTGATTAATTGCAATGTATTCCTTCCAAAAAGTTGTATCAATAATAACATGCAGAATATCATTTGTCCCATTTCGCATTAACCCATTCAAATTTATAGCTATAATCCCTAAGAGACCATAATACCTAAAGAGAAGTCGAAGAAATACCTGTAAATAATTATCGATGGGTACTTACGATGGGACTTACAAGCAGAACATATTTTTAATGAGCTAAGAGGTTTCCTTTCACGTTTCAAATACCTGAGAGAAATTCTGTGTGTAGCCCATTTGGAAACCTTTTTTTTTTCATAATAAATTCTCGACTTTCGTACGGGATCCTAGGTTGGGGAGGTATGAATGACTGTCATTTGAATAATATTGTCACTTCATGGATACTCAGTATTATTGTTATTGTTATTTCCGTCAACCGATTGCAACCTTACGCGCAACCCTCGGAAGTCTTCGAAAGACTTGTGTGAGCTAGGTAAGACGCAGCCCTTACCTTTCAACGTGTGATGCCATGCACGAGACCGGTGAATCGGTGGATCGAACCCACGACCCCACGCTTGCGAGGCGAACGCTTTACCAGCCGACCACCACGGCCCATTATATACAATAAAAAAGAACCTACGCAAATGAGAGTCAACTTCTAGACCAGAGACAACTCTTTTGTCTCGAAATTATACTCAGTATTTCCCAAAAAAAAAAAAAATTGATCCCGGTGAACATGGTCATTATACTCGGAGCAGATTAATGAAATTTTTAGCTCCAAAATGTAAGAAAATCTAAGGCAAGGTAGTATTGAATTTCTGAGTCCAAAGTTATACAACATCCTACCAGATCACTTCAAATCGATCGAAAATTTCAACTCATTCAAAACTCATGTAAAATTTGGGTTTACGACATACGGACAGATATATAATACACGATATAGTTAATAACAAATAGCTAGGGTCACTATCAAGTACTGAATAAGCTCCACTCTTTTCTGTTTATCCTATTTTGTGATATTTTTATATCAAAATGTTCGTTTACGTATATTTTTACTTTATTATATATTTTTGATTATGTTTAAAGAATAACATGCAAACTGATCCCGATATGCAGGAATTAAAATAGAACTGGCAACGTCGCTTTGCTCTCTTTTAGTCTCTTCGCTTGTTTGACATTTGACACTTGCATCAATATGAATTTCAATTTCAAATGAATTGAAACTAATGATAATAATAATGAAAACCTTTCCCTATATGAATGATTTCTTGTATGGCTTGGTATGAGCATTTTAAAGTTATTGGCGTTTGTTGGAAGTGAATAAACAGCACAGAAGCAGTCAGTTGGTTCAATTTAAACTGGTTATAACTTATATATTTGTAGGGTATGTACTGCCACACATTTTATCGAAAAAATCCAAAAAAACATGATTTCCGCAAAAAAAAATTATCTCGGCATAAATTATTCGCTGTTTTAAGGCATCAGTGAAAATTTCGTTAAAATCGGCGAAGTGTCCATATTCGCAAGTTTTTCCAAAATAAAAGTGTCACAATATAGAGGAGAGCGACGAAATGAAATTACTGTTTCGGAGCATTGCCACAAAAAAATAAATAACAGTACTCCAACATTTCAAAACTGCTATTTATATTCTCAACTTCGTATCTGATCGATAGCCAGTTTTAAATGAAAATATTCGTTGGAAACAAAGCACGTTTGTATTTGAGACATATTTGAAAAAAATCTATCTAATGAATTTTCCAGAACTTCCTTGGAATAAATGTCAACTCGAAACGTTTTATCAAGCTCCAACAGCCAAAGTTCAGAAACACCAATATTTAAGGAAAAGAAAATCCATCTAATTACATGAGAAAATCCTCGACGTCGCTGTAAAATCATGCATTGCTGGAAAAGAGCTCATTAGGGCTCATTATTCGGGATTTGATCCCCTCTGACGCTATATCTCACCTGAGAGACTCCGTCAAACGGGTCTAATTACCTCCCCGTTTTTGCAGAGCGTGATTAGGGGTAGTTGAGCGTACGCATAGGAACAATAGGATACATTTTCCACCCCGTGACGTGCACAAAGGTGGTTAGGAAACGAGACGGGTCATGAATTATACGCCTCGCTCACTGGCGGGACATGAAAATTGATAGGAATAAAATTTAAGTGCGTCTCTTTGTTGTCGATTACTCGGGGTGTTATTGAAAGATCACTAAGGGGTGAGAGTAATTAGCGCTGTGGGGAGTATGAAGCTCACAAAAATCCAAGTAATTTGACACATTTTCCTTCTGTAACTGCAGCATTTGACGATATGATAAGATTTTTTGTCTTTTCAGCGTTGAGCATGCGTTTGTTTGAGAAAAACTACATTTCAGCCAACTCGAAAGTATGGGTGAATGAGACTGTCAGTTCCAGCCAATAAGCTTTGTATCATCGGCAAAAAGAGTACAATTCATCGGAAGGATATGATAATAATATACATTACTTATACACAGTATCAACAGGGTTGGTCCAAGGTCTGAACCCTGTGGTACACCATGTGAGGTTCCTTGCAAGCCTGATTCCAAGCCAATCAGTCCATTAGGAGGAATATAATATCCCTCTCTCGAAAATACTAATAGTACAGCTATGATTGCTCTAGCCAGATTAAAATTCGAAGTGTCGCCCCTCAGTCTCGAAACGCAACATTGTGTACAACCCTTAATCCACCCTCTTCGATTTCGTATCGTTCTCTGGATTTCGTCCAGGGTGACTGACTTCAAGCTAGATCTTCGCTAGGCACTCTCAGTCGATCAGAACGCATCTGTTGTGTTGTACGTTTCCAACAAGCGCCATTTTCAATGAACATCCCTTACTCTGTCGGTCATGCAGACGCAATGGAATCTCTCCGCAATTGACCGCAGCTTTTGCATGCCCCGGATTAATTTTAATGAACGCAATTTCTCGTTTACGGCTCTGTTTCAATTGGAGTCATCGCAGTAAATCACAATCGCTTTTATTCCATGCGATCCTAGAGCAAGGCCAGGGCCGGACGCGCCCGGAAATAACATTGGCCGTTTTTGATTCGGGAAGAATTCTATTAGATTCTCATATTATTACTAAAACTAAACTACTCAACACTAATTTCGTCGCACCCCAAAATTTTGACCATATTAAAATCTGAATAACTTTTTTCTGCATTGAACAATTTGAATTCTGTAAACACTGTTCGCTAACGCAGTCCTTCAGCTATAATCTCGTACTTCTTCAAAACATGAGGTTTTCCGCATAAAATCGCTACAGGGTATTATCTGAAACTGTGCAAAATTTCTGAATTTTCAAAAGGATCCCAAATGAAGAAAAAATTTTTGTTTTCAAATTTGACAGCAGTGGCATGAAGATGAACTCATTACCTCAAGACGATTTTCGAATTGTATTATTATCTCTTTTGTTTACAGGGTGATCTCAAAAAATTTACTTTTTGGTTTTCAGTCATAACTTTTTTCCTCGTCAACCGATTTTCAAAATCTCCGGCTCATTTTGAAGCTGAATCTTCAGATGAAGAGATATGAAGATCAGAATAGACTCAAGATGAAGATTGAAGATCAAGGGTTTCCTCAAAGGTGACCTAAATCTGAAACCCTCAAAATCCGGTTGGAAGGAGAATTAAATGAAAATCAACTTGTTTTCGGAATGATCATCCATTCTGAATACGTCCAGATCTTTCTTGCTGTCAGTAGTCAAGAATTGTGCATGAAAAAACCCAATTGTAACGGCAGGATTTTGAAAAAAAAAATAAAATCAACCCATTGTTCGACTGAAATGCAGGCCCGTAACCAAGGTAACAAGAATCACAATCAATGACTGACAAGCTAGGTTAGACGTCAATTTTGATTCGTTTGCAAAAAAAAATATCATGTCGATGCCGCATCTAACGCCCGACCAGCTGGAACTGATTCAACGAATGACGGAACAAGGATTATCTACCCTCCAAATTGCCAATCTGCTTGGAACAACAGTTAGATCCGTCCAAAGGACCCACGTCCGAGCTAACGCTGGGGATATTCAGTATCGACCTAGGGGGGCAAGAAGGGGTACAAGAAGAAGAACAACTCTCGCTCAAGACCGCCTCATTGGAAGATTGGTACGGCGGACTCGGACTTCAACCGCCCCCAAAATCCGACGCCGGATCCACGATCTTGGATTACACGCAAGGAGACGAGCTGCCTGCCCCTTACTGAAACCTGTACATCGAGCAGCAAGACGATTATGGGGAGAAGAACATCAAAACTGGGGAATAGCAGAGTGGAATAGGTGTATGTTTACGGATGAGAGTAGGTTCAACTTGTTTCGAAAGGATGGTCGTGTGTTGGTTTGGAGAGGGAGGAGTGAAAGGTTTTTGGAAGGACATATGGAGGCGAGGGTGGCTTTTGGAAGTGGAGGAGTGACTGTGTGGGGTGGAATATCGATGAATGGGAGGAGTGAATATGAACGGTGAGAGGTATAGAGATTTATGTATGAGAGAAATCGTGGTCCCTTATGCCGCAAATATCAGAAACAACTTTCTTCTCGTTGATGACAATGCGAGACCGCATAGGGCTCATATTGTCAACGAGTTTTTGAGGGATCACGGTATTGAGCGAATGAACTGGTCGCCTTTCTCTCCGGATATGAATCTGATGGAACATGTCTGGAGTCGTATGAAATTGAAAGAAAGGGAAGGGCGAATGGAAAATTTGGATGACTTGGTGAATGCGGTACAGCAAGAATGGACAGCTGTACCACAGGAGTTCATTGATAGTCTGATAGACAGCATGCCGGAAAGGATCAATGAAGTAATTGCCAAAAGGGGAGGTCCCACTAAATACTGAATATCATTAATATTTTTCAATTCTAATGTTATCCAAGTTATTTTCTCTTTGTTGTTGTTCAATAAAAACTCAATAAAACTTGTTTTCTTTTCTTGCTTACTAACACGATTAATGCTTCACGAATGAGAAAAAAACCGCTATTGTGGAATGAGCCTCAGCTGGTCAGGCTTGTAAGTAACTGAATGTGATTCTTTTGACCTTGGTTACGGGCCATGCATTTCAGGCGAACAATGGGTTGATTTTATTATTTTTTTTCAAAATCCTGCCGTTACAATTGGGTTTTTTCATGCACAATTCTTGACTACTGACAGCACCAAAGATCTGGACGTATTCAGAATGGATGATCATTCCGAAAACAAGTTGATTTTCATTTAATTCTCCTCCCAACCGGATTTTGAGGGTGTTTCAGATTTAAGTCACCTTTGAGAAAACCCTTGATCTTCAATCTTCATCTTGAATCTATTCTGATCTTCTTATCTCTTCATCTGAAGTTTCAGCTTCAAAATGAGCCGGAGATTTTGAAAATCGGTTGACGAGGAAAAAAGTTATGACTGCAAAACCAAGAAGTTAATTTTTTGAGATCACTCTGTAAACAAAAGAGATAATAAGACAATTCGAAAAGTTTCTTGAGGTAATGAGTTCATCTTCATGCCACTGCTGTCAAATTTGAAGAAAAAATTTTTGTTTTTCATTTGGGATCCTTTTGAAAATTCAGAAATTTTGCACAGTTTCAGATAATACCCTGTAGCGATTTGATGCGGAAAACCTTATGTTTTGAAGAAGTACGAGATTATTGCTGAAGGACTGGGCTAGCGAACAGTATTTACAGAATTCGAATTGTTCAATGCAGAAAAAAGTTATTCAGATTTTAATAGGGTCAAAATTTTGGGGTGCGACGAAATTAGTGTTGAGTAGTTTATAACAAATCCAGCCTCATCTGCACCAACCCTGACTTTTATATCGACTTATTATCTTCTATACAGGCTGAAGCGTAGCCGATGGTGTATTTCATACTAGTTTTCAAGTTACTTAGATATATGGAAAATCTAATTCTACTACAAATTGAAGGAAATCACTGTTTTTCCAAAAGCATTCAAATTCAGAAAATGAGTCTTTCCCATACTGGTGCGGAGAGTTTTTTCAAGAGCGCTACATAAGATTTTTCGCAAATTTGGTGAAATTTAAGACTTTCGGAAACATTCTCAATTGTCGACCAAAGTGTAATGAAGGCTTAGCGAAAGAGATGCAATTCAAGCATCAATGAAATGAGGGATACTTCTCAATATCATTCTCCCTTACCTCATTCATAAAAATCATCTATCTGAATGCAAACTTTCACTTTCAGATCATTTCATTCAAGTTAGGTTCTTTTCACTTGTACCAGATGCAGTTCAATGTCCAGCGTTGGTTTTACCGGGGAAATACTTGTTTTCTGTTAGATATCACAAAAAAGTTACTTCATTTTCATAGTAGGTTTTTTTCCATTTCCAGAGGAATCATGTTTGGTTCAATTTTCAATCGAGAATGTTTCTTTTTCAAGAGAAGTTATCTTGAACGATGGAAAATAGCGACTAGCATTTGTCTTTCAGTCGCAGATGATTCCACATCTGATTTTTTGAACATTCTTTTCATGTTTTCAATAAAATCAACAGAAATTACATATTTGACAGCTTGATAACGGTAAATCTGAACAGGAATTATACATTTGACAGGTATTTAACAGGTAAATAAACAGTTATTTTGTTAATTTGAAAAATATTTAAAAACTATTTTTCAAAGAGTCAGCAATTATTTTCATTGAAAATTGATCCATTATGATCTAATATTGTCAGGAAAATAATATATAGTAATTATTGTCATATCTGATATAACTAAACTACTCAACACTAATTTCGTCGCACCCCAAAATTTTGACCATATTAAAATCTGAATAACTTTTTTCTGCATAGGACAATTTGAATGCTGTGAACACTGTTCGCTAGCCCAGTCTTCTAGCTATAATCTCGTACTTCTTCAAAACATAAGGTTTTCCGTATAGAATCACTACAGGGTATTATCTGAAACTGTGCAAAATTTCTGAATTTTCAAAAGGATCCCAAATGAAGAAAAAATTTTTTTTTTCAAATTTGACAGCAGTGGCATGAAGATGAACTCATTACCTCAAGATATTTTTCGAATTGTCTTATTATCTCTTTTGTTTACAGGGTGATCTCAAAAATTTAACTTTTTGGTTTTGCAGTCATAACTTTTTTCCTCTTCAACCGATTTTCAAAATCTCCGGCTCATTTTGAAGCTGAAACTTTAGATGAAGAGATATGAAGATCAGAATAGACTCAAGATGAAGATTGAAGATCAAGGGTTTCCTCAAAGGTGACCTAAATCTGAAACAACCTCAAAATCCGGTTGGTAGGAGAATTAAATGAAAATCAACTTGATTTCGGAATGATCATCCATTCTGAATACGTCCAGATCTTCCTTGCTGTCAGTAGTCAAGAATTGGGCATGAAAAAACCCAATTGTAACGGCAAGATTTTGAAAAAAATAAAATCAACCCATTGTTTGCCTGAAATGAATGGCCCGTAACCAAGGTAACAAGAATCACAATCAATGGCTGACAAGCTAGGTTAGACGTCAATTTTGATTCGTTTGCAAAAAAAATTATCATATCGATGCCGCATCTAACGCCCGACCAGCTGGAATTGATTCCACGAATGACGGAACAAGGATTATCTACCCTCCAAATTGCCAATCTGCTTGGAACAACAGTTAGATCCGTCCAAAGGGCCCACGTCCGAGCTAACGCTGGGGATATTCAGTATCGACCTAGGGGGCCAAGAAGGGGTACAAGAAGAAGAACAACTCCCGCTCAAGACCGCCTTATTGGAAGATTGGTACGGCGGACTCGGACTTCAACCGCCCCCAAAATTCGTCGTGAATTGATCGATGCTACGGGAATTCAGGTTTCAAGTCAGACAATCCGACGCCGGATCCACGATCTTGGATTACACGCAAGGAGACGAGCTGCCTGCCCCTTACTGAAACCTGTACATCGAGCAGCAAGACGATTATGGGGGGAAGAACATCAAAACTGGGGAATAGCAGAGTGGAGTAGGTGTATGTTTACGGATGAGAGTAGGTTCAACTTGTTTCGAAAGGATGGTCGTGTGTTGGTTTGGAGAGGGAGGAATGAAAGGTTTTTGGAAGGAAATATGGAGGCGAGGGTGGCTTTTGGAGGTGGAGGAGTGACTGTGTGGGGTGGAATATCGATGAATGGGAGGAGTGAATTGGTGATTCTGAGAGGAGATAGTATGAACGGTGAGAGGTATAGAGATTTATGTATTAGAGAAATCGTGGTCCCTTACGCAGCAAATATCGGCAACAACTTTCTTCTCGTTGATGACAATGCGAGACCGCATAGGGAACATGTCTGGAGTCGTATGAAATTGAAATTGAAAGAAAGGGAATGGCGAATGGAAAATTTGGATGACTTGGTGAATGCGGTACAGCAAGAATGGACAGCTGTACCACAGGAGTTCATTGATAGTCTGATAGACAGCATGCCGGAAAGGGTCAATGAAGTAATTGCCAAAAGGGGAGGCCCCACTAAATACTGAATATCAAAAAGATTTTTTAGTTCTAAAGTTATTCAAGTTATTTTCTCTTTGTTGTTGTTTAATAAAAACTCAATAAAACTTGTTTTCTTGTTCTTGCTTACTAACACGATTAATGCTCCACGATTGAGAAAAAAACCGCTATTGTGAAATGAGCCTCAGTTGGTCAGGCTTGTCAGTCACTGTATGTGATTCTTGTTACCTTGGTTACGGACCATGCCTTTCAGGCGAACAATGGGTTAATTTTTTTTTTTCAAAATCCTGCCGTTACAATTGGGTTGTTTCATGCACAATTCTTGACTACTGACAGCAAGAAAGATCAGGACGTATTCAGAATGGATGATCATTCCGAAAACAAGTTGATTTTCTTTTGATTCTCCTACCAACCTGATTTTGAGGGTGTTTCAGATTTAGGTCACCTTTGAGGAAACCCTTGATCTTCAATCTTCATCTTGAGTCCATTCTGATCTCCATATCTCTTCATCTACTACTCGGTTAGAACGAAAATTCGTGATGCTCGTGGTTCCTCACGCTCGCCTTCGGCTCGCGCTCGGAACTTTCCACTCGCATCGAATTTTCATTCTAACCTTGTTACAGAATATACTATTCCGAACGAGTGTGAATATAATACACTTTCCGTGAGACTGTAATTGCAAGATACGTTACCTTCCTATGTCGTCGAGGGAAAATGACTATTTTCTCTCAGAAATATTTTTATCTTGAAAAAATTCTAAAATACGTTTTCAATTTGAACATGAAGAATCATGACCTGACCTACACCGAAATCCCTTGATTTTTCCAATGGGACTCATTCGGTATGAATAAAAAAAATATTTTGCCAAATTTTCTTTTGGGCATTCATATGTGCAATTTTGAAATGTGTGGGTTCGTTCCGAATATTTTATTATTCATTCTCCATTTCCCACTCCATCAATTTTTCATTATGTAGCCCTCATTATACCCATTTTTCCTCCCCGAAATTTTCCAGGTGCCTGGATGTTCCGTTAATTTTTCCCCTCACCCCTTCCTCAAAAATTTTTCTGGTACTTGGCGCCTAGATTTTTGATTATTTTCCCTTCCCTCCTCCTCCACTTCCCTTTCTCCCCAAAATTATTCTTGCGCTTCGCGACCGTATTTTTGATTATTTTCCCTCCTCTCCCTCTTCCCGAAATTTTCCGGACTCTGCGTGATTTTTTATTGTTCACTCCCCATTTCGTCCCTCCTTCGACCTTCCTCATAGTGTCCTGGGCACTTCGCATCTGGATTTTTGATTATTTTCACTCCATTTCATTTTCATACTGTCTTGCAATTGGCGTTTTATGAAACTGGAGATCGAAGAAGGAATTTCAAGTCGTCAGCAAAATTTATTACGTGACTACTTATAAATTCATATCACAGAAATAAATGTTGAATAAGATAAGACCTAGATGACTCCCTTGTAGTACGCCAGATGTAACAATCATTTGATAGGACGTTTCCTGGCCATGACCTTCAACAGCTTGAGTCCTTCCTTGAATGATTACTAATACAGGAATGTTGTAATAGTGGTACATCTTCAGCATTCCTTTAGGATAAATATTATCCAGCCTCATCTATACTAACTCTGACATTTCTATCGACCCATCATCTTGTACATTCTTGATGCGAATGGACCAGGCACTTCTGCGGAACAATTGAATGCAGACAATGTCAGCTTGGCTCTCAATGGGGTAAATAAATTCCGAGTCTAACCCCGATCTATAAATTACTTTTATCTCACCTCTAGTTCCACTGCTCTTTCACCTACCGCATCCAGTGGCGTATCAGCGAAATAATTCCAGTGTTCACTTTGTAGGCTAACACTGACAAAATACTTTGTCTTGTGTGGTTGGTTTTAAATAAATTTCCAGAAGATTCGAATATCCTATTTGCATTGAACTCATGAAGTGAATCGTTTTCTTCTTAAACTACTTACTGTTTTAGAAAACTGTCGTTAAAATTTGAGTATTCAGCTGTAGTTCTCGAATTCACTTTCGAAATGATATTAACGAAAATGATGATTACCCAAAAATATCTGACATTAGGACTGGAATACAAGGAGTATATATTACATAAAAACTTTTCAACAATTGACTGCGTGAATATTTAAAACAAATGAAAGTCAGATATGCCTGACAAAAAGTCAATTCATTTGAGTTAATCAATGATAGGAAAATGGAAAACTAATCAATTTTCAATAAATATTGGTCAAAAGCTGAAAACAATCAATAAAAGTAGCAACAGTCCTTGCAGACCGATGATGAGCCCTTTACTCCCATATACACCTACTACGTAGGCTTATTATGGCAAGTACCTGTCAGAAAACAACTACTCTCCTGGCTAAGACCACGACGGGTTTGATATTAAATCTAACAGATACTCAAAGCATCAGAGGACGCAGTTGCAAGTGCCTTCTACGACCAAACAGCAGAATTATGTTTAATTTGGACAGGGTGACCACCTGCAGACTAGTTCCGAGGTTGGTGCCTCTCATCAGTGCAAGGGTAGGTCATCACAGACAGCAATGAAGCCATCTGTTCCCCGTCCAAATCATTACACACTCCGCTGCTTGGTCAAGTCTGGTTCACGCGATGAAGCGGTTTCTAGGCCGCTCCACCTAGCAAGCAGAGGAAGAACACTCACACTTTTTTTATGAGTGACCCGTTACGCTTACCTATATCGAAAAGGTAAGAGTGCACATTCTTTTCTTGAAAATTGTTTTTTGTATGTAGGTGTCGAAAGAAAAAACTGGTTTTACGGCATTCATGCTATCGATCGCTCAAATCTTCTTCCACTACGTCACTGGAGCTATCCAGCTTCTTTCAGCTACATTCGCTGACTGCGTTAATTCAAGAATCAAGAGATTAACATAATCCTCGCCAATTCTCCAGCTACGTTTCGCTTGCCTTTTGATAATACCAAATCTCTAATACCTACTCCAGGAATGTTCATCGTTACTACCGTCTTGCGGATTCTCTCCTAACGAATATTCCACTGAATGAAAACAAGGTGATGTGTTTGAGTTATTGTGTTCCTACTGCTTTCTATGAAGCTCTTCCGACATATGGAAACGTACCGTTAAAGGAATTTTAGACCGAATGTGATAACGTTATTGATAATTGTGTACCAAAATTTGTTGAATTTAAAAATATTCATAAACTCCTGATCTTGTTCACATAAGAAATGATAATGAAGAATTTGAGAATATAAGAATACAGGTGAGAAATCTCATTGAGTTAGAAGAACGCAAGTTAGTATATAGAATAACTCTATATACATATTCAATATGAGTAATTTTTGGTATATTAACATCACTAGAAATGGTAATAAAAATTAGGGAAATTTATCCAAACCATCTGAAATTAGCAAATTATAAGCCATCCATGTTTTGTTACCTTATCTCCGGCAGCTTGAGATACATTGTCAATTTCATTGAAAAAAATAGCCTATACAGTAGTTTCTGTTGAAACTGTTTCTTGCAAACTATTTCAAATAAGCAAGTTATCAGCAATCCAAGTTATTTTATCTCAACTCTTGCAGCTTGCGATGTATTGTCAATTTCTTTGAAAGAATTAACCTATCAGTAGTTTCTGCAAAAACTATTTGAAATTAGCAAATTATAAGCAATACATGTTATGTTATCTCACTCTGACAGTTTGCGATATATTGTCAATTTCTTTAAAAAACTAGCCAATACAGTAGTTTCTGGAAGAACTGTTTCTTACAAACCATTTGAAATCAACAAATTATAAGCAATCCATCTTATTTTATCTCAACTCTTGCAGCTTGCGATGTATTGTCAATTTCTTTGAAAGAATTAACCTATCAGTAGTTTCTGGAAAAACTATTTGAAATTAGCAAATTGTAAGCAATACATGTTATGTTATCTCACTCTGACAGTTTGCGATATATTGTCAATTTCTTTAAAAAACTAGCCAATACAGTAGTTTCTGGAAGAACTGTTTCTTACAAACCATTTGAAATCAACAAATTATAAGCAATCCATCTTATGTTATCTCAACTCTGACAGCTAGTGATATAATGTCAATTTCTTAAAAAAGTAGCCTATGCAGTAGATTCCGGAAAAAATATTTCATGCAAACCATCTGAAATAAGCAAATTATAAGCAATCCATGTTATATTATCTCAACTCTGACTGTTTACGATTTATTGTCAATTTATTTGAGAAAATAGTCTAGAGACTAGATTCTGGAAAAACTGGTTCTTGTAAACCATTTGAAATTAGCAAATTATAAGCAATACATCGTATGTTATCTCAAATATGGTAATTTGCGATATATATTGTCAATTTCTTTGGAAAAAATTGCATAAACAGTAGTTTCTGGAAAAACTATTTCTTGCAAACCATCTGAAATTAGCAAATTATAAGCAATACATGTTATGTTATCTTAACTCTGGCAGCTTGTGATATATTGCCAATTTACTTGAAAAGAAATATCTAAAACACTAAGTTTCAGGAAAAACTGTAATTTGCAAATCATTTAAAATTATAAAACCAAATTTGTGTAGCATTTAGTTGAAAATATATCGAATCCATTCATCCATCAAACCGAGAATTGGCTAGAAGTGATTTTTTTCGAATTTCACTTCCCATTTCTCGCTATTATTTTAAATTAAAAATTATTTCATCGTGTCTCTTGATAGGGTTGCACATTTCCAGTCAATACAAGCCTTCATCATTATCATTATCATCATAATTGATATAAGGGAATATCCTTGTGTGCCCAGAAATTGTTAGTTTTTCTAGTACATTAAAGAACTTTTCTCAATTATCAATTCGAATAATTTTCAACATAACCAAATGTACCAAAAACTGCAATTTAGTTACATGAAATATTCAAGCGTTCAAAAATGAATCAGATCAGTGCCATACGGTGTCTTCTGTAATCAGTTTCGAATTTAAGTCAGCCTTCCATTCCCATTCCGGCAAAATATACATCTCATCACCAATATTCGGATCTAGGGAAACCTTTCCATAAATTGTCCTTTATGTCCTTTGTTGGAAGTAAGCGTAAACTGTTACAACGTCGGTTGGATAGGGATATTGCACGAGATACGAGAAAGTCGATACAATAACATTCAAACAGATGTGACTTTATTGACTTTGATTTTCTCCGATGGGGTTGGAAAGTTCAGCCTCTAGAAAAAGCAGATCAGAAAACAATACTTGCTGTCTGTGCTGAATAGAAACTCAAAAGAATGTTGCTAAGGTCAACATGCCAATGGTGAATGCATATACATCAATAGCAATGCGTTCACATAGAAAAATATCTGTACCAAACCGTGGGGGAGATGGAAATCGCAAAAATATTTATAAAAAAACATTTTCGTGGTTATTACGGCGGGAGTCACCTCGAAATAACACAGAGGCTGTTGAACACATCAATACCAATGCGCACACACAGAACAATATCTGTACCAATCCGAAGGGGAGATGGAAATCTCAAAAATATTTATAAAAAATCATTTTCTCAATTATTACGGCGCGAGTCACCTCGAAATAACACAGGCTGTTAAACACATCAAAGAACACAGAGGCTCTTAAACACATCAATACTAATGCGTTCACATCGAAAAATATTTGTACCAAACCGTAGGGAAGATGGAAATCGCAAAAATATTCATAAAATATCGTTTTCTCGATTATAACGGCGCGAGTCAACTCGAAATAACACAGAGGCTGTTAAACACATCAATACCAAGGCGTTCACATAGAAAAATATCTGTACCAAATTGTGGGGGAGATGGAAATCGCAAAAATATTTATAAAAAATCATTTTCGTGGTTATCACGGCGGGAGTCACCTCGGAATTACACAGAGGCTGTTGAACACATCAATACCAATGCGCACACACAGAACAATATCTGTACCAATCCGAAGGGGAGATGGAAATCTCAAAAATATTTATAAAAAATCATTTTCTCATTACGGCGCGAGTCACCTCGAAATAACACAGAGGGTATTAAACACATCAATACCAATGCGTTTACATAGAAAAATATCTGTACCAAACCGTAGGGGAGATGGAAATCGCAAACATATATGTATATATATATATATATATATATATATATATATATATATATATAAGGATGGATTTAGCGAGGGGCAATATATGAAAATAGAAAGTAGAAAAGTTATTGGGTATAACCCTCAAAATGTTCTGCAACCGTAGACACGTATTTCGAGCTTAAGCTCTCATCAGTACGGTAAAATCAAGTGCGAAGATGTACAACACTTGGATGTAAAAATAGAAACAAAGGAAGTCAACAACAGGAAGCCAACCACACATTTGTGGCTTCGGTTAGAATACCTTGTGCTTACAAGGCAATAACTAACGTCGCCACGGAGGCAGCTATAGCTACCAGCGTGACAATCCTACCCAGGAAAATACAAATGAGGATGGATTTAGCGAGAGGCAATATATGAAAATATAAGTAGAAAAGTTATTGGGTATAACCCTCAAAATGTTCTGCAACCGTAGACACGTGTTTCGAGCTTAAGCTCTCATCAGTACGGTAAAATCAAGTGCGAAGATGTACAACACTTGGATGTAAAAATAGAAACAAAGGAAGTCAACAACAGGAAGCCAAACACACATTTGTGGCTTCGGTTAGAAGACCTTGTGCTTACAAGGCAACAACTAACGTCGCTAAATCCATCCTTATTTGTATATTCCTGGGTAGGATTGTCACGCTGGTAGCTATAGCTGCCTCCGTGGCGACGTCAGTTGTTGCCCTGTAAGCACAAGGTCTTCTAACCGAAGCCACAAATGTGTGGTTGGCTTCCTGTTGTTGACTTCCTTTGTTTCTATTTTTACATCCAAGTGTTGTACATCTTCGCACTTGATTTTACCGTACTGATGAGAGCTTAAGCTCGAAATACGTGTCTACGGTTGCAGAACATTTTGAGGGTTATACCCAATAACTTTTCTACTTATATTTTCATATATTGCCCCTCGCTGAATCCATCCTTATTTGTATTTTCCTGGGTAGGATTGTCACGCTGGTAGCTATAGCTGCCTCCGTGGCGACGTTAGTTGTTGCCTTGTAAGCACAAGGTCTTCTAAGCGAAGCCACAAACGTGTGGTTGGCTTCCTGTTGTTGACTTCCTTTGTTTCTATTTTTACATCCAAGTGTTGTACATCTTCACAATTGATTTTACCGTACTGATGAGAGCTTAAGCTCGAAACACGTGTCTACGGTTGCAGAACATTTTGAGGGTTATACCCAATAACTTTTCTATATATATATATTTATGAATCTGTAAATGAACAAAGGCATACACTTATATATATATATATATATATACATATATATATATATATATATATATATATATATATATATATATAAGTGTATGCCTTTGTTCATTTACAACATATATATATATATATATATATATATATAAGTGTATGCCTTTGTTCATTTACAGATTCATTTTTTGTTTTTGTGAATAATGACTATTTTATTAATTTTAAAGTAATTGTGGCTATTTGTGATATTTTTTCTATAATTTTTCTGATATACATTTTCATACTTATTTTTTGATCTATCGCTTTGCCAAGAATAATTCTTTATTCTTCCGATAATGAAACAAATTTGACTTGACTTGACTAGAATATTGGAAAAGTAAGGTTATTTCACCCCCAGAGCTGTCAATCGTACACTAAACCAACTGGATTCGTTTGTGCTCTGGCCACTGCTAAACGTTCCAATCTAGAAGTCATTAGCCCCATCGAGTACATCATAAAATTGTTATCTCCTCTGAGCGGCAGTGAAATTTTATGCTGAAATTCCGGAGGTACTCCCGGTGAGTCATCTCTGAATAAAGATACTACAACTTCGGCATTTATTCGGTTATAAAAGCGGAGCCGAATGCACTTGCCTTTCGGCTCGATCAAACAGGAAACATAACCCGATGAAACCAAACGCTTAAAGTATTTTTCAGATAAGTGCTCCGCGTATTCGTAAAACTTTACTATCGCGTCGTAGTTCTGAAGTCGCTTGAAATACTCTATTATTCTTTTGCTGGAGAGTCAGTTTTAATTCTAGCGTGTCGCTCTATGCAAATGTGGTAAATGAATGGACTGGTGTACTCAATGTAGTTTTGTAATTTTACTAATTGCATTCAGCCACGCCTGTCGCTATATTCGAGGCTAGAAGAATAATAGAGAAATATTTAGTTAGTCACAGTTGTATTCCAGAGTGGACTGAGTTAAAATTTAGAAGTAGATTGTATAATGAGGCACGCAGCAAATAGAAAACTTCAAAACATCTAAAATCTATTATATATTTTTTTAGTATTTTTGGCACTCAGCTGCACCTTGATGAAGGTGTGTTTCATATAGTAATACTAACAGCCGTATGCATAGTCAATCGCCAGCGACTCGCCAGAGTTTCGCCGTTCGCTACACAAAGATTATAATGCACAGTCGAACTCCAAAAAAGTGACAACTACGCGATAGGTTACATTTTGGCGAAACGCTGGCGATGTACCACTTTTTTGGAGCTCGAATGTGCATCATAGTTCTTGTGTAGCAAGCGGCGAAACTCTGGCGAATCGCTGAAATTGACTATGCATACGGCTGTAAGTGTATCAATGCGAAAATAACAATCTCGTGACACAAATTATTCTTGAGTGTTGCTGTTAATTTTGAAACACATTCCCATCTGTCATCATTCCCAGATATCTTATACTAATGGTTCACAGCAACATGAATTATGTAGTTTCTGAAGTAGTTCGTGATTGATTTTGAACCAGCGTTGAAAGTTTTTCTCCAAAATACTTCATTTCCGAAAGCCTGAAAGAGCCTGAAAGGGGAAGCTTCTTTCACTGGAAGGACAAAGACACCGATTTATATCGTAATGAAAAATATCAGTGGTAGGTATAGCGACTCTTTTTTTACGCAAACTCAATAAAACATTTTATCAATTTCCACTTTGATTCTGCTTCCGAAGGATCAATCAAAATTAATTAAGAATTTCGAAAACATGAGAGTGGAAGAAGCTCTGCCATTAATCGCTTGGTGGTGTAAGTTTCAAGAATCGATTTGTTCCAGGTTGAAAAATATCAGCTTGTAGACATGCGACTCCACCAAAATTTCAAAAAATCTTCAGTTTCAATTGGACCTCAATTATTTCGGTTTTATAATGATTTGTCTATTTGTATACATTTCCTATACTGCACATTCAATTTTCTATGGAATAATTCAACTTCCAAAAGACCGTGTCAACGAGCGAATTTTCTACACAAAATTAAACTTTCAACCGATATCCACTTTCATACTAATTCCAATGAATCAACCAAAACAGCAGACACATTTACAAATCCTTGAGAGTGTAAGCTCTCAATCATTCATCACTTGGCAGGATGAAGGTATCGATTTATTTTATTATCAGAATTATCAACTTATAGATAATCGACTCCACCAAAATTTTAAACATCTCCAATTCCAATTGGACCTTAATTATTATTATTTTTTTTGCACTTTGTAGTCGGATGCTCCAACCTCTGCGCCACTCCTCGACATTGGACCCTTATTATTTCATAATCTATATAGAGCGCATTATCAAAAAGTGAAGGGATCAACATCCGAAAGAACTGTCAAGAAATGAATTTTCTACACAACATCAAACTTTCAATCAATATCCATTTCATTCACTCCACCAAAATTATGAAAATTTCCTTTTCCAACTGGACCATTATTGTTCCGTAATTTTGTATGTGTATAGATATTCATGAATTCAGATTTTTTTTTATCCGAATGAGGAATGATTGAACAGGATTCAATTTGTTTCATAATGAAAATTTTCATCTTGTAGGTATGCGACTCCGCCAAAATTTTAAAAATATTTATTTTCAACTGGACCTCAATTATTTCGTTATTTTGTCTATCAGTATGGAATTCCTTTATTCAACATATTATTTCCATTGTCAGACTGTGGAAGGATTCAACTTCCGAAAGACCATACCGAGAAGTGATTTTTTTACGCACAATCAAACTTCAATCAATTTCCACGTTCATTCTATTTTCGAAGGATCAACAACATTTCAGCTTGTAAATACTCGACTCCGCCAAAATTTAAAAAAATTTGATTTTTCAACTGTATCTTTAATCATTTCGTTAATTTCGTTGTAGCGTTGTACCGAATGACGTGAACTGATTTTCCTAATTTTCCACAGTTATTACTAATATGTGTACTCCAAGTGAGAAGCTGCGTCAAAATGTATTCCTAGAAATTTAACTGAGGCCATGTGGAAATCATTATGATGGGCATTAGGATAATTTGAAAATGAATATATCTCTATTTTGTTCGCATTCAAAAATAGATAATTTAAATCAAACCTCGGTATGCATGCAGTAGCATCTACTGAAACATGAAGAGAAAAGAAACTGTCATCTACATGTAGAATCGTCAGTAACTCACGATTCATTGACATGTGTGAAGGTAGTTCATCCAGTAAAGTGAAAACAGAAAAGGGCCCAATATGGTTACCTGCGGTACCCCTCTTTTTATCAGACGTTCGTTTACTTGGTCATTATCATCACTAACTCTTTGAGCTGAGATTCAATTTTTTTTTTAAGAAACACCTCTTAGTCCATACCATTACCATTCCTATAGGTAACGTGAAAATGGTATCTGTAAGACCATTTTTGAAGGAGAAAATAAGAGTTCTTATTCCCATAGTATCAAATTTTTTAGAAAAAATCAGTATTTATCAATTACTTAAAAACCTTTTCCCTCATTTTAATAAATCCTGTCATGCTTATTTCGAGTGATAATGGAACTTCTTTTAATGTACAATGGAATTATTAATTCCAATGGCGTCCCAAAAGGTAATTCAATTGATATTAGGACAAATAATTATTCCCCAATTTTTTTCGTAGTTCGTTTCATTTTTGAGAACAATTTAAACCCGTTTCCTTGCATTACAAAAATTGTTAGAATTGTTATATCCGTCAACCTGTTGCACCCCTACGCGCAACCCTCAGAAGTCTTCGAGAGACTTGTGCGGGCTAAGAAAGACGCAGCCCTTACCTTCGAACGTGTGATGCTATGCACGAGACCGGTTACCATGCTGGAAATCGAACCCACGATCGTACGCTTCAGAGGCGAACTCTCTACCAGCCGACCACCACAGCCCAAGCATGAAAAAACTATCTGAGTAATTGATATCAGGGCAGATATATTCAATACATTATAAAACAAGAAAATAAAAATTCACAAAAAGTACTCAAAGCAATGCAGAGTTCGCACCTTCGAACGACAGGAGCTCCGGCTCCACGACACTTTGCTGTCCCGGAGAGTACCTTCATGGTTCGTTATAAAATTTTGTTTCCACTGTACCTCTTACAAAATTCCATAGTGGTTAGGTCAGGAGAGCGCGCAGGCCAAAGAACTCTGACATCCTGTATCTTTAAAACGATGCAAGCAAGGACACATGTTTGAATGAAAAAAATCCAATTTTCACCTAAATAGTCGGTTCTAAACATTTGGTGGTTCAACCCTGAATCACCTGAATAATATCGAGCATCACCCGTTCGCTGACAAATTAGTAATAAGAGGCAGTTGGAGTGAGACAGCGGTCGGGTGAAGATCGTATTAGTGTACTGGAAATAAAGAGTATTTTAATCAGAGTGATACAATCACGAATAAGAGTGACCTCATTAATATAAAAGCAAGTTGAAATTAGCAACGTACATAAAACACGAAGGCAAAAACAAACATTCACGAATTCACAATGAGTAATTACCTAATTACCTTTGAATTCGAAAACGTACACGGCTGTGGCTGAAATTAAATCTTTCAGGCAGGGCCTTTTCAGATATGGTGCAACAGACCCGCTAATTGGCATGACCAAATCATCGGCCATTATATTCTCTCATGTGGATTGCTTGCACATTTCCGGTTCGAATGCAATTGCAAGCAACGTTTTCAGTCGTGGTTAGCACACTCCAGCGTGAATAGATCACGCTGGATTGGGCTGGCAATTTACCGAATGAATTCATTCAGGAAAAATTAGAAAACTCCATTTTCTTGAGCGATAATTTGTTCCCTTCGCGGCCAAAGTTTAAACGAGGCCGGCTCATTCTGACAGAAAGAGTTAATTCGAGAAACACAATATTTTGTATTGCAGCTGTCAGCCTCTGTTTAATACCGGAGGGATTTAAAGTTTCGGAATCAGGAAAGTTGGAATGGAAATTATCCTGGCGCTTGGGATAAAGAAAGAACAAAATCTTTTCAACGGTTATGATTGTGGATTTTTTTTTGATCCTTTGGAAAAGAGGAAAAAAATTGGCAACAAATCCTCACTACTATTCTTTCATTTCTACTACTTCAGAGGATGGCCACTTCTAATATTAGACTAATTACCAAATTTTAGGTGGAACATGAACTATTAGAAGGTACTGGCAATTGGTAATTCCTTAAAATTATGGAAAAGTTCAATTTGATGATAAATGAAATTAAACTAAAAATTTCGCACCCAATACTTTCGACCAAGTAATACCCTGTATTTTCTATCATTACCACAGTAACTGAAAAAAATTTCAGAAATTTTCCTCCCCTTTGGGCTAAGATGTATGAAATAACACTAGAAATTTTTGATATTTATAAGTGAAATGACATTTATATTTATTTTCAAATTATATCGAATATATCCTATCACAAATCCTTTATTGAAAATTAACCACAGCGTACTTGAAAATTGTTCACAAAAACACATTTTATCACTACGTCAGTTCTTATATTTTATCAGAAACGAATATTTTCAATCAAATTGTCTATTTGTAGTTGAAATTCCTCAGCCACATCTTCCTTCAATTGAGAAAAACAAGCACAAATTCACTGAAATATATAAATTATTATTATTATTTCACCATTTTCTGCCAATTTCTCTAAAATAAATTTGATGAAAATTGATTATTTTTCATTATTTCTTGTAACTAAAGTGCAATTGTATTTTATTTGACCTAATGTGAATTTCTTTGAAACTTGATACTGCTTCGACTTCATAAAAAAAGTATATTTTCACCAACGTTAGTGCAATAAAATTGATCAAGAATAAAATAAATATCTGAACTACCAGCAGCTGCCTCATTATTATTTTACATTACTGAAGTCGGTAGTATTTTCTTCAACGTAATCTCAACTGCCACATTTCTTTAATTTTAAATAATACAGAAATATGATCACCGATATTGATACCTAAATACAATAGATTTCTAAATATCAACAGAAGAATAAAAGTTATCATCTGTATAAGTAAAATCGATATATTACACAATTATTAATTATTATTACTGTCAATTTGACTTCAATTTGATTTGAAAACAATAGGATTATACTCCATGCAACTAGTAGAATTGCCAAAATTGTTTGTTTCTTCGACAAAGGATTCACTACTTGCTGCTGCACCTTCTCACTACAGACTAATTCATGGCAATACAAAAAAAAATACATTGAAAACCTTCTGGAAAATTTTCATTCCAATCTTCATTTATTCTGCGGCACTTAAGGCTGAAGGTTTCGTTTTATTGGATCGTGCTGCTCTTGCATTTATAGAGGTTATGTCAGAAAACGGATTAAATTCAACTTCAAATTTTTGGTAATACATTTCCTGTAGTTGTTTAGCAGTTGAATTCCATATTACTTTCACAACGCTTTCTTTGTACTCTTCCGAATTTGCCTTTTTTATATTGGATGAATAATTTTCTAGAGTACTTGCCAGTTGTTCAACAGGCAACTTTTCATGTATATTATAAGATTTCTCATAATAAAATTATAGAAAATGCTTCTAAATGCTTGTCTTTGATTTATGGGTATAACCTTGAGAAGTCGATTTTTTTTTTATAATTACATCCAGATTTTCTTTCATGGGACATTCTCATAATAAAACACTATACCTGTCACTTTTGACACCTCGCACATGAAATGGCATTTATTATCCTTCTGAAATGAGATACAAAGCCTACTGTTTAAACTTGAAACAATCAAATTACGTCATTACTATCGTAGTATTTTCAACCACTCGAGTTTCAATCAAAAACTGGAAATTTCCTCTTGCACACGAATCTTTTTTAGAAAATTCTCAATTTTCGAAATATTCGTGTAAAAATTGAAGCTCTAGTGGTAAAAATTTCATGTGAACCGCAAAACATTTCAATCACGATACCTTTCAGTTACTTATTCATAATGAGATTAAGCTCCACCCTGTTCACGGACCTGTGACGTGATTTTTCAGCTTATGTTTCATTTTTCTCTTATTCTCGCCAAGAAATATCGGAAGATCCATCCGAAAGTTTCTGAATCACTGGTCTGCATTAACTCCTGATCCTTTTCTCAAGCTCATCTTTGTCCAGGAAATTTATCGAATCTTCCCAATGGCTTTATAGATAGCTAAGAGATTATCCATTTAACGTTTCAGGTCTTTGTTCGTGGAGAAGAATGTATGTTTCAAGAAGGAATTGATGGATTTGACAAATACGAACTCCGTAGTGTAAGAGAGTATAAAATATCGTATAGGGATGGTCAGTGATCCTAATTTCAGAAAATCGAATGAACAAGAGTTCAAATAATCGAAATGTTCTTGAGTCCTATTCGGGTAGAATTAAGGGTGTTTGAGGAGTTGTGACGACCATTTCCGGATGTACCGGTATTATTGTTGTAATCATCATTGCATCCAACTCCTGTGCAGTGGGGAAGCACCCTGTATATATCCATTTCATTTAGGATCGAGTACGAGCAGGTATCGGTCTCTGACCCATCTACGTAACCAGAGAAGAGAATGACTAAAGTATTATTCATAGCTTGAATCTGCTATGTGAATTGTAAAAGAGTTTAGTTTTAGAATAAATCGTTGAACCGTTCGCATGTGCATTATTTTCTAGTCGTAATAGAGTGTTATTTATTATTTCAGATTATTGTATTGTTTGATAATGTCCATATAGGACGAAACTGCAGTGAAGTTGGTTATAAATAGAAGTGGTATAAAAACATAGAAAGTTTTATTTCTCATTTTTCGTAAAGTTCCTGTTTATGTAAAACTGTCGTTTGTATTTCATTTTTATATAGTAAATTTTCTATTTATGTGAAACTGATGTATATTAGTGTTACTTTTATATTTTTTGATTGTGTGAATCAGACGTTTTCTATATCATGTCATCATAATCAAAAGAAATGAAGGAACATTATTATTAATATTTTGTTGGGGCGAAAAGCAGTGTTTTCATTTACGAACTATGTTATTAAAAGTAGTATAGGCCGTATGCGTGTTTTATTTTGCGTCAAAAGAGCCTCTTATCTTCATCTACAGCTTGTCCTACAAGTTGGAAGTTCCCCGCGTGAAACGATCCCCACCCTGGTAATTGTCTCGGCTGGATCATAACTCGCTCCCGTTCACCTCATCGTCAGACAGCAGGAAGCGTTCCACCGCCAGTTTAAATGTTAATGCATTCGAGAGAACATGGCAACGACGTCCTCAGATTAGCCCCGACCAAAGATGAGATTTTACAGGGGAGCGATTACACTGCATCCCATAACGGCTGAAAGGATTACGGAAGGAGGGTGGGTCCTTTGAGTCTTCATAATGAGGGGAATCAGCTTAAGCTGCACTGTACGAGTTTGTAACTTACGTGTAACGGTTATTTTCATTAGCATGGGGTCCTCGTTAGGAGAGATTTTAGGAGAATTGTCGAGTGTTTCGAGGATTTAACGATTTAACACGGCAAAAAAATGGTCAACAGATCTGGGATAATCGTAAAGTGATTCGAAACAATTTTTGCCTGAAAAGTCAGTCAGACAAAATTTTAGAAAACGAAATTTTTCAGAACGACATGATTTCCCTTTCTTTTTTTGGTTTTGAGAAAAACCAAATCGAATTTAGAAAAAGTGAGAAAAAGGGAACATACAGTGTGACCCATTTTTAATGGAAACACCCCCGTAAAATTTGAAGTTATAAACCGATTTTTATAATTTTTTTTGGAAGGTCTACCTTGGAACAAAATTTGAAATGTTTATTCCAATTTTCAGGGCATACTACGATATTTTTTCTTAGTCGAAAATCGGGATTTTTTATTGGCGATTTTTTTATTGAAAACATCACTACGCCACTGGATTCAGAGTGCCTCTGAACAGGTGGGACCAAAATTTCATGAAAAATATTCATCAATAACAAAGTTATGGCAACTCAAAATTTCGAAAACTCACACAGCTAACAGAGAATATTGTTTATGATTTTAACAAAAAAGTGCCGCCAGATGAAAAAAAAACAAATAGCGTAAATATTTTTAATGAAAATAACGGAAAAAAACTTTTCGAAGTACAATTTATGTAAATACTGCAAAGAGTTGAGTCAAGTGCAAATATGTCATCCAAAATTAATATATTTAACGAATTCAATGGAAGATTGCGACCAGGAAGCGTTAGAGTCGAATGGTTTGTTCATTTAGATCTTACTATGTTTGTAGATCCTACGTTTTTCGAAATATAAATTGTTAATGCATAATAATTAAACAAATTTGTGTTTTCTGTTTAATAAAACTTTGCAACCCTCTTTTCTTTAAATTTAAATAAAAAGGAGCAATGCAGACGGCAGCTCTTCGTCGGTAGGCACTATGGGTTCGTTTATACTTTATTACATAATTATATCATTGAACAGTAACATAATGGTCACAAAAATAAGAGGGGCGCCACAGCAACTTTTATGTCTATGTCAAAGAGTACTTACTTGGGAAGTTGTGCAACCGAATAAAGACAATTAGATGTTATACCCAAAACTGTAAGAGACTTTACCATACGATGTTGTCAAGTTGAAAAGTGTTAATCAATAAATAAATAAAACATAAATAAACACACAAACATTTAATATGAATTAATCTTCACTGGTCAGAGTAACAGTTTCTCAAAAATAAGACTGATTCTAATAATATTCAATATTTGGTATCTGTTGAATCTGAGGTCAAAATTGTAAGATTTAATTAGGAAATCAATTTTCCCAGCGCATAGTACTATGTGGTGGTTTACAGATAGTCGTTGAAAGATTTAAACTTCAACCGGAGATAATATCAATATTGAATAATAATAAATAATTAAAATTGAAATTGTAGGATTTCGTCCAATATAAAAAATTAGAAAGTGAAACCTGTTCCTCTGGTGACACCAACGTGAAGATATTTGGACTAGATCCTAGGCCAACCAGGACTGGAGTGATGAAGGAATGGAGTCTACGAAGACTATCAATGAAGAAGGCCTTATCACATTTGACAGCAATGCAACAGTTCATCAAGCAAAACCAGGCATTCTATACTTCGGCAAATCAGCTATACTGGAGCCATAATACCATAAATATCCAACAGGAGGACGTGGGACTCAACCAAAGCTTGGGAGATACCCAACCAGGCAAGGAAACGTGACAATTCTCTGGGTCAAATTCCTCCGGGTACAACAACAACCCTATAAATGTTTTTTAGTAAATAGCTGTTCTAAACAGTCGTTAGCATGGAAACGATGAAAAGAAAAGTTGGAAAACTCACCTTCCGTGAAGGGTTTTATCTTCTAAAAAAATGTCGGCGTGGTACAAAGTTTTCAAACGCCAAAGTGTTCCAAGATAGGCATTTATCAAAAGCCAGGTCTTTGGAGTTGATAGTGAGATGAGTAGAATGGAATATCCACAAAAGATCACTTAACAAATTCAGGATTCGTCAGCCGAACAAAACCAGGAACCCCTGTATGGCTAGACACCTGTAGCTTCTACCAATTCTACTATCTGACCCTTCTCTCAGTCGGAAACGATATCCCTCTTGAAGATTTTTCCATCCAGGAAGTTATGTTACCAACATTCAGATATTGCGATTTTTGCATGTTCTATGCTTAACCGACTAATCTGACCAGCATAAAAATAATGGTGTGTTTGTTTGTCTCTGATCAGAAACCCCAAAAGCTAAGTTGGCTACACTGATATTTTAACATGACAGTTGACAGCTGACAGTTGAAATATCATCAGACAGCTAACAAATAGAAAATAAACGTAAACATGAAAACAAACAAAACATTTAGTTTATAATCACTTTAAACTCTAAAGATTAAAACAAAGACAATAATTCGAAGACACTCCTTATGAACCTTCTCAATAACCAGAACTCAGACATACATACGAAGCACTAGTTCGAAGACAACATTGGATGTCAAAGTGAGTAGGATATATTTTCATTCGAAGAAATTCCTTATTCACCTTTAATAATTTTTAGAACAACACTTGCAAAACGCAAAACAGATCACACTTTTCTAGTAAGCAGAAATACAAGCACTACTTGGAAAGCTAGACAGGACCACAACCTATGCAGTTTCAATGAGAACAATTCAAAAAGTAATGATTTATTCTCCTCGTAGTGACAACTTGTAAAATGTGAATTGATCATTAAATGTGGTTTTGAATGGAAATTACCATGGGTATGTTGATAAGGTTTCTATGAATGACGTTAGACAACCAACTAGGAACATATACGTATGTTTTTTTAAGGCTCATTGAAAGTAGGTCACCACAGGGTTCTGAAGTCTACATTGCTTTAAAGCTTCATAAAAAATTAACAAAATGAAGTAGCGAAAATTTACATGCTACAACTTTATAGCGAGTAATAAACAATAATGTTAATTCTTATAGAAATTTTGCGTTATTCACAGGTATATCTACAAGATTAATTAAAATATGTTGAAAATACGTATTAATTGTTTATAGTGAGAGGTTGTTTCTTGATTTTTTTTTACCTGTCGTCATCATGTTTTTTTTATTTTCATTAAATAGAGTTTTAAAAAGTTTGCACCATATGGGAAACTTTTTTTATTATCCATTTGTCAGAAAATTTTATTCTCGATAAAAATTGAAACTTAAAATAGAAGTTTTGATCAAGAGTAAACTACCCTTATTTTTCGACATTATTGAAAAACCTCATTCAGAAAAGTTGTTTGAATTTTAAAACAAAATTCAGATTTGACATCACAGCCTCCTACGCAACGAAACAAAATGGAATATTTTATGGTTTTAGCCTCATGAAGAGTACTATAATATTATTTCAGTGCAAAATTCAGTCCAATTCATAATTAGAAATAGTATATCGATGTTTGTTGAAAATGGTTTGAATTTTTTATCAGTTTTTTGGTGCAAATTTGACATTTCACTCTTTATATAAGTCCATAATAACTATCAATATTATTTAAAGACAAGAAATGATATTCTGAAAAATTATTTCAAAGTATGGATCGATTAGAAAATGTTATTAGGAAGTGTTGTGCCAGTATACAGATGTCTTTTTTAGAATAAGTCAATAAAAAATGTTGTGCCCGACCAATGAAATGTTTGGCGATAGAAAGGAGATATGTGAAAGTTCAAGAAGTTAATGATAGATTATTCAGCTTTCTAAACGTTTTTGTTATTCGTTTTATATTTATGTTTGATACATATATAAATTAGAACTACCATTCAAGGTTTCACTTTGATAAAAGAGATCGGAAACTCGCAGATTTGTATCACTCAACTAACTATTTAGCATGAATTCAGTCAATTATTTCTTGTCATTTATGTACATATATCAAATTTGCTCCAAAAATCTAGCAAAAATTTTAACAAACTAGTTCGAATATATTGGACTAAATTTCGTATTATAGTAATATTAGGGAGGCGCCTAAAGTATCAATGGTATCATGTACTTTACACAATTCAATTTATAAACTCCTCATTTTTCTGATGGTTGTGTATTATATTTATTAAAATTTTATTTCCGTCTATATAGAGTATTGCATTTTTTGACTTTGATCGCATGGGGATATTTTGAAAATTCGTAATGCCGCAATTGATAATTCATCTTATAGAAAATTTCCTTCTGATTCCGGAAATGTACATTTTTTTTTTAATTAGAAGGCTAATTCGTTCAGAAAATGTCGATTTTGTGGATCGGTGCATTGTTTCGTCGAAAAAATTGCCCTTTTCCAGTTACCATTTGTCAAATTTTATCTTTGAGGTGATATTCGGAATCAGCTTGTCGAATTAAGTGTGACGGAAGTTTGCGATTTTTCGAAAAACGGAAAATACAAATTTTCTCAAAATTTGATTTCTTCCTATATAGAATATGGCATTTTTTATGAGGCTAAAACCATTAAAAAATGGATTGTTTTTATTTTTGTTTTCAAATTGAAACAACTTTTTGAATACACTTTTTCAAAAATATCGAAAATAAGGGTAGTTCACTCTTAATCAAAATTTCTATTTTTTGTTCTGTACACCGTTGAAAACTTCAGAATTTTGACAACTCAAATCTGAGTTTCCTGCAATGCATCAATTTTTATCAAGAATAAAATTTCCTGACAAAAAAAAAAAAGTTTCACACATGTTGCAACATTTTTGAAACACTTTCTATACAGGAAAATATCTTTCAAAAAAATCTGTCATGGTTTTATGAAACTCAAAAGCCCTGTAACTGAGCCAGAAAGCATCATTGAATGTCGGAAAAAAATCACTCACTTTGTATGAACAGAACATTTTCTGAAAGAAATGACTCAAGCTGAAACAGTCGACAAAATTCCCAGGAAAATCTGTGTTTGCTCATAACGACGAAAACTTTATAATTACTACAGCAAACAGAACTGGGATTCACTGAATCAACAGAATGAAAAATAAATAAATATTCATCACGACTGCCAACTGTAGTAGCTAAACGACACAAATTGTTAATATTTCGCAGAAACGATACATCAAAATGCTCATCTAGTTCTTGTAATGTCAGGCAGCCCACCTGGAGATGAAAAGTTCCTCGAGTTTTCAGCGAGCTTTAAGGTGTGCCGAACTTTAGTTCCCGTAATTATGCGCCAATTTATTCGGCGGATATTCCTTAAAATACTGACGAGTAATGGCTTTAATTAAATAGGAGTAGCTCATAATGTTTCGAAAAGTATGCAACGCTGCGGTGTAACATTTCTTGGCGGCAATCAAGTTATTTTGCGAATTGCGCTGTAATTTGATACCAAGAGATACCTTACTCATTAAGGAAGTAATATTTTGAAATGTGTGGAAGAGAGAACGAATTGTATTCGTTTCAATATTGCGGAAAATATACTTTGTAACGGATTCACTATTATAGTTTTGAAGATCAAAGACGATCGAGGACGGTTGGTAACCGTCAGATGTTCAACTAAGCTTGATACCTTCATTCTCATCAAAATATGATAGGCATCTGTTGAATATACTTTATTTTTTACATAACTTATATGATGTTTATATATTCGGCTTTCCAATGGTATACCTGTCTGTCCTACATGTACTTTGGGGCAAGATCCACAATTCAATTTATGAACTCCTGATTTGTATGATGATTTTTTCTTATATTTATTAAAATTTGATTTTCGAATATTGCATTTTTCGAATTTGATCACCTGAGGATATTTCAAAGATGCTGAATCTCGCGATTAATAATTCCTCTTATAGAAAATTTCCTTCTGAATGCGAAAATATCCTTATTTATCTTCTATCAGAAGGCTCATTCACTTAGAAAATGCACCTATCCACAAAATCATTTTCCCCACAATTAAAAATCTGATGGATTCAGATCAGCTCTTGTTGTTGAATTGTAAAATTTTCGGAAAATTGAATGAGTTCTGGAGAATTGACTTCATTTTTCTATTTCACTGAGTTGAAGCATAACCGAAAAACATAAATGGTCAATTTTTGTTTTTTTTTTAATCATTGAAAAAGTGGTAGAGGTTTTGAACAATAAAAATTTATTTTTCGATACCTTATTGTTGATCAGTTACTTATTTATCTTAACAAAACAATTTTTTTTCTCACATGCAAAAAAAATGTCAGGTAGGTACCAGTTATTAAATTCAACAGTTTTTTTTCTGTTGTTGTTTACTGTACAACTCGAGTGGATTATCCATATCGTGCACGACGATTGGAAATATTGCATTCTTTGATTGAAACATTCGAAAAACTGAATAATAATTATTGATTCTCATTTATTTTTTCATAATTATTTACTTTATGCTAGAAGTATTTTGTACACTTTATAGAAATGAACACTGAATATAAATAAATTTACTACAGATCCAAACCAATAAAACTTGGATAAGGATCTTATTACTTGAATCTTGATTCAACTGAAGATGACGGAATCTAAATGTAATTTAATAAAATTTTGATTATGGCCCATATTACCCGATACCGGTCTTTAAATGGCATTGTATGATACACCTCTGGATTCAGAATGAACAGATAAGTCGAACAGTGTCGTAAAATATTCAGGTCCGTATTTAAAAAAATTGTTGAGGGTGGTCTTGAGAATACGAAACGTTGGAGATTAAATCTGAAGATGTCAAATCGAAGAAAATTTTATCTCGAATAAAAAACCTTTGGGGTAATTTTCGATATTTCTGAAAATGAATTAATTATAACCAAAAACAGAAATGATCGAATTTACTTTTTTCATCATATCTCAAGAACCGGCGCTGATATTTTCGATTAGTTTCTACCGATAGATTATGCATCCAGATGTACAACTCCTTCATTTAACCGACCTTCTTACTAGTATGGTTTGGAAGTTACCCATACAATCCCATTGAAAAAGTGGCCACCCTGTATATGGAATATTTCATTTTTCGACTATGATCGCCTGGGAACATTTATCACTTCATCTAATTAAAAATATCCATCTGAATTCGAAAATGAACTTGTTTTTTGAATCAGAATGCTAATTTATTTAGAAAATGTCAATTTAGTTGATGGGTGCATTTGTTCGTTGAAAAATTGCCCTTTTCCAGTTATCCCTTTGTCAAATTCAATTTTCGAATTGATAGTCGGAATCAGCCTGTCCAGTTACGTCTGAGGAGAGTTTGCGATTTTTTTAAAATGGAAAATATAAATTTTCATAAAATTTGATTTCCTTCTATATAGAATATTGCGTTGTTCGACTTTGATCGCCTGGGAATATTTCAAAAATGCGAAATCCCGCGGGTATCTTATTGAAATTTTTCTTCTGAATCCGAAAATGTACTTGTTTTTTTCAATCAGATAGCTGATTCATTCAGAAAATTTCAATTTTGCGGATGGGTGCTTTTTTTCATCGAAAAAATTGCCCTTTTCGGTTTTCCCCACATCTTTTGAAAACGGTTCGTGGTACTTCCGATTTCGAAACATCGTTCTATTTTTCACTAAAATAACGTTTCCGCTATGAGAATAGTGGTACGAAAAAAAAATATGGCCTGTATATAGAAGTAACGAAATGAACAAAAGACACGAATCAACCACATAAACCACATACACACTAAAAACTCGAGCACTAAACTAACCCTTCCCCCTCCACTTCCATTAAAAACGTGCAGAACCTCGTGCTTAAGGAAAAACTTCGGTCGAAACTTGAACACTCCAATGAACAAATCACGTTTTTCGTCGGACGCGCTATCTTCATTCCACGTTCGTTATTCCGCATAATGACCGAAAAAGTAATTAAATTAATGAATAGGGGAAATGCGGTCGTATAGTACAGATTTCCCCTCGTCGGGCTGTCACCCGATGCTCTTTTGGCGCTGACCGCACAGACAAATGAAATTGGATCGACTTGGTTGTGAAATACCTAAAGGATAATGTGTGTTGGACTGCAGTTGTGTGAAGCATTGATAACACCATTGGCGTGACTGTTATTATTATTATTGTTGTATGTAACAAAATATCTATATTTAACAAATTCTTTGATTATTTATATATGACACTTTTTGGTGTCGCTATTTTATTTTGAAATGTTATTTTGATGTTAAGTATTGTTGATTTGATATGAGAAGTATAAAATTTGGAATTTTTGTATTTTCGTACTTTGCCTGGAAGTTATACTTTTAACTGTATTTCTTTTTTTTAATTACCTACTTTTTTATCTAAATTTGGTGTCCCTTTCTGAATAGACCAAATGAAAGAATAGATCTCAATTTTCTAGTACCAATTTTTTTTTCATTCCCTTTTTAATCTCAAATTTTCCAAATATCCAATTCAACTTCTTAAGATCAGGAGATTAGGAGAAAACTTTATTTTCTAAATATCTATAACGAATTTTTTTAATAGAATAAAGTTCCTGTACAACTCAGAACTGACTCTAGTATGCAGGGTGCAACTTTTCAGTCTCTCAGGTTCAAATAAATTCAAACTGTCTTTCGTGATTATGTTGTTGATGATGAAATTTGAATATTGTTCTGGTAATGAGAGTGTTGAATGAATAATTTGTTCATTAAAAACACCCAGGAAGTTTGTTCTATTATGTAATACAGGCAAGATGTTTGGATTGATGCAAAATACCTGGTTTCGCTGCTACTAGACTAGTTAACATGGTTCAAACTTTTTTCTCCATCTCCGAAAAATATGGACTAGGTGTTTTTCGATTCCGAATAGTGTGTAGATGATTTTTGGAAAAATTCAAGAGCTATCAACAATTAACTGAAAAAACAAAGTGGGGTTTGGATTTTTGCAAATATCTCAAAAACTATCTGACACTATTCAAATTTGAAAACAAATTCAACAAGAGGAGCAAATTTCCCAGAAAAAAATCTATTTCCCCGAACTGTAAGGTCAATATTCATAAATTTCCCAGTGCGTTGAAAATAACGCTGAAAATTAGGCTTAGCGCTTTCGACCTTCAATGGATGAATATTATTTAAACTCATTAAATATGGAAATTAGGAATTGAAAACATTTCCTATTGTTAACAAAATTGTCGTAAACGAATGCATGCATAAGATAATTTTAAAAAAATTTCAAACATAAAAAACCAAGACGGAATGACGTAGTTTAAAGGAGAACAGAATTTTTAAAACTAAAAATATGAATACATAATTTTTCCTAAAATATAACATATGGTTGTTTTTGTTTCATTGTGTAGAAAAAAACCCATTACATAGAAAATATTCAATTGTTTATCGTTTATTACATAAACAATGACAATTTTAATAAAAACAAAAATTAGTTTAGTTATCAAAGAGCTAGATAAATTATGATGTAAAAAAATTGTTCTTTCTTAATAATTACAGGTGGTACAAGAAAATTGTAAATTAACGAATCTGTCTTTGAGCAATAAAAATTTATTTTTAAGGAACGATTTTTAAGAATCATTCTCATGTCGCTACTGATCATAAAAAACCGGTTCAATAGCCAGTCTTGTTGTTTTAAAATAGTATATTTAATATCCTCAAGGTACCGCAAATGACCACAATCCCGTTGACGTGAGGTTGATACGTCAATTCTATTATATACTAGAGAATACTCCAAACCAATCCTTCATTATGAAGTTTCAAAATAGCCTATTGTATACTATCCACCCCGCTGGTCATTCCGCAACGGCCGACCTATTTCAAACAAGATCTATTTTTGGTCATTTCATCAGTACGCGTCAGCCAATTAAAACACGACTTGTATACCCACATTATACAAGTTTATTTATTCAGAGTTCAAACGGCCGGATATTGAAATGCGCTGGAGCATGGAGGGATTGATTGCTAATTGACACTAGCTACTGCGATTCACTGTATGGGATGTCCATTATTGCGTACGCACTGCTACTAAACCTGGCGAAAATTCCAAGTTTTATTGTGAAAATCGTCACCAAAGACCAGTAAAAAAAACCTGTTTTACCGAATATTTCTCTCATGTATGAAATTTCTGATAAGAGGAATGCAATTATCGAAAAAACAGAGGTAATTGCACTGCGGAAACATCCCGTCGTCATGACACCAAAAACAATGCTGAAAAAATTCAGATGAACTTCAAAAAGTGTCTTATATTCTCCAAGTCTTGTCTAGTCTCACAGTCTTTGTCAGTACTTTGATATTTCTAAGACAAAAATCAGTATTTCTTTATTCGTGAAATATTCCAATGAATTACAAAATAATTTCACATTCAAGCGTGTTATATTAATAAAAAATTCATTGGGTATTTTCATATTTTGTACCCTTGTGCCCTTGGATGTACAAATATTTGTACATCCAAGTGTTGTACATGTTCGCACTTGATTTTACCGTACTGATGACAGCTTAAGCTCGAAACACGTGTCTACGATTGCACGACATTTTGAGGAATATGCCCAATAACGTTTCTATTTATATATATATATATACTTATATATATATATATATATATATATATATATATATATATATATATAAGTAGAAAAGTTATTGGGTATAACCCTCAAAATGTTCTGCAACCGTAGACACGTGTTTCGAGCTTAAGCTCTCATCAGTACGGTAAAATCAAGTGCGAAGTTGTAAAATACTTGGATGTAAAATTAGAAACAAAGGAAGTCAACAACAGGAAGCCAACCACACATTTACGGCTTCGGTTAGAAGACCTTATGCTTACAAGGCAACAACTAACGTCGCCACGGAGGCAGCTATAGCTACCAGCGTGACAATCCTACCCAGGAAAATACAAATAAGGATGGATATAGCGCCGTTAGTTGTTGCCTTGTAAGCACAAGGTCTTCTAACCGAAGCAACAAATGTGTGGTTGGCTTCCTTTGTTTCTATTTTTACATTATTTTACAACTTCGCTCTTGATTTTACCGTACTGATGAGAGCTTAAGCTCGAAACACGTGTCTACGGTTGCAGATTATTTTGATGGTTATACCCAATAACTTTTCTACTTATATTTTCATATATTGCCCCTCGCTATATCCATCCTTTTATATATATATATATATATATATATATTATATCACTTATTTTCATTTATTTATATCACATTAGGACTTGTATATTATCATTAATACCATTAGAAAATGAGCACTATAATGTATGCCAGATTGACATAAAATACATCATATCATGGTCATCTTCAGAAGAAAGATTTTTAATATTGATGTTTCACAGACAAGTTTTCTAAAAACTCATTACCTACGTTACCGCTGTTGAAAATCAATCAATATATGAAATATGTTTTCACAGACTTTTTCTTCTGCCTATATTATTCGCCCATTTTGTCTTGTATGCTTTATAAATTTATGTAATTTGATTATAAATAAATGCTACTACTACTGCTATACGTAGAGTCTATATTGATACAAAATTATCAGAACAACTGACACCAATTTATGAAAGTCAATAATCAGCTTGTGAATCGAATTTACCAATTATGGTATACCCCAAGGCAATGTTTTTGGACCAGTCCCATTCAGTATCTACCTGGACGAATGTTTCACTATCCTATCCAAAGAAAACATTATCACCTACGCAGATGATACTGCATTCTCTATACAGCAGGTGATTGGCTCATTGAGAAAGATATGAAAAGTATCGAACCATGGTTCAAAACCAAACTCTTTTCTAGCACTAAAAAGTTATTGGATAATTTTATAGAGGGCCAAATATTGAACTCAAACAACTACTTAGTATAATCATACATCACAAAGTAGGTATCGAATAAAATGGCTGTCGACTTCTGAGTTGGATTCAAAGGAAAAATTCGAGCTAGGATAATTAAATTTATTTTTTAAATTAGAATATATTTACTGACTACACGAAGGTACATTCTATAGCCATTTTCAATATTCAAAACTTGTTCTTATTTCATTTATACTGCTGAATGGATATTAAAAATATGAAAAAAAACAAATCAATCGATTTTTAATTAAAACATTCCATAAACTGAAATTGCTACAGTAGGCAAATACCAGTACACAACTTTATCTTTTCATCATATGACAACTTCCCACGTTATTCCCACAAAGTTTTGATTATACCTGAGACACCCTGTACTTGCTTCAGGGGTCACTAGAAATATCTATTTGATAAGAGTGGCCATTTGCAAGTTATTAACTCATGCGTTGTGGGTTTGTGTGGGATGAGAGCAATTTGAGCAAACATATTTGTTCAGTAACCAGAGAGAATTTACCGAGTGCTTGTAATGTCCTTTTCTACAGACTATTTGATTTCTATAAAAGTTGAGGGGTATTTTGAAGCGTTTGAATAAATTTACCACTCTCAACCGAGATAATTTATTTATGATCATATACGTCCGAAAGTACAATTCATTTATTTATTCAACTGCAGCTTGGAATTTGTTTTGAAAAAAAAAAAGTAAAACCACAGTGAAAAACAGTACAACAATAGAACATAAGAGACAAAGGTTAACAAAATTGTTTTCGGTGTTTTTGGAAAAAGAATCGCGAAGACCGAATAATAAACAATTTCAGCAAATTGAATAGAAGCCTGAAACCCTCAATATATTTTCTATTACATCCTGTTCATCGACTAGTGCAATTCCCATCATGGTCCGTAGCATGTGATCATCGGTTATTACACGAATTCAATATTGATTTTTTTTTTCTGAGAAATATCACCTGACAAAGACTTTATATAAAATCGTGCTAGCCACGCGATATTTTTCATTTTCTGAAGTTTATCTAATATTTTTTTTCAGTATTGTTTGTGTTTGTGGGATGTTTTTGCAGTGCAGTTATCGCTCCGAAATTTATCGATAATTGCATTCTTCGTTTGAGAACTTTTATATATGAGGGAAATATTCAAGGGTAATATAACAAGACCTTGATAAATAGTCGACTATTTTTATTGCATGTAAATTTCGACTGTATTTTATAATAATTTAACGAGACATTATTTTGGCATTAATAATCTGATGAAAGCCCGAGAGCGAAGCTCGAGGGCTTTCATCTCTGATTATTAATGCCAAAATAATGTCGAGTAAAATTAATAAATACATGAGAAATTTAGCAGCAATAAAATAGTCGACAATTAATCAAGGTCGTGTTATATTTGTGAAGATTATTTCTTGAATCTACTTCTTTATATCAGTCATATGAATGAATGAAAATTAAACAATTTGGAATAATTTATTCAAAATATCAAGAACAAAGCACAAAATCTAAACAAAAACGCACCATCTTTATAATTTATCAATTGAAATCAAAAACACAATTATTGCGTAATTTGTGACTTTGGTTCAGCTATTGAAGAACTTGCAGTATTAACCGTAGAAGGTCCACATTCATTCTCTTATACAGCTTCAACACGATTGATTTTATTTGACGTTTGATATGTATTTATTTAGAGTACTGTCAGATGCTCAGGCTCCTTGATATGAGTATCATGCTGAATAGTCGGTGACTATTGTGCATCATGTAAATAGTCGCTAATAGAGCGTGTTGATTGGTCCTGTCAAACAGGAAACAAACGTATGATTGGTTGATGACTGATATTTAATAGACGAAAGAAATAATCTTACATAAATTTGACATAAACCATTTGGAAATATCGCGAATTCAGTGTTGTAATCAGACTTTTCCTGAAAAAATCGATTATGTTATGATCTTCTTTAGATGTTTGACATTGAGAAATAAGAGTAGTTGGCACAGAAAATGATGACTCATTTATAAAATTTGAGTGTCTACGTGACAAAAATAATAAATCCAATCGGTTGATAAATATATGTTTGATGAGGGTGCTTCCATTCTAAATGGGCCACACTGAATATTAGGTTCAAAATTGAAAGTTATATCCACAACTCTAAAATACTAGTGTGTTCCATCGAAGACAAGAAAATAAGTGTCTAAAACCGATAGTGGTGGTGGGACTCAAAATATTTCACATAGGTAGATCATTGTCAATAACTCGGTCTTCCAGATTTTCAAATGTCAGTTCGGATTAGCTCTCAGTAAGACTCGCCCCGTCTATTCCATTTCTAGAAGTATCGATACCGTATCCGATGCTGAAAAAACATAAAAACACCATGTCTCACCCCGTCCAGCCCCTCGTATCTCAAGATAGCGGATCGCCATAAATCAGCAGCTAGAAAACACTTCGATAAAATAAATTTTTGTGTGACGTCAACAAACAACAATTCATTGCTCGGATGAGTCGAACAGAATGGCCGCCGATAAGGGAGCAGATACAATGGCAGGCCGCCAACTCTCGTGGTTTGTACAACAAATCAAAGGTTTTGCTACGCCAGAGTAGCCATCAATCAATCTCAACAGATCGCGTTGTTTGGGCCGATACGTACGTGGCGATCCCCTCAGGTTTTGTTTTTCGATAGCGGACCTACCAGTAATCCTCTTTGGCCGGTTTAGGCCAATCAGTTCAGTGAAAATGGGAAAAAGATAGCAAAACTATGCAAACTTTCACGAAATTTGTAATTTTGTTCTCAATAAAACAATAAAAATTTGACCCCTCTATGTGATCAATGTATAATCATAGCATATACCAGGATGTATTGATATCTAGTTAGCCTAGACTAGTTCCCTGCATAAACAAAATATTGCGTTACCATAGCAACGAACAATAACTTATTAGAAGTGTCAGTGTAAAGTTTGACGTCAAAAAAGTTAACCAGAGTTTCGCAATAAATTAAAAGAAAAAATATGTCCACCGAAATTGTGAAAATCGAAAAATTGGAGTATCGAGCCATCATCAAGTACCTGTATTTAAAGAGGCTGAGAGGTAAGCAGATTTACGAAGATATGCCTAATACCTTTGGTGATCAATGTCCTTCGTATGCGACCGTGAAAAATAGGACTGCAAGCTTCAAAAGAGCTAAAATTTCCATTGAAGATGATCGGGAAGGCCAGTTTCTGTGTCAGTCCCCGAAAATATCGACGCAGTTCATGACATGATTTTAACAGACCGTCGAATTGGGCTAAAACGGATATCTGAAGCACTGGATATTTCATACGAACGCGTTCATCATATAATTCACGTCAATTTGGACATGAGAAAAATTGCTGCAAAATGGATCCCCAAATGTTTGAATGTTGACCAAAAGCGTGCAAGGGTAGTAGCATCGCGTTCGATCTGTGCTCGATTTGAAAACGAAGTAGACTTCTTAAACCGAATTGTTACTATGGATGAGACTTGGGTACATTTCTTCGATCCAGAAACAAATCAACAAGCGATGGAATGGCGACACTCCGGTTCTCCAAGACCTAAGAAGTTTCGTGTCCAAAAATCTGCTGGAAAAGTTCTTACTTCAGTTTTTTGGGATTGCCATGGAGTAATCAAGATTTATTTTTTGGATAAGGGTAGAACAATAACTGGAGATTAATGTTCGACATTATTGACCACCCTACGGGAAAAATTTAAAGAGAAAAGACGCGGAAAGCTATCCAAAGGTGTTTTGTTTTTGCAGGACAACGCCCCTGCACACAAATCTCATGTAGCCATGCAAAAAATTCGTGATATAGGGTTTGAATTACTAGAACCTGATTTTGCTCCGTCCGACTATCATCTCTTCCACAACTGAAGAAAAGTTCAAAAGGTCGTAAATTTTCTTCCAACGAGGAGGTAATAAAAGCTGTGGAGGTCTGGTTTGCAGATCAAGAAGAAACATTTTTTTGAAAGGCCTAGTGACGTTGCAGGTTCGCTGTAATAAATGTATCCAATTAAGAGCAATAAAATATTTTGACATTGATATTTTGTTTGGTTCTATAGTAGGCTGAGAATTTTTCAATATATCCTCGTTTAAAAACAAAGAGAAAATTCAAAAGCTTGTTTTATTCAAATCCTGAGAAATCTCGATACGCACAACCGCATAATCGGTAACTAGTGAAAACCTTTTTAGATGGAGCTTTACATGACCAATGGTTTGAAACTGACAATCCGCAATTGTGGCCATCGCGATCTCCCGATTTGACTCCAATGGATTTTTTCATCAAGGCTTATATGAAAACTAAGGTGCCAACAAATAAAGAGGATTTCCATTCTTTCTGAATGAAAAGAAGAGCTGTAGGAGACGTCATACGAAGAGAAAGAAGTGTGTTTGTACAATTCTGGACATAACCATTGGAACAATCTTCAATAATATCGATATTGCTTCGAAAACCTTTTTATATTCTCCAAAAATCACCAACAAATTAACGGAAATATCTGAGTTGGATTCTTTAATGTTTCCTTCACCGTCTCTACAAATTTTCAAAATCATGCTAAGTACTCTTATTTCTATTCATATAGAGAAGATACAGAGAAATTAGGAAGGTGTATATTATGAGACGGCAATGTTGTTAAAAATATAAATTATATACAATTCTGGTTATTTTGTGGAGACAATTTATTTCATGCACTAAAAATGCCATATTTATGTCGCGGTGTTTTGTCATTATGACAGCGAAACAAGTTAGCCCTAACTTTTCCAGCGACAAAACAGAACCTAACTTTTTTCTGAAATCGTTCAAGAATGCCCACTTTCTCGGAGCAACTTCAGGCCTCAAAATACGCTAATCTAGTATTTTAGTCCGTTGCTAAGCAACGAACTTTCCCGGACCGTTTTCGGACCTAAACGGTACGGGAATAGTAATTTACGTAACAAGTCCGGAAAATACTGTTTTTTTGGACGAGTAGACCAAATTCTGGAAGTCTACGAGTCCAAAAAAACTGTTTTCGGACGTGTTGTGTACACTATTTTTCGGCAATCATGTAGAATAACAAATCAATGAGACGCATTTAGTCTAAGAGACGAAGAGAGGTCGACTTTCACCCATCTGTTAACCGGATGAAACGATTCCAAATTTGAATATTTCGAACATTTCGGTTCTTATTTGTATTATATATTGAAAGTCGAAAAGAAGATAGGTACCAACAGAAATATTCTAATTCTTATTTATGATAATATTTATATTAAAATTCGAGCACTTTTCCATAGAAAAAGTGTCCGGGAAGTGAAAACTTCCCGGATGGTTGCCGAAAAAGTACTTTCCCGTACAGAAAACGATACAGGAAAATTTTTGCTGGCTTGTTTACATTTTAGACAGTTATTGAATTCACGCAAACAATATGTACAATTCCTTAGTTTTTGATAATGCTGATTGCTATTTCTGAAAAAATAGTATGTGTACCTCGTAGTAAAAGCACATTCCCAGACTTCAATGCTTGTTGGCCTCGGCTTAACGCATCAGCCAACAATTTACATTGTCGTCCGGGAATGTATTGCTTTTACTACTAGATACACAATATACTATTGAAAGAAGGACAACGTTATGTCAATTTTTCTCAAACTTGCGTTGTCAGAAAAGTATCTCATTTGTGGAAATGTCGCCATTTGGACAGTCGTCGAGTGGAGAAATTGAAGAAGACATCAATAATAATGTGCCTCGCAATACTGTGAATTCAACTACGTCAATTTGGCGACAATTTGCGATGTATTTCTTGTTTGAAAAAAAAAAAATATGAACTCATTGCAGAAACTTCCACTGAAGAGTTGGCTTCTATTTTATGTGACTGGGCATTCAACATGAAGAAGAACAATGGAGAGGACTATAAAGAGAGTGCAGTCAAAACGATTTGGAACACTTCAGCAAAAATGTTACCTACAAGAGAAATACTTCAAAGAATATAAAAGAATTTTCAATCCGTTCACGGACATACAGTTTAAGGAAGCGAGAAATGCACACGACACAAAACGCAAAACTTTGCAAGCAATCCCAGAAAAGGAAGGTGAGTTCTAAGGCTCTCACAAAACAATAAATTTTTGAAATGGCACTGTTCTGGAGTGAAGAAGAACCAGTAGGCCTTCAAAAGAGAATTTTATCATATTGCCGCCTATGAATTGGCTTGGAGAGGTGGAGACAACCGTGGAAGAGAGACCGGAAGAGTTGAATATAACCCAGTGTTTTCGAAGATAGCACAAGGTGGAAATCAGAAGTTGGCCGACAGTAAATGGTTGGTAGGAAACACTGAAAAAGATTGTGTTTGTCCAGTAAAATAGTTTAAACACGTTATGGGAAGACGGAGAAACCATATCACATGTGAAACATTGTTTTACTCCAAATCCCTTCTGGCAAAAAACAAATTCGAAAGGATGGTATAACAATTCTCTTATTGGGATAAATGAAATATCCAAATGGACCAAATCCTCGACGAAACATATTGGACTTGATGTCAAGCGGGCGAAAATTACGAACAATTCCAATCGAGCTGCCGTCGTAACTGAATTGTCCACGAGTGGTAAAGGCGAACAAAAACTTGTGAAAATTATGGGACATAGCAACCCATCGTCATTAAAACCGTACCTTCAGTTAGATGAAGAACGTCATAAAAAATCATTGGATCCATTCGTACTACCGTCCAGGAAACAGTTACTACCACCGCTCAAAATACTAGTATGAATCAAACTAATAACGAAAGACAAGAAAGTTCTGAAAATCAAGCTTTTTTTAATAATTGTGTTTTTAACAATTGTACTTCTCCGTTAAACTAAATAAACTGACTTACATTTTATTTTTAATTTATTGATTCACATATTCATTAAATTGTCTTACCGAATTACACTCTAGCTTTTTTTTGTCGAAGTAAACTTGACATTTATAATTCTAATTTTGTTCAGCACGATATTGTGCAACATTAGCAACAATGAAACAAGTGAAAATATTGTTACCGGATTCAAAAATTAATAGTCTAATCTGCACAAGTGTTGATTTCAACGCCCTCTAGACGCAGAACTATTCATTTTTTTGTATTGACGCACTGGTAACATTGATTGAGAACTACATGGACAAACAAATCCACCGGGACCCAAATTCCATAAATCTGTGATGGTGGCAAATTTTATGTTTTCTAGCTTCCGGCAGATTCAAAAAACGTTTGCATTATCTCAACAACACTCTTTTTTTTGTTTATTCTACACTAATAAATTTTGTTCTCAACCTGAATTGGTTATGGAAATGAAGCAAAACTTGTTTTCGATCAATACAAAAAATGCTTGCATTCTTTCCATAATCAATTCAGGTTGTAAACAAATTTCTTCAATGTAAAATAGTAAAAAAAAGAATGTTGCTGAAATAATGCAAATCTTGTTTGAGTTGGTCTCAAACGTAGCTAGTAATTTCGATGAAAACATATAACATTTGCCACCATCACAGATATCGGGAAATTAATCAAAAAAAAACACAATTTCCTATTTTTATTATTCTTTTCAAATTTGACAAAGTTCCCGAAATCCGTGGAGGTGGTGTTGTTTTCTGGGAAATTACTCAAAACAAAAATAATTCAGATAAATCCGGAAAATCATGAAAACTCAAGATACCAAATATCATCTCGAAATTCAGGGAGTGGACAAATACAGTGCGACGCTAAATTATGGAACAAATTCATTATTTCTGAATATAAAGATATTTCGGAAAAATCCTCGGACGGGTCGATTTTCTTTTCCGATGGGCCAATTTTTGAACACCACCCAAAATATATAGGGTTATCCGCAATTGAGTAAAAATGACTTTGGTGATATTTTTAAATTGGACACCCAGTATATTTTTCCATATTTGGTTAGGGATCGTCATTACGAATCCAGTGATACCAAGTTTGATGGGATTACGTCAAACGGCTGCGGAGATATAGCCAAAAAACTATGTATGTCTAATGAGTATGACTGCGAGACTACACGATTCAGAAGGGTAAAAATCTCTGTCGCACTCATTGGGTATATGGAGAAGTTTTTTGGCCATATCTCCGCAGCCGTTTCACATAATCCCATCAAACTTGGTATCACTGGATTTGTAATGACGATCCCTAATATACTGGGTGTCCCATTTAAAAATATCACCAAAGTCGCTTTTCCTCAAATGCGGATAACCCTATATATTTTGGGTGAGGTTCAAAAATTGGCCCATCGGAAAAGAAAATCGACTTATCCGAGGATTTTTCCGATATATCTTTATATTCAGAAATAATGAATTTGTTCCATAATTTAGCGTCGCACTGTATATCGATCCATCATACTCGTTTTAATTTGTCCAGTTATAAAAAATTGTGAAAATAAAAAAAAACTAGTGATAAAACCATATCTCGAAAAATGGTCAAAAAAACACTCGCAACCCCCAAAAATAACAAACTCATTTTCACCTCCCTAGCGAATTGCGGCGTTCCTTCATGTGGACGAAGTCGAATAAATAAGTCTGCGCCAGTGATTTTACTGCTAAAAAATGAATCTGGACGTTAATGGCTCTCACATATCCGAACGAAAATCAGATACGGGAGAATTATTAGTTGTTGGGCTCAGAAGGGTTCGGAATGTTACGTAATCCTAGTTTCCGTGTGTCCAATAAAAAATAAATAATATCGGTCGTAGACGAAAATCCAACGGACAGAAACTGAAAGCGATTTTTGGAAGGATAATGGGTATACGAGGGTAATGCAACTGGCTGATTGTATCACGAAAAATTCAGTGGATGAAGGATAACAATGGGGTTTTCACAAACTGGGAATAACAGTATATTATGCAACGATCATGTAATGATGGTTATTGATACACGAGCATTAACCGGATATAGAACGAGTCGAAGGCGAGTTTCGTATGGTTTATGCGAGTGTATTAATAACTGTAACATGAGAGTTGCATACGCTATTTTTTCTACACCCGATAAATAATGAAGAACTATAAATATTGTATTTATATTTGATTGGCTACAATGACAGTGATTTCTCGTATTTCTATAAAAAATTCTACAAAATTTTAATTATCAGTATTACCTCGGCTATTACCATGGTTATATATTCTATTTATATTTACATTGAACGTAATAATTGTAATTAATCCGATTTCTTAAAAATAGTAAGATTATGTATTGTGCAGTTTGAAAAGTTTAATCCAGTTCCGTCTGATCTGACAGTGGAAGGAATATTTACATTTATTTCATCATTGCTAGTCTGAATAGAGTTTAGTATTGTATTGGATGATGCTGATTTTATTCTGAACCGAATTTTCAATGTAGTTTTCCGCCACTGAATTGGATTTCTAGCCACCATGACGTTTTAATTCAGTAATATCACCCCGCGGCATCAACTAATACGGATGCAGATGTTCTTCGAAAACAATGCCCTGTATTCGGATGAGGTATATTCAAATATGATGGCATTTGCTTTCCTAAATTACCAAATTTAATAATACCTATGAAAAATTATGGGTTTCTGTTGATTAAATATCCGTTTCGCAACTGCAAGTGCTAAACTTTATTTTAAAGACTTAAACTCTTTTTTTCTAGGAAAACATTCGTTTTTAGTGAATCTGTATTCCAAAACTCGATCAAATTCATGCCTCAAAGTTGACAATTAAAAAAGTAACCTCTGATTTTTCTCTCCACACTTTGAAATATCCCGGAAAATAAATGCGAAACGGCCCGCTAGCAAAAATTTATGATACCTCTCAGCCAGATCGTATTTTCCGGAATAACTAGACGAAGATTGGAATCTTCACCAAATACGTCACTACACTTTGGCGTCCCCTATACAAGAGCCCCTCTGCGACGATAGACCCAGAATTATGGCCCGTTTTATCATAATAAACAAATTAGAATGCTGATAGAACGAGAGCCCACGAACCAGGTCGTTTTGTTGTAGTACAACAAGCTCAAGAGAAAATGTGAACGGTCTTATCCTGATTATGTTTTTGTGTACTTAGCGTTCTCTAGGTGTTTCCAGAGAGATTCCGTAGCCGGAAAATGCAATCAGTAAAAGGTAGTCTCGGCGTAGTAAAAACATGTCTCGGTGGATGAATTACAACGAACATTATTTCGAGGTGTTTTTGTGTTTGCATTTGTGTGAGGATTGAAGTTCTTTCAATCAAACTGATGGTTACAAGAATAACCTCAATGACTATCTTACGATAATAATGTACGTAGTCTTATTGACTAATGGGATAACTCAATATTTGAACACATTTACAGAAAATTTCCCCTCATTTTATAGAAACCAGTAAAATTTTCATCATTTTCTCAATCTAAGCATAACAACAAGACTTTTTGAAAACACCGCTTCCAGCTCGTGGTATTTTCAAATCGGTGTTTCGACCATTCTTGAGTTCTACATTTCCATAATTACAACAATCATTGTAAATATAGGAACGTTGTTTGATGCATGACAGACGCCAAATACGCAAAATGAACCGTTTTCACAAAAAGTTCAACTATATATTATTGAAATTGTCTGATCGAATATCCCTTCAAAACGAAGCGGCCGACATTTCGCAATTCGCTATTCGCATTTGGTAATTCCGCGGACGATTATTATGTCCAGTTTGTCCATTTTTTCAACGTTATATAAAATCGTGTATGTCTTATTTTTTGGTGGAGGTCTATAGAAAAAAATACGAGAGCGAAGCGAGCGCGCTCGGCCGACATTTCGCAATTTGGCGCTCGCCGCTGAATTGCGAAATGCAAATTGCGAAAAGTCGACCGAACGCGCTCGCTTCGCTAGCGTATTTTTCTCTATTGATCATCTCAAAAACTTAAGGGATAAACCTTTTCTTATAAAGTTGAAAAAATGGACATAATAGGAGTAGAAAGGAGTGCGCTCGCTTATTTCCGATAGTTGATCTTCCCCAAGCAATGAGAAATAGATGAGAATGTCTATACATATGGCCGAAAAGAATGGACGCAGTAGTGCTAGAAATACGCGAATTGTAAACTTTGTATTATCAATAATCATGATAGAAAATTTACCAATTCTAAGGGCACCGATACTTGTGAAAACTATTCAGTAAAAAATCTTATATTCACTCGGTATGCAAAAATTTCAAGAAAACTGACAACGTCGCATTAGTTCCCTTTTTATGGTGTCACATAATTTTCAATGGTTGAAGCTAACAACAATTAATCATTTTTCTGTGTATATTTGCATGTCAATTCATAACTATATTTTTGATTTTTGATGTTTCTATGATTGATGTCACGTTATTTTGCTATTTAGTATTTATTTTCGAAGTAGATTTCGCTATTATTTGAAAGGTATGACACGATTTGCTGAGTCGACATGTATATGAAAAACTACTGAGAAAATATTTCTGAAAATTTGTATACGGGACTCTTTTGAGGAGTTCAGTTTGAACGACTTGAACGAAAGTGAACCACAATCTTGTTTTTTCAAATAAAGCACCCCGTTTTTTAGTGCAGATATAATATACGATGAATTTCAATATAACTATGATCGAACATCATATGCCTAAAGGGCTCCACTTTTCAGTTATTCAAATTTTTTGTTGGAAACTCTTACAGATGCAGCCCGTCACGAAAAAAAAATTCTGGAAACAGTCATGTCAAAATAGACAGAATTTGCCTGATTGAGACCTTTAAACAATTATTACAGGATTTTCCACTTCGTGAGAAACAAAACATAAAAAAATCGCCCTGTACAGTTATATAGCTTTCTGGACAGTTCTCTGGCAATTTCTGTAATTCCAGCTACCAGGAAGGCGTTTTTATTTGTTACCCCTGAAAGGCCCCAAAAAAATAAAATAGTACACCCCTGTGCTCTCGAACTAGTTTTGAAAGAAAATTTATTAGGATGTTCAAGACAACACAATATGCATCCCCAAAATATATCAAAATGCTTTCAAAAGTATTCACAGTACAAATAAAGCCATTTTTTCATACTTACTAACTTCATGAATTTTTTGCACCAAAACCTCCAATAAAATTGACTATTATACTATACTCTATAAATGACTATAATGAAACAATTTAATATTTAACTTTTTTTAAATTGACTAGTACATTATTTATAGTTTATGTATAATTTTTTTTAATCGGAATAAAAAGTGAATAAGTAAAGTTTTTTGAAGTTTTTTCTCATTCGATTATTTTTTAAACCATGTTTTCGGTAATTTCAAAACGATCAACAAATATTTGAACGTAAATGACATGAAATTTCAACGCTTACTTAGTTGCAATAAGAAAAAATTCTCAAGAGTAGGTACGGAACAATTTATTATAAAAAAGTCGTTTTTTTTTATTTTTTGCATTTCTAACGATATTCTTCCACCGAACAATAGTTATATTCAAAATTTATTTGATATCTTGAAATCGAAGTTTTGAAGAAGAGAATGGGCACTGAAAAAGTTGAATGATTGAAAATTTGTTATCCAACTTTTTCGATTGAAAATTATGCTTTTTTTAAATTTAAATTCGTACCTATTTAATCAAAAAATTAATGTTTAGCTTTGAAAAAATTAAAGCTCATTTAAAAGTTTCAGATTTTTCAATTATCTATAACTTCAGACACCAACTTCGTCCGATAGAATCCTCATTTTAGCTACAAATCGTAAAAATCCAATATCCAAGCATGAAAACGTATATTTAGCTACCCCCATTCCCCTTCCAAAACTTGATCGGAATAGGCTCGATTTTTTGTATTCACTATGTATAACCCACCCTAAATTTTTACACCACCCACAAACTGCTGAGAATTTTTTAAGTATTCGAGTATTTGAAATCGTTTTGGCCCTGGTTTAAACTAATGTTATCATAATTCAATAAATCATCGCGTAAACACGTTTATCAAGTTGCCACTGGATTTCATGTAACCCCGTTTTACGGAACCTCACTTTTTGAACTTCTTGATAAGCAGGAAACTTTTTTCAAGGAAATCAATGAAAATTACCAAATTGTAATCATAAACTGAAATATTCGTTCATTCACACGTATAATCATGATTTATAAGTATTTCCCAAGAAAACCAAGACGAATACAAGAAAAAGCCGACAAAGGTGTTCAAGCACTAACCTTTTTGCCCCATAATATGAAAACCAGACAAGCATTCCATGATTTCCTTGCACCACTACACGAAAAACACAACACTGAAAACACCATAGTCAATCTGATCACGATAAAATACAAATTTCCACCATGTTCTTCCCGATTTTCCCGAAATAATAAAAAGGACGCTTCTTTCTGTCAACGCACAGTTTCGATACTTTCTTGTCGACAACGCTTGTCAGGTAATTGTAGATGAGTCACAGCTCACTTTGTTCCTAATAATCGCGAAAATGAATGATTGTATATAAATTATAGTAGTAAACAATGATAGTAGGCACCTGCGTGTTTTGTGAATTCCAAAGCTTTGTGATACAACTGGAGAATGTAGTACGAGGTATGAGGTAAGCATTTATCAAGCTTCCAAAAAGTTAAAGATACAGTGTTTCCAAGGTTAATGAAAGTCACAGGCTACTCCGCCAGAACGAACAATTATTTCACGTAATATTTCTTGAATGGGTTAAACGTTTGCGTTGGATAATTGGTTTTTCTTACGATTGAAAAGGAAATATTAAATCAAGATGATTCCGATATCTCTAACTCGCTATTTTATACTTTCACAGGAATGTCTTATCTTAATATCTGAATGTACAGGACGAGAGCAAGAACCAAGAACTTCTGGCCTGGCGTAGATTTTTTTAAATAAGAGAGGGAAACGGAAAACTCTCTTAACTCAATTTCAACGAGCAGTGATAACTCATATTTCTACAAGGCGCAGTCGTTCGAAGTGTGAGGAATTTTCTACAGTGTGTCAAAGGACCTCGTACCATTTCAACGAGAAAATGGATTTCTGTATTTCCTCGATTTTTTTATTTATTGCCAAACTCGTGATGGTTATTAGATGTCTCCATTGCGCCAAAACTCAAAATTAAACGGTTTGGAGTATACAGGGTGCTGAAGTTAACTTTGCCAAAATTTGAAATTGCCATATTATGAAGATAATTTTTAGAATATATATATATATATGAACTAAATTTGGCCGATACAAATCCTTCATAGAATATGATAATTCCAGCATATACCCTTGTTATATAGGGTAAGTCCAAAGGTGGCAAGTTTTTAAGCGATTTCTTGAAAATTGAGAGGAAGAATACAAAGATCATATAAATCTAATTGATAAAGTTAGCATCTCCTGAATCAGACTAACATATTATATACAAGGCGTTGTGTTTCTCATGAAGCCACAACGTCCTCTACTTGTTGATGTATTCAAAAACCTGATATTCCTGATAACTCGGTGATAAACTTGATCGTTTATGAGGAAAGTTTATTCTGCAGATATACAAAAAATACAGGGTCTATCAAAAACAGAGGCATTTGCTGATGATTTATTTAAAGTAGTTAGGCTTGAGATTCATTCAATTGAGATTAAACACAAATTTTCTGAAATATTTTGAACAATTTTTGGTAGAATATTTTGAATAATATTTGTAAATGCATATTTACCACAAGTAGTGAATTAACTTGAGTGATAAAGGTGGAATATTTCAAAAAATATTATAAAAACAACTACAACAAAACAAAACAAAATATACTCATATTTATCGAAAAATCGTTTCGTACATTTAAAGAGTGTACCTATCATCAATTTCATCATTCTCAAGATGCTTTATTTTCGTATTCAAGATATATTGATAAAATTGTTGACTCGTAAAGCTGCTAATTCGCAGAATTGCTATAGAATTCGGACCTCAGTTGGTGAATTTGGTTCTTTTTTTCAGTACATTATAGAAGTTATGATGCTGATCAAACAATTGCACATGCGCTCTAAATTCAACATATTAATCTAATCTCCCTGTATATAGGAAGGAACATATGTTTCGTAGCATGCTGTGAACCATTTGAGGCCCATATTCATGCCCATTTTTCAATTTTTCCACCGCGTACAAACCATCTCTAAGATAGTATCTGTGGTTTATTTATATTTATGTCGAATCAACATACCTAATATATACAGGGTGTTTCAGAACTCATCCGAAAGTCCAACAAAAAACGAGTTAAACACTGTTTGGGTTCCAAGAATTGAAAATATTTAGAAACAAACACCGCATGAAAAAAGGTACTGAAAACAAAAATAAAGGTGTGTGAAATGATGTATGAAAACTGCCTGACAGTCTGTATGCCTATAAGCCTGCTTATGGATATGAGACCACAGATCATTATGATTGTTTTATTATAGTTTTCAATTTTTTTGGCTTGACGTGGCCGTTACTTGATGGAAAATCATAGTATATGACACTAAGGTAAACACGTTTAAATTTACAAAGATTTATTGTCCACGGGACATGTTTCGATACAAGCGAATGTAATACATTAAATTATTCTAAAAAGAATTAAATATCATAAATAATATAAGAATAAAGAATATTCTTGCTAAAAAAAATACATAGGAAGGCTATCCAAGAAGTGTACCCCACTATGAGGAACCTTGACAATAATTACAAAACTTTAACTTATTCAGGACCCGTTTCAGAAAAAATAGCGTCATTTTTGAAAAAACAAAATTTAAGAGTAGCATTCAGAACAGATAACACGTTGGGAAGGTTTATCAAAAATAATAAAGATAAACCACAAAAATCTGAAAAATGAGGAGTTTATAAATTGAATTGTGGAACTTGTTCCAAAGTATATGTAGGCCAGACTGGTAGACCATTCAAAAGCCGCGTACGTGAGCACCGTATGAATTATGTAAATAATAAAACACATTCAACATATGCCAATCATATATTGGAAGAAGACCATGACTTCGATGAAAACTTTGAAATCCTCCATGTTGAAAATAAGAGTGATAGACTTAATTATTTAGAATTCTTGGAAATTAATAACTTGAAAAATTCGAGTTTTTTACTAAATGATCAATTCCCCTTTTCTAATCCTTTTCAACTAAGTAGTAGCTATGTTTTGAGATTTACAGGTACGCACATTGTATTGTCAATTTTTATTTTTATTATAGGTAGCTCCTAATTATCTCAATTGTTAAGAAGGGTATTTGAGTAATGTTTAACGTAGAATAATTTAATGTATAACATTCGCTTGAGAGAGATACTGTGTATCGAAACGTGTTGCGTAGACAATAAATCTGTGGAAATTTAAACTTGTTTACCTTTTATAGTTTTCAATATTTTATACACTTCGACTCTTAATACCTATTACATCAATTTCAATTCATTTATACTTTACTATTGTATATCATCCGTTATGACCTGCCATAAATAGAGTTGTTATCTAACATAGTATACAGGGAGAATTTTATTTTCTTAATTTTCACAAGAAATGGTGTAAATTCATGGATTATTTTGAACGAACGTTCTTACTTCTGCACAACAAGCAAAAACTTCAATATTTTGTCATCAACCACTTATAATTTGCGACAAAATTATGTATTTGTTTTTTCCGCACTAGTGCGTGAAAAAATTCCAACACTAGTGCGGAAAAATAACACTTCCCAAACTAAATTGCGTAAGGGTATAGCGTGAATCACGACACTTGTAGAATAAAAGAATTCGTACACTTTTACTAATTTAGTTTCTTATAAAATTATGTTTGTATTTATAAAATTAAAGATTTTTGTTATATTTTCCTAATTTCTGTTTCATGTGGAACTCCTTGTAGATACAAACGCCATCACTCGACTCGTTAGTTTTTGAGCATTCAGAGAACAAATTGCGTTATGTTTACCGTGGAACAACAAAGCACGCCACGTCGCAACAAACAAAAGAAATGTTGATTTCGCTCGTGCACGTTCAAATGGAAATGGAAATATATTGTTACTCTCCGTACAAACTCTCGTTCAGCAATGTCGTTCGTTCCATAGAACGCTGAATTTATCTCGAATTGCGGATTCCAAACTCATCAGCGATTCCCTATTCAAATTCGAAATGAACAAGTATTTACCGCTTTTTGCTCGGATGTTAGCGCCAGCTCAAAATTGAACGTTGGCGTTACACAAGCCCTTCCGCTCTGCTTGAAGTCAACAGGGTTGAAAGTTGAAATATTAACCGACAAATGAGGTTTCCGGTAGAGTTAGTCGATTTTAAATTCACTGATTTTTGAAAACATTCGTCCACATCAAATTGTGTATGCGATATCCCTATATAATAGTTCCTTATGTCATCAGCTATTGGAGGGATAAAGAAAGCATTTTGTTAGAATAGCGTTCATTGTGAACGCTCTGTATTTAATTTTTTCTCTTATACTATGTTATCATAGAAAAATTATATTGAATTCAGAAAAAACACATTGATTGATCTGTCATATACAGTGTGGTCCACTAAGTGTGCAACAAATGGGAAACTTGTTTCTTATCGATTTCTCAGAAAATTTTATTCCTGACAAAAGTTGTTGCATGTTCCAAAACTATACCAAGTGTACCTGAAATGGCTTTATGACAAACACCATACAGGATAGGCTAAAAAATATAAAGTTCGTTCAAGAGTAAAGTACCCTTATTTAAAAAAATATAGAAATATGTTCAAGAAAAAAGTTGCTTAGAATTAAAAGTTATGTTCAGATACGAAGTCATGGCCTGCTATTCGAATTTTTTTTTTTCGTTTGGAAAATATTGAATTACCCCCGTATGATACATATTTTTACTATTTTGATTTAATATGTATGTGAAGTAGCCACAATCAAATCAGTTTGGAGTATTTTTTATCAAATTAATGTGTATTTGTAAAATTTACTTGGATTTGTATTTTTTTAGGTGACCGTCAACTTCATGTTTGTTGCAACGATATTTAACAGAACTCTAGAATAAAACAAATACTGATTGATGGTTTTTCGGGTTTTTAGGCCGACGTTTACTTAGAGAAAAACTCGACGTTTCGCCAACACGAGTGGTTGGCATTTTCAAGAGAAATGTTTACAGTTTCGATCACTGAACACTACTTGTTTGGTATGCGTTGTCTCAGCCAGTATTTATGGGTCGACGTACTCGTACCTGCGTCCGGTGCCATCGTCCCTGCGTCGGGTACCCCCTCAGATTCATTAATTTCCCGGTATGGTGTTATTACCGTTTTCTTGAGAACAGGTAGCAATGCTTTATTCAATTGTAACCCTTCTTCAATTCTGTTGAAATTGTTGAGATGTTTTTTGATTTCGATTGCTTCTCGGAAGAGTCTTGGATAATATGCATGTGTTGTGGCAATTACTTGGGTTTCATCGAACTTCACTCTGTGATTGCTATTGTTAAGCGCATGTTCTGCGACAGCGGATTTTTCTGAGTGTCCTAACCGGCAATTGGCCTTGTGTTCCTTTATTCTGGTATTTGTGGAACGCTTCGTGGTTCCGATATAAACGTTGCCACAGGTGCATGGAATGCGGTACACCCCAGATGAGCTCAGTTCATCACGTTTATCCTTCGCCGATCTCAAGTGATCCTTCAGTTTCTTTGAAGGTTTATATATGGTTTTGATATCATACTTTCGTAGTATACGGCCAATCCGATCTGTGACCCTAGGAACATACGGTAGGAATGATTTACTTTGTTCCTGGCAGCCATTCGATCCACTGTCGCTAGAGTTCTTTCTTTTGCGTTTTATACACCGATCAAATTCGCTTTCCTTATATCCGTTTGGAAGAAGTGCGCTTTTCAAGTGTTTCAGCTCCGCTTCCAAATATTCGGGTTCACATATTCTTCCAAGACTCTTCCGAGAAGCAATCGAAATCAAAAAACATCCCAACAATTTCAACAGAATTGAAGAAGGGTTACAATTGAATAAAGCATGGCTACCTGTTCTCAAGAAAACGGTAATAACACCATACCGGGAAATTAATGAATCCGAGGGGGTACCCGACGCAGGGACGATGGCACCGGACGCAGGTACGAGTACGTCGACCCATAAATACTGGCTGAGACAACGCATACCAAACAAGTAGTGTTCAGTGATCGAAACTGTAAACATTTCTCTTGAAAATGCCAACCACTCGTGTTGGCGAAACGTCGAGATTTTCTCTAAATAAACGTCGGCCTAAAAACCCGAAAAACCATCATTCATTCAACGATGGCCGCGAAAGCCTTTCACAATTTGTAAAACAAATACTCTTTTTAACGAGGCAAATACTTCACATGAATAAACTGTCAATAAAAGTATAAAATTTCTGTTTTTCTGACAACAATGCCTCAACTAGAACAGATATTAAAAAACACTCTAAAATCTATCGCGGATAGCCATGAACAAAAAACACATACGCCCGAAAACAATACTGTAGTTTGATAGTGTGGCGTCTTGAAACTTGCCTGTCAAACGTTTTCATATTTGTCCTTAATTAAAAATTCAGTAGTAGTATTAACGTTGACTGAAACGTTAACTGAAAAGGCAGAATTAGTTTTAATCTGTGGTGATGGTTATAAAACAACGCGCGAAGCTGCAAATATTTTCAACGAGCGGCATCCAGACAAACAAATTTGCTATTCAAGTGTAAGTAGAATTTTAAAGAATTTCAAACAGACCGGTTCACTAGAATATTACCATAATACGGAGCGTACGAAACCTGTATGCACAGAAGAAAACCAGCTTGACGTACTTCAAGCAGTAGTAGAAAATCCTAGAAGGTCCACCCAAGAAATTAGTGATTATACCGGCATAAAAAAACCTCTGTAAAGCGTATTCTCAAGAAACATAAGTACCATGCTTACAAACCTACATTCATTTGTACATTGCAAGAAAGAGACTATGATTTGAGATATGATTTTTCCATGTGGATTCAGGGTGAAATAGAAGAACAAAGAGATTTTCATCGATGTATTCTGTTTGGAGATAAATCGACTTTTACAACAAATGGGGTTCTATCATCACAAAATTGCAGATGGTGGTCAGATGTCAACCCAATTTTATTATTGACAACAAAAATCAATACTATCAGAAAACAAACGTTTGGTGTGGTATATTAAATGATACATTTCTAGGTTCGTTTTTTCTTTTCGATAGAATTTGAATGGTGGCAGATACTTGAACTTTTTGGAAACTGAAATAGGAGAGTTTTTGGAGATGTCTAAAAATCCTGGTGTGTCAACTCATACCTGCAAAACTGTGGGATAAAACGGGAGACAATTCGCCAGCTTGATTAGGAGAAAATAAATGAAATCGTGACCTGTTTCCCAAATATTCCGCATTTGCGTGTACCGCCACGGTCGGTTTTTCCTGTGAATTTACAAGCACAGAAGTTTTCAAGTATTGCCGACGAATGAACTGAATAAAGAAACCTAATTATTGGAATTTACTGAATCACTATCACCAATCAGTTTCATTTGATACATTTTCGACTTATTTATATTATTTTTTACTGAAATGCAATTAACTACAATAATAACCACGCATTTCATTTGGAAGTATTGAAATAATTAAGCTTCATGAAAATTCACCATTAGAACCTGTCAATCTTGTGCTAATATAAGCAGGAATGGCGGGATTCCGTGTGAGATATATTCGTGTCATTATTTTCATTAAAATATTTTCTAATAATACAAGATACTATGTGATAATCTTAATAATATGGTGGTAATCACTTTTGGTACTGGATATAGATGAATTAGTTCGTTCGTCTCCCTGGATTGCCACAAATGACACAAAAACGGAACATGATCAAATTATTATTGTACAAACTACACACAAAACGATTAGATATTCATGAATTTTATTCAATCAGACATGTTTCGCCAGCACAGTAGCTTCTTCACTGTCTGATTGAATTAATAGGAACAAGGAAATTGCACTATGAAATTTAGATTCCGTCACAACTATTCATTTTTGAATAGTATTTAAAGTTTGTTGAAATTCCATAAAATTAACAACAGTCATCAATCACCATATCCCTGGAATGTTGACAGGACTAAACTTCTGTAAGGGCGCCATCTCTGGAACCGACTAAAGAAGCAGACCACTATTTCATTTGTTTATTTGTCTTCTGAAAAATCTAAACAAAATCTAATCACTCGACACACCATGGTTTTTAGGCATCTTAGAAGAACGGCAAAAAGTATGGTTCCAACATGACGGATGTCCTGCCCATTCTACTAGAAATGTTTCTCAGTGGCAGAATAGGTCATTTCGTAATGAATGGTTATATCAAAGATCATTTTCGTATGTTGTTCGCTGAGTTATCAATCTTATTCCCTCTGAAACACGTCAATTCCCGTTGCCAAATTCTATATGAAAAGATTGCCCCTCAATAATTTGTTGGTACCTAATTTCAAGATTCAGGGTTGTGTCATATTTTAAGGAGACTTGATTGTTAAGACTCGCTATTTATAAAATATTTTTGAATTATGAATTTATTAGTTACATGATAAAATAATTAATTAATTACTCCACATTTCTATATTTATGGAGTACTAGCTGTATTGAGAAACTGGTCTATTTACCTTCTAGGTAATAGATCTGACTGCAGTTTTTCTGATGAGCTGAAAATTCTGTTTTTTTAATATTTAATGTATTTTCAGCTTATTGAATAATTTTCTTTATTATTATTGTTGTTATTATATTTCCAATTACAATTCAGTATAAACCTGTAGAGATGATAAAAAGGAAACTGATATCCTAGGAATGAATACAAACTTTTTTATCACCTATAAAAATTTTAAGACACATTAATCGATTCGAAGGGAAATTATTGTCAACACTGCTGCTTGATTGTTTTATTTATCCTATTTGTTGACTCATTTGGAGTAGATAATACAGAAACATATATCTTGAACGACTTTTATAGACGTTGATAAAAATCCGTCCATATTCCTGTGTCAATATTTTCCATGTAAACCGATCTGATGGGTATATTGCGTTCATAAATACTCCAATCCTGCAGCGCTCCATATTCTCGCAGGACTCTCCCTTCCTTGATTGCAGCTGCTGCTGTTTGTCCTCCATCATGTCGGCTCATCTAATCTCGACATACGAGGCACAAAAACAGAGGACAGACGACACTCACAAGCCGTTTAATTTTCCTCGCAGAAATTGCTAAATCTTTATTATATTTATACAGAGCTCTAGACGTATTTCTCGTTTATCGCTGTCGTACTGCTGAATTACATCATGCAGATGGCCGTAAAATGAAAAGATTCCCGGATAAATAACGTCTCCGGATGACAAGACGACAGCTGATTTTGCAGGAAATAAAAATTGTTTGCACGTAATCATTTTCTCTTGATATTGCTCGGGAGGATGCATGCGCCTTGCATTTAGAGGACTTTCCAAAGGGCGGGAATGATAATAACGCGATTAGGGTGATCTCGTCGCGTCTAGTCTGTTGAAATAACGAATAAAATAGAATAGAATAGAATTCATTCATACTGCCATAATTATCATCCCAGATGGAAATGAACATCAAAATATAAATGATATTCTAGAATACATGTCAGTACACACAGAACACAGAATTAAAATACAATAAGACAATTAGTTACATCAACAATAAGTTTTATTTTTCACTTGTCCATTACTGCTTTATGATACCTTGGCAACGGTTGCTATCAACAGACTCATAACGCCCGGGGCGTTATGGAGGGCATTATGAATATACGGAGATTTTGACGTCAGGTGACTTTGACGTCACTTGTATTCGTCCAATGAAGTACCGGTTATATTTCGCATGAATTTAGCTAGTATTTGAATTCTACTTCAATCGTTTTTTCTGGATCAAATACAATCGAAAACAAATCTAAAAGTCCGTTTTTACCCAGTTTGATTTGTGAACGAGACCTTTTAAGTTCCTTGAAACTAAATAATACGAAAAATTATTCTGCGAAAAAAAAAATGTAGGAAACTGGTATCATTCTTCAATTAGGATTTTCTGTAATGAGATCCACGAGGTGGCAGCACTGCAGCGTAAGGTCTAATCATCTGTCAAAATATATGAGCGCCTTGTAGTTGACGATTATTTTTACATTTAATTATAAGAAAAAAATTGTTTGTGTTCGAAAATTTCTGTATTTTTATTACATAATTACTGTAATTCATCTTTCCCTCATGTGATGTATCATCGTTGTCTCTCAAACAACTGGTGTATTCCGCTTTTTCCCATATAGTCCAAGAATATAAGGTTTCAAAAAGCCGTTTTCAGGAAAAAACTGCGGAACTTTTTTTCTCAGCGGAACTTCATATTTTTTTGGGTGCTGAATCCGAATCTGAAGTTTGCTACCACAGCAGCCATTGGCTTCATACTCAAAATCACGAAAAACCGCCCAAAATAGTAGTAATTGTCGGTTTTTCGTATATAACACGACAACGAAGCGTTTTTTGAAGAAAGTCATCTCATCGTAAATTGTAGCTGAAATCAATATCTACAAAGTGGAAGAAACAAATCTGAAATCGGAGTTATGATCTTTTCAAAAAGATAAGTAGCGAAGTTGGCTAAAAACGCGAAAACCACCTCGAAAATATCTGCTGGTGCCCTATAATACTTCTTTTATCCCTATAATCAATCATTATATGTATTCAAACGTATATAATAATACGTGTATAATAATTCAATATGTAAACCTAATAATATAATATACATGTATGATGATACATATTATACACTCACCTATTGGTATTTTACAAGTTCTCCCTTTCTTAAATCCCAATGAAAAACATAATTCAGGATGCATAAATTGTGTAAGAAATTACAACAAAATCGACCACTTCCTCCCAGTCTGTTGTTAACCTGCTCCTTACTCCCCACTTACTTAGAACACCTGCTATCCGAAAACATTCCGTTTCAGTTTGTGGCCTAATGTGACGGCGAGCATTTGAATTCGTGATTTTCTTGTTGAGTATGCAGACTGTTTCATCGTACAAACTGCCCAATCCTTCACAGAAGATAGTGATGCAGTTGTTGTTGGTGAGGACATCGATCTTTTGGTCATCCTCATTAGCACACAAATGCCCTGCTACTTTGTACCACCTACCAACCGCTATCGACAGATCCGTAGCAGAGCATATTCAGTTCACACACGCATTTAGCGGTTGCGACTCAACGTCCGCCCTATTTCACCTAGGGAAGGTAAAATTTGTCAAGGCTCTCCAAAAGTTCTCGACTCTATCATCTGACATCAATCAGTTTCAAAATACATTTGCGACAAAAGAAGAGCTCACAGCAGCAAAATTCTTGTTTGGATTGCACGTAGGTGATTTTCGTTGCACTTCCTTGAAAGGCCATCGCTACAAGCAGTACACAAATTCAGCCTACGAATTCAATTCAAATTTTGCCCCCATTCCACCCTTAAAAGCCGCAGTCCAGCAGCACACATATCGTGATTTCCATCAGCAGTGGCTTGGAAACGCTCTACCAACAGAGGAGTGGGGTTGGTGGACAGACAAGAAAAATTTGATCCCTATAACAACCCTCAAAGCTCCAGCCCTGATAAAGCTGCTGGAGCTAATAAGCTGCAAGTGACAGAAGGGGTTTAGGGGCAATTGTGGCTGCAAAAAATTGGATTGTTCTGCACTTGGTTGAGTGACTGTGATGGTCACTGCTCTAAAGAAGAAATCAATCATCTTCGATGTGGACGACGGTACAGACGACCTTCTGGATTCACCACTTTCATCTTATAATCTTGAAGAAGTTGAAGGTAATTTAAAAGAATCTCATATCTTAAAATGTTTGCATGTGATATTTTCATTTATTTTCTGATACGATGGCAGACGAAACGATGGGTAAGTAATGAGATATTCTGTACAACCGCTTATAGGAATCTACTTGAAATAAACTGCTTTTCTTGATCTCTGAAGACAAAATAGATCTATAGACTCTGTTTTCTCTATTTCCAGGTGGAGCTGTACCCCATTACAATTCGAGTTGTCTACTTTCTTAACAATTAACTATATCTTAATCCTTAACTTACTATTACCATATAAAATGAAAATGTCGTTCATTACAACCAACTCCCTGTATATTAACAAAGTATGGTCAAATTATCACTGACGTTCGGCAGTTCAGTAAAAGTGGTTAGTACTACCGATTCCTATTTGAAAATTTGATTTATCGTTGAGATTTGAGAAAGAGAGTACCTACTTGTAAAGTGAACTAATAGGTGAGTAGGTGCCTCTCTGACGTTTGGTAATGTAAGCTGTACATAAAAACAAATAATATTTGATCATACGAGTCACCAGCAGACATTTTCGAGGTGGTTTTCACGTTTTTAGCCAACCTCGCTAATTATCGCCATTTTTCAAAAGATCATAACTCTGCAAAAACTTGTCCGATTTCAGATTTGTTCCTTTCGTTTTGTAGGTATTGGTTTAGGCTACAATCTATTATTCGATGAGTTTCAAAAAACGCAATGTTGTCGTGTAATAGGTAAAAAACCTACAATAACTGCTATTTTGTGCGGTTTTTCGCGATTTTGGGTATGAAGCCGATGGCTGCTATGGTAGCAAACTTCAGATTCGGATTTGGCACCCCAAAAAACATAAAGATCCGTTTAGAAAAAAAGTTCCGCAGTTTTTTCCTTGCCAAACCCTTATATTTTTGGACTAATACCCATGCTCGAGAGCAACAGACCCATAACGCCTTGGGCGTTATGGAGGGCATTATGAATCATAACGCCCGCTAAATATTTTTTTCTGTAGTTCAATAAAGTAAATACTCAGAGAAGTTTTATTTAAGTATAACTGTAAATAAAAAAGAGACTAATTATTTTCTCTCAAATACAAATTACAATTTTCAAATATTCCTGAAAAATTAGTACCAAGTTTGAAATTCTGTGAGTGACCGACGATGAACTCTTTAATGTGCATTCGGTTTCGTTCGTAACGAAACGGAATTGTAGCAATTTTGTTCTTCGAGGAGATACTTTCTTCAATATAGCTCTCCGCTACCGTACTACTCTTCCACTTTCCATGTAATTTTAGTGAATCAAAGGAAGCACCCACCACCTTGAACAAGAAGCGATGACGACGTTCGGCGTAGACAATGTTCGGTGTAACCTTTCGGGTTTACCAAATTAAGGTATTTCGCTGTGATAGAAGGAACACTTCCTATAGTATTTTTACCTACAGGTAACTCAATGCATTTATTATTTCTGTAGGTTAAAAACCTACGTTGTTTACATCCTTTTGGTAGTAGTGCAATTTACTTTTTATCTAAGTTGAAGAATCCTATTTCGCTTTCTTTAACAATGCTGAAACTTTTTAAGGTGCAGTTCTTGGTTTCTGGTAGCTTGATCAGTAAAACAATGTCATCAATTGTCATCTTGACCATTTCATCACGTCTTTATCCTCCGAATACGCCCATTTGTGAAAAAGAAAAAACTAACAGGCAAGGACCAGGTGGAAGATGTTGAGGTTTCAACTTTAAGGAAAAGAATATCTATACACGAAATTACTCAAAATGGCAAAATGGAGAGGGTTCAACAATTATAATGATCTTCGAAATACAAAAAAAAAATTCCAAGACAATTGTCCGTGAAGATGAGGGTTTTTTTTACAAAAATTTACCGAACTCGAAAACTACTCGTCTTCAGAATTGCGATAAAATCATGTTCATTCGACACCCAAAGTGACAAATTCTCACAAATTTTCATGTGAATTAAATCATTTCTACGCCAGAAAAAAATTAAATACTGAAAAATTGGTTTTCGCCATTTTGACGGTTAATTTGTAGTTATTTGTGGTTATTTGTGGTTAACAAATCAGTTGTGATAACTAAAAATACAGCATATGATTCATTTTTACTAAACTCTAAAAACATGAATAAAGCAAGTTGGGAAGTGGTGAATTTTGAAAGTAATAAAAAATCTATTCCGAAAATTAGTAACGCACTAACAGCAGAAGATTACAATAAAATTTTTAGTATCGTAGATGATAAAATAATCAAAAACCTTCCAGTCATTTCGAGTAGTAGTTCCGACTACTTAAAATAACTACCTCCTGTAAATCATAACTTTTTCTTGTACAGGACGACCACTCATGAGGTTCGCCAAGTAATACATAAGCTGAAAAAATCTTCCAAGACAGATTTTTATGGCTTAAATGATACTTTCCTGAAAAAATCTTTGGACAGTTTAGTAGAACCACTAACAATCTTGATAAATGATTATTTTTTTCAGGGTATATTTCCCAGTGCCTTTAACATTGCAAAAGTTGTACCCCTGCATAAAAAAGATGATGTTGATGCGGTTGACAATTATCGACCAATATCAATAATAGTAATTTTTTTTTAAATAATTGAGATACTATTGAAAGTCAGATTATTGGACCATTTCGAAGGGTTCAAACTCTTTCACTCTGCCCATTTGGCTTTCGTAGTAATAAATCTACGACAAAAGCACTCCTTGAAATCTTGGAAAGCATAGTTGAGGATTTGGGAGGTCATGAACATTCATTATTGACCATGTGTTTCCCATGAAAACTTGCATTTTATGGCATAAGAGGCACGCCATTGAAATTATTCAAATCATATTCAGAGGACAGACAACAATATGTCTACCTGCCCAATAACTCTAAATCTGAAATGAAAAAGATTCTTCAGAGTGTTCCTCAAGGATCTGTCTTGGGGCCACTGCTTTTTATAATATACATAAATGACCTATGCTTCCATATGATGACAAAGTGTGAGATTGTGCTCTTTGCGAATGATACGTCTTTCATTACTTCTAATACCAATATTTCTCTTCTTCTTGAAAATGCAGAAACAATAATATATGATTTTGGATTGACGTGGCCTTTACTTGATGGAAATTCATAGTATATGACACTAAGGTAAACACGATTAAATTTTTGGGAAGGTTTGGAAGGTTGGGAAGGTTGGGAAGGTTTATTAAAAATAATAAAGATAAAACACAAAAATCTAAAAAATCAGGAGTTTATAAATTGAATTGTGGTTCTTGTTCCAAAGTATATGTAGGCCAGACTGGTAGACCATTCAAAAGCCGTGTACGTGAACACCGTATGAATTATGTAAATGATAAAACACATTCAACATATGCCAATCATATTTTGGAAGAAGACCATGACTTCGATGAAAACTTTGAAATCCTTCATGTTGAAAATAAAGGTATTAGACTTAATTATTTAGAATTCTTGGAAATTAATAAATTGAAAAATTCGAATTGTTTACTAAATGATCAATTGGACCTTAATAGTTCCCCTTTGTTGAACCTTTTCAACTAATTAAGTAGTAGATATGTTTTGAGATTTCCAGGTATCTACCTACATTGTATTGTCAATTTTATTTTTATCATAGGTAGCTCCTAATTACCTCAATTGTTAAGAAGGGTATTTAAGTAATGTTCAAGGTAGAATAATTTAATGTATTACATTCGCTTGAAAAAGATACAGTGTATCGAAACATGTCGCGAAGACAATAAATCTGTGGAAATTTAATCGTGTTTACCTTAGTGTCAAATAATATATGAAGCAGAAACTTGGTTTTCTGCAAATAATCTTCACATAAACAGGGAAAAATCCCAAAACCTAGTTATTTCCAGTAATAACCAAATTACGAGAGGTAACCACTGTAAATTGCTTGGGGTTGTAGTAGATGATTGTCTGAATTGGTTACACCACATAGACATACTTTAGCACTAGGCTGTCCAGTATTTTGTTTTTACTCAGGCAACTCAGTCGGTGTTTGAACCCGAATATGTTGAAAAACATATACTTCGGTATTTTTCACTCTTTGAACAGCTATGGTACGGTTTTATGGGGTAACTCAGTTAACTCTGTAAAAATATTTTCAAACAACAGAAACGAGCAATAAGAATATTAACCGGAGTTAGATATAATGAACATTGTCGACCACTCTTTAAGAGGTTACGGATTTTACCACTTTCTTGTATCTACATTCTACAAAATTTGACAGAAATTCATTCCAAGAGACTGAGCATCCCAAAAATGTCTAGTCTTCTTCATCATAACACACGTTCCGTTACTTGTGATGATTTACTAGTGCCACGCTACAGATTAGTAAAATCAGAAAGAATCTCTTTGAATTTCAAACTTTATAACAAATTACCTTGCCAAATTAAATACATGAATGATAAATATTTCAAAATTAATGTGAAAAAAGTGCTTCTGGATCATTGCTTCTATTCTGTTGATGATTATATTGAAACATCCCTTTTGTGACCTCACTTCCATAATTTTCTTTTGTTTTAAATTTAACTATTACACATATTTTTTTATTTTATGTAAATATATGTATATATTGTGTATATACAGGGTGGGTCACGGTCGATGGTACCTTAGACGTTTACGGAGAACGGGACATAGGGATCATTCTGAAAATTTGGTTTCTCAAGTAGTTACCTACTCTTGGTCTATCGATCTAAAATATTTTCAGCAATGCAGCGTTGGCGCTTATACCAGAAAGTAGCAGCACCTTTGTTATTTCAAATGGGTCACCCTGCATATTACCGCATTTTTGAACTTGTCATTCTTTTCTGATTATTTCTGCCTCATACTCTCCTATACCTATCTGTAACGGTTTTTGAGATATTAGTTATTTTCCATATTTTTTATCCAAAACATAGCTCGAATTGAATGTTTATATCTGCGGTATTTGGATGCTTAGGAAGTTGCAATTTTGTGTTTAGTTCATCAAGATCATGTACATTGATTCTGTATAGAGAAGTTTGTTCTGCGTTATACAGGGTCGTTCAAAATTCATGATCTTACTGCTAGATACGAAAAGGGTTGAAAGTGCGTTTTTTTAAATGGAACATCCTGTATATTATGAAAATCCTGAAAGATGACTAAATTCCCTTCGAATTGATATATCATGTTCCTATACCTAAATAGCCAGAATTCCGAGATAATTGCAATTTTTACTTGTAATCTCCCAAGTGCTTGAATTATTGCCCGAAATTTTTCGAGTACATGAATTTTCAAAGAAAATTCATGTACTCGAAAAATTTACGGCAATTAATTCAAGCACGAGGGGGATTCAGTAAGAAAATTTCACACCGAGAAATTAAAATCATCCACCAATTCATAAGAAATAACTAACGATGGTTTCACCTGAACTATTTATAACCACTGAAGTATTGATATGTAAAATACTTAACAAAATTTTCATCAATAAATGTTTGACATGTGACATTTGACATATGACAAGTTGATATTTTGCTTTAGTGTACAAATGGAGGTCTAGTTTTCATATGAAAGGAGATAATTATGTATTTACTAGATATTTGTACATGTCAAACATTTATTGATGAAAATTTTGTTAAGTATTTTACATATCAATATTTCAGTGGTTATAAATAGTTCAGGTGAAACCATCGTTAGTTATTTCTTATGAATTATTGGATGATTTTCATTTCTCGGTGTGAAATTTTCTTACCGAATCCCCCTCGTGCTCGAATTAATTGCCGTAAATTTATCTCGTACATGAATTTTCAAAAAAATTCATGTACTCGAAAAATTTCCAGCAATAATTCAAGCACTTGGGAGATTACAAGTGAAAATTGCTATTATCTCGGAATTCTGGCTATTTAGGTATAGGAACATGATATATCAATTCGAAGGGAATTTAGTCATCTTTCAGGATATTTCATAATATACAGGATGTTTCATTTACAAAAACGCACTTTCAATCCTTTTTGTATCTAGCAGTAAGATCTTGAATTTTGAACGACCCTGTATAACGCAGAACAAACTTCTCTATACAGAATGAATGTACATGATCTTGATGAACTAAACACAAAATTGCAACTTCCTAAGAATCCAAATACCGCAGAAATAAACATTCAATTCGAGCTATGTTTTGGATAAAAAATATGGAAAATAACCAATATATCAACAATCGTTCGAGATAGGTATAGGGGAGTATGAGGCAGAAATAATCAGAAAAGAATGACAAGTTCAAAAATGCGGTAATATACAGGGTGACCCATTTGAAATAACAAAGATGCTGCTACTTTCTGGTATAAGCGGCAACGCTGCATTGCTGAAAATATTTTAGATCGATAGACCAAGAGCAACTACTTTAGAAATCAAATTTTCAGAATGATCCTATGTCCCGTTCTTCGTAAACGTCTAAGGTACTATCGACCGTGACCCACCCTGTATATGCTGTTCCACTGACTTACTATAAACCATATTCTGTATGTGTCACATAGTCAATAAACTATCTATCTATGTCGAAAAAGGTTTGATACAAAAGTTCTTGATTTTTTTTTATTATCTTCAACCTTTATTTCGAACATTCGCTAAGAGGTCAGGTTTTGCCGTGAATCGCAAAAAAACGTTTTCAACACCTAAACTGCATAACCATTTCACTGTTTTGAGTGTTTTCGTTTTTAAATATTTTTTTCTCACAGTAGGAACCCCAACAACACTTTGTATTTTTTCTATTTATATTTTTATATATTTCCCCTCGATAAATCCATCCTGATTTATACTTTCTATTTATATTTTTATATATTTCCCCTCGATAAATCCATCCTGATTTATATTTTCCTGGATAGGATTGTCACGCTGGTAGCTATAGCTGCCTCCGTGGCGACGTTAGTTGTTGCCTTGATATCTCAAGGTCTTCTAACCGAAGCCACAAATGTGTGATTTTCTTCCTGTTGTTGACTTCCATTGTTTCTATCTTTACATCCAAATGTTGTACATCTTCGCACTTGCTTTTACCGTACTGATGAGACATTAAGCTCGAAACACGTGTCTACGGTTGCACAACAATTTGAGGGCTATACCCAAAAACTTTTCTATTTATGTTAATGATACATATAGCTTCTTCAAAAAATGCACGGTAGTGGTAAAATTGTATGCCTAATGAAGAGTGACTTGCGAGAATTCTGGAATTTGGCCCTACACATATACTTAATTGCTATTTTTTGCAAAACAAAAACACTCATAAAAAATATTGACTTCATAATCCCCAAAAACAAATTTCATATCTCAGATGTGAGACATAATACATACTTTTTACAATATCTTCACCAAGTTCCCAAGAAGTGGTCCTAACTGCAAAACATCTCGATGCTAATTTTCTTCTGAGCTTTCCGAAGTGATAATTGAATTTCAGTTTATAATCAATCGTTAACCCGGAAATGTTGTTTCTAACCTATAACTACATCATTGGCCATCTTCGGCCATCTCGTCGTCCTGACTCATCCCCACTGGATTTTTTCATGTGGGGTTATCGAAACAGCAAGTAAACAAGCACCGGCCATTTAAAGATTGTACATTACTATGTATCTTCACCAAGTAACGGCCTAGAAAATCAGAAAAAAAATTCTATCGTGTGAATTTGTTTCAAAGAACGTTGAGTGATAATTAGGTGAGGTTATCACAGATCTCGTGCGAATTTCACAGTGATGTTTTCTAACGGTTACATTATGGAATATTATATCAATTTATCGAAAAATGTTTAACTAATAATAGCTAGAGGTTATCGTATATCGAGGGAAGAGTTTATTAGCAATCTCACAAACTTCGTCATTACATTTTGAAGTAACGATGAATAAGGTCGTGATTTTTTGTATCGTGCTACAATCAACACGAATATTTTCTGAGAACCTGAGTTTCAGGCACATCAATATACTGCTGGATTACAACAAGGGACTTGATGGATTCTGGACCATGAAAATCGATTCATCGAATAATCTTACCGAAAGTTTGGAAGGTTATGGTGATTTTAAAAGAATATTGATACACAATCAGTCAATTCCAGTATTGTACGAGGGCAGTTTTTCTAAACTCCATGTCATCGAGCTAGAAATTTATGAGTGTGATCTAGAAAAAATCCACCCGGGAGCCTTGTCAGACGCAGAGCTGGAGGTAGTTAATATATACTCCAACAAAATCAAGAAGTTAGAAAAAGGAGTTTTCAATGGAGTGCAAACTCGCACACTCCTATTGTCTCATAACGAAATAGAAGAAATCGAAGCTGGAGCTTTTGACCGGATGAGCGAGCTGAGGAAAATCGAGTTACAATTCAATAAGTTTGAACATTTGGAACGAGGTTTATTCAAAGGAACGCCAAAATTGAAGGAACTAAATTTAAATTCTAATTCTATCAAAGAAATAGGACAATACGTACTAACTGATTTGCCCAATATGGCGGAGCTTCTACTGGACTCTAATCGCATTGAAAGAATAGATGATATTGCTTTAGGTGAGTGATATGTGTCAAAGTACTTTCAAACAGACTAGTATATCAGATCAATGAAATATACTCTATTTTCTGAAGAACACAACTTTTCCTTTACCAAAAGAAGAAAACAATAATTATTATACATATCGAGAACGCACCGGAAGAAGGGGTTTCAGGGGTTATAACCTCCCGAAATTTATCAATACCACTTGATTAATCACTAAAAAATTTTATTGAGGCGTATTATGAATTTATAAAATCAAAATAAAAAAATTAACCATCCCGAAAAGAAATCCTTAGTACGCCCTTGCTAGATATGATGAAAAACAGGTACAAAATGAATGATCAATATGAATAGAATAATAAATTTAATAAATTGACGCACAAATGAATAAAATTAAAACAGAAACACATTTTCACCGTGCTGAGCAACCAACATGTACAAATATAAAAATAAGTGTAAAGAATACCAGTATAAAATAAATATTGAAATCATCACAATAGAAAATTGCTTTGTATTCATGTATAAGACCAGTGATTCAATAAAACATATTAAAATTGAAACCTCAATAACTAAGATACGATCACAACTTTTAATTTCACAATACGAAAAATTCCCACAGTAGAATTTATCTAATAAGAAGTTTCCGCCAGAAGAAGATTTTTTACAGAATTGTCTTTCATTATCTATGATTTTGATCTCGTTGGGTCGGTGATTATACACTTTTTTTTCGTTATAAGTTATAGAATTTTTTACCTGTGTAGATGTTGGAAATGGTAATGTCATATTGAGCGTTTGCCTGGAGTTAATGATACATATAGCTTCTTAAAAAAATGTACGGTAGTGGTAAAATTGTTTGCCTAATGAAGAGTGACTTGCAAGAATTATGCAATTTGGCCTTACACATATATACTTACTTAATTTCTATTTTTTGCAAAACAAAAACATCCATAAAAAAATTGTCATAATCCCCAAAAACAAATTTTATATCTCAGATGTGAGACAACTAATCATAATACACACTTTTTACAATATCTGCAACAAGTTCCCAAGAAGTGGTTCTAACTGCAAAACATCTCGATGCTAGTTTTCTTCTGAGCGTTCCGAACAGATGATTGAATTTCAGTTTATAATCAATCGTTAACCCGGAAATGTTGTTTCTAACCTATAACTACATCATTGGCCATCATTGGCCACCTCGTTCTGCTGACTTAACTCCACTGGATTATTTCATGTGGAGTTATCTGAAGCAGCAAGTATACAAGCACCGGTCATTTAACGATTGTACATTACTATGGATCTTCATCAAGTAAAGGCCGAGAAAATCAGAAAAAAAATTCTTATCATGTGAATTTGTTTCAAAGAACGTTGAGTGATAATTGGGTGAGGTTATCACAGATCTCCTGCAAATTTTACAGCGATGTTTTCTAATAGTTACATTATCGAATATCATATCAATTTTTCGAAAAATGTTTAACTAATAATAGCTAGAGGTTATCGTACGTCGAGGGAAGAGTTTATTAGCAATCTCACAAACTTCGTCATTATATTCTGAAGTAACCATGAATAAGAGTAAGGTTATTCTGGACTTTCATTGTCTAAAAAAAGAACAAAGTAAAATTCAATTCTCGACATTTCAACTGTTAAAATCCACAGTCGTTATCAAGTGTATAAATGCGACAATCTCAGGGATACTTCTTATATATGCTATGGATTATTTTGTGTCATTAGCCTAGGTGTTTTTGCCGGTGTTCAGGTAAGCTTGCTAATAACAGTGCCGGGCCCCTCCGGTACAGCATTGTTAATTATTATCGCAATTTCAATTGATCCATGCCAATAATTAAGGGTTTCCACACATTACAGATTTCTATGCTAGCTTGACTGAAGACTTTGTTGTTCATAATATATGCACTCCCTTTGAACTACCTTCTATACCAGCCCTCTTCTTTATGGATGACTTCGGCTTCAGTCCATTTTATGTTGTGTTGGGTCGTCCAGACATGATCCGCTATCCCTGACTTTGATGTTTCTCCTCGTTGAGTGTTTCTCTTGTGTTCAGCGAGTCTAAAGTCTCCAAGATAAGCTTCACCGCATTCACAAGGGATGTGGTAGATGCAGTTTTTGGAGTCAATGTCAGCGTTACGTGGTATCGTCTTTGTGAGATGACTGCGAATAGTGTTACCTGACTTGAAACATGTCCGTATTTTGTATTTCTACCCAATTCGCCTTATTCTTTCCGATAGACCTCTAACATAGTGAACGCACAGGGTGGCTTGTATCGGCTCTTCTGGTTTCTTGTTCTTATCCCCCCTGCGGGCTAGAACCTTTTCTATATATTTTTTGGGGTACCCATTTCGACGCAGATCTTTCTTGATATTGTCCAATTCGATGGTAAAATTTTATCTGTGTTACATAAGTTGTAGGCACGGTCCACCAGCGATCGAACAACCCCTCTCTTTGTAGCACCATGATGGTTCGATTCGAAGTTCAGGTATTGTCCGGTATGAGTCGGCTTTCTGTATACTGATGTTTGGCACTTATAATTGTTCTTTTAAACTTTCACGTCTAGAAAAGGTGAATCGTCTTGGGTCTCCTTTTCCATCGTGAAGTTTATGGACTTTCTGATGTTATTCAGATGTTCCAGAAAGACGTCAAGTTCCTCGTCTCCGTGGTTCCATATGACAAACGTGTCGTCAACATATCTCAACCACATCTAGGGTTTTTTATGGGCTGTCTCTAGCAAAAGCTTCAAACCATTCCATATAGATGTTTGCTACCAAGGGCGATAATGAGGATCCCATCGGTAGTCCGTCTTCCTGGGAGAAAAAGCGGTCTTTTTCTTGAAAGTAGTAATTTCGCAGGCATCGAATGCTGCAGGTCCGTTTATATGTGACATATGTGACACTTTGAATTAGATTTTAACCTGTTTTCGTGTTTTTTCGCATAGAGTAGACAACTGTAAATGTATACAGTGCGGCTTTTCATAGTCCCCCCCCTGTTAACTTTTGAACGGTTCGACGTAGAAACATAAAAAAAAACCGTTTCGAGGGTTTCACTAATATTACTTTTTTTTAAATAGTGATTGCACGATAGGGGGCGCAGGGGGGGCCATCAACTCAACATTTTTAAATGGCATGTGGGGTCAAGTGTCACATCGTTGAAAATAGAATTCAATTCTTTTTACAACCATCTAAATATTTTTGAATTTTGTTTATAATTTTTTTCCCAATTTCGATTTTTATACCTTTCGAAATTTTTAAATGAATGTGCCCCCAGCACCATCTGTCGAGTAATTGCAATGTTGCTTCTCTCAAAAAGTAGTATCGGTAATACCCTTCAAAAAATTTTTGGTTTCATTGTTCCACATCCAACCGTTCATTTATCGAGGTATGAGTAGTATTCAGATCCGCATTTATATTTGATATTTCGATTTTGAATTACAAAAAAATATTACCGAAAATCAAAAATATTTAGATGGTTGTAAAGAAAATTGAATTCTCTTTTCAACGATGTGACACTTGACCCCACATGCCATTTAAAACTTTTGAGTTGATGGGCCCCCCTGCGCCCCCTATCGAGCAATCACTATTTTTTTATTTCAAAAAGTAGTATTGGTGAAACCCTCGAAACTGTATTTTTTTCATGTTTCTACGTCTAACCGTTCAAAAGTTAACAGGGGGGTTATGTTAAAATATTTTTTCTTTGAAAATGGGTCTACAGGAATGTGTGTAACCAAAACCATATAAAACGCGAAAATTACGTTTCTGAGCCTCAAAAGCTCTTTCTATATTTGTTCCTTCACCCCACATGAGTACATTATAAGAAAGAATTGAATTGACATGCTTCAAACAGTTATCATCCAATAACTTTTTTAATTGAAGCAATGCGTAGAAACTGCAGTTTAATCTTTTGCATACATAGTTTACATGAAACTTCCAACTAAGTCCAGAATCTATGTGTAATCCTAGAAATTTAGTTGTCCCTGATGTTGGTAATGTCAATATTCACAGGTTCGTATGTATATTTCCTGCCAAATAATTGAATCAAAACTGTCTTCTCTGGATTGACTATAAGCCTGTTTCTGCGACACCAATCTGTAAATCGTTCACTAACAATATTTAGTTTAGTTTGAAGTTCCACATGACTATCGGCTTTTTGTGAAATTGAAGAATCATCGGCAAATAGTGATATTGAACTTATACCCAAATATTGTGGGAGATCATTTATGTAAAGTAAAAATATTAATGGCCCTAGAACTGAGCCCTGTGGAACTCCTATGTTCATCTCACACATATCAGAATCAGTATCGTCCAATCTTACAAATAATCTCCTATATTTCATTGGTATAGGAGAGTACCCATGCTAGAAATTTTCCGCGAATACCAATTGTGTATAATTTATTAGCGAGTAAATCAAAGTCTATGGAATCGAAGGCTTTAGATAGGTCGAAGAGAAGTGCGGCTACAAATTTTCCTCAATCGACACCACTATAAATAGTTTCTGAGAAAGCTGCAGTAGCACTTTCCGTCGATCTCCGTGGGCAGAATCCATTTTGATACTCGTTGATAATATTGTTTTTTACCAAAAAAGGGAATAATTTATTGTAAATACACCTGTCTGTAACCTTACTCAAAACACTGGGATGGTCACAGGCCAATAATGTTCAGTATCAAGAGGATCACCTTTCTTGAGTAACGGAATTATTTTTCCTATTTTCAACAAGTCTGGAAACGATTCCTCTTCAACAGATTTGTTTATAATGAATGCTTAAGGTTCAACGATATATTCGGATACAGATTCGATTATATTCGTGGATAGGCAATCCATTCCAGTGGAATTTTTGTTTTTGAGATCAGCAATAACAGAAGAAGACTTCAGAAGGGGAGACAGGGTGAAAGTAAAAGCTATCCACGGTTGAAGTCAAGTCAGTGGTATCTGATGAAGTTTCATCAAGGAAATGTCGTTTTGAATTGTTTGGAACCGAGGTTGCGTAATGATTGGCAAAAGTATTCGCTATGATTGATTTATCATCAATCAAGTTATTTCCGAAATACATTTCCTGTGGATATTCCTTATTAAATTTTTTACCTGTTTGTTGACTGTTTTCCTGACATGTTTTTACTTATTTTGTATATTATCTAATTTATTTATTTTATTTTGATAGTATGTACGCTTACATTCTTCATTATTTTGCCTATGCTGTTTTTTCATCTCATGATACAAGTGTTGTGAGTTCTAATTATCACTATTTTTAATTAACCAATTAACTACATTCCTTGTAGTTTGTATATCAATCTTGATTTTTTTAAAGGGACAATGCCAACCGAGCGTTGACATTAAAAACATAAGGAGACCGCTAATGGACCATTTTGGAGGGAGAAAAAGCGCGAAAAACACGCGCGACACAAAACCGCGCGTAATTACAACTCAAAAACACCATACCTGCAGACTCCGTCTGATATGCCATAAACTTATTTTCGAATTCAATTTAACTACAGAAGTAAAACTACTCCATTATTATTGTTATTATCTGTCCCGAGTACTCTACAGGACCAGGAATATACAGGGTGAGGCCAAAAAGGAACGTAATAGTCCCACTTGGTAACAACACCACAGTATTCCAAGCAGAGACACATGCATACAGATGAATCTAGACCGTGGGTATGAAAGCCATATATCTATTAACAACAAATATCGATAACACGCCATAAGACGCAATGTAATCAAATTGAAGCCAAAAATATCTATCTTACCTTTTCTCAAACGGGGGCTGGGAAACTATTGCGCATGCCTCGAAGGCCGAATTCTGAATCATGAGAAATGTTATACATTTTTAAGGTTATGCTTCTTTTGACATTTTCAACCGTCATTTTTATAATGTGGAGAAATGAAGAATGAGAATTATGCAAGACGGTCAATTAAACTTCGTGTCATTAAAAAAACGATTCATTGATCCATTTGTAACACAATGTCTGTTACCTGCTACTAGAGTTTCATCAATCATCATCAATCAATTTTCTGCCAAAAGTGGATAAAAACTCACTAAACTTGAAGAAATATGGATTGGATATGTGACAAACAGTTGTTTGAAAAGCTAAATCTCATTCCACATCGGCCTCATAACTGCCGAGAAAAATAGTTTACTGGTAGCGATGTATTTTTCCTGAACAATAACTCCAACTAAAACGCGGCGATCTTAAATTCCTTCAGGCATGAATCTAGAAATGTAGAAATTTATAAAATGTGGCATATTCTCAAGAATGAAACCCATATAGTGCCTTCCTCTTATAATTTGCACAATCTACATTTGCTCTCCGTAAACTTATCCATATTATGAGGTTATGTTGGAAAGATATATGCTTCTCATATGTTCGATAATTGTTGCTGCCGAATCATGCACGCTAGAAAGAAATGAAAAAACAAAATCGTGTCTTTGATAATAATTTGATAGTAATTTCTGGCGCAAGCGCATTAATTTAACAGCGTCCAATTCGAAGTCGATGCTCATTTTTTTTGGCATCACATAGGCTATCCTTATTATCCATATTCGTAGTTAATAGATATATGATGAAAGCAAACACATCTACATTCTTTCTGACAGCCAGAGCGCTATAAAAGCTCTGAACTCAATGCAGATAAAGTCTAAGCAAGTCTGGGAATGTCTTCAGAGCCTCAATGAACTCTCGAAACGCAACAAGGTTACACTTGTGGGGGTGCCCGGCAATAGGGGATTTGAAGGCAATGAAAAAGCAGACCAACTTGCAAAGAAAGCATCTGATTCACCATTCACAGGTCAAGAACCAGCGCTTGGAATTAGCAAAACCCGATGCGGAAACATAATCAATGAGTGGAAGAAATCAAAACACCAAACGTATTGGGACCAAATCGAAGGGCATCGACACAGCACAGCCATGGTGAGGCACCTGAGCCAAACACTGACGGCTTACACACTCAACCTTAACAGATCTAAGATACGCACGATCACTGGCTTACTAACCGGACACTGCGGCCTTAGAAAACACCTACACACCATGGGAATAAATAGAGAAACCGTGGACTGTAGACTCTGTGGTAACGAGGAGGAAACAGCCTCTGACATCATCTTCGAATGCGACGCGCTGATCAACAAGCGCAACAGAATATTCGGACAGATCAACCTAGAAACAGCCATGAATTCGAAACACCTAGTAAATAGACTACTGAACCTGGTTAAAAACACAGGCCTATTTAACTAGGAACTACTGACAACAGAACAATACAATAGACCCCAGCTGGCCTCAGTGTTAAGGGAAACCTCAAGGTAAACCCGATATCTCGCTCGTCAGCTTTTAACCAACCAACTCTACTGACTGACATTCATGTCAGTATTTATTCATTTTTTTTTATTCCAGATCTCCCAAGCTTGAGAAAATTGGACTTGGGTCGTAACAAGTTGAAAGAAATACAGCCGAACGCGTTCAAACAACTGAAAAACCTCGAGAGTCTGTATCTGACCAAGAACCAGTTGAAGGAAATCAAGAAAGGGATGTTTGCAGGATGCAGCAGTTTGGAAATTTTGCATCTCGAAAGGAATGAAATAGAGCTCGTAGAACCATCTTTCTTCGAAGATATTCCTGAAATCTACACTCTGGATTTGTCGGGAAATAAACTGAAAACTATTCCCAAACGTTTTTTGCAAAACTCCAAAATAAGAAGTAAGTTTATATTTTTCTACGATCTCAATCTTATGACAAAAAAGAGTATTTCAATGAACTTTTCTGGCATTTCAATATGAAAACTACGAACTACGAATCTCCGAACAAGAAAGTAAACCATATAATAATAATAATAATAATAATAATAATAATAATAATAATAATAATAATAATAATAATAATAATAATAATAATAATAATAATAATAATAATAATAATAATAATAATAATAATAATAATAATAATAATAATAATAATAATAATAATAATAATAATAATAATAATAATAATAATAATAATAATAATAATAATAATAATAATAATAATAATAATAATAATAATAATAATAATAATAATAATAATAATAATAATAATAATAATAATAATAATAATAATAATAATAATAGGCAGGGAGGTCAACCAACACCTGAGGCCCTGGTGAGTTGCGACACCACCTACCCGAGCAAAGGATGCAAAATCGGACCGGCAGCTCATGCGCATCCGGGAGGGAAAAGGCATCTTTCCCTCCGGTGTCGGCCGTGGGTTTGCTGGGTTAACCCCCCAGTAAACCCTTTTACTCGGTTCCAAATAATCGGGGAAGAGGCCCCCACAACCGACCCCCTCGGATTAGGGGTCAAAGGCAAGGTGGTGGGGCCAACAACGATGATTTGCCAAATGACGACAACCGCAATGACAACGGACGCTTTGAGTGGACGGATAGATTAAGGGATGGACTTCTGTATTGCTATGAGAGCAGTGAGCCCGCCCGGAGAGGATACATGGCAAGGATGCATGCTCTTTGGTGTGAGAGACACCCAGAGCATGCCGCCGTTTCCGCCCAAAATCTCAGGGATTATGTATCCTATCTCCGGGCTCGAGGCTATGTTAGAGCTCCTCCTCAGCCGGTTAACGAAGTGGCAGATATGCCACGTGTCGGTCTGGCTGCAGAGGAGGCTCGCATCATACCACCAATGGAGGACATCAGAACCCGCAGGGCGCTTCACAATATGAAGCCCTTGAAGCCGCAAGAACTGGCACGGGTGGATGCGGAGATTGGCGATGTTCTTCCAGAAGAGGCCAACATCTGGCAGATTAATTCTGTCGTGTACGACGCCGCTCGTGCAATATCCCAGACGGAGAGGAGGGACACCACTGCTCTTGTTGGGAGGCATGAGCGACGCGTTCACAAGATGGAAGCTAAGATCAAGTCGGCGAGACAACACGCGTCTCGTATCCAGTGTGTGGTGGACTACATGTCGGCCAATAGGCCTTTCACGCCGGCAGTGCGGCGAATTGCTGCAAGGCTAAGACGAGCTCACCACACATTGAATCAAGGCGTGCTGTTTACCATAAAACAGCACTGTCTTGATAGGATACGAATGCTAGTGGCTGCAAAGAAGTCACTAGTGAGGCGAGCGAGAAGTATCGCGGAAAACATAAAGTTCCGCGATAAACCTTCCCGCTTATTCCAAGAGCCTCCACGTGTTGTCGATAACCCGCCGGCTGCTGATCGGGTAGAAACCTTCTGGAAGAACATCTATGAGTTTCCGCAACCACTCAATGTAGACACTCCAGCCCTAGCGCAGTTCGAAGCTTACTGCAGGACGCTTCGGCAGCCTGAGCACAATGATCTGCGCAATCCGATAACCACGGAAGAAGTTCGAGGGGCCCTCAAAGGCTCGAAGAACTTTGCTGCTCCAGGCCCTGATGGGTTGAATAATTATTGGTGGAAAAAGTTTCCAACAAACCACCGCCATCTGGCAAGAGTTTTTAACTCATGGCTAGATGGGGAACAGCAGATTCCGGAGTGGTTTGTCGAGGGGCGAACCGTGCTCATCCCCAAGAACGGAGATTTGTCTGATCCAAAGAATTACAGGCCGATAACATGCTTGAATGCGTGCTATAAGTTGTTTACGCGCATCTTATACACGCGCATTCTCTCCGCAGTTGATCCGGTGTATGAACGGATATATGAGCAACGAGGGTCAAAGAAAGGGGTCGCCGGCTGCAAGGAGAACCTGCTCATCGATAGATGTATCACGCAGGACTCCGTGCAGTATAAGCGTAACCTTTCGATGGCCTGGATTGATTACCGCAAGGCATTTGATACAACATCGCATGAGTTAATCATGCATTTGCTCAGATGTCTTGAGGTACCCAATCAAATAGTGGGATGCATTGGACAACTGATGCCACTCTGGAGGACTCGCTTCACCATAAGATCTGGTAGAGACATAGTCCAAACAGAGCAGGTCATCATTAGAAGAGGCGTGTTTCAGGGAGACTCCCTCAGCCCTCTTCTCTTCTGCATCTCACTATTGCCATTGTCCGTTGTACTCAGGAATACCCGTGGGTACAACTGCGGCACCCCCAGCAACCGGAGGCATAAAGTCACCCATCTGTTTTACATGGATGACCTCAAATTATATGCCTCTGGAGAAAGGGACCTACATCAGTCCCTTAGGGTGGTGGAAGAGTACACGCATGCTATCGGAATGGAATTTGGGATCGACAAATGTGCCACGGTTCATCTCAAAAGAGGACGATGCGAGGAATACGGAGAGGATGTCCAGCTCGTAGACGGAAGCATCCTACATCATCTGGATGCCGGAGAGACGTATACTTACCTAGGGGTGGAGCAACGCCACTCCCAAGAGGTATTCACAGTTAAGAACTCTCTCCGCGGCAAGTATCAGCATAAACTCCGACAGATCTGGTCATCAGAACTGTCGGGGAAGAACAAAGTTGCTGCAACCAATATGCTTGCCGTTCCGATCCTTCTCTACTCTTTCGGAGTAATGAAGTGGACTAAGGAAGAGCTGCGACAACTCGACGTTAAAACTCGCAAAGTGATGCATCTCAATAGGTGCTTGCATCCTAAATCGTCCGTTCCACGGTTATACTTTCCCAGACAACGGGGAGGCCGTGGACTTTTGAGTTTGGAGTGTATGCATAACAGAATGGTTCTGGATGGGGCCTGTAAAGTCATCAGGAGTTCAGATCCCCTTCTCTGCATGGTCCGCGACCATGAAAAAGCAGGGATTGGAACATTTCTTTTTAAGGCAGCAACCCGTGCGGCCGATGAACTCGGTCTCGTATTTGACACTGAACGGGCTAACCCAAACTCTGTCACCGAGTTGGGACCCGTTCAGCAAAAAGCTCACATCAAAGCTGCGGAGACAGAGGTCCTGCTACAGCTACATATGGATAAGCCAATGCATGGTGTCTTCTTTCACAACATCGAAGACCTTGGCTTATCCAAAAGCTTGACCTTTGCCTTCCTCAGGGCGAGTGAGCTAAAGTCGGAGACCGAGGGATTCATAATGGCCTGCCAGGATGGTGTCTTCAACACCCTCGTCTACCGTAGTCGCGTGATGGGTATAGACGTCCCTGACACCCGATGCAGGGCATGTCGTGGGGCACCTGAGACCGTAATGCATTTGCTATCAGCATGCCCATCTTATGCGGTCTCAGCCTATATCCACAGGCATAACGCGGCGCTACGAGTGTTATACTACCATCTACGACACTCGTACGGTATAGACGAGACACCGGTGTTGCCTTATGTTCCGGGGGATATTGAGTCCGTGGTGGAGAATGAGAGGTGCCGGATCTATTGGAACTACTCATTCCCCACCCTCAGGCAAATACAAGCCAATAAGCCTGATGTTGTCCTCCTCGACCACCAAAGTAGAACGATATTCGTCATGGAGTTTTCCGCTCCAGGCGAAATGAATATCGTTCGAAAAGAGGAGGAAAAACGGACTAAATATCGAGATCTTCTCTTTGAACTCCGCAGGTTATATCCGGACCATTCTGTCAAAATGGTGGTTCTGATCATAGGAGTCCTTGGTGGAATGATGGACACACTGCTCTCCAACTTGAAGATAATACCTGCTTGCCGTAATATGGCAGAAATCTTAGCAGCAAGAATGCAGAAGGCCGTCATCCTTGGTTCGCTCCGTCTACTCAGGGCACATGATTCTCGGACCCAATAGTCACTCACCCTACGGACGTAGGGAGTGGTTAACGACACCAGCGCGCCCTCCGGATGTATCGGAGCACCGGAGACAGGGCCTGACTGGTACATTCCCAACGGGAAAAAAATAAAATAATAATAATAATAATAATAATAATAATAATAATAATAATAATAATAATAATAATAATAATAATAATAATAATAATAATAATAATAATAATAATAATAATAATAATAATAATAATAATAATAATAATAATAATAATAATAATAATAATAATAATAATAATAATAATAATAATAATAATAATACCCGAGCAAAGGATGCAAAATCGGACCGGCAGCTCATGCGCATCCGGGAGGGAAAAGGCATCTTTCCCTCCGGTGTCGGCCGTGGGTTTACTGGGTTAACCCCCCAGTAAACCCTTTTACTCGGTTCCAAATAATCGGGGAAGAGGCCCCCACAACCAACCCCCTCGGATTAGGGGTCAAAGGCAAGGTGGTGGGGCCAACAACGATGATTTGCCAAATGACGACAACCGCAATGACAACGGACGCTTTGAGTGGACGGATAGATTAAGGGATGGACTTCTGTATTGCTATGAGAGCAGTGAGCCCGCCCGGAGAGGATACATGGCAAGGATGCATGCTCTTTGGTGTGAGAGACACCCAGAGCATGCCGCCGTTTCCGCCCAAAATCTCAGGGATTATGTATCCTATCTCCGGGCTCGAGGCTATGTTAGAGCTCCTCCTCAGCCGGTTAACGAAGTGGCAGATATGCCACGTGTCGGTCTGGCTGCAGAGGAGGTTCGCATCATACCACCAATGGAGGACATCAGAACCCGCAGGGCGCTTCACAATATGAAGCCCTTGAAGCCGCAAGAACTGGCACGGGTGGATGCGGAGATTGGCGATGTTCTTCCAGAAGAGGCCAACATCTGGCAGATCAATTATGTCGTATACGACGCCGCTCGTGCAATATCCCAGACGGAGAGGAGGGACACCACTGCTCTTGTTGGGAGGCATGAGCGACGCGTTCACAAGATGGAAGCTAAGATCAAGTCGGCGAGACAACACGCGTCTCGTATCCAGTGTGTGGTGGACTACATGTCGGCCAATAGGCGAATTGCTGCAAGGCTAAGACGAGCTCACCACACATTGAATCAAGGCGTACTGTTTACCATAAAACAGCACTGTCTTGATAGGATACGAATGCTAGTGGCTGCAAAGAAGTCACTAGTGAGGCGGGTGAGAAGTATCGCGGAAAACATAAAGTTCCGCGATAAACCTTCCCGCTTATTCCAAGAGCCTCCACGTGTTGTCGATAACCCGCCGGCTTCTGATCGGGTAGAAACCTTCTGGAAGAACATCTATGAGTTTCCGCAACCACTCAATGTAGACACTCCAGCCCTAGCGCAGTTCGAAGCTTACTGCAGGACGCTTCGGCAGCCTGAGCACAACGATCTGCGCAATCCGATAACCACGGAAGAAGTTCGAGGGGCCCTCAAAGGCTCAAAGAACTTTGCTGCTCCAGGCCCTGATGGGTTGAATAATTATTGGTGGAAAAAGTTTCCAACAACCCACCGCCATCTGGCTAGAGTTTTTAACTCATGGCTAGATGGGGAGCAGCAGATTCCGGAGTGGTTTGTCGAGGGGCGAACCGTGCTCATCCCCAAGAACGGAGATTTGTCTGATCCAAAGAATTACAGGCCGATAGCATGCTTGAATGCGTGCTATAAGTTGTTTACGCGCATCTTATACACGCGCATTCTCTCCGCAGTTGATCCGGTGTATGAACGGATATATGAGCAAAGAGGGTCAAAGAAAGGGGTCGCCGGCTGCAAGGAGAACCTGCTCATCGATAGATGTATCACGCAGGACTCCGTGCAGTATAAGCGTAACCTTTCGATGGCCTGGATCGATTACCGCAAGGCATTTGATACAACATCGCATGAGTTAATCATGCATTTGCTCAGATGTCTTGAGGTACCCAATCAAATAGTGGGATGCATTGGACAACTGATGCCACTCTGGAGGACTCGCTTCACCATAAGATCTGGTAGAGTCAGTCCAAACAGAGCAGGTCATCATTAGAAGAGGCGTGTTTCAGGGAGACTCCCTCAGCCCTCTTCTCTTCTGCATCTCACTATTGCCATTGTCCGTTGTACTCAGGAATACCCGTGGGTACAACTGCGGCACCCCCAGCAACCGGAGGCATAAAGTCACTCATCTGTTTTACATGGATGACCTCAAATTATATGCCTCTGGAGAAAGGGACCTACATCAGTCCCTTAGGGTGGTGGAAGAGTACACGCATGCTATCGGAATGGAATTTGGGATCGACAAATGTGCCACGGTTCATCTCAAAAGAGGACGATGCGAGGAATACGGAGAGGATGTCCAGCTCGTAGACGGAAGCATCCTACATCATCTGGATGCCGGAGAGACGTATACTTACCTAGGGGTGGAGCAACGCCACTCCCAAGAGGTATTCACAGTTAAGAACTCTCTCCGCGGCAAGTATCAGCATAAACTCCGACAGATCTGGTCATCAGAACTGTCGGGGAAGAACAGAGTTGCTGCAACCAATATGCTTGCCGTTCCGATTCTTCTCTACTCTTTTGGAGTAATGAAGTGGACTAAGGAAGATCTGCGACAACTCGACGTTAAAACTCGCAAAGTGATGCATCTCAATAGGTGCTTGCATCCTAAATCGTCCGTTCCACGGTTATACTTTCCCAGACAACGGGGAGGCCGTGGACTTTTGAGTTTGGAGTGTATGCATAACAGAATGGTTCTGGATGAAGCCTGTAAAGTCATCAGGAGTTCAGATCCCCTTCTCTGCATGGTCCGCGACCATGAAAAAGCAGGGATTGGAGCATTTCTTTTTAAGGCAGCAACCCGTGCGGCCGATGAACTCGGTCTCGTATTCGACACTGAACGGGCTAACCCAAACTCTGTCACCGAGTTGGGACTCGTTCAGCAAAAAGCTCACATCAAAGCTGCGGAGACAGAGGTCCTGCTACAGCTACATATGGATAAGCCAATGCATGGTGTCTTCTTTCACAACATCGAAGACCTTGGCTTATCCAAAAGCTTGACCTTTGCCTTCCTCAGGTCGAGTGAGCTAAAGTCGGAGACAGAGGGATTCATAATGGCCTGCCAGGATGGTGTCTTCAACACCCTCATCTACCGTAGTCGCGTGATGGGTATAGACGTCCCTGACACCCGATGCAGGGCATGTCGTGGGGCACCTGAGACCGTAATGCATTTGCTATCAGCATGCCCATCTTATGCGGTCTCAGCCTATATCCACAGGCATAACGCGGCGCTACGAGTGTTATACTACCATCTACGACACTCGTACGGTATAGACGAGACACTGGTGTTGCCTTATGTTCCGGGGGATATTGAGTCCGTGGTGGAGAATGAGAGGTGCAGGATCTATTGGAACTACTCATTCTCCACCCTCAGGCAAATACAAGCCAATAAGCCTGATGTTGTCCTCCTCGACCACCAAAGTAGAACGATATTCGTCATGGAGTTTTCCGCTCCAGGCGAAATGAATATCGTTCGAAAAGAGGAGGAAAAACGGACTAAATATCGAGATCTTCTCTTTGAACTCCGCAGGTTATATCCGGACCATTCTGTCAAAATGGTGGTTCTGATCATAGGAGTCCTTGGTGGAATGATGGACACACTGCTCTCCAACTTGAAGATAATACCTGCTTGCCGTAATATGGCAGAAATCTTAGCAGCGCGAATGCAGAAGGCCGTCATCCTTGGTTCGCTCCGTCTACTCAGGGCACATGATTCTCGGACCCAATAGTCACTCACCCTACGGACGTAGGGAGTGGTTAACGACACCAGCGCGCCCTCCGGATGTATCGGAGCACCGGAGACAGGGCCTGACTGGTACATTCCCAACGGGAAAAAATAATAATAATAATAATAATAATCTCGGGGCGTGGCGCAGTAGTTAGAGCGTCCGACTTTGGGTCGAAAGGTCCGGAGTTCGAGCCCCAGTTGCGGCTGGGATTTTTTAATTTAATTTGACCGATTAAATTATTGAAATCTCGTGGCTGGGCTGGGGCGAGTCCTGCACGATTCACTGTTGCGTTCCAATTAACAGTGCTACTCCTCAGGTGGCGGATGGAGTTAGGAACACGTGGCTAATGACCATAGCAGTCGATGCCAAGACACCAAAGAAAAAAAAATAAATAATAATAGCTTTATTGCCCAACAGATTAAACCCATTTAAAGGACAATATGAGTTGAAATTCATTATATCATTTACATACATTTAACAATTTTACCAAAACTGAAAAGAAACCAAATCATTATTCTAAGTCTAAGAACACAAGATTAATCTTATTCTATATGTACTCTAGCTAATTTTACTATTTTAGCAACAGAAGCAAAGTAAATATCGCAATAGTTCGATATTCTGTTAAAAAATTTGGCACATGGCATAAATTGATGCTTTGAACAATATGTTCTTTCTGGCTATCAAGGTTTCTATATGTCTTGCATGAAAAGTAGGTACATTAAAGTTGATTTGTTCAAGTATTTCAATAAGATTGATTTTGTTGTGTAATAGTTTAGGCTAAAAAACAATAGATGCACATTTTCGTCGTCATTCAAGACTGGAAAATTGTAACCTGTCACATAAAATACTATATTCAATACCTCGATCTGGATAAACTCCATCAATTGTAAATGATAACCACTTTAAAAATTTTCGTTGCACTTTTTCAACAATGTTAAAATGGATACTGTAATACGGTGACCAAATTATATATGCATAATCATTGCATGAATATTTGTAAAATTTCTACAATTTCTCACGATAAAGCCATAGGTTTTCATTGCTTCAGATGCCTTAAGAAATATGTTATTAACAAAATGGTTAAGGCATATGTGATTTTTAGAGGTTAACTTCGAGTCGAAGATTACCCCTAAATCTTTTACAAATTCACATCTTATCAGGTTGGATTGCTCAATGTTGTAGGGAAAGTAGATAGTAGACATCCTTCTAGTGTAGCTAACAACCTTACATTTGGTAGCATTCAAGTGCAGTCGATTAACTACAGACCAAGATTGAACTAGTTCAAGTTGTTCCTGTAACCTTATGCAATTTTTTGCCTTTTTCATACCATCTCAAAATGTAGAGAAATGGTATAAATTAGATAACAATTTCTCAATATTCTCAGCAGAGGCTGTAGCTATATTCGAAGCACTTTCATTCGTTAAAAACTCTTATCCCGAAAAGATTGTCATCGTCTCTGATTCCTTATCTGTTTTGAAAGCTCTAGAAACTGTTGAACTATCAATTTTTAAGTACAATCCGTACATATTACAAATAAAGAAACTGGTGGCAAACTTAAATCTCAGCGGAACACAAATTCATTTCTTATGGATAAAGGCACATTTAGGTCTGGAGGACAATGAACATGTGGATAAGCTGGCAAGAGCTGGTGTTGAAAGAGGAGAAAACATTGGTCACCAAGTATGTGCAACTGATTTTTTTGCTAACTTGAGAATGACACAGCGATCAACATGGTCATTTAGCTGGAGTGAATACTGTAATACCAATCCCACCCGATACACACAACTACAACCATGTGTACTCAAACATCATTGGTTTTCGAATCTCAATATACCCCGCAGATTCATCACAACTCTTATAAGAGTCAAGTTTGGTCATGCCTGTTACCCACAACATCTTTATCGGATAAATATAATTTCCAGTAAAAATTGTGAACATTGTGATCAAGAGGGAGACTTAGGCCATATATTTTTTGCATGCTCCAAATATTCCGATGAGTCGAATGAACTATATGACAAATTTTCTAGTTTAAATATGCCGAATCCTTTCAATGTCATGTCGATCTTAGCCTCAAATAGCATTCAATTGTATAAATGTTTAATGGAATTCCTTTACAAGACAAATATTAAGCTGTAGTTGGTTTTAGAGTTGGTATCCATGTGTAGACCTTTCCTTGTGTGACATGTACCTATTAATCCGAGGTCTAATTGTTGTGTGTCTCAGAAAAAGTCGTCCCGAAGGACCCCTGGACGTGAAGCGTGTGTACCTGTCTATTCCTGTTGTACGGTCTTCAATTTCAAGCTCATATTTCTTGTTGTTTTGTAGGGTCCTATTTAATTAGAAATACTTCTATCATCTATACTATCAATACCACATACTCTACTTGTGTCTGGCCGAATGACGAAATGTCAAAGCCATAAAAAAAAAAAAAAAACCTTATGCAATCATTCATATCACCAATTGTTGAAAGTATTTTCAGATAGTCAGTCACAAGTCATTTATAATATAGAATAGAATAGAATAGAATCTTTATCCAACCAAGTTACAAAAAATATTGTTTTCGGCAAGTCATTACTATACCGCAGTATACAGGGTGTTTCAAATTCGATCCTCACCATTGGGGTCTCGGAAACTATGATGGATACAAAAATGGTTAAATTGGGACAAAGTTGCGCATTTACCTGACTAACAATATGCCTTTGAGACAAGTCTGAAATTCCAAGAATATCCGGAGATATCCGGAAAAACAGAAATCTCGTAAAATGGTTTTTATTTTTTTCTGGCTTTATTTTTCAAAGGATTCAAAAATAAATTGCATTTCCACATTATCACATTTCCTCTGCTACATAATAGTGTTTTTGGTTTTGCTATCCGACGTTTCGTCTTCCGGCCACCATCATCAACTTTATTTTTCTTATGGGCGCTACTTTAGATTCTTTCTGTTTTGAATAGAACCAGATTTTACATTTTCAATGATGTATCATAAGTTATCATTCTTTTTAGAAAAATTGGAGATATTGAAAAAAAAAAAATATTTCTTATCATAATAGGCTTTGACTTTGGTGTTTCTAAATTTGACTTTCAATTTGTACACTCAATGACATTTTTTTATTGTACATCGGAAATGTATTTAAATTTGTATCTCGACAAACAGCCTCATCGAACTATGTTCAAGTTATTAGATCAAAATCTCACCGAGTTTGGTTCATTTGAAAAGCCAATGAAAAAATACGGAGACAGAACCAACAATCAAAATTTGATAAATGTTGTGTGAATGAGGTAAATTAGACATTGTGTCCTTTTCAATGAAAATAGAACTATGAACGAATAACAATAATGTAAAGACAAAAGTAAATGACAGCAAATGTTCAAAATGCTGGCCTTGTTCATGATAACACAACTGTGCCCGTCTTCGAATATTATTCACTGCAATATATATACATATATATATATATATATATATATATATTATATATATATATATATATATATATATATATATATATATATATATATATATATATATATATATATATTATATATATATATATATATATATAAGTGAAAATAGAGTATATTTCGTTTTAATTCCGAGAGTTCTAACCTTTGACAGCTGTTTCGTGCTAACGCACTCATCAGAAAGGATTTAGCACGAAACAGCTGTCAAAGGTTAGAACTCTCGGAATTAAAACGAAATATACTCTAATTTCACTTAGATTCTGCTTGCGTTCCTCATAACGTATTAGAAACTTGATTGAACCTTGGGTTGGTCAGAACAACGAATTGTTGGCTGCCTGTCAATTTGTGGACAAACCTCTACTTTTGGATTTCTTGGTTCGTGTCAAATTAAGTTTCAACTAGTGACTGTAGATGTCATGAATAACTTCCTGTTATATTCTGTCTTGCCTCACGGTATTAATTCTTGAGTGGATTCGTTTTGATTTCGAGAGCTCCATAAATCCTTTCTGATGAGTGCGTTAGCACGAAACAGCTGTCAAAGGTTAGAACTCTCGGAATTAAAACGAAATATACTCTATTTTCACTTAGATTCTGCTTGCGTTCCTCATAACGTATTAGAAACTTGATTGAACCTTGGGTTGGTCAGAACAACGAATTGTTGGCTGCCTGTCAATTTGTGGACAAACCTCTACTTTTGGATTCCTTGGTTCGTGTCAAATTAAGTTTCAACTAGTGACTGTAGATGTCATGAATAACTTCCTGTTATATATATATATATATATATATATATATATATATATATATATAATATATATTAAGTGTTTTCGATTTTTTGAAAAAGCTCTTTTTTCAAAATTAGCAAAATCTAGTTATAAGTTATATTTTTCGGAAAATAAGTAACATTTTGATAGAATTTTTCAATAATAGAATATTCTGGATAGTTCCACACGAAGTTAGAGCCATACACTGTCATTGAAATGCCCTACTCTCCCCTAAAAATTAATATTTCATAAACAATTTCTCTTGCTGTGATCAAAGTCGGTGTGCTTCGTTTTTGTTAACATTTTCTTTTATTTTCAGATTTGTTTCTACATGACAATAAAATAACCAAAATTGAATGGGGGGCATTCGAAAATTTACCGGAATTTCGGATTATTTCTCTTTGGGGAAACGAGGACTCGAAATTGGATTGTAATCGGACATGTTTGAATGTGCCAGTATTACAGTTGTTAGAAGACAGCCATTTATATCAAAGACGTTTTTATTGAAGTATCGCAATGTCCTCTGCTTCCCAAATATTGATAACAAATAAATATTTTTATAAAACAATTGTTTGTTTAATTGGTTAGAAAATAATATTATTTTTTGACATTTCTTGCAACCAATGAAAACCATCAATTTGAAGTATTCATGTACTTTCACGCCAATAACATTAATATATTGGGAATTTTCTACCAAGAAAATTGCCGCGGGAATTGCCTCGGGAAATTTTTGTTGTGTGACAACTTGATACTTTTGATTTGATGTATGTTATCAGTTTACATGAATAGTGAAAAATGAATCGAAAACGGTTTAATACATCGTGATTCGATAAAATCTGTAAGAAAATCAACGGAAATGCATGTACCCATAATTTGTTGAAATAAAAATGTTATAAAGAGAATATTTCTATAATTGCGGCATAAAAAATTACCTATCAAATCTGTCAAATTGTTTTAACTTTATTCTCACTCTCTAGGCTAGTGACAAAACGAATTTTAAACGATTTAGGTGAGAAAAAAGAAGGCCAGGACCAAGAAAACGGTTTTTTGCGATTTGCAGCAAAACGTGACCACTTAGAGAAAAATGTCGAATAAAATACTTGTAGAGACTCAATAAATCGAAAACTTTTTCATTCGTCACTTTTCGACATAACTTCAAATTAACCGTCAAAATAGCGAAAACCCGATTTGTCAGTAATAATTTTTTTCTCGCATACGAATCAATTAATTTACATAAAAATTTGTAAGAATATGTCTTTTTGATGTCGGCAGAGCATGATTCATTTGCAATTCAGAAAACAACTAGTTTTCTACTTATGTACAATTTTTCTAAAAAATAACCTTATCTTCCACGAACTATTGTCTTGGTGTGTTTTTGTATTAGGTGATCATTTCGATATATGAAGTGTCTAGTTTCGAATGAACTATGACCAACTTAAGGTGGTTCATTGATAGTTAAACCGCTTAAAATTCAGTCAGCTGTTGAGGTAAATCTTCGGGCCGGATAATTATGTGTTTTTTTTTTTCGGCAGACTTTCTCGTTTATGACATTTGAACAGCTGACCGGCTTGTGGGAAATTTTTTTCGGGTTCCTAACGATATCAAATTGCAATCTGTCGATTGCCATATGCAAGAAAATGCATCAGCAACCGGGTATTTTTTTACAAGATCGCGCCCTTATTTCAACCCTTTCAGTACGTCCAATTCGTATGGCTTTGGTTCTTCACTGTTAGATTGTGATATATGCTATTGTGTTAAAATGACATAATTTGAATGTGTGGTGTGTATGAAGTCGAACACGTGCTGTAAAATCTAATTCTCAAATTCAGCCTACCTCGCTTCAGTGTAAGGATATTTTAATTTTTCCGGCATCGGTATTACTCCCAACAGCTGAATATGTTTTTTTTTCAATAGGTGTTGTATCTGAAGTCGAACACGTGCTGTTAAATCTAATTCTCAAATTTAGCCTACCTCGCTTCAGTGTAGAGATATTTTCAAAGAGAGATTGAAAAAAAAAACAGTTTTTTTCTGCAAACGGAAAATGAATATTCCATATGCCTGGCACACGTCCGATCGCAAAATTCTCATTTTTTGAGCTCAACACTGACATAATTGTCAGTGGTTCAAATCCCTGAAAAAAAAGTCTTAAAAATATGTCATTATCTGATGGTCTTATACTGAGAGTATCCGATTCAAAAGCTTGTCACTTTGTTCAAATTGAAAACTTTGCACGGCCAGCTTTTGAATCTGTTTCTCACAGAAAAATATACTTCACACATCTAACGAAATTATTTTTTACTTTTCAGTTTATTCCAATTATAAAAGCTTGTCTTTAAAGTTATTTCTTATCTAATTTTAAATATTATTACCCACTTAACTATCTTTCGTTGAGAATTGTCGTTCACTCCTTATAAAAACATGCTGGAAATATTTTTAAATAATCCTCTGCTCAGGAGATCTTTCACAAGATGTACACCCTCTACGAATTTAAAAATAAAAAAAGTTCCTACTTTGTTTCAAAGAACTTTGAATGATAATTGGCTGACGTTCAAATCTGGTCCAGGTGAAAGCACACTGTTTGTGGCTTATATTATACAATCCGACTTTGCAACCGCATCGAATACAACACATATCTTGTCTGGTTTGTTTGGAGTATTCAAGAATTGCGTTTTCAGTTAGATGGCGCACCTGTTCACAATTCCACAGCAGTTATCAATTTCGAGGTGACACGTTTACAGGTAAAATAATTGGTAATATTTGGCCACCTCGTTCTCCTGACCTAATACCACTGGATTTTTTCATGTCGGGTTGTCTGAAGGAACAAGCATACAAGCACCGGTCATTTAACGATTGTACAATCACTATGGATCTTCATCAAGTAACGGCCGAGAAAAACAGAAAAAAAATGTCTCATCGTGTGAATTTGTTTCAAAGAACGTTGAGTGATCATTGGGAGAGGTTATCAAAGACCTTGTTCGAATTTTAAAGCGGTGTTTTCTAATGTCTGTTACTTCATCAAATATCATATCAATTTATCAAACAATGTTTACCTAATAATAGTTAGGGGTTATCACAAGTCAAGAGAAGAGTTCATTAGGAATCTCTCAAACTTTGTCATTACAATTACAAATAACCATGAATATTGTCGTGATTTTTTGTATCGTGCTGCAGTTAAGACGAATATTTTCTGAGAACCTGAGTTTCAAGCACATCAACGTGAAACTGACTTACAAAAATGATTTTGAAATAACCGTTACAATCGATTCATCTAATGATATTGTCGATCATTTGAGAAATGCTGGTGCGTATGAAGAGATAGTGGTACACAATCAATTAATCCGAGTATTGTACGAGGGTAGTTTTTCCTAACTCGATATCATCGAACTCAAAATCTTACAGTATGATCTAGAAGACATCCACCCAGGAGCATTTTCTGGCGCAAAGCTGGAGGGACTCTACATAACCCACACCAGAATTAAAGAGATAAAAAACGGAGTTTTCAGTGGAGAACAAATTTCTGTACTAACGTTGACTAGTAACCAAATAGTGGAAATCGAAGCTGGGGCTTTTGATCGAATGAACTCACTGCAGCAGATCTACTTACAAAGTAATAACATTGTACACTTGAAACAAGGATTATTTAGAGGGACGCCAAATTTGAAAAAACTGAATTTGCATTCCAATTCTATCAAAGAAATAGAACATGGCGTATTCGTTGATTTGCCTGAGTTGGAGAATCTCAATTTGGACTTCACGTACCCACGTACTTTCGAACAGGTTAGTTTTACAATTGTGCTTTGAAGAATATGGGTACCCAATTATTACTAATTGCCAATCTCAGGTGGAAAATTCTGAAAATTTCTAGAAAAATCTGAAATGGTCTTGGTAAAGATTCCGTAATATCTCATATCTCCACCACCCACTATGAATCTAAGATCGTCCAGGGTCCTACAACAAGGGCGTGGTCTTTCATATCTCCATTATGGTGATAGGTGTTCAGTTTTTTCTGGGCAGGTCCCAACTTTGTTTTTATTACCCTGTATTTTTTATCAGTTTCTTAGTTTCCACATCAGAAATGAAAGATACTTTATGGAAATCTTTTATTCGAAAATATTGACGGTTTTCGAGATTATTAGCATGACAGCTTTTTGTTCCAAAATTCGTTACTCATAATATTATTTGAAATTATAAATTTGTGCCAAGTTTGGTCAAATGATGCAAGTTGGTGACTCTCTCAAATGATATATCTAATATCGACCTGTGATATACAGGGTGCGAAAAACAGCTTGCCAAACATTGTAAATAAAAATTGGCAAACTCTTCTTTATTTTAAATGGGACACCCTGTATATTATCGATCCATTATTAGCGCCATCAAAGGCTCTATAGATTTCATTGATTATTCCTTATATAAATCAATTTATTCCATGTTATGGTGAATATTCATTGATTATTAAGTATGTGCTTAAGCTCCAGGTATAGTTAATAAACTGTCAGCAGGTAAATAACAAAACTGTATTGGAAAATGTTCAATGGAAGTTAATAATGAAACTTTGACATAATTTGTTCTACATGGCTTACATTTTCTTGATTGCAGAGCTGAATTCTATATTCGAAAAGCATTCGCTATTCTAAGTCGCATATTTTCGGAAGAAGTTGGTGGCTCAACGAAAACAATATTAAGTATGTATCCCCATAAGAAAAAAACCAGTTTTGTTAAATCTGGTGACCTATTTACATGATCTCTCAGTTATCTCCAATAGTGTAACCACATTCTATGGCGAAGATCAAGAGGAATATCTTCTAACAAATCTGATGAATCACTTGGAAAGAAATTGAGATATATTGATCCATTCAGATGTTCCTCAAAAAAGTATGGACCAATAAAATATTCTCCAACGATTCCTCTCCATACATTAGGGATATCTTTGTTGAAATTATTGCAAAGATTCCAACATACATTTCAATGTGAATGAAAATAATAACAGAATGGTGGTCGAATTCAAAACTTCTTTATCTTTTAAAGGATTAATTATAGGCATGGAAAGATAAATCAAAGAAAGGGTTTTACAAAAACTATGTATCAAATGAAGGAATTATAAGGTGTTTCATTACGAGAAATATGTTACAAACATAACATACGAGGATGTATTGATATCTAGTTAGCCTAAACCTAGCCTAGTCTTGCAGGAACAAAATATTGCGTTACCATAACAACGAACAATTACTTATTAGAAGTGTCAGTGTAAAGTTTGACATCAAAAAAGTAAACCAGAGTTACGCAATAAATTAAAAGAAAAAAATTTTCCACCGAAATTGTGAAAATCATCAAGTACCTGTATTTAAAAGGGTTAAGAGGTAAGCACATTTACGATGATATGCTTAATATTCTTGGTGATCAATGTCCTTCGTATGCTACCGTGAAAAATTGGACTGCAAGCTTCAAAAGAGGTAAATTTTCCATTGAAGATGATGACCGATCGGGAAGGCCAGTTTCTGTGTCAGTCCCCGAAAGTATCGATGCAGTTCATGACATGATTTTAACAGACCGTCGAATTGGGCTAAAACGGATATCTGAAGCACTGAATATTTCATACGAACGCGTTCATCATATAGTTCACGTCAATTTGGACATGAGAAAAATTGCTGCAAAATGGATTCCCAAATGTTTGAATGTTGACCAAAAGCGTGCAAGGGTAGTATTATCGCGTTCGATCTGTGCCCGATTTGAAAACGATGTAAAAATTGTAAAATTGTAAAATTTGTTTTAACGAAACTCCCAGGTTTTCGGAGAAAACCCCTCAAAAGCAGAGCTTGTGCGAGCAAGGGAGATCCGGGACCTACAGTTTAAATAAAAGTGGAATCCGAACCACTTCAGCTCAGTGACACACGGCCGGGGATCGAACACCTCTAACACCTCGACCACTTCTTAAACCGAATTGTTACTATGGATGAGACTTCGGTACATTTCAACGATCCAGAAACAAAGCAACAATCGATGGAATGGTGACAATCCGGTTCTACAAGACCTAAGAAGTTTCGTGTCTAAAAATCTGCTGGAAAAGTTCTTGCTTCAGTTTTTTGGGATTTCCATGGAGTAATCATGATTGATTTTTTGGATAAGGGTAGAACAATAACAGGAGATTAATATTCGACATTACTGACCACTCTACGGGAAAAAATTAAAGAAAAAAGACGCGGAAAGCTACCCAAACATGTTTTGTTTTTGGAGGACAACGCCCCTGCACACAAATCTCATGTTGCCATGCAAAAAATTCGTGATTTAGGGTTTGAATTACTAGAACACCCCCCTTATTCACCAGATTTGGCTCCGTCAGACTATCATCTCTTTCCTCAACTGAAAAAAAGTTTAAAAGGTCGTAAATTTTCTTCCAATGAGGAGGTAATAGAAGCTGTGGAGGTCTGGTTCGCAGAGCAAGAAGAAACATTTTTTTTTTAATGGTCTAGAGTCGTTGCAGGTTCGCTGTAATAAATGTATTCAATTAAGAGGAGAATGTGTTTAGTAATAAAATATTTTGACATTGAAATTTTGTTTGGTTCTATAGTAGGCTAAGAATTTTTCAATATATCCTTGTATATCTCGATGGCGAAGAAATAGGAATAATTTCCGTTTAAAAAAAAAGCTTTCTGAAGAAAATCTATCGATTTGAACCATAGGGAATATTCAATGGAATTTGTAGAGCCTTCATTTGCTGAGATTCATGTTTTATATTTGTTATATTTATATTGTATTATTTGTCTTTCAGATCTTCCAAAACTGGAAATGCTGATATTGAATTGTTGGAAGAAATAGAGCCGAACGCTTTCAAACATCTGAAGAATCTCGAGGAACTATTTCTCTCCGAAAACAACTTGAGGGAAATCAAGAAAGGGTTGTTTGCAGGCTGCAACAATTTGAAAATTTTGAGAAGCTACAAAAATCAAATAGCCTCCGTAGTACCGTCGTTCTTCCAAGATATTCCTACTATATTGTCTGTGGATTTGTCAAATAATAAACTCGAAACGATACCAAAGCAGTTTTTGCAAAACTCCCAAATAGAAGGTAACCAGGTTTTTTCAATTATTATTACGTTTCGCGGAAAGAAGAATATTTCAATGACCTTTTCTGATTTTCTAATTCCAATATAGAAAACTATGGGAGTCATAGATTCACAAAAAATAAAGTAAATCAATATGAATACTGTTACGAACCTAGTTTGGCTTGTCGGGTTAGGAAAAAATCCCATTTTATTACGAATAATTTGATACCCACACTAATAGGTTTTAAACAAAACTCCGTTAATAAACTCAAAAAACTACGTTAAATGTTTCATAAAGACTTCTTTTTTTACCTTACTTCTGCAAGAGTAAATTAGTTATTTATTGTGTAATTATTGTTAATGATAATATTTTAAAGATATTTCTTTAGCCTTTGGATATTGATCATGTTTCATCTGTTGTGTAGGTGATAGGTTGCCCGATGCATTTAAAACTAATTTTAATCTTTTGAAATCCTTTATTCTGAGACATTTCTAATGTAATCTTTTATAGTTATTTAACGGAAGTTAGTTTGAAACCTAATAATGTAAAGTATCAAATTAAACGTAATCAAATGCTGTTTTTTTCCTAACCCAACAAGCCAACTAAGTTGCCTTTTGAAAAAAATTAGTAAAAGAAAATTTTTAATGAAATTCAGCATAGAAAATTCAATTTGATCAAAATCAGTAGAGTTGATTTGACTTCTGGTCAATAAATTGAATTGAAATTGATTTAAATTGCATTATTTGTAATATCAGATCTTCCAAAATTGAAATTACTATCATTGATCTTCAATAAGTTGACAGAAATACAACCGAACGCTTTTAAAAAACTGAAAAATCTAGAGAATCACTTTCTCAACAATAACAACTTGAGAGAAATCAAGAAAGATATGTTCACAGGATGCAACAATGTGAAACTTTTGAAAATCGACCAAAATGAAATAGAATCCGTGGAATCATCGTTTTTCGAGAATCTTCCTAAAATACGGTCTTTGGATTTGTCAAATAATAAACTGAGACTGATACCCAAGGAGTTTTTGCGAAACTCCCAAATAACAGGTAACCAAGTATTTTTCAATATTTACAATGTTTTATAGAAAAAAAATTTTCAATGAAAATTAACCCGCTTGAGAATGTGTGAATATCTGAAGGACATTTTTCAAGCAACAAAAAAGCTAAAGCTAAAGTGTATTCAAAACAACTCCTCCGTATCACGAAATGTATTGAATAAAATCTTTTCAGTCGTATTTCAAAATTACATCCTTAGAACCATTTACCATTTATCAAAATTTTGCAAGAATCCTTGGAATATAAAAACTTATTAAATTTCAAATATCTTTAACAATCAGAATGACGTTTTTTGGACACTAACCACATATCTGTCATTCTCGTTATCATCATGAGAAATATAGATAACTAGATAAAGTGAACCAGTCATTAAACATAAATTTTGTAACTATCACACTTGTGAAAACGAAATCTAGATCTAGATCGTAGATGTGTCTTACCTTTCAATCAAAGAATATTCTAAAACTCCAAAACGGAGTTGAAACAAAAAACTGTCATTGAAATACTCTGCTTTCCACTGAAAATTACTGTTTTATAAACAATTCTTACAGCTGGGATCAAAGTCGCTATACAGGGTGTTTCTTAATCACATCATAATTTCCAAGGAGGTTATTTTTGGGACCATTTTGATAAAATACTCCATTTAAACATATTAACTTTTGAACTTCAGGGTTCTGAAGTTTAAAGAAGAAAGATTTTTTCCGTGATAACTTTGGTATGACCCTAGATATTCTTCTGAAACATAGTGCACATCTTTTATTCATTAAAATGCATTATCTGCTCTTCTACATAATTTTTTATTCTTGCCATAATTTGCATCGTATCATTTAACTCTCACTATCAAAGGAATAAAAATCAAGAGACCAGATTTGCCAGAAAGGAATGAGGCTTTCAAAAATAATTTTTACTTTGAGAAAAAGCAGTGGTGTATCACGTCTCTTCAAAATGATTCAGTGCAAATCCCACACCAACGCCAATGGCAAGAGTGAAAAATTTTGTAGTACATCAGAAAATGTCTTTTGATGCATAGAGGATGTGTTCTACGTTTCAAAATAATATCCAGGATCATACTAAAGTTAACAAAAAATATTTTTTTCCCAAAACTTCAGCACCCGTCAAGACCTTCGAAATCCATAGTCAAATGAAGTATTTTTTTTTCTCAAAATGGACCCTAGAATAATCTCCTCAAAAACTTTTCAAACAGATTACTTATTTTTTCATTTTTAGAATTGAAACTACACAACAATAAAATAACCCGAATTGAATCAGATGCATTCCAGAATTTGTGGAAACTTAAGAAGATTACACTTTGGGGAAATGAAGACTTGAAATTCGATCTTCGTGCAATATTCATCAATGCGACAGACGTTCGCCTTATCCTTGAAGAATGAGAACATTTTTGAAAAAGTTTGGTTATGTCATGTGCTTCCCAAATATTGAAACCAAAGAAAATATATTCGATGAAACAATACTTTGTTTCAATCGTCCAAATTATAAATTGTGTTTTGATAGGTAATAGTTGTGTCAATTTTTGTGTGTATTATTGCAAGATAAAAATGTTTGTAATGTTCTGGAGATATTTATGACATAATTCATGACATCACTACTCTCTATGGAATGACCATGATAGTCTATTATCGATAGACACTCTTTCCATTGCCAGCCATTCCACTAGTGAAAACCAGTTTTTGTGTTTTAATTTGATATATAAGCACTAATCCACTCTACTCTACTCTACATTGTGTTTAAATTACTATCCACATGATCAGAAGTGTTTATCAGGAGAGATAGAGTGAAAGAGATCGTTCATGAAGCTGAAAAAGAATGATGGGCCAACAACCGATCCTTGAGGTACCCCATGGTAAATAGCTTGAAAGTCAATAAATACCCCGTTAAAAATACGCTTCAAAGTGATGATGAAGTGATGATGATGTCCCTTGAATTGGCGCATATACAGGGTAATTCAAATTGGACCACCACCATTGGGATCTCCTAAACTACAGGAGATACGTCGAAGCTTAAATTGGGGCAAAGTTGCGTATACTGGTGCTTAACAAAATACTAATTGGAAACTTTGAAAATTCCGAGTATTTCCGGAAATATCGGGAAAAAACTGAAAATCAGAATTTCCGTTTATATTTTTTTCTATCGTTATTTGACAATATAGCTCAAAACCAAAGGTACATTTTCAATGATACTGTTTTTCAGCTACACGTTTTCATGTTCAGATTTACTATCCGACGTTTCGTCTTCTGGCATTCATCATCAACTTTTTTTTTCTGTTATGGGCGCCATATTGTCTTTTTATACAGAAAAATAGTGATTCCCATTCTGATTTCATTGATGTATAATTTGTTATGATTTGCACTTCTGAAACCACAGATATTAAAAAAAACAACTTCATCTGAGATGGTCATCGAAAAATTTTGTTTAATAAACACTAGTTGTCAGAACTCATTAAATATCATAAGTTTGCAAAAATACTTCAGTCGAAATGTCCTCATTCTCAAATGTTGAACAACGAGATATGTTGAAACTTTATTATAAATTTGATAGGAATAGTACGAAAACAACACAAATTTATTTTGAATTATTTCCGGAAAGACAACTGCCGGATAGAACATTATTCGGAATTTTGGACAAATACTTGGCTGAGTACGGTGCGTATCAAAAACCAAGAATGAAATATGGAAGCAGAATGGAACAAAATATTAGACGTAACTTATTAGCCGAGGTAAAATAATTGTTCATTCCATATTCGAAGAAGTATAATTATTTTTGGTACTTTTTTAGATAAATGCAGATCCTTCCAAATCAACACATCAAGTCTCGGCAGAAATGGATGTGCCACAGTTGAGCGTTTGTAGGGAATTCAAAAAAAGTGGTTTGAAATGTTATAAGACACATATTTCACAAAAATTACATCAAGGTGATCCTGAGAGAAGGATGGAATTTTGTAGCTGGATTTCGAATAGGGTAGACCCTACAAACTTCTGGAAAAACATTATTTGGACCGACGAAATTACTTTTTCGAACTGTGGTGTTTTTAATAGAAATATTGAGTACATTTGGAGTGAAAATTATCCACTACACTTCAAAGGAGTCAGACCACAAGTTCGGTTTCGTTTGAATGTGTGGGCTGGAATTTATCACGACCGAATACTTGGACCTCATTTCTTCTCTAATACTTTGAACGGGGAAACCTATCTTCGGTTCTTAAAGAGCGAATTCGAAGAATATATGGATACGTTTCCCCTTGTTAATTATAACAGCATGACGGGGCTCCTCCACACAATAAAAGAGCAGTTTTCGAATTTTTACACCAAAGATTTCCTAATAGGTGGTTAGGAAATTCTGGACCAGTGAGGTGACCGGCAAGGTCACCTGACCTTACAGTTTTGGATACTTTCTTGCGGGGCACTTCAAAGAACAGAATCTATGGAGAGCAAGAATATGACACAGTAGATGAACTTAGAGACAATGTCATCACGCAATTCAGGTCTATCAGAAGGAGGGATATTGTTAGGGATGTTCTTAATTTGAGTCGACGAGCTCGGTTATCTATTCAAGAGAAAGGCCATCATTTCGAACATTTGTTGTAATACATTTTTTGCATTTTTCACAAGCTCATGATTTCATTCTTGTTTTTTGAAACGCACGGTACTCAGCCAAGTGTTTGCTCAAAATTCCGAATAATGTTCTATCCGGCTGTTGTCTTTCCGGATATAATTCAAAATAAATTTGTGTTGTTTTCGTACTATTCCTATCAAATTTATAATAAAGTTTCAACATATCTCGTTTTTCTACATTTGAGAATGAGGACATTGCTACTGAAGTATTTGTGCAAACTTATGATGTTTAATGAGTTCTGACAACTAGTGTTTATTAAACAATATTTTTCGATGGAGTCATGACCATCTCAGATGAAGTTGTTTTTTTTTAAATATCTGTGGTTTCAGAAGTGCAAATCATAACAAATTATACATCAATGAAATCAGAATGAGAATCACTATTTTTCTGTATAAAAAAAAACAATATGGCGCCCATAACAGAAAAAAAAGTTGATGATGAATGCCAGAAGACGAAACGTCTGATAGTAAATCTGAACATGAAAACGTGTAGCTGAAAAAAAGTATCAATGAAAATGTACTTTTGGTTTTGAGCGAAGTTGTCAAATAACGATAGAAAAAAATAAAAACGAAAATTCCGATTTTCAGTTTTTTCCCGATATTTCCGGAAATACTCGGAATTTTCCAAGTTTCAAAACAGTATTTTGTTAAGCACCAGAATAAGCAAATTTGGCCCAATTTAAGCTTCGACGTATCTCCTGTAGTTTAGGAGATCCCAATGGTGGGGGTCGAATTTGAATTGCCCTGTAGAAAATTTGGTCTTAAATTGTTTATAAGGCGATGGTGCAAAAATCACACATCGACAGAATCGATCTTGCGCACAGTTTAACCACATGTTATAATCTATCAGTTTCCGCAATATTGTTTGTCCTGCTTCAGATTTATGAAAACTATTTTGTAGGTTTTATAATTCTCCACAAAAGTTTTTTGACTGTAGAAAGGTTCTTTTTCTATTATGATAAGACACAGTTTAGAAAGAAATACAATGAGATATAACTCTGAATGATTACTGACGTGTTTCCGATTTTCACTGACTACGATTTTTGTGGCCAGCATACAGCAGCCCTTTTATTGAAGACTTTCATAGGAACCGACCTAGAATCACCCTCTAGAGAGAACTTTTGCGAAATTCAATTCCACTTTCCCGAAATTTATCGAATTTCCTCAAAAGCAAACACAAGAAGGAACTGCAATAATAACATCAAGACATCTTTTTCACTCGGGGGATCATTTATTTACAATTTGGCCGAGGCCGAAAATTCCATTCGAAAGAAAACGCGGGTTAATTTCGTTTTCGGCTTTATGGATACATTGTTCAGTTTCCTGAGCACTTTCAATTAAATATTTACCGTCCTTTGTTTCGCCGTAAATGGAATCGCTATGGATCTGCCCCTCCAATTTCTTTTATGGCATTAAAAGTGACAAATTATTTCCAACATCATAACTACCATTCGGTTACTCTTTTCTTCATTTCCTCCAGAAAGGGTTTAATAATGAACTCTCTGAGGAAATATAAAATGGCTACGGGGTTCCACAGGGAAGTATTCTTGGGCCTTTACTGTTCTTGATGAATTGATGATATTGCTAAAGCAGCTGGAAATTGTAAAATTCATTTGTTTGCTGGTGACACCTTAATTTATTTCTCTACATTAGACCCGGTGCTTTTGGTACAAGCTCTTGACAATTCGATATATCAAATACAAGAATGGTGCTGTGGAAACCTGCTAAAAATTAATGGTAATAAAACTAAATTCATAGTCATTGCTAATGAAAGAAATTATAACAATTTTCTTATAAAGAACATGGAAATAAAAAGTGGTAATGAAATAATCGAGCGGGTAAAAAAATTCAAATATCAAATATAATTTGGTTATCAAATATTCAAATTATAGTTAATGATCATATGAACGAAATTGAGCCGGCAGGTAGGAAGGGGTTAATTAGGGTTAGTGAGAATGTACCAAATCCAGATACGGTAATTAATGCACAAGATTACCTAAATCAGAATAAATAATAATAAAACGACGGCCTTAAAACCCGAGTGAAAATTGTGACACTGAAAACTTCGGCCGCGAAAGCCTTTTGTATGTATATTTTTTAAATCTGGCATCAGCGCCTAAAGACATGCAAGGCACGTTGATTCTGTTACATATTTTTTGGTATTTATGATACGTTTTTGAAAAAGAATTGTGACATTAAAAACGTCAATAGAAAATATACACATAAAATTAGTGTAAAGCAAATTTAATTCTCAAATAGCCACCAATTTTCCTAGAAATTACAAAAGGAAAGTGGCAAACTGTGGTAAAATTATTACCCTCATTTCAACAACACTATTATACTTCCCCATTTCACTTACTACTCAACTATTTTGTATTTACTGAATCAAAATCAATATATATATATATATATATATATATATATATATATATATATATATATATATATATATATAGTGACCGCCAAAAAGTATGTACCATATGGGAAAATTTTTTATTATTGGAGTATTGGAAAAAATATTCTGGGGAAAAGTTTGTGCATGTCCGATAACCTAAAAATCGATTTTGACACATGTCACGTGATCGCTAGAATCGCGGCAAAATGAAAAAAATTGCAATGCAAAGGCAAAAAAAGGGGTAAGATGGCAGGATATCAAAAAAAGTTATATGAAAAAGTCACTTAGAATTCAATTTTATACACATAAACGAAGTTTCAAGAGATAATTCAAAAAAATTGAAAATAGCAATTTTTTAAAAATATTTTCCCATCTATTTAAAAATATTATTTTTTTTCTTATGAATAGCTTGACTATACTGAAACATTTGCATTTTAATAATAATGACAAAACTTTCTCATGTTCTCCACACCAGAGGGCACTAAATTGAAAAAATGGGAATTTGTCAGAACCCTTGCTGTATATATATATATATATATATATATATATATATATATATATATATATATATATATATATATATATTTCAAAAATTGCAAAACCGATCAATGCGCACAATTCTCTCGTGCAATAGCCGTACTCCTGTTACAACAATGTTGAGCAGACTAAAGTGGTTGCCAGCAAAATAATTTTTAATGATCCAGGCACTCATTTTTGTATTTAAAATAGGAAATGGAAGTGAAATGGTACCAGGCTACTTGAAAGATAAATGTAACTATGATTTTGAATATCACCACTATAAAACGAGAGCTAGAAGAGATTTCCACATTCCTCAATTCCACAAAAGATTTATTCAAAACGCGTTACAATCTGATATAAAAAAAAATCATCTAAGGTTCCTCTAGTCAGTTCGCTATGCATTCGTCGCACACCATGTGGTTAACAGTATTTTTTCATATTCATTTATTTCCTCAAAGACAGAATATATACCTCTATAGGAATAGGCATCCAAAACTTAACAAGAACTCAAAACCCATAAAACCCTGATAAAAACTAATTCTTATATCAGAAGATTTTTCATTGTCACAATTCTCAATCGAGCTGGGGTGTGCATTGTAAATTTTTAAACCCGTTTGTAACTTTAAACAGAGGCGTACGGCAGACGGGTACCCCTTATCGCCCCTCCCCAACTTTCACGCCACTGGATTAATATCTATTTCGTCCTATTTTTCTTAATTCTCGATATTTTCTTTACAAAAAAGGGTCACGTTTCGTTAAAAAATTGTCAACGGTTTTCAAGATATTCGAAGTTGAATAAGTACGTGCGTATGTGATTCGGAAACTCATTGTTGATTGTTTTGTTAGAAGATCCCTCATAAATGCCAACAATTTTCGAAATATTTGAATATGTTGTACTCATTGCATGTTGTGAAATCTCTTTGTTGGTTATATTGTTATAAATAGTTATACATTCCTTTATAAAATGGAGAGATTTTTGTTAAATTTTAAATGTTTTTCAGTACTAAAGTTTTATGGGTTGCTAGGTAATACTTTAAATTTTTTCCGCCATCTTCTAAAATTCATCGAGAAATACCACTGTGGGCACAATATATTTGAAATTTCACTATAATGCCATGATTTTCAATACAAAAGACAGCAACGTTTAACAAAATAATCAACAGTGACTTCCCTTATCACATTCGCACGCACTTATTCAACTTAAAAAATCTTGAAAACCTTTGATATTTCTAATAATGAAACTCATCCCTTTCTTGTATAGGAAATGTTGGGGATTAAGAAAAAGAAGATAAAATCGACATTAATCCAGTGGCGTGAACATTGGGGAAGGGCGAATAGGGGCACCCACCTCCCATACGTCTCTGTTCGAAGTTACATTCACGTGATTTGCATTGAAATTTGGAACTGAATGCTGTCATGTAACAAATTTCAACAAGAAAAGATGAACCGTTATGGAGTTATTCTGGAAACACATTTTTTTGTCATTTTCAACAGCCTGTAACTCGGTTATTATTCCTCTTAAGGTATATGTTTATTGAAACTTATAGCTTTAAAATGAAGTGAAAATTCTACCATCGGAGTTTGTCCCCTTTATTCTGGGACACCCTGTATATAGTTTGAACTTTGACCTGTCACGATTGAAATATTGAATGAGTAATAAAATGTATAGCTGTGGTTGGGAAAACACTGATAGTGACAATAATAATGTATTTATTCAAAATGGGTAAAACAGCAACTCAAAGTGAGTGAGTGAAGTTTCTGAATTATTCAAATTGAATTGAAACTCTGACGATGGTTTAGTCGTAGAGAAAGTATAGTCTTCCAATGGCATAAATCTTGTGGCTTGTTTCTACATTTGTATCTCCTCGAATTTACCTGTAAATAATAGTATCTCAAATTTAAATTTCCATGCTTGTAGCTCTGAAGTGTTACCTATAAGCAGTCATTAATAATAATAATAAACTATCCATCTCTAAAACAACCTCGTCTCATCCATACTGATTCCCCGGAGAATAATGGCTGAAAAAGCGATCAATTGCGTTGAAGATTTGGCAAATATTCGGACCAGAAAGGATCTGTGTAAGTGAATTTTAATTAAATATAAAACATTAAGTGCTTTTCGAGGACGAGAACGCTCAGCTTAAATCGACCTGAGCAAACAGTGTGAACCCAATGGGATTATGGCAAAATTAATTTCGGCTCTGTTGATATTAATGGAGAATCAAGAACAGACCATACAGAGTGGAAAGTGAATGCAGGTTTTAGTGGTCGTATCCAGAAAGAATTGAATGTGAGAGTCTGCTATCAGATTTGCTTTTGATGATGTTCTTTTTCTAATGTTCATTTATTGCAAATGGGATACTGGATGAGAATAGTATTTTCCCCTTCGACACACAAGTAATTTTACTCCTAGATCCGCAAAATGTTAACTAAGTAGGAGTACTGAACTGTTTAGTAGGTTTTGGGCAACTCTCCTTATAAAAAATGTCTTTCTGAATCCGACAATGTCCTTTTTTTCCAATCAGAACGCTAAATCATTTAGAAAATGACAATTATGCAGATGAGTGTATTTTTACATCGAAATAATTGCCTTTTTTAGTTAGATATTCAAAATCAGCTCGTCGAGTTACGCATGAGCATAGTTTTCAATTTTTCGAAAGATGGAAAATAAAAAATTTCGCAAAATTCGATTTCCTTCAACAGTGTTACCCACTTTGAGCAGCCACACCCTCATATTTCGTTGAGCATGAAATAATTCGAAATTTTCTTTGACTCAAGTTGTAGTACTCGGAAATACCTACCTTTATGTTTACGGAACCTTTGTATATCCATTTTCCACAGTTAACTACGACCAAATGAAAAGTGCAAAATTGGGAAAAACATACTGGGCATTTTTTTTATCGCAAAAATAACACCAGATTCTGTTTCAGAACACCTTAAAACCCCCAAATCTCAATGCTTGAATCATTTGAATATACAGGGAAAGAAAATGTGATGTTCAAAATTGAGGTTAGTGTGTAAGTGAATCCCTAGGAAGGTGTTGATATTGTTAGCTGAAATAATATCATTCCCCATGGAAATGTCTGGTATACTGCATTGAAATGACAAAAGATTAATAATAATAATAATAGGTCTTTATTTTCCACATATACAAAAAAAGAAAAACAAGAATAAAAAATTATATGGGAAAACTCGGAAGATCAGCTGGTTTCATGAACATGGAGTACATGAGACCTCTGTTATTATTCCTAAGCGTGGGAAAAAAACATTGTTTCCAGTTCTATGAAGAATGCCAAATAAACAAATAGATAAAAAACAAAATATCTCCTAACAATTCGATGACGAGATGAACAGATTCCGAACATATCGCATTATCCATTAACAAATTAATATAATCACTTTAATGAAAAGAAAGGAACACAATTTTGTCTTATTTCCACTAGTTTTTTATATTTACGACCGGTTTCGGGCTTTATCCCATTATCAAGTATAAAAACTAACTAATACAATTGTACTCTTAAACCTAGTTATATAGGGAGTTTGCAGGTAAACTGGGTGGAGAGGTAATTAAATGAAAATAAATTAAATTAAATGAACATGGGTGAAACGATATAAATTCAATACTGGAGGTTATGGAAATTACCTGGGTTGTCAAAATCACAAATTTAAAAGTGGAGACCTACATAAATCGAGTTGCTCGTTGAGGGTTCTATATTTCGGGTTTTTAATTGATTTATTGATTTCCATGGCTTACAAATTAAAAACCCGAAATATAGAACCCTCAACGAGCAACTCGATTTATGTAAGTCTCCACTTTTGAATTTGTGATTTTGACAACCCAGGTAATTTCCATAACCTCCAGTATTGAATTTATATCGTTTCACCCATGTTCATTTGATTTCATTTAATTTCATTTAATTACCTCTCCATCCAGTTTACCTGCAAACTCCCTATATAACTAGGTTTAAGAGTACAATTGTATTAGTTAGTTTTTATACTTGATAATGGGAAAAAGCCCGAAACCGGTCGAAAATATAAAAAACTAGTGGAAATAAGACAAAATTGTGTTTCTTTCGTTTCATTAAAGTGATCATGAATTTCCACAAAATAAACAAGTCATCAATTACACAAAACAAATATAATATGAGTACCAACTAAATTCCATCAATATAATAGTCTCAAATATGTCTCCTTATTTATATTCATTTGTTCGTTGAGTAGATATTTCTTCAGGTTCTTTTTAAACAAACTGTTATATAATATTTTTATATTTCCTGGAATATACTAGTGAAACTTGATAAGAAAAGGACCGCCTGAAAGTATCAGTTCTGTGAAAGGGTGGTGTAACAGTCCTTTTGTATCTGATATTGATGTTGTGAACATCCTCACGAAAGGAAATTTTTCGTGACAGATATTTGGGTAACTTGGAAGTGACAATTTTATGGAATAGTCACGCTGAATGAAGATTAGTTTTGTTAGTGTTAAACGAAAGCAGATTCGCATTAAACCACTTTCTCACAGCAGTTGTGTCCCTCTAAGAACCCAATAACTCCAATTGGTGAAACCAACTACTCTCAATCGGACGAAATACCCCATACTTTATAAAATGAAGGAACAAACGATGGAATCCTGATCCGAGACGATATTATCAATTATAAATTATGTCAATTTCACGTTTTTAAAAATAAACAATTTTTAAAATTTCAATCGAACAAGAGACATACGGAATCCACAAAATGATGACACTCAAAGTACCTTAAGAGGAAAATGAACCCCTTATATTTAATTTCATGAAGATTATCTCAAACCTATTATTAATTACTTTATTCACTTAGAAAATCCAAAATTAATCAATAGTTTCACAAATGTTTACTCAAAAAATTTCAATAAACACAATTTAAATTCGTTCAGATGTACAAAACGAGTAAATACAATTGAAGATCTAGAAGAACAAATCTTGATGATAGTCACAATATGAAATTTCTATATAAGCTTATCCCCAGTCACACAATTTGAAACAAATTGAACTCAAATAAATAATAAAATAGAACACAAGGTGCACAAGTCAATAAAATAAAATTTGATAAACAAATCAGTAAAAAATATATTCAAGAAACGAATGAAAGAATAAAAGAAGACAGTGTCAAACTATTTAAGTAAACCTACCATTTATCATCATGATATTCATGCACGTTATATTTTCTTTCAGTTTTTTCGGAAGCTTTTCAGGGAAGTGATGTTTCTTAGACTAGTTGGCAGAAAAATCATCACGAAGGATTGAGGAAACTTCGAAATATACAGTGTGTCCCACTTACCATGCTCACCATAGGTATCTTTTCAATGGTAAGAGATACGAGGTCGGTTAAATGACACAAAATGTGGAGTTTATCAAGGCTCTTTTGCAAGTCAATTTTTACCCACTTCTGGCGGTCCTAATAACTTGAAATTTGGCAGATGTTCATGCACTATGAAATTTTTATTGAAATAAAAAATTTAAAATTGCGGCTCCTCCAATATGGCGGACGAGATTTGTGATTATGGTCCGATTCCATTCAAAATTGGTATGTGGGGGTTTTTGAGGTCGGAGATCATGATTTTTTTGTTAAAATTTATAAATTCAAGATGGCGACTTCAAAATTGTTCTTGTTTTTGTATAAATGACGATAGCTCCGTTGTTATCAGCAAAAAACTATTACTGTGACATATCATCTGTAAGAGAAAAAAAGTTATAAATAAATAAGTTATAGTGAGCTATGACCTACATTTGAAAAATGAAAGTTTGTACTGATATCTCAAATTCTAGAAGAGTTGGTATGAATTTCATATTTTTTTCGAAATCTCATTGAAAAACTGCCATAAGAATGTTAAATTCCTATTAGAATATTTTCATAAATGAAGAAGTTACGGAGGAGACATGAAAATGATCAAAATCTGTTTTTTGCGTATAAAACAAAAGCGAATAGATTTTGTCAAATTATTTTTTCACATTATAGTTGGCCTTGATAAACCCCACATTTGGTGTCATTTAACCGACCTCGTATCTCTCACCATTATAAAGATACCCATGGTGAGCATGGTAAGTGGGACACACTGTATAAAACGAAATTATTATTGGATGAATATGAAAAAATCTATAACAAATTACATTAATTTTTGTGAACTTTGTAATTAGAGAAATTAGATATGTTTGTCTACATCTCAGTAAGATTTTGTATGATGAAAAATATGTCGGCAACTATTTCATCTAGAGCCTTTAATGGCTTCCACGTGTGTGACAATTAAAATAATAGTGAAAATGTCATTTCCTGAGTTGTATTTTTATGACCGGGGATATAAACTAGAAAAATACCATATAGATAGCATAATTCAAGTTCAGACGTGTGCGACAACCAAAATAATAGCGAAAATGTGATTCCCTGAGTAATATTTCTATGACCGTGGATATAAAATAGGAAAATACCATATAGATAACCCAATGCAATTTCGTAAAAATTTCCAAATGGATATGTTTTAATCCTCTCCAATCAAAATGCACAATGCATCACCAATAAACTTGATAACCAAATAAACAATGGTTTGTTTCAGTCGTATCGTAAAAATGTCATATTTCATAGGAGGTACATATAAAAGAAAGTGCCTGGCATGAAAATAGTGATAATGAGTTAGTGAGAATTCGACAGTCACTATGCTGGTTGAGTCCCTCTTCATTTTCCTGTCCCTTGCTGCACCCATATGGGCGAGAGCATACTTGGTTTCTGTTATACAGGTACGTACTCAAGCAAATTCTTATCCATATTACTGGTCATTTGCAAAGACTTCAACTTATCAAGCATAAAACAAAAATCATCGGTAAAGGTAAAGAATATGGGTCCAGCTGGGATTTTGATAAAATTTTTACAGACATTTTAAAACATCGTAAAAACACTAGATCAATCGAAATTTTTGCGCGGAAAGAACATTTTCTTATTTTTTTTTCTTGATAAAACATGTGTGGGAACTTACTTTTGAAGAGACACAATTTTCTTGATGACAATAAAGTATATCAAACCGTTGGACGAAGTTAAAACGTATTTTTCATTTCAAACCCATTGTCTTGAACTTCAAACACTTCTATCCAACCAAATGGAGTAATTCATAGTACCTAATAAACTTCAAAAATTAAAAAAAAAACACAAAGAGATTTTTATTCAATGTACATAAACAACCAGTTTATTTGACAAATGTTAAATGACAGGACACTTTTAACACGAAGTTAATAATGCCACGTTGCCAATTCTATTACACGGAATAGTGACGGTTAAGTCTCGTTCATACCCTCGCGAATTTCTCAATTTTTCTGCAAATAAAATGACTGCCGAATGGTTCAGCATCAACGAATGGTCCGGCATGACTGTCAGCCACCTCATTTGCCGAAAACTTGCAAAATTTGCGAGGATACGAACAAGTATTCATGGAAATTCAAGTTACACTACAAGAAAGTGAAAATTTTATCGAATTCTCAATCGACTTTATTAAAGGTTTCTGTCATTAACATTCAAAATTACTTTTGACATACAGTTCTCTGTTGAAGATCAAATCCGCACGATCTAATTTGCGAAATGTTGGCCAATAGCACCCGCTTCGCTCGCATGGTTTATTTTGAGTTATAGTTTTCATTTCAAATTCTAACAGGTTTGTGGAATTGACAGAATTGTTGACTATTTAGGAAAAGCCGCGCGTTCGGCCGACATTTCGCAAATCCGCGCGCGCGGATTTGCGAAATGTCGGCCGAACGCGCTCGCTTCGCTCGCATATGGTCTATTTTGTTTTATGGTTCTCATTTCAAATTGTAACATTGGTTTGGGGAATTTACAAAATTGTTGACCAGTTAGGAAAACCAGCGCATTCGGCCGACATTCGGCAAATCCGCGCGCGCGGATTTGCCGAATGTCGGCCGAACGCGCTCGCTTCGCTCGCATGGTCTATTTTATGTCATAGTTCTCATTTAAAATTATATCATATGTTAGTGTAAGATGAATTGACAGAATTGTTAACTAGTTAGGAAAAGCCGCGCGTTCGGCCGACATTTCGCAAATCCGCGCCCGCGGATTTGCGAAATATCGGCCGAACGCGCTCGCTTCGCTCGCATATGGTCTATTTTATATAATAGCTCCTATTTCAAATCAAATTATAGATAGGGGAAGATATGAATATATGAAGTGAACCTGTAATGAAAATGTGCGCATTCTTCACCTATTCCTATATATTTATTCGCCCGTTATATGCAATTTCCTGTGATCTAAAGAAATTTCACACCCTAAAATATTTTTCATAACAATCCAGATACCTAGCTACTAACAAAAACACATATTCCTGCTAACAAACAGAAACTAATCATTATCAATGTCTTTCTTTGAATCGACAATGAATGTTGTGCGTTTATTGAAAATAGAGAAGAGTTATAAATTTTTCCATCTCTAAGAGCAAGAGTTCTAATCGACCAGACTTCATATGGGCAATTTGCATGGGCTATTCAGAACGATAGTACACTGGATTTGTCTGATTTGAAATATTAATCCAAATTCGAATGGTTATTCTGTATACATGAGGTTAGATTAGGTTGGGTTAAAGTTGGATAATAATTTACGCATGTTCTAATTGGTCCATGCGAATCAGTCTGGTCGATTAGAACTTTTGCGAATTTCACAATTTCTTTACGAATGAAATGGCTGACAACAATGAATGGTCCGGCATGACCGACTGCCATTTTATTCCCAGAAAAATTGAGAAATTCGTGAGGGTATGAACAAGTCTTTAAACTGTCAGAAATCTCTATTGGCAACGTCGCAGTTCCAATTTATTCACTTGTCAACAAATTATAAATTAATTATATCTGCATAATAAAAGTAGCTTTTTTAACCTTTTCCATACTAATCGAAGCTTATTCTGCTAATGAATTGATACTTCTGTATATGTAGAAAGTGTTATCAATACAACACAGTTCATTAAGATTGAAAAAATAGGTAAAATAACCCATCCAACAAATTGAATTTGTTTGTCTTGAGAGTGGTATCCACATTTATTTTTTCAAAAATAAAATAGAAAAATGTGTTTCCGCGCCAAAATTTATTTATTTTTATTCATTTTATCGCGTTTTAGAGCATCTGTAAAAAAAATTTCAAAATCCCAGCTGGACCCATATTCTTTACTTTTTCCAAATCATCAACCTAAAAATTTTGGTCTTGGTCTCGAAAGAAAAATAATGAACTAAAATCTACTCAATATTATGGCATTTTATTTCAATTATTTATTTTTCATATGGTAGGATTTTATTTTTGTTCACTCAGAATCGAAAATACATTTTTCAAATTCAGTATTGCAGTTATCCAGTTCACAACAAATAGGTGTATGTTCTAAGGTCGCAGTGATCCATACCTCCTACTAACTAAAGTTAGGTATAGAACATTAACGATGTCAGGGCGTGGCGCAGTGGTTAGAGCGTCCGACTTTGGGTCGAAAGGTCCGGAGTTCGAGCCCCAGTTGCGGCTGGGATTTTTTAATTTAATTTGACCGATTAAATTATTCAAATCTCGTAACTGGACTGGGGTGAGTCCTGCACGATTCACTGTTGCGTTCCAATTAACAGTGCTGCTCCTAAGGTGGCGCATGGAGTTAGTAACAAGGCCTATCCAGAACACGTGGCTAATGACCATAGCAGTCGATGCCAAGACACCAAAGAAAAAAAAAGAACAGTAATGAAATCTTCAACCTAAAATTCAAATATTCATGCATCAACATACATGATGAATAGCTGTTTTTGAAATAATGACATGTGAAGAGCGAGATTTTGCAATTTTCGACATCCTATTACCCAGCTTTATTAACTCACCCTTTGTATGGGTTATATTTATATTTAAAAATACCACATAGAAGGTATATAACATATTTATTTATTGAAAAACAAAGATACAGATTAGTACAAGTTAGAATACAGAGCATTATCCCGAATAACTGGGCAGCAGAAGAAGACACGATAGACCTCATAAGTCGCAGTTTATTCCCACCCCCATTAAACAGAGTAGAATAGAATGCACAGATCCGGCATGTCCTTAAATACTGTTCACATAGATGGAGTGCAGCCTCTAATCACACTCTGGAACTTTCAAATTCTGTTATAAAAATAGACATTCGCCTCATCGGTCATGCTTCGCTTACAAGCTCGCTCACTTCTCTGGAACACCGCAGAGAGGTTGGCGATCTGTCTCTGTTTCATAGATGATTCCATGGACGATCCTTTTCTGAAAAATCAATAATTTCATCATTAATATTGCGTTCAGATTATATTATATTGTGTACTTTCTCATTTGTTGAAAGGTATTCAGGCATGGTGAAAGAACTCCTGCTGACCATTACCCGAACGATCCATACAAAGATCCAACATATTGGCCTGTAGCACCAAAACAATTGACCAATGTAAGTATTTTATTTAGTCAAACGGTTTTTGACTACCTTTAGAGGGGCCACAAAATAGTGGATCTTCTTTAAATCTTCGTAATGCTCAAGATAACTGATCAAACTTTTGGATGGGCAAATTACTTTCAAATTATTTCACAATCATATAGTGCCCTATCTCCTTAAGCACTTTCCGTATTTAATAGAAAGTAAAAACAATTTTGGTTGAATTCATATAATGTCTATTAAATATCGAAATTTTGAAGAATGATTATAACATTTTCGTTAAAAAAAAAATTAAAAACCTGAAGTTGACTAATTTTCTATTACCTACCCATCTCTAAAGCCTATAGTTTTTAATAACGGCTTCTTCAATTTTATTATCGTCCCATATGTTTCTAATCCATTTTAATTAAGTTTTGGCAACATTGTTGTGAAGTTTTATCATTAAGTTTAGGTAAGTTAAAATAAGAATACAGCAGTTGTAACACATATTTCAGAAATATCAAAAAGAAAACAATAATTCATTAAAAAACTCATAAATTTTGTTCATAACAAATTCATTAGTTGGGAGATTGAATAAAACAAAGAACCAAAATATAAATTGTAAAAAACATACGTTTTCAGAAGCTACATATACCAAAAACCAATGTTAATAACCTCTGATGCTTCATCGGTAGAGTACTGCTGCAAGAAATCTCTATCTATGCATATAAGGAGAACTTATCTCGAGTGGTTCAGATCATACTTGGACACAAATATTAGAAGTTGGTAGTGCACATTCAAAAACCTTCAGATATGCATTGTGGTGTACCTCAGAGATCAGTTCTAGGACCCATTCTATTCCTATTATTCCTAATGATTTACCTACAATTAATATTGACGTGTATTTTACAATATTTGCGAACGAAAAAACAATGAGAACCTAAAGCAAAAAGTTTCTAGAGATCTAGCAAAGGTTAGGCATTGGTGCAATCTAAACTTCGTCTGTTCCAATGTAGACAAATCAAAATTGTTCATTTCAAATTTTTTTATGACAATTTGGTAGAAGATGGCAATATGATCGAAGAAACTCAATACCTAGATTTCTTGGTCTGCACATTGATAAAATTATAATTCAGAGAACACATCACATCGATATGTAAAAAGTTGGCTTCATGTTCATTTGCTGTCAGAGTTGTATGAAATGAATTTGATACAGCTGGGTTAACTCAATTTTCACTAGTAGAATCCCATATAAGATATGGCATAGCATTTCGGAGATTTTGCAGTCAACAATTCTTGAATGAAGTCATCGTACTATTGAACATATTATAGATACTAATTATAGAGATAGCTTTAGGCCACTCTTCATTCAGTTTAGAATTTCCACTGTTATCAGCATCTTTATTCTTGTGGTGGTATGCCTAATACATAAAAGATATGCTACAAACACACCACAAGATATACCTCACAATACCAGACAGAACCAAGAAATTCGTCTACCAATACCACGACCATAAGAGAGGCTACTAATATAATAACTGAGATATTTGTAAGCAATCTGGTTTTAACAAATTGATGTTTTTATTATCCTTCAACGAAATTGTATATTTACACTGAAAGACCAGAACGAATCGATGGTTCATCACCTTGGAGAGAAGAGGAATCAACCTGTTCATTCAAAGAGTTAGTATTGAAATCTTTCGAAAAACGATTCATTTCGAAAATTTGAACTGGATTCAACAATGTACCGTTTTGACAAATGTGGATCATGAATAATTTCAAAGTGGTGTTAAGAATTTAGAATATGATCAGCAAATAATCTTTTAGTGCTATAAACATCGAGTCCGGAATTTCTTGATTTTTCTATAATTTTAGAATGTTACAATACTCTTATTTGTATCCTACGACCACTCTGACCAATATATTGTGAATTGCAATCTGGATGGGAGCAATAAATTTTGTAGACCCCACATTTATGTATGTGGAGAATGTTATCTTGAATGTTCATCAATTTACCACCAACGTTGTCTATGGCATTAGAAAGAAATTTTTTTTAACCTTGTAGCAGCAAAGGAAGTTTTTGATATCCTAACCAAGAAAATGAATAAAAGGAAAAATTATTTCAGGATCATTGATTGGTATTGTTAATTGATTTGAATAAATGTTTTTCATAGATTCTGTTGATAATATTGGGAGGATAACAATTTTTGGCGATTTGTTTGATTATAGTTCACGATTGAGATTTTCTGAATCTAATGGTATATCGAATAATCTGTGAAACAATGAGTCGAAAGCAGCAAACCTATGTTGGGAGGGATGGCATGCAGAGAAAGGTACTATCGAGTCAGTATGTGTTGGTTTACGGTAAATGGAAAAACTGAATTTGTTAATATCTTTGTAAATTAACAGATCCAGAAATCTGGATCTCTCATTAAAATAAAAACTATCTTCTGAAATCTGCACACTTTTGTTTTTTGATGGCCTTTTATCAAAATTCAGTTTTGACCTCACAACTTCAATATTAAGATTAGTAACAGATTACTAAAATAGAACCTGATTCCAGTTCCTAAACTCTCATTTCAGACAGGCAAGTTACAACACTATCGTCTGGGCCAATACACCCGCAACAGATACCAAGACATTCTACCGGCAGCCTACGCCAGTGACGTCATCTACGCCCAAACGACAGACGTCGACAGAACCCACATGTCAGCCCAGTGCAACCTCCTGGGGCTATTTCCCCCGACGACAAACGAGCGCTGGAACCCGGACATACCTTGGAGCCCCATCCCCGTGCATCCCTCCGACCCTGACGTCATCAAATCGTATCCTCCGTGCGCCGCCTTCGATGCGGAAAGGAAGCGGGTCGCTGTCAATGAAACCTACTTTAAGAAAATCGACGTGCAGTACAAAGAAACCTACGAGTACCTCAGTAACCACAGCGGGTTCCCTGTGACCACGCTGGGTGATATCGGTACCATATTCGACTGTCTTTTTATCGAGAATGAGTTTGGCTACACTCTTCCTTCGTGGACAAGGGCGGTTTTTCCAGAGCCACTGACTACGCTGGAAGGTTTCAGATTCCAGAGTTACGTTTACAACACAAAGTTGGCACGTTTGAGTGAGTTTATCCAGTATTACAGAGTGTTGCCAATTCCCATCGACATAAAAATGAAAAAAAATCCCACAAATTTTCCTACAACTTTACAACTTAGGGCTTTTTGAGGGACATGCAAAGTTTATTGGAAATTTTTTATTATGTTTATCAATCATCAAAGTCATATGGTTCAAATGCCATAAACGATAAAGTCTGTCGGAAACGAACAAAAAATTAGAAAATTATCCGGCCCAAAAAGTTGCCTCAACAGCTGACCGGCTTACAGATTTTTTTTTCGGGTTCCTAACGATATCAAATTCCATTCTGTCGATTGCTAAAAGCGAGCAAATGAATCAGCAACCGAGTAGTTTTTTTTAAAAGATTGTGCTCTCATTTCAACCCTTTCGGTACGTCCAAACCTTATGGCCAATACGTGAAAAAACTTCATGTAGATACAGAGTGACCCATTTGAAACCGGCCACCTCTTTAAAACTGTTATTTATTATCCGATTCAGAAGTTTTTTTTTCGATAGATAGATCATCAATAGTTCTAGTGGAGTGCCATAAATTCGAAATAAATATATAAATTCCAAGGCCTAAATCGATTTTTTTCAAGGTCAAAAATCCAAAAAACATACTAGCAATTTTTTTATATAAAATTTGACGACGCCACTGGATTTGTGAAGCTTTCAAAAGGTTGTGCCTGAAATTTCAAAATAAAATTATTTTTTTTACAGAAAGAAATAGTAAAATATTCCAATCATTATCAAAATAAGTCAAATAGTGTTGTATATTAAATAACAATTTTTTAAATAATATGGTTTAAAATTCTCCTTCAAAACATAACAACTTTATGTGCGATATATTTATCTCTATTAGCACACTGTAGTTTGTTGTCAAAGAATAGAAATGCACATCTTTACATCAAATAGTCAAGTCAAGTCAAAAATAGCTTTATTGTTTAAAAATATAAATTTTTGTAACAAAGCATGTCAGAATAATATAAATAAAAACATAATTAAAGCATAGAACATATAAATAAAAACCTAATTAAGACATAATACCATTTCGTATTCACTTAAACACATATAAATGTATATTATATCATATAAATCTATATTTTATAAAAAAAAACATCAGCAGAGATAAATTTCAGAGAGAAGAAGATAAAAACTCTTCGACAGAATAAAATGGCCGTTCAACAAGTATTTTTTTTGTTGCCCTCCTGAACCTACCATAGGCTTCAGTACTTTTTATTGATTCTGGCAAGTGGTTAAACATTTTTAAACCATTATAAATAAAATAATTCTTAACAAGAGTTGATGTTGGAATTGGCAGTCTTATGTTGTTATTCTGTCGTGTGTTATAAACATGAACTCTAGAAGCGAATGACTTTTTATATTTATGAATGACGCAGACTGTTTCAAAAATAAAATGAGTTGGAAGGGTCAATATTTTATTTTTAACAAAAAGGGGTTTACATGATTGTCTGTAGTTTGCTCTGCAGAGATATCTGAGAGCTCTCTTCTTCTTCTCTCTTCTTCAAATAATATAATTACCAATATTAATAACATAAATGAACCACTACAAAAGAATGTATTGACATGACAGTGCCTACACATTAAATTTTGGACTGTTCCACCAACTCTCCATTCAATTCGATACATTTATCATATCGTTTTCTAATGTTATCCAAAACATTCAATAATTGATATGGGGTGATATCTCTGCAAGCCTGTCTTATTCTTTCACGCAGTTCCTTGGGCGAGTTTTGTATACTTTTTCCTTAAGGGAGCCTCATAAAAAAAATCAAGTGGAGTCAAGTCCGGGGATCTGGGGGAAAACTCGATCAGTGAACTCCACCGATTAGGAAAATTTTCTCCCAACCAATCTCTAACAATCCTGCTATTTTGGATGGAACAGCCATATAATTGAAGTAGAAGATGGGCCTCTTCTGCTAGTGGAAGTTCATCCATAGCGTTGGAAAACTCGTTTTTCAAAGAATTAAAAAAAATTTGACCATTCAAATTGTTTTTTAAAAAAAAGGGGCCAAGTATTCTGGTGTGTAATATTCCGCACCTAACATTTATTTTTTGGGAGTACTGTCTTCTGCAATTCATTATCCAATGTGGATTTTCCGTGCAGTACCTTGAATTTTGAGAATTAACTGTTCCATTGGTTGTGAGTGTTGCCTCGTCACTGAACAAAATTTTTTTCAGAAAATTCCTTTTATTTAAATATTCTCCTTGAGCCCATAAACTATTCACCATCCTTTTTTCATTATCGCCTTCTTCTAAGGTGAGAAGAAACTTTGGTTTGAATGGCTTCATATTATTATGTTTCCTAAGATTTCTCCTTATTGTTTCACGCGGTAAGTTAATGACCAAACTTGTAATTCTCACAATTGTTTTCGGATTATTATTAAAATAATTTCGAATTCGTTCAGAATTATTTCGTCTCTGTCTTTATACAGTATTACTATTCTTCAGAATATGTTTACTAACAGCTCCATACTGATTGAAAATTTTGTTTACTTGTCCAACTGTAGCTCTGCTAATATTTCGACGCTCCGGATGCATTTTATTAAAAATTCTACATACTTCCCTTTCGGATCTATCGTTGTTACCACGAAGTTCTACCATTTCAATTTTCTCCTGCAGAGTCAAATTATCCGCCATACTTCTTTATTAGTGTAGGTACTTGAGGAGTTATAAACTTCACTATTAATACTGACAAATTTGTGTCTTTTCGTCTTTTATTCTAATGACTTGTCATCGCGATAGCAACTAAAGTTTCAAAGCCTTCTAATAAAAATAATATTTTCGATATGTGACATCCTAAACATGTTTGAATGAAATCAAGATAGATATTCGCAATAACTGTCATTTTATCAGTATTGGTTATTATTGATTATTGAATATTGATTACTATTTGATGTGAAGATGTATATTTAATTTCTCTGACAAAAACTGCAGTGTTCTGATGGATATAACTATCTCCCGTACTATGGAGTTTGGAAGAAACAGAATTTGATACCATTTTGAATAACTGCTGTTTACGAACTTGACTGCTAACGACCTAAATGAGCATTTTGAACGATATTTTTAAAAAGATTGTGATATATTTGACGACTATTCGAAATATTTGGATAAAATGACAAAAATATTACTTATGCTATATTTCTGTTGAAAAAAAACATTTTATCGTGAAATTTCAGTCACAACCTTTTGAAAGCATCACAAATCTAGTGGTGTCGTAAAATTTTATTTTAAAAAATCGCAAGTATGTTTTTTGGTTTTTTGACATTGAAAAAAATTAGTAGGCCTTGAAAATTTTATTTCTATCTTGACTTCAAAACACCCAATAGAACTATTGATCTCTATCTATTGAAACAAAAAACTTCTGAATCGGATGATAAATAACAGTTTTAGAAAGGCTTTCAATTGGGTCACTCTGTATATTCAAGTACAATAAAACTATTTATTTAAATCTTTTCGATATCTCGGTCAGTTTTCGATTTTTTGGTGTTTTTAGACTAACATGTTAACATTTTTGTTCCATCATTTTTCGAATTTTTTTTGAAATATTTTCTAGACTATTGTTATTACGGGAAAAAATCATCTACATTTTATATAGTTTTTCAAGAGATGACCAAATAGTGAAATTTAAAAATCAGTTGACGACTTTGAGTTTTTGGTGTTTAATTTAACTCATGTACTGCACACCTTTCGATTCACCTGTCAGGTTCTTGTGCACATCGAAATCGCCTGTCAAATTTTTTCTGCTCATCTGAGAATTAACACATATTGAAATTTCATGCTTACAGCGCCAAATTTTTTTATTTACACTTTTAAAAAATGAGGGCTGATGGCGTGCAGGGCTAATGCCTGCCAGGTGGTTGTTACCGTACTTAGCATGCTACGACACATCACTGAAAAAATTCTAGCATTACAGGAAGACCGTTACCCAGAGTGTTCACGGGCTCTCCGTCTATAAGAGGTATAGCTGTGATGACAACTCACTGCATAATTGACCAATAAATTTACCCCATTTCAACCGATCGTCGATCGTAAACCTATGGAGTTCAACCTCATGCAACATGATTATTTGTGGAAAAGTCATTTTAAATTTTTATTAAATTTGATGAGGTTTAAGCTTTGGCCTCGACTCGTTTTAACAGTTAATCGAAGAAGGTAGCATCCATATAAGATTGATACTAGGAAGAATCATCCTTATAACATATACATTAAATTATACTGAGGTGATGAAAAATGTCATTTACTCATATAATGAACATCAACGGCCCAAGAATAGATGGGGTATTCCATAATTAACTATTTCCACTTCAGAGAAGTGTCCACCTAAATAAACTGTTTTCTGTTGAAACAAAAACGACTCACTCAGTTTTTTTTATTGCATCATACATCTAATATTCAAAGTACAATATTCTAGGTGCAGGACTCCTTCTCAACGAAATAGTAGAGCACTTCGAAAAGATGAAGACAAATTCCTCCAGTGCTCAATTTTTCCAGATGTACAGCGGGCACGACATCAACATCGCTGAAATCCTTTCAGGATTAGGAGCATTCGATCCTCACTATCCCTACTTCGCCAGCAGCATCTACTTCGAGTTATGGGAATTCCTAGGACAGTATCATGTCAACATATACTACAAAAACAAGGACACCGTTAGCAGAGTGACTTCAAGGGGGTGTTTGCAGTTCGATTGTAATTTCAAAAAATTTAAGAAGAATTTAGACGATATTCTCATCGATATCGACACTTGGAAAAAGGAATGCTCGGCTTGATCCAGTATCTGGATTGGTTGAAAACAAAAATAATCACAATTTGTTATTTCATCAAATGTATCAAATGTATTGAATGGAGTAATAATTGTCCACGTGTTTCTTCTAATACTGTATGTCCTAGCTGAAAATTGACTCCCTCCTTATTTTTGGAGTCGTAAAAAATTATGATTATGTCGATTTCGATTTCTACATATTTCGAGAGGGATTTCTTCCTCCAAATACGTCATCATTGATCTGTCAACCCCTTACTTCAGAACTTTAATTATACTACTATTCTTGTATTATTATTATATTATTATTATATCATTTTGAAGATTTTCAAATCTAGAATATATCGGAGTGATGTAATTTGTAATAGGTGTAAAATAAGTGTAAGACAACTTTTTTTTCATGTCCTGAAATAATACAATCCTTAGGAAAGTTCAAATCATCAGTAACATAAAGAAGTATAAGAAAAAAATTCAAGCTTTTTCTAAAGAAACTGTGATTTCTTACAGTGCTTCAACTTGGGATAAACTGAAACAAATAATTAACGAAGATTTAGGAAATATGGAAAAATCAGTTTGATCGGAATTTATTAACAATAAATTTGGATAAAGAGAATTATCTTACCTTCACCTGTCCTGTTATCAGAATTCTTTGCCAAATTTGTAAGTTTAAAATTAATGAAACCGAATGTGTCAAATATATAGGAATAATGATTGACAACCATTCGAGGTGGGACCTATATATTTTTTTAGAAGTATTCTTCATAATTTGGAAGTGATAAAATTTTTTTTTCTCAAATAATATTATAATATTCTGATCTTCTATATAAAAAGTAGGAAATTTGATATTTTACAATTGTTTATGTATAGAATTTTAATCCACTTTTTCAAAAATAAAAAGGGTGTCAATTTTATAGATCATCTTTATGAGACGAGGTATAAAAGAACTGTCACAATTGAAGCTAGATTGAATCAAAAAATTGGCAAAAGAAATTTCATTCACATTATCACAATTTTTTTTGATTTACTACCAGATATTATTTAAATGACTAAATCCATGTATTCTTAAGAAAATAAAGTGATAGACTGGATGAATACCACAGAAAGGCATATTTTTCATAATTTGATAAATAATAATTAATGAATAATTTTATTTTATTTCAATACACAAAACGTTGAAAAGTTCAGATTAGACGAAAATATATTCAGAAATAGAATTGGAAAACTTCTATAGTTATGTATGTATTTATTTATGGATAAACTTATATCATTATTACTCTTAAATATCTCAGCATTTGTGCATCTACTTACTTTGGATTCAAAAAACCTCAACAATAGCAGTTTAACAGTGATAGATCAGGAGATCGAGTAGGCCAATTTATACTGATCCTCGCCTAGAAATCCATCTCCCGGAAAAATTGTCAGCTGAAACTTGAGTACAGGTCCAACAAAATGTGGAGAACATCCATTTCGTTGAAAAGTTAACTGATTCCAAGAAGATAATATATTCTGGAAAGCTGATCGATTTTATGGTTCAGAGTTGAATCGAGAAGGTCATCATATTTTCATCCGTTATGGTCAAAAAAATCGTTGTAGGTTTTGATAAATGATTTTCACAGTATTCTGAAATTATTGAAGAACATTTGATGACTATAATGATTCCTAGGCTATCTGTTGATTCCCAAATCACTGAGGATTCGTCTGTGTTGAAAAATAGTAAACTTTCAGAAATAATAGGAAAGTCAGGCGGATGTTTGAAAAAAAAATATCCCCATTTGTTTTTGTGCGAATATCTTTGGTTCAGTTCTGGTATATCGAGGTATTCCATTTACTTCATTCAATCGTTAGAAAACTTTCGAAAATGGTTTATATTATACAAGAGGAAATATCAATTGTAGCCAAGCATTTTGAAATATGACAATGTGCTAGAGCTACGGCTCCAATTTCCAATAAAATTCACCCAGAATAAACAAATCATATCAGTAGGTACGTGATACAACTGAATGAATAGATTCATGGAGTCAGGATCAGTACAAAATGAGAAACATGAACGAGAAAATCCTATGAGAAATGTTGCAGCTGTAGAACATGCAGTGGTGGAGAAGAGTCAATCTTTAGATAACTAGAGACTGTTCCTGGAGTTTCTAAAAGCAGCAAACTGATTCTGAAAGAAGTAAAATGCCATCCTTATACAATGCAGAATGTACAAGAATTGAATGAAGATGATTTCAACAGACGTACAGAATTTTGTGATATCATGAAGCAGTTATTGATTGGTGATAATAATTACCTCTACAGGGTGTGCTTTTCTAACAAATATTCTTTTTATTCAGACGGGCAGGCACAACTGCAGATACTGGAGTGACGTGAATCCTCATTGGTACAGGAAAACTCATTCACAAACTCCCCAGAAATTGAATGTTTGGGCTGGGATTCTGGAAGACCATATTGTAGGTCCATATTTTGTTGATGGTAACCTCTTGAACTTCTGTGAACCCAACTGCTTGAAGACGATGATAATCTACTTTAAGACCAGCTCATATTCCAACAAGACGGAGCTCCTCCACATTTCGTTTCCCGATATTGGACCCAAAATTAATGTGAATGCCCGGCAACAAGACTCTTTGATCACTGGATCTGGTTGGATTTTGCTGAAAACAATGTAATAAACTTTCCTGATGATAAAAACTATTGCAATATAAAAGGAATTAGTCAAAACCGCATCTATTATATGGAAAATAATCAGTTTAATCCCTGAACAAACTGTCCCATCAATTAAGGAACAAACACACATTTTATTAAATATCACAAAAAACACGAGACCGGCCAATTCACGTGCGGTAATGATGATTGTAAGATATGGCGGTTGGAGTCCAATTTCAACCGCTAATCGAGAAATTAGATTCATTCTTAAATATACAAGGCGAGTCCTAACAGTTTTCATGTTTTCCGAACTGAGGTTATATGAATATAACTAGAGAGCTACGATCAGAAAGGGCAGATATAGTCACAGTCTCAGTTTGAGTAAAGACTGTTGTGTGATATAAATAAGTGTTATCCATTCCACTGCTATGCAATAAATGGATTTCAAAATTTTTAAGACTGTTTTAATTACAGTTTTGAATGGAACGACTAAACCTATTATATGAGTTTTTTTGACTACTCCTCCACATCCCCAAGACAAACATCCCGCTGAAAATCAGTTTGAAGATATTTGCAATAATATGAAGGAAGTAGTAAAACTATGAAAAACTCAAAGTCGTCTCCACAATATATTTCACCCCTAGAGTAGGAAGGGGGGCTATTGTCAGCAGTTTTGGTAATAACTTGTCAAAAAAGTTGCGTCAACATAATTTTATCAAAAATGTGACTGTGAGAAAAGCACTGAAAATGCATGAATTTCATCCATATAGAATGCAGATTCTTAAAGACCTCCATGAGGATGATTATGGTTTTGTGAAACCATTCCTCATCGAGTCAATGCCACACCTAATCTTTTGTTAAACATCTGTTTTAGCGACGAATATTAATATTTTCTGTATGGCAATGTTAATAGACAAAATTGTCGCTATTGAAGTGACGAAAACCGGCATATTTTTCGAGAAGAACATACACAACACCGAAAAAAGATAATATTTGGGCTGGCATTCTTAGAAATGCCATTATTAGTCCTTTATTTCTTGAATAACACTTGACTGGCAATATGTACCTTGTTATGATTGAAGAGACTATAGATCAAATTGATGCAGAAGGTAATGTACTTTTGTTAGTTTCAGCAGGATGGTGCTTCACCTCATTATTTTCTTCCCGTCCGACAGAGGTTAAACAAGAGATTTCCAGATAGATTGATAGGCAGTAGTATGGCCTCCAAGATTACCGGATTTAACTATCTTAGATTTCTATCTTTAAGGACGTCTTAAATCCGTTGTTCATAAAACACAACCTGCTAATATTGATGAACTTAAAAGGCGAACTACAGCAGCATGCCGGTCTATTCCCGGTGAAGTTTTCCGAAATGCTAGAGAGGAAATCGAAAACAAACTTTATTACTGTTTAGAGTAAAATGGAAAACATTTTGAACAGTTTATATATACTATTTTTTTTTGTAAGAGAAAAATAACCAACAAATAAATAGTCACACTTGTAGACTACATTTGTTCCTATTATTTAAGGGTTACAATGGTGCCATCCACTCTTCTAACCATTTCTTTTAAAAGGATGGTCAATACATTATTACATCTCAGTGTAGGCAAGTACTGATTACTTCTGTAAGTTTAGAATGATATATTTCGGAAACTGCTGATTGAAATATAATAAGTCAGGGTACCGTTGGAAAGACAATTGAACGCCATTCGAAATGATGTGCTACTTGACCCCCCTTTCCGTTTAATTTTCTAAGGGTAACATCCACTCCTCCTAGGGGTTTGAACCACGAGGACTACAAATATTCATTACAAGTGTTTTCCTTGAAAGTGAAATGTACGTGTCTTTTCGATATTTCATAGTATTTACTGAAAGGAAAATATCAAGTGTGAGAACTTTTCAAAGTGACCCCTGTATATTTCTAAATTTCAATCTGTTCAAATTATAAGGATTAAAAAAAATATCTGAAACTTTCACGCAAACTCTTTACGATATTTGAGTAAAGTAATCAGAAAATGTTTATTGGCCATTGAATGCTCATTAACTCATTAACCAAATCTTGTTATACATTTTGAAACCGAAGTTACTATATAAAGACAAGTAAAATATTGGATTCAGCAGTAGAGTCAGTCGGGCAAGTGATTTGAATTTAACAGTCAGCATGCTGGTTAAGATTCTCATCCTCGTTCTGTCTCTATCCACGCCAATTTGGGGGACTAAAACGTTGATTTCCGTAGTTCAGGTAAATATATTAGTAATGAATGTATACCTGTCCATAAAATGAAATAAATTAGAAATGAAACATATACAGTGAGCACGTAAAGGTTGGAACAAATTCGTTAAACGCTGAATATGACCATTAGGAGAAATAAGCTCAGACACGTCGATTTTATTTTTCAGTTACGCATTTTTTGATCTAATCATATTCTTGATGACGTAATCACTGTTCGAGTTATGACGTCATTATACATTTTTTTAAATGGCATTACCCTATTTTGATAATACTTCCAAAAATAACGCATTTTTCTGTGTATGAATGTCATATTTTTTCTTATGTTACATAACCTTATGTTCGAGAAATAAAAGAGATTTCATTATTCATAGTAATGTAATATTCGATCTGTTAACGTAAACTTTTGACTTAAGGGATTCCCACAAAAAATCTAGGGGGGTTAGATCATGAGATCTAGCTGGCTATTCTAAAAATCATCGATTACTATCGAAATCATCTTCATTAAGTTCATGATTCATATGAGTATTTTCTTGGAATGATAGTAATACATCCAACTGTTGATCTTCCGTAACGCCTGGACGATCTTTCGTATAATTATCACCTACATTGTCAAAATTTCCAAATTTTGCTTCGACTTTGATCGCTGTCCAATGTGTAATAGGTCTATCGGGATATTTATAGTTAAATAAGTCACAAACCTCAGCTTGCGTACTATAGTCTTATCCCCATAACCTGCAATCATTAAAATATCTTTGCGTCATTTTTCGCTTTTCGCATGGTGTCGATAACTTATTTATACCACAATTATTTGATAGCTAACTATTATTGTTAAGCCGAATTTTAGAAACATATTTACTTCAATGAGTCAATGAGTCTGTTTTAAAATTAGTAAAAAAAGGATAAGTGGCACCCATATGAAGTGAAAGTAATTCATGAACTTAATGAAGATTATTTCGATCGCAGGATTTTCAGAGTTTCCAGCTAGATCTCCTGATTTAACCCCACTAAATTTTTTTTGTGGGGATACCTCAAGTCAAAAGTACACGTTAACAGACGTAATATTACATTATTGTGAATAATGAAATATATTTCTCGAACATGCGGTTATGTAACATAAGAAAAAATATGACATCCATACACAGAAAAATGCGTTCTTTTTGAAGGTATTATCAAAATAGGTTATTGCCATTTGAAAAAAATTATGATGACGTCATAACTTGAACAAGGATGACGTCATCAAAAATATAAGTAGGCTAAAAAATGCGCCACCGAAAAATACAATCGACGTGTCTGAGCTTATTTTCCCTAATGGCCATATCAAGCGTTTAACGAATTTGTTCCAACCTTTACGTGCTCACTGTATAGTTTTTGAAAGTCGTAAAAAATAAATCACCTATAGAAGAAAATTAGATTCAGAACTGACGTACACAACATAAATATAAGAAAAAAGGACACCCTTGCAATACCAAAAAACAACACAAACTTATATCAAAGAACATTTTCGTATGTTGTTTACAAAGTTATCAATCTAATTCCCTCTAAAATTAAATTTCCGTTGCCATATTCTATATGAAAAGATTGCTCCTCAATAATTTGTTGGTACCTTATTTTAAGATTCAGGGTTTAGTCACATTTTAAGGAATCTTGATTTTTAAGACTTACTATTTATAAAATATTTTTTAAATATGAATTTATTATTTATATAATAGAATAATTAATCCATATTTCTATATTTATGGAGTACTAGCTGTATTGAAAAATAGGTCTATTCACCTTCTGGGTGATAGAACTGAATGCAGAAATTTTAATGAACTGAACAATCCGATTTTTTTTGTTCAACATTTAATGTATTTTCAGCTTATTGAATAAATTTCCATATTATTCTGTATTATTATTAAATCGGTTTCTTCTTGTTTTTACTATTTTCTACCGCTTGTCATTTGTTCACAGGTATTCCGACATGGCCAAAGGACACCAAACTCCCATTATCCAACTGATCCTTACGCAGATTTCTCATATTGGAAACTGTCTGGAGGTCAATTGACCAATGTGAGTATTGATAAGAATGAGAGCTGGCTATACCTACCATCATATAAAATTCCCAATTTTGATATTGCTTTTGGGCCTATATTATGGTGAAATACTGGTAGCAGTAATTATTAGATTATTGTTTTTTCCGTCAACCTATGCGCAACCCTCAGAGTATTCGAGAGACTTGTGCGAGTTAGGGAAGACTCATCCCTTGCGTTTTGAAGTGTGATACCGTGCACAGGACCAGTGACCATGCTGGGGAATCGAACCCACGACCCTACGCTTTATATGCGAACGATCTACCAGCTGACCACCACGGCCCATATTCAAAACCAGCCGTTAACAGAAGAATTTAGTTCATTCTGAAATAACGTTACATATCACATCGAAGAGTTTATACACACTAATCATCTTACCAAATTGGGTTTCGACACAAATTGGCTGATCATCACTTATAATTATTTTTATATTTGCAAACAGTTCAATGTTGTGAAATGTTGCAGAAATACTCAACTGGGTCGGTGTAATGCATAACAAAACTGCAATGTTTCTGTGTTTATAATTACGTAATTAAAAATAACACCAATTCAGTAAAGTACTAAAAATGTAAGATATTTTAAATTAAATCTTGATTGCTGCTGATTATCCTTGCATTCATCTTTCCATTTAGAAATGAATATTTCACGTAGTCTCCTACAGATATATTCCCATTTTTCCCAATGTTTTCCGTAACTTTCTTAGGATTCGAAAATGGAATTCTGGGCGCTAGTAGTGCCATTCAATGAGAACAAAGAGTATTTCCCCTTTACCACACAAGTATTATCTAATTATGAAGACGAATTGGTCAGTTATTGAAAAATGTACCGAAGAAAACTTTTTATGAGTTAATTTATTCAATAATGTATTCAATAATATGTGTTCCTCTTAGATCGAATTTTACCAGTAAGTATCCACCCTGGTTCAACAAAAATATCATAAACGTAAAAATAAATTATTTAAAATCCTAAATATCACAAACCTTCATCAAATATAAACAGAATGATGAAAACTTAATCAGAGCTGATCCCTCCATATTCTGAACCTGCATGCGTAGTAAAAAAGGTACTTCAAGAATTCTAAATGTTTTATTTCTGAATAAAAATTTAAAAAACCTATTATACACTAGTAAACGCATTTGCAGAATTCTTTGAAAGTGTATATATTCCTGCTATAATAGCTTTTTTTTGAATAGTTTTTCAATTATCTTTGATATGGTAGACAAAAGGGAAATCGGTCGATAACTTGAAAGATCATCCACATTACCAGTCTTAAATAAAGGTATTACAATTGCAGTTTTCAAACAGGAGGGAAATATGCCTGCCCTGAAATAAATATTTATTGATTCCGCTAATACACTGAGTGCAGGATATGGTAGATTTTCGAGTATATTAACAGATATTTCATCGACTCCCATAGATTTTTTGCTTTTGATTTCTTTAAATATCTGTCTCAGCTCTTGAACGGTTGCATCTTCTAAATGAAACTGTTCTTTAATGTTTATGTGTTCAAGGTAAGATACTGGATTTGAGTATGGAACTATGTGAGATGTTAATTTTCCAGCTATTGTACAGTAGAATTCATTGAGAATGCTTGGACTAATATTCGTTTGAACTGGGAGGGTGTTAGTTTTTCCTCGTTTACTATTGACCAGTTTTCTTTCGATTTATGTTTGGCGTTGTTTATTCTATTTTTATAATATTTTTCCTTTGACTTTTTATCACAAGATTATAAATGAATTCGTATTTGATGCAATATTCCAAAAAGAACTTGCTGTCTGTGTGCTTCCTAATTGAGTTCAATGACCTAAAATTGTTTGCTGAAATCTTTATTCCTTTGGTAATCCATGGTTTCTTATTCTTTTCTCTTATTTTCACTAATGGAAAGGCATGGCAATTTGCTTTGGTTAGAATGTCATGGAAAGCATTCAAAGGTTTAGAATTGTTCAACGCACTAAGCCAGTCAATATTATCACAGAGTGTCTGGAAGTTGTAGAAATTTAGACCGCTATAAATTCTGCCATACCGTTGCCTCTTTGTTGTATATTTCCACTTTAATGGAATATACGACATAACTGCCTCATGGTCAGAAATACCTGCAGAAGTCACAAAAGATGTAACTTCTAAAGTTAGTACAGAAGTAGTCGATAATAGTTGCTGTATGTGAACAAACCCGGGTGGGTTCTTTCACATACATTGTCAGATTCAAACTCAACAATAGATTTTTGAGTGTTTGAGTAACCATCGACTCGTCTTCGGCAAAATGGTGATCCACACGCATAGTTCCGCTATATATGGAGTTACATGGTCTCTCATTCTCAAAGAACAAATAAAACGAATACATGAATTTTGAATTCTTTGAATTCTAGCTGATGTTCGTATATCGAGGCACGGTCCATAAATCAAATCGCCATAGTTTGAGTTACTCAAAACTAAGGTTTTACACAACTGTTTCCTCAAATCTTTGTTTAGAATTGTCCTGTTACGGTAAAGATTTCTTAACGACATATAGCTTTTCTGGACTATTTGTTTAATATGTGTTTTAAACCGTAAATCATCGTCAATAAATAGTCCCAAATTTTTTATTGTTCTACAGGGTTCAATACTTACACCATTGATTACCACTTCATCTGTGGCATGAGCTCGATTGCCCAAATATATCATTTGTGATTTGGTAGGATTCAATTTCAAACCGTGTTTATTAGAATAATTAAATATTTTATCGAGGGTATCATTAATTCTTGTAATGACTATATCAGCATTATCTTTATTGAAACTTGCATTCACTTGAGTGTCGTCAGCAATCATATCCTCACAATCGCACTCTTTTTGTATTTTTTTTCCTTTTGTCAATCAGTCCTTTTTCTTTTCAACCTTTTGTATTGGAAATGCGCTACCAGATTTTTATAAAATTCATCATAGGCCTCTTTGAAGTTAATATTGAATCCCAGTTCGTTTGTTTGTTTCATATGGAAATTTTTATAGTTTCAAGTCCATACTTAATTTTCCCATTTGCACTACTTGTCTCAATATTATCGACAGTGCAATGTACTGCCTCATAGTTGGACAGACCATCAAATTCATCGTAACAATATTATTACAGAAAGTTACTTATGACATCTACAGTCACTAGTTGAAACTTTATTTGACATGAACCGAGGAATCCAAAGTTAGATGATTAGGTGGTTATTAGTTTCTAACCTTCTATCTTTTTTCAATGGAAATTGCTGCTTTCGCACTTATCGGTATAATAATAATAAACAATTTATTCACAAGATAAAGATAAAAATTACAAATTGTATAAAGGTATGTGAATAAATAGAGCCTAATCTACGAGGTATAGTATGTATATCAGATACACATATATACCTGTATATAGAGTGAGAATATATAAATATCTAAAATAGTACATAAACATAAACTCAGTTGAAATATATAAAAAAACAGTACCTAAATCTAAAGTTAAAAGTATATAAAAATAGTACATTAAAATATATAAAAAATATACTCTAACATTATATCAATTGTTAGTAATATAAATAGGTTTAATTAATAATAATAATAAAGTTTGTTCATTAGAAATTACTTTTTTGAGGAATTTCGTTGAGTTGAATATCAAACATTTATTATGTTTGAAAAAAATAACGATCTTTATTATTTTTAATTCTTTCAGTTTTCTATTATTGATTTTACGTACGTGGTTGGTAACTCTCTGATATAGTCTTTTAGTGTTTTAGTGAAGCGTTGGATTGTGGGTTCGTTTTTAATATTATCCGGTAAGCAATTGAATACTTTCGGTCCCAGATATTGGTAGCATCTTTGATCTACTGATTTATTCATAAATGGGGGTATATAGTTATTTTTTTGTCGCGTCTCATGATAGTGAGAATGAGCCAGGAGTTCATTTTTATGCAAATATTGTGTTTTTCCTAATTTCAAAAAATAAAGTTTCCTCAAATCATAAATTTGTGTCTCTTCAAACAGCGATTCGCTTGGATATCGGTTGTTTCTACTCATTATTTGTTTCAGAAATCGCTTTTGTATGACTTCTATTGATTTCAGGTATGTTTTAGATACTCCACCCCATCCTATAATGCCATAGTCTAGATGCGATTCCACTAAACTATGATAAAGAATTTTTTTTTGTTTGAAGTTGAGTATATTTGAGACTTGTTTGATTCTATATAGAACACTACGTAATTTGTTTACTAAATAATTTATATGTACATCCCATCTGAGGTGGCTGTCTATCATAATTCTCAAGTATTTAACGCTTTTTGATGGTAAGATTTCGAGGTTATCTTCTAGTGATATTTTGTCAAATGTTGGGAGGCTTGTGGATAAGCTACAAAACTTTCCTTATTTACTAATGTTTTGGAGCATCAATTATTTTCAACCCAATTGTGTCTCATCTAACCAATCTTTGTTCCAGACCGGCAAAACCCAACAATTCAACCTGGGCAAATACACCCGTGAAAGATACAGCGGTTCCCTCCCAGCAGCCTACAGCAGTGACGTCATCTACGCCCAAACGACAGACGTCGACAGGACCCACATGTCAGCCCAGTGCAATCTCCTAGGGCTCTTCCCCCCAACATCTACCGAACTCTGGAGTCCGGACGTAGCTTGGAGCCCCATTCCCGTTCACCCTTCAGACCCAAATGTCATAAACACGTTTCCCTTGTGCAACGCCTATACCAGAGAATTCAACAGGATTTTAGCAAACGAATCGTACTACCGAGATATCGATTCATGGTACGCTGAGACATACGAGTACCTCTCGAATAACAGTGGGACCAACGTCACGTCGCTAAGTACCTTGGGGACCATCTACGACAACCTCTTCATAGAAAATGAGTTTGGCTACACCCTGCCTTCTTGGACAGAATCAATTTTTCCGGAACCGTTATCTACCTTGGAGGGATATTTGTTTCAGGCTCGTGGTTATACCACAAAAGTGATTCGTCTCAGTAAGTCACTTGATATAAGCTTGACAAATCTAGCTATGAATGTCGAAATACGTATGAGATGCGCGAATTTAGAATGAGAAAGTATTCGGGCGATAGAGACGGTAGTATAATTGTGCAGGGTGCCCCAAATTCGAGCCTCATCATTGGGATCTCGGAAACCAGAAGAGATACGAGGTCGGTTAAATGAGGCAAAGTTGCGCAATTTGGTGCTCATTGAAACGCCGCTGTCATATTTGAAAAACTCCGAATACCTCCGAAGATTTTTGGAAAAAAACGATTATTCGCGATTTCATTTTTATTTTTTTGTGACTCTATTTGAATAGATATAACAAAACAAATTTCACATTCTCATTGCTACTTTTTCTGTTCTACAAGATGGTGTTATCAGATTTTCAAACAGACGTTTCGTATTTGAGCTGCCATCATCTACTTTGTTTTTTTTAAATACGGCCCTGGATTTTTTATTATGGATTTTAAAATCTTCTAATGTCCCAAAATAAATGATTTATCGCACTTATTCTAAAAGTTTATATTAATAGCATTTTTCATAAGAACTCATGTGTTAGAGAGAGACAGAGAATAGATTTTTGGTAAGATCTTAGCAGGACATCGTTAAAATAATTTGTTCGAAAAAGAACAATACATCATTGTTTTAAGGATCTCAGAAGCTCCTAAAGATTGATATATAACAATGTGTGATGTTCAACAATAGGCATGATGTTTTAATTATTCCATAAAAAGTCAGAGATTTATCAGATATGCCAGATGCTGAGCGAGCGAAGAAATCACCGACTTCAGAATTTTGTTCGAAATATTATCAATGACAGAGCTCCAATTATTTTTTAAATTGCTCACAACCATTACAACTTCATCCGAGCTTATAGGATAACAAAAAAATGTGTTAATGACCATAGATGATACGGTGCAAATCTCAGATCTCATGTCACCAAAATGATTCAGATTACAGCTTACAAGAATATTTTAACGAATCATTTTAATAATACGTTGATCTCATTTTATTTTATTTAATTTTTATTTCATTTGTATTTTTTTTTCGTAATATTTTAATATGGAATTTACCAGTTGTTATCTGTACACTTATATTTATGTACCTATATATTTATAAATACAAGACTTTGTCATTCATAGCTGGATTTGTCAATCTATTCTTTAGATCAATTCGCAGATTATTATGTCTGAGGATTCTTCATCTTATTGGAAAAGTGGATACAACGTTTTGTTTTCCATCTCGTTTTAACAAAAAAAAGGAAAGCTGAAAATCATGAAACAACTAATAAGACATACCTTGCAGCTCTAAAATTTTGGGAGGAATACAACTTCACTGTTTTTGGTCAAAATGTATGAGCTATATGAAATTTAATTTTGAAATTTAAATTTATAATTTTTTTCAAATAGCAACATGGTGGCTCGTCGTGTTAGGAAAATAGACCATTTTATTACGATTAATTTGATACCCCACACTAATAGGTTTTAAACAAAAACTCCGTTAAAAAACTCAGAAAACTACGTTAGATGTTTTATAAAAAAAAGCATCTTTTGGTATTGAATTGAGATTTGAATTAATCGAGAAACCTGAGACAAATACAACTGATTCAATGAAAATCATTTAGGATGTCTACTTCCTTATTTTACCTCGCTTCTCCAAAAGTAAATTATGTATTTATTATGTAATTATTCAAATATTATGCTAATGACAATATATCTCCTTGGTTAACAACCAATCAGTCTATTTCAAATTTTGAAATTCAGCTAATAGAATCGGAATTACAGTGAAAATTTCACACCTCACTTTTAGAGAGAACCAAAACATTCGTTCTTGTTTAGATGCCATGGCAACCCAAAAAATTTCCGGAAATTTTTATCCTCCTGGGTACCCTGGTCGAAATTAATAAGTGGAAATTTTTCTGTCAAATATTTGACAGGGAATAGTTTATATTTTGCTTTGATGTACAAATGGAATTGTATTTTTCATTTGAAATGAGATAATATTTCATATTTATGTATTTATTAAATATTTCGAATGTGTCTGAATATTTTCTTCACGATAATCGCAGAATTTGCAAATTCTGAAATCAAATTTCAGAAACACTTCAATACACCAGTTGTCTACATGTAAATCAAAGGCCCCGTGGCGAGTCGGTAAAGTGTCCGCCTCGTGGTCGCGTGGTCACTAGTTCACCCAGTGGAGCAAAAACATTTTTACTTTTTTTTTTTATTAAAAAAATCAAATTGAAATTTTGTTAAGTGTGTTTTACATATCTATATTTTCATGCATCTTTTTTGTACTATGCATATAAATAGTTCAGGTGAAACCATCGTTAGTTATTTCTTATGAATTGTTGGATGATTTTCATTTCTCGGTGTGAAATTTTCTTACCGAATCTCGCTCGTGCTTGAATTAATTGCCGTAAATTTATCTCGTACATGAATTTTCAAAGAAAATTACCCTCGTCGATTCGCGACTCGGGTAATTTTCAAAAAATTCATGTACTCGAAAAATTTCCGGCAATAATTCAAGCACTTGGGAGATTACAAGTGAAAATATAGCTTGTCGCTGTATTTTCACGGTGATAAACCTGCTTAGTTTTTGTTTTACTAGCTGTCAAGTGAAAATAATGATTTAAATTATAAACGTCAAATCTTTGTGTTTTGATTAGTTATATTTCTTAATCAATATGAGCGATCGTTGGGGACAAATGGCTATTGATATCATAGATGAAGCAGTGGAAAAGAGTATTCCGTTGAATGCGGCCAGAATTTTCAAATCGATATATTGTCGTCCTAAATATAATTCGTGGTATGATTAATAACCTATAATTTTTTGGAATATCAATTCATTGGCAATCCCATTGCAAGAAAATACAACTCGTCCTGCGGACTCGTTGTATTTTCCGCTTTGGGATTGCAATTCATTAATATTCCAAAAAATTATCGGTAAAAATCATACCACTTATTATATTACCCCTGATAATATTCATGAAACAAAATATTCCATCAGCTTTTGGATTATTGATCCTGTTCCATAAGATGTGTTGGTTACAGGTTGATCGATGCATTCAAATCTTATTTTAATCTCTTAAGATTCTTCAGTTTGAGAAATTTCTAGTTTAATCTTTCAAAGTTTTTTAACGGAAGTTTATTTGAAACCTAATGTGCAGTTTATCAAATTGATCGTTATCAAATGCTCTTTTTTCTCAACACAACGAGACAATGTTGCGATACATTTTGATCAAAAACAGTGAAGTTTTTTATTCTCATTATCTTCAAAAACACTCGGTATATCACAGCTGATGGTAAAGTGAGAATTTCTAGACCAAGACTCACAACTGTATATCTCAGATATTCCTGCTACAGCCCGTTTCTGGAGTATGAATATATCACTTTCCTAGGGTATCTTTAAAAAATAGTAATAAGATATTTCAAAAAATTCAATTCAATTCAATTTCTTCTGAAGTCGATGCTTATTTTTGTAGACAATGAGTGAACAATTAGTTTTTGAACTAATAGTGAACCATTTCTTCTTGTAGGTTCCGGAACCTTCTTCAACGAAGTCATAGAACACTTCGAGAAGATGAAAAGCGATCCCTCCAGCGGGCAATTCTTCAGAATGTATAGCGCTCACGACTTCAACATTGTCTCAATACTGTCGGGTCTTGGTGCATTCAAGCCTCATGTGCCATATTTTGCCAGCTCCATCTACTTCGAGTTGTGGAAAACCCTCCTGGGGACTTACCACGTCAATATCTACTACAGAAACGACGGCGTGGTCAGTAAAATAACTACACCAGGATGTTTGCAGTTCGATTGTGGCCTTAATAATTGGAAGAACCACCTCAGTGGGATCCTTATTGATCCTGATACTTGGAAAGAGGAATGTAACGCTTGAATAGCTCAAATATTTACAATAAGATTCATTTTAACCCATCAATTTGAAGCAAATAGATTATTATTATTATAATAAACGAAATGTTCACTAGTTTGGTTTTTTATGTTTGTCCAATCTTGTTTATGAACCCCAATACAACTTTCCCTCTAGATTCCATAGTTTTTAACATCACTGCGGAAAATAATAGAATGGAAAAAATAATGATTAACCACAGTAATCAGCTATCTTAATATCCACAAAATCTACAGATCACTTCAATTGAATATGAAATTACATTTTTCTACTCCTATGTTAGTAAACATTGTTTTACAAACAGTTCACTCTATAAGTAAATCCATTCTTACGCACAACTGTGCGTAAAGAATAAAAACGCACAACTGTGCGTCATGATATGATGGCTAGTATAATAGGTAACAATCAAGTTGCCTCTTGAACCACTCAAATCGTGACATTTATCTGTCTTGCGTTTTAAATATTTGACAGTGACATTGTCACTTTTTGAGATTTGAAGTTCAAATCGATACTTCATAAATTATAATCCGATCTTTAATTTTATATTTACAAATATGAGCAACTCCGATAATGAAATGAGCGCAACGCCACCGGAAATTGTTCTTCAGGCTGCTTCTGCTATGGAGAATATTCTGCCGCAAAAATCAAAGGATAGATATGAAAAAGCCTATCAAAAATTTATGGAATGGAGTATGGATAACCACGTGAGTACGTACTCCGAAAATGTATTGCTCGCCTATTTTAATATATTGACCAAAACATTTAAACCCTCCTCGCTCTGTTCATCATTTCTATGCTATATAGTACAAAATTGTATTTTCTTAGATTTAATTTGTTGTTGTTGGAAATTAAACCATAAACTGCGTTAGTTACCTTCATTTTTTTATTACTTAAAGCTTAATCAAACGCACCATCCAGTATATAAGAGTCGTAGAAAAAGTATAGTACGTATTACGTGTTGTAAAGCAATTACGCACTCATGTAATTACCGCACTCACCGCTACGCGGCTCGTGCGCAATTTTTCCATTCGTGCGTAATATGCTTTTTACAACACTTGATACGTAATATACTATTACTTAACATCTCATTTCATTTATGTGTATAACACAGTTACCGATTCAATAAGAGAATGGTACACAGGTTTACGAGGATATATTGAAAAATTCTTAGCCTACAATAGAACCAAACAAAATTTCAATGTCAAAATATTTTATTACTCAACATATTCTCATCTTAATTGGATACATTTATTACAGCGAACCTGCAACTTCTCTAGACCTTTCAAAAAAAATGTTTCATCTTGCTCTGCAAACCAGACCTCCACACCTTTAATTTCCTCCTCGTTGGAAGAAAATTTACGACCTTTTAAACTTTTTTCAGTTGAGGAAAGAGATGATAGTCGGACGGAGCCAAATCTGGTGAATAAGGGGTGTGTTCTAGTAATTCAAACCTAAATCACGAATTTTTTGCATGGCAACATGAGATTTGTGTGCGTGGGCGTTGTCCTGCAAAAACAAAACACTTTTGGATAGCTTTCCGCGTCTTTTCTCCTTAATTTTTTCCCGTAGAGAGGACAGTAATGTCGAATAGTAATCTCCAGTTATTGTTCTACCCTTATCCGAATCAAATCAATCATGATTACCCCATGGCAATCTCAAAAAACTGAAGCAAGAACTTTTCCAGCAGATTATTGGACACGAAACTTCTTAGGTCTTGGAGAACCGGAGTGTCGCCATTCCATCGATTGTTGCTTTGTTTCTGGATCGTAGAAATGTACCCAAGTCTCATCCATAGTAACAATTCGGTTTAAGAAGTCTACATCGTTTTCAAATCGAGCACAGATCGAACGCGATGCTACTATCCTTGCACACTTTTGGTCAACATTCAAACATTTGGGGATCCATTTTGCAGCAATTTTTCTCATGTCCAAATTGACGTGAACTATATGATGAACGCGTTCTTATGAAATATTCAGTGCTTCAGATATCCGTTTTAGCCCAATTCGACGGTCTGTTAAAATCATGTCATGAACTGCAAAGAAGTTGCTGCAGCGGTTTTTTGTGACTTGACAAAGGCCTTCGACTGCGTTAATCACAAAATATTGTTGCAAAAATTAGAGGTATATGGGTTCAGGAAGGTAGTTATCCAGTCATATTTATCTGGACGAACTCAAAGCATATCTCTTCAAGGCAGCTTATCGCACAAACTAGAAGTTAAATGGGGAGTACCTCAGGGGTCAGTTCTGGGACCAACACTGTTATTAATTTATATAAATGATCTAACCTCAATTAATATTTCCGGAGAGTTCACCCAATTCGCAGATGACACCACAATACTTTGGCATGATAAAGATGACTCAAAACTGTATCAAATGGTGGAGAATGATATTGGTGAAGTGAAAAATTGGTGTGATGCTAATAAGCTCTCCTTCAACATATCCAAAACTAACATTCTCACTTTTAAATGTAATCTTCCAGAAATTCATTTAGGAAATCAAGTGATAAGTTGTAGGTCAGACACAAAATTTCAGGGTTTACATATTGATGATAAACTAAAATTTGAAGATCACATTGAAAGACTCAGACGAAAACTATCATCAGGATGTTTTGAAGATATGGCAAAGAGTGTGTATTATGCATTAGTTGACTCACATCTAAGATATGGAATTTTTTTTTGGGGATCATGTAGTCAATATCTTTTTAATATGGTTTTTGTTTTGCAAAAAAGAGCAGTTAGGTATATATGAAGAGCTAAATTCCAGGATTCTTGCAAGCCACTTTTCATTAAACATAAAATTTTACCACTACCGTGCATTTTTATTTTAGAAGCAGTATGTCTCATTCACAGTAACTTTAAAAACGAAATCTATACGATTACCCATTATAATACCAGACAGCCACTAAATATAAAATTACCAATTCCAACATTGACACAGTTTAAAAATTCTATAATTTATAATGGTAAAAAATTATCATCTACCCAACAAGATTTAAATTATAGACAATAGAAGAACATTTTAAAATTCCGTAAAAAATCTTCTTCTGGCAAAGGCTTTCTACTCATTAGATGAATTCTTCTGTGAGAAGCTTTAGTGCTGTGAAATTCAACTTCGTCATCCCTTCTTAGCTATTTTATATTATGATAATTGTTCTAAGGTTTATTTTGTACTGACATTTTCCTAATTTTTTTATATATTTTCTTATATTTTTCATAATCTTATATTTATACATTTTTTTTGTTGACGATGGAAATTTTCTATAAATTTTTATTCTAATTACCTGTGTGCCAATTATGATGTATTTTTATCTATTATTCAATTTGTACTGGTATTTTTATATTTTTACTTGTTTGTAGTTGACCATTACGGTGAAAATATCGTACCAATTCTATTTTATTTACTTTTGCGCATATTATGTTCTTTTTAATTCATTATTTATTTTGTACCTGTTTGTTGTGCATGTATGGTATGTATGCGTATATGTATGTGTATGTATGTATGTATATATATATATATATATATATATATATATATATATATATATATATATATATATATATATATATGTATATATATATATATATATATATTGTATTTATATGTAGAAACACAATAATTATTGTTAGGTATTTTCTTTTATGTGACTTTGTCAATAAGAATTATGTTCTTCAGACAATAAAGTATATTTGATTTGATTTGATTATTTTAGGGGACTGACACAGAAACTGACCTTACCGATCGGTCATCATCTTCAATGGAAAATGTACCTCTTTTGAAGCCTTCAGTCCAATTTTTCATGGTCGCATACGAAGGACATTGATCACCAAGGTTATTAGGCATATCTACGTAAATCTGCTTACCTCTTAACCCTTTTAAATACAGGTACTTGATGATGGCTCGATACTCAAAATTTTCGATTTTCACAATTTCGGTGGACAAATTATCACGTAACTCTGGTTTACTTTTTTAACGTCAAACTTTACACTGACACTTCTAATAAGTTATTGTTCGTTGCTATGGTAACGCAATATTTTGTTTATGCAGTGAACTGGTCTACGCTAACTAGATATCAATACATCCTCGTAGAAACTGAAAATCTCAATTCATTCGATACAACACTCAATGCATAACAACCAGAAGAAAGCCTTTTATAAAGAACTTCGCTGTGCTGCTTAAATTTTAATGAACTATCAACATATTATACAACTAGGTACCTACTTCAAACTTCATTTATTTTAAACAATGTTATTGTCCAACGTTATATCTTCAAGATGACATCTGAAGGAAATCATGTAGTATTCTTTATGTTAAATGACAGTAAATTAGAATCACATCAATCTTTTACTGTTTCAATATCAAATTGTATGATTTCATCAAGATCTTTTTTGCCCTCGTGGTGCCAAAATATAGTGCTGTCAAGAGCAATAACAGAAAATGAGCCTGAAATTTGGAAATTCAATAGGTCATGAAAATAGAATAAAAATAAAATTGGTCCAAGTATGGAACCTTGAGGAACTCCACAGTTGATACTTTTCAATTCTAAATATGATGAATTTCTTACTATCAACTATCAAAACAGCGAGAGTACTTAGAACAGATTCAGGAAGATTTTGAAGATTTTTTAGAGAAATTTCATCTACACCACTAGTTTTTTTTTGGTGTTCTTGATTACATCAATTATTCCATGAATATATGTATCACGCAGAACCAGATGTTCCTTAACATCAACAATGGAGATAACTTAAAGGACCATTCACCGAAAAAATAGAAATTGTCAACTTCTTAGCAGTGAAAAAATGGTAGTCGTTCAGAGTATCAAGACACAAAAATGACTCTTTATGATTTTTGTTGTTTTTTCCTCTGAAATTATCAACTATTTCCCAACTTTCTTTTGATGAATTCTTAGCTTTCAATGTCCTTTTCTTATAATAACTATCTTTTATTTTTTGATGAAATTTACATTCTTTGAGTAGCCCTATTAAACTCATCACGTAGACTATTGTGAAAAATTAAGAATAGATCTTTGAACGAGAGGACACGTTTTCAATCTGCTTGTGCGCATCTAGAGTGAAACTTGTGCGCATCTAGAAAATATTTCGGATCTAAATTACTGCATATATAATCAGTAGTAATACCACAAGTGATTTTCGCGATAAGTCTGTCGATTCATTTCTGAACGAAACTGAATTGCTTCGATACAATTTAGTTTAGAAATGAAAGACAGACTTATGAGATAAATTCAATCACGAGTGGAATTTTATTAGACTATTTCACGAAGCATTAAAAGTATCATTATAAACATGAACAATCAATTCATCATAACCATAATCAATCAACTATAATCACAAAAAATAATTTATTAGATAGTTATGATGCGACTCATTTTGACGTTTTCGCCTACAATTATGATCTGTCAAATTGTCAAACTTTGCTTTGTCATCTATTGAAAACACCAACGCTGACAGACCAATCAGAATTGGGAGACAGCTGGTGTTTTCGCGATAATACAAGTTGTCTTTGATTTGTGATTGGTCAGATTACGTGAAAATCTTGAGAAGAATGGAATAGTCTATGGAAGTACATGAAAATTGACTAATACGGGTATTCGACTCAATGTACATTTTTAAATTGAAAGAAATGAGGAGATTTGTAAGAAATTGATAGTAGTTGCAAGAATTATCATCTTCAGAATTTATATAGAAATCACCTGTAAGGATGATTGAAGAATTAACTGACAATCCTGAGCAATAACTTTAATTTTTTTTTGGATAAATGTATATCAGATATTGATGATTGGTACAAAGAAACAATAATGAGAGATTAGCAAAAACTTCCTCTATCAAGTAATAGCTCATCAAATTTATCAATATTGGACGGTAAATTAACCTTCATAGAATCATTGACAAGTATAGCTATCTCCCATGAAACGATCTCAGTCTACAATATTTAGAGGAACCTGGAATCCTGGATTCGTTAAAAAAATGTTATTACTTACACACCTCCTGGATGCAAGCCTCTCAGCGTGGTTCCTTTTTAAGCATGCTTTGATTCAGCCGTTTTCTGAGCTAAAATTAACGTTATCTGGGTTTAGTTCAGTGCTCCCAAAGTTGAGATTTTTTCGAAAATGGGATACTGGACACCTGTGGTGTCATTCAAGAGAACAAATAGTATTTCCCCTTCACCACATCAGTATTTAAACTCCTAGATGAGCATTTCGATATCCGAGTTATATTCAGTTATCTTCATCAGTAGAAATACTTAAATAGTTTTAGTATTTCTGCTGATGGAGAAGTCTTTGACGGGTGACAAAATGTGTCATTCAATTGCTTTCAATAATCCATTATCGATGATGTAAGTTATGGACGACTTGTGAAAATAATGTTTTGCACACATGCCTTGCAAAATTCGAATAACTCAAATCAAGAATGTGCCTGTGAATCCTGATTGTTCTGTTAGATAAGGAAACATTGGGAAGAATAAAAGTATGTTTTGTCCTAATAAATTTTAATGTTTGCCTTAGGATAATAATACTGAAATCAATTTCATTTTGGATATGTACTCATATATATTCTGCAAGGGATGCCAAGATCTTCGTCAAGCAGCACATTCCTTTACCAAAGTATCGCTATCAAGAAGAACATCACTGAGATGGTTCTTCAAATTATTGAGGTTGCAATCAAACTGCAAACACCCTGACGGAGTTATCTTCTCTAGAACACCTTTGTTTCTGTAGTAAATGTTGACAAAGAATGATCCCAGGAGAGATTTCCGCAGCTCAAAGTAGATAGTGTTTGCGAAATAAGGAATGTGGACTTTAAATGCTCCCAGACCTGAAAGGATCTCAATGAGGTTCAGGTCATGAGCACTGTACATCCTGTAGAACTGAACATTGCTGGAATTATCTTTCATTGTCTCGAAATGTTTCATCACATCGTTCAGGAAGGTTCCAGTACCTGAAAGTATAAAGTCTGTGACACAAATCGCTTTTCAGAACAAGTCGCTATAATCAGTGATGATCAGATAGAAATGAAAAATGCATGCTTGAAGCGATCCGAAATCGAATAATTCGTTGTGACAAATATAAGATAAAAAAGTGGGGAGGTATAGACCAATTGGGAAGAATTTGAATTTGAAAACAATTATCAAAATAGGGGGGTGTACACGTTTTGGATTCGGCAAGAATCACACTTTGTCCAATGCCGACAAGCACGGTTGTGTGTTGAAAAATATATCAAAAGACTTTTTTTCTTCTCCATAACTTGTTTAAGGCTGGAGATGGATACTTGCTGGATTCGAAACATGTACCACCTCCTATTTTGATACTTATTTCCGAATTGATGTTATGGAGATGATTTTGTGATATTTTTTTTCGATTCTTTAAAATAATAGATCGTTTCGAATATAAAGGGCGTTGAGGATATAATTTTTTTATATTTCCGTGTCTCCTGGTATGTTGGGAAAAGTCCAAGAAAATCTCAGGGAATCCTGCGTGTAAGTAACAGTGCTTCACAAGTGATAATTACAAACACTACAGATCGACAAGCGTAAGGATGCCTCTGAGATGCGCAAACGATAGAAAGCGTGAGTAGATGTGCGACAGAGATCGACTACTGTTTAATAAGGCAGAGCGATTGAGCTCCTGCCCCACTCCGGGGTTTTGTCTACTGCGCAACCAATTCTAGGAGGCATCCTTATGCTTGTCGATCAGTACTTTTTGTAATTACTCATGAAAAGTTTTGCTATAAAATCAAGGATCAGAGGTGTCAGATAAAATTGAGAATCTTCCTAGGAAATTTCCAGAGGAATTGTTGCTCCTCTTTCCTGCCTGATTGTAAAGAAATGGTTGTTGTCCAGGTATTATTTGTTTGAAGGATTTTCATGATTTTTTGTCAAAATTCACGTTAAAAATTTTACTCCTGATCGGAGTATACTTGCAGCGGATCTCCATGGCTTGCCATCACATTTTCTATGAAGATAACTGCAACTGTCTAGTTTCTCCACGAAAATATTACAGGAACGTTTCCTGATTTTCAGTTCTCCTGATCCACAGCATTTGTTACCAGTCGATTCTTCCAAAAAAGTCTACTGATATTTCAAATATCTCTAATAACCATGAGAAAAAATTTTCCAATTTGTAAGCATAAACTCCCCATTTTTTCAGCGTTGAGAAATAATGAGGTTGCCACTTGAAAAATTCGGCAACAATTTCCGAGCACCAAGTATGATTTTTTTGAAAAAAGTCAAAAGATTCAGGTAGCTTCAGATCTTACTCAGGCAACTTATGGCAATTTTTAACATGACTCTCACATGATTTTTTTTGTGAACGGTTGCATCAGTAAAACTTTTCAAAAAAAATTAAAATAACTGAAAACTGGTTCCTTTTAGACATATGATGTTTCGAATAAAGTTGTATTGAAATTCATAGCAGATTCTAAAACTGGAATAAAGAACAAAGTTGAGGTATAGCAGAAAGTCGTGGACAACTGACAATATTTGAACAGAAACGAGCTCCTCGGAAATGTCTTATATACGAATTTTTGGGAAAAATACTCCCAGCAGTTTCCAATACACAGGGTGTTTCACAACTTACCCGAAAAGCTTCGTCCACATTAACACTGCTACGTAAAAAGTCAATTGTTGTAAAAAAAGTGTAATTATTGTCCAACGAAAAAAGAGATAAAAACTGTAAAAAAACAAGATGCAAAATTTGTTTTGTTACTTTAGTACTGTGATAGCAGCGCCTGTATAAACTTTAAGCATCTTTTGTAAAATGATTGGTGACAAACTTAAAAAAAAATCTCTTTTCCAGTTGGACTTTTATTACATTCTTTTTTATCAAGAAAAAGTGATTTCCTAGAAGTTCATTATATGGTTGAAGATTTTCGGAGACCATGTACATATCGATTCAGCTCATCATGGTGTTCCTTGTACACCTAGTTATATCTCAGTTATTATTTAGTATTCAGTACTAGTTTTATATTTCCTATCCATGTTCTAAGGCATACTTTGACTGTTTGAATTTGTAAAAGTGAATAGATAAATAAATACACAGGGGTTATATTGTTGAATCATTATGTTGATCACTATTGATTTTGGATTTTAAATTAGAACGTTTCACATTGTTTTTAACTAAATAAATGAAGGTACACAATTTCATTTTATATAATGAATGATTTCCAGGAGCTTTTTTGGTTTATACAAATTAGCAGTTGACTCATAACAATCAAGTTGGACTATACATTTGGTAATTTTATTCTGTAGCGTCTTTAGTGGCCTGAGCAACGAAATTGTTGCTGCATCTCAAATAGAAATTTGGTATTGCAATTTAGAATAAACTAACGAGAAATATATGCTCTCGAGATGTTTAAGGGATGAAAAAAAATTATCTTGAAAAGAATTTCAATAATTGAAGAAATCTTTTTCCTTAAAACCTCTATATGTTTTGACCACGATGAATTTTCATCTACATAAAGTCCCACAAATTTCAATGTGGGAGAGTATTGTATACTTTCATTTTTTAAACTAATAGGATCTTTCAAGTCAGTACTAGAAAAAAAAATTGGGATGAAAATAATCAAATACTTTTCAGAATTCAATGTTATTTCATGTGATGAAAGCCATTATGTTATTTTTCCAAGATTGCTTGTCGTATTACTTTCAGTTCGACTCAAATTTTTTCCACAGTATATCATTATTCTGTCATCCGCAAACATTTTTTTGTTGGGGAGACCACACTGACAAATTTTGTGTTAGTGGTGTAAATCACCTTGTATACCATAGAGGTACTTACTGAGACGAACCAGTTTGGTGTTGTAACCCATACTCTGATAGGAATAAGCAGCCAACGTGCTAATAGGTTCGGGAAAAACCGAATCAGTCCACGAAGGAAGAGTGAACCCAAACTCATTTTCTATGAAGAGACTATCGTAAATGGTCGCAACATCACTCAGCGACGTAACTTGGATACCACTGTGATTAGAGAGGTACTCGTACGTCTCAGCATAGGACGAATCGATGTCTCGGTAGTACGATTCCTCCCTCAGAACTCTACTGCGTTCCGTCGTAAAGGCAGAACATGAAGGAAACGAGCTGATGACATTCGGGTCTGACGGATGTACAGGGATGGGGCTCCAAGCTATGTCCGGGTTCCAAAGCTCTGTTGATGTTGCGGGGAAGAGTCCGAGGAGGTTACATTGGGCAGACATGTGGGTCCGGTCGACATCGGTCGTTTGGACATAGATGATGTCACTGGTGTAGGCTGCTGGTAGGGAATTGTTGTATCTTTCACGAGTATATTGGCCCAGACGGTAGTGTTGAGTCTTGCCCACCTTAAATAATAATGATAATAATAAATTTATTCACAATAACATGTAAATTAGTACAATATAATATTCACAATAAATTATTGTCAGTTTGATGCAAATAAACCACTTTCACTGAATTGAAATAAGGAAATGAAGTTGTTCGTATTATAATAATGATAAAACAAATATGGACGGTGTGTGATTTCTATTTTGTTAACAAAAAAAATGTTTTTCATTATTTAATATCTACTCATTTGTTTTTTTTTCATTGGGAAGAGTTGATTTGATGCTCTTTATTTCATTTGGCAATTAGTCTTACAAATGAGGAATGATATAAGTAAAAAAAGTTGTCCTATTGTTTTATGAACTTGATTTTTAAAGTACCTAGTTGTATGTTAGTTGAAATGAATACCTTCCTTCTTTTCAAAATATGTAAGTCGTCAGATGAAAATGTATAATTTTTCCAATAGATTATTTTTAAAAACAATTTCTGAATTTTTCAGAAAGTTTTTCATTAACTCCACCACATCCCAAAATTCCATAATTTAGTTGTGATGGAACAAGTGAATAATATGATATTTCTTGATATTGGATATTCAAAACTTTTTTAATAACTTGAATTTCGACAAGAGATATCTCATTTTTTCATTACATTGTCAATTTGTGAACCCCATCTTAACTGTCTATGAATCAGTACACCAAAATATTTGATACAGTCAGTTTCATAAATTTTTTCGTCATCAATATTGGATGGTATTGAATTTGGTAATTGATTTCTGTATGAAGTGAATGGAGGGTGTTTAGTTTCTTCAAAATTTATTGTTAATAGTTTATAATCAAACCAACTATTAATAATTTTGATGTCTTTCTCAAATAATTTTTGACGTTTATTATAAATTGAAGCCTCATACAGAGTTTGTCAAATGTATGGACCCTTCCTTTTTTCAGTTAATATGAGGGTTATCGAAAAAAGGTTCCATTGAAAGTTGGAGGGTATTTCACTCTGCACCTTTTCATATATTCAAATATTTTTTTAGATATGCCATTGGTGAAGAAGTGACGTCATCGACAATTTGTTTAAATGGAACTATATGTCATGTTTGGTATCGCTAGATAGCTTGTTTTTTTCTCATTTCAGTGGTACCAATACTATTCTGATTCTCTCGATAGGTACAGTGTGTTTCGTATTTATTTATTTATACCACCGCTAATTTCATAATTCCCCGACTTTTCTCTTGCATCTGTTTTATCTTTGGGAGTACCCAATACTTGATGAAGTTTACACGAAGGTTTGTATGCCATCTTCATATTGAGGGTTCTGAAAATACCTTCGAAACCTCGAGTAACTCGAGGTTCGAATGGAATGACGACATATTTAGGAGTGTTTTCTTCTTTTTGAAAAGTCGAAGAGCTACGAAGGGTTTCTTTAAATCTATGTTTTCTTATTAAATCGTCTACCAAGTCCACAGAATAAACGTTCACCTCAGGCACCTCCCTGATTATCATTTTCTCAGTTTAAAATTTTTCTTTGTTGAGTTGTGTGGACTTGATAGACAAATTGATTAGTGTTAGGAATCAACATCGATTAGATATCTTAATTTTTATTCAAGATAGTAGATTTTGTTATTATAGTTGCATAGGTAATGATGGCGGAGGTGACAGAAGTCAGGTAGAGAATCAATTAAAAGTTTTGTGAATTTACGAGTTTTCTTTGAGCAAAAGCACAACAATTAGAAAACATAGATTTAAAGAAATCCTTCGTAGATGTTTGGGTAGTTTTTTTTTTCATGAATTGTATTCACACCAAAGGTTCCAAAATATTCATTTATTTGGTTTATTGATGCCTATTTTGAAAATTTTTGGACAAACACCTATTGTGAAATTAAAATTTATTGGTTATGCCAGTTTCAGATATTATTTCAGTGCTCGTTTTTGAAACTTCACTAATAATATCATCAATTCCGGAGGATTTGTTCGTTTTTATGATATCTCCAATTTCACTTTGAGTGGGTTCTTCAATGTAAAACATCTTGTCAATAGTGTTGAACATTTTCTAATACTCTTTATATTTTTCACTAAATTTCTTACAGCTTGAGAAAATTAATCTATGAATTCGTTTGACATAAATAGCAGTTGGTACATTACCATTAGCCATTTCAATTTCACTCATAGATCTGTAAGTTTCTTTTTCATTGCATTTTTTTATATTATACCATAAATCTCTTGTTGTTGTTTGCCTTCATTTGTAATCGATGAAAGTCGGTTTTCATATAGTTTGTATTTATTTTCCAATTCAATATTGTGATAATCATTTTGAAGTTTTTTATGGATTTTATTTTTTTATTTTTTGATAATAATAATACTGGGGTCAACCATTATTTTCTCTTTTCATCGATGCTTTCGATATTTACTTTATTTGTACTTTTTCGAGAACGAACAATGAAGAATTGTTTTTTTGTTGATACTTACGTTGGTTAATTGTCCTGGTCCAACTGGCCAATATGATGAGTCCGAGTAGGGATCATTGGGGTAATGGGATGTCGGTGTCCTTTGGCCATGGCGAAACACCTGTGAACAAATGACAAACTAAGGATAGCTGCACCTAAATGTATCCAATCGAATCAATAGATAGTTGTTATTCAGGATTTGTAAACTTATTGACGAATTTACCTGAACTACGGAAATCAAAGTTGACGTGGCCAAAATCGGGGTGCTCAGACCCAGAATGAGGATGAGAATCTTAACCAGCATGATGACTGTTAAATTCAAATCACTCGTTTAATGAACCCTACTGCGGAATCAAGCGTCCGTCTTCGTTTATATATCGCTAGATTTGTTTTCGGTAGAATAAGCGGAGATTTAGTTTATATATTTATGAGCCAATAATGGCTCATAACATTTTTGTGATTACATATCTCGACTTTCATCAAGGCAATCAAGAATTTGCAAAAAATTGTGCAATATCTGACCATAATTAAGATTCACATACCGGGCGTATCTGAAACATTTCCTTAGAAAAATGCTCATATCAAATATGAGCAGTCCCTCTCTGATACTGATAATACGGAATTTCAAAGTTTGAGATCACAGTGCCAATTGTTATCATGGACCTATAAAGTATTGTACTGGACCAAGCTGTTTACATCCTGGTTTGAAGTCGTGTATGGCCACAATCTGTAGTCGTGATATTGAGTTGGGCGTTGTCACATCGCGTAGGTAATAAGTCTTTATCATAGACAAAATTGTGTCACTATACGTATTTCGTTCGATTACAATCGAAGAATGAAGAATGGTGATGGTGACATTATCACGCAACTCAAACCTGTATTACTTACAAGTTTAAAAATCCAAACTATCAAATAAAAACATGACTTGCGTCTTCAAATGGTTGTTAAGAAATTATTGTATCTGGACGTTTGTCAACGCTGTCGAATATCAATGTTTATGTTTTCCACAAAGTAAACTTCTGACAGTTCCGTCATGTTCTGTCATTGATTTTTTGTGGGATTATTGCAGAAATAGTGGTTTTTGAACTCATTCGTGATATATAGTGGCAGTACAATAGTAAGAGAATCAGAATGGTGCAATCTTGTTGGGTTTGCAAACAATCCATGTGTTCGAACCCGAATATCAGATTCCATTCGTGAGTACCATAGGCGTTACAGTGGGTATCAATCTGTTTTCGCCGAATAAAATGAAATTAAAACGTGAATTCAAACCTTTACATGTGGAGATAATGGAATAGATACCCCACGAAACATTTAACTTCATAAGTTTTTTGGATGATGCATTAAAACAAAAAGGTTGCCAAAAGGTACAAGAAATGTCTATTAAAATTTTGATTTATCTTTAAGTTTCCAGCTGATGTCACAATAAAAGAGGCTTGGTTGAAAGAGTTGGGGATGAAATGTTCAACTGAATATGTTCCAAAGTCTGTTAGGATTTGTTCCATTTATTTCAAAGACGCAGCATTCGAGATTAACCCAAGTGGAAGAATATTTTTGTAGAAAAGGGTTCTTCCTTTATTATATGATGAATGGTATATCCCAAGAAATGCAGCTGCTTCAACTTCAGGGTAATTATTATCAGCCGTCAGAATTGTTATTTTCTATGAGTTATTTCAAATAATAACTTATTTTAGTGACTATGGTATGTACATGTTTTGAATGTTTTATATATTTGGAATCGTCAGAGATTTGTAGAAAATTTTCAGGTTCCAATAGAGGACACATTTCTCTTCAATTCACACGAACCAGTGAAAATTTTAGGATTTCATCGCGATGAATTTTTGAATTGGAACCCCCAGTAAAATATATTTCTCAATCTACGTACCGTATAGTTGGAACATAAGCAACTGAATCTATACCATGCTTAAATTGAATCTATACTGGAACATGGCATTTACTTCTGGGGCAATTCCACACTTGTTCTTGATGTTTTCATGATTCAGAAACAAATTTTGAGGTGTGTTTTTCAAATAACACGCATGGGTACCAATAAAAATATTTTCAAGTCATTTCATATTTTGACAGTCTCGAATATTTATTTATTTGAATTATGCCTATATGTTTTCTAAAACAAAAATTAATTCTTCTTGGAAATGAATATTCATGAACAATATACGAGGATGTAATGATATCTAGTTAGCCTAGACCAGTTCCCTGCATGAACAAAATATTGCGTTACCATAGCAACGAACAATAACTTATTAGAAGTGTCAGTGTAAAGATTGACGTCAAAAAAGTAAACCAGAGTTACACAATAAATCAAAAGAAAAAATATGTCCACCGAAATTGTGAAAGTAGAAAAATTGGAGTATCGAGCCATCATCAAGTAACTGTATTTAAAAGGGTTAAGAGGTAAGCAGATTTACGAAGATATGCTTGGTGATCAATGTCTTTCGTATGCGACCGTGAAAAATTGGACTGCAAGCTTCAAAAGAGGTAAATTTTCCATTGAAGATGATGACCAATCGGGAAGGCCAGTTTCTGTATCAGTCCCCGAAAATATCGATGCAGTTCATGACATTATTTTAACAGACCGTCGAATTGGGCTAAAACAGATATCTGAAGCACTGAATATTTCATACGAACGCGTTCATCATATAGTTCACGTCAATTTGGATATGAGAAAAATTGCTGCAAAATGGATCCCCTAATGTTTGAATGTTGACCAAAAGCGTGCAAGGTAGTAGCATCGCGTTCGATCTGTGCTCGGTTTGAAAACGATGTGGACTTCTTAAACCGAATTGTTACTATTGATGAGACTTGGGTACATTTCTACGATCCAGAAACAAAGCAACAATCGATGGAATGGCGACACTCCAGTTCTCCAAGACCTAAGAAGTTTCGTGTCCAAAAATCTGCTGGAAAAGTTCTTGCTTCAGTTTTTGGTATTGCCATGGAGTAATCATGATTGATTTTTTGGATAAGGCTAGAACAATACTGGAGATTACTATTCGACATTACTGACTACTCTACGGGAAAAAATTAAAGAGAAAAGAGGCGGAAAGCTATCCAAAGGTGTTTTGTTTTTGCAGGACAACGCCCCTGCACACAAATCTCATGTTGCCATGCAAAAAATCGTGATTTAGGGTTTGAATTACTAAAACACCCCCCTTATTCACCAGATTTGGCTCCGTCCGACTATCATCTCTTTCCTCAACTGAATAAATGTATCCAATTAAGAGGAGAATGTGTTGAGTAATAAAATATTTTGACATTGAAATTTTGTTTGGTTCTATATTAGGCTAAGAATTCTTTAATTTATCCTCGTACAAGACAAAAATAAGACATACAATATTAGACAGACCAAAATTGAAAGTTTCTTCATTAGCATTATTGTACCTAATTTTTTTTAATAATCTTTCAAAGGAAATAAAATCTTGCTTTAAAAAAAGACATATTGTGTTTAGATGACAAATCAGTGGACTTTGTAATAAAAATTAGCATTTTTAAGGTGCATTTAGTCAACATCATTTTAAAATTGTGCTTAAATTTATGTCAAAAACTAAAGTTGAATCTGTTATATCAAATGGCGCTATTTATACAACAATGTTAAGTTTATGCTGAAAACCTTTGATGTTACCGTTATGTTTATGATAATGCTTATGCTAAAGTTGACTAAATCCACCCTTAGTTGTATTCTATGAATAATTTAATGTATTTCACCTAGGTAGATACCTGTTTTGTAAATTATTTTCCATGTATATCATTTTGACTATTCCTCTACATGTATATATCGAGAGGATTGAATTGATTGATTGATAGATTGAACTTAAATTCAAGAATAAGTCAATAAATGTTGATTGTTCTGTTGGGTAAGGAATTATTTGGAATAATAAAAGAAAGGCTTGATTTCGTTAAAATGAATTTTAATTATTATAATAATACTGAAATCGATTTCATTGTGGATATGTATTCATTATATTCTGCAACGGATGCCAAGATCTTCAAGCAGCACATTCCTTCACCCAAGTGTCGCTATCAACAAGAACATTCCTGAGGTGTTTCTTCAGATTTGTGAGGTTACAATCAAACTGCAAACATCCGGTCGGAGTTATCTTTTCCAGAACACCTCTGTTCCTGTAGTAAACGTTGACGAAGTACGATCCCAGGATAGATTTCCGCAGCTCAAAGTAGATGGAATTGGCAAAATAAGGTGCTTGTGGCTGGAATGCTCCTAAACCTGAAAGAATTTCAGCAAGGTTGGCATCGTGAGCGCTGTACAGTCTGAAGAACTGGGCATTGGTGGAATTGTTTTTCATGGTCTCGAAGTGTTCTATTACTTCGTTGAGGAACGGTCCTGCACCTGAAAATATGCAGTTTGTGAAACAATAGTATATTGTGTATATACTAGTAAAAGCAATACATTCCCGGACGACAATGTAAATTGTTGGCCGAGGCGTTAAGCCGAAGCCAACAAGCATTGAAGTCTGGGAATGTGCTTTTACTACGAGGTACACATAATATTTTTTCTGAAATCGCAATCAGCATTATCAAAAACTAAGGAATTCTGCATATTGTTTACGTGAATTCAATAACTGTCTAAAATGTAAACAAGCCGGCAAAAATTTTCCCGTGTCGTTTTCGAAACGGGGAAGTACTTTCCCGTACCGTTTAGGTCCGAAAACGGTCCGGGAAAGTTCGTTGCTTAGCAACGGACTAAAATACTAGATTAGCGTATTTTGAGGCCTGAAGTTGCTCCGAGAAAGTGGGCATTTTCGAACGATTTCAGAAAATAGTATATTGTGTATCTAGTAGTAAAAGCAATACATTCCCGGACGACAATGTAAATTGTTGGCCGAGGCGAAGCCGAGGCCTAAACGGACTAAAATACTGGATTAGCGTATTTTGAGGCCTGCAGTTGCTCCGAGAAAGTGGGCATTCTTGAACGATTTCAGAAAAATTGTTTTCCGGAATAAGACGGTATAATCAATATGACAAATTCATTCATCAAAGTTTGACGTTGGAAATAGAACTTCTTTTAAAAGATGTACAAATGATGGTAGAAGATATACAACTTTTGAGATGCGAGAAACAGATAAGAGATAGTCCAAATCTATGGATATTTGTGACACTCGACTGGGTCAAATCTGTCATATTATTCTATATCTCAAATGTTTCAACCAATTCTCTTCGGTGCATCTTACAATTTTAAGAATCCCAATTGCTTCAGGAATACTCTATGTAGATTCCTAGAGAATAATGCATATCAGACAGTAGAAGAATTTTTATTTCAATAGAAAATGTTGATATTACCATCTGTGATAAAATTTTGTCTTTTTTGAATATTTCATGAAGTATAATTTTGAATTTTTTATACTACAATTTTTTTTATGTGTACTTTGTTATATACTCTGTATAATAATACATTCGCGGTCTCAGGATTTCATAAAACGATTGTGCATTCAACTATTTTCCAAGCAAAATCGTGCTCAAAATATTTTGATAGCTTAATCGATTTAGCTATTTATGTACCAAATGCGTTATAAAGATCCTAACGCCCGGAGGGTAACATTCACCCGAGTGCCTCTGGCCCGAGGGATAAATGTTGCCCCATGGGCGTTAGGATCTAGTAACGCTCGTGGTGCATACAAGATTGTATTTTTCACGAAAAATTATCTTAAACGACTTTGTTTACTTCATAAATTTCTTCTCATAGAATTTACTGCGTTTAATAAAATGAAGCTGCATTTTTGTAAGAATTGACAAGCTTCTTAGTGGAGGAAACTAAAAACGGTTGTGTTCATAACAATTATGGAGTTCCCACAGAATGTGACGCTCAAAGCTGAATAAGCGTTAGGAAATTTACTGCCTGTGAAATCCAAAGACTTATACGAGATGGAGTATGACCATGTTTTGAAATGGAATGATGAAGACAGAGTGAATACCGTAAATGAAACTGTCTTAATGGCATACTTCCAGGAACTGGTGAGTTTATCTCATGAAAAATAATAATATTTTTTATTTATTTTACATTATTTCAGTCTCAAAAATGTAGTGCAATTAGTGTATGGACCAAATACTCACAGCTGAAATCAACATTGATTGTTAAAGAAAACATTAATATATCAGCATTCAGTCAACTGATGGCATTTCTGATAGTTGAATCAAACGGATACATTCCTAAAAAATCAAAGGTGTTAGAAGGTGGACAAGTATTAATTTTCATAAGAAAAGCTCCAGATGATACTCTTCTGCTACATAAAGTTGTTCTAGCAATGGGCGTATTTGGAGGCTTAAGACGTGATGAAATGGTCAAGATGACAACTGATGACATTGAATACAGAAGAGCCGTTTTACTGATCAAGGGACCAGGACCTCAAAGGACCTCAAAAAGTTTCGCCATTGTTGAAGAAAGTGAAAAAGGAGCCTTGAACTTAGTTAAAAAGTACATTGCACTACGACCAAAAGGTTGTTAACAACGTAGGTTTTTTTTTAACCTACAGAAATAATAAATGCATTGAGTTAACTGTAGGTGAAAATACTATATGAAGTGTCCTTTCTATCATAGCGAAATACCTTAAATTGGAAAACCCAAAAGGTTACACCGGACATTGTCTACGCCGAACGTCGTCAACGCTGCTTGTTCAAGGTGCTGCTTCCTTTGAAACACCAAAATTACATGGAAGATGGAAGAGTAGTACAGTAGCGGAAAGCTATATTGGAGAAAGTATCGCCTCGAAAAACAAAATTGCTTTTTTATGTACAGGGTGTCCCAAATTCGAGCCTCATCATTGGGATATCGGAAACCAGAAGAGATACGAGGTCGGTTAAATGGAGGCAAAGTTGAGCAATTTGGTGCTCATTGAAACGCCGCTTTCATATTTGAAAAATTCCGAATACTTCCGAAGATTTTTGGAAAAAACCGATTATTCGCGATTTCATTTTTATTTTTTTGTGACTCTATTTGAATAGATATAACAAAACAAATTTAACATTCTCATTGCTACTTTTTCTGTTCTACAAGATGGTGTTATCAGATTTTCAAACAGACGTTTCGTATTTGAGCTGCCATCATCAACTTTGTTTTTTTAAATACGGCCCTGGATTTTTTATTATGGATTTTAAAATCTTCTAATGTCCCAAAACAAATAATGTATCGCACTTATTCGAAAAGTTTATATTAATGTTCTTCCATTAAGGAATCCAATATATTGGTCCTTATTAATTCTGCATATCTATCGGAATTTAATTTTCCTTGAATAAAAAACGGGCCGATAATTTTATTGTGCCACATACCGACCCATACGTTAAATGATTGTCGTCCCTGAGGTCTTACTTCTTGATTCTGCCTTGGTTTTCTATTGACCAATAGTGTTCGTTATGTCTGTTAAATAGTCCATCTGTTGAAAAACTGCATTCATCTGTCCATATAGTTTTATTTAGGAAGTCATCATTTTCATAAATTTTATTTTGCAGCCAGTTACAAAATTCTAATCGTCTCTCAGCATCGCCAGGTCTTAGTGTTTGACTAATATGGATTTTGTAAGGTTTATATCCACGCTTATTTAAAGTTCTCCAAACTCTCATTCGCGGTAATCCTACTTCTTCTAAGAAAACTCTAACTGAAGCTCGAGGATTATTATTGGCCTTAAAAAATAATTTAAAATTATTCATTTTATTTTCTACTTTGTACTTTTTCGAACTTACAGTGTTCAAGATAATTTGTTCCTCTTCTGGATCGATTCGTGTTCCATATTCAACCCTTGGCTTAACAAAACTTCCGTACTGAGCTAAATTATTATCAATATTAGCAAAATAACTATAATGCGACTGCCGTCTTTCTGGATATTCCAACAAATAGCGCTCACAAGCCGTTTTTGAATTTCGATTCGAAATATAATTAATCCTTATCATGTCTCGTTTTTCTTCGTAAGAAAAAGTCATTTTCGTTTAATAAGCGTTAACGATTAGTGAACGAACAGTGAACTGTCAAAATATTGGATAATTTAAACATTAACAAATGAACTAAGATAGCCAGAATGCACGATGCACAGCCACTTTGATAAAATGCAATTATTTTTGTAAATATAGCCTAGGGCCTAGAGTTTGAGGGATGACACTTCAATTATATTATTTATTAACCACCCACTTTTATGTTAGTTTTTGAGTTTTATGCAGTGCGTTATTGCAAAAAAAGTTTGTTTTAACTCTATTAAAAATCTAATTTTTGTCTCTCTCTAACTCATCAGTTCTTATGAAAAATGCTATTAATATAAACTTTTAGAATGAGTGCGATACATCATTTGTTTTGGGACATTAGAAACTTTTAAAATCTATACTAAAAAATCCAGGGCAGTATTTAAAAAACAAAGTTGATGATGGCAGCTCAAGTACGAAACGTCTGTTTGAAAATCTGATAACACCATCTTGTAGAACAGAAAAAGTAGCAATGAGAATGTAAAATTTGTTTTGTTATATCTATTCAAATAGAGTCAGAAAAAAATAAAAATGAAATCGCGAATAATCGTTTTTTTCCAAAAATCCTCGGAAGTATTCGGAATTTTTGAAATATGAAAGCGGCGTTACAATAAGCACCAAATTGCGCAACTTTGCCTCCATCTAACCTACCTCGTATCTCTTCTGGTTTCCGAGATCCCAATGATGAGGCTGGAATTTGGGACACCCTGTACAGTTATAAATAAAACTTTTCTGAGTAATTGATTCATTGAACTACAGAAAAACACATTCAGCGGGCGTTATGATTCATAATGCCCACCATAAATAACTTACCAAGACGGGCTAGTTTGGTGTTGTAACCATAACTCTGGTAATAATAACCAACTAACGTGGTCAGAGGCTCCGGAAAAACGGCTTCAGTCCACGAAGGAAGAGTGAACCCAAACTCATTTTCTATGAAGAGACTGTCGTAAATGAAAATAATATCACTTATTGAAGTGACGTTGGTGCCACTGTGAATCGTGAGATATTCGTATGTCTCAGCATAGGAGGAATCGATGTCCTGGAAGTACGATTCGTCCTTGAGGACTCTACTGAGTTCCGTCGTAAATGCAGCACATGAAGACGCGCTGATGACATTTGGGTCTGACGGATGAACAGGGATGGGGCTCCAAGCTATGTCTGTATTCCAAAGTTCGGTTGATGTTGGGGGGAAAAGTCCTAGGAGGTTGCACTGTGCTGACATGTGGGTCCTGTCGACATCGGTCGTTTGGGCGTAGATGACGTCACTGCTGTAAGCTGCTGGTAGGGAGTTGTTATATCTTTCGCGAGTGTATTGACCCAGACGGTAGTGTTGGGTCTTGCCGACCTGAAATTAGTTAAATGCATTGAAACTTGTCGAGAACGACCAATAATAATATAATAATAAGATTTTTTTGCACAAACAATCCGTTACAACATGAAAATATACAGTGTGTCCCACTTTGAGCAGCCACACCCTCATATTTCGTTGAGCATGAAATAATTCGAAATTTTCTGTGACTCAAGTTGTAGTACTCGGAAATACCTACCTTTATGTTTACGGAACCTTTGTATATCCATTTTCCACGGTTAACTACGACCAAATGAAAAGTGAAAGATTGGAAAAAACATACTAGGCATTTTTTTATCGCAAAAATAACACCAGATTCTGTTTCAGAACACCTTAAAACCCCCCAAATCTCAATGCTTGAATCATTTGAATATACAGGGTATCATCTGTAGCTGGTAGCATTATCAACTCTAATCCATAAATAATGCTTGGAAAATTTCCAAAATGTCTTCTCTTGTCACAGAATTCCCAAAAATATTTAATTAATACTTTTAAAAATAGCCAAATATCACTTTTCCAAGGCTAACTCTGATCAGAATGAATGATACCCTCTATATTCAAATGATTCAAGAATTGAGATTTGGGGGTTTTAAGATGTTCTGAAACAGAATCTGGTGTTATTTTTGCGAAAAAAAATGCCTAGTATGTTTTTCCCAATTTTTCACTTTTCATTTGGTCGTAGTTAGCCGTGGAAAATGGATATACAAAGGTAACGTAAACATAAAGGTAGGTATTTCCGAGTACTACAACTTGAGTCAAAGAAAATTTCAAATTATTTCATGCTCAACGAAATATGAGGGTGTGGCTGCTCAAAGTGGGACACACTGTATGAATGAACCTGAAATACGTACAGTGATCTCATTTTGTTTTGTCCCACTTTTACATGGCTGTAAAATACTCAGTTAGAAGGTTGAATAACAAAGTATATTGAAGGATTTGGCGTAAAGTTTTATACTGTTTTGTCAAAAAATATGTTGAGATATTTTTTTTTTTTCAATGGGATACCCTGTATATCACTACATATTTGAAAAGATGTTTTTTTGTATTACGATAATATGCCATACACACCCTTTCTTTTCAGTAGTTCCTTCTAATTTGATAAACATATGTTCAAAATCGTAACTTTACAACATCATCAAGATTTCTGTGTTTGCTATTTTGTTTCCAATAATTGTCATATAATTCAACTCGAAACGAATGTCATATCTGTCAAAGTCGTTCTTTTGTATTGTGCTGCAACAGGTAAACGGTAAAGAAACAAAATGGGATACTCTACAGAAGAAAAATGTTTTATGTTCAATATTTATCAACAAAGTGGAAGTGTTACAAAAGCGCTTAAAAGATATAGACTGCAATTTCCGGGTAGAAGAGCTCCATTTAAAAAAAATTTTATAGACTCAAGAAGAAGTGACTGAAACTGATCTGAAACTGGTAGCCTGAATCGAAAAAAAACTGTTAGACCAAGACCAGTGTTGACAGAGAACACAGAAATTAATATTTCAGCATATGTTGGAGCAAATCCTCAAAATGATGTAGTTGCAGAATTGTCTGTGTTTATTGGATCAGCCCGCGCAGTGCTTACATAATACAAATCACACCCCTATAAGATAAAAAGTCTGCAAAAGTAGACACTAGCACAAAAAGAAAAAGATTGCAATTTTCCAGGCATATAGTAGACATAATTCAATGGGTTGCTGCTTTTCTTGATAGGATATTGTGGACTGATGTAGTCATCTTTTTCTACCAGCAGAGGTTGCCATCACCAAAATAAACACCACTGGTCTGATCCTAATCCTTCTCAAATACAGAAAATTCAGTTCCAATGTAGAGAGTCCGTTAGTATATGGTACGGATTAATTGGAGAACGTGTTTTAGATCCCATAATTTTTTATGGTTCGTTGACAGGTCAGGTTTATTTAAATATGCTGGAAACAGAAATTGAAAACCGCATTGACGGTTCACCTTTAGCCATATCGGGATGTTTAATTTGGCAACAAGATGGAGCGCCGCCACACAGTACTATCCCAGTAAAATTGTTCTTGGATAGAAAATATAAATTTTTTATCTCTGGTATAAGTCCATCTCTGGTATAAGTATCTATGCTCAAAGTATTTTGAATTTTATTCTTCAATCTGAAGTGCATGGATACGTTCAAATCACTGATCACAGCCCTAAAATTTTGAGAAGATACACTTTCACTGTTTCAGGTCAAAATGTATGTGCTATGTGAAATTCAAGTTTTGATTGAATGGCAACATGGTGGCTCGCCGGGTTAGGAAAAAACATTTTAATAGTTGTTTTCTTGGTGATACTCACGTTGGTTAATTGTCCTGGTCCAACCGGCCAATATGAAGAGTCCGAGTAGGGATCACTGGGGTAATGGGATATCGGTGTCCTTTGGCCATGCCGAAAAACCTGTGAACAAATGACGAAGTGAAGAAAGTAGAACTTGACCATTCAATCGAAGAAACAGACAGTTGATGTGTAGATTTTTGTTAATTGGAACAAGTTCACTGGTGAATTTACCTGAACTACGGAAATCAAAGTTGACGTTGCCCAAATCGGCGTGCTCAGACCCAGAAAGAGGATGAGAATCTTAACCAGCATGGTGACTGTTAAATTCAAATCACTCGTTCAATAAACCCTACTACAGAATTGAGCATCTGTCTTCACTTATATATGGCCAGTTTTGTTTTCAGTGGTATAAAGCTAAGATTCGGTTAATATATTTATGAGTCAACAATGGCTTATAACATTTTTCTGATTACATTGCTCAGATTTCGGCAATAATAAAAGTATTGTAAATATGTTGCAATCTTTCAACATAATCAACAAGGTATCTTTCTGAAAGATGTACGGGTTACAAATCGTTTTTGTCTTCTAATATCAAGAGTATCTAAAACATCGTGCACCCCTTTATTTTTTTTATTTAAACTTTTTTGACAAAAAGTCTCCATATTTTCATTGCCCAAAACCCAAGATCTCTATTCATTTTTTTTCAGTTCCAGACATATTGTCATATATTTGAAATATGAATCAAAATGGCTGAGTAAATGTACCAAAGGTGGTCATGAATTTCATAAAGATATAATATAGAAATGAGATCATTCATTATTGTACAATTTAAACAATTGAAAATTTTTGTTAGTAACGTCCAAAAATCAAAAAGTGCTAAATTGCTGAATAGAGAATTTGAAACCCGTTTAAAAGCGGGATCACACTCTACTCCTTTTCATTCAAAAGTTTTATAGGGGTAGCTATCACCCCTAGGGGGTTGAAGATGCAGATGAATAATTTTCAATCAATCAATCAATATATACTTTATTGTCATCAAGAAAAAATACATTCTTATGGACAAAGTGTTCACGTTAATCTAAAAACTATATCTATAAATATATTACAGGGACATGAACATTGAGAGAGAGGAAAAAACAAAACGGCAAATGTATATGGTTGTACAGTTAAGATTATAATTAAAAATAGTAGTCAGTCAGACATTAAAATTTGTCAGAATAAAATTCTTCAAGACTATAATAAGGTCGATCACTTAATAAAACATGCACAGCCTTTTTAAAAAGGTCGGTATTGCTTATATTTCTTATATGCTCAGGTAAATGATTAAACATCTTGCAACCATTATAAATAAGTGAGTCCTTCACTAGGGATGAGGTTGGCCTTGGTAGGTTAATATTGTTTTGCTTGCGTATTGAGTAATGGGAAGGAGTAGTATTAAACTGATTGAAATGTTTTTTATCAAGCACACTGTTTCATGGATGAAGATGGCGATGACTGTATGTATTTTATGGGTTACAAATAATGGTTTACAGGGATCACGTGTCTTTGCTGTGAATAAGTATCTAATTGCTCGTTTCTGTAGGATGAGTGTGTTTTGCATGTGAGTTTTATTGCACACTCCCCAAAAGGGGATTCCGTATCTTAGATGGAACTCTATTAAGGCATAGTAAGTTGTTTTTGCTGTTGTGAGTCCTAGCTCTTTTGTTACTCGTCTCACAGCATAACATCCAGAAGCTAATTTCTTATTTAAGTTGCAAACATGTTGTTCGAACTTCAATTTACTGTCGATGAGAATTCCCAAAAATTTGTTGTTATCCCGGCTCTCGATATAACTGTTATCCAATTTGATATTTTTTATCTCGCACTTAAAAGAGATTAGGTTGGTTTTTGTTACGTTCAGGATCAGACGATTTGAATTACACCACTGCTTTAGAGTTTTTGTGTCCTTGAGGATTTTATCCTGCAGAGAGTTAGTGTCCTTGTCTTGCCATAATATGGTTGTGTCGTCCGCAAAGACCGTAAACTTTCCTGTTATGTTTATTCCAAGCAGATCATCAATATACAGGGTGTTAATTAAGTACGTTGACAAACTTCGGGAGGTGATTCTTTGAAGGTTTTCAGGACGAAATGTTCATATAAACATATGTCCCAAACGGATAAAAATACATTTTTTTCAAGATTTTTTAGAGTTAACTTCGACATTTTCTACAATAATCAGTTCAAATTAGGCAAGTACAATCCATTCAATAGTACGCACGATACAAAATAATGCATTTCTCAAATAATTCACAGGGTTCTCCTTTTTTCAGAGTCAAGCTTTGTTCAAGCCTTCAGAATTTTTTTTTCCGCCGCCACTGACATATTATGAGAAAGGAATAATGAATGTTGTGTCATTCAACATCTTTTTGCTCTCTTGATGTTTTTCATTTACTTGTACGGTTCAGGAGTTACAATGAAAATATTAACGCAAACATTTTCCAGTAACGCATAACATAAAGAAATTTGAGAAGCAAATAGTCTAACAAACTTGAAGGGTGATTCTTTGAAAGGTTTCAAGATGAAAAGTTCATATAAACATGTCCCAAGCGGCTTGGTTTTCGAAGTACAGGGTGATCAAAATACATTTTTTAGGAGTTTTTGGAGTTTACTTCGAAATTTTCGACAATAATCGATCCAAATTAGTTCAAATTGGACAAGTACAATCCATTCAATAGTGCGCATGATATAAAATAATTCATTTCTCGAAGTGCCATTGCCACTCTCCAAAGATTAGCGCGTGACGCAATACGTCATTTTGTTCTCATTACACAAATAGCTATTTTCTGCTCGTGTAGAGAAAATGTAATGTTATGGAGCTCCCATACATTTTTTACCATAACTCAGGTTGAATATGTATTGCACAAAGTTAATTATGGCAAAATAATTTTGGACATTTTCAATAGTGAATAACTTTATTATCAAATACTAGAGCAAAGTAACATAAATTCCCTAGGAATAAAATTAAGTTCAGAAAAGGACCATTATTGAAATTGATATGTCAGAGTAGCTGCTGGAAATGGCCACCGCCAACAACATTGATTATTCCTTTCTCATGATATGTCAGTGGCAGCGGAAAAAAAAATTCTGAAGGGTTGAACAAAGCTTGACTCTGAAAAAAGGAGGACCCTGTGAATTATTTAAGAAATGCATTATTTTGTATCGTGCGCCCTATTGAATGGATTGTACTTGCCTAATTTGAACTGATTATTGTCGAAAATGTCGAAGTTAACTCTAAAAAATCTTGAAAAAAATGTATTTTTATCGCCCTGTATCTCGAAAACCAAGCCGTTTGGGACATATGTTTAAATGAACGTTTCGTCCTGAAAACCTTCAAAGAATCACCTCCCGAAGTTTGTCAACGTACTTAATTAACACCCTGTATAATATAAATAGAGTGGGGCCCAATATGGATCCTTGTGGCACACCATAATTTACCGGTACCGTAGCTGACAGGGATGTCGTTTTCACTATTTGGTAACGAATAGTTAAATTTGATTTCATCCAGTTGAAGACTACACCTCTGAAACCATAGTGGTGAAGCTTAGCCAACAGTATCTCATGATCAACGCAGTCAAATGCTTTTGAGAAATCACAAAAGACTGCCGCAACAGCTTCACCACTATTGATATTTGTATATACTCCCTGTAAGAAAGAGAAGATGGCATCACTGGTATTTTTTCTCTCCTGAAAACCGTATTGATTTGACGAGATTATGTTATATTTTCTAGAGTATTTTGTTATTCTATTTTTGACTAGCTTTTCTATGATTTTAGCTAGTGAGGGTATTAGGGATATTGGTCGGAAGTTTGTTGGCTCATCATGGTTTCCCCCTTTATGTATAGGTAAAACTACAGAGGTTTTCAGAAAATCAGGAACGATTCCTCTGTGAAATGAGTCGTTCATCAATTTGACCAAAACTTCAAGAGCCTGATCTGGGAGATTTTCGAAAATTTTTATAGAAATTTCATCTATCCCATAGGTTTTTTTATTTTTAATTGTTTTTATAACCTCTTTCATTTCTCTGTCTGTTTCAGTCTCATGAAGCACAAATAATTGTGGGATAGGGGGATTTAAAAAGTGGTCCATGGGATTTATATTTCTTGGTAAGTCTTTAGTTAATGTGTCAGCAATAGTGCAGTAGTGATTGTTTAGTTCATTGGGTATAGAGAGAATAATTTCTTTCCTGGTACAATTCGTTTGTGGGGTAAGTATGTGGTTTCTCATATATTATCTTAATGATCCACTTTTGTATTTTTTCCAGATTTTTCGTATAATTATTTGTTGCCGCTCCCCAGCCTGAGATTCCATAATTCAAGTGGGGTTCAACTAGGACATAATACACTATTCGAAGCTGGTCAATTTTCGGAATATTCGCTGCCTATATACGAGGATATATTGGAAAATTCTTAGCCTAATATAGATCCAAACAAAATTTCAATATCAAAATATTTTATTACTCAACATAGTCTTCTCTTAATTGGATACATTTAATACAGCGAACCCGCAACGTCTCTAGACCTTTCAAAAAAAAATGTTTCTTCTTGCTTTGCAATCCAGAACTCCACAGCTTTTATTACCTCCTCGTTGGAAGAAAATTTACGACCTTTTAAACTTTTTTCAGTTGAGGAAAGAGATGATAGTCGGATGGAGCCAAATCTGGTGAATAAGGGTGTGTTCTAGTAATTCAAACCCTAAATCACGAATTTTTTGCATGGCAACATGAGATTTGTGCAGGGGCGTTGTCCTGCAAAAACAAAACACCTTTGGAAAGCTTTCCGCGTCTTTTCTCTCTAATTTCTTCCCGTAGAGTGGTCAGTAATGTCGAATAGTAATCTCCAGTAATTGTTCTACCCTTATCCAAAAAATAAATCATGATTACTCCATGTCAATCCCAAAAAACTGAAGCAAGAACTTGTCCAGCCGATTTTTGGACACGAAACTTCTTAGGTCTTGGAGAACCGGAGTGTCGCCATTCCGTCGATTGTTGCTTTGTTTCTGGATCGTAGAAATGTATCCATAGTAACAATTCAGTTTAAGAAGTCTACATCGTTTTCAAATCGAGCACAGATCGAACGCGATGCTACTACCCTTGCACGCTTTTGGTCAACATTCAAACATCTGGGGATCCATTTTGCAGAAATTTTTCTCATGTCCAAATTGACATGATGAACGCGTTCGTATGAAATATTCAGTGCTTCGGATGTCCGTTTTAGCCCAATTCGACGGTCTGTTAAAATCATGTAATGAACTGCATCGATATTTTCGGGGACTGACACAGAAACTGGCCTTCTTGATCGGTCAACATCTTCAATGGAAAATTTACCTCTTTTGAAGCTTGCAGTCCAATTTTTCACGGTCGCATACGAAGGACATTGATCACCAAGGGTATTAAGCATATCTTCGTAAATCTGCTTACCTCTTAACCCTTTTAAATACAGGTACTTGATGATGGCTCGATACACAGAAAAAAGTGGGTGGAAAAATACATGCCAAAATGTAATATATACATAATCCTCCCAGTATCATAACTTCATTGCACAAGTAATTTAAAATTTTAATGTAAAATTAGGTAAATGTCCTCCATTCTCCCATGTTTTACAGTGACCATGTAATTAAATGATTTATTACATGTAATTCCCGCTGGTTCACATGATGACTGTAAAGGAATGTGATAATCAGTAAAACGACGTATTGTTGCAGTGAAATGACGCCAATTTACAGAATATTACAGGTAAAGTGTAAATTCTCCTTTGTTCAAAAGTAATTCTCCATAACGCTATCGCCATGCGCACCTACCGGCATTCGGCCCAATCCTCATTCACAGTTAATTTTGGTAGGATGTGTTATATAAAGAGTTTTGTTGATAATGTTTGATAGTTAGAGGAGTTTTGTTATGAAGGACACTCTATAGATAATGTAGGAGGGCTGTCACTTCTGATCTTGAAATAAAAGTCAAAGTTGATATAATTTAAAGTTGATTCAATTAGTATCATAAAACATGGTGTCAGGTGTAAATTAAAAATGAAAAAGTATGCAGAAAGAATTCACCGAATTGTTGAAACAGTTTAATCAGCTGCGGGAAGAGACATCTTCCAAAATCGATAAGTTGTCGAAGGAGAAAGAAGAAGCACTGAGAAAAGTAACAGAAGAAAATAATGCACTCAAAGAAAGACTATCTATGGAATCCTGCTCCTATGAAAGAAGAATAAATGTGCCATTACCAACACAAATACAGTTAACAGGGGATGTGAAGTCAAATTTAGAATACTTCGAAAAAATGTGGAACAATTACTTGATTATAACTAATATGATCCACGATGCTGAAAAAGTTAAGATCGCTATGTTGCTATCGTGTATTGGAGAAGAGTCATGTAAAATATTATACAAAATAGAAAACGTCAATGATGACGAACAAACGGCTGAAAGTTTATTGAGAAAACTGCGAAATCATTTGATACCTGAATTAAATGTAAGATTCGAAAGATATTTATTCAATACTGTTCAACAGGAAGAAAATGAGTCTTATCATGCATATTTCATCAAACTAAAATCCATGATAAAAACCTGCAGATATGGAGATAAAGAAGATGAACTGCTGCTCGACAAAATTATTTGCTCAGTTAAGGATATGAATATCAAACAGAAAATGTGGTTGAAAAAGGATATTACATTGGAGGAAGCTATTGAGATATGCAAATCAGCTGAAACAGCAGATTCACAGCTGAAACAAATGGGACCAAAACTGAATGAGATATGTAAAATCCAAAGAAGAACACAGTTTCAACATAAGAAAGATGAAACATGCAAATTTTGTGGATACAAATGGCATAAAACCTTAAAAGAATGTCCAGCAAGAAGCGCAAAATGTAAAGGATGTGGAAAGATTGGACATTTTTATAAAGTTTGTTTGAAAGAGAAAGAAATAAACGAAGTATCGAAGGAAGAAGAAACAAATAATAGTGAAGAAGTTAAATTTGTCTTGCAAATTGAAGGAAGAAATAAAGTTTTGGAAAATTTAACAGTTTGTTTAGATAACAACACCAAAAAATGTGTACAATTTCAGCTAGATACAGGAGCTAGTTGTAATGTGATAGGTATAGAAAACTTAACAGAAATATTGAATAATACCAATATAGATCTTGAACCAACGAATATAATTCTGAAGGTATTCGGAGGCGGTACTGTGAAAACTATTGGCACATACTGGATGAAAATTGAAAGAAATAGAAAAAAATTCCATCAACAGTTTCAAGTAGTTGATCTCAAACATGGACCACTCCTATCAGCTGAAGCATGTGAGACATTAGGCCTCATCAAATATTGCAGCACCATTCAAAGCAACAAACCCAGGACTACTGAAGAAGTCATTGAAAAATATAAAGATCTTTTCGAAGGACTTGGAGAATTAGAGGGAGAGGTTACTTTAGAAATTATCAAAGAGTCGAAACCAGTAAGACAATCTCCAAGAAGAATACCTGTAGCGTTGAAAGAAGAATTGAAAAGGGAATTGAAAAACATGGAAGAAATGGGAATAATAAAAGAAGAATGTGGATATACAGATTGGGTTAGCAATTTAACGATAGTGAAGAAAAAAGACAAATTGAGGGTGTGCCTGGATCCTATTCATTTAAATGAAGTTTTGAAAGATACAAAACAACAGCTACCGACGATAGATGAAATTCTTGCAGAATTAAGTAATGCAAAAATATTTTTAACGGTTGATGCAAAAAAGGGATTTTGGCAACTAAAACTTGACGAAAGGAGTAGTAAGTTAACAGCTTTCTGGACGCCATTTGGAAAATACAGATATATCAGACTTCCATTCGGAATTTCGACAGCTATGGAAATATTTCAAAAGAAAATGTTGGAAATTTTACAGGGATTGGATGGAGTTTTTGTAGTAGCTGATGATATACTCATAGTAGGAAGAGGAGAAACACAGAAAGAAGCACTATTGGATCATAACAAAAATCTTGAAACATTATTTGAACGACTGAAATTTGTAAACTTGAAATTGAATAAAGATAAGGCTAATTTCTGTCTAAAAACTATAAAATTTTATGGCCAATTGTTAACCGATGAAGGGATAAAACCAGATCCAGAAAAAGTAGCAGCTATAAATAATATACCTGTTCCGAAAAATAAAGAAGAAATTCAAAGATTCCTGGGTATAGTTACATACATGTGTAGATACTTGAAAAATTTATCAGAAATATCCGAACCTTTACGAAAGTTGACACACAAGAACGTAGCATTTGAGTGGAATGTAGAACAACAAACAGCTTTTGAAAAACTGAAAGAAATGATATCCAATGACATTACGCTCAAATACTTCAACATAGAAGAAGATGTAAAAATTGAAACCGACGCCTCTTCATATGCTTTGGGATGTGCTTTATTTCAAAATGAAAGACCTGTGGCATATGCATCTAAGACTCTATCCAAAACCCAACGAAACTATGCACAAATCGAAAAAGAGATGTGTTTGCTTGTCATCGATTTGATCAGTACATTTGTGGCAGAAAAGTGCTGATAGAAACAGATCATAGTCCACTTGTAAACATATTTAAGAAACCATTACTGAAAGCTCCAAAAAGATTACAGAATATGATCCTGAGCCTGCAGAGATATAGTATAGAGCTCAAATACAAAAAGGGACAAGAAGTTATTATTGCAGATGCACTTTCAAGGGCACCAGAGAATATTAATAACGAAGAGAAATCAATCGATATTTATGAAATCGAAGAAGATAAATATGTTACAACAATACAATATCTGAATCAGATCCGTATTTTCGAAAATATAGGCGAAGTAGCAATGAAACAGGAAACCATACAGAAGATTAGAGAAGTCACAAAGCAAGATGAAGTTCTAAAACAAATTATTGAATATATAAAGAAAGGTTGGCCAAATTTTAAAAATGAAATGAATGCAGAATTGAAAGTTTTCTGGACATTTAGAGAAGAATTGATTATAGAAGATGGTATAATTCTGAAAGGATGGAGGATTTTAGTACCTTCAAAGTTACGACCAGAAATGATTGAAAAATTACATTCGGGACATGCTGGAATCGAAAACACAATAAAAATAGCTAGAGAAACAGTTTTTTGGCCAGGAATATCAAGAGATATAAAAAACAAAGTTGAATCATGTGAAATCTGTGCTAGATTTGCGTCATCTCAAAAGAGAAACAAAATGATTTCTGTTGAAACGCCAGAATATCCATTTCAAACTGTGAGCATGGACGTATTTGAAATATTCATAAATGGCAAGAAAAGAAATTTTTTGATTATGGTAGACCATTTTTCGGATTTTTTCGAATTAGAAGAATTGAGTGATTTGTCTGCTAAATCCACTATTCTGATATGCAAAAGACAATTCAGCAGATATGGTGTTCCTTCAACAGTGATTACAGATAATGGTTCAAATTTCACAAGCAGAGAGTTCACAGAATTCGGTGAAGAATGGGAATTTGAACATAAAACATCAAGTCCGTTTCACCAACAAGGCAATGGGAAAGCAGAGGCTGCAGTCAAAATAGCAAAAACACTCATCAGAAAAAGTATAGCCGAAAATGGAGACATCTACAAAATGCTTATAGCACACAGAAACACACCAAATAAAATGAACAGTAGTCCAGCAAAAAGACTATTCAACAGATGGTTGCGATGTCAAGTGCCAAATAATGATTTAAAACAGCAACCACCACAAAATGAATATATCAAACAGAAAATTGAACTGAATAAAAAAAATGTTGCCAAACAATATAACGAGAGAGCAGTATACAGAAATAAAAAATGGGAGGAAGGAGACAGAATATACTACAAAGATAAACCAGACGATGAAGAATGGAGAAAAGGGATAGTGGTAAAAAAGTATGATGACAGATTATGCATGATAACTAATGAAAAAGGAAATATAATAAGAAGAAATGAAGTTATGTTGAAACCGGATAAAAAACATATAGAGCAGGAGAATGAAGAAGGAATCATACAGAGAAGAATTGAAAACGTAAGAAACAAATATACGACAGAAGAATGTGATAATTTACCAATTGCTTTGCGGAAAACACCTAGAAACAGAAGACCACCACAAAGGTTTACTGATGAAGAGTGAAGCTTGAAAAAGGGGATGTTATATAAAGAGTTTTGTTGATAATGTTTGATAGTTAGAGGAGTTTTGTTATGAAGGACACTCTATAGATAATGTAGGAGGGCTGTCACTTCTGATCTTGAAATAAAAGTCAAAGTTGATATAATTTAAAGTTGATTCAATTAGTATCATAAAACAGGATGAACATCGTTGGGCATCTGACGAAGGTAGGTTTTATGTAAGTGAGTGTGTGGGTGCCAAATTATCATCGGATTATATATCAGGTGAGTAAATAGGTACTGAGAAAAAAATATGAAACATTCATCATGAAATTATAGTCATTTGTTCATTTAGTCATTGTTCGCTCCATAATATTATACCAGTATTTTTATAGGAAATCGATTCGAAACTTCCGTTGTCGCAGACCCAACTGTGAGATAATTTTGAGAATTTATTCAACATTCAGATCTCAAGTGGATAGATATAATCTCAATTCGAAGATGAAATCGGAAAGTGGGAAATCTTATTAGGTCTGCTAAACTATTCAGTTAATTTCCAAGTTGAAGTATAGAGTAAGATATTTTGTTAAATAATTGTTTTTGTTACAACATTCAAATGATTTGAGAGTTTGAGTTATTTTCCTTCAATGTATAACAATATATTATAATGCTATGATCAATAAAGTATCATTAATACTGATTTCATGTCTTTTTTGCAGATCTTCCCCCCCTCTTTTTTATTAAGGAATCATAAGCTTATATGTAAAGTTAATTGACACTACTTGAAAACAATGGTGAAGACCCCTTAACAGACATGTAACCATTTCCGTCAAATCTGTAATTAGAGAAAAAATCACATGAAAATGCAAATGATTATCGGGGAATATATGGAAAAGCACATTTGATGTATGTAAAAATTCACGTTGATCCAAGTTTAATTTACAACAAAAATTGTATTTTTGCGCACAAATACATACTTAAGCATATATGTCAATTGGCGCTACTTGAATATAATGGCAAAAACACCTAATCATATATGTAGAAATCGCCATCAATCTGGAATGATGTAGAAAATTACATAAATATACAAGTACTAATTCATGGAATATATTGGAAATTCACATTTATAGTCAAGTTATGACTTCACATTATATTACATGTATGTGCATGGCAATGCATTACCCATATGGGATCATGTAATCTGATGGAAACAATATTTACAGTGTACTCCAATTTTTCGATTTTCACAATTTCGGTGGACACATTTTTTCTTTTAATTCATTGCGTAACTCTGGTTTACTTTTTTGACGTCAAACTTTACACTGACACTTCTAATAAGTTGTTGTTTGTTGCTATGGTAACGCAATATTTTGTTTATGCAGGGAACTGGTCTAGGCTAACTAGATATCAATACATCCTCGTATGTTTCAAATCAAAAGTGGATTCTTCTTGAATATAAATATTCACGAAAATAATACAAGACAAAACATCCATGTAGATAAAACAGATTTGAACATTTTTTCATTATCAACTTACTTTATTGTACCAAATTTTTTACCAATCTTCCAAAGCAAGTAAAATCATGCGATATTTTCTTGCTTTTTAAAAAAAGGCAAATCGTTTTCAGTTGACGAATCTTTTTTCATTATCGTGAGTTTTGTAATATAAAATCGAATTTTTATTTATATTTTTTAGAATATTTCATTGTATTTTACTTTTCTACTTGGCAAATTATTTTCTACGTTAATTATTTTGACGATTCCTATGGATGTATATGTCGAAAGGATAACAAAGTGATTGATTGAACTTCAAGTCTAGACTAACTCAATTGAAGAATGGGTCAATATTGATAATTTTGTGGAGTAAGGAAGCATTGGGAATAATAAATAAAACGTTTGTTTTCGTTATAATAAATTTCAATGTTTGCCTTAAGATAATAATACTGAAATCGATTTCATTATGGATATGCATTCATTATATTCTGCAACGGATGCCAAGATTTTCTTCAAGCAGCACATACCTTCACCCAAGTATCGCTATCAACAAGAACCTTGGAAGAAGGTTGAGGTCGTGAGCACTGTACATCCTGTAGAACTGACTCCTGCTGGAATTACTTCTCATCGTCTCGAAGTGTTCTATGACTTCGTTCAGGAACGTTCCAGCACCTGAAAAAATAGAGTCTGTTACAGCAATTGTTTTTAACAATAACAAAAAAAAATCTTTAAAGAAAACTGAACATTTCAAAATATTTATAAAAAATACAGTCTTTCATCATTCCTTCCCCTCTTGCTGATTCTGCTGATATTCTACTGAAAGAAAAACTCTCAGATTGAAAAGTAGAGATCGAACGATAGATTGAACTACAATCAATGAGAAAGACATAAATGAAAAATATAGAGACTTCTTCTTCTGTTTATGATGAAATATCTCCAAAAAAGTCAATAAAAATGTATCCACAGTATAGAGAAATGTATGATGACAAAGTGAGAGAGACAACAAAAAACAGGGCAACAGAAGGAAATAGAATAACTGAAACAGATTTACAAAATAAAATAGTAGTAAAACTATTAGGTTAAAAAAGCCGAAAGTATTATGAAAGAAAAATGGAGAAAAATAAATCAAACTCTGTTGAATTATAGAGGGTAATTAGTGAGATAAAAATGAGTGAAATTCAAATTATCAGTAGTGTATCCAACACATCAAATTTTTTTTTTGTGGAAAGCTTTAAAAGTCTGACAGATTATATTGATTGAGTAGATAATGGCTCTCCTATTATAGCGAATTCAAATTTGAGGGATGTTAGAAAACTTCTCGTTGCTAGATTTTACACAATGGAAAGATATCATTTTTTCGTTGAAATATAAGGAAAATCCAAAGGAATTCAATGTTGCTTTTTTCCAACCTTCCAACCTTTCAGGGCCAGTACTGAATCTATACATCATTATCAACAGGGGAGGTACCAGATAACCTGGAGATTTCCACAATCATTCTGATACCAATGAAGCCTCAGATAGACCAGTATCTACATTGGAATACCTTGAAAATAATAAAACATTAAGTAGGGATCAAGCATGGTTTAGGAATAAACATAGCTGCGAAAAAACGGTTCAATGTGTACTAGATGATTGTACAATTAGCTTAGAACAAAATTCCACTACTATTACAGTATTTTTGGATCTTCGAAGAGCTTCCGAAACAATGTACACCAGGATAGGTTATTATAAAAATTAGCAGCAGTAGGGATAGATGGAAAAGTCTTGAAATGGCTGGAAAGTTTTTTTAAAGATCAGAAAACAAAATCCTCAACAGGAATAATAGAGAAACAGATAATATAGAATGCAATCAAGGAGTACCTCAGGAAAGTGTGCTGAGACCTTTGTTATTTTTGATATACATTAACGACATGCCAGTGGTGGTAGGTGAGAGCTCGGTTCATCTTTCTGCTAGAAGTAAAGAAAAATGCTACACAAACTTTCATAACGAAAAGTATGATATAATATGGGGCCTGGTACTGTATGGAGGGCTACACAATTTTAATATCAAGGGTGTTAGACTTCAAAAACATGCCAACTTTTTTATAAAGACAATATCTCTTGAAATGAATTCTGTATCTCAATATGCCACGTATTTGACAAGGTGGACATTTTTACTCTACAATTCTTCTAGAATTTTATATATATATATATATATATATATATATATATATATATATATATATATATATATATATATATATATATATATATATATATATATATATATATATATATATATATATATATATATATATATATATTTACTGAAACGAAATGACTTAGCGTCTCCAGAAACTTTAAAATAGAGCCATACGCATAATTTTCAAATTTCAGAATTCAGAATTTTTTTCTGAACCAAACACAATCCGAAATATAATTTCTCCAACTTATTGACAAGCAAGAGTTATGTACAATGACCAAATTCATTGATATAATACTAAATCTAGAACTGACTTTCATATCCTACAAGTCTCGTTAACACAGCAAAGCAGCCCTCAATGAAAAGTAAACTTTCAGATTCTGTCAAAAAAAGATTCATCTCTTGGTAATGCTCGCACTGCAACACCATAGGTCGACAGAAAAGACAAAGACAGATCTTAAATTTTTGAATCATGTGTTTTCTACACATTGTATACAATTGAAAAAGTGTCAGTTCAAACCAATTGTTTCAGGAAAATAGAAATATAAATTTTTAGTATTAGCAGAAAAGTGAGTTTATGAAAAATGCACCCGTTACTTGAGGGTTGTTATACAGGGTGATTCAAAATTCGATGTAAATATTTCAAGGGCGTATTGTTGGGATCAAGACTTTTTCTTCGAATCAACATGTGTCCTAAAATGCACCCCCTCTGAGCTACAGCCCATGTAAGTTAGGAAAAAAAAACAAGATTATCTAAAACTGTGACTAAAATAACGAATCGAATCTTCTGAAAATTTGCATATCCCTATTATTTTGGGCACTCTGTTCTTTTCTAGCTTCAAAAATTATGTAAACCCAGTTTTGAGGGCCTAATTTTTATGTACAATAAGAGAAACTCCGAAATCGAATAGCATAATCTTATTGGCCATAAAAAAACTAAGAATTTGGTCACTTGCATTTTTGTCGTACAACCAACCGTTTTCCGGAAAATCGTAATCAACGAAAGGGGGGTATTTTCACAATATCAAACTAACAAAACATGTATTAGCTAATTTATTAAAAATTCGATAGGAATATTTCAAAAACGTATTGTTGGGATCAAAATAAGACTTTTTCTTCAAATCAACATGTGTCCTGAAATGCACCCCCTCCGAGCTAGTAATTTAGGAAAAAAAACGAGATTAACTAAAACTGTAGCTCGGAGGGGGTGCATTTTAGGACACAAGTTGATTTGAAGAAAAAGTCTTATTTTGATCCCAACAATACGTTTTTGAAATATTCACATCGAATTTTGAATAAATTAGCTAATACATGTTTTGTTAGTTTGATATTGTGAAAATACCCCCCTTTCGTTGATTACGATTTTCCGGCAAACGGTTGGTTGTACGACAAAAATGCAAGAGACCGAATTCTTAGTTTTTTTTATGGCCAATAAGATTATGCTATTCGAATTCGGAGTTTATCTTTTTGAACATAAAAATTGGACCAATAAAAGTGTGGACCCCCCTCCAACTCACTCAAAAATGGGTTTACATAATTTCTGAAGCAAAAAAATAATAGAGTGCCTAAAAAAATAGTGGTGTGCCAATTTTCAGAAGATTCGATTCGATATTATAGTCACTGCTTCATAAGAAGTCACTGAAATATCTACAGGACATTATAATTCCGATACTTTTTATTATTAATTAAGAACCAAGTATCTACACAATTTCAATTTGAAATTCTTAATATGTCCTGTAGATATTTCAGTGACTTCTTATGAAGCAGCTGATCACACTGCAAAATCACAGATTTCAAATTTTCTCCGAATAAAATAGGAATAGCTTGCGAATCTTCACAAAACATTATTTGAAATATTAGTGTTGGCTTTACTAATGAGTTTCTTCGTCAGAAATGTATGTTTCCAAAAAGATTTTTTTTTGTGGCAAAAAATTGATTTTTATTTTTTTATCTCAGATCTTTTTCAAAACTTGTACATAGCTATAAAATGTCAATCTGAACAACTTTTCTCATTAACATTTCTCGATATTTTCACAAACAAGCGTGTTTTGAGAAATAATTTTCAAATTTTTTAAATTTCCCGCCAACCTCGAAAAGACGAACGGCACTGTACAACGTCTTTTGGGGTTTCTTTTGATGCAGAAGCGATTGCAAATATCAATATTTGTCAGAATTTATTAATAAAAAAAATTCCCATATGATGCGTACTTTCTGCCGGTCACTGTATAACATTTTTTATTTTTAAATTCCTGTAATTTTTTTTTACTCGGCTTTTTTAGCATTATAAATAAATTAGGCTTCATTACTATTATTCTATAGCCTAATAAACGTTACTATTCCTATTGAGTCACTTACTGAGACGAGCTAATTTTTTGTTGTAACCATATATCTGATACGCATGTGTAGCCAACGTGGCAAGAGGTTCAGGATATACGGCATCAGTCCACGAAGGAAGAGTGTACCCAAATTCATTCTCAATAAAAAGACTGTCGTAAATGGTGATAACACCACTGAACGACGTCACGTTGCTGCCACTGTGAATTGTGAGATATTCGTAAGTCTCAGCATAGGTTGAATCGATGTCTTTGAAGTACGATTCTTCTGCAAGAACTCTATTGAGTTCCTTCCCATGGGCAGCACACGAGATGTACGTGCTGATAACTTTTGGGTCTGATGGATGTACAGGAATGGGGCTCCAAGCTACATCTGGACTCCAAAGTTCGGAAGATGTTGGAGGAAAGAGCCCCAGGAGGTTGCACTGGGCTGACATGTGGGTCCTGTCGATATCTGTCGTTTGGGCGTAGATGACGTCGCTGGTGTAAGCTGCTGGTAGGGAATTGTTGTATCTTTCACGGGTGAATTGGCCCAGGCGGTAATGTTGGGTTTTGCCGACCTGAAATGAGTTGAATGATTTTGTCAAGGAATCCAATGAAGAACTGAAAAATCTCTTTCATCTTCGAAAACTTGATTATTCTCTCAAATAACAATACCTACAAGCGAAAGAGACACTATAATCTAGTTTTACTCTGGAAAACAAGCTGAATCTGAAAAATATGAATAAAATCACGAGGAATTTAATTTTTAAAAATAAGCAAGCGAAACTATCAACAAAAATATCCTCACAGATAGATAGATGGATAAATAAACCTCATTGTCTAAACTAAAATTCTTGTCAACAAAGTAAAAATTATCATATTTTCAAATGTTTACATATCATCATTCATTAATTCAAATTTTAAAATTAAAAAAGGTCATAAACAAAACAATTTCAATTATATTATCGTATCTCAGCATGGAATATTGAATATAGAACGACTAGAATGCATAATATGCAAGATACTCCTCTAAATTGAAGAAGCATGTCCCTATCTGAAGTGTTTTATCTGATTTTGGAAATGCTTCATGTAAAAAAATTTGTTTTCACGGCGTAAGAGTCGAAGTGGTAAGAAGAAGAATAAGAATTTTCTACTGACGTGTAAACCGATTTGTGTTGGAGTTAATGAATTTGTTCCTGTATCTGTGCATGAAGCAAGCTGTCTCTAAAAATAAAAATTCCAAGCGTTGGTGATGTTTTACGAGAATTGGCCTCATTCATTTTGGAATGAAACTTGACTTCAAGAACTCCCAGAATGGAATTGCATACCGCAGGTGAGACTCTATAAACGAGTAGTATGTAGACTGACAACGTAACAACCAGAGAACAACTTTTTTTTTAGAGCCGTTATATGAGCTTCGAACTTCAGATTGTGGTTCCTATTTATACTATGGAAATGTATAAATAGGAAAGAGGCGAAACATCGATTTGAAAATACAACGGGCTGGAGACAGTTTTCGAAAAGTCCTGTTCTCATAGGTTTGAATTCAAAAAATTATGGTATTTGATTGGTTTTTATAATATGTACTACTCTCTCCTTGAAATACATAAAAATAGAGCGGATTTGCTCTTCATTCGGATTTACATCAGTATCATACTAGATCAGGAGATTTACTGAGAACTCCTAGTTACAGGCTCTTAATGTCTAAAAAAACCTTAAATATTCACTTATACAGGGTGGGTCACGGTCGATTGTACCTTAGACGTTTACGGAGAACGGGACATAGGATCATTCTGAAAATTTGGTTTCTCAAGTAGTTGCTCTTGGTCTATCGATCTAAAATATTTTCAGCAATGCAGCGTTGCCGCTTATACCAGAAAGTAGCAGCATCTTTGTTATTTCAAAGGGGTCACTCTGAATATTACCGCAATTTTGAACTTGTCCTTCCTTTCTGATTATTTCTGCCTTATACTCCCCCATACCTATCTCTAACGGTTTTTGAGATATTGGTTATTTTCCATATTTTTTATCCAAAACATAGCTCGAAATGAATGTTTATCTCTGCGGTATTTGGATTCTTAGGAAGTTGCAATTTTGTGTTTAGTTCATCAAGATCATGTACATTGATTCTGTATGGAGAAGTTTGTTCTGCGTTATACAGGGTCGTTCAAAATACATGATCTTACTGCTAGATACGAAAAGGGTTGAAAGTGCGTTTTTTCAAATGGAACATCCTGTATATTATGAAATATCCTGAAAGATGACTAAATTCCCTTCGAATTGATATATCTTATTCCTATACCTAAATAGCCAGAATTCCGAGATAATAGCAATTTCCACTTGTAATCTCCCAAGTGCTTGAATTATTGCCCGAAATTTTTCAAGTCCATGAATTTTCTTTGAAAATTCATGTACGAGATAAATTTACGGCAATTAATTCAAGCACGAGGGGGATTCGGTAAGAAAATTTCATACCGAGAAATGAAAATCATCCAACAATTCGTAAGAAATAACTAACGATGGTTTCACCTGAACTATTTATAACCACTGAAATATTGATATGTAAAATACTTAACAAAATTTTCATCAATAAATGTGTTTAAATTTGGAACAAAAAAAAAATGTTCTTATCGTGGATTGAATCATCGACCTAGCGCCTCATAGGCCGCAACACTACCGCTGAGCTCAAACTCAAACTCAAAAACATGTATATTCAGATATTCAACTATTTACATTGCATTTCGGTGAAATCTATGTACAACACAACTCTGCTTGATATTTTCCGCCCACCTCCGTGGGCTGATCCCGCAGGTTGTGAGGGAGTGCTGGGGTGGGGGGCTCCGTCGACCCCTGTTGCCAGGGATCGGCGTTGTCCCGAATGTAGTGTCTCCTCGGCTCCTCAAGAGGAACAGGTGAGGCACCCCCGCTGGTGTTGACGGGTGTAACTCAGATTTACCTTCCTACATCATGGTATTAGTATACCCTGTCTCCCGCTATGCTAATACAGGGGTTGATTGTCAGATTTTAGAAGTGTGATTTGTGAGGTATGTTGTGGATTCCCGGAAAAAGTTTTCGGCAAAAAACCGGGTTCTGGTCTTAGTCCTCTATAGAGGTGACTTGGTGCTTAGTCTTGGCGTTCATGGAACAAGTCCAGTTTTTGGTAAATGAGCCCGCCGTGTTTGCGGGGCTCATTATGGTGTGCCCTTACTCTTGTTATTTCCCTGGTGAGTGAACTCTTGGGAATGTGATATTTGTAAAATGTATATGAAAGATTCATTATGTGGTCTTGAATAGTGGTGACTTTAGGTCACGCACGGTTCAACGAAAATTCATGGACTCGAAAAATTTCCGGCAATAATTCAAGCACTTGGGAGATAACAAGTGAAAATTGCTATTATCTCGGAATTCTGGCTATTTAGGTATAGGAATATGATATATCAATTCGAAGGGAATTTAGTCATCTCCCAGGATATTTCATAATATACAGGATGTTCCATTTAAAAACACGCACTTTCAACCCTTTTCGTATCTAGCAGTAAGATCATGAATTTTGAACGACCCTGTATAACGCAGGACAAACTTCTCTATACAGAATCAATGTACATGATCTTGATGAACTAAACACAAAATTGCAACTTCCTAAGAATCCAAATACCGCAGAAATAAACATTCAATTCGAGCTATGTTTTGGATAAAAAATATGGAACCAATATCTCAAAAACCGTTAGAGATAGGTATAGGGGAGTATGAGGCAGAAATAATCAGAAAGGAATGACAAGTTCAAAACTGCGGTAATATACAAGGTGACCTATTTGAAATAACAAAGATGCTGCTACTTTCTGGTATAAGCGGCAACGCTGCATTGCTGAAAATATTTTAGATCGATAGACCAAGAGCAACTACTTGAGAAACCAAATTTTCAGAATGATCCTATGTCCCGTTCTCCGTAAACGTCTAAGGTACCATCGACCGTTACCCACCCTGTATAACAAGCTACCAGAAGCGATAAGAAAGCTGAATTTCCATATGTTCGAAAATAAAGTTAAATCTTTTTTGTTGAAGTACTGTATTTACTCGGAAAATGAGTTTCTCATCTACGACTACAAGATCGAGGACTGGTGAAAAACTCTCAACCACCTGGGCTTGAATGCCGTAAATCTAGTATATCTAAGTGAATGTATTTTATCTTCTTTGTTCTTCTTTTTTAACTAGAATTTTCATTGTAGATTGACTTGTGCTTATTATAGTATCTCAATCACTTCAATCAGATTGGATTTTTCATTGTCTTTTTGAATTTCTTTTTTAATCATAATTTTAACTAGGTGTGGTGTAAAAAATGTGCTTGACTTTTTGTTTTTTGAATTTATTGACAGACATTCAAATCGTACATGAGCAAGACAATATTCCATGTATCATCAAATAGTATGGGAACTGAACGATTTTTCATTTAACAATAATAGATATTTCCAAAAAATCTCTCCTCAAGGACCTGCTACGAATGTAATCAAATTATGTAACGTAGTCAATAAACTCTACTCTACTCTATGAGGAAAATTGTCTATTATAATATGTTCATGTGACTGTTTGCTGTGATGTCAATTTTCTATAATTTCATTTCCAAATTATTATTTGCACAACCTGACTTTTCCTATTGCTATTCAGCTCGATGGATCAACAATAAATTGAATTGAAATGTAATTGAATTAACTGCATCAAAATTTCCTCAAGAACGAGCAATAAATAATCGTTTTCTTGGTGATACTCACGTTGGTTAACTGTCCTGGTCCAACCGGCCAATATGATGAGTCCGAGTAGGGGTCATTGGGGTAATGGGATGCCGGTGTCCTTTGTCCATGTCGAAATACCTGCAAACAAATTCCAAAATTAAGACACTAACACCTAAATCAATTCAATCAAATCAATAGCTAGTTTGTATTTAGGTTTTGTTCATTGGAAAAATTGATTTCGCACTGATGAATTTATCTGAACTACGGAAATCATACCATGCACAAGAAACTCGAGCATTTTTCATTATTTTTTTCGAGTGAATATAAATATGTTTAATTTCTCATAAGAATGCCTTTAAAAATCGCTCATATGAATATTGGCTCTCTAGTGGCTAATTTTGATAATTTTAAAACTGTTCCTATAGACTACGAATTTGATGTTGTTGCGGTTTCGGAAACTTGGCTCACAGAAAATATTTTGTCGGAAGTTGTTGATATTGTCGGCTATAATTTTGTCAGAAATGACCGAATAGGTAGAGGCGGGGGGTGGGGTTGTACATCAAATCATGTTATCATTATGAACTTATGGAAGTTGATGATTCAATCGAGCAAATATGGATAAATTTGAAATTTAAAACAGAATCATATTGTATCGGTAGTTTATATACTCTAGAGAATACTCTGGCAAGCTTTTTACTGACTACAAATAAAATTGTCTGTGGTGGCGATTTCAATATTGATGTCATGGATGTGCAATCATCATCTGTGATTAACTTATTATCAATGTTGGACACGTTGTCATTCTCTCAAATCATTGATGAGCCAACTCGTGTGACAGGCAATTCAGCAACGCTGATAGACCTATTTTTGCTTAGTGATGGTATGAAATTAGTTGAGAAAGAAGTCATATCCATACCAGATATTTCTGTACTTTACATACCGACTTTGTTACTGACAAAGTAATTATCAGGGAATACAGGAGTATCAAAGATGTTAACGTGAGTCAGTTTCGATCCCATCTCGCATCCATTCCATGGCGAAACATTTTCGGCATAGAGCAGACTGAAGGGAAAATAGATTTTCTTTATCAAAATTTAGACATTCTGCTTGATATTCATTGTCCCATGAAAATATCAAGATTCACAAAAAAAATCGCTCCTTGGATGACGGACAACATCAAAATATTAAAACAGCTTAGGAAAAAAGCTTTAAATCGCTATAAAAAAACAAAAATGAATGTAATTGGGAATACTATAAACAAATTCGTAATTATACTACTCATGAAAAAAAAGCATATTTAAATCATAGAGTGAAATACTCTGATAACATTTGGAAGGATTTTAAAGAGATGAATGTATATGACAGAAGAAAAAACAGAGATATTCCTGATGAACTTAGTAATGCTGAAGAAATAAACAACTACTTCATGGGCTCAATTCCTTTAATATCTACAGAGGCAACTATAGATACGATAGAATTTTATAAAACCAATAAAAAACCAAATCTATTGTCCTCTAATTTGGATTTCATTACTGACTCTGAAACAGAAGTTACAAAAATAATGTATTCAATCAAATCAAATGCTATTGGTTCTGACGGAATTGGAATAGATTTCATAAAATTATGTTGCCCTTTTCTCCTGTCATATATAACTCACGTCGTAAACTTTTGCATCATACAATCCTATTTTCCAGTAAAATGGAAAGTCGCACAGGTATTGCCATTACCAAAGGTGAATCAACCAAAATTACTCAAAGATTTGAGACCTGTGAGCATATTACCGGCACTCTCGAAAATCTTGGAAAGAATAATTAACATGCAATTGACAGCTCACATAAAGTGAACGAAATATTACCTGAAACTCAAGCTGGTTTCAGACATGGGCATAGTTGCGCATCGGCTCTACTCAATGTTACAGATAAAATTCTAAGAGCCATCGATGATAATAAACTTACTCTCTTAACACTCTTGGATTACTCGAAAGCCTTCGATAGTCTTAATCATGATTTATTATTGTCCATTCTAAACTATATAGGAATTGGATAGAAAGCGCAAGAATTTTTTCGCAGCTACTTATTAAATAGATCACAAAGAGTTATAATAAAAAATACGTCGTCAAGCTTGAGAAACGTCAAAAGTGGAGTACCACAGGGGTCCATTCTTGGCCCATTACTCTATAATATTTATACATCTTTTTTATACAAATGTTTATCGTATTGTGAAACTCAATATTACGCAGATGATACACAACTACTGCTATCCTTCCACATCCAGACGTCATGGAAAGCTGTAAGAAAATTAATGATGATCTCAAGAGCCTTGATTATGTATCTCAGACATATTCTTTGCAAATGAACCCAAGTAAAAGTGTAGTTTTGCTATTTGGGCCAAAGAAGGCGAAAGAGCTAGCGTTCGCGCTGATAGTCATCGCTGTTAATGAGTCTCCTATACCACTCAAACGGGAAACAAAAAATCTCGGTCTAATAATGGATGACGAACTACGCTTCAAAAGTTATATATCAAACTGTTCTAAAAAATCGTTCTCTAAAATGAGAATGTTATACAATTCGCGGAATATTCTCAATCTTGGTTCGAAGAGGTTATTGTGTGATTCTTTGGTTCTGTCGTCATTCAATTATTGCGATGTAATTTATGATTCATGTTTAGATGCGTTGACTGTTGGTAGAATACAGCGAGTGCAGAATATTTGTCTTAGATTTATCTATGGGCTTAGAAAATTCGATAGAGTTTCTCATAAAATGAACGAATTAAAGTGGCTTTCCATGAAACAAAGAAGATTCTTACATAAGGCCTGTTTTTATCATAAAGTCGTCACCAGCAAAACACCTAAGTGCCTACATCGAAGGTTGACTTACCGAACAGATATTCACAACATCAATGTCAGACATAAAAATAATTTAAGCATTCCAAAACACCGAACAAAGTTTTACGAAAGGTCTTTCACATACGACTGCTCCCGCATTTACAACTACCTCCCTCGCCAATTGAAAAGTTTGTCAAAAAATTCTTTCAAGTACCAATTACGTGAACTAATATTGACAAAATCGATCAGTATTATATAATCATTGTTCTTTTTTTATTTTGTTGTTTCCTCTCCTCATATATGTATGTATATATATTGTTTATTATCATTATAGGCTACTGCTTGTTAAAACATTTTCCTTTTAATTACTAAAGTGTATTGATAGATAACTTGTATGTTCTTGAGAATAGTTAGACATTAAATATAGTATTAGGTAGTATTAGTAGAAATCAATTCATATTCGAAGTAACCATTCGTCTGAACTATATTTCTTTTTTTTTCTGTTTTTCTTTAAGTTTTTTGTGAAGGGTTGAGTTGAGTAGGAATTGACTAGATTCGTCTGGTCATGACTAGACTTCGCCCATTTGCCCTCTGTATGTATTTTTTTTTTTGAGAACAAATAAAGACAAATTATCATTATTATTATTATTATTTCCATGCATGTATTAATTTTAGTCTATTTAAAAATTGTATACATCGATTGAATAAAAATTAATATTATTATTAATATTAATGGATAGTTGATATTCAGGTTTTGTTCATTGGAGGAACCAAGTTCTATTCACTGATAAATTTACCTGCACTACGGAAATCAAAGTTGACGTAGCCCAAATCGGCGTGCTTAGACCCAGAATGAGGATGAGAATCTTAACCAGCATGGTGACTGTTAAATTCAAATCACTCGTTCACTAGACCCTACTGCAGAATCGAGCTCCTGCCTTCTCTTATATATGGCCAGTTTTGTTTTCAGTGGTACTAAACGAAGATTTAGTTAATATATTTATGAGTCAACAATGGCTTAAACAATTTTTCAGATTACATTTCTGGGTTTTCATCAATAATAAAAATTTTGTAAATATGGTGCAATCTCTCAACATCATTTCAACAATGTATCTTTCCGAAAGATATACAGGTTACAATTTTATAATAATAATAAATGGAGTTCATTGAACCAATTTCATTGATCCAATAGGCCATTGACTTAGGTCATTCAGCCCATTGTGATTACATAATCAATAACTTTAAACATAAATACATGCTATAAACGAATACGTTTTCACAAAAAAAAGGTTCCAGTGTTGAGGATGTGCTCAAGAATTGATTGTTAAGGATGTTTATGACTGGTGGTGATGCCTGGTATTCTTCCTGTAGCATATTTTTCCAGAGTTTGCAAGTTTTCCTTCATATTGAAAAATTCAAAGATCAGTTATAGCAAACGTTCATCTAGTGGCATAACTTTTGCCCTCTGGTATATTGTTGTGTTGGATGGGTTATTGGGGAGATTTGTTCTTACAATTGAGGAACATGATTTGCCCATACTCGATCATTGGCTGACATATCATCTTGTAGATGTGACTTGCGGTATTATGTTGATACCGTTTCCTCTGTAGGTAAGATTTTGAAATTGTCCAGCTCCTGCTATTATAGTTTTCTTCTTGAGTAGAGTTTCAGCATTGAAATTCAATCTGAATAAGGTTATTCTGGACTTTCATTGTCTAAAAAAAACAAAGAAAAATTCAATTCTCTGCAGTTTTATTCACATTTCAACTGGTAAAATCTAAAGTCGTTATCAAGTGTATAAATGCCACACTCTCAAGGATACTTCTTATATATGATATGGCTAATTTTGTGTCATGAGCCTAGGGGTAATTTGCCTGAGTTCAGGTAAGCTTGTTAATAACAATGCCGGGCCCCTCCGGAACAGCATTGTTAATTCTTATCGCAATTTCAATTGATCCATGCCACTAATTAAGGGTTTCCACACATTACGGATTTCCATGCTTGCTTGACTGAAGACATTGTTGTTCATAATATATGCACTCTCTTCAAACTTCCTTCTGTACCAGCCCTCTTCTTTATGGATGACTTCGGCTTCAGTCTATTTTATATTGTGTTGGGTCGTCCAGACATGATCCGCTATCCCTGACTTTGATGTTTCTCCTCGTTGAGTGTTCCTCTTGTGTTCAGCGAGTCTAACGCTAAGCGGTCTCTTAGTTTCTCCAAGATAAGCTTCACCGCATTCACAAAGGAACGCGGTAGAAGCAGTTTTTGGAGTCAATGTCAGCGTTACGTGGTATCGTCTCTGTGAGATGGCTGCGAATGGTGTTACCTGACTTGAAACATGTCCGTATTTTGTATTTCGACCCAATTCGTCTTATTCTTTCCGATAGACCTCGTTTGGTTTCTTGTTGTTATCCCTCCTACGGACTAGAACCTCTTCTTTATGATTTTTTCGGTACCCATTCCGTCGCAGATCTTTCTTGATATTGTCCAATTCGATGGTAAGACCTTCATCTGTGACGCACAAGTTGTAGGCACGGTCCATCAGCGATCGAACACAGATGAAAGTCTCACCATCGAATTGGACAATATCAAGAAAGATCTGCGACGAAATGGGTACCCAAAAACATAGGTTCTAGCCCGCAGGGGGAATAACAACACGAAACCAGACGAGCCGACACAAGCCTCTCTATGCGTTTCTTATGTTAGAGGTCTATCGAAAAGAATGAAGCAAATTGGGTCGAAATGCAGAATACGGACATGTTTCAAGTCAGTTAACACCATTCGCAGCCATCTCACAAAGACGAGATCACGTAACGCTGACATTGACTCCAAAAACTGCATCTACCGCGACCCTTGTGAATGTGGTGAAGCTTATCTTGGAGAAACTAAGAGACCGCTCAGCGTTAGACTCGCTAAACACAAGAGAAACACTCAACGAGGAGAAACATCAAAGTCAGGGATAGCAGATCATGTCTGGATGACCCAACACAATATTAAATGGACTGAAGACGAAGTCCTCCATAAAGAAGAGGGCTGGTATAGAAGGAAGTTTGAAGAGTGCATATATTGTGAACAACAGTCTTCAGTCAAGCTAGCACAGAAACCCGTAATGTGGGGAAACTCTTAATTAGTGGCATGGATCAACTGAAATTGCGATAAGAATTAACAATGCTGTACCGGAAGGGCCCGACACTGTTATTTACAAGCTTATCTGAACACAGGCTAATCACCTCTAGGTTTATGACACAAAATTAGTCATATCATAATATATATAAGAAGTATCCTTGAGAGTGTCGCATTTATACACATGATGACTGTAGGTTTTAATAGTTGAAACGTCGTGAATAAAATTGAAGAGAATTGAATTTTTCTTTTTTCTTGTTTAGACAATGAAAGTCCAGAATAACCTTACTCAAAGTGAGACATGTCAACCACTTTCAGAGAAAATTCAATCTGTTATCGAACCTTATGCCCAAATCATTATTTTTGTTCAAGACCTTTATAGTCACAAAAATTGGCATCCCGTCAACCCGTTCTATCTTTCTAGGCAATAGGAGGATGAGTTATCATTTCAGTGGTTAGAGGTGTATGGAAACGGAATACTTTTGTTGGCTATGTTGTTTGATTGTTTGGTGGATTACAGAGGTGGAAAAGATACTTATATTGTATTGTACTCAAATCATAGATTACTGGTGACCAGTAAAATATAACCTAACATCATGAACGGCATATAAATACCTCCTATGGTTGGCGAATTTCGAAAGGTTATTTTCTGTGGGTCTGACAAATCCCCTCAAATTTTCAAAATTATCTTTTATTGGCGAGTTACTGCTATCAATATTGCCAGTCCATTCTTCAATCACCCTTTCTGGTGATTCGATATAAATTTTGAAGAAGATAATTCTCACAAGTGTCAATTTCTTACAAATCTCCTCATTTCTATCAATTAAAAAATGCACATTGAGTCGAATACCGATATTATTCAATTTTCACGAACTACCATAGATTATATATGCAGTAATTTAGATCCGAAATATATCTTGTTTAATAATAATAATCTTTATTGACCCCAAGAAACATAAATGTTTATAATAGGGCATCATTTTTTTAGGTATCATTGTAATAAGTACTTTTTTAAATGAAATTTGAAACGATTTTTTTGTATGATATTTTTTTAATTATTGGATATATTATTGAATATCAAAATTCCATTATATAAAATTGATTTTTTCCCGATGTTTGTCTTTATTCTATGCGTGATGAGACTATTTGATTGTCTAGTTTGGTGATTGTGTATTGTATCGAATGAATTAAATTCCAGAGATGAATGTTTCCTATTATTAAATGATGACAGAATGTATGGATATACATCATATTTGCATTTTGTAAAAAAAATTGATATCCAAAAGATTGTTTGGAGCATATAAATGTGATGTAGATTCAAGGAATGGTAATTCAAAAATACATTCATTACTTTTGTTTTGCAAAAGTTTGAGTGGGCGCAAGATAGTACAATTGGCACTTCCCCATACTGATATTAAATACTGTAATTTTGAATGAATTAAACTGAAATATATAATTTTTAGATATTTCAAAGGAATGTAATATTGAATTTTGAACACTATACCAATTATAGGAGATATATTTCTTCTAAGATTTTCAATATAGTTTTTCCAAAAAAGGTTTCCATCAATGTATAATCCCAAAAATTTTGTCGTTTCTGAATATTTTATATTTTTCCCGTTGAAAACTAATGAATATGCAATATGTGTGGATTTTCTTTTTGACAAAAACATGAAGGAAAATTTATCAATATTCAAAGTCATTTTATGATTGTTTAACCAAAGCGAAATTATTTTTTTCTACATTCATGCAAAAAGCAAAACTTTATTGAACTATATTCAGTGGAAAAAGAAGTTCTTTATTGCACTAGTGCAATAAAGTTTTTATTGCACTCATCTGTCATTCTACTTCAACGTGCTGTCATCATGACAAACATAAACGTTTAAACCTACTACATATTTAGCAGATATTCTGTGAGATTGGCAATAGGTACTTCACTACGAAATATTCATATTGAAAATTGCACCAATTGTTCATTCACTTTCAACATTGAGGGTAAAAATTAAGTTTGAGTTAAATTGTTCGTAACGTATTATTAGTTCCTGTTTCAATGCAAATCGATATTAATAATAAAGTATTCAAGTTGCGCTTTTCATTTTCCTACACCTAGTGCCGCACCTCAATAAATCATTTTTTTGTTTTTTGCATGAACGTAGAAAAAATGTTGTATGCAACTCGTGCAAAAATTGTTTATTGCACTCGACGTGTTGTCCAACTCGGCCTAACGGCCTCGTCGGACAATTTCACGTCGAGTGCAATAAACATTCACTTTTTGCACTTGTTGCATAAATAACTATTAAATCAGCTCGAATATTTTCGATTATTTCATTGTTATTGTTCCCGAAATAAATTAATGATGTGTCCTCCGCGAATAATTTGAGCTCACCATGCAAACTAAGATTGGATATTGAATTGAAATATATAAGAAATAATAAAGGTCCAAAAATTGAACATTGTGGTACACCACATGTTATATTCCCCATCTAACTTTGATTGAGTTATATTTTTTCTATGATTATATGTGCATTCTCATCATTGATGGACATGAACTTTTTCACTAAGTGCTACGGCTGTATTGGCAGAAGATGGCAGAAATGAAGGGGTCATTGATGTGATGATGAGAGTTAGTGATTTTTTTATTTTTATTCTTATTTAGTTACATGCGCTCAGTGACTCCTCTGGTGGTACAGTAGGTTTTCCGGTTTTTTCCTGCAGTTGGAATAGCAAATGTGCTACCTTTTTTTGTGGTGGTGGTACTCTCTTTCGTCTTTACTTATGTTCTGGGAGACTATCACCATTATACGAGGATATATTGAAAAATTCTTATCCTACTATAGAACCAAACAAAATTCCAATGTCAAAATATTTTATTACTCAACATATTCTCCTCTTAATTGGATACATTTATTACAGCGAACCTGCAACGTCTCTAGACCTTTCAAAAAACATGTTTCTTATTGCTCTGCAAACCAGACCCCCACAGCTTTTATTACCTCTTCGATGGAAGAAAATTTACAACCTTTTAAAGTTGTTTTCAGTTGAGGAGAGAGATGATAGTCGGACGGAGCCAAATCTGGTGAATAAGGGGGGTGTTCTAGTAATTCAAACACTAAATCACGAATTTTTTGCATGGCAACTTGAGATTTGTGTGCAGGGGCATTGTCCTGCAAAAAAAACACCTTTGGATAGCTTTCCGCGTCTTTCCTCTTTAATTTTTTCCCATAGAGTGGTTAGTAATGTCGAATAGTAATCTCCAGTTATTGTTCTACACTTATCCAAAAAATCAATCATGATTACTCCATGGCAATCCCAAAAAACTGAAGCAAGAACTTTTCCAGCAGATTTTTGGACACAAAACTTCTTAGGTCTTGGAGAACCGGAGTGTCGCCATTCCATCGATTGTTGCTTTCTTTCTGGATCGTAGAAATGTACCCAAGTTTCATCCATAGTAACAATTCAGTTTAAAAAGACTACATCGTTTTCAAATCGAGCACAGATCGAATGCGATGCTACTACCCTTGCACGCTTTTGGTCATCATTCAAATATTAGGGGATCCATTTTGCAGCAATTTTGCTCATGTCCAAATTGACGTGAACTAAATGATGAACGCGTTCGTATGAAATATTCATTGCTTCAGATATCCGTTTCAGCCCAATTCGACGGTCTGTTAAAATCATGTCATGAACTGCATCGATATTTTCGAGGACTGACACAGAAACTGGCCTTCCCGATCGGTCATCATCTTCAATGGAAAATTTACCTCTTTTGATGCTTGCAGTCCAATTTTTCACGGTCGCATACGAAGGACATTGATCACCAAGGGCATTAAGCATATCTTCGTAAATCTGCTTACCTCTTAACCCTTTTAAATACAGGTACTTGATGATGGCTCGATACTCCAATATTTCGATTTTCACAATTTCGGTAGACATATTTTTTCTTTTAATATATTGCGTAACTCTGGTTAACTTTTTTGACGTCAAACTTTACACTGACACTTCTAATAAGTTATTGTTCGTTGCTATGGTAACGCAATATTTTGTTTATGCAGGGAACTGGTCTAGGCTAACTAGATATCAATACATCCGGTCTGTTAAAATCATGTCATGAACTGCATCGATATTTTCGAGGACTGACACAGAAACTGGCCTTCCCGATCGGTCATCATCTTCAATGGAAAATTTACCTCTTTTGATGCTTGCAGTCCAATTTTTCACGGTCGCATACGAAGGACATTGATCACCAAGGGCATTAAGCATATCTTCGTAAATCTGCTTACCTCTTAACCCTTTTAAATACAGGTACTTGATGATGGCTCGATACTCCAATATTTCGATTTTCACAATTTCGGTAGACATATTTTTTCTTTTAATATATTGCGTAACTCTGGTTAACTTTTTTGACGTCAAACTTTACACTGACACTTCTAATAAGTTATTGTTCGTTGCTATGGTAACGCAATATTTTGTTTATGCAGGGAACTGGTCTAGGCTAACTAGATATCAATACATCCGGTCTGTTAAAATCATGTCATGAACTGCATCGATATTTTCGGGGACTGACACAAAAACTGGCCTTCCCGATCGGTCATCATCTGTTGAGAATGCAGAGTCAGCAGCTTCTAGATTTGTTTATTATACTCTGTATATTTGTTTTATATATTATCAAGCAATTTTATGTCAAAAAATCTGGTTGACTGTCAATTACATCACTTACAATAAAAGTAAAAGTTCCGTATGAAAGCGAAAAAACTAACATTTTGGATAGCAAGCTTACAATGGACGACAAAAATCATGATCAGAAGAGCACCGAACCTGAAAAGGAAGTCGAAAAGCCACAGTCGAGGTCAAAGATGGAAGACGAGTTACACGACAAGAAAGAATCGATGAAGAGAAAAGAAACGAAGAAAATCGACGATTTCAAGAAACATGAAGCGAAGGAGCAAATTCAATCAACGAAATCTGGACGAGTCATTAGAGCTCCACAACGATATGGGTTTCCATCATGAGGAGTTGTTTTGCAAAGTGATATTGCAAAAGGTGGGAGAATGTTGAGAATGCAGAGTCAGCAGCTTCTAGTTTTGTTTATTACACTCTGTATATTTGTTTTATATATTATCAAGCAATTTTATGTCAAAAAATCTGGTTGACTGTCAATTACAACACTTACAATAAAAGTAAAAGTTCCGTATGAAAGCGAAAAAACTAACATTTTGGATAGCAAGCTTACAATGGACGACAAAAATCATGATCAGAAGAGCACCGAACCTGAAAAGGAAGTCGAAAAGCCACAGTCGAGGTCAAAGATGGAAGACGAGTTACACGACAAGAAAGAATCGATGAAGAAAAAAGAAACGAAGAAAATCGACGATTTCAAGAAACATGAAGCGAAGGAGCAAATTCAATCAACGAAATCTGGACGAGCCATTAGAGTTACACATCGATATGGGTTTCAATCATGAGGAGTTGTTTTGCAAAATGATATTGCTAAAGGTGGGAGAATGTTAAGAATGCAGAGTCAGCAGCTTCTAGTTTTGTTTACTACACTCTGTATATTTGTTTTATATATTATCAAGCAATTTTATGTCAAAAAATCTGGTAGACTGTGAATTACATCACTTACAATAAAAGTAAAAGTTCCGTTCAATTTGTAATTATTAAAGTAAAACCAACATCATCTTCAATGGAAAACTTACGTCTTTTGAAGCTTGCAGTCCAATTTTTCACGATCGCATACGAAGGACATTGATCACCAAGGGTATTAAGCATATCTTCGTAAATCTGCTTACCTCTTAACCCTTTTAAATACAGGTACTTGATGATGGCTCGATACTCCAATTTTTCGATTTTCACAATTTCGGTGGACATATTTTTCCTTTTAATTTATTGCGTAACTCTGGTTTACTTTTTTGACGTCAAACTTTACACTGACACTTCCAATAAGTTATTATTCGTTGCTAAGGTGACGCAATATTTTGTTTATGCAGGGTACTGGTCTAGGCTAACTAGATATCAATACATCCTCGTAGTCTATAACATTTAATTATTACAATTCACATTTTCATTTATAGTAACAAGCTTTGTCGATAAGTTGAAAAATTTCTGATATTAGTGTATTTTGACTTTGACTTTTTAATAATTTTGAAATTTTTCCAAATTAAATTTAAATTCAAAATACTTCCTCATACGGAAAACTTGTTCTGTTTAAAAAGTGTATTTTCAATAAATAAGTAATTCAAAGAAAACCTTTTTTTTCTACTTTGACATCCACGACCTGAGTCATGGTTTTTAGAGCTAGAGGTCAGCAATTAACTCATTTGTATGAAGTTTTCTCCCACAGATTTTAAACTTATGGCATATTCATGCACTCAAATTTGTTGTATTAGTGATACAGTTTTATAAGACAAAAAGTGATTGGAAATAATGGAAAAATGATTGTTTGTTTCATTACTTGAGATTCATTTTATTGTGTACATTCGAGTAGGATTATAGAAATCGATTTCATTGTGAATGTTCAAAAAAAATTCAACTGATGTCGAATGCTTGCAGAACTTGTTCAAGCAGCACATTCCTTCGTCTTGGTGTCCTTATCGAGTAGGACATCACTGAGATGGTTCTTCAAATTGGTGAGATCGCAATCAAATTGAAAACAACCAGGGGGAGTTATTTTTTGAAGTACTCCTTCATTTCTGTAGAATATGTTGACGTGGTACGATCCCAGTAAAGATTTCCACAATTCGAAGTAGATGGTGCTGGCAAAATAAGGAGCGTGTGGTTTGAAGGATCCTAAAGCTGAAAGGATTTCGGCGATATTGGTGTCATGGCCGCTGTACATTCGGAAGAACTGAGCAGTGGTGGAATTTTTTTTCATCGTCTCAAAATGCTCTATCACTTCGTTGAGGAAGACTCCAGCACCTAAAAATGGATTATTTGTTAGTCATTCAACAAATTCATGGTTTGACATAAAAATAAAAAGTTGTCAGCATTATATCTACTATATGTTTTCCATTATAACTGAACCAAGGAAATAACTGTACTATACGAGCAATCATTTCGCAAACCAAGATGTTACTGGGATATTTTGAAGAAATTTTATGTTTTCCTCATTCTCAACTCGATAACTGTCTATATTCATTAAAATATTTTCAATCTGAATAGTTCAACTGGAAAGGTGAACACACTTTCAGTCTAACTCCACCAAAAATAATGTTTATTGTAGATACCATGTAGTCCGAAGACTAAGATCAAGTAGATACAGTGTAGTTGGACTACTTACATCAAGGATATGTTTAGAAAGATTAGTCCTTCATTTTCAGCAAAATATGGGTTGGTTACAAGTCGATCTAAAGAAAAGCAGAAAATGTTACAAAAGAGTTGAGAATTACATTTAATTAGGTGACCTACCATATGGTGGAAAACTAACATTGAAAAGGAAAGATTGTACAAAATTATATGATCCAAATTACACATTCTAGTGCGGGGTCCACATTATGTTAGGGACCATGGTTGGTCCACTCAAACAGCATATTATCACAAAGTGTTTGGTTTGGAATTTGAAAGAAGGCCATGCAACAACTGTTCACATGTGACAACTAGGAAGTAACAATAAGTTATGAATTTAACATCTGTCATATGATACGTCATGATTCAAGATGGCAGAAAACAGAATGGAATGTCTCATGCTTCCATGGAACAAGAAAATATTTCCCAAAGTATCGTCGATTGACTGCTCTGTCGAATAGTAAAAGAAATTTGTGATATCATTTTCGAAAAATTTACTGAGACTTTGAAAAAAATAACAAAAATATGTAAGCGTCTCAATGAAATATTACGTTAAAAAGTTTCAATCTGTCAAACTGGGTCTGTTTATTCATGCATTGAAAATATGAATTTTTGATTGATTTATTTATTTCAAGAGTCTCTAGTAAATTGAGTTCTTTGCCTTCATCACAAACGTTTGAAATTTTTGAGTCAGAGTTGGAATCAGAATTATTTTTCTCATTCATTATGTGATTAGAAAAAACTGAATTTCAAACAATTTGTTCTTTTTTTGGAGTTGATGTCTATAATTCTGACGTGTTCAGCTAGTCGAGTTCTAAACTTGCGGCCTGTTTTGCCAATATAGCAAGTTTCACAATATACGTAAGAACAGTTCAATGTATAAACTCCAGACTCATCCAACATTGAGATTTTATCTTTAGAATTGACTAACAAATGGTCTGAGATTATTAGAAGTTTCAGATAAAATGGAGATATTTGAAATATTATCTGCATTGAGCTTGTTGAACAAGGCATTTTTTTAGTTTAAATAATAGGGGAACATAAACAAAAAAAGGATTATTCATTTGATGAATTTGATTGAGTTAATCTGTAGTATGACAAGTTAAATATATCTGCAATACAATCTACCGATTAGGTGAATTGGAAAATCATTATTATAGACAATTTGTTTGATTGAATTGAGTTCTATTGAAAAGTTTGAATCGCTAAGTAGTATCGTAAACAGACCGTGAAATAGTTAATGAAATTATGACAATTTCTGATCATACGGATGGTTGGAGTGATAAGGTATGATGTGATCAGTGGAGGTCGGTTTCCTATATACTAATGGAGACTTCTAGAATTTCAGATTTATGAATCATGGAGTCCAAAAATGGAAATTTATTGTCCGTTTCAATTTCTATAGTAAACGGAATTCTTTGGTTGAAGGAATTGAGAAAGATTAAAAATTTATTAAGGTCATCCAAGTGCCCTTCAATGGTGCTATTATGTCATCGAAATATAGGTGCCAGAATAAAACTATTTGGAAAGTTGGGGTGTTCTGAAATGGTAAAATTGGTAGGTTTATGCTGGACGTCTTAGAAAATATAATTTGTTTTACACTGGAGCAAAGTGTCTTCTCCACCCTTTGCATTTGCTGCATTGCATGAGGGAGGAAAAGTGACACTTTCCTTCCTAGTCGAAAAAATAGCTATTTTTCGTATCTTTAGTCTGTAGATGGATGAAATTTCCAAACAATATTCAAGAAACTAGTGTCCATCCTTAAAATGAATGTAAGCTCAAATCTATCCACCGTTTTATACCCTGAGGGTGAATAGGCTATAGAGATTAGGTAAGTATCTTTGAGTCACTTACTGAGACGAGCTAGTTTGGTGCTGTAGCCATAACTTTGGAAGACATATCCGGCCAGAGTGGCAAGAGGTTCAGGAAAAACAGAGTCGCTCCACGAAGGTAGGGTATAACCAACTTCATTTTCAATGAAGAGACTATCATAAATAGTCGCCACATCACTGAGTGACGTCACATTGATGCCAGTGTGATTTGACAGGTACTCATACGTCTCAGCATAGCTCGAATCGATGTTTCGGTAGTACGATTCATTCGTCAGTACTCTGTCGAGTTCCTTCGAGTAGGCTTCGCACGAAGGAGTACCGAGCAAGACATCTGGGTCTGTGGGATGGACGGGAATGGGGCTCCAAGCTGTGTCTGGGTTCCAAAGTTCTGCAGATGTTGGAGGAAAGAGCCCCAGGAGGTTGCACTGGGCTGACATGTGGGTCCTGTCGACGTCTGTCGTTTGGGCGTAAAAGAAGTCGCTGGAGTAGGCTGCAGGTAGGGTATCGTTGTATCTGTTGCGGGTGAACTGGCCCAGACGGAAGTGTTGAGTCTTGCCGACCTGGAATAACAATAATAAACATTAATAATCCTTTAAGATCATCACACAGTCATAAAATGTATGTTCTGTACCCAAAATATTGCAAAACACATCAAGATAAACAAGCAATTAAGAGAAATAAAATCACTTTGGAGATAATTGGAGATAATTCCATTATGATTTGGCCTGCTTTCGTAATGTGAGGTACAATGCTTTGTAGCTCTAAATAAATCGCCATGCCTTCTAGGATAAACATGAAAATCAGAATTTGTTGAGATAGTGGTATTAATTTTATAGATGTGAATTGATGCTATTTTCACCTTTCTGAATTGATTTTCACACGTCAATAATCGAAATCGAAGATTATGCATATTATCCTCTATAGTAAATCAACTGCTTTAGAACGCAAACCATTGAATGACGTCTAAGTCTTTCGAGGCACATCCCTTTTATCGCAATAAAGATGCCTGCTCCTCAATGAATCAATCTATCAATCAAATGTGTTATTGACAAAACAAACAAATCTTTTCCACAGGGTCATGTGGTATCACAAATTGAGAAGAAACAAAACATAAACATTCCAAAACAATGAAATATATACGAGCTGAGTAAAATTTGTATACATAAAATAATTGAGATGAGATGAGATTCATGGAATGAAACGCATATTTTAATATCAATACAAAGTTGCACAACTGAAAAATTCTTCCATATTGTAGTTGTTATGGTGAGCAATTATAAATTTTGAAGCATTTAACTTCCAGTGACATTTCCATTTCATTTCCCACCTCTTTGGTGAAAATCCAAAATAAACAAATTGTAGACATTGTTCTCTACTTCCAAATTTGAATGAGATGATTTTCCTCAATTTGGCGCATTTAGAAAGATTTGCCTTCAAATTGTTTATAACGCAAAAATTACACATCGGAAAGGAACCATTTTGCGCACAGTTGAAACACATGTTATTTTCTATCAGTTTCCGCAATATTATTCATCCAGATACAGATTTATAAAAATTATGAATTTTTGAAAAATGGTCTCTATGTTTTTCGAGGTTTTCCCGGATTTTTTCAGTGAAAAATGCAACAATTCGGTCGTATGAAGAACAATTTTGTAGGTTTTATAATTCTCCACAAAAGTTCTGAAACGATTGCTTCAAAACTTTTTGAGATATTTCCAAAAAAACAAAATAGTTGTAATTTTTTTCACTATTTCTTGTTTAAAAAATTCTAAAGGGAATGGTAATCTCAATTTTTCCGAATATTGACGATTTTGTGGATTGGGCAGGAGGTTTCTCAACTAAAGATCGAAGTAACTGTGAGGATTCTTTGATTTTCGAAAAGCACCCTACAGGACTCACGTGCTTTCACTTTTCACAGAGCCCTAATGGCTCTTTTTTGCACAATCTGTAATAATTGATTGTTGCATACACCCCAGAATGCTGTACCATAGAGGAGATTGGAGAAAAGTAGGCTGTTCTACATATCGTTTATATAAAGTAGGAAAAGTCGAAGTACAGAGCCCTGTGGTATACCACATCGGGTTGCCTCAAAACTAATCTTCATCTAATAAGTAACATCCACTTCATTTGCTATAATATTGTTGAAGTTTTGAGAGAATTTCATCCAAACACATCACAAAACACATCATAAATATTGTGTTTTAATGGTTTTTCAAATAAAGGTTACAATTAATCTGTTTAATATTGTTCTGCATTATCCATACTCCCCCAAACTGACAATATTATCTGCAACGTGCGAAGATGAGAGAGCATAGTACACTTTCATTGATTGTTCTAGTGTCAATATACTTTTAAACTGCAAAATTGTACAGTAACTACTACTGAGTCTCCTATAAAAATGATCAACGTGTGTATTCCAGTTTATACTTGCATCTGAATATGTGCCCAGAAATTTTATTGAATCCGAATAAAATATTCTTTATTGTTAACGTGAACAACTTAATCATTTAATGTTTTGTACGGTAGCAATTTTGTCAGGATTTACTATTAAAAAATTCAAACTACACCAAAAATTATTTCTTTAAAATATTAATTTTGTGCACAAATTCTTCTGAGGTTGTAGCATCAGTGGCAATTCGTATCATCCAACTGCAAGAAAATATGTTCAGTGCTCGAATATTTTGGTTGAATCATTAATACACAAACATATGAAGTGACCTAAAACTGATCCTTGCGGAACCTCAGCATCATGTAGTTGGGATCTACAATCCATGCTCTTTTACACATATTTTCCGAAACTCTAGATAATATGTGAGCCACGTCAAAAATAATCTGAAAATTCCAGCCCAGATAATTTTACCAGAGCAAAGTTGTTATTAATAGTTTAGGTTTGAACGTGAGTGGGTCCGTATCAGGCCCTCCACTGCGGCCAATGGCCTATTGTGGCTCTGTTATTGATAGAGTCAAATGCCTTAGAGCCGTTTTACACTTCAGAAATTACTCCGTAAATTCTAACGAAAATTGGTTCCAAAAATTATTTTTATAAAACTGGGATGTGTAAAACAGTGTAAATACTGCGAAAATTATAATGAAATTTACCGTGAATATTTTGCGAGGAAAAATATAGGGCATGTTCTATATTTTTATAAAGTTTGGGAGTAATATGTGCGAGAATTTGCGCAAAGACAAGGGAATGGTTTGATCATAGATCACATAAACTTATTTCGATGATCTGTGCGATTGACGTTTGACGTTTGGCAGTTATGGTGTGTTGGGTGTTGCTTTTTGTTTATATGGTTCATAAAATAAAAGAACAAAATGTCTTGGTCGAGAAATGAAGTGACTGTTTTAATAGAGGAATATCGCCAGTGGCCCAATCTGTATGTCGTAAAGTCGCCTAATTATAAAAATAGGAATATGAGGATGACTGCTCTAGAATCAATTAGAGCAGCTTTGAAAGATTTGAAACCAAATATCACAGTGGTTGAAATTCAGAGTAAATTTCAATCATTGAAACAAAACGCAACTAAAGAATATAAGAAATGGAAAAATTCTTTGAAAAGTGGTGCAGGTGCAGATGAGGTATGTATGATTCTTTCAACGGGAATACATGAAAGTGTAACTATTGTTTTTTAGGTTACTCTGCCATCTCTTTGGTATTTTGACCTAATATCATTTATATTCGATCATACCCAACCACGGCAAGCAACTGACTCTATGGCTTCAGAATCAGGACATGAGACAGAAGACACACAGGATGTTACTCTTACACAGGGACAGGAATTTTCAAATGATGATGAAATGGTGGGTACTTCTATTTTGCACATGAAATGCACCATTATATGTATAAATGATTTTAGGGCCAGTCTGATGAAGAAGATCACGTTGGAAGACACACTGAGGTATATGATAGAATTGTGAATTCAGATGGGTCAGTTTCATTGGAATCTCAAGTAGAAGTAGTTGCTTCCAGCAGTGTTCCTCAAACTGAAAGTAATAGGCCCTCAACATTATCAAAACGTCTATCTCACTCACCAGAAAGAAAGAAGAACAAACAAAAAATTGATGAAGCACAGTTACTGCAGACTGTATCCGGAAGTCTCAAAAGTATTTCTGCAAATTTATTTAAATCAGCTACAGAAACCAGACCATCAAATATTCCACAGGGCTCCAAGCTCACTGCAAATGAGCATTTTGGACAACTTGTCGTTGGAAAGTTGAATCAAATAACTGTGGAAGAAGTTCGAGATGAGACTGAAATTGAAATTTTGGGAATTCTCAACAATGCAAAGAAAAAATGTCATTAAGTACAAAAGTTTATTGTATATTTTATTCTCAATAATATAGAAGCATAAGTTTACAAATTTCCTCTCATTATACTGTTGTCTTGCCAAGGTACTGCACCACGATCTGAATTGAAATAAGCTGCAAATTCATTACGCACTGTTCTTGCACTCCCTGCAGACTTATTGCCCCTTTGGTAAACAACTCGAGTTAAAGGCACATGAGGCAATGATGCATCATTTGTCAAATCAACATAATTCACATTTTCAGTAGCCAAAAAATTATGTAGAACTACACATGCTAATGTTATTATTTCTACTTTATCTGGACTTAAATGAATTGGGTTCAAAAGGACACGCCACCTGTTTGCTAGAATTCCAAAGGCACTTTCCACCATTCGTCGAGCTCTAGATAAACGGTAATTGAATACTTTATTTGTATGATTGAGACCACGCTGGGGAAAAGGTTTCATTAAATTTTCCAGGAGGGGAAAAGCATCATCTGCAAGAATAACATATGGAACTTTCAATGTTCTCCCTGGCAAATTTGCTGGTTCAGGTATATTCAAAGTATTTTCAACAAGGGCTTTCGACAAATTGCTTGCTTCAAAAACACCACCATCAGAGATTCTTCCATTTATACCAACATTAACATACATAAATCTGTAATTTGCATCAACGAGACCCAACAGTACAATGCTATTTTTGCCTTTATAGTTATAATAATATGAACCAGATGATGTTGGTGCAGTGAAAGTAATGTGCCGACCATCCAATGCACCCAAGCAGTGAGGAAAATTCCATTTACTGTTGAAATCAGCTACTACCTCCAACCATTCTTGTGTAGATGATGGAATCTAAAAAAAAATACTTACTGAAAAGAAATAACAAGGTAAAGTATGATCCCACCTTGATATATTTTTGTTTCAAACGATGATATATTTCAAAGCAAACCTCTGGCACTATTTTCGAAATGGTACTTTCATGAACTCTCATACTGTACATAAGAGATCGATAAGTTTCACCTGTAGCCAGGAAACGAAGAGTAATGTCCAGTCTTGAAATAAAACAGAATTATCAGAAATAGGTTGTCAAACACTTCTTGTTTCAACACCCACCTATGTTTAGCACTTATAGAATCTCTCATGAAAGTGTCCTGCTTTGTGATACCATCCTTGATTTCATTCAACAGTTTGGCAAACTGGTAATCATTTATTCTGAGAAAATTTCTATATGCTTCAGGATCCTCACTCTTTAACTCTTCATTGAGAAGAGAAAGTATACCTCTACCTTCATTTCTCCTTTGCAGCCACGTTTTACACCAAAGCGAACGCTTTCTTGCTTGCATCCTTTTTTTTATTACATATATCAATAAAACATGTAAGGAAATAATTGTAGCAACACACATTTCTTTGGTTTTCGGCATTATCAATTCGTAGGTTTAAAAGTAATAAATAATGATCTAATGACAGTTATTTCATCATAAAATAATATAGAGAAACTGTGACATTTTAAATTCCACCAGCAAAATCGAAATAATACGCATGCGCATGAAAGAAAATTCGCCATAATTTCCTTGTTGTATAAAACATGAATTTTTTTATTAGTCATTGTTGAAATTATCAGAGAAATTTTCGATATTATTTCCGTTAGAATTTTCGGAGTAATTTCTGAAGTGTAAAACGGCTCTTAGAATGGTCAATACTATTACTGATCCATCCTGAAGTGGAGACATTATTTAGTTTTCTCTTTGTCAGAGGTCAAGTCAAACCTACATAAAATATCATACTGGAAATACATATATTGAATAAAGCATCATTAACGCTAAAAACACATTGACAATCTTCAATGCCTACTAGCCAATGTTGTGAATTACAACAAATTTTCTTCGGATAAGTTTCCGAAAGTACTTACATTTTTTTAACTGATATATAACTCATCTATCAATAAACACGTTTGGGGTCACCAAAAACTGCCTGTTTCATTCTTTGTATAATTTGAAAAATTATTTGCAAGAAAATAATCCAGTTTAGATTTTGTGACTTTCCTAGTTTGCATTATAAAAAATTAGGCTAGATTCAAAGATTTGATATTTCAATCCAAAATTGTCCATGATTTAAATCAATGAAGATTCATCACGGGACCTAGTTAAATAATCAATATTGAGATTGCCACTGAAAAAAGTGTTGTCAAAACGATTTTTGCAACAATTCATCATTATTTCTAAACCGTTTTTCCTAAACAACTTCAAATCGCTATAGAGATAACATTAATTTTTGTTAAAACGTGAATCATTCTCAATTGATAATTGAATTAAACATGAGTCCTCTGATTTTATGATCATTCTGTTCATATTTTCAATAAGATAATTATTCAATTCAATTTGTTTTGAAGTGATACAAACGAAATACAGCATCACTCAACATTGAGTACTTTATTCGATTGATTCGATAAATATGGAATCTTGATATCGACAGTATTCTCAACAGAAATCATCATCCCTCTATGAATCTCAGCAGCTGTATTGATATAAGAAACTATTTTGTAGCCATCACATGAAATCGCACCAATACAGATATGCATAAAATATCTGCAGTTTTCGGAGCCAAGTTAATTTCATTTTGAGAATACTTACATTGGTTAGTTGACCTGGTGCCAGAGACCAAAATGAGGAGTCTGCGTAAGGGTCCTTGGGGTAGTACGCATAAGGAGTCCTCTGGCCATGCCTAAATACCTGCGAACAAACGATAAAATGAAGACTATAGTACCAGAAGATATGTCTAAGCTAACAGTCAGAGGTTCACTTTTGAGAACCCCTGATGTTTCCAGAACCAATCAATCTACCTGAACTACGGAAATCAAAGTTGATTCAGCGAAGATGGGAGTGGCTAGCGGAAGAACAAGAATAAGAATCTTAACCAGCATGATTACTGTTAAATTCAAATCTCTTATTGAACTGACCGTAGTACCGTTTCCAGATTTCGCTTCTCTTTTATATGCAGTCAGTTTTAATTCGGGTTATAAAAACGAAGATTAGGTTAATAAGTTTATGAACCATCAATAGTCAATAAAATGTGTCGAGTATAACATATACAGATAGTTCAAAAGTTTCAGACATTGATAAAAGTTGATTACTTTTATTTTGATCTTCCATTTTCTGAATTGTTACGTTGAACAAGATACAACATGTTTCAATCGATATGGTATCTCAGATCATCATCAAGTGTACCTTGACAAATATAAGATTATCAAGGACTCACAAAACGGTTTTTACCCTGGTAGATCGACTGAAACTGTTATTTGTAAGTTTGTCGAGTATATTTACAAATATCTCGACCATAGAAAACTCGTGGGTGCTCTATTCTTCGACCTCACAAAAGCTTTCGATTGCCTAAACCTAAATCACACCGAAACAAAATAATACTCTCTGGGAATTCGTGGAAATGTACTTAAATGGTTGATGTCATATCTGAACCATAGGAAAATCATTGTGAAGCTCAGTGGAGTCCGATCTGAAATGAACAATGTTGACTTAGGCGTCCCACAAGGTTCTATACTAGGTCCACTAATATTTCTGATGTTCATCAATGACTTTCCTCACTATATAGAAACTGACTGCTTGGTTTTATATGCCGATGATGTGTCTGTAGCATTCCATGGTGAAAATCAACGCGAACTTGATAACAAATTTGATGTACTATACCAAATTTTGACCCATTGAAAATGGAAGCCGTAGAAATCCCGTAAGCAAGGTAAGTTAAATATTTTGGGATAAAGATTGACAGACATCTCAGATGGGATCAAACAACTCAATTATGAAATTAAAGGACTGCTGCCACGTTCCAAGGATCTGAAAAAATATTTATATCTAGAACAGTTGATTGTTATATATTATGCATTGGTACATAGTCAACTGACATATGGAATTATGAAATGGGGAAAAGCAAATGGTAATTCACCTAAAAAAATTCAATACACTTCAAAAATGGTTTCACAGAACTATAAACAATGAAAATCGAACTGTATGACATGGTAGTAGACGAACTTCTGGAATCTTTAAACAATCAGGGATACTACTCCAAAGGTTATGCAGACTACATAGTAGTCCTCGTACAGGGGAAGTATGCCCAAATAACCTCTGAGCTAATGCAAATTGCACTGAGGACCAAAGAGGAATGGTGCAAAAGAGAAGGACTGATGGCAAACCCCAGCAAAACCACACTCATTCCCTTCACACGCAAAAGGATTCAGGGGGACTTGAAGTCACCCAAGTTCTTTGGCGCAACACTACAAGTTGCTGATCATGTCAAATATTTAGAGCTGTTCTTCGACAAGAAACTAACCTGGAACATGCATGTACAACATATAGTCAACAAAAGCAAAGCATCGTTCATGATGTGCAGAAGAGCTTTTGGAAAAACATGGGGACTGAAACCGACAGTTATGCACTGGCTTTACACCGCAATCATAAGACCCAGAATTACATATGGTTCACTATTGTGGTGCCCAAGTTGGAACAAAGACAGTCGAAAATCAACCAGGCTCGCCTGTCTGTGTATCACGAGTGGTATGAATTGCGCTCCAACCGCTGCTATGGTAATTATCCTAAACCTCCCACCTTTAGACATCACAGTCATGGGGGAGGTGAGGATGAATGCATACAGACTTAAACAAACAGGTAATTGGACAACCCAACCACAAACCGGGCACACCAAAATCATCCATGAAGTCAACATTACCGAACTGGAAATGATATCAGACTACATGCTACCACAATACTCGTACGTAAAACCATTCAAAATGCAGCTCAAGTGGAACGAATGGGACTATCACTATCATCTGGAAACATTATCTGGTACAGAAATGGTTCAAAAACAGATGAAGGGACAGGAGCAGGAATATACGGGGTGAGGCCAAACAGGAACGTAATAGTCCCACTTGGCAACAACACCACAGTATTCCAAGCAGAGACATGCCATAAGGACATGCATACAGATGAATCTAGACCGTGGGTATGAAAGAAAACACATCTACATTATATCTGACAGCCAGGGCACTTTAAAAGCTCTGAACTCAAAACAGATAAAGTCTAAGCAAGTCTGGGAATGTCTTCAGAGCTTCAATGAACTGTAGAAACGCAACAAGGTTACACTTGTGTGGGTGCCCGGACATAGGTGGATTGAAAGCAATGAAAAAGCAGACCAACTTGCAAAGAAAGCATCTGATTCACCATTCACAGGTCAAGAACCATCGTTTGGAATTAGCAAAACCCGATGCGGAAACCTAATCGATGAGTGGAAGAAATCAATACACCAAACGTATTGGGACCAAATCGAAGGGCATCGACACAGCACAGCAATGGTGAGGCACCTGAGCCAAACACTGACGGCTTACACACTCAACCTTAACAGATCTAAGATACGCACGATCACCGGCTTACTAACTGGACACTGCGGCCTTAGGAAACACCTACATACCATGGGAATAAATAGAGAAACCGTGGACTGTAGACTCTGTGGTGACGAGGAGGAAACAGCCTCTTACATCATCTTCGAATGCGACGCGCTGATCAACAAGTGCAACAGAATATTCGGACAGATCAACCTAGAAACAGGTATGAATCCGAAATACCTAGTAAATAAACTACTGAACCTGGTGAAAAACACAGGCCTATTTAACTAGGAACCATACTGACGATAGAACAATACAATAGACCCCAGCTGATCTCAGTGTTACGGAAAACCTCAAGGTAAACCCGGTATCTCGCTCGTCGGCCTTTAACCAACCAACCAGCCAACAGTTATTCATAAAATTAGCAATATTTGTTTCCTCCAAACAAGCCTCAGACACATTCATTTCGAAAAAACAAATTTTCAATAACAGGCGTACTTGTATTGCTGCAGATGATAAGTCAGCAAAACAAAAAACGAAAACAGTCAAATTTATTTGAGTCATAAGTACACTAACGGAGACGTATGGCTTTTATGTTTTTTTTTTCGCTATTATTTATTTTTTCATCTCTTCTTTCTTCCATCACTGATTTCATGGACACCTTTTTGCAGCCAGAAAATAGTTCCGACGTAAACTAAATGTCTAAACATACGCGCTAATCTTTGGATTAATGTTGATTGGTAGTGAGATTACAAACACCGCATCCAACAATGATGGTCTTAAAGCGTCAAAAAAATACTCGCGTGATTTCGCACATCTCGTGAATAATAATTGTGAAATATGTTGAAATATTGTTTACGATTATATTAGTTTGTTAGAGATTAATTTATCAACTTCCTGTATGAGAAAAACGTGTTCACTCAGAATTTTAAATAATTGGTTTATTGCTATATTTCGTTAACATTTCATGATAGTTGAATTTGAGGAATTCATCAGATATATTTTATGAATTGAAGCCTTTGAAGACACTCTATTTTACAAGAGAGGAGGGTTGCACAAATCGAAGGATGGGTCTATTAGTATCAATCAAGGTAATCCTAGCTCTTCAGATAATATATTGCTACAAGTTTTTCAGAGTTTGAAAAAAGATAAATTAAAAAATTATAGGCCTATATCTCTTCTTCCTAATTTAGGCAAAATTCCGGAAAAACTAATTTATAACAGATTGATGAACTTCTTGGAAAAAAAACAACGTCATAACTGAATGCCAAAATGGATTCAGAAAAGGAAGAACAACAGCACTGGCAATTTATAAAGCTTTGGTACAAATTCTTGACGCGCAAAATGATGACAAATGTACACTAGCAGTGTGCTTATACCTCTCAAAAGCTTTCGATAGTGTGGAATACGAAATATTACTGGAAAAAGTGGAAAATTATGGAATTCGGGGAGTGGCATATAGACCGATTGAATCTTATCTATTCAATAGTGGTAGAAAATGATGGATCATGAAGCCTAATTAAATCAGAAATGGCCATAATTAAAAGAGGAGTACCATAAGGTTCTATTTTGGGTCCTCTCTTGTACATTCTATATACGAATGACCTTCCAGATATAGTTGAACAAGCTGTCATATTGTATGCAGATGATACGTCTATGATTATGAATGAACATAACCTCCCGTCAGCCGCTGCAACGGTCAACGAGAATTTGAAAAAGCTGAATACCTGGTTTTCAGAAAATAATCTTTTGTTGAACGAGGATAAAACACAAATCTTGCATTTTGATAAACAAACTGACAAACAAAACATTCTGGTTGACAACGCAGTAGTTGAAACATAATAATAATAATAATAATAATAATAATAATAATTCGTCTTTATTCACCATAAAACAAACAGAACAAGTACAATTTAACAGTGGAGGTGAAAAGGCGGAGTGTCAGCGTGAGCTGTTTTTAAACTCAACCCTATGTTCCTGAAGGGAAAGAAGTGAAAGAAATAAGATAATATAAAGAATATAAATAATATGAACAATATATGAACAATACGGACAATAAATAAACAATATGAACAATATAAACAATATGAACAATATGTTACCCCATTGTGGGAATTACAAAGTAGATATTATACATAAAACATTAAGAACAGCAATGCATATCAGTTTGGTTAATAGCCGGTCAGTTCGAAAGGAGACAGTCTACTCACCGAGAAGAACTTTCAATCTTTTTTTAAAGTTATTTAATGAATAGGATCTAAATTCATTGGGTAGTGAGTTATAATATTTCGGTGCGTTGTACGAGAAGCTACGAGTGAAAAATGAAGTTTTGTGCTTTGGAATGATAAGTGTAGTTTTATTACGAGTGGAAAATCTGTTAAGGTCCGAAAAGGTTTTTAGCCTTTTGAAAAGGTAATCTGGTACTTGGGAAGTTAGAACTTTATGGGTATTTGTTAGAAGGTGTAATTTCCTAAGTTTCTCCATATTCAGCCAACCTGATTTCTTCATCGGCACAGATATATGGTCGTATTTACGAACACCGAAAGAAAACCTCAGGCAATTATTTTGTATACGTTGCAAGCGGTGACGGTCAAGTTGGCGTAAAGCTGGTCCATATATACTGTCGCAGTAGGAAATTTTAGAGAATATTAGTGACTCACAAAGTTTAAGCTTTAATTCAGATGAAAGTAAGTCCCTGTTTGGATAAAGTTGCCTTAAAACATTGTAGGAGGATTGACTGAGGTGGCTGACATGTTTAGTGAATCTGAGCTCAGGATCGAGCCACAGTCCTAAATTTTTGAATTCTTTCAGAATTGGAAGTGAGTCATTTTCAAGGCGAATTTGTATGGTATTCATTGCGATATCCCTGTTCTTCTTGGAGCCAAATAGCATCACTGCAGACTTTTTTGGATTGAGTTTGAGCTTATGAGCAGTAGAAATATCGAAGATGGTCTGGAGATCAGTATTTATATGAGTTTGAGCCAGGTCTAGATCGGAAATGGGAAATGAAAAATAGATCTGGGTGTCGTCAGCATAGTGATGTATGGAGCAATTGTTAACAAAATGGTGGAAGTCAGATATATATAAACTAAACAATGAGGGTCCGAGAATAGATCCCTGTGGCACACCTTTAGTTACAGATAAGGCCTCTGAAATTACTCCATCTAGAATTACCTTTTGAGTCCGGTCAGATAAATAATTTTTTATTAAACGTACTGCATCTTGCGAGAAGCCAAATGCGACAAGTTTCTCACAAAGGATATCGTGGTCGATGGTGTCGAACGCTTTACTATAATCAAGTAATACTAAACAAGAGACACTACCTTTATCAACAGCTTGGAAAATATCATCTGTAATTGAAAGAAGGGCTGTGGTAGTACTATGTTGTGATCTGAATCCTGACTGAACCGAAGAAATAATTTTTTGTTCGTTTACAAAGACATTGATTTGGTCCTTCAGTATCATTTCTATCACTTTGGAAAGAGAAGGTAAAATGGAAATGGGTCTGAGGTCAGATAAGACAGATGGTGTGTTACACTTTGGCAGAGGTATGACTAGACCGCTTTTCCACAAGTTAGGAAATTGTCCAGAATTTATTATAGAATTGATGATATGGGTTATGTGGTTCAGTAAATAATTATCAAAAAGATGTATCATCTGTACAGAAATGTTATCTGAACCTGTAGCTTTACTCTTAATCTTATTTATGTATTTTCTGACAGTATGGGCAGTTACAGTGGAAAAGAAAAACTGATTCTCGGACTCTTCTTGTTCTTTGTAGCGGTCAAGTAGAGAAGTTTGGTATACAGACCTACCAGGCTGCAATATATTATTGAAATATGAATTGATAAGATTCACGTCTCTCAAATCATTCGGGATTCCAGGATTGGCTTTGTCCCTTAAAATTTCTAGAGATCTGAGAGTATTCCAAGTCCTCTTAGAATCTTTTTTAGCAAGGATGAAATTGAGATAGGCTTTCTTTTCTCTACGAATAGCCCCAGTTGTATAGTTCCTTAGTTCTTTGTAGCTATTCCAGTCTGCTATTGAGTGTGATTTCTTATATTTGCTGAATGCGCGGTCTCTCAGTGATAACATTTCTTTGATATTAAACGTTAACCATGGAGCTGGAGGCTTACTCACCCGTTTATTTCGAATAGGAGCATGTCTTTCGAATATGTTTAATAAATTTTCGTTCAAAAATGATATCATGTAGTCAACATCACTCATTAAATAAATATTATCCCATTCTATATTTTGCAGATCCGAATTGAAAGAAGTATAATCAAAGTTACGGTAATCACGAAAGGATATGAATTTAATATTTTGCTGAATTTCGATTTTATCAATTTTACATGAGACAGCCATATGATCGGAGATACCCTGTATGTCAGAAACTTCGACCAATTTAACTTTATCTTTATCTGAAACGATTAAAACATCTAAAAGAGTTTGGGAATGAGAAGTGATTCGAGTGGGACTGTCAACCAGCTGATGGAAGTTAAAGGAACTTAGGAATTCATAAAACCGTTGACATCGTCTGTCATTTGCAAGTAAATTTATATTAAGGTCACCGGCTACTAAAAGAAAATCACTTGAGGCGATCAGGTTGCTAACAGTATCTTCCAGTTCGTTTAGGCAATGAGTTACATCAGCACTGGGAGGGCGATACAACACACCGAAATAGTAAATTTTGCATTTAGAGGTTATCGAAATCCAAAGCTGCTCAAGAGCAGGACTTATTTCAGAGTGGATAATTTTGTAATTTATATTTTCATTGATAAAAAAAGCAACCCCACCACCTCTTCCATCTCTATCTGCTCGCACTAGGTGATATGAGTTGATGCCAACTGTATTGGAGGAGATATCAGATGAAAGCCATGTTTCTGTGAGAGCGAAAATATCTAAATTGGAATTTGAAATATGTTCTGAAAGTACATCAAACCCAGTGAATATAGATCGTACATTCAAATGTGAAAAACTAAAAGAGTTCTGCATCATTAACTTCTAATGTTAGTGACAAAACGGAACAAACCTGTATACTAATCAATATCGTGAATTATATTTTCTTATTCCAGCTGAAAAACAAATAGTCTTACTGGTATAAGAACAATATGGAAAATAAAATCTGTTTAAAAACGAGCAACAAATTCCTTATCTTAGGTAGGTATTTCACTGTTTATGAAGGATTACAATTCTATCAGGCCTTCTTTACTTTGTTAGTACGGGCGTCGTAGCAATAATAGTTGGCCTATGAAATATAAATTGAGCACGAAATCACCGAGATACAAAATCTGAGTTTATGAGTTCGAATTCTTTCGTGAAGAACTTCTTAAATTTTCTCTTGTACTGAATGTTTTGAAGGTTGTTTTAGCCGCAATTTCTTGATCCAGCTTCTTGTTTGATTTGGGAGTATTCTGTGAAGATAACAGTTTCTTCTCACTTTCACATGAAGTGTGGGTTGTCGTTGGAAAATTTTTCAGAGCTGGTATTTGTGTGAAATCTTGTAGTATTGTGATGTTAGGTGATTCCGGTGCACTGTTTGCCTTAGTTTCGTTCAAATTTTCTCCTTCTTCTTCTCCTTCGTGTGATTCCAATTCGTCTATGGTGTAGTGTATATTATTAACAACTAATCTATTTCCTCTTATGAAAGCAATGTTAGTCACTGTCTCCCGGGCTTTTTTCAGGTGATTTCGCAAAATTTTATTTTCCACTCTCTGGATTTCTGTCATATCATGAACGATAGACACGTTAGAACCTCGCAGCTTATTGCAGTTTTGTAGAATCAATTTTTTTTTCAAATGTGATATCAGCTCTAACTTCACGGGACAATTAGATGCACGACCAAGAGGGAAAATATCGTTTATCTCTGCCACCGTTAGATCAACTTGGATGAGTTTCTTAATTTCTGTGCAGAATATATCAGGGGTGATTTTGTTGGTATCTTTCAATCCGAAGATAATCAGGTTATTATTTTTGTGGTTTCGATTCAGTAATTCGATCTTCTCTTTCAAATCAGTATTTTCTTTTTCTAGCGACACGACTTTATTTCTCAGAGCATCCAGGTCAAGCCTCACTCTTGCTTCGCTGGCATGAATTGCGTTCTTCAGTTCGTTTTTGCTAAGTATGATTTCTTTAAAAACTTGTTGTATTGTTATTTCTTCGTTCGTTGACATTTTTGAAATTGAAACTGAGTATGTATATGCTTATGCTTAAGCGCCCGGACTATTCGTTCATGGACGTGTGATGCGCGACATGCACCTTTCAATGATTAACTGGGGTTCTTACTTACTCGGTGTTGGACATGTGATATTTTCTGACGACTTGAAGGCATTCACGTCTATTCGATTTACACACCGAAATTTAAAATTTAACGGACACTTATACCTGCTTTTTAGAGCTATTTCACGACCGAAGTTGATAGAACGTGTTCACGATGCATGTTTCTTTATATCTCTTCAACATCCATTGATATATCTTTTTTGGGAGTGAGAATAGATCATCGTTAAGATTGGAAAGCCCACATAGATCAGTTGACTTGAGATCTGTCAAAATATACATATGCTCTATATATAATCTGAGGAAATATTGATGAAAATGCTGCTTTAATGTCGTATCACGCATATGTACAGTCCAAACTTCGTTATGGAATAATATTTTGAAGAAACTCTTCCCACGTACAGAGAGAAATTATTCTTAAAAAAAAATATGTAAGAAAAAGTCTTAAAGTTGCTCGTAGTGAGAGCTGTAAACCTATATTCATAAAAAATAAAAATAAAATAATATCCTAACGGTTATCTCTTTGTATATACTCCTTTCTGATGAGTGAGTTACCACGAAACAGCTGTCAAAGGTTAGAACTCTCGGAATTAAAACGAAAAATACTCTATTTTCACTTATATACCGGGTGATTCTCCAAGGTGGCTCACCCCTATAACTTTTTTATTATTGAAGATAGAAAAACGAAATTTGGGGGTTGTGTATTATAGTTCAATTTACATTTTTTGACATATTAACTTGCTTTATCGTACTTCCGGTTCGACCGGAAATGAGCATAACTTTCGATTTTTAAATGGGACATCCTATATATTTTTACTTATTTCGATCGAGAATGACATTCTAAATCCAACAACACCTCACTTGTCAATATTTGACAAATGAAGTAATTTTTATTTCAATTTTCATTTTTTGATCTAGAATGCCATGGATCGTGTAAATCGCTTCATTCTTGATCAAGTAACATGGGAAAAATACGACTTTGAGGCTTTTGACTTCACAGTCGTTGAAAGAATTATTCAAAAGTCTCAAATATGAATTTTTCCAGTTAACGTGAATTTTTCAAATGGAAAGGGGGTGGCTCGTCGGCTTTTTGTGAAAGATCATTTTCTTACGAATAATTTGATACCACACACTTTCACTTTATTCTCACTATTTCTGTGAGCGATTGCAAGAAGCGACCATACCCAATTACAAATAATACGTATTCGGTATGCACTGAGTCCTGTTATTCTAGTTATTCGTGACAAACAATTGAAGCTGTTGCTAGGACTATACCTAAACAAATAGGCCAATGAATATGCTGTCACTTTCAAAAATTCTTTTGTTGCATAGTTCATAATTTGATATGGAAAATTATACTAGAAACGAGAAAATTGACATGTTGCTAATTTACGGAGAAGCAAAAAAGAATGCATCTGATGCAGCTCGAATTAGTGAAAATAAAGTGAAAGTGTGGGGTATCAAATTATTCGTAAGAAAATGATCTTTCACAAAAAGCCGACGAGCCACCCCCTTTCCATTTGAAAAATTCACGTTAACTGGAAAAATTCATATTTGAGACTTTTGAATAATTCTTACAGCGACTGTGAATTCAAAAGCCTCAAAGTCGTACTTTTCCCATGTTACTTGATCAAGAATGAGGCGATTCACACGATCCATGGCATTCTAGATCGAAAAATAAAAATTGAAATAAAAATTACTTCATTTGTCAAATATTGACAAGTGAGGTGTTGTTGGATTTAGAATGTCATTCTCGATCGAAATAAGTAAAAATATATAGGATGTCCCATTTAAAAATCGAAAGTTATGCTCATTTCCGGTCGAACCGGAAGTACGATAAAGCAAGTTAATATGTCAAAAAATGTAAATTGAACTATAATACACAACCCCCAAATTTCGTTTTTCTATCTTCAATAATAAAAAAGTTATAGGGGTGAGCCACCTTGGAGAATCACCCGGTATGAATCTGTACATTTTGTTTTAAATAATAAGCACTTGTTAACTGACATGGAAAGATCTCATGAGCACAACACAAGAAAAAAAAGCGATTTAAGAAATATTGTCTTGCATTATGTTCTTGGCTATTCATATTGTGTAATTCTTCTACTATTAGTTCATCAATTGTTTCTCTTACTGCCTGATTACTCATAAGACAGAGAGTTTTTCCGAGGGGTGGATATTATCATCTTATTTATTTTTGGCACCATGTTTTTGCAAGTTTACTACGAATATTACTAATATTACTAAAATATTCACAAAAGATATTTGAAATATTATTTCTATCACTTGTCTCTTTGCCATCCTCTCATTTGATTTTATTTTATTGAGTCGTTTCTTCTGTGATTTGGATTTTGTTTTTCACGTTTAGTATTCCACATGTGTTTTGGGTAGAGTTTTTCACTATAATAATAATAAATAATAATAATAAAATTTATTAAATCCTTTACGATCATAAAAAAATAATATAGAATACGTCAGACAACAACTATACATACATAGGTACAACATTTCCACAAAATATAACAGTTCCACAAAAAATATATATAAATATATACAATATAATATAATCACATCATTGATTGAAATACTCAGTAGTACTATAAAAACAACCATTAATCAAAAATTCTTTCAGCTTTGTTTTGAACAGATTTTACCTGTTTAGATTTTTCAAATGATTTCAAGCGATTATAAAATTTTGCTTCCTGATAAGATGGAGAATTTTCAAACAAACATGTTGAATGTTTCTGCAGCCGTATCAATTCACCGTGCCTAGTAGGATATGCATGAAAGTCAGAATTTCGATTGTAATTCTTTATTTGTTTTTTGAACAACATTTCTAAATATAAATACTAGGTACGCACATGACTTTATTCCTTACGAAATATAGCCTACAAGATTTTCTGTAGTCTATTTTATAGATTAGGCGCAACACCCTTTTCTGGGAAACAAATATTTTGTTGAATTTTGTGGAGCATCCCCAAACTGCAATATTATAAGAAATATGGGAATATACAACTGCAAAATAAACGTTTAAAAGTTGGGCTTTATTGAAATAGTATCTCAATTGTCTCATTGCATAGTACCCACTGTTAACTTTCTTACGTACATGGTTTATACCCGACTTCCAGGTCATGTTACCATCGAAATAAGTACCAAGAAATTTGGTGTTATCTGATGATTCAATTATTTCGTCACCCACTCTAACATGAAAGTCATCAATTTTTCCATTTCTTCTGGAACACAATTGCAGCAGAACAGTTTTTTTTTGACATTCACCACTAAAGAATTTTTACAACACCAATTTGTAAATTCTAGACTCAAATTGTTCAATTTTTCTTGAAGCTGCTTTGGGCTATCGGCAATTGCCGCTAGGGTTGTATCATCTGCATACAGAACTATGTTGTCTGTGCTTATATGATTTGGCATATCGTTTATGAACAGGAGAAATATGAGTGGGCCCAATATAGAACCTTGAGGAACCCCAGCATCAATGTCATATTGCTGCAACTGACAATTGTCAACTTTGACATGTCAGGTATGATCTGAGCCAAGAAAGAAAGTTACCCCTGAAGCCAAGTGAATACAGTTTTTTGCAAATGATATGGGGGTCAATGATGTCGAATGCTTATGATAAGTCAAAAAAATTGCACCGACATACTTTCTTCTATCTAAAATGCACTTTCTGTTGACCTAGCTGGGCATATTTGTTCTTTATAATATCTTACTTTGGCATTTTCAATAATATTATTCAGTTGATTCCTATATACTTCATACTCCCTAAAAATGTCTTTGTTAGTTTGTTGACTTATACTTCTACCGTACAGTTTATTTTTCGTTTCCATAGATTTGAATTTTCCTGTAGTTATCCTGTTGCTGTATAGATATTCAACCATGACTCTTTTCCAGACATCATCTAATTTTTCATAATCAATAAAATACTCATATTTCACCCTGTTATCTTCACTCTCTAATGAGTGAAGTTCGTTTTTGATTATTCGCGGTGACAACAGTGACATTCTGCAGTGAATAAAACTCCCAGTTCTGCCAATTTCCGCGATTCTACTAGTTGTATCAATTTTTCATCGACACCGTGTATCATTTCGAGTAAGTAAATATCTCCATTGTTGCATATCCCTCCCAGGGGATCAAATCCGCCCTTCCCCATTTTTACGTTTGCAAAGGGATGAATGGGATGATGGCTTTGTGAAAAGTTGTTTCATGCCGTACCTTTGACACTCTGAACAAGTCTTTTGATCATCATGTACGAGGGTGCGGTTGAAATTCTATACCTAATCTCCAATCACCTCTGAAGGTGGGGTTTCCAGTCCTTCAAGATTCAAGCATTGGCAAGAATTTAGCAAAGTAAACATAATACTGATAATAATTCATTGGTCACTAGTACACATTGATGTCTGGATTAGTCAGAAGTAGAAATAAAAAGTATGAAAAATTTCAAATATATAAAAACTTTGACTTACTACATCACCAATATACAGATACGAGAATATATTGAAAAATTCTTAACATACTATTCAACCAAACAATATTTCAATGTCAAAATATTTTATTACTCAACATATTCTCCTCTTAATTGGATACATTTATTACAGCAAACCTGCAACGTCTCTAGACCTTTCAAAAAAAATGTTACTTCTTGCTCTGCAAACCAGACCTCCACAGCTTTTATTACCTCCTCGTTGGAAGAAAATTTACGACCGTTCAAACTTTTTTTCAGTTGAGGAAAGAGATGATAGTCGGACGGAGCCAAATCTGGTGAATAAGGGGGGTGTTCTAGAAATTCAAACCCTAAATCACGAATTATTTGCACGGCAACATGAGATTTGTGTGCAGGGGCGTTGTCCTGCAAAAACAAAACACCTTTGGATAGCTTTCCGCGTATTTTCTCTTCAATTTTTTCCCGTAGAGTGGTCAGTAATGTCGAATAGTAATCTCCAGTTATTGTTCTACCCTTATCCAAAAAATCAATCATGATTACTCCATCGCAATCCCAAAAAACTGAAGCAAGAACTTTTCCAGCAGATTTTTGGACACGATACTTCTTAGGTCTTGGAGAACCGGAGTGTCGCCATGGATTGTTGCTTTGTTTCTGGATCGTAGAAATGGACCCAAGTCTCGTCCATAGTAACAATTCGGTTCAAGAAGTCAACATCGTTTTCAAATCGAGTACAGATCGAACGCGATGCTACTACCCTTGCACGCTTTTGGTCAACATTCAAACATTTGGGGATCCATTTTGCAGCAATTTTTCTCATGTCCAAATTGACGTGAACTATATGATGAACGTGTTCGTATGAAATATTCAGTGCTTCAGATAACCGTTTTAGCCCAATTCGACGGTCTGTTAAAATCATGTCATGAATAGCATCGATATTTTCGAGGACTGACACAGAAACTGGCCTTTCCGATCGGTCATCATCTTCAATGGAAAATTTACCTCTTTTGAAGCTTGCAGTCCAATTTTTCACGGCCGCATACGAAGGACATTGGTCACCAAGGGCATTAAGCATATCTTCGTAAATCTGCTTAACTCTTAACCCTTTTAAATACAGGTACTTGATGATGGGTCGACACTCCAATTTTTCGATTTTCACAATTTCGGTGGACATATTTTTTCTTTTAATTTATTGCGTAACTCTGGTTTACTTTTTTGACGTCAAACTTTACACTGACACTTCTAATAAGTTATTGTTCGTTGCTATGGTAACGCAATATTTTGTTTATGCAGCGAACTGGTCTAGGCTAACTAGATATCAATACATCCTCGTATAAATATAAATCAGGATGGATTTAGCGAGGGGCAATATATAAAAATATAAATAAAAAAGGTATTGAGTATAGCCCTAAAATTGTTATGCAACCGTAGACACGTGTCTCGAGCTTAAGCTCCCATCAGTACGGTAAAATCAAGCGCGAAGATGTATAACTCTTAGATGTGAAAATAGAAACGAAGAAAGTCAAAAACAGGAAGCCAACCACACATGTATGGCTTCGGTTAGAAGACCTTGAGCTTTCAAGGCAACAACTTGCACTCGTTAGTATTTATGTATGTGTTCTCCAAATAGGATTATTATTAAGTGGATGTCTAGAAATTTGAATTTCGGACATTTTTGGATTGTGAATATCGTCGATACCGTTTTATTTCAATTGAGGCTTAATTTACTAGCATGGAACCAATCTGAAGTCGTTTCAATGATATTCTATCTAAAGTCATTGAGAAAGTGGTGTCACCTGTAAAGCGAATGGTATTAATATTCATGGATGATGGTATATAATTTATATAGATTAATAACGGCAAGGGACCTAAAACATTGCCTTGCGGGACTCCATTATTTATTAACAGTTAAACCAGTAATGTCTAGATTGTTTTATATAATTTTTAACCCATTTCTAAGACATATCCCATTAAAATTAATTGATATTCACGAGTTACCATCAGGGCATCAGATAGGTAATCTTCGTGGATAATAATGAATATGTGAAATGGATTTCGAAGTTCGGGATCCTTAATACGGTCCACTACGCATGTAGATAACTTTTCATAGAGCTGCTGAAATCCTCTCGGGGCCATTCCTCTTCATATAGCTCAAACCGAGGGTATAAAGAGCTATGAATTAATTTGAATCGGACATAAAGATATGGCCGGGTTGTCCAGAGATTTAACACTGAATCAGACTAAAGCATGCCAATGGAGGGAGTTTTATGTTACAACAGGGAAGTAAAGAACATTGAATTCATTGCGTTTACTACTTTGGGGATCTGCATTTTTATGAGATATACTCAGCGTCGCCAGCGATATTTGTTGACTTATCTGATAAGAGAGGTAATACAATTCAGTCTGTAGTTAACTCGAGATCAAATCGCGAAAAACGTGAACACCAAGGGCAATTCTAAGTTTCCAAACTTGCTGATAATTTCTTTTTAGGAGTCCATGAACGCGATCATATTTGGGGCGTTTTTTAAGGTAGAAGACTCAATTGATAACTCAAAAACTGTCGTATCGATTTCAAACAAGGACAGGATTCTAGAGGTCGTTCGATTCCATGTATGAGCTGTAATAGAAATTGGAATTTCAATCCACTTCTTCACAAAAAAAAATTCAAAAATGTCCAGAAAATGCAGTTACTTCGAAGCGATTTTTTGGATAGATGAACAGATAATTTCAAAATTCAGCACGTACATAGATCAACGTTTAACCCCTCTTTTGATACCAAATTCATTCCGATTGGATAAAGATTGCTTCAAATTTTAATGGAAGAGAAATACCGTTGCAGCTACCTTGACTGTCTGTCAAAAGGATCATGAGGTGCTGCCGCAGACGTAGGTCCTTGTTTGAAATCGAAACGACGAACCGTTTTTGAGTTATCGACTCTTTTGCCAAAATAAATGCCTCAAATATCTCAGCGCTCATGGCCTCTTAACCACAGTGGTTAAAAAAATAAGTTAGTTGAAAAATTAGTGAAATAAATATGTTTCCATTTCTGCTAAATAATCATTCTCTAAGCTCTTACGAATTTGACAACAAAAAGCACAAATAGTGCCATTTTTGCTTTCCTGTAGAATAAATATCTCAATCTCAATGAGGGTGGTTAAGTTGCAACAATCTTTTGCGACCTTACAAAAGCATTTGACTATGTTCATCATAAGAGATTGCTTAACAAATTTAAAATTCATGGCTTCAGAGATTCAACATTAAATGGTTCCAGTCATACTTATCGGAGAGAACATAAATAGTATGCCTTATGAAAGAAAGCTCGAAGTCACAAACAGCCAGCTGCGGAGTGCTACAAGGACCAGTACTTGGTCCACTTTTATTTTTATTGTACATCAATGATCTAGCAAACATTAACATCAGGGGTAAATTTACTGTTTGCAGATGATACTACAATACTGTGGCTTGGCAACAACATCGCTGAACTCAGTAACCATATTGCTGAAGACTTATTTAGTAAAGAATTGGTGTGTTGCAAATAAGTTATCATTGAATGTATCAAACATATGCATTATGACCTTCAGATGCACTTTGTGGATGGGACATTCTTGAGGCACTGGAGAATAAGTATTGCTAAGTTTCTGGGACTTTATGTGGATGACAGCCTCTCTTTCAACATTCACATCAATGCTTTATGCAAAAAAGATATATTCTAGTTGCTTTGCATTAAGGATTATATTATCAGCATTGAATACATCTGCAGAAAAGGCAGTCTAGTTTGCTCTGATTGACTCTCTACGTTTTACAAAAGGGGGCTCTTACATAACTCTCTAAAACTAAACCCAGATATTCATACTAAAAAATGTGTGTTTGATCCATAAAAAAGTTTACAATGATATTTCTACGTCAACATTCAACACAAGGAATCATAACTTCACAGTATCCTTACTAATTCCCAGAAGATCATCAATACAAAAATCTGTAATTCATAATGCTAAAAAATGTTTACATACTCGATCTTTGGTGTCACATAATAGACTCAGGAAGGCTGTCAAGGAATTACTGCTTGATAGAGCATATTACAATATGACAGCATTTTATGACAATGTATCCAAGTATTTAAATTTTTATTTTCATGTGTGTGACCATCCATTTATTTTCTCAAATGTATATGTTTATAAGCACATTTTTTCATTTGTGATCAAAAAAAATCGAGCCAACTTCCAGGACGAAATAATGTTGTCAATTAATTTTCAAGGCATAATTAGAAATAACAATAAAATAGTCTACGGCATTACATCAAAGTAATTGTTCATAATTAGCTCAGAAAGTAATAGAAACTACATTGAAATTACAAATTGTGAAAGGCTTTCGCGGCCATCGTTGAATGAATGATGGTTTTTCGGGTTTTTAGGCCGACGTTTATTTAGAGAAAATCTCGTCGTTTCGCCAACACGAGTGGTTGGCATTTTCAAGAGAAATGTTTACAGTTTCGATCACTGAACACTACTTGAACAAGTAGTGTTCAGTGATCGAAACTGTAAACATTTCTCTTGAAAATGCCAACCACTCGTGTTGGCGAAACGACGAGATTTTCCCTAAATAAACGTCGGCCTAAAAACCCGAAAAACCATCATTCATACATTGAAATTATTCGATGATATTTCTCGATACAAACCTCTGCACTCCACAGTTTTATTTTGATTCTTCTGTTATCTGCTGGAGAAAGAAGTCAATAGGCATCAGATTCGGAGACGTTGCCGGATACTCTATAACATATCCGCTACCAATCCACTGTCTGGGAAATCTATCAAAGAGTACAGTCGGAGAGATCATGGGGTTCCAAGTTCCAAGTTTTTCCAAAAATCCTGCACTTGTTACCAATTTTTCCAGATGTTTGTGCTAGGTGAGCAGTGAATCCTGGTTTAACACCGGGTCTTTCGACTCTCCTGGCATCTTCATAAAGGATTCGAAGGACCTGTTTGTTTTTTAGAATACTTTTTCTGACATAGGGAACAATTGTGGTGTTTTGAGACTTGATCTTGCATCAGTATCTCAGCATCAGTATCTCGGATATTCCTATCAAACTACTTTTTCTTCAATTTACAACATGATTGATGAAAGATAAATCTGGTTTCTCCGGATTCGATTTGAAAACAACTCAAATCTTCGCCAAGCGGTCTGCTCCTAGCTGGATATTTTCTTGATTGAAACGTTTGCAATCCCTTTGATTTCGTCAATATCTAGGGAAGGAATTTCATGAGCTGTCGTGTTTTAATGACCCCATAGAAAGAAGTCAAGAGGCATTAGATGCGGAGATTTTGCTGGATACTATATAACGTATCCTTTACCAATCCACTGTTTGGAAATATAAATCAACAGGATGTGTTCATCCACCAACACAGTTTCAGTTTCAATTACAAAGTTCCAATATATTGTATTTGCCGATGGTCAGACAATACTTTTATTTCCTAGACAATTTGAATATGAATAATAAACCTGCGAAGTATGGCTTGGCACCTTCATATAATGATATTATGACTTCTGATATTTTCTGGATGATTTATGCTGCTCTTCATTTGAAAATAAGCAAGTGTACAGATATTCTATTAGCAACTTTAGATTATCATAAACGAAGTTATCTCAAATCTGTTCAAAAGTTCCTCCACTTATTCCAGTTTCTGTATTCATGATATTCATGATACCTATAGAAGTTCACTATTATCAACAGATGTGAACTTATACATAATGCATTTTAGTCTTTTGATAGAAAAATTTCACCTATACATGACAAAACATCGATATCCATCGCATAACTTGGAAACTTTACCGTCTTCATAGAGAAACTTTTCATCCCGGCCTGACTTTTATAACAGACTCGGGAGCACAATAGAGGTGACTGTCATCGACCAGAGGTGTAGACTTCATTTATTTTTTGGGGGTTCATAAACAATTGTAAGTATAAATGAATATCCAATGATTTCTGGAAATCTATCACTACAAAATGGCCATAAAGGAAGAAAGCTGGATCGTTAACTTGAAACCTCCCACCGATAATATGGTGAAATAATTTTTCTGCTTGTGAAACCAAAACAAAACAAGTAAATCGGCTATACATAACTTTCATACGATGAATTATCAGGTGAGGAAGCAAAGGCATACAAAAATAGACCGTGATATCGATGCTGTCTTGCAGAAGACACCTTACAGATATTCCCATAAAAAGAATCCAGTGCGTCAAATCAGGTAAGCGTGCTGGTCACTGTACGTAGGTACTCTCATCTGCGAAAATACATATTGTTAAGATATTTTCGAACATGCTGCAGTATCTTGTAAATTTATTTCGCCAAAACGTTGTTCATTTACTTCTGCTTTTTGTGTATTTTCAAAAGCTTTAGATTAAACTTTTAGTTTGAGTATACTTATGTTAAAAATTAACAAAATAAATTGAATCTAAATCAATCGATTTAAAATAGTTCGATCAGACTGAGGTTGGAAATAAACAATTTCAAAAATCTTGCCATCGTTATTTCTGACTTGATAATAAGCTAAATATCAAGACACTCTTTTTATGTCATTTTTAGAGATCCAGCAGAGTATAGTATAGTGTCACAATTTTTACTCGGGTTTGAAGGCAGTCGTTTTTTGGAATTTCTTCCTAACGTTTCGCTAGCGCGAGTGGCTAGCATCTTCAGAGGCTTATACATCATGAATAATCTCAGATGACTGCAGATTCCGTCTGCGAAGATTGTATTTATTCTGATTTAGGTGGTCTTGTGCGTTAATTACAGTATCTGGATTTGACCCCTTTCTACCTGCCGGCTTAATGTCGTTGATATTCTTTGTTTTTTCAGAATTGCTTATTACTGTAACTGGGTTAAGCATATTTTCGATAAAATCAATTGACACCTTTTTGCCTGCTGTCTTAATGTCGTAGTTTTCATTTGTTAATTTGGAATTTCTAAAAATGGGATTCCATATTCGGTTTAGGTTAACAGCTTCTTCTTTTCTGTTGAAATTTTCTGTGTATTTGTAGATCTCTATTGCCTCCCGTACAAGTCGGCTATGGTATCCCTGGTTGGGGGCAAGAAGTGTTACGTCCTCGAACAAAATCTTGTGGTTTCCTTCACTGAGCGCGTGTTCTGCCACTGCCGACTTGTCCGTTTGGCCTAATCTGCAGTTCCTCTGATGTTCCTTCAGCCATGTTCCCATCGATCCTTTTGTGGTTCCAATGTATACCTTTCCACAAGAGCATGGTATGCGATACACCCCCGCTGCAGATAGTGGGACTCTTTTGTCTTTTGCCGACCTAAGGCTTTGTTGCATTTTCTTGGTGGGTTTGAAGACCGTTTTTATGTTGTGTTGCCTCAAGAGTTTTCCAATTATGTCTGTGACTTTAGGAATTTATGGAAGATACGCACGTGCAACTATCTGAGCCTCCTCTCTACTTTGTCTCGTGGAAGTCCTCGGTTTCATGGCCTTGTTGATTTCGGGTACACTATATCCGTTCGATCTCAAGGTTGCTTGAAGATGTTCTAGTTTATCCCATACAAGATACATAGAAACCCTGGTGTTGTCTCTTATAGCTATGAAACCGACAGACAAAAGTGTTAAGGTACGGCCTACTTGATTGAACAGATGGCGGCAAAATTACAGATTCAAGATGACGCTTGGACAAGTGTCATGTTCTGTAATTTTCAACATTGAATTTTATTTGTTGTGATATTCATTAACCATAATTTGTAAACATTCAAATTTTAATCAAATAATTATGACTCAGTACTTCGGAATGTTGGAAACTCGGTTAGACATAGACATAGACATACTTTATTTAACTACATTCATGGCATGGTTTACATTTGTAGCAGGTCATGTGAGAGGAGCTAAGCCCACAATAAAACTTATGTTTTAGCTTACGTTTTAACATGTCACCAAATAATAAGTATCAATGGCATTTACACTGATATAATCAAATAAACAATAAAAACATTATCTTAAACACATTAAAAACGTTTATGACGTTACATCTACATTATGCACATTAAAAGACATTTAAGACGTTACATCTATATGTGGGGAGGTGTCTAAATATTCGGCGATTGTATAGAAGCTTGATTCTATGAGGAATTTTCTCACTTTTTGTGTAAAACAATTAGTGGACAGAGATTTAACTTCCCTAGGTAGGTGATTGTAAAGATTTATGTTGGGAGAGTTATTTACTGACTTTTTCAATCTGAATTTTATAGGTCTAAATTGATCTGCTCTTTGAGTGTTGTAATCATGGAAGTTTGAATTTAGCAAAAGTTTATGTTTATTGTTATGAATGTCTAAAAGTTGCTGATATATATATATATATAGATGGTAATGTCATGATACCGCATTCTTGAAATAGTGGCCGACAGTGGTCTCTGTAGCCTGCAAGCGCAATAATTCTAACAACCTTTTTTTGAAGTTTGAAGACTTTTACTGAATTTGTCGCATTTCCCCATAAAGTTATACCATAAGCTATATGCGAATGAAAAAATGCATAGTAGGTGTTTAGCAGAACATCTGTACTCACAATTTTCCTCAGTTGTCTTATAATGAAGATTGCACTAGATAATTTAGAGCAAAGAAGCTCAATGTGTTTTGACCAATTTAGGGAGTCATCGAGAGTAACACCCAGAAGTTTAACATGGTCTCCCATGTGAATATTTGTTGAGAAGTTCAGACGACTTGTTTTAGCCTCGTTCAACTTCAGAAAATTTGCAGAGAACCAGTATTCCGCTTTCTTCTCTACAGCTGCAGTGAAAACGTTTGGGCACACATCTAAAGGAGTTGAATGAATCAATGTTGAATCATCAGCAAATAGTATACAAGTAATTGATTGCATGTGGTGAAAAAAGTCATTTATGTAGACAATAAACAAAAGTGGGCCCAGAACGGAGCCTTGAGGAACTCCATGAGTTATGGGCTCAAATTTAGAACTACTTCCATTTAAGCTAACACACTGCTTTCTATTTTGTAAATACGATTCAAAAAGTTTCAAAGGCACCCCTCTTATCCCATAGCGCTGAAGTTTTTCAACCAGTAATTCGTGTTTGACACAATCGAAGGCCTTGCTAAGATCACACAGGCTTATGGATGTCCGGCGACCACCTTCAAGGCCCTCTACTATGTCCTCCACCACTCTGGAGACAGCCTGGATAGTTGATCGATTTGTACGAAATCCATACTGGTTTTCATGCAGCAATTTAAATTTTTCGAAGTATAGAGATAGTCGAGTTTTCAATATTTTTTCAAAAATTTTTCCAAGAAATGGAATTATTTTCGACTTATACGCCATCCATCGACGAATGAAGCCAACGGTATCAGTGCAATTACAGTCTCAACAACTTTGTTGAAACAAAAGCAACAAAAGCGAATCAGTGATAACACCATGGCTTCTATACATCTTGTTCCCGTAGATGTTCAGGTTCACATATTCTCCAAGCACGTTCTGCTAGTGTGGAGATAATTCCTAGCTTCTGACTAGGATGGTGGTTTGATAAAGCATGCAGATACCTATCCGTGTGCGTAGGTTTCCGGAATACTTTGTGGGTCAGTCTTGCGCCACATCTCTCGATGAGTACATCTAGAAATGCTATCCGCTGTTCCTGTTCAGTCTCCATGGTGAACTTGAACTTGAAAAACGGAAGAATACAACAGCAAAATAGAAGAACTTCTCGACCCATCTCAACACCGCAAGCTAAAAAGGGACCCAACACAAGCAAGGTTGAGGAATACTAATAAACTCATTAAATCTCCCTTGTTGCCAGAAACCGAACAGAGGACCATACTCAGAACCGAAGCTGTTCCGCCAAGGCTCTATGGGCTTCCTAAGGTACATAAAGCAAACACACCACTGAGACCAATAGTGAGTGCTCCAGGCTCGCCAACGTATCACCTGGCGAAACATTTGGCCTCGCTTCTCCAGCCTCATGTGGGAAAAACGAAGTCCTTGGTCAAGGATTCAACAGACTTCGTTGGGAAAATTAAAGGCATAACGTTGGAACCGAGCGATATCCTGGTCAGCTTCGATGTGGTGTCCTTGTTCACCAATGTCCCACTTGAAGACTCTTTGAGGAAGCTAACTTACATGTTTCCGAATAAAATCGTCGGACTCTTTAATACATGTCTCACGAGTAGTTACTTCCAATGGAATGGAAACTTCTATGCGCAAGTAGATGGCGTGGCGATGGGAAGTCCACTCAGCCCAGTGATCGCCAACTTCTTCATGGGACATTTTGAAGAGAAAGCAATTGATGCTTTTGATACGAAAATAAGCATGTCATTGATAGTGAAGGCTATGGCAAAAAGTGACGAGTAGACATGTGCGGAAAGCCTTGAAAGATTCGAAGTTATATAAGATCAGAATTGGGTAAAGCTTCAACTAACAAATATCGAAGAAACCAAGATTTGAACTGGATGACAAACAGGGAACTCCCAACTCAATATTAGACCCAAAAAAACTACAGTAATGAATATTAAAGATTACAAAAAAATCCACTAATAGTTGTGAAATGCACTTGAAGAGTTATGTTCGTAATATGCCTTTCCATCTATGTATTTAAAAGTTGTTTTCCAATAATCGTCAGGAAATTAGCAACGAAACCATTTTTTATCCATCTTGTTTGTTTTTCCACGAAAATATCCTAGTGAGTTATTGATTTTTACAGCGAACGAATATCAGATGTCTTTCGACAAAGGAATAGTGTTAACAGAAATTAGCGAAAATAATGAGTCAGAAAGCCCGGAAACAACTCTGAAAACTCAGACAAAGAACGGCACAAAGTCGGATCAAATCTCTTTCATTCTATTTTCCACGCGTCCAATTTGCTTTTACAGTGAACTTTGAATTTTCTTGGGATTGCTAATAAGCTTACATAAAGCCGAATAAATTTTCAATTCTTTTTCCCTGCCTCTCGCCATATTGGCTGGAATCCCTGAACTACACCCCTGCAACGTTACACATCAAAATCCCCAATATAGTCTCTTGAATCCCGCCAAGGCTTACTTTTCAAAACAGTAAACTTCCAGAATTTGTGATTGTATTTCAGAAGTTTACGACTTGTTTTCTTTGGATCGTAAACCGCGATTTATCATGGGGCATATCGTGGATAATACAAAATATAAATTCCAAATTGATTACAGTCTATTCAATTTTGGATTTCCAATACATTTTGATGGCTTATTTTATACAAGGGGTTGCTGCGTATACAGATTTTCGTTCTGGAGTTTTATAGCCGATTATTCATTTTTACTGAATTCCAAGATTCTTTTTTTGTCAAATCCTCTACTCTCTCCAAGTGATTTGCCGATTACAACCTCTATACTATCATGAATCCCACTGTGTCTGTTGATCGATCTAATACCTACTTTAATTGATAATTCATCCGTCATTTTAGTTTAGTCTTTTTTTGGATGTGGCAAAAATCGTTTATGAGTTCATCCTGTTGAATTCAATTTTATTTATACTGTAATAATTGATCGATCAAATCAATCAAAATATACTGTATTGTCCAAGAGAAATTCTTGTTGATAAAGCTTCGTGAAGGGGAATCAGAAACAATTAAATAACAGTATATTATGCAACGATCATGTATTAATAGCCATTACTTGAGAGTTGCATGCGCTATTTTTTCTACACCCGATAAATAATGAAAAACTATAAATATTATATTTATATTCGTATTCAACACAATAATAGTAAATACTCGTATTTCTATAAAAAGTTCTACAAAATTGTAATTAATGATATTACCTCGGGGATTGACATGGAAATAGGAAAACTATAAACATTCTGTTTATATTTGTATTGAACATAATGATTGTTATTAATCCGATTTCTTAAAAATATTAAGTTTATTGTGCAGATTGAAAAGTTTATTCCAGGTCCCACTGTTTTGTAAGTGGAAGGAATATTTACATTTATTTCATTATTGCTAGTTTCAATAGAGTTCAATATTGTGTTGGAAATGCTGATTTTATTTTGAACCGAATTTTCAATGTAGCCTTCCGCCACTGAATTGGATTTCCAGCCATCATGACGTTTTAATGCAGTAATTTCACCACCGGCATCAACTAATACGGTTGCAGATGTCCTTCGAAAACAATGCCCTGTATATGAATTCGGATCAGGCAGATTTAAAAATGATGCTTTTTGCATCCCTAAATTACCAAATTTATTAATACCAATGGAAAACGAAGGGTTTCTATTGATTAAAAATCTGTATCGTTATATCGTTATGATAATAGATCCCATTATAAAACGGATCATGGACATAAATATATACATACACATAATACAAAAATATAAATGCAAAAATAACGCCACCTGGTCATGGTAAGATATTATATGTTGATTGCCATAAACAACACGTTGAAAATACTTTAATTTACTTTACATTTATACGCTTGTATAAAATACATCAAGTAAGATAGTCAGTAGAAATAAAATAGAATAATATAAGGTGTATTATCTAACTGAAGTTGTCACAATAACATTCCTGCAGGTTGTAATATCTCTTCTTAAGAAACATACGTTCATTTAGGAAATCCTAATATACATAGAAAAATAATAAATAAATAAATGATAAATTCTTTCTGATGAGTGGGTGACCACGAAACAGCTGTCAAAGGTTGGAACTCTCGGAATCAAATCGAAAAATACTCTAATTTCACGTAAATAAATGAAGTCATACATTTAACATACTACTAGTTAAACAAAAGAGAAAAAACTCAAAGTTGAATAACAACTCAGATTATACACACTGTATAGAATATAATGAAAAGCCATCAATTATGTTCATAATTGTAATGATGGTAGCATATTATTAATAGTGTTGTAAATAAATATCATTGCTGATCTGTATCAATCAATCAATCAATCAAGATATACTTCATTGTCAGAAGAACAGATTCTCGAGGACGAAGCCTATATAATAGTAACTATATTAGAAGAATAAATGTATAAACAATAATAAAATTTTGGGACGTACATACGTATACAACAGAAAATATTAGGAGTCAGAAAGGACAATGCAAAACTACAATCAGAGGGTTTTGGTGATTGCATTTTATTGATAACCATTTTGTGAAGTCATAATTTTATTTTGATCAAAGCCATATAGTTATGTACTACAATAATCAAAATGTGGCTGTATAATCGTGTTATAGAAATTCGTGTAGAAATTTTGTTTTTCATTTCTTCAGTTATACATTTGAAATGTGCATCAAAAGATAAACAGTTGTCTAACATGAAACCCAGGTATAAATTTCGGTTAGAATTTCTATTTTTTCATCATTGATTTTCAAAAAACAAGAATGTGTATATGTTCATTTGTTTATATTGTGGTCTAAGAATCATTGTTTTTGTTTTGGATACATTTAATTTCAACTTATTGAACGTCAATAAGTTGAAATTAAATGTATCATTATCATTAAATGTACTCATGAATTTTCTCCAAGCAGTTATTCATTTTAGTTAAAGCTACGTCTAAATCTTTATGAGATATGGATAACAGCAATTAAATTCATAAAGTCGAAATTGTGGCATAAGCCAATGTCATTAATATAAATTAAAAATAGCAATGGACCTAAAACGCTCCCTTGAGGTACACCAAATTTTTTGTCAATAGGATGCGAATGAACATTGTCCACTTTAATGATATGCCTCCGAGTTTGGCATTTTTCCCACACCCTTATATTACTCCAACCATTTCCCTCGCATTTCGCAATGTTTTCAACGATGACTATAATATGTCTCCAGAGATAACTTTTTTCATTTCCTTTCAAGTATCCCCCGACGACGGGAAAAACGGGGAATTAAACTTATTACAATATTTAATGTCCCTCGTTCTGCGTGGTTACAAAAAACCGCCATTGTACGCCGAAGCTTTTCATCTCCGCATCGGGCTATCAGTGAAAAATCTTATGATTCATTCGGAAAGCCTCATTGTATTCGACTCCTAAAGGAGTTTTCGCTTTTCAATTATTCTGTTTTGCTTCCCCCAGCTGACGGTTATGGTATTTGATGTGAATCGTGTTTTCACATACAGGGTGAGGCGCCAAATATACGCGACCACTTTTTCGACAAAATTTTTCGACTTAAAAAAATTGTGGACCTAGGGTCATCTAATTAGTATTCTCTTGATTCAAATATCTGTAGTTTTGCCGATGCACTTTTCCATTTAAACATAATGTGGCTTAACCATAAAAAAGGATTTGTCGAATGAAGCGTGGATTTGGATTACATAAATCTTGCAATATTTCGCAAAACTGCATTTTCACAAATCTGCATTCGACGATCTGGATCATCCTCATAGATTTCCCGGACAGCATGCATTTTATACGGATGATTTTTCTCTTTTTTTAGCACACGAAAAACAGACTTTTGTATCAGCTGCAATTTGCCTAGAATCAATTTGAGGATTATCTGCCATACTTAATAATACATTCAGGTCCAGTTGAAAAATGAACCTAAGTCATTCTGGACCTTAATATATAACAAAAATAAAACCTCTGGAATTCCTGCAGAAATGTTTTACTGTGATGAATCATTTGAACATCCTCAAGAAATAGTAAATACCTTTGGTAAATAATTTGAAAGTGTCTATACAGTGGTGGAACCTGAGTTGGAAAACATTCAATTCAATATCAGTTATAACACAGCAGATATCAGCTGCGAACCAATAACCGAAAAAGAAATTTTAGATGCGGGTTACAAACTCAAGAATAAATTTACTTCCGGTTCTGACAAAATTCCATCCTTCATTATAAAAGATTGTCTGAGAGTATTAGTTTATCCATTGCGTGCAATCTTTAATTTAATTCTCAGGACATCGATCTTTGCTGATATCTTGAAAATTTCAAAAGTTTGCCCTGTTCACAAATCTCAAGACCGTGCTTCTATCAGTAATTATAGACCAATTTCAATCCTAAATAACCCTGCAAAGGTCTTGGAGATTATATTGTCTAATCGCATTTATCTAGCAACCAAACATGTCATTTCTGAATCTCAACATGGTTTCATGAATTCAAGATCTACAATCAGCAATTTATCCATTTTTTGTCAATACTTATGTGAATCATTAGACCGAAGAGGACAGGTTGATACGGTGTATACTGATTTCTCCAAAGCCTTTGACAAAATAAACCATGAAATACTCCTGAAGAAAATTACGTATTTGGGATTCAATGATATTTTTCTAAACCTTTTAAAATCATACTTGAATTATAGAACACAGTATGTCTCTTACAATGGATTTCTTTCACAAAACTATATTGCAACCAGTGGAGTCCCTCAAGGTTCCAACTTGGGGCCATTGTTATTCTTGATATTTATCAATGATATTGCAATAAATTAATGTTTGCAGATGATTTAAAATTATATGTTTCTTTTTCCAATTTGGTTGATTGTATTATACTACAGGAACAAATCAACTCTTTACATGATTGGTGTTTGAAAAATCAACTTTTCTTAAATATTTCTTGACTTTCACTAGAAAATTCAATACCGTTTTTTATCCATACACAATTAATAATACAATTCTAGAACATGTTGATAATATTAGAGACTTAGGAGTTCACTTCGACAATCAGCTTACCTTTAACTCTCACATTAACGAAATTACTAAATCAGCATATCGTATACCGGGTGGCTACGGAAGTATTGCCTACGGAATATCTCAGTTATTGTACGAAGTAGGTTTGTGAAATTTGGAGCGTCGATATAATGACATAAGAGCTAGAATTTGAGCATATTGACATGTCGAAGTTAACTTCCGGTCTGACCGGAAGTAACATCAACTTTCTTATTTTAAATGGAAACCCTCCTTTTTTTCTTTCGCTTTATTCAGCATTCAATTCCCTTTCTAATGACATATCACAAGTTGGTATCTAACCAGAAACTAGATCAGAAAAAAATTATTATTGAAATTCACCGAGTAGGCCGTGGAAGCAAAATGAAAGCCAAAAATTGAAAAGTTGGCTATGGAAACCATACGTCACTTGATAACAGTTGCTACTACTGTGATATTTTATTTTCATTCGTCGGCGTTAAAAAAAGCCGCCAAAAAAAATATTGGAAAAATTGGGAAAAAAACAATACTCTGTAGGTCCATAACTTAAATAGGAACATACAACTTTTTCTTGCCTGTACTATTCAGCATAACCATTCCTTTCTAATGATATAATAGAAAGTAATTTTTTGAAATGAAATACCAAAAAATCCAATTATTATTCTTCAAATAACGAAAAAACATATTTATCGAAAAAAAGATTCAAATTGATAGGATTAAAGATAAAATAAATTAAAAAACAAATGTTCGAAATGCATTCCCTCAGCGTCAATACATTTATTGACTCTGGTGATATTTTCATGTAAAACGTTTCTCAACATTTGGGGCGTAATATCTTGGAAAGCTCTACGAATTTTTACTTCTAGCTCATGTAGAGTTGTAGGCTGTGTGGAATACACCCTATTTTTAAGATGCCCCCATAGAAAAAAGTCGCACGGAGTAAGATCAGGTGACCTTGGCCACCTGACTGGACCATGGGTTGTTATAAGTCTCTCTTGAAAGCGATTTTGAAGATAATTTCTCGCTATTCTTGAATTATGCGGAGGGGCGCCATCTTGCTGGAAGTACATTCTCTCAGTTATTTCCGCTGGTAGGTTGTTAATGAATTCCGAAATTTCATTCGTTAAAAAATTAAAGTATCTCTCTCCGGTTAGTTGGCCTTGAAAAAGAATGGGGCCAACAATATGAGTTCCAACTATTCCTGCCCAAACATTCACACCAAATCTCTCCTGGAAGCCGCCTTGTCGAAACCGGTGCTCGTTTGCTATCGCCCAGTACCTGGAACAAAAGACCGTTCACACTTTTAGCACTTTACACTTCGACTATCGACAATAATCCAAATAAAGTACAGTACCTACCTTGTATTATTCCTGTTAAATAATCCATTGTTGGTAAATCTTGACTCGTCCGTAAACAAGATATAATAGTTAAATAGGTGATTCTCAGCATTTTGTCGAAGAAACCAATTACAATATTCCAGGCGCCTTTCACCGTCATTTTCATACAAATGTTGATGCAACTGATACTTGAAGGATTTCAATCGATGTTTTTTCAAAATTTTCCTAGCAGATTCCTTACTTATAGCTAATTCGGCGCCAATCTGCCTTGAGGAAATTGTGCTATCATATTGTACTAAAGCTAATACATTAATTTCAGTTTCCTCATTAATAACAAATGCTTCTTGGTCTTTGTGAACATCAGGCTCAGTTCTTAATTTTTCTTCAAGCCACTGGAAATACCTTCTTGACGGTTGCTGCCTCCCTGGATATCGCTCTAAATACAATCGTTCAGCGGCATAAGAATTTTTTAAACATTCACCATAAATGAGAAGCATGTCAATTTGTTCGGTTCGTGAATAACGGGGCATTTTTTGAATATTCCACTAACTGATTTCGATTTCCAAACCCTTTTAAAATGGCAGAATCAAAAACACTACTTCGAACGTCAAAATAATATGGATAGTAGCATTCGTGACAGCTCTCATTTCTTTTTTGTTTCATTCCAAAATACATCTTAATCAGCCTACTTGTTAATATTTTGGTTCGAATGATTATTGCAATGGAATGATTATTCTGAATAGCACAAACATCGTCCATAGGTAGATATTAGAATATCTATGGACGATGGCACAGACCAAGTACGTTTATGTTCCTATTTAACCTAGAACCTACAGGATATAATTTATCATTCCACATTATTTTTAATTTTATTTTTGCGTATGGCGATAATCTGTTTTGTTATTTGAAGAATAATAATTGGATTTTTCGGTATCTCAGTTTAAATTTTTTTTCTATTATATCATTAGAAAGGAATGGTTATGCTGAATAGTACAGGCAAGAAAAAGTTGTATGTTCCCATTTAAGTTATGGACCTACAGAGTATTGTTTTTTTCTCAATTTTTCCAATATTTTTTTGGCGGCTTTTTATAACGCCGACGAATGAAAATGAAATATCACAGTAGTAGCAACTGTTATTAAGTGACGTATGGTTTCCATAGCCAACTTTTCAATTTTTGGCTTTCATTTTGCTTCCACGGCCTACTCGGTGAATTTCAATAATAATTTTTTTCTTATCTAGTTTCTGGTTAGATACCAACTTGTGATATGTCATTAGAAAGGGAATTGAATGCTGAATAAAGCGAAAAGAAAAAAAATAGGGTTTCCATTTAAAATAAGAAAGTTGATGTTACAGACCGGAAGTTATCTTCGACATGTCAATATGCTCAAATTCTAGCTCTTATGTCATTATATCGACGCTCCAAATTTCACAAACCTACTTCATACAATAACTGAGATATTCCGTAGGCAATACTTCCGTAGCCACCCGGTATATGGTTTCATCTTCAGGAATTGCAGGAACTTAAAAGATATTACTGCACTCTCATCTCTCTTCTTTAGTCTAGTAATATGGATCATCAATATGGAATCCCATTTATAGTCAATCATCAACAACTATCGAGAAAGTCCAAAGAAAGTTTTAAAAATTTCTATGCTTCAAGGTTGATGGAGTTTATCCTCCAAGAGGATGTGATTATATGAATATACTACGCAGATTCGATTTCGTTTCTTTGGAAATACGCAGAGATCAAGCATCCATTATATTTCTTCATAAGCTGTTGAATGGTGAAGTGGACTCCCCAGTACAATTATCACAGACTGATTTTCATGTGCCGAGATTGGAGACTAGATCAAATACCAGTTTTAAGTGCAGAAGAGCTCAAACAAATATAAGCACCAATTAATGTGATGTGTTCCAATGCTGATAAATGATCAAGAATATGTGATATTTTCAACTGCAGTAAGAGTGAATTAAGAAATAAATCTCGAGCACATCTTTGAGCAATTTGGGAATCAATAATGGACGAATCTTATTATTTTTATATTGGATCCATGCCATCTTTTGTATGTTGTAACACTGTTACTATACTTTTAATTATATTTCATTTGCTATCCTTTAAAAAATTGCTTTGTATATGGTTTCTGTTGGGCAATAAATGCTATATTATTATTAATAAGTTTCATATACTCATTTATTGGTGGACGACTAGCATTTGCAACATGTTTCACGTGTCCAGTTTCTCCAAATTCCTTCTCAATTTTACTAACAGTGGTGGTGGTGATAGGTGTATTAGGATATTTTATTTTAAATAAATTCCATACTTCTTGTTGTATTCTAGTTCTATCTCCAGATCCAACCATGACCAATACTTCGTTTCTTTGTGATTTAGTTAATGGTGCCATTATTTATTTATTTATTTCATGAAACAAAACAGTCCTTATAAGAAAATATCATGAACTGACCTAAATTTAACCCAAGCCAATTCGATTTATAATTATACTTTTTGCTATCGTTCCCATTTTTTATGTGACTAATATCGGAAATTAATTTTTGTTTTTCGTACTAGTAAAAAGAACAGCAGTACTGAACATTTATTCATAAACTTCTCCAAGTGTTTTGATATAAAACAAAATTAGGGACTAATTTACTACTCAAGTCATTCAAAACATTTCAAGAAATCAATAAGAATGATCCTGATAGCCGATAGACCACAAAATTTCTAAGATTTGAAAAAATAGAATTAGATTGGAAATTCAAAATATACCTCCAGAAATGATCCACAATGTTCAAGAAGAATGTGGCCGTCGGTTCAGGAACTAAGTTGCAATTTGAACATTCAATTTAAGCGAAAAAAAATGTTTATTTGTTAAATAAACATTTTTTTCTGTTCTCTGACAGTAGTACAATGTATTTTGTAACAAATAAATTACATACCGTATGACACAGACTCATGGTACACGCCTTTTTCTCCATTGTTTCTGTAGCTATATTTCTGAAATTCGAAACATTGAATATGCTCACTATAAGGCACTTTTTAACATTTTTGGAAAAAAAATCCAACTTCTGCTCTTTCCGGAAATGACATCAAGTTTCGATTGTCAAATAGGACATTCTGTATATTATTACATTTTTGAAATCTGCATAATTTTCTGAATCCAACGATACCTCATACCGATACATCTTCGCACTTGATTTTACCGTACTGATGAAAGCTTAAGCTCGAAACACGGTTGCACAACAATTTGAGGGTTATACCCAATAACTTTTCTCTTTATATTTTCATATGTAGCCCCTCGATAGATCCTTTCTGATTTGTATATGTTCATATACATTTTTTGTGCATACGGACTATTTAATTGATTTCAAAGTAATTGTGATTCTCGGTGATATCTTTTGTGTAATACATTTTTATATCAATTTTTAGATTCAACGCTATTTATATTTATTCCGCCGATAATACATCAAATTTTACTGGAATTGACAAGTTTTCAAAATGTAATTCTTTGGATCTGACAAATCTCCTTTTCTGGGAATTAGCACTGATCACTCAGATAAAGATTATTATAATCATTAAATTTTTGTATTCAGGACGATTTCGCATTTGAATCTTATTTTTGGTTCTTAAAAAAGTTTCAGGGGTGATATTTTTGGGGCCATTTTCAATTTCGCTCAATTTATGTTTCATTGGAACAAACAATCTCGGGAGACATTCGCAAAAATAACATCGACTTGCATGAATATAAGGTCTTCAAGATGCAATATTGAAAGGGTACCCTATAGTAGAAACTTCTGTAACATCCCTTTATAAACATATCCACACATATCAAAACGCTACTCGATCAATTCGATACAACCAAAGAGAACACACTTAGCTTGCCAACATTGTTAAAATCGCAGGACGTCGCAGTATATCATGAAACACAAAGTCCAGAATCTAATTCCAGAAATTGCCATCGTAAATACTACGAAAGCCGTAATACTTATTTTAACAACTGAACTCGCATTCTCCCCAGCATTAAAAGCAAGTAAACTTCTCGAAATAGGTGCTGCGTTTATTCCCGGTTCGAACAAAATAAACTCATCCAGACAAATCACTAGCGTATGCTCCGGATTCTCGTCATGTTTTTGAGCAATATTGATTGGCTTCTCTAGATCCGACCATTAGCAAATTGCCGATTTTATTCACCAAGTCCACTATGTAGAACTTAAGCGAATCGTCTGTATTGTCAAACAAAGCGACTTCATTCCAGTAGAGTTTTTTTCCAGATTTAACCAGCGAACAAGGAATGGAACTCCTGTCAGCCAAAGCTTTGAATAGTAGCGCCCTCTCACAGTGAAAGCCGATACGCAAAAACCCTATGGGAATCAAGTTGGTGCCCAGTTTCTGCTTGAGACTGGCTATGTGCAGTTGGTACTGGTGCAGTTTTTCAGGAACCGCTAGAGAATCACTTGGACCGCAAAGTAGAGCATCCACATATTCCGCTAGCAACCGAATCTTGGCCTCGATGACAGTTTCCTTCTCGAAAAACCCTTTCAAGTGGTGTAAGTACTTCGGCAGGAAGGGGTCTGGGGATAATTTCCCATATACGACATCAAAAGGGGACTTACACGAACCAGTAGAAGCTGTAGATTTTTCGGACACCTTCCTTTGGTAAGTCGAGCTATGTCGTTCCACATATCCGCTCCCTTCAGTGATTTTCTTGTTACTAGTAGTGATCTCGAAGGTGTAATCCACAACGTATATAGTCAAGACTGTGGACATTTTCAACGCTTCCAGAATCTCCAAGAAAGGAAAAGGCAAAGTCCAGTGGCCATTGATCAAGTAAAATTTGTTCTTGAGTTTGTCTGTGATGTCCAAACGGTGCAGCTTGAAAAACTTCAAGGGCAGATGCAGGTTGTAGGTAGTGGCGAGAATGGTGTCGATCAAAGGCGCTCTAGCCACGATCTTGTCGGGGAGGTTGCTGAGAATGGACACCAAGTTGCTCTTCAGAAACTCCATCAGCCATTGCTCGTCAGAGAGTATACAGTGGATGAACACTAAGAGACTCTTCAGCAGTTTCATATTGGTGGTGGTCCTGACTTCGTTGAGGACGATGGAAGGACCTTTGAGCGATAGGAAGAGCTTCAGAAAATCGCTGCTCTCAGTGAAGTAGGTCAAAATTTCAGTAGCTAAGATCGCCAGACTGTCTGGCCCGCTTCCCAGTAACCTCAAGAGCTCAGCGAAGAACTTGTCGTTGATGATACTCTTCTGATACACCGGGTGAATGGAAAACTTGTACAATATCTCCAGAATCCTCAGATAAGTATCTTCAGAAAGCTTGCTCCCCTTCTTGAAGTACTCCAGGAGTATATTTTGGCTTCCTAGGGCATAGAGAATGTCGGTCGTTCTAAGCGACCTCCTCACGAAGTCTGAAATGGTTCTGATAGCTGTCTCGTTCTCGGGATCCTCCTCGTCCTTTCTTTCCAGAATTTCCACTATCGTTTTCAGCACCATAGGAGTCAGCATATGCTCACAGCAGTACTTGTGTTCACTCATACTCGATATGGCTTGGCAAGTTTTGTTCAGGATGACTTTATCCTCGCTTCTGAGAAAGTACAGTATGGAATCTTCCACTGAGAGATCGAAAAGAGTTTGTTTGATTCTCGGTATCTTGGCTAGCTTGTGGAAAACCTGGACGCAAGGCAAGAGGTAGATAGGCTCGCAAGTTTTCACCCAGAAACAGAAGTTCAGGAACTCTACAGACTCGATAAAATAACTGGATGTCTCGTCGCTGTTCATACAGTTCCCAATTATATCGAGAGCTATGCTGTGGAATTGTTTTCTGTTGCCATCCATGACTATCGCAAAGAGTTTTTCCACCAACTTGGAAAGCCGAAACATCCTCTGGAAGACATCTAGATTGAAGAAAGTGAGTCGTTGGATTATTTTGAAGGCCAGCTCAGCAATGTGGTTCTCAGTACGATTGAGTTGAGCTAGTATTATCGAGACGTCAAAGCTTTTCACTTCCGGTAGGATAGCAAGAACTCCTGGAGTATTGAGGAGCTCGTAGAAGAATCCCAAAGTGGATTCCAACAAGTTGAGACTTTGGGTTGTTTTTATGGTAGCCAGGACGGGATTCAACAAATCTACTTTGAATATCAGAGAAGTTATCCTACAAGAACCAGCCAGTTTCGATAGAACAGAGACACAAAATTCTTTGACGTATAGATCATGGTGGGACATGTACAGATTGGAAATCTCTATGATTTTGTCATCGTGAATTTCTTGGTCTAGCTCCAGCAAGACAGTCTCCAGTGTTGAAAGAACGTTCAGCAGTCTGAGTGCTAGTCGTAGGATGCACACGTTCTTATTGAAAAGGTTGAGTAATTTAGTGACCAAACCCTTCTGCTGGAGATAATTCAAATTGTTCAGTCGGATGTCAGCGTATCTGGACAGAAACAGCAATGATTCGAGAACGACGTCATTCTCTGGACTGTCTAAAATTGCTATGGAAGTATCGACTTGCCTGGTGAGGTATGTCTTTTCTTTAATGTCGTCTGGTAGCTTCAAATCCAATTTTTTTGTTTTCTTTGCTGAAGTTCCGGGAGTTTTCGCCATTACCCATCTAACATACCAAAGTTGTCGTTGAACTTTCAAACATATTCATCAAATTGACAGTTACGTCAAGTATAGTTGAAGTGATTGGAATGCCAATTGTATCAAAAACTGTTTCCACCAAAAAAATTCCTTGGAAAGTCATTTTTCATCTGCAAAGAGTATTCTACATATCCCCCAATAATTGAGGAAGATCTTCAAGGCCTAATACATCAATACCACTATTGGTTAGAATTGTCAAACTTCTTCTCAATATTTGTCATTTTTAGTAGAAGTATGTCTCTTCCCGAAATATGTGTGTCTTTGTCCTTCAGTATATCTTAATCGTCTAATCTTCAGGAAGCTGTTATTTTTAATGGTTTTCTATTTCACTTCCAACTTGCTAAAGACGGTGTTCCACAAGGGTCAGTATTGGGACCACTACATTTCATAATTTATGTAAACGATACCCTCCTTAACCCTCCTTAACGTTTGAACGGATCTGAATTTTGTTTTGATCAAATGGTAGTTTGTAATCTACTTTTTGAGTAGAAAAAACATGTCTATCTTTGAAAATAGTGTCAGGCCGCTATTTTGAAATGGCAGGGGAGGTCGAGTGATACTACATTCAAAACATTTTTCAATTTTCTACACGATAGCAAAACTCCAAATAGAAATGTCTATCTAAGACAAAATGGCGGTACATAAAGTTAAAGCTCTGCTATGAGGATCCTTTCGAATAAAATGGCTACCAATGAGCTCTAGTACAATCATCGAATCTCTTTTGGTATAATTAAATAAAAATTTTTGCACCCCAAAATGGCAGATGAGTGCCATCTTTGAAATAATTTCAAGTGATAAGGCAGGTGACACCTCGTTTTAATGAATTTCAGCACAATTAAGAAAATCATCGAGATTGAAGAACGATGTGTATTCAACACAAGGATGTGAAAAATTCAGTGAGAAAATCAAATTGAATAACAAAAATTTCGGGGGTAATATTCCTGCAATCATCGTTCCTGAGAAAATTCTGTAGACTTTAGATATCCCCACAAGAAAAAATCTAAAGGGGTCAAATCAGGAGAGCGAGCTGGCCATTCGATAGGACCCCCTCCTCCTATCGATACTTCTTTTTGAAAGGCCTGAAATAATGGGGAGGTGCTCCATCTTATCGAAAATTAATATTTCCTGTTTTATCTAGCCACCTGAATTATTTCCGGAAAAATGTCTTCTTGTAGCATCCTCAAATATCGAACTCCGTTCAAAAATTTTCTCAAGATATATGTACCAATGCCAGCCCGTACAACAACTTTTGGGATGTACTGAGTGTGTGTTTGCCTGGACTTTTATTTTATGTAGTGTCGAACGTGACATATCACTTTGATCCGCTAGTTCAGTTGTAGATTTTCATCTTGAAGATCCACTAAGAGATCAATTTGGTTGTTTTGCAAGACAGATGGTCGACCACTTTTTTGAAATTACTCTGATTCCCAGTTCGTTCAAATTTCCCATTGAGTTCTCTCAAATATTTTCTGTCAATGGGATTGAATGGATACATATTATAAAAAAATCCCGCAGGTGTATGAGTATTAGTACAGTACAGTAAACTTTCACAGCAATAACTTTTTTTTCTACAGTACGAATCGCTCTCCTTAATGTTAAGAATAGGTGAAGTGCAAAACTAAAATAACAAATATGATAAAAAAAATTATTTATACCGGTACCATATAATAATGACTAAATGATTGTCTGATTCAAAGAATTCCTTATAATCAGGGGATTTTGTTATTATAAACTCCTGGTAAATTATACGAACTAATTGATTTTCCTGATTACCTCGTAGTAAGTAGTATCATAGTTACTGTGACTAGCTAATGAACTACCATTTCACCAAAAAGTAAATTAGAACAGTTTAAACTTACTTAATGATTTTATTGAAAATATGAACAGGATGTTCATAAAGTCAGTTGTGGAATCATTTGCGACTGAAAGACAAACTAGTCGCTATTTTCCACCGTACAAGATAACCTCTCTTTGAAGGGAATCATGTTGTAAAGAGAAACATTCTCAATTCAAAATTGAACCAAAACATGACTCCTTTGGAAACGGAAAAGATCTACAATAAATTGAAGTTACTTTTTTGTAATATCTAACAGAAAACAACTACTTCCCCGGCAAAAGCCACACTGGACATAACTACATCTGATAGATATTGTGACAAGGCCCTATATAAATTGAGACAAAAAATCTGAAAGTGAAAATTTGCATTTTCATTCAGATAGTTGAAATTAAAAGAAGCAATTTTTTGTAATATCTAACAGAAAACAACTACTTTCCCGGCAAAAGCCACGCTGGACATTGAACTACATCTGATAGATATTGTTACAAGTTCAGCCTCACCAAATCATCTGTCAAGCTGGAAACTTGCCGAACATTACTCTCTCATGGCAGCAAAGCACAGAAGTTCCCTTTACCTGTTACAGAAAATATCAAACAGTGCTTTTGATATTGTTCAGTTAAGAGTAGTTGAAACTCATCAAGCCGAGCATTCGGAGAAGTCACAAATTGTCGTCACATTGTAGATTATTGCTGTGGAGAGGAAAATGAGAAGCGGCGCTCAAAAAGGCCCCCTACAGTTTAATTAAAAACTATCCGAGTTTCGTAGACTGCAATAATATCAGGCGCAGCTTTGTGGAAGGCAATTTCATTTCCATAACAATAGAATAAATACTTTGATATCATAATTAAATTCGAGGGGCGGTATAATTGTGAACGGCGGAATATAATGCCGACCCATATGAGATTTCCCGATTTTAATGGTATCGTTTCCATTTTCAGCAGCGGTCGTTTTGTCCGATGAACACATCATTAAAAAAAACGTTTTCGGTGAGGTTTTATGGGAAAGCAGCTTTCGAATAAAGCTCAATGAGCATTCGATGGCTTTTAGAATTAGAATCATAGAATACCATACTTTTAGACATATAACAATATCCAGTAAGCAATCATATAGACTTGTGAAGATTCACATAATTTTTAATTGGGTGCGTCACTCGAAAAAGAAAGTTTATAGCTACTTCCGGTTTGTGGATCAATAAAATTACAGATCCCTGATGATGAATTGAATGTTATCTGAAACGTTGGCAATGAAATCACTCGTTTTTAATAAATACATCCCAACCAAACCTCCAGAAAAGCAAATTGAGGGTCAGGAAACTGATTTAAACAGATTGGCTGGATTCGATTTGGGCCGGTAATCTTTTTTTTTTATTATACATGAATCATTTTCCTTTTTTTCTGTTATAGATTTGAGACATTGGATAGCTTATATATTTATGATTGCTATTGAGTGTTAATTTTCTCATAGGTAATTTTATGTGTCTATGTTGACTGAAGTACGAGCGTTTTTTCGTCTCAAATCTGCGTTTGTAGAAAAAATCTTGTATGTATGTCGAGTGTTATTGTCGCTCTCCAAGAAGCTACATATCTTCAACTAAATTATCGAAAGCTTCAAAGCAGTAAGCTTGCAGTATTTTTTATAGACTTTATGAAGGAGAAAAATACAATGAATTCAATTGATATAAGATCATTTCCATACTGATTTAACATTGATAACGAAAATCCCTAAGAAAATAATCTGCACGAGATTAGCAATTAACATTCGCTCCAAGTGATAAATAAAATTCGTCACATTGCACAATATGAAATATTTGATCACGAGACTGGAGTTCACCAAATATTTACTTATTTTAATAGATCGCGTGTTTTATGTGACAAACACTTCCAAGTGAGTAATTGTTTGAGTATCACGATACCTTTCGTTCCGGTAATTCCTTGATAATAAAGGTTAGCTCAAAACAAAAATCAATACTGGTACAAATCTCGATTTCCGAATTGTGACACCGCATTTCAACTATCGCAAGAACCCCCTTTTCAATTGGAAATAGTGTATTGTACAACTAGTGCAAAACGCAATATTTCGCGATAGTATTTTCTGTTTAGGATCTATTTTATATAATTTTTTATTTCGAAATGAAATATTATTATTATTATTATTATTATTATCTCTTTTGAATTAAAATTCTCCAGTCGGACCCTGTCTCCGATGCTCCGATACATTCGGAGGGCGCGCTGGCAACATCATTACCCCAATAACCACTCCCCAAACTATGGGGTAAGCAGCTATTGGGTCCGGGAATCGTGTGCCCTGAGCAGACGTAATGAACCGAGGATGACAGCCTTCTGCATTCTTCCGGCTATGATTTCTGACATCTTTCTACATGCCGGTATGATTTTTAAGTTCGAGAGTAATGAATCCGTCACACCGCCAAGGGACCCTATTATCAGAACAACCATTTTTACAGAATGGTCTGGATAGAGCCTGCGGAGTTCGAAGAGTAAATCTCGATATTTCGTCCGTTTCTCCTCCTCCTATATATATATATATATATATATATATATATATATATATATTATTATTATTATTATTGTTACATTACAATAAGGGCAGAGGTGAAACCTATTTTGCCCAAGAGAACAGAAAGTATTTATATCAAATGTATACAATGAAATGCAAGAAAACAAAAAAGATGAAAAAAAGATGAAACGAAAAAGTATTGAATCACGAGTAACTATTCACTTCGTGACTGTTTTATAGTATCGTATCTGTTTTTAAAGGTGTTCACACTAGGCGCGGTAACCACGCTGTCAGGAAGGGAATTCCAGTTCACGAACACTCTATTTACGAAAAATTGTTGCCTTGTAGTTGTCAGGAACTTTTCTTTCTTGAGTTTGAAGGGGTGACCTCTCAGCCTACCGTCAGAGTTCATCTCAAATAGGTGGGTCATGTCCAGGGCGAAGGTGTTGTGGAGTATACGATAGGTTAATATGGCATCACCTCTTTCACGCCTTTCCTTCAGGAACGGCAAACGTAACTGGCTTAGGCGTTCTTCGTAAGTGAGGGTGCTGGCCTTATAGACCATTCTAGTGGCAGCCCTTTGGGCTCTTTCAAGGAGTAGTATATCCTTAGCTAGGTGTGGTGACCAAACCTGGACAGCATATTCCATGTGCGGTCGTATATATGCCACACTTATGCGAAATAAGTCATTTTCTATGCTAGTTAAAATTGCAAAATGATATGTATGTCGAGTAGGTCGTCGAAAACAATAATAAAGGACGAACCATTTATGAGCCACACTGTGTAATCATTTTAATTGGTGTCAGCTGCTCAATGATGTATTGATATCTAGTTAGCCTAGACCAGTTCCCTGCATAAACAAAATATTGCGTTACCATAGCAACGAACAATGACTTATTATAAGTGTCAGTGTAAAGTTTGACGTCAAAAAAGTAAACCAGAGTTACGCAATAAATTAAAAGGAAAAATATGTCCACCGAAATTGTGAAAATCGAAAAATTGGAGTATCGAGCCATCATCAAGTACCTGTATTTAAAAGGGTTAAGAGGTAAGCAGATTTACGAAGATATGCTTAAAACCCTTGGTGAACAATGTCCTTCGTATGCGACCGTGAAAAATTGGACAGAAGCTTCAAAAGAGTAAATTTTCCATTGAAGATGATGACCGATCGGGAAGGCCAGTTTCTGTGTCAGTCCCCGTAAATATCGATGCAGTTCATAACATGATTTTAACATACCGTCGGCGGCGCGAGTCACCTCGAAATCACATAGTAAACTATCTGTACCAAACCGTAGGGGAGATGAACATAGCAAAGATAAAAATAAAATCGGTTTTTACGGTGCGAGTCACCACAAAATCACATAGAGTCTATTTAACACATCAATACCAATGCGTACACATAGAAAAATATCTGTACCAAACGGTAGAAGAGATGAAAATCGCAAAAATATATAAAAAAAATTCGGTTATTACGGCACGAGTCACCTTGAAATCAAACAGAGGCTATTGAACACATCAATACCATTGCGTACATATAGAAAAATATCTGTACCAAACTGTAGGGGAGATGGAAATCGCAAAAATATAAAAATAATTCTATAATTACGGCGCGAGTCAACTCGAAATCACATAGATCGTATTAAACTTATCAATACCAATGCGTACACGTAGAAAAATATCTCTACCTAACCGTAGGGGAGATGGAAATCGCAAAAATATTTTTAAAAAATCGGTTATTACGGCGCGAGTCACCTCGAAATCACATAGAGCCTATTGAACACATCAATACCAATGCGCACACATAGAAAAATATCTGTACCAAACCGTAGGGGAGATGAAAATCGCAAAAATATATAAAAAAATCGGTTATTACGGCGCGAGTCAACTCGAAATCACATAGATCGTATTAAACTTATCAATACCAATGCGTACACGTAGAAAAATATCTCTACCTAACCGTAGGGGAGATGGAAATCGCAAAAATATTTTTAAAAAATCGGTTATTACGGCGCGAGTCACCTCGAAATCACATAGAGCCTATTGAACACATCAATACCAATGCGCACACATAGAAAAATATCTGTACCAAACCGTAAGGAAGATGAAAATCGCAAAAATATATAAAAAAATCGGTTATTACGGCGCGAGTCAACTCGAAATCACATAGATCGTATTAAACTTATCAATACCAATGCGTACACGTAGAAAAATATCTCTACCTAACCGTAGGGGAGATGGAAATCGCAAAAATATTTTTAAAAAATCGGTTATTACGGCGCGAGTCACCTCGAAATCACATAGAGCCTATTGAACACATCAATACCAATGCGCACACATAGAAAAATATCTGTACCAAACCGTAGGGGAGATGAAAATCGCAAAAATATATAAAAAAATCGGTTATTACGGCGCGAGTCAACTCGAAATCACATAGAGCGTATTAAACTTATCAATACCAATGCGTACACATAGAAAAATATCTCTACCAAACCGTAGGGGAGATGGAAATCGCAAAAATATTTTTCGTCGACCTCTGTAAAAAATGACATCTTACGTACACTGCACTCGGCTAATTGTGACTACCGTCTAATTGTGACATAGGGTTTTATCTTGCGTTCTACCTTCCTTAGCCTACGCTGTCGTCGACCTATATCTGCTACGCATCATCAGTTAAATTCATGACATGGTGGTGTGTACTGTTGAAGGCCTTTTGATTCTTAGGTAAATGTTGGAAATTTATTAATTTGTGTTAACAACGTTTGAAATTTGTTGGAGTGTAATTTATTTCAGTTATAAAGTAAACTTTTACATTATAATATACTTAAAGGATTATAGCTTGGTACTTTGCTTGTTTCTAACCTATACACTTACCAACCATAATAGTAGACGGGGTGTCACAATTATATTTTAGATATAGTGTACAGTTCTAATTGTGACTTTTCAGATAGTATAATTGTGACACTGTGTCACAACTACACCTGCGATTTACATTTTTGAAAACTCATGTTTACATACATAATGTTTACTTACAGGTATTTTAAGAAGAGAAAAAATGAATTGTAAGAAGACATACAGTGACGAAAATTTAACGATCGCTATACAAGCAGTAAGAGATGGCTATTTGTCGTATAAAAAGGCATCTACTTTGTACCGTATTCCAAGAAGCACCTTAATAGCTAGAGTGAAGGGCTGGAAAAATAGGGCTCCTGCTGCAAGAAACACTCCAGGACGAGTTCCAGATTTGCCCACGGAACTTGTTGCGGAGTTAGCCGATCATCTGGAGACCTTAAATCGGTGGGGGTTTGGGCTTTCCCGAAAAGAAGTACTACATCTCGTAGGTGCCTACGTGAAGGAACATAATATCCATACACGATTCAAAGACGGAATACCACAGAAAGATTGGTTTATGGGCTTTGCCAAACTGCACTCACTTTCGTGCAAAAAACCGATCAAACGACAGAGTATACGCACAGAACGAACTACCCCTGAAAATATTTTTGGATTTTTTGATCTCTATGAAGAGACTGTAAAATCTTTGAATTTGCTTAACAAACCTCAGCAAATATTTAATATGGATGAAACATCTCTCTGTAGCGACCCTTCAAACACCAGAGTGGTTGCCAAGAAGAATATGCCAGTTTTTCGACACACGCATGGTACAGGACGCAGCAATACATCCATATTATTGGCGATAAAATGCCTCCATTCATTTTGTTTAAAGCCAAAAATCTGTGGGACACTTGGATGCCTGCCGAAGCTTACCCCAACATTGGTTACGCAGCCACACCACATGGTTGGATGACTGAACATGCTTTTTATTCGTGGTTTAAAAATCATTTTTTAAAGTACTATCCAAAAGAAAGACCACTATTGCTTTTATTTGACGGACATACGTCTCATGTGTCTATTGATTTAATAAAATTATCTAGACAAGAAAATATATGCTTGCTTAAACTTCCACCGCACACTACGCATCTGTTGCAACCACTAGATGCTATACCATTTGGTACTTTTAAAAAAATGTGGGATGAAGAAGTAGCCAAATGGCAAAGAGAGCATTACGGGCTTGGAATGAGCAAGGCAGAATTATCTATATTAGTTGGTAAAGTTTGGAACAATATGTCTGCTGCGGCACTTAAAAAATACTTTGCAAAAACAGGTCTCTATGATGATTTAGCTCTGAACGAAAATCCTATTAACAGAAAGGCCATTAAAGTAAGCAACTTTAAGCAAGCCGATATTGATGCTTATGAATCTATAAAACAGAATAATATTCATCCACCATTAGAACCCAATTTAGACCATGCCACTACTTCAAACACTGTACTGCCGTCATCCTCTAATACGAAGACAGACCAAATTGAACCGGAGAGTTCTTTAAATCACTCTACTCAAACACAAATAGGCAAAAAAATGTCTTTGGAAGAACTCCTCTTGAAAAAAATTGCTAGGCCGGCAAACATCTAAATAAAAAAGAAAAAAGTTCCAAATTCACACAACGCCGATGTTATAACTAGGGACGATTATTTAAAACAACTTGAAGAGTCTACGGCAGCTGGCGAAAAATGCAAAAAGAAAAAGAAAACTGGCAAACCTCCGCTTAAATGTAAAAAGAAAGAAGTTGAAGAAAGTGACTGCATTAGTATTTCAGATACTGTTTCGGAAGGTGATGCTGATGATGAGGGAAACTATGATGCTGTGAGTAGCTTGCAAGAACTGGTAGAAGCAGAAAACGGTGTCAGTGATACCGAATCATATGACACTATCCGTATGGAGTCTTGGGTAATTGCTACTTATTCCACTAAGAAAACCCTTAAGCGTTTTGTGGGAAAAGTAATGGGAGTCTTAGATGACAGCATTAGGGTAACCTTCGTAAAAATGAGAGGGGAATACTTTGTTTGGCCAGATGTTCAGGATATTGACACAATAAATAAAGACGATGTGCTACAAATTCTTCCCTCTCCCAAAGAAGGACGGCGAGGTGAATTATACTTTTCTGTTAAGTTTGACAGACTAAATGTTCAATAATCTGTTTCATTTTCCTATATATCTTTTTATTTTTGAGAAGTTTTCGATAATTTGTATGTAGTTATTTAAGAAATGTTAAAATGCGTTTTTGATTTGTCATATTTCTAGTAAAAACATTTTTTTTAAATATTTGATATTTTATTTGGGTTATATTGTGACATAAAATCTATCACAATTGAAACGTATCCTTGTAAGGTGTCAGTAACTCACTTTTACAGTAATATCACAATCAAACCCTGAGGGTGTCACATTTATACTTTTTCAAGTTTAAATGTGACACCCAAAACTATTTAAATAAATTGCTGTGAAAACAAATATTTAAAAGATAACTTTAGAATATGAGTAGGCATATTATCTGTATGCATTTTACAAGTTATTGAACCTGTCACTGAAAAAAATAACAGTAGATTAAGATAAGTATGAAGAAATTAGTCGAACACGACGAAACCTATGTCACAATTAGCCTAGTGCAGTGTACTAATTTCCGGACGAAAAATCGACTATTTTTGAAGGCAAGTACTTTTCGTCCGCAAACACTTTTCGTCCGCAAACTCTTTTCGTCCGCTGTGGTCACTATGATACGGCACGGTACGAGAGCGGCGATTGAGTCATTTTCGTAAATCCACGTTTTAATTAATACATAGGCGCCTGTGACAATAACTGTCATTTGCTGTTGTCAAATTAATTATTTACGAAATCCGCTAGATTTTACGTGTGAATTTAGACCGTGGTGTGAATATTAGTGTTCATAATAATCAAGAATTGATCGAGTCTGCAGTTCGAAGAGTTGGACGTAGCTGAGGCCAGCAAACATGCGAGTACTTACTTTCATAAAGGTATGTAGAGGTCGACGAAAAAATGTAATATGCACCTCGGCGAAAAACTGTCTACTGTCTCGCCTGCTTGCTATCCTCGGCTGCGCCTCGGCTATCAATTTGCAGGCTCGACTATAATAGACAGATTTTCGTCCTTGGTACATAAATAACTATTTTAAAAAATCGGTTATTACGGCGCGAGTCACCTCGAAATCACATAGAGCCTATTAAATACATCAATACCAATGCGTACACATAGAAAAATATCTGTACCAAACCGTAGATGTGATGGAAATTGCAAAAATTTAAAAAAAATCGGTTATTACGGCGCGAGTCACTTCAAAATCACACAGAGGCTATTGAACACATCAATACCATTGCGTACACATGGAAAAATATCTGTACCAAACCGTAGGGGAGATGGAATTCGCAAAAATAAAAAATAAATCAGTTATCACGTCGAAATGGGCTAAAACGGATATCTGAAGCTCTGAATATTTCATACGTTCATCATATAGTCAATTTGGACATGAGAAAAATTTCTGCAAAATGGATCCCAAATGTTTGAATGTTGACCAAAAGCGTGCAAGGGCAGTAGCATCGCGTTCGATCTGTGCTGGATTTGAAAACGATGTAGACTTCTTAAACCGAATTGTTACTATGGATGAGACTTGGGTACATTTCTACGATCCAGAAACAAAGCAACAATCGATGGAATGGCGACACTCCGGTTCTCCAAGACCTAAGAAGTTTCGCGTCCAAAAATCTGCTGGAAAAGTTCATGCTTCAGTTTTTTGGGATTGCCATGGAGTAATCATGATTCATTTTTTGGATAAGAGTAGAACAATAACTGCTGATTACTATTCGACATTACTGACCACTCTACAGGAAAAAATTAAAGAGAAAAGACGCGGAAAGCTATCCAAAGTTGTTCTGTTTTTGCAGGACAACGCCCCTACACACAAATCTCATGTTGCCATGCAAATACTATGCAAATACTAGTGCTATAGATGGTAAATCTCTCATCGATGGAATGAAAATTTTAAATAATAGCAATTGTCAGATAACTTTTCAGATTTATAAATAGTTAGTATTTTTTTGAGGGGTTTTGGAATCGAATTATAATTATTGTAACCAGAAGAAAGTTTTGGAAAAAATATTTGAACAAGTGATTTCTTAACGGCCGCCGTTATCAAAATAACCGTATGGGATTACGAAAATTTCAAATCAGTCTTGCCTTGTTTTTTGTTGTTCAACGGAACTTGAGTGTATCTGAAACAATTGGCTCCAGAACTGGTATTCTCCAGCGCATTTCTGGCCTTAGTGTGGCTACCATACGGAGTAAAGTTCATCAGACGCAATCATTATGGCCGCCCACACCTACTCATCACCTAACCCTTTCGCGTCGCGTAATCAAGTCGATTCATTCCCGTCCAAGAGTAATAACAATGCACATGCACATGTTGCAGTTCGCTGTAATAATCCGGCAGATGATACGATTCGAGGCAATTAGTCCGTGTAATTGGCCTCATTGTGATGGTCAGTCACTTTCGTGAATGTGGCGCTGGCCCATAGTAAACTCCCAATTATTGTCGCATTCTGTCGGGGACGTAAATTTGGCAGATGATACTGGCCATAATCTGGCAGCGCAGGCATGTGTGAAATTCAAATGCACTGTGCCGGACTGCAAAGTGACTTAGCCCGGGTGGAAAGCGAAATATTTGTTAGTTGAAATCGCTGCAGTGGTGTTTATGGAATGACTGTATTTCCTGATATTCTTTACGATGATAAAGTAACCTGATAACTACTCAGGACACCCACTACCTACCGAATGAAACATATCAAGAAATTATCCACAGCTAAATATTTGAAAGAGTCCTAAAAAACCGACTAGTAGATCATTTCTCTATTCCGCATCGTTTGATCGAGTCCTATTCGACTGATCGATATCAGTCAACTTGGTAGATAAATGGTTTATCACAAGGAGTATCACAAGGATCAATCTTAGAGCCCATTCTCTTCATAATCTATACGAACGACTTGCTAGCTAACATTGATGTATTTAGTGCAACAATATATGCAGATGATACTACCTTCCTAGTGAAAGGTTAAACTGTTGAAGAAATAGAAAATCAGTCACAGCTCACATTGACAGATGCCAATTTATGGTTTTCAGCAAACGTTCTGTTACAAAATGCTGAGAAAACTCAACACCTATTGATGTCACCAAGAGGCTCAAAATTAAAAGCGCCTTCAACATTACCAAAACCTGTTACTTCAAATGAGGACAATACTGTTAACGTTTTGGCATATTTTCATGCAATTCCTAAAGCTACCATTCGTAGTGCAGACAAATATTTGGGTGTATCACATGCTTCAGTACGAATTTTGGAGAATCACTAGATGCATCTATATAAATTTACCAAAGTTCAAGCTCTCAATGCAGAAGACTGAACGTAGAGTACATTTTTGCGAATTCCTTTTAATACATCCACAGGATGATCGGGAATTTTTGTCAAAAATCATTTGAAGCGACGAATCCAAATTTACGAGGGATAGCATTTTTAATAGAAGCAATTAGCTTTTTTGGGCTGATCGTAATCCTCATGTGAGAAAAAAAATGGGTTTTCAAGAAAAATTTTACGCAAATGTTTTTTGTATTTTCATTCATAAAGACACACTAAATGCTGAGAGATATCTCCAAATACTGATGACGACTGTTACTGATTTCCTCGAACATTTGGCTTTAGAAGAAAATGGGAACTTTACTAAAATGTTTGATGATCGTTGGTTTGGGCATTTAGGGCCGTGGGATTGGCCACCGAGATCACCCGATCTCACGCCACTTGACTTTTTTTATATGATGTTCCAAAAGAAAAAGTGTACGGTGCCAACCATAGAAGAACTGCAACAGCGAATAGTGTGGTGTATTGAAGAACTGGATCCCCATGAAATGAAAAAACAACCACGAGTCGCGTGCATAAGCATATTTAAAAATATTTATAATGTAATGGACAACATTTCCAGAATTTATTGTAAACATGTGATTTTTGTTAACAATTTTCTTATTTTTATTATTTCTAATTCTGTTATCTTCTGTACTTTCACATGTTACAGACATGTAAATTTAGCTTTTGACCTAGAAATGCGAAATAAAAAGCTGATTTTTGTTACAGTTGTTCCCTGGAAACTTTGAGCCATAGTTGAGAAAATTATTTTGTAATCTTACAAACTTCCTCTCGTTCATTGGTATCAATTCAGGATACATTTGCTTAAATTTTCAAAATGAAAAAAAAACGGAATTACTATACAAACAATCCGAAATCATGAATATCAAGAAATCATTTTATTTCTTTATGAATGTGAAATTCCATCTGTCTGGTGATATAATAGTAACCACTCAAGTATACTACCCGCCGAAAACCTACCACTTGTGGAAAAATCTATTTCCTAAAGATTGTGGAGTGTTTTCAATGATCTCAATTGTATATAATTCCGTATCTATCCTTCTTAATGTTATATAATTATTCATGAAAGATATGTTATTTGAATTTTGAGGGAAAATGGTGTTTTTTGTGATATTAAACTAATTTAGGATCGACCAAGAGCCCTCCTTGACAATTTTATGAACGCCACTGGCTATCTGGGTCGTAGTCGATCTTTATATAAAAAAATTCAAAATTATGTTGCGGCTAATGGGCGAACTTTTATCATGAATTACCACGTCAACTGGAGGGGTCGCACCTGGTTTAATTTCATCATGCCTAATATATTAGAATAAGCGAATCAAGGCGAAAAAGTTTATTAAATGAACCTTGAAATATGTTCTCATTTGTACGACTAACTGAATCTTCCACTTTTATAAAGATTCATGGTCTTACTTTGTTGCCGGATCGGAAGAAATTTGTAGAGAAAACATTAGAGTTGGTCTCAAGTGACTCAAACTAGCAATAGGCGTGGCAAGCCATATCAATTTTTTTTATGATTTTAAACTAGTTTAATTTTTTTCCAGTACATTACATAATAAAACGTTTGTAGCAACTCAAAACATAACATAAAAAGTTTAAGAAGGTGAATAAAAACAATAAAAACAAACAAAAACACGCAAGAGAACACAAATTTAAAAACAAAAATGGATGAGTGTGATGACATTATAAACATTTAAAATGATTCACGTAAGATGTCTAAAAACCCTGGTGTGTCGACTAATACCTGCAAAACTGTGGGATAAAACGGGAGACAATTCGCCAGGTAGATTAAGAGAAAACAAATGAAATTGTGGTCTGTTTCCCTAATATTCCACATTTGCGTGTACCGCCATGGTCAGTTTTCTTGTTAGGGTAAATTTACAAGAACAAAAGTTTTCAAGTATTGCCGACTAATGAAATGAATAATGAAAAGTAATTATTGGAATTTACTGAATCATTATCACCAATCAGTTTTATTTGTTATATTTCCGACTTATTTATATATATATATATATATATATATATATATATATATATATATATATATATATAACAGTAAGTTATTCATGACATCTACAGTCACTAGTTGAAACTTAATTTGACACGAACCAAGGAATCCAAAAGTAGAGGTTTGTCCACAAATTGACAGGCAGCCAACAATTCGTTGTTCTGACCAACCCAAGGTTCAATCAAGTTTCTAATACGTTATGAGGAACGCAAGCAGAATCTAAGTGAAAATAGAGTATATTTCGTTTTAATTCCGAGAGTTCTAACCTTTGACAGCTGTTTCGTGCTAACGCACTCATCAGAAAGGATTTATGGAGCTCTCGAAATCAAAACGAATCCACTCAAGAATTAATACCGTGAGGCAACACATAATATAACAGTAAGTTATTCATGACATCTACAGTCACTAGTTGAAACTTAATTTGACACGAACCAAGGAATCCAAAAGTAGAAGTTTGTCCACAAATTGACAGGCAGCCAACAATTCGTTGTTCTGACCAACCCAAGGTTCAATCAAGTTTCGTGTCAAATTAAGTTTCAACTAGTGACTGTAGATGTCATGAATAACTTACTGTTATATTATGTGTTGCCTCACGGTATTAATTCTTGAGTGGATTCGTTTTGATTTCGAGAGCTCCATAAATCCTTTCTGATGAGTGCGTTAGCACGAAACAGCTGTCAAAGGTTAGAACTCTCGGAATTAAAACGAAATATACTCTATTTTCACTTATATATATATATATATATATATATATATATATATATATATATATATATATTACTGAAATACAAATAACTATAATAATAACCATGCATTACATTTAGAAATATCGAAATTGAGCTTTATGAAAATTCATTAGAACCTGTCAATCTTTTGCTTATAATCATTATAATATAAGCGGGAATGGCGGGATTCCGTGTTTCATATATTCGTGCCATGATATTCATTAAAATGTGTTCTAATAATACAAGATACTATGTGATAATCTTCATAATATGGTGGTCACTTTCGGGACTGGATGTGGATGAATTATTTTGTTGGTCTCTGGATTATGCCCACAAATGATACAAAAACGGAACATGATCAAATCATTATTTATTATACAGCATATGGAAAAAATCTATAGTTGTTATCAACATAGGGGCGTTTTGGAACCTACTGAGAACCTATTAGATATAGGCATTTGTCGAAATTACCAAAATCTCAAAAGTAATCTTTTCACATTATATGTAATCTAAATATAAATTTACCATCAAAATGAATAAAATCAACACCAATCAAAAAAATTAAATTGAATCTCAACGAATCCTCCTTTCAATCCACACTATGGTTCGTCCATATATTTCCCTTGGAACATTCCTCAACACAATTGGCAGAACTTGGTCAACTCATTCTCCAATCGTCTCTTCAAGGTGGTTTTGATCTCTGAAAAGTCTATATTTGTGAACTAAAAATTTCAAATATTAGAAAGAAATCGCATGAGGTTAGATCGGAAGATCTAGGGGGCTATGAATTATTATAGTTCACACCAGTCGTCTTTACTTGAAATACATTGTTTCTAAAGCCCCCTGATTGGCTAGAGGTAAGAACGCAGAGCAGAAAGTCAAAAGTACTGATCGACAAGCGTAAGGATGCCACCGAGAATTGGTTGAGCAGTAGACAAAACCCTGGAGTAGGGCAGGAGCTCAATCGCTCTGCCTTATTAAACAGTAGTCGATCTTTGTCGCACATCTACTCACGCTTTCTATCGTTTGCGCATCTCAGAGGCATCCTTACGCTTGTCGATCTGTACGTTTTATACCTTGCCTTGCGTGTTATTATGAACGTGTCTACACGATTCCAATAGTTTGAATTCCTTCCGTTCTTGCGTTACCTTATCTTACGTTTATATAAACTAGGCTTTATACAAAAAATGTTATAAATAATTTGTCCAGAAAGCAGCCGACTTTTGACTGCACTCTCTTGTAATAAAGCGGAAACGCCATATAAATGCGTGCAATAGTGAATAATTCATGCTGTGTTTGGAAAGGAGCAGGCACTTTAATTTGACATGGGATTCCCCGCCTTAAAAAAACAATTCATCATTTGTCTTTTTTCTGCCAGCTTATGTGCTATGCTTAGGGAAAAGAGGCAAATATCTCTCTTCCTTATGAACGCTGGAAAATCGAAACAGAGATGATCTGAAAGCAGAAATATTCAAGAGTTCTTCCCAGCGAGTTCGCCATTTATTGAATTGAACAGTTCGAAACTGAAAGGACAATTATCAACTTTCAGTGACATTCTCAACACAGTACCTACCTCTCAGGTGGAAATCCAAAATATTCAAATTGTAGATATTGATCTCTCTTCCAAATGCCGTTCACAGAATTTGAATAAGACGATTTTCCTTAAATCGGTGCATTTAGAAAGATTTGCCCTTTGACGCATCAAGGGATGTCATTTAAAGGACAGCACTATCAAGGTTAAAAATGAATAAAAGGATTCTAATTTCTCCAGACTTTGAAAAATGATTCAGAAATACCGTTAGAACCTTTAATAGGTATCATTGTACCTTCGTCCCGACATGATCAAACATACTGCACAGAGTGTTTCTTCTCAGAACTCTGCATAAAATAAAGAAGTTAAATTAGGTGTAAACTTTCATTGCTTTCAGATTGATTGAAAGTAACAGGATATATAAATTTACCTGTTACATTGTACAAATAACAGGGAAACCTCTGTAACTCTTCATAGCAAACTCTATTATAATTCACGTATTGTAATAATCACAATTTTACTCTTAATTCATACAATTTTGAGTGGTTGTTATTTAAGGTTTTTCTTATGCAACCATTATTTTTCTTTGTGAAATTCTCAAAAAAACATATATATTCTGAGATTGTACATTAATCTGTGATTGTAGGAAAAACAGTGTACATTACTTGTGTCGAAAGTGCCTTCCCCAATTTATTATATCTCTTTAGATGTATTTTGTATTGCATGAAGACTAAATCCAGAGCCGCCTCTGCTGCTATCGGATATCCATGGAATGTTAGTCGGTCAGTGTCCAAGAGCACAATGCGAAACCTCGTTTTATCATAAAGCGTTGAATGCGTTATTCGTTTTGTTGGAGATAACTTCATGGAAGATAGCAAAGCCAAAAGGACCGGATTTTGCTGCCTCATCCTAGTTAAATCAGGGTCGTTACAAAGGATTTACCAGCAGGCTGAATAAGCACAACCCGCTGGAATGAATGACTTTTTGATCTGTTACACTCTAATTTTAGATCAAGATCTTTCAACTGTTTATTATTACATATACTGATATTTCCAATGAACCTTATGAATATTCAAGCAAATCATCAGGATGTTCTGTTATTCGAGCTCAATATGTAAACATAATAGTGAGAACCGACCGTTAGTTGTTCATCAAAAACAGTGTTTAATGTGATGCAAAAGGGTGGCCAATCGGAGTACTTCTCTTGTAGTACTCCGCGCTTTGATGATCGTGAGTGCCATTTAACATTTTCAAATTAAAACCCAATCCAGTATGAACAGATTTCGTATTCAAGATAACGATTTATTAATTTTATCGAATATAACCCGTGTGATGAAATCTCTGTGTTGGTTTGGTATCTGTTTCCTCATCTCTAGATGGATATAAAGCCTAAATCTACCTCTAAGGCTATCCATTAAACGTATGAGTAAAGAACTTTACTTCATAACAGCCCTTGAATTATTGTTCTACTTTTCATTTCAGGCCTCTTATTCTCGAATATTGGGTACAATCCCTGGAATTCTGCGCTGGGAGGAATCTTCACAGATCCTGCTGGAGTCTAGAGGACCACCCTCAGTGCATGCAGTTAGGGTAGCCAAGGATTTGGATGAGTAGCCCTTTACTTCCTTACTTTCATTGTGCCTATTGACTTCAACCATCAATTCAGAACCATATGGGAATTTTAATTGATACAGCGTTTGCTTAGCATCATTTATAGGTTTGTTACAACCCCTAGTACGTACTGGGCAAGGAACTTTAGCCCTAAGAACTCGCTGTCTTGTATATTCGACGTTTTCATCAATAAAGACCATCTATACTCTCCCTTCAGACCAAGTTTATAGTTAATATCACCATCACCCAGAACCCCCCTTCTCCACTGAGTTATCCAGTGTTTTACCCTACTATACAGGGTGTTTCATAATAAATGCGCAGGACTTCCGGATGTGACAGCTCGTTCAAAAATATGAAAAAAAGTTTCTATTAACTTACCCTCTAAAATTCAACATTTTCGAGATACAGGGTGTTGAAACTTAAAAAAAATTATCGTTTTTTGCGAATATCTCTGGAACCGTTTATCGCACAGAACACAGATTTTGAGTGCATTTTCTACTCATAATAAGCTATGTTTTGTGCAGATTTTTTATTTTTTTAAATTCATAATTGGTGAAAATTTTGAAGGGGTAGTGGGTGTTTTTTTCTCCAACTTCTACGCCACTGGAAAAAGTATGATTATCCTCACCCAAAATGGAAGAGTTGCTTCACAATCATAAGTATATTTGGAACGCTTGTTAAATATCTTAAGAGAAACAAAAGAAAAATTGATAAGTCCGAGGTCCCGATTGAAAGATTTAATAATTATTTTGCTAATGTGGCAAAAAAATTAATCTATAATATCTTCTTTATTCGAATTCAAATCAACAATGAAAACCGTTTATGTTTATCCACTCTGTAACAGAGCTGAAGAGATCAATATCAATTAAAGAACTCACAATTCGAAACTCCCTTCAACTAATGAATAAGCCAAGATGTTATCTCAACACGAGTCGTGGAATTCCGTAATCATTTAGGCTTTCAAGTCGGCTCTGAGACTTCGTCAGATGCTGATGCTGATGCTGATTTGATTGAAACCGCCGACAGACTCCGCATAATCTACAAATCATTTGTTTCTCATGGTTTATTGTGGAATAGGGTGCACAGAGAGAAGTTTTAGCTCCACGGCTTCAGTATTTGCGTGATCAAGAAGCAACGAAATTAAATGATCAGAGATTCCTCACAGCATTCAAACAAAGAGATGAAAGTCAATGGTGAGAGAGTTCATCACATTGTACGCAAGGGAAACACTCGGAGATTGGCAGCTTAATCCATGGAGTACCACAAGGTTCGGTTTTGGGCCCAGGTTTGTTTGTACATTACATAAATATTCGTGGAAATCTTACTATTTTTGTCGACGACACTACGTTCTTGTGGAATGGTAAGGATACAAACACGTCGAAAAATAATATTTTCCTTGACGTCGATAAAGTGAAGCAATGGTGTGATGCCAACTCAATGTGTTTTAATATATCTGAAACCAGAATACTATCTTTCTGATTTGACTTTAATGACCCTGGGTAACCAGGCAATGATAAATAGTGAGTGCAGTAAATATCTAGGACTAATAATCGATCATAAATTGAATTACATGTACCGTATATCAAATCTGAACAAAAAAATATCATCAGGCTGCTTTGCAGTTCGAGTCGTAATTCATGAACTAGATCATTTTGGGGATTATGTAGTTGTCAGCTATTATATTCAATCTTTGTTCTATGAAAAAGAGCACTCCGTCATTAAGCGGGAGATCACTATAGGTCACTGTTTAAAAAGCAACGATAACTGATAGTCATTTGCCTTTTTGTATTAGAGACAGATTGTTCAGTCCATATAAAATATAATAACACAGTGAATGTTAGTAACGAACAGTCGTTGCTGACTGATGATGAACCCATCACTCTCATATACACCTACTACGTAGGCTCATTATGGCAAGTACCTGTGAGAAAACAACTACTCCCCTGGCTAAGACCACGACGGGTATTGACTTAAATCTAACAGATACTTGTGCAATTCGTTCCTCAAAGCATCAGAGGACGTAGTTGCAAGTGTCAGTAACGACTATTCGTTACTAAACGATCTCCCAAAACATTTCTGTTTTCAAAGTGAATGTTAATAGACACAACACACGAAATGGTTTTCATCTGCGATTACCTATTCCAAGAACATCACTCATAAAAAATTCTACGGCATATGAAAACTTAAAGGTATGTAATAATCTACCAGCAAATACCAAAAATGTATGTGATAAATACCAATTCAGGAAAGTCCTGAAAAGTATGCTTGCCGCTAAAGCGTACTATAATTTGAGTGAATACCCATCAGTCTCATTTCTACGAAGGCGGAGAAGGGCCACGAGCAATTTTTTTTGGAATCCCGACTTTAATCTCGGACCCCCGTATTTAATCTCGGGGGTCCGACTTTAATCTCGTGGGTCCGACTTTAATCTCGGACCCCCGACTTCAATCTCGGGATTCGACTCACTTCTCTCAGATTTTAAAATTTTTACCAAGGAATCTCTTCATAAAGCTCTAGACACAAAATGAAACGTTTTTTCTCGTTCACTATTGGTTGAAAGGATAAGGTATCTTGATTTTATTGAAAATTAAACCAAATGTTCATAAAATCAGATGTGGAATCATCTGCGACTGAAAGACATCAGTCGCTATTTTCCATCGTTCAAGATAACCTCTTGAAATGTATTCATGTTGGAAAGGGAAGCATTCTCAATTGAAAATTGAAACAAACATGACTCCTCTGGAAAGAACTTTCGATAAAAATTAAGCTAATTTTATGTATAATGTCTAACAAAAAACAAACTCTACCCTAGCTAAAGCCACGCTGGACATTGAACTCCATCTGATAGATATTGTATTATGACAATAACAGCCGCCCTTTACCCGCACAGGCTATGCCTTTGGGTACACAATCTTCGATTGTTTATGAGGAAGTATTATTATTATAACTTGAGAGAATAAATTTTATTCAAATATATTTTTTGTTATTTCTAACAGAAAATAACTACTTCCCTAGCTGGCCACGCAGGACATTGAACTACACCTGATAGATTTTGCGAAAAGTAAACCTATCTTGCAAATTTTCACTTTCAGATTTTTTCTTTCAAGTTATATTTTATGATCTTTCCACAATAATAATAATAATAATAATAATAATAGTTAAAAAGTACAAATGTGGAAGCCAAGACAATTACAGTGAACAATGACTAGGAAAAAGTCACAGGGAGTAAAATTTAAGAAAAACAGAAAGGAAAAGTGAACAGTATATATATATATACTTGAACAACTGTTCACTTTTCCTTTCTGTCTTTCTTATTTACAAAACATATATATATATATATATATATATATATCTTATAATTAACTATTGTAAAATCACAGTTCAGCTTAAAAATTCGTCGATTGTGTAGCAATTTTTCTCGAGGAGACTTCTTTTCAGAACAGATTTGAAAATATTTATGTTTGGTGATAGTTTAATTGCTTCGTCTAACTTATTGAATAATTTAGGTCCTCAATAGAGATGACTTCTTTGATAGAGAGAGGTACGATGTGCATTGGGAATTAGTAAATCCTTGGACCGAGTTGAGTATTCATGAGCTTGTCGATTGGATGAGAACATAGGTCTGTTTTTATAAACATAGATACAGACTTCGTAAATATATAAACCAGCAACCGTGAGTATTTTAAGCTCTTTAAAAGTATTTTTACATGATTGATGCCATCCCAAACCAGCAATGATGCGAACGGCATATTTTTGCAGAATGAACACCCTGTTAGCAGATGACCCATTAGCCCAGTTCAGAATTCCATATCTCAGATGACAGTTCATGGTTGCATAATATAGATTCATCAGGACCTCCTTATCACAGTGGTTCGCCATAAACCTCAGCGCAAAACAGTTTTTACGCAGTTTCTCACAAAGTGATTCAATGTGTGGTGTCCACGTTAGTTTGTAATCTAAAGTGAGACCTAGCATTTTACTAGTTCTACACGATTCAACGTGTAGTTCATTATTTTCAAAAATTTTGAGGGTTTCAGTAACATTACTCAAAGTGAAATTCATCAGTGTTGTTTTCGTTACATTCAATTCCAAGCGATTTTTCTCTGCCCATGTAATTATCCTTTCGTAGACTATCTCCGTACTTTCTGCGAATATCTATCAGATGTAGTTCAATGTCCAGCGTGGTTATTGCCGGGGAAGTGGTTGTTTTCTGATAGATAGAAAAAAAGGCTTAATTTTTATCTTAGGTTTTTACATTTCCAGAGGAGTCATTTCGTTTCAATTTTCAGTTCAAAATGTTTATCTTTCCGGTAATGTATCTATTATTGCATGGGACAAATAATGATGAATTTGGTGTATCTAATTATATCTGTTTGTGAATCACACTTGGGGGGCGCTTTAATATTTCAAAAGTTTACTTCTATAGCGTTTCAATACATAGGACTTTCATTCTCTGTTTCATTTCTAAACCATTTCACCTCATGTAAACTCATTATTGAAGGACCTGAAGATGAAATGATTAAAATTCGAAACGTCGCATCGGTCAGAAAATATTAGTCCCAACAAACTATCTGAACACATCAATGTAACTATCATCTTCCAGACTGAGATCCGGAGCCAGATATATACAGGGTGATTTAGAAAGAGAACAACAAACTCCGTGTGCTAATTCTTTAAATAAACATAATACGATATTTGTTCAAAATTTGTTCTTTCCGTCAACCGGTTGCACTCTTACGAGCAATCCTCATAAGTCTCCGGGAAACTTGTGTGAGCTAGGAGAGACTAGGCCCTAACTTTCAACGTGTGATGCCCTTATGGTTGACAAGCGAACGTTCCATCATCACTACCACCATGAACAAATGTTTTGATTCGCTTTTCGACTGAAATCCCGAGATTAAATTCGGACCCCCGAGATTATAGTCGGGGGTCCGAGATTAAAGTCGGGGGTCCGAGATTAACACGTTGACTGCCGTGCTCATTTTTTCATTTTTGGTATCAGAGCCGAAGCAAAATCGAAAATTTTGTCCCAGAAACCATTATGGACTCTATGTAGGTACAGCCTACAGAGATAGTATATCGTTGAATTTTTCGGAAATTGAGACTCTGAGTTCAGTATTCGTCTTCCAAAAATTCGTTGTTTTTACTGACTTGTCTGCCACGCCGACTCGGTCTGTGCGTCGAATGAGAACAATTTGCAACGCAAACTTGTTACTGAAGCCGTCTCGGTCTGTTTTCGCGATATTATCGACAATAATTTAGACCGATGGCTTCAAGAACAGTTCAATTGGCTCAGTCCCATAGACCGAGTTGGCCTGGTGTATCAACCTCAACCTCGGTCTATGAGACCGAGGTGGCTCACCAGAATAATTTTTCCTCGGTCTCATAGACCGACTTGGCAGTCAACGTGTTAAAGTCGATGGTCCGAGATTAAAGTCGGACCCCTGAGATTAAAGTCGGGGGTCCGAGCTTAAAGTCGGGGGTCCGAGATTAAAGTCGAGATTCCAAAAAAAAATTGCTGGTAGCCCTTCTACGCCTACGTACAATTCAGGAATTTTGTTTGAACATCTTACAATCATATTCTATCCCTCGACAAAATAGTAGACGTGCCTACCACCAATCTGACTTAGATTACATCCATCTAAATCGCAGCCACCCACATTAGCGTCGTAAAACCTCCTCTGAAATTCCGGCGCCCACAAATTAAATTTCCCGCCCTTTATGATGCATGTTTACACACACAATCATCCAGACTCCCCCGTTAACGCTGTAATGCATTGTCCTATTAGCAACTGGGCAGAAGTGATAACAGCCACTTTATTATCCGGATAGCACCGGCGTAATTTACAGGACGCTTACTCTACATCAACATAGAAATGAAGGCGTCCGGGTCAGGTCGCTTGGGATGGCGATAGCACACATTCACACGTCCTTCTTCTTCTTCCGTGCCGCGTTGTCCCTGCTATCGGATGCCGGGGAAAGCCAGAGGCGGCAGGAGGTCGCTTTTGCGAGGTCTATCCAGGGGGTTTCGTAAGGACGTCTCGGAGTCTTTCGTGAGACTTGTCCTCTATGCCAGCGTTCTAGGGCATTCGTTTCTTTATCTAACAAATCCGGTGGATATGACCAAATTTTCCTAATTGTACTCAAAAAAAGGTACACTAGAGCTAACACTTTCCATAAAAATTCAGTCTGGATTAGATGGGAGAGGGGGTTGTAAAGACTATGCGATCCCACAAACTCCTCGACCTATTAAATCTTTTGTGCATGAACTTTAATCTATTCGGGGCCCAGGCTTCCGAAACTTCGTATATAGTTCTTCCGAAAAGAGCTTCCGAAACTTCGTGTAAACTCAAACAGGTAAAGCATTGCATTCCGAGGATAGCCTTTTGCTGAGCACGGTTTCGGAAGTTGAGGTCAAGGTCTATATTGTTGAATACTTACTGTCCCGTAATTTCTATATTTTCTTGTACTAATGTTGCACATTAATTTCACTATTTTTTATCTATTCCTAGGTTACGAAAAACGTTGTTTATTCATTGCATGTAAACAAATAGAGATAATGTAATTTGTAACCAGAACTGATTTCTTTCCTATCCATATCTAAATGCGTGTTCCGTTTCATGCATTGAGGACATAATGCGCATATGACCGTTCCGTTTCCTACATTGGGAGCGCATTGACACGCCCACTTTTATATTCCCCTCTTTGGCCTTGAGACATCGAAAGTGCATGATCTACTGCCCGTTCGTCTAGCAGCGATCAATGCGATCCAAATTAGATCTGTCAAACTTAAAAGTCACGTTCAAACAGAAACGTCAGAAACCGAATTAAAAGTTTAAATTTGATATTTGATGAAGTGTCAAGTATCGTGCATTATCACATTTACCTGATTTGCCGTACAATGGAAGAAAAAATTGTCAATTCATTCAACATCATATCGTCGGTCTCATGCCAAAACCACGAATGTGCAATTTGTCATTTCGAATGAGGAGAGTTTCAAGAATATTCGTGCTTCTTGCTTTGAAAACCTAGGTGAGTTTTCACATTCGCGAATTCACTCTCGTTCACAGTAGACAACCTGATAGCACTTTCGTGAGTTTGGCATTGAAAATTTTGGTAAAAAATTAGTATTTTACATGTTGAAGTCAGAACCCTGAAATTAGCATATTCGTGGTTTTGGCCTGGGATAGACGATATTATCCTCATAACTATCACTTGCATCAGAATCTGAGCTACTCTCAGTTTCACAAAGCTCGCTTCTTACTCCTGATGCTATTAACACTTTCGTTCTACCCATATTAATTTATTTACTAGATTAACAGATTTGTTTCCGTAACATAAGAATTTGGTTAACTGATAAAGTGATAAATGTCAACATCTGCGGGAAACGGCATGCACCACGCAAGCAATTTGTTCCGATTCAACCCACCAACGTCAAAGTTAGTTGAAACGGAACGCTTCATTATGTCTGCAACAGTGATGCGATGAATGCATGAAACGGAACACGCTTTAAATGTACAATATTGGCGACGAGGATTTGAGTAAGCCACTTTTAGTTATCAACACTCACCAAGGTCTTTTTTGTTATAGTACGATTCCGTTCGGAGTCAAGTGTGCTCCTGCTCAATTTCAAGCTGCTTTGGATACAATCATGCGTGGTTTAGATCCCAAAGCATGTGACCTAGATGATGTAATAGTTTCTGGTATTGATTTAGAACAATGCAAAAAAAATGAAAGGGTGATTGAAAGAAAGTGTAGGTTTTTCTGCAAACTTCAGAGTATCTTGATTTTTTATTGTCTGGGGTTGGAATTGCACCCTTGTCCTCCAAAGTTGATGCAATAGTGGATGCACCAGTTCCAGAAAACATAGGTCAGCTTTGATGTTATTTAGGTTTACCCTACTATTAGCGAAGGTTTATCCCATTGTTGTCTTCACTCCTTCGTCCTCTATTCGATCTGGAAAAAAAGTCACATTTCATTGGACTAATGAATGTCAAGTATCTTCTGAGTAGAGTAAACGTCTCTTGACAGAAAGTCGCATTCCTCCTCATTATGATCCCAGATTACCACTTATTGTAACTACCGATGCATCTCCATATCGTCGTTGATACTGCAATGCGATCTATGTCACAAAACATTTATTCCACAGGAGACTTTAAAATGATAATAGGTACTACATAAAAATTTCTACTCACGACTATTTTATACTTTAAATTCCAAAACAATGACAGCCGGTAGAAATTCTTATGTAGCAGTTTTTTTTTTTTCTTTGGTGATTTGGCATCGACTGCTATGGTCATTAGTAGTTATTATCTACAGTCTTCTGTAAAATGATTGTTTCTGGACATAGCTCGTATTGCAGTATCAACGACGATATGGTGTAGGTGGGTACATCAGCCACATTGCCCTTTTCTTACAGCCGATTTCACCAACTGATTCCTAAAGTTAGGAAATACCTAAATCGGATTTGGGAATAACCAAGTGCAATTTACGTATCACCACTCGTTAAGTAATGCTTGAGAGTGATAGGAAATACCTACGTTAGGTATCACTTTAAAGTATTACTTAAATGCTTGGTGAAACGCAAATTGTAATTGGGCATTCCCAAATTCGATTTAGGTATTTCCTAGCTTTAGGAATTAGTTGGTGAAATCGGCCTTAAGTCAACCTACTCAATGGATGTGCTATATCTCCACCTCTCATTTCGAGGATAAACTTATATGTACCAATAAGAATTAGGCCAAGAAATATTGTTTTCAGGATTTTGGCTAGGACAAATACTAGAGAAAATTCCCCTCTCATACGAATGTGCACTATTTTGAATGATATTCGCGCAAACAACAGAGACCTTAATATGTATAATGAAATAGAAAAAACAATTTAAAAAAGTGTATTTCTGGTTTTTGTAAATGATTCTTTTTGAATATTTTCTAAAGGTCAATTTAATTTTTTAATTATTTTGCTGATATCTACCGTGGAAAGAATGTTGTATGTTTTTCTCTACTTTGGTAACTAGGAAGATACACGATATAGTACGATTGAGATGAACCAGAACCATGGAACATTTGTCTAAAGCAAATTTTCTTCCATTACATTTGTACTTCTCCACCACCCTTAAAGACTTTTGCAGATTATTTTATCCTTTTTCTTATTACCATTAAACGTTGTCCTTATATTCAAAACCAGCACAATCCATATTTTTTTAATCGAAATGTACTATAAGAGGGTGGAAGTCTAAAACGTGCCCTCCTGTATACGGAGGATATTTGCATAAACGAGCCCTGAGACATCTCAATTCAATCCCAGCACCACTCTGGGGCACTATCACCACAAATTAGATCCGAGCAGTCTTTACTTACATTATACCAATTTTCCCGCCCTTTATCATTACCATAAAAACGATTATTGGAAGCGAGTTCGTATAAAAAAAATCGACGAGTTCATGACGGCAAGGGCACACACAACTCACTTTATCTAATGACTCCTTCGCAATATCCTTTGCATAATATTGACTTCGAAATCAGCCCGCTATATGAAGTTCTTAGCAGGTATCGATTTCGATGCTCGGATATTCAAAAACTGATATATTGGGAACGAGATAATAATTTTGTTAGCCCTGTTTCCGAAAGACATAAACAGCTCCAGGTCCTAGATCTTCATTCGTTTTCCATTAGTGGAAGAACGTGAATGTATACAGTGTGCGCCCAAAAGATTACTTTTCATGAAAATTCAAATAATTGGACGGTGTGGGATATCTTATACGAGGGTTGCTATTTATGTATTGAGAATGAAGAACTAAAACAATAATTGGGGTGTAGAAACTTCTTTATTGTTTTTCAAAATACTCTCCTTTCAAATCTACACATTTTTGCATTCGATTGAACCAATTGGCAAAGCAGTTTTTCCACTCCGAAGTAGATATCTCCAAAACATGGTTTTTGAATGCATAAACAGCGTCTTGAGGCGTCGAAAAACGTTGACCACGTAATTTGTTCTTCACTTGAGGGAACAAATAGACTTCATTGGGTGCTAAATCAGGGCTGTACGGCGGATGACCCATCAATTCTACGTTTTGAGTGCTCAAATAGTGGGTTGTTTGAGCCGATGTGTGTGAGCTCGCATTGTCATGATGGAGAATTATCCTTCGTCGACGGTTCGTTTTCTTTATTTCATCGATGACTTCTGGAAAACAAATAGTAGTGTACCGTTCAGAGTTTATCGTTCTACGTTGCTCTAAAGGCACGGTTGCCACATGACCGTTTATACCGAAGAAACAGGCCACCATTTGCTTCGAAGTGCTGCAAGCACGAACAACTTTTGCTGGATTTGGTTCATTTTGAAAGACCCATACAGTCGACTGCTATGTATATGTTATAAACTACATTTGATGCACCGCGGTCATATTTTGTAATCATTTCCTTGCAACAATTTACACTAGTCTTTTTTTGATCGATTGTCAAATTGTGCGGAATCCAACGAGAACAAATCTTTCTGACTGCCAAATGTTCATGCAATATCTTGTGTATACTTGCCTCGATCTCGCGATATGTCACATGACGATTCTGCATTATCAGTTCGGACACAGAATCAATGTTTTCTCGCACAACAACCGATTTTGGACGTCCATCTTTAACTTCGTCCGCCAGCGAAGTACGGCTACGTTTGAATTCACTAAATCATCGATATACTGTGGCCTTGGATGGTGCTTCATATGTATGGTTTGCTACGTGTACTGTTTTTCTAGCAATTTGCACGGTTCCAAAGTTCCGTTCCAGCTACCGCTCCCGCGTTCCCGCGTCGTTTTGACGGAACCTTTAGCTCCATTTTTTGGCCGAGATAAAATTTTCAAATGTCTATTATTAACAATACAAATAGCGTATGTATGACAAATAGTTCTGATTTCGTATACTGTCAAAAATGTCAAACTTTGCGATAGCGCAGTTGGATCGCGCCTAACAACAAGAATCAACAAGAATCAAAGAGCACAAGGCTTGCTGTCGGTTAGGGCACACACAGAAATCCGCTGTCGCAGAACATACTCTCAACAACGATAACCATAGAGAAGTCATCTCTTCAACATCTGCCTATTACCCAAGACTCTTCCGGGAAGCAACTGAAATTCAGAAACACCACAACAACTTCAACAGAACCGAAGAAGGACTACAGTTGAACAAGGTTTGGCTTCCAGTTCTCAAAAATTCTCAATTAGCTCCCTTCCCACAAAATAACGGTACGAAGGATTCTATGATGTCCAATCAGATGTAAGAACTTCAAATCACAGGTATTTATTGAGACAACGTCTAACAAATGTCAAGCAGTTGACAGCGACTTAAGAAACCAGAAACTTTGAAAAAATATCTCTTGAAAATGCAAACCACTCGTGTTGGCGAAACGTCGAGATCTTCTCTAAACATACGTCGGCCTTACAACCCGAAGAAATACCATGTAAGTGACGATGGCCGCGAAAGCCTTTCACAATTTATTAGGTATATTATTGTTTTAACTGCCTTACGAAACAATAACATAACATCAGCGCAAACAAAAAATCAACTTCGCGAAGTTAGGGGCACCGAAATAAGTAAGTGGACAATACGTCGCCGATTAAGCTAAGCTGGGTTAGAGGCTTGCAGACCAGCTAGTGGTCCAAAGTTGCTCAGACGGCATGATTAGCGTTTGCACGCCAGGTGTGTTATAGAATACCTAATTGAAGTTGAGATAGAGAAATTAGATTGGCCAGCATGCTCCCCTGATGCAAATCCTATTGAGCATGTGTGTGACTATCTAGGTCGATGTGTGAGAAGTCGCGAAAGCCCACCTACGAACGATAATGAACTTCGTATTGCGCTCTAGTTCATGCGTTCAGAATTCTAATTTTTAGAAAGAATTTTTTTTTAATGTATTAATTTTCTCACCACAATCGAAAAAAAGCCAGGAAAACGTTTGACTTGGACCATTTTTTCCGTGTAGAGTAGTATAATGCTCAGCTGACGTTTTGTTAATAAACTGTAGGTCTAGACAGTCTTTATTGGTACTGGTCTTCGCTTCCATACGTGTGACTTACGGCGATCAAGTTTTAAATCTCTCACTCTCCATCGACTTTTATAGCAAAGCCATAACCTGTACGGCCCCTTACTCAGCAACTGTGGCGGGGTGAAAGGAGATAAGAAATAATGTTTAATTTGCATAGTAAGCTACTCCATTTCAGCCGGAATCCTCGGAGGGATCGTAACTTGAGAACTCTTATACGAAACAGCCTTTCCATGTGTACGAACACGAAAAAATTCACTGCGGGAGAAACAATCTCGGCTTTTACTTCTCGACGTAAATCCGCGCGATATAAACGGAATTAAAAGTGGCGATAATATGCACAATTTGCCTACGGAATTCTTTCTATAGTCCAATATCCAGGGGTTTTAACTTGGCACAAAATCAAGTAGAATTGATTTTTGGCATACAAGCAGTTTTTGAGGATTACTTTAAAGAAAAAAAATTGATCTGCACGCGAGCACCTATGGAAAGTGGGAAAAACTCCCGGGAAAGCTCGGAAATTCGGTATTCCGTCAATAACTTGGAAGAGATTGAAAATTTCGATATAATGTATGAAAGTAAATTTGTAGAACGTAAAAATCTCCACAAAAAAGTTAGTAACACATTTTTTCAAAAATTGCTTCCTATGCTAAAATTCATAATCTAAACGGTGTTTTGAAGGAAAATCCTTCAACAACTATCATATATAGCTGGTGGGTGTCGGCAGAAGTGTTTGTATTTGATATAAACAGTGTAATTTTACAATTTTTTCACGTTTTCCTATCGAATTAGCTCGACAGTCTGATTTTGTTCGAAGATTCAGTAAGTCAAATTTGAACAAATTAGATATAACTTCATTCCCAATTTAACTTGGTCCTAACTAAATGAAGTTTTTCTGTACCCGTTGTTTTTAAGTTCGCTCATTTTTCAAGTCTGAAATCTTTACAATCGACGTAACTATATCAAAGTGAACATTTTTGAAAAAGCGTATCCCATAGTTGAGAATCTGCTCTTTCTTTTATTTTTTTGTTGGAACCGAGTCGGCACAAATGTTCGCGGGGCGCTGCGGTCGACTCAATCAGATTACGTTTGCTCCGCATGACGTGTTGTAAGCAAACAATGTTTGGTGATATATTTCTAAAAAACTTCAATAAAAGTTGTGTCAAAGAGTATACATATTACGAGGATGTATTGATATCTAGTTAGCCTAGACGAGTTCCCTGCATAAACAAAATATTGAGTATCGAGCCATCATCAAGTACCTGTATTTAAAAGGGTTAAGAGGTAAGCAGATTTACGAAAACATGCTTTAATACCCTTGTTGATCAATGTCCTTCGTATGCGACCGTGAAAAATTGGACTTCAAGCTTCAAAAGAGGTGAATTTTCCATTGAAGATGATGACCGATCGGGAAGGCCAGTTTCTGTGTCAGTCCCCGAAAATATCGATGCAGTTCATGACATGATTTTAACAGACCGTCGAATTGGGCTAAAACGGATATCTGAAGCACTGAATATTTCATACGAACGCGTTCATCATATAGTTCACGTCAATTTGGACATTAGAAAAATTGCTGCAAAATGGATCCCCAAACGTTTGAATGTTGACCAAAAGCGTGCAATGGTAGTAGCATCGCGTTCGATCTGTGCTCGATTTGAAAAAGATGTAGAGTTCTTAAACCGAATTGTTACTATGGATGAGACTTGGGTACATTTCTACGATCCAGAAACAAAGCAACAATGGATGGGATGGCGACACTCCGGTTCTCCAAGGCCTAAGAAATTTCGTGTCCAAAAATCTACTGGAAAAGTTTTTGCTTCAGTTTTTTGGGATTGCCATGGAGTAATAATGATTGATTTTTTGGATAAGGGTAGAACAATAACTGGAGATTACTATTCGACATTACTGACCACTCTACGGGAAAAAATTAAAGAGAAAAGACGCGGAAAGCTATCCAAAGGTGTTTTGTTTTTGCGGGACAACGCCCCTGCACACAAATCGCATGTTGTCTTGCAAAAAATTCGTGATTTAGGGTTTGAATTACTAGAACACCCCCTTCGTCAACTGAAAAAAAGTTTAAAAGGTCGTAAATTTTCTTCCAACGAGGAGGTAATAAAAGCTGTGGAGGTTCGCTGCAATAAATGTCTCCAATTAAGAGGAGATCATGTTGAGTAGGTAATAAAATATTTTGACATTGAAATTTTGTTTGGTTCTATAGTAGGTTAAGAATTTTTCAATATATCCTCGTATACCGGGTGACACAGCAGACATGTAGCAGCCTGTAGTTTTTTTATTTGAAGAGATAAAAATTTGAAATGTACAGAAGTTACGTAATCAATGATAGCGCTTCATTTGAATCTAACGACAACTTTTTTCAACTATCTGTTTGATCGGCAGTAACTCCAACTTCTTTTTTTTGAATGACACCCTGTATATTTATCTAGCCTATTTTATTTGTCTTGAAATTCACTATTCAACCGTGTACCACAAAGTGGCATTCGTTTCTCAATTCGCAGATGAATTGCATTTTATTGAAAAACATCAAGTTGGCTGTTACCCGAATTCGATAATCTTTCGATGCTTGGTAGGCTTGGAAATCCAAAGAGTATCAGTTGAACGATATAATTTCAGTTTTTTCCATTCCTGATCACTTCCTACAGATTGTCAATGATTTCTTTGATAAAAAGAAAAAACATCTGAAAATAACTCACGATATTGCGAAAACTGAGATAGGAACATGTTTTTTCAATTTGGCTACTTGTGAAGAAATTATCTGCCTTTCTCTTTGGCCATGTAGCCATATCATGATCTTTCCATTTGGAAACATAAAATTAAAATTGTTCCCCTGATCCACCAATTTACAAGTCTATTATTCTAGATATTTGCAATAATATTTTGCCTAGTAGGCGGTGTACACAAAATGTTTTGTGTTTCACAGGTAAACATCATTTGATTGCAATGATTATCTCCGTCAGTTTTATGCTGATTAAAATTGCATCGTTTAATTAGATACTAAATATGTATTCAAAGAACGAAAATGTCGATATGTTGTTGATATTCGGAGAGTGCAAGAGAAATTGTAGACAGGCTGAACAATTGTATGACGGAAGATTTCCGGAAAGACGCCACCCACCTGATAATTATTTCGCTAGAGTGAAAGAGCAGTTCAGAGCAGTTCTTTTCAAAACTCTTCTAGCGATCTCTCGATTCACGCTGATTTCGTCCTCAATTTGTCTCAGTGATATCGTCGGATCTGCATGTACTATGGCCAAAACGTTTACTTCCATTTCGTCGTCTACTCTAGCGAAATAATTATTAGGCGGATGGCATCTTTCCGGAAATCTTTCGACTTACAATTGTTCAGCCTGTCTACAATTTCTCTTACACTCTCCAAATATCAACAACATATCGACCTTTTTATTCTTTGAATACATATTTAGTATCTAATTAAACGATGCAATTTTAATCAGCATAAAACTGACGGAGATAAACATTGCAATCAAATGATGTTTACCTGTCAAACACAAAACATTTTGTGTACACCGCCTACTAGGCAAAATATTATTGCAAATATCTAGAATAATAGACTTGTGAATTGGTGGATCAGGGAAACAATTTTAATTTTATGTTTCCGAATGGAAAGATCACAGACGGATAGTTCCTTCACAAGTAGCCAAATTGAAAAAACATGTTCCTATCTCAGTTTTCGCAATATCGTGAGTTATTTTCAGATGTTTTTTCTTTTTATTGAAGAAATTATTGACAATCTGTAGGAAGTGATCAGGTATGGAAAAACTGAAATTATATCGTTTGACTGATACTCTTTGGATTTCCAAGCCTACCAAGCATCGAAAGATTATCGAATTCGGGTAACAGCCAACTTGATGTTTTTCAATAAAATGCAATTCATCTGCGATTCGAGAAACGAATCCCACTTTGTGATACACGGTTGAATAGTGAATTTCAAGACAAATAAAATAGGCTAGATAAATATACAGAGTGTCATTAAAAAAAAAGAAGTTGGAGTTAAAGTTGGAGTTACTGCCGATCAAACAGGTAGTTGAAAAAAGTTGTCGTTAGATTCAAATGAAGTGCTATCATTGATTACGTAACTTCTGCAAATTTCAAATCTTCATCTCTTCAAATAAAAAAACTACAGGCTGCTACATGTCTGCTGTGTCACTCGGTATGTGTTTTCATCATGTATGATGAAATGTTACATTTGTCAAAAAACATTCAAAGAGGTTGAAGTAACCACAGTACGTACATGTATGCCAACTCTGCGCGGTGTTGCTCTTGAAAGATATTATGGAAGATACAGGGCCATTAAACATTCATCCGAGTTGGAAGTGCACCGTATTTGTTACCAAGATTATACCAAGTGTACTAGAAATAAAGCACTCCAATTTAATGATGCTGAATTTCCTCCAGTCAGGCCAAATTTTTCATATAGTCCACCTTAAAAGAAACTAAGGAGAAGTGCTTGTGAATTCGATTTCCAACAAGATTACCTGCTTTGTGGTGAAAACCTGGATGAGCAGAACTCTGCAAAAAGGAATATCCAAATATTTTGAGTTCGAAAATTCCAATTTCTTATAATCTTCAAATAATTTAATTTTTAGGCCCACAATTTACGAATTTATTTCAATTGATGTTCGATGCTAGTTAATAAGATATTCTTTGGCGATTATTAACTACAGAATTGTCCGTTTCATCTAAAGCATGGGACTAACAAAGACTACCATGGTTTTGCCTTGTTTCAGCCCCCCAAATACAATTAATTAACACTTCCTCATCTCCCTCTATTCACAGCTTTTTACGTAGGAACCTCCTCGTTAATTCAGAACAATTATCAACCCAACCCAACACAATAGCTGATAAAGCGTGAATATAATACATCATAATATCCTCTTGCTAGCGAATTCTATCTGCTGTCCGTAAAGCAATTTATCACGGATGCCATATGCAGAGAAATCCCGATTATAACATGATATCGCCCCGCTAAAAGATCTACTGCTGCGAAACATCAAGATTTAAAATTAGATTCACTGCCTGCTGATATGGAGGATTTATCGTGGAGCATTTTGTTTTGTCACTGTGACAGATGTTCGGCTGAATAAACAGTCGGAGTGTATACTCTAAAAGATTGATTTTTTTTTTCGTGCAGCGGATTTGCTACTGGATAATGGAGATGGAGTTTGTTTGCGAAAGAGATGTGTTCAACTAGGAGAGGAGTTTATTGCTTCAAGCACAAATGATGCCTTTTTTTCGTTTATGCATTCAGTTCCTAATAAAGAAGCAGCTGCCGCAGCAGTTTTTTGTGATTTTCCCAAAGCGTTCGGTTGCGTAAATCACGGAATACTGCTGCGGAAGCTGGACCGAAACAGTTTCACAAGAGGTGAACTCGGGTGGTTTGAAAGTTACCTTTCAGATCGTCAATATACAGTTAAAACAAACAGTGTCTCGAAAACTACACATATAAAACATGGTGTGCCACAAGGATCAGACCTTGGACCTCTCCTTTTCCTATTTTATGTGAATGTATACATAGGAGGTGAAATAATATTATTTGCCAATGACACCACTATTCTCTGACAAGAAAGGAATGAAACGGTACTACGCTCTAATATAATGCAGGATATTGGAGTAATTAAAAATTGGTTTGAGTCAAACCTCCTATTTCGTAATATTAAAAAGACCAGTATCCCAACCTTCCACTGTAGCATCCCAAACCTAGATATCCGAAATGAGGAAAATGAAAATAAATCATCAACCAAGTTTCTGGGATTATTTATTGATAATAAATTACTTTTAATAGAACATGTGAAACCTATGTGTGAAAAACTAGCTTCTGGATGCTTTGCCATCAGAATCACCACCACCGAATTAGGATAAGCATCTGCTAGAACAGCATATTTTGCTACACTTCAATCCTATCAAACATATGGAATAGCATTCTAGGGGCCTGCAGAAACTTGTTATCCAAAGGAGCTACGTTTTACAAAAACGAGCTCTGAGATGAATGTATGAGGCAAAATCTAAAACCTCCTTTCGAGATTTATTTAAAAACTGTAGAATATTAACGGTATATACATCTCTGATTCCTTCAATGCTTGTTGGCGCCTCGGCTTAACGCGTCGGCCAACAATTTACATTGTCGTCCGGGAATGTATTGCTTTTACTACTAGATACACAGTATACTATTTTTGAATCGAACTTTGCTGTTCCGCAGTTCAGCTTCATTCCTAGATCATTCATAGTGAATTTCGTGGTTCTCGGAGAAAGTTGTTTTTTCAGCCTTTTCAAGAAACAAGGCCTTTGGAAATTTTCGGGCTGAAACGGAAAACTAGATATGCCTCAAAATACTCACAGGAGTGGACGCAGAAGAACAGAATCCAAATAGAGAAGCAGTTTCTTAATATCTCTTATTGCACTGGAGAAATTTGAATTTTCGTATGGCAGAAAATTATTTCAGCATACCTGCGCCATCTCTTGGACAATAGCCCAAGATAAACTCCGAGGGACTGTCGATACTTTCAAATTATCTGTTGAAATTTCATGTCTTTCTAAATCAAGATATTTTGTTTCAAAATTGGAACTGACGCTATTCCGTGGTGGATAATAGCTTCAAAGCTCTACCAAGGAAAGTTGGTTGATCTGGGAAGACTTCCATTTTTTGGTCTTTTCAAAAAACAAGGTTAACCCCTTCGAATATTTTCAACAAATTTTGTACCTCAGATTGGCTACAAATTTGCCACACAGAAAGAACTCGAACTGCTGAAGTCAGAAATGCCATCCGTTTCACTCTATTTATTATAGTTTATAAATAATCGGTATTTTAGTTAAAATTATATTACACAAATTGACTTTGCGCGCCATCTCTCAGTTGGTAGACAAAACTCAAAGTAGCCACGGTTTCGATTACAGGTTTCTAGCATACAACTTGATCTATTTTCCAAGAGATGGCAGATGTGAAATTATTTGAATTGATTTTTAATTATTAATTTCAAGAAGGGAATCAATCAATCCTCTTCTCTGTATCTCTCAAACTGAACAAACGGAATTCTCGTTTCATGATAGAAACTTCCTTATTCTGCTGTTCAGCATCGTTCCCAGTATATCCATAGTGAATCTGGTGGCTCTCTTGAGTAAGTTCCATGCGAGTTTGTAGTGCAGAAATGTAATCAATTTCACTAAATTCAACAGAGTTTTTGAATAATCCCGTTTTACGTGAAAAAAAAGTCAATTTTTCAAAAACTCGTTTTTTGAAAGGAATTTCACCATTCCGCTGTTCAGCATCGTTCCTAGAACATCCATAGCGAATATGGAGGCTTTAGGAAAAGATTGATTTTCAGGCCTTCAAAAAAATCAAGGTTAACTAACCCCTTTGTTCTTTTTTCGGGGAAAATTCAAAGAAAAGATTTGTTTCAAAATGTACCAACAGGAGAATCCCAAGCAGCAGAATCCAGACCTGCCATCAGTTTTGGTCCATCTCTTATGGTTTTCGAGTTATTGCAACTTTCATATTATGAAAAACACACAAAATTGGAATAATGGAAATTTGAGGGATTTCATTATTCCGCTGTTCAGCATCGTTCCTAGATCATCCATGGCAAATATGGAGGCTATAGGAAAAGGTTAATTTTCAGGCCTTCAAAAAATCCAAGGTCCCCTTTGTACTTTTTTCGGGAAAAATTCAAAAAATAGATTAGCCCCAAAATGGACATACAGGAGGATCTCAAGCAGCAGAATCCATAGCTGCAATGGGTTTTGGTCCATCTCTGATGGTTTCCGAGTTATTTCAATTTTCATATGAAAAAAACACAAAATTTGAAAAATCGAAATTTGAGAGGGATTTCACTATTCCGCTGTTGAGCATCGTTCCTAGATCTTCCATGGCGAATATGGAGGCTCTAGGAGAAATTTGTTTTTCAGGCCTCAAAAAAACAGAAGGTTAACCCCTTTGTAATTTTTTCGGGGAAAATTCAAAAAAATGATTTGCCACAAAATGGACATACAGGAGGATCTCAAGCAGCAGAATCAAGAACCGCGATCGGTTTTGGTACATCTGTTATCGTTTCCGAACTATTGCAATTTTCATATGAAAAAACACTAAGTTTGAGAGGGATTTCACTATTCTAAGATATTTTCTTTCAAAACTGGAACTCATGCTATTCCGCGGTAAATATGATAGCTTCAAATCTATCCTCACCGAATTTGATTGCTCTAGAAGACTTTAATTTTTTGGTATTTTCAAAAAACAAATTTTCGGACTGAAAATGAAAAATAGATATGCCCAAAATGCTCACAGGGCATGATATTGACGAGCAGAAACCAAATATTCAAAGAGTTTTCTCATATCACTAATAGCGTTGTATGTAACAACGCTAATAGTTTTCTAGTTGCTTGAATTTTCGTTTTCAAGCACAGCTCTGCCATCTCTTGGACAATAGCCGAAGGTAACACCAACGGCCTGTCGTCACTTTCAGATTATTTGGCTGAAATTTCATGGTTTTGTATTTGAACATATTTTCTTTTTTCAAATTCTGAACCTTTCAACGCTGGAGAATACAACTAAACTCAAATTATTGACCAAAAGTATAATGCGAAAACAGTTTAAATAAATTCACTGCTGCTTATGGCATGTAGTTTATATCAGTTCATCCCATTAAATTTGTGCCAAACAAAAATAGATAATAACAGAAATCAAGAAATGACTCGTTTAACGAGGTAATTTTTAATAACATTTCTTCTCTTTTCACAGTACTAATGATAATAATTATAAGTCCTTCATAAATACTCATAGAGTGTACCCAAAGGCATAGCCTGCGCGGATAAAGGACGGCTAATATTATTATTCGCCGTGGCGCTCCGACGAATGTTTCAAATCGACATTGAGTAAAAAAAGTCAACTTTATTTTCTTCCAATTCGAAGAATATCGAGGTTATAAAATCAAATTCAAATACGCCTAAATACTAATATTCACAAATCTAAACAACAAAAGATAAATATAAATAAACGATTAATAATAATAAGGATTCCAAATATGAGATGCCACCAAAGGATAATATAAGATATTTAAAAAAATATTAGTCTTGCGTCTGCGGGCGTCTGCTCCATAGGGCAATACGGACATTTCATCCTGAAACAAAATAATAATGATAATGTTTGCTACCAAAACTAAGACTGAAATAAAAACACTGAAACTTGAAGATTACATACTTATTTCCATTACAGAGTTTATTCAGAGCGTCTCTGGATATAACATGCCCACATATCAGTCTCATGGGAGGATTAAATTTCGTGGATTGCTGTCTCAGAATGGGGCAGGCAAATACTGAGTGGTACCTTGCCTCGTTTCCCAAATCGATTTCTATCTGCAAAATTATTCGATAATTACTCACTTTGCTGATAATTTCATAAGTGGTGTACCACAGGGATCTCATTGTAGACCAGTATGATTTGATTCATTTATAAGCAACCTTGGCACATTTAAAATAGTAGTTTGAAATTTGAAAATTCTATCCATTTAGAATACATTCTCAGAACTATTTATTAATTTTTATGAATAATCACAGGGTTATTTGAGGTCAAATACCTGAGAAATGAAAAAAATTAAATTGAATACTCATAAAATGCCACACATATGACTAATCTAACCTCATTTTTCAAAACATTTGTTTACTTTGGAGAAAAGAAAGTAGTTACTGCTTGTCAACAAGATTCTACTTGAATGGATTGGGCTTTGTGATTATATTAATTAAAATGTATTGAGTTTATTATTACTCAAAATTTTCACAAATACATTCAATCTGATTCTTACCGGTAACTCTTCCTTCCCATTCCACATTCCCGTGACTTGTCGTTGCATCATGACATGTTTGATATTGAGCAATGCCGGAATAGCAGTACACCCAGCGTTTACACATGTCGTCAGAGGGCTGTTTACGCAAATTCCCATCAATTGACATGCCTCCCTGATGAACAACTCGTGGATCTCAATCCACATTTCAGAATCAAGTAGGCAACTATAAGGGGACGAATTTATTCCGTTGGGTATGTACAGGAGCATGCCCATCAGGGTCTGAATATCTAAAATATAAACACATTTCAAGTTTCTTTGGAGAGAAAAATTAACACTGGTGTTCCCCGAGGATCCATTCTGGGACCAGTATTATTCAATATTTTTATGAACAACTTGTCATATTCCTGTCCCAATGCACAAAAAATTATCTGTATGCAGATGATACAAATATACTTTTGATTAACGTATCCAAAACTGTTTTCATGAAATTTACAACAAAAAATACAAAGGATGCAGTTATCTGGTAAAAGTCAATTTATTATTATAGACCATAAGATGACATGAGAAGAAGACATTGATGTAATTTGAAAAAGTGTTTATTCAAGGAAATCTGTACTTTCATTTTCAGACTGTGGAAGGTTATAATTCCCTAAAAGCTATGTCAACCAAGCTTGCAATCAATACATTTCAGACCGAAAGCAGTTGGTTGAGGTCAATGATAAGTGTTCTGAAGAAAAAAGGGTATCAATGGGAGTACCACAAGGCTCAGTCTTCGGACCACTTATCTTTCTAATTTCCATCAATGATCTTCCTAAATACTGTACAGAAGCTTCAGTAACTGTAATTTTTGCTGATGACACAAACATTTCAGTTTCTGCAGAAAATCTTTCACATTAGTTCAAAAAGCTCAAGATGCTACAGATCACATATTTTTTGTCCTTTCAATGACTAGCTGTTGAATATTGCTAAAACTCAAATGCTCAGTTTTGTTACAGAAAATGTCTCAACAGATAGGAGTTACTTGATGAAATTGAAAAATGAATCAATACATCAAGTCCATTACACTAAATTTTTGGCAATAAACTCACCTGGAATCACTATATTGAGAAAGTTAAACTCAGACTCAGTCAAAATATACATATTTGCTACATCAGTTAAAGGATACAGTTTCAACAGAAGTTCTGAAACTGCTTTATCACAGTTTGCTACAGTCTTTTTTGGAATTTTACAATTACACTAACCCTTTACTAGGTTGACAGTGTCACAGAATCATCCCATGTACAGTGGTGTAAAAAAACTATATAATAAACTCGTTTTCAAATGTCAGTGTATTGAAAAATAAACTAACATTTCTGTTGAAGAAAGCATACTACTCAGTTGATAAATTTCTCCAAGACTCATAATTTGATGTGATATTTATTTAAATAGAAAGAAGAAAAGATACTGCTGTCTTTTAGTGTGAAATTTGTGTGTTTTGTCTTTTTGACTTGTTGCAGTAGCTAGTATTTTCCAGTTTTGCTAGGTTTTACTTAATTCATTGTAAAAAAAAACTGGTTCAGTAAACATTTTTGATAAGATGCATACCTTTTTCATGTCTATATACAAACTTCCTAAAATGTGTCCTGGCATAGGATATTGCATCAGTCTGACAAGCAGTACCTTCGCGGAGGAGCTCGATGAACTTCAAGCGATGTAACATGAATTCCAAAGATGAGTTTTGTGCTTCTAAGTTATCACGATGCACAACAGCCCAGGCTAGGGCTGGTTCCAAATCTTTCACTTTCAGTCTCTCCAGTATATGATTGATTTCATTCAAAGGCTCCTTGTCGTGCAACTCAGGCTCTACTTCACACTCTTTAGCCAGCTCATCGGCTACATCTTGCATTCCCTGTCTGTAGAAGTGTTGACAGATCACCTTGTTGATCAGCTGTAGCTTTTCCGGACTGGTGAAGCTGTCTTCGCGGCTGGTAGCCGCGAAATCCGACACGAAATTACGGTCTATCGCTTTTCCAACTTTCGAAACCGTGCTGTGCAAATCTCTGTGGTCTGTGGCTATCTTCGAGACGGTTTCTTTGATTTTACTCATGCTCTGTTTCAATATATCTCTTTGCACGGTACTTAAGACGTATTCCCCATCGGCTGGAAGGAAATTAATTAACAGTTATTAAACCAAGAACTTGTTTTCTTTGTTCCAAAACAAACAATGCCTAAAGAGATGGCAGCTTACTAGTTTCGTATTCCAGTTTCAGGTTTTGAATTTGGTTCATCATGTCGGATAAAACTCTTTTTGCATGTTCGTTTATTCCTCCAAACTTTGAAAGGACCTTATCAATTTCTTTCTCCACTGCTAAGCAGGCTTCCATTTTAATGACATTTACTTTATTTTTGACCTTTTGACAGCTGACAGTAACAACATCAACATCAAGGATGACGGAAACCACAGAACAAACTTTTTTTCTGTGCCACAGACCCCATGGACTGACAGATCACGAAAGTCGACTTAAAGGCTCGTTTATACCCTTGCCAATATTCGCAATTTTTTTGTGATTCAGCTCATACGGCCAAAAATTGCGGTGAATGATGAATCATCATGACGAATACCTCTCCTTCTCACTGACGGTCATGCACTCAAGCTGACCACAACCATAAAAACAACCGGCCAAATAATTCCTCTTCCTGCTACTTTAATAGCATGGGATACCAGCATTCATTTCTCTGAAAATTCATTATCCAAAGGTGGATAGAAATCAATGAGTTGGCTATATGTGCGCGTGGGGATTAAAACACTGTGGGTTTTTTATAACTGTTTATTTGAATAATTACAAATTTCCATAATATTTCATTCAACGTTCAACATTGCATATAAAATTTCATTTTAAACATATTGGTTAATTGGAATACACTTTATTGGAAAACTAATACTTGTATTGAAAAATCATATAAGAGTTTCCCAACATTTCAACAATGAAGAATGTGCACGTTTTCTTTTGCACAAACTTGCTTGATGATCATTCGAATAATCATGGTAATAATTTCTACATATTTTCGAACATTTCGACTCTCCTGACGGTATTTCCCCTTCGAATATCCGCTAGAGTTTTATATTTGTCCCGTCCTTCGCGTAGATTGATCCTATGTATCTTATCCAGGTCGGATTCTTGCTCTTGCTGTCTTGTATCATCCAGTTTATTTTGGAGTAACTGAAACAGAATGATAACAAGTAAAGAAGTTGTTCTATAACGCCACAAATTTGAATTTTAGTGTAGAGGCATATTTCATATCATACTCGTGGTATTACCCCCGACTAGACAATCATACGATAACTGATTTATAAAGGCAGTATTTCAGTTTATTGTAAATAAACTGAAATACTGCCTTTATAAATCAGGTATCGTATGATTGTCTAATCGGGGGTAATACCACGAGTGCTCTCAATACTATCGATAGTAATTGCTTGGTAACACCACGAGTCCTTTAGGATCCTAATATTGCAGGAAAGGAGTGTTTCTACGGCGAGTGAAATTATCCAGGGTAATAATCTCCGAGCAATAAAAGATTTAGAGGTGCCATATTTCTATATGCACAACACACGTTGTTATGAAAGCTGCATATCACTATCCTTTGTGATAGTTTTTGGGTGAGAGGCAACCTCCGAGCTCGGAGGGGGAGATTTGTTATTGTTGTGAATTGTGATATTCGGATGTAACCTTAGAACCAGTGGCGGCGTGCTGATACATTTTTTTCATGCTATATTTTTATCTCTAGACGACAACATGCCTGGTTGGAAAGCACGTGTGTTGTCAAGATGTCAATCAAAAATACTTTGTTGTGCGAAGAATTAGATTCTTGCTGACAAAGCATAGAATAAGGTCATGAATACTGAAAAAATAAATGGAAGTACTGAAGTAAACAACAGCTCTATTTGAGGTAGTCTTGATTTGCACACAGGGTAGAGCGGGGACATGCTTATTGTAAATCGTCTATCCAGCTTGAAGCATATTGAAATTTTGGATTGCATTCTTCTATTCGATACCCTTGCTGGAGTAGTCTAATTTTTTGTATCTGACGGATTATAGTTCTCCTTTCTACTTTTAAACACTTTTTACTAGTATCATCTGTGTCCATATCATCGGTTTCACAATCACGAATTCCTCTAAAATAGCATACATTTCAAACACACACACACCCACACACACATAACTGTCAAGTTATTGAATTGTGATAGTTGCAGAACAGTGAAGTAAATTCCACGACCACCAAATTCGAACTAAAAAAATATCACTGAACTATGTATCAAGTACTCGAAAGACATTCCAACAAGACTTCACAATCTTTATGAATAACTAGGCACAAAATGATCAATAGAATAGTTCGGAAAACATATCTATGGCTTGTACTTCTGTTTGATGCTATAAATCCTATACAGTAACCAGCAATTTTTTTATACAGATAGGAAAGCCTTTCAAGAAAAAAAAAGGGGGGGGGGGAAAGGAAACTACCCAAAACACCAAAGCTACGTCACAATCACACTCGACGCGCGTTTCGCCAACAATGTTAGCATCTTCAGAAGCTATATAAAAGCTTACTTACAGGAAGCTTTTAGCTCCTGAAGTCTTATGATCATAATAAAAGACACTAGTGTTTTATTGACCTCATAAGACGTTTGTGAATAGAAGCATATTATGACTTATTATAAGATGCTAGCTGTGGATAAACTAATCAAATAATTTCCAGAAAATTCTAGAGAATCTTCATCTAGCACTCGGCTATTCATTTTACATACCTTCAACTGTTCTTTAAGCTGGTCGTTCACCTGCTGGAGCTCCGGAAGACTGGTATCCGCGTCGTCGGGCAGCGTCTCCAGCTCTTCCTGCTCGAGCTTCCTCTGCCTCTCTTCCTCTTCCCTGCGCAGCGCTTCCTCCTGCTGCTGCCTGAGTTCCTCCTCTTTCCTTCGCGCCTCTTCCACCTCCTCTTGCAGCCTCTTGGCTTCCGCGTCTTTTCTCTCGACCTCTTGCTGGATCCTCTGCACCTCCTCGTGCTTGGATCGGATCTCCTCTTCGAGTTTCTGTCGCTCGGCCGCCTCCATGTTTTTGCTCTGCTCCAGGCGTTCCATCATCAGGCTCAGCTCGTTTCTTTGTTGTTCCAGTTCTTCTTTGGACTTCTGCAGCTCTTCCAGCTGCTGCTGTAGCTTTTTGATCGTCAGGTTGGCTTCGTGCAGGCGTTTTTGGTCTTTCTCCATTTCGTCTTTCATCAGTTGTATCTGCTTCTTGTACTCGAGTTCTCTTTGCTCGGCTTCTTCTCTCAAGGTTTTTTCGTCGTAGTATTTTTTCCTGTAGAAATTATTAAAAAATATTGTTTTTCTACAACTATTTACGGAAAGACGACATTAATACAATACCTTCTGCGATACATACAAGAATGATATTAATTATGGTGTGTACATGATAGATGTACCGCTCATTCTGCTACAACGAACAAGTTTTCTTTTTTATTTTGGATTAATTCTAAACATTTAAGTAAAATGAAACAAAAATGTGAAAGAATCATTGAAATATTTCTAGGAATGAAAAAGTTATAGGACTTTGAAGTTGCGCTTGGAAGAATAATGTCATAGTACGCAGCGCTCAAGTGTGTGACGTCACGCCACATGAACGAGGCGACTGGTATTCGCAGAGTGCTTACTGCTTATAAAGGACCCCGTACTTTTTATAGGTAAAATAGTTCTCGGTGAAATTGTCTGAATTTTAAGTATATTGTAGTGTTCGATGGACTGATTGAATGTGCAGAATCGCAAAGTTCGTTGATGGATAGATTTTGATATACAGGGCGTTCAAGTTAAAAATCAGTAAAAAAAATTTATTTAATTATTGTCTCGGGATTTGAAAGTGACAACTACATTTTTTTCGCCCTTATCATCAACGTATCTTCATATTACTAAATATCATTCAGATGGTGCAGGTTATATCATTATATACAGAGTGAAAAATAAAAACATTTTAGTAATTCGATGTACTTATGAAATAGTGATAAAATTATTTTGGCTTGCAATATACTATTCTTCACAATTCATACATTTCGTAAAGGGTGATTCGAAAAATTGGTGAAATATATGGCCGGTTCTTTCGTACACATCCTGTATATTCAAGTGAATTATCATCCTCCGAAGATAGCTGATACCGAATGAACACGATTTTGTTGGGATATATAGGGTGATCATGAAAATTTTCGATGATAAAAATGACAAAATATCAACGTTTCAGAAATCACCCTGTAATTCACGATTAACTTGGTGAAATTCCTTTATTAATATTTAATATATTCATCATTCTCTCCTCAACACTGTCCCAAAAATTCAGTGTCCTACTATGACTAGTTTCATAGTTATTAATCGAGAAATGTATTGCCATTTGCATGACGAGTTCAAGGAACTTGTTCGCGCGTACATTCTGCTAGTGGCCAAGATTTTTCACGAATAGTGAAACGTGAGAATGTGGAGTTCAAAATAAATGTAACATTATATGCAGGGTGATGACCAATGACCAATTCCTTCTACCACTTAGGAACTGACTGAATTTATGAATATATGCATGGATGAACCGTCATTGGTCATCACCCTGCATATAATGTTACATTTATTTTGATCTCCACATTCTCACCTTTCACTATCTGTGAAAAATCTGGGGCCACTAGTAGAATGTACACGTGAACAAGTTCCTTCAACTCGTCATGCAAATGGTAATGAGTTTCTCAATTAATAACTATGAATCTAGTCATAATTGGAAACTGAATTTTTGCGCCACGTCCCGACATAAAAAAGTATTACTATTATTTGAATCTAGTACTGATCCTGAACAAGTACTAGCAGTACTGGTATTGGCAATATCAGTACTATCACTGTCGTCAGTATCTAATATAACTGCTTGAACTGCTTCCATTTTCTGACATACCTCCCAGTGTCTTTTCATCCGTTCAACAATTTCTTGTAATTTTCTGCTTCCCGACTTTAAGAAATGATCCGTCACGTCAACCGCTCATTGTAAAGACTAACGAATTTTTTTTGTCCGAGGAGATTTTTTAACTGTAAATCCTAAACAAGAATATTTTTGGGCGAAGAAAATTAATGAAAGTAAGTGATTTAAAAGTTCATTGTTTCCATATATTTAAGGTAAAAAACAGTATAAATAAAAAAAAATCACGATTTAACTGAAAAAAATCAGATTATTTGCTTTTTTCAAAAAAATCGTGATTTTTGCAACTCTGACCCTAAGTTAATAAATGTACCTACTTTTGTAAATTCCTATTGTGTTTAATTTCATTGGCCCTTTCCCTCATCTTCAAGACGTCTGGTGAATCCGGCTTCCTCCGTCTAACGTAGAGGGAATGATTCCCCACCCCGAGATTGAGAATGTATTTACTCATTCTCCCACTTGTAGTGAAGATCACGAAATCCTTCGAAGATTTGTCAGATGGTTTTATGATGAATTTCCTATCCTTGAACTTGAGGTTTTTGATTTCCGACCAAGGAAATGAAATCGTCGGATTCAACCTAAAAATGCAATGCGAAATTACCCATAAATGTTTGATTTATAAATCATAATAATATAATAACAAAAACTTTATTCATCCTTTTTGATCACACATGGTATAGGATAAGTCAAAGGGCAGCAACCTTATCTAAATACAACAAAACAGGTCTATAATCTACCACCATTGATTGTGCACGTTAGCCTTTTGTTCAAAAATCATTTATGTACAATAAGAAAATCAGTGGTCCAGGATTCGATCCTTGAGGTCCACCAGCATCCACGTCATGTGGAAGGGATCTCTAATAATCAATTTTTACTAATAATAAGTAATAATGAAATTTATTAAATCCATTACGATCATAAAAAATGATATAGGATAAGTCAGACAACAAATATACATATACACACGTACAATCTACATTTATATACATAAAAATATAACATTTCCATAAAATATAACTTCTTGAAGCTGCTTTGGGTTTTCGGCATTTGCTGCGATGGTTGTATCATCTGCATACAGAACTATGTTGTCTGTGCTTATATGATTTGGCATATCGTTGATGAACAGGAGAAAGATGAGTGGGCCCAATATAGAACCATGAGGAACCCCAAGATCAATGTCATATCCTTTGACTTGTATCTTTCTGAGAGTCAGGTATGGTCTGAGCCATGAAAGAAAGTTACCCCTGAAGCCAAGTGAATACAGTTTTTTGCAAATAATATGGGGGTCAATAATGTCGAATGCTTTCGAAAAGTCAAATAAAATTGCACCGACATACTTTCTTCTATCTAGTGAGTCATAGACGCACCGAAAAAAACTACAAAATGCACTTTCTGTTGACCTACCTGGGCAAAAACCATGATACTATCCGATAAGTTTATATACATTTGTATTTTTTTTCTTACATTGTGTGTAATCTTTTGTGGCGAAATAAATATCTATCTATCTACTGGCCTCAAGATATGGAATTACCCAAGAGAGGAATTTAACTCGGAAACCCAATTCATTTAATTTAATTATCGTAATATTAGTGTCAATTTTGAGTCGAAAACTTTTGAGAGATCAAAGAACACCGAACACCGAAATTGTGAAAATCGAAAAATTGGAGTATCGAGCCATCATCAAGTACCTGTATTTAAAAAGGTTAAGAGGTAAGCAGATTTACGAAGATATGCTTAATACCCTTGGTGATCAATGTCCTTCGTATGCGACCGTGAAAAATTGGACTGCAAGCTTCAAAAGAGGTAAATTTTCCATTGAAGATGATGACCGATCGGGAAGGCCAGTTTCTGTGTCAGTCCCCGAAAATATCGATGCAGTTCATGACATGATTTTAATAGACCATCGAATTGGGCTAAAACGGATATCTGGAGCACTGGATATTTCATACGAACGCGTTCATCATATAGTTCACGTCAAATTGAACATGAGAAAAATTGCGTGCAAGGGTAGTAGCATCGCGTTCGATCTGTGCTCGATTTGAAAACGATGTAGAGTTCTTAAACCGAATTGTTACTATGTATGAGACTTGGGTACATTTCTACGATCCAGAAATAAAGCAACAATCGATGGAATGGCGACACTCCGGTTCTCCAAGACCCAAGAAGTTTCGTGTCCAAAAATCTGCTGGAAAAGTTCTTGCTTCAGTTTTTTGGGATTGCCATGTAGTAATCATGATTGATTTTATAGAAAATGGTAGTACAATAACTGGAGATAACTATTCGACATTACTGACCACTCTACGGGAAAAAATTTAAGAGAAAAGTCGCGGAAAGCTATCCAAAAGTGTTTTGTTTTTGCAGGACAACGCCCTTGCAAACAAATCTCATGTTACCATGCAAAAAATTCGTTATTTACGATTTGAATTACTAGAACACCCCCCTTATTGACTAGATTTGGCTCCGTCCGACTATCATCTCTTTTCTCAACTGAAAAAAAGTTTAAAAGGTTTTTTTCCAACAAGGAGGTAATAAAAGCTGTGGAGGTCTGGTTTGCAGAGCAAGAAATTTTTTTTTTGAAAGGTCTAGAGACGTTGCAGGTTCGCTGTAATAAATGTATCCAATTAGGAGGAGAATATGTTGAGTAATAAAATATTTTGACATTGAAATTTTGTTTGGTTCTATAGAAGGCTAAGAATTTTTCAATATATCCTCGTATTATTGTTTTTCTTTTAGATGTTTATTTTCGAGACTTTTTTGTTAGAATGTCTTCTTTGTATTGTTAATTTCGGCTATATAATTTTTCTTTGCAGTCTTATAGTAGAAGTGATCACCAGGATTTGAGGACAGAACTGATTTCTAAGGTTGTTACCCATCTGTATAAGATCAGAATCAACCCAGGATTTTTTGTTTACATTATTTTTAGCTTTTGTTGCACTAGGACATTTCTTTGTTCGTTCCTACCTGTCTTCCGGTTTGTATACGTTGAGCCCAAGGGCAGTAACACCTAGAAGAAGTTCCGTTCCCTTTTTATTGGTTATTTTGAAATAGGTCACCCCGTACATTTCCAGATTTTGCACTAGTTTCAGATACTCTAGCATAGCCTCCTCTTTGTCTAGACCTTTGTGTTTGATCCACATGTTTGTGATGCTTTTGTTCCATTCGGTGGCATCCATGGAATACTGTTTGGTCACCCTGTAAACAAAAAATGAAGCAATGAAAAACTTCAGCTAAACTCCTGTCGTACTCGTTCAAATGTGTCAGCAGAAATTGCACTAAATTCTTTAACAATTATTCGTAGCATATTAGATTTCAAGTAACCCCACAGAAAAAAATCTAATGGTGTGAGTTCCGGTGACCGAGCTGGCCATTCTATCGAACCTCGTCGTCCATTCCATCTAGCTAACGTCTTACTACTCTGGTTGTTGAATAATATGGTTGGAGCAAGTTCCTTGGAAATAATAACAGACCCGAAATATATCTCATGTCATTGGTTGCTCCAGAAATGAATGAAAAACAGGAAGTTTGCGTTATTACAAATGTAATACAGCAGACAGCTTCCTGAATTCGAAGAAGCATTCAAGACCCCTACCATTGAGTAAGGAAACATGCTTTCTGACTCATATAAATATTTGAATGATTGCAAATTGCAAAATTCATCTAATAAAAATAAAGAAATGTGGAATATAATCAATAATGCTGTTGGCAAATAAAAAATAAGAAAATCTAAATTGTCCAGGATGACATTTCCCTAGATAAAGTTCAATGTGTAAATGCATTCAATGACTACTTCATCAATACAGCAAATAATGTAATTGACAAATCTGAAACTCGATTGTGTATATTTGAAATCACATATTGAACGATGAGGAATCAGACTTAGTTTGTGTTAGAGACAGTGTTCCACAAAAATTTTGGCAAAATTCTCATAATATCATTTCATACGGCCAATTCATGTGATTATAGATCAATAGCAGGTTTTGAAAATGAGGTATCTGTTTTTTCTTTGTTATAGTTTTGACAGCTATACAAAAAAAGGTCGCAGAAATGTTATATTCCAGCTAGACGGTGCCTCCATTCATAATGTGATTGCTGTAGGTACGGAAATGGCTTGATGAAAGAATTAAAGGAAGACGGATTGGGAGGAAACAGTCCTTTTATTTGTTAGCCCCCTCGATCGCCAGACCTGACTCCATTAGGTATTTTTCTGAGCAGATATTTGAAAGAAAGTGTTTATGAAAACAGAGCACAAAACTTGAACGAATTCAAGGAGAGGCAAAAGTGATTTGTGGGAGAAATCATGTCCATTGTTCACTAACCTGTCTGGTATGAGTTTCTGCTTCTGCAGAATGTCTTCGTTATGTTTGTCGATGCTGTAGTCGCCATACTTGACCTGGAGGGCGTAAGATGCGAGAAGCCCACAAGTGTCTGCGGGGCAGTATATTTCGTCTCTGAGGATGTAGGCTTTCACTTGAAGGAAGAAAAATTCAACGGTGATGCCTTCTATCAACTCTTCGCCGATGTCTTCCGGGTAGTATTTGACTCTATAATGAAGGTTCGTGCTGTTGTGCTTCAAGTCTTTCAAGGCCTGCAATCAAATGAAGAATGTTTGATCGATTAAATTGAATCTTCTGCTAAAAGTGTGTAACGATTCTGTCGCTAAGGACGAATACGGACCTGTCGCTCGAAAACAAGCCTGCATTCTTGAGAGTATTAGGTCATTCTGAATTCTAGAAGTGCGACATCTAGATGCGAATGGAACATCGAAATATATATTACGAGGATATATTGAAAAACTCTTAGCCTACTATATAGAAACAAACAAAATTTCAATGTCAAAATATTTTATTACTCAACATATTCTCCTCTTAATAGAGCGAACCTGCAACGTCTCTACACCTTTCAAAAAAAATATTTCTTCTTGCTCTGCAAACCTGACCTCCACAGCTTTTATTACCTCCTCGTTGGAAGAAAATTTACGACCTGTTGAAATTTTTTTCAGTTGAGGAAAAAGATGATAGTCGGACGGAGCCAAATCGGGTGAATAAAGGGGGTATTCTAGTAATTGAAACCCTGAATCACGAATTTTTTGCATGGCAACATGAGATTTGTATGCAGGGGCCTTTTCCTGCAAAAACAAATCACCTTTGGATAGCTTTCCGAGTCTTTTCTCCTTAATTTTCTCCCGTAGAGTGGTCAGTAATATCGAATAGTAATCTCCAGTTATTGTTCTCCCCTTATCCAAAAAATCAGTCATGATTACTCCATGGCAATCCCAAAAAACTGAAGCAAGAACTTTTCCAGCAGATTTTTGGACACGAAACTGCTTAGGTCTTGGAGAACCGGAGTGTCGCCATTCCATCGATTGTTGCTTTGCTTTGTTTTCAAATCGAGCACAGATCGAACGCGATGCTACGACCCTTTCACGCTATTGGTCAACATTCAAACATTTGGCGATCCATTTTGCAGCAATTTTTCTCATGTCCAAATTGACGTGAACTATATGATGAACGCGTTCGTATGAAATATTCAGTGCTTCAGATATCCGTTTTAGTCCAATTCGACGGTCTGTTAAAATCATGTCATGAACTGCATCGACATTTTCGGGGACTGACACAGAAACTGGCCTTCCCGATCGGTCATCTTCAATGGAAATTTTACCTCTTTTGAAGCTTGCAGTCCAATTTTTCATGGTTGCATACGAAGGATATTGATGATATTGATCACCAAGGGTATTAAGCATCTCTTCGTAAATCTGCTTACCTCTTAACCGTTTCAAATATAGGTACTTGATGATGGCTCGATACCCCAATTTTTCGATTTTCACAATTTCGATGGACATATTTTTTCTTTTAATTTAATGGGTAACTCAGCTTTACATTTTGACGTCAAACTTTACACTGACACTTCTAATAAGTTATTGTTTGTTGCTATGGTAACGCAATATTTTGTTTATGCAGGGAACTGGTCTAGGCTAACTAGATATCAATACATCCTCGTATACAAATTCGACCATTCTGAATCGATTGGCGTTCGAAGAATTCCTTTATCTCCAACCGTTCTCGAATTAAAAAGTTAAAATCGAGTGGAAGGGGTTTTTTAACCAAACATTTTTCTTTTCAGATTTTCTGACACAGTTTCGTAAACTCATTCTTTTTTGCATATACATGCTGAATTTCAAATCAATTTCGATTGCTCTATCTCTAACCTTTCTCAATGTGTTCTCAATGTGTATCGTTTCATTTAATTTAATTTCCCAGCCTCTATTGAATTTAAATAAATGGCATTCTTTGGTCATAAAACGTCTTTTAACTGTGATATTTAGACTTCTTCACAGGGTCTTACCTGAGAAAAGTGCAGAATGTGTCCATCTGTACAGGGTCATTCACCATTAGCCTTCTTTAGGAATATATGGAAAACCATTCAAAATAAAAAAATTAAATTTTGTGCTAGTGGAATTACACCTGAAGCTTCAAGTCATAAACAGGTCCATCGAATTTTCAAAAATAATTTACTAGGTGGTCAAAATTTTGATCTAAAACATAACATCGAGAAAACTGATTGAATACGATTTTTTACATGAAATAAGGAAGTTGCCCTCTACTTCCGGTATAACTGAAACAAACCGGATGTTGAAACTATTCAAGTTGAGAAGGTCATATTGTAAAACCCACTACCCCAATTTTTTTTTCGTGGCGAAATCAGTACCTATCCTGAAAATGCCAAATTCTTTAAATCACTTGTAACAATCTCAGGGTATTTTCATTTAAGTCACTCCAATAAAACAAATTCACTTCACCAACAATACTATAATACAATGAACACTCTGTATGTAGTACGGCAATTACAATTGTCAATGCGCTATCAAAATGACATCTGTCAAAACAAGATAGAAATTTGTCAAGTTATTTTTAAACAGAAATTCTGGCCAGAACCCTTTACAAATTGAATTGATTTTTGTCTAATGATAATAATTATGAATGATTCTGGCTGCGGAAGTTGCCCGGAACGAACCAACTCAAGTATTTGGAACGGCCCTTCTTTTATGTCGAAAATTGAAATATGTTTTCTCCTACCTGCTCTCAGTTGTAATATTTTTAGAAATGAACCATCTCCTTTGTAGATGAGTTATTCATCTCGATATTCCATTTACTTGGATGTGAAGAATCATCTATGTCCTATTTTGACGAATGGCTGTTATCAAATATTTATCGATCCCAATTGATGAAGTTTCCCTTTTTCTATAAGATATTGATAACTATCGTGTATATGGATTTCGGCAACCAATATTCTGAATGGAATGGATATAATATACAAATTTGATATTCTTTAGAACCAGATTCCTTTTGCGTCCATTCAGTTCTCCCTTATTTTTTTTTATTCCTTGTTTCCCTAGCAACCCCTTAGAGATACCTTTCTAATACAGAGTATTCTTTCAATAATCACTATTCAGACTAACGAATCATTGCACACTTTTACGTCTCTACTCACCGTTCCGGTCCTTGAAGGTATACAGTTCATGGTAAAAATAATAATTGGGCGATGTCAATAAACACATGATTCAACTATTGAAATAAAAAGAATCAAACAGAACACTACACACTATCAGAATTACCTATAAAATATTTGAAGAATGACATCAACCAAATACAAATTCTACTTTCGACTCTTAACTCGACAAACAACTCTGGCAGTTTTGAGTCGTGATGGTGATGTCATGCTCAATTTTGTTACCAACTTAATTCCGTCTATACCGTCAAAATCTCAATGAAACCAAAATTAATGTTAATGTGCTATGCCAATTCATTTAATTTAATTATCGTAATATTAGTGTTAATTTTGAGTCGAAAACTTTTGAGAGATCAGAGAACACCGAAATTGTGAAAATCGAAAAATTGGAGTATCGAGCCATCATCAAGTACCTGTATTTAAAAGGGTTAAGAGGTGAGCAGATTTACGAAGATATGCTTAATACCCTTGGTGATCAATGTCCTGCGACCATGAAAAATTGGACTGCAAGCTTCAAAAGAGGTAAATTTTCCATTGAAGATGATGACCGATCGGGAAGGCCAGTTTCTGTGTCAGTCCCCGAAAATATCGATGCAGTTCATGACATGATTTTAACAGACCGTCGAATTGGGCTAAAATGGATATCTGAAGCACTGAATATTTCATACGAACGCGTTCATCATATAGTTCACGTCAATTTGGACATGAGAAAAATTGCTGCAAAATAGATCCCCAAATTTTTGAATGTTGACCAAAAGCGTGCAAGGGTAGTAGCATCGCGTTCGATCTGTGCTCGATTTGAAAACGATGTAGACTTCTTAAACCGAATTGTTACTATGGAGGCTTGGGTACATTTCTACGATCCAGAAACAAAGCAACAATCGATGGAATGGCGATACTCCGGTTCTCCAAGACCTAAGCAGTTTCGTGTCCAAAAATCTGCTGGAAAAGTTCTTGCTTCAGTTTTTTGGGATTGCCATGGAGTAATCATGATTGATTTTTTGGATAAGGGTAGAACAATAAGTGGAGATTAATATTCGACATTACTGACCACTCTACGAGAAAAAATTAAAGAGAAAGACGTGGAAAGCTATCCAAAGGTGTTTTGTTTTTCAGGACAACGCCCCTGTACACAAATCTCATGTTGCCATGAAAAAATTCGTGATTTAGGGTTTGAAATACTATAACACCCCCCTTATTCACCAGATTTGGCTCCGTCCGACTATCATCTCTTTCCTCAACTGAAAAAAGATTAAAAGGTCGTAAATTTTCTTCCAACGAGGAGGTAATAAAAGCTGTGGAGGTCTGGTTTGAAGAGCAAAAAGAAACATTTTTTTTTAAAGGTCTAGAGACGTTGCAGGTTCGCTGTAATAAATGTATCCAATTAAGAGGAGAATATGTTGAGTAATAAAATATTTTGACATTGAAATTTTGTTTGGTTCTATAGTAGGCTAAGAAGTTTTCAATATATCCTCGTAATATAGACAATGACTTGTAGTTTTCAATTATTAAGGAAATGTTTAAGAAGAAGCGAAGAACTTGGACTTTTCAATTATTAATGAAATGTTTAGAGTGAAAAACATAGTTAGGTACTTGTAAAAGGTAAAAATAATACGGTTCCATTTGTGGTCGAGAGAAAAAAATACACTATCTGTTGATAAAATGAAAGTGGGTTATTCGAAGAAAAACACGTCAACCGTGCGTCAGTAGTTTCAGTCGAAACCAACAATCAAGTATTCAAGAAAGGACTGAAAGGAGTGCCGAGGAATGCAGAATTATACCCACAACCGCCAATTTCCGAACTAACAGACAGTAACGTTACCTTTTTGGACTGTTCCACCCAAATTTCCTCCTCGTCCGATCCATAGTACATGAGCCCGAAGTACCACACCTCCTGTATGCCCAGCGACTTGCTGATCAGGGAGAAAATCTCGCGAATGGAAGTCCTGGGGACCGCCTCCAGAGCGGATTCATGTTGCACAGTTCTCACGACCACTTTCATTCTTTTTCTTCACTTTTCCCACCGTATATTCACTCACCTTGGACTAAACTCACTGCCGCGACCGACCACACGACTCATTCGGAATCTTATCAAATAAACCACTATATGTGTCGGCTGATTAGATAAGTTTTTATTAACGCCGTACGTACCGCAGAACTCGAAGAACGTACGTACTTGGTTTTTGTTATTTTGTTTATCGATCACATTGTCTTACACTTGCGTGTGCAGGCACGCGTACTCGCAAACGGTACTGAAACTGGATGGAAAGTGTCGCGAACGAGAGCGAGAGTAAATTTCTAAGTTGGATTTGACTGTCTTTCACCTGGCATGTGCCCATATTTCCGACAAGACGCTGTAGCCACGGTGTAACGGGGATACGATGGCCTTCGGTGACTTGCCACTTTAGTCCGTGGGCCGAGCGTCTGCTTTGAACTTTGAATAAGACGGCATCGTCCAAATATTCTCCAATTGTTGTTCGTTGATGAACCACCTTCGAAAGTTTCCCAGATCTGTTTCATTATTATTATTATTATTATTATTTCTGTAGGGAATGTACCAGTCAGGCCCTGTCTCCGTTGCTCCGATACATCCGGAGGGCGAGCTGGTGTCGTTAACCCCAATAACCACTCCCTACGTCTGTAGGGTAAGTGACTATTGGGTCCGAGTATCATGTGCCCTGAGTAGACGGAGCGAACCAAGTTTAACGGCCTTCTGCATTCGTGCTGCTAAGATTTGTCATTTTACGGCAAGCCGGTATTATCTTCAAGTTTGAGAGCAGTGTGTCCATCATTCAACCAAGGACTCCTATAATCAGAACCACCATTTTGACAGAATGGTCCGGTTACAACCTGCGGAGTTCAAAGAGAAGATCTCGATATTTAGTCCGTTTTTCGTCCTCTTTTCGAACGATATTCATTTCGCCTGGAGCGGAAAACTCCATGACGAATATCGTTCTACTTTGGTGGTCGAGGAGGACAACATCAGGCTTATTGGCTTGTATTTGCCTGATGGTGGGGAATGAGTAGTTCCAATAGATTCGGCACCTCTCATTCTCCACCACGGACTCAATATCCCCCGGAACATAAGGCAACACCGGTGTCTCGTCTATACCGTACGAGTGTCGTAGATGGAAGTAAAACACTCGTAGCGCCACGTTATGCCTGTGGATATAGGCTGAGACCGCATAAGATGGGCATGCTGATAGCAAATGCATTACGGTCTCAGGTGCCCCACGACATGCCCTGCATCGGGTGTCAGGGACGTCTATACCCATCACGCGACTACGGTAGACAAGGGTGTTGAAGACACCATCCTGGCAGGCCATTATGAATCCCTCGGTCTCCGACTTTAGCTCACTCGACCTGAGGAAGGCAAAGGTCAAGCTTTTGGATAAGAGTTTATGGAACTTGAATATGATAGATGGGAAAACGTTTTGCGGATGAGGTAGATCAGTGTGTCTGCATTGATAGTCACTCCCAAATCTACATGTGAGGACACTATACGTAACGATTTACCGTTTATTGTATACGTGTGGAGTGGATTGTTCTTTCCTTGATGAAGTACGACGCATTTGTCATGTTCATGTCATGTTCAACTAAGGCATTTCCATACAGTTTAGTATCATCGGCATAAAACGACTTGCAGGACTTTATATGAAGAGCAATATCACTTGCATAAAAAACGAAGAGGAGTGGGCCAAGAACTGACCCCAGGGGAACTCCACTTGTAACTGGTCTGTCTGAAGAAAAATAATGTCCCACTTTGACCCTGAAAGTTCTATCTGTCATGTAATTTTCAATTCATAGGTTCAGTTGGCCCCGAATACCGAGTGTGTCAAGTTTGTGCATTATGCTCCTCACTGGGACCCTGTCAAAAGCCTTTGCAAAGTCTGACGTTATTTTTTTATCGTAAGCTATCGTCCAATCTTTCAAGCACTATAGAAAATTGCTGGTGGTGGATTTACCTTACCGAGGTGATCTTAGCTCCCGGCCGGCCAGCTCCAAGCGCCACTTTTCCACCACGGTCAAATATTTTCATAAATTCCATTCTCGCTTGTTTAGATCGATGAACTGGCAATGTTTGGAAATTCTTATTCTACCTGCCGAAGAGTATCAACTAATACCGAAACAATTTCAATTTCAATTTGCATCTTCGTCCTACAGTATTTAAATTATTCTTAAATCTCATATTGAATAATCACATCGTAGATTGTTGTTATAATTGATTTGATAATGTAAACGAGCGTTGTGATTCATGGGTTTATTCATGGGACAGGGCAGTCTGGTATTGGCTTTCAAAGCAGTTGTTAGTTATATTTATGTTGGGGGAATATATGGTGAAACTAATTATTGTGTGTATTTTTACTTTGTTATTCGAAAGACAGTGATCATTCTACATATTCTACAATAAAAGGTTTTATAGAGATAATCCAATCAATTAATTCTTATGGAATAATCGAAGGCTAGCTGCAAAATAGAATGGTCAACTTTATGGCTTCGGGATTGGGCTGCCACGAACAATTATGAGATTATTAAATAGATGAATAGAAGGATTATTCCGAAAATATATTTTTGTTCAATTATCACGAAAGGTAAATTTTTGACTGAATACCTCCTTCATGTCTCTTATCAATCGGCTTATTTTTGTTCTTGTCCGCCTATTCACAACCCTTCAAAAAATTATTGGAATTTGGACGAGCGCCATGAATATTTACTTTTCGATTCATGGAGCTGGCCCTTTGGGAGCGATATAATTGAACAAAAAATATTTTTTCTGAATAATCCTTCTATTCATCTATTCAATAAGCTTGAAAATTGTTCGTGGCCGCCTATGCACAACCCCCCCAAAAAAAACATTGAAATTTGTTCGATCGCTATGAATATCTACTTTTCGATTCATGGAGCTGACCCTTTGGGAGAATGATATGTGAACATAAATTTTTAATACCTCCTTCATGTCTCTAATGAATCAGCTTATTTTTGTTCTCGTCCGCCCATACATAACCCTCCAAAAAATTATTGGAATTTTGACGAGCACCATGAATATCTACTTTTCGATTCATGGAGCTGGCCCTTTGGGAGCTTTATAATTGAACAAAAATATTTTTCGGAATAATCCTTCTATTCATCTATTCAATAATCTCATAATTGTTCTTGTCCGCCTATTCACAACCCCCCAAAAAATATTGAAATATGTTCGTTCGCCACGCATATCTATTTTTCGAATCGTGGAGCTGGCCCTTTGGGAGCGATATAAGTGAACAAAATTTTTTGCCTGAATACTCTCTTCATGTCTCTATATAACCAGTACATTGATGTTCGTGGCCGCTTATTCACAACCCAAAAAAAAATATTGAAATTTGGTGGAGCGCTATGCTTATCTACTTTTGGGAGAGATATGTGTGAACGAAGTATTGTGCGTGAATACTACTTTCATTCCTCTATATGATCTGTTGACTTTCCTGAATTCTATCTCTATGAAAATCTTCATTTCCGTTCATGAAGCTAGCCCACGGGGGTGGGAGGAGATATATTCAAACGAAAATGTTTGCCTGAAAAGTTCTTTCATTCCCTATATTATCAGCTGATTTTTTTGTTCGTGGAAGCCCAATCCCGAAGCCACAAAATTGACCCTTCTATTATGCAGCTAGCCTTCGATTATTCCATCAGAATTAATTGATTGGATTATCTCTATAAAACCTCTTATTGTAGAATTTGTAGAATAATCACTGTCTTTCGAATAACAGAGTAAAAATACACACAATAATTAGTTACACCATATATTCCCCCAACGTAAATATAACTAATAACCGCTTTGAAAGCCAAAACTAGACTGCCCTGTCCCAAGGTATCTTCTCATCCCATGAATAAACCCATGAATCACAATGCTCGTTTATCAATTATAACAACAATCTACGATGTGATGATTCAATATGAGATTTAAGGATAATTTAAATACTGTAGGACGAAGATGCAAATTGGAATTGAAATTGTTTCGGTATTAGTTGATACTCTTCGGCAGGTAGAATAAGAATTTCCAAACATTGCCAGTACATCGATCTATATAAGCGAGAATGGAATTTATGAAAATATTTGACCGTGGTGGAAAAGTGGCGCTTGGAGCTGGCCGGCCGGGAGCTAAGATCACCTCGGTATTTACCTTTGACAAATCCGATGGTATGATTGCGTTTTTTGTTTAAAATTCTGACATACCTTCTACAGTTATTGATTCCATTACTTTGGAAGATACGAATAGAAGACTTGCTTGTACTTAATTGGATTTAGTTTATCGCCTTTTTTGAAAATAGCAGTGACAGACGCCTTCTTCCAAGCCCGTGGGATTTCAGATTTTGCGAAAGATACAGACATGATTGTTGACAACGGAGAGCAGAGAGTTTTGGCAAATTTCTTGAGAAAAAAGGGGCTCATTCCATCCAAACCAGGAGATGAATTCATGTTGAGGTAGATCAGGAATCTATCTTTCATTGATATAGATAGTCCTGTATTGATCTCTTTCTAATAGGACAAGACGCCCTACTGTCCCAAAGACTAGCTAGAGCAACTCTTAGAAGTAGCTCCAAAGGGGAGTCTTGTTCCTTTTGCTTTGGTGTCTCATGGTAGATGCCCAAGTAGCAAAATCATTGCTTTATGGAACTGATTTATTTTATTTCTTATAATGCCGAATTTAGGAGTATTTTATCACTTAGTGAGTTTGACTGCGATATTTTTGTGTTTGTAGAATCATATTTTTATAACTATGTCGTATAAACATTTACATGTGACGAAAAAAACAGTATTTTTAGGATATAGACAATTGCTTTATAAAATAAATATAAAATAGCACTGGATGATCTCAACAGGCTACTAACAAAGTCCTTGAAAGTCAAAGGAAGGAAGTCCATGACAACGTTTATAGACATCGAGTCTACCTTCAACAATACGTCCACCGATTCTATAGCAAACGCTCTAGTAGAAAAAAGGGCGTTATTGTGCCAGTGGATAAACGTCAACTTGAAAAACAGGGTCATGAATCGACTGATAGCCTCAAATTGAGAAAATTCAATGTTTGTTATTCATTTTCTAGAAAAGAAAAGACTCATGGTGGAGTAGCAATTTATAAACTTGATAAATTTAAAGGAGTTGTAGAGAAATATGATATAACTGATTGGTCTAAAGGAGGTATCTTATTATATCTCTGGAACACTTATTTCTCTACGATACTCTGGCCCAATATGACCCTCGTTTCAGAGAAATAATAGACCAAGCTAAAGACGTTTTTTTCTCCACAAAATAAAAGACGACAATGGACTACACTCATTTTTATGAGATAGTTTGTTAAAGAAAACCCCAGTTTTCGCCCCAGCAAAATCGCTTTGTGGAATTTTTTAAACAAGAAATAGTGAAAAAAATTACAACCTCTTTTGGTTTTTGTAAATATCTCAAAGATTATTCTCAAGGAATCGTTTTATAGTCAATGTAACTTTTGTAGAGATTTATAAAACCTACAAAATGGTTTTTTTAATGCCCAGATCAGTGCATTTTTCACTGAGAAAATCTGGGAAAACCTCGAAAAAGAGAAGATTTTTCAAAAATTCATAATTTTTATAAATCTGAAGATGGATAAACAATATTGCGGAAAATAATAGATAATTAAGTGTGGTTCAACTGCGCGCAAGATGGTTTCTGTCCGATATGTAGTTTTTGCACAATCGCGATATAAACAATTTAATGGCAAATCTTTCTAAATGCGCCGATTTAAAGGAAATCATCTTATTCAAATTTTGTAAACGGCATGTGGAAATAGATATCAATATCTACAATCTGTACATTTTGGATTTTCACCTGAGAGGTGGGATATGTGTTGAAAATGTCACTGAAAGTTGATCAAAACGCTTCAAAGTGCGTCTGAAGTCTTCCGAAGTGACCCGAAGTCGAACTGAAGTTAATACGAGCGACTTCGGGTGCACTTTGAAGCATTTAGAGTCCAAAAATATAATATTTAGACTGTTATGAGCACCTATATCCTCGAAGCCTGTTGTTTCATCTTCAACAATATGGCTATAATGTGACTGAATAAATAAATTAAAAAAATTTCGAGACATCCATACAATGTCAGTCTTGTGGAATATATTAAAAATTGCTTTTTGTTTAAGTGGTTTTTGAAGCACCTGAATTCCCTCATTTTGATATGAATCGAAAAGATTTTAAAAAAACAGTGTCTGTTTTCTCTCCGTTCAATTGAATTGCGGCTGGCCCACAGACTATATGTATAATTTCACGCTCCCAATCATCCATGTCATTTACAGAAACAGCGAAAGATGCAAGGACGGTGTAACATTCTTCAAATTGAATATGATTGTTTTTCACTGCAAATTCACATTTTCTACAAGCAGGTTTGTGACTTTCAAATTCAGGAGTTTCCAAAGTTTTTAGATGACTGAACGAAAGCACTCGGTAGGTACTCGATGATTTATCTACCTAGTATTTTATCGTTCGACAGATGATCGTTTTTTATTAAATTTTCCTACGGCGAAAGAATACACAACAATTTTCAAGGAGAATAAGTATCAAGGAGAGAGCAGGATAAGTCTGAAAGAGTATGAAAATCAATTGGACCAAGTGGGTCGAGTTGTAATACATTTCAATCCTTTCAGAGGTTTACGTTCTTTCTTGATTCAAGCGACCTGTTTGCAAAAGATTATGGGATTTGCGGCATTTGTATCTAGGATACTAAAGATCATTGGACTAATGATATACTCTAACTAAGTAGATTTTCCCATTTCCTCAACGGTGTTTAGGTACTAAAGTGTTAATGAGAGTTCATCTCAGTATTAATTTGATTCCATTTCACAAGAGTAATATCTTTTCTTTTCAAGCAGTGTGGAAAATTCAAGATTAGAAAGTGATAAACGAAATATATCTTCAAGTGCTTATGAAAAACTTTTCTAGTGATTCCCAGATACATATCTTTATATATGAATACTAGCACGGCCAATCTCATACTTTCTTTGGTATTTAATCATGAATCGTCTTTTTGACTACTATAGTCCTCGGCCTGATATCTATGGAAAAAAATGATCACTTAATCGTTGAGATTTCGTATATCTGGTCTTTATGTCAAGACGGACAACTTTTTCTTTAAGGTAATTATCGCTAGTGGGGCATTTTTTGGGAGTCCCGCAAACTCACTGATTTAGTGCGAGAAAAAAATGAATTACCTAAATGTAGTATTTTTATGAATCGAATTAAAGTCGGGGGTCCGATATTAAAGTGGGAGGTCCGAGATTAAAGTCGGACCCCCGACTTTAATGTCGGGATTTCAGTCAAAAAGCGAATCAAAACATGTGTTCATGGTGATAGTGATGGTCGAACGTTCGATTGTCAACCATAAGGGCATCACACATTAAAAGTTAAGGGCCTGGTCTCTCCTAGCTCACACAAGTTTCCCGGAGACTTATGAGGGTTGCTCGTAAGAGTGCAGCCGGTTGACGGAAAGAACAAATTTTGAACAAACAACAACAAATTTCATATTATGTTTATATAAGAAATCAGCACACGGAGTTTGTTGTTCTCATTCTAAATCACCCTGTATATACCTGGCTCTGGAGCTCAGTATGGAAGATAATAGTTACATTGATGCGATCAGATAATTTGTTGGGACTAATATTTTCTGACCGATGCGACGTTTCGAATTTTAATCATTTCATCTTTAGAAATGAAGCAAAGAATGAATGTCCCATGTATTGAAACGCTATAGAAGTAAACTTTTGAAATGTTAAAGCGCTCCCCAAGTGTGATTTACAAATATATACAGTGTATGTCTCACTTCTCATGGAAACACCCCCGTATCTTCCGTAACAATAGAGGTAAAACGATGAAACTCTCAGGACTGATGGAAATGCTCAAAATGCACCTACCACCTGAATGGGGTTGGCCTAAGTGATATACACTGCCCGCCACTCGCGATGGAAAAACACATTTTTACGGTAAAACATACTGCAGAATAGGCTCAAAATTCCTACAGATTCGTGATCAGGACCACCAACTTACTACAGAGACACATCTTTTTTACGTAGAACCATGAAATTTCCAGGATCGATAGATACACTGGCAATGAACTCACTGCACGGGAATGGTCAATCTACGTAATATACACTGCACGCCAGCAGCGAAGGAATCACCCATTTTTCCATCGCTGCTGGCGTGCAGTGCACATCATGTAGGATGACCCGTTTTGTGCAGTGAGTTCATTTCTAGTGTATCTATCGATCCTGCAAATTTCAGGGTTCTACGTATAAAATTACGGAAAATACGGGGGTGTTTCCATAAGAAGTGAGAGAAATTCGGATTTTTCAGGACTGACATTTTTTCAGAGAAAAAGTGTATCTGTAGTAAGTTGGTGGTCCTGATCACAAATCTGAAGGAATTTTTAGCCTATTTTGCCCCCTAGTATGTTTTACCGTAAAATTGAAACAAAATGACTCCTTTGGAAATGTAAAAAGCCTACTATAAAAATTAGGCCTTTTTTATATCTAACAGAAAACAACTATTTTTCCAGCAAAAGCCACGCTGGACATTGAACTACATCTGATAGATATTGTGGAAAGATTATAATATATTACTTAAAAGAAAAAATCTGAAAGTGAAAATTTGCAAGATAGGTTCGCAATATCTATCAGATGAAGTTCAATGTCCAGCGTGACCTTAGCTAGGGAAGTAGTTGTTTTCTGTTATATATAACAGAAAATATATTTAAATAAAATTTATTCTGTCAAGTTATAATAATAATACTTCCTCATAAACACTCGAAGAGTGTGTACACAAAGGCATAGCCTGTGCGGGTAGAAGGCGGCTGTTATTATTATAATACAATATCTATCAGATGTAGTTCAATGTCCAGCGTGGTTTTAGCTAGGGAAGTAGTTGTTTTTTGTGAGACATTATACATAAAAATAGCCTAATTTTTATCGATCTTTCTTTCCAGAGGAGTCATGTTTGTTTCAATTTTCAATTGAGAATATTTCCCTTTTCAACATACCTTTCAAGAGGTTATCTTGAACGATAGAAAATAGCGACTGATATGTCTTTCAGTCGCAGATGATTCCACATCTGATATTAGGAACATCCTGTTCAATGAAATCAAGATACCTTATCCTTTCAACCAATAGTGAACGAGAAAAACGTTGCATTTTGTGTCTACAGCTTTATGAAGAGATTCCTTTTTTTTCCTTCGGATGCTGGTCCTGTCACCAACTGCACCTGAGCCTCTTGGGCTTTTTGTGCATAAATAAAGAGATTCCGTTGTAAAAATTCCAGAATCTGAGAGCAGAGATTCCCAAGATTAAAGTCGGGGGTCCGAGATTAAAGTTAGATTTCAACTTCTTTTGGTGGGAGAGCACACTGACTATTTTTTTGAAGTGGTGTTAAATATGACACACTTGTGAAAATTGTGTTGAAAGCACTTGTGTGAATTGCAGAACTCGTTACGCTTGTTCCAATTATTTTTAAAACGCAATTAAAAGTTTAAATATGCACAGGAAAAAGCTGCATAGAACAGCTGCCCAACTGATCGTTATATATTAATAAGAGCACGTTTTATTTTCATTATATCAAAGTTCTAGAACAATTTAAGAAGTCTAGACTACGATAAGAGGGTCGAGTTCATAAATACAAACAATAAAAATTCTTAGATGCTTGCGAAATATGCCACAATTATTCCGGGAAATTTGACGAACGTTCTTTCTGTATTTCAGATTCGTAATATTAGATTTCCCATTTTACAATCACTTAAACTCCAGTAACCGTCGAGGCACCACTCCGGTGAGCAGTTTGCTTCGACGTGCACTTGAACTATTACTCACCATCGAAGATTTCCACGTCTATCATGGACATAATTATTGCAAGTACATGTTCATTTTCTTTTCATCCGAAACGTCTGATTGTTTGGCCTAAAATAGTCGACGCATCATCGACGGCCGACGGAAGTCGCCGAGCGTCGGTTGCAATATTCGGCGTCGCCGGCGTCGCTCATTAGTGTACGTTTGAGCGCCGTTTGAACCGGGTGTCAAACGTCGAAGTGGTTTGCCCATCGGCACGTGTTTTACGTATGTTGTACATAAACTAGATTTTTTAGCGGGAGATTTGTAGACGAGAAATAGTTCACATGGGACAGTTTGAGTTTGGGTGAGTATCTCCTCATTTGAGCCCTGGTTATGTAGTCGGTATTGGAAGGGACGGGAAACGTGACTGATTGGTTTTATGTAAATGTTCGAATTGGGCCTTACTGACGCAGATGGGATAGGGATGAAAATAAAATCGACAATTTCCCTCATATTATTATTATGTCAGGATTTTCTTGCAAACCTCTTAGATTAAGAGTATTTTATATTGAAGAAATGCTAGTGAAAAATAGGCATTGCAATGACTAGTTTCACCTTATTTTTAATTTTTATTTTTATTATCTAATTTTATACACACAAATTTAAATCACGGACAGCCCTTGGCTTTGTGGTTCTTCCTGTTTATTTGTGAATATCTTCAGTGTATTTTATATCCATTTTTTCATTTTATAACATGAAATTTGAAATTCTTGAAGAAACACTCTGTATAATTGTATATTTTTCGATTCCGCAAAATCATTTGGAACTGTCAGTAGCTGTTACTTTGTTGTAGATCATCACAAAAAATGACAAATATACCAAGAATGTTTTATTTCTCATTTTTGTACCTGTCGTTAGTAACTTATCGTATTCTGAGTTTGCCCTACCTGAAAATTAATACGACAATTTCCCTCTTATTTTATAAACCAATGCCCTTCCTAAATCTGTAAAAGACCTGCAGAATATATGCATCTTCAAAAGAGAGGTGAAGAAACTTCTTCTGTTGAATAAGTCCTACTACTCCTTAACAGAATTTTATAATGATTTTTAATTATTTTATGAGTCAAATATTTCTATTTTATATGTTAACCTGTCTCTCATTATTTAATTTTGTGTTTTTATATCTACATCTTATTTATAGAGTGACATTGTCCATTAGTCAACTATACAGGCCGTTTCTTTTATCATGTGGTAACATTGCTATATTCTAAACCGTAACAGATACGAAGACGATTAAATGGGAGAAAAGGTAACTATTGTGGAGAACAGTACAATGGTCAAAGAAAATTTACAGGGAGTCTCGCCCTTCCCGAGTTATACAGGGAAAACTAAAAATGCTGTTATTTGTTTTTTACGAATAGAATTTTTATTTCTGAAAATATAAAAAAATGGAAAAGGAAAGTTTTAATGTATTCTAAATGTACTATAAAAATGTAACAATGAATCTTTGATTAAACGTTTTGTGTCAACACGGCCACCATCAACATTTCTTTTCAAATACGGACCTGTCTGTTTTAGTACAAATATTGATAAAGCGATAAAATCACAATTCAGTGGTACATCACACTTGATATTTTTATAACGTTTCATTTAAAATAACTAACATCATCAGTGACAACAATTTTTAATTACGGTCCTGTCGTTAGGTCGTTTATGGATTCCACAAAACCTAACTCTCCGATATAAAAATTATCAGTGACGCTTTGAATAAATGTATCTATTAAAATTATGTTTACACTATAATAAAAGATATCTGTAGTTTCAGAGACGAACGATAGCAATTTACCTCGGAAATAAACTTACTTAAGAGTAGAAGAAATCAAACAAACAGAAAACAATTTATTTCATATTGAATTTTTGAGTGAAAATAAAACCAATACAGAAAATGAATTAAATGCTCGAATTGCCGACCTCTTTGTTGAATGCACATAAGTTGTCTGTCCATACAATTTCTGTGGCAATTTTCTAGCATGATGGGTGTAATGCTATTACATGCATCTCTTATTTTTTGTTTGAGATGGTCGATATCTGTACTAGTTGTCGAAAAAACTTTATCCTTTATGTATCCCCAGACAAAAAAATCTAAAGGAGTCAGGTCTGGGGATCGAGCTGGCCAGGAAATTGGTCCATTGTTTCCAATCCATTTTCTTGGGAATATTGCATCTAAATGTTTCCTTACTATTGCTGCATTATGGGGAGGGGCACCGTCTTGTTGAAAATATTGTATTTCACGGCGGATGTTCAGTGGCAATTCATCTAAGTAGCCATCAAACTCATTGGATAAAAAATGTAAATACATTCCACCATTCAAATGCTCGTCGTGAAAGAAAGGACCTAGTATATTTGTTCCCAAAATTCCCAACCAAACATTTATTCCGAACCTTTCCTGGAAATTGGTTTCTCTATGTAAATGTTCATTTGTATTATTCCACCTATAATGGATGTTTCTGTTAAACCAACCATTGTTGGTGAATTTTGATTCGTCCGTCCATATTATTTTATTACAAATATTTCCAACTTTCCTATTTCTACGTCTCAACCACATCGCAAATCGTACTCTCCTTCCGTAATCCCTTTCACTGAGTTGATGATCTTTGCGTATCCTGTAGCATTTGTATTTGTTCTTTTTCAAAATATTTCTGGTAGATTTTACAGAAATCCCTAGTTCGTGGGCAATTTCTCGTAAAGAACAATCTTGATTAGAAATATTTTTGTAACTGACCAATCCAAAATTGAAAAAAAATATTTTCGTCACTTTATTAATCTTTATGAAGTAATACTTGCTTACCTAAAACATTTATTTCGTTCCGCATACTTCCAGTAACAACACATTTTCTAGTTTTATTTCTATCAAATGCACCACAGTCTCTCAAATTTCTTTCTAATCGTCTAAACATTTGAATGTTTGGAATACGACGATTTGGGTATAGCTCACCATACATATTTTTTGCCAAAAGAGGATTTCTATTTGATTTTGCATAAGCAAATAGCATATCAGTCCTTTCGTCATTTGAATACATCTTTGATATGACTGAGTGTATAAACGAATGACAGTTCTTAACACGTATCAACAACTCATTTATTTGTCCTGCCATAGAAACCAAGCAAAGCCTACTTGTTTAAAAATGGTAAATGAAGTGAGATGCTATTTAATTGTACCATATCACACAATAGTCGTATTTTGACCAAAAACTAATATTTTCGTTACTTCCAGGATTGAGAATTATAGAAATATTCAGTATGATAATTGATTCAGAAGAAATCAGCCTTGAAACAAGGATTTCTGTAATACAAAAATGCCCAAGAAGGAAAAATACGAATGTTCGTTGTGTTGGGGTATCTTCTTATCGAAATTATTGGGTGAAGTCTGAAGTATGCCAATAGTTGAATAGGTTTTGAAGAAATCAAAATAATTTACAAAAGAACTAACGACAGGACCGTAATTAAAAATTGTTGTCACTGAGGATGCTAGTTATTTTAAATGAAACGTTATAAAAATATCAAGTGTGATATACCACTGAATTGTGATTTAATCGCTTTATCAATATTTGTACTAAAATAGACAGGTCCGTATTTGAAAAAGAAATGTTGATGGTGGCCGTGTTGACACGAAACGTTTAATCAAAGATTCATTGTTACATTTTTACAGTACATTTAGAATACATTAAAACTTTCCTTATAATTTTTTTTATATTTTCAGAATAACAGTTCTATTCGAAAAAAACAAATAACAGCTTTTTTGGTTTTCCCTGTATAACTCGGGAAGGGCGAGACTCCCTGTAAATTTTCTTTGACCATTGTACTGTTCTCCACAATAGTTACCTTTTCTCCCATTTAATCGTCTTCGTAACTGTTACGGTTTAGAATATAGTAATGTTACCACATGATAAAAGAAACGGCCTGTATAGTATCCCTACTGTATTGTATATCTTTTGTGACTGAAAATAAATGAAATCAAATGCCATCATTTTTTGAATTCAGACCAATGAAAAAAGGACTTTTCATTACACCTATCTGAAAACACTATATTTACATGCTTATTTAGCATACTGAAAAAGGGTTTTTTTCCGTGCGCTGGTGTCATTATAGGTGCCTATTTACATGTCAAAACTAAATAATATGTTGTTGACAGTTCTCTAGAAATCGCAAATTGTTTGAATATTTCCTTACCAACAGGGTAAATAACGCTTGTTTTGTGGCAATTTCTGGATATTTTTGTACCATAAATATTTCAATTAATAATACATATTTCTTAACAATCTGTAGTTTACAGGTAGATATAATGAAAAATATCGTTCGTTACTCGTCTATAAATGCTTCTGGCTTCGCCTCCCACGGGAACATGTCGCGCATGCACGGAAAAAGCCTATTTTCTGAACTCGCACTGAAATATACTATTTCGAAAACACTGTCTTCAGCCCGTGGTATTTTCAAATCGGCGTTTCGCCTATTCCTTATTTATACGTTTCCATAGTTACAACAATCACTGTAAATTTAGAAACGTCAGTTTGATGGTTCAACTTAAGATGCCTAAAAACCCTGGTGTGTCGAGTGATTAGATTTTGTTTAGATTTTTCAGAAGACATAAACAAATGAAATAGTGGTCTGCTTCTTTAGTCGGTTCCAGAGATGGCGCCCTCATAGAATTTTAGTCCTGTCAATATTCCAGGGAAATGGTGATTGATGACTGTTGTCAATTTTATGGAATTTCAACAAACCTTAAATACTATTCAAAAATGAATAGTTGTGACGGAATCTAAATTTCATAGTGCAATTTCCTTGTATTGCTGACTATAATTATTAATGTCTTTCTTCATTTTGCTGTATATTTTCTTAGAAATTCATCATTCATTCAATGATAATTCAATTTGTCTGATTGACTCGGCCGTTACTTGATGAAGATCCATAGTAATTGTATAAAATACACAGAAAACGATTCGATCTCGACAAACTTTATTCAATCAGACAGTGAATAAGCTACTGTGCTGGCGAAACATGTCTGATTAATAAAATTTGTGAATATCTAATCGTTTTCTGTGTAGTTTGTACAATAATAATTTGATCATGTTCCGATTTTGTATCATTTGTAGGCAATCCAGAGAGACGAACAAAATAATTAATCTATATCCAGTACCGAAAGTGAGTACCACCATATTATGAAGATTATCACATAGTATCTTGTATTATTGGAAAATATTTTAATGAAATTAATGGCACGAGTATTTCTCACGCGGAATCCCGCCATTCCTGCTTATATTAGCACAAGATTGACAGGTTCTAATGGTGAATTTTCATGGTTTCAATTCTAGGTTATTATTGTAGTTGATTGCGGCTGCGTCAAGTCTCTAGTCTGACCAATATGGTTAGACCAGCGCGGTCATTTGGTTGACTTGACGACCTTGAAACTATTTGAAATAACAGTTATAAAAGGGTTATGTTTACTATGTTTACTGGTTAATAATTACAATAATCAATTATTATCAAAGGATATTATCGCTATACCACAGAACTCTTTGAGTTATGTGTGCTATAAGTACACGTTCGTGTGTAGCGTTAGTACCTATATCCTTTGATATTGTTTCAATTATTGGAGTGTTTGCTAATTGTAGATTTAGTTTTTCGAGATTTGAGTACCCATCTAATGGCAGTTCCTAATCTTGGTGGCAATCTAATGACAAAAATACTATTGTATGCACTAGAAGATGATGCTTGTTATTATTGAGACATTGAAGAGATTACAACCGATATTCCTGTTCTACTTACACCGTTCTACATGAAGTTGGTAATTTTAGTAATCAAGTAGTAATCAATAATTATCGTTCCAGCTGAGAAATCGGTAAAAATTATTTCTAGACTGCTGAAGTTACTGTACTGATCTAATGATTCTAATGGATAATGAATACCTTACCTACTTTCAATTCATACTGTTAACAAACCTTTCTCAGCTGTTTCAATTTCATAATTACGATAAGTAAACGACAAATGAATTGCCCTTTTAGTTTCACTTTGTTTAAATTTTATTGAAATTATCATCTGCCATTATATATTTCGAATTTATTTCTGTTAAAATTTTAAGAAACCATCATTTCTTCCTACTTTACCTGACCGTGACCACTCCGTAAACGTCGATGGCACGTTTGATATGTGACCAATATTTTCAATCATCTGATCGGTCCGACTCATAGTCATACTTCATACTGAACGCGCGTGCCTTGTCCGACCGGTGACTTGACACAGCCTTTTTCACTAAAAAATTATATACATAAGTCGAAAATGTAACAAATAAAACTGATTGGTAATAGTGATTCAGTAAATTGCAATAATTACGTTTCTTTATTTATTTCATTCGTCGGCAATACTTGAAAACTTCTGTGCTTGTAAATTTACCCTAACAGGAAAACTGACCGTTGAGGTATACGCAAATGCGGAATATTTTGGAAACGGGCCACGATTTCATTTGTTTTCTCTTAATCAAGCTGGCGAATTGTCTTCCGTTTTATCCCACAGTTTTCCAGGTATGAGTCGACACACCAGGATTTTTAGATATCTTAGTTCAACTCTTCAACTGACATTAAAGACACAAAACACTACTCGAGCAAGCTTTCGTGGTGTTTCTAAGCAACACAGTTTTCGTGACAGCAACGTGAAAGTATTTTTTTTTATTTCAGCATTTTTATTACTACTGACAATTTCCCTCATATTATATAAACCAAGATGCATATAACTCCTGGTGCGTTTACTGATTCGCTTTTGTTTCAACTAAAGTTCTTGATCCTGTAATTGCGTCAAAAGAGTTTGTTCCATTCGTCAATGGATGACGCTTAAGTCGAATATAGTGGAGTTTCCAACAATCCAAAGTGCCTACTAGGTAAATTTTTTGAGTTTTTGAACGTTAACATTATTTTGAGGTTATATGTCAATTACATTGCATATTGGTATTTATCGTGTGATTTTTCTGTTCTTTTAATACTTTTCGCTCAGTTCGGTAGTTTTGCGACGTTTTTAGTTGTTGGGTTATTGTTATTTATTTGTTCTTGTGTTTTTCTGTCATTCGTAAAAGTTAGGGTAGTGTATTGCATTTTTTTGTGAGTCTCGACTTCGACATGACAATCATGACAATTTGGGGTTATGTCGATGACGCAGCATGCGTTTGTCAAAACGACATGTCAAGTCATCATGATCGGTAATGATTTGCCTGCCATCTATGTTAAAATTGAGTAAACTCTCTTGACGCAATAAAAATGTCATGAATAAAGCAGGCCGTACATCAACAGTTTTGGATGACAATTTCACAGCTATAAGTAATTCCACCAGGAGTTATATGCATCTTGATATAAACCAATCAAATGTCATGATTTTCTCAATATAAACCAGTGACAACAAGACATTCTGAAAACACTGCTTCCAGCTCGTTGTATTTTCAAATCGGTGTTTTGGCAATTCCTGAGTTCTACAATATATTTTTCGAAAATTCTGCATTTCATCGAGATATTAGGGTAAAGGTAAGCTTATCGGGCCCATTCTCGAAACAAAAAGAAAAGTGGTGTTACTTACGTAGTTTTATCTCCTGAACACGAATCCGAAAGAATTTCGTGGGGGTCTCTTATACTTTTAGAGTTATGACCTTTTGAATCTTGAAAATCGACCATTTTCAAACACGATTTTTTCGGTCAAAATGGCAGAAAATGCCTCCTTCTTTTTGTCGACACTTTTTTCATTCCCTAATCAACTCTTATATCACAAATACAAGCACCAAAACCAAACGTTTTACGGAAAAAATTAACCTTCTTATATTACACTATCTTTAACCTCATTCTCCATTGGCGTTCGTTCTAGAGATGTGGGAAGGGTTATGTATACTTTATAAGAAGTTTGATTTTTTTATAAATCGAGTGGTTTTAGTGCTTGTAATTGTGAAATATAAGTTGATTAGGGTCTCAAAAAAGTGTCAACAAAAAGAAGGAGGCATTTTCTTCGATTTTTGATCTAAAAAATCGTGTTTGAAAATGGTCGATTATCAAGATTCAAAAGGTCATAACTCAAAAAGTATAAGAGACCCCCACGAAATTCTTTCGGATTCGTGTTCAGGAGATAAAACTACGTGAGTACCCAGCGAACACAAACATCTCTGGGAAGTTTTGAGATGTTTCAAAAATGTAGTCACGCCGATGTTTCTTTGAGACGTAATATGTACTTCCCAAAGAGGTCCCTGAAGGATATTCAATGTTCTGTTTTTGTTCTTCTGTGGTCTAATATCGGAGATGTGCACAAAATGTCATCTTGTGGATGTTTTCACTTGGCGTAACATAGTTCACCTTTGAGATGTTCACCGAGAATATATCTAGCGATCTCAGTTTCGGTCTTTAAATGGGAATGGTCGTCGATTCATTCGTTGCAGTCATTAGTTATTGACTGCTAGACCTACCCTATACTGATGAGGAGCAACACTCCGAAATCGATATATAGGTGGTCCGAATGTTTCTATGATCATTCCCATGCAACCAAGCAATTGCAGAGATAACCTTGTAGGAACTCTGCACGGAAATTTCATCAGATGTAATTCAATGTTCGTCGTGGCATTAGCCAGGAAAGTAGTTGTTTTCTGATGGATTTTCGATCCAACTTTTCCTATTGTATAGGATATTAGCAATGAGCAGTCCTCCGGACATCTTATGCCTCTTGTCATAAGCTCATTGTGAACTACAGATTTCTTTTCCGTATGTGAATGAACTGCCAGATTGGAAAAGTGAATTAGCTCTTGCTGCGGGATAGAAAATAGTATATTGTGTATCTAGTAGTAAAAGCAATACATTCGACAATGTAAATTGTTGGCCGAGGCGAAGCCGAGGCCAACAAGCATTGAAGTCTGGGAATGTGCTTTTACTACGAGGTACACATACTATTTTTTCTGAAATCATCATAAATTGAGGATTCGAAATTACGTGCTTTCCTGAAACGTCAAGATGACAACTATAAACCAAAGACCGATTTTGACTGCCTAGGCCGGCAAAGTACTTTTTCGGCAACCATCCGGGAAGTGTTCACTTCCCGGACACTTTTTCTTTGGGAAAGTAGCACTTCCCGGCCTAGTCCGGGAAGTACGTACTTCCCGGACTAGGCCGGGAAGTGCTCGAATTTTAATACAAATATTAATATAAATAAGAATTAGAATGTTTCTGTTGGTACCTATCTTCTGTTCGAATGTCAATATACCGGGTGTCCCAGATCTTTTAGGCCAGCAGATATCTCAGTTACCTGCGGAAAAAAAAAATTGAAAAAAATATGTGTCATAGGAGACCATAAGCACTTCCATGCAGCATAGCAAAATCCACCCCCTGGCGATCAACCCCTGAGAAACAACCCCTAACTTTTGTTTTTCAAATGGCACCCCCATGTTTGTTTGGCTTCAACTTACAGCTCTTTTTTAATTTTCAATCAATGATATATCATAATATGTCGTTGTGAAGATAGTCACTAGATAAAATTGAATTCGTTAGTGGGTACTATTAATTGGACTGATCGAATTAGTCCACATTGTAGAGACAAGAAAAAGTGGATGTTGAAAAAAAAGAGTCAATAAAATGTTAGAACTTTTTGTGCTTGCTTTGTTTTATTCCTACGGTATCTGGATGACAAAGTGGTATCAGTCGTGATATTGTTGTTGTATATCAAAATGCCTTTTACCTTCACTCCCAACGAATACGTTGATATGCTTTTAATTTTTGGTGAATGCCGAAAGAATAAACGTGCTGCGGAGAGGCTGTATGAGCAGCGCTTTCCTGATCGTCGACAACCAGGTCGCAATACGTTTTCGTATGTAGAAAATACCATGCGAACAGGATCGTTTCCCGGAAAAACAGATCAAGCACATCCTACTCCTGTGCGAACTGAGGAAAATTGCATAAATGTGTTGGCCTACGCCGAAGCACATCCTCATATTTCGGTTCGTGCATTGGCGGTGGAGGTTGGGATCAGTAAGTCGTCTGTGCAACGAATTTTCAAACAGTACAGATATCATCCCTTTAAAATACATTTACACCAAGGACTCAGTCCTACAGATTTCGAAAGACGACTGGCATTTATTGGTCACATGCAAGTTTTCATCCACGACAATCCCAACTTCCTCAATCAAATCTTGTGGAGTAACGAATCCCGCTTCCATAATAATGGTAGTGTTAACCGACATAACATGCACTATTGGTCACAGGACAACCCTCACTGGATTAGAGAAACCAATTTCCAAACAATGTGGGGTGTGAACGTGTGATGTGGTTTACATAATGGACGACTCATCGGCCCTCATTTTTTCCAAAACACTTTGACGGGCCACCGATATCTACATTTCTTGGAAAATTGTATTCCTGCACTACTAGAAGATATTCCAATTGAAGAACGACAACAAATGTGGTGGCAACAAGATGGTGCTCCTGCACATAACCATAACATAGTTACGACATTCCTCCATAATACTTTTCAAGACCGTTGGATTGGAAATAGTGGACCTGTTCGATGGCCTACACGTTCTCCCGATCTCACGCCACTGGACTTTTTCCTATGGGGATATTTGAAACGAGTTGTCTTCGAAACTCAACCAACAAATATTGAAGATTTAACCCAGAAAATTTCAGAGGCTTGTAAAACCGTTACTCCGGAAACGATTCGAGCTTCCTGTACTCGCGCGCTGATTCGGCGACTTGAAGCATGTGTGACAAGTGCTGGCCAACATTTTGAACATTTTCTTTAGTATAATGTTGCAGTAACAATACAGCTGAGCGTATAAATTCATATTTCATTTGTATTTTTATTTTCCATAATTCTGCATGCCATTCTAGCTACCATGATACATCATTGAATGAGAAATGAAAAAGACTGTAAGTTGAAGCAAAACAAACATGGGGTGCCATTTGAAAAACAAAAGTTAGGGGTGGTTTCTCGGGGGTTGTTTGTCAGGGGGTGGATTTTGCTATGCTGCATGAAAGAGCGTATGGTCTCCTACGACAAGTATTTTTTTCAATTTTTTTTCCGCAGGTAACTGAGATATCTGCTGGCCTAAAAGCTCTGGGACACCCGGTATAATACAAATAAGAACTGAAATGTTCGAAATATTCAAATTTGGAATCGTTTCATCCGGTTAACAGATGGGTGAAAGTCGACCTCTCTTTTCGTCTCTTAGACTATATGCGTCTCATTGATTTGTTGTTCTACATGATTGCCGAAAAAATAGTGTACGCAACACGTCCGAAAACAGTTTTTTTGGACTCGTAGACTTCCAGAATTTGGTCTACTCGTCCAAAAAAACAGTATTTCCCGGACTTGTTACGTAAATTACTATTCCCGTACCGTTTAGGTCCGAAAACAGTCCGGAAAAGTTCGTTGCTTGGCAACGGACTAAAATACTAGATTAGCGTATTTTGAGGGCTGAAGTTGCTCCGAGAAAGTGGGCATTCTTGAACGATTTCAGAAAAACAACTTTACGCTGTGCACTCTGAAAACCTTCTCTTGAGAAAAGACATGTTTTGGTTTTGTTTTGCGTCTGGAATTTTGGCCAGGTCCATATTTATATTTTACACGTTCCTCCTCCGTTATTAAAATAAAGAAAAAACCTCACCTCACCTCACCAATTTGAATTTCAGTCACAAAATGTACACAGTATGCTCCATTCGCATTTCTAGAAACCCTGTTTCAAAATCTAATCGACCAAGAAGCTGCTGTAGCAATGTTTTGTGATTTATCCAAGGCTTTCGATTGTGTGAATCGTGGGATACTACTGGCTAAATGGAAATGAATCGAGAAAAAGGTATAGAGAGGTGTGTAGTGCCACAGAAGTCTGTATTAGGACCATTACTCTTTCTAATATATGTCAATTTGACTGTAGTGAATATTTAAGGAAAATTCACATTGTTCGCAGATGGCTCAACGATTCTGTGGCATAACAAAAGCACCATAACAATGCAAGTGTTGATATGAATAAAATGAAAAAATGCAGGTGTGATGCCAACTTTTTTGTTTCGATATCACTAAAAAAGCCAAGCATTGTTTCGTTTCAATATTCAAATAATGAACGATGTTTTTCTAAAGGATGAAGTAAGCTTGGTCACCAAATTCTCCCTCGTCAATGACAAGGTTTTTTTTTAATACAGTATTAATTTTTATATTAACAACGAAAATAATTTTGTAGCTGTTGCGCATCATGTCAAAACTTGTCAAAAAACCGAGCTTGGGTTTTATCAAACGAATGACGTTCAACGTGGGATATTTTCCTTATTGATATCAATTTCTACAATTTTATCACTTTTGGAACACACTGTACTATTTGCTTTATGGCTCGAACTTGGATTAAGCAGATAGATAAAATAAATATATGTGCTATTGTCGATAACGGATTAGCTGTGTCAATTGTTTTTTGGATTATCAGTTTGTGTAAAATTACAATTAATCAATATGAAGCAGATATAGTTTTCACCAGGTTGGCTTTGATAACGTCATTGAAATGATAAATGTTACAGGTGGGAAAGCGAAAATATTGAAAAAACGCTCGATCTCCACAGCTTTTGTTGAAAACGAACCTATTCTTGCATGACGGAATCTATATCAAATGTCTATATATATATATATATATATATATATATATATATATATATATATATATATATATATATATATATATATATATATATATATATATATATATATATATATATATATATATATATATATATATATATATATATATATATATATATATATATATATATATATATATATATATATATATATATATATATATATATATATATATCAATAAGGATGGATATAGCGAGGGGCAGTATATGAAAATATAAGTAGAAAAGTTATTGGGTATAACCCTCAAAATGTTCTGCAACCGTAGACACGTGTTTCGAGCTTAAGCTCTCATCAGTACGGTAAAATCAAGTGCGAAGATGTACAACACTTGGATGTCAAAGGAAGTCGACAACAGGAAGCCAACCACACATTTGTGGCTTCGGTTAGAAGACCTTGTGCTTACAAGGCAACAACTAACGTCGCCACGGAGGCAGCTATAGCTACCAGCGTGACAATCCTACCCAGGAAAATACAAATAAGGATGGATATAGCGAGGGGCAATATATGAAAATATAAGTAGAAAAGTTATTGGGTATAACCCTCAAAATGTTCTGCAACCGTAGACACGTGTTTCGAGCTTAAGCTCTCATCAGTACGGTAAAATCAAGTGCGAAGATGTACAACACTTGGATGTAAAAATAGAAACAAATGTGTGGTTGGCTTCCTGTTGTTGACTTCCTTTGTTTCTATTTTTACATCCAAGTGTTGTACATCTTCGCACTTGATTTTACCGTACTGAAGAGAGCTTAAGCTCGAAACACGTGTCTACGGTTGCACAACATTTTGAGGGTTATACCCAATAACTTTTTTACTTATATTTTCATATATTGCCCCTCGCTAAATCCATCCTTATTTGTATCTTCCTGGGTAGGATTGTCACGATGGTAGCTATAGCTACCTCCGTGGCGACGTTAGTTGTTGCCTTGTGAGTACAAGGTCTTCTAACCGATGCCACAAATGTGTGGTTGGCTTCCTGTTGTTGACTTCCTTTGTTTCTATTTTTACATCCAAGTGTTGTACATCTTCGCACTTGATTTTACCGTACTGAAGAGAGCTTAAGCTCGAAACAAGTGTCTACGGTTGCACAACATTTTGAGGGTTATACCCAATAACTTTTTTACTTATATTTTCATATATTGCCCCTCGCTAAATCCATCCTTATTTGTATCTTCCTGGGTAGGATTGTCACGCTGGTAGCGTGGCGACGTTAGTTGTTGCCTTGTGAGTACAAGGTCTTCTAACCGATGCCACAAATGTGTGGTTGGCTTCCTGTTGTTGACTTCCTTTGTTTCTATTTTTACATCCAAGTGTTGTACATCTTCGCACTTGATTTTACCGTACTGAAGAGAGCTTAAGCTCGAAACAAGTGTCTACGGTTGCACAACATTTTGAGGGTTATACCCAATAACTTTTTTACTTATATTTTCATATATTGCCCCTCGCTAAATCCATCCTTATTTGTATCTTCCTGGGTAGGATTGTCACGCTGGTAGCGTGGCGACGTTAGTTGTTGCCTTGTGAGTACAAGGTCTTCTAACCGATGCCACAAATGTGTGGTTGGCTTCCTGTTGTTGACTTCCTTTGTTTCTATTTTTACATCCAAGTGTTGTACATCTTCGCACTTGATTTTACCGTACTGATGAGAGCTTAAGCTCGAAACACGTGTCTACGGTTGCAGAACATTTTGAGGGTTATACCCAATAACTTTTCTACTTATATCTATATATCTATATCAAAACACTCCAAGCAACTGTGGTGGTGCTGAAGTTAGAGTCACTGCCTAGTAAACTGATGGCCTGGGGTTCGATCTCAGAAATCGATTATCTTTTTTCTTGAGAATGTTTTTTTTTCTTTTGTTAATAGTTATTTATGTAACAAGGGCGTAAAGTAGGCGTTTATGGCCTGCGGCGTGGATGATGGCCCGATGGCGTTAGCCGAGGGCCATCACACGCCGAAGGCCTTAAACGCATTTTACGCACGTGATACATACAAAATTTTGTGCACTACCGGTTTTATAGCGCGAATCACAAATACTGACTTGAATTGCAATGGTCTACACGTTTCATAAGTTATGCATACAATAATTAAGGGTACCATAATGTGAGGAATGTGAAACTATAGTAGCTGAGTGCTATATTGGAGAATCTATTTCAAATAAATAGATCATCACCGAAAAAATTGCCAACGATTATGAATAAATGTTAGAAAGAGTATTGCTCTATTGAACTGAAATGATTCTAATTCGTGTTAGGAATTGCATGAAATGATGTGTGAGTATAGACAATTTGAAAATTTTGTCTACTTTACGGCCCGCCGGGCCATAATGCGCCCACGGGCGGTAAAGTGCCACTTTACGCCTGGCGAACCGGGCGGTAAATCGTACTTTACCGCCCGCTAGTGCATAAAGATATGAATTATTGGATATTTGGATGGCTTATACATTTGGGATTACTATGAAGTGTTAATTTTGTCATAGGTAATATTATGTGCCTATGTTGAATGAAGTGTAGATCGTTTTTATGTCTAAGAACTTCGTTTGTAGAAAAAAAATCATGTGTGTATTTCGAACACAAAGTGTCATTACCGCTGCGTCAAGTGGCCATCAATCACTTTGCGCTCTAATTACATAAATAACTACTTTCGTTTTGGCCAATCATAATCTCCAATAATTTAAAGATCATTCAAGAATATTTTAATGAATGGCTGATATTCTAAGTGGTTCGAGGAAGAATATTAAATTAAAAAGTTCACAATTTCATTATTCTCCAATCAAGCAGTCCTGTCAACAGTGAAAGCAATTAACAGAGAAAGGGCAAAACACAATTTGAATTAATTTTTCCATCTACAAAGCCACTGGTACGCTTGAAGTATCTTCGTTGAGTTTTCTCACTGAATCCTACCACTTTAATTTATCCATTTTCCAGGTTCTGCACTCTCCACCGGATGTGTGTTGGCTGATGCAAAGTAAATTTAATTTTCATTATCGTTTTCCACCCTACTTCGCATTCTACCTTTTGCGTTAGTACAAACTTTGAACTCTGTTGTGTGTACAAACACGTTTTAGGCGGGGTGACTTCTCCAGGCATCGCTCAACAATTCTATCGTTGAAGAGCAAATCCTTTACATTTGTTACAATAGAACATTTCATTCATGTGTTAAAATGTCCATAAGAGGTGTGAAATTATCGGAAATAATATAAGTGCTTTAAAAATTACCGATAGTTCTGAAAAAAAAGTGTTTTTTAAAAACTGCACGAGTTTATTTTGTTCGTTGTTTCAAAGCATAAATTGCCCGCGATTCTGAAGGAGGAAGGCAATTTTTTTAAACAAGAAAAAAATAACAGATTGCAGTTTTTTCAAAAAACACATTTTTTCAGAATTATTTAGTTAATTTTTAAAGCACGAATGGTATTCGGTAGAAAATTTCAAGAATACAAAATAGTATGTTGATTTCATTGAAAATATGAACAGGATGTTCATAAAGTCAGTTGTGGAATCATCTGCGACTGAAAGTTGGAATTTAGTCGCTGTTTTCCATCGTACAAGATAACCTCTCTTGGAAGGGATTCATGTTTTAAAGAGAAACATTCTCAATTGAAAATTGAATCAATACATGACTCCTCTAGAAATGGAAAAACCTACGATAAAATTGAAGTTACTTTTTTGTAATATCTAATAGAAAACAACTACTTCCCCGGCACAAGCCACGCTGGACGTTGAACTACATCTGATAGATATTGAGACGAATCCCGGAAAAAAGCGCACAGGAAAGGAGCGCACGGGAAATAAGCGCACGGAAAAAAGCGCACAGACATATAAGCGCACATGAAATAACCGCACTCGGAAAAATGTGCACATCGTAAAAAGCGCACTTGGAAAAAACCGCACGTACATTAATGCGCACATTGAAAAATGCGCACACGCAATAGTTTCTAATCTAACCTAATCTAACCTAAACAAACTAACCTAGCTCGAAAGTTGGGAGCTTGGAAGTTGAAGAAAAATTCATTTTGAGGGTAGTATTTTATTAGTCTGGTCTAACCTGAACGAACTAACCTAGCTCGCAACTTATAGAAATATAGAAAACTTTACGCGATTGTAGCCAATTAATGAAAGTGTTAATGACTATCCGACAGCTTACTACACCATTTAGCAAATGTCTTTACCGAACAATTATATAAATTAATTTATTTTCATATATTATATAATACCTTTTCAACTTTGCTTATATCGCCCTTGCATGTGCGCATTTTTCAATGTGCGCATTAATCTACGTGCGGTTTTTTCCAAGTGCGCTTTTTACGATGTGCGCATTTTTCCGAGTGCGGTTATTTCATGTGCGCTTATATGTCTGTGCGCTTTTTTCCGTGCGCATATTTCCTGTGCGCTTTTTTCTTTTGCGCTTATTTCCGGTCACCATTGAGACAGACCCTAAATAACTTGAGAGAAAAAATCTGAAAGTGAAAATTTGCATTTTCATTCAGATAGATGATTATTTATTAAATGTCCAGTTTCCATTGGAGATTATTATCTATGAATGAGATAAGGGAGAATGTTATTTAGAAGTATCACTCACAGAAAATCGCTCATTCCATTGATGCGTGAAGAGTATGTTTTCCAATTCTTCCGACCTCCCTGATGATCTTAGAAGAGTGAAATAGAAATGTATTGAAGGCCTAGCGAAAGAGATGTAAATATTCACGCATCAATGGAATGAGCGATTTTCTGTGAGTGATACTTCTGAATAACATTCTCCCTTATCTCATTCATAGATAAGAATCTCCAATGGAAACTGGACATTTAATAAATAATCAACTATTTGGATGAACATGCAAATTTTCACTTTCAGATTTTTTCTCTCAAGTAATATAGGGTCTGTCTCAATATCTATCAGTGACATTTCAATTAATGTATGACAAATAATCGCCCATTTAATTTCATCAATTGTAATAATGTTAGTATCACTTACAATGTTAATTCAATCAAGAAAGATTTATAATGGAATAATTCCTAATTTTTGCCCAAGTTATTAATAGTGTAGCTGCGGTAAAGTTTGATTTTTACTTTATGTCCCTAGGGATTTGAAATGCAACTTTATCTCCCTAGGGACTGAAAGATACATTTTAGTCCCTGTTATACGGGAATAAAGTTGGCACTTTAGTCCCGGAAATGCGAAAAAGTTATTACTAAACAGCCCAACAAGTGAAACTGCATTAACAATACTACAACATCGTTAAAAATCGCTGAACAATTTTTTGACGAAAGAAAGAAGTTTTTACAGCAGAAGTAGCAAAAAAGGAAGGCTATGAAAATGAAATGAAAATTAAAAATCCAGCATTTAATAAACGCAAACTTAACTACTGTCTACAATTCACTATTAGATTACTCTTTGATGTAAATTTTTTGGATCCTCTAACCACTTCTACTAAAAGGATACTCAATACAATAATTTTTGTTTAAATGGTAACCTGAAAACCATGCATCCCAGTGAAAGCATGTTCTGATTACTTCAGAGCGCTATTTTTTTGGAAAAAAAAATAACAAATCATCAGGGTAGCATTGGAAAGAGAATTAAACGCCCATCAAAATGATGTGAAAGGAAGATTTTGAGGGTGGGAAGTTTTCAAAATGACACCCTGTATGACCCGAGATCATGTTTAGAAGATTGATTCAATGCGATTCATCTAATCGTCTACATCTCTTCGTTTACTATGTAGAAAATTGATAAACAAATATTTTCAATTGAACACTTTGTATAGGAAATTCATCCATTAGCGTTCAAGGGAAAATATAATCGAATACAAATAATGCTAACGATAACAGACCAACTATAAACAAGTGAAATCATTGAAGCTGTAATTTCTAAAAATAGATGAAAATGCTTGATTAGATACGCTCGCAAATCGACGTTCCAGAGCACCAGGAAAAGCTGACGGAATTCCAAACGGAACTTGAACAAATACGTTTTTCTCCGAAAACCATAAATACTAGAGTTTATGTACAAACTGACGTTCAGCTCTTGGAATATCTCGAGTTGGAATGTCGCAGTATGAATATTCGCCATTTGTTGATTCTCCAATTGATCTACATTTTTAAAATTCAGTTCTAGTTTTTATCTTTTCTTTTGTTCTGCTATAAACTTACTTTTTGCTAATGATTTATTGGTGTATATGAATAATGGGTATTCCTCCACTCATTGTATATGTTATGTTAGTTAGTTCTTCAAAAATGCCATCCTGATTTAAAACCTGTAGATAAACAAAGGCTCATTCAACATAAAAAATTTATTGAAAACGTCAAAAAGTTATTTTTCATTAATGACATCCAAAGTCAAAGTCAAAATATGCTTTATTGTCGAAAGTTAATGATAAACGGAATGTTTTCAAGATGACATCTAAAACATATCATGTTGTTTTTTTTATGTCGAATGATAGTAAATTCGAATCACACCAATCTTTCACTTTTTTCAGATCAAAACGTATCATTTGATCAAGATCGTGCTTGTTTTTATGATGCCAAAATATAGTAGTCATCAGCAAAAACTGTAAAAGAACGTGATATCTGGATGTTCAATAGGTCATTTGTGTGTAATAAAAAGAGAATTGGTCCAAGTATAGAACCTTGAGGTACTCCACAATTAATTTTCTCCGACTCTGAATATCCAAAATTCCTTACTATTTGATTTCGCAATACGCAGAAAATAAAAACAGGGCCTACTGGTCAATCTCAATATACTCAAAAATAAGGAAAATTCAAATCGACCCAATATACCACTTTTGCATGGTAATGAGCTGATTACAGATCCTGGTAAAGTTGCTTATATATTTAACAACTTTTTTATACAAGCCCCACAAAAAATCATTGATTGTATTCTACAAATTTCCCTTGAAGATTCTGCAGAAATGCCCAATATAACCTTACAATTCATGGTGCTAGTTCCATTCACAGAAAATGATAGGATCCACATTTTTGCAAAACTCAAAAACAACCCTTCTTCAGGACCTGATAACCTCCCTTGTAACAATAATAATAATAAATGGTCTTTATTTTCCTTGGCGGAGTTTAGCTGTGATCAAAGAATTTTGCTCATATCTATTTTTACCTGTCACCCATATTGTGAACTATTCTTTCGACACAGGCACAGTCCCTGCACAACTCAAAACACCAACAAGAAAAACCGTAGAAATGAATTATATAATTGAAGGCCGATGTCTTCAACACCACCACTTTCCAAATTTTTGTAATATTGCATGCTAGAGAGGCTCAATCCTGAACAGTATGGATCCAGAAAAACACGGGAAACTACTACTGAGTCCATAAACAATATTCTGGAAGAGCTTGACAAAAGAAAATGTCCAATTGGAGTAATCTGTGACCTAAGTAAAGCCTTTGATTGCGGACCACACAATCGGCTTCTAGCTTTGGGCACTCGGTATAAAAGGAAGAACACATGATTGGTTCAGATCGCTTCTTGCAAATAGAAATCAGTATCTCATAAAAAGAGAGGTCTTATTTCACACTACTTTAGTACATTTCCTGTGAAAGTAGAAGTTCTTCAAGTAAGATAGTTAGATAGATAGATAGATAGATAGATATTTATTAGTTCTTTGAGATCATACATGTACGATATAGAATCCTATAAATGGTGTGACAAAAAAAATTACAACAATTGTGTGCGAATTTGCATAAAAAGCACATACAAACACATTGTCCTTTTTTGAAAATCACAATAATGAAGATTAAATAAAATAAGTGAATTAGCCTAGACCAGTTCCCTGCATAAACAAAATATTGCTTTACCATAGCAACGAACAATAACTTATTAGTGTAAAGTTTGACGTCAAAAAAGTAAACCAGAGTTACCCAATAAATTAAAAGAAAAAACATGTCCACCGAAATTGTGAAAAGCGAAAAATTGGAGTATCGAGCCATCATCAAGTACCTGTATTCAAGAGGGTTAAGAGGTAAGCAGATTTCCGAAGATATGCTTAATACCCTTGGTGATCAATGTCCTTCATATGCGACCGTACAAAATTGGACTGCAAGCTTCAAAAGAGGTAAATTTTCCATTGAAGATGATGACCGATCGGGAAGGCCAGTTTCTGTGTCAGTTCCCGAAAATATCGATGCAGTTCATGACATGATTTTAACAGACCGTCGAATTGGATATAACGGATATCTGAAGCACTTAATATTTCATACGAACGCGTTCATAATATAGTTCACGTCAATTTGGACATGAGAAAAATTGCTGCAAAATGGATCCCCAAATGTTTGAATGTTGACCAAAAGCGTGCAAGGGTAGTAGCATCGCGATCGATCTGTGCTCGATTTGAAAACGATATAGACTTCTTAAACCGAATTGTTACTATGGATGAGACTTGAGTACATTTCTACGATCCAGAAACAAAGCAACAATCGATGGAATGGCGACACTCCGGTTCTCCAAGACCTAAGAAGTTTCGTGTCCAAAAATCTGCTGGAAAAGTTCTTGCTTCAGTTTTTTGGGATTGCCCTGGAGTAATCATGATTGATTTATTGGATAAGGGTAGAACAATAACTGGAGATTACTTTTACGTTAAAATAATTGGTCATTAAAAAATGAAAAAAATATATATATAATACGTCATTTGAAGTTTTTGTCAACAAAATACTCTTCCAATGAGTAGTATGCCTTTTGTGACAAGATTATTTTTATCTTTGTCTTAAATTCAGTCAGTGAATACTCTGAACGAATTTGGTAGGAGATTGAAATAGTTATAGCCATTTACTTATAGCCATAAGCGTAGAAGCTCCAATTCTGTTCTCCCTGAATATATGTGGCAGAAGTTGTGAACTATCTTGTACGCAGATGAATGTTTCCTTTTAAATGCTAAAGTAAGTTATGTTTATATATAGTTTTTATGGTATTGTTTGTGACATGTATGTGATGATTTTATATACATCATATTCATTCATATTTGTAATTTTATATTTCTATTTTTTTCTTTATGTTATTTCTTGTCGACTATTTCTTAAATTCCCTTTCCTCTTTTTCATTTGTTTTTCTACTCTGCTAGTATGCAAACTAATTTGAAAAAATAAAGAAATTACTATTACTATTACGATTGAGGTTTCAATTTATTATAGATAATATTCATTCGTTATTTTGCAGAGCCAAAAACAGGTAAAAAATCAGTACAGTATTCTGCAACTCCAAAGTTTCCTACTTATCCCAAATTGAAGGAAAATATCATACCTTGGTATAAAATAATCACCAAATGAAAAGTTATTGTGAAATTAGTTAAACCTGTATACACGAAAATGTTCAAGCTCTACATACACTTAAATACACGAAATACAACTTTCTTCTTAACTAAATAATTGTGTTTTGCTTTATACTTGAATGAATAAAGTTACACACATGAGACATCAGTTCTTAAGCGATGTTTATTGAAGTTTTCGCCAAGGGAATGGAAGCGTTCTGGTCCAACTTCATACTTTCAAAACAAAAAAGTTCGCTTCGGGTGTTTCTGAACAATCTGTACAGAATGTCAACAGATATCAAAGACAGAAGCTGGCCGTACAAGATTTCGAGGATCTTCAACTTTAATGAAAAAAACGTAAAATCAAGGAAATTTTACAGATATAGAAAAGCAAATGAATCAGTTTGTCAATTATCTTGAAGATTTTACTTAATTTTGTTAGTAACTTTTCGTATTAATTTTCAGATAAGGCAAATTCAGAATAAGATAAGTCAGTACGAAAAATAAGAAATAAAACTTTCTTTTTTATACCACTATTACAAATAAAAGTGGGATGAGAATATAGAAACTTTCATTTGTAATTTTGGTCATTAGTACATGATTATACAGAATTGAAATGTGTACAATTATACAGAGTGTTTTATCAATAATTTCCAAGTTTGATTCAGTTACGAACGAATAAGCTGTCTTCAAATGTTTGACTTATTTATAGTAATCGATTAATTTACACAAAAAAGTTAACTTTTCGTTTTTATCGAAAACTGAAGTATGAAACCGGTTTCGTTCAATTTTGTATCCACAGCATACTATATATATTATTATTATTATTATTTGTGTTTACCCGCCATTTTGTACAACATCAAATTTTCGTTTTATAGATCTGTCCCGATGAAGGAATACAAAATTGTGATCTAAAACGATTAAATCAAGAAATATAGGTACTTCAATATTCTTTGTCCCACGACGATTTTTAATAAAATATAGATGAATAATTTAATTTTGCCTTGTTTTAATCATCACATAAAATATAGGACTGCCTAAATACACAGGGTGACCCTAAACCTAAATAATTTCGCAATTGCTCGTTTCAAACGTCGTGGGACAGAGGATATTGAAGTACCTGTATTTTTTGAATTGATCCTTTTAGACCACAAGTATGATAGTTTGTTGAAATTGTTTCATCGGGAGGAACATAAAAATGCCAAAATATACAGGGTGTTCCATTAATAATTTTGAAACTGATGTCACGTGATCGAAAACAAAAAAGCTCATTGGATAACATAATATTAAAAAAAGCTGCACCAATTGCTTTTATTCAGAACCCCAAAATTACAATTCTCTACTACTTTCGAATTCCGAAATATTCCCTGTCCTAAACTTCGTGGGCCACCCTGTGTATATATATACTCACTATTTAGTAAAATTAAATATCGGAAGAATAAAAATTCTTCTAAACAAAACATTGAGTCTAAAAATAGATATACAAATGTATAGCAGAAAAAATGTATAAAAAATATCACAGTTACAATTACTTCAGAATCAATGAAATAGTCAATATTCAATAACAAAATTGTATGTAAATATACACACATGTGTTTATGTATACAGTCACAATTTAGAACAAATAACATATACACGTAAATATATACAGGGTATCAATATGAAAACTTCCCACCCTTAATATCTTCCTTCCAGTAAACAATATGAGTAATCGAAAAATCAGGTAAATTTTATTGTCAAGGGGGACACTTTCAAGGACTATTTGTAGCCCTCGTGGTTCAACCCCCTAGGAGGGGTAGATGTTACCCTTCGAATTTTAAATGGGAAGGGGGGTCAAGTGGCACATCATTTTGATGGGCGTTCAATTCTTGTTCCAATGGTACCCTGACTTATTATTTTGTGATGAGCATTTTCCGAAAAATTGCGTTCTAAACTAACAGAAGTAATTATTAGAACGCCTATACTGAGATGCATTATTGTATTGACTCCCTTTAATAAAAATGGTTAGAAGAGTAGGTGGCACCGCTCCAACCCTTGAATGACAGGAATAAATTTATTACGCATGGGATTTTTTATTTGGTGGTTATTTTCCTTCTACACAATAAAATTTAATTTGCGAGAAAGACATTTCCAACATAAAATCTACTTACGCTTATCTTATTAGCTGTTCGAAATGTTGTCCATTTTGCTCTAAACAGTAATACAGTCTGTTTTCGAACTCCCCTCTAACATTACGGAAAACTTCACTAGGAATTAACCGGCATGCTGCTGTAATTCGTCTTTTAAGTTCGTCAATATCAGAAGGTTGTGTTTTATAAACAACGGATTTAAGATGCCCCCAAAGAAAGAAATCTAAGGGTGTTAAATCCGGTGATCTCGCTTTCGCTGTAGATGTTTTCGATTGTGATGCTATAAGCATTACTGCGAAGCAACCAGAAGATAATTTTTGGCCTAAAGCATCGATGTGAATGTTAAAAAAAATGTCGTCCACATAAAGTCACAAAGAAAACTTGGCGGATGGTTCAGTACTTATTCTCGAGTTCCCTAAGAATATCTCATCAAGAGTTCATCTGAAGGACATGATTCATGTTTATGAATGCCACAGAATTGTGGGATCATCTTCGAACATAGTCAATTCATCTTTGATATTAATTTTTGCTAAATCATTAATGTACAATAAAAATAAAAGTGGGCCAAGTAGTGATCCTTGTGGTACTCCGACTCTGACTGATTGCGACTTCGAGCTTTCTTTGTTAAGAGATACTATTTGTGTGCGCTCCGATAAGTAAATATGATTGGAACCGTCTCAATGTTAAATCTCTGAAGATTCAAATTTCTAATTTTCAATCAATATCTTATGATCAACACAGTCAAATGCTTTTGTAAGGTCGCAAAAGAAAATTCAGTCATTCTCGAAAGAATCTGATGTTTTACAATAATTTTTGCTGAAATAGGTATGAGTGAAAAAGGACGAAAGTTAGATGGATCTTCGATAACACCACCTTTATTGTAAATAGGAATAACAAGAGACTTTTTTAGAAAAAATGGAAAATTGCCATAATGAACTATATCTCAACTTACGTATGATACATTTCTAGCTTCCAATACCCTTTTCCTAGTTGTTCAGCGCAATAGCATTGGAAGTTTCAACCTGAGAATGACCAGTTCTAAAAGTATAATTGATACTGATTTTTCATTATTGAGGCACAAACAATTTTTTCACAAACACATGGTCATTGTACTCCGCAAAGCTTCGGAATTCTGGAAACCATGGTTTGTCCAAAGAAATCGTTGACACCCGGTATAAAACACAGAATAATCCTTCTTTCATCCAGTCCTGTGTATAAACTAACAGAAATTTCATCTGTTGATTTATCCAGCACCGTAAAAAGTGCTCTCCGAACTCACATATTAGTATCTAAGGAAACTTGAGAAATAAAAGCAAACATCAAAGCTCTGCTGATTTTCGACGTCGTATCGATTTCCTTATTATAGCCGCGGCACAGAGATGGTCCCGAGCTAACTCTATTAGGAAATCTTCATCGTCCTCTGGGGAATTGAATTATCAGCACGTATACTCACTTCGAAATACATATATTCCTAATTGCGATTTGGCTCTCGCCCCTAGGGAATAGCTGGAAGTCTGCAGGAATGAAATCAGGAGGAAAATAAACGATATTTCATCTCTAAAGGTTTTGCTACCAACGGAGTTCTTTGACGATCAGCCGGACATAATTTATCGAGGATTTGTCGGAGCACTCTCTGGCATTTTTACGAAGAATTTCGATAAGAAAGTCCGTCTGTTTTTCGTTCTTAATCAAATTTACTTTGTACTTCTTCCCTCTTTCGTTGTACGTTTCATAATTTTCAAGAAAAATATAGTACAGGGAAAGTAGGGATATTAGTGATTTTCAGCCCTAGCTGTTTAGGTGGCTTTATACGTCCACAACTTCAGTATACATGTTTGTAGAAACAATATTCAGAGGTTTTAGATTGACGTGTTTTCTTGCTATTACGAGGATATATTGAAAAATTCTTAGCCTACTATAGAACCAAACAAAATTTCAATGTCAAAATATTTTATTACTCAACATATTCTCCTCTTAATTGGATACATTTATTACAGCGAACCTGCAACGTCTCTAGACCTTTAAAAAAATGTTTCTTCTTTCTCTGCAAACCAGACCTCCACAGCTATTATTACCTCCTCGTTGGAAGAAAATTTACGACCTTTTAAAATTTTTTTCAGTCGAGGAAAGAGATGATAGTCGGACGGAGCCAAATCTGGTGTTCTAGTAATTCAAACCATAAATCACGAATTTTTTGCATGGCAACATGAGATTTGTGTGCAGGGGCGTTGTCCTGCAAAAACAAAACACCTTTGGATAGCTTCCCGCGTCTTTTCCCTTTAATTTTTTCCCGTGGAGTGGTCAGTAATGTCGAATAGTAATCTCCAGTTATTGTTCTACACTTATCCAAAAAATCAATCATGATTACTCCATGGCAATCCCAAACAACTGAAGCAAGAACTTTTCCAGCAGATTTTTGGACACGAAGCTTCTTAGGTCTTGGAGAACCGGAGTGTCGCCATTCCATCGATTGTTGCTTTGTTTCTGGATCGTAGAAATGTACCCAAGTCTCATCCTTAGTAACAATTCGGTTCAAGAAGTCTACAACGTTTTCAAATCGAGCACAGATCGAACGCGATGCTACTACCCTTGCACGCTTTTGGTCAACATTCAAACATTTGGGTATCCATTTTGCAGACATTTTTCTCATGCCCAAATTGACGTGAACTATATGATGAACGCGTTCGTATGAAATATTCAGTGCTTCAGATATCCGTTTTATCCCAATTCGACGGTCTTTTAAAATCATGTCATGAACTGCATCGATATTTTACACTGACACTTCTAATAAGTTATTGTTCGTTGCTATGGTAACGCAATATTTTGTTTATGCAGGGAACTGGTCTAGGCTAACTAGATATCAATACATCCTCGTATATAGAATTCAAGCTACACCATTCATAAATAGAGTCCAAAACTTGTTCACTTGTTAGTTGTGTTTTGATTTCGTCCTTATCCGATATACAGGGTGTCCCGCGAAGATTAGGACAGAGAGTATCTCGTACCTCGAAAGTAGTGGAGAATTGTTATTTTTGGTGATCTGAATTAAAGCAATTTGTGCAGCTTTTTTTGATATTATATGTTACCCAATGAGCTTTTTTTACAACCACAAAATTATAATTTTCTACTACATTCGAGTTCCGAGATATTCTTTGTCCTAATATTCGAGGGTCACCCTGTACTATGAGAGAGAGGTGTCATCAGCAATCATCGTTACATGAGACTCTGTTAAGTAGTTATCAAGACAATTGGTGAATAACAGAAATAAACTTGGCCCCAGTATAGACCCTTGCGGAACTCCAATGTTTACCATTTTAGTTTTAGAACTGATACATGTCGCTGACACTTTCTTTTGTTAATAAAAAATGTTCTAAATCCACAAAACACTGACTTTTTGTTGTTTTTTACAGGAGTCAAAGCTGGATCCCGTGAAAAATGACTAGGATATGGCCCCAGGAGAGTTAGTAGACTTCTTCATCACGTTAGCCGTAGGAATCGTAATAGTTGTCGGTCTAGTGTTGTGCTACTGCTATGTTTTCCGAAAAGTGTGCTGCTTGAAAAGACCAAAGAAACCGTCAGTGAATCGAAAAGCGGAAAAAAGAGAATCTATTTCTTTGAAAATCCTCAACGATGTTTCCAGCCAACCGACTGACTTGAGTTTGCTGTAAAAGTGTATCTCACAAAGAATGTTTTGAGGAAATTGTATATAAGTCGGTATTTGTTGAGATTGTTTGTGATATGGTTTTCTTACCTCTTTAATAAATAATGTTCCAAAATTAATGTTGTTATTTCCCCAAAGTCTGCGAGTCCAAAAAAACTGTTTTCGGACGTGTTGCGTACACTATTTTTTCGGCAACCATGTAGAATAACAAATCAATGAGACTTTCACACATCTGTTAACCGGATGAAACGATTCCAAATTTGAATATTTCGAACATTTCAGTTCTTATTTGTATTATATATTGAAATTATAGGTACCAACAGAAACATTCTAATTCTTATTTATATTAATATTTGTATTAAAATTCGAGCACTTCTCGGCCTAGTCCAGGAAGTACACGTACTTCCCGGACTAGGCCGAGAAGTGCCACTTTCCCAAAGAAAAAGTGTCCGGAAAGTGAACGCTTCCCGGATAGTTGCCGAAAAATAGTTATTTTCCTAACAAGTGCGGAAAGTGATATTTTCCCGCACGCGACTGTCGTTGACCCGAACGACGCGAAGCGGAGTTCGGGCAAGCGTCAAGGGCGGGAAAGACGCTTTACGCATGAATTAGGAACATTATTTTTTCTACGACTGCATAAAGATTCAAAAAGCACATTGAAAGTATATATTTTATTTCAACATACAAAACATTCCATGAAAATCCACTAATTATTATTAATATTAATGTTGAAAACACAATTTGTTGCATTCTGCAAATGCGTCAGAATAGCCGGCCCACAGTAGTTAGTTGGTGTTAACTGGCTGTTAATAGTAACACTCGTAGATTGCAAAGTGCATGAAGATGACGGAAACGGCATCGGTTGCAAGTTGCCAGTACATGAAAGAATTTTATTCGAGATGGTTTTCTTCTGTTCTACGGAGTCCTCCAAATAACTCTCAGCAACAATGAAATGTATATTTAATAACGATAAATTGACATATTTTACTTTCCCGCGCTAGTGCGGGAAAGTGAAACTTTCTAAACTAAAATGAGTGCGGGAAAGTGGGTAAAAACGCACGGTAGTAGGAAAAAATATTATCCGCACGGCGTGCGAAAAAGTGTAACTTTGCGCACGCAAATATATGCAGAAAAGTACTACTTTGTTCACGCTCGTCGGAAAAATTTAATTTTTGTATTTTTGCACAGAATCATTTATTTTTTATTGCATATATCGTGCGTAGAGTTATACAGGGCATTAGCCAGTCAATGACATAAATGCGGTGAAGAAACTATTGAAAGTCAATTTTTTCAAATGGAACTGAATACACTTTATAGCAGTTCAACCAAGTAGTTGTAGGTGTACACTTCTCGCAGAATATGATATCAGTATTCAGTATCCGCAAAAAAAGTCGAGAAAGAAGCTCTCACAAAACACATTTGAACGAAATATAGGAAACTTCAAAAACTTTGGATCCCTCGAAACGTCGATGAAGGTAATGAAATGGCCATTTTGGGATATTTTGCTGAATATCCAACAAAAGTTGCAAGGAATGTAAAGGTAAGTTTATCAGGCTTCTTTGCGAAAACAAGTGGTAGTTTTTTTCCTGAACAAATCATCAATAGTTTTCGAGTGTCAAATACGAATTCTTCTGAAAAAAATCTCACAAAATGTCTCCTTCTAATGGCGCAAATTAAACAATTGAATATATAAGAATGAAGGGGAAGTCAGCCACGCATATCCCAAGTTACCAACTTACCAAAATCGACAAATAAATAATAAGATCTTGTGGAAGTTACACCTAGTGTAGCAAAGTTCTGCACTTCTATGCAAACGAAAGAACCTGTTACTTGGAACTTACATAACATAACATGAAAACTGCATAAAATTATGAATCGAATGATATTTCTTCTATAAAATGTAGTATTGTAAATTTTTTCAACTAATTAAATATATACGCATTATAGACGCTAATCATAAACAGATCTAGTATCTGGGTAAAAGAATAGGAGACATCATATACTCTAATATGGAAATATGGAATTTAATATTAGGTTGCAACAAGATAATTTTATTAGATAACGTTGGAACCCCAGGAGATGTACTGGCTGAATGCGCCTCATGGGAAGCAATAGCCAAAAAAAGAAGGGAGAGATCGAGAGAGAGAGAGAAACATCACATCACATGAAATGAACATAACCTAAATTTTTGCGAAAGAAAAATCTGGTAAATCAGATGAATGAGAATAATATTGAAAGATAAAAATCGACAGAAAAGCATCATATCCTTTATCAATATTCTATACCTTTATGAATATTCTGAATCATTCAATTTCCATTAAACCCGAGTACCTAGTTATATGATGCACTTGTGGTTTTATTCAATCCGACTGTAAACAATAACAGATTGCAATATCCTGAAATGTTGATAAAACTTGGAAATTTTTCTTCTCATTACCCTATTACTTATTGTCCAGTTCTAGATATCTAATGAGTGACATCAGTGGGAAATTGATTTAGACATTTCATGAATTGGACGATTAATTTGAAGTTTACAGTATTACCTAGTCAATCTCTCAAATTTCTGAGGATACATCAAAGTACGATTCGGCTAGCACCATAGAATATGCAGTGTGAAACTTCCGAATCCAAAAACACTTGGTTGGGAACCAGCATATCGGAACTTTGTGAAGGAAAGGGACCATGGTCTTTCAGCGTTAGTCCTGTGAATGTTTCCAAATACCATGCCGTACTTTACAACCTACCAGTCACTTTGAGGGAACCTCCAACACCTCACCGCAATTTTGAACCACACCATTGGGATGATGATCATGTCCGAATGCCTTTTTCCGAGAGAAACCTTTTTCCTGTTATAGAAGTAATGGTGTACCGAATTAAGATTAATTTGGAAATCAAACGGTTTTTTTCTATTTTAGAATGGCAAGGATGTTATCAAGCTAAGGTGGGATATCATCAATGAGAGTTTGTCGAAGCCAATAAACAATAGCAGAGAGCTTGAGGCAGCTATAAGGTCTTACAATAGCTCGTTGCCTAAATTTTCTGCACTTCATCACTTCTTGGAAGAGGTATGTAGCTTTTCATTTAATAATAATAGATAAATGATAGATTTATTTACAATACTTCAACAACCAATAATTTTAGTTAAAATAAAATGAGCCATTCTCAAACTGTCAGAAATTATTCATTGGCATACTTGGGGAGAAAATCTCTAAATGAATAATTTTTTCTAAAACCCACCGACATTCACGAATTAAAACAAGTTTTCACTGCAATTAAAAATAAAACTTCTGGTTGGTAGGATATATCCCTTAAAATCATTGAAAAATTACTTAACAATGCCCTAAAAACTTTGGCAGACACAATCAACATCTCTTTTTCTCAATGGTCATTTCCTTCATATTTAAAAGCTGCCACAGTCATTTCAATATATAAAGGAGATCTCCATCTACCTGCCAATTTCAGACCAATCTCACTGCTACCTACCCTATCAAAAATTATTGAAAAATAAGTGGAAAATAGAATAACAACCTTTCTCATGAAATTTAACATAATAAGCCTCAATCATTTGTTTGAAAGTGGTTGACAATGTTTCACTTTGAGTAAGGTTATTCTGGACTTTCATTGTCTAAAAAAGAACAAAGAAAAATTAAATTCTCTGCAATTTTTCATCACGACGTTTCAACTGTTAAAATCTACAGTCATTATCAAGTGTATAATGAGACAATCTCAAGGATACTTCTTATATATGCTATGGATAATTATGTGTCATTAGCCTAGGGGTAATTTGGCGGTATTCAGGTAAATTGTTAATTACAGTGCCAGGCCCCTCCGGTACAGCATTGTTAATTCTTATCGCAATTTCAATTGATCCATGCCACTAATTAAGGGTTTCCACACATTACGGATTTCTATGCTAGCTTGACTGAAGACTTTGTTGTTCATAATATATGCAACATAATATATAACAACAAAGTCTTCAGTCAAGCTAGTCTATCCATCAACGAACTTTGCGAGTCTGCACGTTCAATCAGTACATCGAATACTACAATATACTAAAAATTCAGACAATTTCACCGAGAACCATTTTACCCTCCGAGCAATAAAAGATATAGAGGTGCTATTTCTATACACACGTTGTTATGAAAGCTGCATATCACTATCCTTTATGATAGATTGTGGGTGAGGGGTAACCTCCGAGTTCGAAGAGGGAGATTTGTTATTGTTATGATATTCGCATGTAAGATTAGAACCAGTGGCGGCATGCTGATAAATTTTATTTATGGTATATTTTTATCTCTAGACAACATGCCTGGTTGGAAAGCACGTGTGTTGTCAAGATGTCAATTAAAAATACTGTATCGTGCAAAAAAATAGATTCTTGCTGACAAAGCATTGAATACGGTCATAAATACTGAAAAAATAAATGAAAGTGCTGAAGTAAAAAAGTAAATATATTCACATCAGTAAAATATACACTATACCTACACTATATATATGGTATACATGCATTATAATACACATAAACTATAATACACATAATAATTTACACATAATAATTTACACATAAGAATTTACACATAAACTATACTAATATAACAGATTACATTCAAATTTATGTTGAAAGCGTATCATTGAAATACTCAACTAAAGTGTAGTAAAAGCCTTAATAGCTCTATAACTCTTTTTCTTATGTTTTTTTCTGAATTTAGATTATTGGTATCCTGGGGCAGATAATCTAAAAGTGTTTTAGAGTTGTCAAAAAGTAATGTCTCTACTTATGTAGAGTTAGGCTCATGGAGCGATCGATATTACAAGTCTGCCTGGTAGGAAAACGAGAATTTCTCATGTAGTTATTATTTTACTTCTGTTTCTTAAACATCAAACAGGTGAGAGTCATTAAAGTTAATGAGTTAAATAGGGGTCGACATGTTTCTCTGAAGACATCTCTGCAGACATACCAAACAACAGCTCTATTTTGATGTAGTCTTGATTTGCTCACAGGGTGGAGCGATGACTTGCTAATTGTAAATCGTCTGTCCAGTTTGAAACAAATTAAAATTTTGTATTGCATTCTTCTATTCTTTTGCTGGAGTAGTCTAATTTTTGTATCTGACGGATTATAGTTCTTGTTGCTACTTTGAAACACTTTCTTCTGGTATCATCTGTTTCCATATCATCGGTTTCACAATCACGAATTCCTCTAAAATAGCATACATTTCAAACACACACACACATATAACTACCAAGTTATTATAATGTAATAGTTGCAGACCAGTGAAGTAAATTCCATGTCCATCAAATTCAAAGTAAAAAATATCACTAAACTACCTATCGTCGTTGATACTGCAATACGAGCAATATGTCCAGAAACATTCATTTCACAGAAGACTGTAGATAATAACAACTAATGACCATAGCAGTCGATGCCAAAACACCATAGAAAAAAAATAACTACTACATAAGAATTCCTACCGGTCATTGATTTGGAACTCAAAGTATAATTTAATCGCGCGTAGAAATTTTTATGTAGTTTCTATTATCATTTTACAGTCTCCAGTGAAATAAATGTTTCGTGACATAGCTCGTATTGCAGTATCAACGACGGTATGTTTTAAGTACTCGAAAGACTTTCCAACAAGACAGAAGAGTTGAGTTTGCTTATTTACTTCTTAGTGTACCTACACTGCAATAAGTTTTTTCCTAATTACTGATAGGTAATCGTTTTTAAGGTAGACTTAAATAGTAACAATGTTTTATACAGCTATTTCAACAAATAGTGTATTTTTGTCTCATAATCGGGATTATGCCGTGAATACCATGCTGCGACGCCCATGGTTTGATTTGACAAGACGATAAATAAGTCGTAAACGGACGTAAACAAACATGATCGCCAAGTTAAGAGTGAATATAACATGGAATTCCAACCTGGTCCCCGAGTGCAAACGGATATATCCGACAATGCCCATTTTTAACAGGATTCGGGCTGAGATGTTTGTAAACAACGTTGGGAATGTTGCTTTCAAGAAAGAGACAGAGAAACCCTCTCTATATCTTTTATTGCTCGGAGATTTTACCTATAAGAAGTGCGGGGTTCTTTCTTTGGGGAGGGATGAGGAAAAATAACCCATATCATAGAAAATATGTTTGTGGGGTTACATTGATAAAAAACTAGGTTTTGAAAGCCATGTCAGGAACTTGTGCCTCTGGTTGTTATGCTGTGCGCATTGCATCTAATGAATAAGATATTGCAAATGCAAGAAAGGTGTACTTTTTACTGGTAGAGTCTCATTTCCGTTATGGCATTTGCTTCTGGGGCGTGTGATTGCAATACTTGTAAATACAAAGCCACATCGTGATTCCTGCCTACCATTATTCACAGAACAAAATATTTTAACACTTGCAAGCATTTTCATTCTAGAAACAGTGTCTAATTCATAAGAAATTTAGAAATGAAATAAATAACCCATCAACACACAATACACGTATATCACATCAAGCTCCACTCTCTACCCCTTCCTGAACCTTAATCCAAAACTCATTTATTTGTAATAAAAGAAAATTGTACAATCACCTTCCTATTATAGTAATACAGAGAAAGCACTAATTCAGAAAAGCATTGAAAAAGCTGTTAGTTGAGAAGGCCTATTCCTTACTCTACAGAGGAATTCTATGAAGATTATTTCCACAATAGTTTTAAAATTTTATCTAACTATTATAAGGACCTTTCCACGACATATGAGAGAACACTGTGATTAGAAAGTGTATACGCTAATATCACTGGTTTCGTGACGTCAGGTTCATCAAAACTAGACTTGGCAACGTTGTAAAACTTGTGCACCATGGAATCTCAAATTCTCATTACACATGACAGTTGTCATTTGATAGCAGATAGGTTCGTTCGTCTGTTTCATGGAGCATCAATAAGAATCGTTTGTCTCTGTTTAACTCGTTTGCCTACTTCAATATTTAATACAAGTAGAGCAGTTCCATCAAATATGTATGCTGCAAACGAACAGGTCCTACTTGATTTAATTTTTGAGGTTAATGCGGTTTTCAAAGTTTAAAAATGTTTTTGTTGTTTGTGCTCCAAATTTTTTTCTTAATTCCTGTATCTGTATCCCTGCAATAACTGAACATGTCGAAAAGGTGCTTCGTACCCGGTTGTCTGAACACCAGTGAATATTCTAATAAACATTTGTTTATGCTCCTAAATATGAAGCGCATTGTAAAATGTGGTTCGAAGCAATGAATAAACCTTGTGTAAAAAGCGGACATATAATTATGTTTTTGTGGAGAACATTTCTAACTGAATATTACTGTATTCAAGCAGCGTTCAAGGAACGATTTTAAAATTTAGTCATTGCAAAAAATTAATTCATATTTGTCAATCATCTCATAATCTACCCTCGGTAAATTATCCGAACTTCCCTTCATGAAGCCTTTCCATATTTAATACACAAATAAATTCACACCAGATCGATCATAATAACACCTCGTTTCAATAATAATGAATGTATCAGGTAAATGTTGAATGTAAATAAAAACAAACATTAACCTCAAATCTCGAGATCATTTTGTTGCGTAAGAACTGTCATAATGATTTGCAGTGTTGTCAATGCTAATTCTTCATCGAAAGGATGGCCCGTTCAGGAAATTTGAAAGTTACAAAAACAATAAAAAGTAGCTAAAATGTGGATTTTTTTTCTGAGTCGATCAAGTGACGAAGTTTTAATTATTTCTCAATGGCTTATACCAAGCTAGAATCTATATTTTTGAGGAGAACGGTATTGAATGTTTTGAAACGTGGATTGTGGTGGGGGTTGTTTCCGATGAACGTGACGTAAGCAGCACACTTTCAGATGAGATATTTTTTTTAAATTAAAAAAATATATATAGTGGAACTCTTTGTTAAATGGACGTTTCAGACTAGAATCTATCGATTTAAAAGAGTTTTGCAATTTATTTTTCATAAATGTAAAGGTCCATTATGATTTTTATGTTATTTTTTCACATGTCTAACTGCCAATCTTATATGGTGCAGTCCTTTTTAGAAATGTATGTCACTTCTTACAAAAAACCTATTATCCAAATATTAGTGATATTACAGGATGTTTTGCAGTATTTAATCGAAAATGGGATATTGGAGGCCTGTGGTGTCACTCAGTGAGAACAAAAAGTAATTTACCCCTTCACCACACAGTAATTTAATTCCTAGATACGCATTTCGATAACAGAGTTATCTTAATCAGTAGGGATTACTAAACTAACTGTAAATCGTCATACCAGTCTTATTTATATCACATGGGGTAATCTGTTTACTAGGAAGTGACCCTACCTGATGGACAGGTACAACTCCACCCAATAAATAATTCAACAAAGGCACTTAATTATTCCTTTACTAGTATCAAATCAATTAGTTTGAAATTTAATGGACCATTATCATTATTAAGCAAGGGTTTCAAACCCCTTTTTCGAATAGCAATACTTTCATAACAATCTAATTTTCTGTAATCATCAACAGTCTTTATTAATTTTAAATTTTGGATATTAATTTTGTGATAAATTTCTGAAAAATGATCCGCAACACTCGATTTATTTTCTCGCGAATATTTAGCATGTGCCAAATGTTCGCGGATACAAACATTCGTAGATCTTTTGGTTTGGCCATAATATACACTATCGCAGTTTTGACAGCTAATTTCATAGATTCCTGATCTCTCTAATGTTGGAATTTTATCTTTTGGATTACCTTTCATGATGTACAGTTCACTTTCTTTATGTTATTTTCTATTTATTTTTTCCTACTTTGTCTACAGGAATGTGTTTTTCTTCAGACAATGAAGTCTACTTTGATTTGATTCATAGATTTATAGGTTGCATAAATTCAAATATGTCATTGACAGGAACAATAAATATTAGTGGACCAAGGAAAGAACCTTGGGACTTACCATTTGTACCGGGAATATTATCAGAGCTAGTATTGTTGATAACTTCGTTGCCCCTACTTTCTTGTTCTTGAAATAGCAGTCTATGATCAGATTGAAAATGCCTTCAATAGCAATAAACTCTTTATTGGTACTCAATCTGGCTTTCGTAAAAATCACTCTTGTGAAACATCTCTTCAGTACACCATATCAACATGGAAAAGGGCATTAGATCTTAGTAAATATACTGTAGCTATTTTTCTGGATTTACGCAGAGCTTTTGAAACGATAGATCGAAACATCCTTTTGGAAAAATTGAGATATTATGGCATATCTGGCAATGTGTTGAGTTGGTTTAAAAGTTACCTGAGCCATCGTTTCCAACAGACCCAGATAAACAACATTCTATCTGACAAAATTTTAAATGAAATGGGAGTTCCTCAAGGAACCGTTTTGGGACAACTTTTATTCATCATATATTTAAATGACTTTCACTACACACCAGGTTCGCATTCTTTGAATCTCTTTGCGGATGATACTCTGGTGTTTGACTCGGATGATAATCTTGATAATGCAATTTCAAGTATAAACAACTCTCTCAGTAATATTGAAAAATATCTAAAAGTTAATAAACTAAATGTCAATAAAACAAAGGCAATGATCATAGCATCAGAATATAAGTTGCAAAATCTGAGTAATTTGAATAGAATCAATATCAGTGGTGAAAGTATTGAAATTGTATCTGAAATCAAATACCTCGGATTTATTATTGACAGTTTTTTGACATTAAACAAACATGCTGAGTATATTATCAAAAAAATATCAAAAAAGCTATTTTTCTTTTCTAGAGTTTCGAACTGTGAGCACTTATGCAAAAATAACGACTTACACTGTATTATCAAACCACATTTTGACTACTGTGCTTCTCTACTATTTCTACTCAATCAAAATAAACTGTCTCAGATGCAAAAACTCCAAAATCGCGGAATGCGTATGATTCTAAAATGCAGTCGTTATACTTCAATTTCTTATACTTGATAATTGAATTCTCTTTTCAACGATGTGACGCTTGACCCCCCATGCCATTCAAAATTTTTGAGTTGATGTGCCCTCCCGCGCCCCCTTTCGAGCAATCACCATATTTTTTGTCTCAAAAAGTAGTATCGGTGAAACCCTGCAAACGGTTTTTTATTCATGTTTCTACGTCTAACCGTTCAAAAGTTAACAGGGGGGGGACTAAAAAAAGCCGCACTGTAGCTGTTATTTATATTTTTATTACTTCAATAGTTTTAATATTATCCTTATAAAATTATAAAATTAAAGATATACATTTAATGATTATTTCAATGTTTGTAAATTAGATTTCATCTAAGAAGACAGAAATCTTTAGGTTTGTTCGGGTTCTTTAATTGAAAACTGTTGAGAACCTGCGCAGAACTATCGACGCAATGACAAAAATTGGGAACGATTCATAACTATTTCTAATTTAATAAAAACCAAAACGTACTTGTGTGAAGAGTGTGGCGGAACCTATTGGTGTAGTGGTGAACTGATATTACAACTGACGTTAAATTTGCCGTCTGTTTTCTGACTTCTACTGATGTGTTCCGTGGCTTTGTTTACTTTTAGATTTTCGGCGCACACCTTTGAAACCCAAAATTAGTAACATAGCAAACTTGCTTAAAACGAAATACTTTTCTATTATGATGTCCGGTAAGAACTGAAATATGTGAAAATAATGAATCTGACTCAATATGCATACCACAAGAAAACTAAAATAATTTTCTTTGAAGCAATCCTAGCATGTCCGGTTTCAATATTAGAATAAAACTCAGATCCCTCATGGCATTGTTTATATAGAAGATAGTTAGTCAACCTTATGGGATTATAATTGGATCAAAATGGATGCGACATGTAGATGGCGATAGTGAGCTCGCATCCAAGTCATGTCGTAACTTCAGTGATCTGGCCTCCAAGTCATGTCGTAACTTGATTAAAACAATGGAAAAGCATTAAAATCAGGGTTTTTTGAAGAAACCTGCATTAAAATGACGTCAAATATTCATGTTTGTAACTAATCACGCTAGATGACACTCGCGTTTGTGTCCAATACCTTTTCCACAGGCATTGACCAACTATGTTCTATTTAAACAATGCTCATGAGCATGAGAAAGAGATTCTAGTATACTTCTATCAACCCTAGCAAAAAAAGAACAATGATTCAAGAGAATAACATTTATTTAAATCTACCTAAAATGTTCTTTGAATTCTTTGTCAGTAAGCAGGTGTATAGTATTCTCAAAATAGTCTTCATTTTTAATGTGAGGAGTTTGCAATTCTTGAAAAATAACCCCCACTTCTTCATCCCCAGATGACGAACTCGATGACGAGCTTGACAATAGAAATACATTCATGATCACTAATAACAAATCAACAAATAATAGGAATATTTCTGTAATAACCACTATTCGGAACTTATTTTTATAACCTCAAATGGCTCAATGACATTATTGACAATGACAAATCACAAAATACGCATGTGTCAAATTATCGATTCCAAATAGTTCAAGCTTGACCGCAGGGACTAGTGAGAACGGTTCGAATCGGTTCGGGATCGAATTCAAATTAAACCAAAACAAGCCATAGCGAAATCCTGAACCGTTCGCGTCGAACTCGAACGCGAATTCCAAAAGACGCATGCTCCGAACGGTTCCGAATCGGATAAAATGAGAACCTGAACAAACCTTTTGGGAGATCGTTTGCTAACGAACAGTCGTTACCGACCGATGATGAACCCTTTACTCTCATAAACACCTAACCATGTAGGCTTATTATGGCAAGAACCTGTCAGAAAACAACTACTCCCCTGGCTAAGACCACGACGGGTATTGAATTAAATCTAACAGCTACTTGTGCAACGTTCCTCACAAGATGCATATACTCGTGCATATAACTCCTGGTGGAATTACTTATAGCTGTGAAATTGTCATCCAAAACTGTTGATGTACGGCCTGCTTGATTTATGACATTTTTATTGCGTCAAGAGAGTTTACTCAATTTTAACATAGATGGCAGGCAAATCATTACCGATCATGATGACTTGACATGTCGTTTTGACAAACGCATGCTGCGTCATCGACATAACCTCAAATTGAACCATGTCATGATTGTCATGTCGAAGTCGAGACTCATAAAAAAATGCTATACACTACCCTAACTTTTACGAATGACAGAAAAACACAAGAACAAATAAATAACAATAACCCAACAACTAAAAACGTCGCAAAACTACCGAACTGAGCGAAAAGTATTAAAAGAACAGAAAAATCACACGATAAATACCAATATGCAATGTAATTGACATATAACCTCAAAATAATGTTAACGTTCAAAAACTCAAAAAATTTATCTAGTAGGCACTTTGGATTGTTGGAAACTCCACTATATTCGACTTAAGCGTCATCCATTGACGAATGGAACAAACTCTATTGACGCAATTACAGGATCAAGAACTTTAGTTGAAACAAAAGCGAATCAGTAAACGCACCAGGAGTTATATGCATCTTGGTCCTCTGATGTTTTGAGGAACGTTGCACAAGTAGCTGTTAGATTTAATTCAATACCCGTCGTGGTCTTAGCCAGGGGAGTAGTTGTTTTCTGACAGGTTCTTGCCATAATAAGGCTACATAGTTAGGCGTTTATGGGAGTAAAGGGTTCATCATCGGTCGGTAACGACTGTTCGTTAGCAAACGATCTCCCAAAGATTTCTGTCTTCTTCGATTAAATCTCTCAACCCGGAGATTCGGAGTGTCTTCCTCTGCTCGCTAGGTGGAGCGGCCTAGAAACTGCTTTCATCTCGTGAACCAGAATTGACTAATCAGCGGAGTGTGTATTGGTTTGGACGGGGAACAGATGGCTTCAGTGCTGTCTGTGTTGACCTGCCCTTGCACTGATGAGAGGCAACAACCTCGAAACTAGTCTGCAGGTGGTCACCCCGTCCAAATCAAAACATAATTCTGCTGGTTGGTCATAGAGGGCACTTGCAATTGCGTCCTCTGATGTTTTGAGGAACGTTGCACAAGTAGCTGTTAGATTTAATTCAATACCCGTCGTGGTCTTAGCCAGGGGAGTAGTTGTTTTCTGACAGGTTCTTGCCATAATAAGCCTACATAGTTAGGTGTTTATGGGAATAAAGGGTTCATCATCGGTCGGTAACGACTGTTCGTTAGAATTCATCTATTTCAAATAAACTACTACTACTACTTTTTCTATTTAGTTCTTGTACTTTCGACATTGTAAAAAATATGGAAGGATTGATCATTTTACCCTTGGAATTCATTACATTATTCGAAGTATCAAGACAGATTGTTCACAGCCACTTGTTTTCTCCAAGGTTGCAGAAGAAGAGGAAAGAGAGTGTTTTTTCTCCGAAATTCTACCAAAGATAATCAAATTGGCTTTGAAGCTGCCCGAGCTGGTACCCGGCAGTTTTCCTTTGCTGAAGAGGGGTCACAACAGGTCGGTGAGCTTATCGCAACTGCAGATTTCTTCTTTGCTGGCCAATGCCTTCCTCTGTACGATCCCCTGGGGAAAAGACGTGGCGGGGTTATATCCAGGGGTGAATTTTGTCAGATTGTTCGCAGCCTATGACCGGCCAAAACGACAGACTTGCGTCACTGAGAAGTTCAAGTGCATCGTTCATTATTTCAGGAGGGTTACCACTACAAGTAGGTATATTTTCTGGTTGTTTTCTAAAGATTTTCAAAATTATCAAGTAAAAGACCTCACAGCTTCTTTCCATAGCTTTGTATTTATTTAATTTTAGTTCCCTTGGGAGTTGTTACGTTTGAAAGGAAATTCATACCAAAATCAAGTATGCCACGATGGGATAAAATGAATAATAATTTGGGAAACACTAAGCTGTATATAAATAGTTGTGGAACAATTGAAGATGATGGATTGGGGTTTCTGCAAGTTGATTTTGCGAATAGGTGAGCATCTCTTAATTATTCTACTGGAAATATAATTTTTCTACGACAACCTCGATAAATGTTCATTGCATAACATCATAAACAAGCACATTTTGTACAGAATTTCATTTTTGCATCGGTTGCTAGGCAAGTTGCTAAGCAACAAATGCGAAATGGAATATTTCGTGTTAGGTGTAGGTTCACTCTAAAATCACGACGACTACGGCTTGTCAAATTATGACGTCCAGCGACAAGTTGATGAAATGTCAGCAGACCGTTTCTGTCAAAGTTTCAGTAGGTAACGAGTAATTTCATAGTTGTTTTCTATAAAAACTATTGATTAAAATGAAAAGTGATAGTGAAATCGACTTAGACTTGACACCTCCGAACATAATGGAAGCAGCGAAGGTAACAACACTGAATTTATTACCGAAAACGTCGAAGAGTATGTATCAACGCGCTTATAACCTTTTTTTGGAATGGAAGGTAGATCAAAAGACAAAATCGTTTTAATGGCTTATTTTGGCGGCTTAGCCAAAAAATTTAAAAGTTCCACTTTGTGGTCACACTTCTCAATGCTGAGAACGACTCTTAGTATCTATAATGATATAGATATTGCCAAATATTTGAAACTGAAAGCATTCCTCAAGCGGCAGTCGATATTCAACAATTGCACATTCAACTTCAATTAGATACATACATACATTTATAGGCTTCTTTTTCTGTGCACCACTTAGAAATAGCAATAAAGAAAATATTTAAATATTTTTTCAATCTATATTTTAATTCTGAAAGAAAGCCCATTAGCGGCTAATTCGGAGTAATGAAATATCATCAGTTTATTTCTTTCAAAGTTTTTGCAATATATGCATGTATTAAACCTGAACGATATGTTGTCATAGAAAAAGTATAGTATGCAACTCGCAACAAAATGGCCATTTTGCACTCTCATGAATTTTTCATACTCGTGCAAAATGGGCATTGATGGGTCTCTGTTGGTATTGTAATATCCTTCAATCTGGGGTAATCCTTTTTCTTTCCTAAAGATATATCTCCACCAAAACAGTACACAACACCCTATATGGGATCATCTTTCCGAAGGATTATTTTAAATTAAATGTAGTAGTGCGATAATTTGCTGTCACCAGATCAGAAAGAAATTTGGAATCCGCTCTGATCACACGGATTTGAAGTTAGTAGATAGCTTTCTGAAAATAATAATATTAATAATCACTCCTGAACTTCTTCAAAGCTATTAGTTCTGAAAATCTCTAACAAACCAGCTTTATTAGTAGATAAAGTGTTGCAGAATTATGAAATTAACAATTATAACATGACTGAGGAGTGTTTACTTACCTCAATTAATAAATAATATAGGTACACTCACCCTATTTCTAATAGAGATACTAAATTACCAGTAAAGTTTCCACAACTCATTACCACTTTATCAAATATTAAGGTTGACAGAATATTAAAATTACTGCTAAAAACTCATAAAACGATGGGAGTATTTCCCTAAAAATCTAATTAGTATCAGTGACAGAAATATGACCTATCTAATTTAAAAAATGAAATAATCACAAGGAAAACTATCAATTCTCTCTGTATAACATTAACTAATACGCAAAAGGGAACCCGCTTGTAGCTACCTGATGCAGTTTAAACAATGGATTATAATAATAATAATTAATGTACTTTATTGGAACATCCAATAGGCCATCGACCGAGGTCCTTCAGCCTGTTACAATGAGCTACAAGGTTGTAATTGAGATTATAATTATTAGTTACTAGCATTGTATTGAATATATCTGTACCTTGGAAAAAAGAGTGCAAAGATTTTTAGTACAGAATCATGCTTGAAGAACTGTATAACATTACATGAGTCTGAATCTTTCTAACACTTATTCTTTTGTATTATTTTACAAATAATTGAATAAATATTAGTTGTTTTCTTAATTTGTGGAAGATATTGGAAATTGGCCGTGAGGAATATATCATTTAATTGGTCCTCTGATATTGGACATTGGCCGTGAGGAATACATCGTTCAAGAGGACATTTGATTTCACAACCAATGTAACAATAATAGCCAATGTCCCTCATTTTATTATGCCTTCAGTATTAAATTGTTTCTGCTCTTTGGAGATACCTAGGACTTTGGCACAAGTATGTTGGGACAAATAACTCAATTGTACAATTGATGTGGACATTGGCCCTTTTCCTTCCAAGGTACAGATATACCTATATGAACAAAAAAAACCATAATAGGATATTTAATATTTGTCACTTTTTCCCCCTAAGTGTTGATGTGGTCCCAGAAGGTATTGGTTGGGTGTTTTCTATGGGGTCTTCTTTCTTGGTTCCTATTTGTACAGAATGGGTTTAGGTTCTCTTTGTGCGAACTTTTTAGAAAGGTCATGTAAGCGAAGTGGTCGTGGTGTTAGAGCGTTTGGCTTCTACCCAGGCGATCCGGGTTCGATCCCCAGTCGCGTATCACTGAGTTGAAGTGGTTAGGATTCCACTTTTATTTAAACTGTAGATCCCGGATCTCCCTTGCTCGCACACGCTCTGCTTTTGAGGGGTTTTTTTCTGAAAACCTGGGAGTTTCGTAAAAAAAAGCATTGAACTATGGGAAAAAATCCTGATATTTCGTAAAGTAGATTATTTGGTGGATTATGCAGATGATTTCTGGGGTGCCTTATCTTTGTTATGGTCCTCAAGGAAGTGGTTTATGCTGTTTGGAGGGTCAATGCCTTATATCTTTATTTATAATAGCTTTCAATGGATTATAGATTCGCTCGCCCATAATTGTAGCTGGAACTCTTCCTATAATCCGTAAGGGCCACTTTCACACGAACTGTTCTACTAATTATAGTGAAACTACAAAATTAAAATGAACTGAAAACGTTCCTACAAATAATACAACCGAAAATCGCTTCAAATTAATTAGGCAAACGAAATCGCCTTTCGTAACCGAGCCTTGGAGTACCCCGTACTTCAAAACTGCCGCAAAATTCCCGAACAACGTCTCGGAATCAGTTCGGAGCAGTTCGGGTTCCGAAAAGGACAATGTGTTGAAAATGTCAATGGAAGTTACTCTAAATCATAGAAATATACAGGGTGTCAATTTGAAAACTTCCCACCCTTAATATCTTCCTTCCAGTAAACAATATGAGTAATCGAAAAAACAGGTCAATTTTATTGTCAAGGGGGACACTTTCACGGACTATTTGTAGCCCTCGTGGTTCAACCCCCTAGGAGGGGTAGATGTTACCCTTAGAATTTTAAATGGGAAGGGGGGTCAAGTGGCACATCATTTTGATGGGCGTTCAATTCTTGTTCCAATGGTACCCTGACTTATTATTTTGTGATGAGCATTTTCCGAAAAATTGCGTTCTAAACTAACAGAAGTAATTATTAGAACGCCTATACTGAGATGCATTATTGTATTGACTCCCTTTAATAAAAATGGTTAGAAGAGTAGGTGGCACCGCTCCAACCCTTGAATGACAGGAATAAATTTATTACGCATGGGATTTTTTATTTGGTGGTTATTTTCCTTCTACACAATAAAATTTAATTTGCGAGAAAGATATTTCCAACATAAAATCTACTTACGCTTATCTTATTAGCTGTTCGAAATGTTGTCCATTTTGCTCTAAACAGTAATACAGTCTATTTTCGAACTCCCCTCTAACATTACGGAAAACTTCACTAGGAATTGACCGGCATGCTGCTGTAATTCGTCTTTTAAGTTCGTCAATATCAGAAGGTTGTGTTTTATAAACAACGGATTTAAGATGCCCCCAAAGAAAGAAATCTAAGGGTGTTAAATCCGGTGATCTCGGAGGCCATTCAACTGCTCCCGTTCTGCCAATCCATCTACCCGGAAATCTCTCGTTTAACCACTGTCGGACGGGAAGAAAATAATGAGATGGAGCACCGTCCTGCTGGTAATGTAACAGATCCTCCTGCAAAAGTTCATTACCTTCTGCATCAATTTGAGTTTCTAGCTCGTGAGTTATAAGAGGATCGATAGTCTCTTCAAGCATATCAAGGTACAGATTGCCAGTCAAGTTTTCTTCCAGAAATAATGGACCAAGAATGGCATTTCCAAGAATACCAGCCCAAACATTAACTTTTTGTGGGTGTTGTGTATGCCCTTCCCGAAAAATATGTGGGTTTTCGTCACTCCAATAGCGACAATTTTGTCTATTAACATTGCCATTCAGAAAAAATGAACACTCATCGCTGAAACAGATATTTAACAGAAGATTAGGGATGGTATTGACTCGATGAGACATGATTTCACAAAACTCTATTCTTCTATCATAATCATCCTCGTGGAGCTCTTGAAGAATCTGCATTTTATATGGATGAAATTTATGCATTTTCAATGCTTTTCTTATAGTCTCGCGTGACATTCCCGTCTGTTCTGATACTGATCGTAAGGAGCTCGTGGGCTCTGCAGCAAATGTTCCCAAAACTTCAATTTGAGCTGCTTCATTTAGTACTCTGGGGTTATTTCTTTTTTTATTTGTCACTGAACCAGTTTCGTAAAACTTATTCACCAAATCAAGCACATACCGGTGACTTACATTACAATTTGGATGTCTTTCGTTAAAAAGACATGCCTCCCTTCGTGCGCACTTTCCAACTTCTCCATAAATTACAATCATTTCAATTCTGTCTTGAAGAATGTAAACCATTTTTACACTTTTATACACTTATTAAAGTAATTCCTAAACAGCCCAACAGGTGCAATGGTATTCACAATACTACCACATAGTTTAAATTTGCTAACCAATTTTTTGCCGGAAAACAGAAACTTTTTACAGCAGAAGTAGCAAAAAAGGAAGGCTATCTGTACAATTTCTGCGATGACACTTAAAAATTCAGCATTTAATAAACACAACTTTACTACCATCTACGTTTTACTATTAGACTACTTTTTTATGTAAAGTGTTTGGAGCTAATGGCTAATGTTACCCCTAATACAGAGTTGGAACGGTACCACCTAATATTCTAACCAGTTCTGGCCAAACCATGCATCTCAGTATAGGCGTTCTAATAATTACTTCTGTTAGTTTAGAACGCAATTATTCGGAAAATGCTCATCAAAAAATGATAAGTCAGGGTACCTTTGGAACAAGAATTGAACGCCCATCAAAATGATGTGCCACTTGACCCCCCTTCCCATTTAAAATTCTAAGGGTAACATCTACCCCTACTAGGGGGTTGAACCACGAGGGCTACAAATAGTCCTTGAAAGTGTCCCCCTTGACAATAAAATTGACCTGTTTTTTCGATTACTCATATTGTTTACTGGAAGGAAGATATTGAGGGTGGGAAGTTTTCAAATTGACACCCTGTATATTATATACTATAATATATATTTCTATGGATTTTTGACGCCAGTTAAAATATGACCACAGTTAATTTTCACCTCAATATCGACAGCACTAGCAAATAGTAAAAATAAACTTGGAATCAATTCCATATTCTAAAAAAATATAACACATAGTTTGAGTATATTATTTATAGACAAATTTCAACCGATTTTTCTCAGAAAAGATTGTCAGTGATTGTGTCATTTTCAGAAATGTAGGGGGAGGAGTTATAGGCTATGGGTGTGTTCAGGAGGAAATACGGTTCATCATATGCCCAGAGTTGATTGTCAGCAGGTTATTTGTGGAACAATTAGGAGATCAAGAAGCTGTAGTAGTAACTGGTAGGAATTGTAAAAGAGGTGTACTTTCTACTGAGAATTAATTGCGACTTTTTAATATTGATAGGCGTCGAGAGATTTAGCAACTACTCGGGATATGGCGATACTTTTCAATGGGATGGTAACGTAACAGATAAAACTCCTCACGACGAATACGGCCGAAGAAGAACGTCAATTTGCATCATCGACGCTACTCATTTCAACAAGCCGAAAGATCAGTTCTATCCGTCTGCCATGTTGAGAGAATTGAACAAGGTAAGTATTTCTATATACCTTTTACACAAAAGGGAGTTGTTTTACTGTGAACACTCTCGTTTATAACCCAAAACTCTTATAAACACAGCAAAGTTGAATCCAGAAATGACCGATTATGATTGGTAGCTACATAGATAGCCAAATATTGCAGATATGTAAAGTTGTCCCACAATTAAGGTAGAAAATAACAGACTAATTATAAAAACTTGATAATTATAATTTATTCAATCAAAGTCGAGGTTACAACGACGTTCTTCTTCAGGATCTGGAAGCTTATAAGCAACTTTTTCTACTCTAAAACTATTTATACTGTTTTCGGAGTGGAATTTTTGGAGTTTTTGGATATAATGACACACATTACATACATACTGTAATGGTTTTTATAAAATTTTGATAAATAAGTAAATTTTAAAACTTTCCATAAACACTTAAGTAGAAATAAACATCTTAGCAAATAACAAACTTTGATATCATTGAATTGTCTTATTGACAAAACACCCAGTAACTCATTTGGAAGCACACAGTTGCAAAAATTTTAAGAAAAAACTAATTTCACAATGCCTTCTGCAAAAATATTAAAATCACCCAGTAGAATACAAAAACATATGTTACTTACTTATTTAAACAATTGCAATACGATAACAAAATAAAGGAGACTATTTGCTATGAAACTTGTTGAAAAAAAAAGAGAGAGTTAAAACATGGAGAGAAGCCGGCAGTTGTGAAAAAGATTTGTTGAAAATTATAAATTCAAAATTAAAGTATAAATTGTAGAAAGTGAAATAATTTTCCAAATTTTTAATTCCATGAAGACAATTATTAGTATTTTTAGTAGCTTTAACTTGCGGAAATTAAAAATACATAGATTTAGAACAATATTCATTAATCTAGCAAACTTCACGAAACACACGTATGCGCCATCTTTTGGGCAGCGCAGAAAGATAGGAATTCTGTTAAAAAGGATTATTTGAACGAAACTAGCGCAGAAAAAGCTAAATCTGGAGTAAGATTCCATATTCCATGACCAATATAGAGATAGATAGATAGATTTATTTAGCCAAAAAATACACCTATCACAGTGTGGCAACGTCTTAGGAATACTTTGTCTTGACATCGAGTAAAAAAATAAAGAAATTATTGCTACATACACATTACAATACACATTAAAAATACACATTAAATCACTGACTGAACCATTTGATAATAGATGGAGGTCATGAACTAGAAATGTCAGATTGAAGCCAACTTTAATAACAAATACAAATATTGGAAATTTCAAATAAAAAAGGAGTACTCAAATGAAAATACTGAGTGAGAAAGATTACAATAAATAATTATAGTTTTTATTATTCCAAAATTAACCATATACTTGTGTAAAACTGACTTATTTGTGTATAAAATTAAATAGTGTCATAGTATGGTCAGGAAATTTTATTTTTAGAAAAGAAATTCACAAACAACATAACTTGGCCAATCCTATGAAACTTGTCCCTGAGGAGAGAGTCGAGTCAAGTGAAAACATTTAGAAACTAAAAACTTACTTGAAACAACATTTTTCAAAATTATTACTTATTAGAAATTAGATAAACACAAATTTCGAAATTATTAATAAAATATTTAAAAAATTCATACTAATACACACAAATAGCTACTTTCACAAACAAATATTCGTTATCGTTTCAAGGCGTACGTGGGGTTCCACTCGAGGGAAAAGGTCAACGTGGCCCCCGTCGCTACAGGAAATTGGGGTTGTGGAGCCTTCCGCGGGAACACCTCTTTGAAAACCCTCCTGCAGCTGATGGCTTGTAGCGCCGCCGGAAGGGATTTGGTCTACTATTCCTTCGGAAATGAAGAATTACGCGACGAATTTCACGAGATGTATTCGTTTTTGGCCAACAACAAAATAATCATCAGTAAGTAACACATTGTGTAGCAAAGCCAACTATTGTCCATATTACTTGTTTTTCGTTTCACACTTTATAGTAACTTTATTATTCTGTTGCGCTCCTAAATCAAGCTACCGGTAGCCAACACCGCAAAACATTTCGTTTAGCAAAAACAACTGTTCGTTTTTATATCCGGAGAACGCTATGAATTCATTTTATTTGCTTTTACCGGTTCTCAAGATTGACCAGAGCACAGCTGATTTTTCACATTTGAATTATTTATTCGTTGTGATATAATATTGTTATATGGTTTTGTGTTCATCCATAAAGCTCTACTTTGTGGAAACTGCTAATTTATTAGCTAGTTTGCTACTATTTGGAACATGTTGGCCTTTTGTACTTTTCCTTATTTAAATAAAATTATTTCAGACTGAATATCGACTACAGAAAAAGGAGAAGTTGTATTAAAATTTCCAAATTCTGGAGATAAGTTTTCCTTAGAACCTGCCCTTTATAAAAACAACCCTGAGAAAAAACTGTTTCATTGCAATTAAAAACATACGCCTACTGAGTCTTGATTACAGACGAACATTGTCACATTATTGATATTGGAGATTGCATGCTTTTTAGTGTATTGTCTCTCGTTGGTGCAGAGTCGGCGGCTGCGCAAAACTCGTTCAAAGCAAAGTATGAAAACGCTCAAATTCTGAAAAACGGCTTATTTGATTTCATTCATACACTAAACAATAGAGCAAAAAATGATTGAGTTTTGAACAAAAATATTAGTAGGAAACTGACTATGCCATCACATAGAAGACAGTCTGTAGTTATATTCTGTTGTTTTCGACTCGCAACTGTCATTTATTAATTTATTATAATTATTTAAATAACAAAAAACTTGTTTTTTTTTTAAATGTTTTGATTATAAAATGAAAACTAATAGAGCAATCCGATAGTTTCAATGAAAAAAATTATAGATAATTGAAATACGAACAAAAGGGGATGTTTTACGACTCGGTCGGATTATTAGTAACGAAGAAAAACCGGAAAATTTTGCGATTTTTTGTGTAATCTTTTACTGTTTTCAAATCAAATCGTATAATTTCATCAAGATCTTGTTTGTCCTCGTGGTGCCAAAATATAGTGCTGTCATCAGCAAAAACAGTAAATGAACCTGAAATTTGGATAGTCATTGGGTCATTAATATACAATATAAATAAAACAGGTCCAAGTATGGAACCTTGAGGAACTCCACAATTAATACTTTTCAATTCTGAATATGATGAACTTCTTACTATCTGATTTCGTTCAGTTAAATAGAAATTGAACCAATTGAGATTCATATTTTTGTAGCTTAAGCAAAAGTATTTTATTTTTCACACAGTCAAATGCTTTAGAAAAATCACAAAATACAGCAGCTGCCACTTTTATATCAATGTTAATCAGATGGGAGCATCTGGAATATCATTTTTAGATAATGTTTCTGCTACTGAAGAGTAATAATCGAACGAAATGTTTGTGAATAGTGATTTTTACGCCCACCCGTACGAATTTCGTACTAATGGGTACATTTCAGTTGGTGGCCAGCCTGGTTTGTATGATTTCAGTTTCCGTTATTTCCATAGAAATATATATATTATATACTTACTGTAGAATGCTAATCCCCATGTCAAAAGTGTTGTAAAAAGGTCGGGCTAGTCAACAATGCGCATGCGCGTCATCAGTGATTTTTGTAACAGGCCCGGTTTTAGTAAAATATTATGGTACTTGTGAAGATTAACAAACGTTAATTCTGAATCTCGGAGAATAAGTTTGGAAACCTCATTGTACCACCCGTTATTTGTATGTAGCCGATTTGAATAGATATTTTCACATATTTATGATCCCAAATATTCAGCAAAGGCGATCAGAAAGTAGAGTACGGTTATTATTATTATTTATCGATCTGAAGCGACTGATTTTTGGTATCACATTCACTTTTCAGCTGTAGTTAACCAACAAAAACCTACCGAACCACCCCAAATCGTCGCTGCGAATTTCAAGCAGGCACTACATTGGAAAATAATTTGAAAGTACAAGAAACTATGAAAATTTATTTCAGCTAATATCTTGAATAGTTTCAACTCAAATTGGATTTATAAAATTGGATGCTTGGATGCTCGAGGTTTAAATATGCAACTGCATTTAATTTAAATCATTTGAAGAGATTAACATGCTATTTCTACGAGTATTTCTGGTTGTATTGCCTTAGTGCAATTTCCACAATGGGGGTGCATGAAAAAGTGAGGCCAGAAGCATTTTCCTTACCATCAAAGAAAAGTACTTCCATATTGACATTAATTGTCTGAGGCGATTCTATGTATGTTTAGTACTTTTTGTAGGAATCTAGAACTCATAATATAAGCGGTGTGGCAGAAAGTTGTATCACTCGCTATGCATGCTTACGCAGACACAATATTGGTACTGCACTAGGTTTCAAATTTTTCTCTTGACGTTTTCACATGAATCTTCATGAGGAAAATGTATGCCACAAATTACAATTTTCTCACTCAAATATTCTGCCGTGGTCTCTTCTTAAGAACAATAAACCAAAAATCATGCCTTTTTGTCAAGCTAAAATAATATTTAAGCTATTTTTAGCAAAGCATGTAGGTACATAAAACAATTCATTATCTACCAAAAATGATTTATTTCAGGTATTTTTCCTTCACACAACACTAAACAGTTCATTGTTTATTTATAGAAAGAAACGGCTTTATTAGAAATTGTCTTTAACCCTTTATCGGCCGATTCTGATCAAACCAAGCGCTATTTCATGGACCATGTAACCATATGGTATCATCACATCCAAAAGCATTTGTTCTTAGTTCCGCGTAGTCATTCGATTCACAGGCAACGAAACCATACGATAACAAACAAGCTTGGGAGGGGGGACAAAGGCACAAATCGATTTTGCGTTACCTCTTATTGCCAGTTAAAATTTTTATGATTTGTGCTCGTAAATTTTTTTGCTAAGGTTGCGTGTACATGTAAATATTGATATTATGAATACGTTGTGAAATTATGCTGATTTTTTTAGGCCATTTTGATGACTTGCCCGATAAGGGATACAAATAATTATGTAGCCATATGGTAACAAGAACCGATAAAGGGGTAAAGGAACAAGATTAATGCAAATTCACGAATGATGAAATAATTACCAACGACAACAAACACCACACAAAACAACAAGAGAAAATCTGAAATTCTAAAAACCGTCTCTGATCTCTGACAAGAGTGACAGATCTTAGTGACAAGTCTTCCTGTTGATGAAAAAGCACTGTTGCACGGTCATTATAATTACAGTAGCATAGGGTACATTATTGTTTTAAATAAGTTTCTTTCGCGCCTAAAATTTGGAGTAATCTATCTATAAAAGGTTCTTTTCGGTTTTAAAAAGTCCTAAATGCGCTGTCAAATTTCTATCTTCCAAATAACATGTGTTTTATTGCCTCATAACTAAAAACTCTGAATTGGAACACCAAATTATTTTCAAACTTGGCAACGATCTACGCAAACTACACTGATGACGCGCATGCGCACATCGTAAACGGGACGCGGCATGCTTTTCGTCGTGAAAATTGGCGGGATTAGCATTCTAGAGTAAGTATATTATATATATTTCTATGGTTATTTCCCCCTCAAATATAACGAGCCTCCTACGATTAGTTGCCTTGCATTCACATCAACGTAATTTCGATGTGGTATATTATAGTTTGATATTTTTAGGTCAGCTGTGGAATTTTTTGTCCGGATTCGCATCTTCAGGCGCTCCTGAAAAAAACTTGTTCCCCTTCATCCAACAAGCGTACTTCGACAGTAAAAAACAGCCCTCGATAAAATCCTTCTTTTTTTCCAAGAAAGAAGTCGCCAACAAAAAAGTGTCTCCAATCAAAAAACCCCAGGAAGGGCCTTCCACGTCTTCCAGCAAAGTGAGAAGCAGCAAGAACGATTCGGACATGAAGATGGAGCAGAGTTTCGATTCGTACGAAGATATCATACCGGCGACTCCTCCGTCTTTCAAATTCAAGAAAAAGACGAAGAAGAGCTCGCAACTGACCGACGAGGAGATTCTGGAAAAGTTGCCTAAGGTTAATATCGCCAGTTTGATCGATGAGATTGACGGGGGTAATAATAATCGCAAAGAGACGGTCGCGGTGGAAACTCTTCTGTCCAGTATAGACAATTTGTCCAAGAGGAACAAAAATTATAAGTCGTCGGATGACATGGATGTTGACTCTTTGAATTCAGAAAATTCTCAGCAGACCTAGGTCGCCATTGTGATTTTACGATCGAGTTTGAAAATGCGGGGATTCCAGCTTTACGATAGCAATGGCAGAGGAAAGTGCCACCAAGTTATGAAATGCAGACATGGACTGAGATTATTTACATGGACACGCGAACAGACTAACGTCTTTAATTGTTTATCAGTCTTTTATATGAGAACAAAAAGTATTCTACCCCATCACCACAGAAGTAATTTAAATCCTAGATGCGCATTTCGATAACAGAGATACACGGCTAATCGGTTTAAATCAAAATTTCGTCGTTCTATTTATTAATTCAGAGGGTAATTAATTACTATTTACGGTCTATTAACTGATGTAACTCTGAACTTCACTCTGCGGGAACTGTCGTATTTGTCAATTTCTCTCGCCACCGCTACCTAGACCAGCGACCGGTGTGTGAATTTGTATTGACTCTTATGGCACCGGTGCGTGAAATAAATCCCATAAGAAAAGCATGGCACTTCACACACCGATTCGTGAAATGAAGCTTTACACATTTTTATCGATGTGTGACGTTAGTAATTCACATACGGGAGTAGAAAAACGTTTTTCTAGTTCTTTTTGAGAGACCTGAACCGAATTGTCTCTCACACTAGATTTCTCGGGGTTTCTAGCTTAGCAAGCAAAACTTAGAAGCAACCATCTCTATAATCATTGGATTCAGGGAGTTATATCACCGATTCATCTAAAACGAACTTTGAGAATTATTTATCTACGTCAATACAAAATCAACAGATTTCTATAACCATTAATTAATCTTATAAAATTGTGATAGAAATCCATTTTATTAGATAAAAACAGACAGAACAATCTATTTGTTATAATGTACTTTTATCCACAATCACCTTATAATTGAAGTTTTATCCATACTTATGAACCGTATAAAGTACCACTTTATCCACTAGTGGAATAATGAAATTACTTTATTGCATTAGTGGAATAATGAAAAATACAATCTTGAATATCAATCACATTTTACTTATTTTCACCAACTTCACAAATTTTTCCAAATGGAGACGATAAACAATCGAAAATACATAGCAACCATTCAACATAAGATGTCTAAAAACCCTGGTGTGTCAACTCATACCTGGAAAACTGTGGGATAAAACGGGAGACAATTCGCCAGCTTGATTAAGAGAAAACAAATGAAATTGTGGTCTGTTTCCCAAATATTCCACATTTGCGTGCACCGCCACGGTCGGTTTTCTTGTTAGGCTAAATTCACAAGAACCGACATTTTTAAGTTTTGCCGACGAATGAAATGAATAAAGAGACGTAATTATTGGAATTTACTGAATCACTATCACCAATAAGTTTTATTTGTTACATTTTCGTCTTATTTATATAATTTTTTTACTGAAATGCAATCAACTACAATAATAACCACGCATTTCATTCAGAAATATAGAAATTAAGCTTCATGAAAATTCACCATTAGAACCTGTCAATCTTGTGCTAATATAATATAAGCGGGAATGGCGGGATTCCGTGTGTGATATATTAGGTTAGGTTAGGTTTGAACGTGAGTGGGCCCGTATCAGGCCCTCCACTGCGGCCAATGGCCTATTGTGGCTCGTGTGATATATTCCTGCCATTATTTTCATCAAAATGTTTTCTAATAATACTTGATACTATGTGATAATCTTCATAATATGGTAGTAGGTACTCACTTTAGGTACTGAATATAGATGAATTATTTTGTTCGTCTTTCTGGATTGCCCACAAATGATACAAATACAAATTATCATTGTACAAACTACACAGGAAACGATTAGATATTCACAAATTTTATTTTCTCAGACATGTTTTGCCTGCACACTAGCTTCTTCACTGTCTGATTAAATAAAGTTTGTGAAGGAACGAATCGGTTTCAGTGTAGTTTGTACAATTACTATATGGATCTTCATCAAGTAAATGATCAGAATCAGAATAATTAAATTATTATTGGATGAATGTCTAAGAAAATATACAGCAAAATGAAGAAACACATTAATAATAGTAATCAATATAAGGAAATCGCTCTATGAAATTTAGATTCTGTCACAATCATTCACTTTTGAATTGTATTTAAAGTTTGTTCAAATTATATAAAATTGACAACAGTCATCAATCGCCATATCCCTGGAATATTGACAAGACGAAAATTCTATATAAGGGCGCCATCTCTGGACTCGACTAAAGAAGCACACCACTATTTCATTTGTTTATTTGTCTTCTGAAAAATCAAAACAAAATCGAATCACTCGACACACCAGGGTTTGTAGACATCTTACATTCAACACCTCCCGATATTTTTGTATGTTATTTCAATGATTTTTGAGGAGGTGACAGCCGCTGTCAGAGCAAAACGTCAAACCATTTTGTGATGAAAAATTTCCGCGATTCTGATTCTAAATGAATGTGATTGTGAATAAAACGTTGTATTGCATGCGTGTTTTAGATACATTTTATTTGCTTAAGAAATTTAAACGCTCGAGCTTCGCTCTCGCGTTTAAACATTCTTGCGCAAATAAAATGATATCTAAAACACTTATACAATAAATAACTATTGTTTTGAAGTTTTAAAATGAATAATGTGACAGAATAACTGTCAGAGTACTCTTCTACCCTCCTTTTTGGTAGAGTACGGTTGAGTAAGCTCTGAGGTAAACCGAACAGGTTTTTGAACGTTTGACAAGCGCAAAATAATTCATCAGAGTAAGTTTTGGAACAGTGAGAGGAGACTCGGGGTAAGAGAGTAAGGTTTTGGAACACAACCCTGTGTGTCAAAAAATGGCAACAGTCTGTCAACTTCCATCTCCACCGTGAGGAACGTGTAGAAATAAAGCGTGTTCCGTTTCATGCATTCATCGCATCACTGTTGCAGACATAATCAAGCGTTCCGTTTCAACTAACATTGACGTTGGTGGGTTGAATCGGAACGATTTTTGCTTGCGTGGTGCATGCCGTTTCCCGCTGATGTTGACATTTATCACTTTATCAAATTCTTATGTAACAAAAACAAATCTGTTGATCTAGTAAATGAAATAATATGGGTAGAACGAAAGTGTTAATGGCAAGAGTAGGAAGCGCGCTTTGTTTGAATGAGAGTAGCTCAGATTCTGATACAAGTGATAGTTATGAGGATAATATCGTCTGTCCCACGCCAAAACCACTAATATGCTGATTCCACTGTTCTGACTTCAATATGTAAAATACTAATTTTCTACCAAAATGTTCAATGCCAAACTCACGAAAGTGCTATCAGGTTGTCTACTGTGAACGAGAGTGAATTCGCGAATGTGAAAACTTACCTAGGTTTTCAAAGCAAGAAGCACGAATATTCTCAAAAACTCTTCTCATTCGAAATGACAAATTGTAAATTCATGGTTTTGGCATGAGACCGACGATATGATGTTGAATGAATTGACGATTTTTTCTTCCATTGTACGGTAAATCAGTTAAATGTGATAATGCACGATACTGGACACTTCATCAAATATCAAATATAAACTTTTAATTCGGTTTCTGAAAACTCTTTGTTTTGACTTTTGAGTTTGACAGATCTAATTTGCATCGCATTCATCGCTGCTAGACGAACGGGCAGTAGTTCATGCACTTTCGATGTCTCAAGGCCAAAGAGGGGAATATAAAAGTGGGCGTGTCAATGCGCTCCCAATGTAGGAAACGGAACGGTCATATGCGCATTATGTCCTCAATGCATGAAACGGAACACGCCTATAGATATTTATAGAAAGCCTACCAACACTAATGGTGGATTTATGCAGCAGTCATAAGTCATAAGTTTTAAGTCATAAGAAAGAATATTCGTCAGTGATTGGTTGGAATTTACGGACCATCCAATCATTGACGAATATTCTTCCTTATGACTTAAAACTTATGACTTATGACTGCTGCATAAATCCACCATAACAGATTTATACCCGTTAATTAAACTTTCCACTCAGTGTTGAACGGTTTCAACGAGATATAAAAACCATTAAGGATATAGCTATTAGTAATGGGTATTCGCCGAAATGGTAGCTAATTTGTTGAAAAAGAAAAAGTTCAGAACGTCCTTAAGACAAATAACCACACTAGAACAACCTAAAGACAGGAAAAAGTTCATTAAATTTACACACGATACACGGCTTACGAGAGGTCTCAACTCTATTTTCCGAGACGCAAATTTCAGCTAGTACATAGCAGTACGAACAATCTCCAAATGTTGTTAGGTAATCCGAAAGATAAAATGCCAACTTTAGAGAGATCAGGAATCTATGAAATCAGCTGTCAAAACTGCGATAGTGTATTTTATGGCCAAACCAAAAGATCTACGAATGTTCGTTTCCGCGAACATTTGGCACATGCTAAACATTCGCGAGAAAATAAATCGAGTGTTGCGGATCATTTATTAGAAACTCATAACAAAATTAATATCCAAAATTTAAAACTAATAAAACCTGTTGATGATTACAGAAAATTAGATTGTTATGAAGGTATTGTTAAAGGGGCTCGAAACCCTTGCTTGATAATGATAATGGTCCATTAAATTCCAAACTATTTGACTTAATCCCAGTATAGGAATAATTAATTGCCTTTGTTGTATTGTTTATTGGGAGGGGTTGAACCTGCCCATCAGGTAGGGCCACTTCCTAATAAACAGATTACCCCATGGTAATTAATTATATGATATAAATAAGACTGGTATGCCGATTTACAGTTAGTTTAGTCCCTACTGATGAAGATAACTTTGTTATCGAAATACGCATCTAGGAATTAAATTACTTGTGTGGTGAAGGGGTAAAATACTTTCTGTTCTTACTGAGTGACACCACAGGCGTCCAATATCCCATTTTCGAGTCTTTTATATATTAAAGTTTTATTTTTTTTATTCTTATTGTTTTGTAGTGAAAGGTGCCCATGAAGAATCCTAATAAGAACGAAAAACACCCATATTCATGTGGTTTTTCCATTTGTAGGTTATCACAATCACAGAACCGTGATGGTCGAGAACCAATCAGATTGCAGTTTGCAAGTCATGTGATTGCAGGTCGAGTGATTCCCAATTCATTCTCGACCTTCGCGTTTCTGGATATACCAAGATTTCAGCTACTCTGTCTACAGGGTGATACAGAGGATAATTGACCATATTCGTCGTTGGCAAACATGCGACAATACCAACTACCCAGGGTCACTAACTGTTCAAAATGTAATATCCGGTATAAAATCGCAAAAATCAAGAATGTTCCTTTTGGTGTTTTATGTGCGTGGTTTTGTGAGTTTCAGAACGATTTAACTGAAGAGAAAATCCAGGATATATAGTTAGAATTCAGTAAAACATGTTCAACTTTATTTTTCTTGTAGATGAGGTAACCAGAAGGGTTACTTTTAACACTATCATCTGTAGACTTTTCTTTGTTTCTCAAAAGACCCATCTTCTTTCAATGTTTTTGGAAATTACAAATCGGTTGTTGTCCACGTCCTCTTAGGAAGACTCGTAACCATAAAATTGAATTATTTCCATGCTCAATACTATTACTTTTCATCTAAAAAATGAAAACAACTCGATATTCAACTGATTCCCGCTCTACTTACTAACAATTTTTGAGTTATCGGATTTTGACCTGAAAGTAGTGCGCTTTCCTTTGCATTCTAATTTTTAAATTTCGCAGTCGTATGGAATTCATCAATTTTGTTATTCTCAGTTGAGAACCCTGGATAGTTGGTATTGTCGTATGACAATATGGCGACGGTGCATAAGGTCAGTGAAGGCTTGTTCATACACTCACGAATTTCGCAATTTTTCTGCGAATAAAATGGCTGCTAGTCATGCCGGACCAATCGTTGATGCAGAACCATATCGACAGCCATTTTTTTCGCAGAAAAATTGCGAAATTTGCGAGGGTATGAACGAGACTTTACCCAAGACTATTTCATTTGTAGTTATTATTACAATTTGAAATCTGACACGCGCATTTCTTGGAATTGCGAGGTCGTTGAACCCGTATCGAATTTCGTTGAACTATCTGTAACCGGTACTATGGCGTCATTAAATTCCAGGTAATTCAATATCTGACACGTGCACTCCTCCCTTTGCTCTGTCATACGTTTTGATCTTAAATCCCTTTGCTTTCTCATAGGTTTTGCTCTCTCAATTTCTCATGGGTTTTGATCTTGAATTATTTTGCTCTCTCATATTTACTCTACTGCAGTACCACTGAACACCTAAAGGCTGCTTCACATAATGGCAGCAGCAGTGGCGTCACCCTCTCTATTGATAAGATAACCAATGGCAAACATGTTTAGTCGAAGCTGAAAATTCAAGGTCACGCTGCTGAAAGTTTAATTCACTTTAACTTTTTGTAGTAAAATCTAGCAGTGTTCGCATTTCTAACCTTAAAAATATCTTGGAATTGAGATAGATATTATTCCTTTCAATTGCTTTTAACAAACAATTAGTTGAAAATTTCTATTCCAATGTAATTCATTCAGATAACAGCGTCAAAAGGGGCGGAGTCACTGCCACTAGTGCCACTGCTACTGCCTTTATGTGGAATAGCCTTAATGCAGCTTAGGTGTTCTGCTCACTGAAATGAAATTATAATATGAAGACTGGAATGCTCTTAGTTCCTCTGCGCACCCGTATAATGTGATAACTCTAGGAGATGAAGAAAGGAGGCACATGCAATCTAGCAGAGAAATACTTTATTGCTTACTTGCATAGGTGCGAGAGAGACATTCATCTGCACGTACGTGTTATTAGTTTCCCAGTTTATGGTTTGTAAACATGCCAGTGCAGTGCAGCTCGTCTTTGTATCAGTTTTATATGTTACAATCAACTCAATCTCGATTCCTCCGCCACTGCGAGGAACCACAAAACAAACATGGCGGCCTCCATGAGAAATCCTGTCGCGCAGCCTGACGAGCATTGTAGTCATCATATTATAATTTCATTTCAGTGGTTCTGCTATGAACACAGAATATCACTAAACTCAATTATGTCCAAATATAGATTAATGTTGCGAAAATCACTATTTCTGTGGTTATAATAGATACCCTACCGCTTATACCTCAAATACTTCATATCAGTTCAACCAAATAATTATAGATGTCGCACTCTTTTGCAACTATGCACTCGCTAGCTCTTTTCGATACACATGCATCGCTTCTTTATGCGATGCAAATAATGGAATAGGCAAATTGAATAGACTACCTAAGTCATGACGTCACAAGTAGGCGGAGCTTATAACACCTTTCCAAACAAACTGGTAATACGTGTTAAAACCCCATGAGAAATTATTGATTTGATGATTTTGCATAATTCCGTCGGGAATAAGGATAATCGATATTATTTTCAATAAAGACTCAGTTGAAACCTTTTGCCGAAAAAAAGAATTTCAGTGTTTGGAAAGGTTTACCAAGTTTCACCCACTGTGACGTCACGCTTAGGTAGTCTATATCCGAACGCATCCAATAAGATTCTGTCATATTAACCTCATATCGCCTAGGATTCAATAGTGGTCGGTTTGTCAAAATCTGGTTCAAGCTTGAAAAGATGTATGATGTGAACACATCATTAGGTAAAGGTAAATTCAGAAACAAGAGTGACGCAATTTTTTAGGAGAAAAATGCGAATATTCGTAATTGTATGAACGAGCCTTTATTCTCATTTTTGGTTCGTCTCGTTCGTAGCCTCGCGAATTTTGCAATTTTTCTGTGAATAAAATGGCTGCCGACATGGTTTCGCATCAATGATTGGCAGAAAAATTGCGAAATTCGTAAGGGTATGAACAAGCCTTCACTATGATTGGTTCAGGAACTGTCACTTGTCACTCTACTTCCGAAGGAAATGAAAGATCCCAGTTGATTGTTGATAGATACATGGTTGCCATTTAGGAACATTAAAAGTTACTAAAGTCAGGTTACGTGTTTCAAAAATGAATCCAACAGCTTATCGTCAAATATTATTCCAAGATTCTGGAGAAAACCGAGAGAAGTCCGCTGAAGTACAAAGCAAATGCCTTGCTCAAATGTTGAAAGCTTCTTGTGTAAGGTATAAAACATAACGTCTTTCGAAATATTTCTTTTAATTTCTCAAACTTTCCGTTTTCAGCCTAGATAACCGGAATACATGTCGTTTATTAGAATCTAAATTGAAGGGATACTCAATTATAGTAGGAAAAAAAGACAATATATACGAGGCACAGCTGAATACTTTACTGACTGATAAAACACCAAAACAATTCAAATCTAGTTTGGATAAGATTAATACCAAGTCTTTATTGAAACGGCTTCCATGTACACAAGACAGAAACTATTGTAAAGCTTCTGAGGAGTTTGATACCTTTGAATTCCAAGAATTTTTTGAAGACCTAAAGAACAAACCGTTGCCACATAAAGCTGTCTCCTTGCCACAATCAAGTAAGCCAACGTCTTGGCAAGAAAGTCACAATGTACAGACCAAAATGACCGAGGGTTGCACAAACCCCCGCACAAAATATCCCACCTCGTTCAAAACAGCTAGAGACGAGCTTCAGTTACAAAGCGCAAGGCAAAATGGAAATTCTCTCCAACAACAAAACAGTTCCCAATCGACGAATCTACAACAGAAGCGAAAGTTAGGAACCCGGAGGAACATCAATAGCAAGTTTGTTTCTCCATTACTCTCCAACAATGGAAGGTAAGTGATATCATCCTACTTTAGACTTTGAGTTAGATAACAAATGTAGGTTTATCTACTCATAGCGTAAATAAAAAGGTATATCTCTTTTATAAAGCTGTTTATGTTGGATTGGATAACTTTTTTCATAATAATGACTGGTCTTGTTTCTCCATAATTGATTGCATAGATGAAACTGTTGTAGTTTTTTTTGAATTATTATCATTAGGTTTTAAACAGTTTGTACCACAGAAATTCAAATGCGTATCTAAATATCCTGAATGGTATTGAATTGATTGAAAAAAAGCCTAGGAGAAAATCAAATGACAGGTATTTCTTGACTTTCAAACAGGTTTTGATACTGTAGATCAAGATAGATTCATTAAAAAATTACGATGTGTTGGTATCGAGGGTAAGGCATTGGAATTGCTAGCTAATTCTCTGGATAATAGAAACTAGGATTTAATAATGAACTCTCTGAGGAAATAGAAAGTGGCCATGGGGTTCCACAAGGAAGTGTTCTTGGGCCTTTGTTGTTCTTGATACATATTGATGACATTGTTGAAGCAGCAGGAAATTGTAAAATCTGTTTGTTCGCTGATTACACTTCAATTTATTTCTCTACATCAGACCCAGTGCTTTTGGTACAAGCTCTTAACAATTCGATATATCAAGTACAAGAAGTGCTGTGGAAACCTGCTAAAAATTGATGGTAATAAAACTAAATTCATGCTGATTGCTTAGAAAGAATTTATAACAGTTTTCTCATAAAGAACATTTAAACAAAAATTGGTAATGAAATAATAGAACAGGTTGAAAAATTCAAATATTATAGTTGATTATAGATTAACTAACATGCAAACTAATAATAAAAATAATATCTTTCAAACTAAATTATCCATATAGATGTTCAATATTTCTCAATCAATGGACCAAAGTGAATAATAAAAAACATCATTATACTTTCCCATTTCACTTACCGCTCAAGTATTTTGTAATAACTGAATCAAAATCAAATTACAGATTTCAAAAATTGCAGCATAATTGCTGACCTGTCTTTAAAACATTTATCTTGTGTTATATGGTGCATGTATATTTATTTTGTGAGTATTGTTTAGTTTTTAAGATTTTCTTTATGTTGTTGATTTTCTAAATACTTTTACCTATTTACTTATGCACCATTTGGAATTTTATCTAATTCTGTATTCATGAATAAATAAATAAATAAATAACCTTCTATTAGAAAAGCTCTATTGAATAGGGTTTAGAGGAGTTTCAAATGACTGGATTGCATCATACTATAGAGACAGAAAACAAGTAGTGCTCATCAACGAAAATAGATCAACGTAGAGAAAAATTAACACTGGTGTTCCCCAAGGATCCATTCCGGGACCAGTATTATTCCTTATTTTTATGAATGATTTAGCATTGATGATGTACTATCATGAATAAAGAGATATGCAGATGGTCAATCTTAGTTTCAATGTCTGATTTTCAGCAATGAAGAGGTCAAGAGCGACGATTGGCCTTCCGACACTGATGAACGCTTGAAGAACATAGAACCCAAAATGGTGGAACTGATAAAATCGGAAATCATGGATTGCGGCCCAAGTATACATTGGGACGATATAGTAGGGTTGGTGTTTGCCAAAATAGCGATACAGGAAGCCGTGGTTTGGCCTCTGCTCAGGCCCGATATATTCACAGGGCTGAGAAGACCTCCCAAGGGGATACTTTTGTTTGGGCCGCCAGGGACGGGAAAGACCCTGATAGGTTTGTTGGTTGGAAGCAGTGCGCAATACTTGAGTTTTGTTGAATGTTTTTTTTTTTTTTCGTAGGAAAATGTGTTGCTTCTCAAAGTAAATCGACCTTTTTCAGTATTAGTGCGTCTTCCTTGACATCGAAATGGGTGGGTGACGGTGAAAAAATGGTGAGAGCTTTGTTCACAGTGGCTCGCGTACATCAGCCTGCTGTAAGTACATTTTTATTGTCTCTAATTCAATTATCTAGTAAAAAAGAACATCTTATTTTTGCAAAACCACTTGCGAATCACGGATAAAATTGAACAATTGGTTGAAAGAAACCATTCTTTATCGAAAGGTTGAGAATTAAGAAATGCAAGTGGTTCTTGTTTTTCTCACAAGATGGCGCTGTGAATCAGGTAATAACTACGAACAATTAAAATGGCGTGCTGGGCCAATGTTTCACTTTATATTACAATTGTCACGCTCAAACTGACAATTCTCACTTTCACTAATAATTGTCTCTTAAAAACTGACAATTATCACTAAAAGTCGTTGCCGACCGATGTTTCATCCTTTGCGTTAAAAGATGTCCCCTTGACAAACAAACTTGACTTGTCTTTTGATTTTGTCGAACAGTTCTTTCCCAGATTGAAATGCCTTGCGTTACGTTTTCGATGGAACACCCTGTAATAACATTGTCAATCTCGAACTGATAATTGTCACTTCCAAACTGACAGTTCCCACTTTCAAACTGCCAATTCTCACTTTCAAACTGCCAATTCTCACTTTAAAACTGCCAATTCTCACTTCCAAACTGCCAATTCTGACTCCCAAACTAACAATTTTCACTTTTCAGTGATTAGGCTCTTTCATACTTATTCGCAATTTTTTTTCGAGATGACTCGTACCATTGTTTATATAGAAGATAGTCAATCTTATGGGATTATAATTGGATCAAAATGGATGTGACATGTAGATGTCGATAGTGAGCTCGCATCCAAGTCATGTCGTAACTTCAGTGATCTGGCGTCCAAGTCTCGTAACTTGATTGAAACAATGGGACAGCATTAAAATCAGGGTTTTTTGAAGAAGCCTACATTAAAATGACGTCAAATGTTCAAGTTTGTAACTAAACACGCTAGATGACACTCGCGTTTGCGTCCAACACCAATAGACGAAGAAAGTGTGTCGTCACAAATGTCATTCTTGTCAAAAACTGATTCCAAACAAAGAATTTAAGGTGACATTCTCTGTTGATTATTTGCTGCTTTGCTTTTTAGTTTGTGTTTAGCTGTTTGGATTTCGTTTTCTCAAGCAAAATAAGTTGAAAAAATTTAACGGAAACAATATCGGCGAGCTGATTTAAATTCGACGGAGGTTTGTTTGGAATCAGTTTTTGACAAGAATGACATTTGTGACGTCATCACTTTCCTCGTCTATTACACAGGCATTGACTATCTTACTTCTCTATAAACAATGCTCGTACAGTGAAAGAATGGCGGTGAATGAGAAATCACATGTAATTTTTCAGTATTTGGGGTTAGACATTGATTTTACCAAAAAATTAAATGTTATGATTCATTTCATCGCAGTTTTGAGTCGAATCGCAAAAATGTTGCGAATATTCGCAAGGGTATGAACGAGCCTTTACCGTTTGTGGTAAGAAAGTGCTGATATACATCAGTTCAACCAAGTAATTATATATGGCGTAACCTTGGTGCAGACTGCGAATAAAATGACGAAAATCGAACCGCTGTGCATCGTCAGTCATTGTTTACGTTAAAATTTCTATGATTTTTGCCATTGTTTCTGTAAATTTAGTTAAATGTTTAATGATTATTGATACTTAATAAAATCCTGGTACGTAAATATGGTGAATATTTTATGTTGATACCTTTTACCACTTGAGCGCTGGCTTCAATTTTGAATTCCCAAAGCCGTTTTGCGTCTAAGTTCTCATCGTCATCTAGCGGGAATATGTTTTGCTAATGTAGGTATGGTTTTGACGTTGTAAGAAGATTAAAGGCTCGCTGACACCCTTGCAAATTTTTGCATGTTTTTGCGATTCAACTCAAACTAAAAAATTGCGGTGAATGATGAATCATAGCATGCCATTTTCCAGCATTTGGGATTAGGTATTACTGCATTACCGAAAACTTACATGATAATTCATCATTCACTGCAATTTTTTCGCCATGTAAGTCGATCGCAAAGAATTTGCGAATATTCGCATGGGTATGAACGAGCCTAATAATGCTAAAATAGATGCATTACGCTCACGATCATATTATAATTTCATTTCATACTTATTCGCAATTTTTTTTCGAGATGACTCGTACAGTGAAAGAATTGCGGTGAATGAGGAATCACCTGTAATTTTTCAGTATTTGGGGTTAGACATTGATTTTACCAAAAAATTAAATGTTATGATTCATTTCATCGCAGTTTTTGAGCCGTATGAGTCGAATCGCAAAATAGTTGCGAATATTCGCAAGGGTATGAACGTGGTAAGAAAGAGCTGATATACCTTATATCAGTTCAACCAAACAATTGTAGATGGCGTACCCTTTCAATAAAGTGGCGAAAATCGAACCACTTCCATGTACATCTTGATTTGGCCATTGTTTCTGTGAATTTCATTGATTCTGCAATGAATATTGGTATTTAATAAAATCCTGGTACGCCAAAAACTTGCTGAATGGTGAATCAAGGTCTGTGATTTTTCAGTATTTGGAATTACAAAAATGACGTGATCACATCATTCACAGCAATTTTTTCGTCGTATGAGAATCACAAAAAGAAATGTAAAAATTGTCAAGGGTATGAACGAGCCTTAATCTTTAGACAACTGGTTTGGTGTTCTGTGATTTTGGCACCTAAGCACAGAACACAGGTTAGGTGTTCTGTGACCAAGCTGTGATTTTGATGTCCGATGTCGTGCCGTCGGTCGTCTAGTCACTCCCATGAACTTTGAGGTTAGAGTTTTGTCACTTTTAATATGAACTTTGAGGTTAGAGTTTTGTCACTTTTAATATTTTAAGAGTTGTTGAAAATGATTCGATTATCCAGAAAATCAGTACACATATTCAGCAGAATCTTCAAGCAGTTAGCTATCGACGAGAGTTTCACACGAACAATCGTTAAAATACCGAATAATTTCATTAGCACCGTACACTTCTCTACCGAGTCTAAAATCAAATCTCCCCTTGGAAATCTAATAGCGAAAGACGTAGCGGACAAAGTAAAGGAACCTCCCGAAGAAGACCCCAAGCAGCAAAGAGAAAAGGCATGGAGAACCATGAAGTACACGTTGATTTTTTTCGGGGTTTCTTTTACATGTTTGGGAGGTTACCTCGTATTGACGTTGGGGAGTCCGGACAAAGACTTGGAAGGGAATCCTATTAAAGACGACCTAGTAGATAGAAATATTGTCATGCAGTACTTGATCAGAACCTACAGGGGGCTGAATTATTATAAGCAGCTCATTAGGGAACCATCTAGAGAGAAGTTGTTACCAGATCCTTTGGAATACCCTTACTTGCAACCGAAGTACACTCTAGTTCTGGAATTAACTGATATTCTCGTGCATCCTGACTGGACGTACAATACTGGGTGGAGATTCAAGAAACGGCCCTTGCTGGATTACTTTTTGGAGTCTCTCCACGGATCATACGAAATAGTAATTTACACTGCTGAGCAAGGAATGACGGTGTTTCCGCTAATAGACGCGCTCGACCCGAAAAATATAATAGCTTATAAGTTAGTTAGAGATGCAACTCACTTCACAGAGGGCCACCACGTCAAAAGTTTGAACAACCTCAACAGAGACTTGTCGAAAGTCATTTGCATAGACTGGAACTCTAAAAACGTCAAATTCAACCCGGAGAATTTGCTTCACGTGAAAAAATGGGACGGAAGTGACAATGATACTGCTTTGATAGATTTAGCAGCACTACTCAAAGCCATTGTGGATAACGACATCGAAGATGTGAGAGAGGTACTGAAATATTATAGTAAATACGACGACCCTGTGGCGGAGTTCAGGGAGAAGCAAAAACGGCTTCTTGAAGACCTGGAAGCCCAAGCTGCTGCGAAAAGAGAACACGAGTCTTCCAAGGCCTCTAACTGGACACCTAATATTTTTAGTAGAAAGTCGTTTTAAACTAGGTAGTTTTTTGTATTAAAGATGTTACTTTATATCTTGGTTTTTCTGTTCCCACAACCAATCTGTTTTTGTATTTCAGAGACACTTAGGTCATAGCTGAAATGAATACTTAGATGCAGGGTTGAAATGATTAAAATCAATCAATTTAAATCAGGATTAAAATAAACAGTTTGGATAAGTTGTAATTAAAAGAAAATAAATACTGTGTTTTGATTAATGGTTTTTATATAAAATGCAGTTTCGGCTTTTCACCATTTTTAAGTAACTACAGATTACATTAAGTTCATGATTATATATTATGCAACAAGGTATTTAGACCTAACCCTAATTACATGTATATGTCGGAGCTGAGGTTTCCGAGCAGAGTAGGAGCCTTTGTGTTGATTAATTTCAAAGTCAGACATCCTCTCTGATATAATTAACACTTAATATGTACACGCAGCTATCAATCCAAAAAGATTTCACAATTAATAGTGTCAATAATTCTGAGCAGCTGAAAGGTGATAAGTTTAGAACTTGGCAACGAAAACACGGCGATCAGGACGGCAATATGCAAACACTCTGCTCGCCTACAACAACTCAACTCAATTGTTTTTCAAAGTTCCGTGTACTCGTTCAACGATGCTAGCTTTCAAATTGGAGAAAGTACTATAATGGTTGATTTTCCATTCGTCCATCAGGTGTCTAAATTTTCTATTGTAAAACTGTTCTCCCATATCCGCTTGTGTTGCGGATCATTTGTTAGAAACTCATCACAAAATTAATATCCAAAATTTAAAATTAATAAACCCAGTTGATGATTACAGAAAATTAGATTGTTATGAAAGTATTGCTATTCGAAAAAGGGGTTCGAAACCCTTGCTTAATAATGATAATGGTCCATTAAATTCCAAACTATTTGATTTGATACCAGTAAAGGAATAATTAAGTGCCTTTGTTGTATTGTTTATTGGGAGGGGTTGAACCTGCCCATCAGGTAGGGCCACTTCCTAATAAACAGATTACCCCATGGTAATTAATTATGTGATATAAATAAGACTGGTATGCCGACTTACAGTTAGGTTAGTAATCCCTACAGATGAAGATAACTTTGTTATCGAAATGCGCATCTAGGAATTGAATTACTTGTGTGGTGAAGGGGTAAAATACTTTTTGTTCTAATTGATCTGAGAAATTAAAAAAGTTCAAACATTGATTAATTCGATAGAATTTATCCCAAATCTGCTCATTTTCAAATGCGTGCAAAAACTTTTTCAATTTACGTCATAGATTTGACTATGGTTTCAACATGTTGCATTTCGTTTTAAAACATACCGTCTACTACGTCATTATTTCAACGCTAAAATGAAAAGTTTTTCAAAACGGCCCAAATAATTTTTAAAAAGTGGTACAACAAAAAACAGCTTTTTAATCTGTTTATGCAGGAAAGAAGAAAACAAACATGGGGAAAGTGCAATATATGTGAAACAAAATGTCAAATTCAAAGAGAAAAAAAGTAGCGGATATTTCCCAAGAAAGGTGAAATTGAATGTTGTGCCGTGTTTTCGCTAATAGAAATAAAAAAATTATTATACCAGTTTACAGACCACCAAGTGGAAAATTCAACATTTTCATGGAAAAATATGAACGAATTTGTAAGTGAAAATGTTGAGGTTATAGCTGCAGGAGACTTCAACATAAATTTATGCTCAAATACAAAAAAAATCGATTAATTAATGATTCAGACAATAAGTCAAAAACCATGTGAAAAGTAGTAAGACAACATAATGAAAAGAAAGAAATAGAATACATAACACCAATCAGAATAAAGAGTCACGTTGACCTTGAACTTGACTAGAGCTCCTGATTGGTTGATTTGACAAGTGCGTCAAATAGTCACCTTTATTTCTTCTCTACCGTTCGTGTTATTTATAGCAAAAAATCAATAAAAATAATTAAAAAAAAAAACGAAAAAAAATATTTTCAGGTGATATTCATCGACGAAGTCGACTCCCTCCTCTCGCAGAGAAACGATACCGAACACGAGAGTTCGCGCAGAATCAAGACGGAGTTCCTGGTGCAGCTAGATGGCGCCACCACCGATAGTGAAGAGAGGATTCTCGTCGTCGGCGCTACGAACCGCCCCCAGGAGTTGGACGAGGCGGCGAGGAGACGTTTCGTCAAAAGATTGTACATCCCCCTGCCCGATTACGAGGTAATGTTCTGTCCATTATTTATTGAAAATGTATCAGTTACTAGAAAAGCAATACGATAGGAATTTAAACAGATTTATGGAATTTCTCTATCTGCGAGAAACCGCAATATTGTCGTGAATTCGTTCACGACTAACTAGGTAGATACTGATCTTTTATACAGAGTAGAAAGTCTAACTGGACCAAATTCTGTAACTTGATGATAGTAGTAGTAGTAGTTCTTTGGGAGGCCGCGACCGCAGCCAGGCAAGTGTAGGCCCTCATGGACCCTTTTTGCCATCCCCTGTTCTCCACTTATCTACATTCATCCTCTTAGTTTTCCTTTTCCAAACTTTGTGACCTCCTAATGAAGGTCAGTATGTCCGACCACTCCAAGTCGATTAGTTTCTCTTGTTGGAGTTTGTCAACTCCGAAGGTTCCAAATCTTAGCCTCCCGTATGCCTCACACTCGCCGAGGAAGTGAGATGAAGTTTCTTCGTCTTCTTCGCATGTCCTGTTAGTATTTCTACAAGGAGGCGTAGTGCTTGGCGATGTCTGCCTAAGAGCCATGTCGTCCTTGACTTATTGGAGCCGGCCACGAAGTCTTTCGACTGCCTGCAGCTGGTGTTATCCCTCCAAAGTTTATTCAGCTCTTCTTCTGCCCACTCGTCGAGGGCTGAAGAAGTTTGGCTCCTTGCGATGCCTAGTACAGGCTCTGGTCCACAGAACGGCGTTGCGGATCCGGATCTGGCAAGTCCGTCTGCCACCTCGTTTCCTCGCACCGCTCTGTGTCCCGGGACCCATACCAGCTAGCTTCTCGAGCGCATCTCCACATTCCTGTACAAGCGCTGAGCTTGGTTTAGGATGGCAGACGGCTCTGAGCGCTGCCTGACTATTCCATCGCAGTCTGTCTTGTGCGCTTTTCACTCTGAGGGCAGAGATAGGGATCTCCTGTTCCGCCCACTTCGCGATTTCCGCATGACCTATCATCGCTCTTTCGTTCACCCAGACTGGAAGCGGTGGCAGCCTCAGCAGTACCTCCAACACTGCGGTTGGAGTCGTTCTCATTGCGCCCGTTATTACCAAACAGGCCAACCTCTGAACCTTGCTGAGTTTTCGGCCTATTGTGCTACCTTGTGCGCCTGGCCACCACACGGCTGACCCATAATGGATCTTTGGTCTTACGACTGCCGTGTACAGCCAGCGCATGATCTCTGGATTGGTGCCCCAATTACTTCCTACAATTCTCCGCAGTTGCCATAGGATTGCTACCGACTTTTGAATAGCCCTATCTACGTACGGCCTCCATGAAAGTTTGGAGTCCAGGACAACCCCCAGGTATTTGTAACTTGATAAATAAAGGTTTATCGCAAAATTCCTGAAACACGTCAATTTTTATTTTCACTGGGGTATATTACAAAGAGATTTGTTGATCTTTTTAATTATCTGGGGGTTGCAGCCACACCCAACTTTTTTTTTTAAGGGAATGGTAGGTTGATTAATTTTTTATTTGAAAGCTTGTTCAATTGCAAATACAATTCCATTTTTTTGTTACTTTTTATAAGCAATGTGTCAGAAAAAAGTTAAATAAGGAAATAGTTACTGAAATTATACGGTCCTCGTACGCACCTGACTACGACGTGGACAGTATAAGATTTTTTGCTGTGTATAGGTATGATTAGCAAAATTGAAACTTTATATCGGGAATTGGGCCACGCAAGGGATGCTCCTCGACAAAAGCTTTTAAAAGTCGACGAGGAAGCCCAGTTGAACATATTTTTGGAAGTTGAAGAAAATCCTGTTACTCCAGCTAGGCAAATAGCTCGCGTTCATGGTGTCGGTCACACAAGCGTTTTGAAAATTCTGAAAGCAGCCAAAAAGCACCCATATAAGATTGCGCATACTCATAGGTTGATGTATCTGCCGGAGGGGGATCACGTCATTCTTAACTAATTGGCGTTCTAAGTATTATATTTCTATGACTTTACCCCAGTTCTGTGGCAGAGTGATAGTTTTATTGAGTTTTTATCTATTTCTTTGTCGCTCCAGTACTGTTTTTTTATAAATTTAATTACTACAGCCTTTTCGCTTTTGTTTATCAAATTTCACTAAGACTACGAATCCCTTTGTTTGACATATTTCTTAAGTTCTAAACTCCCCATTTTTTTTCACAGGCCCGATTGCAGCTGGTCAAAAAACTGATATCTGGCGAAAACCACCAGCTGGTGGACGAAGACTTCCAGAGAGTCGCCTCGCTTTCGGAAGGCTACTCCGGCGCCGACATCCGAAACTTGTGTTCGGAAGCGTCTCTGGGGCCCATCAGGTCCATCGATACGGGCCGCATCCAGCACATTCAAGCCGCAGAAGTCCGACCCCTTCTTATGGAGGATTTCGAAAAAGCGTTGACGAGGGTCAAGTCGAGCGTGTCGCCCAAGGATTTGGAGCAGTACGTCACGTGGGACGGAACCTACGGGTCGGGGTTCTAGTGAAGGTGGACTCTTCACTCTCCAGATTTGGTTCCCATTGAGCTTTCGAAGAGCAAGTCCAAGATGAGGTTGTACGCTACGGGAACATTTGAAACGGTAATATAGGTACAGTTTTGGTTAAATTGGAATAAAGTTGCGTAACGAAAGAGGCATCTACAGTGAGTTTCAAAAAGTTTGCACCATATGGGATACTTTTTTATTATCCATTTGTCAGAAAATTTTATTCTTGATAAAAGTTTGTGCGTTGTGGGAAACTTGGATTTGAGTTGTTAAACTTAAATTTTTCGAACAGTGTACAGGGGAAAACTAATTATTGAAATTTTAATCAATTGTAAACTATCGAAAATGGGATATTGGACGCCTCTGGTGTCACTCAGTGAGAACAAAAAGTATTATTAGTAGAATTCTTCTGGACTTCCATTGTCTAGAAGCAAAGAAAATAAATTCTTTGCATGTGTTTGAGTCTCGACGTTTCAACAGTTAACAAGATATCTCGGATACTTATTATATAGCCTGCAACTGCTATAACGGTAATTATGATCCTCGCGGGGTCTCCCTCAGGTCATCAATGTTAATTAATGTGTTATAAAGACCTTTTTTGGTGAGTGTTGTTATTGATGACCGATTTTGATAGGTCTTGACACAGAGTTTTTATTGAAATCTCAATCGATCTAGCTGAGTGATGAGTGGCTTCCACACATTCCGAATCTCTATGCTCGGCTGACTGAACACGTTGTTATTCTGAATATAAGCCGACTCTATGAACTAGGAAAGGTCCGCAAGTGATTCGGTTTAAACTTGTATCGTAGGCTAGGTCTGTAAATGAGACAAAAACAGGTAAATTTTGCATAGGTCCTCAAATGAGAGGTCCTGAAATGAGATGACAACGGTTTTTCGGGTTTTTAGGCTTAGAGAAAATCTCGACGTTTCGCCAACACGAGTGGTTGGCATTTTCAAGAGAAATGTTTACAGCTTCGATCACTACTTGTTTGGTATGCGTTGTCTCAGCCAGTATTTATGGGTCGACGTACTCGTACCTGCGTCCGGTGCCATCGTCCCTGCGTCGGGTACCCCCTCGGATTCATTAATTACCCGGTATGGCGTTATTACCGTTTTCTTGAGAACAGGTAGCCATGCTTTGTTCAATTGTAACCCTTCTTCAGTTCGGTTAAAGTTGTTGGGATGTTTTTTGATTTCCCAACAACTTCATCAGAACTGAATTGAACAAAGCATGGCTACCTGTTCTCAAGAAAACGGCAATAACACCATACCGGGTAATTAATGAATCCGAGGGGGTACCCGACGCAGGGACGATGGCACCGGACGCAGGTACGAGTACGTCGACCCATAAATACTGGCTGAGACAACGCATACCAAACAAGTAGTGATCGAAGCTGTAAACATTTCTCTTGAAAATGCCAACCACTCGTGTTGGCGAAACGTCGAGATTTTCTCTAAATAAACGTCGGCCTAAAACCAGAAAAACCATCATTTAATTTAAGGGCAAATCTTGAAAAATGCGCCAATTTGAGAAAAATCATCTTATTCAAATTCTGTAAACGGTACTTGGAAGTAGCGATCAATTTCTACAGTTTGTATATTTTGGATTTTCAATTGAGAGGTGAGAAATGTGTTGAAAATGTCTCTGGAAGTTACTCTTAGGGCCCGTTTTTCATGTTCGAGTTAACCTCCAGATAACTAACTAATAGTTCAGATGGTGAACGACATTATTCAAATGACGTTTGAAATATCACATTCTAAACTATTAGTTAGTTATCTGGAGTTCAACTGGAACATGAAAAACTAGCCCTTAATGCTTCAAAGTGCACCCGAAATTGCCCGAACTTCAGTGCGACTTTGGACGCACTTTGAGGCGTTTTGATCAACTTTCAGTGACATTTTCCTACCTCTCAGGCGGAAATCCACAACACACAAATTGTAGATATTGATCTCTACTTCCAGATGCCATTTATAGAATTTGATTACGACGATTTCCCTTAAATCGGCGCATCTTGCAAGATGTGCCCTTGAACTACACCTTGCGCACAGTTGAACCACAATTTATTATCTATCAGTTTCCGCAATATTGTTTGTCCAGCTTCAGATTTATAAAAATTAAAAAATAAAATAAAAATCGTCTCTTTTTCGAGGTTTTTCCGGATTTTATCAGTGGAAAATGCACCCATCCGGTTGTTTGAAAATACATTTTCTAGGTTTTATAAATCTCTACAAAAGTTCCTGTAAAACGATTCCTTGAATAGTCTTTGAGATATTTCCAAAAAACCAAAAGAGTTGCGATTTTTTTCGGTATTTCTTGTTTAAAAAATTCCACAAAGCGATTTTGCTGGTGCGAAAAGTGGGGTTTTCATCAACTATCTTCCAAAAATTAGTATAGGCCATTTGCGTTTTATTTTGTGGGGGAAAAACCTCTGTAGCTTGGACTAAATAATGTCGAAAATAAGGGTAGTTTACTCTTGATCATAATTTCTAGTTTTAGAATTTTGACAACTCAAATCCAAGTTTTCCACAATGCAGCACCAACTTTGATCGAAAATGAAATTTTCTGACAAATGCATGATTGAAAAAGTTCCCTTACGGTACAAACTTTTCGAAACTCACTTTTATTTACCAACTTTTTTCCATTTAACCAAAACTATATCCATTATCGTATCAGATGTCCCTGAAGGTGGACATCCTTATCTTGGACTCACCCTGTATTGTATATGTTTTTTATTTGATAAAAAAAATTGTTTGTAATAAAGTTGAGCACTTTTGATATTATATAATAATTTGATGGAATTTGAATATTATATGCTTGGATGACTGATGATAATAAGAAATGTTAGTCACAATTTAGATTGCCGCATCTGTATTTTTTTTAATAAACTGGTAGTTCGCAGGAGAAAATGGATAGGAAAGAAAAGGCCAAATTACAATTTTTTTAGCAAAAACAATTTTTTCAGCTCTGCTCTGCCATCTCTTGGACAATAGCGGTAAGTGCGATGGAGTGTCGATACTTTTAGATTATCAGAAAAATAAATATGACTCAAAACAGCTCACCTGGAAGGAAGTTAACGAACTGAATTCAGTTATACAGGCAGTTTTTTCATATTTCTAATTGTTCTGGAGATATTTGAATTATTGCAAAAATGATTTCAGTACACTTGTCGCCATCTCTTGGACAATAGCCGAAGGTAAACTTCGACGGCCTGTCGATAAGTTCAGATTATCTGACAGAAATTTCATATTTTCTTTTTGCTAAAACTCCCAGATTGATAATGGAGGGTTTTCTAACAACTTGCCACACCGGAATAGAGAAATTTCGATTTTTCAGAAACTGCAAACGAGTAACAACAGTGTAAGTAGAACAACTTCAGCTACTGAACGAGAGGTGGCGCTAGGTTGGATTAAAAATTTTCACATTTATTAACGCTAATTACTAGGGTACAGTGAGATAATAATGAAAACGGATTGCATTTATGAATTCTACGTCTCAAGAAGCTCCACCAAGAACAATTTGAAGCAATTCTGTACTGACTTTTCCCAAAAAAGTTCACAGTGTTGACCTTGTTTTTTGAGTTGCCTGAGTATTAATCTTTCTACTAGAGCTCCCAGATTGATAATTGGGAATTTTATAACAACTAGCCACAGCATAATAGTGAAATTTGTCTCAAATTACGATTTTTCAATAATTGCAAAAGAGTAACAACAGTTGTGCAGAACAACTTTTGCTACTGAACGAGAGATGGCGCTAGGTTGAATAAAAAATTTCATATTCATTAATTCTAATTACTCGAATACCGTGAGATAATAATGAAAATGGATTGCATTTATGAATTCTGCGTCTCAAGAAGCTCCACCAAGAACGATTTGAATTCTATGTTATATTTTCCCAAAAAAAAATAATAAAAGTGTTGACCTTGTTGTTTTAGTTGCCAAGTACTGAACTTTTTGCTAGAGCTACCAAATTGATTTCCTGATCACTAGCCACAGCGGAATAGTGAAATTCCCCTCTAATTTTTATTTCTTAGAAAAGTTATTATGCAGAACAACTTCAGCTACTCAACAAGAGACAGCGCATCTTTCAAATAATGTTTTTTTTTATATGAAAATTGAAATAACTCGGAAACCATAAGAGATGGAACAAAACCGATTGCAGCTATGGATTCTGCTGCTTAAGATCCTCCTGCCTGTCCATTTTGAGGCAAATCTATTTTTTGAATTTTCCCCGAAAAAAGTTCAAAGGGGTTAACCTTATATTTTTTGAAGGCCTGAAAATCAACTTCTTCCTAGAGCCGCCAAATTCGCTGGGGAGGTGTTTGAAGCTATAATCTACCGCGGAATAGTGAAATCCCTCTCAAATTTCGATTTTTCGAATTTTGTGTTTTTTCATATGAAAATTGAAATAACTCGGAAACCATAAGAGATGGAACAGAACCGATTGCAGCTATTGGATTGCTTGAGATCCTCCTGCATGCCCACTTTGAGGCAAATCTATTTTTTGAATTTTCCCCGAAAAAATTATATTTTTTGAAGGCCTGAAAATCAACTTCCTCCTAGAGCCGCCAAATTCGCTGCGGAGGTCTTTGAAGCTATTATCTACCGCGGGATAGTGAAATCCCTCTCAAATTTTGTGTTTTCGAATTTTGTGTTTTTTTTATATGAAAATTGAAATAACTCGGAAACCATAAGAGATGGAACAAAACCGATTGCAGCTATGAATTCTGCTGATTGAGATCCTCCTGCATGTCCATTTGAGGGAAATCTATTTTTTGAATTTTCCCCGAAAAAAGTTCAAAGGGGTTAACCTTATATTTTTTGAAGGCCTGAAAATCAACTTCGTCCTAGAGCCTTCATATTCGCTGTGGATGATCTAGGAACGATGCTGAACAGCGGAATAGTGAAATCCCCGTCAAATTTCGGTTTTTCAATTTTTGTGTTTTTTTCATATGAAAATTGAAATAACTCGGAAACCATAAGAGATGGAACAAAACCGATTGCAGCCATGGATTCTGCTGCTTGAGATCCTCCTGCCTGTCCATTTTGAGGCAAATCTATTTTTTGAATTTTCCCCGAAAAAAGTTCAAAGGGGTTAACCTTAGATTTTTTGAAGGCCTGAAAATCAACTTCGTCCTAGAGCCTTCATATTCGCTGTGGATGATCTAGGAACGATGCTGAACAGCGGAATAGTGAAATCCCCGTCAAATTTCGGTTTTTCAATTTTTGTGTTTTTTTCAAATGAAAATTGAAATAACTCGGAAACCATAAGAGATGGAACAAAACCGATTGCAGCTATGGATTCTGCTGCTTGAGATCCTCCTGCCTGTCCATTTTGAGGCAAATCTATTTTTTGAATTTTCCCCGAAAAAAGTTCAAAGGGGTTAACCTTAGATTTTTTGAAGGCCTGAAAATCAACTTCGTCCTAGAGCCTTCATATTCGCTGTGGATGATCTAGGAACGATGCTGAACAGCGGAATAGTGAAATCCCCGTCAAATTTCGGTTTTTCAATTTTTGTGTTTTTTTCATATGAAAATTGAAATAACTCGGAAACCATAAGAGATGGAACAAAACCGATTGCAGCCATGGATTCTGCTGCTTGAGATCCTCCTGCCTGTCCATTTTGAGGCAAATCTATTTTTTGAATTTTCCCCGAAAAAAGTTCAAAGGGGTTAACCTTAGATTTTTTGAAGGCCTGAAAATCAACTTCGTCCTAGAGCCTTCATATTCGCTGTGGATGATCTAGGAACGATGCTGAACAGCGGAATAGTGAAATCCCCGTCAAATTTCGGTTTTTCAATTTTTGTGTTTTTTTCATATGAAAATTGAAATAACTCGGAAACCATAAGAGATGGAACAAAACCGATTGCAGCCATGGATTCTGCTGCTTGAGATCCTCCTGCCTGTCCATTTTGAGGCAAATCTATTTTTTGAATTTTCCCCGAAAAAAGTTCAAAGGAAATCAACTTCTTCCAAGAGCCTCCATTTCCGCTGTCTAGGAACGATGCCGCAAAAAGTTCATTCTTTTTTGGATGGCCTGAAAAATTAACTTCTCTCTAGAGCTCAGATAACAAAGGGTTTTCTAATAGCTACATCGGAATAGTGAAACATCTCCCAATTTTCGATTTTTCAGAAATTGCAAAAGAGTAACAACAATTTTCGCAGAACAACTTCAGCTACTGAACAAGAGATGGCGCTGTGTTGAATTCAAAAGAGTTACAACAGTTTGTTTATGACAACTTCAGCTACCGAACAGTAGATGGCACTATGGTGAATTCAAAAGAGTAACAACAATTTGTACAGGACAGCTTCAGCTAGTAAACAGTAGATGGCGCTATGTTGAATTGGAAAAAGTAACAACAGTTTAGGCAGAGCAACTTCAGCTACTGAACAGTAGATGGCGCTATGTTGAATTCAAAAGAGTAACAACAGTTTGTGCAGGACAACTTCAGCTACTGAACAGTAGATGGCGCTATGTTGAATTCAAAAGAGTAACAACAGTTTGTGCAGGACAACTTCAGCTACTGAACAGTAGATGGCGCAATGTAAAATTGGAAAAAGTAACAACAGTTAGTGCAGGACAACTTCAGCTACTGAACGAAAGATCGCGATAAGTTGAATTTAAATAACAAACATTTGTTAATGCTCTAATTACTCTGAATTTTGAGTGTCAAAACTTTGTTTTGTAAACTTTTGACAATTGATAACGCTTTAAGGAATAAGGGAGTAAAGGAGAAGAGAAACTACGGAAAATTAATGATAATATTTAATTCAATACCGTTTCACTCAGATAACGTCAAAATTTCGAAACTAAGATAGAAATGGAAATACTCAACTTTTCATTAGTGCTCCTCTTAATATAAATTTGATATAATGTAATGTATATATTTTCTTACTCACTCTTTCTCTCTCTCACGCTTTCTCCTTCTAATATGATCATTAGCATCTACGTATATAGCCATAAGATTAACATAAAACTTAAACATTAAAAATACACAATGTATATGAATACTCTGAAAAATATATCTATATGTATATATAATATATTATATGTATCTACCGTAATATATCCAAATAATAAACTCAATGAAAGACTAAGAGGTAATGAAATGAGTGGATTCAATCTATACACAATATAATTCAACATGATTTCCACCAGTACCTATGTAAAGAAATGGTGACAAAAAAAAATTAACCACGATCGGTTCCTGTAAAGCCCGACGAAATTTGTATGTATTACTGCACAAAGGTGAGATTAAAAAAAAAAAATACTATGAAATAGATACTGAGAATGAAATTATTTTTACTCCTGGGTAGTTATTTGTACCATATGGTCACACCATAAAATGATGCTCCTAATGTAAATTGAGTTTCTTCCAAGACATTTCCAGTTATAATACATAGGGTGTCCCAGAATAAATGACCCAATTTCCTGATTAAAAATTAATTCACCTACATCTTGTTTCAGTACTATTAACAAAATCCATTTCTTTGTGAGAGGAGCATATCTTGACTGTTGAAACGTTGTGAATAAAAATTGCAGAGAATTGAATTTCTCTTTGTTCTTGTGAAAGTCCAGAATAATCTTACTAAAAGGTGGTTAATTAATTTTGGGCAGATTTCTCATTTTACATTTTTGCAATAAAACTCGTATATTAAATTATCAGTTGAAAAAAAATGGAGTTTAGTAGGAAGGGTGTGTTGGTAACTTCCTCTCGTATTGATTATTTCGTTCTCAGTTTATAAGAAGATTTTGAATAAAAGAAACCTCTGACGTCTTTAAATAATGCCTTAGTGAGCTTTAAAACTAAAACAATGGATGAGACCCACCATCAGTCAAGTCCTGGGAGAAAATAATGATTCAAGTTCCACGCCTGCGTGGAGCTCTCGAAAAAAAGCTTAAGGCTTTTTAAATCTCTCAAAGAACAATGAAATTTATATTGATGATGTAAAAAAAAACAAAATGTCCTAACAATTCATCAAAAGTTCCTGCGAGAAATGCTTTGTGTTATTCTATTTTCAGAACAAAAAATGGGAGAAAATTAACTCAAAATAAAAAAAATATTTTTGGTCTCCCGTAAGTTTGTTTCTAATGCCAATCTTACCATATCTGTAAATCTGACTGTTTTCGAGCTCCTCACCCAGACAGCTGAACTAAAATTATCTTGTGAAATTACAATACCCTGCACTGTTGTAGGCCAATCAATTTTAAAAAAAAGGAAAACTTTGAAAATTTTCCCCCTCGTACAAAGGCAGGCAACATTGTGAAAAATGTAAATTAGAAAAGAATATTATTAGCATTTTACAAGAAAGCATGTTATCTAAAAATTGTAAAATTGGCGAAAAAGCCCTCCTCCTTCGGACTCGGGCTCTTTTACAAAATATGAAAATAACCGAGTGCAATTTTTATAAAATAACACGGTTGAATGTAAAACTATCTGGTAATTTTTATGCACGAGTGTAATTAATTGAAATATTTCACGAATAAAGAAATATTGTTTATTTCTGATATACAACTTTTGAGAAAGTCGCATTGTTTCCCCATTTTTGAAAAGTAATTGGCCTACTTTTTCTAATCCATAGCTAGAGACCGACCAGAGGAGAGTTAGTTACACAGAAATGACAAAAAATCTCGGTGTGTGTCAAGGTAAGGCAGCAATTTCTCTTACGATTAATTTTGAGATCTTCCACGATACAGCAACGCGTTTTTTATTATTCTTTTTTTCAACAATAAATAACTTTCGAAACGAACCTCCCGTACTTCTGCGCTTAAAATTATTCAAACGTACTAATCACATCTTAGGCAACAATTACAATACACAATAATATATGCACAAACACACCATTTAGGTAATAATATATCCCTATTTCTAATAATAACTGCCTTAGGACACTAATTTTAATTAAAAATGATTGCTTCCTTCTGGATAGGGATCCAAAGTAGAGTTGAGAATTTGCTCAGTTGCAGTGTTTCCCAGTTTATATTGCAGTCGGTGGACTATAGTCAAGTCTATTGAAGTCTTTACATTTCTAAAAGCTAATAACGTTCCAGCAAACAGCTGTAACATCCCCGAGATGTCACATCGAGACATCCCTGAGATGTCACATCGAGACATCGCTGCGATGTAATTTTGCAATCCAAGTGCGTCTTACAATAGACAGTGAGTAATGATGTATATATGATGTCCAGCTTGTAGTAATTAATTTTTTATTCTCTATATTTCAAATTATTCAATTGCGAGGCTTATTTCAAGTTATCTTTTCTATTGTTAATAGTTTTTTAACTTTAAGATATTACTATTGTCTGCAATTTATCCATTATTTTCTAGTATTTGTGAACATTAAATTCTCAAAGATTATTGCTGAATTCCCTACATTTACACATCCCAGCGACATTTCAAAAGTATGTACCTTGAGCGTGACAACAGTACGTTCGTATGACGTAACGGCTACATCTGAATTTTACATCGCAGGGACATCTCAAATGTGATTGTGTTTGCTGGAACTATCCTCAAGATGGCGCTCTGGTAGAGTTTGAGATACAGAAAGTATTGATCGACTGATTAATCAAAAGTATACGACTTGAAAATGATACGGTAAATATTGTGCTGCAGCACCATTTAGCTTTTTTGGTGATACGAAATTGTATTTTTGTTACTTTTTAGTAACATTCATTACGAAATGAAAAATACTTGTCCAATTCAGTTACCTCGAAGATTTCTTTAAAGTCATTACCAATGAAGTGAGAATTTCCAAATTTTGGGAAATTCTATACTTTTTAGTTAGTGACTCTTTTTGATAGCACGAAAGTCGAAAATTTCAAGTTCCAATTCGGAATTTTTGTGTTAAAATTTGGAATTTCCTAGTTTGGAACAAAATTCCGACATTTGAGTGGGAATTTCCGAGTTTGAAGTTGAAATTTTGGACTTTGAAGATTGAGAAAACAAAATTCCTACTTCAAAGTCGCAAACTCCAATGTCAAACTTGCAAATTCCGACTTTAAAGTCGGATTTTCATTTGTCTGACTTCAAACTCGGAAATTCCCACTTTAAAGTAGAAATGTTGTTTTTCTGACAGTCCGAAAGTCGAAAATTCCGAGTTCAAAATTCGTAAAATCTGTGTTGAAAGTCGGAATTTCCTAGTTTAGAAAAAATTGTCGATATTTAAGATTGAATTATCGAATTTTAAATTGAAATTTCCGAGTTTAAAGTTGGAATTCCGAAGTGAAACTTCTAAATTCAGACTTTAACTCGGAATTTTATTTATCCGAATTCAAATTCGGAAATTTCGACTATAAAGAGTAGGAATTTTGTTTTTCTGACAGTTCGAAAGTCGAAAATTCCGAGTTAAAATCTGGATTCTGTGTTAAAAGTCGGAATTTCCTAGTTTGGGACAGAATTCCGACCATATTCTTACTTTTGAATGGGAATTTCCGAGTTTAGAGTTGGAATTTCTGACTTTGAAGATTGTAAAAATTATATTCCGACTTCAAAGTCAAAAATTCCGAATTCAAAGTCGGAATTTTGTTTATCCGTGTTCAAATTCGAAAATTTCGACTTTAAAGAGTAGGAGTTTTGGTCTTCTGACAGTTCGAAACTCAAAAATTCCGAGTAAAAATCCGGAATTTCTGCGTTGAAAGTCGAAATTTCTTAGTTTAGAACAGAATTCCGACTATACTCTGACTTTTGAGTGGGAATTTCCGAGTTTAGAGTTGGAATTTATGACTTTGAAGATTGTAAAAATAAAATTCCGACCTCAAAGTCAAAAATTCCGCCTTCAAAGTCTGAATTTTATTTATCCGAGTTCAAATTCGGAAATTCCGACTTTGAAGTAGAAATTTTGTTCTTCTGATAGTCCGCCAGTCGAAAATTCAGAGTAAAAATTCGGAATTTCTGTATTGAAAATCGAAATTTCCCAGTTTCAGACAGAATTCCGTCTATATTCTGACTTTTGAGTGGGAATTTCCGAGTTTAGAGTTGGAATTTATGAGTTTGAAGATTGTAAAAATAAAATTCCGACTTCAGAGTGAAAAATTCTGACTCAATACTCGGAAATTCCGACTTCAGCATATTTTGATTGGTATATTTACAATGACAATTATTTTATCTCAGCTCTACCAGTGGCGGCACCAGAGGATAAATATATACAGCTTCGAACGACGAGTAAATTTTTAAGAACACAGTATTAGCTTGATAAAAATGATCTCGGATCATTACGAAAACGTCGTGAATTGTACTTCCATCAAGTGGCATGAGATCAAGGTAGTCCGCACCTTTTCGTCCAAATATGAACACCCCTTTCGATCACTATCTGAGTCTCAGCGCGACGACTTGCTCAGATCAGTCGCCGAACCGGATGCACGCCTTCTTCCACCTGCACTGCGTGCACCACTGCTCCTTGTGCTCCATGCCGTACACCTTGCGACACTTTTTGTTCTCCCCCCTGACCCTTCTCGGAGAGACGGGCGTTTTGGGGCTGCGGGGGCGCGGCTTGGGGAACCTCTGGGGCGACTGCAGCTTGGGGTACTGGTTCATCAGGCTTTGGCGCATGTTGCCCACCAGCTGTCTTTGGTAGTCGGGGTCCTCGTGGAAGGGCCGCGCCATGTCTTGGTGCGAGAGGGTGGGAGGGGGGCTGGTTATCCCCAGCTCGATTTCCGTGTAGTAGAATTCCTCCTCGGAGTCTTGGCAAACTTGGCTCCTGGAAAATAAGGGGTACTTTTAGAGGATCGTTGATGATTAGCAGTGGCCAAGATTCATATATCAAATAAGTTTAAGCCTAATTCAGGGGAACCGCAAGGTTCTAATTTGGGACCTTTGCTAGTTACTTTATTCATTAACGACCTTCCGGCCGGTCTAAGGAATTCAGATTGCCTACTTTTTGCAGACGACTTGGAAATTACAAACAGTAAGAGATTGTGTTGCCTTACAAAAAGATGTGGAAAACATACAGTGATCTTCAAAAAGTGTGTACCATATGGGAAAATAGTTCATTGTATTGGAAAACCATTTCTGGGGAAGAGTTTATGCATGTTCGATAACCTAAAAATCGATTTTGACGCATGTCACTGGACCACTACTAACTGGAAAAAAATACCCTAAAGAAGCCAATATTTGGGTAAGATGGCAAATTATCGAAAAAAGTTATTCGAAAAAGTTGCTTGGAATTTAATAATTTTACGCACGTACAGAGTATCAAGGAATAAACCGAAAAAAAATTAAATAGCTATTTTTTTAATGTTTTCCGATCTCTTGAAAAAGTTTTTTTTCTTAATAGCTTAACTGTAGTTTAAAATAAATATTTTGATTCTAATGATATACCACTTTTTATAAGATAGTTCGTAAATTCCATAATACCAGTTACCGGTAGGCTCGTCCTTGTCTTCAATGCTTCGTCCTCTTGTAGGTTGAAGATTCCTTACAGGTTATTCGCGAAAAAGTACAAGAGGACGAAGCATTGAAGAACAGGACGAGCCTACCAGTGGCTGGTAATATGGAACTACTGGAATGTTGCCTTCGGAACTGTTACTTTTAGGAAAAAGACCGTTTTTTGCCCAGGAGGATGGACTACCGATGGGATCCTCACTGTCACCTGTTATAGCAAATATATATGAAATGGTTCGAGGCCTTTACTATAGACAAAGCCGACACGAAACCTAGGATGTGGCTAAGATATGTTGATGATACCTTTGTCATATGGAACCATGGAGACGAAGAACTCGTCCATAAATTTCACAATGGAAAAGGAGACCCAGACCACCCAACGAGAATAGTGACTCCAAAAACTGCATTTACCGTGTTCCGTGTGAATATGGGATGGATTATGTTGGAGAAACTAAAAGGACACTAAATGTGAGAATTGGAGGATACAAGAGAAATATTCAGCGAGGAGAAACAGCGAAGTCGTTAATAGCAGATCACGTATGGACTCAGCACAGCATCACATGATTGGAAGCCGTAGTTATCCACAAAGAACAACATTGGTGTAAGAGAAAGTTCATAGAGTCGGCTTATATTCAGAATAATGACGTGTTCAGTCAGCCGAGCAAAAATAAAAACTCTGTGTCAAGACCTGTCAAAATCGGTCATCAATAATAACACTCACCAAAAAAGGTCGCAGTACCACATTAATTAACATTGATGACCTGAGAGACAACACGAAGATCATAATTACCTTTATAGCAGGTACATCAGTTGCATGCTATATAATAAGTATCCGAGATATCTTGTCGCATTCACACACTTGATAACGACAGTAGATGTTAACTATTGAAACGTCGTGACTTAAACACATGCAAAGAATTTATTTTCTTTGTTTCTAGAAGTCCAGAAGAATTCTACTAACACTAATATATTGTCAACCACTTTCAAACATTTGAAAGGACGTCATTCACCATATAAACTATTAGTTTAACTGAAACTGAAAAGACTGGCCCTAAGAATTCTTCAATAATCCTCGTACCATATTTTTTCATTAATCATAAACAAAAAACACTACATTCAAATTAGTTTAATTCTGTCAAGAAACTGTGCCAAAATGTGCGTGAGGCATCTGACGTCACATTCAGATTCGGCTCCTGATGTCACAATACACATAAAATATCAACACATATTAGATAAACCTGTTATGACGTTCATCTATTTCGAGTCGGTCAGAAATAAAACGTTTTCGTGGGTTCTTAGCGTCCGATTGGCAAACCTAGAACACCCAGTGAGTCAGTCCGAGTCTCCTTTGCGGGATCTGATGCGTTTGCCAATGTTTTATGAGCAATAGTGTTGTGGTTTTTGCCGACGAAACTCGATAGATGAATAATATTTTCATTGGATTGCTTCACGGAGGATGTAACTCTATTAGTAAATCTTGTTTTGATGAATCGTTATACAACTGTTGATTGGGTGCTTCTTTCAAATGTGTAAACAAGATTTAAACAATTTAAATGGTATTTTTTTTATTATCTAGTTATAGGAACTTTTGAGTGCATGAACAGTTTCTGCTTTAAAAAATAATGCAATGTGAAGAATGATCCCATTTTTATGTAACACTTCATACACGTAAAGTATTGATTAGGTCAATAATAAACACATTTCAATTTCAAATATTATTTCTAAGATCCTGTATATATTTCAATTTTAATCCAGCCGAGCACGCTGTATCTTACAAACAAACCGGGAATTTCCAACTCAACATTTTCCCAGTAAACAAATTGCTTTCCTATAATTCGATTTAAAAAGATAGAAAGATATTTATTAAGGTATAGGTTACCCTTATATACAAACATAAATTAATTTTTTACAAGACTTACAAATACTTATTGATAAAAATAAAAGATACATTTTCTTAAAACATTAATAGCAATACATAGATATCATTGAATATAAAATAAAATAGGTATAAAATGTGATAATGAAAATGATAACAAAATAACATTAGTTATAGGTAAAAATATGCCACAAGAGAATAAATCATAAATCATCTCTTGTTAAAATTTCGTTTTGAAGCAATATACGAGGATGTATTGATATCTAGTTAGCCTAGATCAGTTCCCGGCATAAACAAAATATTGCGTTACCATAGCAACGAACAATAACTTATTAGAAGTGTTAGTGTAAAGTTTTACGTCAAAAAAGTAAACCAGAGTTACGCAATAAATTAAAAGATAAAATATGTAAATCGAAAAATTGGAGTATCGAGCCATCATCAAGTACCTGTATTTAAAAGGGTTAAGAGTTAAGCAGATTTACGAAGATATGCATAATACCCTTGGTGATCAATGTCCTTCGTATGCGACCGTGAAAAATTGGACTGCAAGCTTCAAAAGAGGTAAATTTTCCATTGAAGATGATGACCGATCGGGAAGGCCAGTTTCTGTGTCAGTCCCCGAAAATATCGATGCAGTTCATGACCTGATTTTAACAGACCGTCGAATTGGGCTAAAACGGATATCTGAAGCACTGAATATTTCATACGAACGCGTTCATCATATAGTTCACTTCAATTTGGACATGAGAAAAATTGCTGCAAAATGGATCCCCAAATGTTTGAATGTTGACCAAAAGCGTGCAAGGATAGTAGCATCGCGTTCGATCTGTGCTCGATTTGAAAACGATGTAGACTTCTCAAACCGAATTGTTACTATGGATGAAACTTGGGTACATTTCTACCATCCAGAAACAAAGCAACAATCGATGGAATGGCGACACTCCGGTTCTCCAAGACCTGAGAAGTTTCGTGTCCAAAAATCTGCTGGAAAAGTTCTTGCTTCAGTTTTTTGGGATTGCCATGGAGTAATCATGATTGATTTTTTGGAAAAGGGTAGAACAATAACTGGAGATTACTATTCGACATTACTGACCACTCTACGGGAAAAAATTAAAGAGAAAAGACGCGGAAAGCTATCCAAAGGTGTTTTGTTTTTGCAGGCCAACGCCCCTGCACACAAATCTCATGTTGCCATGCAATAAATTCGTGATTTAGGGTTTGTATTACTAGAACACCCCCCTTATTCACCAAATTTCGCTCCGTCCGACTATCATATGTTTCTTCAACTGAAAAAAGTTTAAAAGGTCGTAAATTTTCTTCCAACGAGGAGGTAATAAAATCTGGAGGTCTGGTTTGCAGAGCAAGAAGAAACATTTTTTTTGAGAGGGAGATTTATGTGACAACAGAGTTCTCCCTCTGCTCGCTAGGTGGAGCGGCCTAGAAACTGCTTCATCTCGTGAACCAGAGTTGACCAAGCAATGAAGCGTGTAATGGTTTGGACGGGGACCAGATGGCTTCAGTGCTGTCTGTGTTGACCTGCCCTTGCACTGATGAGAGGCAACAACCTCGAAACTAGTCTGCAGGTGGTCACCCTGTCCAAATCAAAACATAATTCTGCTAGTTGGTTACAGAGGGCACTTGCAACTGCGTCCTCTGATGCTCTGAGCAAGTTCTAGTTCAGAACGCCATTTTTGGGAAACTACTCATCAAAAAATAAAAAGTCAGGGTACCAATGGAAAGAGAATTACACGCTCATCAAAAAGATGTGTCACTTAATCCCACTCCTAGGGGGCTGAACCACGAGGGCTGCAAATTTTCATTGAAAGTGTCCCCCTTGAAAATAAATTTGACCTGTTTTTATGTACTGGAAAGAAGATATTATGGGTAGGAAGTTTGCAAATTGACACCCTTTAAAAGTACCGTCACGGAAAAGTTAAATGAAAATAAACGAAATTCATCGAGAATAAATAATGTCTGCTCTGTTCTGTTCTAAAGTATTATGGATTATTGGAAAAAAATTCTTCGTTGGAAAATAAATGATGTCTAAGCGATATTTTGAAACAGGATATTTCAAAGAATATGTAATACTTGATCAAAAGTGTCTTTAGTGACAACATTCTTCCTATCGAACTTTGCTTTATTGATTTTCATTACATGAGGGTTTGACCTTTAAGGACCAAATCATCGATTTTGTATTTTTCGTGGGTAACTTTCAACTGCTGTGGCAAAGCCGAACAATTGAGATAACGCTTGATATTTTATTGAAATAGCGATGAATCTCAGCCACTTTGAAAATTTTAAATGACCCTACCCATCAAATTCTTGCTAACTCAATTATTATCCGAACTTAAATTAAAAAATGAATCATTAACGAAGATTTGAATATTAATAAAGGGTTAGAATGCATATATGAATGCACTCAAAAGCATGTGCCAACTTATCGACGCAAGACCTTCGCGTTTATATAAAAAACAACACGTGCCTAGTAAAACTAAAATATTTTGTTGCGATTTTTTACGTGAACTATGCCCAAGGCTGTTTCCACCATTTACGTGAGGTAAACACAACAAAACCTCATTGCCGTATGATAAGGATGCTACTTTCGAAACCGAAAGACATTTTAACCGGTTTCAAGGTAACTGGCAAATGCACAAAGCTGCGATACTGACACTTCCTGTTGCCTGTTAGTGCATTGTTAATTTGGTGGATTAAAAAATATCACGAGTCTAATGGCAATGCTAATGGAAGCTAATTCATACCTAACCTTGGACCGTTATAAGTCCGCTTGCTTGCTTTTCTCTGATTATATTGGGCTTTGGCCATGACACGGCATACACAAATTAGCACCGTTATTATAGTTTCAGCGATCATGACATAATTTCGGAAGTTCAGATCGAAATTTAATGCCTCTTTGGTCGTTCGATAGATTAGTGTTGAATTTATGGTGGACGTAAATTGTATACACTCCTGAGAATTATTACTGTATTGAATGAATTGCCCTAAATTATTACTTAACTATACCTACATAATTTCCACCATTGTTGGTGTAACCACAGTAATCTGAATTCCGTTGAATGCATTCACTTGAAAAATTAGTGAAAAATCGGAAAGCCCTCAAAATTCACCAGAGCTGAAACAGTTGGACCTGTCAGAACAATTATATGCTCACTTGTACACTTCTGGAGTTTATGGGATCTATTTGTGTGAACACACCGTTTAATTGTATTTTTTTGTCGAAAAAATTGATAAATTCTACATATTGTTATGCGACACACTATTGTCTACATTTAAGAAAAATCTGCTACTGCTTCTAACGGGTAAATGATTCAAGTGCAGGAAAATTGGATTGCACTAAATGTGAATAAAGGATTCATGATCTCAAATAAAACCTTCATCCAGAAGTTCTAGTACAAAATAACTGAACATAGGTCCTTGCAACTTTCTAATGGCCAAATTATTTATTGAGAATGATACACAGATATAAAAATTAATTTTAAAATAAAATTTTAAATAAATTTTAAAGATGACAATCTTGATTGAAGTTCGGGACTCGAACAGCCGTATGCATAGTCAATCGCCAGCGACTCTCCAGAGTTTCGCCGTTCGCTACACTTGGATTATAATGCACAGTCGAGCTCCAAAAAAGTGACAACCACGCGATAAGTCACATTTTGGCGAAACGCTGGCGATGTACCACTTTTTTGGAGCTCAACTGTGTATTATAGTTCTTGTGTAGCGAGCGGCGAAACTCTGGAGAGTCGCTGGAATTGACTATGCATACGGCTGGAAGTGTTGTTTCAGTTGGAGGAAAACCCGGAAAAACCCACACCATCAGAATGGACTAATTTTCATTTTTTATTATGGATTAATTCTAAAAATTTAAGTAAAATGAAACAAAAATGTGAAAGAATTATTGAAATATCTCTGGAAATGAAAAAGTTATGGGACTTTGAAGTTGCGCTTGGAAGAATAATTTCATAGTTCGCAGATCTCTAGTGTGTGACGTCACGCCACATGAACGAGGCGACTGGTATTCGCAGAGTGCTTACAAATTTATCGGTGTACAATCACTTGCGCCGTTCGTGTCGTATATACGATGGCTGAATTAAAAAAAAATATCCTATAAATATTGTATTGTGTCTATGTGTGAAAGGACGACAATTAAAAACCCCAATAAATTGTTTTTTCATGTACCAAATGACAAGAATAAAAGGAAGAAGTGGTGCAAACTAATGAGGCGTGAATTAATTGGACCTAAAAGTACTACATATGTGTGCCTTGGCGCAGCTAAGGATCTAATACGTGATTATTTGTGGTGTGGCGATCTCAGACATGTGGCGTGACGTCACAGACGAGTCGGAGACCAAAGACGTTCCGCGCTAAAGTACGTAAACTTAAATAATCTATATCTCAGTCATTTATTAATGGACTTAAAAAAAAACACTGATTCACTAGTTGTGATCTATATTTTACTTCCATCGCGTCAAATTTAGTATTTTCAACATCACTAAACTAGTCCATTCAAATTATCATCTTTCTCATGGAAAAGGACAATAGATGCATGGGCCCTATACTAAAAAATCCTATGTACTCAGTTGAAAATGTAACAGATCTTTTATCCACGTATGTGTTTAATTATGGAAGTATGGGATGATTATTAAAATATCTAGTGTTCTAAAATACTCACTTTAAATGTTCGTTTCGCACATGAGCTTCGATTGCTTCACATGTCTGGGTGACTTTCAGGCAACTTGGCCAGGTGCACTGAAATACAATCCGCGTCAAATTCTGAAAAAGAAATATAGTATAAGTTTTCGAAATTACATTCTATGACGACAATAAATCAATTCACAAATTTTAATATTTTTCGGATGGTTGTAGCATCAAAATAGGATTTTTGAATTCATATCAAATTTGAAAGGTGAATCTTCAAAAAATTGGGAGGCGTACCTCACCTTGTTGTCACCCGGTATATAGAGAAACTCAATCAAGACCTGACCGTATATTTGTTAAATATTTTCGACGCCTTGTTTTTTGAGATCATAACTTTTCACCAGTAGCTTGGAATGAAATATAAAAGCTTGGCTTGGGCTTGAAAGTCAATCTTTCAAAAATAAAAAGCTTGGCTTGGCTTGAATTTTACGAGTGTAAGCTTGGCTTGGTTTGAAGCCATGTTCAAACTATTCAAGCTTTTTCAAGCCTAGTCAAGCTTTTCTTGCTCTGCCAATATACTCGAACCGCCATTTAAGTGTTGCCACTTCACGGATTATTATTTGAATTGTAGGAAATAAAGATACTATTGCAAAAAAATTAAGATAATTTAGCAGAACAAAATTATTTTGCAAATTTTTTTCACATTTCTTTGGAAAATAAAACCATTGCAAAACGTTAGAACAATCTTTGTCCAATCAATGTTATAAGCCTTTCAATAATTACTATTATCTGATCTAGTTATCACAACCGATTCGGAAACAAAGGAACTCCATGCGTCAAGTTACAGGGTATATCTCTCGATTTAACCTTTGTGTTGTTGGTTGCGGTCCTCTGTTCTCTGCGAGCGTTCGCACGTGGCACTGTCTACAAACATATCGACCGCCCCCTCCACTTTCGAAACGTCATCAAAGCGAGACACAACACTATCTATACCAATGTAATCCAAGTGGTCCTTTCTCTGCGGCATCCAAACTTTCTTTGTTCGGAAGGAATCAATAAAACATCAACTGATTATCGCAATAATTGAAACTACTTATATAGACGAATCAATAATCAATCCAACACTTTTTCTACGACAGTGCGTCAAGTGATACTTTTTAGCATAAGAGCGAAAAAAGTTTAACTGTGCGTAAAGTAATGTTTTAACAATTGCTACGATTGTTCATTGTAGTAACAGTCGTAGAAAAAAAAAATTATGACAGATTTTCTTTGTTTTGTACTCTCGTGTTTTGTTGAACTCGGCTTGAAGTCCTACTTTACGAACTTGTTTCATAATAGCTATTTATGATACAAGTTCGTAAAGTAGCCCTTTTTCTACGCCCATGTCTGTAAACGTCAAAAAACGCACTGTCAACATTCCTTGTAAATTACATATAGCAATAACATGCACGTAATAAGATCTCATAAGATACACGTGCGTTTTGAGAAGAAAACTTAAACTTCTTGGTTTAATTAAATTGCAATCAAATTTTTATTTACGTGAGACTTTGTTTGGTCTATTTACACAAATTTAGTCAATTAAAAAACATAAAAACTTTTAGCATTAGCGAAATATATTTAGGATTGAAAGAGTGATGCCCCTAAATGTAGACAGCACGTTAAGCAATTTCTTCAAAAATAGGACACGTTTTCTTAAGTTGCATGCTATGAAAATTGTAGCATTCTCACAAATGCTACATTTTATCGGGTATGGCATGCATTCGAAATACCTAGCGAAGGTACCTTCGAGTCAGGCAACCCGATATACTCGAGAAAATTGAGAGAGGTGGGGAGCTGTGAGAATCGAGATGTTCGGCAGGAGACGGATGGGAGAAGCGATTGAACGGTGATAAGGAAGTGTAGTGAAATCAAAAAAAGCAATTTTCCGTCCACGGGATCTGTCTGTTTCTAGCTTACGATTATCTCACACAAATTCCTACGCCAGCTTTTCTGAATTCCGTCGAAAAAGCAGTTTTTTTCTGAAAAGACTTGAAACTGTTCTTCGTTTAAACCGTTGCTGCGTTTTTACCGACATCAATTTCCTATTTGTTTTATGGTATTCACTCTTACTCAAAAGGGTTCTAAGTTGGGGTTATCGCACACGTGAGCTCATCTATGCTAGAGTTACGTATGGTTGAAGCTGTGTACAGAAAAACCCACAAAATTTCTATACTATTGGTTACATGGAATGTGAAGATTTCGATAAATGGTATCGATTCTGGTTTTTATGATTATACCGTATACACTGCTCGCCAATTCCACCACCAGTTCCTGGTCACACCGAAGTTTGCATAAAGAAAGCTTGGAATCTGCAGTTGAACAGGCCAGATCTTTTTATTTTTTATTTATTTTTCTGCATTTTATGAATGACAGATGTGTAGTTACTATTTACCTCACCATTCTTATAAACATCTAAAATTGAATATACTAATGACTTTTTAAAACACTGTAAAGCAAAAACATGGTATACTATGGTTATGCGTTTAAATTAATCAAATGGTATTTAAATTAATATAATTACCGTCATTCAATTTATATGAATTTAATTTTTTGCAATTGTGGTCATACATAATTTTTTTGTCAAATATCAACAATTTTTCCAATGTTCATTATTTTCTTCCTTCATTAAATGTATCATGATATTTTTGCGTTCATGATTTTTTTCTCTCATTACATATACCTACATATAAGTGCTTGTTTTTGAATTTTGTAACTTACATAAAACTAATTTCTCTTAAGCCTAATTAACCCATTTACTGCCATGGTTGCGATAACGCAACATCAAAAATATCATTTTTTTTAATGAATGAAAAAACGAATTTTTGATGATCTTTCAGTGGTATCTAATTAAACAATACTTGAAAATACAGAAATTGATTTTTTGAATACATGAATATATTTGTAATTTTCTATGACGGTAATCATTCACTGCGGAATTTCTACCGGAAAACCTGATAATCATGAATATTCATTATAAAATAATCGGTTCACTATTTTCATCATCCAAAATGAGATTCATAAAGAATAGTATTCCTGAAAAGATAAACAAATGATAAATACAAATGAAATAATTGAGAAATATTTTTTTGAGCTGTATGAATATGAGGTTGCGAAAACGCAACATTGGAAGGAACAGTGCAATTATGGTGGTTCGAAAAATTTTCCTGTCAGAACTTGTACTTTCATGTCTGGTAAATTTCTCTATTATTCCGATGATGTAGGGCTGTTTCATTCTCATTTACGCAGTGCTACAGAAAGGTTGAGGACGTTATCGTGCATCAGAATATCGTCAAGAGAACGGTAAAGATATCAAAATGGTGAGTAGTTTTTTTCTGACAACGTATGGGCTTTGGATATTCATAACAAATTTTGCTGAGTAAAATGAACAATAACGACTCGAAGAGACCATTGACTCTCATAGAATTAGAAGCAATTGTTGAAGATTTGGATTTGGATGAGGAAAATGAAATTGATATTTGTTATATACCACCTGAGGTAGATGATCTTACGGATGAAGAGAACATCGACGATGATGTGATAGGTGATCGATTACCCAACCAAACATGATTGCCCAGTATAACAAATATATGGGAGGCGTTGATTTGCATGATAACGCGATTGCAAATTACCGAATCAAGATTCGTGGAGAAAATGGTGGTGGCCATTGTTCATAAACATGTTGGATTCTTCTGCAGTAAATGCTTGGAAACTTCATCGACTTGTGTATAGTGATAAGCCAATTTCGCAGCTGGATTTCAGGTCCGAACTTGTAAGGAGCCTCATTAGTACCGGCAAATGTAGGACACAATCCATTCGAGGACGGGTTTCTACATCATCTCTACCATCTCCTGCTCGACTTGATAATATTGGTCATATAATCGAGAGAAATTCAGAAAACTGGAGGAGACGATGCAGATTATGCAAGAGTACAACCGTTTTTATGTGTAATAAATGTAGAGTTCCATTACATTCGAACTGTTTCAAGGAATATCATGACAAATTTTTTTAATGCATATCTTGCCAATGTTGCGTTAACGCAATGCAAAAAATCTTGTTTCAGTTCTTAATTTTTTTTTGTTCAAATTATAAAGATGTTTAAAAACATATAAATAAATATTTATCCATTAAAAAATTGGTGATTTTTGGAATATTATTGGTAGTGGTTTTAAATGGGTTAAGTTGCATGGCGCCCAGCTATTCTTATTTTTTTTTAACAAAGCCTAATGAAACTAATGGTCTTCCCCAATGCTCTCCGATGAACAGCTGCCGTTCGCATGTTCCACTCAATTTTTTTTTCTCAAAAGGCAAATAAACAATCTTAAAAAAACCAAAAAGTTGAGGTTACAAAATAAATGTCATGTCATTTATATTGTCAATTTCTTGAACAAAATATAATTGTATCCGAACATTTTCTCAACTTTACGAATATGTCTGATAGTAGCGAAAGTGATGAAATTATGAGCACTCCACCGCAGATTTTAGAAAAAGCTTAAGCTGCCACTCATAATTTGTTACCGCTAAAATCCAAAGAAAGGTACTAAATTACCTATCAAAAATTTATGGATTGGCGACACAAGCATAACGTTAAAATGAATGGGCGTAGAAAAAGTATAGTACGTTACACGTGTTGTAAGCCCATTACGCACTCATGAAATGTATGCACTCGCCGCTGCGCGGCTTCGTGCATAAACTTTTTCATTTCGTGCGTAATGGGTTACTTACAACTCTTGTTACGTAATATGCTATTACGTGGAATTTGGAAAGTACACCTCAAAATTTGTTTCTAAACGATGAAAACATCATGAGCAATTGTGGAATTGCCCCAGAAGCAAATGCCATATTTTCAACTGGATTCAATATGAGCATAGTACAGATTCAAAGGCTTATGTTTCTCCAATACAGTACGTGTAGAAATAATGAAAAAAAAACAGGGCGAGTTGCCTACGTCATTCCAAAATTCCCAAATTATCCGGATTACGAAAGGGTCGTCATAAAACTAATAGCTGGATTACCAGGAATCTAACTATGGAAATCCAAGTTCTGGAACTATTTTTAACGGATTTTAATATTTCCCCATATAAACATTTATAATCGGACAAAGGCCACTTTTCTATAATCTTTGAATTCAAGGAATAACAAGAAATAAAAATATAAAAATATTCAGAACTGTTGTTAAAGATTATTTTCTTTGGAAAATAAAAATTATTGTGATTTATTGTTGGTAACATCCCTACAGTAGATTAACGAACATTTATATCAATGAACGCAACCTTGAAATCAGATGCCGGCACCGAGGTTTCCAATTCAACTAAATTCCTAAAATTTTCACTGGTTCGTGTGAATTAAAGAGAAATGTGTTCTCTAATGGAATCTGCAAATTATCTACAACTCTCTGACGATTCCAAATCCTAATCATTTGTATTTTCTTCGCAAAAGAGACCGTGTCCATTGGCTTCTTTCTCAAAGATGTCTTTACGCTTCCAATTTTTGTTTGTATCCGGATCGGATATGACCAATGAGAAGTCATCTGCGTTTGCAGTGGAATATTCTTTATGGATGACGTGATGATCTAAAGACTTATGTATAGAATAAATAGAATGGGCCCTAATATCGATCATTGTGGGACACCTCTTATCAAGTTCCCAGTGTCCCAGAATAATTTTTGTCTTTTCCTCAGATTGAAAATGTAATTCAAATATGATTCGGGTATGAGTTATTAGAGTTTCGTCTAACTGAAGAAAGCCATTCAAATAGTAGAACAGAACTTGAACACTATTGAAACAAGCCTATGTTTTTCTAACAACAAATGCAAATATCATGAAATCACTGTTTCTTAATATAAGCATTACTAGCATTAGTACTTAGTTACTCTTTACTCTAGCGTTGTTATTATTGATAATGTTTATCACGACTGTTTACCAGTTATTTATGTCATCCCAGACGAGCGCTTATAATTATTATTAGCAAAGCTACTGATTTCAAGACTGCGTCGCACTTCACGGCCTTCTGGATTACAACAGATGACCAATGAATGCGATTAAAATAAAGATCTAATGTAAACACGATGATTTGGCAAGGGTGTCACTTACAAACATGCAGTATGTCATCAATGGAGCGAAAATACTGGTACAGCCTATGTTGAGGCATCGAGACCATTCAATCCTTGAATTTTGACTCACAACGTCAAAATATCCCTTTCACTCACGAATTTTCGTCTTTTGAAATAAAAATTTTAAATTTTGCAAACGTCATAAATGATTTTTCCAAGATTTTTGATCCTATAATAGATATCTATGAAATAAGGATCATAATGACGATCAATATGGTACTAGCTGTGAAGATTATCAGACGAGGCATCAGCCGAGTCTGATCACACAGCTAGTACCATAATGATTGGTTTTGATCCGAATTTCATACAATTTTTTTGTACCCGCCAATTTTTGTGATATGGGTTGTGCTAAATTTAGTACACCATGAGCAAACGGGAAAATGATAATATGAGAACACAAATTTTGTGAATTAGACAAGACATTGTAATTCAGTTAAAATATTTCAAGATTTTTTTTATATTTTTCAATTGATTCTGTCAAGTTTTAGTGCGAATGAAATTCCCCATTTCTTGTTTTTCCTCTGAATCTATGTCCAAGTAAATAAACGAGCATCCTGAATCAATTTCGTACTCATGCTGTTTACCCCCAGAAGCCTTCAATTTAGTGCACTAACCCAAGTCACTTTCGATTTTATTGACATTCTATTAAATAAATTGTTTTCTATTATTGATAATAGATTCTGATTCCTTAAGGCCCTTCTTATAGCCATGTCAATCCATGGTACTGTGAAAACAACAAAAAAAAATTGTTTAATGATATAAAGTGAGGTTATGTCTACCACATATGCAATAATGCCACTAGATCGCAGTGAACTAAATTTATCATACCGAAATTCATGTTCAAAACTACAAAATAGTGAGAAAATATTTATATATTTTGAATCGAGTTCGTAAAACACTTCAATGTGAACACACAGTGTTTTTTTATGAATAAATTCCACACTGAAAAATTCAAAGATGGCATACACCAAACTGTTGACCCAGATGATAGGATTCGTCCATTCTCGTCAGAAATTTTCATCAGAAATACTTTCAACTATCCGATAGATGACGATAAAAATTACAATTGCCAACTAAAGTAACAACATATAAAACCATGTCAACGAAAATCGGATAAAATAGATACCTGTACACAAAAAAAATCAAGAAAGTTGTGAAGATGAAAAAAAAAATTATTTTTGTTAATAACCCAAAAACTATTGATATTTAAGAAATTTTAAAAAAAGTTCTTTAAAGAGTAGGAAATTTCCAATAAAAATTTCACGACTTCCGGAACCCTATCTCCATAATTTTAATTTCGCTGAAAATGCACCGTTGCAAAAGACAGTATTTCACAAAAAATAATTTTTCTATAGCATTAAATGTTGATTTGAAATTTTGAATAAATTATGGTATCATGTGGACGCTCAAAAGAATAAATTCCCATTGGAAAAAAATGTGTAAGTCTATTATTCAAAAAGTTAATTAACAATTTTTTTCCAGTCTCCGTTATCACAAATAACAACGTAAAAGTTTAAATAATTGACCTATAAATTGTTGACTTTCTGGAGCCCTTCTAATATACCTACTTAACAAGATCACATGATAAAAGTGTATTATTTTGTTTACTATAATTTTTTATAAATAAAGAAAAATTAAATAATCAAAAAATGGGGAATTCTCGTCGATAATGCCTCGCTCATAAACTCGTTAATTTTTGCAAACCACCGGAATGTTTCATGTTACATTATCCAACTAAACGCGGACGGTACAATCGTGGCCACTCTGTACACCAGACAGTGCAGATAGAAATACGACGTAGTTTTTTCAATAAATAACAGCAGGTGTTTAGATTTTCTAGGGTATAAAAATAGAACCCCTCCGAAACGAATGTATGGGAGTTGAGGACAACGAACCAGTTTTACTTCCAACAGGTAGCAAATCCTGGGCACAATGGTACAAGATTAAATTTTACAGATTCACAGCCCTCACGAACTTATTCTTCTCAGACAAAGGTCAACATTAACAAAAAAAGTGTCTTTTCATCTCTAGCAACTGTTGAAAATATGACGTATGGATGGTTCCCTGAAACTTGTGTCAAAGTAAAATTAGAGAAATACTAGTAGTACAAGCCCGTGACAGATTAAAACATGATTAAAATTGTGAAAAAGATAGTAAAATGTGTGAAAACCATTTCAAACTCTACAGACTCTAAGAATGTTAGGGATGTAAATTTTTGAATGATGGAAATTTACAGAATTTATTGAGAAGAATATATACTTTTACCTGAAAAAAAAAAAAAAATAAAATCAACATCCGGCAGATCATTTTTTGTACTAAATTTTTTACAAGACAAATGCTTATCATAACTCTTTTTTGTTTTTCTTGATTAAAATTGGCGTGTCTGACAATTTTTGTTGATTTAGATCTCGAGGAATTTTATAAACAATAGTCTGTTGGGTGTTGATTAACAATTTTTGCAGGTAGACTTGATTATTCCAAAAGTATGCCCAGAGCTTTTAGGCCAGCAGATATTTCAGTTATTTAAAAAATTATTTGTTGTAGGGGACCACAAGACTTTCCAAATATTGTAGTGAAATTAACCCTAAGGAAAATTACCGCTAATATTAGTTTTTTGATTTGCTCCCCCATGTTTGTTGTTGTTATTTACCTTACAGCCCTTTTTATTTCTTATTTAATGATATATCATGATATGTAGTTGTGAAAACAATAAGTCAAGAGACTGAATTAATTGTTCCACATTGTAAAGACAAGAAAAAATGGATGGAAAAAAATGAGACAATAAAATATTCTTTTTGTGCTTTTTTTATTCTATTCCTACAGTATCTGGATCACAAATTGCTATCAGTCGTGATATTGTTGTAAAATATCAAAATGCCTTTTACTTTCACTCCAAACGAATACGTTGATACGTTTTCAGTTTTTGGTGAATGGAATTTTAATTATGGTGAGCGGCATTTTAGTTTTGGTGGATGGTATTTCAATTTTGGTGAATGGCATTTTAATTTTGGTGAATGCAAGTTTAGTTTTTGGTGAATGCCAGTTAAGTTCTTGGTGAATGCCAAAAGAACAAACATGCTGCAGGGTTTGAAATAATTTCCCAAGTAGGTATCACATTTTTTCATTTTCTGCAATTCATTAGGGTATGCATTTTATTGAATGGTACAATGAACCAGTATTGAAACCAGTACAAGAAGTTTTGATCACAGGATTTACTGATGTAAGTTGTTTATAAATGTCTTCAGAAATTATATCTACATAATCATGATTGTTTGAAAAGTATTTGTTTATTACATTGCTGCATTTTAAAAAAAATGAATTACCACCCTCCACTCCCACAGGTGGATTAGAATCGCAAGATGGATTTCAACGCGGATATAAGCATAATAAAAACATTATTTTCGTTTAAGCATTTCACAAACATCCTTATCTAATGTTGTTGTTGTGAAAGTCGTAGAATGCTGCCAAAAAGCCTAAACAAGAATTACGAAATCAAGCTCTGCGGTTTACTAATAAATATATTTTCCCAAATATGATGTTATCGTGGAAGTGAAAACACGACGAGGTGAATGACTTTCACGGTTATTTGTTGATTCAATAATAATAAAAATCGAGTTTAACAGTACATGTCATGTTTACAATCATTAGAAATCTAATTTTGACAGTTCCTCAATATCTTTTTCTAGTTCACGCAAAAAACAAAACTATTGAACTGTATTTAGTGAAAAACTTGTTCTTTATTGCACTGAGTGCAATAAAGTCTTTATTGCAAACAAATTTCAAGTATTAGCCACACCGCTTATATTAAGGTCTGACTATTCTTGATTCCTACAAAAAGTGCTGAACTTAATAGAGTCTCCTCAGAAAATCAATGTCAATATGAAAGTGCTTTTCTTTGATGAAAAATGCTTCTGGTCTCACTTTTTTCATAAACACCTATTATGGAAATTGCACTAAGGTAACACTACCAGAAATAATCATAGAAATAGTGTTAATCTCTTCTAATTATTTTAATTGAAATTAAATGCAGTTACATATTTTGACATGAATCGTTCTATAAAAAGAAAACCTTGGGATTCTTATAATATGGACGCATCCAATTTTATAAATACAAATTTGAGTTTGAATTATTCATAAAATTAGCTGAAATCAATTTTCATAGTTTCTTGTACTTTCAAATTATTTTCCAATGTAGTGCCTGCTTGAAATTCGCAGCGACTACTTGGGGTGGTTCCGTAGTTGTTTGTTGAGTTTATCTACATTTGAAAAGTGATTGCGATACCAAAAATCAATGAGTCGCTTCAGAGCGATAAATAATAATAATAACAGTACTCTACTTTCTGATGGCCTTTGCTGAATATTTGGGATCATAAATATGTGAAAAGATGTATTCAAATCGGCTAAATAGCATTTAGAATGTAATGTATTTATAGTCCAATTAACTCTAAAATAATTTATTTAACGAAATACAATGATACAATAACACAATACTCTAATTTACATAACAATCACGGAACTAGGTATTTATATTCGACTTTCACTTCACTGACTGTTCATCTGTCCGCTGCGTAGTTCTTTTTATATCCGACGTTGACTTCTCTGAATGCTCCAGAATTTTCCATCGAATCGCCCAGACTCATCGAACCGTAGAGATTCTTCTCGGTGCAAGCGCATCGACAGTCTCCCGCGGTTGGTCGCTAGCTATACGTGAGAGTTCAGGTCCGGCATCGCCCGCAGCTTCGCCACAATAAGTACATTGTGTTTTCCAATACCTTATTCCCCGAGATTCAGAATCACCAACGTTTGTTAATCTTCACCAGTACCATAATATTTTACTAAAACCGGGCCTGTTACAAAAAACACTAATGCCGCACAAGCGCATTGCGGACTAATCCAAACTTTTTACAACACTTTTGACATATGAGATTAGCATTCCAGAATAAGAATATAATATATATTTCTATGACATAGATACCCAAAATCGTCTCGAAAGTAAAGAAATCGTTTCAAAACTAAAAAAAAATCGTCTTGAAAAAAGCTACTTTCGGCACCATTTGCGTAAAGAGGTACTTTAGATTTAATAAATTATACCGAAAATTTTATTTTCGAGACGGCTACAGAAAAAAATATGCAGAGTCTAGAGAAAGGCTATTACACCCTAGCTATTATTCAGACTCCCCCGTCTGAATAATTCGTTATTCCAAAAGGGGTGAAGGACCTCTATCCAGTTGGCGGTGCCACCAATGCGTATCGATGATCTTTGCGAGTACCTATTTTACAATTACATAAATTACTGTTTCTTGCAACAATTAAACTCACAAGTGACCCAGAGAATGATGATCATCACCTATGCAAACCATATTTTTATCTACGGCATCCCGGCATTCCTTCTCGGTCGCCAGTCTCGATCCGAGCCCGAGCTATTCGGCCCCCTTTGCTGCGATGTAAACATCGGGAGCAATGCCCTCGTGTCACTTTCTGCGTCTGTCTGCCTCCTGCCCCTCGCTGCTCACGGAAAAAGACCGCTCTTCCATGATCTACGGGAGACTATCAAAATACCAGTTGCGCATACAGGACGGTCCAGTCGAAACTTTCACTCTCCTCGTATGGTCATTTCTATCATTTATACCGAAAATGCTGGATTTTACTTGAAAAAATGGGCATGAATAATGTTATTGGTCTAAAATAAACTTAAAGTCAACTTTATCAAAATAAATTTAACTCCTCAGGAACTGTAAACAAACCACGTGGTCTGTTGTTCACCAGTTGTCAGGACAAACTTCCAAGAATAGTACATTGTGTATCTAGTAGTAAAAGCAATGCTTTCCCGGACGACAAAATAAATTGTTGGCCAACAAACATTGAAGTCTGGGAATGTGTTTTTACTACGAGGTACACATACTATTTTTTCTAGAATCGCAATTATCATCATCATAATTTGAGGAACTTTCATAAAGTCATAACAATTTTTGATTGCTATCTTATTGCCCATGAAATTGTTTCCTTGACAATCACTGTTTGTTTATTGTTGTGACAAAAATCAGAGATTCACTACTTATTTCGGTTTAATTATCGCTTAAAAATTTATTGCCAAATAAATCCAAGGCAAAATATGAATAGGCTTACAAACCTTTCATAGATTTCTGCCAAGAAGAAAAGACGATCTATAAATATCATGATTGCATACTATTCCGATTTATCTACGTTATTTGCACTAAGTTGTTGTGGTCAAGTTATTCCATGCCGAGAGCTATACTTAGTACAAAAGATTTTGATATTACAAATATCAAATATTTCAAATATTATTTATTAGTCAAATCCAGCTATGTTAAAAATAGGAGTGCCACAGGATTCAATTCTCGGTCAATTGTTTTTTGTAATATTTATGACGTGCAATACTGCAAACAATATAGTCATATAATATTTACCTTGTTATGATAAAAATTAAAAATGAAGAATCAAAGTATATAACGAGTAACATGACACATACACACACGACCCGTAAAGGCCACAATTTACGTCTACCATTCTCGAGACAGGCGTGGGACAAAAATCACACATATTTCAGGGTGTAGTTTGTTATAATCACTTCGTAAATACATTTAGCTCAATTCCGAAGTCTCATTGGCTGAGATCTACATTATATTATTTTATCTATATATATATATATATATATATATATATTATTTAATCCGCATCGACCACACAGGGTCATTAGCGGTGGAACATAAGAAAAACGGTACAAAGTCATCACATTAAATTAAATAAATTGATCTTTTTGATATATACAGGGTGTTTCATAATAAATGCGCAGGACTTCAGGATGTGATAGCTCGTCCAAAAATATGAAAAAAAAGTTTCTATTAACTTACCCTCTAAAATGCACCATTTTCGAGATACAGGGTGTTGAAATTTAAAAAAAATAATCTTTTTTTGCGAATATCTCTGGAACCGTTCATCGCACAGAAAACAGATTTCGTAGGCAGTTTCTACTCATAATAAGCTATGTTTTGTGCGGATTTTTTAGTTTTTCAAATTCATAATTGGAGAAAATTTTGAAAGGGTAGTGGGTGTTTTTTTCTCCAACTTCTACCACTGGAAAAAGTATAATTTTGAAGTATAATGATGAAAGTTGATTTTTCTTGAAAACGGTTAACTTTAGAGCTTATGACCAAGAATACCTTTTTTGTGTAGAAAACATTGGCGGTTTATATAGGAGGCTCAAAACTGTACTTTTTCCAGTGGCGTAGAAGTTGGAGAAAAAAACACCCACTACCCCTTCAAAATTTTCACCAATTATGAATTTTAAAAAATAAAAAATCTGCACAAAACATAGCTTATTATGAGTAGAAAATGCACTCAAAATCTGTGTTCTGTGCGATAAACGGTTCCAGAGATATTCGCAAAAAACGATTATTTTTTTAAAATTTCAACATCTTGTATCTCAAAAATGGTGCATTTTAGAGGGTAAGTTAATATAAACTTTTTTCATATTTTTGGACGAGCTATCACATCCTGAAGTCCTGCGCATTTATTATGAAACACCCTGTAGAATGACACTTGCGAAATCACCATTCATAGTCAAAGATAAGTCACCGGTAAGTCTATTCGCTATAACTCTGTCTTCTTTGACTGAAAGTGCCAGTGAAACAATACTGAAGGTACAAAATTGGTATACAAATAATAACCTGATCTGTAATGCAAATAAATCAGCATTTATAAAATTTAGTCACGTGAGTTCACGCTCAAGCCTCTTAATAAAGCAATTTTCTGGAACTATAAAGCAGGTAACAAATGTAAAATTTCTAGGCTTGCAAATTGTTGAATACTATAAGTGGGACGGTCACATAGATATCTTATGCAAGAAAGCTGCATCCCTATGCGATAGTATTTACCAGCTAAGAAAAATTATTGATAGAAATACCTTAATTATGTGTTACTTTGTTCACTTTCATTCCACAATCGCATATGGAATTATCACTTGGGCAATGTCATCTCAAGCAGGAAGAGTATTTATACTTCAAAAAGGGCCTTGAGGACAATAGGAGTTAAAAGAGACATATTTATCAAACTTAGATTTCTTTCATTTGCCATGCATTTATATATTTCAAGTTCTGTTGTATGTTAAAGCTAACATCACAACATTCAAAAGTCAGAATAATAATATCTATGATACTAGAAACTCAGCAACATTGGGAGTACCAGCGCATAGACTTTCAAAAACTTAAACAATATACATATTATTATAGAAAGGGTAGTCGTTGCTGACTAGTTAAGAATAAAACCAGTTAATATTGGGGATTGCAGCAAAGTCAAAAGTGTTTATTCCAAGCTTTCGTAAATTTTATTTACATCTTCAGGGAACTACAAAGAATCATTATGTCAATTTTACATGTTGATGTTATTACATTTTACTTACAACTATAGTGAGGTTGTTTTACATGTTCTTAATGCTTTGAATAGTGACATTACAGTTTAAAATTGTAAATAATATTCGTAAAGTCTTTTTTCATATTATTTTATATAATTAAAGACACTGATTTATTTTCTGCTTATTTATACATTGCCACTACTTATTTGCACCCAGTATTGTTGTTGTGCATTTGAATTGTAAATCTGTAAGTTTCATCGTATATGACCTGTCCTATAGCTTTTTGTGAGTTCAAAAGGATTAATAAACTGATTTGATTTGAATGTTTTTTACTCTTTTAAAGAATACCTGTACTTTTCCTAATATTTTGTACTTGTCTTTCACTTATGCATCTTTCATTGTATTTATATTTTATTGTTCAATATGCCTTGCATCATGTTAAATTTATTAATCAATTCTTTGTCAGCCATTTTCAATGTCTAATTTATTTTTTATATGTGTTAGCCAGGAGTAAATGTTTTTTTCCTTTGACTAGTCTGGTAAGTAACAGTGTTGTTTGTGATTCCTTCAAAGATGAATAAATATCTATCTGTCTATCTTTCTAATGCTCATAATATGATATCTGATGTATTTATTTATGTAATGTTAGGTGCAGGTTCCTATATTTATTATTCTGTGGAATCGACTGAAGAGAATTCCCAGATATCTGAAAGATTCCACTGATATGAGGTGAATAATTGGGAAAAATTTACCAGCTCCAGTGAATCAAGGATACCCCGATTCTGATAGAAAGCAAACTTACATTTCCCTATCAGGCTGTGTTTTTTTCAGAGCTAGATCTTTCAACAAAAACAAAAAAATTGGAACTCACAAACAAGCATGAATAAGAAAGGAAAGAACCCTCTACGAAAGACGATGTTTTTGTCGTACAAAGGCAGAAAAGTAATATTTTCCTCAAAATCCAACGCTCACAATAATAATTGTTTTGCTCGAACTTGAAAATTCGCTTATCAGACTTTGAAACGGCGACACTTACCCAAGTACGCCCTTGAGTATTCGATTAGGCCTACTCAAATCAGAATTCCTACAGATAATGCGCTTTATCGATATAATAATAATGGAGAAGGCAATTAGCTCTCTTATCTGGTGAAATGTCAGTAGGAGCTCGAGTACCCGCTGAAAATAGAATAGAACCGAAACCACGGTCACCTTTGTTTGCATCGAGCTGTGTACAGCAGCCGCAACTACTGAAATAATCGCCAACCGACATTACGTAACCGCATACCTAACTGAGATCAGAATAGACGAACAGACGAACGGAGGTGCACGCTGGACCAGCCTCGGTATATTAAATAGTACGGTTATAAAAGCCGAAAAAATGGGTCAACCTCGGAATGAGAGATAAAAGCTGAATACTTGCATAAACCTTTGTTTTGACATTCTACATGATGTGTCAAAAGTCTCATCAAATCTCGTGACCGCGTCTTGAGATATTAAAGGTCGAAGGTCACAAAAGTCAGTTTTTCTCAAATATCTCGCGTCCTATGTAAATGGCATTTGCATCTTTCTTTAAAGTAGTAGAGCATGAAATCTTCTACAATTTTTGTTTCAAACCTTTTTTCATACGATTCACCGTTTTTGATATAGAGCGTGGAGATCGCCAACGCTCAGCCATACAGGGTGCTTCAAATTCGATCTCGAAAACTATGAGAGATACGATAATGGTTAAATTTAGGCAAAGTTTCGCATTTACCTGACCAACAATATGCCTTTGAGAAAGTTCTGAAATTCCGAGTATATCCGGAGATATCCGGAAAAAACAGAAATTTCGGAAAATGGTTTTTATTTTTTTCTGGCTTTATTTTTCGAACGATTCGAAAATAAATTGCACTTCCAAATTGCCACTTTTTCCCTGCTACATGGTGTTTTCAGATTTGCTATCCGACGTTTCGTCTTCCGGCCACCATCTTCAACTTTATTTTTTCTTATGGGCGCTACACTGGATTCTTTCTGTTTTGAATAGAACCAGATTTTACCTTTTCAATGATGTATCATAAGTTATCATTCTTTTTCGAAAAATTGGAGCTATTGTAAAACATTAATTCTTATCATAATAGGCTTTGACTTTGATGTTTCTAAATATGATTTTCAATTTGTTACAGTCAATGACATTTTGTTATTGCACAAGTCGTTGAATTTCTGGCGAAAATACGGAGACAGGAAACTAAAGAAAATTTGATAAATGAGGTATGTATGAGGTAAATCAGACTTTGTGTCAATTACAATAAAAATTAATAATTTGCAGATAAACATGAACCCGGGGAAATCTACACATCAAATTTTCTCCGATATCAATATTTGTCATACCTGTGCTTGGAAACATCTCCAAATAGAGGTTTAAAATGTTACAAAATACACCTATCTCAAAAATTGCATCCAGGTGATCCCGAAAGGCGATTAGAATTTTGTAACTGGCTAATAAGAAGACCTGATTTTCCTGTTTTCCCGGAAAATGTAATTTGGACAGATGAAAGCACTTTTACGAATTGTGGGATATTCAACCGAAATAACGAACATATTTGGAGCATAAACAGTCCCAGGCAGTTTCGAGAAATTCGACCTAAAGTGCGATTTAGTATTAACGTGTGGGCAGGAATTTACAAAGATAGAATTTTGGGTCCTCATTTATTTGACGGAATTTTAAATGGAGAAACCTAGCACCAGTTTTTAATGTCAATTTTTGAAGACTATTTGGATGATCTACCTTTAGCTAACTATAACAACATCTGGTTTCAACATGATGGTGATATTTTCATTGAAAAGGACACAATGTCTAATTTACCTCATTCACACCTCATTTATCAAATTTTGATTGTTGATTCTGTCTCCGTATTTTTTCTTTGGCTTTTCAAATGAACCAAATACGGTGAGATTTTGATCTAATAACTTGAACATAGTTCGATGTGGTTGTCGTCTTTCGGGATACAAATTTAAATACATTTCCGATGTCCTCACACTGTTTCTATGGTATTTGTAATAAATTTGTATCATATCAATTTTTTCTTAATTCATTAAAGCCATTTTTCGCCAATAATTCAATGACTTGTACAATAAAAAAATTTCATTGAGTGTAACAAATTGAAAGTCAAATTCAGAAACATCAAAGTCAAAGCCTATTAAGGTAAGAATTAATTTTTTTCAATATCTCCAATTTTTCGAAAAAGAATGATAACTTATGATACATCATTGAAAAGGTAAAATCTGGTTCTATTCAAAACAGAAAGAATCCAATGTAGCGCCCATAAGAAAAAATAAAGTTGGTGATGGTGGCCGGAAGACGAAACGTGGGATAGCAAATCTGAAAGCACCATTATGTAGCAGGGAAAAAGTGGCAATGTGGAAATGCAATTTATTTTCGAATCGTTCGAAAAATAAAGCTAGGAAAAAATAAAAACCATTTTCCGAAATTTCTGTTTTTTCCGGATATACTCCGAATTTCAGAACTTTCTCAACGGCATATTGTTAGTCAGGTAAATGCGCAACTTTGCCCCAATTTAACCGTCCTCGTATCTCTCATAGTTTCCGAGATCCCAATTGTGAGGATCGAATTTGAAACACCCTGTATATGGCTGAGCGCTGTCCATTATCCGCGCTCTATCTCAAAAAGGGTTATTCGTATAAAAAATGTTTGAAATTAAAATTGTAGAGAATTTTATGCTCTACAACTGTTATAATAGATGCAAATGGTATTTAAAGCATACGAAGCAAAATATTTGCGAAAAACTGATTTTTGTGACCTTTGACCTTCAATATCTCAAGTAGCGGTAACGAGAATTTATGAGACTTTTGACACGTCATGTAGAATGCCAAAACAAAGGTTTATGCAAATATTCAGCTTTTTACCTCTTATTCCGAGGTTGTCCCCTTTTTTCGACTTTTATGACCGTACTATCGTACATACGGTGATTACAGAGAGAAACAAACAGCCAACCGCTCGACAAGGTCACACACGCTATTTACGTATCATTAACCAAGGTTTTATTTTTTTTCGACAGTTGCTGCTTCGCTGCCATATTTAACGTTATTGCAAAAGCAACTGTAATTAACAACAATCACCGACGGAGCTCAGGAAACGCGAAATTGAGATTGTTTCTAACGGTGCAACGATTATCGATTTGTTCGTGGATAAATTAGCGAAAATCTACAAGGTCAAAGATTTTGTGCGATATATAATATTGCACCGGACAAGCTCCCGAGCAATAAAAGATATAGATAGAGGTGCCATTTCTATATGCACAACACACGTTGTTATGAAAGCTACATATCACCATCCTTTGTGATAGTTTGTTGGTGAGGGGTAACCTCAGGGTTCGGAGGGGGAGATTTATTATTGTTATGATATTCGGATGTGAGCTCAGAACCAGTGGCGGCGTGCTGATTTTTTTCATGTTATATTTTTATCTCTAGACGACCACATGCCTGGTTGGAAAGCACGTGTGTTGTCAAGATGTCAATAAAAAATGAAGTACTCTAATTTTTTGTATCTGGCGGATAATAGTTATCGTTGCTACTTTTAAACACTTTCTTCTGGTAACATCTTTGTCCATATAATCGGTCTCACAATCACGAATTTATCTAAAATAGTATACATTATTTCCGTCAACCTGTTGCACTTCTACGCGCAACCATCAGAAGTCTTCGAGAGACTTGTGCGAGCTAGGGAAGACGCAGCCCTTACCTTTTAACGTGTGATGCCATGCACGAGACCGGTGAATCGTTGGATCGAACCCACGATCCTACGCCTACCAGCCGACCACCACGACCCATTTTGCATGTTCTTCACATTTTATCAAATTTCACATTGTTACATTTCGATATTTCATAAATTAATACAATGAAAATAGTTTTTGAAATTTGCTCGAACTACACTGACCAAAAAAAATGTAAAAATTCAACCCACGAACAAGTTTACTTCTGTAGGAAGTTCTTCACTTAATTTCCTTAGAGTTCGTGATATACTTGTGTACATATTTTTTTATGATTTTAGCATCGTATTTCTCCATGGTGAATAAATCATTATTTTTATTATTGTATCATGAATTCGAATTCTTTGAAATGTGTTGAATTCGATTTCATGACATCATTGTCCCACCTTCCCGACAGGGATACTCACACCTTCTCGCTGGTCCTTGTCGGGAGGTAATAGTTCCTTCTCGATTCGGATCTCTTGAGTTAATCAATAATTTATTAGATGGAAATATTATCGGCCAATTGAGCAAAATTTCATGGTATTTTTTCGTTGCTTTTTTATTTTCCACCGACTTCATTTTAGAATTTCATTTTGAAACCAAACAAATTATTTTGGCTGACCATGAGCTCAGATTCTTGAAAGTTAATTGTACTTTTTTATTGCAAGTTTAAAGTTTAATTGGAAAAAATAACATTCCACTCCTCAATTAATAGCCCATTGCCAAATTCCATCCCGACAGGGGCTCTCACACCTTCTCGTGGTCCTTGTTGAGCGATAACATTTCAATCCTAAGAAATACTAGTTGTATTGATTCATTACGATAGGAAGGAACTATTATCGGCCAAGTGAGCACCAATGTATTGTAGTTTAGGGCATTTTTCGATGTACACACCCAATATTTGTGAACTATACTATTCCGATACTTTTAATCCTATCGTGAATAACTGAAAAGAGACACCCCATTGTCGTATTTCAAATAGCCCCACTAACAAACTAACATACTAAACTACCTCGATAACACCCCTAACAATGGGTTGTGTATTTTCTCGGCGTGATCAAAGGATTCAATCAAGTATAGGAACAGTGAGGCTAATATGGGTTTCATCAGTATCCACCATTTGTTTATTGTGTGTGAATAACTAGTCTTTTTTATCAATCATTTCAGATCTAACTTTGATAACATTACAGATTTTTTCTTTTTGTGAATTATATTTTGTACTATTTTTTATATTGGTTTTATCTCCTACACCTAATTTCATGTGAAAACCACGTTATGAGTGACTTTGACGTATACGCAATATTTTGTGTCCCCTCTATCAAGCAATCACAATGTCTTTCATTTCAAAAAGTAGTTTCGATGATACCATCAAAAATGGTTTTTGTTCCATGCTTATGCATCAAACCGTTCAAAATTTAGCAGAGGGGGGACTAAAAAAGCCGCAATGTATAAACAGTGAAGACAGGAATTTGCAGGAATTTAAATTTGAGGAATGGTGGGAAAACATAAAAAAACGTTTTGAAAATACCAACTTGTCATTTTTATAACAAAAAATTAATAATAATTGAAAAAATCAATAAAAATAAGAAACAAACAATAAAAATTGAAAATATTCTGATTTTTATCAAATAAATCGTAATTTTTCTGTTTTTTAAATTTTTTTTAACCCTGAAAATAACAATGCTGTGCTTCTTGGTTCATATGAAAGCGGTGAAGTTGGGATCATAATTGGAAATCGGCATTGAATACTTCCTAAAGATCTTATGAATTTTAGTTTAGAAAGTATCTTCAATTTGTCACTTGAAGTGGTAAAATCTTTATAATCTAGCATCTTTACCAACAATAAACTCACATTAATTTTTATTTCCACAGAAATAATCTTTAACAACATTTCTAAATATTTTCATATTTTTATTTCTTGTTCTTTCTTTAATTCAAAGATAATAAAAATGGGGCCTTTGTCCGACTATAAATATTTATATGGGGAAATATTTAAATCCGTTCAAAATGATTGTGAGTTTAATTGTTGGTGAAGCCGCTACAATAATAACACGAAATGGTTTCACATATTGTATCTTTGGTGATACTCTCACTATGCTGATGAATGTTGAAATCGAGTTGAATTTGAGAAATAATTAAATTGGAATAACGCGGTATTCAAGATTAGAAAGTAGACAGTCGATAATTTAACATACTTTCACCCAAAGTCTTGCATAAACCATTGTAACTTGTAACAGATTATTCAATATTTCGAAAGCAAAAAAAAACGTTCAAGACAAGTCCAGAGTTTCCAATCTCATCTCATCTCTACGTCACAATTTTTTTCGAAAAGCCTCGAAAATTTGTTTGTCAAATCTCACCTGCTTCCATTTAATGAAACAAATGCGTATAAATATTTCTCCGTGAGATGATGTAAGTAAAATCTCGGTTGCTAGAACGTAAACATCAAACGCGTTTTGACGGACGACCTTGGCGAACTCACACGTGCCAATATACAACGCGAACGAGATGAGAGATATAAAAGTCGTCTGTAACCAATGCAGCGAAATAATGTTATCTCGTTTACTGCGTGATGATGGAGTATCAGTATCGCTATTGCATCATTCGCATAAGAAATTATATATTCGAAAGACATAATGTGAACTTTACTCTAAAACTTCTTTTGCATCGCTTTGGTTGGTCATTATCAAAAAATTATGTTCAAACAGAAAAAATCAAAACGTGCGTGCATGTTGTCTAACATAAAGAATAAAAAATAAAAGCATTATAACAAATGGAAAATATTTCTCTAAGCTAGAAACTGGAAAGGAGTATAAATTGAAAGTTTGATTTTGTGGAGGAAATTCGCTCTTTGACATGGTTCAAATGTATCATCTGCAAACATAAAGACTACTCCATCGCTAATATATTCAGGAAGGTCGTTAATGAACAATGAAAAGATGAGAGGGCCAAGAACACTTCCTTGAGGAACACCAGAATCTATTGGATATTCATCAGAAGTTTCGCCATTTACCTTCACTATCAGTGAATGCCCTTGTAGAAACGAACGAATCCATTCTGATATATTGACTCGAATTTCGAGAATATTAATTTTTGATAAAATGAAATGAATACTTTTGCTTTCGTTGTTGGTGTGTCTTTGAGATTTGTGTAGTAATTTTGGTTAGCTTTCTTCATGTGTTGGCCAAAAGCTTTTTTTCAAATGGTTGTACCATTGTTTAATGTTTATATAGGAGTAAGATAGTTAGCCAACCTTATGGGATTTATATTGGATTCAAATGGATGCGACATGTAGATGGCGACATTGATCTCGCATCCAAGTCATGTCTTAACTTGTTTGAAACAATGGGACAGCATTAAAATCATGTTTTTGAAGAAACCTGCATCAAAATAACGTCAAATAATCATGTTTGTAACTAATCACGCTAGATGACACTCGCGTTTGCGTCCAATACCTTTTCCACAGGCATTGACTAACTAACTATCTTACTTCTATTTAAACAATGGTTGTACTGATTTTGAAGATCGGCATTACCTAGATATTCTTTTCGCAAGATGTTATTCTTGCGATTGTTGTTTTCACCATACAGTTTTTTTTTTAATGTACCCATCTCCTAAATGCCTTCAGAAAAGAATCAGGTAACCGGCAGCATATTATTCTAATAAATTGATTCATACCTTGACCTTGCACCATAAAGACACTTTTTGAAGATCGGTGGAAACAAACAAAACATGATCGTGGTTCATTTAGTTACACGTATTTTATATTTTATATGACTCATACTGTATTGTGTTATATTTAAGTAAGGTTTTACTTATACAGGTAATCGATTAACAATTTAAAAATAGAAAATGGCATGGTGTGTCAAGTGATACATCATTGAAAATATAATTTAATTCTCTTTATAACCATCTTAATTATTTTGGATTTCGTTCATATTTTTTTTTAGCAAACGCACTCGAAATATCAAGTATAAGCGCGGATCTGAATGGTACCCTTATCTCGTTAAATTTAAACGGTTTGATTTTGAGCAATAAGACAAAAATATTTTGAATACTACTTTTTGAGAGAAGATACGAGGATATATTGAAAAATTCTTAGCCTACTCTAGAACCAAACAAAATTTCAATGTCAAACTATTTTATTACTCAACATATTCTCCTCTAAGGGCCAGTTTTTCATGTTCCAGTTGAACTCCAGATAACTAACTAATAGTTTAGAATGTGATCCTTCAACCGTCATTTAAAGAATGTCGTTCACCATCTAAACTATTAGTTAGTTGAATGAATGATGGTTTTTCGGGTTTTTAGGCCGACGTTTATTTAGAGAAAATCTCGACGTTTCGCCAACACGAGTGGTTGGCATTTTCAAGAGAAATGTTTACAGTTTCGATCACTGAACACTACTTGTTTCTGGCCTTCCCGATCGGTCATCATCTTCAATGGAAAATTTTCCTCTTTTGAAACTTGCAGTCCAATTTTTCACGGTCGCATACGAAGGACATTGATCACCAAGGGTATTAAGCATATCTTCGTAAATCTGCTTACCTCTTAACCCTTTTAAATACAGGTACTTGATGATGGCTCGATACTCCAATTTTTTGATTTACATATTTTATCTTTTAATTTATTACGTAACTCTGGTTTACTTTTTTGATGTCAAGCTCTACACTGACACTTCTAATAAGTTATTGTTCGTTGCTATGGTAACGCAATATTTTGTTTATGCAGGGAACTGGTCTAGGCTAACTAGATATCAATACATACTCGTATTACTAAAATGTAATCTTTGGCAAAATAAATGATATCTATCTATCTAGAACGAAGTTGGAAAATACTTATCAACGAAAATCAAAAATATTTAGATGGTTGAAAATATTTTCGAATAATATTTTCTTTGCTTCTAGTAGGATAAGAATTTTTCTGTACATCCTCGTATTCGAGATGTCAGTAAGACATCCGTAGAATCGACTAATCAGCGATAGCGACTGAGATCTTCCTCAGTTTTGTCGTAAACTCCAGTCCAGTCTACAGAAAATCGACCATCCGCTCTCGCCATCTCGCACAAAGAAGCAAAGAACGCACTGGCGGCACCGGAGGTCGCTGACTCTAGAATTCATCCCAACCACCGCGCTTGTTGTGGGTTGACGACCTGGAATCGAGGTACCCGCGACCAAGGGTAACTTTGTTTTGTTCTCTTTCGACACACGGTTTCTGAATTTACGCGCACTCTGCGATTCTATGACCTTGCGGTTTCGAGATGACGCGGCGGAATGGAATGACCTTTAGTAGGTTCAATAAAATGTTTTTGCGTATCCATAAAAATAATGATAAAAATAATAATTTATTAACCATTTTTGATACAGTGTGTACATAATATGGTGAGCTATATAAAACAATGTGTGTGTATCTATGGCCACGATTAGGTATAGTGCGACTTTTTTTAGTTCCCCTTTTTAACTTTTGAACGGTTTGACATACAAACATGTCACAAAAATCGTGTTGAATTTATTTATTTATTTCAATTTTTAATTCAATTTTATTTCTCAGAATTTCTAAGTTCATGTGTATTTATTAGTAAGGTGTGTATATTACAGTAATACATATACTAATCGAGATATTTTACTATTTCAGAAGAAAATATTTGATGACACTACATGGCAGAAACCCATTAAACTGCAATTTGTTCTATTTCTTTCCATGTTGGCCCAGTACAAATTCAGTTTCATCTGAGTAACATATGATATGACCTTTCATGCCATCTATTTTAGTTATATTATTAATGTACACAAGGAAAAGTATCGGGCCCAATACGGTTCCCTGTGGTACTCCTGTGTGCACTTCTTCATCATGGCTTGTTTTATCCCCAATTTTAACCCGCTTCATGTTCACTGATACGTAGTTCTTTAATAATTCTAATGCAATACCTCTATAACACCATAATTTTGTATAGTTGCTGTTTCCTCTGAACTTCCTTTGATATAGCAACGCTGGACAGAATTCAAAAGACTGCAGTGTCTCATTAAATTCATGAGTCATGGCCATCTCAAAAAGTTTTGAAAAAGAGGATAAAACACATAATGCTAGCAATTGAGTTGAAGCCTTAGTTTCATAAGACTTATGGGTATTTCATCATCACCACATGTCCGCTTATTTTTTTATTTTTTGGCCTTATTTACCCAGCTCATCTTCAGTTATTGGTTGAAGAAACATATTGTGAAATATTTCAGATATTTCAATTCCAGACTTCCCCAATATTACAATTTTAGGTTCAGGAATGACGTTCAGTAGATATTCATCATATTGATTTGCATTTAATGTCGGGTTTCCTTCCAATACCGGATCTTTCTGTTTAATTTTTCTTGTTATTTCGAAGGATATTGATCGCCAAGGGTACAAAGCATATCTTCGTAAATCTGCTTATCTCTCAACCCCTTGAAATACAGATGACTCGATACTCCAATTTTTCTATTTTCATAATTTCGGTCAACATTCTTTTTTTTTCAAATGTTATTGCCCAAAACTTGTTTGACTTTTTGACACGTACTTCACAATGACACTTCTGAGTTATTGATCGTTACTAGGCTAGGCTAGGCTATTCATCCTGGTATAAAAGATTTTTTAGTGAGTTTTGATAAAGTAGAACTTCCGCATTTTCATATATTCACTACCTACAATATGATCAGGTGTTCTCAATGACTCGATAGGTATGCAGAAGTATGCAATACTAACAAGTCCGCCAGCACTTTGGAAAGGAGGTCATCGAAAGTACCCAACAGTTTATTTTTCACCTCTCGCGAGAATTGTCGGGTGTAATGTATGTGAATAAAGTAAGAAAGAAATCAAATATCGTTAAATATGCAATTTAAATAAATAGCGGTAAACATTTTTTTTCAGTATCAAACTGTACGTGTCTGCTTTCTACCTGTTTGAGCTAATTTCCTAATCTAACCAAGGAAGATGGAACACTAGTCACGAACACCCAAGAAAAAGAAAAAATGGAAAGAATTGACCATGTTTGCTTTAATTCTTTCTAAATTCTAGGGCCTCTAAAGAACTTACCAAAATAAAATTCAATAACATTACAATATGAGGCAAACTTTGCTTCTTGTGGAACAAAGAACTGCCCTCAGAAGTTCAAAGACAGATCATTTCTTCATAAAGTTGAAAAAAATTAGATTGCGCTTTAATCTAGAATCAATTTCCATGAAAAAAGTCGCGACCCCACAGTAATTTGACAACAATTGAAACATCGAAAAAAATCACATCAGAAACTGTATCATTCATAATGTCAAATGTCTTACCATTTTCTTTCTGGGCAAATCATCTGGATAATAATCCAGGACTATCCCTTCATCCGAAACCGAACTGGACGAGAGGGGAGTCGAATTGGAGGACGAAACCATCAGCGGTGGGGGGGATGGTGTGGACCTGTAGGAAGCCGAACTACTGCTGCTTCCAGGCGATGTCCCCAGGAATGAGAAAGCTGGAACAAAACACAGTGTCAATATGCAAGGAAGGAAATCGGGAGGAGCAGGAGAGTTTCAAATTTTTTCTTAAAATAATCAAAGGTTATTTCAATCTTCTATCACGAGAACAGTCTGAGAACTCCGCATCATCTGTTGAAACCTACCTGAGTTTCAAATAACTGTAGAAAGTTCTGAAAATTCAATATTTTCCTATTTTTAATATATAATACTGTAACGAGTCTAGAGCCGGACCTGTCGCGTTGCAAATAAACGAAGAAGCCTCAACGGTTTTAGATTGCTTCGTCTGGGCGCGAATGGAAGTATCGTGATTCATCGAAAACAGATTGATACATTAATATTAATGCAGAGACTAGCGCGGCAGTCCGAGTCAGAGTTGAAGTTAGAGTAGACAATCCAGCGTTAGTTTTAGATGTAAAGAGAGTCGCAAACACAATAGTGATTTTGTTCGTATAAATTAGATACTTCGTTTGTAGAAATAATTCAGCCGTTATATTTTACTTTTGAATAAATTAGACAAAGTTAAATTGTATTTTTATTACAAGAAGTGTTCGAAGTCAGATTTTCAAAATAGTGTTGTAGTGTGGACCGTCTCATTGTTACGAGAAAAAACTGATTGACCTTTTTCGGGCAATTTGATAACCATACAAGTATTCATGATATGAATAGTTTTCGGGATTCAACAAACATAAACTTTTTAGATATCAACTTTTTGCTTAAAACTGATATCTCAATGACACTGGGAAACAAAATGTTTTTGAGGAAAGTGCGCCTAGTGGACTTAAAAGTTTTCGGAGGAAAGGGAACTTGAAATAACTGGTAAGAAGCCCTCACTTCAGTAAAGACTATCAGAAGGACTGAAGATAACTTCTAGAAAATTTGGCGAGTTTGAAAGAAGAACTTCAACAAAACTCAAAGTGTCTAGAACAAAAACTTCTTGAAAATTCGGTGATTTTGAAAAAAATAACTTCACAAAATTCAAAGTGTTTAGCAAATAAACTTCTCGAAAATATGGTGATTTTTGAAAAAATAACTTCAACAGAATTCGAAGAGTTTGAAGAGAGAACTTTTGAAAAATCTGGAAGAAAAGCTTTGAAATTTCGTAGATCCTTGGAAGTTCTTCTGTTAGAAAATTCGAAGAATTTGAGAAAGAGTTTCTAGAAAATTCGAAGATTCTGGAAGACAAATTCTTCGAAAATACAGAAAGTTCAAAAGACGGTAAAGTTGTAAGAAGAACTTCAACAAATTTCGAAGTGTCTAGAAGATCAGCTTCTTGAAAATTCGCTGATTTTGAAAGAAGAGCTTTAACAAAATTCAAAACATCTAGAAGGTTAGCTTCTTGAAAATTCGATGACTTTGAAAGAAGAGCTTCAACAAAATTCAAAATGTCTAGAAGACAAGCTTCTTGAAAATTCGCTGATTTTGAAAGGAGAGCTTCAACAAATTTTGAAATGTTTAGAAGATAAGCTTCTTGAAAATTCGGTGATTTTCAAAAAAGAACATCAACGGAATTCGAAGAGTTTGAAGGGAACTTTTGAAAAAAAGCTTTAGGAAAATTTGAAGATCCTGGACGATTTACTGTTAGAAAATTCACCGAATTGTCAAGAAGCTTATCTTCTAGACACTTCAATTTAGTTGAGGTTCTTTTTTCAAACTAGCCAAATTGTCATGGAAAACTTCCCTGTTTCAGAACTGATCCTAACATATGGAAGAAACGCTTTAGGAAAATTCGAAGATCCTAAAAAATCAACTGTCAGAGAATTCGAAGAATTTGAGAAAACAGCTTCTAGACAATTCGAAGATTCTGGAAGACAAACTCCTCCTCAAAAATACAGAAGGTTCAAGATCAAGAGAAGAACCTTGAGGTGTGACGAATCGATTAGAAAATAGAATGGGAACCTTCGAGACAGAGATTGATAAAATCAAAGATGAAATCGAGTAAGAAATGAAAAAAATAAAGGAAACAATCAGTAAGTTGAAAAACCAAATTGAAACTGCCCACACCACAAACCGTTAACAAAAATTCAATGCTGGACATGAGTTTGAACTTGGATGAAGTTCAAAAGGGTATAAAAAATGTCAGTATCAGTTCTAAATTAGGGAAGATTCGGCGAGTTTGAAACAAGAACTTCAAAAAGTGTCTAAAAGATAAGCTTTTCGAAAATTCGGTGATTTTGAATAACTGCAAAAGAAGAGTTTGAATAGAGAACTTTTGAAAAATCTGGAAGAAAAGTTTCAAGAAAATTCGAAGATCCTGGAAGAACAACTGTTAGAAAATTCGAAGAATTTGAGAAAAGAGCTTCTAGACAATTCGAAGATTCTGGAAGACATACTCCTCCTCCAAAAAAACAGAAAGTTCAAGAGAAAAACCTTGTGATAAAGGAAAAAATCAGTAAGTTGAGAAACCAAATTGGTTCCGCTCACACCACAAAAGCCGTTAACAAAAATTCAATGCTGGACATAATTTGGATGAAGTTCAAAGGGGTATAAAAGATGTCAGGATGAGTTCTAAAAAAGGGGAGCTTTCCATGAAAATTCGGCAAGTTTAGAAGAAGAACTTCAAAAAATTCAAAGTGTCTAGAAGATGAGCTTCTTGAAAATTCGGTACTTTTGAAAGAAGAACTTCAATAGAATTCAAAGAGTTTGAAGTTCAAAAGGGTATAAAAATATCAGGGTCAGTTCTGAAACAGGGTAGCTTTCCATGAAACCTCCTCAGTTCCGACGAAAAACTCAGTGGGCAAATTACCGCCGACAATTTGAAGCTGGAGCCTGCTAACTTTGAAGCTGCTATAAGAAAAGTTACGAAAGAAGTGTTGCCTGAGAGAAGACAGATCAGATGCAGGAAATACAGTTGATATCGTATTATTCACATGGCCATCTCGATAAACAATTAAACAATAAACAATTTGTCGTTGCACGTGTACCGCCACCTCATTCCTGAACGTAGTATGGCTAGCAACAATTGTGAATGATGCCTACGTAATCGAGTTGATTATGTTCTAATTGCATTCGATGACCATGGCTTGACATTACTCAATCAGCGGCATTGCGAACATATGTTGGCACGTTATTTTTATTATAGTCGATCAATGTCAACTGAACTGGGCGTGCGACTTTCAATGCTCAGATGGCCTGTCAAAAGTGTACAGCTAGCTTTAGAGGACGTTTTTGATGGCTGGAGTCCAATGATATTTTTGAGTGACGGTGATTTTTCAGATGTATTTGGTTTTTCATGAATTCATGTCTATAACACTTGAGGTTATGTATGGCTGCCAACAAATTACTCATTTTAATTTCAACGACTTATTTCAATAACACTTCAATATAGAATAGAACAGTGTTTTATTTTGCACAAAATATATATAAATATCAAATCATTAAAAACAAATAGCAAAATAAGCACATGCAATGTCTCACTGATATTTCCACTTGTTAGTGAGTACATAAATGTACCTACAGTATGTTTTATCGATGTTGATAATCTGTAGTCAAAAACTATTTGTATCAAAGAGAAATCAGTTTCTACATCACTTTTCAGAAGGTTCCATTCTTCCCGTTTATAAAAAATGCCGGTATCGTCAGGAAAACTAATTATTTTTCCTTTACAATCAATTGAGAATGAATCATTCACATTGATTGAGAAGATTATTGGGCCTAACACTGTACCTTGAGGTACTCCACACTTCCTTCCTTGAAGCCAAACTGCATTTCAGATAGTAGTCCATATTTATCCACATAAATAGAGGGCCTACTTTTTACAATTTTTTCAAATATTTTAGTGAAATTTGTTACCAGTGAGATGTCTACAGTTTTTTGCGTCTGCAGCATCCCCATTTTAATAAATTGGTCTTACCACTGAAATTTTTAATTCTTCAGGAAATTTTCCTGAGTCCATATACAAGTGGACTAACTATGTGACATGCAATTCTTTTAAGTGTATCTGTCTTTATATTATCCATGCCAGGAGATTTTCCATTTTTTAGTTGACTGTGATGCTGGACTAATGAAAATTGAGTTAGTTGTAGTTTTCACCTTTATTGTTTTTGGACCATCTTTAATATTTTGTTTGCCTAATTTTTTCCCATATTGATGAAGGTATTATTGGAAATGTTGGCTTTTTGATTATCATCAGTACCTAACAACAATTTTTAACAACATCAATGTTGTTTTTATTGCCCCTTATTCGTTATACATCATATACATAGTTTTGCAAGCACCAAATAAGTGAATTTTACATTCTTCTGCTATGCAATGTCATTTGAATAAATGAGGAATAGTAATGGCCCCAAAATAAGACCCTTGGGGTACACCTATATCTTTTGCATTATATCAACTCATAATCAATATGGTTTTAGCAGGTTGAGACATACAGAGGCGGCAGTTCTGGATGTTGTTTCGTATATCCAGATTCAGATAGATAGCAACAAGAAATGTGGCCTTCTCTCTCTTGACATGTGTAAGGCATTTGATACGGGTGACCATGAAATTTCATTTTCAGGGGTAATATAATAAGTGGTATGATTATTACCGATAATTTTTTGAAATATTAATGAATTGCAATCCCAAAGCTGAAAATATTTTCTTGCATTGGGATTGCCAATGAATTGATATTCCAAAAAATTATAGGTTATTAATCATACCACGAATTATATTTAAGACGACAATATATCGATTTGAAAATTGTTGAATTGCCTGGTAATTGATTCTTTATTTCTGGCCGTATTCAACGGAATACTCTTTTCCACTGCTTCATCTATGATATCAATAGCCATTTGTCCCCAACGATCGCTCATATTGATTAAGAAATATAACTAGTCAAAACACAAAGATTTGACGTTTATAATTTAAATCATTATCTTCACTTGACGGATAGTAAAACAAAAACTAGGCAGGTTTATCACCGTGAAAATACAGCGACAAGCTATATTTTCACTGTAATTCCGATTCTATTGGCTAAATTTCAAAATTTGAAATAGACTGATTGGTTGTTAACCAAGGAGATATATTGTCAAAATTATACTCAATAGGTATAAGAGGAAAAATTCATGAATGGTTTCAAAATTATCTGATGAATAGGAAGCAGTACGTGTTAGTTAATGGTTAGTTAATGGCAGTTCTTCGATGGATATCAAATGTGGGGTACCGCAAGGATCAATTGTAGGACCTGTTTTATTTTTGATTTATATCAACTCCATTACAAATTTGAAATTGAAAAATTAAACTATTTGCTGACGATACTACATTAATGTATGTTGCCACTGACCTCAACGAGATACCTGAACATATGGAAAGTGATCTAAATGTAATTTCAACATTATCACAACATTTTAAACTCACTCTGAACTTTGATAAATCAACATTTATGTTTGTTTCTAAAAAAAATTATTTTATTTTAACGTCCAACTAGTTTGAATTGACATGGATAAATTTTCTTTTTTTTGTAGGTTGATGATGAATTGTATTTATATCAATTGTACATTATTTTTTGTGTAGATTTGTAAGGCATAGTTAGTATTATCATTACTTTGTATCCCTACCATAAACAAACCTGTTTCTTGGGATATTATGAATATATTATTATAATTATTGTATTCGAATAAAATTAATCTAGTTTCAACCTATAACTGCATATCGCTTAGGAACTGTTTATTATTTTCAAGCATGGATTACAAAAAATATCGAAATCCTTTGAAATTTTTAGCAAATCAACGATCAAGAAACAACGTTTCGCCAATCAAGGAGCCCTTGTCGAGCGTTAAAACAAAGGCAGCAAGGTTTGTTCCGCGAATATAAGCGAACATAAAACCGGTGCACGTTCCAGCAAAGTCATGCACGTGTACGTTCAGGGCAATTATCCAATTATAAATGCGGTTGTCACGGAAACATTTTTATTTATACGTCGTGACGTCACAACAAAGTAAGAGTGTAACCGACACGTTTCGGATGCTGTACGGAGCGTTCGTTGCTGTATCTGACCTTTTCGACATAATTTGAGGATGTCACTAGGTTAAACTGCTGGTTAGTAGGTATACGACGAGAATAAACAAGAATTTGAAATGTCACTATGCAGTATGCAGCCTCATTACCCATATTTCATTGAGTAGCCAAACAAGACTCAGTTAAGATATCAGTTTTTCTTCTAAGCCAATAGATGGAGCTACCAAAGTACGAGTTGAAGAAATAGTGAAGAAAATATCAGATTACATTATCACAATTCGGAGTTATAGGCGCTTTGGATGAATAAAAATGTGTGGCTTCTTATGTATTTTGAATGAAAAATTAATTCCTCTTGGGAAAATCACTGAACGCCTACGGAAAAATAGATGATTATTAATATTTTGCATTGTGTATTTTGATGAAATCCTTGCTCACAACAGTAGAACTCAGAGCCCAACAAGCACCATAGACCATGGTCTCTTTTTTTCGCGGTTTTTCCGGATTTTCTCAGTGAAAAATGCACCATTCTGGTCGTATAAAAAACCAGCTTGTTGGTATTATAATTTTCTACAAAAGTTCCATTGAGTGTAAAACAATTTGTCCCATACTTTCTGAGATATTCGCAAAAAAACAAAAATGTTGTCATTTTTTCCACTATTTCTTGTTTAAAAAATTCAATAAAGTGATTTTGCTGTGGCGAAAACCGGGGTTTTCATTCACGAACTATCTTATAAAAGTAGTATAGGCCGTTTGCTTTTTTTGTGAGAAAAGAGCCTCTTATTTTTATCCACAGCTTGGCCTAATAGTTTTGGTATTTCTAGTGTCTTTTTCTTGAAAAAGGGAAAGTCGACGAAAAGAAAATCGAGATAAACCAATATTCAAGGAACCACGTGAAAACATGCGCGTAGAAAATGAACATTATTCTCAATTCGTCAGAGGAGTTATAAATATTTTCTAGTTTACCCAACAGCGTTAATAAATTACATTGGTATTTCTCGCGTATAGTAAAAGTTTATCCGATCGCATTGTTGGCAAACGAATAGAAACTCCGTCAGATTTTGAACTTTCGTTGCCGTGATACCATCTGAAACCAGATTTCACACAATAAAGACACCATGAATGGGAGCAAATTTCACTTTTTAACGTTCGCGTAACGTGATGATCCACCTCTTACAATACTGCCACTGATGTAATGACCTTCACTATTAGATTTTCTGGTGGAACGTAAATATTTTTATAATAGTAAATTCTGTAACAAAGTTAGAATGAAAATTCGATTCGAGTGGAAAGTTCCGAGCGCGAGCCGAAGGCGAGCGTGAAGAACCACGAGCATCACGAATTTTCATTCTAACCGAGTAGCAGACTATATTTTCTCCACGATCAAAGATAGGAAACGTGACAGCAATAATTTTGACACTTACTCAAATTTTGCCACTACGATTACAATCAACTGCGACAAGGCTAATGTTATTATTGCTAACCAGTGTGAGAATATTATTCTATCACAAGAGAGAGAATGTAATCACATTTAAATTGCGAGGGGGCAGAGGTGTTGCAGAATATTTCTTCAATTTCAAGAGAGAGAATTCCAGCATTCTGTAATCAAATTTGATTTCAGAATTGGCAAATTCTGTGATGATCGTGGAGAAAAAAATTTCGAGTACATTCGATAATTTGGTAGGCCAAGCTGTAGATAAAAATAACAGAAGCTTTTGCGAATTTTGAGGTAGAAATAGAAACAGCAAACAAATGTCTTCTTCATTCGCAAGGTAGTGCCACCCTATTTGTCAGATTAAGCAATTGTTAAAGGATTTAAATTTCTGACCAGCCACCTTTCAGTGGTGTATCGTGACTAAAGTAAAAATGTTATTAAAATATTTTGGTTTACTTCAAACATTGCGGGAGACTGATATTTCTCAACAATTAGTTGGTAATAAATTTTTTTTAAATATAATAAGATGTGTAATTTCACAGATTGTAGTAGGGTGAATGCACCAGTGAGTGACCAGCCCCCAATGAATGACCGATAACTCCAATATTGCCTTTTAGTAAGTAAATGTAAAGGAATCCTCATTCAACCAATTTAAATTTTAGCAGATCTGTAATTAATAGTTCCGAAATTTGTCGCTAGATGGCACCACAACCTATACAATTATTTCAAATATGGCTGCAAATTGTGCTTAGTCTGTGAGCGTGTAAGAGTTTCATGAAAATAGTAAGGTAAGTGATGTAACACTTTTATTTGGGGTGATTTTTTTTCAAAGTGGGATCGATGATTCACTCTTATTTATATATTTATGCATGATAAACTGTCATAAGAGCACATTTATCAAATAAAACATGCAATTTAGTAGTGTGAGGTTAGATTATTAAAGTGGTCATACACTGGATCTCCATTTAATTAATTTTCTAGTGAATGACTCCTACCGGTCATTCACTGGATTCACGTTATTGACGCTTTTTTATAAATATTATTTATTAGATTTATTGAATATAATAATATATACTATAATTCAATCATATGGCTGTGCTCTAACTCTAGACCAACTAATGACCGATTTAGGAAAAAGTGGTCATTTACTAGATGCAATATAATTTGGTGAATCTAGTAAATGACCGTACATTTTTTGATACATCTTATACCGTTTGTTACAATTTTTAACTGTATTATTTGGGTATCAAGTTCTTATACAAAGTTATTTTCCAGATGGCAGACCTAAGTCAGACAAGAAAACGGAAATATGAGCGTTTTAAGTACAGCCTAACCGCATTGAAACTTGCAATAGAAGCTGTTCAAGGGCCACGGCAGCTTTCAATAAATAAAGCATGTCAAGAATTTAATATTCCAAAAGGAACATTAGTCAACCGACTCCATGGACGAGGTTCTGTTGATGAAAGAAAAATGGGACCAATGCCAGTACTATCTGCAGACGAAGAAAATAAACTAGAGAAGTGGATACTAGACAAAGCACGTTTTGGATTTCCTATGCATGAAAACGAAATCAAAGATGTCGTACAAAAAGTTATTGTGGAAACAAAGAGACCAAATCCATTCACAGATAATCGCCCTGGTAAGAAATGGCTAGAATTGTTCCTAAAACGTAAACCTGCAATAAGCAAAAGAAATGCTGAGGTAATCTCTAAAGCAAGAGCAAGTGTCACTGAAAACTAAATAAGGCAATGGTTTGAAGAAGTCAGGCAATTTCTGGAAGAAGAGCACTGTTTGGATATTTTACAGGATGCTGATCGTATTTTTAATGCGGATGAGACAGGTGTACAATTATGTCCCAAAACGGGAAAGGTTTTAGGACCTAAACAATACAGAAACTTTTACGATGTAGCTGCAGGAAAAGAAAAGGAATGTATTACAGTTTTGGCGAATTTTTCAGCAAGCGGAAAAGCTGTTCCCCCGATGATTGTATTACCTTATAAGAGGATCCCTCAAGATATATCAAACTCGTTACCCGATGATTACTTCGTTGGAAGAAGTGACTCAGGGTGGATGGTTGGTTCAACTTTCCTTGAATATGTTGCCGATTGTTTCTGTCCTTGGCTAGAACAGAACAACATTAAATTTCCAGTCCTGTTTTTCTTAGATGGCCACAAAAGTCATATCAGCCTTGAACTTGCCGAACTATGCACCAAGAAAAAGATTTTTTATCTATTGTCTCTTGCCCAACGCAACCCACATTTTACAACCATGTGATGTTGGTATTTTTCGACCACTAAAAGTCAATTGGCGAAAATCAGTCCAACGTTTTAAGCAAGGCACAAGTAAAAGTTTGACAAAAAGAACATTCGCTCCTGTATTTAAGGAAGCTTTTGATGCTACTTCAAAAGAAGAAACTATTAAAAATGCCTTCAAAGCTTGTGGTTTATTCTGACAGCATAGACTATGAGAAGTGTATGAGCAATAGACATAAAACCGAAACTACAGTAGAAGATGACGAAGGCAATAATGATGAATCAACGGTTATCAAAAATGCTAAGATTTTTTTTAAAATTCTAGAGCACGACATGAATCCAGAAACTCTGTCAAAGTATAAATCTGATTCCATGGCTACAGGAACTGATAACATTGAAGATTCTGATGATCTGTACAAGATCTGGCATAAGTACCATCAAATTGTATGCAAGTCTTCATCAGAAAAGATACCTACAGATAAAATAAATGTTTTACAGAATGTTATTATTGCTCCTGTTGATTCTGTGAATACTAGGATGGAAATTGAAGTTATTGGGGATCTTACTCAGGAAGAGATTGCCGAAGGACTAAAAGAAATTGAAAACGGAAATTTCATAGATCTACTGGAGAACCAAGTAAACGTGGAATCAGATGAGAATCAAAAGCAAGAAAACGTAAAACATAGCGACGATATATTTCCACAAAATCAGGAAAATGTTGAATTAAATAAATTGCCAGAGATGCCGCAGTTCATTGAGTCCACTTCATTTACAAATAATACAAGCAACGTACTGAAGGAGATCAATTGCGAGAAAGTAATGAAACCGTTAAATTATACTGAAGTATGGGATAAACACCTCCACTATCCAAAAATTGAAAAGGGGAACAATAGAAAGAAAGAAAAAGTGCCTCTTGCGATTGTGTCTAAAAAATGGAAAGATTACTATGAATGTAAGAACAAAGAAAAGGAGGTTAAAGAACTAACCAAGCAAAAAAAGAAAGCTGAAAGAGATTTAAAGAAAGCACAATCAGCAAAAGAAAATAATGATAAAATTAAGAGGCGATATGTAAAGACAAATAGCAACAAAAACGAGACAATAAAGAATAAAAATAACAACACAGACCAGAAAAAAAAGGTGCAAGTACAGAAAAATGAAAGTGCATCTTCTGATGAAAGTTCAGATGATTACAAATTGAGCGAAATTAGAGATAGGATGCAGAAGTTGCAAGAACTGAGAAAACTCAGTTATGATTTGAGTTCATCAGATTCCTCCGAAAGGTCGAGTAATGAGTTGGAAGAAGGTGAAACAGAAATTTCAGTTTTAGAAAAAAATAGCCAAGGAATATCTGTTGCCGATTTTGTTATAGTACAATATGACCAACAGTATTATCCAGGAATTGTAGTCAAAACTTGTTTGAATGAGGCTGAAGTAAGAGTGATGATGAAAACTGACGGTGATAAATGGAAATGGCCCAAAAAAGTGGACCAGATTTGGTACAACAACGAAAATATTGTTGAGAAAATCGAAGCTCCTATCTTGGTATCGAAAGAAAGCAGCAATAATTATGTAGTACGTGAAATTGAAAAATATCAATAAAGTGTTTTTTGATCTCTTCTTGAATTGGTCATTTACTGGGTCTGGTGTAGTCAATAACTGGAAGTCAGCGGTCATTCATTAGGGAAAAGGGTTTGAATCGATTTAGAAAGAGACTGAATAAAAACGGTTATATTAAGTGAAATCTGAAAACATTTTATTGAAATTTTAATGAATGTTTCATTTAATAAAACGTTAAACCAGTATCAAACCCCATTTCAATAATTACAACTTGGAATCTAACTTCAAGAATTCCTTAATCAGTCATTCACTGGTGCATTCACCCTATTTCGGAAGTTTAAAACGTGGAATACAGCAGTCATTAGTTATATTAAAATAACCAAGAAATTATGGAATTAAAGAATAATGATTATTACAAAAAAATATTTGTATGAAGTCACAACCAATTGAAGTTACCTACTTTTCATTTTTAATATAAAAAAATACAATAAATATATAAGTACAGGATTTATAATAACTATACGAGGATATAATTGAAAAATTCTTAGCCTTCTATAGAACCAAACAAAATTTCAATGTCAAAATATTTTATTACTCAACATATTCTGCTCTTAATTGGATAGATACATTTATTACAGCGAACCTGCATCGTCTCTAGACCTTTCAAAAAAAATGTGTTCTAGTAATTCAAACCCTAAATCACGAATTTCTTGCATGGCAACATGAGATTTATGTGCAGGGGCGTTGTCCTGCAAAAACAAAACACCTTTGGATAGCTTTCCGCGTCTTTTCTCTTTAATTTTTTTCCCGTAGAGTGGTCAGTAATGTCGAATAGTAATCTCCAGTTATTGTTCTACCCTTATCCAAAAAATTAATCATGATTACTCCATGGCAATCCCAAAAAACTGAAGCAAGATCTTTTCCAGCAGATTTTTGGACACGAAACTTCTTAGGTCTTGGAGAACCGGAGTGTCGCCATTCCATCGATTGTTGCTTTGTTTCTGGATCGTAGAAATGTACCCAAGTCTCATCCATAGTAACAATTCGGTTTAAGAAGTCTACATCGTTTTCAAATCGAGCACAGATCGAACGCGATGCTACTACCCTTGCACGCTTTTAGTCAACATTCAAACATTTGGGGATCCATTTTGCAACAATTTTTCTCATGTCCAAATTGACGTGAACTATATAATGAACGCGTTCGTATGAAATATTCAGTGCTTCAGATATCCGTTTTAGCCCAATTCGACGGTCTGTTAAAATCATGTCATGAACTGCATCGATATTTTCGGGGACTGACACAGAAACTGTCCTTCCCGATCGGTCATCATCTTCAATGGAAAATTTACCTCTTTTGAAGCTTGCAGTCCAGTTTTTCACGGTCGCATACGAAGGACATTGATCACCAAAGGTATTAAGCATATTTTCGTATATCTGCTTACCTCTTAACCCTTTTAAATACAGGTACTTGATGATGGCTCGATACTCCAATTTTTCGATTTTCACAATTTCGATGGACATATTTTTTCATTTAATTTATTACGTAACTCTGGTTTACTTTTTTGACGTCAAACTTTACACTGACACTTCTAATAAGGTATTGTTCGTTGCTATGGTAACGCAATATTTTGTTTATGCAGGGAACTGGTCTAGGCTAACTAGATATCAAAACATCCTAGTATTATATCAGAGTCGGAAGAAGAATCATCTCTATTTTCAATAACAATTATTGGATTAATCAAGTCTTCAAAAATATTGTCAGTTTTCCACATAGCATATTCTACGGTAATAACATGGTCAATGCATCTTCTCCAATTGTCGCTGGTCACTTCCTGAACCACACTTTCAGAAAATAACTGAACATCTTTCATTTTGAAGGTTGTAGGTATTTTTGCGGGCTACATTATTTTTCACTTGAGCCCATAATATTAGTTCTATGGGATTCAGCTTGCAGTGATACGAAGGAAGTCATCATCAACAGACCCATACCAATATATGAAGTTTTCGAACATTTTATTCTTTTTTATTTGAGTTTTTAGGTCATCTATTTTTTGAATTATATTCCCACCAAAGGTCTCAAATATTCGTTTATTCCTTGTATTTTTATTTAAGTATCATTAAATATTATACTCGAAATAAACACAAAACGAATTACTGCATTCCATTGCCAATAATTGGTGTTAAATAAATTCAATTGTTTTATGGAGCATGTCCAACACACCAAAGTATGTGGATTTTTCACAACTTTCAAATGACCTCGTCGTAAGAATGTACACCGTTAGAAAAAAACCAACCCAAGGTGATCCCTTTCACCAAATATTCAAGAGAGAGTTTGTGCATTTTGCATTCGCATATTCGGAAGCAACTGCTTGATATTCAGAATGAATAATAACAGAAAATTTTATAAATATTTTTAATGGCTACTGCAGCTTGTGAAACCTCTGTTGGTAATTTTATATTTTTTTGTACATTTTTCAACATAAAAATTAAACTTAAAGTCGACAAAATTCAAATGGCTTTTTTCTCGCGCTATTGCAAATTGTTGTGACGTACTCTCCCGATAATCTCGAGTAACCAATAGCATTGCCGTTTCACGCCACAATCAGCTCTTTGGCTGATTGGTCTCGGCAGAGTACGTCACAAAAAGCGCCAAAATTAGTAGCTTTGAAATTTGCTGATTTTCAGAAACGAATGGGAACGGCAGTTATTGAAATTTGACTCCAAAAATATATTATGAGTTCATTTATATATGCGTTGTGTATTTTGAATCATATTTGGAGCAATAACATTTTTTCCTATTGTCAAATAACAAAAGTCTTTGCTTACCACTTGGATAAGGTGAATGAGGGGAACAGGAAAGGCTCATCAGCACCAGGGCCGCACTACATTCATCCATTTTGCTGTCTTTTGAGATGTCTTCTTGGGTGCTGCTTGTGCGTCTTTTTCGAGATCTGAAATAAAAAAATAGATTCTTCATTTTTGCGTCTACGTTCCACCATTACGTAAAGAGGTCAAAGCTATTTCTGTTGAAGACAGAAACATTCCAGAGGGTACTAGGTTAACCGATATTTGATATGAAAACATCAAGTGGACAGTCTAATAGCAGTGACATTAAACATGGAGTACCACAGGGGTCTGTTTTAGGACCCGTTTTGATTTCAATCTATATAAATGACCCAATAACTATTAATTTCGCAGGACGATTTAATAATTTTGCTGATGATACTACTATACAGTGAGGACGTAAAAAGTCATCCCCCTCCTTAACTTTTGAACGGAACAAGCTATCGAGATCGGGTAATATTCAGGTAAAAAGGTACCACTTTTTCTACTTTGTGGCATAAAAATGATTGTGGCCTAGTGTCAAGAGGGCACCATCAACATTTTTTTTTCAAATGTAAATGAAGCGTCATGTGGCTCCTGGTTTTGAAGGTCTTCCTATTCTACAGTGCTAGTCAAAAGTCCCCTCCCCCCCTCGTATCTTTTGAACGGTTATACTTATAATAATGAAATTTGGAGGGTGGAAATAAACGTATGTAGGCTTCTCAACTTGTCATAACAGGTGAAGCAATAGTCATAAATGACGTCACAAGGCCACTGTGACCAATAATTTTAAATGGAACCCTATGGCAAGTGACAGCTCGTTTGAAAGGTATTGAAAATACCTATTCAGTCATACCAATTTTGTTTGGGTTTCGGCTGATTTTAATTGATAAATTGAATAAATACTGAAATTATAGTTTCGCATTTAATTAATAAAGATTTAAGAACCAGTTCTTATAATAAGTGTTCAAAATGTGCTCCATCTACTTCCAGGCAGTAATGCATCCTATTGCTAAACTCTTGTCGTACTCGTCCCAGTGTGTCAGCGGAAATTGCCCTACATTCTTCAACAATTCGTTGTTTCAGAATGGCAATACTGTCAGGTGCTGTAGCGTAAACCTTAGATTTCAAGTACCCCCATAGAAAAAAATCTAATGGTGTAAGGTCCGGTGACCGAGCTGGCCATTCTATCGAACCTCGTCGTCCAATCCATCTACCACGATATTCTTCATCTAGGTAACGTCTTACTGCACCGTAATAGTGTGCAGGAGCACCATCTTGTTGAACCGTTATTTCCAAGTTGTCGAATTCATCTGGATTATCTTCTAGAATTTCAAGAATTAACGACTCAATATCATTTTGTAACATCTCCAGATACAATTCACCGGTTAAGTTAGCATTGAGAAAAAGAGGCCCAACTATGTGGTTTCCCAAAATACCTGCCCAAACATTTACTTTTTCTGGAAATTGAGAATGTTTTTCACGAAAGATGTGAGGATTTGTGTCACTCCAATACCTCACATTTTGAGTGTTAACATTTCCATTGAGAAAGAAAGTACTTTCGTCACTAAAACAAATTGTCTGTATGTAGCCTGGTTGTTGGTTCATTTTATTGGACATAGTTTCACAGAATTCTAGTCTTCGGTCGGGGTCATCATCTGAAAGTTGGTGCACCATTTTTAATTTATATGGATGAAATTTGTTTTTAGCCAACACCCTATGTACTGTCCTTTGACTGACTTCACAGATAGAGGCAACTTGGGCTGTGGAAGAAGTAGGGTTTACTACCATTTCTCCAATTATGTCAATTTTTTTGTCATCACTAATTGTTGGTCGACCAGATCGTTTGGCATCTTGAACACTACCTGATGCTTCAAACTTCCGAAGAAGCTCCCTCAAATAAACCCTCGATATAGGGCGATCGGGGTACCTCTCATTAAACAGTCGTTCCGCTGCATGGAAATTGTCTCTCCATTCACCAATTATTAAGATAGCTGCTACTTTGTCGGCTACAGTACGTACCATTTTGCCTATGTAAACACTTAAACGTCTCGTTAAACAATAGCTTAAGTAAATTTTCAAGGTATAAACACTTTTGACAAGTAGAGAATTCAAAAACGTCAACCTTTTTGACAATTAACCAGAGGCGTACTTTAAAATCTTTATTAATTAACTGCGAAACTATAATTTTAGTATGTATTCAATTTATCAATCAAAATCAGCCGAAACCCAAACAAAATTGGTATGACTGAATAGGTATTTTCAATACCTTTCAAACGAGCTGTCACTTGCCATAGGGTCCCAGTTAAAATTATTGGTCACAATGGCCTTGTGACGTCATTTATGACTATTGCTTCACCTGTTATGACAAGTTGAGAAGCCTACCTCCGTTTATTTCCACCCTCCAAATTTCATTATTATAAGTATAACCGTTCAAAAGATACGAGGGGGGGAGGGGACTTTTGACTAGCACTGTATATCCAACACTTCTTTGTTTGTGAAAATCGGCCAAGCCGTTTCAAACTGACGAGCGTTTGAAAACTATTAATTGTAGCAGAATTTTAACTCCGTTTCTGAATATGGCCGAAAAAACAATTTTTTTTGTGTTACGGTATTACCCTGGAAACATTTAATAACGTTCGGAATGAATTCCACAACCGACTTTTTTTCTGTCAAGAAGTAAACGGTGAACATTTTGAGCACTTGTGAAAATAGTTGCAACTGTTACTTGAAATTTTGTTGAAATTAAAAGTTATTTAGGTTTTAAATTTATTTGTAAATTATTTGAAGCAATTTTCAAACGCTAGTCAGTTTGAAACGGCTTGGCCGATTTTCACAAACAAAGAAGTGTTGGATATAGAATAGGAAGACCTTCAAAACCAGAAGCCACGTGACCCACTTTTACATTTGAAAAAAAAAGTTGATGGTGTCTTCTTGACACTAGGCCACGTGACCACAATCATTTTTATGCCACGAAGTAGTAAAAGTGGTACCTTTTTAACCCGATCTCGATAGCTTGTTCCGTTCAAAAGTTAAGGGAGGGGGGACTTTTTACGTCCTCACTGTATATGGAATAACAAAGAAATTTGTCAGCTATCAAATATGATAAAAACAGATGTTTAAAATATTCAAAACTGTCATATGTATACTAGACGATTTAGAATTGGAGAATCACTACATACAAAAGAACCAACTTGAATTTTATCATTTTATCACAATGTTACGAAAAACCTTTCGCCACTGTATACGACCGTTACGTGCAGATTCCTAGAACGGGGAGTCCATTAATGCCTATTACACTATTGCCAACTTTGGCCAAGTTAGTTGAAAAGTTAGCAAAAAAAGAGACTTTTATTTTCTGCTATATAAGTAGTCATTCTCTACGCCAATTTGGTTTTGAAACAACAAAAAGCACGAAATATGCCAAGCTTGCTTTACTAGAAGTTATAGAGTGTCCGCCAAAATGTTGGAACCATAAAGGAAACTTTTTTATTAATAATTTCTCAAAATATGTCTAAATATCTATCTATGGGAGTAAAGCAGTTGGAACAATCTCTGGCGACCTTACAAAAGCATTTAACTGTGTTGATCATAAAATAGTGCTTACATAATAATAATAATAGATTTTATTGACAGATCTGAACAATGATACATGAACAAATACAATTTCATCGACGTATCCTACATTTCTGTCGAAAGGCATAATTCAAGTTCTGAGCTTGTCACGTGAGTAACGCAATCAGACCCTACTCTTCCATTCAACCTGTAATATAATATAATAATATAAATGTTTAGCTTCACAGATATAACTTCAAGATGGCCCCATTCATACTTATCAAAGCACACATAAAGAAAACTCAATCAGTGAGTTGTGGAATACCACAAGGATCAGTACTTGGCCCACTTTTATTTTTATTGCACATTAATCATCTAGTAAACATTAATAGCAGGGGTAAATTTACTATGTTCGCAGATGATACTACAATACTATGGCATAGCGATGAACTGAATTTACATATATGGCTGCAGACACATCAATGATACAGTATTTCAAAAACATGCAATAATGGGTGAGAAATTATTAGGGAACGCAAGAATAAGTACTGAATCACCAGCCAATGTTTTGGGACTTTATTTGGATACAAGTCTTTCTTTCAACACTTGCATTTAGATAAAAGGTTATCTTGTGGTTCTAATTTCTTTTGAATGTTGAAATATTTGGCGATCGCATTACAATATTTGGCGATTGCTCTTAAAACATTTGGCGATCGCGCGAACAGGAGTACAGTTTGTAACCAGAATTGATTATGGATCTAAAGAGAGTAGTTTTCCAAAAACTAACACACAATTAATGACGTGATTTTATAAAACCCATTTGGACACGAAAAAGCGTTTTTCAAATAATCTCCACGAACTAATCAAAAAACGTGTGATTGAGGAATATTCTAAACGATATTTATACATTAATGAAAATGTTGAAATTCAAGATAAGCGTAATTCAAAATATGATATTTTTGACAAAACCACAGAATGAATTGACAAAATGAAAGTGATCCGTTTGATTATGATTTTATTATAAATATCCTAGTCAATGTAGTATCGAAAAGAGAAAAACAAGATTATTACCTGATTCAGGGTAACGACCTTTCAAAATTTGGTCACGTAGCTCTTACCTGCGATACCTGCGATATGGAAAACCATGATTCTAATGGTTCTTTGAACTTTTGATAATCGTGGGTCAATGCATTATTATAATGGTTTACGCACGATTCCCAATCAATATGCGATCTTGAATTCATTGTTTTAATTTGGTTTCGATTATTTCAATTACCTACAAACGTGTCAAATATCGAAAATAATGTCGGAAACTTTTAGTATGCTTGTATTAACATTTCAAAATATTACAGGGAATGTTCCAAACACAGGCCTTGCACTGATTATTTTTTTCGTGGTGTCATCAGAGCCGGTTTAAGGAACTTACGGGCCCTAAGCGCTCAACTTTTTCGGGCCCTCTTGTGGATAAAAAATTAAAATTGTATTTTGAAAATAAAATGAATTACATAGTAACATAACTACATGTCATGTGTTACGAAAAAAACAAAACTGAAAACAATAAATAAAATATTAAAGAGTAGGTAAACAAAATCATTGAAATAAATAAAAATGTGTAATAAAAAATTTTCGTTGGTATAATGTAAATTAAAATATATGAAATAGAAACATAATTAAATGAATAAAAAACGATGAACCGATATGGAAACGTTTTTGAATGAATTATTTATAGTGGGCGATAAAATAAATATTTTTCTTGATTGGTACATCGGAATAAAGGTACATAAAAAAACAAAATAATAATAAATAAAATATGGAGGAGTAAACAAAATCATTGAAATAAACAAGAAAGGTAAAATAGAGAATCTTCTTTGGTATATAGTTGAAAATTAAACTAAGTATAAGTGAAAACGTAACAGAGAGGGCATCTAGTCTTTCTTGACCAGTTGTGGATCTCAGTTAGTTTTTAATCCTTTTCAGGGCCAAGAAGGATCTCTCACCAGATGCATTAGAAATGGAAATTGTGAATTCTTTTTACAAAGTGGTCAAAATATTTGGAAATATAGATTTCCAGCTTTAGACAAGTTCAAATTTATCAGACATTGTTTCTTTGTTCATATTATCACATAATAGAAGGAAGTGGGTTATTTCCTCATTGAAAACTTGAGCATTAATATCTAAACTATTTGTAGTTTTTAGATCATTGATCGATTATTCTATCGCATATTCATCGGCAGTAAAAAACTCTTGAAATTTTAACTTTTATAACATTCAATTCGTCGACTGAGAAGTTATTTCATCACAACTACTTCTTAGGTCCTCTTGGAGTTAAGTTTTTTTCCTTTTCTCGGCTCATGACGAATGCTTGTAGCTCATATTGACCAGTGACCTAAAGTTGTCATAATCATAATCAGAGATCATGATAATTCAACTGACTAAGCGGGCAAATTTAAATCTCTTTTCGCTACCGAAGTCATAAAAAAAACGGATGAAAATATGGTCAAAATTTTCTAAGGGTCAGTTTCACAGGTTCCAGTTAACCTTCAAACAACTAAGTGGGAGTTTAGACGGTGAATGACATTCTTTAAATGGCGTTGAAGGTTCACATTCTAACCATCAGTTAATTAATCTGGACTCTAAGGAACCTGTGAAACTGGCCCTGAGTACACTACACTTTTAAACAAAGTGTGCCACAACCGGGCCCCTCTGGGAGATCGGGCCCTAAGTGGCCGCTTACTCCGCTTATAGGAGAAACCGGCACTGGGTGTCATGACATTTTTTTAACAACAGATGAATTTACAATAAAGTTTTTTGTTCTAAAATGAACTAAACTGAGGTTTGAACAAATGAATATATTATCAATCATTATTTTTGTATTCAATGACTAGGTACTTTCTTGGGATTTTTTTCATTTTTAACGCTCAAAGGTCATTTTCAATGTTTTTCTCCAACTTTGATAGTACCTATAGTTATCTTGCAAAAAATGTTATTTCATCAGGAAGTTCCTGAAATGTATGGAATGTATGGAAAGACCTAAACCTGTTAGTTTTCTGTTATTCCAATTTCAGTGGCATTTTATGACAAATTTGTTTTAACTTTATTGATAATTCAGTGCAAAGCATGTCAATATTCAATTATGGGATACTTTTCTAGTCTTGAGCCTGGCAATCTTTGCAATCCTTGATTAATACAAATGCATATTCTAGTACTGTGATGCAGATAATAAATTAAGTTGAATTTCATGGTAAGGAATAGAATAAAATACTTCGCTGTAGCCACTCCCTTTGCTATTTCTTCCTGTTCTATCATTATATGCAATTTGACAAACGCCATTTCTCAAGTCGGAAGTATTAGGAACAATCTAAATATTGAATTGAGGTCATTTTAGTGGGCGTCCTTGTTCACTTCCTTCCGCATATTAATTTTTATCATTAGCAGCAAACATGCAAATACCAAAAAATGTTTAGGAATACTTATTCAATATTGTGAAATCAAGTTATTGTCAATATTACGTCGAGAAAAATCAATTATTATTACTTTGAAATTAATAACAATTTTTTTCTAAAGAACTGCCTAAGAAAATGAGGAACGAGGAAACATTATCGATTAGTAAGTATACAGTGTGAATTTCAAATCAATTGAAGAAAAAAAATTACCCGAAAAAAGGTGTAAGGGAGACCCCTAAAATTCACGAAAAATACAAAATCGTCAGATTCACTTGAAATCTGCAAAAAATGCGTAAAATTTCACGATGATTTCGAAAATATATGATTTGTATATGCTCAGATACTTACTTATAAGATTTAGCCGGAAAATGGAATAAAATTCGAAAATTTCAATTTGAAATTATTAAATTTTACGAAACTAACTTAGAAAATCTAAAAAAATAGAGCGGGAAAAAACCCCTCTCAACTCGATTTGAATTTTTCAATTTGAGAACGGATAGAGGTAGAGCGAATCTGGAAACGCCAATCGATTTAGAATACATATACGAGGATATATTGAAATATTCTTAGCCTACTATAGAACCAAAAAAAATTTCAATGTCAAAATATTTTATTACGCAACATATTCTCCTCTTAATTGGATACATTTATTACAGCGAACCTGCAACGTCTATAGACCTTTAAAAAAAAATGTTTCTTCTTGCTCTGCAAACCAGACCTCCACAGCATTTATTGGAAGAAAATTTACGACCTTTTAAACTTTTTTTCAGTTGTGGAAAGAGATGATAGTCGGACGGAGCGAAATTTGGTGAATGGGGGGGATGTTCTAGTAATTCAAACCTTAAATCACGAATTAATTGCATGGCAACATGAGATTTGTGTGCAGGGGCGTTGTCCTGCAAAAACAAAATACCTTTGGATAGCTTTCCGCGTCTATTCTCTTTAATTTTTTCCCGTAGAGTGGTCAGTAATGTCGAATAGTAATCTCCAGTTATTGTTCCACCCTTATCCAAAAAATCAATCATGATTACTCCATGGCAATGCAAGAACTTTTCCAACAGATTTTTGGACACGAAACTTCTTAGGTCTTGGAAAACCGGAGTGTCGCAATTCCATCGATTTTTGCTTTGTTTCTGGATCGTATAAATGTACCAAAGTCTCATCCATAGAAACAATTCGGTTTAAGAAGTCTACATCGAACACAGATCGAACGCGATGCTACTACCCTTGCACGCTTTTGGTCAACATTCAAACATTTGGGGATCCATTTTGCAGCAATTTTTCTCATGTCCAAATTGACGTGAACTATATGATGATCGCGTTCGTATGAAATATTCAGTGCTTCAGATATCCGTTTTAGCCCAATTCTACGGTCTGTTTAAGTCATGTCATGAACTGCATCGATATTTTCGGGGACTGACACAGAAACTGGCCTTCCCGATCGGTCTTCAATGGAAAATTTACCTCTTTTGAAGCTTGCAGTCCAATTTTTCACGGTCGCATACGAAGGACATTGATCACCAAGGGTATTAGCATATCTTCGTAAATCTGCTTACCTCTTAACCCTTTTAAATACAGGTACTTGATGATGGCTCGATACTCCAATTTTTCGAATTTCACAATTTCGATGGACATATTTTTTCTTTTAATTTATTGCGTAACTCTGGTTCACCTTTTTGACGTCAAACTTTACACTGACACTTCTAATAAGTTATTGTTCGTTGTTATGGTAACGCAATATTTTGTTTAAGCAGGGAACTGGTCTAGGCTAACTAGATATCAATACATCCTCGTACACGAAAGACTGATTTTAACGAAACTGAGTCAGAAAATCTTGAAAATGTGTAATGTACATGGTTGAACTCAGAGCCTCTATAATATACAATAATAATTTGACAAATAAAGTTGACATTTAAGACCTTGACAGGTGACAGAAGCAGGAAACTGGAATGCTTTCGATAAACCATTAAAAAAATTATGAGGTACATTGTTTTTTTTTCTTAAGAAATGAAAATAATTAGCTGAATCCCCTGGTATATGCCGAGGGGAAAACATCTCGCTAAAATGTGTACGAGACTTGAAATATATAAAATACTGAAAGACTCAAACCGATGACTGAAAGACTCACGCTGACGACTGAAAGACTCAAACCGATGACTGAAGCGAAGATTTAATGACTGAAAATTGACTTAAATGACTCAAAATTTCTAGTTGTACGAGATTTAAAGGAGATGTTTTCCCCTCGGTATATGCATATGTGGTTTAATAATCAATTCATTGATCTTGATCTAGGTGAAGGAATATTTATGTTGTTCAATCAATTATTCATTAGCAACAACAGAATACGATTATTATCAGAAATTCATAAAGTACGTACTTTTTTTGAATCGACAATCTGTTATTGAATCGACATTGAAATTCATTGATAAAAAAGTAAGCCTTATATAGATATCGAGCGATTATAGACCTCACCAGTGCAAAAAAACATGTGCAAACAAAGCATTCCAAACAAAAATCATATTATCATTTCGACAATGGCAATTGTTTTGGCTGTTAATCGAAGTTCAAGTTGCTTTTGCCATGATAATACTATCAGACAAAGAGTCTTTCTGAATGTATTAAAACCACTTTGAAGTTCGAAAAAATGGAAAATGGCGAAAAAACGATTCATCAGAATATTTTTTTCTCGCGTATAAACGATTTAATTTATCGATACTAACCTGGGATGATACGAAGGGGATGGTACGTCGATCGTGTGCGAGGCAGTTCTTTTTCGGTCACCGGCCATGTCAGCCAAGCGAGCGAAATCGGTGTCTTGATCAGCCAATCGAGGAGATTTTCTACACTCCATCAGGCGAACATCGTCCAGGCGTTTTTGAACCACGAATGGAGTCTGAAACAAAACAAGGAGATGAAAAATCGTCATTTATGTATGCAACAAACAACGACGGCCCCAGGACCGATCCTTGGGGAACACCGTGTTAAAAACTTCAGTTGGAAAGTAATACACCGTTATCTGTCACATAAATACTGTTTAAAACTGTTGACTATTTCGGGTTATCACCTTGGGTTTTAAAAATTATGGCCGAAAAATATGCAACTTTCACAATTATATCATTTTTCTGGCGATTTTTTTTCTCTTGTATGAAGCTCACACTGTTTTTTATAGCATTTCTGCAATGCAATCTACATTGATTCACCATAAAATTTATGAGGTTATTAGTTATTACGAGGTTATCACTACAATTGCATATTCATCGTAAAAATGCAATCGAGCGTATTTTTTACAACACATGCTGTAACCGCAAACAAATGCTGTCGCCAAGCTGGCTAGAAGTTTTGCAATTGATAAGGTTAGCTCACACTATGCAGTTGTATAAATATTTGCTGAATGAATGAAGAATGGAAAGTACTTTTCGCATTTTCACTTTCAACTGTTGTATATGAATTGACTCTTTTGGGAGGTTGAATAGAGAAAATATGGCTTCCTTGGAATAAGGTACGAAAAAAATTATAAATCACTGAAGAAGGAGTGAAAATAACTGCAATGCATAATATGGCTAGCTAGATTTTATTCAGACGAATCTAGACGTAGTGGTGAGAAGAGTATTTCCTTATCCTCAGAAACAATGTGTAGTAAGATTTCTTCCTATTGCATTTCGGCCTGGAATACCGTATTTTCTCGGGTATTTTCGGCACCAGAAAGTTAATCACAATATATTCAACCAATTAAATCGTTTATTTAACTACGTTGTGTAAAATACATACATTTGTAGTAGGTCAGGAAAGTCAAATGTGAAATCACATTCGTAATTAGTAAAACATAGTAAAAACAAAAAAACATGACAAGATAAAACATTACATAGAAGTAAAATATTTATATACATAAAAAGCACCAACACTTTTTAAGGCACTATAGTTCGTTAAGAACTGCATGAAAAACCATATGAATAGTGGTACGATCATTCACCTAAATTAGACATATCATAGTCCACGTATTCATCAACCGATTAATAATTGAAGATTTTTTACATTTCTCTCAAAAGAAATAATATCAAGGTTTTTCCATCCACATAGATAAATGATGAATTCATAGCAGTGGCCCCGGCACAGAGCCCTGAGGCACCCCATATTTTGAAGACTCGTCTTTTTGATAAACTGACAGCGTTCTATTTTTGAGGTAGGATCAAAAAAAGTCGAGTGCCACACCTCTTATTCCATAGTAGTTTGATTTTTCCATGAGTAGGTCATGGCTTTACTAAAATCACACATTATTGTTGAAGTATGCTTGCCTTTTAGACCGGGGGATGGTGACAGATTTTGGGACACGATTTTACTCAGTATGCCTTTTCTACGACAGTATTGTCCGTATATCCTAATGATAATAATGCATGAATCAAAGAAAGAGTCGTCGTAGGTTCTTCATATTAAAATATAATAATAATAATTTTAATTATTATTATTATTCGGGTACGATTTTAATCAGACTGCCATGTGTTTCGTGATGAAATAATAAAACTAAAATACTCGAAAAACGATTGGCATGCCGTTAGGTTGGGTCTGAATGGCTGGTATGGTCACGTGAAATTGTATTTGGAAAAGGGAATTCTCCGCCCATCCTGATGGTATGCCAATGGTTTTTCGAGTATTTTACGTCTATTACTTTATTACAAAACACATGGCAACCTGATTGGAATCGTACCGAAACACATAATTTTTCGAAAATATTATTATTATTTTTCAATATGAAGAACCTACGACGACTCTTTGTTTCATGCATTGTACACATTGTACGATTTTAGAAAAGCCTTTCACTCTACAACAGTTGCTTCTGAACGCAAAGTGGTTTTTGTTTGAATCATCATGTTTTTAAAAGACGTTCAAGAGTCTGTTTTACTATTATTTCTATTAGTTTTCCAAATATCAGTAATGGTGGATTTATGCAGCAGTCATAAGTCATAAGTTTTAAGTCATAAGGAAGAATATTCGTCAATGATTGGTTCAACCAATCATTGACGAATATTTTTCTTTATGACTTAAAACTTATGACTTATGACTGCTGCACGAATCCACCTTAAGATTGAGATCGATAGTTGTCAACATTGATGTCAACATGCAATAAACGGGAAAAAATTCCATTATCAAAAAAAAAACTTTCGTTTCTGCATACTGCAAAACTTCAAAAAAAAATTATGACTTATGTCACATGGGCACCAATATGACGGCAATTTTAAAAAATACGTAACGAATGGACAAAAAGTAGGGTTATTTTTAAAGACAGCAGAAAATTCATTTGAAAAAGATGTGTACAATTTAACTTGGGCCCTTGAAATTTGAAATATCCATCAAAAATTACTGCGATTTTTTCGAAATATTTTATTGTTGGTTAAAAAAGTGGTGATATTTTCGTTTAAAAATAACCGATAATTTAGCAAGAAAGCGTGTTATCTAAAAATTGCACGAGTTTATTTTCATATCTTGGCGAAATTGGCGAATATTTTTCAAAATATGAAAATAACCGAGTGCAATTTTTATAACACGCTTGAATGTAAAATTATCTGGTAATTTTTCTGTACGAGTGTAATTCATTGGAATTGTGCAATAAAGAAATAAAGATTTTTTTTTCATGAGAAATATCATAATTCCGACAAAGACTATAAATAAAATTGTGCTAGATACGCGACATTTTTTTCAGTTCAACTGTCTGCTCCTCGTTTCTAGTGTTCTAATGTTCAAGGTAGACTGCCATTAGTCCACGCACTCGTAATTCCTGGTCACAATTCATCGTAGGCACATCTACGTGAAAAACTCAAGTGGGGTTGAATAATGAGATCGAGGTGGCTACTTACAGTTGTATACGGAAATTACCGAACAGCAACTTGAACAGATAAGGTGCAGCTATAGTCAAATTGGAAATGGTTCATAAAAAAATCAACTCGTGACAGTTTCAATTGTTTTTCTACAAATCGATAATCCATCTCAAAATCACGGCGGAAACATACTTTATTCTATAGCGAGGCTTTATTTAAATAATATAGCCGTCATTACGAGTTGCGTAAGTGTTATTGTACAGCTGTAATCAAACAGTCAGCTGGATAACAAACGAAACGCGTCGAGTCGACTTGACGTGCATTCGAGCGTCGATAAATGCTAAAATTTTATTGTTCATGAGATGTGACGTCAGACATAATTTGCAATCGGCGTGCACCCACCTTTGTTCAAGGCACCGCTCCGATCCAAGCAGGCTAGGCGACACATACTGCGAAGTATTTTTTGGTCTATTCCAAGAATCAAATCGCATGATTTTTTTCAATTTATATAATGATCGAAATCAAAATTTCTGATAAATTATAATGAAGAGAAAATAAAAAATTTCAGCTATATCAAAAATTGACAAAATTATCTCGCTCGATACGAAAAATGCGGCAGCACAAACTAATTGTCGAATTGAGAAGAACTCTTTTTGTATATTTTGTTGCAACTTTCACCAATGTATGGGTTTTACATTCTGGAACGTGAAAGGTTTTGATCTTGCAAAAAACTTGATTGTAAGTAGTAGTTAACCACTAATTGGATATAATTTTTTAACAGCTTTTAAAGAAATTTTGTTTACACTCTCTGTTAGTGTTTGCTGATTTTTGTTGGGCTAAGGAGACACGCTAACAAATGATATAGGGTTATCTCTGTTCATAACGCCTCTTAAATTTTTGCAGCTGATTTATGAAGTTATGCCAGTTTTGTCAAAATGGGTTTCTAATATTATTTTAAATTCTTCCACGACATCTGAAAGACTGGCATTGTTTCTTTGTAGTCTATCTATTGCCATAGAATTAGGCTTAAGTATTGTTGGGTAATATTCGACAAATCTTTTGAACAAGGTGTGCCACAAGGGTCCATACTGGGTCCACTGTTGTTCACAATGTTTGTGAATAATATATCTGACCACACCAAGAGCGCTAATTCCTTGTTATATACAGATGATCTGAAGGTGTACAAGAAGATTAACTCTGAAGAAGACATGAATAATCTCAAAAGTGATATTGCTTCTGTCACTAAATATTGCAAAGGGAACGATCTCACACTAAACGAATCAAAATGAAAAGCAATGTCCTATACAAAGATGAGGGATTACCTACTCTCAGATTTTACTCCATCAATGGAGTTGCAATAGAGGTAGGTAAGGAAATGAAAGATCTTGGTGTGATTTTCTCAAAAAACTTTCAATTTACTGAACATAGAAAAAAACTAGTATGCCAGTGCAATATAACACTTGGTTTCATATTAAGAAGAGGACAGGAGTTCATCAGGGAAACTTGTATTACATTATACAACACATACTTTCGTTCTAAATTGGAATACTCCAGTGTCATATGGAATCCACAAACTGGAATACATTCTGAAACATTCAAACGTTTCTGAGGAAAACTTATTTTAAAAAATATGATGTGTATCCATTTAAAGTTTCATATGAAAAGCAAAGGAAGGACTTTAGCATGACTTATTTGTCCTTTGTCTCCTTTAAATCTCGTACAACTAGAAATTTTGAGTCATTTAAGTCAATTTTCAGTCATTAATTCTTTGCTTCAGTCATCGGTTTCAATCTTTCAGTCATCGGTTTGAGTCTTTCAGTCTTTTAAATATTTTAAGCCTCGTACACATTTTAGCGAGATGTTTCCCCTCGGTGCAGACGAAGGGAAATGCAAAATTATTTTTATGTCCAATGTTTTACAAGGTGAAATTTCTATACCTGATCTTCTGGAAGAAATTATTATAAACGTACCTGATATAAGACTGCGGTGTAGAGAAACCACTTTAAAAATCTTCAATATATGTTCACCAATCGAATACTGCTTGATTGCTGCTAATAGGTTGATGCAAAACAGTGATAAGTCCAAAAAATTAATTCAGTTTGAATTTTCTACTTCGATTGTGAACTTTATGTTTTTGTGAATATTATTAATATATTGATGAAAAATATCTAAATGTCTATTAGTACCTGTGAAACATACCAAAAAAGGATCCACGTATCTATACCAATAAAAAAATACTCTATTAAAGGATGTTTACGCCGGATCAAATTCTCTAGGTTGTCCATGAAAATTTCCGCAAGTAAAGGATTTCCCCTGATTAAACCTTTTGAAGAAAAATAGATTTTGTCATCATTCTGGAAATAATTTTGTTTGAGACATAATAATTAGATGTCCAATTATCAATAATGTTGGGGCGGACGCATCTTTGAGTATATAAAAAACAGTGGAGGGTTTTCTTGTTTTGACTGAAATTTGAAGTACTGGGCGTTTTCGCACATACGGAACAATCTTCATTGAAACTTGGAGAACAGTGGGAAAAAATAAAAAACGGGTTGAAACTAGCAACTTGTCTTATTTATAGGAAAGAATCAATACAAATTGAAAAATAATCGAAAAATGAAAAAAAATCTTGAATAAAATAATTTTTTTCTACCCTGTTTTCCACAACGTTTCTAAGAAAAGAATTCATGAAGTTTTGGAGTATACAATCCAATGTGTTACCATAACTGTATTCGATAAATTGATGTATATTGCAAATTTCATGTGGCAATTTTAAATGTAGAGGGCATGTGTTAGTGGGTAGTGTTTTTATGGGAACCCCATTCTCCTGTCCTTGCCATCTATCGGCAATTTTGTGTACAGTATTAATAAAAAACCTCATTTCTACTGTCCGTCAATGATTTTTTTTATAGCGTATATAAATGAGGAATTATGTCAATTATAACCAATTGACGTATTGCAAGTTGCATTCTTGCAATTAAAGAGACCCGGAGATCGAACCTCCTCAACGAGTGAGAGTGAGCTTGTTTGTGCCACTTGCCGGTGGGAGCAGTTACTGAGAGTGCACGTCAATTTGCGTTTCCTGGTGAATTTCGGTCGCCGCATTACAGCCATAGTTGACGTCGAGGCCAAGCCCCGTTCCTCAATCTCTCTCGCTCTCTCTCACTCGAACCGTTCTGACCCAATTCGGCGGCCTTCTTCTTTTCGTAACGGCGTAACGGCACCTGTGCGTTCATCTAACTGTGAATTTTCATTTGCTTTTTATGAATCACGCACGCAGACATCTTTTGCTTTTGCGGTGTTCGGTCCGAGCCGAATCATTGGAACAAAGAGCGTCGAGCGAGTATTATTCAAGTCAAAATTGATATTTGATTCTGCCAAAATTCGCATAGGGCTGAAAATTGGCAGAGACGTTAAATACATCATTATAAATAAACTGTGAAAAATCCCCTTCAATCCTACTTCTGGAAAAAAAATTATTCAAGGTCAAACGTGCAAAATTAAGGTTTTTTTCCATTTTTCTCGAAAACGGTAAGTTTTATCGTGAAAATAGTTCAGACAAAAGTTGTAGATAATACAATTCTCTGCAAAAATGGCCCAATCATTTTTTCTCTTACGACTCACAATTTGTGAGATATCGCGGATTTAATAATTAGAAAATTCATATTTTACATAATATGTACACATTTCCGCACCACCTATGAGGCAATGTACTGATCGACAAGCGTAAAGATGCCTCTGAGAATTGGTTGCGCAGTAGACAAAACCCTGGAGTGGGGCAGGAGCTCAATCGCTCTGCCTTATTAAACAGTAGTCGATCTTTGTCGCACATCTACTCACGCTTTCTATCGTTTGCGCATCTCAGAGGCATCCTTACGCTTGTCGATCTGTACTTAGCGCATTTTTTTTAAAGTGGTTTCCCCAGTTGGTATACTCCACGATCTAATAATAATATTGCTAATGATCAAAGTGGAATAGGTTGTTTTCTTTAAATTCAACAATTATTTCTTCGTCTTCATTTTCTTCTTCTTGCAGATTTTCTGTTCGCTGTACTAAGAAAAGGGATTATCAATTGTCTCTTCAATAATATCATAAATATTATCATCTGTTGTATTTGTTTCAATATGAAATGTGTACAGGCTGCATTTAGTGCATATTATGTAAAATATGAATTTTGTAATTATTAAAACCGCGACATCTCACGAATGGTGAGTCGTAAGAGAAAAAACGGCTGGACCATTTTTGAAGAGAATTGTATGATCTACAACTATGTCTGACCTATTACACAATAAAACTTACCGTTTCCGAGAAAAATGGAAAAAACCTTAATTTTGTTCGTTTGACCTTGAATACATTTTTTTGCAGAAGTAGGGGATTTTTCAAATTTCATTTATAATGATTTATTTAACACCTATGCAAATTTTCAGCTCTATGCGAATTTTGGCCAAGTTATGACTTATTTTTGTATATTTTGACTGGATTATATCGAGAAAACGGAAATATTCGTGCCTACACGTTATTCACTTATTCAGAAGTAGTTGATAAAATGATAAGCGGGAACAGTTCGATATGACCATTGTGACCGCACTTTCATTTCATTCCACTGCGATGAGTCGGTGATTACAACATGGAAAAATTGCGTTGCATCCACCACAATTTGAAATCTTCCTTGTGAATCATATCCTCAGGTAGATATGTATGGATCGCTTTTTTCGTGGTTTCTTCCCCTCTATCTCCCTAGTATAATAAGGATGAAAACATACCTTTTTTTCCGAATATAATATGTACCCATACATAAATAAAATAAAATCATTGATAATACAGGGTGTCATTTGTAGCTGCAATGTGAATATCTCTTTTTTCATCAGTAATATGTGCTTACATCACGGTTAATTTAGCTAGACCCGACTATTCCAATACATTTGTACAGCTGCTTCTATAATAACATTTTCAACATTGCTTTTTTTCACTATTTTTTGCCCTCATCCAATTTAGTACAATATCATACTCTTTTTCATACCTAAATCTTGATTTTTACGGTAAAAAAGACACACTCAGTAATTTTGCATCGTCCTGTATGTCGTCAGTTATAACATTTTTTTCGTATTCGGTTATTTCGTGCATATTTACATTTACATTTAATAAACTCAGTATCAAATGGATAGACGTCAAAATTACTGTGAAAATGTTGATTTCATTGAAAATATGAACTGGATGTTCATAAAGTCAGTCGCAGATGATTCCACAACTGACTTTATGAACATCCTGTTCATAATTTCAATGAAATCAACATGCCATACCCATGACAGGTTTAATGTCAGAAAAATATTTTCAAAGTTTCACCCCACAAGAAATAGTCCAACAATTCCTCATTACAGTGTGAAATTGCTTCTGAAGAGTATGTTTTCCAATTCTTCCGACCTCCCTGATGATCTTAGAAGAGTGAAATAGATTTTTGTCGACCAAAATGTATTGGAGGCCTAGCGAAAGAGATGCAATTATTCACGCATCAATGGAATGAGCGATTTTCTGTGAGTGATACTTCTGAATAACATTCTCCCTTATCTCAATCATAAATAAGAATCTCCAATGCAAACTGGACATTTAATAAATAATCAACTGTCTGAATGAAAATGCAAATTTTCACTTTCAGATTTTTTCTCTCAAGTTGTATAGGGTCTTTCTCAATATCTATCAGATGTAGTTCAATGTCCAGCGTGGCTTTTGCCGGGGAAGTAGTTGTTTTCTGTTAGATATTACAAAAAAGTAACTTCAATTTTATCGTAGGGTTTTTTCCATTTCCAGAGGAGTCATGTATTGATTCAATTTTCAATTGAGAATGTTTCTCTTTAATACTGTGAAAAATGTTTTTACTTTTTTTCTTTGGTGTTTAAAGTGACACTTTCCTCCCTAGTTAAAAAAATTGCCAAGTCCTACTTTACGAACTTGTATCATAAATAGCTACTTTCTAAGACAGTGCCAAAACTAAGGATTTTTTTTTCATTCCTTTGCCCAAAATCACGAATTTTGCCAATTATGAAAGAAATAGGATATAGGTATACCTTAATATAATTTTAATTTTTTTTAAACGATTTCGTCTTTCCGATTGACTGCACATTCAATATTACTATAAAAGGCAAGGCACGAATTATGTATACTTGTTAGAAAAGAGTATGCAATCACTTTCACATTGACTTTCCCCTCTCACTTTCACAAATAACTGCGGTGTACGTAAAGCCTTGGAAAAACAACAGTTCTCTCAATACTAATGTTCAGAGTACCACTGAGTAAAAAATACACTTTTGTTGTTATTTTGCAATGAAAATTAATGTTTTTTTTTTCATTTTTGCCGTTTTGATGATCCTTATTCAGCATCTATAATACTTTAATCTTATTTTTTCAACACCAGTACTATAATAAAACACTTATATGCCCATGATACGTTTCATAATGACATCCATTATATGATACAGATTTTTGATAACGTTACAGATTTTTAATCAATACAAACACATAATTTTTCATTGGTATTAATAAATTTGGTAAATTAGCGAAAAAAAATAGAAACATATTTAAATCTGCCTGATCCGAATTTAAATACAGGGCATTGTTTTCGAAGGACATCTGCAACCGTATCAGTTGATGCCGGTGGTGATATTACTGCATTAAAACGTCATGATGGCTGGAAATCCAATTCAGTGGCGGAAGGCTACATTGAAAATTCGGTTCAAAATAAAATCAGCATTTCCAACACAATATTGAACTCTATTGAGACTAGCAATAATGAAATAAATGTAAATATTCCTTCCACTTACAAAACAGTGGGACCTGGAATAAACTTTTCAATCTGCATAATAAACTTAATATTTTTAAGAAATCGGATTGTTTACATTTATTATGTTCAATATAAATATGAATAGAATGTTTATAGTTTTCCTATAACCATGGCAATACCATCAAGTACAATTTTGTAGATTTTTTTATAGAAATATGAGTAATTACTGTTTGTGTTCAATATAAATATAAATACAGGGTGTCCGGTAAACCTTGTACAATATTTAAACTGGTGATAGACCAGGTCATGACTGTTCAGAATATCGGAATTTTACCTTAGTAAAAATCTCACTGTTTTCGAGAAAATGAGCATTTTTTAATTTCTGGAAAACCACTACCTCACCTTGGATTTTTGAGTGCCATGTATACAAATTGGGACGAATTCAAATATCTTTGCTGCTGAAGATTACTGATGAGTGATGCTTTCAGATGTACGAAACAGTTTCTCAGAAAACAATACAATTTTTCAAGAAATGAGGGTAAAATGACGGGTAAAATAACAGATTTGAGTTTCACCAATTTTTTTAACAACAGTTTGACATTATTGTTTGAAAAAACATAACCAAGTGGAACTGGATATTCATTACAAAAGAATGCCCATTTCGTCCAGGCTCTACTATGGTATAAAACATACGATCATTATTTTTGGAAGGAGTAGCATTTCGATAATATTAGAGTGTGATGTTATTCTGAGCTAAAATCAACTCCATTAGACTTTGTCAGTAATGTCTTTTATTTTTATCCTATCAAGATGAAATGGTTAAATAGTTATGAGTAATAACGAATGAACTGCTTAAAAGCATTCAATGAGATGTAATGAAGTAAATACTAATTCAACGTTTTTTTTAATCAACATACACTATAAACCACAATAACGATTATTTAACATCGCACTGAATAATACAAACATGTTATTTTCCATCCACTCGTACGCAGAGGCGACATATTTTCAAGAAGAACCTTTTCAAATGCGTTATAGGTTAAAGCCCCCAAATCAGCGATTCTATGAGCGGCATTGTGCAATCGGAAATAGTTCTGCATAAAGCGCTGCTGCAGCAGTAGCACTACCTCCACATTCACCATAAATGTAGTGCATATGCGCATATTCTCGGGGAGTATAACGTATGTACGGCATAACAAAGAAATAAATACCACTGAATGAAACAAGCGGAATAATTTCAAAAAACTACGACAGAAGTCACAAGTTGTTCAAACAAAAGTTTTTTTATTTTCGATAAGGATTCATCTCTTAAAAAAGTTTGCACTTATTTGGTTACACCCTGTATATCTGTCGGTCTCTGAAACTTCGTTGTAATTTGGATGTTGGACAATTGCGACATTTATCACAAGAATTCGTATTAATCGGTGCCTTGTCGGATAATCGACATTTTATTTCGATAATTTTATTAGGCCTAATTACATGAAAAGTTAATTTCATTGGCATACTATTTAATGCTACCAAGTAGCCCATTCTTTATTATTAATGATTATTTCCACATTTTATCTTGATAAAATCTAAATAAAATAATTTTTGGGCGTAAGTATAAAAGTTGATCAAATAAATTAATATTTTGGAACCTTTGGTGTGAATACAATTCAAGAAAAAAATAAAATACCCAAACACCAAAACTACGTCACAATCTTAAAATCTTACTTTTAGCTCCTGAAAATGCTAACTTTGTTGGCGAAACGCGCGTCGAGTGTGATTGTGACGTAGTTTTGGTGTTGGGCAGTTTCCTTTTTTTCTTGAATAAAAGTTGATAGAAGCCTAGATTAAAACCACGCCTAATTCAATGGAAACCACTTCTTCCAAAAATAATTATAGTTTGTTTTATACCGGGTAGAGTCTGGAAAAAATGAGCATTCTTTTAAAATGAATGTCCACTTCCAATTGGTTATGTTTCTTTCAGATAATAATATCAAACTTTTTTAACAAAAAATTGATGAAACTCAAATCTGTCATTTTACCCTCATTTCTTGAAAAATGTTTTCACTTTCTGAGAAGTTGTTCTGTACGTCTAGAAGCATCACTCATCACTAATCTTCAGCAGCAAAGATATTTGGATTCGTCCCAATTTGTATACATGGCACTCAAAATCCAAGGTTAGGTGGCGATTTTCCACAAATTCTTAAAATGCCCATTTACTCGAAAACGGTGATATTTTTACTGAGGTGAAATTCCGATATTCTGAACAGTCATGACCTGGTCTATCAGTTTCAATATTGTACAAGGTTTACCGGACACCCTGTATAATTATTATGGTTCTTCATCATTTATCGGGTGTAGAAAAAATAGCGAATGCAACTCTCATGTAATGGTTATTAAATACACTCGCATAAACCATACTTTCTATTAGTTTTATTTTATCATCTCCAAATTTTATATAGTTGACTAGATTTCTTAAACTTTGTGTACGAAACTTTTTCCACAAGTGGATCACTTTTTTTATTGTTCCATGCATCTCGGTCTGCATTCAATCAAAGCCATCAAAAAGATTGTTCGTGAATTCAGAATGTATCAGATCATTCGTGAATGCATAACGTCTAACCGGCAAAAATCCACTACTTCGAGCCACGGCTGAAATCCCAATGCAGCGCTGAAATAGGACGCCCTAGAAAACCGGGGAGAAGCGTGTGCGGCCCCATTTCGCTATCGACCTGCGACCTACTTATTTGGGCAACACGTGCTTCGAACTGCATCGCCACAATCGCTACGGCCTCCAATTCTCCGCTCGTTTCGATAACGCCGGCAATTTTTGGCCATTCGCGACTTACTCTACAGGAAGTTTGATGGTTTCAACGAAAAAAGATAATGAAACTTCAATCAATCCAAAAATGGATATGGCGTCCATGGAATCGCTCAACTCATACTCAACAAGTACAAGTCACTTTGTGACAACCACAACACCATCGTCAAAGGCCAATATAAACTACGGTGTTCCTCAGGGATCAATACTGGAACCAACACTTCTTCTGCTTAACATAAATGATTTGGCAACTACAGCTACCGTAGGAAAGTTTACCTTATTTGTGAACGATACAACTATATTATGACATAAAATGACATAAAATGAAAATTGCGAAAAAAACTACCCCCAATTGAAAATAAACATGTTTATTTAGCCAAAATCTGTTGTGTTTCATCAATTTCTACAATAATTGTAAAAGTTTTCAATAAAACGCAAACATTACCTAATTTTTTATTACTTTAAATCATTCTCCATCGTATTAGCTACCGAATGGTATAAATCTGATGTCAATAACTCTATTACAACATTTTCTATCTACTGTTAAAGAAATTAATTATATTTCCAAATAAAACATGCCTTAAGAGTGCACTCTACATAAAATGTTCCGATTGAATTATGGACGTGTTATTTTCATCATCAGTTAGCTAATACGATGAAGAATAATTTAAAGTAATAAAAAAGGTAGGTGATGTAGTCGGTTTATTGAAAAAGTTCACGATTATTCTAAAAATGTATGATAAACAAACATACTATTGCTAAAGAAACATATTTATTTTCAATTGGGAGCAATGTTTTTCCACAATGTTCACTTTATATGGGGAAATGCAGTAAACAGTGGAAGAATTTTCACATCACAAAAAAGAATAATTCGCACTATGTTCAAATTACCTCCACAAGAGTCGTTTAGGCCATACTTTATATTTTACAAAATTCTAACCTTCCCATGCCTGTATATATTGGAATGCCTAATGCACATAAAGGAAAATTACTCCAAACTCAAAACAAATTCACATTACCACAATTATCCCACTAGGGATGGAAATCTTCTGTATATCCCGAAACATAAACACAACAAAATTTGAACGATCCCCACTTACCAGGTCATAATATTTTATAACCACGTGCCGGAGATGATGAAAAATCTCAATAAAAAAATCAAAAGCAGAGTGAAAATACTATCCTCCAAAGGATACTATAGCATTGAGGAATTTATGTCAGATTGTTACTTGGATCAATTTGTTTGATGTCTTGAGTGAGTCATTAGTAGTAAATAGTATGTCTTTATACCCTTAGTGTAATATATTATTATTTTGTACAGTGATTATTTATATTATGTGTATGTCCTATACAAATTGACTTGTCCAATACATTTTTGTTAATGTCTGAATGGATCAATAAAATATTAATATTATTATTATTATTATTATAAGGATGCCCTATTACTTCCAATCATTATGGAGTTTGTTTCATAGTGATAGACCATTTAGTTGGAAAGTTACACTGATTTGTTCACATAGGGGTCACGGCAACGAACAAAATTTAAAAAAATTCCATAAAAATTAAAATAATTTTTGTTTTCTACACCTTTGCCGTCTATAAAATTTAGCACAGTTTTTCCCATTTCAATATGTGAACTTTTCTGGAAAAAAAGCAATGTTTGGATTTAATGAATGTAATTGATTGAGACTTTTTTTTTCATTCTCTGTTACTATTGAATTTTGACACACCGCACGTTATATAAAATACTATTCTTCGTATTCATCAAATAGTTTTTCCCAAGCTCACTTTGCTTCCAGCTAATTGCGGGTATTTCATCACTTCAAAGATGTGTTTGTTGATGGCACAGCTCTCACTCGGTTGAAATAGCCTACGCGCGATACTTTGTAACCTTCGATGTTTTGTAAGCGATTACATGAATGCTTTTATAGATGCCAATAATCTAATTGCAGCATGCAGACGAAAGCCGTTCAACCAAAGTAATGGTTCGAGTATATAGGGTGGACTAACGAAAAGGAAGGAAGGAAAAGAAGAAATTGTTATCTCTGCCTCTGCCAAAAATAGAAAATGGAAACATTCTCGCGCAATTATTTATTATGATTTTCCACAAACCGCTGACGAAGGATAAATCTCCACCAACGCGGTCCAAACAACCTATTTGAGCACTCAAAACGTTGAATTGATGGGTCATCCACCGTACAGCCCTGATTTAGCACCCATTGATTTCCGTGTTTCCTCAAGTAAAAAACAAAGTTCGTGTGCAAAGCTTTTCGCCGCTACAAGAAGCTATTAATTCATTCAAACCCCATGTTTTATTTTCTATTCTAACAGTGCTTGAGTTCGAACAGTGCGTAATCACGTCACGATCGGTGCTACTTTTCGAATAATTCTGCTGTCCGTTATGGTGACCCAAGCATTCATTTCAATTTCCGCTTGGTACTGTTGGTAGTACTCACACGCCCTTCTTTGAATATCGAGGACGGCCAGGTATTTGCGCTTTAGCGCATTTTAGACTAGTCAAACAAGTGCTTTTTGGATCAAACTTGTTTCTCCGTCTCCAAAAAATGTGAACGAGGTGTAATTCGAATCGAGATAGCGAAAAAATTCAATAGCCGCTTGCAAAAATTGCAAAAGTTATTAACAATTAACTGAAAAAATAAAATGGGGATAGACAGATGGAAAATTTAATCCATAAAAAATGAGCACATGAAAATGGCTATTGGACAAGTCAAAGGCTAAAACTAATTAAAGTTATATAACATACAATACACTGATTAGGTACCTATACTCATAGATTACATTACAATTACAATATAAATACACAAGAATAGTACAATTTTTTTTTCTATTCATGAAATATTCATAAAACTCCGTTATTGTGTATGTACTTATATCTAGAAGTAACTTACATGACTTTTTTTTAAACAATGAACTATGTTAGTATTTTTTATGGGATCCGGAAGAACATTATACAATCTCAGACCTAATATTTTGTATGATTTCATACAAAGTGTGAGGTGAGAACTAGGAATATGAAAATAATTTCTTGTTCTCGTATTATATCCGTGAAGGATTTGATTTCTTGTAAAATAATTTTTATTTTTGTGAACATAAACTAAGACTTCCAGAATGAAAAGTCCAACTAGAGGCAATATTTCGAGTCTCTTGAAAAGGCTACGACATGAGAATGTTGACGATACTCCTGCGATTGCTCTAATTATCCATTTTTGGGAAATAAATACGTCTTGTACTCCTGTTGAGGTTTTCCCATAGCAGTATTCCATATGATATTCTCAACTGGATCTGACCAAAGTAATATTGTTTCAGACCTCGATCGTCCAGAACATTTTTGAGAACCCTGATTTGGTAACAATTTGAGTTCAATTATTTGGTTAGTTTATTAATTGCAGAGAGTACTGAAAGAGATATTACCTAAAAACGTAGTACTTTTGTGAGTTTCTACTTTGGTATCATTGATAGTAACAGTTAGATTTGGCAGGTTATGATTTTGAGAAGTGTGAAAAATCAAATTGTTAGTTTTTGTGGGATTCAAAAACAAAAAATTATCACTTAACTAAGTACATAAGGTGGACGTTGTACGGTTTATTTTGTCTTGCATTTCTGTTTCAATTTTTACCAGTGAATGACAATGTGGCGTCGTCAGAGTACATACATATAAATGCATCTGAATAGATGGTAATTCGTTGATATACAATAGAAATAATATTGGATCCAGAATTGATCCTTGAGGAACCCCAATTTGAAAAATATGAAGATTTGGTATTTTTATCGACGTAATTGTTTTTCACATTTTGGTTTCGGTCTGCCAGATATGACTGGAACCATTGATGTGGTATTTCCCTAATACCTACCTGAAAGAATTTGTTCAACAATTGTGTATGATTGACACAGTTCAAGGCCCGACTGAGGTCACATAAAACTCCCAGCGGAGTTTCACCTGCTTCAATAGCATTGAGGATTTTTTCATATAAACCCATTACTGATGTAGTAGTAGAGAGTCCTGCTCGAAAACCGTGTTGCTCTTCGTGTAAAATTTTATGGCAATCAAGGAATTTGAGGAGCTGTGCCAACATTGCATATTCAAATATTTTTGAAATTGTTATTGGGCGATAGTTTTCCATGCTTTCAGAATTTCCTTTTTTGAAAACAGGAGAAACAGTAGCATTTTTTAATCGAGATGGAAAAATACCTTGACTCAGAGATGTTTATTATATGTGTCAAAGTTTTAATAATAAAGGAGCTATTTTTTTATTGGTTTCTTACAAATATCTCCTAAACTATTCGACATTTTCCGAATTTGAAAAAAGATTCAATAAGAGGAAGAAATTTACAAAAAAAAATACCTCCCGAAACTGTAGGACCAATATTTATAATTTTTCCAGAGGGTTGAAAATACGGCTTGCATAAGCCCCATCCACCTTGGAACTTTAATGAATAAATATTATTTAACAATATTATTCAATCCGCGGTCAAAACAATTTTATCTCGATTTTTCTATTAATTATGCATTAGTTAATTAACAATTTTTTCCGACTTGAACATGAACATTGCAAGTGCATAATTGTTAAATAACAAATCTGAGAGATTTTTTTCCTTTTTTAGGAGCTATTTTTTAAAGGTTTTAGGAGAGATTCCTGTTGGAAAAATAAAAAAAATATATTTTTCACTTTGTTATTAACAATTATTTACGTAAGTAGGTACAGTGTGTCCCACTTTGAGCAGCCACACCCTCATATTTCGTTGAGCATGAAATAATTCGACCAAATGAAAAGTGAAAAATTGGGAAAAACATACTAGGCATTTTTTTATCGCAAAAATAACACCAGATTCTGTTTCAGAACACCTTAAAACCCCCAAATCTCAATGCTTGAATCATTTGAATATACAGGGTATCATCTGTAGCTGGTAGCATTATCAACTCTAATCCATAAATAATGCTTGGAAAATTTCCAAAATGTCTTCTCTTGTCACAGAATTCCCAAAAATATTTAATTAATACTTTGAAATATCACTTTTCCAAGGCTAACTCTGATCAGAATGAATGATACCCTGTATATTCAAATGATTCAAGCATTGAAATTTGGGGGGTTTTAAGGTGTTCTGAAACAGAATCTGGTGTTATTTTTGCGAAAAAAAATGCCTAGTATGTTTTTCCCAATTTTTCACTTTTCATTTGGTCGTAGTTAGCAGTGGAAAATGGATATACAAAGGTAACGTAAACATAAAGGTAGGTATTTCCGAGTACTACAACTTGAGTCAAAGAAAATTTCGAATTATTTCATGCTCAACGAAATATGAGGGTGTGGCTGCTCAAAGTGGGACACACTGTAGATAAATTATTGAAAATTTTAATTTTATTTTATATTACTATTAATCCGTTTTTTATGATCAGAAGCCACATGAAAATGAATCTTAAAATTTTTTATTTCTTATTGTTCACAAAATTGTTATATGATATACTTAACAAATGCGTTGTTTATAAGATAATTTAATTTTCTTTTGTAAATAATCTTTGATGCAAATTATGATAAGAAAATCGTTCTTTAAAAAAATGTTTGTTGCTCTAAAACGGATTTGTTAATTTCTCTATTTTTCTCTACCATCTGCGATAATTATTAAGGGACAATTTGTTTTTAATCATAATTTACCTTGCTTCTTGATAACTAAAAAAAATATTTTTAATTAAATTTTCATTGTTTATGTAATAAACAATTAGTTATAAATAATTAAATATTTTCTATATACGATTTTTTTTTTCTTCTTAATGAAACGAAAACAACCATGTGTCAATTTTTGAAAAAAAAATTATTTATTTATATTTTTTAATTGTTAACCAACAAATCTGTTTTTCTATTCGGAGTCTAAAATTAAGTCATTATGAAACCCAAATGCGTATGGAAATGACTTCTATTTCGATACGCATTTTAAATTTTTTCGAGATTGGTAACATTGGTAACATCAATTGTCAGATGAACGTCAGACAAGAGCGATGGAATTTTCAGATGTTAAACAAAGAAGAAGAATAACCTTTGAATGTTGTGGTGTTATTTGTTGCCTTGGATGGTGCAGTTATTATAAACTTTGATTGTTACACGACTGGTTTCTCGGGCGTTTATAATTAAATTAGCTGGTGTGGTTTGGACTAGTTTTACAAAATTATGCTCAGTGGTCTGATTGTTTGAAAAGTTATTTTGACTGCAGTGGGAATCATTCACAGCCGTTTGAGCAATTACTCTCAATTCAGGAGGGGTGCAACTTGAGTTTTCTTCAAAAATTTCTTCAAAAATCATCTACACGCTATTTCGAATCGAACGATACCTCGTTCATATTTTTCAGAGGCAGAGAAAAAAGTTTGACTCAACCAGCCCTTGTTGACTAGTCTATAAGTTGTGGTGCAATGTTCATGAGAACAGCATAATAATATGTAAAAAACCAACAGGAAAATAACATTGACCGCCTTTTCCTGTTTCTTTCTTCCAACCTTGGACTTTTAAACGCCACTCAACGGGATTGAATTTCTGCTAGAAATCGAGAAAAGTTCTTGAAAAATAGAATGTATTTTCACATGGCAATGCCGTGAATTTCGATGTGGCGAAACTCGAGGTTGATATTCATGTATGTGCATATTTTGGCGCAAGGTCGTATGCATCAATTTTGTCGAAACTATCTGTAACTAACCTTAGCGAAAATTATTATGTCGTGTTTATTGCAGTTTGGCGAATCAAGGTTAAAAAAACTGCTGGTTTGTTCTTGTGCAAGGTCCGCAACAAATTAAGCAAAAAAGAGACTACAAGAGAGGTAACAAAAATGTTGTTTTTTCTTTTAACGAGGGTCGATAATTATTCCATAATTACCTACACTGTTCAACAGCATCCTTTTATTTCCAAATCTAGTTCTGTAACAATATATTATAGTCCACTGAATGGTACTATTATTTGATACTACGAGGATATATTGAAAAATTCTTAGCCTACTATAGAACCAAACAAAATTTCAATGTCAAAATATTTTATTACTCAACATATTCTCCTCTTAATTGGATACATTTATTACAGCAAACCTGCAACGTCTCTAGACCTTTCAAAAAAATGTTTCTACTTGCTCTGCAAACCAGACCTCCACAGCTTTTATTACCTCCTCGTTGGAAGAAAATTTACGACCTTTTAAACTTTTTTTCAGTTGAGGAATAAGGAGGGTGTTCTAGTAATTCCTACCCTAAATCACGAATTTTTTGCATGGCAACATGAGATTTGTGTGCAGGGGCGTTGTCCTGCAAAAACAAAACTGCTTTGGAGAGCTTTCCGCGTCTTTTCTCTTTAATTTTTTTCCCTTGGAGTGGTCAGTAATGTCGAATAGTAATCTCCAGTTATTGTTCTACCCTTATCCAATAAATCAATCTTGATTACTCCATTGCGATCCCAAAAAACTGAAGCAAGAACTTTTCAAGCAGATTTTTGGACACGAAACTTCTTAGGTCTTGGAAAACCGGAGTGTCGCCATTCCATCGATTGTTGTTTTGTTTCTGGATCGTAGAAATGTACCCAAGTCTCATTCATAGTAACAATTCGGTTTAAAAAGTCTACATCGTTTTCAAATCGAGCACAGATCGAACACGATGCTACTACCCTTGCACGCTTTTGATCAACATTCAAACATTTGGGGATCCATTTTGCAACAATTTTTCTCATGTCCAAATTGATGTGAACTATATGATGAACGCTTTCGTATGAAATATTCAATGCTTCAGATATCCGATTTAGCCCAATTCGACGGTTTGTTAAAATTATGTCATGAACTGCATCGATATTTTCGGGGACTGACACAGAAACTGGCCTTCCCGGTCGGTCATAAATATGAAACAAAGAATTTAATGGATGGTTGGATATCAACCATTTATATATGTAAAAAGATTTATAATAAATTGGCTGTTTCTTTTAAAAAAGAAACTAGTTTTTCGGGATTTAAAAATAAAATCAAAAACCTACTGGTTGATCGAGAATTCAGAAAATTAGGAAAATTATTTGTATGTGGAATAATATTGAATTTTGATGTTTTAATAGGTTCCTACTTAGCTTTTTGTTATTGTTTTTATGTATAGAAAATGTGACCAATATTATATGTATGGATACATTCAAGTTCATTTTGCTATTTTTCTTTCTTTGTATGTATATATTATGGATATTTAGTATGTTTGTGTTTATTATATATGATTATTCTCATCATTCATTTCACAAGATCACGGACAATTTTTTAACTTATTTGATCATGTTTCCATGAGAAATTTGTTTCTATTTATTATGTATTGTCACATTGTATTTGTAATTTTCAACAATAAAATATAATAAAAACTACCTTTATAGTTCTTACAAAATGAAAGAGAACTGAATGCAAATAAATCAGTTATCTATTGATTCAATAAATATCGCCCAAATATAACCGCCTTATCATAAACAAATTAGGTCTATAAACAAACTATGATAGTCGCTCAAAAATTGGTTTATGTTATATTGATAAAAACTGCGCCCTCTAGGGAGTTGATACGAAAACAGTGCATTGCGAAAAGAAAAAAGATTGTTAGAAAAACTGATATGGTTTTTACAAAAAACTGAAGCTATAGACGCATACCGAAAAAATACAAGTGCGATTCCTTGAATCGTTTTGAAAAATGCAGTTGATTATCGCAAGCTAGGGAATAAGGATAGTCCAATAATTGCCTGGAAGTTCCTGTTGGGAAAAAGTCATAAGTGGGCCATTTAAGTGTACCTTCAAAAAAATTAATAAACTTACTGTAATAAGTAATTGTACTTAGTTGTAAATACGTACTAGACGTTTGTCTTTATGAACACTATTATCTAATGATTGTTTAAGTGCAATACTGATAATTTTCAAATTTCTCTGTTTGTGAATAGATGCAAAACTATGATTACATCAATCTCCATTAAGTAAACCTATTTAAGTATCTAGGAAATGACCGTTTAATGGATTCTTGATTTTCTACGCTCTTAAAATGATTAACTTTAGAATTCCAGGAAACTTGCACAGTTTGTTACCAAATAGTATCGCTAGAATATGATGGAATTTTGAACATTAGCTATATTTGTTTAAGAAGAGGTTTACCTTCTGAAAAAGGTCAAAGTAAATTTGCGGTGTAAAGGGGGAAGTAGGAATCTCGAGTAAGGGAGGCGGAGTCCAATATTAAAAGAAATCTAATAGCTTCTCACTCCAGCTCATTGCCCATTTACGTTATAGTAAAATTGGCCTTGAAAGCGCCATCCGCATATTCCTACGAAGCTGCTCGTATTACATTTTATTTTTACAACTCGGCCATCGTCGATAGATTTACTAATAAGTCTGGTAACTCCTTTGATGTGGTCGAAAAATGCCGCTCTTTTTGTGAACGGTCGTAAATCATACGGACACCTGCTGAAACCTCTGATACGAGGGTCAGTCTACAGTGTGAACAATATTTTTACTGGAAAGTATGTCTACGAGGGTCGGGCGTTGAGTATCCATTATATTTGATGGTTATATTTTTGTATAAATATTGGCTTTTGATCTTTAATTGAAATGAGTCAGATTTTATACGATTATACAGGGTCCTGCAACTGCGCTCCGGTGGTCCATAGCTTCTAATTGGCGCAACTTAAAAATGTCTTTCGAATGCAAGCATGTTTCCTTCTTGAGAGAGTATGTTCGAAAAATATTACGAAGTATACACGGTGACCCAGAAAAGTGCACCAAACCAAACTTATATTTTTTGTAATGGAACATATTTCATAACATGGTTGAATAGAGAGTATTTTGACCATTCAAAAAATATGAAATCATGTATGTTCATCAACGTTATTAGCGGAGATATATCGATATTACTTCAAAAAACGTAAGGCATTCAACACTCTGTAACTCCTCGTAGAAAAATAACTCTGAAAACTTATTGGAGGCAAAATGACTCCAATATAGTCTAGTTTCTGTAACATGACACACAGTTGATATTTCATTTCTTTTTGTTTACCGGATAGATCGAAACGCAAATTGAAAGATATCTTATTTTTTTTTTCAATTGGAAATTTACGTTATTTACAAAGTTAAGTAAATACCAAGTGTGATATATCATTCGAAAGGAAATTTTATGGCCTTCCCAATACTGAACTTGAATGAATGGGTTTCCAATTGAAAAAAAAAAACAAGATATCTTTCAATTTGCGTTTCGATTTATTCGGTACACAAAAAGTAATGAAATTTCAACTGTGTGTCATGTTACAGAAACTAGACCATATTTGAGTCATTTTGCCTCCCATATGTTTTTAGAATTATTTTTCCACGAGGAGTTACAGAGTGTTGAAAAACTTATGTTTTTTGAAGTAATATCGATATATCTCCGGAAATAACTTTGATGAACATACATGACCATATATTTTTTGAATGGCCAAAGTAATCTCTATTCAACCATGTGAAGAAATATAGGGTGTTCCATTACAAAAAACATGACTTTGGTGTGGTGCACTTTTCAGGGTAACCTTGTATACTTCGGAATATTTTCTAAAGAAACTCTTTCAGGAAGGAAACATGCTTGCCTTCGAAAGAAATTCTTAAGTTGCGCTGTATAGAAGCTATGGACCACCGGAGCGCAGTTGCAGGGCCCTGTATATGAAATTCTATTGAGAAAAATTGAAAAATCTTTTTTTGTAATACCTAACAGAAAATATCTGATATTACATGTCTCCAATTGCAGACAGGTAAAAATATGGGATACTCAAAAAGAGGTCCCACAGAAAATACAAAATGAGTAAATACAAATGACGTTTTCAGTAATATACATGAATTTTTTACCTAAATATATTTACATTTTCCAAATATTTACAAGTTTTGAAAAATTTGTAATTTTGGATTTCCTTTATTTGAACATTGGGATCTTATTTGCCTGTTCGCGAATTTTAATGTGTAATATATTCGCACTCTAGTATATAAAGAAACCAAATAATCATGGGGAAAATTACTACATGGGTGAGAAAATTTTACATTAGAATATTCGTTTAAAAATATCTGTCCTACACCATGTTGAATACAATTAATATTGAAATTTGCAACAAATATATTTTCTAAGCCTATTAGGTATTGTGAAAAATCATTTGTGGGGACTGTTAAGCCACCAAATAACTCACCGCTAGCGTTGTAAGCTTTTAGCTCACATAATATCGTGGACTTGTCTCTTTGGGACATTGAACAATATTGTAAACAAATATCACAAGAATGTGTGAAGAGACATTTACGTAAAAAATATCCACCAACATACACCATTGCCTTCCTCTGATATCAAATTCCTGTAATCGGTTGACACTAATTTCAAGATTGGCGATATATTTTCGTATTTATTTCCTGAAAACATTCGATTTTTTTAAACGAGTCCGATGTTATAGTGAACAAAATATCGTTACTATCTTTCATACAATTCCTTCTGCCTCATGAAAACACCCTATAGCAAATAGTTTTTTAAATGCTCTAGTGAACTGAATGGCAGTGGGATTTCTAGCGTTTCCACAAGCGTTTCTGATTTGACCAAAGTAATTCTCAAGACAATCCTGATTCAAATTACGGGTCAATAAAAATTTATAATTTTTATTATTCAAAATTTTCCATAATTGTAAAACTGAGGAAATAGTAAGCCTCCAACCGAAAATAAATTTAAGAGAATTTGTTACATTCTTTCCTGCCTTACCTGAAACTTTCAATATTGAAAAAAGTGTGTCCATTTTATTTAAAAATTCAAATTGCGCTGTGGTTCCCATAAAAGCGTGGCATGTTTCCAAGTTGCTTGAATTTAATATATCAAACAATTTGTTCATGTCTTCAATAAAGTTAGCAGTTACTTTGGCTTCTTCCGGTATTTTTTCAAAGTCAATATAAGTGTGCATAGCAATGGCCACAGAGTGACTGAATACTTGAGAAGCTAATTTCACCTTCATTTTTCAAAAATTGTTTGGATTTAGGTGTTCATCACGTAGCCTAGGCGCCAACCTATACTGTTTTGCCTTATCAAGGGTATACATCGTTTCTAAATATGATTTATGCGTAACACCATCAACGAGATGAAAGTTATAAGAGAAAAAGTTATTCCTTGTTGATTTTAATAAATGTGGAACATCAAATAGATAAAAAACAATGGATTCTCAAACTTGTTGCCATTTGGCAATAGCCACTCGAGCCCTTCGGGCTCTCGTGTCTATTGCCTGGCAACAAGTTTTCGAAAAATCTGTCTTATTATTTTCACTCTCTTGTGGTATTACAACTGATAATTTTCTTAAAAAGAGTCGTTCACGGTATTTATCACCAGTTCGATAATTCGAATTTGGCATAATGTTGCTTGATTAACAAATATTGAAAAATACAATAAGTGTCACTATCACAATACAAGAGCAAACTAAACTCTAACGGTAGCCTCCTCCCTTCTCTGTGACACTCATTTCGGGATAATTGGTCCCTTTGTGACTTGCCGCCAGTCGCTCGCCAGCCCCTTGCAAATTGCAAACATATCCAGTTCTCAGTAACTAATTGTGTGAGTGACCTGGAACGTAATCACGATCTATCAACATATCGTATCTGCTCCTTATTACTTATTATTTGTCCATTTCCAGGAAGCAAATGTTCAAGTTAAATTGAATTATGACATATATAAGAATTACAATTTGATAATATATAACTTCATTATTCTTATATAGGCTACCTAATTTGGCATATTTGCAACTTCAATAAACCCATTTACAACTTCTATTGTTTTATCTCCAGAGCTAAAATTTCCGAAATAGCTTCAGAATAATTTCTCTACTCATGAATGAATCTACAATTCATTCAGTTATCCATAGTATCCATGTAAAAGAGCATAGTTATGTGAGGGCGCTCGAATCAGTGAAGATAAATGCTCGAAAATTGAGTCTGCAGGGGTTCAATAGAAAACGCTTTGACGATTTAATTTTGAATGGATCATTCCAATTTTTTTTTTGAACATAGATAAATGTAAAAGTGAGGCATTTCACGAAGTACTTTTTCGAAAAAAAGAACAGATCCTGAGATAAAAGTTAGTGAATCTGGTCAATGTTCTGCCAATTTTATCAACGTTTTTCTTTTTTTTATTTGAAAAAGTACTTCGTGAGATGCCTATATCCAACATTCGAAAATCGGATGATGAAAAAAAATATCGAGTTTATTCAGTGAGCTCCGAGTATTTCATTTTCTTCCGTTCCTTGTTTTACTAATAGTCACTAATAAGGTTAAACCCCTCTTATAGGGAGAAAAGTGTCACTTTTTTTTCAGGGAGAAGATTAATAAGTTTGTCAAAGAACCAGATGACTAGTAAATGATGAAGGTATATTTTATTAATTGGTAAACTTTTCGTTACTACTTAATTGGTCATTTTTGAAAATGAAAATATAAACTAAAAAAAACCTTTACTTATTTATGTGAAACTTTATTTAATGTTTAGGGAGGAAAAGTAACTTTTTTCTCTAGAAAGGAAACGTGCCAAATGTGCCACTTTCAACCCGAAAACTAGGGAGGAAAAGTCAATTTTTAAAGGTGTTAGAAAAAAGATTTTATCACGTCCTGTAGTCATTTTAACATCCAATAAATATTAAAGTAAGTAATTGTTAGAAAAAGTGTTTGTCATCAAGGAGGAAATTTTTTTTTCCTCGGAAGGAAAACAATCATTTTCCTCCCTTGTTTGGGGGGTCGAAAATGAAGTTTTCTAGTAAGGTACAGAGGAAAAAATCGTTCTTCCGTGAACAACTCCGAAACGGAATCCGGGCGTATAAAATTTTTAATTTCAGCCGTGGAGCAAGAGAAAGGTAACTGCATAATCGACCTCATGACAGGTTGCGGGCCGTTTCGCAATGTTACCAACATTCACCACGGATACGTAACCTGAATTAAAGTAGCACAAGCAATCGTTCATCTCACTTGCAGTTTCGGTTTCGACTTTGAGTGGATGTCGCTTGCTATAATAGACGTATTACCCGTAAATAATAGAAACTTTAGTTAGATTTCGGAATTTGGAATACAATCGAAGTACCTAGGTAGGTTTAGGTCAACAAAACATGCGACGATCTGATGCGCGGAATCGGTGCCAGTGAGTTGTTTTGATGACCTCGATAGTCGATACGACATCGTGGTGGCTATTTTACGGCGTTATATTACATTATTATTAGGTGCATTCCAAAGTGTTTATTATGTCATCAGAGTCAATCTCGAGCACAATACACAATTAAATGACTGTAGTAAAAATTATAAGCGGGATGTCAAGATGATCATTCAAATATTGAATGACGACCACATCGTTTACAACCTTCTAACAAAAGTGAGATGATATATCAACATTATTCAATAACATTGTTTTGAATCCGTTCGATTTTTCTTCTATTTCTCTCATTCTAGATTGCTATATCAGTTATCACCACAATAGTCTTGGAATTCTGATACGAGGATGTATTGATATCTAGTGAGCCTAGACCAGTTCCCTGCATAATCAAAATATTGCGTTACCATAGCAACGAACAATAACTTATTAGAAGTGTCAGTGTAAAGTTTGACGTCAAAAAAGTAAACCAGAGTTACGCAATAAATTAAATGAAAAAATATGTCCACCGAAATTGTGAAAATCGAAAAATTGGAGTATCGAGCCATCATCAAGTACCTGTATTTAAAAGGGTTAAGAGGTAAGCAGATTTACGAAGGTATGCTTTATACCCTTGGTGATCAATGTCCTTCGTATGCGACCGTGAAAAATTGAACTGCAAGCTTCAAAAGAGATAAATTTTCCATTGAAGATGATGACCGATCGGGAAGGCCAGTTTCTGTGGCAGTACCCGAAAATATCGACGCAGTTCATGACATGAATTTAACAGACCGTCGAATTGGACTAAAACGGATATCTGTAGCACTGAATATTTCATACGAACGCGTTCATCATATAGTTCACGTCAATTTGGACATGAGAAAAATTGCTGCAAAATGGATCCCCAAATGTTTGAATGTTGACCAAAAGCGTGCAAGGGTAGTAGCATCGCGTTCGATCTGTGCTCGATTTGAAAACGATGTAGACTTCTTAAACCGAATTGTTACTATGGATGAGACTTGGGTACATTTCTACGATCCAGAAACAAAACAACAATCGATGGAATGGCGACACTCCGGTTTTCCAAGACCTAAGAAGTTTCGTGTCCAAAAATCTGCTTGAAAAGTTCTTGCTTCAGTTTTTTGGGATCGCAATGGAGTAATCAAGATTGATTTATTGGATAAGGGTAGAACAATAACTGGAGATTACTATTCGACATTACTGACCACTCCAAGGGAAAAAAATTAAAGAGAAAAGACGCGGAAAGCTCTCCAAAGCAGTTTTGTTTTTGCAGGACAACGCCCCTGCACACAAATCTCATGTTGCCATGCAAAAAATTCGTGATTTAGGGTAGGAATTACTAGAACACCCTCCTTATTCACCAGATTTGGCTCCGTCCGACTATCATCTCTTTCCTCAACTGAAAAAAAGTTTAAAAGGTCGTAAATTTTCTTCCAACGAGGAGGTAATAAAAGCTGTGCAGGTCTGGTTTTCAGAGCAAGAAGAAACATTTTTTTTTAAAGGTCGAGAGACGTTGCAGGTTCGCTGTAATAAATGTATCCAATTAAGAGGAGAATATGTTGCGTAATAAAATATTTTGACATTGAAATTTTGTTTGGTTCTATAGTAGGCTAAGAATTTTTCAATATATCCTCGTATAAATGTTAGATACGAACCAATGTAACAGCGAGGATTCTGGCAAAAACCATATTTTTCAATTCAGTGACATCTGGGCGGAGAAAATGAGAGAGTTTTGTCATTATCATCAAAATACAAATATTCCACTACTGTCAATCCATTCAGAATTTTTTTTTGATATTTGCTTAAAACTGTGTAGGTGTGTGTGTGTATGAAATTAAATTTCAAGTAACTTTTACAAATAACTTTTTTCTACAAACGTCAAAAAATTACAAAATTCGCGCATTGACAACAATATGCGAAGTGACCCTTTCTGTTCATTTTCTTTCGTTGCCATGAAACCGTTCGCGGAGTAGTGTGCGAAATACTTACTTCGCACAGTGCATGTAAACTATATGGGATTTTTATATTTTAACCTTTATGTTCCTCAAGCAAAAATCCAAGAAATGTCATTTTATTTCCATATACAGGGAGTTCCAAATCAAGTCGGCACCATTGCCACGAATTCGGTTAAATGGGCAAACTAGTAGCATTTTTAATGGCGTTCTCGATTCCGAAAACAAAAAAAATTGACTATATGTACTATATTCGTATCGTAAATTCATATTAAAGGTGCATTTAGTCAACATCATTTTAAAATTGTTCTTAAATATATGTTAAAAACGAAAGTTGAATCTGTTAAATCAAATGGCACCATTTATACTTATATTAAGTTTATGCTAAAAACATGTCACTTTGGAAATCCCAACTTTAAAAGAATCTTACTTTTACGATAGAAATATTGTCCATAATTCACGTGTACCTAAAGTTTCATGTCATAAAATGTACCTATCATTCTTAAATGTATGCCTAAATCTAAAACTCGTATAATATTACGTCTCATACAATAGTATTTTCAAGATTATGTTTATGTCAGTGCTTGTGCTAAAGTTACGTTTATGTTGGCTAAATGCACCTTAAGATACTCAATGGGTAATATGAATCTTTACGACACTTATATCGTAAATATCTATTTTGTACTCGCGTGTTTGAACTCGGCTGCGCCTCATTCAACAAACTTCACGCTCATACAAAAAAGTCCTACTTTACGAACTTGTATCATACATAGCTATTACTGTTACAGAAAAAAGACTTGTTCACGTCATGTAGTCATTTCATAAAATCCAATAAAACTGAAGTAAGTAAAATTTTAACGAATCAACTTTTTTCCCATGAGTTCGTATTGACTAAAATTGATCGAAGCAAGAGGGGAACCCCACTACGATCAATAAATTAATGACGTGGGGCAAAAACCCAACTCTCCAGAATGACCATCGTTCATGGAAACTGACGAAATAGGTTCAGAATGGAATCGAAAAAGAGGGAATTTGTAGAAAACGTTATCAACAGCAGCAAACGAACCTCCCCACCACAGGTGGATTTTCACAAAGGAAAACACACGTCTGCGTCAATGCTCCATTCCATGACACTTGCGGTAAATTACCAACGCGCTCTTCGTGACGTCACGAACAAAGCCCTGTTATCGGAATTCCGAAGAAACAAAGGAAATTCCGAATCGAATGTCGCGGCCTGCTCTGCATGATCAAAACAAAGAATCGAAAATCGGCCATGGAATATGAAGTGCACCTTGTTTATATAAGTGACGTAGATGTGGCAAGGATGCAATTACCGAATTGAACTTGGAGTGAGATTATGTTCCGTTCATGCGCGCCTTCTTCTTTAATCCGCGACTACTTGATGCGACTTGATCGGTCCGGAGTTGCGGCGTTGCCAATGCTCCGCTAAGTAGCAGAACTGCGGAAGAATTTAATTTGGAGTTTCATGATTTCCAGATGATTTTCCGGGTTTGTCTTCAGCTGTGACAGACACAGCGCCACCTCATACCAGAAAGCCGCTCCATGGCGATGATGCATTTTTTAGCTTTGCATTATTTTCATTTTATAAAGTTTCAAACATCGCATCACTACAAATATATTATAGGCAGGTCATCAGAAATCATTATTTTTGGAATTAACTAATATATCGAAATAAAAATGGATACCTTCAAATCTGAACTAACTACCAAACAAAAAAAACACTGTCTTTTCGTTAAATTACTTTTCGCTACAAAGTCTTAATTTTTTTGAAAATGCCAGAGAGGTATGTTAGACAATGGAAGAAAAAGAAGGACAATGTTAGCAGAACCACTTTGGAATTTTGGGCTAATTTATTACCCTATCCAGACCCATTTTGAACACATTGCCAATTTTTGGGAATTAAGTCTCAACCGTCTGAGAGAAATCTGGGCACGAGTCTATCTGCATGTTCAGTCCAGTCCCATTCATTGCTTTGCTCGTTTGTTATCGGGCTCGCTGTCAAAATAACTTAGCCAAGATTGCAATTGATAATATACTCTGTAAGAGTGTTGGGCAGCAGTTCCTTCAGTTGGGAGAAGTTTTTCTAATTCAAAATTAGATTTGTTTGGTTGCCTGTTTAAACCGGTGCCTATACTCATAACTTTTGTGAAGAAAAAAGTAACAGGAACGGACCTAAGGAAAAAAAATTCAAACACGAAAACACTCAAATGAAATGATAAAATGGAAATGCAGTTTAGGGGTTCAAAACGTTTGTTTTTTGCTATTTGCGGCGATACGTAACCTCCTAGCGGAAAATATTCAATACAAAAGTTGTAAAGATTAAAAAAATTCAAAACTTTTGTTTTCAACACTTTTCGTTATAACCTCAAATAAACCATCAAAATGGCAAAAGATCGATTTTTCAGTACTTGAATTTTTTCTCACGTAGTAATGATTCAATTTAGATGAAAATTTATAAAAATATGTCTTTTTTGGTGTCGTATAAGCATGAATTTTTTGCAATTCACAAGACGACTAGTTTTCGAGTTCGGTAAATTTTTCGAAAAAAAAAAACCCTTATCTTCCACGACAATTGTCTTTGTATTTCTGTTTTTTTGTATTTCGATGGTCTGTATCATGATGTAATCATGATTTTCTCAATATTTTCAATAGTTGTAAGAAAGAATGAAAACGATTCCATCAAATTAATTTTGAAGTGTAACTATGTAAGTATTCAAATATTTTATTATAAATAATTTAATATAAACTAAATACTCTTTGTTCTAAAAATAATGAAGAGAGTCGAAAATCATGGAAAATATTGAGAAAATCGTGATTCAGAGAGACTTTTTTCTCAATTTTAAGCGGATTAACGATCAATAAACCACCAAATTACATAAACCATTTGAAAGTAGACATTTCAACAATTAAAATGATCATTTATAGACCTTCAGAATACAAAAAAACACCAAGACAATTGTTTGTGGAAGATAGGGATATTATTTTGTTAGAAAAATGTACATAATTTGAAAAATAGTCGTCTTCTGAATTGCGAAAAAATTATGCTTATTCGACACTAAAAAAGACATATTCTCACAAATTTTCATGTAAATTAAATCATTTATCCTCGAGAAAAAAAATAAATACTGAAAAATTCGTTTTTCGACATTTTGACGGTTAATTTGAGGTTATGTCGAAAAGTGTTAGATACGAAAGCTTTTGATTTATTTATTATCTACAACTTTTGTGTTGAACATTTGCCGCTAGGAGGTTACGTTTCGCCGCAAATAGCAAAAACCCCGTTTTCAACCTGCATTTCCATTTCATCATTTCATTTGAGTGTTTTCGTGTTTGATTTTTTTCCTTAAAGTTGAAACGTCAACAACATTTTCCACCTGGTCCTTTCCTTATTACTGTGTGAATGAACAACTTCATAACTGATTTTCTTTTTTCAAATTTAGAGATTCTAGTCACTTCAATCATTGTTGGGTAAGGCGTAATTTCTGTAATACCTATTAGGTTAAGTTTTGGGTTAAATCCAACCACGTTACACTTGGTTATAGGTATTTAACAAATGAAGATGAAAAACATCGGTATACCGCAAAATAAGGTGCGGACAACAGCGTTTGGCAACACGGCAACACCGTCACACGACACAGTCGTCCAGAGGAATTTGACACCGGATTATCGCTTCCGATAGAGGCGATTTAAATTGGCTCACTGGCGCATTGTGCGTGAGTTTCGAGGTTCATTCCTACGCATTTGAAATTGTTTACAAACGAGATTCAAACGCCAACAGATTCCGTTAGACGCATTATCTACTACTAAAAACAAGATAGGATCTACTACGCCGGAGTTCGGCAATCGTAGCAACATGACACAAGTTTTCTATGTAGATATTGAAGTTTGCTTACTTCGATGCCTGTAGGCTGGATTTTGATGGTCACTAAGTCCGTTTCTACGTGATGCTCTTGCACTTCTCCGCAAATCTCCCTACCGTTGTAGGTTACGAAGCACTTTTGCCCGGCGACAAGTTCAACGGCCAGAATTTGCTGAAACCCGCCGCCTACTAGATCGTTTTCGTAAAACTCGGCGCTGGTTCTTCCCAAATTGCCCTGACGCGAATCGAAAATGACGGTGTACCTCGAAAAAGGCGTCACTTCGATGGAACTGTTCTTGGAATCTCCCGGCGTTTTGATGGCCTGAACGACTCCCGAGTAAAACTTGCCGTTTTCCACGCGGGCACTGACGCGCGTACCGATTATAGACCGCTTCGGCAAACGCCTGTTGCTCGACATTCTAACGAAAATACTATTAAACAGTTCACAACTTTTCACAACACAACGTCATCCGTGAAATACAGTCTCCTCGCCAACAACCTCTGCTGCCGGTAATACAAGCACCTTACTGAACCGTCTGACGATATTTTTGGATCGTAAGAAATGCACATTCTTCTGACAGATTCACAGATTAGCCTACTTTTCGAGAAGGCTGCTGCACCGTAAACAGTTGAACGACGACTGGACGACTAAACAGCCGGCCGGCCTCCACGGAACGACAACACAGCTGACGGCGGTGGGACGAGGCGCGCTCTCTCGCTCCGACGCGTAGTCGACGAGCGAGACGGCGATAGAGTCGCGGATCGCGAACGCTTCGCCGGCCGGGTCCCAGCTGATGATAACAACAAAGCCACGTGACGCGAGAGGGAGCTACGCGATTGGGCCGCGCGTGACCTAGTTCGGGCTATTGGCTGACTCGTGGAGAGAGAAAGGTCATCCGGTTGGCTTTAGGCTTGTTTCTAGTTTCGCCACAGCGCGCTTGGTCTATTTGTTGCATTGTTTGAAAATTATTATTGTTTTGATTGGTGTGTGGATTTGGCAATGCTAAATCTCGATTGAGGTCCACTAAATTTGACTGAATGACAGGATTGGCCTAGCTGTAGATAAAAATAAGAGTCTCTTTTCACACAAAATTGAAGACGCAAACGGTACTATACTTGTTATAAGACAGTTCGTTTTTCGTTAATGAAAACCCCGGTTTTCGCCCCAGCAAAATCGTTTTGTGAAATTTTTTAAACAAGAAATAGTGAAAAAAATTACAACTTTTTTGTTTTTTTGCGAATATAGCGAAAAGTATTGGAAGAATAGTTTTACAGTCACTGGAGAATTATAAAACCTACAAAATGGTTTTATACGACCAGATCGGTGCATTTTTCACTGAGAAAATCCGAGAAAATCTCGAAAAAGGGACAATTTTTAAAAAATTCACAATTTTTATAAATCTGACGCTGGACAAACAATATTGCGGAAACTGATAGATAATATGTGGTATTGTGGTACAACTTTGCGCAAGAAGTTTTCTGCCCGATGGTTAGTTTTTGCACAATCGCGTTATAACGTGATTGTGCAAAACTATACATTGTACAGAAATCAGCTTGCTTTAGATTTATAAAAATTATGAATTTTTGAAAAAATTTCCCTTTACCGAGATTTTCTCGGATTTTCTCAGTGAAAAATGCACCGATCTGGTCGTATAAAACCATTTTGCAGGTTTTATTATTCTCTACAGAAGTTCTTTTGACTGTAAAACGAATACTTTTTGAGATATTCGCAAAAAACAAGAAGTTGTAAATATTTTCACTATTTCTTGTTTGCTTTGGCGAAAACTGGGGTTTTCATTTACAAACTATCTTATAAAAAGTAGTATAGGCCGTTTGCGTGTTATTTTGTGTGAAAAGAGCCCCTTCTACAGCTTGGCCTATATGTTAAACTGTCTCTGCGACTTGCTATTCGATAACGAATTCCTAATACAAATCACTTTAAAGTCTTCAGAAATGACCTACTTTATCCATTGGCAGATTGTATGTACGTAATACGGATGTGAACAATGAAAAACAGAGACTGTGTAACAAGATTACTACAAGAACTACTCAGTTGGAAGTCACCCAGGGTTCAAATTTGGGCCATATAATACCATTCATACTTTGCAAAGTTGGCATCTTCAGGAGCTAAAAGCTTTTAGCAATAGCAATACAATTCTTCTTCTGTGTAAGCGCAAAAGAGAAGTTGTTTGTTTTTGACTTTAGGTTCAAGTCTGATCTGGTTTTTTTTTGAGTTGGTTTCATTTATTTTGCTTAGGATTTCAATATTCATATTGAAATGTTAATGCGATTATTTTTCTAAATATCTTGCAACCAATAAAAACCATCAATTTAAAGCTATGATGTACTTTCAAACCAATCACAACATTGTTATAGTGGGAATTTTCTACTTAGATTATTGTCTCGGGAATATTCGTGGTATTTTGTTTTTATTGTGTGACAACAACTGAAACTTTTGATTTGACGTCTGCAAATTGAAAAATGAATTTAGATAACCGTAATGAATAAAAATGTTATATAGAGAATGTGTCTATGATTGGGGCATCAAAATATAATCTATCGAATACCACACGAGAGTTCGATAAAGAAGAAAATAATTCTCCACATTTTTTCGAAAACTTGTTGCCATTTGGCAATAGCCACTCGAGCCCTTCGGGCTCTCGTGCCTATTGCCTGGCAACAAGTTTTCGAAAAATCTGTCGAATTATTTTCACTTAATTCTCACTCTCTTGTGGTATTACAACTGATAATTTTGCAAGAATACATATTAAAATTGTACGAGTATTTTCAAATTTTGGCGAAGGAATCGAAGTCCGAGTGCATTTTTTTATACGCTTGAATGTAAAATTATCTAGTCATTTTTATGCATGATTGTAATTCATTGGAATACTTTTTTCTGAGATGATATTTGCAGTATTGACAAAGACAATAAATAAAATGTTCTAAACACGACATTTTTTTTCACGTTTGGAAGTTGATCAGTATCGTTTGCGGTGTCATGGCGACGGGATGTTTTCGCAGTGCGATTTCAACAAGCACATTGAAATCCTAAGCAAAATAAATGAAACCAACTCAGAAAAAAACAAGATTAGACTTGAACCTAAAGTCAAAAACAAATAACTTCTCTTTTGTGCTTACACAGAAGAAGAATTGTATTACTTATAGAAAACTACAGACCAGTAACGATATCTGACTTTTTCAAAAATTTGGAATATGTATATCTAGAGCGCCTACTTGACTATATAAACAAATACGAAATAATTTCTAAAAACCAACATGAATTTCAAGAAAATAAAAGTACCATCACTGCCATTCACTCTATTAAGAAATAGTCAGACTGATGGACACAGGCGAGGATCCTGTTATGGGATCTTCTGCGATCTGAGCAGGGCGTTTGACTGTATTGATCACAACATACTACATACTCATAAATAAATTAAGAAAAATTGGTGTGGAAGATTCAGCACTCAATTGAATTAAAACATTTTTGAGTAACAGGAAGCAATTCGTGAATATCAAGAATATGAATGAAGTGAATTATTGTCAGAAGATAAAATCTTCTGTACTTAATACATCCATAGGCGTACCACAGGGATTAATATTGGGACCAATATTATTCGTTTTACACAATAATGATATAGATAACTCTCCTGACAATGTTTTCTTCACTCTTTTTGCAGATGACAATTCTTTAACAATATCCCACAAATCTGATGAAACTCTTGCAGTGATTGATTTTCTGAAAATTCTCTTCACATAAATAATGAAAATACTTAATATATCAGGTTCCATAGCACCCATAAAGTGTGCTCGGAATTAAATATCATGTACAACTAAAATGGATACTTATCTAAAGAATCATCGGTTACATTTTTGAGTATAAATTTGGATAGTGTTTTAAATTGAAAAATTCATTGTAATAACTCGAACCGTACATTATCTTCCTATAATTTTTTCAATGAAAAACCTACGTGGAGTTTTGAACACGTAGCAATTATTGATGGTGTAAAGATACGGTATCAGCTGTTTTTAAAGAATTGAAATTATTACCACTTGCATGTCTATATATTTTCGAAAAAAATTCCTGAAAAATTCCCAAATGAAAATGAAAATAACTGAGTGAAATTTTTATAAGATAATACGATTGAATGTAAAATTATCTGGTTCTTTTTGTGCACGAGTATAATTCATTGGAATATTTCACGAATAAAGAAATATTGTTTTTTTTTTTTCTGAGAAAGATCGTGGTACTGACAAAGACATAAACATAAAATTGTGCTAGATATGCGACACTTTCTCACTTTTTGAAGTTTATCGGACATTTTTCATTATTTATTGTTTCTAGTTTCGTGGAGACGAAATGTTTTCGCATTGCAATTATCGTTCCACAACTCTGTAATTTTTCGATAATTGCATTCCTCTTATGAGAAGATTTGTATATGAGAGATATATTTGGTTATAATTGCACAAGTGCATAATAATTACCGATAATTTTGCACGAAAGTATGTCATCTAAAAATAGCACTACACTTTTCCAATAGTATTTCAGAAAGCGTCATTTGAATTTCAGAATAGTCATCTATATTTCGGAAAAGATCAATTCTATTTCAGAGTAGTAAGTTGAATTTCAGATAGCATAAGTTGAATTTCAGAAAAGTCAATTTGGTTTCAGAAAGCCTCAATTGTATTTCAGGATAATCAGTTTGATTTCCGAAACCAACATTTGAATTTCAGAATAGTCAATTTTATTTCAGAAAATATTATATGTATTTCGGAATAAGATATTTGTATTTCAGATAACGTAAAAAGAATTTCAGAAAGCAGTATATGTATATATTGCAAAAATCGTAAATTTCAAGGTGTATGGTTCGCGATTTGGTTAATATTGGAGGAGTAGGCTGGTACTACATTGTCGTTTCTATGACAACACAATAAATAATAATAGGAAATATAAGAAAAACCTACAACAGAAACACAGCTCGAGATAGAGAAAGGATTGTAGCTTGTGCCAACAAAGGAGAAGACTGGGTACAATTAGCAGCAACATGAATGTGTCACAAACCGTTAGGACACAGAATCACCGTTACAGAAAAACCATACTATGAAATGTACTAATTAATGTAGTATTTTAATGTTTTTGTCTATGCAATAACTAATAAAAATACAGTTGATGACAAGATCTACCAGAACGATTTTCAATGTTAGATAAAGTAAGAAAAATTTCAGAAAAAATTATTTGAATTCCGTGAATAGTGAACGATTTTGACAAATTCTAAAATATAAATCGAAATATATCCGACATTTTCTTAAATACAGTTGACTATTCTGAAATTCAAATGATGGTTTCTGAAATCAAGTTGATTATTCCGAATTACAACTGATACTTTCTGAAATCGAATTGACTATTCTGAAATTCATCTTACACTTTCTGAAATTCAACTCACTATCCTGAAAATCGATTGACGCTTTCTGAAAATCAACTCACTATTCTGAAATAAAATTGATACTTTTCGAAATATAAGTAACTATTCTGAAATTTAATTGACGTTTTCTGAAATCAACTTGATGCTTTCTGAAATACAACTGGAAAAGGTGTAGTTCATTTTCATATTTTTCTAGATAAAGACCTACCATTTACATTGACTTGTATTGAGTTACATGAATTCTGCCTATTATGAAATCTGTATAATGTTGTTTTATCTACATTCAAGTAAAGGTCATTCACATTGAGATAGCTAGTAATTTTTTTCATCACGTCAGTGCCTAACTTTTCCGTTTCTGATGTTGCAGGAGTTGATATTATCAAGGAGAAATCGTCTGCACAGGCGGTATACCTACTTGCCTGAATGAGTACGCTGAACAATGTCAGTCACATAAAGTGTTGATAGTATAGGGCCCAATATTGAACCCTGGGGGACTCCCCTCAGTAGTTCTTGTAGTAGTATTGTCTCTGTTTTTCATTGTTCACATCCGTATTGCAGTCAAACAATGTGTCAATTGATGAAGTAGGTCATTTCTGAAGACGTTAAAGTGATTTGTATTAGGAATTTGTTATCAAATAGGAAGTCGCAGAGACAGTTCAACATAAACAAACAAAGATATAATTCGACAACAACCGGCGATACTTACAACCAAACAGTTACTTATTCGTCTTGTACCCATTTTGAATACAAATCCACTCGTTATCGCCGATAAAACGATACACATATACGAGGCATCAACAGATTAGAAACGAAATTTTTCGCTTGACACACTTCTGAAATTCCGAGCATAATTCGCAAGGTCCCGCTAGGCTCGTTCTCTCTTTCTAACTCGTAAATAGATACGTTGAACGCCGCTTACGATGCATAAATACAACTTTCATCTTGCCGGCGAAACATGCATTGAAATTTCGGTTTCGTAAACAAAGTTGCGCAAGTGACCCGATTACCGTTTGTTTCATATATCCGTTTAATGACGAATTTTATTGAAATGAAACATTCGAATGTTACAAGAAAGAGAAAAGAGAGATGGTCTGATAATCTGAAATTTCAATATTTTTTTTACCTATAATATACTGGGTTGGGTGATTCGGATAATACTTAATAGAACGCTCCCAAATAGCCGAATTATTCAATATTACTTTCTCTTTCTTTTTGGAGACATGGATCTCAGTTCTTCTTATTTCTTAAGTTTCTATCAATGGTAAAATATTCAGGGGGTGCTCTTCGATCCCCAGTTAAACTTTGTTGAACACAGAAGTCTTAAAGAGAAACATTCTCAATTGAAAATTGAATCAATACAGGACTCCTCTGGAAATGGAAAAAACCCTACGATAAAATTGAAGTTACTTTTTTGTAATATCTAACAGAAAACAACTACTTTCCCGGCTAAAGCCACGCTGGACATTGAACTACATCTGATAGATATTGAGAAAGACCCTATATAACTTGAGAGAAAAAATCTGAAAGTGAAAATTTGCATTTTCATTCAGATAGTTGATTATTTATTGAATGTCCAGTTTCCATTGGAGATTCTTATATATAAATGAGATACGGGAGAATGTTATTCAGAATAAGTATCACTCACAGAAAAGCGCTCATTCCATTGATGCGTGAATTGCATCTCTTCCGCTAGGCCTTCAATACATTTTGGTCGACAAAAATCTATTCTACTCTTCTAAGATCATCAGGGAGGTCGGAAGAATTGGAAAACATACTCTTCAGAAGCAATTTCACACTGTAATGAGGAATTGTCGGACTATTTCTTGTGCGGTGAAACTTTGAAAATATTTTTCTGACATAGAACCTGTCATGGGTATGGCATGTTGATTTTATTGAAAATATGAATAGGATGTTCATAAAGTCAGTTGTGGAATCATCTGCGACTGAAAGTTGGAATTTAGTCGCTATTTTCCATCGTACAAGATAACCTCTCTTGGAAGGGATTCATGTTTTAGAGAGGAACATTCTCAATTGAAAATTGAATCAATTGAGAATGTTTCTCTTTAAAACATGAATCCCTTCCTAGAGAGGTTATCTCGTTCGATAGAAAATAGCGACTAAATTCCAACTTTCAGTCGCAGATGATTCCACAACTGATTTTATGAACATCCTGTTCATATTTTCAATGAAATCAACATCGGAAGTATTTCGATCAAAGCAGCAAAACTGATTGGGTTTCTAGGAGAGAACTTTTCTATCTCTGCTACAAAAAGTGGTTATCTTTGACGATGGAAAATAGCGACTACAGTTTGTCTTTCAGTCGCAGATGATTTCACATCTGTTTTTATGAACATCCCGTTCATATTTTCAATAAAATCAACTGTAACTATTGTAGTTTTATGACGGTTCACTGTTCCTTCTCACACCTGTCGAATATATGCAGGGCTGTCTATAAAGGGTCGTCAGCATATTCTAAGCAATGAAAGCCTTTCAATGAATTCGTCCGTGAGGATGGTCCAAAGTTGGGGCGAAAGCACTCCTCCCTGTGGGCATCCCCTATTTATTCTAGCTTTTAGTGTCATTCCACCAATTGCTGATGACCCTATTTTTAAAGTTGACGTTTATCCATTGGCACAATAGGGGAGGTACCTCTTTATTACTAGAGCGTTTGCTATAGAGAATTCAACAAAAATTCCTAAAACTGTGTCTTCAAATTGGACATGCCAATAGTAAATCATGATTATAGTACCTACCATTACTCCAGCTGGACAATCTACTTAATGTCCTTGACAGAACAGAAGCAAAGCTTCAAGCATTTGCTGATGACCTCGTCATTCTGGCAAGGATAACGTCAGAAAATGAAAACAGTATAGAAACTAATCGAAAACCAATTATTATTATTAATGTATACCGTGACAAACCACCAGGAATGAAAAACAAACTCAATTTGTAGGTGAGCCATATGTAGATAGGATTATTCAAAAGTCGGTAGCAATCCTATGGGAACTGAGGAGAATCATAGGAAGCAATTGGGGTACCAACCCAGAGATCATGTGCATATGTTCAGCCGTATGGTGGCTAGGTGCACAAAGCAGCACAATAGGACAAAGACTTAGCAAAGTCCAAAGGTTGCTCTGTTTGGTAATAACGGGCGTAATGAGAACGACTCCAACCGCAGTGTTGGAGGTACTGCTGAGGCTGCCACCGCTTTCAGTCTGGATCAAGGAGGCAATGGCAGCCCATATGAGGATGCGGGACTCGAGAGTCTTGGTAAACGGAGGAGCAAAATGGGAGGAAATGCGGTGGAAGCCCAATATGTTATACGGACGGCTCTTATTGTCTGACTGCCAAACAGGCTTCGGGTGCAGGCATCTACCTGGATGGAAGAATTATTCGAGAAAGCTATGCTTTAGATGTACAACAGCGTTTCAAGCTGAAGTGTTCCCCATTCTAACCGTATCTACGAGGCAAGCAAAAAAGAAGAGTTCGAGCAGAAAATATATATCTGTTCGGATATATATCCATCTGCCATCCTAAACCAAGCTCAGCACTCGTACAGGAATGCGGAAATGCGCTCGAGAAGCTAGCTGAAACGAAGGAAGTTTAAAGGGGTGCGCGGAAACGAGGTGACTGACGTTCTTGCCAGATCCGGATCCGCAACGGCGTTCTGTGGGCCGGAGCCTGTACTAGGCATCGCAAGAAGCCAAACCTCTTCAGCCCTCGACGAGTATGCGGAAAAAGAGCTGAATGAACTTTGGAGAGATAATATCGGCTGCAGGCAGTCGAAATACTTTTTAGCCGGCTCCAATAAGTCAATGACGACATGGCTCTTAGGCAGAAATCGCCAAGCACTACGCCTCCTTGTAGGAATACTAACAGGACATAACAAGTTAGGCAGATACCTATCACTTATAGGTATAGAAGACTGCCCCACTTATCGCAAATGCGAAAAAGACCTCCTCGTCGAGTTTGAGGCGTACGGGAGGCTAAGATTTGGAACCTTCGGAGTTGACAAACTCCAACAAAGAGGAACTAACCGACTTGAGGTTGGCGGACATACTGACCTTCATCAGGAGGCCACTAAGGTTTGAAAATGAAGATTAGGAGGAGGAATGTAGATATGTGGAACACCTAGGGCATGGCAAAAAGGGTCCATATAAGGACCTTTACTGGAACTATTGCAAAAATAGGGTTTGGAAACGTAAGGAGGTGGATTTTGGAAATTGAAACGCCCGAATAGATCATTCATTTATTGTCTTGCCCCCACATTAGGGCTGGTTAATATGGATACATCAGTCAAGAGTGAACATATCAAGACGGACATTCAGTGGACGCTGACACTTCCAAATATGATATGCGCAATATATACAGTATAGTGTAGCTGAATGAAGTGTCGAGCGGTTTTCTTTAGCATCAAGATCCTTTAAAAAAGTCACCGTAACAATTTAGGAGCGTAATATCGTTTCTCTGAAGAGAGAGTTTACATAGTTTTTTTTTTAAATACTATTCTCAGAAGGGGGCTCTAGGAGAATAAGTATTATTTCCAGTTTTTAGAGAGTTCTTTGAAAATTGAGAGAAAATATTTGTAATCAAATCAATTTCTAAAATTACTTTACAATTGCCGACATCTTGTCTGAATCGGTTCATAATGACTCAAGGAGTCATTAAGATAAGATATTTCTTAAAAGATAGTCCTATCAATGATAAATGACGAGAAAGAAAAAGTGTGATTAGTTCTCGGAATTCATATCTTTTGTTGCAAAAACTTCAACTGCATTGATAAGAAGTGAGCACCTGAGGGTTTCTCCATAGAAATGAATTCGTTATACAGTGTGGAAACCTATGATATGGATTCAACCACTTGTCAACCTTATATTGATTTTTTTTAAACCAAACAAATCGTTGTCGATACAAATTATTCCTTAGATATTTGACCGTGAATCAAAGAAGTTTTGGGCTATTTATTCTAATGTAACTCGTTTCTAAACATAGATTTGTTCAAAAATCAGTGTGAATTTTTTATAATTTCAAACTAAACACAAAAAACGCAGAAAATGATTTCTAAAATTTTTGGTAAATTCAATAAGTGTTATAACTGAGTTTGCATTTCAATAAAGTTCTAAAATTATGTTAGTCCTGCTTTGTCTAACATGCAAGTGGTTTCGGTTTTTTAACAGAAGATACTTTTTCTCCAAGAGCCTATACAAGTAGATTCATTTCCACCTTCTGTTATGAACTGTCTTCAAAAGAACTTGATATTTTCAAGGTTTTTTGGATCTTGATTTCATCAACTGGGCTGCTATGTATACAGGGTTTAGCTAAACTTATACAAGAACAGCGTAGAAAATCTATTTATCATAATATTACAAAATTACAAGGATGTGATTTGGAAATAATGCAATTGTCTGAACTGCATACAGAGTACACGAAAATAAAAAATTAATTTCGCGCTATTTCAATATCTAAATTTCGATGTCACAGTGGAATATCGTGATCAATAGTTTATCAGTGACTAGTATTCAAAAAAGGTAGTTTTATTGGAATTCTGAGATTATACGAGGATGTACGTTTTCAACAGTCCTGCTTTAAACATTGGACAATGCCTGCAAAATGTAGCGAAAATCTTTGAATCGTCTGTTTTGCAAGAAAGTTACTTAGAGACAATAGTTGAACTGTAATGGTTTAGAATATGAATGACTTTATCAAATGAAGAAGAAAGTATAAAACAAACTGGAATTCAATAATATGAAAGTTGCAAAGTGATTTCTACTTTATGATCATTACAAAATGTCTTGAATAAAAACTTATCATCACGTAAGTTGATATAAATGTAAATTTATACAGAGAATATCTAAAAACAAATTCTCCATAGAAATATTCACTTCTTCCGTTCAACATTTTAATAAAATTGCACAACACTTCCAAGGTTATGTTCTTCACCATGATATTTCAATCCAAACAAACGCCCGTGATGTTTCCATGATGTTGTAATATTTTTTTTTCACAAATGATGAATAAAGATCGCAATTCTCAATAGACTTGTGTACTAAAACAGCTTCCAAATACCCAGTAGTAGCTAAAGAGATAGAAAAAAAATCTGAAATATTATTCACCTTTTCCGCCATCTAGCGGCTCTTCCATTAATACGATTCTCCTTTAACTTGTCAAAATTTCATAAGGTCTTCAACCAAACAAAATGTCAAAAAATTACGAAATTTTGCAGATAGCCATTTCCATAGCATTTTGATCCCTGTTCTTTGATGACAGTTAAGCGTAAATAGAACGTTTTCTTTTGAATTGAACATTCTGGAGCTTCTGAAGACTCCATACATCCTCTTTTACCGGAAAGCACATATTCATAATTCGAGGGACCTCTTTAGGAGTTTTTAATCAATTAATTCCAATTCTTCAGATGTGGAGTTGCAGGTATTTTTTGGGATACCCATGCTGCTGTAAAACCGAATTAATTTAAGCTACTCCGGAGCATCGATTTTTTTTATTGTTACTTTGTTGTTTTATTCTGTATTTTTTAATAATGTCATTTTGGCTCTGAAAGAGATAAGGTAAACTATTGACCAAAACTCCACTGCTTTTCTATCCACAACTAGTAAAAACAAAGCCTACTGTATTTCAAATAACGCTACTCCTCAGAGAAATGTTATTTCCAAGTGAAATTTGAATGAATACAAAGCTGTTATATCTTTCTAAGCCATACCTTGAAACAGATTACTCAAATATTCGCGCGTTTCTGCTTAACCTCATATTTCATGATTCGAAAGTGACAATTATGTTGAAACGGAACAACTGAGAGTTGAATATTTTTTTTATAAACTTAACTGACTGGAAATTTTTAATTGCGATATCAATAACAACTTCGTATTTCAACTAACAGACAAAATTAATGATTGATGGTATCAGATATTTCATGAATATTTTCTAGCAACACAATTCATAGTCCGGATAGCTACATATGTACAAAAAATATACAGGGAGGTCCTAAAGTAACGGATAAATTCATTTTGTACGTATTTATGAATGCAAATAAAAAATCCTGAAACAGGACAATTTTTTTGTATGAAACTACACTTTCTCAATAAAATTATTCAGCAGCCCCTTCAAATGGAAAGGGGTAAAATGTGATATCGCGTTTAAAAGGGGTTTCAACTCTCTATTCAGCAGTATAGCAGTTTTTGATTTTTGGGCGAGTATTTTTTCACAAGATCGCACCCTTATTTCAACCCTTTCAGTACGCCCAAATCTTATGGCTTTGGTTTTCCACTATAAGATTGTTATACAGTGTGACAATTCAAAAACTTACAATGGGCCTCATCTCACAAACGAAAGACGATATAAAAAATGTGCAAAACCGTTTCTAGAACTCACCCCCATCAACCCACTAGGCCCCACCTACCCCAACAAAAAAAGTTTAAATAGCAGACCCCTACTTGTGATACATCTTTGGAAAGCCTATGAAAATGCTATCCAATGACATAAAAGAGAACTCACCCTCATCAATCCCCTACTTGTGACACAGCATTGAAAAGCCTATAACAATTGCAATCCAATGATATTTATAATAATTGTACAGTGTGTATCAATAATTACCACATTAATATCTAACAATTTTCAAGACAAACATACCTCCCCTACTTGTGATACAATGTAAAAAGGCTCTAAAGCTAGGTACTTTTTGTTGTTCAATAAAAACTTTAATTTGCCATTTTTTGCAAAACACGTTGTAAACACCTGTTTCTTGGGACCTGTCACAGTCAATAATTGTTTTTATTCGAGACATTTAAATGCCATTGGTAGGTGAAATCATTTGTACGATCGGTACTGTCATTCAGGTGTACTTGTCACGATGGTTTACAGAATACCCGATCGTGTGGAGATAATTTTCATATTTGGCTCCCAGAACCAGTGTTACTTACGAACAGCTCAAATATTTAATGAGATGCATCGGGACAAACATGTAAGTCACGTGTATATTCGCGATTTAGTTGAAAAGTTTAGAGAAACGGGATCAGTGCAAAATAAAAAAAGGAATGCCCCAAGATCGTTGACTGCAGAAAGCCAAATTGTGGTCGTTGGACAATTTGCAATAGAGACGACTGCATCGACACGTCAAGTATCTGCAATGACGGGACTATCACGTAAGTCGGTTAGGAGGTGTTGAAATTACATAAGTACAAAACGCAAATTCTTCAAGAACTAGGCGATGATGATCCCGACCAACGAATTGAGTTTTGTGAACTCATAACTGAAAGAATCCGCCTTGAATCTAGACTATTAAAATATATTTGTTTCAGTGATGGATGTACTTCTATGCTGAATGGTAAAGTGAATAAACAATTCTGTCGGTACTGGAGTGATGTGAACCCAGATCGATTTAGAGAAGGTCACACTCAATATCCTGAAAAACTCAATGTTTGGGCAGGGATAGTAGGCGATGCTTTAATTGGCCCCTTGTTTATTCCAGGCAATTTAAGTGGCTACATTTATCTGGATATGCTGGAAATCACCATCGAACCTTTAATTGTGCATGAATTAGAGAACCAAAAGGACGACCAAGGCAATATATCTCTAGATGAAGATTTACTGCACTTCCAACAAGGTGGAGCACCTCCTCACTATGCAGCTGCAGTTAGGCACTGGTTGGATACTAATTATCCGAACAAATGGATTGGAAGGAGAGGTCCTATTGAGTGGCCATCTAGGTCACCATACTTAACGCCACTTGACTTTTTTCTATGGGGTTACCTCAAGTCAGTTGTTTGTAAAACTCAACCTGCGACACTTGGGGAATTGCGGGAAAGAATTACTCAAACATCTCGCACTATTACTAGAACAATATTTGTCAAAGTTCGTACAGAATTTGAAAATTAGCTGTATTATTTACAAAACAACGGAACCCACTTCGAATATTTAATTCATCAACATTTTTAACAAATTTGTAGTTCAACAAAAACTTCATTGAATTTTCCATCTAAGGCAAAGTTTTACAATTACCTATTGATTCACCCTGTAGTAGTAGGGGTTTGCTATTTAAACTTTTTTTGTTGATGGAGGTGAGTTATCTCTTATGTCATTTTAGTAACATTTTCCTATCTTATTTTTGTATATCATTTTTCGTTTGTGAGATATAGCCCATTGTGACTTTTTAAATTGTCACACATTATTGATACACCCTGTACAATTATTATTTATACCAATGGATAGCATTTTTATTGGCTTTTCAATGATGCATCACAAGCAGGGGTCTGCTATTTGAACTTTTTTAGTTGGGGTAGGTGGGGCCTAGAGAGTTGATGAGGGTAAGTTTTCTTTTCGGTCATTTTAGGATAGGAAGGGGGAACTTCCTATCCTATAAACGGTTCTGAGTATTGTAAGTTTTTGAATTGTCACACTGTATATGTTATTGTGTTAAAATGCCATAAATGAGAGATTTAAAAAAACAATTTTTTTCTGCAAATAGAAAATGAATAGCACACGTCCGATCACAGATTTTTTATTTTTTGAGCTCAACACTGCCATAATTTTCAATGGTTAAAATTCCAGAAAAGAGAAAATCTGTCATTATATCTGACGGTCTATATTACCCCTAGGGGGTTGAAGGGGCAGGTGAATTATTTTATTGAGAAAGTGTAGTTTCATGCATAAAAATTATCCCGTTTAAGGATTTTTCCTATGCATCATAATTACGTAGACATTGAATTTACCGTTACTTTAGGACCTCACTGTATATTATACAGGCTAGTTAAGGAATACGCTATAGAATCTCAATGAGTTTCAGAAACTTGGAATGCCGATTTTGGGTGATATAGGGTCAACGTGTGCCATAGAAAACGGCCAAAATTCACACCTTCATTTTCGGAAGAATTTTCATGAACATTTTTCTCACTTATTCAAAATAGCTATACAATATTCCTAGGAAGCGGTGAAATACATTCGACGGGGAAAAATATGCATGGAAACGTGATTACGGAGAAGGGATTTTCTTCTCTGAAGCAATTAGAAGTTTAAAGCCCGCCTGATCAGGACATTGTCGTGGTATAATTGGAATCATTTTTTTTTTCTTAAAAAATTCGACTTATTCAACTCGATGTTCTGTACAATGTTATTATTATTCATAATGTTAAAACGTTCAGATAAATATAAGGATATGCAAATTTATCGAGTGATACAGGCCAAATCCAAACAATTTTCATAATGATCGAAGATTTAATCAATGAATCATCGACTGATTATCGAAAGATCTTGCAAATTAAGTAATTAAGTTATTTTTTCGTAGACAGTAATGAAATTAACCCATGTAGTTTTTATATTTACGGTAAATAATTGATAATAAAGGCAGAGACATAGAATCATATAGGTAAAGTTTGATCGGAAATAATATATCCTTACTTATCTACAAGTAGATAAGTAAGGATATTATATTTCTCAACAGACTTTACTTGCTTTTCGAAATCCCTATTTTAATTAGAGATCCATCGACTACTTTTCCTAAAGATTTTTGGCAGAGGTTATTCACCTTCATTATGAAAACAGTGGTATTTCGGCCTGTATCTTCAATTGGCACAAAAAACGAACAAAAACGATTCAACGAGATATCAACAGTAAAACAGCCGTTCACAAAATTACACGCTAAGTAATACTTATGTGGGGTACATTAAAATATAGATTACAGTAACTTTTTGGATCGGAGGGTAATTTTTTTTTTTCGAAAGCGGGAAATTTGAACAGCCAACATAATCTTTATCACATGCAGTTCAACAACTTCAGAGTAAAAGTAAATTATCTATATATTACATAAAGTTTTATATTTCATATACAGTACTATGGTTTTTAAATATATATTTTACAGTCATCAACATTACCTAATTTCTCGTTTCCAAGTATAAAAGCAAGTTTCAATTCCAATAAAGCATTTTCCAGGGCGACAGATTTTCTTTGAACTCCTTTCATTGTTATCATTATTATTATTACGAGCTTTCGTTACATTACAAGCTTTTATTTGAACTCGCACTGTTTGTATGTTAGTAATATGGGAATCATGAATCCACACCACTGAAACTTATTTGCGGAGTACCACAGGGATACATATTAGGGCCTCTGCTATTTTCAATATACACATCTACCTTCAGGGAATGCTTGAGAAATTGCTAATCTCATTTTTATGCTTATGCTTTGCAAATATACGGTTCTTATCCTTGTTCAGAAATATATAATAGTAATATTATTATTAACGAAGAACTTGCAGCACTTTCAGAACTGGGTGATAATTATTGTATGGAAATAAATCCTTCTAAATCTCAGGTGATGTTGTTTTAACGCAAGGTGTGTAGGGATACTTAGGATACACAATAATAGTTATTTTTGTATCTAGTGCGCGAAATGCTACTTTGGTGATCGAGATGATTTTTTTTTTAACGAGGCGCAGCCGAGTTAAAAAAAATAGTCGAAATTACCAAAGTATTTCGCGCATGAGATGCAAACAAAATTTTTTCTACAAGCGTCAAAAATATTGTTCTAAAATAAGTATGAAAAATAGTATTGAACTAGCTTAAATAATTTTTCCAAATCAAGTAATTACTGTAACTATGGAAATAAAATGGCATTTGTTGACAATTATTTCAAAGTGACAGTTCTTGATAATTATTTTGGAGTGACTTTTTATTCGCGTCAATTTCGTGCGTGATATTTATTATTGTAAAAGAATGGAAATTTCGAGCGACGATGAACTAAGCAGTACCCCACCTAACTTGATAGATGCGGCCAATTCCGTAATTTCCAACCTTTCACCGGAGAAATCGAGGCGGCAGTATGAAAATGCATATCAGCAATTTAAAGAGTGGTGTGAAGCAAATAAAGCCAGAAAAATATCTCTCACAATTTGAAAGCCTTAATTATTGTTCTACATTAATAAATAAACGATTTCTTATTTTTTGCTTGATTGAGGAGTTGAGGACCATATAGGTTAGAATATGAAAATCCCATTTAGTTTACATGCAGTGTGCGAAATATATTTCGCACATTACTTCGCGTACGGTGTCATGGTAACGAATGAAAATGAAAAAAAGTGCCAATTCGCATACTGTTGTCAATGCGCGAACCTTGTCATTTTTTGACGTTTGTAGAAAAAACACTTTTTGTCTATTTTCCACGACAATTTTATATTTGTTGACTAGTTTCGGTCATTACACCATTTTCAAATCTAACTAGATTACATCCAAATCTGAGTATTTATACCTATATTTCCTATGCCTAGGATATACCTTAATTAGGAGCAGTTTATCGATTCTCAGAATCAATACCAATGATAAATGAACATAACAATAATTTGATAAATGCAGGATTTGGGAATTGGGTTATAGGTTCAGGAGAGGGTTATTCTTTAAATCGAGTTGTTCGTTGAGGATAATAGAATTGGGATTTTTCTTTGACTTGTTTATTTCCATAGATGCAAACAAATGACCCCCTTTTCGCATGTGTGGAGGATTTTTAAATTATCTTAATCCATTTTATGTTTCAAATTTACATACATTAATAATTTTTTATCCGAAATGACATGTTCATGGTACCCTATATCAAAATTTCTACCAGTTTGACCTGTATAAATGGCGTGGCATTCACCACATTCTAGTCGATATATACCAGATCTCTTCATTTTGTCTAATTTAGGTTTGGCATTGAATTATCTGTTTCCTAAATTTCCGTTGGTTGTTTGTAGATTGAATTTTGAAAGATAATTTTTAATATTCTCGGAGATTCTACCTGCATAATTGATACTAACGTATTTGTGGAAATTGAATATAGTTCTTTCATTACTGATTTTTGTTAATATTTCTTTATAATGTTCTTCATTAGAGTAATAGGTATTTTGTTATTAACTGCTATTTGTTTAATGATTTCGATTTCACCTCGAAGGTTTTGATCAGAAAGGGGTATTTTGAAAGCTGAATCAGCTGAAGATGAATTTGTTGGAATCTATGCAAATAAACAAGTCAAAGAAAATTCCCAATTCTATTATCCTCAATGAACAACTCGATTTAAACAATAGCCCTCTCCTGAACCTATAACCCTATTCCCAAAACCTTCATTTATCAAATTTTTTGTTATGTTAATTTATCATTGGTATTGATTCTGAGAATCAATATACTGCTCCTAATTAAGGTATATCCTAGGTATAGGCAATGTAGGTATAAATACTCAGATTTAGATGTAATCTAGTTAGATTTGAAAATGGTGAAATGACCGAAACAGCAAATATAAAATTACCGTGGAAAATAGACAAGAAGTGTTTTACAAATTGTGAAAGGCTTTCGCGGCCATCGTTGAATGAATGATGGTTTTTCGGGTTTTTAGGCCGACGTTTATTTAGAGAAAATCTCGACGTTTCGCCAATACGAGTGGTTGGCATTTTCAAGAGAAATGTTTACAGTTTCGATCACTGAACACTACTTGTATGTGATCGAAACTGTAAACATTTCTCTTGAAAATGCCAACCACTCGTGTTGGCGAAACGTCGAGTTTTTCTCTAAATAAACGTCGGCCTAAAAACCCGAAAAAAACATAATTCAAGAAGTGTTTTATTATGTATCCTAAATGAACATGAATTTCCACAAAATAAACAAGTCGTCAATCAAAGAAGTGTGTAGGGATAGATATGCAGCTTATGTTGAAAATAAAATAAATGATCAAACACAAACACAGAAAGATTAGGTTCCAGATATCAACTTTGATCAGCATGTAAACCATGTTATAACAAAATTTATGACTATAGCAATAGAGATATACTGAAAACAAGAACCAAATCTATTTTGTGAGGATCTCTTGTATTATCTCATATCAACTATTGCGACATACTGCATGGACTTTGTCTAAATGCAAAAAATGCAAAATTTGTGTGTTAGAATAATGTTTAACATTAGGACTTTTGAACAAATTGACCGAACTGAAATGGTTTACAGTAAAACAGAGGCGTTACTTGTACGGTAAGAAATTGCTTTTAAGCAAGAAAATTAGATAAAATATTTATGCAAGAAAATTAGATTCAGAACTGACGTACACAATATAAATATCAGGAAAAAGGGCACCATTACAATATCAAAACAAAACACAAACTTATTTCAAAAATCAATTTCGTATGTCGTTTGCAAAGTTCTCAATATAATTCCCTCTGAAATTGAAGACACGTCTATTCCCACTGCAAAATTCTATGTAAAAAATTACTCCTCAATAATTTGTGGGTACCTAATATTAAGATATAGTGTTTCGTCACATTTCAATGAGACTTGATTATTAAGACTTACTATTTATAAATAGTTAATTAATCAACCAGTGTATTAATGTAGGCGATCAATGATCGAGATATTTTAACGCGTGCGCGAAGCGTGAGCGTTAATTTTCGAAATCATTAATAGTATTTTAATATAAGAGTTGATTACAATATTTTCCCGCCTACCTCACCCTTGTTGAAATAAAGGAATTGATAGATATTGGATTATTGCTGTCCCTAGTTTAACCTTGCCTTGACCTTCAGAAATTAGAATCAACAGCACTTAGGTTTTTCTAACTTTGAATGCAAAATACAGTATCTGGTCAACAACAACGAAGGACCACCTGTCTATAGGACAGGAAAGTTGTGGTACTTATTAGTTGTTTTTTCCGTTATTGTTTATAATACTTGTGAATAAATACCTTACGGGAAACTAAACTGCTCACAAATCTCTCTTGTAGGATGATGTACACATTGTCAGCATTATAGCACTTTCTTAATTATTTTTCTGAATGGAACTTTGGAAATTTCACAATTAAACCTTAATATGGACTCGGACTAGTGAAGTAAACTATTTATTTGACTATTTATGAGTTATTTTTCACAAACGCGGTGATTCTTTTCCGGAAGAATTTCAACTCAACAAAAAGGGTGTACTCTTTGACAAAAAGGTACAACCAAACATTATGACGTGACATACGCCTACTTTGATATTTTCTTTTTACTTCGAAAGCTGAAGTGGAAATAGAACAGGGTTGGCTTCAGATATTTTAGAGACAGCTTTCTCAACAGAAATTCTGATTTTTTCTGGCAGTAAAGTTAAAGATGCTACTTTAGCAGTTTCCGCAAAATCTGTCAAAATAAATTTATCGTCTATATCCATTTTGGCGTCAATAACATCTGTATTCGTTTATGTACTCATATCCAAGTACGTCACTATGACGCGTTGATGCTACAAGATTCTGATTGGTTAGAGCTTATTAAAGTTTCCTGTTAGTTTACTCTCTTTGATTATGGTCGGAATCTATTCAAAATTGCTGTGGGGATTTTTGGGGTAGGAGAGTAAGTTTTTCTTTTGAAAAAATCGTATTATCAAGATATCGTACCAGTTTTGTGATTATGGTCCGATTTTGTTGAAAATTGGTATGTTACAATAAATTACATACATACATACTAATTTTAAATTCGAATATCCTGAACTCTGAGGTTAGTTTGGATGTTTCTACGATAATAATAGTAAATAATACTCCCTCATAAACACTCGAAGATTATTACTATTATTTGCCATGGCGCTATCTAACCTCAGAAAGCGAACTAACCAATGTAAATGGTAGTAATACTCCACAGAGAACGCAAGGATTTAAAAAAATAACGTCTATTTACGATTTTAATTTTTTCTTATTTTCGTCATATAAGCAGCATATTAGGCCAAGCTGAAGATAAAAATAAGAGGACCTTTTCACACAAAATAAAAGACGCAAACGGCCTATACTTACTACTTTTTATAAGATAGTTTGTAGAAGAAAACCTTGGTTTTCGCCCCAGCAAAATCGCTATGTGGAATTTTTTAAACAAGAAATAGTGAAAAAAATTACTTTTTTGTTTTTTTGCGAATATCTCGAAAAGTACTAAAGTACTCACTTTACAGTCAATAGAACCTGTGTAGATAATCATAAAACCTACAAAATTGTTTTTTACTCGACCAGATCGGTGCATTTTTCACTGAGAAAAGAGACCATTCTTCAAAAATTCATAATTTTTATAAATCTGAAGCTGGACCAACAATATTGCGAAAACTAATAGATAATAACATGTGGTTCAATTGTGCACAAGATGGTTTCTGTTCGATGTGTAGTTTTTGCACAATCGCGTTATACACAATTTAAGGGCAAATCTTTCTAAAGGCGCCGATTTAAGGGAAATCATTTTATCTAAATTCTGTTAACTGGATTTGGAAGTAGAGATCAATATCTACAATTTGTATATTTTGGATTTTCACCTGAGAGGTGGAAAATCTTTTGAAAATATCACTGGAAGTTATTCTAAATGCTTCAAAGTGCACCTGAAGTCGCCCGATCTAAACTCGAGTTAACTTCAGTGACTTCGGGTGACTTCGGACGTACTTTGAAGCGTTTTATCAACTTTCAGTGACATTTTCAACACATTTCTCACCTCTCAGGTGAAAATCTAAAATAAACAAATTGTAGATTTTAATCTCTACTTTCAAATGCGGTTTACAGAATTTGAATATAATGATTTCTCTTAAATCGGCGCATTTAGAAAGATTTGCCCTTAAATTGTTTGTAACGCGATTGTGCAAAAACTAAACATCAGACAGAAACCATCTTGCGCACAGTTGAACCACATGTTACATTATCAATCATTTTCCGCAATATTGTTTGTGCAGCTTTAGATTTATAAAAATTATAAATTATAAAAAAAATGTCTCTTTTTCGAGGCTTTCCCGGATTTTCTCAGTGGAAAATGCACCGATCCGGTCGTATGAAAATCTATTCTGTAGGTTTTATAAATCTCTACAAAAGTTTCATCGACTGTAAAACAATTCCTTGAATAATCTTTGAGATATTTTCAAAAGACCAAAAAATTTGTAATTTTTTTCACTATTGCTTGTTTACGAAAATTCCACAACGCGCTTTTGCTGGGGCAAAAACTGGGATTTTCATTAACGAACTATCAGTATAGGCCGCATGCGTCTTTTATTTTGTGGGGTAAAAACTTCTTTAGCTTGGTCTATATGTTTCTTGGGAAGTGTTATCATTATTATTATGTCAAATATCAACTTTAAGAAAAATAAACACTTCTTCCATATTTTCCCTGAGGTTTAGATTTTTCTTCCACTTTATTATTGAAAATTGTTTTCAGCTGTACAATATATCAGTTTTGTTTTAAATTCTATTTCCAAGGTTGAGGTTCGGAGGAGAAAAAAACTCTTTCATATGTCATACTTTGTAGGATTCGTTGAAACAATCGAAAAAAATTCATAGTATTTCTCTGTCGCCCTGGAGATTTCATATAAGTCATATTTGAATATGTTTTTCAGTGACACTATATTCATAAGTAGGTGCTTTGTATCTACACTGTTTCCACTTCATTCGCACTATTACTACTACGTTCATATCTTTTAGCACTCTCCATAGTTTCCTCAAACGTTACGACGAACTCACTATATTACAAACCTCAAATAAACTCCGAAACTCCTCTCTTACTTTTAGAATGTGTCTTTTAGAAATTATTACTTTCTTCGGGATATTATAGTCGTAGGTATATTTTGCATAGCCCTCGAATAATGAAATATACAAAGGATTATTCTTAAAGCTCTCGGCCATTGTCCTTGCTTAGCACTAATTGGGGAAGTAATCAAGTGAATTTCCCCTTATCGAAAGAGCAGGTATACGAGGTTTCTTCTCACTGAAACAGAAATGTTCTTTTATGTTAAGTTCATAATGATGGAGGTCCAACAATTTTACAATCAATTAAAATACCGATTTTGATTAGTTTGGAAATATTCTTGGACCACCATAAATATTTTTTCAAAAACTGTGTGAAATATGCAGGTTATACAGGGCGTTCCAGATCGAAGATGGAATCATGCCAATTAGACCCAACTCACCCCCGCCCAGTTAACACAAACCTCCAGGAGGTGTCGCTTTCTTGATCATTGATATGAGAAACATAATATAGAGTTATTCAAATGTATGATCCCGCCTATTTTTCTCAGTTATTATGAAGGTTACCGAAAAAAAGTTCGGATAAAAGTTGAAGGGTATTTCACTCTGCATCATTCTATGAATTTAAATATTTTTTAGATGTGCTATTGGTGGAGTAGTGACTGCATTTTTTTTAATGTAACTGTATATCATGTTTAGTATTGCTAGAAAGCTTGTTTTTTCTCATTTCAGTAGTACCAATATTATTTCAACTCTCTCGATAGGTACAGTGTTTCGTATATTTGTGTCCATCTCTGTAATTCACTTACCTATTGCTTAATTTGTTCAAACTGTTTCTAAATCTTGGAATATAGCCAGGTGGATATTTTTAGCAATATAGCAATTTGATTCAGACAGTGGCGTACGTAAATTTTTATAAAAAAATATTTTTTGTGTGCTACATTGACAGATGTTTCAATAAAAAATATCACTTACGATGTTTACAATTAAAATTCGCCTCATCAAATGAGTAATGGTTATAGAATATTCGAGACATTTAATTTTTTTTCTTAGATCATGGGTTCATATAAAAAATCAGTTCTCAGGACTAATGAATTAGTAAATAGCCACTCTACATATTATGTTGTCCTTCTTTCCATTTAAAAAATAGTAATATTTTGAACTTTTGAAACAAATGACTATTTTTGTATTTTTCTCTTACCTTCTATATAGGAAAAAATCAGGATTAGGGTACTTCAATTGTTCTGGAACAAATTTTCTATTGACATCTTCAAATAGAAAAATAACTAGAAATGTTTATGGAAAAATAAGCATCTGGGAAACTTATACCTACCTACGCCACTGTCTGAAACAAATTGCCATATCGCTTAAAATATCCAACTGGCTACATTCCCAGATTGACAACCGTCGGTTTCTGGGAACCCTGTATTTAGTGAGTACAGATGGTGCATGTTTTTGATGGTATTAGATTAAATGCGGCTGGTTTAGATCTTGGTAGCTATACATGAAAAATTCTAATTATTGTAGTTTTTGATTATTGAAAGTTCCAATAAAAAATTCAACTATTTTCTTGTTATACATTACTTCTAAATAGTATTTTTCTTGAGATCAAGAGGTTCTGTTCTTCCCTAAAAACAAATACTATGTTACGTAAGATATAATCAAAACATTTTTCATGTCGAAAACGTTAATTTTTCGAGATTTTTTTCATTGAGCTTTCTCTCTGATTTCGATCTTCTAAATTGTAAGAATAATTGTCATTCGCAAAATAAAATACTACTAAATGCCTTTTTAATATAGGTACTTAGTTGTTACTCGCCAGCCTAGGGATTAAGGAGAACAATTGTGCACATTAAAGGGCTATTAGAGTGTCTAGAAATAGGAAATTCTCGCAAATTCGTTAATTGTTCTCGAAGTTCCAGACATAGTGAAATCATTTTCTATTTTTATTTATTTTGAAATAGGTCTAGACGGCAATGTCGCTAACATATTATCTATACTGTAGAGGTTTGATAGTTATCAGAAACTGGAAGACAAGGACTCAAGTTATTCGAAATTCGAATAGAGAAAATCATTCAGAAAAATTTAAAACTTGTCATTCACACTTCGGTTAACATTTTTTTCTGGTTTCATGTGCATACTCCTCATCTGATGAAGAAATCGTGATCGGGCTGGAATGGCAGAGATGGAGAAGTCCTTAATGAATGAGCTTGTATTATGTTTAAATGTTGTATTGTTCCATTCCCTCATTCACCAAGGACCATAATATGGTGGTACTAGAGGTTTTTTCCGGGTTTTTCCCTGCAGTTGAAATAGCAAATGCACCCCATTTTATCTTTTTTTATTTGTTAAGTCGCCCCGGAGCGCATATAGTGATGGTGTTCCCTCTCACCAGGAATGATGTGCCGATGGTAGGGGGTATCACCATTATACTTCTTGAGTATTAATTTTATTCCCATACATTTTTCAACATTATCTTTAATACAATAAAGCTTTGTCAATAAGTTTATCATTAACTTCCGACAATAAAGCATCACACTCAACGTCCGGAAAAGCTTAAGGTTTGGGTAGGAATTTTGGGAGAACACCTAATTGGACCTCTGTTTATTCCTGGGAATTTAAATGGCGAAATTTATCTTGAAATGCTGGAGAATGCGATTGATCCGTTATCAACTGAACAATTAGAACACGATCCTCTACTACTTGACCAACAATTGCATTTCCAACAAGACGGAGCTCTTCCTCACTACGCCGCAATTTGCAATACCCTGGTCGTTGGATTGGAAGAAGAGGTCTTATGGAGTGGCCTGCCCGATCTCCTGACCTGAACCCTCTGGACTCCTTCTTGTGGGGACATTTTAAGTCCAAGATTTTTGTGACTCAGTCTGAAAATTTGAACGAACTACGCCAACGAATTGTAAATGAGTGTCGTCAAATAACTCCAATTATGCTGAACCATGTTAGAGACGGTTTTCATTCAAGATGGTATCATTTTATGGAAGTCAATGGAGGACAATTTGAACATTTGATTTAAACACTCAGGTTTGATTGTAAGCATGATAAAACAATTCAATTTTTTTAAGAATGTTAATTTTGAAGATTGTTTAAGTTTGTAAAAAAGGCTTAATAAACATGGGCTTGTACATTGTAATAATAACCAAAATATTCAAGATGGCTCATTCGAGCTACAAAATTGATTTTTGGCGAAACCGGTTCATCAAATTTACATTTTTCATACATCGTCGTAAAGAGGCTTCCAGGACCTTTCAAATGAAGTATCACTCAACCTCTCTCCCCTATTCAATTTTGAGGGGTTGAAGCGCCCCTTATTAGGGGGTTGCTCGTTCAAGCCTTAAATATACGTCAAAAGATATCCCCCAAACAAAATCATTCGACGTGTTTCGGGAAATTTTTCCACTCACTATGGGATAAGAAATATACGGGGTGGCTCGTGTGAGATGGAACACCCTGTATTATTTTAATACCATTATAGGTATTTATTATCTGTTATTTTAGTAATATTAGTGCAGTGGGTCGTCCCATTTCATCAGGGTGGTTTCGGATTCTTCACTGGCGATAAATCCGTGGCGCTCCGGAAAATTAAACCCCATATTTCAATACTTTCGAGATCCATTTTTATTGCCGAATCCACGCCCAACTGAGCTATCGGGTGAGTTAAAGCAAAGTGAAAATTGTATCTTAATCAACTTAAATGGAATTTTGCGATATGGCCACCGAAGAACCTTACGTCGTACAAAAAAAAGGTACACAAACCGCGTGTCTACGTTGAAACAAAAGCGTTAATCATACCTACTGTGTGGCCAGTTGCAGCCCCTCAGTGCAGAGTAGTTATGCAGAGCTACTTTCATGATATGATTTATGAGATGTGGAGGAAACATGTGAACAAAATAATTGTGTGGCGTTATGCTGGATTAGTAGGCTCTGATGAGGCTCTAGCGTGATTAAAAGCGCAGGAAGTGAGGTTAGAACTTGAAGGAATCTAGACTAGCCATGGATCCGCCGCGAGACAGACCAAGAGAAGGGGGCCCACTAACCAGGGAAGTCGTTCCGAACAGTTTGTACCAGCCTATGACGATGTTGGTCAGGTTCAGGTCGTCCAGCATTATTTGGGCGACGCCCATGAACACTTTTTTACCCTCGATCCGGCCGTAATCTCCCCATACGGTAACCTGGAAAAAAAATCGTTTAAATTACTTGTTGGAAGGTATATTTTATAACTGAGAAGAAATTCAGAACCTAGTTAGAACAGATGGCCCTAGAATAATTTATTGTTGTATTTATTGCAACCAAAGCTATATCAACCTGAGCAAGCATATTCATAAACAATGCCCGAACCATTGTTTAAAGTGAAATTCTGAACCCTTCGATGCAATCCCTTGTTAGAACTTGAAGTGAACAGTTTGAATAACAATAAACTTGCCTGTAGTATACAGCCTAGGTAATTTTCTCTAAAAGCTAGCTGCTGCTGATAAAGAGGATCCAGCGTTCTTCTGGCAGTGGTAGTTTTCGCTTTTGCTACACACTTTTTTCCATTCACTAGGTAGACTTTCACGTACGGTGCTGGAAAAATAATATAATTGATTTCTGTTCTTCCTACTTCAAGAGAAAACGTATGTTTCACCTCCAGAATAACAGAGAAAATATCTTCCAGTCAATAAAAAGGTGGAAGTAGTATTGGAAAATGAGTCTCTTGATGATGAATAAAAATTCACGAATTCTAATACCTCAACGGCTGTATAAGGGCAATAATTGTACGAATTGAATTCTACTAACTGCTAACATATAAAAATAATATTACTTTATTTATCCTTTATGATCACACATGATATAGAATAAGTCAAAGGACAGAAGTGCCTAAAACAGAATCAATTATAACATTCATTTTTGCAATGAGTTCTTCAGGCGTGTCTGCATCATTGGCCAAAGTGGTATTATCAGCATGTAAAATGAGATGTTTTGTACTGACGAATTTAGGAAGATCATTTACGTACAATAAGAAAATCAGTGGACCAAGAATCGATCCTTGAGGCACACCAGCATCCACGTGTGGAAGAGATCTCTGATGGTGAATTTTTACTTTAATTTTTCTGACCTCAAGATATGAAATCAGCCACGAGACCAGGTCAACACTACTATTTTGTGTATCACTGAGATATTCGTATACCTACGAAAAACTCTCGTTTGCAATATGAGCTTATGAACTAGATTGAGATGTATTGGTGTAAGGTTATGGGATTTAGTAAATCTGCAGATATTGATTCAATGTTTCTGGAGCCATCAAATTCTCTGGAGTTCGAAGAACTGATCAATGGATTGGATGTTAAAAAAGCACCAGGCTTTGATGACATTAACGTCAATTTTGTAAAATTAGTTAAATCAGAATTGGTTCCTTTATTGAGTAAAATGGTCGACTTATGGTTTGAATCTGGAAAATTTCCAAAAAATTGCAAAGTTGCAAAAGTTCAACCAATTTTCAAAAGTGGCAAGAAATGTTTTATGAATAATTATCGTCCTATTTCTCATCTTCCTATTTTATCAAAGATTATTGAAAAATTATGCATAATAGGTTACTTAATTATTTGGCAAAAATGAACTATCTGTATGATAATCAGCATGGTTTTCATGAATCTTGTGATACAGAGTGTGCCACTGTGGATCTGATCACTAATATCCAGATGAAATTACATTCGGATTTTTTGTGCGGCATCTTATCACTGGATATGCGTAAAGCATTTGATACTGTGAATCATGATATTTTATTAGTGAAACTAAGACAAATTGGCATCAGAGGCAAGGTTTATGATTTAATGGAAAATTACCTCACTGGAAGAGAGCTATTCATTTATATGGGGGGGCTCATTCTTCCCAAAGAGAGATATTTCTTGTGGGGTACCCCAAGGGTCTATCCTTGGGCCAGTTTTGTTCCTGATTTATATAAATTCGATATCTTGCCTGAATTTGAAAGGCCATTTAAAATTATTCGCGGATGATACTACTCTGTACTATTATGGAAAAAGTCCTCGAAAAATAAACGAACAAATGGAAGGTGACCTCACTTTGATTTCATCATGTTTAAAAGAAAATAAGTTAACTTTAAATTTTTAAAAATCTTGCTTTATGTATATTTCTGAAAGAACTTTACCAGAAAATCAGATTAAACCCCTCAATGTGGATAATTCTTGTATACGATACAAAAAATACTTAAAATTTCTAGGTTTAACCTTTGATCAAACTCTCTCTTGGTCTACGCATGTTCTGGATCTGAGAAAAAAAATCTTCTATTATTGGCATTTTATACAGACTGAGGTCTTATATTCCACTAAAATTTGAGGAACTGCAACAAAATCAATTTTGAAACCAATTGAAAACCTTACAGAATAAGATTATGAAATGTATTTTCAAATTACCCTTCTTGGAACCTACTTGAAAGTTATACAAACCAAGAAATCTTCTTGATATTGATTCATTATTCAGAATGAAAATTTGCACGTTTTTTCACCTAACAAAAAATAAGAAAAAACATTCCAATCTCTCCTATGTTGTTCCTTCTGATGGTCATAGTCATCTAACCAGGCAATCTGATAACCTAAAAATTATTCAAATCAAAACTCAATTTGGCAAAAATTCATTATATTATCGCGGTATTTTTAGCTTATAATAGCATGCCGAAACGAATAAGGTCTATTAATTACCTCACAAAATTCAAAAAGGAATTACAAAAATTTATCATTTCTACTGAAGATGAAGTAGTATAATGCCTCCGACCAATTTCTGCTCAATACTGATTTAACTATTATAATTATATTTATATATATATATATTTAATTGTTACCTATCAACTATAACTAATATTGTTGTTATTTTTTTGTCTCATATGTATATTTATATTCGTTGTCCCTGTATGAACATTTTATGTTTGTTGGTATTGAATTAATAAATAAATTATGTGCTTGTGATTATAATATCTGTAAATGAATAAAGGATGGTAATGTTTTGTATATCCCTCATTGACCAGTATTCTTATAACATTGGACACAACTTCACAGGAGGTTACTAAAAGAAACATTTGAATGGCAACACGATATCCAGTTAAAAGAAGAACCATTTTTTTAACTTAATTCATACCTGGCAATACTTTAGATCCTGGCCTAGCTTGGAGTCCCCTTGCTCGGATCACCTCCACCTCTAAGAATCCCTTTTGATAGCACAGCGACAACTGGATATCTCCGAGGGCAGGGGCCCCTAAAACTTGCCTGCCCACAAGCTGACCTGGCCCTAGTCCGTCTATAAAATCTGCCAACTGGCCGCCCTCTCCTGCTAGGCGCAAAGATGGCGACCACCTAGTGATAACAGATTCCAATGAATATGGGGAAAAATTTAGAATAATAAGAAAATACTTGGATGATCAAAGAGCAGACACATAGACGTACATAGAGAGAGATAGAGAAACGGGGTAAAGGCTAATTTCTACGTGTGAATAAATATCATGGAGAGGTTGGTGATCAACCGTGCTTTCAGACGGTGCTTTATACACATGCAAGTAACAAACCAAAAAAATTATTTAGTAAAATCGTTTTATTTCAACGTCCACCTGATTTTCCAACTTTATTTATTTTTGTTTAAGTGTCAGCATGCTTGAAATAAAAACATATATACATACCAAAAATGCAACTGCGATCACACATCATCATGTACAGGCCAAGCCGATTTCCATTTTTTTTTAAATCCATGCTCGATGAGTTGCGTTGAAGATATTATAAATACAGTATCCCGAATACTTTGATTATTATATAATTAAATTATTAGCAACCATTCGAAAATGCAGCTTTTGTACGCCTATTGAATTTGTCTAAAATTTAGTTCAAATTTCAGTAATTCTCTGTTAGTTCATTCACTAGAAAATTACTTTAATGATATACAATTTAAGAACAATGTCTGTCAATGTTTGTGTTGATCACTTAAAGTTGTTCATATCCCTCTGTGACCAACTTATGTTCATAATTCTTTGCATCAGATAAATGTATTGAAACAATTCAAAAGGCCGTAGGTGATTTAACTAAAAAACATGGTGAACAACCAGCAATGATTTGCTGGAATGCTACTATATTTAGAAAGTATTAGTATAATTTTTTTTAGTATATCCACACCATCGCATCGATAGAAAAATAAGATCAATAACTGCTTTCATCTCTAGTTCTGGCATAATATGTACTAGTTTATACATGAAAAATATTCAAATGTGCTAGCTTGTTGTCAGCCCAGTTCACAACTTAAAACTGCTATTACACAATATAGAGTGCGTTCCATAGTTATGGAATAAATTCATTTTTAGCGTTGTTGTGTATTTGTTTGAAAAACCTGAAACAGGTCGATTTCTATTCTCAATTTGACAATTGACAGTATGAAAATATACCCCCTTCTTGCACCCCCTTTGAATTATGAGCACCACCTCAAAGATTTATCTAACGAAGGAGATTCATATATAACCATTGTTGACTAAAATTTGTTTGATCCTGATAAAATAGCAATCAATGAAAAATAGGAATTGTATTATAAGTAAAATAATAACGCTAGATTTACTAATTAAATGAGAATCCTGAAAACCAACAACATCTATTAAGAAGGTTTATTTTTGGGTCCATTTTGTGAAAAAAAAAACTGAATACAAACATGTGCTTTTTCCAAATTTTAAATCCACGAGAAAGAAAAATTCTTTTGTTACAAAAAGTTAGTTTTTTGGATTCCAAAACTATTTCTATGTTAAGTTATTATGTTTTTGAAGGTTCTAGCTGTTTGTCCAATGTTAAACAAAGAACAAGTACGACACACTTTCCTTCTTTTTGAACATTATCTTTGTTGATTTTAATATGTGTATCTAACGTGTCCTAAAACCTGTCCAACAAAATTCTTGAATAACTTTTTTATGTAACTTTTCAGACAGAAGGATATTTGACATGACTAACCATACTAACCGAAATTTGTTTAATACTGATAAAATAGGATTATATTATTATGGACATAACGCTAGACTCATCAGGTGAGGAGACATGCTCGCGATTTGGTCTGTGTCAGCATTTGAAGAAGATATATGTATTCTGTATATTTGTTATAAGTATACTCACTAATTAATAATAACCTAATGAAATAATAATACTCCCTACTAGAAGAGTGTACCCAAATTATATGAGAATCTAGATGAGTTATTTTCTGATAAATGGAACATTAATTCCGTTCATAAAAAACTGATGGAAACAGTAGTTCTGATTGAAATATTAATCCCTTTATTGTTTTCATTGTCTGAATCATGAGACGAAAGAAATGTTTAAAAAAAAGGGTCTTTCTTAATAAGATGCTGATATCCAAGAAGGTTATTCTTAGGTCCATTTTGAGAATAAAACTGCATACAAACATGGGATTTCTTAGAATCCGAATGAAAAATCCCGTTCTTGCAAAAGTTGAATTGTTTTTCGAATTCCAAAACTATATGTCTATGTTCAGTTATTCTGTTTTCAAACGATCTAGCTGTTTGTCCAATGTTAAACATAGAACAAGTACGGAAGGTTAATTTACCCCACACTTTTCTTTTTTTTCAATTTTACATAAGTGTATCTCAAGTGTTACCTGTAGTAAAAACTTCTTGAATTGTTTTTTTTATACACAGAATCGAACAAAGAAGATTAATCTTCGTTGGTAACCGAAATTTGTTTAATACTGATAAAATCTCAATGAAAAATAGGACTTATCAAGAAATAGTCACAAATTGTAAAAATTTCACATCTGTTTGTGTAGAAAAAGAGAGACCCGAATATACGGAACCACTGTTTTCGACTGCATCTTGATAAACTATGCAACAAATCATATGCATATGGAATCCGTAGCGTACCTCTACAATAGATTTTAACATTTGTTAAAAATATGAAACAATTAGTCACTTAATCTAATAATAGCCCAACATCGATGACAATTGACAATTCTGACGACTCCGATAACAATATAGGGATGCCCCAGAGGTCAGTTCTGGGCCCCATACTGTTTCTTTAATACGTTAATGAATTTCTGCCGATTCCCTAAGTCTTGCTATACACAGATGCCATTACCAGATCATATTTTTTTATAGAAATTTTGAAATTTTCGGAATACACCTCTTCAGCTACAATAATTATCTTCAACGCAAACTTTCAAGGCGCAAACTCGCAGAGGAAATGCAAACGCAGCCAAAAGAGCAAAGTGTACGACAACAGCAAAATCAACCGATCAGGCATTCTACTTACGAAGATCCCTCGGAGCTAGAGATGGAATTCAGGCTAGACGCCCTCTGACTGTTGTCCGTAGATCTAGAAGGGATGCTAGGCACCACTTCTTGGGAACGCTGTATGCTGCTGCTGGTCGATACCCGCTTTCGACTCAACCCACTATCTGCATCCATGAAACCAACAAGCAGTCAGTTGGTTACTTTTTTCACTTACTTGGTCTATTATTCTGCCTTCGATGGAAGAGAATTCACTTTCCTCTGATAATTTGTCTTATACCACTTGTTCGTGGAGAAACTGTTTCTACAAATTTACTTAAACTACATAAAATCGATATTCCGGAAGAAAAATGCTGTACAGATTCGTAATTTTTGAGTTTCTCGCCTAGAATAGTAATTTCGACAAGATTTCTGTTTCATCAAGTCATCCCTATGAATTATTTATTATTTAAATCATCAGAATGTAATTCAATCAGAACATGATTCAATCAGAAATCAAAAATTATGTAATCGCGCTTTTCGATACGGCTTTTACCAAAACTTCATTACAGCAGACGGCATTTTATCAGACTGTGCAAAAACAGAATGAAGATTCCGACCGAACAGCCTTGAAAACATTTTTACAGTCATCATTTTTGCAATTACCAAAAAACCTATACCATCTTTATAAGTATAGGAAAAATTCGTTTTTCACAGTCACCAATTATTTTTCAAATATCAGTACTTGGCAGTAATCGTGCATCATCAGAATGTTATTAAAACAATCGAAACTTCAGTTAAAAATTATGATTAATGTGCATATACAGGGTGTTTCATAATAAATGCACAGGACTTCCGGATGTGATAGCTTGTTCAAAAAGATGAAAAAAAGTTTCTATTGACTTACCCTCTAAAATTCAACATTTTCGAGATACCGGGTGTTGAAATTTAAAAAAATTATAGTTTTTTGCGAATATCTCTGGAACCATTTATCGCACATAAAACAGATTTTGAATGCATTTTCTACTCATAATAAGCTATGTTTTGTGCAAATTTTTTATTTTTTAAAATTCATAATTGGTGAAGATTTTGAAAGGGTAGTGGGTGTTTTTTTCTCCAACTTCTACGCCACTGGAAAAAGTATGATTTGAGCTGCCTATTTGAACCGCCAATGTTTTCTACACAAAAAAGGTACTCTTGGTTATAAGCTCTAAAGTTGATCGTTTTCAAGAAAAATCAACTTTCATGTTGAAAAACATGGTAAATTTTTTTAAATAAATTTTTTTCCCTATTATACAAAATTTATTTAAACGTTAGAACAAGTAACAAAACCAAACGTTGACTTCTTAATTGCAAAATAAAAAAACAACAATAACAATCATACTCAGATGAATTGTTGGAAATGTCCGCCGTTAGCTTCAATGCACGCAGCAATTTTTCGAGGAAAAAACATTATTTAAACAACACGAAAGTTGTTTTTTCTTGAAAACGGTCAACTTTAGAGCTTATGACCAAAAATACCTTTTTTGTGTAGAAAACATTGGCGGTTCATATAGAAGGCTCAAAACTGTACTTTTTCCAGTGGCGTAGAAGTTGGAGAAAAAAACACCCACTACCCCTTCAAAATTTTCACCAATAAATTTGAAAAAATAAAAAATCCGCACAAAAATGCGAATAGGAAACAGAAATACCGTTCAGAAATTATGTTTTAGCATTGTAAAAGGTCCTACGATTTTCGAATTATTTAGACTTTTATAAATTAAAAAAAAATTGAATTTACTTTCTTGCGCGCCACTGTCACAAGAAATATTCTTAGTATTTTTTTATAATATTCTTGATCAAGTGTACTATAAGACTGGTATTGAAATTTCAGTGTAATTACTTTGGAACTATGAGAACAAATATTCAATTTCAAATTCGTGTTTTACTACTATTGCCAAAGATTGAGCAAAACACGAACTCGAAATAAATTTTTTCCCATAGTACCACAGTAATTCCTTTAAAATTTCTGACAGTACAAGAATATTAGGAAAAAAATGACAATATTTCTTATTTTGTGGCAGTGACGTGTAAAAAAGTGAAAAGAGCACCATTTTTTTAAATTCATAAAATTCCAAGTAACTCGAAAATCGTAGACTTTTTTATAACATTAAAATATATTTTCTGAACAGTGTTACTGTCCCCTATTCGCAGTAGTAATGTTATCCATTATTTACAGGACACCCTGTATAAAGCACCGACAGCTTTATTTACAAATTGATAATCATATACAATATGAAACAAATAATTAAATGGATGGTTGGATATAAACTGAAAAGTTCTCTACAACTTTAATGCAACAAAATGCCATTTATATGTGAAAAGATCGATAATAAATTGCCAGATTCTTTGAAAATTTTGATTTTTCTGGATTTGAAAATCAAATCAAATGCTGGTTTATTGAGAATTCTGAAAGTTTGGAACATTATTTGTAAGTGTAATAATATTAAATTTTGATATTTCAATAGATACCTACTTAGTTTTTTTGTTATTGATTTTTTGTACCTATACAGAATGGGGCCAATATTCAAGTTCATTTTGCTATTTTTCTTTCTTTGTATGTTAATATTATGCATATTCAGGATGTTGTGTATGATCATGGACAAATTTTCAACTTATTTGTTCATGTTTCCATGATAAATTTATTGCTATTAATTAAATTTTGACACATTGTATTTGTTATTAACTATTATTTTTAGCAATAATAAATAAATACAATTTGACTAGTAAACGAAACTAATCCACTCTCAATAGAGTCCATGACTACTTTTTAGACCAAAATCAACTGAAGTTTATACAGTGAGTGTCAAAAAGTTAACATTTTTATTAGCTCTCCCTTTTTCAGAAAATTTTATTTCTCAAAAAGTAGAACATTGCAAAAAACTTTCATTAGAGTCATCAGGTTTCCAAATTCCTAAACGGTAAAAATTTCCAGAAGAGAATATAAAGTAAGAATTTTGTTCATTATTATCAAATTATTTGTTCACTTAGAAAAGTTGTTTACAATCAAAAGAATTTCCAGATTTGAAATCACCACTTCTTCAAGAATAAACTTTTTTCTATTTTTCGTTTGATTTTTGCCTCGTAAAGAATACCAGTAACTGAAATACATATACCCTTAGGCCCCCCTCCCAGCACTTCAATAACATTTCGATGCAAAATTTGTTCTTACCCATTTTAGGACAAGATTATTGAGTTTTGATGAAAATAGATTTGTGCAGGATTCTGGGTACAAATTTGATATTTCACTCTACATTTTTGTATATAAAAATAACCATTAGGCCTTCCTTCATACATTTTATTGTTCCTGCACAAAACTCTTTCTATTGGGCATTTTTCAAAAAAAGACCTTTACGGTGTACTGCCACAACACTCCCTAATAGCTTTTTCCAATTCATCAATATTTTGAAATAGTCTTCGAACATACAAATTTTCCTAAAGGCACCACCAAAGAAAAAAAATCTAACTGGGTGAGATCGGGAGACCATGAATATATGGAGATATATTGTTCGACCTACCTCAGCACTGACGAGAGGCAAGAATCTCGAAACGTGTCTGCAGGTGGTTATCCCCAGCCGAATAAAGGATAATCTACCGTTTGATTGAAATAATCTTTCCAAATTCAAATTTTTATATCCGATCATAAAAAAAGCAGTAGGTGTGTGATTTATAATATACCCATATTAATTTTATTGAACTCGCCTGAGACACAGTCGTATTAACAGTAATAAATAGTCAAAATCCTGCTAAATAAAATTAACAATACAGTTACAAGAAAAAATTGGAGATCAGATTATAGAATTATTGATTGAAAACAAACTGAAATAATTCATAAAAATCACCAAATCTTCAATAAACCAATAAGTAACATTCATTGTACAGTGAGGAAGTTTTGACGAATGAATTGTTCCATTTTCCTCAACCACTCACTTCAATAATAAGCTCAACATCAAGCAAGTTAGCTGTTCTAAAATCTACGGAAATGCCATCGAAGGACAAGCTAGGATGTCCTAAGAAATTCAGCTATATCTATCGCCTACAAATGCAGCTAGCTACACTAATTCGAAAAAAATCAAGTCTAAATTAAATAACTATCGATTCAAGTCTGTTACACTCTCGACTCTTATAAGAGTCGACATATCGGTGTCTTGTACTCACGTTGGTTAGCTTGGAGACCACTACTCGCAATTTCGATATTGCTTTCCCGAAGTCAGATTCGAAATGTATCAGGAGAAACTGACTATTCTTAGTTTCATCTCTCTATGTACCTATCTACGTGTACGCTCTTTGGGAGGGGATAGAACGGGAAGGAAAAATACGTCGAAATTCATTGCACAAACGTTTCGTCAACTCAAAGGCTTCGTCTTCATCTTAAGACAAATTTTTCGAATTTTGGATATTTTCGAGTTCTCGTTGTGCATTTCAATCGCAACCAATGAATTTTATCGAGTTGATGCAGATCTTGCTGCATCTGTTGATAAAATTTCATCAAACGATTATCTACTCTAGCAATTTTATCTTGTTCACATAGATCCTTCCATGTATATCTGTGGAAGATATTTGTTAGTGAAGTCGTGAATAATAGCTTTTGGTATTAGTCACAAGTTATCTAATATCCCCAACGCATAGTAATCTAAAGCTTATTTTTCACTGATAATCCTTGTAAGTAGAGATGACATTCCAAAAACTTCATTTAACCGTCAACATTTATATTCGTTTCAGTTTTTAGTGCAAAAATAATGTGTAAGAACGATTAATGTTCAAAATAAACCAGGTATGATAATAAACTAAGGAGTATCGCAGGGATCAATATTAGGTCCGCTTTTCTTTTTCATTTATGCCTATGACCTGATTCTAATGCTACATAACTTACACTTTGCCCATGTTGTGTCATAGGCAGATGATACGAACAGTCAAGGTCCCTGAATCATAGTGTGAAGATATTAAGATCTTTTTACTATGCCCTAATCATGTGAACAACTTATAAAAAAGACGGAAATGGATACTATAAAGTAGCTGAGTGGTCTATACAGTACAGCCTAAAAACTTAATACGCAAAAGACAACTGTAATGGATTTTAATATCCTGGAAACTAGACAACTTCACTGTTCTTAGTGGAAGTTGCTACAACTTCACTGTTCTTAGTGGAAGTTGCTAGGAATTTTGGGGCCGGGAGGAGTCCCATATTGTTTCACTTTGTAGTAAACTGCGGAAAAATCGTTATGCATTAAAATTTCTTTCAAGCAACTCTCCACTATGCAAATAAATACTGTCACCTGCGATCTGGCATCCTGGATTGGGATGTATTTACCGGTATCAATAGATTATTTCATTCGGATAATTCGCACATATAAAGAAATTTATTGGGCCACGAACTGATCCCTGAGTACCACAAAAATTAATTCTCGACAGATATAGAGGACTGTCAAATATAATTCTCTGTTATGCTTAGATATATCTCCTAATACTTTATGAATAGTGCTCCCATAATCACAAAAGGATTTTTTTTGAAACTCTGATAATATTGACCTGACAAAGAATATGTTTTATGCACATTTTAACAGATTACAATTTTGTAATACCAGTAATATTTTTCAACGAACCAGTACGGGTTCTTAAATAAAAAATATTAAACGAAACAGCTGTAAATACTTGTAAATACTTTAACGTTTGGCACTTTTTCTTTGAATGAACTATGATTATTAACATGTAAATTATGATTGTCATCGAGTTTCCTCCACGTATAAGACAATTGCTTAAATGAATATTACTCTTGCCAAAAATGGGCTCAGATACTTCCACAGTGACTTTTTTGTGTTAGGTGCAACATATCGAACATATAGAAGTTTGCAATAAAATCTTTCTTACACAAAACACTCGAAGGAGAACGGAAAAATATCCAAAATTTTCACAATTTGAATACAAGATAAGAGCGGGGTCCTTTGACGTCTGAATTTTACTATTATTTGACATGTCGTTGCAGGAAATGGTTTGCCAGGCGTATTTTCAGCTTTATTGAAAATACAGAAAAGCAGTCTTTTTTAACTTCAAACGAAACGTGAGTGGGGTGTTCTGGAATTAACTACGATTTGAATGCGACAGCATATAACGACCATATAATAACAGAAAGTTATAGGCCTGGAGCCAGCGACCTAAAACCCCAAATGTACAAGTATAAGTGCACCCCTTAAGGGGTCGAATACATCATCATTCCGCTCGACGTTGGGGCGTAATCTAAGCACGATTTATTACACTGTGAAAAAATATGCGGATTTCGATAGATTTTCAAACAATTATTCCTGAATTTTCCGGTAGTTAATTAGAAAAAAACGGTGGCAAAGAGCCATACCTATAGAATGGGTCTAATACTCCGACATATCTTGACATTGGCCTTTTGGGGATTTTAACATTATCTCTAAAATGTACAAGTACGAAATGCCAGACAGAATTTGTCGTTACCTGAGGAAATATGCCAGGTATAAAGTTGGTGGAAATAATACGCAAATACATTCGTATACGTCCCCAAAATACAGATCACAAGCGTATTTTTATTACTTATAGAAAAAGCAGACGTTACAAAACAACCAGTTGATATCAACACCTTTGGAGCTATACCAGAAAATATATATTATATTCTTACTCTAGAATGCTAATCCCGCCAATTTCCACGGCGAAAAGCATGCCGCGTATGTGACCCGTTTACGATTGTGCGCATGCTCGTCATCAGTGCAGTTTGGGTTGATCGTTGCCTAGTTTGAAAATCATTTGTTGTTCCAATTCAGAGTTTTGTGACAAGAGGCAATAAAACCCATGTCATTTGAAAGAGAGAAATTAGTCAGCGCATTCAGGACCTTTTTAAACCGAAGGAACCTTTTAGAGATCGATTCCTCAGAATTTTAAGAGCGAAAGAAACTTATTTATAACAATAATGTATCCTGTGCTACTGCAATTATAATGACCGCGCAACAATGCTTTTTCATCAACAGGAAGACTTGTCACTAAGATTTGTCAGTCTTGACAGAAATCAGAGACGGTTTTTAGAATTTCAGATTTTGTCTTGTGTAGGTAGTTTTGTTGTCGTTGGTCCTTTAATAATTCGTGAATTTGCATTTATCTTGTTGCTTTAAGATATTTTGTAATAAAATCGTTTTATCCTACAGATGAAAAATGAACCGTTCAGTGTTGTAGTGTGGAAGAAAAGAAAATAAATTATTTTTGATAGATAATGATATTTTTATGTACCTATGCTTTGCTCAAAATAGCAAAACAAAATAGCTCATTATTATTATAGCTTGGCACAAAAGGCATGATTCTGGTTGATGTCTTTAGGAAGAGGCCCCAAAGCAGAACAGTTGAGTGAGAAAATTGTAATTTGTGGCAGACATTTTCCTCATGAAGATTTTTGTAAAAATGGCAATTTCATCATTTGAAACCTAATGCTGTACCAACATACTGTTTCTGGCGAGTGATACAACTTTTTGTAAACAAATTTCAAGTATTAACCACACTGCATACATTCAGTTCTGACTATTCTTGAATCAGTTCTTGATTCCTACAAAAAGTACTAAACTTAATGAAAATTAATGTCAATATGAAAGTGCTTTTCTTTGATGATAAGAAAAATTCTTCTGGTCTCACTTTTTCATAAACTCCTATTATGGAAATTGCACTAAGGTAACACCACCAGAAATAATCATAGAAATAGTGTTAATCTCTTCAAACTATTTTAATTGAAATTGAATGCAGTTAAATATTTTGACATGAATCGTTCTATAAAAAGAAAACCTTGAGCTTCTTATAATGTGGACGCATCCAATTTTATAAATAAAAATTTGAGTTTGAATTATTCATAATATTAGCTGAAATAAATTTTCACAGTTTCTTGTACTTTCAATTTATTTACCAATCTAGTGCCTGCTTGATATTCGCACCGACTACTTGGGGTGGTTCCGTAGTTGTTTGTTGAGTTTATCTACATTTGAAAAGTGATTGCGATCCCAAAAATCAATGAGTCGCTTCAGAACGATAAATAATAATAATAACAACCGTACTCTACTTTCTCATTGCCTTTGGCATAAATGCGTGAAAAGATGTATTCAAATCGGCTAAATAGCAGGTATAAATACATTGAGATTTCCAATACCTTATTCCCGAGATTCAGAATTAACAACGTTTGTTAATCTTCACAAGTACCATAATATTTTACTAAAACCGGGCCTGTTCCAAAAAACCCTAATGGCGCACATGCGCATTGCGGACTAATCTGAACTTTTCACAAACTTTTGACATATGAGATTAACATTCTATGAGCTATACCTAAAAATATAGCAACATTTCTGTAATTGCTTGATCCCTCGGGATCTACTGGTCGCTGTTTCCGTAGGTCGTCAGCGTCATTAATGGCTGATTCGGGAGCTGACATCTCAATGCTGGAACGTCACGATGATTAGAAATTGAGAATAAATATTAATTTTTTATTATTATTTTAATGATGATGTGATTCGACTCTTAGAGGGGCTGGCTCCGAGTTTAGCTTAGATTAGAACAATCTTGAAGTCGCATTCAAATACTGAAAGAAGCAAAATCTAGACCTGTCTCCGTCTGCTGATCCCTCTCCGTCGCTAGACGCCGAAGACCCTTGTTTCGACAGTCGAACGTCTCCCGGCAACACCTCCTCTGATCTATGCACCGTGAAGGAGGTCTTTCCCCTTTTACCAAATCCCATCCGACGTTTTCGACCTGCGCAATCAATCTAATAAAATTGTTGTTTCTACCAAGAAAGCCGTGGGGTAGTTTTGACTTTTGATTAGTTTCATTCTACATGTCTTTTGAAGTGCCGACCGAATCTGAAGCTTGCTAACCGATTTTCGCGACGCGACATTGTAAAAAATGCTAAAAAATCCTAAAAAAATCTCGTTTTCATACGGTTTTTTGCTTATAACTTAATAACTATCAACTTAGCTGAGCATGCTTACCGTCCTTCCTCTTTTTGCTCAACTGTATAAACGATTTAAGCATTTTTTTCGCACCACCGTCACCTTCTCTTCATCATTATTCAGCAATTCATATCCTTTGATAATCAATTTGAGTTTTGGGGTGGAAAAGGTGGTTTTTGTTGAATCGGCCGAAATGAGCCAATTTTCAACTATAGAATAGAATAAATTTAGAGTCTAAATGGTTTTAATCAATTTATTTCACGTAGAAACTATATAAGTACTAGTTCATTAATTTTATTCAACAACTTATTTGATTTTTAACTCACTATTTCATTTAAAACTAGACTGTCTGTAACGGCATCTAACTAACTCTGAGTAAGTGTATCGCCTCTGTCTGCTTGCAGCGATGCATATATACACGAAGGGAATCTAACCGGAAAGTTCTCGAACGGCCTCTATTCGTATCTAGATGTCGCTTTTTCTAGATGCCGGAAGAAGAGAATTTCCGAATATTCTTCGGTGCAAGCTTGTTTATGAGTAAAGGCGACAGGTCCGCACTCGCCCTCAGAATCGTTACAATACATAAGAATGCACATATAACTTTGCACTATAACAAAAAACAATAATAAAATATTTTTACAGGACCGGACAATTCAAGAAATCGTGCACTGTATAAAAACTATTTTCCACTAAAAATGTTTTGAGGCATTGAACATTTTAATAGCCAAACTTAATTTGATATTTAGACAGATGATTAAAAATTCGAGGTCCCACGTGGTTTGGTGCATTTTGTGTAATTTTGTATTTCCCAACTTGTGTGTGAATTAGGCTTTTCTGACGTGTATTCATGTTATGAATATCTCTGTTAAGCTTGAAATAACTTTGGTTGCAATGAATTTCAAATATGTATAGACTACCAAGAGTTAAAGTAGGTATTGCTACATATAAAATATAATTTAAATATTTCCCTACGAGGGATGTTGAAAATGCACCTTATAATTTTGTGCTGTAAATACGTCTGTTGACTTGCAAGAGATGCCCCACAAGCAAATTCCATATCGAAGATTGGTCCCAGTTTGGATCCCTGTGGGACACCCATACATAAAGATCCTATTTTTGATGTCACATGCGATACTGAATTATTATGGCCAAATTTCAAAGAAACACATTGGCTTCTATTTTCAAGAAAATACCGTAAGATTCTTGAATATCTAGTAATTTTAGAAGATTAACACAGTCAAACGCCAACTACAGCAGGGCATTGGCAGTCGTTAATAAAATTGAAGAGTATTATAAAATTGCAACAAAGAATTCAAAATATTGTGCTTGTTAATAAAACATAACATTATTTCTACCAATTAATATTAAAAAATCTTTGACAAAGTTTGAGGTATAGTGACAGGTAGACTAGCACTTGTGCCCGAACGGTTTGAAGGAGAAAAAAACCTGAAAGATAAAATTTGTAGGAGATGTTAAGGACTTTCACATTGAATAGGGTGGTTATTTACGAAAATTGATAGTTCTCGAGTTATTAGCGAAAAACCGCAAAAAAGTTGTTTTCTATAATTTTTTATGTCATACTAGTTCATTACTGTCTTTTTATTGCTTAGTTACCAACTATCTAATGTCGTGCCGTGCCGTGCGGGCATAAAGTTCACTTTATGGCCCGAGCGGGCATAAAGAGAACTAATTTTGTCAGGAATTCCAAAATCTTCGTTCATTTTGACTTCTAACTTTGACGCATATAAAAATTATTGTGATTTTATGACATTTACGTTTGTCAACATTCACCTAGCAACGATAGTGTCTACTATGATAAAATGGCAATGTTATTAATTCAAACTGGATTTTTTAAAATACTGATTTGTATTGAGATTGGATTGCAATAACGAACCAGTATAACATAAAGTTATGTATGTACCGCTGGCATAAACAGATGTGTATACCCTCGGGCGACTTACTATCCTTCAGGCCAGAGGCCCTCGGGTTCGTAAAACGTCTCGCCCTCAGGGCATAATCTATTTATACCCTTGGTACATAACTAACTATTATGCATTTTTTCAATTATCCGTTAAGAAATTTTGTTATGGAACTTTAGATACGGATTCAGCAACCCAAAAAACGTGTGGAAAGAAAGACATCAAAACTACCCCACAACTTTCCCGCTGGGGGCCCTGTTAAGAACAAATTTACTGGATTAAATTGGATATTCGTGTCAAGGAAAGAAGGAAGAGCCTCACGCGTTCGTAGTCAACGAAAGACATCGAGTACTATTCTAACATACACATTGTGTTTACTCTAACTCCCAAACATTAGTAGGACAGACAGATCACGATAGCCACTGAGCGATCGGGCACACTCATCCTTACCTGTGGCTGACAATTGGCTTGTCGAGCTGCTCTTTTTGTTCAGGCCGACGAATTGGTTCTGTCTCTCCCTCTCTCTGTCCCGCTGGCTCTCCTTCCTGCTGCTCGTCTCTTTCGGAGGCACCTCGAGTCCTTGGAGGTGGCTCACGGCGGTATCGCTCAAGCTACCATCTGGAAGAAATGAAGAAATACTATACAGTGCGTTCCACTTCTTATGGAAACACCCTCGTATCCAATGGCGTAGCCAAGAATGGGCCCAGAACAATAATATTATTATGGATGACCTCAAACTATATACCTCAGGGTGTTGGAAGAGTACACGCATGCTATCGGAATGGAATTAGGGATCGAAAAATGTCCCACGGTCCACTCAAAAGTGGGAAAATCAAATTTTGTGTTTTTTTTTTTTCATAAGAAAATTGCAATAACTTGGAAACCATAAAAGATTGACCAAAACCGATCGCAGGTCTGGATTCTGCTACTTGAGATCATCCTGTAGGTCAATTTTGAAGCAAATCTATTCTTTGAATTTTCCCCGAAGTTCTGAAAACATTTTTTGCAGTATGAAAATTTATTGAAATAACTTCAAAACCATGAAAGATGTCAGAAAACTGCTTGTACATCTTGATTTTGCTCGTCAACATCATCTCCTGTGAGCATTTTGAGGCATTTCAATTCTAGCCTGAAAATTTCCAAAGGAGTAAGTAGTTAACCTTGTTTTTTGAAAAGACCAAAAAATTAAAGTCTTCCTAGAGTACGAAGGCGCAGAAGGGACATGGAAGATTTTTTTTATTCAATAAAGTTAGTTATCTCATTATTATGAGATACCGTAAGTCATTATTATGACTTAGCTATCTCATTATAATGAGATAACTAACTCATTATTGTGAGAAACCGTAAGTCATTATTATGACTTAGCTATCTCATGATGTGTTGAATTATCTCATTATTATGAGATACTATAAGTCATTATAATGAGTTAAATTATTTAATTTTTATGAGATACCGTAAGTCATTATAATGAGTTAGTTATCTCATTATAATGAGTTAAATCATCTCATTATTATGAGATAACGTAAGTCATTATTATGACTTAGCTATCTCATTATAATGAGATAACTAACTCATTATTATGAGAAACCGTAAGTCATTATTATGACTTAGCTATCTCATGATGTGTTGAATTATCTCATTATTATGAGATACCGTAAGTCATTATAATGAGTTAAATTATTTCATTTTTATGAGATACCGTAAGTCATTATAATGAGTTAGTTATCTCATTATAATGAGATAACGTAAGCCATTATAATGACTTAGCTATCTCATTATAATGAGATAACTAACTCATTAATATGAGATACCGTAAATCATTATTATGACTTAGCTATCTCATTATAATGAGTAAAATTATCTCATTACTATGAGATACCGTAAGTCATTATAATGAGTTAGTTATCTCATTATTATGAGATACCGTAAGTCATTATAATGACTTACGTTATCTCATTATAACGAGTTAAATTGTCAATAGATACTTTTGCAAACCTAACCCATGTCTCAGCTAATTTAAACCAAAAACTTCCTGAATATTATTGTCAAGTTCTTATTATATTTCGTATATTTTTAGAAAAGTTGAGTAATTTAGTAGTATGGAGTATCTGCAAATTACTGGACTAGAATATAAAAAGCAAAATACCGAACACGAAAATATAATACAAGAATTGCTTCAAGGACGGTTTTCAGAGCCGATTCTCTACACAGTTTATACAGACGATCTACCTACGTCAAACATTTGATTTTTCTCTCTCGACCGCGCTCTCACCTGTTTTTTCATCCGTCGGCGGCTCGGTGTTGGACAAACTCCTGGTGAACTGTCCCCTCTTGACGCTGCCGTCCCTGTGATGGTGATGATGGTGGTGATGGTGGTGGTTCGGGTAGTGATTCGGGTGGTAGCTGTGATGCGGATCCAGAGGTTCGATGGGTTCCCGCGGGTCCGGGTCCTGCTCTCTGGCGCTCCTCTGCGCGTTTCTATAGCTCGGATAGCCCCCGTACTCCGTACTGGGGATTGAAGGTTCGTTAGGAGGTACGCTAGCGGTACTTACTCTATCTACACTACACATTTCGAAAATAACAGAGCTTTTTGGGTCGGGAGATTGAGAGGTTGAAACAGTTTTTTGTTCTTTGGAAGCTGTATTGTTGTTTTCACAGGATAGGTTGGCTGTTTCGCTTGGTACCAAATCAGGAGTGGGATAAGTTTTACCGTTAGGTGGGTTTGAATGAATTTCGTTTCCATACAAATCAACGAAATGTGTTGGGCGGGAATCGTGGAAGTTTTCTGTTGGATCACTATCGAAATTCGGACAATTGTTATTTGTTCTAGCGAAATTGGTGGGTTTTATCAACAAGCGAGAGGTTGCCGATATTTTACTGTGGACACTGAGCGGATGGGAAATGTTGGAACTGGACAAAACTATACTAAATTTCTCTTCTAGCGATTTACTGACTGACTTTCGTTTGCCGTTGTCAAGAGGGCTCTCAGGGGAAGTATGAGTACTATTTGAGGGCGAGGCGACAAATTGAGTGATTTGTTTGTCATTGTTTGGTATTTCTCTGAAAAATAAGAGAGCACAAATATCCAATAATAAAGTTTTCATAAATATGCAACACAACTTCGGGGGTAATACCACGAGTGCTCCCAATACTATCGATAGTAATTCTGTAAGAAAACAACGAGATCAAATTGATTGGTAACACCACGAGTCCTTTAGGGCGAGTGGTGTTACCCCAAACAATGTGATCGAGTTTAAGATTTCTGACAGAATTATCGATAGTATTGTGAACACGAGTTGTATTTATTGAGATAATTTTACGAACCAACAAAGTGAAAAAAGTTCCATTATCGTGAACTCTTCAATAGTTATAGATAATGCCTGATAGACATGAAGTTGTCAGACTGACATTCATATTAGTAGCAAGATGATATTATTATATTCTCCGTTGTTGTTTGGATACGTGGTTGCCATGCCAAAGTGGTATTACCTGCTCAAAAGCTAGGAACTGCGTATTATTGAGGCATACATTCCTTATTGGTCCTAATATTGCAGAAAAGGAGGGTTTCACACGGTAAGTGAAATTATCAGTAGTAATATCCCGACAAAATACTGAATTTTCAAAAAATACTTTCTCCTTGCTGTCACGAAAACTGTGTTGCTTATAAACACCACGAGAGCTTGCTCGACTGGTGTTTTGTACAGCAACACAGTTTGAGCGACTAGCTAGGTGAAAGTATTTTGAAAATTCTGCATTTTGAAGGGATATTCGATCAGACAATTTCACGAATACATTAAATTATTATGGACTAAATGCGTATTGCAGGAACGGTTCATCATGTGTCATTCATGTCAGTTGAAGAGTTGAACCGTCAAACTGACGTTTCTCTATTCACAGAAATTGTTGTTACTATGGAAACGTATAAATAAGGAAGAAGCGAAACACCGAATTGAAAATACCACGGGCTGGAGACAGTGTTTTCGAAAAGTCCTTTTCTCATTGGTTTGAATTCAAAAAATGATGGCATTTGGTTGGTTTATATAATATGAGGGAAATTGTCAGTGAAACACCAATCTGATTTTTAGCAGTTACACTTCATTTTAATCACCAATCTAATTTAAATGGAAGTCAAAGTACGTTAACATGATTTTGTTGAACTAAAGTTGATGTGAAACTGAGATTTCAGATGTTACATATTTTGTCATGGTGTACTTTTATACTTGTATAGAAGAAGAAGAATAATGGGTCTTCAACTGATATAACATATTTAGGGTTTTTCTTGCCATAAGCGATAGCATTGCTTATACAGAAGTATGATAGTTAGCCAACCGTACGGGATTTATATTGGATTCAAATGGATGCGACATGTAGATGGCGACAGTGATCTCGCATACAAGTCATGTCGTAACTTCAGTGACCTGGCCTTCAAGTTATGTCGTTACTTGATTGAAACAATGTGACGTCATTAAAATCAGGGTTTTTTGAAGAAACCTGCATTAAAATGATGTCAAATATTCACGCTAGATGACACTCGCGTTTGGGTCCAATACATTTTCCACAGGCATTGACTAACTATCTTACTTCTATTTAAACAATGCTTCTATATAAACAATGATGCCACCATACCATTTCGCACCTAAATTCTGAGCGCTATCTACCGTGAACTCATTTTGTGACTGACTGTATATCTATAGATACTACTTTAACGTAGCAGAACCCACGCGCTGTTGCCACATCTATCATAATTACGTAGATTTCCTTACCCGACTGCTCGATTCCCTCTCGGCCTTTCGGACTGCGTGCTAAAAGCGCTGCTGGTAACCGAGACGACGCTCTCCATGTCGCTATCGAAGTCCACCAGCCCCAGAGGATCCCTCTCCCGATCTCTATCCGGCGAAAACGACGTCCGCGTCGACCTCGAGTGATTCGCCAGATCGCTGTCGCTCAGCCCGCTGTACCGCCTCTCCCAGCCCGATCCCGTGCTCCTGTACGTGTGCACGTACCTCATCCTGTTCCTGTTCGATCCCTCGAGGTCCTGCGTGACGCGCTCCTGCAGCGCGCGCGCCAGCGCTTGCGGCACTTGCGGCAACTGGCGCTTCTTCGGCGAGCCGGTAGGTGTCGCCGTGGCGCTTCGCGACTGGAAGCGCGACATCTTGTAGGTGGTGGGCGCGTAGTCGGACAGCCGGACGTCGGGCGGGGAGAGGGAGCGGTGGTCGGTGTTCGAGCGGCGGGGGGATTTGGAGCGGGAACGGGACACGTGGACGCTAGGGGAGTCGCAGGGAGCGGCCGAATGGGACCGTTGGCCGGCCATGCCGCTCTGAAACAGATATTAAAAAACATTTAATACAATAAAATGGCATTCGTTCAAAAATACCTTGTGTTAAACATCTTTCCGAGAAACTAGGTACAGTACTGAATCAAGACAATACAAAAGTTTCCTATAAAAATGAGAATAAAACAAAACAAATATTTTTCACAAAAATAAAAACAACAACACCTTTTGAACACAAATTAAATGTCATATATAAATCTCCGAGCAATAAAATATATAGAGAGGGCTTTTCTATCTCTTTCTTGAAAGCAACATACCCGACGTTGTTCACAAACATTAATGTCCGAGTCATGTTAAAAAAGGCATTGTCGGATATTTTCGTTTGTACTCGTTGATCAGGTTGGAATTCCATATTAAATTCACTCTTAACTTGGCGATCATGTTTGTTTACGTCCGTTTACGACTTATTTATCGCCTTGTCAAATCAAACCATGGGCGTCGCAGCAAGGTAATCATGACATAAACCATATTTGGTTGGAATTCCGTATTGACCTATTTAGTGGTATTAAATGAGTTGACTTTTAATGAATCTGCTCATTTTTATCACGATTTTGAGGCAAAAAATACACTATTTGTAAGTAAGTAACCAAACTCAACTACTCGTAACCAAATTCAAATCATAAGAGCCACTAGCTATCATGGACTCAATCTGATTGGTACTGGATTAACACACAGGGATTATCACACCAGTAATCGGTCTATCAGAATTTTTCGATGTTCCCAATTGAATGAAATTTTGTAGCGCTTCCGGTTAAACCGGACGTGGACACAAACTTCTTTTTTATTAATGGAAAACTGTAACTCATCGCAAGTTTAAAATCATATCAATGGGTTGAGTATTATTTTTGATCTTTTGAGAGAGCCCATACTCTCAATTTCAGGAGATTCCTCATTGAATTCCTTTAATCCGTAATTAAAAAATGATATTGTAACTTACTTCATCATAGAAGGCTATATAAAACTTTCTCTCAAATACATATATCTTCTTCAATGACTATTTTGTGTGAAACCGATGATATGGACAAAGATGACACCGGAAGAAAGTTGCAACGAGAACTATAATCCGTCAGATACAAAAAATTAGATTACTTCAGCAAAGGAATAAACGAATACAATCCAAGATTTTAATTTTTTTCAAGCTGGACAGACGATTTACAATAAGCAAGTCATCGCTCCACCCTGTGAGCAAATCAAGACTACATCAAAATAGAGCTGTTGTTTGATATGTCTGCAGAAATGTCTTCAGTGATACATGTCGGCCTCTATTTAACTCATAAACTGTAATGACTCTAACCTCAAAATTTATACTAGAGACTGTTTGATGTTTAAGAAAAACAAGTGAAATAATAACTACATGAGAAATTCTCGTTTTCCTACCAGACAGACTTGTAATATCGATCGCCCCCTGAGCCTAACTCTGCACAACTCTAAAAAACTTTATAATTATCTGCCACAGGATACCAATAATTTAAATTCAGAAGAAAAAAAACATAAAAAAAGAGTTAGAGAGCTACTAAGGTAGTGATATGCAGCTTTCATAACAACGTGTGTTGTGCATATAGAAGTGGCATCTCTTTATCTTTTATTGCTCGAAGATATGAATTTCCGTGTGGTGATTGTGAAAAATGTTATATAGGACAAACAAAACGTTATATAACAACGAGAATTAAAGAACATGAACGGAATTTGAAGAAGAAAGATTGTCTAAAACATCCCACTTCTCTTGTAGATCCAGAAAATTAATCATAATTTCAATTTTGAAAACACAAAAGTGGTGGGCAATCAAAAATATCTTTTCAAACGTACTTTTCAAGAGATAGTTAGTATCGTGAAATATTATTTGGTCAATTATAGGAAAGATACTGAAAATCTAAACAGTGCCTACCTAAATTTAGTTCATCATGCAAAAGGTTTTCATATTCATAAAACAACACACCCGACCAGTAATCTTTCAAAGTTTGCTTTGCAATGCTCGATGATATTTTCCAATTTCGGGAAAACTTCTGTTCAAATTTATGTCGTGTCTAGTTCTTAATTTAATTTTTATGTTAAGTGTTATACTTTATTTTGACGAAGGAAAACCAAATATTCATCTATATAACACTCGCCGTGCTGATCAATTCATACCATAAAGATACAGATTAAATAAAAGTACAAAAAATTCCTTGGAGATTCCCCTTTACAATAAATTACCACCTGTTGGAAAATTCTAGATATGCCCTATTTGAGTTATCTATCAGTACACGGTTTATACTCTACTCAGGAGAATTTGGAGTCCTACCAGTGATATGCAAATATTTCATAATTATAATTGAGAAAAACTAAATAATGTTGCAATTTTACATTGCATAATTATTCCTAGTTGAAAATTTCCATTCCTCGTCGTTGTCTGAACTACTACGTTGAAATTATTGTAAAAGTAGTTAATAAAAATCATTCTGTGTCTATTTATATCTTTATCTTTTTATGACTAGCTTTATATTTTTTATGTAATTTTGTTGTAATATCACTTTGTCCACGATACGCTTCTTTGAAAATGAAGAATACTTTGATTTATTGATAACTCACCCTCCTGTTGTTATTGTTGTTGTACGCCTGATACGCCTGCATGTTGTCCTGATCCCTCCTCGACTTCCTATCGTTTTCCCTGGGAGGACTGGCCGAGCTGCCTACGCTGCTCACGCTAGCGCCGTCCGCGTTTCGTCTGTCCCGTCCCCCATCAATCTCGCATTCCGACGGCGTGTCACTGTCAGAAAATCTGCACGTCTCAAAAAGCGCCGCGTGAAAACGTGTTATCAAATCACTATTTCAAAACACTCACCTGGATCCCGTGCTGGGCGGCGAAAGATGCTCGCTGGGAGTCAGCGCGATTTCCTCGTGCGGACCCAACGTCCTCCAGGTGGGCTGGTCGTCCAACGGCCACAGCTCGACGATGGTTTCGCCCAGGAAGTCGTTCGCCCCGTACCGGACGTAGTCCCATACGGTTATTTCCAAGGCGCGCAATCTGAGATCGGCTCTTCTGAGACCGGAGTACACGAAAGTTTGGTTCCACATGGGTTCTGTCGTGCCTGAAATAGCGCGAATCGAGATAAGTCATGGCTGCAGCCACAGCATTCTTGATATTACGAGACGTGGTGAAGAAATTAGACAACACTGTCAGGACAACCTGTTTTGGTCGTACTTCATACTTGTTTACAATCAGCCCTATACTGTATCACTTCCGTTATGTTTAGCGGTAAGACGTTATCCCAAATTGCCATTAAGTTGGGATAACGTCTGACCGCTAAACATAACGAAAGTGGTACCGCATGGGGCTGATTATGTATCAAACACGTAAAGAAGAACATTATTTGATGAACCCAGGTTCAGCAGAAACTACTCCAGAGCTGTCGCCTTCAAGCAGGCAGCTTACCATCAAAAATCAGTGCCCTGAGACCAGATCAGAATATGTTAAGGCTAGAAACGTGTGCAAGGAGACAATGGAATCCTCGAATTGATGGAATGTCCAAACAAGTGGATATGTAATGCGGAATGTTGCATATATCAATACCGATGTCAATATTGGTGTTCCCCAAGGCTCTGACTCAGGTCCAGTTCTGTTTATTCTATAAATCAATGAACTCACAAAATCAATTTTCAGATATTAAATTGACAATTTATGCAGAAGACTCTTCCCTACTTATGTCTCACAAAAACCAAGTAAAACTGAAAGAAACGTAAATCCACTTAATTAGTTTTCTGGTACAACCAAATTTATTTCTATTTTAATTTTCAAAACAAACCTTATATTTCATACCCATCAAAGAGAACTTGTAGATGTAGATATAGTTTCAAATGATACACCTTCGTCAATACATAACAGTTGTAAATTCTTAGAAAATTCCGTAGATTCACATTAAGATTGGAGAAAACATTGTAAATTCCAAATTTTCATCAATTCCCTTTGTGCGCGCGCTTGTACAGGAAGCTCTAATCAATTCTGGAGTTTTGATATTATAAGCCTCTTCTGTATTAAATCTTCAACATTTATTGTTTGAGTTTCGAATACCACTCGTTTCAAATATCTCCATAGGAAAAAGTCCGGTGGCGTTAGATCTGAAGAACGTGCAGGCCATCAAACAGGTTCACTATTTCCAATCCAATGGTCATTACGGGTATTATTGAAGAAAGTAGTAACTATATTATGGTTATGTGTAGGAGAACCATCTTGTTGCCACCACCTTTGTTGTCTTTCTTCGATTGGGATATCTTCTAACATTGCAGGTATACAATTTTCAAAAAAATGTAGATATCGATGGCCCGTCAGTGCCTTGGAAAAAATGAGGGTCGATGAGACGTCCATTATGTAAACCACACCACATGTTTACACTCCACATTTTTTGGAAATTGGTTTCACTTATCCAGTGAGGGTTGTTATGTGACCTATACAGCATGGTAAGCCGGTAACAAGATTTGATTGAGGAATTTGGGATAGTCATGGATTCAAATTTGAATGTGAGCAATGAATGCCATTCGTTTTTTGGAATCTGTAGGTCTGAGTCCTTGGTGTAAATGTATTTTGAAAGGATAATACCTGTACTATTTGAAAATTATTTGCACAGAATATGACTTACTGATCCCAATTTTCTATTTCCAAGATTTTGACAACCTGTCATGTCGTTGTCGATGACAATCATAAGGCAAAATCATAGGGACATGAAGAGATGCAAAAAGAGGTATGGTACGACCCCTTCTCCCTATTCAAATTTTGAGGGTTGTACACCCCCCAGCTACAGGGTTAAAGCTACGGGGGTGAAAAAAACTGAAAATTAGTTCCACCTCGAATCGAATATCGACATGTTCGAGCGTTTCCCAAAATTTTGATTTCAAATCCTACAAATAAGGTGGAAAGTTATATTGGAATCAACTAGTAAATATATGGACCCGCACAGCACCGAGACCTCGTTCGCGCTCTCTCTTACCTGCCAACGTCCTCGTCCTCCTCTTGCTCTTCTCCGACCTATCAGGCAGCAGGAACAGCTTGCAGTAGGGGTTCCTGGGCTGCTGCGGCGACCTGGGGGCCAGGCCGGCCGCGCACACGACCGTCACCAGCAGCTGCAGCGCGGACGGATCGAACTCGAGCCGGATCTGGACGCGCCCGCCGACGCTGGGCGCCAAAGCTTGCTGCGACGCGTCCCGGCGTTCCGGACTGCTGGGAGACGTGACCAGCACGTGGGGGCGCTCGTGGGCCTCCGACTCCTGGTGCCACTGGTGGTGAACGCCCGCCGATTGACCTGCGGGGTGAGAAGGGTGAAAAGGGTTTCGCGCCGGGGAGGGTATTGGCGAAAATATATCGAACATACTGTATATCAAAATATTTTATAATAATTCAGTACGTGGATCACCTTGTTTCATTTTATGCGACGGCGTATTGGCCATCCTACCAGTAAGTTCATTATTGAAATTTAAAATTTCTCAAAATTTCGACTTTCTTTCTCAGTATGGACTAGTTTAGTGATGTTGAAAATACTATATTTGACGCGATGGAATTAAAATATAGAACTAGTAAATCAGTGTTGTTTTTAATCCATCAATAAATGACTGAGATATAGATAATTTAAATTTACGTATTTTATCGCGGAATGTCTTTGGTCTCCGACTCGTCTGTGACGTCACGCCACAAATCTGAGATCGCTACACCACAAATAATTACGTATTGGATCCTTAGCCGCGCCAAGGCACACATATGTAGTACTTTTAGGTCCAATTAAGTCACGCCTCATTAGTTTGCATCACTTCTTCCCTTTATTCATGTCATTTGGTACATGAAAAAACAATTTATTGGGGTTTTTAATTGTCGTGCTTTTACACATAGGCACAATACAATATTCGGTGGATACTTTTTAATTTCAGCCATCGTTTAATGGACAATAAACGACACGAACGGCGCAAGTGATTGTACACCGATAAATTTGTAAGTAATCTGCGAATACCAGTCGCCTCGTTCATGTGGCGTGACGTCACACACTAGAGATCTGCGAACTATGAAATTATTCTTTCAAGCGCAACTTCAAAGTACCATAACTTTTTCATTTCTAGAGACATTTCAATGATTCTTTCACATTTTTGTTTCATTTTACTTAAATTTTTAGAATTGATCAATAAGAAAATGAAAACTAGTCCATTGACAATATTTCAGGCATCTACTGGATAGATGAATAATCCGCGGCCAAAAAAATTTTTTCGCGATTTTTCTATTAATTATGCCTTAGTTATTTAATATTTTTTTCCGAATTGAACATGAACATTACAAGTACAATAATTGTTAAATAACAAAACTGAGATTATTTTCCTTTCCTGAAGCTATTTATTTAAAGTTTTACAGGCGGCAGATAAAAATTGTTAATTAACAAATCCGTGTTTAAGCAATAATTTTTTTTTTTGAAAAATCATAAATTGCATCTAAGAATATGTTTCCAATAAGAAAATTTCAAATTGTCTTATAAACAATGCTTTGTTTATAACAATTTTGTAAATAAAAAATAATTTTTTTAATAATCATTTTCATATGGCTTCATCATAAAAAAACGGATCTTGTCTTACACTGTGATTCATTCAAAATGGTTCCACCCCTGCAGAATAATCATTTTTCAATCAATCTGAATGATTATTTTTTAATATCAAGCATCAGAAACTGTTTGTTGACAAAAATTTACATAACTTTAGTTTAATTTCCAAAGCACTCTATGGTTTTTTTTCTTTGTTAAAAACGGCAAAAGTTTAAAAGACAATTTTTAGATTCGTAGTCGTTATAAATAAAAACCATTTAAACCATTTCATGAAAAAAATATTGGTTGACAACGAAATTACAACAACTTCAATTTTGAAAACAAATATTTCATTATAATTTTCATTTAGATTATAGACATATTTAAAATCCGGCATCTCTGTCGATACAAAGTAGAAAACCAGTGAATTTGTGCAGTAAAAATCAAGCATTAAACACTGTACCTTGACACAAATTTTCATAACTGAGGTTTCATTTCCAAGGCAATTTGGTTTATTTTCTTTGTCAAAAACAGCAAAAGTTCATTAAGCAATTTTTGTTTTCAAGTTTAACTACACCACTGGATTCGTAGTCTGACACGCCACTGGATTTGTAAATTATATTCTCTTAGTATCATTTATTTAGCTGTAGGTTATAAGTTTATTCGAAAATAAACAGAAAATTAATAATTAATTTTTAAGTTATGTACTAGTACGTTCTTCCATAGTCGATAAAAATAAAAAATGCATTAAAGTATTTATTTAACAATAAAATATTGTTAGGCAAAAACTAAAACAAACATTAACGTAAAACTGAATATTTAAATTTGTGTGGCTCCTACCAAACCTCAATTTAGTTCGATATATTTATCGTATCTCCTCCGAATCTTTTTTACACTATTTTATTTGTTGATGTGTAATTTCGACACAAGCTTGACGTATTCTTTGCATGACTTCAGCTCGATTCTTTGGTCTCACTTTGTATATTGTTTTTGTCAGAATAACCATAAGAAAAAAGTCTAGAATTGTTAGATCAGGCGATCTAGGTGGCTATTCAATCAAGTCACTACCTCGTCCTATCTTTTCCAAAATTAAAGTTGTTGTAACTTCGTTGTTAACCAAATTTTTCTCATGAAATTTTGATGGTTTTTATTTATAACGACACGAATGCAGTGGGTGTAGGCACACTTGAAAACAAAAATTGCCTAGTAAACTTTTGCCGTTTTTCAGAAAGAAAAGAGTGCATTGGAAATGATACTGATATTATGAAAATTTGTGTCAAGATACAGTTTTTCATGTTTGATATTAAAAAAGGAGGAGTGAACAGTAATATTTAACAGAAATATGCCGATTTATCATCTACGCTTAAGGATATATTATGATGTTGAAGCAGTTGAAAAAGTCTCAAAACGTTTGAATATGATAAGGAAGATAACATAATGAGACAAGTCAGCTGATCAAAGCTAGCGAGCTTCTTGACGAATTTAAACATCTAATGTAATAACATAGGGATTTTTTTTCAATGCATACCCTCTTTTGTATAGAGCAATGATCTGTACAGATCAGTAGATGTAGTTTCTCCATTATAAAATGTTTATCAGACGAAACACAACAATGATACAGCTTGTGTAGATACATAGCAAAATAGATAACAAAATCCACATAGATTTGCAATACGAGTTCAAAACACACACAGACACACAGTTGTTGCTCCCATTGAAAAAAGTTCACTACTTTGTCTAGCTAATAGAAAAATCAAGGCTATCACAAAACACAGAACGAAAAATGGAAGAGTTAGAGGTGTGGCGTGTCAGTGAGGAAAACTGTAGTACTTATTCATAACAGTGTGTTTGGTGCTCGTACTCTGACTCAAGAAACCACCAGAATAAGATAGTGAGAAAGCACTGACCGAAAAAAAAATTCTATAAATAGCACCGGGAATCATAAATACAATGTTTCCTTTCTGGTGGTTTCCTTCGTTGGAGGCTTCAGTGATTTGAGCGTACCTCTCTGTCCGACGGATTGTCTCCAGTTGGCTTGTGCTACTCGCCTGCTCCCCATACTCCTCGAAACGATAAGTTCGACATTGGCCTCTTGTCTGCTTTCCGCTATTATATCAGAAACCTCCTGATATGTTTTTCCTTGGAGTGATCTTCCGTTCCATTCTATTACTTCGTCACCTGTAAAAGACGCATATTGTATCGATGAATAGCATTTTTGTAGTACAGTTATCAGGTTTTTACACCATAGTGAAAAAGAATTGAAATTTTTTTAATTTTTTTTTTTAATTTCATTGATTTTTTTAATAATTTAGGAAAGCTTCTAGGAAAATTACCCCCTTGAAAATAACCCCCCCACCCCCGACAAAACCCCCGGAACATTAATCCCCTAGTGAAAAAACCCGATACAAAATACCATCGGAACAAAACACCCTGAAACAAAAAAACCCGGTATACCAAAGTGATAGAAAATTGAGATTTTTTCAAGAACTTTGTCAAAATTTCTTTTAATATTTTTTTAATAATTTAGGAAAGCTTCTATAAAAATTACCCCCTTGATAAAAACCCTCGGAACACCTCTAGTAACAGCTCTAGTAAAAAAATACCCCCGATACCATCGGAACAAAAAACCCCGGAACAAAAAACCCCCGTACAAGAGAGTGAAAAAAATGAAGAACAATAGCCCCCGGAACATTAAGCCTCTAGTAAAAAATATCCCCTGTACAAAAAACCATCGGAACAAAATACCCCGTAACAAAAAAACTCCGGTACAAGATAAACCATAACACAATTCCACAATATATTATTGTTAATTCAAAAAACGAAACTAAAAAAAATAATACTTAAAAAAAACACTAGTTAAAAAGCTACCGAAACAATAACCCTCAAGTGTAAAATAACACTGAGAGAACAAACTCCTAGTACAAAATGATCAATAACAAAATTGCCAACAGTAACTTGATTATAAAATATTTTACATTAGTTTTTAACTCTTGGACCTGTCCAACACCATGTATGTGGTTTATATGGATTAATAAAGTTCTATTCTATTATATGCTTTTAAAATTATTCATGACAAACGTTAAAACGCTGTCACAGCAGATGCAGAAGAAATATACATCAAAGTGTTGTTGTGCGAAACACACATACAACCCTTCTCTACTCACTAAACAGGGTGTGCCACAAGGTTCCATATTGGGCCCCCTTGTCATTAAACATTGATAGTAAATGGAGCTAGAATACACATATTGATCCAACATCAAGGGTCATTTGAGATATGGGATACTTAACTGGGGTTCATCTGCATTATGGAAAAGAGTTTTTGTTTTACAGAAAATAGCAGTCCAGGTCTAGAATGGAGGGTCTCATGTAGAGACACTTTCAAATGCTTAAACATTTCGACTGCAGCAGGCCTGTATGTGTATGAGCTGTATATTTTTGACTATCAGAACAGAGATAAGTTTGCTCGTAATGGAAAAAATCATCTACACGAAACAAGATCCAGAAGAATGCTTGATACAGGCCAACACCGTATAGCAATTTTTCGGGGAAGCCACATGTTTCTTGGCTGCAAATTCTACAATAAATTGGATCAGAATATCAAAAATGCATCTAAAATAAATATATTCAAGAAATCATTGAAACCCCTTTTAATAAATAAGAATATCTACGCTGTAAACGAATTTCTGAATTGTTTCTGTTTACTTAATCAATGTCTTTACAGGTATTTTTTTTTAATTTACAATTTGTAGGAAATAAATTAAATAGTCAGAGTAAGTCATTACTTCTCCCACGCATTTCAAGTAACATCAGGAGTTCCCCAAGGGTCACACCTGGGCCCCCTCTTGTTCTAATTCATTTATTGATAATATCACTTCCTGTCTTCCAAATCGTAATGCCTTATTATTTTATGTTGATCTGAAATGCTTCAATTATAAGTGATCTTGAGGATGCTCTTATTATTCAATCTGATCTAGATAACCTTTTAACATGGTGCTAATTTAATGGCATGTACTCATTTTATTTGCTTATACAATGTTTTTTTTTTTCTATAAACAAATAAATAAATTATCATCATTACTTGTATTGAAAAGGCCCTAAATACTGACCAGGTTTGAGCTGTCCTTCGATGTCGGCAATACTTCCTTTCTTAACCTTCTCGATTACCGCTCCCGTCATTCCGTTTTCCAGTAGTTTTCCGCCGATAACTTTCAAGCCCAAAATGGCGGCACCGGATCCCGCAGATTCTCTAGAGTTCCTTCTCAATATCATGTGTCCTATCATTTTTGTGCCGTCGGAAGAAACTTGCCATGACAGCGGGTGCTACGATCGAACATTTTTCAAATAAAAATTGAAAACTTCGTCAGAAAGTCGGATTATACGACTACAAGCGTGCATTTTTTCTTAGAGTTTTGATAGCACGGAAGAGGCGAAATCCACATTTGAATATATAATAATAGATTATATCATTCCTTCTGTACCCTTCCTGTGCTACCATTCCTATGCAGATGTAGTTGAAATATATTTTTTCAACGACAGTGCGTAAAGTGATATTTTTCAGCACAAGTGCCTAAAGTGATACTTTTTGTACTCGCGAGTTTCATTGAACAAACTTCACGCTCATACAAAAAAGTCCTTCTTTACGAACTTGTATCGTAAATAACTATTTTCAACCCGCGTGATGCAGTTTCCCATAATTTCTAAAATGAGCTACTTTTACATATAGATTTGTATGGAATATTGTACATCACGGAACAGTTGAAATTGAGTGTAGTATCAATATACAGGGTATTTCAAGACAAGAATTCGTTAGGAATATATGGTGACCCATTCGAAATAAAAACTTGAAATTTTGTACTAGTGAGTTTAACTTTTTGTACCACTGCCCCATATGCATAAATAAACTTTTTGTTTCAATTTATTCCTGAATATTATGTTGAGAAAATATAAACACTAAAAGATTCTCCTGAAAGGAAAAAACTGCAGAAATCAGTTATGATAAGATTGAAAACAAGCTCTTTGTTTCCCCAAACAAATATTTTAGGAAATTTTCATCAACTGGAGCGGTGGTACAAATACTGAACCAGATGATAATAATTTCTCGTTTACCTATTCACAATTGTTTAAAGGCGACAGTGGTTCAAAATATGTGCGGCTGCAGCAGAAGATAAATAATTTTGAAATGGTGGTCTGAATTTAACGCCACCACCTCAGATGGGTGGAAATTTCGGTGGCCTACTCCACCTCCACAGTAAGAGTTAAATGGTTCATTGTAAAAAATCGTGTTTCATCAGTTTTCTCGATGTTATGTTTTAGGCGGAAATTTTTACCACTATGTAAACTATTTTCGAAAAGTCTATGGGCCTGTTCATGACTTGATGCTCCAGGTGAGATTCTGTTAAATTTCATATTTCCAACTGTTACTGTTTATGAGTTATGATTTTTTCAGAGTAGTGCTGTAACTGTTAAATTGTTTAGAAAAAACTAATAACTCGAAACTAACTTTGGGAATAGGCATTGTTACTCGAAGTGAGCCTAAAGTCTCCTGGGAAATTAAAAAATGTAATGAAATACAGGGTGTTCCATTTGAAAAAAGGAATTGGTCCTCTACTTCCGGTATAATAGAGACTGGAAGTTAAACATTTTTTAGTTGAGAAGGCCACATTGTGAAACCTAGTAAAACACTTTTTTTTATTTTCATTTTGAATGGTTCTCTATAATAATCCTATCGAACGCTCGTCGTGGAAGACCCTGTATAGATGAATCCTATAAAATTCATGTCTTTAAATTAATGAAAATTGAACGATCCTTTGGCAGAATTGAGGAATGTGAAATCAGTAACTTGTAGTATTATTATTTTATTTTTATCTTACGTGTGTAGGTATACATTTTAAATGTAAGCATTTAACTTTTTCCATACGGATTTATTATTACTAGCAACAATGTTATTTTCAAATAAAAACATATTGAACAACATATGAGTGCAATAAATGATATCAATTTGATCCCTAATATGCAAATAGTGGTACCAAACGTCTACTGATCATCATTAAATTTCCATTCAATTTTCTCCAGAAAGAAGAAACATAACCTAGTTAAATATAAATGCTAAGCCATGCATTGCGGAGGAAGACGATTGAAAGGCATGCAAAACGACATCAACTCACACAAGAAAAATACAATACAACTGAATTAGACACACTCAAATAGTCTCTTTTTATTCGTATCGAAAATATATACATATAAAGCCAATTGACACTAACATGTCTTAATCTAAAAAGTATTCACCACGATTTGAGAAATATTTTTCGCGATTGATCTCACTGCTAGCTTCCTCCCTAAAGTGCATGGTGGGTTCCTAATAACTATTACGCTGCTCTCTACCAATATGTAGCTACTACTGACCTGGTGATCGTCAAAAGTTCACAAAAAAACGATATAATATAATGAAATTTTGGAAGTTTCTTTATCTTGTTTTGAAGTCTTCGTTGATTTCATTTTTGGAGTCTCTCGAAAACCATTTATTATTCGTATAGTTTTTCATTTTCGAATAAACTTAAATATATAGTATAGTATAGTATTAGTATATTCCAGAAAAAAATCGAATGAAAATAAAATCATTCTGAGAGGGTCAACAGAAAATGGTGCAGTCTGACACCGTAACTACATGTTCCCTCAACACGAAAAAAATGTATGTCTCTAATGATGGTGGCCGTGGTGGTAGAGCGTTCGCCTTTGGAGCGAAGGGTCGAGGGTTCAATCGCATGGTCATCGGTCTCGTGCATGGCATCACACGTTAAAAGGTAAGGGCTGCGTCTTCCCTAGCTCACACAAGTCTCTCGAAGACTTCCGAGGGTTGCGCGTAGGGGTGCAAGGGTTGACAGAAATAACAATTTTATAACAACAACAAAAATAAATTTGTAAAAGGGAAAGATTTGTTCAAAGTATGTCTTGTCTTGTCAAAAGTCCCCGCAAGAAAACATAAAGCTGAAATTTTGTTATGTTATATTGAGATGGGTTGTAAGAAAAATGTGTGAATTTAAATGATCCTGTATTTTATCATTTCTGAGCTATAAGCGGACTAATTTCGTAAAAACTTCGTAGTTGGGTAGAACTGACAAAAAATAAAACACTATTTTGTAAGTCGACATAAGACAAATTCGGGATGAAACCGTCTTCATTGGAACACGTTAACATGTCCAATTAAAATCTTAATGATGATAGTACATTATGGTTTATACGGGGCACAGTCAAAAGGAACGTTTTTTGGGATTCTTTTTCTTGCACTATTCCAGAACCAACACGTTATATTTTGGTAAGACATCATAGTTTCAGTCTATTCTATGAAACAAAATCGTGTTTTGTATCATGATGACTCTCTTTGTTTGAAATATGAATTTTTTAAATTTTGGATTATACTTCTATTCTAAAAACAATTGACATATCGTTTTTGACTACAAAAAATAATGTATTGCTACTATTGATTGAACCAACGATGAGGTAACTTTACGATGAATTCAGTTATTAAATATTACCTTTCATTTAGATACAGGGTGCATTAAATTTTTTTAAGGTCATGTACAAAGTGTAATAGTTCCAATGTTCCAAAGCTCAATTTTGGAACAAAAAATTAGGTCCGATGTTTGAACTACTGACACATCATATCAATTTCTATGCAATTTTTTATAATTGTTATATTTTATTTAATATTTTTGTTCAGCTAATGACAACGTATTGCATGTCCTTTTAAATGTAGACTATCAATATTTACACAATATCAATATGGACTTTTTAGACAGAAGATTAAACATTTTGCATTGACTTGAATTTGCAATTTTAGGTAGGAATCCAAGAGAAAATAATATATTATATAGAGGAACTTTCATATTCATACAAATAACAATCTGCAAAAATGTAATATTATAAAAGGGTGAGTCTGAAATACAATGTCTCAATCTCATGTAAATTTCCTTTTGAATATTTTTCAATATATCTGTTATTAATTTTTCCAGAATTAAGAATTGATTTTTGGCCAAAGGTTGATTTCATCTGAGAGGCTTCCAGCAAATTATTTAGTTTTCAAGTTGTTAGCAGTCAACATACGCTTTTTTGTAATTCGAATTAATTGTACATCTAACATTTCAATCCATGGAAAAATTAGAAATAGTAGATGGTATATATCCATTCACCAAGAGAACATGATATACTGACTTTTAAATATAACAAAACTCCTTTTTTGAGAAAATAACATGTAATCCAACTTTTTCTTTCAAAATTATCGGTTCTTCCTCTCCTAAGGCCCTTGCTTCCTGATTAGCTCATTTGTGGGTTATTTGGAACATTGGAACTACGAGGCATGACCACAAAGTAAGAGTACTTTTTGGCTAACGTGCTGTGATAATTTTTCCAGAAGTTGGCAACACTGTGTTAGTGGGGGGGTCTCCTTAACCCTTTAACAAGTACCGCCGATCCACGTCATTACCAAAACTTGCCACGTAGTGTTCGTTTCTGTGAAAAATGTCAATAAGAAATTCCGCCAAGTGCGGAGTGCTGTCATAAAGTTCCTACTCGAGGAAGGAGAAACTCCGACTGAAATTTTTCTGAGTTCCATTGTGATGAAACATGAGTGGCTCATTACACCCCTGACAAAAAAGACATTTATCACAGCCAAAAAGTTCAAAACCTCAATTTCGTCCAAAAAAATCATGGCATCCGTGGTTTGGGACCGAAAAGAGGTAATTTGGATTGATTTTTTTGCCTCACTGGGAGACAATTACTGCATCACGAGAGCAATTCAAAACAAACGGAGGGGAATATTGAGATCATTTGGTAAGGACATTTTGAACCACCTTGCATATTCCCCTGACTTAATGCCTTCAGATTTTCGTCTTTTCACCTTCTTGAAGACTTACATGGGTGGAAAAAAATGTCAAACCGATGAGGAGGTGAAACAAGATGTCTTGAAGTGGACGAAGGAGATGGCGGGAGAGTTCTATGAGGAGGGCATCAAAAAGTTTTTACAAAATGCATCGAACGAAAGGTGACTATGTGGAAAAATAAGTAATATGAATATCTACAATGTCCTGTAATTTTTTTAAATACATTTTTTTATACAAAAATTGAGTACTGTCACTTTCTGGATATGCCTTGTATTTGAAGAGATTGGAATTATTAGACTCCATCCATTGGCCAAACCCGTAAGAAGGCCAAAGCCTTTTAGAATTCAGTGATCCTAACTGAAATGCTGTGAGACCGCCATCTGTATTTTCAGAAGCACGCAGAGATATCAGTTGTTTTGTCATCACAAAAAGCGAATCGGTCGATTCACCAAGACTTTTAGATATCGTAGATAGAACTTCAAATGAAATAAAATACCATTCTGACGAATCTGGTTTGGCGAAAAAATTACAAAAAACTCTTGAACAACTTGAAACGAATCAAAATATAAAATCAATTAAAATCGTTTTTGCGAACTTCTGACGGTACCAGCACAACGAAAAATGGCGTGTTCTGTTATCTGTTAAGCACCTTGGGCATATCCCCCCTCGTCGAATCCTCGCTCGACGTGAACGTGGAAGACGTGTCTATCCCCGAGTCCCGGTGCGAATCCTGCGATCCCTGCCTGCTGCCGTCGTGCTGGTCGAACCTCACGGTCTTCTTCCGCCTCTCGGTGAATCCCCTGTTGTCCGCCGTCACGTCTTGCAGCGGCCTGTACTGGGGGGCGACTATATAGTGGCTCAACGGGGGCCAGTCGCCGTTATTTCCTAAACATTTGGAATGTGGGGGTGGGACCGTCTTTCACAATGTTATCAAAATCTTGGACGTATGGCCATTTTCGAGATTAGTCCACAGACTTTATTAAAAGTTATGAAATGGGGTGATTTATAGAATGTGACTTGGATTGCATTCAGGAATTGCATTTGAGGACCTTGGATGGGTCCAGGTTTGTTTTTGACATATCATCTTTGTCATAAAATTTTGTTATTGTTCTTTTACTATAACGTTATACTTCTTTTATACAATGTCATCCCCAAAGTACGCACTATATGGGAAACGTCTATATTAATGGCTTTTCAACAAAACAATATTCCTGATAAAAGTTTGTGCATCCCCTAAATCTAAATACGCACCAACAAAATATAGCAAATATAAAGTACCCTTACTTTGAAAAATATTGAAAAATGTTTTTTGGGAAAGTTGTTCAGCATTAATAGACCTTGCCTATTACTTTCTTTCTTATTTTAGTAGTTTAAAATTCGTTTTGGCACCAGCCTAACTAGGAGCCGCCCCATTTCAAAGTACTTCAGAGAAGTTCGAAAAAACAAATATTTCGCTGCAAAAAACCATGTAATTCAGAACATAAAAATGCATATTTCTTCTAGATTTTGCGACAATTTTTATACAAAAAGAAAATAAAACGGTTTTTCCGATGTTACGTGGAAAAATCTGGGATACATAAGTTGTAGATCTTCTTATTGCCAACAACTCTTTCCTTTAACTTTTTTTCGTAGGAGGTTGTCTTACCACTTTCCACAACTGTCAAACACATTTCCTCTTCTACCTCTGTAGATACTTTTGCAGCTGTGTGGTTTTTCTGAAATGGTTGTTAATAGACTGTTTCATTAAAAATATTTAAAATACGAGTTACCGTAGTATTTTTGACATTGTGATTAGGATTTCTGGCTTTGAAAATGTCCGAAACTTGTCTGCTTGGAGAATTTTCAACTTTTCAATTCAACTTCTGCTTTTGTAAGCATATTAATATTATTTGAACAGTTACAAAATGAACAAAAACTGTGTAATAAGTATTTGGCAAATATGTCAAGCACTTAATATCAAACATTCGTTTGTATTCAAAGCCAACTACAACAATTATTTTGGACATGAATACTTCCACAAAACGAATGTAATCAATTTGTTCTGAGATATTCATTTTGATTTGATCTTTATCACTCGATATTATTGAACGGTTTTTTTTGTTACAATACTGTATTATTTTGAACAACTTTGAGTGTTAACAAAAAATAAAAAGGAATTTGCACCAATCACTTTGAAATTAATTCAACATAATAGTTGGGCAATTTGTGTTATTACAATTGCTGAACAATTTTTCCAAATAACATTTTTCGACTTTTTCCGAAATATGGAAACTTTACTTTTGCCTTGAAATCAAGTTTTCCTATTCGCCTCGTATATTACGCATGTTTTGCTATATTTTGTTGGTGCGTGTTTAGATTTAGGGGATTCCCAAGCTTTGGGGATGGCACTGTATAATTATTGGACCTCCATGTTTTGACACAAACGATGAAAGGTCCATTGTATTCTGTATCCAATATAAGGTATGGGGGTCTGTATTGAATAAAATTTGCAACACGAAGTGTTATTTTGATAGAAATGGTTGAGAGATTTCAGAGAAAAAACGAATAAAATATTCAATAATGCTGAATACAGAAGACATTGTACTTTTTTCTACAACCGCTTACCAAAGCAGCCCTTGACGCTTTCAGATCTCAACGCAAAGTTGGCGTTTCCCTTAAATGTCATTTTGTGGCAGCTTTTTCGATCTAGAGCTAAAATATTTCTATAGCTTTTGTTGAAAAAGAACCTATTCCTTCATGATGGAAAGTATAGACATTAAATTCAAAGTACTTCAAGTAACTGTGGTGGTGCTGACGTTAGCGTCGCTGCCTAGGAAACTGAACGACTGGGGTTCGATCTCAGCATTCGTTTTTTTTTTTGTTACGCACATTATTTTCCTCTTCCTCTTGTTAGAGATGGTAATTATTGTGTTAATTTTCTCATAGTTACTATTATGTGTCCATGTTGAATGAAGTGTCTACCGTTTTAATGACTAAGGCTGGATTCCCACAGATCCGATGTCCGATGATCCGATGGTACGAAAATGTTCTGATTGGTTGAATTGGTAGGTGTGACAACAAATCAACCAATCAGGACATTTTTCTAACCAATCAGAACATTTTCGTACCATCGTATCATCGGACGTCAGATCTGTGGGCCTATGAGCTGCGTTTGCAGAAAAAAAACATGTGTGAGTTTCGAGCACAAAGTGTCATTAATGCTCTCCAAAAATTACTATTTTTGTCGAGCGGCAATCAATCACTTTGCGCTCTAACTACACAAATAGCTATTTATTATTGCTGTGACAAAACATTGAGCATTTTCCTCAAATATAATTCCTAAAGACATCACGAATTTTTTTCCATAATTTCTAGATTTACTGTATACAGGGTGTTTTCAAATAAGTGCGGAAGTTTTTAGGAGGTGATTCCTTGTCAAAAATCAAAGAGGGTCTTTCATGCAAACAAAAGCTCTTATGCCTGTCTTTGTCTATGCACGATATTGCATTTTACTTTTTTCATTAAGAAACTATTGCCCCTACGGCAACATTTGCCACCTTTGCCGCGTCCTGACATTTCGAAGTATATTCGGCAAAATAATTCAAATTGATAAGCTCGTTATTCCTCAGTCGTCAAATCATTCTTTTCAACAGATATTTTTAAATCAAGAAATTTTATTTTGTTTAAAAGTTCTGCTAAAAAGTGGTAGGTTTAACCTCTTCTTCTTCTTCTTCTCTTGAAATATCAAAACAAAATTGAAAAAATTCATTTCATTTTCTATTGGTAGAACGCGCCCACACAATTCCATTTCTTCAACTCTTCAACAATTTCACAAAACAAAAAAAATCTAATTTTTGGAAACGTGTAACTTTTTAAGGACGGACCTAAGAAGAGCTTTTGTTTACATGGAATGCCCCCTTTAATTTTCAGCAAGGAATCGCTCCCTAAAAACTTTCGCACTTCTTTGGAATCACCCTGTATGTAGGGAGGTGAGATATAACGTAATAGATAAATGAATTAATCATTTAAACATTTTTTGAAGTTGCCTTTAAAATAGGGAACATGCATGTGTCCTCATTCTGAAATATTTTTATGCACCTATTTCGTAATTTTTTATCCTATGTACGCATAGTTACTTCACACAATTCAAATTTTCACCGTTAGAGGGCTCTTAAGGACTGTGTAATATTTCTCCTAAAACTGTCAAAATAACTCTAAAACAGCCGCAAGGAGCGCTAGTGTTTAGGAAAAGTTATTCGACATTAAGTTCAAAGTTTCTTTAAATCGAAGAGCAATTTCAAACCTCAAAATTTCGAAAAAAATGGAATTTATGGAATTATTTTCACTGGATGTATTTTTAAGATCTGAATTGAAGCAGAAAACCCAAAAAATAAAATTATGCGTGTTCCCTATTCTAGTTGACAACTTTCAGAAATGAAAAAAAGTTCAGATTGACCTTCCCAAAATTTTAAATAGTTAACTCCGCCATAATTGACAAAAATTGTTTCCCAATGTTTGCACGAATTCGTGGTATCAGCTTGATAATTTGCTAATATTTAACAGAAGAATTATTTGTTACTGTATTATTATTTTGATGACATTGTTGCTTGAACGCAGGAAAAAAAATCGAAGCAATACTAGCCATAAATTTTTTTTATATTTTGGAGTCATCCCGCACCTACTTATAGTTCATTATTCCATTCTGGCCTCAGATCAAACCTGCAGAAAAACTACATTTCATCAAGTCAATTGTGCTGCTTCTTTTCGCTTTCCGTGAAGACCTAAGGGATAATAATGATTACGTTTGAAAGTGTTGTCCAGCCAACAAGTCCTGCAAAACGAATAAAAAACGGGCCAAATCGCTAGAAAAAACTGACAAATGCAAAATCGAGATAAAGTGCACAAGCTGCGTGTAGAGACACCTTCATGCAGGCAGTTACAACATCGAATCAACGACGAGAAAGATTGCCAGACCCCTCACCGCCAGAAATTTTTTGATTTTCTCGTCGAGAATCGCCTGCCGAGTCAAATTATCAGATAATTTCTCCTCGTGACTTCCTGTAAATTCAAAAGTCGGCTTAAACTGAAAAACAGGCATGCTCCGAAATGTTCCCAAAAACTCGTTAACTGCTTCAACAAACAAGAGCTTTGTTGACACGCTTTCCTCGGAAATGTAAAGAAAACCATACGGAATGAGAACTCAAAATTTCGTGGTTTCTGCTATTTTTTTTTTATACTAGCCATCAGCAGGTTCTACTTCTGGTTACTTTCAGAACTAGAGTTCTAATCTAATTAGTCAGACTTAATTTGAAATATAGCAGGTCGTTTTTAACTGTAAAACGACATATTTTAGTAAAAAATCATGTTTCAAATCTAGATTCAGTGGTGTGCAGTTAGAAGAGTATATTCCCATTTCCCCACCATTTTCTACGCCCATGGTATTTGAAGCTATTTTTATTTTTTTTGCACTGCTTAGTAGTTTTCACGTAAAAAACGATAAACTTTACATACCGAAAATCTTGTGGTGTTTAAGATATTTAATGTTTTTATGAAGGCTGCAAGAACGCTTTTTATAAATAAAGTAACCAACAATAATTTTCTTCGGTTTCTTCAATAATTTTGTCTTGATTTTTATAACCACTAGACTTTAAATGATACGAAAATGTAACAGAACCTAAGTTTGGAGACGCTTCTGAAATATTGAGAAAAGATTGTTCAAAAATATTTTTTCCAAACCATTATCTTTATCAACAAAACAATTAATGACAATAAAAATAACATGCAATTTACAAAATCAAATAATATCCGATGTAAACCTAACAGTCAAGAAATTTCCGAAGATATTCAACGTTTCATCCATTTACATTAATATATAATATGCAACGTTTTTTTCGATGAAAATCGCAAATCTTGGAACTCGAGATTGCCAGAAATAATTTCTGAAGCCGCATGGATTCTTGCTATCAGTTCCCCCAGAGAAAAAAATCGATTGGGTTCAAATCCGGTGACCTCGCAGGCCACATATTGGGTCCACCTCGTCCTATCCAGTTATTTCCGAATTGTTGTGCAATCTTCTGTCAATTTTAGCAAACGTTGTGTGGCATGGAAATCTAAGTCGATTTGGGCATCTTTCTCATACAAGCGCTGGGAACGTCAACCATTATTCCTGGTTTCTCCGTATATTAGGTGCATCTCAGTTATTTCTCAAGTGTCTTAATGTTGTATAAACAAATTTAATTGCAAATAATTTAATTTGGTTTTGACATTTACCATTTCATCTTTGACATCCACAGCTTACTATATAGCTACTAATATCAAAAGTGTCAAAACACCGATCTTCTGTTAACAGACAATTAGGTTTATACTGGATATCATTAAATTTTGTAATGCTGTTTCATATTCTATTAATTAGTAGTTATTCAAGAAACCCAAGAGAATATTGTTGGTTTTTCATTAATAAAAAGCGAACTTGCAGACTTCAAGAAAACATTGAATATCTAAAAACCACAAGATTTTCTGTTTGTAAAGGTGTTTTTTACGTGAACACTGTTAGGCAATACAAAGATGATTAAAAATATCTTTAAATATCATGGGCATAGAAAACGATGGGAAAGTGGGACAAACTCTTCTAGGAGACCGAAGAAAGAAGGAGAAAGGACCTACAGGACTGAATGTTGTAGAATAAGGGGAAAACCTAACAATCTAACAATAATTCGAGGCATTTCCAGAGGTACAAGACGTGGTTTTATTGGGGACCTAGGACACTACTGAGAAAGTAGAAACCTAGTAACTTCTCAGAACTATACCTAGGTACGAGCATCAAAAATCACTAGATCGCTCGTGCTACTTTTGGTGCCGGCACACCCACCAAGACTTCGAATATAAAATAGATTGGAACATTTGGTGGATGTACTGGTACCAAAAGTTTCTAGAGCTAATTTGGTAACATTTGACCCTCGTACATAGTTATGATTTCGAGAAGTTTCTAAATCTAGTGTATTTTAACTCCCTTAAATAGGTTACTCTTCTGCTCAGGGACTAAATGAGTTTTTTGCCAGCAAATGCATTGTGAAAATGCGAAGACCTAATAAGAAAGAGAGGAGAAGATAAACCGAATCCATACCTGTGAAGTATCGTTGACTTGAATTCCATTTGAAAAATCGATAGAAACTACCGAAAATTACAAATGAATGATAGGCTGAACACACAAAATTTTGAACTTTCATTTGGTACCGCTAGCGCAGTTTCCGTTTGTAACATCTACCTTGGTATGTTTTTAACGAATGGGTAATATATCCTACCGTTTCAGTTTTGAGGCATTCGAAAATAAAATAAATCAACACGAACATTTCGGAACACTCTGAAAAAACTTCAGCTAAATTCGTTTCTCCATTTCTACAGTCTCTTTAACATCCCTTTTTTAAAATTTAACAACCGAAATTGTTATATCCTGGCGGGTAATTTATAGCATCCATCGAGATTGATGACCTAACAGGCCCCACGTCAGAGAATAATTACCTAATGGCAGGTAAATTCTTCGCATACTAATTACACAGATTGCTATATAAGAGGTATCCTTGATGTCTTGTCGCATTCACACACTTGATAACGGCAGTGGATGTCGAAACGTAGTGACTCAAACATGCGCGGATAATTAATTTTCTTTGTTTTCCATCACTAAAAAAAAGTATAGCCTTACAGGACGAACCATCGTTGTTGAAGAAATTTAGCTGAAGTTTTCCGCGACTGGTACCCGTCAAACGTCGAAGACACCAAAACTCAAAACTACAAGAACGTGGAGAGGGATTCTAAAAACATGGGAGCAACAACCACAACCTCAAGTTATCAAGGACCCGAATCTCGATGAACGAAAACGTACAATTAATCTTTCTCTACCTTTTTCGCTGTCTCTCTCGTCGCTGCCGTACTCCGGGGTGGACTTCAGATCTTCCTCCGAGCTGGAGTACGAATGGAGCGGCACTTGGGGCGGGGGATGCGGCTTCTTCGTCGAACCGCTTCGCTTGTGTTTCTTGTTGGCGCTCGCAGCAGGCTGGACTCTCTGCTGGGTGAGGTCCATCGGGACTGGCTCTGGTTCCGGATCTGGATATCTGCAAAAGGAATTTTGTTGTCAACAATAGTTGAAAACTTTCATAATCGCTGGATAGCTCGTGGGAAACAGAGTCATGGCCAGCTAGATATCCAGACTTAAACAGTCTTGATTATTTTCTTTGGGGACATCTTGAGACTTTGGTTTGCAGTTAACCAATTCCACCTGAGGAAGAATTGCGAAACTGCGTAATAGTTTCCTGTGAAGCAATAAGAAATACTCCAGGAATTTTCCAAAGAGTGCGCGAGTCAATGAGAAGGAGGGCTGAAGCGTGCATACTTGCAGGAGGTGGACATTTTGAACAGTTCATTTTATTTTGGTATTTTTGTTTATAATAGTTCTTAAAAATAAAAAATGTATTTTTATGCGTACTCATTACAAAAACTAAATAATAAGTAGTTACCATAAAATTATAAACATCTGGCCTAGATCCTTTTGTTACCAAAATTGTGAAATTAAGACTAAGAGAAAAAATCAAATAAGGACAAGCAAATGAATGCATTTCATTTTCTAAATCGAAAACGGAAAAAATGTAAGAGACCATTTTTATGAGAAGATAGAGGACAATTACAAAAATAATATTCATTTGGAAAAGAGACAGTGGCGTATCATTATTTTGATAAAAAATATGACAAGAAGTACCAAATAGTATCAGCATTCAGTTATAAAACACCCTGTATCTTAACAAACGTCATCTGTATGCAGAACTTCTCACGTACATGGAGGTATATGCATATATATTCATCATTATCTTGAAGCAATGTAAATCTCTAGCATAAAAGAAATGACCACGGAAATACATTGAGAAATCACAGGAGTTTGTGTAAAAAGTAACTTAACAGTCCTAGTTGTGTACAGATCCTCAACTACAGCAGCAAACTTTAATAGATTCTTCTTGACTCTTGAGAATGCCTTACATAAAATAGATAAGTAATATCCACAAGCAAACCAAGTTGTCTGTGGTGACTTTAATCTCAATTTCAGGAAACACTAATCAGTGTTCCATTTCCAAAATTAATTTACTCAAATAAAAAGTCAAAATCAAACAATTCACAGAAAAACTATGGAATCGCCTAGATTGGAAAATCTTAAAGAACTACTTCTATTTCTGCACAACAATTATTATAAACAAAATTCTAACATTCCAAATAGAGATTTTCACAATCAATGTAGAGAGATAGAAACAATTACTTTTTGAAACCAAACGTAAAAACAACTTCGAAAAAATTCAAGGCACAGAAATCAAAACGAAAACAACATAGTCAATGATTAATAATGCAACTGAGACTGATCCCATTGACATAGATCTGAATAAATTCAATGGATTTTTGACTGATCATTCTGAAGATAGTGAAAAAACTAGAGAAAACATCAGACTCAATTGTTTTCCTCATGAACACATGAAAATAAAAATTGTTGAATAGCTACATTTACCGAACGGACCTGACCTTTGTTTGCAGTAACCACTCCATTCTGCTAAACAATCTAAATTCATATGACATACGAGTAGTAGCAAGTAATTTGATAAAATTATACTTAACAAATAGGCCACAAACAGTGACTGTCGGTAATAATAAAAGCGATACACACATTATGAAAAGAGGAGTTCCACAAGGGTCCAACCAATCACATAAAAACTTTTGATAACGTTTGACATATAACTACAATAACGTATGCAGACGATACCAATTTTCCTTTTCAGCTAAAACATTTGATAGTGAATCAAATTATGAATCATGCATTAGGATGGTTTTGTCCCAACGAACTATATTTAAATGATAAAAAAAAAACTGAAAATGCATTTTTTCACATTTCGGTTCATCAGAAAACTCCGACATAAAATTTCTCGGAATTTTCCTCGACTCGGCCCTATCGTTGATCACTCAAATTGATTTCATATTTGGGAAATTATCTGAAGCAGTATTTACTATAAGCAGAATAACACATCTGGTAAACAAAGAAGCTGCTCTCAACACTTACTATGGTATATTTCACTCCATTCTAACCTAGGAATTTTGGTAGGTGCAATGCCTCTCCAACACATTTACAGAGATTTTTTTTTACAAAAGCTGCAGTCCGCAGCATACTGAAGGCAAATTTTGATGAACAGTCGAACCATCTTCCCGGAATTGAGAATAATGTCACTATTCTCCATGATCTGATGTACATTAAATGCAACATAAATAAATTATCTTCTGACAGGGACGTCAACTTCCACAATACACGAGGTAAGAACAAGCTACTACACTTTCGCAAAAAGCAAATCAGAAAAATCAGTTGAAGAAAATATAAAACTTGAATTTATCCAATGTTCTTTTGTACCAAACAAATATTTTTTTTACGGTTTTAAAGGGACAAGCCTTCAAAGATCTCAACTATACCAAATAAATCTCTGCCAACTAATAGGAACTAGCCACCATTCTCATTCCGAAAATAATGAATATGGTGTACCGCAAGGCACTGTGCTGGGCCCCATCCTGTTCCTGTTTTATATTAACGATCTCACAATATATTTGGAAAGTTCACATTATTTCTGAAGACACCACCATATTCTGGCACCTGCCTTCCTACTATATCCCAGTCGCGTTCGTTGACGGTAACAATTTTTTAACGTCATTTGTTTACAAATTAATTATAAACTAATACAATATTTAGGAAAATTTTTCATTTCAAGGATACTGTCCTGGAAAAACAATGATACGAATATTTTTTTTAATAAATTTTTTTGATTAAATATAATATTTAGGAAAATTTTTCATTTCCATAATAATTTCCTGGAACAACAATGATTCAAGTTATATTTTGTTTTAAATAAATATTTTGATTGTTTATAATAATTTTTTTTATATTTCGATTGTTTAAAAAATTACTTAGGAAATTATTTCTTTATTGAAAATCATAATTTGTATTTCTCAATAGGTAAACAAAAATAAATTTTCTTTAAAAGTGATTTCATTGTTTATTAACTTAACAATTTGTTATAACCAAATTCTGATGATGATTTCAATTGTATCAGATAAATCTCCACCAACTACTATGAACTAGCTACCATTCTCATTCTCAAAATAATCAATATGGTGTGCCGCAAGGCACAGTGCTGGGCCCCATCATGTCACTGCTATACATTAACGATCTCACAATATATTTGGAAAGTGTCGCACTCACCTTCTCGGCACCAAATGCGGATGCGTCCTCATGAGCCCCTCCAGTTCTCCCTGGTAAAACCTCGGGTCCTCCTCATTGTACTGCTGATACCGCTCGCAAGAGGGCGCCCTTGGCTCTTGCTCGGAGTACTGCCTGCGCAGGACGCTGCCGGACCTTTGCAACGGCTGATTTTCCTTTTCGGCAGCGGAATGCGCCCGTTCCAGTTTTGGCCGTTTGTCGGAGGGCGCCTGCTGGATTTGCGGCAGGTCCGTCTCTGGATTCGGGCCGCCCAACATCCATTGGCCCGTCTTACTCAGGAGTTCTTGCTTCTTGCGGCAAAGGATGCATATCCAAATCACCTGGAATGTTCGAATGACCGATGAGAAATAAAAACAAATAATAATAATGCACCATTGAACCCAAACACAATAAATGATTTCTACTGTTCCATTGCTCAACACTTGAGTGACAAAATAACGCCAAACATGCTTTGATAAGCATGGAACATTTAACCATTGAGGAAAACTTCATTCTGTGTGACAAAGATATTCATGAACTGATAGAAATCCTAAAGGATATCAAAAACAAGAACTCAGCCGGATGTGACGAAATCTCAATCAAAATCATAAAAAACCTTCCTTTATGTGCCCTCAACGTTCTAGTTTCACTGATCAATCTCTCCCTCCACACTGGCGAGTTTCCCTCTTTCTTGAAAACCTCTATTGTCATTCCCTTGCACAAGGGTGAAGATCTCGATGATCCGTCTAATTTTCGACCCATCTCTCTTATTCCAAATATTGCCAAAAACATAGAAAAAATAGTCAAGTAGCGTCTGTTACAATTTTCTAACGCTCATACAATAATTAGTGAATAATCAGTTTGGTTTTTAGAATAAAAACAATACGAATGATGCAATGATCTCATTTCTTTATGGCAGTGGCATTTTGTGATCTCACAGAGGCATTTGACTGCGTTGATCACAAAATACTGTTGAGAAAACTTAAGCTGTACGGATGTAGAGGAGTGACTCTCACATCGTTCGAGTCATATCTTTCTGGGCGATATCAGATGTTTGAAACAACGGAACTATCGAATGAAAAGGAAATCCCATCAGGAGTTCCGCAAGGATCTGTGCTCGGACCTATTCTCTTCCTGTTAGATATTAACGATCTCACTGAAACCGAGATTTCTGATAAATTCACTCTCTTTGCAGATGATATCACAATACCGTGGAAAAGCAAGAAGACCAGGGAGTTGCATGATATAATAAAAAAAGACTTGAAAACTGTGAAAGAGTGATGCGATGCAAATAAATTATCTTTCAATGCCGAAAAAACCCATTTAATATCCTTCAGATGCGCAAATGATGAACCTACTTTTGATCAAGGTGTCATAGAAAGTAAAGATTGCACTAAATTTCTGGGTGTGTTGATAGATAAAAAAACTGGAAGTTACATAGGTAGGTAGAGAGAAGTCAAAGGGCATTTGGGAGATTACTAATAACATTATTAATAATTGGTGAATTAAACAGGTGTTTGATCATTCAGAACTAAGTTGTTTTTATTAGCAAGATATTTTTTGATTTCTATAGATTCCAGTAAATTGAATTTCACACCTTTTGGTTGAGGATAGATTAAATTTTAGAATTTTGTCCATTATGAAGGTTTTATATCCATTATTGACGGCAATCTGTTTGATTCTATTAAATTCTTTTTGTAAATTTGACTGGTTTTGCGGGATATTTATGAGTCTCTGTATCATAGAGTGATAGCATGGGTGCATAAATTGATTGTAAATTGTTGTATCTGTATTATACTTCGAGATTTTAGGAAAAGAAATTTTTTATTTTAGGTTTACCTTCGTAGTATTGGCCAGTTTCAAAAGGTAGGTCTCTGTAATTATTTTGACACATTAATTTCTCCAGGAGTCCAATGCAAGAGAGAGAGACGTCGCCCACGTGAATGGCGGCGAGAAAGAACCCAATGAAAAGGTAATTGATTTTTATAGTTTCCTATCAAAGTTTGCGTCATCAGTCTATCATATTGTGTGAGTTTGTTGATTATCTCGAATCTCGAAATATCTACACAAGTGCGCCAATTGCATCATTCGAGAGCTTTGTATTTCACTGAAACTCTATACAAATTAATCATGGAGTATTAAAACAAATAAGTGCCTCCACCATTTCCAAACAACTCAAATAACGATAATGTTACCCTAATATCTAGGATTATTGGTAGGGAAGAATATAAAGATTTTCAGCTAGTGTTTAAATATTGCATATTTTTGAAGGCGTATATTTTATCGAAGTAGAAGAGCATATGCAATAAAAACGTTTTTCTTCACTTGGCAATTTTTTTTCCAGCATGTACATTTATTTTATACGAGACAAATCTCAATGAAGTAGTGGATGCAATAAATCGAGTTAAAGAGAAAACTTTCAGTAGTACTGACAATATTTCTATACAAATTTTTCAAAGTTTTGCCAATCTTCGTTCTCGAATTGCTGGTCCACCTCACCAACGATTCTTTCGCCAGCGGAATTTTCCTAGACTTTCTAAAAACCAATATTTTCATGAGGGTGGTGACCACGCCGATCAATCAAATTTTCGACCAATTTCGTTAATTTCAACCCTGGGAAAATTAATCAAAAAATTGGTGAAATACATTGATGGACTTCTTGGCTTCCACAAAATTCTACATCCTCAGCAATTTGGTTTTCAACCTAGCAAAAGTTTAATTGAACATGGTGTACCACAGGGATCTGTGCTTGGACTCTCGTCGTTCAACCTTATAGATAGATATATCTGATTGTTCTTTTTTGAAAAATAATAACCGACTGTACTTTTGCACATACTCCCCATATCTTAAATGCGATTCTATCAACGAGAAATAAACAGTTTTTGCTGCAGAGGATGCAAGTTCAGTAGAGGTTATTCTTAATGCGCAACACCCTGAAGAAAGCTTTCTACTGAGCGTAGCAAAGATGTCATCAAACCTAAGCTTGTTATCTATAGATACCCCTAGAAATTTAGTGTAAGTTTTGTTTTCTGTCACGCAACTGTTTGAGACTAAAAGTGTGTCGTAAACACTGCATCGGAAGGATATTATGTTGGTTTTTGGGATTTTGAACGATAACAGATTTGAATCACACTAATCTGAGTTTGTTAGCACCTGAACTGATAATTTTATGAAGATCTTTTGTACTTTTTCATGCCATAATATAGTTGTATCGTCCGCAAATAAGGGAAATTTTCCTACGATATTTATAGTCACCTATGTAAAGAAGAAAATGTGTTGGTCCCAGTATTGATCCCTGTGGAACACCGCTGTTTATATTGGCCTTCTCCGAAAGTGTTGTGGCTTTCACAATCTGACTTCTACCTGATAAGTATGATTTGAACCATTTGTGAGCCATACCATCAACGCCATAGTGATTCAGTTTTCTGGCCAGTATTCCGTGATTTACACAATCTAACGCTTTGGATAAATCACATAATACTGCCGTTGTGCTTCTGTTGTGATAAACTTGATTTTAAAATGAAAATATTGCATAATGGGTACTTTTTTTCGAAAAAGAAACCCATAATTTTTCATTGGTATTAATAAATTTGGTAATTTAGGGCAGCAAATAGAAACATATTTAAATCTGCCTGATCCGAATTTGTATACAGGGCATTGATTTCGAAGGACATCTTCAACCGTATTAGTTGATACCGGTGGTGATATTACTGCATTAAAACGTCATGGTAACTGGAAATCAGCGTTTCATACAATATTGAACTCTAATGAGACTAGCAATAATGAATTAAATATAAATATTCCTTCCACTTCCAGATCAGTGGGACCTGGAATAAACTTTTCAAACTGCACAATAAATAATCTTATTGTTTTTAAGAAATCTAACTACAATTATAACGTTCAATATAGAAATAAATAGAATGTTTATAGTTTTCCTATATCCATGGTAATACCCGAGTTAATACCATTAATTATAATTTTGTAGATTTTTTTTTGGAAATACGTTATTGTGTTCAATACAAATATAAATATAATATTTATAGTTCATCTTTATTTATCGGGTGTAGTAAAATAGCTTATGCAACTGTCATGTAATGGTTATCAATACATGATCGTTACATAATATACTATTATACCATTTTCCGGCCAGTTCCTTCCAAACCTCAAGTTTGAACATCTTTCTCGGTGGCTTTTATATGGATTAATATTGAAAAGTGAATCGAAGAGTATACAACATGCAATTGCGACATACCATTTCATTTATGCATCAATTAATTATTCGCTGAACTGAAATGCGAATCATATTCTATTGAAGTACGCCAATTTGCTGTACATTTGCATAATAAGCTGAACTTCCAACTTTCGATTATCCAAAATGTTTTAATGAACTTTTGATGTATATTCAACTGAAAACTCATTCCAACCAAACACGCCATGGAGGTTACTGCCATGATAAATTATTGAAAAACTTGTTTTACATCCAATCTCCGACGATTGCAACATCAACTGAGTGTTTTACACAGTTTCTAGGGTGATTAATTCACAATAGTTATTTATGCAACAAGTGCAAAAAGTAAGTGCAATAAACAATTTTTGCACGAGTTGCATACCATATTTCTTCTACGTTTGTGCAAAAACCGAAAACTGTTTCATTTAGGTGGTACTAAAGTGTAAGAAAGACATTCTTTGTTCGAATCTAGCTGCTAAAAGTAATATAATAATATTCAAAGAAACAAATTTTATATTTATTAAATTGCATTTTCTAGTAATGTTGTAATCCCAGTTTGTAATAAATATGATTGAAGAGATTGCTAAGGGTTGTTTATTTAATAAAATGACGCTGCATTTTTGTAAGAATTGACCAGCTTGTTAGTGGAGGAAACTAAAAACGGTTGTGTTCATAATAATTATGGAGATCCCACAGAATGAAAAAGCGTTAGGAAATTTACTGCCTGTGAAATCCAAATACCTATACGAGGAGTATGACCATTTTTTGAAATGAAAAGATGAAAACAGAGTGAATACCGTAAATGAAACTATCTTAATGACATATTTCCAAAAACTGGTGAGTTTATCTCATGAAAAATATTAATATTTTTTATTTATTTTACATAATTTCAGTCTGAAAAATATAGTGCAAATAGTTTATTGACCAAATATTCACAGCTGAAATCAACATTAATTGTTAAAGAAAACATTAATATATCATCATTCAGTCAACTGATGGCCTTTCTGAAAGTTAAATCAAAAGGATACATTCAAAATCAAATGTGTTGGGGTAGACAAGTATTACTTTTCATAAGAAAAGCTCCTGATGATACTTTTCTGCTACATAAAGTTGTTCTGGTAATGGGCGTATTTGGAGGCTTAAGACGTGATGAAATGGTCAAGATGACAATTGATGACATTGAAGACAGAGAAGCCGTTTCACTGATCAAGATACCAGAAACCAAGACCTGAACCTCAAAAAGTTTCACAATTGTTAAAGAAAGCAAAATAGGAGCCTTGAACTCAGTTAAAAAGTACATTGCACTACATCCAAAGGGATGTAAACAACGTAGGTTTTTTTTAACCTACAGAAATAATAAATGCATTGAGTTACCTGTAGGTAAAAATACTATAGAAAGTGTTCCTGCTATCATATCGAAATACCTTAATTTGTAAAACCCGAAAGGTTACACCGAACATTGTCTACGCCGAACGTCGTTAACGCTTCTTGTTCAAGGTGGTGCTTCCTTTGAAACACTAAAATTACATGGAAAATGGAAGAGTAGTACGGTAGCGGAGAGCTATATTGAAGAAAGTATCTCACCGAAGAACAAAATTGCTACAATGATAGCCCATTCCGTTTCCGAAAAGAAAAATGTTAAGGTTCCGAACGAAACCGAATGCACATTAAGGAGTTCATCGTCGGTCAACTCACAGAACTTCAAACTTGGTACTAATTTTTCAAGAACATTAGAAAATAGTAATTTCTATTTGAGAGAAAATAATTAGTCCATTTTTTATTTACAGTTATACTTAAATAAAACTTCTCTGAGTATTTAATTTATTGAACTACAGAAAAAAACATTTAGCGGGCGTTATGATTCATAATGCCCTCCATAACGCCCAGGGCGTTATGGGTCTGTTAATAGTAATGGACAAGTGAAAAATAAAAGACTTTATTGCACTCCGTGCAATGAAGAATCAGTTTTTCCACTTAATACAGTTCAATAAAGTTTTGTTTTTTGCATAAACGTAGAAAAAACAACCAAAAGAAACATGATACTTTTTGCTCTGGCGATTAATTGAATATGGTAGAATTTATAGTGCAAAAATTACATGACCAATGCCAGCAATATGGGACTCTGTTGCAGATTCTGATGAATCTATCAAGTGTTCCATAAATATTCAACAACTTTACTTGAGGAATATTTCCCATTAAAAAATACAGATAAGAAACCTTGGAACAAAAGGAATAAAAGTATCTACCCAGAATTTGAGGTACATACCAAGATGAAATATGTACATAACGATTTGCGTACATCATATTTCAATTCCAACAAACGTATGGACAGGAAAGTCAGCAATAATGCAAAAGAGGTTGATATATAATTGGGTTATTGTTGTACCTAGTTTGACCTTGACTTGACCTTCATTTTTCTTACTTTTAATGCAAAATATAGTCAACAAATCTGGTCAACAACAACGAAGGACCACTTTCTATAGGACAGAAAATAAACACAAAACAGTTTATTTGAAACCAAATTTGTGGTACCTACTTGTAAGTTGGTTTTTCCGCTTTTGTTCACAACACTTGTGAATAAATACCATACAGGAAACTAAACTGCTAACAATCCACTCTTGTAGGATGATGTACACTCTCAGATTTGACAAGGAATCAATTCAGCATTATAGCACTTTCTCAGTTATTTTTCTGAATGGAACTTTGGAAATTTCACAATTAAACTTTATTATGGACTCGGACTAGTGAAGGTAACTATTTATTTGACTATTTATGAGTTATTTTTCACAAACGCGGCGATTCTTTTCCGGAAGGAATGATTTCAACTCAACAAAAGGTAGTACCAAACATTATGACGTGACATACGCCTACTTTGATACTTTTTTACTTGGAAAGCTTAGGTGGAAATCGAACAGGGTTGGCTTCAGATATTTTAGAGACAGCTTTCTCAACAGAGGCATATTACAAAAAGAGAGTAAATGCTCTCTAAAAAAGCACAAACGATTCAATTTTCTTGTTACTACTCAAAATACTCTGAATGATGGAGAAGCAGCTGTAGTAGTATCCTGCGATTTCTCAAAGACTTTTTATCGCTTTAGCTATGAATTTCTGCTACAAAAGGGTTATTTATAGGGACTCCTGATTAAACTGGTTTATCAGAAAGGATTCAGGTAGTTAGATCAAAGAGAAGTCTCAAAGGGAGTACCACAAGGGTCAGTCTTGGGACCAATCCTGTTTGTCCTCTTGTATGTGAACGACCTAGCCAAAATTCACACTCAGGGAAAGATCGCCTTTTTTGCAGATGATATGGTACGGAAAGGGCATAAATCACTTGAAAACAATAATTGCTGATAAAATGAAGCAATGGTGTGACTTCAAATTACTAAGGTTCAACTTGAAAAAAACAAATTGAATCTCCTTCAATTTTACTTGCTGCTTCAGATAACCCCACATGAAAAAATCCAGTGGGGATAAATCGGGAGAAATAGGTGGCCAATGCTGTTCCCAATTATTACCAATTATTTTACCTCTAAACGTTTCACCAAGAACATGGATAGGGATTATTTTGATTCTAGCTGGTTTCCAGGTGATAGGAAATAGGTGGAATGTTGTATTTAATAACCACAAATTGTAAGAATTTTCTGAGCCAAAATCAACTTTACATCTATGTATGTCTTCCTTCTCTTTCAATACATAGCATGGTTCTTCTGCGTACATCCTGTCTAGCATATCTGATGAACTGTGGCTGTACTTTCGCCACACATTCCCGAATGGTCTGCTCCAAATGGTCAATATCGTCGAATGGCCAAAGCTTGTACTTGCTGCTTCAGATAAACGCACATGAAAAAATCCAGTGGGATTAAATCGGGAGAAAGAGATGGCCAATGCTGTTCCCAATTATTACCAATTATTTTACCTCTTAACGTTTCACAAGTAAATTTTTAGAGATTATTGTGAACGGAAATGAATGGAATGTTGTATTGAATAACAAAACACAATTTGTGAGTAAGAATTTTCAGAGCCAAACTCAACTTTACATTTATGCACGTCTTCCTTCTCTTTCAATATATAGCATGGTTCTTCTGTGTACATCTTGTACTGAATTTCCGATGAACTGTGGCTGAATGGTCTGCTCCAAATGGTCAATTTCGTTAAATGGCCGAGACTTGTGTACTTACTGCTTCAGATAACCCCACATGAAAAATTCCAGTGGGGTTAAATCGGGAGAAAGAGGTGGTCAATACTGTTCCCAATTATTAACAATTATTTTACCTCTAAAAGTTTCACCAAGAAAATGTTTAGGGATTATTAAGATTCTAGCTGTTTTCCTGGTGAACGGAAATAGGTGGAATGTTGTCATTGTTAAGACCCAGCATGTTACAGTCCAAACGAGTAATTGTTTCATATTTCCAAAGTAAGTGTAATTTCCAGAAATCATATCTTTGAAATCATCTAGCAAGACAATAAAAAATCTAGAAATACTGTTTGTGAAGATACACTTCGAGGTTGTTTGTATACCACGCACAAAATCGAATATCATTCATTTTCGTAAAACGACAACGGCAACGATCTCAGTACGGACTCGGGCCCAGGCTGAACGCGTGGGAAGCTCATTGTGAAGATCCCGGCAGGCGTGGGGTATACTCTGACGTCATCACTATACCGGACGTGACGCGTCATATTGATTTTCGACTCTCGTGCTTGCTGCGTTGCAAACTATTTTCTCGCTTTTCGCGCTCTTTCGTATTGCGAAAAAATCCTCTTATCAGATTTACTGGTATTGCAGACACCGATCTGTGCAAGCTTTTCACATCTTGCGAGATTGGAAATATTACTAGCAAATTACAAAAAAACTTTCTAACTGCTGTCATTCTTGAACAAAAATTCAATACTTACACCAGATCACACGGTTTTACAAGAAATAAAAGCATCGAGACTGTCCTGAACAAGTTTTTCAGAGAAATAGTTGAGACTTTTGATAAGTCAAGGGTGATTCTTGGACTTTCCATATACTTCTTTAAGGCTTTTGACTGTGCCAATCACCAAATTCTATTGCACAAATTATCAAGGTACGGAAATAGAGGTGTTGCCTTTTACTGGTTCAGTTCATTTCTAGCATAACGTTTTCAAAAAGTCAGCATTCAAAGCAATGTCTCAGATCTCGCAGCCGATACGAGTGGAGTACCTCAAGGGTCCATATTGGGTCCTACATTGTTCATTGTCTTTATAAAAGACCTACTCCTCTTCGTAAGGAGCAACAATATGTGTTGTACTATATGCCAATGATACTAATATTTTGATCACACATGATAACTATGATTAATGTGTTCTCCAAACTCAACAAATGTATACTGAGGTATAGTTCTGAATAAAAAAAAATTACTCTGTTTGAGCGAAGACAAAACTATATGCATTTTATTTAATAAGTCAATAATTTGTAATAAAACAATTTCTTCAAATGCAAGCAATACACTTGAATACCAAAAACACCGTATAAGAGCTAGGGCTAACCATTAATTGCAATCTCAATTGGTCTATGCATATTCAATATCTCTGTACCGAATTGGCTAGGACGGTATATGCTCTGAAAGTTTCCTCAAGACAATGCAGTAGATCTGTATTACGTCAACTATATTTTGCCACGATTCATACTCATATTAGATAGGTATTGGGGTCAGGCTGCAGATGTTGCAAGTGCTTTTGTCATTCAAAAAAGGCTGTACGTACCTTGGTCAATTTAAGCTAGTTGTAGGGAAAATTTTGAAGAGATGAACATCTTGAAACTCACATCAGAATATATCTTAGAGATAGCCTGCTTTGTTTTCAAGTATAAATCTGCTTTAAACATGATTCGTCAAAACCATCAATATGCTGTTAGACAAAAAAATGTATTACTACCAAACAATCATGTTACTAGACTATACCAGAAGGGCCTTTTTATAGTGGATGTAATTTTTTTAATAATCTGCCCTCACTATAAAGGACATACGGACATTCCAAAAGTTCAAAAACGAACTGAAGTCATTATTATTAGTGAAGTCTCTATTCTCTGAACGAATTTTACGTATTCAGAAGAAACACTTTGAAATGGTTCAACTCGTTTCTCTTTGATAGAAAGCACTATGTGAGACTATCAACAAATTCAAATACTGCAAAAATTAAATGTGGTGTACCCTAAGGCTCTGTACTAGGTCCTATGTTTTGTTCCTTTTATACATAAATGATCTGACAATGTTACCACTTTCTGGAAAGTTCACTTTATTTTTGGACGACACCATAAAAGTGAACTGCACGAAATAATATCTTCTGGCATGGTTAAAATCCAGAATTGGTTCGATTCTAATTTACTCTCTCTAAATTCTAGAAAAACAGGTGTTATAGCTTTCAAATGTTGTATATCAAATGTGGATTTTTAAAAGTTGAAAAGCATAACTCAATTAAATAAAAAACTGGCTTCTGGTTTTTGTTTTGAGAACAGTGTCAATGAATCAGGATTTACTACTGCCAATAGACTCCCATTTACACTATGGCATATCTTTCTGGGGAGTATGTAACATTCAACTCTTCCAGTCAGTATTTGTACTTTCAGAAACAGGCTATTAGATACTTTTTCAGAGCGAAATTGAGAGAATTATGTAAACCTTCATTTAAAGATCACAAAATCCTAACTTTTGACTGAAATTTTATAATGGAGACAGTTTTTGCATATTCATAAGAACAGATTGGAGTACGAAATCAACATCACCCCCCCCCCCCCCTATAATACTCACTTGAAGCTCCCCATTCCCACATCCATCCTAGTAAAATATTCTCTAATTTACCTCAATATTAGGTGTTGGGTCGTCGTACAACAAAAAGAAAATATATGAACTGTATAACTTTCACAACCAGTAAACATCAAACTCCCTCGATTTGACACCGACCTTTTGGCAAACTCTTTTCAAATCATGAGAATTGTACTAATCAGTTTTTGTGTCGTCGAAATCCGGCTAATGCATTTATTCACCAGCGTTCCTCAATAAGTTATTCGATTCCAAACGAGAATTATCCCATTCGCAAAGCTAAACTCCGAAGGAAAACAAATAAAAATCTAACCTTATTAGATCTGAGAGTAACTTTTCCTCCGCATCTGGCGCAGCATCTTATCGAACAATAGTTACAAATGTGACCGATGCCGTCTGCAAACTTGGTCTTGAGACAAATGTGGCAAGTCGCGTCCAGCTCGACTCCTGCCTTTTTTTGCTGTTCATTGCGGGCTCGTATCGTCTCCTCCAATATTTGGACCTCGTCAGCTTTTCTCCTGAAAAGAAAAAAACATCGTATACCTACCAATCGACCTAAAAGTACACACTATCATGACAAGGAAAACGAATAGTGAGTATACATTTCCAATACGAGGAACAAACAAAAATTATTCAGTCAGAAACTGGGTAGTTGATTAGAGGTGTCCCACAAGGATCGGTATTAGGGCCAATTCTATTTATTCGTAAGCTATATGGATCACGTCATCGATAAAGAACATTACACTGCATACGCAGATGCGTACACATTGGTCATATCCAATCCAGATACAAAAAAATTGTAATAAAAATGTAAAGACACCAATGACAAGGTAACAAAATTCTTCAATGGACGCGATCTCTTTTTCAATGCAGATAAAACACAAATGAATTTGATTCGGAGTCGACTGAGGATTGTGGACAATTTGCAGTTTCCAATAGAGAACCAGTGAAAATTTTAGAAACGTATGTATGAATTTTTGTATTGGAAACCTCAGTGCCAGCAATTGATTTCAAGGTTGCGTTCACTGAAATATATGTTCTTCATTCTACGTACTGTATTGGAGAAACATAAGCTTTTGAATCTGACTATGGTCATATTGAATCTAGACTGAAATATGGCATTTGCTTCTGGGAAAATTTGAATAATTATGCCTATATGTTTCCAAAAACAAAAGTGAATGCTTCTTGAATAGGGATATTCACGAATATGGTACAAGACAAAAAGAAGACATACATGTCATGTAGACGAAACAAAATTGAACATTAGCACCTAATTTTATTGGACAAAACTTTTTCAACAATCTTTCAAAGGAAATAAAATCTTGTGATTTATAAAGAAAGACTCAAATTGTTTTTAGTTGACAAATCTTTTTATAATGTCATTGAGTTTTGTGATATAGAATAGCATTTTTAGTTGTATTCCATGAATATTTTACTGTATTTTAGTAATTGATTGAATGTAAGTATACAGATTGAATTCTTTGAAACGAGTAATTACAATTCTCAAAGTTTGACCAACATATTTCTCAATGCAGGTCGATTCGGAATCAAGTCTTGGAAATATTTTATATAATTTGAGTCCAGAATTAATTTCTCCCATAGTTCCAGCAATGAAACAAAGTGATAATAAAGTCATTCATTTGCATATTTTCAAGTCATTTATTGTTTCACATGTTATACAGGGTATTTCCAAATAAGTGCGAACGGTTTTAGAGGGTGATCCTTGTCAAAAATTAAAATGAGGAGGTTTTTTCTTAATATTGCTTAAGAGTTAAGGAAATGGCATGTTTTGGGAGTGTTCTACCAATAAAAAGGCTACGGATGCATTATTTTTTCAATTTTGTTGCGACTTTTTGAAGAGGTAAAATATGCAACCCATATTCAATTTTTTACCAGAACTTTCCAAAGAAACAAAATTTCTTAATTTGAAAATATGTGTTGGAAAGAAATATTTAATGTCAATTTTTTTTAACTTCTTTGTTGTTTCGTTAAAAGCAACAGTTTCTTGATAAAAAAATAAAATACAACATTGTGCATTTGCATGTGCAAATGGAATTGAAAAATCTAATAGGTGGCTGTCAAGTCGCTTTGATTCATATGTGGTAGAAATGACCGATATGCATTCTATGTATGGCCGTGCTAATGGAAATTCTTTGTAAGCTGAACGGCTATGTATCCTATACAAAGTTTCTCCAGGAGCAGCTTCTCTTTTTAATTGAAATTTTCCAGTAACTATTCGACTACAAATGTGGTTTATGCACGATGGTGCGCATCCCCTTTTTAGCATAACTGTTTGTCAGTACTTGGAGGACGTGTATCCAAATCGTTGGATAGGAGGAGCAGCACCTCAACCTTGGTCTACCAGATCTCCAGACTCAAACCGCTTGGACTTTTGCATCTGGGGTCACTTTAAGTCCTTGGTTTATACGACATTCCAAAAAACACCCGGAATATTTTAACGTTTGCGCCAATCTATGAGAATAACTTGATCCTGTCTAATGGTTGGGGGTGGTCACTTCGAGCAGTATTTATAACTCAGTTCCGTATGATCTTGTTGTCTTTTTCTTTGTTGCAATACACAAAATTTTGTTTAGTTTGTATTTTTAATTTAATATTAAAACAAAACATGGTACTGGTATATGCCTGCAATAAAAGTAAAAATAAGCAGAATAATTTCAAAATACTACGAATGAAATCATAATTTGTGCAAACAAAACGTGACAGCCACGTACTAGATTTTTTCGATGTCGTTCACAGAAGATATGACGTCCAAGCACGATATTGTTTTTAATTTTTTTATTAAGAAACTATTGCTTTTACGGAAACAACACAGGAGTTAAAAAAGTTTAGCACTAAATCACTCTTTTCAACAGATACTTTCAAATCATGAAATTTCATTTTGTTATAGAGTTCTGGTAAAAAATGGAATAGTGGTGGAATAACCAGATAATTTCACATTCAAGCGCGTTATCTTGTAAAAGATTGCTCTGGGTTAGTTCCATATTTTGTAAAAGAGCCCTCCTCCTTTGGACTCGTGCTCTTTCGCCAAAATATAAAAATAAACTCGTGCAATTTTTATATAACCCTATTCCTTGCAAAATTATTGGTAATTTTTAAGCAATTTTTTTTGTTAACTCACCGTTTCACTTGCTTGTGTATTTCTTCAATTTTCTCGTTACAGATATTTTCTTCGACCTCTACTTCCATTTTTTTTATTCCGGAATACTTTTCGTAAAATACATGCTGATAATTTTGTCAAACACATTTTCAGTATATCGTGCAATAAGTTTCAAGGATATGAATGTTCGATCTATTCCTCGTATAACTTTTGCATCGTATATAAAATGCGCATTTATTTTTCAAAATAAAAGATAATGGTCTGGAAATAATTGACGATAGTGTATTCATTTATTTGCAGGTTGTCTCAATATACTAAGCGCCTTTTTTTTCATAATTGTTTGTCCAGAAATAACTGATAAACTGCGAAACGTTACTGCTACATGATTTTTTTTCATATTGAGTTTTCTGTTATGCAGATATGCCCCACAATCATGTTTTGATTGCCATTTTATTTTCACGGAATGGCGTAATTCATTCTGATCCACAGTATTCAGAATTTGGTCCTTAATAAAAATTGTGCGAGAAATGCTCTCTTCTGCGAATTCCAAATATGAAACGTCAGCATGAATTTTGTACATTTTGTATTATTCGTTGATATTGGCTACTTAGACCAAGCCTCAACGGTTTTTCCCCACCGCAAGACGCAAGTGGCCTATACTAATTTTTTTAAGATAGTTCATTAATGAAAACCCCAGTTTTCATTCCAGCAAATTGGCTTTGTGGAATTTTTTAAGCAAGAAATTGTGAAAAAAATTGAAACTTTTTGTTTTTTTGAAAATATCTCGAATATTTTTCAAGGGATCGTTTTACAGGAAATGGAACTTTTGTAGAGATTTATAAAATCTACAAAATGGATGTTCATACGACCGGATCGGTGCATTTTCCACAGAGAAAATTCGGGAAAACCTCGAAAAAGATACCATTTTTCATAAATCTGAAGCTGGACAAACAATATTGGCTTTATTTACATTTTCTAAAAGTTAATTTTTAATTGTAAACAACATTAGACTTACTACAATTAATATTTAGGCAATGATCTCCCGCAGTCTTGAAAGTCGCAAGATGATCTTCATTTACGTCATGACAAGATTCTAATACAGTATCAGGATGAAAACTGTAATAAAGTTGAGTGTCATCCGCATTTAAGTGTACACTACAAAATTGTAAACTCTTGACAATAAAGTTAAGTAAAACTCGAAGTCGTCTCCAAAATATATATTTCACCCCAAGGGCAAGGGGGAACGCAGCTTTGGCAAGCAACTTGTCAAAGTATCTGCGTTACAAGAAAGTCAAAAACATGTTTTCGAGCATACTCATCTTCAGTTGAAGTAATACAGGGGTTAAACTGAAATTAGTAAGAAAAACACTAGTGACAATTTTGAGTTGAGTTCACTTCAACTGAAGATGAGCATTACTATGCTCGAAAACATGTTTTTGACTTTCTTGTAACGCAGACACTTTGACAAGTTGCTTGCCAAAGCTGCGTTCCCCATTGCCCTTGGGGTGAAATATATATTGTGGAAACGACTTCGAGTTTTACTTAACTTTATTACATTGCAACTCCTTTGAGTATGAACTACTTCCTTCATATGAACTCTTGACAAGGTTGGAAGAGTATATTGCGAATAACAGAGGCCCTAGAATGGGGCCTTGAGGGACTCCATATTTCAATTCCATATATTGAGAGTGTGCATCATCGATTTGAACCATTTGTTTGCGACCACGAAGGTAAGATGCTAGCAGGTCTACGTCATTTTTAGAAAGCCCAATGTAATGTAATATAGCTATCATTAAACATACTGTATGAGAGCTGTTAAGGGCGTTATAGGATATTTGTAGTTTTATTAGATTTGTTTTATAGCAGTTTATAAAACTCTTATAAAACAGATTTTGCTACTTGGGATCTTTTTCCCAGGACTCGTTCATCCAACGAACGTCAAAGCTGTGGAACTCACTGCCTCCAGAGGTGTTCCCTGAGGCATACAGCCAGCAAACATTCAAGAACAGCAGTTCCTACCTACGTTATTTCGGCTCTCACAATGTTTGTGACTGCTTTCATTTCATCTGATCATGTTTAATATTAATAAAAATAGATTTTATCCACAATCACCTTATAATTGAAGTTATATCCACACTTATGAACCGTATAAAGTACCACTTTATCCACTAGTGGAATAATGAAATTACTTTATTCCACTAGTGGAATAATGAAAAATACAATCTTGAATATCAATCACATTTTACTTATTTTCACCAACTTCACAAATTTTTACAAATGGAGTCGATAAACAATCGAAAAAACATAGCAACCATTCAACACCTCCCGATATTTTTGTATGTTATTTCAATGATTTTTGAGGAGGTGACAGCCGCTGTCAGAGCAAAACGTCAAACCATTTTGTGATGAAAAATTTCCGCGATTCTGATTCTAAATGAATGTGACTGTGAATAAAACGTTGTATTGCATGCGTGTTTTAGATACATTTTATTTGCTTAAGAAATTTAAACGCTCGAGCTTCGCTCTCGCGTTTAAACATTCTTGTGCAAATAAAATGATATCTAAAACACTTATACAATAAATAACTATTATTGATAGAAGAAAACATATACAAAAAGAAAACAATTTTGACGGCGGTTAAATAATAGATCCTAACAAATAGCAAGATTCAATTTATGAGTGTGCTACGAAGAGCACAGTCAGATCTTTTTCTTCCATCCAACCAGAAAACGTGAGTATAGACTGAGAAATCGTTGTCAAAAATATGAAATTCTTTAGTACACTATTGATCTTACTTTGTTATTTTAAATTTTACTCTATTTGTTTTTTGCAGAACTGTGTACCAATTTTAGGTGTTATTGTTAAATTATCTCTTGAAACAGGATAGTAAATTGGAATTTTTTTTCACTAATGAATCATTTTTCAATGTAGTTTTGAAAGCGATGGGATTCAAGACCTTCAGTAATATAATATGAATAGGACCTACGAAAATGAGAGATCTTATGTTCAAGTTAAAATTATGTACGTTTGTTCGAAATGTTATTTTGCGGTAAAGGTGGCTTTCTTTGAATATATAATTTTGCGAAATAAAGTAGACAAGTGTAATAGATAGATAGATAGAATTTATTTAACTACGTTATGTAAATACATACATTTGTAGTAGGTCAGTTTACAAACTTCATATACAAATATGTGTATAAATAAAAGTAAAGGTTTTATATGATATAAAGAAGATGAAGAACATTGAGCAGACATTAACACATTGTAAAAATATTAACAAAGAATATGGAATGTTGATGAGACAACATTCAAAGTTAGGTGGTGATTCATTACAAATCAATATCAAAATCAGTTGCAGCAGGAGGGTTAGTCATATATTCAGCCTCATTGTAATAACATTTAATTAAAACATCAGCTGTTTGAATTCTTGAACTGTGCAATTTTTTTACTTTTGGGGTAAGACATTATTCAGTTTTATATTCAGAGAATTCGATGCAGATTTTTGCAGTCTATACCTTGATGATCTCATGAGTTCTGAGTCGCGAGTACTGTAGTCATGAAACTGTGCGTTGGTATCAAATTTGGTTACCCCAAGTAGATTTACCTTATCGCCATTTGTTATTCTATTATTGGACGAAAACATTAAATTTTGTTTTGTGTGTCTGCTTAGCTTCAGAAGATTTCCAGTGAACCACTTTTCCGCTTGATTTTCTAAATGTTTCATTGTTGTGGTTAAATTTTGACAGTCTTTGTCGGAGCGTATGATTGTAGTATCATCTGCATAGGCGACACATTTATCAGGTAACATGTGACAGAAGAAGTCGTTAACATATATAATAAAGAGGAGAGGCCCCAGGACAGAGCCCTGTGGCACTCCTGTTTTCACCATTTCAAATCCAGATGCTTCGCTGTTATTGAGAAGTACGGAATGTTTCCGGTTGCTAAGGAAGACTGGAAGAGAGAAAGTGCTATTCCTCTCACACCATAGTCGGAAAATTTTTTCAAAAGGATAATCGTCTTATTTCCATGTTCATCCACCCAACTCTTTTCAGTTGATGTGATGTTTGTTTTATGGTACACACTCCTTTGGTTGGAGTGCCCGTCGTAAACGGGAAGATGTCCAACGTTGAGAACTTCATTACCTAACGAAAGGTACATGAGAATGAAATCTTACGCTAATTCAAAAGAAAATACTGAGAGTGAAAATCAATATCTTTAACGCTGTTTTATCAGCAAATGAGATTTTCGCTAGCTATGAAACGTGATGAAAAAAGCATCTCCACTCGAAACAATATGGACAACTATTTAAAGCCTTCGCGCGGCAACAATAATAATAATACATTTTCGAAACAGCTCTCAATCGGAATCCAGTAACATCGAATACACAGACAAGCAGGTATGGCCCCCACACATTCAAATACCTCAAAATCTCCTGCTCCCTTTCCTCCTCTTGTTTCTGCCTGATCATCACCGACTCGATGATGGCCCTCTCCTCGGCAGTGAGGTGAGACAGATCCGGCCCTAAGTCCTCCATCCTAGCCCTTCTCAGGCATCACACATCAGGGCGAGTCACCCCTTGGAAAGTTCACCGACATCTTCGATCACCGACGGCCCCATCGCGCTCGCGAAACAAACAGACATGGGAAACGCCTCAGAGCCGAACGAACCTGATCCGAATCGCACGGAGAAACCAACGAGCCCCGGCACCGCGGTCGTTTTTTCGAGATTTTCGAGCGAGAATATCACGGCCGCTATTATCTGTCCATTCATGTACTTTTCATAAATAATGGGATGAGTTCCGCGAGGGCCAATGACAGACCGCCTCCTCGGTTACGTCAGGCGATACGACTATTGATTCGGGGCGCTGCGCACGCGCGCAGGACGCCTAGGATGCGCTGTCGCTTTTAGCTACTGCAATTTCGGGAAGATATCTACGGCTCGAAAGATGAGAGATGGGACTAGAATACAGGACGAGACAAAAGCGTCTCGCTCGTCTGAAGGGGGTCGGTCGGTGGACGAAACGTCGGCGCGAGCGATTAACGTGGGAATACGTACCTTATCAATAGTGATCGTGATTGGTCATCGCCCCCAGCTGAAGTATAGATGCGTTTCCTGTATCTCTGTCAATGCACAAACTACTTCTTGAATCTTGAGATGGGAAAAACTCTTCTTTATTCACTGTATAGCAGCGTTTCGGGCTGTGTCACTAGCAACTACTAACTCTACGTTGCCAACCGAAGTGTGGGGAAGTATCGCATGTGGAAGAAATTTTTTAAGATATTGATTTGGCGCCAATTAATTAGCAGGCGAACTACCCATTACTTTCGTCGCGTGTTCCTTCCACTGGAATGCAAGTTTTATCAACGACACAGGGTGCTGAGTTTCGCTTGTCTCAACTATTATTCGTGAATAAAATGGAAAAGTTGGAGTCTCATATGTTAACACTGACTGGAATCATTTTATAAAAGCAAACTTTAGAGAGCTTTCCCAAAACAAAAAATAATTCTTAAAAAACAAAAGCAATAGATCACAAATGGCAAAAAGATATCCTCCAACAACATGAGGTCTCTTCATTATATTACAAAATTCACAACTAATTCCCATTTTGACATTCACTACAACTCTTACAGGAAAATATATGGACAAGAAAGAAGTTATTTCCACTATAAAAAATAAGAATGCTTCTGGTTCCGACGATATCTCCTTGAATAGTGACTTCTTGTCATTGAAAAATATAATTACTTAGTTGTGAACAGTTTGGATTCCAGTTGAATAAGAGTACCAGTATTTTCACTTTCAAATCAAGTTTATTACTACATTAATAGTCGAAAGGTGATAGCAGCAGTATTTTGTGATTTATCCAAAGCGTTCGATTGGGTAAATCACGGAATACTGCTCTGAAAGCTGAATAACTATAGCGTCGATGGCATGGCTCATAAATGGTTCAAATCATGCTTAACAGCTAGAAGTCAGATTGTGAAAACCCCAACACCATCGCAGAAGACCAATATAAACAGCGGTGTTCCACAGGGATCAATGCTGGGACCAACACTTCTTCTGTTTTACATAAATGATTTGGCAACTATATATATCGTATGAAAATGTACCTTAGTTACTGACGATACAACTATATTAGAGCATGAAAAAAGTACGACAAATATTCATAAAATTATCAGTAGGTAAAAAAGTCAAAGATCGGTGTGACTCAAATCTGTTAACGTTCAACTTCTCAAAAACCAACATAGTATTCTTCCGATGCAGTGTTGACGACATACTTTTAGCCCCAAACAGTCATGTGACAGAAAACAAAACTTACACTAAATTCCTAGGGGTATCTATGGATAAAAAGCTCAGATTTGATGACCACACTACTGCGCTAAATAAACAGCTTTCTTCAGGCAGTAACGATGTAAGAGTAACCTCTACTGAACTTGTATCCTCTACAATAAAAACTGCATTTCTCGTTGATAGAATCGCACTTAAGATATGGAATCCCATTTTGGGGAGTAAGTATGTGCAAAAACGCATTTACAGTCAAACGGGGGAAGTCTTGCAGTTCCTTATTTCTGGAATATCAAATTCTAATAGTACAAGACATTTTTTCATGGAAACGGTTTGCTTGGTAAATAAATATATTATATCAAAATATTCTTCGGCACAATTTAACTATTCCACCCGATAGACCGCTGATCTCAAACTTATATACCTACTTTAATTCTTATTAAAGATAATTTTGTTTACAACGGTCTCAAGATGTATAATCACCTACCAAATCACGTGAGGAATATAAATGATGACACTCATTTCATGAAGGCTATAAGATACCTATTATTATAGTTTTCAAGAATTTTATGAAGGCGTATTTTAAAAATAAATACTATTTAATGTTGTATTTTTGTATATTCAATTTTAATTTTTATCTCACTTATACTTGCTTTGTTAATAATCAATTCTTTGAACAATAAAGCATATTTAGTAATATTATTTTTATCCAGTCTTCCACTTCATCCTATACAATAGGTATATATTCGTCGGCAAGTCTCCAACAGAAAACAACTACTGCCTCTTCGACCGTTGAATTATATCTGTTAGATTATAGGCAATGTTTCTACATGAAATTCTTCGCAGTAGGTACTCTTTGAATACCATAGCTGAAATTATTTTTCGATTCAAATGGGGGAACACCTTCGAACTTCCGGGCGCTTCTGTCAACACCATGCGTTACTTTGAATACAGTTCGCCAGTGAATAACTCTATAGCTATAGCCACGGCAAATAATAATAGCCGTCCTCTACCCGCACAAGTTATGCGTGTTTATGAGTGAGTGTTATTATTATCACTTATTTCATGGTTCTAATGAAATGTTCATGTTGGTATGTGTTTGATTTCGTAAATATCATTCCGGAGAACTCCCCAAAAATAGAAATCAACGGGTGTCATATCTGGTAAACGAGGGGTTCACTCAACAGAAGCATTGGTAGCAATATTTCTGTTTCATAACAGAGTTACATTTAAATTGTGATATTTGACAGTAATATTACCGATGATTCAAGACAACTTGATTGCCCATATTAATCATATGGGTTATAACTGTCTTATTTTCAACTTAAGCAAAAAAACTCACAAGGCTTTTTTGTTGAGTATATGGTCATGAATCGAAACGCATGATAAAATATTTTTCCGTTCGTGAAATATTCCAATGAATTACTCTCGTGCATAAAAATAACCACTCGGTTATTTTCATATTTTGTAAAAGAGCCCTGCTCCTTCGGATTTTGGCTCCTTCGGATTTTGGCTCCTTCGCCAAAAAAAGGAAAATAAACTAGTGCAATTTTTGGATAACATGCTCTCTTGCAAAATAATCAGTAATTGTTATGCCCTTGTCCGATTATAACCGAATATTTTGATCATATATAAAATTTCTCAAAAGAGGATTGCAATTATCTTAAAATGACAGAGGTAATTACACTGCAGAGCGGTTAGTGCACTGCGAAAACATCCCGTCACCATGACACCACAAACAATACTGAAAAATGTCAGATAAACTTCAAAAAGTGAAAAAATGTCGCGTGTCTACCACAATTTTATTTACACTATTTGTCAGTACTATATTTCTCAGAAAAAAAAAATCAATATTTCTTCATTCGTGAAATAGTCCAATAAATCACACTCGTGCATAAAAATTACCAGATAATTTTACATTAAGCGTGTTATCTTATAAAAATAGCACTAGCTTATTTTCATATTTTGTAAAAGAGCCCTCCTCCTTCGGACTCCTTCGCCAAAATTTGAAAATTTACGCGTATAATTTTAATATAACACACTTTCTTGCAAATTTATCGGTAATTTTCATGCACTGGTGCAATTATAACCGATAATGGTCTTGTCAATATAAGCAATTGTTTCCAGTCATCCAGAACCGCATTTTTCTGTATGTATAAATTCTTTTTTTTTCTCCTTGCTACACTTGTAAATGTACTTATCTGTATTAGCAATATTGTGTACAGTAACATAAGTAAATTGTAAATGTACCTAGCAATTTTTTTTTTATTGCAATTGATGTAATTACATATATACCTTATCTATTTAGAGGATGAATCAGTACAGAATGTAAATTCTCTCGATTCAATAAAGTGATTTTTCTCTCTCCCAGTTGGTCCAGTTGATGTATTTATATTTACTTTATATTGTGACTGAGATACCAGTATCAGGATCCATATATTTATTTATTCATTTATCACATATTTTTCAAATTTAATGTGCTGTATTTTAAATGTTATTCAACTTTATACACATTATTTTATTAATTACTTCATAAACTGATTTTTATGTTACATTTAATTCATTTTAAAGTGTCTGTGCATGTGTGTATTTTTGTGACCTACTCATGTTAATTTCTATTAGATTTTATCTGACTAACACACACTTTGTCCGTAAGGAAAAATTTCCTTTGACAATGAAGTATATTTTGATTTGATTTTGATTGGCTCTCTCTCTCTACCTATTACTAAAAGGCAACGAGAGTGAATGAGCTGTGAGGAAAAAACCAAATCTCATGAAAAATGTGCTTCTTCATTTATTTATTTTTTCGTTTTCTATTGACTTTGACTAAGTATCTTATTGATTCGTTTTTCAATACTGGATTTGGAAGAAAAATAGTATACCCAGGTACCATGATATTGGCCTGAATTCTTTTATTTTCAACCAATCTGACTCATTCTAATAGAAATAATATAGAATAACAGAATCATTCTAATGAAGCCTAACTAATAATACACCAAATATCCCCCTTTCATAATTAATCCCATTATTTATTGATTGTACTTAATTTAAAAAATAGTTCATTTTCAGTGTAAATTATAAAGTTACTTGAGAAACAAGAGGAATAAAAATAGCAAAGAAAATTGATTGAATTATTTGTATTGGATTACTTATAGGTATGTAGGTATAGGAGGGAAGATTGTATTAGGGTTCTATAATAAAACATCTATTTATTCTCAATTAAATCAGAATTATTGTTTGGCACTAACTTTATCATTTGCTTCACTGAAAACTTTGTCCCTGCCTAGAAACTTCTCACCATTCAAATCTATGGCATAATTGTAGTCTACTGGGTTAGCAATCGCATTTTCTATGGCCTCATCAATGTTTTCTTCTTTTATGAAATACTTGGCATTGGCTTTTTCTCTACGAACGATTTCCTCAATTTCCGTTCGCCTTCTTTCTGCCTTGATGAGTTCTGACTCAATTCTTTTTTCGGCGAAAGCTATGTCTTCCTTTAATTTGTCGGCGAAATATTGTTCCCTTAGAGTTTTTTGCTTTCTGTTCCACTCGTCGTTTACTTCAGTGCAGTGTTGATAATCTTTTTCAAACTCTCGTCTTTGTTCCTCGGGGTCAGCGCTAGCTAGAAATCGTACATTGTGCTTGGAGTACAGGAACTTCCTTAATGAATTAATTTGGGTTCGATAATTGTTGTGAAGTCTCATCAGTTCCAGCGTTTCATCTTCGGGGATAACTGGTCGCTTTGGAACTTTGAACAGTTTGCTTTTAGCAGTTCCCATCCAGAGAGGTTTTCTCCATCGCACTGTTTGGTATTTTGTGTAGTTGATGATTTCGCTGGTGGCTAAGTTTACAAGTTTGTTAGTTCCCAACATTTTTCGAAAAATGTATCAAATAAAATATGAAAACTTTACTTTGTAAATATTTGTACCTAACATTCTTCTTCTTTTTATAGTTTTTTGACCTTGCTTTCTATTGGCGCACTTGTCCAGTGCTCTCTCCGTCAAACGGGAATCCGTCCACTGAAATGAAATTATAATATGATGACTGGAATGCTATTAGTTCGTCTGCGCACCCGTATAAAGTGATAACTCTAGGAGATGAAGGCACATGCAATCTAGCAGAGAAATACTTTATTACTTACTTGTATGGGTGCGAGAGAGACATTCATCTGCACGTACGTGTTATTAGTTTCACAATTTATGGTTTGTATCAGTTTTATATGTTACAATCAACTCAATCTCGATTCCGCCGCCACTGTGAGGAACCACAAAACAAACATGGCGGCCTCCATGAGAAATCCAGTCACGCAGGCCTGACGAGCATTCCACACTACATTCCAGTCATCATATTATAATTTCATTTCAGTGAATCCGTCCCATGCCGGCCTGGTTTCTATTGGTGCCTTTGTCCAGCGCTCCCCCTGTCAAACGGGAATCCGTCTCATGCCGTCCTGGTTTCTATTGGCGCTAGGGTCACTGAATCTAGAAGGTCGTGCCGCCCTTACGGGTATGGCCAATGGGCGTGGTCTAGTACGTGAAATAGATCCAGTGTTCAAATAACCCACAAAACTTGCTCTCTAATTGGTGATTTTGTGGGTTATTTGAATACTGGAACTATTTCAAGTATTGGACCACGCCCATTGGCCATACCCGTAAGGACGGCACGGCCTTCTAGATTCAGTGACCCTAATTGGCGCCCTTGTCCAGCGCTCCCCCTGTCAAACGGGAATCCGTCCCATGCCGGCCTGGTTTCTATTGGCGCCCTTGTCCAGCGCCCCCCCTGTCAAACGGGAATCCGTCCCATACCAGCCTGGTTTCTATTGGTGCCTTTTTCTAGCGCTCCCCCTGTCAAACGGGAATCCGTCTCATGCCGGCCTGGTTTCTATTGGCGCCCTTGTCCAGCGTTCCCCCTGTCAAACGGGAATCCGCCTTATGCCGGCCTGGTTTCTATTGGTGCTCTTGTACAGCGCTCCCCCTGTCAAACGGGAATCCGTCCCATGCCGGCCTGGGGCCCAATTTTTGAATTGTCGGAATTGATTCTCTAGAGAAATATGACGTCATTTTCTCTCAATTTCGAGCAATAGGTAGGTAGGTGCCTATAAAATGACGTCATATTTCTCTTGATAATCTTGAGAATTGATTCCGGCAATTCAAAAATTGGGTTACTGGATTCTATTGGCGCCCTTGTCCAGCGCTCCCCCGGTCGAACGCGAATCCGTCTCATGCCAGCCTGGTTTTTATTGGCGCTCTTGTACAGCGCTCCCCGTCAACCGGGAATCCGTCCCATGACGGCCTGCCTGGATACTGAAGGAATCGTTAGGTGGGCGGGAGGGTCTTGCTAGATGCAATAATCCACCCAAAAAATGTTTACACCTAACTCAAAATCTGGATTGCTCATTAAAAATGGCAGACATCACAAACTTATATCTAGCCTCGCCTCCTCGTGGTATATTCTCGTTCTATCTTTGTAACCAAACGCTCTCAACATGTCAGCGGTGCTATTCTCGAATAATTCGACTTTCAATTCGTATAGGAATGAAAGCGACAAATATACATATTTCTCATGTAGTAGTGTGAAACAGGAAATCGAATTCGTATCCGTACAATCTGAGAATAGGACCCCAGGGGTGCTATTCTCGAATCATTCGACTTCCAATTCGTATACGAATAAAAGAGACAAATATTCATTTCATGTGTATCTGTGTGAAACAAAAAATCGAATTCGCATACTTACAAACTCGATTCCTTTGATTTGCAAATACGTCCCCGCTAGATGGCACTCCGAATTTAGGTGCGAAACAAATTCCTTAAGAGATCATAGTGTTATTCAAATTTGAATACATTGCTGAAGATGTCGAAAGTTGAAATGAATATATCAGACATTTTCATCAACGCAGGCATTTCCACTTTTTGCATAACGCTTTGTTTTCGATTGCTATAACGTAAATAAACTTCTTCTTTGGTCCTATTGATGCAATAAAATGCATTTGGGCAATGAGCAAAACCATCTAGAAACGGAACTTTTGACTTCTGCTGCCATTTCAAGTTATCTATTCTGGAACTATGAACACGAGAGAATATCACAAAACTCAATTTGATCACCAAAAATCGAATAATAATGCGGCACTGATAAAAATATATACACCGCCGCTTATGTCAAGAAAGTCCCGAAATATTTTATATCAGTTCAATCAAATAGTAGTAGATGGCAGACTCTTTGCGCAGAATGTAGGATCATTAAATCCTAGAAGGCTTTGACCTCCTAACAAGAAGGCCAAATAAGCCGCTGAATCCAAGAAGGTTTTGGCCTCCTTGTTAGAATGCTAAAGATTTCTAGGTTTCAATGACCCTAGCAGATTTGTGAATTCGGTTTAGGTTTGAGAGTTTGGTTGGGACCACAGTCCACCACTCCATAGACGTTTTACGCCAATGGTCATGGTTGGAGACGCTTTGGTAGTTCGTAGTTCCCACCTGCAGAGTTTTCTGTATCAAGAATATCATAGAAAAGGCTAGGATTTCATAATTCATAGATACTTATAGTGACTGTCTGTGATTAGTTGTTGTTGACTTTTCGTGGTTATAGTAGTTGCTGGTGTCATTACTAGATGGCGTACCTTTCGATTTTTTTAGACTAAAGGCTCGTTCATACCCCTGCGAATATTCGCATTTCTTGAATTCTTTGGAGTTGTTTGGAAAGTTCCACATTTCTTTTCGATAGTCAGTCAAAATCCATCTTTTTATAAAACTCTTCAAATAAAAAACCAGGGAAAATAAAAGTATATACATTAAAAATACTTAAAATTACCACTGAAAACAAAATATAATACAATAATCACATAATAGAAACTCAGTTCCATTCTCCCTCTCCCCAACCTTCTTCATTATCGTCGTCAACACTCAGAGCGAGCTTACTGCTGAGTTTCTTCTCCACCGGGATATTCACATCATCTTCGTCGATTACAAACTTATTCGACGTAACTATGACGGGTTCCATATCCTGAAAGAAATCGAAATCATTGTTGGACTGGCCCAAACTCAACTGATTTTTTATATCGAGCTCTTGAATATCGGGAATCTGTGTTTTTGACTTGAGCAAGTCATTCCGTACATTTTCGTTGACATTCGAATCCTCCACTAGGACAATCTGGTCATCAGCAGCAGCTGCCGAACGATGGCTAGCACCAGGGTTGATTTCGTTGACGTCCCAGTCTTCCCAGTGCTCCAAATCTTCATCTACAGACACCTCAACCTCTTCCGTGGACGTTTCTCCTTCCTCCCCGTCCGGCCTGGGTCGTTCCGGGAGCTCGTTCAGATTTACCACCGTGCCCACACTACTGGAGCTCGTTTGATCAGCTTCATTAGTCAAGTCGCTGAGCATCGGAGAGACAGTCAGCATATCTGGAATTTTCAAGCTGTTGGATGCCCTTCGACTTGCATGGGTTGGTCTCCCATCGTTGAAGAGTTTGCCCCTTTTACCTCCGATAACGGTGGTAGCACCGAGTATAGGTACCAAATCTGCCAAGGTTCTCAGAGTCATGGAAACTAACTGATCGTTGGTGTCCTTGATTCCAACAAGGAGCTGGAATAAATGAATTTCCTTCAAGCTCATCATGCCATAGACTTATTTTAATGATCAAAATGTAATATGATTCAAGACAATAACCGTACATGAAGTCACTTATGCTTACATTGAAACCTTTTGAGGGAAAACATTTCAAAACATATAAACTTGTCGTGATCAGGAGCTATAAGATGTGCTTGAAATAGCAGGAGACAGTTTCTAGGAAAACAAGGGAGTTTAGAGCAGCCCCAAAGGCAAATATCAGCAACAGGACCTTCTCGAAGCTGATTACTATCTTCGAGGAGGTTCAAGAAACACAGAAGCTCCCTAGATACTGTCGTGTGGAAACCTTCCGCATAACTTAGAGGAGGCGGAAATACCAACAAACCTAAGACTTGCGGCGGAGATCAGCCTACATAACACTGTAGGGCCTGCTCTTGAGCAGGTGTGAGCTGGTTTGCTCGCCCTCTGAAAGCCTCAAAAGGGCAGGAATAAACCGTCACCCGTCGTAAAAACGCAGTTAAATTCCCTTCTTTACCCCAGCTCTGAGTTTTTATTTATTTATTTGTCGTTTAAGTCGTTATATTGTTTTATTGTAAATTTAATCAAAATAACCTTTTTGCTTAAAATAATTGTCTATAAATGATTCATCCATTTCTAAAGAGAGTGTGTAATAGCAGTCATATTCCTTCTTGTTTGAAAGACATATATTTTTTCACGATAATAAGGAAGTAAAAGACAAAAAACTTCATCAAGTCACTTTGTGTGGTGGCCAAATGCGCCACAGTGGAAGCAAAGGCCAAGAAATCTGAGAGAGAGAGAGAGAAGTCACTTTGTGTCTACAAAAACTTGATGACTTTGGTTTGTCAAAATAGCTATTTATGATACAAGTTCGTAAAGTAGGACTTTTTTGTATGAGCGTGAAGTTTGTGGCGCAGCCGAACCGAATTCAACAAACGCGCGAGTACAAAGAAGCCCTTTACAAAAGTGTTTCATACAAAGTTTTTTGAATTGTCGTAAAAACTAAAGCGTAAAAGCTTAGTTACCAACTATAAAATAAAAATATCTAATATTCAATTTGTTAATCTCAACTTGTCCTAAGGTAACTTTTTTTGATATCTGAAAAAACACCTTACCTCTGGCAGAATAAAAGATTGCAGCTCCTCACCCGTGAATATGTGCATGAAATTGGGGAAATGGTACAGCAGCAACAACCGAATTTGGGCATCTCTGACCCTAAAGATCTCCAACAGTTTTGGGCAAAGATACTTTTTGAATGTTTCCTCCGAAAAAATACAATTTGGCTGATCCTCCCCAGTACCTTCAAGAGAATAAAAAGTATATGAGTTCAAGTCGTTTTGCAATACCTCACTGATTTCTACATAACAAATTCTCCCAAAATTGATATTGTTAAATCCCGATTCAAAGCATTTGTTTTACAATTTACAATATTGATTAATTTATAATAATAATAATAATCGGTTTATTGCAGTGTGATCTTCTAAGAACACAGCAAACGTCAGAGTTTACATAAGTAAATGGATAAATGAGAACAAAAAGTATTTTACCCCTTTACCACACAAGTAATTTAATTCCTAGATGGATAACAAGAGATTACTAAACTAACTGTAAATCGCCATACCAGTCTTATTGATATCACATAATTAATCACCATGAGGTAATCTGTGTACTAGGAAGTGACCCTTTCTGATGGTCAGGTACAACCACACCCAATAAACAATACAACAAAGGCACTTAATTATTCCTTTACTGGTATCAAGTCAAATAGTTTGGAATTTAATGGACCATTATCATTATTAAGCAAGGGTTTCCAGCCCCTTTTCCGAATAGCAATACTTTTATAACAATCTATTTTTTTATATATGGTTAAAAATTATAATCAACTTTATTATGATATGACATACACATAAGTATACAGATATAAAATATACCTAATATCATAAACATCAAATACATATATTTATATTACACTGACAAGTGAAGTTTTCTGTGTTAATATGCTGTTACAATTGAATAAACAGTTCATATTATCATTCTTATAAAATACTCACCTAATCTTGGCATCAGTAAAAGCGGTAGAAAATTGTCTTGAGCAGTCTTATTGAATAAAACCAAACGAGATAAAAGTAGACCACCAAGTTGGGAGGCAACTACTTCTTCATCAAAGGATGACAGTTTCTCCCCTAAATTTTGAAAAAACTGCTTTTTTTCATCGTCGTTTTTTAGAGGAAGTTCCACCAAAAAAGAGTGTATCTTTATGAACTCATGATTGAAAAATTCGTGTTCTAGTAGAGACTTAAAATTTGGCCTTTTTGATAAGTCTGGGTTTTGCAGTTCGTTTTTACAATAATCCCGGAAGGAGGACAATGTGGGAATTTCACCTGAAAACCAAGAAGAGTTGTTGGCGACTTCTCAAGATTAGGGTATCTATGAATGATTTTTGTTATCAACATTATCTTCTGTGGAAAACCACCTACCATCAGTTTTAGATTTGAGGACTTCACATACAAATACTCCAAATGCATAGACATCAATGAAATCCCTTCTACCAAGGATGTTTTTGAGTAGTTTGTCTTCACTGGGGTCTATTGATTTGCTGTATCTACTTGATCTGGTTTTACCTAGATAATCACAGTTCATATCTTTGTAGCTGCAAAGATACTCCATGCCACCTAATTTCCAGTTTCCATCTTTTGTAACATATACCGAAGCAGAACATATATTATTGTGGGACACACAAGCCTTATGGTGTAAAAAATACAGTCCTTTCAAAATAGAGTAGAGTCCAATAGATATTTGCAAAGTATTCAGTGTTGGGAGGATTTGACTGAGTGGGATAACTTCTTCAACAGCTAGGTAAAACTTCGAGTTTTTCTGCCAGGAAGATACATACTTGATGATACAAGGATGTCGAAAAATCATCATATTCTAAAAAAAAAACATTGAGATTTTGTTGCATCGTTTCAATAAAGACTAGCATTTACCTTGGCACATTTTTGTAAAGGAGTTTGTGTGGACCACAAAGAGTTATTGACAAAAAGTTCTCCGATAAATACTGATAAAATTGTAGAACTGTCCGATCCAAAAATGCTGGCGGAATGTTGCGACCAAAAGTCACTTACTTCGACTGCTTTCTCGTCTATGTCTATGCCTGATAGTTGGGACTGCTCGTTTCCCATTTTTTATTTGAATAAACTACATGAAAAATAATATTATTATTACTGAAATGAGGTTATAACATTGTTGTGTAATAAATAACGTCAAATGCCAAAATCAGACACAAAACAATAATAAGGTTTGTTCGTCTGTCAAACTGTTAAGTCTCGTTCATACCCTCGCGAATTTCGCAATTTTTCTGCGAATAAAATGGCTGACGACATGGTTCGGTATCAACGATGTGGTGATTTTTTCTAATTCCCAGATTATGTATTAGACAGTTATTAATTAATTATAATTGACAGATGAAATTGTCTAATATATAGACAGATTTATCTGGGAATTATACTAATTCCTAGAAATAGTTAGGTGTCTAATAGACAGATATAATCTGTCTAGAAGACTGATATTGAATGTCTATTAGACTTGCATTATAAGTCTAATAGAGTGGTATCATCTGTCCATTAGACTTATATTATCTGTCTATTAGACAGATAATATTTGGCTATTAGACACTTACATGTAGGAATTGGTATAATTATTATAATTCCCAGATGAATATGTCTATTAGAGACTTATATCTGTCAATTTTAATAACTGTCTTTCAGACAGATATTATCTGTCTATTAGACACTTATATCTAGGAATTAGTTTAATTCTCAGATAAATCTGTCTATTAGACAATTATATCTGTTAATTATAATAACTGTTAGACATATTTATCTGGGAATTAGGAAAATTCACTACATCTGGCGCTTCTGCGCCTTCGTAGTCCGGCATGGCTGGCAGCAATTTTATTTGTAGAAAAATTGCGGAATCCGCGAGGGTATGTACTATGTACAAGGTTTTTACTGCTCCAGTGCAAAAGCAGGGTACAGATCCAGTGCACAATACTCTAAAAAAGAAAGCTTCTTCTGAGGACAAATAAATAACCTTCAAAATAAAACTATTGCATTTTGATTTTTTATAAAAGTAGATTAAGTAGGAGCCGTAAGTTTTAAAATGTCTCTCCTATATCATAAATCAATGGCTGCGTTGGATAGGTTTGTTCCATCGAAATTACAACCCCTGTGGATGCATCCAGCTGGTGAGATGATTTTACTTCAGCCACTGTATTATATTATTGAATATATTTCCTATGTCTAGGTCCTAAAACGATATTTTTCTGGGCTCCAGTATTCAAATGGGTAAGCTTTTGTAAACAGAAAGTTTGTAGGTACCTGTAAAGCTCAGGTGAAGTGGGACTCTTGAAGGTATTCCTCAGCTTACTTGAAATTTGTATACATTCATCTGTTTATTCTGTTTTTCATCTACGTGATACCAACTTATTCGAGTTCATTTCAGGGATTGGTAATTGCTGGAATAGCAGATTTACAGAGACCTGCAGATACAGTTAGCCCGTCTCAATGTGGAGCATTACTTGCTACAGGGTTGATATGGTCAAGGTACTCCCTTGTCATCATACCAAAGAATTATTCTTTATTTAGTGTCAACGTGTTTGTGGCTGGAACTCAAGCATATCAGATGTACAGGGCATTGAGGTAAATATTGGTTTTCAGTGGATGACACTTGTTAATGGTAGATCATTAACTAATCAATCAATAAAATATCTATTTTATCTATAATAACGTAAAATAGATTCAATAATACAATCTTCACTATAAACCTATACAATCATTAACATTGAACAATGTTTGTTTTATTTTTATTATAAAATCAGTGTTGTTATACTGCTTTTTTGTTTCAGCTATAGACACAATCAAAAGCAGAGTGCAAAGTGAAGTTGATACTCAATTAAATTTTACAACAAATATTTTAGCTAATTTAAGAAAAGGTGTACAGATATCTATATTGGACATATTTTTGTATCAATGTTGTTATTTTATTAAAACTGTTGTTTTTCATCGGATCTGGAAAAAAACAACTGTGTATTCATGTTGGATTTGATTATTTATCAGTCAGAGATGTTCTTTGATTGTTTAAACCCCTTTTATTTCAATGTATTCCATCCAAATTACTTATTTAAAACAAAATTGACCTACAAACCGCTACTCGTATTTTTCTATTTCTGGGGGCATCAGGCAGAAAAACTGTCTGAAAAAATTACTGCCAGAAGTGGCATACGTGGGGGGATTATCTCTGAATGAATCATGGTGTGAATGGTATATATTTCGTTTTTTCAAAATGTATTGTGAGAAGGTTATAATCAAACCAAATTTTTTTTTTTTTTTAATATCTAATGTGGTCTTAGTCTGTAATTCAATCCAGTTTTTCTCCATATAATGTAACTGTATCATCTGCAAAACTAAGAATTTATATGTATTAATATAAAAAAGGTCATTGAGATAGATAGTAAATCGCAGTGGTCCCAAAACTATCCCCTGTGGGGTACCAAATTGAAAGATTTTTGTTCACTTCTAGCTTCATCAATTTCAACATATTGGTTCTATTTTCTAATTAATTTTGGAGATCATAAACTTTGCCGTGAAATTCTCTAATTTCATAATTTATGATTTTTGTTTTACTTTCACATTTTTAACGGCCAATCTTATTATATGGTGCAGCCCTTTCTAAAAAAAACTATTTTCCAAATATTAGTGATAGTACTGGTTTTTTTGGTTTAAAATTTCATGCTTTACATTTCACTTTCCTTATGTAAAGTTCTTATTTTTTTGTGCTTTGTCTACAAGAATGAGTTATTATTCAGACAATAGATTGTACTTTGATTGATTAATTGGTAGTAGATACTTTTCAGATTCACATTGAAAATTCCTCATATTGCTAAAACGTTTATTTAAAAAAATACTTTACAAAACATCCTCCAACAACCAAATCAATGCCTCCTGTCGGATCTGTGATGAGAATCTCTCCTATCTCTACTCTCCCTCGATTTTTCTCTGGAATACCTCCTGCCGTGTCCATTTTTATAATCTCTCTGCGAATGTCTCCTATCTTTTTCCCGATGCGAAGATCTTTCACGCCTGGACCTGTGCTCGTGGTGATCGTGATGATCATAATGATCGTTTTTTCTGTCTCTCTCCTTGAGGATCCTCAGCTGATTGACTTTCTCGCTGTACTCTCTGATTTTCTGATCGTACTCGTTCTGCGGCTGCGCGAGAATATTTTGAATATACTCCTGATAGTTGTAACTCGTGTTGTCGATAAAAGAACTTTCCAAGGCGGAAGTATCTGTCGGGTAGTTTTCCAAACTATAAGGAGTTGTGATGTGCGTGCCCACGGAGGAAATGGTCTTGTAACTCCCCGAGTTTGTGGGAATCGGTATGTGATTCCCCGAACTCGGTTCGCCGGCGGCATTCGCGTCATCGAAATCGTAAATTAAGTTGGAAGCGTCAGGCTGATCGAACTGTTCGTCAATATCTTGCAGTTCCTTCTGTCTGGCGAGTTCAGCCTCCAACGTTTGCTTGTTTATCAAGTATTCCTGGTACATTTCCATTTGGTTGTCTATCACTTCACGCATCACTTCGGTGTGACTCTTATTTCGGCCTGTGTGCACCGATTTGTATTTGATCCTGCGCCTTCTGGCGTTTCTTTCTTTTTGGCGCTGATCCTCTTCCGCCAGTTCTTTGCCCTCTTTCTTTACCAACTCGTTTATATTTCTGAAAAGTATCGAGAGAATGACGAACTATTTCCATCAATCATATTATGGAAATAATAAAAAATCTGCCAGAGCAAAAACCATTTCCCGAATCAGTTTTTCTATAAAAAGTGACTATTTTATTATAAAACTTGGTGGCACATACTCAGGTTGTGTGAAATTGGCAGTAAATTTTCTCTAATTTGCATAAAAATTGAATTACTATGTAAAAACTCATTCAGAATAAGAAGTTTTGACAAAATGCACGTCCCGTATCCACTTGCAAAGGGGATGAAGGGTTGTAATCAACCCTTCAAAATAATTGAAATTGGCAAATGCCTTCAGAAAATCCTGCCACAGGACACGTTTGTATACAAGGAAGGAACATTCCGTATCGATTTCATCCACTTCCAAAAGGAATGAAGGATTGAAATGGACAAATGCCCTCAGAAAAAACTGCCAACTTATGATTCACAGGACACGTTTGTATACATGAATGATCGATTTCATCCACTTGTAAAGGGGATGAAGGGTTGAAATAAACCCTCCAAAAGAATTAAAATGAACAAATGCCTTCAAAAAATTGATACGGAATGTTATTTTCATAAATACAAACGTGTCCTGTGAATCACAAGTTGGCAGATTTTTTTCTAAAGGCATTTTTCCATTTCAATTATTTTGGAGGGTTAATTCAACCCTTCATCTCGTTTTCAAGTGTATGAAATCGATGCGGGACGTTCATCCTATGCATACAAACGTCTCCTACGAATTATAAGTTGGCAGGTTTTTTCTGAGGGCATTTTTCAATTTCAATTATTTTGGAGGGTTAATTCAACCCTTCATCCCGTTTGAAAGTGTATGAAATCGATGCGGGACGTTCATCCTATGCATACAAACGTCTCCTATGAATTATAAGTTGGCAGGTTTTTTCTGAGAGCATTTTTCCAGTTCAATTCTATTGGAGGGTTAATTCAACCCTTCATCCCGTTTGCAAGTGGATGAAATTGATACGGGACGTTCATTCTATGTATACAAACGTGTCCTGTGAATTTAAAGTTGACAGGTTTTTTCTGAAGGCATTTGTCCATTTAAATTATTTTGGAGGATTGATTTCAGCCCTTCATTCCGTTTGCAAGTGGATGAAATTGATAGAAGTCGAGCATTTTGTGAATACTTTATTCTGAATGAGTTTTTAAACAGTAATTCAATTTTTATCCGAAACAGTGAAAATTACATTTTCACTGAAGCCACTGTGGTTTTACTGCTGGATCGAAAGTTACTGCAGAAAATTAACTGCCAACTTCACACCGGTCAATAAATTATGGTCCTGATAACAACGCAAGAGATAATATTAAATTAAAACCGCAACATTCTCTCAGGAAACATACGCTCTGACTTCACTATGGCTTAGGATTTCCTAATCTTACTTTATAAATCGTTAATAAAAAAGAAGCAGCAGAATTAGGAGTACCCCAAGGCTCTGCACTTGGGTCAGTTTTGATTTTAGTAAAGGGTATGTCAACATCAATCAATAAATGTTAAATTTCAGCTTAGGATTCCAGACAAATTAGAGTAACAACCCCCTCTCTTAGCGATCAGACAAGAAAATAAAATAAACTGTAGGTAGATTTTCAAAATATTCTTCAAAACTAACTCTTCTTTTTTTGTAGGACCACTCTGCTTGTTTAAAAACTATTAGTGCAATGAAATATCTGGAAAATCCAGCTTTGCTAATAATATAAGACTTTTTAATAATGCCATAGCTTTTTTTGATTCGACACTTACAAATTGAATTCACTTGGTTCAGGTGGTGCTTCAGTATTTTGGACGCAGTAATTATGAAGCGCCAATCGTTCATCTGGTGAGTATGTGGATATGAGTCGCTCATTTGTCATGGGGTCTGGGTCCAGGCCATTCCACCCTGAAGAAAATTAATGCTCAGGTTAAGTGGGTGAGAATATCTATCTTTTAGATGTATGTTCTAAACAGGACGAAAAAAATTACTTTACATAAAAAGTTCTGAATATACCAAATTGATCTGATATAGTTCATTATGCATTGATAAAGTAACAATGGCTAAATTTCCTCCTTTACCCCAGCTGCCCAGCTCTGTGTCAAAGTTTTATTGAGTTTTTATTTATTTCTTTGTCATTCAAGTCATCATACTGTTTTATTGTAAATTTAATTAATATAGCCCTTTTTGCTATTTAAAACTTGAATAGGAAGTAAGTTACAATATGAGTCATTGTACATCGAAGCAAACAGAACTAGAAATCATGAAGAGGTATCTAATTAATTTGATGTTTCAAGTAGTTTTTATATTTTCTTCAGGAAACAATTAGGACATGAAAACATGAACTCATAGGATCAATATATCCACTCCTTATGCTGAATTTTTTAGATTCTACTAACTATAGAATTTTTCCATTCTACTATTACTACTAATGGTAATTTTGCAACAAGTATAACTAATAATAAGAGTGGAAGTAATTTTATATCCTTCTTATTCACCAACATTTATTGCTTTAGACTAGTCCCTGAATGGATAACAGGAAAGATCTCCATAAACTCCAGTTTTTTTTCAAAATCAGTTACCAGAACTGTAACTATAGGCAAATCAAAATTAGCAGAAGAGTTGGATACATAACCCTACATTTTCAAAATAATTGATTAATGGAACACACCAAGATATTTCTATGGAAAAAGGATATCGAAAAAAGGATATCAAACTATTTTTGCTCATTATAATTTCAGTAATGTACTAATGTATGTAAATGCATATACATTGTCTGAAAAAAAAAACTATGTCACCTGATGACAAGTTCATATGCAATATAAATAAGAACAAACCTGGTCTGAACTTAGAATTAGCATTCCGAGCTTCGTTCAGTATCTCTATTTTCTTGGAATTATCTGAAAAATAATACTATTCAATTGACCAACTCCACAAAAGGAGATATCCAAGTTATTAACCTATCAATATTGAGCTCCTTGGATCGTTCTGTGGTTCTGACAAAAAAGTATCGTCCAATCGATACCCTGATGAGAGCAGACAACACTTTTCAACATGCTTCTGAATCTTGGCCACTTGTATTTTGTGACCAGTATTGAAAGGGCAATTCAAGGTATCGTCTACCTGAAATGAAAAATGTGACAAAGTACTTTTCTACTTTAAAGAGTCTAGGGCTCTTACTCCTGAAACTTTTTTCGGGTTCCATCCTAGATAATCCAACATGGACTGTACTTTGTTTTTTGATGATGAAATATATTGGTCCAAACTCTGCAGTTGCTTTTTTCTCACTTGTATATTAAAAGACATCTCCAAAATAATTAATTGTTAAGTTTGTTTAAAAACCCTTCACCGGTTCTGTCAATTTTACTCATTTTACAACTGTCAGTTCTGTCACTGTCATTAGTGTCATTACACTTATTACTGTCATTTGTGAGAATTGTTCTCTCTCTCTCGGTATTTCTTTGTCGTTGCTTCCTCATCGGTGCATTTGACCAGCTTACTTCACGGGGTGGGTTTTGTTGTTTTGTATGAACGTTCGTTGTATTCATATATATATACTATACTCTATTCCAAATAATAATACAGTGCTGGAAGCTCGAGCTTTACGCTAATTGGTATCACATAGAGCAATACCATATAAGCTGCTTTCCGAAAATATATTAACTTTTTCAAATTTGGCGTTTTTCCTGGTTGCAACAAAATCTAGCTGTGTCAGTTTCCTAGGTGATCACTGCGCCAACCACTGTACTCTTATTTGGAATGGAGTATAGATACCTATTGTGAACGATAAAGCTTTGTTTGGCTCTATAATAATTGGGTGTGTTGGGGCAACGAACAAGTACACCTGGAAATGTATGACTCCTGTCAGTATTTGAGTTTTGTGATTCTATTTACGCTAAAGAATATCACTATGAACTAATTTTGCTGTCCAAAATGGATCAATAATACGAAAACCGTCAAAATAGATACTCTACTGCATGTGGCATAAGATGTCCGGAGGACTGCTCATTGCTAATATCCTATACAATAGGAAAAGTTGGTAGAAAATCCATCAGAAAACAACTACTTTCGTGGCTAATGCCACGACGAACATTGAATTACATCTTATGCCTTTTGTCATAAGCACATTGTGACCTACAGTTTTCTTTTCCGTTCTACTGCATGTGGCAAGAAATAATTATAGAGGGCGAACCCCTTGTGCAATATGCGAATAGGGCGCCAAGGTGGGGATATTTTGTAGTAAAAAATTGGCTGGCTATGAGAAGTTTATCCTTTGTTTATATCCATCAAACTAACATTATAGCACACAAGAAGAATACAAGAAGAAAATGGCCAAATAGAAGGACATGAGAAAAAAAAGGAAGAAAGAAAACAAGAGGAACATAAAATTTATATGGGTGCTCAGTTGCCTAGAGCAAGACCAGAGCACCCACAGGACGAAGCCTCTACTTACATCATATGTAACAGAAGGAGTGCTGGACAGGTGCACTATTAGGAAGCAAGGTCCAAGAAATACAGAGAGATTGATTGCTGTCAAAAAGTGTGGTTTGTGGTCAAAAATCAAAATAATTTTGAATCATAGAAATTATGTAAATATACAAATACAAAGTTTAATATACCATTTAAAATCAAGTATTTTACATGTCTTCAATTATAAATACAGTCAAAATGGCAACATTAGAAAGTACAATTCTACGAAGCAAATTCAGGGGATGTTTGTTGGGATCACTAATAGGAGATTGTACTGGTGCTCCTTATGAAGGGGACACTCTCACTAGTGGCGATAAAATCATACTCCAGAGATATTTTGACAAACTGGAGGAACCTAATTTCAAAGGTGATTTTTAGCTTATCAAATTAAAGTTTTTCAAAAGTACTCTTCTATTAATTTTCAGCTCCTTTCAAACCATATACAGACGATACAGCAATGATGAAGTCGGTTGCGAAATTTTTTATTGATAAACCTGAGCCGGATTATACATTTCTAGCGAAATTATTCGTCAGTGAATATTTTAAACAGCCAAAACGTGGTTATGGACAGAACGTAGTCGATGTTTTTCATAAATTGAAAAACACCAAATTCGAAGACGTCTTCAAGCCAGCTAGTGAACAGTTCTTAGGTACTTCTTTTGCAGTATTTTTGGTTACCACAAAATAGTTGCCTGAGAAAAAATAAATAATGCTATCCTAGAATTACTTGGAATAAAGACCAAACTCTTCAGGATAGTTACATAAAAAAATAATAAGAAAGGCCAATAAGAGGAAAAAAGTTGGGTACTCATTTTGAGGACTGCACACTTCAATTACTTGTCTCAAATTAGTATAAAAATCCCTAGAAGAATCATCTCTTAAGGCTTGATCTTGATTAAAATTTTTGAAATAATTACTTCAAAATCTCTAGAAATTGTACTCTATTATTTGTAAAAACTTTAAGATAATATCGCTATTGTATTTATAGGAAGTGGATCTTATGGAAATGGGGGAGCTATGCGAATTGCTCCTATTGCCTTGTACTGTCACAACAATTACAAAAACATGCTGGAAATAGCTTCAAATGCTACAAAATTAACGCACACAAACATATTAGGTGTGAATGGCGCCCTGCTGCAATGCATAGCAATCCAACAAGCTCTAGAACATCATCCTAATGATAAAATAGACCCTAAAGGATTTTGTAGAGAACTGTACCTGAAAATGAAGAATATTGAAAGTACCGAAGAAGAAGAGGACGATGAGTACATATTTTTTTCTTACATTTCATTGATAAGAACTAAGTAACTTTCTATTTGACAGCAGCTTTTTCAATCAGACCAAATTCGCAATATGTTTAAATTAAGTTTTGAATTTGGTCAAAGACAGGAAAAGTAATTGAATTACTATCTTTAAGTTAATTAACAGGAAAACAAGGGTATTTTAAGAAATTTCCATGCCTGAAAGTAGTTTTCATCACACACATGAAATTTGTTTTTACGAATCTTACCAAGAAGATTTTGATGTGTCTAAATTCAATAATTTTGAGCCTTGATCAATTTATCCGGATGCTCAGTGGTACAAAATTAGAGACTGGTGGAAATTGAAATTTTCATGAGTGACCCAAGGCAAATCATTTTATAACTGATTTTTCAGGACGGACCTGACTGGGAAAGCTTACCAAGAAAAACTGAGAGTGGTTGAACACTTACTGGAAAAATCCAACGATGATCTGGACGAAGAAGTAATTTTCTGCCTTGGTAATGGTATAAGCAGTTATGAATCCGTGCCCACAGCCATTTACTGCTTTTTGAGGGCTCAAAGCGAAATTACTCATATAAAGGTAAAATTATTTACTGTAGATTTCAGTAAAACAGTTCCAGTCGTTCTGGGGATTGCAATAAAGACAAAACAAAGTAGACAATCATCAGGGATGAACCAGTTTTTGATAACAAATTATTGTTAAATTTCAGACTGATAACATATTCAGACGCACCATCCAGTATGCCATCAGCCTTGGGGGAGATACCGATACTATAGCATGCATGGCAGGAGCTATAGCAGGGGCCCATTTAGGGGAAGAGGCAGTGAATTGTGACTTAGCGAGACACTGCGAATTTTCGAAAGAAATTGTTGAAGTCGCTGATAACTTGTTTTTGGCCAGAGAGGGGAGTCCCTCAAAAGAATGAAATTTTCAACAACTAGAGATAGGCCGTTTTCTACTGAACAATTTTTACTAACTGTACATAAATAAATGTGTTTGATTTATTTTAAGAGATACTTTGTGTAATAAACGTTGATTTTGATGAAGAATTTATCCGATCTTTATTACCGTCCTTATTTATTTCTTTTCTTATCACCATACCAGGAAAACCTGACCCTTTGGAAATTTTCTGGCTTAAAATGAAGAATGGATATGCTTCAAATTTGCCACACGGGAGAAGCTTGTAGTCTAGAAGTCAGAAATGTAATCAGCTTCACTCAATTCAAGGTAGTTTTTCAAGAAAAAAAGTCGATTTTCTAAAAACTCGTTTTTTGAAAGGAATGCCACAATTTCGCTCTAAATTTGAGAGCTCTAGCAAAAACACAAAATTTGAAAAATGGAAATTTGAGAAGGATTTCTCGAGTTCGCTATTCAACATCGTTCCTAGATGGCGAATATGGAGGCTCTAGGAGAAAGTTGATTTTTAGGCCTTTTTTTCGGGGAAAATCCAAAAAATAGATTTTCTTCAAAATGGACATACTCAAGCAGCAGAATCCAGAGCTGCAATCGGTTTTGGTCCATCTCTTATGGTTTCCAAGTTATTTCAATTTTCATTTGAAAAAACACAAAATTTGAAAAATCGAAATTTGAAAGGGATTTCACTATTCGTTCCTAGATCATCCAGGGCGAATATGGAGGCTCTAGGAGAAAGTTGATTTTCAGGACTTGAAAAAAATCAAGGTTCCCCTTTGGTCTTTTTTCGGGAAAACCAAAAAATAAATCTGCTTCAGAATGGACCTACAGGAGGATCTCTAGCAGGAGAATCCAGAGCTGCAATCGGTATTGGTCTATCTGTTATGGTTTCAGATTTATTGCAATTTTCA